>OY720279.1:12758333-15516666 GCA_963082995.1 Noctua comes | reverse complement strand
TGATAAAACCCAATAACACTTTACCCGATCTGGGAATCGAACCCAGGCCCTCATGCTCAGAAGTCGCGCTTGCAACCACTGGACCAACGAGGCATTTGACTGATATTATTCCTATATTATACGTTGCAAGATCAGGAGACAACACGTACTGACACACGAGATTTCTGTCTTAGTTAGCATACTATATGTGAGTTCTGTTAACATAAGCATACACATCATAATATGATGCCCGTTTCTCCCGAAAGATTTTGCAGTGCTGTGCAAAAGCTTTGTTGTACTGGCTACGGTGCGCAGCTTGTGTTTGTGTCTGGCCCTAATGCAAAATTCAAACAAGTTTGGATTTGATTTGATGAACATCACAATTTCATAAATATGTACACAGAGTACGGGAGAGTTAACATTTTTAAATTTGTGAAATGTGGTCTGCATGAATCCACTTGGTGTATATTGCACATCGATCTGATACACCACTTTTGAGTAAACTTATACTGTCACTTACGGGATATCTTCCGTGATTGTTCTTTACCACTTTTGAGGTCTGAAAGCACGCTCTTTTTCTACAGAGTTTACCCAGAGTATGATACCGTAGCGTATGACTGAACCAACATATCCGTGATAGGCAGTTAGTTAGATAGTTATTGGTCTTACTGTAATCTAGTACTCGTATCTGTTTATCAAATACAGCAGTTAGCTATTTATTTACCATGACCATAAATGGTTACCAATCACTGTTTCAAGCTTTCACGGTTTACAACTAAACTTATACTGTCACTTACGGGATATCTTCCGTGATTGTTCATTGTTTTTCGTGATTGTTAATGCGCGTAGCAAAAGACAAAGAAAGAGGGTAGATAGATTTGTCTGCTCTTAACAATTTATTTTTCCATCCACCCGCATTCTCCAGTCAACCCGCGATCATGGCGCTTGCAACAGCGCCGAAATATCGGGAGGTCAAAATAATGAACAATCACGGAAGATATCCCGTAAGTGACAGTATAAGTTTGGTTACCAATCATCATCATCTGCCTAGCCTTTTCCCAACTACGTCGCGGTCGGCTTCCAGTATAACCGGATGCAGCTGAATACCAGTGGAGAGGATACCCCTTGCTAAGACTGGTTGTCAGACTTTCGGGCCACTGACTATTATTTCTTCATCTGGACACGCAATGATTTTTACGCGTGTCCACGTAGTCAAACCTAAATTAAAACACTATTATTTTTTCGCCAACTGGACATACAAAGATTTAAAAAAAAAACTGGGTGTGTCCAGTTGCAAAATAATAAGTGATACTAGTTTGGAATTTCACCCACTGGACACACATGTTTTTTCAGTCTCTGGAGTCGAGTTGGTGAAAAACCGCCATAAATTATGGTTCCCAATGAAACAAAAAAAAAATTGCCCGAAAGTTCTTAGTTGGAAGCCCATAATAATGCCTAACAGTCTCCAAGACATTTCCGAGAAAAATACCTTCAAAACCGACCGCGCACCCCACATTCAAACCACAAATAATGATGTACAAAGTAATTACAGAGCCCATTTTCTGCGTCCAGCTTCCGTTCACCATATCTCGCTATAACAAATGTCGCCGACCCTAATTTCTTCTAATATGTGCCACAAACTTGTGCTTCTCATACTGCAACAGGACATTAATCCAAGACTTACGCCATAAAAACGAGGAAAACCGGGAGAAATAATATGTTATTTTATGTTTTTATGTGTCCCCCCTATTTTTGGGAGCGTTAAAATTTGTTTGTACGCCAGATACATGATGTTTGCTGGTTTGGAAGATAAAAAACAATAACAACATAATTTTGAATCGCTCTGCGGAGAGTAAATATCAATTGTGGCTACCGAGCCTTTTCCGCACAATTTTGGGGTCGGCTTATAGTCTTACCGAATGCAGCTAAATACCAGTATTTTACATGGAGTAGTCGACTGCCTATCTGACCTCCACAACTCAGTACTAGATAGTATAAGTCCAAAATTAAAGTAATTTGTCTATTTCTTATAGATATAACGATTTTCTCGTACATATACAGGGTGTAAACAGACCCTTCACATAGTCATCAACCAAGCATTCTGTACATCAAACTAAGTAACTTTACGAAAAAATTATTACTGGGAATCGACTTTTTTTTTTGGGGTGAAAAATCACGTTTTACGGTAGGACTCGATGGAAAGCACTCAAAATCCATCCATCAGCACAATGGTGCTGATGGATGGATTGAGTAGTACGGGGGTTGTGGAGGTGTGTAAAGTAAAAATCTTACATTAAAAAAATGTATTTAAAAAAAAACTTGCGAAATAGTTGGAACTTTGACCCCCAATATCTCCGTAACTAGAAGGTTCCCAGGTATGGTCTAGAACAAAAAAATTATCGCAAAGACGGGGAGAACAAATGCCTTTCGGTTATGTTAAGGGTCTATTTACACCCTTTATATACGTCCACAAACTATGCCACCCGGAAAATAAATAGTTCGGCTCATTAGCATTCGCCGAATACCATTATTTTGCAGTGGATAAATATGGAATGAAAATAAATAATAAAATATAATGAAAATAATATTTTTAACCGTAATTAAGAACAATCTGCCTCGCTGCTGACTGCCTCGTTGGTCGAGTGGTCGCAAACGCGACTGCTGAGCATGCGGCCCTGGGTTCGATCCCCAGGTCGGGCAAAGTCTTATTCGGTTTTTCCATCAGAAAATTCTCAGTAGCAGCCACGGAGTGTGCCTGGTTGATGGCAATTGGCTCGCCCCACTTAAACATAACTGGCGAAATGTGGGTGCTATTGGGTACATCAAGTAGAAAAAAAAAGTGAAATTATTATAGATTGAAAGTTAAAAGTTTGAAGGTACATACAATTGAATTAAATACACCAGGTTTAGTTGTTTTTTAGCATTATCCATTAAATACAAAGAATCAATCAATACTTAGAAATTATATCGATAACCCAACCTTAAAAACACCTAAAAATTCAAACCCAGGCATTGAAAAACAATAACCCTTAACTTTGCTTTACCAACGGACACAGCAGTATCCCAGGTAATCACAACACGACCACTCAAAGCATGACGTTTCAACGTAAATTTATTCCCTCGCAATTTCCGTGACGTCACTAGCTGAAACTGAAACGCGTCGGACCAACACTGAGTCACAGAATGGATTAGTAGAAAAGGTCAACTCCCAGACATCGAGCGAAAACGCACGCACACATAGACACGCTTCACGTACACCGAGTGCAAGCGCCCGCGCGACCGGCATTTGTTTGTGATCACCGTACGCTCGCTTCTATGTGTGCGTGCGCCTGTTTTCGCCTTCTGAATCTATTTATTTCGTAACTGAGTTGTGCGTCTCGTTACCGTATCGAATATTCGATACCGCCACCATTCGATTCGAGGAATCGAATCGAAACGATGAATCGTTTTGAGTGAGCAGTAAATGTGTCTATTTGGGAAGTGTGAAATGATTTACGATATTCTGTATGGAGATTGAGGTGGTTGTGTTCTGGACTTCGAAGCTAGAACCCATAGTAATGTTCTATCCAAAGAGGTAAACTGTTCAACAGTACTGTACGGAATTTAAGAGAAATGGTTTAAGAATATAAGCTACAACAAAAGGACTAATGTATATAAAATATAAACCAACTATAGACCGACCGCTATAATGAGTCCTCGCGAAGGTATCAATTTAAATGGAATATTCTGTAGGTTGATCACGTCAATACGGTCGTGATCAACCTTCAGAATTTTTCATTGAACCAATGTTCAATTAGTATCGTAACACCTACGTGGATTGTGGTTATTTTAAAGCAAATAACCTGTGGGATATTGTTAGGACTTCGTGGACGGTTAATCTGCCTTTGATGGGGCAAGGCGGAGGACTCATTCAAGCGGTCGGTCTATAACTACCTACTAATAAGCTGCCTAAGTAATCAATAGGCCGCTTAAGCGTCAAAGTACTTGTCCACATCGCTGTCATCCGGAAACAGGCTCAAGAATTGGATGTCGTACTGCAATGAGAAATTGTTTTTTTTTTTCATATTTTTCCAGTATTGTTCACGCAGTATAGTATAGTCACAATTAGGCAAAACTTCTGAACAAGACGACAAATCAGAAACTTAAAGTGAAGTGATCCATATTTATGTCTGGAAAAAAGGAGGGTTATGTCTGACACCTATCGATTGAAACCCCGTGGTTACTACTACTGCTATAAAGTCGGGGCCCCGGCAGTGACTCGTACATTCGGGCGCACCCCATACAAGTATCAGGCCTCCATGCTTATCGGGTCCCATCACTAACTGCGGCCGAACACACGACCGCACACATACTCTCATTAACGACGCGCATGGAACACTCCCCAAAAACGACTGGGACGTTGGAATGACTGACTTATAGCTGTTGTGTTTCAATTACTAAACCGTCTATAATATAATATTATTCATTCAATTTTTGTTTTAGAAGAAACTTTGAAAGTAAGTTTTATTTCAATTTAAGCCTGTGTCCAACAGATGAAACAGCAGGCTATCCATTCACAGTTTGTCATCATCTGCCTGGCCTTTTCTCAACTATGTTGGAGTCGGCTTCCAGTCTAACCGGATGCAGCTGAATATTAGTATTTTACATGGAGCGACTGCGTATCTGACCTGCACAACCCAGTTAGTACTGTGTAATAACCCCTTGGTAAGATTGGTTGTCAACTTTCGGACCGCTGACACCTGTAACGACTGTCAAAGATCTGTAAATGACAGCCGGGACCAACGGCTTACTTTCCGAGGCACGGAGGAAACTCGGTATGTAATAGGCGATCACCCATCCACGGACCAAGCTATGCAAGTGAAGATCGACCCGAACGGTTGTTATTATTTAGCCATGAGCTTCTCCATTCACAGTTTGTATTGAATAAAATGTACAGAACTCTCTGTATTTTCTTTTATTCCGTCTCATTTACAATTAAGTAAATGTATTCTCAAAACACACGAGCGCTGTCAAAACAAAAACATAAAATAAGCCTACGGTTTCGATGTTCAGGGTCAAAGTGTTGTATTGTGATATTGGATTGTGTGTCTGAGTTGGTCTGTATGTAGGAAATATTATTACTAAGGGCAAAAAAATTCACTAATCAAACTGAACGCGATCAGCACACCTCTGAACCGCGTTCAAGAACTGTCAGAGTATCATAATTTTTTGGATGATTATGCTGAGCGCGTTCAGTTTATTTATTTTAATTCGCTCTTGAAAGTTTACTAGCGAAGCATGCGAATGAAAACATGCGAAGCAGAGGCAGGTGCTTCTGCTTTGCACGTTTTTTATGGCTAGAGACTAATTAATTTATGTATTATGTTGTAAAGTATAGCAGTAAGTCGTCTATCTTTGAGGTCATCGCGTTTAAAATCTAACTGTGACCTTCTTCTCTCTTCAAAGGGGTTGCGCTTCCGATGCACTTGACGTCTCCACTCGGACCGGTGCCTGCTTTCCCCACACTAAAGGGTCAATTTCGCAGCTTTTAAAGTGTCTATTCTGAACAGTATACCCAAAAAAGTCATCGAATGCAGTCGCTGTGGCTGAAATCAGTTAGATGGCATCATCATCATCATCAAAAATGTATTAAATACATGACTTTCCGGAGTAATGGTGACAATATCGGTTGTGAAATTTAAAAGAACAACACGGTTATCAGGCAGACACGAAAACCGACTGATATATTTCAGAATATGTACCCATAGATATGGATGTAGAATTCATGACTTTGTATGGCTTTGGGCCAAATACTAAACGGCCGGACTTTCACTCTATGTCAGCTCGGTCAAGTATTGGAAGACAGTTATGCATGAGGCTACACTGGAGAGGCCGGAGGAAATTCAATCGGGTCGATTCATGCTGTTATATTCAACGATTTTGTGAAGAGTAAAAGAGGAAATTCGTTTAAGCTTTATGTCGTTTAGCTCGGAGAGGTACACAGAGGACTGGCCTACTAATATCACGCCTGTTCTCTCACAAAGGTTCTGCAGATGTGGAGCGAGGCTTTATAATGAAGATGATAACAACGATTGTATTATTTCTTTATCGTGTGGTTAGTGCCTAACCTGGTGTCAGAGTTTTTACGCCGCCAATGGACCTCTAAATCCTCTTCTTGGCTTTACGCTTTGTAAGCCGTCAAGAGATATCTCTCTGGCATGCTGGTTTCGAACCCAAGGCCTGCACTTCTGATTTTCGGATTCATGTGCGTAATGTATAAATATCACTTGCTTCGGTGAAGGAAAACACCTTCAGAAATTGATTGTATTGAACTGTCAACATGGTCGCATCGATGTCGTTGGTACAGCCAACAACACATTAGTGGTAACAGTATTTGTCATTGGCAGTATATGTTGTAGCAGTAAGGGTGATTTTTGTACTGCTAGTCTCACAACGGATTTGTGTCCTACTTGTACACCAAATTCTGATACAGCAGCAGCTAGAATTTGTTACAACAAAATAAAATGGAACGAAAGTCGAGGCAAAACGTTCGTTTTGTTAATAAAGTTGGCAGAAACAACAGTAATATGTACGTTTACCGATGGCGACCTTTTTACCACCTTTTTATAGCATATTACGAATCTACTTGGGACCAAACGAAATGGATATTACTTTGGGGTCTTACGACGTTGTAGAAATTTTCGTTCATCTATAATAATTTGCCTTTGGCTTCAGCTGATGAAGCTGAACCATATCGATAGAACTAGTACGGTACAATACAGCTAATCAACGGACAATGACAAAGAGTACATTTTAGGCCAGAGTCCAGAGGCGCACATTCACAATTTATCGAATTTATCATAATACCTGCTTCATAATAAATTGAAACGATATTTGTAAACGTGGTTTATGTGATTATGATGGATTATTATTGATGGGCTGCCTCGTTGGTCTAGTAGTTGCAAGCACGACTGCCGAACTTGAGGTCCTGGGTTCGTTATTGGGTTTTCCCATTAGTGTTTTTTCTGTGGCAGCCACGGAGTCGGGATTTGTGCCCAGTTGATGGTTATAGGGTCGCCCCCTATTACATGGGACTTAGACATAACTGGCGATATGTGGGTGTACCATCAGGTACACTCTGCCTAACCCTTCCAGGCGTGATTTCATGTTATGTTATTTTTCATGTTATTTGAATAAACTCGTGAAAACGGTTTCAACACGTGATTTTGGAGATTTTAATAACACGCTATTAGACACTACACCCATTTAGTTGGTGTCTCCCTTTTCCATATAAGTTGAGGAAATATACACCCTGTTCCTCTACCACTAAAACATAATCCATTAAACCTTTAGACCTAACCAATTGATATCAAACCCATGAACTTATCGGTATATTGAATCTCTTCAAGCCGCTCGAAGGTAACTTAGGCGGAAACACCGACAAGATCCAGCAAGCGTCACTGGTCACAAATTACGAGATAGTTGCTTGACTCTCCAATCAGGTCTATTGGCTGCCTTTGTGGCGGGTAGGAGCGCCATGCGACTAACTTTGTGGGATATTCTAGTGTCGAAGTGCTAATGAGGTGCGAAAATATTTGAACATTTGCATGTGACCGAGATGAGAATGCTAAGGGGGATCTGTGGTGTTACGCGAATGGATAAAATAAGAAATGAGTACATGAGAAGAAGTCTGAAAGAAGCACCACGACGGCAAAGTTGTATGGTAATCGGTTGTGTTGGTATAAAGAAAGAAAGAAATAAAAGAAAAAGTATTTATTAGACTCACACAGGACAAAACACAAAAAAAATGGTTGATTTCACAATAAAACAAAAATTATATAAAAAAATCATCATCTCCCTAGCCTTTTCCCAACTATATTGGGGTCGGCTTCCAGTCTAACCGGATGCAGCTGAATACCAGTATTTTACATGGAGCGACTGTCTATCTGACCTCCACAACCCAGTTAGTACTGGGTAATACGATACCCCTTGGTAAGACTGGTTGTCAGACTTTTTGGGCCACTGACTACCTAACGACTGTCAAAGATCTACAAATGACAGCCGGGACCAACGGTTTAACGTGCTTTCCGAGGCACGGAAGAAACTCGGTATGTAATAGGGGTCACTCATCCACAGACCAACCTAGGCAAGTACGGCTTAACTTAAAAACCGACCCGAGCGGCTGTTATTATTTAGCCACGAGCTGCTCCTTAAATTATATAAAAAAATTAAACATAAGAAAAATATAAAACAAATTAATTTGGTACTAGTATGTGATGCGGAGGAATGAGGGAATCATCGTGAGGAAAGTTTTGAGTATGAATGTGGCTTTAAGAGTAGAGGAAGACCAAAGAAACGATGGATGGACTGTGTGAACGATAATATGGCTAGAAAGGAAGTGTCTGATGTGATGACGAGTAACAGAGAAGTATGGAAGAAGGAGACACCAAATAGATTGGGATAAGGGTAGGAGAATGATTACGAAATATTTGTAATACTATGAAGATTGAGATTTTTGGTTGGCTTTATACGGCTAGCATGGATACCGACTCCAACATATTTGTGAAAAACGAGGCAGATTAGAATGACTTAAGGATATTGGTAACCATTGATAATTTAATAAATGGTCATAGCTATTATAACTTTTGTTCAGAAAGATCTATAGAAGTCGTTGTTTTGTCATGTTTATTCGTCAATTTAGTTTCAATTCGTTTTCAATGTACCCTTTAACTTCGGTTCAGCTATCCTTTGTTATAAAGTACTCAGAACTTCTATAACGTACACTTTCACTAACTTGTGAACCTTAACATATTTCTGCACAAGGGATTAGTTAGTTAAATTCTTTAGACCGTTCCCCACAAGATTTCCTTTGTAAATTAATTTATCTTTCATACGTTTGAAGAAACAAAACACAAACAAAACAAACAAACAGACAAAATATTTTTTCTTCTTTCTAAACATTGACATGAAAAAAAACGAAAACACATACCACACACATTATATTTTCATAAAAACGGAAGATTAATAAAATATACTCGTCAATTATTTCAGGATCAGAATCAGGAAATTCCTTCACGATATGAAAACCTTGTCACCAAGTCACAACACGGCATTTAGGAAGGCAGGATACCGTTTAAACCCAATATCCAGATTGAGGCCCAACCTTTCAATTGCGATAGTGTCGGAATTAAAGCCTTTGTTGCACTATAACAATAGAAGCCACAATTCCGTGTAGACCATTTTCGGGTAAAGCTTATGCCCGTGGCTTCGCCCGCGTATAGTTCGGTAATTAATCCCACGGGATCGTACTACCGGGACAAGACTTACCTAATATGTAAATCCAGGCTAAAAACTATCCGGCCGTCTTGTAACGACAGGCCGTGTCGACGGCACGTTTGTGTTCCACGCGCGCCTCAAAGAGATGTCAGCAACCATGAAGGGGTCCGCAAGGGGCGATGCCTGTCAGGGCTGCAAAAAATGCTACAAACTATCTGTGTGCCAAATTTCATTCAAATCTGTACAGTAGTTTTAGCGTTAAAGAGTAACAAATATCTATCTATCCATACACAGAAACTTTCGCATTTATAATAGTAGTAAGATATTGAGCAGTGTAATTAGTGTGCATGCATTTTGATCAAGGATATGCATGTTGCTAGATAAAATTTGTAGTGTACGTACCTATGTTAATTTCGATGGCTCTCTTTGAAACTCTTTTTATTTCTTTGGTCTGTGCATGGATACCAACATAATTAAATTACAAGCTAATGAGACATTTCAGCTTTGAGTCATAGACCAGCAATTTTTCTTGTTAGGCCGCAAGCTTATTTTTAATTAGTTTATTGGATTATTTTTAGGAGCTCGTGGCTAATTAAGAACAGCCGCTCGGGTCTTTCTTTAGGTTAAGCAGTGCTTGCGTAAGTTGGTCTGTGGATGGGTGACCACCCATTAAATATCGAGTTTCCTCCGTGCTCCGGAAAGCACGTTAAGCCGTTGGTCCCGGGTGTCATTCGTAGATCTTTGATAGTCGTTAGGTAGTCAGTGGTCCAATAGGTCTGACAACCAGACTTACCAAGGGGTAGGTATCGTATTACCCAGTACTAGCAGAGGTGTACCTATTATTACACCCACATTTCGCCAGTTATGTTTAAAACCCACGTAATAGGGGACAAGCCTATTGCCATCAACCGGGCACAAATCCAAACTCCGTGGCTGCTACTGTGGAATTCTTGAAAGGAAAACCCAATAACACTTTTCCTGACCTGGGAATCGAAACCAGGACGAGGCAGGCTTCACATAGTTTCTCTAAATTAATTATTTAAACTCATTTTAATGACCTCTATAATAATACACTCGATAAAATGGCGTTTGGGCCTGAAAGCCAGCCAATCAAGACACACATTGTCGGAGCAATACCTCGGAAGGCAGACGAGCATACAATGTCCGTTTAATGTGTTCAGCGTGTTACTGACGTGTTAATCAGATGTTAGATACTAAGTTAATGCCTGATTACATTCACACCTGGTCATATCTAACGTGTAGTATACAACGTTTATAATTATGTAGCCATTAGTGTTTTAGTGAAATTGGATTTTTCTGTCAGGAATAGGTACCTCCGAAGCAGCCATTAGTCAGGATTTACATATATACATTGGCTCTCTAGAGCAGTCTTTGCAAGACTTTGCTAGCCCAAGTTTTATAACAGTCGCTTTATCATACAAGTGCAGAAACAAAGCTTAACGCCTAGCTTTAGCAAACTTTGATCCCTAACCTAGGTAGCGGTCTATTGCGTGCCAAATATTTAATTCCGAAGGAGACAGCCCGACAGAGTTATCTTCGCAATTATAATATTAGTATGGATAATAGATATATATATATTTTAAAAAACATTCAAATATTTACAAGCGATAGACGGGACAAGAAGAAAAAAGTCATAATTCAATACCTACTTATTACTACTTAGTAACAAATCGGTTTGTCTAGTGTCATACGCCCGTTTGTCATGTAGCATTCGTGTGTCAATATCGAAAATGTTCGAGGCGAAAATTTTTGTATTATAATATTCAAAATGTTCACTCTATAAGTCTTTTAAATCTCTTTGCATCCAACACACCAGATACTACATAATTATCACTTGCTTTAACACCCTCACTTCGATTACAGCCTTAAACGCCAACACACAAGGAGTGGCGTCAGATATTGATTGCTCTTCGACGGCTTGGTAAGGCAACGTTCCAACGCCACCGACGAAGAAGCAAAGGACCAGCTGTCGACTATTTTCTCGCTCATGAAACGCACAAAACATTGTAGGTTCCATGTCAATAAAAGAGATACCTACCCACATAATAATAGTCCTACGGACTGTTTCGGATCACGGCTGAGATTAGCCATCGGCGCGTGGGATATTTTAGTGCACAAGTGTGTGCGCAGGCACAGGTGCACTCTCTGTTCCTTTACTCTCATAGTCCGATGACGCGGCAATCCGACACGGCCGGAGAAAGATCAGGCGCAGGACCAACGGTTTAACGTACTTTCTGAGGCACGGGGTATCATACCACCAACTTCCAAACTTTTTTTTTTTTTTTTTTAAACTTTGCCCCACACTAGGAATTTCTCCTGTATCGTGGGTGCGTTTACAAACATTTAAACTCACATACACAAACAGCCAGACCAGGAACAACTACCTGTAGATCATACAAATATTTGTTCCGTGCGGGGATCGAACCCGCGACACGCAGAGCCGCAGCCAATCGCTCAGCCACTGCGCCAACCGTGCCGTCAAACTCCGGGCTACTATTGACAAACTAATTGAAAAACCCAATAACACTTTTTACCCGACCCGGGAATCGAACCCAGGACCCCACGCTCAGGAGTCGCATTTGCGACCTCGAGACCAACGACCCTTAATACGGCCATATAATAGTTGATCACTGAGGCGAGAACTCTTTCTAAAACATAACTCGTTTATCGTCGTTGAAGTTCTAACACTGCGTAAGTCAAAAATAGTAACTTTACAGGAGAGTTCAAAAACTGCATAATAATATACGTGGGTAATGCTACAATACCAGTTTATAATGTGTGTTTACTTCAAATACAGATGGAGACGGTGCTTGTTTCTGATTAGCTAAAACAACGCGTCTTCCGGTTCTCTAGGAAACGGCATCAAAAATCGAAATGACAAAATCTCAAAAAATTGACGTATGTGGTGTTACAACTTCAACGACGTTATATGTAGTTGTTGGCAGCTCAGCTCGCTTCCCGCCAATCGCCGGAGGTGGGACATGTGTCTAATCCAGCATGTGGGTAGGCAGTACATATGACGGGATTTGATGGCCGAAGCAGTGTCGGCTTGTAGCACAAAACAAGTGAATTGTTACGAGGTTACTGGGGAAGGATAGACTGGTGATGGAAATGTTTTGCTTGGCTGTGGAGTGGAGGTGGGAGAGTAGGCGATTAATTTTGGAAGACATTTCCACTTTTCATGAAAAGCTACAGTAATCCCACGATGTAAGCTTTTATCCTACTAATATTATAAATGCGAAAGTTTATGAGGATGGATGAATGGATGTTTGTTAAGTACTCTTTCACGCAAAAACTACTAAACGGATTTGGATGAAATTTGGCACATTGATAGTTTATAACCTGGAATAACAAATAAAAAACTTTTTACACTAGTTACAGCTTCACGCGGACGAAACTGCAGCCAAGCAGCTAAGCAGCTGCACAAGCTATTCCGACTAATATTATAATATAAATAAATTGTGAGGATGTATGTATGGATGTTTGTTCCTCTTTCACGCAAAAACGGTTGAACGGATTGGGGTGGAATTTGGTACACAGATACTTTATAACCTGGATTAACATATGGAATACTTGTTATCCCGTTAGTACGATCCCGTGGGATAATTACCAAAATCGGCGCGGGCGAAGCTGCAGGCATAAGCTAGTGCTTTTATAAAGAGACATTCTTCTCTATACATAGATAGACAGTAAACTTTTACAATATTCTTGAATCTATGGACACAATGCCAGTCTTTTACATTGTACATGCTTACTCAAAAGTGTTCCATATTCAAATCAAACTGGTCCTCCTAATATAGAAAATGACTTAATTTCTTTGATGAAGTGGATCTTTAAACAACCTTAACTTCCTGAATTTAAAACCGCAATTCAATCAACACCATTAAACCAAGAAGCATTTTCATTTTCTATCTATTGGCCTGAAGGCGTTCCCTTGGCGTAAAATCTGGTACAGTACTTCCCACAAGCCAATATTCCCCGCTTTGTACGCTGCGAGGTATTCCCAGAGAACATTGTTCGTGACAATCAGGTAATTTAATGCACTGAGCGTTATTCTAATTCTAACTATAATAAATGTGAGCTCGTGGCTAAATGGTAACTGCCGCTCGAGTCGATCTTAAGGTTAAGCAGCATTTGTCTAAGTTGGTCCGTGGATGGGTGACCGCCCATTACAAACCGAGTTTCCTCCGTGCCTCTATAAGACGAAGCCTTTGGTCCCGACTGTCAAACATCTGACAGTCGTTACAGGTACTCAGTGGTCCGAAAGTGTGACAACCAATCTTACCAAGGGGTATCGTATTACTCAGTACGAACTGGGTTGTGGAGGTCAGACAGGCAGTCACTTCATTTAAAATACTGGTACTCAGCTGCATCCGGTTAGACTGGAAGCCGACCCCAACATAGTTGAGAAAAGGCTAGGCAGATGATGAGCTAACATTATAAATGTAAAAGTGAATTTGATTGATTGTGGCACATACACGCACCAACCGCTGAACGGATTATAATAAAAGGAAAATGGGCAACTAACTATGGGTGTCTGCTCAGGGCCCAATAGTCATAAACATCAAAAGAAAGGCACACGGATTGACCATGACGTAAGACACAATTTTTATACTAGTAGAACGACACTTACCAAGGGGTATCGTATTACCCAGAATGACTGAATTGTGGAGGTCAGATAGGCAGTCGCTCCATGTAAAATACCTACTGGGTTTCAGCTGCATCCGTTAGACTGAAGCCGACCACAATATTGTCGGAAAAAGGATAGACCGATGAAGGGAACGTTTCCTCAAAATAATGTCAGACTAACAGGCGAGTGGAGTCGCGGACAAAAGTTAGTTTCAAAATAACTCGTTTAGAATCTATTTCTGGATTGTTCTATCTAAAACTTTGCAAAATTACTTGAGCAAGTCGGTCAGCTGTCGAGTTTGGGATTTCGGTAATGTTTTAAAGGGTAGCAATAATATTAGATTATTACTGTCCAAATGAAGGGCAATTGCCTGTTATTTATCCAAAGAGTTTCAATCACTATGCTTGTTCACTGGATGACGGCTATTCCAGAAACTCGATTTAATTATAAATGTACCTTCAAATTAATTAAATTTAACGTAAATTAGACTGATGTCTAATATTAGACTTCTCTTCTTGGTTGTTAGAGTGTACCCGTAATCTGGACCTTTAAGACATAGGTAGCTAAAGTAATTAAAAGGGTGATGAACTTTGAAATAAATTAAATTAAAATGTGTTTTTGGGTTTTTATATAAAAACATCTTAGCAGCAACACGAAGTCTGATTGTGCTCAGTCTATGGCAACCACATGGCAACTGACTTGCCATATATAGAACTTAAACATAACTGACTACTTTTTTTTTTTTAACGTGGTTAAATCATCAAATGAGTCCTCCCACCCAGGGCAGAGCGGGAGGGACTGTCAGACTTGTACTGACTAAAATCCACGGTGTCCTTCAATACCCCTTTATGTTCCAGGGTCACGGCAGTTCTATAAGTCCCGCGACCCCGGCAGGCTTTGGCCTTCT
The DNA here is from genome assembly GCA_963082995.1 of Noctua comes. Classification (NCBI taxonomy): domain Eukaryota; kingdom Metazoa; phylum Arthropoda; class Insecta; order Lepidoptera; family Noctuidae; genus Noctua; species Noctua comes. The sequence continues at coordinate 15,501,874 of OY720279.1, read as the reverse complement.
AGAGGGGGGCCCTGTCATTATGCTGACACTCTTTGAGGCGCGCGTGGAACACAACGCGCCGTCGACCCGGGCATGGTCCATGGTCGGACAGCGAGTCGAACGTAACTGCCCTAATGTTGGTGTACTATTATGTTGACCTTCGCGTATTACAGGCGTTATGTTCTATTCAATTAAAAAGTAAGACAGAACTATTAATATATGTCCAAAACTTGAAAACCGTTGCCAATAATAAACCTAATCAAAGGCTCTTAGTTGCAAGTTGGCCTTGGCCCAGTCTTATTGTTTCCAATATTAGATCGTCTAGGCACTTTTACCAAGGTCCATGCTTATTTAGGTAACAGCATCACGTTTGTAATCTCTGAAAGGTTAAGAAGAGGTATACTTGTATGCAACATCCACCATTCGCCAGTTATGTTAAAACCCATCAACCGGACGCAACCACAGAGTCCCAGTTTCAACTGAGAAATTCCTGATAGAAAAACCCAATTAAACTTTTCACGACTGTGGAATTGAACCCAAGACGTCATGACCATGCAAAATTACAACTATTAAATAAGAAGTTAAGATAGATATACAGGGTGTAACATAATAAACGCAAGACCTCTCTATGGTGTCTCAGACCACGAAACTGGACAACTTTTGTTCTATGACTTTTGGAAAATCATAACTTTTTTTTTTTTTGTTTCACCTATGTTGATCAGCTGAACGCGTCAGTTCCTATACAAAGTCTTATTTTTTTTTTCAAGAACTCGTAGAACAAAGTTGTTCAGTTTCATGGTCCGAGAGACCGCACGGGAGGTTTTGCGTTTTTTATGTTACACATTGCATAAACTATAAAAAAAAACAATTGAAAATCGTTTCGAAAACTCATAATAGACCTTAGCCTAGTCTTATCATATCCAATATTAGCTCTCAAAATAGATCATGCAGGAGCCTTTGACAAGGTCCTTGCTAATTTAGACTGAGTGCGAAATTGACGTTCGCAACGTTTCTACAAGGCGACGTCGCGACGCTTAGTAATTACTTACTGTAAGGAGGAATACAATGCGTCATTGTAGCACCTTGGAGATTGGATTCCAAATTACAAATATCTACCTACAGACAGGTTAATGGCCGAGGTGTTTGATGAGATGACGAGTAATATAAATGTGTGGAATAAGAAGACATGCTGCGCCGACCCCAAATGAATTGGGATAAGGGCAGTTGAATTATGATGAGTCACGTTATTGGCTTCCGTTACCAATAATAAGTGGGACTAAGGGCTCATGCACAATTGCACTAGGATTATTTTATTCGCGCGTTCCAACTTAATAACACTTGGCCGACCCAAGAGTTGAGTCCAGGACCTCAACCTCAGCAACAGCGCTTGCAACTACTCGACCAACGGGGCTGTTTTTAGGGTTCCGTTACCAAATGAAAAAAAAAACCTTTATAGACTGATGCCTCCTAGACTGTTGACCGTTGAAATTTGGAGAGCAGAGGTCTTTTATGAATCGCTATACAAAACTGATGTGTAACCACTAAAAAAATTTTTTTTTTCTTAAATCAATGGTTGAAGAGATATTCGCTTCTAAAGCTGTAAAAAAGCTATTGAGTGTAAATTGACCTATGAATGAGTTTTTTTTAAACTACAGCAGTCAATATTCTGGCCTTCCATTGTAAGTTCAATATACATTGACCTGACCACTGCCTGACCCAGTTGCTCCACAACAACAAAAGCCTTTCTAGACATCAGAAGGCACGGCATCCACCTTACATACACCACTTCCTTCCATCCATAGTTCACAAGACAGGTAGCAAAAAGGTTAGCATGAAAATGCACTTCGGCCGAGCTCCGTTCGACGGAAGATAATAACCGCTCCAATATTATATGCTTTGTCGTCGGTACTATATATTGCGATGCAACGTTTTATGTTGTGTTTGTGTTGCACAAGAGACTGGCTGTTAAGCCCTTTTAAACACAAGGTGCAGTCTTGCATCCTCGTCAAAATTCAGGAGGTTGTCATAAAATACATAAATCATCAATTTAAATTACGGTCAATAATAATTTAATAAAGATGCTATTTAAATTTGTTTAAATTTGTCTGCGCGCGCCTTCTTGGAAATTTAGGGAAAACGAATATACGATATCGAATAAACGTTTGCGTTTATTTGTGTGTGTGAAGGCGCGGTGATAGGGCTAGTAACAGACGGCCTGCGTTTTAATACGATTGGTTCACACTTACTGATTTCCGTAAATAGGAAGAAAATTTAAAAATATCTACCCATTTTATTGATAATTCGGGTCGACAATTATCTAAATATATAAAATGGTAAACTGACTGACTGACTGACTGACTGGGTGATATATCAACATACAGCCCAAACCGCTGGTCCTAGAGACATGAAACTTGGAGGGTGTGTTCTTTGTCAGGAGTAAGTATCCACTAAGAAAGGATTTTTGGGAATGCCACCCCTAAAGGGGTAAAATAGGGGATGGAAGTTAATATGAAAGTCCGTCAGTTTTGAAGTTAGGATCGTCAGATTTTGCGTTTAAGCTGACTATTGAAAATTAACTTATACGTGTCTCAGCGTTTTTAATAATTCTACCCCCGAAGGGTTGAACAGGGGGACGAAGGTAAGTAATCGGATATTTTACGACATCCACGCGGGCGAAGCCGCGGGCAAAAGCTAGTTGGCTTATATAAACAAAATAGAAACATGGTAAATTTCCCGTTATTAGTATTAATAGTAATGTTAGTGACCATGATAGTTTAAAATCTTATATCAAGCTTATAACTTTGTGATTTTTCATGATACAGTTTTGAAATTTTGAACATAGATTCTATGCACAAAAATACTAGACACGTGCTTCAGGTTTCGCATATACTAAAACTAATGTTGTATACCACGTTCAAAGACATATCGATTGACAGGACCGATATTACAAGCTTTGTTGTCGTTTCCATAAGGCTTCTATGTACAACGTGTCTCTCTCTGTTTAGGTAGTATGAACGGCCAACGTTAGCCTTTTGAAATATTTCAATATAACCGGCCCTGCTGCTGACAGGGTATTAAAAATATTACAGTCGAAAATCTGTAGTTTACATTTTACTATAGACCGACCGCTTTAATGAGTCCTCGCGAAGGTATCAATCTAAATGGAATACTCTGAATCTCTCTGGAATACTTTGGTTCAATTAGTATTGTAATACCTACGTGGATTATGGTTATTTTAAAGCCTAACCTGTGGGATATTGTTAGGAGTTGTAGACGCTTAATGTGCCTTTGATGGGGCAAGGTGGAGGACTCATAAAAACGGTCGGTCTATAAAAGTCGTTGCAATATTAATTGTTCACGTAAGATAAACTGATTTAGTTTTCTGTTTATTGATTTCACTGCTAGGTTTCTATTTTCCTCCTCTGTCTAAGAAGCAGTAATGTGGTTATGCGCGGGTCCAGTAAGAATCGGTGGATGTCACACTGGTCTTCGATTTTTTGGTTCTGGGACATGTCAGTTTCCTCCACTGTCTTGAGCGCAGTGGTGATGAAATGCACATGCAACATACCTGTCTGGGTTCGAACCCAAGTCCTACGACACGTTTTTTGATGCCATAACCACCGGCCATTTCTGATCCACAGTGTCCTGTAACAACAAAAAAATATTCTTTAATCATTGCTGTAGCCAAGATTTAGCAAAGAATCGACACTGCAAACATTAATTAAAGTACCTATACATCACTGGTTTCCTCTGAACAAAAGAACCGATACAATAGAAAGAGAAAAAAAACAATTTAGCAACGTTCAACAAACAGCAATGAATACTGCCGCGATAATTCAAAGTGCCGTAATTTCCGTGCCGTCAGTTTCATGCGACTAGATCTAGGTCCAAACGTATACCAGTCAACCCTGCCGAACAGATTGGAAACGAGCGAGACAGCCCTCTCAGTCTAACAATGTAGCGATAGAAAGAGATAGACGTATGATTGTTGTTGCGTTTGAACGGTAGTAGGATGACATCGACTAGCCATTGAGCCCCGGATAAGACTGAATTTGACGGTTTGTGGTTTCAATCGAACGGGCCGGGATGTTTTAATGAGTACGAGGAGGTGCGTTGTATTTTTATGCAGCGGTAACCTATTAAAAATATTATGAAGAAAGAAACTCTACATTAATACAGAGCGGCGTTCAAATATCGTTGCGTTGTTACGACTGCGATAGATAATACGGAACGTATGGTACAGAAAGAGATGGCTATTGCGCTTGAAGTACTTAAATTACGACAATTGTCTGAATTTGTCTGCAACAATTTGCGCGCGCTAGTGCGGTATCTACCTTTTTTTTATTTATCATTGAGCGAAACCCATCTACAAACTTACTGTCAAAATATTTTGAAGAAAATAATTTGTTTATTTTTACAATAAATATATTATTTACTAACTATCATTATCATTCTCCTACCCTTATCCCAATTTATTAGGGGTCAGCGAAGCGAATTACGAACTATACATAATATCTAAAATAATACAAAAAATGTACATAATGTATAAAAATAATAAAAGGGTGTCAAAAAGTTCGCCCGCGTCGCTGTCAACAAGGAAAGTGCCCGGCTGGCAGCATTACCACTTTCGATGGCAATGCTGATTTTTTGGCCAAGAAATAGAACAGCGCTCTGGTCACGGGAAGAGTCAACCAACCACTTGGCGATGTCCCGAAATACTAAGTGAGCATTCGGACTCCATGGCCCCAGAGTTTAAACCCCGAACGGCTCAAACACATAAATACCAATTTAAGTTATTGTAAACTTATACTGTCACTTACGGGATATCTTCGGTGATAGTTCATAATTTTGGGTTGTGTGTCTGATATCGTGAGCTTAAAGCTATGTACAATCACGGAAGATATACCGTAAGTGACAGTATAAGTTTAGTTTTAAGCCGTGAAAGCTTAAAACAGTGTTTAAGTTATTGTATTTGCGCCATTTGAGGATCCGTATAAAAAAGTGGCTCTTAAAGTCGTGCTCGTTTTATTAACACTAGACGAATGTAAATAAAAGCGTTTGGCTGAGCGATGGAAATCGAGCAGCGCACTTTTATTGAGGCCTTAAATTAGGTATCAGCTAACATACAGTACAGAATTAGTGAGTTTCATTAAAAAAATCCTATTTTTCCAAAAATTAACACAAAAAATGCAATAACAGCAAATGTTATACGAAAAAAAAATCCTAAAAGTTTTACCTCAACTTCATTAAGCCATATTCCGCATTTTCCCTTAGGCCCATAATGACATAAAAATAAAAAAGAGAAAGTAGGGTTCCGCCGCTAGGTTTATTAGGGCCCGAGATTTAAGGGCCAGTTAGGGCGCTTGTTATTTGGGACCTCTTTCATAGTTCAGATTTGAACGAGTCCTTGGCAGTGATGTGTTTGAGGAGACCTTTGGATAGAGAAACTTGAGGTTATTTGTAGGTAAAAAGAGTTTTTAAAACTGGTAATTTTAATTTTTGTGTTTTATTTTTTTAACTTATTTACTTACGATTTCCAACAAAGGGTGTACACAGATCATTAGAAATTAAAAGAATCACGTAGATTAAAACACTCCTTCTCTTACAGGAGACCACAGTATAATATTATAGTAAATATAAGCTACAAAATTTATAAAAAGTTTAAAAAAAATTAAACACATTTGGTAATATTTAGAAGTAAATATTACCAAATGTGTTTAATTTTTTTTTAACTTTTTATAAATAGAAAATAAAAAAAATAAAAAGAAACACTTTTACCTTCGGCTGGTCTAGCGTAGTTCGAAATTTAAATAGCTTGTACTGATTTCGTTACTTGCGGCCTTCCATACCTATCGCTGGTGTGATTACAGACATGTAAAAACCTCTTTCTTGCCATATCAAAAAGCCACTTAGAAGTATTAAATTAAAATACAAACATACAAATACCAAAAGAGCAACAACATAAGCAACATTGAGCTGCAGCTTAAGAGTGCCATACGCTAAGCCATTTATGCTATTCCATGCGAGAATCGAACACGCAATCACAAAACCAACCGGGCCTCCAAATCAATTCATATCCCGTTATTTAATTATCACATTTAAATAGGAAACTTGAGCATCCGTTCCATTTGAAATGCATAACAATAGAACTGTGACACAATGCGGTATTGTATGTTATTTGACGCTTTATATCTTGGTGTTATAATATAACATTGTTATGGGACGCTTTGATTCGGTAACACTGGGTGGCAAAGTCGAATGTATGTATGGAGACATGCCTTTGTGAAAGAGCCGCTATGCCTAGCTCAAATTGTGCCGAACACAAACGACGACGTTCAAAATGTGGTTTGGTGTGAAGTGTTGTGATGGAGCTTGTGAGAGGCCTGGAACTGCGATAATCTGTATTTGGCTAGATGAAACAGTTTATCAGCTGCCTAGCCTTTTCCCAACTACATACATTGGGGTCGGTTTCCAGTCTAACCTGATGCAGCTGGATACCGGTATTTTACACGAAGCGACTGCCTATCATCCTGACCTCCACAACCCAGTTAGTACAGCGTAATAAGAAACCCCTTGGTAAGACTGATTGTCAGATTTGGGCCACTGTCTACCTGTACAGTAACGACTGGCAAAGATCTATAAATGACAGCTGGGACCAACGGTTTAACGTGCTTTCCGAGCCACGGAGGAAACTCGGTATGTAATGGGTGGTCACCCATCCACAGGCCAACCTAGGCAAGCACGGCTTAACCTGAAGATTGATCCGAGCGGCTGTTATTATTTAGCCACGAGCACCTCGCTAGTTACTTGAAACAGGAGTTCAGAATAATGGATAATCACGGAAGACATCCTGTAAGTGACAGTTAATGTTTAGTTATACACCGTGACAGCTTAATACAGTGCTAGATGAAAAAATAAATAATAAATAGTTATACAACCAAAAACAACAATTATTATCCAAACTTATAGGTACTGTCACTTACGGGGTATCTTCCTTGATTGTTCATTATTTTGAGCTTCAAGCTCCATGAACGCTGTCAAAAAAATGAACAAAAAAATAATGAACAATCACGGAAGACATCTTGTAAGTGACAGTATAAGTTTAGTTGTAAACCGTGAAAGCTTAAAACAACAATTATTATCGTGAAGACATAACTAATGGAAGGGACGATGCCTGCCGGGGCTGAGGGACTGTTCGAAAGAGATACCGCGGCCCTGGAACACAAAGGGCAAAGAAGAAACATGGATGGGCTTTAGTCAGTAGAAATCTGACATTCCCTTCCTCTCGGCCCAGAGCGGGAGAAGTCATTTGATGATTTCCCATCCGAAAAAAAAAAACAAAACTAATGACATTGACTTTGACTTTAACTAGACTTTGACTTTTTCCAACATAACGCCCAGTTAATACAAATTGCCAAAATCTTGGTAATAAGCCAAGGGATAAGGAAGAAGAAACGACAGTAAATAAATATAATAAATACTTAAACTTTTCACGAAATAATGTCGGCAAAGTTTCCAACAAACTCCAAATTGGGGGAGGGTTTTCTCAAACAGTGGATACGTCCATTTCTGAACAGTTTTAGTTGTTTCTAAATAGATAAATTGGGCACTAAAAAGTTACACGGCTAACTTTTCAATGTATAGAAGTTTGTTAAAAGCTATTTGTTAGGTACTGATGGTTGCTAAAAGGTATTGTTTAGCAAAATGTGTTAAGTCAAGGTTCAGTTAATTTCTTCTTGTTTACACTGGATGTTATTAGGGATTAAGTATCTGTTTGTATTTATTGTGGTGTATTAATTGTTGTGGCACACGATCTTCATCGTTAAGCAGTTCTTGCCGAGGTCGCTCCGCAGATGGGTGACCATCCATTACGTTCCTTGTGTCCGTGCCTCAAAAAAAAAACGATAAGCCGTTGGTCCCGGCTGTCACGCGTAGTTCTTTGACAGTCGTTACAGGTCAGTCAGTGGCGTAGCCATCCTTCTTTCAAGTGTGGGGCAACGTTTAAAAATAAAAAACATGGCCTATTTTTTCTTAAGTGATACACATAAATACATGCAAGCAGGACACAGGTTATAGTACCAACCTAATTAAGAAAAAACCCTAAACGATACAACCACAGTACATAATTGCTAAGTACGTCATAAAATATACATTCAGCCCACTTCGCATTTGTAGTAGGTAAGTCTGCAAAAATTTTAACCAAGCACTGGATACGTGCAACTGGGAAAACAGCTGTCTTAGGTTTATGCCAGTTTCTTTTAAGAGGTTTTTCTGGTAGTGTTATCTCTGTGCAGTTATGCAGTTGGTCCAAACTACCAGAGCGGTTCCGTAGGTGCATGCACACGCGTAAAGTTTGATGGCTTAAAAGATGCAGTGGAACGTATTGCGGGGTAGTGGGTTCGCTTTTATGTCTGAGTTGAATGTGCGTTTTGTAAGTACTCTACTTAGGTGTTCCGAACGGTAATAGGAAACGGAATTGGTGTTTGGACTGCTCCATTGGCCTCGTGGTAGCAAGCGCGTCTGCTGAGTAAGGGGTCCTGGGTTCAATTCCCGGGTCAGGCAAAAAGTGGTATTGGGTTTATCCATTAAGACTTCTCAGTAGCGTGTAAGTTTATATAAACAAAGAAGGACAACCACAACAGGTTTACCTCTACACTTTGCATTTCCCCATCCAGAATTTTGAATTAAATGTAATCTCTATTTAAACACTGTTTCAAGCTTTCACGGTTTACAACTAAACTTATACTGTCACTTACGGGATATTTTCCGTGATTGTTCATTATTTTGAGGTCCCGATATTTCGGCGCTGTTGCAAGCGCCACGATCGCGGGTTGACTGGAGAATGCGGGCTGATGGAAACCCGCGATCATGGCGCTTGCAACAGCGCCGAAATATCGGGAGCTCAAAATAATGAACAATCACGGAAGATATCCCGTAAGTGACAGTATAAGTTTAGTAATCTCTATTTAGTAACTATTATGAGCTGTATACATAATTCACAAACTATTCATCTATCTATCTAATTAATAACGGGTGTAACAAGACCCTTAACGAAGCCGGAAAGTACTTGTTCTCCCCGTCATTGTGACCATTTTTTTGTTCTAGACCATACCTGGGAACTTTCTAGTTTCGGAGATATTGGGGGTCAAAGTTCCAATTTTTTCACAGGTTTTTTTAAATTCGTGTATTCAATCTTCACCTTCGTACTATTCAATCCACTCATCAGCACAATGTTTTGAGTGCGTTACATTGAGTCCTACCGTAAAACGTGATTTTTTACCCCAAAAAAAAGTCGTTTCCCAGCAATAATTTTTGCGTAAAGTTACTTAGTTTGATGTACATATAAAGCTTGGTTGACGGCTTTGTGAAGGGTCCGTTTACACCCTGTATTTTTAATAATCAATCCTAACATGATAGTATGATACCAGGGGTCGGAGCATGCACACCATTAATTGCTACGTATCTACCTATACTAAAACGCATTAACCCCATTTCAGTTCGTGAAAAAACCTGATCTTCGTTCGTCTTTTGTCTGCCCATTCGCTTTTGTTTTATATTTACGAGTAAACCGCTCTTCATCGCCGAAAACAACCAATAAACTACACAGGCAGAATTTTCCTCATACGGCGTTATGTTAAAAGTTTTTGCCTATGTTTTTGTCGAAAGCACCGAACCACGAGAGATATATGTCAGTTTTAGCAGTCCCCTACCTGAAGATGACCACGGAGGACGCAAAAAAAACCTTATTTTGGTCGGAATTAAGTTACCGAAGTTGGTCGGGAAACTTGGAGAACCTTATTAAGGATCCAGAACGTATGACACACATATTTATTCAATGTTATTTAATAACTTTGCAACTTTCTAATATCACATATTCTTGGAGAAAATATCTTCGAACAAAATATTTTTTTCGTCTCTCTCTCCAAGTTCGCGTAATATGTTCTAGACTTAGATTATGTTATGAAGGATCACTGAGTGCTTTCAGGAATTCTTTGATGAATATTTTGTTTACTTCTTCTGATGGGGATTCTTGGTAATAATATTGTAGATGAACGATATAATTATTAGTTTTTTGTTTGGGCCAATTTTATGAATATGTTTCTTTTTTGTATGAGCTTTGTATTAAGACAGTACGATATTTTAGAGAAATGTTTTACGTACAATGTAACGCACTGAAAATATTCTCACGGAGGTATTTAAAGTAAATTTACAACATTTAAAACGTGTATTAAAATAAAAAGAGTGAAAAAATTGAAACTTTCACCTCCAATAGTTATCTCATCAATAGTAACATCTTATCCTTAATCCTCGAATATCTTAATAGGTATAGTCAGGAACCAAAAAAATATATCGCAATGACGAGAAAACCTTTATAGGAACCTATGCGCTACCGAAAATCATTAATGATAAACCTTACACACACTCAAACATACACACACACACACACGCTCGCTCGCAGACAAAAATACACATGCAAACACTCTCAAACTACAGGCTTCTTTTAATACGCTTTTAACTTATCTTTTATTGTTCTATAGTTCTATTTTTATTTTTTGTTAATCTTATTGCATTCTTATGCAAGAGGAGATATTATAGAATCATTTCTATAATATCTCCTCTCCTCCTATAACACAGGTCTATCACCTAGCACAGGAGTCAGGGACTTCACACAATTTTGTAACCACTTTCTTGTGTAATGAAGATTATTTATTACCTGCTCACCCAAAAACCTCACTTATATCTATAAAAGTACTAGGGCTTCAGACAGCTCTTATAAGATCTACCATAACATTAAAATTAACGCTTCGTGCCGCACTAAATCTTGAGTATACTACAATCCTAAAACAGGTTCGATTCGGTAAAATACTGAAAAACTTTTCGATTATTTTTGTAGAAGCTGTCTCTTCTAAGTAGATTCTACTGGGAGGGATTTTATTAACCCAGCTTTGTCAACAACCAGCAAACAGTTTTAGTGATGTAAGTTCAGTAAAATTGAGTTAGGGAACTAAGTTATTTTGAGAAGTTCTTAAGAACCACATATTTTTGCAATCTTTGAATTCTGGTGGATTCTACATAAAATTAAGTCTTTTTTTATGTATTTGTTTACTTGGACTATGACACGTATGTCCTTAAAATGGTGTTTAGCTACACGATGACTGATACAAGTGTGCCATACTCAAAACTGCACTGGGTTTTTCTTCAAAAAACCCTTCCAAACATTGCCTAGCATTGTTAGACTCACATAATATCTTAAAATATTTTTGATCTTTAAATCAAACCATTATTTCTGAGATCAGTCGGGTGGTGTCCGCCATCTAGTTACTTATAAAATAAATAATATTCACTTGTAAAAATGTTTCATGAGGTCCTGGGATCGATTCCCGGGTCACCCAAATTGTTATTGGGTTTTTCCATCTGGAATTTCCCAGTACTAGATTTGTGCACGGTTGATGGCATTAGGCTCGCCTCCTATTACATGGGACTTAAACATAACTGGCGAAATGTGGGTGCATTATTAGGTACACCTCTGCCCTAACTCTTCGGGGATTACAGGCGTGATGTTATGCTATGTAATATTGACTTGTTAAAATCTCTATAATCCGCTTACAGGAATAACTATCATTACATTCACCAAACTATCTACTTCTTCTTCCTCGCTTCCTCATGACTGAGGGTCGTGACCACATGAGGTCGTTACTTTTTCCACCAACGCTCTCCCTGCTTTACGGTTTTCGGCCATGCGGACAGATGCCTGGAAATTCCCACTACAGACTTCCTTTACCACATCTGTCCATCGGGTTGGTGATCTTCCACGGCCCCTTTTTCCTTCTACGTTACCAGCCACAATAAGCTTCTCCAAGCTATCAGGCTCCCTCCTTGCCATGTGTCTGAAGTACTGTAGGAGTCGTTTCATGCAGATGGTCGATAGGCGCGATCTAACTTTTAATTCGTTCAGAATCGAGGCGTTTGTGCGGCGCGCCGTCCAGGGAATGCCTAACATTTTGCGCCAGCACGACATTTCGAACGCATCAATTCTGTTCCGAATGCGTGCTTTCAGTGTCCAGGTTTCAGAAGCATACAAAAAGATAGAGAAGATCAGGGTCCGCATTAACTTTACTTTAGTACTTTTGCTGATTCCTCTGTTCCTCCAAATCTTCTCTAATCGCTTTACCGCTGACTTTGCGATCTGGGCTCTTCTTACTACCTCTACTTCTACTAGCAAACTTCATTTCCCCTTACTGAACGCAATCAACCACCAACTGCCCCAATTGCCTGAACTCTCAAACAACAACCCCCAAGTTCCTTATAATCACTCTTTTCCACTTTCATGCCTTTAGAATTCCCATCTGATATATAGTCGTTCTAATTCGGACGGTTGGCAACACTCCAGCGCGCTATACCTACGTTTAACGTACCACCGCAAACTTTAATATTTGTCACTGGAAGATATATTGAAGTTTATGGCGGATTTATTAAGCAAGGAGGTTGGATACGGTGGTTTTGTTTTTGTCTGGTTGGTAAGGGCGCCTTCAAATTAGAGGCGAGAAGAAGCATACAGGACCTGTGTATTATGATACGCTTGCGACATGATATTTAGCGACAGTTAGTATGGGTAGCGATAGCTACCGTTTACGATTGCCATTTTTTTCGCACAGTACAGTTTTTGCCTAGTTAAAGCGATTTGACAAAAGTGCGCCGCAGTGGCTCCACAGCAGCGCTTCTTCACGCCTCTAATTTTAAGGCGCCCTAACTGGTGGTAGGGTTAAGTTACTGAGTTAGGACATCATCAGCAACATCTGCCTAGTTTTTTCCGAACTATTTTGGGGTCGTTTTCTAGTTCAACCGGATACAGCTGAATAGGTACCAGTATTTTACTTGGAACGACTGTCTATCTGACTTGTACAACCCAGTTAATGGGTAAGCGATACCCCTTGGTAAGACTTGTCGTCAGACTTTCTGGCTTCTGTCTACTCATAACGACTGTCAAAGATCTAAAAACGGCAGCCGGGTCCAAGAGCTTCATATGTTTCCGGGGGCATGGTAGCAACTCGATATGTCATTGATAGGTCACCTATCCACGGACTGACCTCAGGAAGCACTGTTTTACCGTCAAGATGGACCAGTGCGGCTGTTATTATTTAGCCACGAGTTCCTCCAGTAGCAGTCATTTTAGTGGGTATTAGGTGTGAACTACCTCACAGAATTGTGGCTGTTCCGCTTTGACCAGTAAGTAAGAGCACATGGCTCCTTAGGTCAGTAACCCTTAACGCAAGATCCTTTTACTGGTAACCACTTTCTATTACTAGGCCATCACGGTCGGTTGGCCAAAACTAATAAAAATACCATTAAGTTAATGGCCTCAGTAGATACTAAGTAATTTGAATGTTGGTACGACGAAAGCAATAAAACAAAGGCCCTGGTCGTGTTCTACTTTTTCAACGATTCAGATACCCAAGGATATTCATTTGACCTTGATTTTGAAAAGAAAGGACAAAAAATGACGATTGCTTTTAAAATAATGCAGAATAAAACCTAAGGGTTTAGACGAACCAATAGTTCATCAACGATAACAATACATCACCATTTATCAATAGTGATAGCCTAGTGGTGTGACCATCGGATTGTCAAGTCATAGGTCTCGAGTTCGAATCCAAGCACACGCACCTCTGATTGTTAGAATTCATGTGCGTATTGCTTCGGTACAGGAAAACATCGTGAGGAAAGCAAACCATCATGCCTGAGAGATATTTCTTGAATGTTAGCCAAGTCAGAGGCCCATGGGTGGCATAAATACTGGGACACCAGGTCAGGCACTAACCATACAAAAAATAAAAAAGAAGAAGCGATAACAATGATAAAAAGTCAAATATATATTCAATTCAACATAGAAATATAATCGAAAAGCTTACGGGAATGCTGTTGAAAGTCATTGAAGAAATACAAAACGCTTTGAAGGCAATTGCCCTTAGTCTAAGATATCTGGGTGAGACTTGCACAGACCAGAAAAGCATGACCCAAGAGACAGCCTTTACTCAACAGTGTATGAAAGAAGGCTGCCAATGAAGATGCATTGTGTCAATGGTGTTGATAGAAAAAAAAAGATAGAATAAAACCTTTTTATGTCCATAATATTGTTTCGTTTCTATCCAAGGTCACCTTGGCAACACTCCGAGAAAGGATTGACATAACACCATATTTATCTGTGTTAGATATATTTTATTACACGTGTACGTCCCACGAGTGGCTACTGTTGAATCCTTGACAAATCGCACGTGTTATTTCGTTTGCTCAGACGGCTTTCGGCCAAAAAAACTGAGATATATCCGACACTATTCATAATAGTGACACAGAAATCCGGCGTCCGTGTAAAGGCTCATTTGGACGAGGGCGAGTTACTCGCTCGAGAATGACCGTCTAGGCAAGTTTAGCAAGCGATTTTTTTTTTGCACTTTAAGCTTGTCATTCGAGATTCCATAGACCATTTGTAAGGGCGAACTTCAACAATGAAACTGAACGCGATAAGCATATTTAAACCACGTTTAAGAGCTATCTGTGTCAATATTCCGCTTCAAGAATGTCACGGACATCTTTTGAGTGCCATTCGTCCTCAATGGATGATTTGAAAAGTTAGCCTTAGATAAATGATGCTATTTTTTTTCATGACAACATGAATCTTGCCTTTCAGTACACTTGTTATTATTTATTATTTTATTTATTTATATACAAATCAATTATATTTTTAAATATTCCTTACAAAAAACAATATAAAAACATTTAAATTTTTTAAAAAATTGTAACCCACCTATCGGGAACAGGGTCCAAGCTACCGGCGGTCAGGGCTCCAGAGAGAGGAACCTAATAACAATACGAGCCGTGTCCAGGAGTTCCGCTTTATTTATTATTATTCTTTTTATCTTTCTCACAAAAACAAATCTCCGAGTCGAGTAACTGCCCTCATGTAAAGGAACCTTTATGTTACGTAACACAAATGTCCACGATACAGTTTCAAGTAAAAAATAAAGGAATCTTTTTATTATTTCATATTATCTTTTGTTTTTAGTGGCAGTTTGTGGCCGGGCAATACATAGTGTAGCGCGTTTGAAGATATGTTTTACTTAGAGTTTTGTTTTGTTTTCTTTTATTTAGACATTTTATTGCTCACTGGCACAAAACAGTAGTTGATCCAATTTATTTAACTCTTTACGAACTGGGAAGATGTTGATTAATCTGTCAGTTTCATCATCATTTGCCTAGCCTTTTTCCAACTATGGGGTCGGCTTCCAGTCTAACCGGATGCAGCTGAATACCAGTAATTTACATGAAGCGACTGCCTAACTGACTTCCACAATTCAGTTAGTACTGGGTAATACGATACCCCATGATAACACTGGTTGTCATACTTTAGGGCCACTGAATACTTAACGACTGTCAAAGATTTACATTTGACAGCCGGGACCAACGGCTTCACGTCTTATCGAGGCACGGAAGAAACTTGGAATGTAGGCGCGGTTTAACCTGAAGATCGACCCGAGCGGCTGTTATTATTTAGCCACAAGCTCCTCTATTCTGTCAGCGTAAATATAGGTATTGCGTCACAATATGACAACTTTAAATTTGCAGTTTAAGGTGGCGCTGATAGTCAACAAAAAATTCATCAATATGTCAAACTTGGTGCATTTATTTTAGTTCTGCATTTTCCCGCCTGCATAGATAAGTTGGTTGAAGTATACAGGCGCAGCCAGCCGTATCAAAGGTCGCTGTTTGTCATTGTCAGCGCTTTTCTGTCATAGCAATGAGTTTAATAATTGCTGTGAAAGTTAACACTAAAAGAAGCCTAGTAACCCACTGAAGTAATGAGTTGATACTGATACTGTTAGCTTACGTCATCCCACTGCTGGGCAAAGGCCTCTAAGATGACTTCCAGTTGCTATGATCAAGGGCTAATGTGGTCCACTGGTCGTTTGTTTTGTCCAGCTCGTCCCGCCATCTTCTACGAGGTCTGCCGCGACGCCTTTTGGTTGAAGGTACTGAAAAAAAAACTTAAATCCTAAGTAGGTACTTTTTGTTTTGACGTGACAACGTCTTATAATTCGATGGAGCCGGCTGCACGCACGAAAAAACATGACGTATGCGGCGTTACCTCGCTCTGAGGCGTTCCATAAAACAATTGCTCTACGCACATTCATACTTGTAAAAACTATATTGTAAAAAAAAAAAAAATTGACATAATTGTATTTATGCGTACAAATAAATGTAACTTGATCAATTCAATTGTGATTTCCATTTGCCTCCTTCTCTATATCCATACAAAATATCTATCAAACAAATAAAATTAAAATTTTCTTTGGAAAAAATGCAACCATTCCATCAGTATTTTCTTATGACGTTGTCACGTTCAACTATCGTCAGTAAACCGACTTTACAGACAACCGATTTTTTTGATAAAATCTGTTCTTTGGATAAAAAAAAAACAAAAAATAAAGGCGCTTTACAAAACCATTCAAGTTAAAACCAAGATCATCCCTTCATTTCCCAAATTCTAAAACAAAATCTTTGAAAAAGATCTCCCCAAGCAAAATAAGATAATCTACATCTCTTTAATGCAACCTTTAATCATCTAGCATTACACGTAATAAAAAAGATTTTAATCTAAAAGTCCTTTTTCGTACTTTAAGAGTGACTTAGATCCCTTAAGAAGATTTTATGACTCACCAGTCAAGTTAGGGGAAGTTAAGAGCATTATGGAAAGGAATATTCTATATACTCGTACGATTTGGTAAGTAAGACGGCTTATACTCGTTTTTAGGGTTCTGTTGCCAAAACGGAACCCTTCTAGATTCGTCCTGTCCGTCTGTCTGTCGTTCTGTATGTCACAGCCATCTAATTTACAATAGGCAATCACTCTAATGCAATGACAGGGCAAGGAGCAGCTCATTCTTCTCCTTACCGTAAGGCAGGGTTTGTCGCAAGCAAACCGTGCGTCATTGTGGAGAATGCAATTGTGTCCCCCAACCAGAAGTGACGAGGAGGAGCACCATGTGGTTTTAGTCAGTAGGAGTCTGACAGACCCCACCACCGACCCTACGGCGGAGGAAATCCATTGAAGATTTCTACTAGTAAAAAAAAAGGCAATCACGCTAGCAACCATTAGAACAACATTATACATCTAACGTCTCCAAAGTATATGATTAATTTAATATTTTCTTTGACAATTCTTGTCAAAGCAATAAATAACTTATTTCGGCTTAATTAAAGCTAATATCATTTCAAGGACGTCGTCATAGTAAATTAAATTTAAATTAGTTTACTGTGCTGGAATATAATATTGAAATGAGATTCTGAGAACTATTATCTACTTAAATCAATCATTAAATGTTAAATACATTTAGAAGGCAGAATACTTTTTTTAAATTAAGAAAATATGTTAATCCCTCAAGGCAGAATACTCGTACATACACACGAATATTTATTTATTTATTCATACTTGCCTCCTATAATTATATAATTTTCCCCCATTATATTGAAATATTGGCAACAAACACAATGAATTAACAAACAACTGTAATCTACAAACAATGTTTAAATAAAGTTGACTGATTGACTGAATTAGATGTATAAACTGTTCAAATATTCATAAGTATAGTCAGGGAAAGTAATCTTATTGTTAAGCAAATTGAGTAACAACTTAAAGTGCCCTGAGCATATCAACCAACTGTCAAAGTATCACTGTTGTATGAAAAGATTTACATTTTACAATTTTTTTATTTCATTGACTAAACAACGCAAGTCATTTTAAGTCAATTTTGGCTAATAAATACATTGTTTTCCCTAATTATGGTAGTTAATTTTGTTGTGCCTATATTCTAGTTTAAACTTGCATCATCATCATTAGAAGAATGATGATGATGGACATTATTTGGCCCTTATCCCAATTTACTCGGGGTCGGCGCAGCATGTTTTCTTTGTCAATACTTCTCTATTACTCTTCATCACAGCAGTCACCTCCAATTCGCTTTTGTCCACAAGCTGTAAAATTGTAACAATATCTAAGTGTACATTAAAGAACAAGTCGACATTTAAATAAACGGTGTAAATAGATCCTTAACATAACCGAAAGGCACTTGTTCGCCCCGTTTTTGCGATATTTTTTTTTTCTAGACCATACCTGGGAACCTTCTAGTTACGGAGATATTGGAGGTCAAAGTTCCAACTTAACTTACTTGTTCTTTCGTTTTTTTTTAAATTCATGTTTTTAATGTAAGAGACTTTGCACAGCTCCACGACCCCCGTACTATTCAATCCATTCATCAGCACAATGCTTTGAGTGCTTTCCATCGAGTCCTACCTTAAAACGTGATTTTTCACCCCAAAAAAAATGTCGATTCTCAGCAATAATTTTTGCGTAAAGTTACTTAGTTTGATGTACAGAATGCTTGGTTGACGGATATGTGAAGGGTCTGTTTACACCCTGTATACTATTAAGGTCAGCTTCCCCTACCCACACAATTAAAACCCCAACTTTACAGACCCGCAACAACAAATTAACAAGTGAAGAATTTTTGTCACACAAGTGCTACAAGAAGCTCGCTCAGTTACCCTTTGTGTGAGAGCCTGCGACACGACAGTGACAAGTAGACTCGACTTGATAACACTGTACCACACTACAACGTTTTGGTTGTCTCGCGGGCTGTTCGTGTAATAAAGGGGTGGTAGGTAGCTGTTTATATTTCGGTTAGATTATAAAGTAATGACATGTGTGAGGTCTACTTTAGTGACAAAGTTTTGATTATACATTTTGTTTGAAGTAGGACTGCCTCGTTGGTCCAGTGGTCTCTCGTTGGAGCATGAGGTCCTGGGTTCGATTCCCTTGTCGGGCAAAGTGTTATTGGGTTTTTCCAACGGGAATTTCTCAGTAGCAGCCACTGAGTCTGGATTTGTGCCCGGTTTATGGCAATAGGCTCGCCCCCTATTACATGGAACTTAATCATAACTGGCGAAATGTGGGTGTACTAATAGGTACACCTCTGGCTAACCCTTCGGGGTTTACAGGCGAGATGTTATGTTATGTTGTAAGTAGGATCTTGCGAAAGTTGATAACTATAGTTAGAAAGGAGGTGGCTATCGAAAGTGAAATAAGCTGTAAGGAAGAAGACGTTGCGCTGACCCCCTTACAAACTGGATTAAGGGTAGGGATAATGAGTCTGGATTACGATGTGTGGTCTCAAACGTGCTCGATTCGTGGGAGATTATTAGACCGTTCAATTTTTCAATCAATCAAACAAATATTTATTTCAAACTAAAGTCCATATGGGTTAGTAGTGAGTACTTAAGAACTAAGTTAGTACAATTTTACAATCCGAACTACTTAATTAAAAAAAATATATGTATAAATAAATATATACAACATTAGTTTTAGTATATGCGAAACCTGAAACACGTGTGTAGTACTTTTATGTAAAGAATTTAATATTATTGTTATTTTTTTTTTTTTTCTATGTACTAAATTTCAAAACTGTGTCATGATCAAAATCAAAATCACAAAGCTATAAACTTCTGTTACCTAGTTGTCCACACAAAAACGTGATCACCAAGAGACGCGACCGCGCGTGCCTCCATCGTCGTCTTGAGCTCATTGATAAGAATAATTTGGCAGTAGGTACCTAAATGATTGCGATAGGTACTCAGTGTCGCTCTGTGTCCAATTTGTTGCATTTTTTTAATATTTTTGGGAAAAATTGTAACATGGTTTATAAATGATTGGAATCGATTCAGTTACTTATTCTGAACGAACTATATTCAGGTTTCGCATATACTAAAAACAATGTTGTATTTATTTATTTTTGATAAAGTTTTAATTTTGTCACATAAGAAGCTCACTCAATTACCCTTTGTATGATAGTCTACGAAATGACAGTGACAAGTAGACTCGTCGACACTGTACCACACTACATCGTTTTGATTGTCTCGCGGGCTGTTCGTGTAATAAAGGGTTCCTTGTGTTTACATTTTGGTTAGATTATGAAGTCATGTTTTAAGGTTTTGTGGGATGTTATGTGGACAGTTATAGGTCAGTTTTGTGATGATAAGCGTAGACTTTGGGTTCGACCTCAAAATAGGATGGTTTATGCGCATTAGGGCTAATTCTCATTTTGGCAACCGACTCGCTAATGGACTACTTCTCATTATGGCCACTTCTCATTTTGGCTACTTCTGATTGGGGCTACTTCTCACTTGGGCTACTTAATAATGCGCCTAAACCAACAGGATATATAGTTTTAAAGAAGGAGTTATGTGTAAGAGAAGTCACAACACTTCTTGAGCCTAATCCATGTTGTTACATCTGTTACGGCTTTTTCTATGGCAATTTTTGTCGTTGCACTTTTTTGGAATTTAGTGTGTAAAGGCTGGGCTCTTGACAGTATTCCGCAACTACTTTGTAAGTACTGAAAACGGGATATTTACCATGTTTACTATTAATTTCGAGTTCCACGATCACGGATAAACTGAAGTTATGTCAGTCTAAAAACTTATACTTTGTAAGTCTCAATGAAAAACCACTTTGTCTACGCTGTTGTTCTAGTACGACAAAGCCGTATCATCGCTCCACATCAGGCCAGTTACAGCAAAACGGAAGCCCATTGCGCGTAAAAACGGTCAGTCTTTGAGGCGTAAATTACTTTACGTGTTAGCTGGTTATTGCTGCGTAAAAAAACATGCTATTCAAACGATATGAAGATGGAGAAGTAACTCCACATCACTAGCACCTCTTTCCTATTAACAGACCTTTTCCCACAGTCAAGAGTGCACGTTTTAAGTCCTTTAAAAGCCAAACGACGCATAAGTTAATGACGTCAAGTAAGGTACGGTGTATCACGGACTAAGCAAACTCCAAGCGGTGTTAACGTAAAGTGCACGAGCTGGCAACAGCCTCCTTTGACGTGTTGTCAGGGGTCGTTCCCGCTGGTTAATACCCCGTGGTTAACACTATTAACTACTGGGAATGATGCGTTCTACTGGTTAACAGTGTTGACGAACGCGACATTTTTTTCCCAATAGTTAATACTCTCGTCTCGCGAATAGTTCAGAGTTAGGTTAAAGAAAAGTAAAAAGAAATCTATATCTATACTATTAGTATAAAGCTGAAGAGTTTGTTTGTTTGTTTGGTTGAACGCGCTAATCTCAATCTATTCGCGAGACTAGGTTATTAACTACTGGGAAAAAAATGTCGCGTTCGTCAACACTGTTAACCAGTAGAACGCATCATTCCCAGTAGTTAATAGTGTTAACAACGGGGTATTAACCAGCGGGAAGGACCCGTTGTCCGTGTGTTTTCATCATTTACTTAATGAATAGTAGAGGAGCTACTTTGGAAATGTTTGATGTGACTGCATGGACTGTGGTGGTAGTTTATCAATCGTTGTGTACTACGTTACAGTTGAGCTCCTAGCTAAATAATAACAGCCCAACTACAAGGTTAAGTCGCGCTTGCCAAAGTCCGTCTTTGGATGCGATACCATCATTACATGCCGAGTTTCCTCCGTGCCTCGGAAAGCATATTAATTTTTTCGGTAGCGGGTACGGAGTTTAGATGCGCCTAGTTGATAGCAATAGGCCTGACCCCTATAACACGGAACTTACACATAACTGGCGAACTATTAGTTACACCTTTGGCTAATCCTTCGGGGATTATAGGCGTGATGATGCTATGCATCAGCTTATTAGTTGATAGTGTATCTTAGCAGCAGCATAGCAGTAGTCGTATTTGGCACATCAAATGGTCCCGTTATATAGTGTTATGTTCTATTGGATTAAGTGCTTGCCTTAGGGGTCAAATTAGGGGTTAATAGATACATTGCCTAAGATATCGCTGCTATTCTAGACAGGGCTGTAATTATAATATATCTGCGTATTTGCTACAACAAGATAATCACCCTATGATACGGGTTGGAATGGACACCGACGCGAAAACGGTTACCACGTATTCAGTACGTCATTCTGAGCCCCGCCACATACAAATTTTTCATCATTCAGGACATACGTAAAGGTTTACTTACGACGTTTTTCTTCACCGTTTTAACACGACTGGTGATGAAATAAATTACACACAGTTAGGTTGAAAGTTGCTACACAAGGTGGAGAAGACAATACGACAATTTTGGCCAAGGTTTTTGAAGTAGCGAGTTGGCAACATGTGTTTAACGTTTATACCGATGCGGGATTCGTTAACCTGTTGGTGGTAGCCCATTATCTACACTATGTAGAAAATGCTAAAAATGAAAAATAACGTCCTGTGAATAAACTGCATACAAAATTCAATCGAAAATATCCAGTAATTTTCGATTGAATTTTTGTATGCAGACTGGGAACGTCATGAGGTACATACAGTTATATAATAACAGCTGCTTTTATCAATCTTCAAGTTAAGCCGCGCTTACCTAGGTTGGTCTGTGGATGAGTGACCACCCGTTACATACCGAGTTTACTTCGTGCTCGGAAAGCACGTGTAGCCGTTGGTCCCGGCTGCTATTAGTAGATTTAAAAGTCGTTGCAGGAAGTCAATGGCCCGAAAGTCTTACAGTCTTACCAAGGGGTATCATATTACCCAGTACTATGGTAGGAGGTCAGATAGGCAGTCGCCCCATGTAAAATACTGGTATTCAGCTGCGGTTAGACTGGAAGTCGACCCCCACATAGTTGGGAAATGGCTAAGCCGGTGATGATGAGGTACCTGCCAGGGTCCGAACCCACGACCTACACTTGTAAGTTGGGGTGGGGCCATTGCACTGTATCAAGTTTTGCACTTCAATTATGGTCAATACATGTACATCGACTGTTCTAAATGTCACATAAGCATCAATAAAAAAAATCTAGGAAAATAGGAAAACGTGTCTTATAAAAGTCACCTCTCAGTTCAGCTATATAACATCCATTTTTCCAACCCTCCACACAGTCTAACTAGCGCTATCAAAGAAAATCAACTGTTTATTACGGCCACTCTTTACTTACCCCCAGACCTGTGTTACATGTTCCTACGTCCTACGTCAAGGCACAATATGGACAAGTACAGAAGACCAGCTCCATACAAAGAATGACAAACACGCTCGCACAAAGACTAGATCGCTCAATTTTAAACAAATGACAGTGCGATTGCACTCTCTGTACGTGGAATATGTTCGTTTTTGCGTTCTAAACTAATCTATCGGTCATTTGTTCGGCAAACTTAAAAACGACTGAGAGAGTGACCATAAGTGAGAGTTCACAGGCGGTTACGTCGCACCACCCGCCGCGGGAGACGTTGGTGGCCTCTGGCCACTGTTAGCGCGGGCTTGTGGACGGTGAGTAATGGGCTAGCTCGCCATCCGGCCGTCTTATGATGACAGGTCGTGTCGATGGCGCGTTCGTGTACCACGCGCGCCTCAAAGAGTTGTCAGCAACCAGGGAGGGGCCCGCAGGGGCCGATGCCTGCCGGGGCTGCGGGACTGTTCGAAAGAAATACCGCGGCCCTGGAACACAAAGGGCAAAGAAGCAACATGGATGGGTTTTGGTCAGTAGAAGTCTGACACTCCTTTCCACTCCGCGGGAGGGGTTATTTGATGATTTCCAATCCGAAAAAAAAAGGGTGTTTATTAGTGCGTGCCTTTAAACCGACCTTCTGTAACTATCTGTTTTGTGGTCAAGGCTTACTGCTAAATATTTGTTCACTGCCGACTTGTTTTCGTACTAATACCTGTACGATGTAGAATTAGTAACGGCTGTTTGGTCAATGGGTGTTAAAGGGACGACGTGTGTGTGTGTGTGTACTGTGTATGTCGTGTAGGGGTGAATTATGAATTATGTATGTAGAAGAAAGCTTCACGGTACGTATGTCACATACTGTAGGTTGTTCAATGCGTGTTCCTTTTTATGGTAGGAGTATAAACTAGTTAGCAAGGCAAATTGGTTGATTCAGCATGAGTCGAGTAAAAAAATAAACGAGTTTACATCAGTCTATTTTAGACCGACGTCGTTGAACCTTAAACTGTCTGTCAAAAAGGGCAACACCAAAATATAACTCTTAAAAATAAAAATACTTCTTAAGGACACCTC
Source organism: Noctua comes (assembly GCA_963082995.1). NCBI lineage: Eukaryota > Metazoa > Arthropoda > Insecta > Lepidoptera > Noctuidae > Noctua > Noctua comes. The sequence goes on along the minus strand of OY720279.1, from coordinate 15,477,808 downwards.
TAAATAGCCCGCGTTTTTAGATAACCTGTCAACATAAGCCTACCTTCGTTACTTGTAAATATAGTTTGCAAGACAGTCATGCCTCTTCGTACTTTCATAAAACAGGACAATGACTTTGCCTTATGCTCCGTTCACAACTTCAGCCGACGCCACTTACGTCAAGCCACAAACGCGCGAGTCACTTGTTTCGCTTGAGTACCGTCGCTCTGCAAGACGTGTTGCGGTGACTAGACGCAAGCCATAAACAAATTTCACTAGTGTTTTCCACGTGCGTGGCTCAAACCCGTAGTTCGTGGCCAAACGGTTAAACACACAACCTGAAGGACAAAGGGTATATACTAGGTAGTACATTCACTACCAAGGAACTAGGTGTTATAATAGTGATCCACCATGTAGGAAGGGTCGTGTAAACAGGTTGACAGCGTACCTGATGGCGTGTTCCTGCGTCCACCTAAATAGATTCCTACATACCTAGTATACCTACTAAGTTGTGCCATACCTAAAAGACAAAGGTGTTTCGCAAAACTATAATAAATAATACAGATTTATTTTCTAATAAACTATGTACTCGTATTTCAGCAATAATTGTTTGCGGAAACAGTTCGGGACAAATATCTTTACTAAAACAATTGGTTGATTTTAACTGTCGCGTAAATAAATAGCCAGACACAAAAATATTAGGAAAATAGTCAATAAACAAAATAAAATAGCTATTCCCTTTTTCTGTGTAAAGTGTTCTTCTTTATATTTGAATCAATCCACTGCTTGGTGTAAGTCGTATCCTTCTTATGCTAATCCTGGAAAAGGCCTTTGTCCCAAGGAAACAATTGACACGCGCCTTTGAAATTCTATCGATGATAATATTTTCATGAAATGGGCAGCCAATGACTAGATACACGGGGATTATGTCGCCCGATATTGTTTTGTCGATTGACCGACCACTATCCTGAACAAAAGCAGATCTCACTGCGGTCGTACGGCAGAGCAGACTTCTTGCCTTTGGCTGCCAATATTGTGACTGGTCGTGCGACTAATCGTCGCCGATCGTGCTAAGGCCCCATTCACGTCGTCAGCCGACCGTCTTCTGTTTCCGTGCATTGATAAAGCTACATCCCGTTTGTTAACTTTCCCGATTCGCCAACTAAACAAAATACCATAACAAAAGTGCCGTTTCGTAACTATAGTGGCATGCTCTAAAGAATTTATTTTATTTATTTTCTCCGTAGTCGTTGTCGCAAGACGCGTGTCGTATGAACTCGTGGCCAAGGGGTAATAAAGTAAAAGTTACGATCATAAACAGCAAAACTTTATTGATGTATTAATTTCTTTATGGTGTTATAAAAAGTATTATGTCAAGTAAATGCGCCTCGATAGTTCAGGTTTTATGTTAAGACAACAAAATTATGTTAAGTGTGTACTAACTCGAACATCGAACAATTTCAGCTACACGGCCTTAAAACGATCCGACAATATGGTTAAATGGATCGTTTGTAAAAATAAAAGCTTAATAGAGCTGTTTTCTATTATTATTTTTATAACGCAATTTCTGTTTGGTAATTTAAAAAATCCATGTTATACGAAATTAATGTTATTCTTAAGTGGGTAGAACACAATTTGAGTATTCAGCGTTTTGAGAGCTAAGAAGATGTTTCAAATTGGGCCAAGTATGTGTACAGTACCTCGAAAAATCGAGAAAAATCCGTGGAATTCGGGAAAAATACAGATAAATAGCTTAAATGCATACTTTTCTTGTAATCATATCATATTTTTAACAATTATTTTTATCGACTTTCAACATGGCGTCTCACCAATTTAGGTACTCTATGGTTAAAAAACATTGACAGTAAACCACCAGTAACCATAGATCGATTATTGATCATAGATCGTGAACTGTCTACTGTCACTGCAGTTGCTTTCGTTGTCGATCGTGTTTTAATGTTCGGTTTGTTTGAATTTCTTGAGTTATTTTTAACAATCTCGCTTTAGTTTTTTTTATTTAACTTAAATGACTAACGTTGTGATTCTCTTTTACAATGTAATATGACAGAAATAAACATGTCAAACGTCAATAATCAATCAACATGACAGCTTACCGCCATGACGTTTGTTGTGTGTTGCAATTTCAATTGTATGTTCTTGTGCTTTACTACCAAACAAAGCCAACTTAAAGTAACTGGATAGTTGAAAACTGTTTTATGTGTGTTTCCCCATTTTTGAGTATAGTGTACAAAGACCTGGCCGGGGCTCCATACAATTTGAAACATCTCCTTTCTAGTGTTTTGTTTTTCGTTTACCGTTAAGTAATCGCACTAAGGACCTTTATGTCTGGTATCAGCAAGACCTGTATAAATGCCTTAATATTATTATGCTGTTCGAATTCCGACTCTCAGTTATGATTCGAACATTGAAAATCCAAGAATAAAATATTTGTTTCTTCTTTTAAGGGTTCCGTATCCGAAGGGTAACCAACGGGCCCCTAATACTAAGCCTCTGCTCTCCGTACGTCCGTCCGTCCGTCTGTCAGTCAGCGAGTTGTATCTCATGATCCGTAATAGGTAGACAGTTGAAATTTTCACAGAATGTGTATTTCTGTTGTATAACAACAAATAAAAATATTACATGTAAAAAAAGCCTCGTAATTGCTTCATTATAAAGTACATACTTTTATTGATGAACGCTTCGGAAAATGAGAAAGCCCAAAATTGCCGATCTTCTTTAGGGATACATTTTGGTATCGCCAACTGTTTTTACAAGCAGCCATTACATTCGTACAATCAGTTCTCTGTATTCAAAACATCTTTAAACATAACCTCGTTTCTTATTTCTTTACCAACAAAAATCAGTCATTGTCTACACAGTATATTTTCACATCATACACAGAATCGTAAATGAGAAAATATTGTCTCACAACCAACAAACATGTCTTATAAATGCTGGATCATAATCATAAAGAAGACCTCGTAATTTAGAAGCCTATAGTACCCGGTTTTACTCATAGGCAATACCTAAGTGAATGCCTAAACAAAAAAGCTCTTTGTTGGATTGTTAACCCTCGGGTCAGAGCTGAAAGTTGAAATTCCAATACTGGGTGGTTTTTAGGTGTCGTCTTAGGGTGAAAGCAAGCATTGGTCCTCCTAATATTTGGTTTGCTTACCGACACTATTTTTGCCCAGCCTCATCTAATATGGGCTCAGGTCAAAGTATATTGTATTCTACACGCATTTTGCTTAGACATCGCAATATAGAGAAGTGGTCAAGTGCGTGTCGGACATAAATGTTTAGGGTTTTGTAGTACGTCCTCATTCATTCGATAGATGATTAACTGAGTTTCAGATGTTGTACTAAAATAATGAAGTTTATGAACAATTAACGCCAGTTATTATATACAGGGTTTAAGGGACAGCCCTCGACAAACTGATGGGGTGAATTCAGTATATCATACTAAGATTACCGGTACAAGTAATCATTTAAGGAATATTATGGGAATCCAATAAATTTGATTTGTTTTATTTCATCATACGCAATGAATCTTTATCGTGGCAAAAGGCACGAAGCGAACGGCAAGCGCGACGACTAGGTCGATGAACTCTGTAGCTAGGCAAGAAGTGAACAGCTGACATCACGCGTCGTTCGTTAGAGTATTTCAACATCCATCGTTGGATTTTTTATTTTAGCCATATTTTTTACATAAATGGAGTTCTACGTACAGGGAATGTTACATTGAAATAAAGGAATATTTACTGAAAAAAAAATTTAAAAAAAATCAGGAGAGAAATTCCGGTGGAATATGATTCAAAATAAGCAGTTGAATGCACTCTGTCAGTTTGAGGAGGGCTGTCCCTTACATCTTTTATATTTTATGTCAACTAATGAGGCAATACATGCTCTTGAGGAAACTGATCTAAATACTATTTTTTTTCATAATTAAAACTAAAGTTTTATCAGCCTGGGGTAATTTTTGAACTAGGAATATTCTTTTCATATTCATGGACAGAAAAAGATACAGCCTAGTGTAGTTTGAAGATGGATTTAATGAAATAAAAAGCTCCACTAAATCCACAATTCGGCCACGGAATCCAAAAAACAGGGGTAAATATGACATGAGGGGATGATAAACTGCCTTGTATCATTCTCGCCCCGATGATTTCTATATAAAACCCACATGAACCCTCGACGGGGCGTTAAAAGAACGTGACACGGAGCTTTTGAATAAAAAATTAGATGTCTCTTTAGAATATCCCTTTTAATATAAAATAATAACAGTTGAGACTTCGTCTCTTTGGTAAGACTTACATGGGTTTTCGTCAAACTTATTTGTTGATGTTGAAGATAGAATTAAGGTTACACGTGGTGCCTGTGACCTTGGACTTTTTGGAATATAACTATGCTATTTTCAGATAAGCAAATAGGGATGTTTCCTGTGTAAAAAAAAATATGATTCTATTTAGTCCGTCAGTTAGTTTATCGAAAAATATTGGATATGTATTTTTTGTTTTATCAAATCAATAAATATTGACGAAGATAAACCGCATCAAAGATCATGAGTGCCTGTGCCTGTGACGTCACTTTTCGGTAAAAAAGTCAGTACACTTTACTTACAAGTATGACGTCACACGAGTTTTCGACGCACTGTATCGTCTTCATTTTTAGTTTTCGTGAAAAAAGAATAATACGTGTCCAATATTTTTTGGATATTTATCTGACGGACTAATTAGATTTTTTCAGGAAACATCCCTATTCTTGGAATTTAAGAAAGTTCACGTAAATGTGAAAAAAGGAAACCTGTTTCGAAGGTCAAACGAAAAGAAGAAAGAAACCATGTTAATGTGACTGTCTGTCACGTACTCCTAATTATTAAGTAAATATTTTAGCCTTGATTCATATTTCAAGAATCATCACACGGTCTGGGCCACTTGCAAACACATTAAACTTCTATTTTATGGCTTGACAGGCTGACAAGTTACCGTAATTAATAACGAAATGTCCTTTCTTCCTTTGAATTGTAAAACAATATTGCATCACTTGGAAATACATAAATTCTTTAAAGAATGACAGGCCGAATAGAAAATATAATAAATATCTGATTTCTAAACGCATTTCTGAATACTCTTGCAACATCTGGTTGCAATTTACCCCGGTCTTTGGCGCCCGCAGGGCCCCTAAAACAATTGAGACGGTTGTACAAAAAAACAGCACTTAACCAATTCAGGTAAGGCGATCCAAGCGTGGTGGGTTGAGAAAGGCGAAGGGCTGACGAAGAGTGGTGGACTCCAGGCAGTCGGGCTTAGACCGCGATAGGGTCCGGGCGATTTAAGCTATTTTAGTTAAGTTAGGAGACGTCGTGAATACCGAGAGTCTATGTCCAAGTGGGTTGTCGCAAGAGTGCGATAATCATGGAATACGTTAAATAATGTAGTTGGGTTAGCAGCCCTGTTTAGACTAATCTAGTACGTGTGTGTGTGTCTGTTGGTGAGCGACTGGGTGAGTCCTTTGTTACAATAATTATCCTAGGCTGATGTTGTAATTAAAGTTCTTAAAACTACACAGACAGAAACGTGTTGCTGGGGAGTTTGTTGCGCTACTTCTTCTCCTCAGCTCCAACACTAGGAAGTGGTGAAGGGTGGGCGCTTTTGGGGCTGTCTTTAGGATTTCAATAGAGTTGATCTCCAACTCTATTGCAAAATGGTTCTCGAGTTTTGATTATTAACTCTGCTATCTGATAATTCTTGAATTATGTATTCATTAGCTCTAACCATCAGTTCAGCCAATTTGCCGTTTGAGTTTTGATTCTCAATCCTATTATGACCAACCATATAGTGATTCTAGAATAATATGTTCTTATCTCTGACAAATTATTCGGTCAGGCTGACACGAACACGTGTCTTGCAGATGCGCTTGTTGTACGAATAGAGCACATGATCCATGGGGTGGGATTGGAATGGTTTGATACCACAGCTATTATATAACCAGTCTAAGGACTGTTAGGGACCATGTCTACTAGTTAGCATGATGATCGACGTTCTGCCACTGAAAAGCCACCCTTGTCACGTTCACCAGTTCGCAAGAGCTGCTAGGGACAATGCTCACTAGGAGCATGATGTCGACGCTTTGCCGCTGAAAAGCCGCCTACGTCACTTATGGAAGTGTTGCTCTGGGTGCTCCAGGTGTAGATGTGAAGTATCGTGTGAGTCACGACTGACCAATTACCTATTACGCTAGCGTAAGGGTTAATTACAAGAACTATTGGTTGTGATATAAATATACTTTGTATCCCCCAGTTATGTTTAACCTTTTGAAACCACTTTCAATATATTTCATCAACTATGAATTCCCTAATCTGATTTGCTATATCTTTCAATCCTTTCCTTGTTCTAATAATGATACGAGGCATTGGACTACTTCATGTTAAGGAATTCAGTTCTCTTAGTCGGTGGGAAGATGACCAGTCTGGGGGCGAGTCTTACAGGGTCGGGCGGATGGCGGGGCCCGACCTTTTCCCCTTCAGGGAAACCGACGTTGATACTAATATGTACATGATATAGGAAAAACGAAAATTTTATCAGCCTAGGGTAATTTACGAACAGTCACATTAACTTGGCATATATGCCACAAAAACACAATACACAATAAAAGAAATAAAAACAATAAATGGAAAAATTTAAATCTAAACAAAAACGAAAAAAAAAGGGAAAAGAGAGCGGGGCTTAGTTTAATAAATGCCTTATTTCACGCTACAGAAGAATACAAGTAAACTGAAAAAGAACAATACACTAAAGGTGCAGCAGTTGCGCTTGCGACCACTGGAGGTCGCAAGCGCGACTGCTTAGAAGGAGGTTCGATTCCCGGGTTGAGCAAAGTGTTAATGTGTTTTTCCATGAGGAATTTCTCAGTAGCAGGGTCTAGTTGTTGGCAATATTCTCGCCCCTAATTCATGCGACTTTAACTACCAAAACGTGGGCGTATTACTAGGTACACTTCTGCCTAACACTTCGGGGATTACAGGCGTGATGACATGTTTATTTTTTTCACCGCCCGGAACAAAGATATAAAGAAAAATAACTAAGTAAATAAATACGTCTCGCAGAATAAATATTATGTCAGCTTTTATGTCAAAAGAGTATAAGAACGAGTGCACGTGACACGTGACAAGATGGTTCACCGCGCTCAAGTAATAATGTGAACTTGTGCTTACTTCAGTTAACTGCGGGTAAATAAAATGTTAAGTAAAGTGGAATCTTTTATTATGTTGTATCTTTAAAGATAAAACTTTTGTTTTTAGTTTCTCTCTATCATTTACTTGTTCGGCCCCATCGGCCTTGCTGGTGAAGGTTGCATGGATCCACTGGATGCGAGTCCCACGGGACCGGTCAAGGTGGCAACACTTGGCCTATGTCCAGCAGTGGACGTCTTTCGGCTGAAATTATGATGAAGATTTACTTGTTCTTTGGTGTACCCATCTAGTAGATACAATTAATTGGTGGAACTGCAGTGGCCAATCTGGAAAACTCTTAACCGTTTGCGGCCCAGGTTGGCCGCAAAAGAAATAATCTGGCCAAATGGGGTATAGACCCGTCCCAAATACAATCTGTGTGGACACAGACAGGAAAAGGATGATTTCTTGCTTATCCTGTACAGCCACCTGCACCTTCCAGGATTTAAATGAAGCTATAGCGCTGGGCAGGTGGCAATGTACTGGTCGGGTATTATTTGAGTCTATTGAAACTCAAAGAAGACGAAGAATTATTTGGTATGTTAAACCCTGAAATAATCATTCAAATGTTGCGTTCGTGTGTATTGAGCACCGAATAAACTTAATGCTTTTTACGTCACGTTACAATGGATTTTTTTGAAACAATTTTGTAAACTTGATCTGTCATTGTATCCACACAATCTGTCATTTGGTCGATTCTTCCGTCAAAGGAATCCTTGTCTACGGTGGTCATGCTACGTGGGCTGGACTTATTTTTGGCGACAAACCAAGCGTTGAAAATATCGCATTTCTAGTGTGTTAAAAAGCGTACTGTTCGATTTTCAAATCTGCGACGAGCGTACGTTAGATTACTAGCTTTTTAATTTACAGAATATAACATAAAATCACGCCTGTAATCCCCGAAGGCTTAAACAGAGATGTACCTAATAGTAAACCTATATTTCGCCAGTTTTGTTTAAGTCTCATTTAATAGGGGGCCAGATTCCGTGACTGCTACTGAAAAATTACTGATCGAAAAACCTAATAACACTTTGCTAGACCCGGTAATCGATCCCAGGAACTCATGCTCAGCAGTCGCGATTGCGACCAACGAGGCAGTTTAAATATTTTTAATTTATTTCAAACTTAACAATACCAACAAAGTGTATAGATAAGTAACACCAGCAAAAACCCCAAATAAATCACTCCAAAGAATTTTCGCGATCATAAATCATACGGCCAATCTTTAACAGCTGTACGGCCCAAAAAACTACCACCATATCGGCCTTTCCTCTTGACCATGGGCTAAAGTATCGGTAACTATCTGGTCGGCACCATTCCCCTTAAGCCTCGTGTCCTCGGTAAAAAAATATATCGCTTACAAGATACGAGATAGCTTGGTTGCGAGTCTTGCCGCTTGGCAGCAAAACGGTGTTCTGTTTTTTGTCAAAGGGATTATTTTGTTGCTATACCAGTGGTAGTGTGTTTGTTTTAGATGTAGATTAACGAGAGTATGATTATAAATACCTAGCTAGTAAGAAAAACACGTGGCTACCTTCCAAAGATTTCAGGAGTTTAAAGTCAATAAGATTTCTTCCAGATTCGGGGTAGTTTGTTTTCAATCCGTGGTGTGGTGTTGGCTGCTTAAAAAACCTCGGTTGAAAAACATTCGTGAGTAGGCCAGAGTCAAGAGTTACAAGTTTCCTAGTTGCGGTCATCATCTGCCTAGGCTTTTCCCAACTACATAAATGTTGGGGTCTACTTCCAGTCTAACCGGAGGCAGCTGAATACCAGTATTCAGTAGACCTCCAAAACCCAGTTGGTACTAATACAATATCCCTTGGTAAGATTGGTTGTCAGACTTTTGGGCCACTGACTGTAACGACTGTCAAAGATCTACAAATGTTAGCCGGGACTGAACGTGCTTTCTGAGGCACGGAAGAAACTCGATATGTATAAGTGGTGACCCATCCATGAACCAACCTAGGCAAGCGCGGCTTAACCTAAAGATCGACCCGAGTGGCTGTTATTATTTAGCCAAGAGCACCTCATAGTTTCCTAGCTACAGTGACAAATATGAATGTACTCTTGCCCATTCTTTGCTTAGTTATGGCGTGATGATAACTTAACTGAAGTACGCAAGGAATAACCGCCATCTTACTAAGCTTGGCGAGGGTTCGTGATCGTCGTCCTTAGGTCTGGAATGATGAGTTTTTTTGCAAACATCCTTAGCCTTAGTAACCCTGAGTGTCGGATTATCTGAAGAACTTTCAATAGTCTCGGCCGAAAGTTATTGAATCCGTGTTTTATACGATCCTTGATGAACTGCTTTTAGTACAATATTTATACTTACTTACTAACATTATCGGTTACTAACATTATTATTAATACTAGAAACGTGATATTTACCATGTTTACTGTTTTCTATACAGAAAAACACACACAACACGCGCACAACTCACAGAAAACAGTAAACATGGTAAATATCCCGTTTCTAGTGTTAATAATAATATTTATACGACTCTGAGGTTTTATCTAAGGCAGCGCAACGCGGAAAAAAAAAGCTGCAAGTCACACAATTGTACAGCAATACTATCTGTGCGTAAAGGGACTGGTGTCTGTAATTTTATTTACAGAACTAGTGCAAATCTACTATTGCACATCGAGTCCAGAAAACTATTAGTTCTTTTCTTGGCTTCGGTGCTTTTTAAAGTTACAATATACGCCAAGAGGGTACTTCGACAAGGTGGTAGGCTTTCAAAGCGTTTCGTATTTCTGCCTGGACTTGTAACTATTGAAGAAAGCATACGTCACTGCCTCGTTGGTCTAGTGGTCGCAAGCGCGACTTCTGAGCATGAGGTCCTCGGTTCGATTCCCGGGTCGAGCAGTGTGATTGGGTTTTCCCATCCGGAATTTTTCAGTAGCAGCCACGGAGTCTGGATTTGTGCCCGGTTGATGGCAATAGGCTCGCCCTCTATACCATGGGACTTAAAACATTACTGGCGAAATATGGGTGTATATTATGTACACCTCTGCCTAACTCCTTGGGGATTACAGGCGTGATGTTATGTTATGTGAAGAAAGCTTATAGGTGGCTCATGTCAGTGTCATCATAATCATAATGTCATAATGTTTTTAACTATCCTATCATCGTTTTCGCTGATAGATTGTCACTTCATCTAGACCCTATTTTCCGGATTGGAAATCATCGAATGACCCCTCCCTGAGCGGAGCGGGAGTATCAGACTTGTACTGACGAAGACCCATTCATGTTCCTATGTGCTCCAGGGCCACGGTATCTCTTGCGAACAGTTCCGCAGCCCCGGTCATCTAGACCCTCAGGTATAATAAGTACGGTATACATTTTACTGTCAAAAATCTGATCAGTACGCCGATTAAAATCTGTACCTCGTTTAAACGTCACATAATGGTTTATTCAGTCATTTGTCCGGACTTAAACCTCCAATCAACTGCTCTCTTGCTGATTGGGGCCGGACACAGTCCATCAACAATTAAATGCTTGACGAGGGCCATATAATTATATAGACAGTTGCAGCTGTGCCAAGGTTTTATTTTAAGCTAGTGGTAAATTAATGAGCCCTGAGTGATTTTGGGTGCTGGATTGTTTGTTATGCGCCAGCAATATTGTGGCGAAATTGGACTGATTTTAGAATACCAGCTGCCTCTCCGACTACTCAGCGCATTCGCACTTTCGACTATGAGGTTTCTGAGGCAGATAGCGGAAAAGCAAACTTAAAAACATCATTTAGAAAATAATAAATTGTACTATCTAAAAATTAATCATAAAGGTCATCATCTGCCTCGCCTTTTCCCAACTATAACATTGGGGTCGGCTTCCATAATGTTCGAGTATTTTTACATAAAACGGCTGTCTTTCTGACCTTCACAACCCAATCACATGATGCTCCGCATTCATAAACGCAAAAAAATCGAATTCACCCAAAGCATTTAAACAAAAACCGACCATAATTTTACACGCTCACATACATTTCAAAATCAATTTTCTATTACCCTTTGATAGGCGATCAACATCAAACAATCTGAAACTCACACATTTCTCCCAGTTCGATGTTCCGATGATCAGATAAACCGATTCCCTGATTTCACGCATTCTCGGTCGGTAACGGGCGGCCGAAAATGTTGGAGATAAAGGTGAGGTCATAATGCAGTATCCATTTGAGATATAGGTTTTAACTGAAAGTAAAACTAATCTATATATATAAAATTGTAAACTGACTGACTGACTGGCTGACTGTGGTTGATATATCAACACACAGCCCAAATCGCTGGTCCCAGAGACATGAAACTTGGAGGGTGTTCTTTGTGAAGAGAAAGTCTCCACTAAGAAAGAATTTTTCAGAATTCCCTAAAGGGGTAAAAAAGGGGATGGAAGTTTGTATAAAAGTCTGTCAGTTTTGAAGTTAGGATCTTCAAATTTTGTGTTTAGGCTGACGATTGAAAATTAAATTTGTACGTGTCTCGGCGTTTTTGATAATTCTACCCCCGAATCCGATTACTAACCTTCACCCCCCTTTTTGGGTTCAAAAGGTGGGTGAAGGTAAGTAATCGGATATTTACGACATCCACGCGGGCGAAGCCGCGGGCAAAAGCTAGTATTTTTATTAATAAACAGTGAAGGTCACCTCAATTCAAAACCCTCACACCCTGTATTTTATCAAAATGTTAAAACATATTAAGTAGTCCCGTATCTCCCCTACAATCTTAAAACCCAACAAATTTATAGCGAGCTCCTTTTCAAAACCATTCCTTATAATTTCTTACAGTATAATACTAAGCAGATAATAGTTTACGACAATCTGACGGCGCTCTTACGTAGGGTCCTTGAGGATTATCCTACTGGAGCTAAGATTTCTTTGAAGTTGAGTCTCCTTATGTGGTGCCAATGATGTTGGGAAGATCTCACATCTTCCCAACATCATTGGCAACATCATTGGTGTGGTTGCTTTGAGGAAGTAAATAGTTCTTGAGTAAGTCTTTATTATGGTTTCAATTTAATTCAGCTCGCTTCGGGGGTAGAATTGTCAAAAACGCTGAGACATGTATAAATTAATTTTCAATTGTCAGCCTAAACACAAAATTTGAAGATCCTAACTTCAAAACTGACGGACTTTCATATAAACTTCCATCCCCTATTTTACCCCTTTAGGGATGAAATTTCCAAAAATTTTTTCTAAGTGGATACTTACTCTTCACAAAGAACACACTCTCCAAGATTCATGTCTCTAGGACTAGCGGTTTGGGCTGTGTGTTGATATATCACCCAGTCAGTCAGTCAGTCAGTCAGTCAGTCAGTTTACCATTTTATATATTTAGATAATATACAGGGTGTAAACAGACCCTTCGCGAAGCCGTCAACCAAGCATTCTGTACATCAAACTAAGTAACTTTACGAAAAAATTATTGCTAGGAATCTACATCGACTACAATCGACTTTTTTTTTGGGGTGAAAAATCCCGTTTTACGGTAGGACTCGATGGAAAGCACTCAAAGCATTGTGCTGATAGATGGATTTAATAGTACGGGGGTCGTGGAGGTGTGTAAAGTAAAAATCTTACATTAAAAACATGTATTTAAAAAAAAAACTTGTGAAAAAATTGGAATTTTGAACCCCAGTATCTCCGAGGACTAACTAGAAGATTCCCAGGTATGGTCTAGAACAAAAAAATGATCGCAAAGACGGGGAAAACAAGTGACTTTCGGATATGTTAAGGGTCTATTTACACCCTTTATTTGTTAACCTACCTACTACTTATTCTAATCTAATGTTGTAAGCGACAATTTGACCTAGGATATTTGTATTACACAGTACTGACTGGATTGTGGAGGTCTGATAGGCAGTCATCATCATTTTCCTGCCCTAGTCCTATTCTATTCGGGGTCGGCGCAACACGTTTTTTTCTGTCATTCTCCCCGGGGAGACGGGGAGAACAAGCGTCTTTCAGCTATGTTAAGGGTCTATTTACGTCCTTTATTTTTGTTTCCATATTCCGGCAAATACAACCAAAATGCTATCAACATACGAAAACCACATCGTTTCCTTCCCAACTCTGTACAACCTGTCTTCATATTTCCTCCTAATATATATACCAAGTGTTGTACATACATAAGTAGGTAGGTATACATATCACACTACGTAATGCGGTCCCAATGGTTCTTACACTTGGCTTGTCGATATACCTTTGAAACTTAGTAATTAACTGTTGTTGAATACGCATTAATTATACGTAACTGGTGCCTTGTTTATTTATTAGTTTACTGGGTACAAAGCTTCTATGGTACGGACATAATACAGTTTATAAAAAATATACAATTTGAGCTACAGTCGCAAAGCAAAAATTTTTTTTTTTTCTCATACATCAATGCTACCTGACTGCGTTCATTCATTCTTATTCTTCTCTTTATTGTACACAAAAAAATATATATACAAATTGCAACAATATAGCTTATGTACAATGGCGAGCTTAACCCAGAATTGGGTTTTCTTACAGCAAAATATTGACTGTGAGATTTGCAGAAAAGGATATACTTAAGTGCATTAACATTACATTGTGTTATTTAAATTAATTTATGTTATAAACTAAACTAAATGCATATAATATAATATCCGTAATACATATAGTACATATATATATATATACATACCTATAAAATCCTATATAATATTCACTTTGTTTTATGATTGATTGTACTCTTACAACGTGCTAACAGCTTCGCCACGTACTAAACGCTCAAGGAAAGCCGGTCATAGACTATGCATGTACAGTTTTGCATGCATAAACGTGTGTAGGAGAAAACTGTACAGTTAGTCCATGCCTGTACATGCAACCTAGAAAATATCGAAATAGATTTTTATCCACTTGGTTATGCCTGCGCCGTGCGACTTCACAGGTATAACCGAATGCGTGTGGCAAGTCGCATGAACAGCATTCAATTGTATCAAGTAATAAACCCACTAAAGCAACTTGCTGTTCATGCCATGCTTTCAAATGAGACAACCGACAGGCTTGCAGTTACGTGTGTGTCTTCTATAGAAGTCGGTTTTGCATGATAGTTTTGCATGCACACTTACTCACGCGAAGAAAACATGTGCCACAAGCGTTTGTCGCAATCGCAAGTCGCACCATCTGAGGGTCAACGGAGCTTTATGTAGGTAATTAAGGCTGACTAGACAAAATAAACCTTATGCACAGACATAGTCTTACCGGAAATTACCTAATCTGCACACTAAGAGAAACATAATAAATAATTATGATATACGTTGGTAAGTAGATTTATAACCCTCTTTTCCTTAAGGGGTGGCTAAGTAACTTTGAATGTTATAAACATGGGTTCCGTATAAAAGTTAAAGAGGGGAAGGAAGAGTAGTGAATAGTGTTTCGTGGGTATTTGGTTCGCTCTGCCGATTCTAAGACAGCGCGTTGTCTGGGGGAGCCATTTTGGGATTAAAAGGTGGTGATAGGGAATTGCTGTGTGGGTGAATTGTGGGTACTTCGTTTTTGTGAGGGGTAAATACTTACTAGAGCCAGTAGTTCTGAGTTTCTTTTGAGATTTTGTGGAGAAAATAAAAAAAAAGTGTGTAGAAAAATGTTGTATAAATGCGCACAGGAACTTTTGTATCATTGAATTTATTTATTCAAACCATCTCTATGCATTTATAATAGAAAATTCTTTATGTTCAACTTCAAAAGTAGGTTTTGTGGTAATAAGAAAGCTGACTGTTTTTTTCGAGCTAAAAGTTCTACCAAGTTGTTCATAACCATTAATGCATTGATTTCATTTCTTAAGGATGAATTTCACCAATGATATTGTGACTGTTCGCAAATTACCCTAGGCTGATAAAATTTTAGTTTTTCCTATATCATGTACACTGGTACACTAGTATTTGGTTTACAGTTTATATGTGTGAGTGAAGTCATAGTTATGCACACAAACACAAAATTAAATTAACTTGACTTGCTGTACGAGCCGGTAATATTCATACAGCCGCTCATTATTATTGTGTGAGTAAACATGTTGTACCCTACACGGGGTTTATTTTTTTTTATCTTTACGCTTGTCGGGTAATCTAGTAAAAATAATATAAACGAGTTTACAATAAAGCCCAACATTTTATACAAACTTAACATGGTAACCATAGCCGATTGGTGTAAGCGCTTGCGTTAGCTAGTGATCTAACCTCGACGACGCGAGTTCGAACCCAACTGAGGAATTATTTTTGCTACTTTTTACTACGTTCTCACACAAAGTACACAATCCTAGCATATTATATGTCATACTAATACACCCAACAACTTTCCCCTATAAATTATACTCGCATTTTCTTACGCTTAATAAACCTCAGTACCTCATACATTTACACACTTATTATTCAATTTATTTACACACTTATTTACACACATATTACTCAGTTTATTTACACACTCACTACCCAACTTATACCATAATTATAATTCCATATCAGTACCGAATACACCGAGTTTCTAGTAATTGCCTCCTGCACAACTCATTGCGTCATATACTAATACATCAAGCTAAATTTTCTAATGGCTAATGTCGCGCAAGTTATTGATGACATCGACAAAACGGCCTTTACAACAAGCATGAAACTTCACTGTATAGATGACTGCAGGCTCCACTTGGGCGACATAGGAGGTCAGTACTCGGTAGTGATCCAAAATATACGCAGTATTAAAAAGAATTTCGATAATTTCCTTGTGCTCTTAAGCCGCCTGCATTTTTTGCCTGATATAATTATTCTAACAGAATGTTGGCTTGACGACACGTATACCTATTCCGAAATTAATAACTACGTATGTCATTATTCCAAAAACTACCTTAATCAAAACGGTATAGTGGTATAGTCGTATACACCAATTCATCTCTTCAGGCCTCTGTCGTGGAACCATCATGCAGGGACTCGAACTGTTTGGTTGTCAATGTCGGAAACGATCTATCACTGATTGCCATATATCGATCTCCATCATTCTATAATATTAGTAACTTTTGCGAATCATTGACAAAACTGATGGAGTCGTGTAAGGCAACTACGTGTGCTATTGTTGGGGATCTGAACATTGATATCAAATCCGATTGCACAGACAGGCGCGCCGCTGAGTACCTGGACTTAACTGGCCACTATGGGTTTTTTCCAGGTCACACTTTGCCTACACGAAGTGACAATTGTTTGGATCATGCTATGCTTAGGACTCAGAAGCCGGCAACTGTTATTGTGTGTGACACTGGCATAACAGATCACGAGACGGTTATCTTAGGCATTCACAAAGAACTAGCAAGGGCCAAGGTTGAGAAACGACACGCACGAATCGACTATATACAATTAAAAAAGGACGTTGAAAACGAATCTTGGGATTGGCTTCTTGAAGAGTCCAATGTTACGACTGCATTTCAAACAATTGTAGAAACACTCTCGACTAAAATTAAACAACACACCACTAACCGTGTCTGCCGTAGCTCTGAGAATATTATCAAGCCATGGATAACTAAAAACCTCTTGAAGTGCATAAGACGACGTGACCTAATGCACATTAACGCAAAGAAAAAAGAAAATCGCGATAATCTTGTCATCCAACAAGAATATAAGAAGTATCGAAACTATTGTAACAATATATTAACAAATCTGAAACTTGACCATGACCGTAAACTTCTTATGGAAACAAAGGGCGACTGTAAAAAGCTATGGCATGAAATTAAGAAAATTTGCAACATTAAAAATAAAAAAAACGGAAGGACTGAGCTTTTGACAGACTCCGAAAACCCTGTGTCCACATTAAATAATGTGAACGAATATTTTTCAACTGTTGGTCATAACCTTGCAGCAAAAACACTTAGTCAACTGGGCTTAACTGAAACTGAATTGGCACGTAATAATGAGCAATACAGTACTGTCAACCCCAGCACAAACTCTTTCTTCCTTGCTCCGACTGATGAACAAGAAATATTTTCAATTATTTCCCATCTTAAAATTACGTCTGCAACAGGTTATGATGGCATTAATAACACACTTTTAAAACAGTGTTCACATGCTTTGGTCGGCCCAATTGCCATCCTATGCAACTTAAGCCTAACTACGGGAAAAGTACCTGATTGCGCAAAGATTGCAAATATATGTCCGATTTTTAAAAGTGGAGATCCCAAAATTCCCTCAAATTATCGTCCGATTTCTTTGCTGACAGCTCTCTCAAAAATCCTTGAGAAAGTTGTGAAAAAACGACTGCTCGCATTCCTAGAAAAAAATAGATTATTGTCGGACAATCAATACGGTTTCAGGGTTGGCAGGTCCACGGAGGATGCAGTAACCAACTTAGCCGATTTCATATCTCTCAACCTTGGTCAAGGACAAGCATGTACTGGCATCTTCCGGGACCTCGCCAAAGCATTTGACACGATTTCTAGGAAACTCCTGATTAAAAAAATGTCACTTCTGGGAGTTCGTGGCGTTGCTTTGGACTGGTTTACTTCATACCTCAATGACAGAACCCAAAAAGTCATCTTAGGGGAATATTCTAGTGACTCAACCAGGGTGAATTTTGGTGTGCCTCAGGGAAGCGTGCTGGGACCTACCCTATTTAGTATCTATATAAACGGACTATGCGCCATGAAAATCCCTCAAGCCAAAATTTTTACATATGCGGACGACACCGCAATCGTATTTTATGGGAAGACTTGGGATGACGTGCAGGTAGCACTTGAAACCGGGATCAAAGCTGTTGCCAACTGGCTGCAATATAACCTGCTGACGCTTAATGTGGACAAAACGAAGGCAATAAACTTTGCCATCTCGAAACGAACGTCCCCAAGCAGTGTTGCTTGTCTACAGCTACACTCCTGTTCTAGCCCAGAAAATTGTACTTGCCCACGTATCCAGCAAACAGATACGATTAAATACCTGGGAGTCTTTGTAGATAACCGTTTGTCATGGTCCACACATCTGAGTGCTTTAAGGGGTAGGGTTTGAAAGCTGCTCCGTATCTTTAAGCAACTGAGTAAGATTGCCGATGACTCTGTACTAAAGATGATTTACTACTCTCTGTGTCAATCAGTCCTTAACTACTGTATAATAGCATGGGGCGCGGCTGGCAAAACTTCGTTAATAAAGGTAGAAAGAGCTCAGCGAGCTCTGCTTAAAGTTGCCTACAGACGGCCGTTCCGGTACCCCACGAACACACTATACACCGAAGTGGGAGTTCTTAGAGTCAGACAGCTTTACATCCTGTCTGTCACTCTAAGATTTCACAAAACCTCCCTGAGCACTTGTATTCTGTCAAGTCGAAGGGTACATTGGGAAAAGGTTCGATGCCGTAAAACAATCGGTAGAAGGTCTTACGGTTATATGGGACCGCACATTTACGGGAAAGTAAATGACCGACACAAAATTCTGCAACTAACACAAACTACATGTAAGACTACGGTAACAAAATGGCTTCTTACACTGGACTATGAGTTGACTGAAAGCATCCTATACTAAAAAAAAATATCGTATAATTATATATTTTTACTATAAATCACAAAATCCTATAAACATACAACACTCTCAAAACAAACTTCTTAATTCACTCACCAACACACACACACACGCACGCACAAACACGCACGCACATACACACACACACACGCAATACACGCACGCACACACACACATAACTTTCATACATTTACACATCATAGGTAACCAAATGTTTTCTTTGTTTTTTTCTTTTTTTAAAATTACGAGTAGTTTAGACTAGAATTTAAAAATTTATTGTAACGGATATTTTAATAAAAATGTAAACGGAACGAAGGAGCCTGAAACTCACGACACAGGGAATCCTAGTGTGAGTTTCAGGAATCAATGCATTGAATGTAAATCTCTTAAACAATAAATTATTGTTATTCTTATTCTTTTACTTTTTGTTTTTTAATAAATTTATTTTGTGGCCAATAAAATTACTCAAGCAAAAAGTAAAAAGTAACTAAATATAACCAATGAAATAATTTGATTTTTTTATTAGATAAACATTGCTATTGTTTGCTTAGCTTATCGCTTGGGTCATTAGCAAATTATCCGTCTCGTTTCTTCCAATATGTTCCTTTCTTATATTGGTTGTTTTAAGGTTCAATTTGGTGGGGGCTGTATGTTAGAAAAAAAAACTTGTGTGGCCGATACAATGATTTAATACACTGTTGTTTACCTGTTTTTTTGACAAATACAAAGTTTTTTATTGGTAAGGATTGACGTAAATAATTTGTCAAAGTAGGTAGGTATATAAATTGAATCAAAGTAAAATTAGAGGTGAAGTGAATCAACATGTTAGATAGTAAGAAATTATGACAACTTCTAATCGCATAACAATAACATCACTTCACCATACTTTCAATAATTTACGAGTTGTGGTTTTAAAAAAAAACGTTTTATACCTACCTACTTATTACTAAGTTTTGTATTTGTTCCAATTTGCTTAACAAATATAAACATTATATGCATAAAAATATGATTCATATTCGTCTACTTATTAAAATAAATTCGACTAATAATGAGTCGGCAATCCTTCGTTTTCTATTACTCCTTGTAACCTTCTGCTCATGAGATCTCACAGTTTGTAAGCACACTTTTATGCGGGTGGACAAGAAGGGATCAGCCTTGTGCCTTGCCACGATGTCGTAGTGTCGAGTCGATGAATTTGCCTTTGGTTTTGGCCTAAGATGTTCTACGTCTCCAAAATACTCATATCGGCGGACCCATAACTGCACGGTTCTCCCCTGTGGATAAAAACAGTATTTATAATACTTATAATAATAGCTAATATTATAATTAATAAACACTATATTTTTATACTATATATACACTATGTTTATTCAATATACTTATATATACCTAATTAATATTACTTATAATAATACAATACATAAATATAAGATAAACACTGACATTAGCAAACATTATAATCTATTTTTATTTACGTTATTCAAAGGCTTTTCTTTAATCTGTCTAAAGGCTAGATCAAGCTAATTTTAGACCAAGCTAATTTTATCATAATCATCATACGATTATAAATAAAAAAAAAGAAACTATAATAATTCAGTTATGATAATATATTATTACTAGCTTCTGCCCGCGGCTTCGCCCGCGTGGAGTTCGGGAACTGCCCACGGAATCTTACTTCTGGGATAATAAGTAATCTATGTATGTATAGTACATACATAGATTTATGTGTACTTGCTATTGCAAATATTTGTTCATAGTAATATCAATTAAATTACATAATATGTGAAATATCTTGGTTTGAGATTGGACACCGGGACACCAAACAAATGATTTATTAGGAATCTATTTATAGACTTTGACATAATATTTAATATCAATGTCCCGTATCGCGAGCCAACGCGAAAATCGGTGGAATAAACTATATTCACAGACACGTCAACAACAAATTTGAATTCCCAAAAATCCTTTCTTAGTGGATACTTACTCTTCACAAAGAACACACCCTCCAAGTTTCATGTCTCTAGGACCATCGGTTTGGGCTGTGCGTTGATATATCACCCAGTCAGTCAGTCAGTCAGTCAGTTTACCATTTTATATAAAGAAAAAAAGAAGATTAAAGATTAATGATAAAATCATCTTTATCTATCAAACTTGAACGTGTAAACAAAGTTTCGTGGCCATGCTACTAACCGCTGAAGAGTTCTCTCTTGAGGAGACGATCCTGGCTGCAGGATTAAGGAATGTTTGTCATAAAATGTATTGTCACCAGAACCAAAGGTTTGTGCAAAATTTCAGCTCAATCGGTTGTACGAAATTGAGTTGCATTTCACCCGAACAAACATAGTATCTTCACCCCCCTTTTAACCCTTCGGGGGTAGAATTATCAAAAACGCCGAGACACGTATAAATTAATTTTCAATCGTCAGCCTTATCACAAAATTTTAAGATCCTAACTTCAAAACTGACACACTTTCATACAAACTTCCATCCCCTATTTTACCCCTTTAGGGGTGAAATTCCCAAAAATTCTTTCTTAGCGGATACTTACTCTTTACAAACAATTCACCGTCCAAATTTCATGTCTCTAGGATTAGTGGTTTGGGCTGGGGGTTGATATATCAGTCAGCCAGTCAGGACGTTTAATTTTAAATTGGGGGATGATTTAGGAAAAACTGTGATACACGTGTCTCATAATTTTAACTGAAGAGCAATTACACAAATTTTCAAGTCAATCGACTCAGGGAATAAAAAGTTTCACAGAAAATTAAACACCCCATTTCACCCTCTTAGGGGTGGAATTTCGAAAAACCCTTTCTTAGTGGATACTTACTTGTCACAAAGTGTACACTGTCCAAATTTCATGTTTCTAGGACCAGCAGTTTGGGCTGTGCGTTGATATATAAGTCAGTCAGTCAGTCAGGACTTTGAATTTTATATGTATATGTATATAAGATATAAGATTATTATTGAGGATTTTCAAAATAAACCACAAATTGTTTCTCTGAAAATACAAAGTTTTGTTTTATTTAACACATTCTTACAATATTACAACAGTAATCGTTTATCTATGATAATTACTCAATAATCTAACCTGAAAATACAAAGAAACGACATTTAAAGTTCACTAATATCGCCTCCTCAATTATATCCTTTTATTTTGTCTCTCCACACGTTTTCTTAAAACAATAAATCGCACCGAATATTTTGACCATCATCCGCCATTCAATTCCACAGACAACTTATAAAGGCGCGAGGCGCGGCAAATTCGAATTAATGAAATGTCATTTCATTACATGTATAGATAACTATGGTAGGTATTGCACTTAAGTTACATTAATTATTTATTCCTAGTAAACATCCCTTTCAATGTTTACTAGGAATAAAGAGAATAGAGGAGTTAGTTAAAGTGAAGTAGGTATAATATCAACGTAATATCTAACTGTTACTCACCGATATCATTAAGCGCCTTGTAATTTCACTTCTTCTCATCGATACGCTAATCGATAACAATTCAAATTGAGTCCGCCCAAAATTTGGCGACGAGTTTGGCTCTTTCAGTAGCGTCCTGTGATGCATTTCACAGGAGCAAACAACAGAACAGGCAGGACACGATATAAAGTGTCCCATCGTTTGTTAGGCAGCACCACATTTACACTCACAATTTCACATAATATAGATACGTTTTGCTCATCCAAAACAACGATTTCCACCTCTTTGAACATTGATAAATGTTGCATGGTTGGATCCACATAAATAAAACCACACACATGCTCAAGAGTAGTAATCAATAAACTCAGTAATGCAAATACTCGTAGATTGACAAGTAAGAATGCTCATTTTTTATAAATGAAGGTGTTTGAAAACAATATTTTTAAATTGTCGGTAGTTGTTGTCTAAACAGTCAAAATGAAATAGCCTGAGAGTTCAATGTTTGTCTCAAACGTTGGAATTATTATAAATTCTACTTTAAGTAATGTTTTAACAAAATAATGAATACAAAAAGAAAAATAATATACTATTGCATGCATGATTTGAACTTACGACTTCTCGTTCAGTGACCAAAGACGATAGCCATTGTGCCAGGATTGCTATATTAACATCATGCAAAATATTATATCTCCTTCAGCATCATAAGTGAATGATGACTATATATTGGTATATGGTAATTGATGTGCCACACGCACACTAATAAAAACTGAGCTCGCTCGTTTTATTTTGTGTTTGTGTGCATAACTATGACTTCACCCACACATATAAACTGTAAACCAAATACTTGGGCCCAGTGTACATATTAGTATCAACGTCGGTTTCCCTGAAGGGGAAAAGGTCGGGCCCCGCCATCCGCCCGACCCTGTAAGACTCGCCTCCAGACTGGTCATCTTCCCACCGACTAAGAGAACTGAATTCCTTAACATGAAGTAGTCCAATGCCTCGTATCATTATTAGAACAAGGAAAGGATTGAAAGATATAGCAAATCAGATTAGGGAATTCATAGTTGATGAAATATATTGAAAGTGGTTTCAAAAGGTTAAACATAACTGGGGGATACAAAGTATATTTATATCACAACCAATAGATCTTGTAATTAACCCTTACGCTAGCGTAATAGGTAATTGGTCAGTCGTGACTCACACGATACTTCACATCTACACCTGGAGCACCCAGAGCAACACTTCCATAAGTGACGTAGGCGGCTTTTCAGCGGCAAAGCGTCGACATCATGCTCCTAGTGAGCATTGTCCCTAGCAGCTCTTTCGAACTGGTGAACGTGACAAGGGCGGCTTTTCAGCGGCAGAACGTCGATCATCATGCTAACTAGTAGTCATGGTCCCTAACAGTCCTTAGACTGGTTATATAATAGCTGTGGTATCAAACCATTCCAATCCCACCCCATGGATCATGTGCTCTATTCGTATAAGAACATATTATTCTAGAATCACTATATGGTTGATCATAACAGGATTGAGCATCAAAAGTCAAACGGCAAATTGGCTGAACTGATGGTTAGTGCTAATGAATACATAATTCAAGAATTTTCAGATAGCAGAGTTAATAATCAAAACTCGAGAACCATTTTGCAATGGAGTTGGAGATCACCTCTATTGAAACCCTAAAAACCCTAAAGCCCCAAAAGCGCCCACCCTTCACCACTTCCTAGTGTTGGAGCTGAGGAGAAGAAGTAGCGCAACAAACTCCCCAGCAACACGTTTCTGTCTGTGTAGTTTTAAGAACTTTAATTACAACATCAGCCTAGGATAATTATTGTAATAAAGGACTCACCCAGTCGCTCACCAACAGACACACACACACACACGTACTAGTTTAGTCTAACAGGGCTGTTTTCCCGACTATATTTAACTGATTCCATAATTATCGCACTCTTGCGACAACCCACTTGGCCATAGACTCTCGATATTCACGTCTCCTAACTTAACTAAACTAGCTTATCTCGCCCGGACCCTATCGCGGTCTAAGCCCGACTGTCTGGAGTCCACCACCCTTCATCAGCCCTTGGCCTTTCTCAACACACCACGCTTGGGTCGCCTTACCTGAATTCGTTAAGTGCTGCTTTTTTTGTACAACCGACTCTTTGATTGCTTTGTCCTGCGGGCGCCCAAGACTGGGGTAAATTGCAACCAGATGTTGCACTAATATTCAGAAATGCGTTTAGAAATTAGATATTTTAATCTTTTCTTAAGAGTTCGGCCTGTCATTCCTTTTAAGAATTTATGTGTTTCCAAGTGATGCAATATTGTTTTACAATTCAAAGGAAGAAAGGATACTTCGTTATTAATTACGGTAACTTGTCAGCCTGTCAAGCCATAAAATAGAAGTTTAATGTAAGTGGCCCAGACCGTGTGATGATTTTTGAAATAAGAATCAAGACTAAAATATTTACTTAATAATTAGGAGTACGTGACAGACAGTCACAATATACTGAACACGATCAGCGCATTAAAACCGCGTTTAAGAACTTAAAATTGACACTGACAGTTTTTAAATGCGCTGAAATTCGCACTAAGAAACTATAACTTATGTTCTTTAATAATCTAAAATTCATTTAAATAAAGTTATTTACAAAACGTCCACTAAGTTAATCCACACCGGGCCACAGAGGGCCCAGGTAGTTGATTTCGGCACACTCTTTCTCACAGAGACTTTTATACTTTTAGAAGACCTACCCCCATTACTTGAAAATTAAACACAACTGGCGAAATGCGGATCACTATAGATACACCCCTGCAAGAAAGCAAAATTTTTATTAGTCTGCACTGGACAAAATAAACGATAATGGTTAAATTAACATAAAAACAAAATTATATAAAAAGTATACATAAAAATAAAAAATAAAAATTTATCTTGTACGAGGCCAAAAGGCATTACCTCTGTCTAATGCTCCGGAGACACACAGGTGTGATGTTATGTATAATGTGAAGGCTATAAAGGGTGTATATAGACCCTTAAAGAAGCCAAAAGACAGTTGTTCTACCCGTCATTGCAATCACTTCTTTTGTTGGACCATACCTGGAAACCTTCAAGTTACGGAGATATTGGGGGTCAAAGCCCCAACTTTTTCTAAAGTTTTTTTTTTAAATACAGAAATGTTTAATGCTATAACTTTACTTTAAATACCTCCGCGAATCCCGTACTATTCAATGCATCCATCAGCACAATGTATTGAGTGCGTTACATTCGGTTTTACCGTAAACCGTGATTTTTCACCCCAAAAAAAAAAAGTCGTTTCCCAGCAATAATTTTTGCGTAGAGTTACTTAATTTGATGTACCGAATGCTGGGTTGACGGCTTCGTGAAGGTTCCGTTTACACTTTGTAGATATCTTTTTGTGTACACAAAAAGAAATAAAACAAACCTATCTTTTCGACGTTTCAATAAAAAGACGAAGACATTGTGTACAGTCATGCATATACTATCTCTATTCAAATTCCTGGGATATACAACACGAATAACATTTAGTACAGACATGAGTGTAGCTGTTTCGTCAATCGGTGAAATAAAAGGCTTTTTACGAACGTTTTAGGTTCGATTGTAAGCGGGGAAGTTTTTGTTTTTTTTTTACCTTCATAGCAGGGGCTGGATAATTTCTCTAGAGGGCCAAAGCCTGCCGGGGTCGCGGGACTTACAGAACTACCGTGACCCTAGAACATATAGGGCTATTGAAGGACACCGTGAATTTTAGTCAGTACAAGTCTGACAGTCCCTCTCGTTCTGCCCTGGGTGGGAGGACTCATTTGATGATTTTACCAAGATAAAAAAAGGGTGGATAATTTTGCCTGTTTCAATAACAGGCAAAATCCATCTCTCTCTTTTGTCTCTTTCTTCTCTCTCTTCTTATTTCTTTATCCATTAAAGATAAATTGAACAATACTGCGTTATTTTTATTCCGGCTATTAAAAACTTATTTGTGTTTTTACTTTTCGAAAATGCTTCGTATACTACGTTATTTATACTCTGGTTTAGTTAATAAATAACATATTTGAATGTCTTCTTTTTATTTAAAATGTCTTACTTAAAAATAAATAATAGTATCACTTTTCAAAGAAATGTTTCTTCGAAGTAGTGTCTGTGAATATTTTAATTCCTAAAGGAATCTAAACCAACTGTAAACAATATTTACTTAAACTTCAACTGAAACTAGAACCACCTACTTGGCTTTGATTGGGCTGAACAAATATTATTCGAACGTAATGATATTCTAGTCTTAAAATAAACCAAAGTCTAACATAGGTAACACCGAGTTTACTGAGGGTCGACCATTTATCAACCTTATTACGAGGGGCATAAGGCTGAAAAGTGGATGACTATAAGTGACTATCGAGTACACTGACGGTCTTACCTTACGTTACAGACCGACCGCTTTAATGAGTCCTCGCGAAGGTATCAATTTAAATGAAATATTGTGAAGGTTGATCACGTATTGGTTCAATTAGTATCGTAATACCTACGTGGAATATGGTTATTTTAAAGCAAATAACTTGTCGGATATTGTTAGGACTTTGTGGACGCTTAATGTGCCTTTGATGGGGCAAGGCTGAGGACTAATTAAAGCGGTCGGTCTATACTTTTGTACCTGTACCTAGAGATGGAAATAAATGGGTTTACAGTTCGGTTTCCAAACTAAGAATAGAATATTCTGATTCCATTAATTGCTAGCAAAATATATTATTTTGAGAGGGCTTGTTAGCCTCCGGATTGGAGGGAAACAAGGAAAATTAAACTAATTTCTTGGTGTGCTTAGTGAATGAACTGTGTATTTGTGGGTAATGATTTAATTAAGGACAACACAACATAATTGTACTGTTGGTCTTTGAATTGAGAATTTTAAGTAAATAAATTGTAAAATTCTACTATACAGGGTGTTAACAGACCCTTCACAGAGCCGTCAACCAAGCATTCTGAACATCAAACTAAGTAACTTTACGCAAAAATTATTGCTGGGCAACGACTTTTTTTTTTGGGTTAAAAATCATATTTTACGATAGGACTCGATGGAAAGCACTCAAAGCATTGTGCTGATGAATGGATTGAATATTACGGGGGTCGTGGAGGTGTGTAAAGTAAAAATCTTACATCTGGAAGTTTGACCCCCAATATCTCCGTAACTAGAAGGTTCCCAGGTATGGTCTATAACAAAAAAAGATCGCAAAAACGGGGAGAACAAGTGCCTTTCGAATATAATTAAGGGTCTATTTACACCCTTTATAGTAGTAGAAGATTAATAGTAGCTCATCAGCATTTCAGCCGAAAGACGTCCACTGCTGTTCATAAGCCTCCCCCAAATGTCGCCACATTGACCGGTCCCGTGCGTCTCGCATCCGGCGGATCCCCGCTACCTTCACCAGGTCATCGGTCCACCTAGTGGGAGGCCTTCCAACGCAATGTCTTCACCACTCCAGAACTTTTCGGGCCCATCGGCCATCCTTTCTGCGAGCAATGTGCCTTTCCCACTGCCACTTAAGTTTGGCAATTCTTCGGGCTACGTCGGTAACCTTGGTTCTCTTGAGGATGTCTTCATTTCTGATTCAATCACGCAAGGAAACTCTAATCATAGCCTTCTCTATTGCCCTTTGGGTGACTTTAAGCCTTCTGATAAGGCCCATTGCGTAGCAGCTCGTGTACATTAATAATCATCATGATACTAGATGGAAGCCTATTATCATATACAGTAGACAATGGACATGACTGTTTTGACCAATACGATAAATCATGACGCCTTTTCGTGTAACCGTGCAGAAAATTGGCTTTTTCCCACAGCTCGACTCAAGATCACAATTTTACTGTCACAATCTTTACTTCTAAAATTATGCGGGCCATATTTTCCGATTCACCGCCAAATGCAAGTATCATTCTTATGCAAAATGCTCCTATTGTAATACCTTCTCGCCGCTCGCTCTCAGTTCGACCAATTTCCATGCAATAAAAATCCCATTCTTATCCAAGAAAGAAATATTTTTTTCTCAATAATAAAACGGAGTTATACTAAAAAAGAAATTCTGCTATCATAAACCAAGCAGTGGGGGTACTTACCTATCTATTTACACGACCATTATGTGTAGACACATGTTACGTGTAACTGTCGCGAACATAAGAAAAGGATGTAGAGGTCATGTTATCCTGGTTTCAGTTTTTGGTTTTCCGTAAGAAACCACATATTTTACTACGGTAATTACTCCCTATACTTACAGATAAAGGCCAAAGGGGAATGGGCGGAATCTGGATAAGCGATGTTTGGTGAAGTTATTGACCATACAGGTATTACTTTAACCTGAATATTTTTTCGTAATCTGTGACTTTCTTTGAAAAAAAAGAGTACATGGAAGGAATTGGGGGAGACCTTTGCCCAGCAGTGGGACAGTACAGGCTAATGTAAAAACAAGGTGTATCTAAAAACTTCAGGCGAGTTGAAAATTTCTGAAATTGCATCTCGCCTTTCCCCAACTTGCAAGATTTGTTTCAATTATTTGATTCACTTTTTTTTTTGTTTTTTTTTTTTATGGTTGACGAAGCGGGAAGCAATGTATGAAGATTAAAATAGTTACGAAATTGGACTTTTTTCATTTGTTTAGCACGTCTTTTGTTTAGTTGGTGAAACGGGAAAGTTACCAAACGGGATGTACTCATTAGATCGATTTAAAAACACGCTGAATTCACAAAAGATTTAAAAGATTGAAAAGATTTACGGGCATTTTCTTGATACGACTGCTAGCAACATTTCGCTTTATTTGCGCTACACACGTTATCCAAATCTAAAACCACTCAGTCTTACCGATCCATCTACCTATCCATGTTACGGTCGCTTCAAAATTTAATTCAGTAAATTGCCTCTCAGGTGATACATTGTAAGGTGCCTATCTGAATGTTTACTTTTACGAGTACGTCTGAAGAGGAGACAATGTAAGCGGTCTAGATTTAGGTAGATACCTATCTAGTTTGCTAAGGGCTTGGTCTAACCCTTTTATGATTGAGCATAGGGTTCCATAATTACATTTTTAGATAGATTTTATTTAAATGGGTTTTTGAAAACTTGCACCTTTATGTTCTCATCAAATTAAATACATGCCTCGTTGGTCGAGTGGTCTCAAGCGCGACTGCTGAGCATGAGGCCCAGGGTTTGATTCCCGAGTCGGTCTCGGTCGCAGAAGCAGCCACGGAGTCTGGATTTGTGCCCGGTTGATGGTAATAAGCTGGCCCCCTATTACATGGAACTTAAAACATAACTGGCAAAATGTTAGTGTACAATTAGGAACCCCTCTGCCTAACCCTTCGGGGAATACAGGCGTGATGTTATGTTATGTAATTAACAGTAGGATCAATCTTGTTCTTAGCCGTGGTAATTATTTCAATCAATACTCTTCAAACAATCATTGTAAGCATTTAGAAGACTAGCAGTGGTTTAAGGATTACAGTAATCTTAAGGTCCCGGCTAATTGTCCAAATATAGCCGTCTATTCAACCTTTGTTTGTGAATATTCCACATTGTTATTAATTATACCTACCCCAAATTTTAATAAAGCTGTCTACTCTGGTATAGAAGCCAGGATCCAGTGCCAGTCGGTCAGTACAATTTATAGTGGAGCGACGGGCCTGGTATATTGAAAATATCAAGCTTAGATGTTTTGGAGAACTTGGGTTTTAGACAGATTGTCTCCGGGATACGCTAGGTTACATATTTACTTAGCCGATTTCCATTTTTAAGCAGCAATCAAGTCTCTTCGCTGATACAACATGAGTTTTAGTATATTCGAAACCTGAAACACGTGTCTGGTATTTTTATGTTAAGAATCGTATGTGCCAGCGCGCCCCTCCAGCGTCGTCTTGAGCTCATTGATAACAATAAGTTTGCAGTGGGTACCTAAATTATTAACGATAGGTACTTAATGTCGTCCGGTGTCCAACTTGTAAGTTTTTGTAAATAATTTTGAGACAAAATATAACATGGTTTAAAAATTATTGGAATCAATTCAGTTACTTATTCTGAACAAACTATAATAATATACAGGTTTCGCATAATACTAAAAATAATGTGGTATAATCACAGCCAATAACGTTACCACTGCTGGGACACAGGGTTCCTCACTGTCAGATATGTGGGGTGATGTGGGGTTCTCCACCCAATAGTGTCTCATTAAAAAACAGTTTTTTTTTTCCAAAAATAAACGAGGCTGAAAAAATTACTAAGCATGAGGTCCTGAGTCTGATTCCAAGTTGGGCAAGTGTTGGCCGCCTTCAAAATAACTGATGAATTGTGGATTTACTATACAGTCCACTTTTGCATCCCCTTTCGGGCATGGCAGAGTGGTGTTATGTAAACATTATACAATAGTATACATCATCATCGAATCAATAACCAATCAGCGATACTGACTAATCAACAAAACTGACTAATGAAATAAACTGACGAGTGAGGGTGGACCAGTGATACGCGGATTTCTACATCATCATCATCAGCATACAACAGTCCACTGCTGAACATAGGCCTCTTAAATCGCACGCCACTTAACTTGATCAAGAATCAAGTTAAGTGGCGTGCGATTCTCATCCACCGAGAACTCCGCGCCCCACCTTACGCTTGCCAATTAGCGGTCTCCACTCCAAACCACGTCTACCCCAACGGTCATCGGTTCTACCGTTAATATGGCCGGCGCATTGCCACTTCTGGTTACTTATTATGTGAGCTATGTCGGCAACTCTTATTCTCTGTCGGATCACCTCGTTCTGGATGCGATACCTCAGATAGACTCCAAGCATAGCCCGTTCTATAGCTCGCTCTCGCGACTCCTACATTAGGTACAAAGTATATTGTAAAATAATGAATAATCACGGAAGATATCCCGTAAGTGACAGTATAAGTTTATAATGAAGCATATCAAGAAATATCTTAATTCATAACTTTTATTGACATTTTTTCTGCCTCACTATTTCCATTAATCGGTAGTTCCTGAGATAAGTGCGTTCAAACGTGCGACAAATTACTCGACTCTACACTACAGGAGCGTGTAAACCTTTAGCGCAATCTTATAATGCATGAAACAAAATAAAGCCTGATGTGCTGTGCACCCCACCGGGACCGTACCTTGCTGAGCGACTCCTACATTAGGTACAAAGTATCAGACTTAAATAGAAGCTTGTATCAGCATTCTAAACTTGGCGAGGTGTCACCTACAAAATCTCTTGGCACACAAAGCAACGTTTAGAACCCAGACTAACCGACCAAAACCGTTTTTATTTTCGTTTTAAATGGACTAAAACTAATAGAAAGTGGAACCTGTATAAGAACATTTGTATGCTGATCGGGTAATTCGACTAAAAAGTAGGGTATCAGCTGCCTCTGTTAGTAAATGGTACTTTTTAGTACCATTGTGTACTACTTAACTGTCTTTGGTACTATTACTGAGCTCATTCGGTTGTTCTGTATTCGTTTGAACTCTTTTAAAAGAATTTAGCAAACGATTTTAGGATGTACTTGACATTGTTTCGTTAGCATATTTTTTTTCTGTATTTTTTAAGGGAACTTTTATTTAACGCAAGCTCTGCTTCTGAGTATGACTTACTGGGTTCGATTTCCAGTTTTTTCTTCAGAATTTGTTTAGTAGCAGTCCTAGATTTAGGCCCTGTTTATTATAATAGGTTCGCCCTTATTACATGGGTCTTCAAAATGGTTATTAAAATATGAATGCTCTTTAACTATAACTCCACTTTATCTTTCGGGAGGTGTCTCCCGGTCAGAAAGACAGCCGTTTTATGTAAAAATACTCGAACAGTCTGGAAGCCGACCCCGATGTTCATCATCTGCCTAGCCTTTTCCCAACTATGTTAGGGTCGGCTTCCAGTCTAACCGGATGCAGCTGAATACCAGTATTTTACATGGAGCGACTGCCTATCTGACCTCCACAACCCAGTTAGTACTAGATAATACAATACCCCTTGGTAAGACTGGTTGTCAGACTTTTTGGGCCACTGACTACCTAGAACGACTGTCAAAGATCTTCAAATGACAGCCGGGACCAACGGCTTAACGTGCTTTCCGAGGCACGGAAGAAAGTCAGTATGTAATGGGTATAAAATAACCCATCCACATACCAACCTAGGCAAGCACGGCTTAACCTAAAGATTGACCCGAGCGGCTGTTATTATTTAGCCACGAGCGCCTCACAGAGACACAGCCTTGATGTTATAAACTTTTATTTCATGTTTAAAAGAATTGTTGTAGTATATTTATGGTGGTATAGATACCATACCAGGTACAGCAAAACATTAAAAAACTGATGTGTGTTATTCAATCCATAACAAAGCATGGAGGAGGATTCCTCCATCCCGGATACGTTGACAGCTTTTCCAGGTAAAACTAGTCCGAACAAAAAAACCACTTTTGGCAAGCAAAATGATCCACACAGGTATGAATCGGCTGTTATAGGATAAAAATCACGAACAAATTCCAACAAAAGGTAATTCCAAAAACGGTATCGCGTAGCACCGATAATCTGCTACGGAAGCGTAGCAACTACAGCTACGCCGTAGCCGCAGCGTAGGCCGATTTCATACAACACATTAATTTCTATTTCAATATCGGATCTGAAATCATAGACCATATCTAATGGGAACAGGTATTTATACAGGGTGAAAACGAACCCTTCACGTAGCCGTCAACCAAGTATTCTGTACATCAAACTAAGTAAGTCTACGCAAAAAATATTGCTGCGAAACGGCTTTTTTGGTTTGAAAAATCACGTTGTACGGTAGGAATCAGTGTAACGCACTCAAAACATTGTGCTAATGGATACATTATATATTATAGTACGGGGGTCGTTAAAGTACTTAATGTAAAGTTATAACATTAAAAAATACTTGTGAAAAAGTTGAAACTTTGACCACCAATATCTCCGTAACTAGAAGGTTCCCAGGTATGGTCTAGAACCAAAAAATGATCGCAATGACGTGGAAAACAAGTGTCTTTCAGCTAAGTTAAGGGTACTTTTACACCCATTATTAACAGGTTTGGAGTCAGTAATAAAATAAAATATTATGGTACAGAGCTGCACCTACTGGCGCTAGAACGATGTTGGCAAGAGGCCGCTGTTGGTAAACATTTGTGTACTTCTCGGTGAAAATAACAAGATGGCGGCTCTAGTTTCAATCATGGCGCGCCAAAACATCCCAGTACATCTACAACATTAGTTTTAGTATATGCGAAACCTGAAACACGTGTCTAGTATATTTATGTTAAGAATCTACGTACAATTTTTTTCAAAACTGTATCATGAAAAATCACAAAGTTATAAGCTTGTTCTGTTACCTGGTTGTCCGTTCAAAAACGTGGTCACCACACGGGGTGCCCGCTTCTCCAGCGTCGTCTTGAGCTCATTGATAATAATAATTTGGCAGTAGGTACCCAAATGATTGCGATAGGTACTTAGTGTCGCTCGGTTTCCAACTTGTAACTCTTTTTAAATATTTTTGGGACAAAATATAACATTATTGGTTTAAAAATGATTGGAATCGATTCAGTTACTTATTCTGAAGAAACTATATTCAGGTTTCGCATATACTAAAAGTAATGTTGTATAGTGATTTTGTGAAACAATGCACATTCAGTACTGATGACAAGCTTTACTTAATCAATGTACTATCGTTTATTTCAATAAAAATAAACACTCATTATTAATTAATCCTTTAACTCAATTAAGTACGATAAAACCTACTATTACACGCGATTACGGATTATCCATGAATGTTACATCGGATTAACAGACAATATAAGTTTAAATTATGAAAAAACCTCAAAGAACCTACCTGTACATACAGCCTCTAGACCAACGATTCTTTGTAAACTACCTATTAACTTATGTCGATTGCTAACCTAATTTATATGTTGTGATGCATGAACAAGGTTATGGAATTTAGTGTCCCGAAATATAACAAACAGCTTAAATTGAGAAATAATTTACTCCCTCAATTACCTTCAATTTTGCGCTAATTGCTTACACCATAGTGGCATTATATTATAATCATTAAATTCGTACTAAAACCTTAACATTCAGAGGTTTCATAACATCGGATATCCAATTTTAGCAACATAATATTGTGGTTTCTCTTACAAAGCTTAAATTCTGAGCATCAAAATACTCACTCAAGCGATAACATTATTTATTTACGACAATATAAAGTCCAAAATCCCATGCATCACTCAGTCACAGGCCGAAATATTTCTAATAGGCATGAAGCTTTGAGCGAACCGACGCGTTTTGGTCATAATATGTGCTTAATAAATCATATTTATGAGGAAATTTTGCGTTTAAAATGTTTTAGAGCAATAATGAAGTGTAAACGGTGTTCGAGTTATTAGTTAAGTTGCTAGTACTACGAACTGGGGCTTAGATTGTTCAGTTACTGTGTGATTGATGTAGGACTGAGTTCAGTTTGTAAGGGACGTGAGATAGTTTAAGTTTCGAGGAAGAATAGAATAGAATAGAATAGAATAGCATTTATTTGCAAATATGGGTAATACATAAGTAGGTAGTAGTAGGTATACATCAGAGTTCTGCCATATTTCACCATTCGGCATGCAAACATTTTCATTTTAAAAATTGTTAAATTAAAATTCTCATTAAAACATTAAATTGATTATTAAATTCAAAACGTAAAATTATTAAAATTCAAATTGTCATTAAAACATTAACTCATAATAATCACTCATAACAACCACTAATAACTCATAATCTCTAGTGAGGTGTGTTTGATGGGGGATCTGATAAGGTAAAGTAAATAGCTAAGTTTCTGGCTCTTGTAATACATGAACTCCTAGTACAAGAGCCAAGGCTACGCTGATATTTGTGAGTAATCACTTGTCAATAAAGTTTATTATTTTAATTCAATTTTAAAAGGCGAAAGCAGGTTCGATGCGGGCGCAGGAGGAGTAATAGTACCTGGAGGGATATGGGGGAGGCCTTTGCCCAGCAGTGGGAATACAAGGCTATAGAAAAAAAAAAAAAGTACGATATGATAATTATGAAATACATAAATACAACATTATTTTTAGTATATGCGAAACCTGAATATAGTTTGTTCAGAATAAGTAACTGAATCGATTCCAATAATTTTTAAACCACGTTATATTTTGTCCCAAAAATATTTTTAAAAAGTACAAGTTGGACACCGAGCGACATTAAGTACCTATCGCAATAATTTAGGTACTTACTGCCAAATTATTATTATCAATGAGCTCAAGACGATGCAGGAGGCGTGAATTTTCATGACACAGTCTTGAAATTTTGTACATAGATTCTTTACATAAAAATACAAGACACGTGTTTCAGGTTTCGCATATACTAAAACTAATGTTGTATATTGTTACCTTCCCGCTCTTATTGTCGAACATTTCCCAGTGAACTGATGATTTCTGATCGCTCCATGTATCGTAGTGGTAATAGGAGCTACTTCCAGTTAGTTTGGAAGCCGGCTTAACTTTGCTTTGAAAAATCTCTGCAGGTGTATAGTGTGGTGGCGAGAGCAAATAATGAGAACATGCAAGTTCATTGCTTGTTACTTTTTCTTTGCTGTAATTATTAGCCACGCCGACAAAACAATCAGTTTCAGCAAGCAATTTTTAAATTGCTTTGTTGTCACCCCCTTTTTTAACCAGTTTTGGCAGTCATCCTATCTTTCAGAATCAGAATTTCATATGCTATGAAAGTGGGTACAGATTAAGTGTTGTACATAAATTAATGAGATCGGCTACAGTCTTCGTTAGAACGTTTACACTTTTTTTTTTTTTTTTTTCGGTTGGGAAATCATCAAATGACCCCCCCCACTCTGGGCGGAGCGGAAGGGAGTGTCAGACTTGTAATGACTAAAACCCATCCATGTTCCTTCTTTGCCCTTTGTGTTCCAGGGCCACGGTATCTCTTTCGAACAGTCCCGCAGCCCAGAACGTTTACCCTAACATAAGATTCTTGTACCAAAAATTTATTATTAGGCTTATTCTATCAATCTTACCATACTTTAATGTTTTGGTAATTAAAAGCTCCTTGACTGCCAACATACTAGTCTATAGACCGACCTCTTTAATGAGTCCTCGGCCTTGCCCCTTCAAAGGCACATTAAGCGTCCACAAA
Source organism: Noctua comes (assembly GCA_963082995.1). Classification (NCBI taxonomy): domain Eukaryota; kingdom Metazoa; phylum Arthropoda; class Insecta; order Lepidoptera; family Noctuidae; genus Noctua; species Noctua comes. Next base: position 15,441,464 of record OY720279.1, on the reverse strand, counting down.
GTCCTAACAATATCCCACAGGTTATTTGCTTTAAAATAACCATAATCCACGTAGGTATTACGATACTAATTGAACCAATACGTGATCAACCTTCAGAATATTCCATTTAAATTGATACCCTCGGGTGGACTCATTAAAGCGGTCGGTCTATAACACTATTTGAGTTTTAAAATACACGTAACGAAGAAGAAGAAGCTTCTTATCTTTTTCGTTAAAACAAAAAACATCAGCGCCATTCTCGGGTTGAATCTACACCACAAAAACACTTAGGACCCCAAAAAAATATTGAACAGACGTACCATAAAATAATAATCAGCAAAAACTTCCGGCTACCCTCAGTAATTTTCAATATGGCGATGCAACATTTACGAAGCATATCAAGACATTCGCCCCCAATCATCCCCAGTTGGAAATCTTATGGGGGTGTAAAACATAACATTTATTATTAGCCCTGTTGTGCAAAGAGCTAGGGGTGAATGGAAGAGACACAAGGTTAAGCTACATAAGGGCATTTTGTTTCACCAATCTATACTTATGACTGCTTCGTTGGTCTAATGGTTGCAAGCACGACTGCAGATCATGAGGTCTTAGGTTTGGTTCCCCGGTCGGCCGAAGTGTTTTTGGGTTTTTCCATCAGGAATTTCCCAGTAGTAGCCACGGAAGCTGGATTTGCGCCCGGTTGATGGCAATAGGCTCGCCCCCTATTACATGAGACTTAAACATAACTGGCAAAATGTGGGTGTACTATTAGATTCACCTCTGCCTAACCTTTCGGGGATAACAGGCGTGATATTATGTTATGTTATCTGTCATTGCAAAGTTCAGCTATTATGACGTAGGCATTCGCTAAGCAAGGATTTTGGCAAATTCAACCCCTAAGTGGGTGAAATAGGGTTGAAAGTTAATAAGAAAATGCGTCACCGGACGAAGCTGGTGTATCGACTAGTCTCAGATATACCCAGCCTTGAAAGAATTATTTATTTTAGAATTTATCGCTACGTGGGTGTGTTTACAGACCTAAATGTCACATGAAACAAATATCAATACTTACTTGATAAAAAAAGGGTTCCCACGGGAACTGTGACCTTTGTCACAAAAATGCCAAAGGCTGAGCCATAATCCATTTAAAATATTATTTTACTTGAGTAAGTTGATGAGTAAATATCCACAAGTGGTGACACTTAACTGTTTCAGAGGACCTACGTTCGGTGCACCCTAGGTAATCAGCCCCGATACCACCGTAATGACTGGTGCATTAAGGGTGTAAATAGACCCTTAACACATCCAAAAGGCAGTTGTTCTTCCAGTCTTTGAGATCATTTTTTTGTTCTAGACCATACCTGGGAACCTTCTAGTTACGGAGATATTGGGGGTCAAAGTTCCAACTTTTTCACAAGTTTTTTTTTAAAATACATGTTTTTAATGTAAGATTTTTACTTTACATACCTCCATGACCCCTGTACTATTCAATCCATCCATCAGCACAATGCTTTGAGTGCTTTCCATCTAGTCTTACCTTAAAACGTGATTTTTCACCCCAAAAAAAAAGTCGATTCCCAGCAATAATTTTTGCGTAAAGTTACTTAGTTTGATGTACAGAATGCTTGGTTGACGGTTATGTGACGGGTCTGTTTACACCCTGTAGATACGAGGTGAGATATTTCGGCGTTTCAATGCAACTATTGGCTACAACCAACAATCAGAGGCCCTAGCACGAGCGCTCGGTGTAAACGCAATTTATATTCAAAATAAAATTATCATATTATAGCATTTTAGTTAAATTGTTTGCACAATTCGTGTATTTAATTTTACTGGCCTCAGTGATGCATAACACCCCACTATCCTTCTTGTCGAATTCTCTCCGTGATCTTTGACTTGTAGTGTGTTGGAGATCGTGGTGTCTAGGTGCTGATTAACTTAGTCAGACCATCATTTATAGGAGTACTACATCTGAGTCTCCCCTTGCATTTACAACAAAGAACACACCATATCAAATACAGGGTGTTTGGTTAAACGTGGGCAATACTTTAAGGGAGTGAAGTACTCATAAATATGAGCAACTTTTACTACGGGGCTAACTATGAAATATGATTTAAAAAGTCTGCTGTTGCCTACATTTTTTCGAGTTACGCGACCGATATTTTTTTCGCGATTTCATGGTAGGTCCTGTAAAAGTTGCTTATTTTCATGGGTACTAAACGCCCCTAAAGTATTGCCCACGTTCAAAAAAACACCCTGTATACTAGACGCATCCAGTCATTGTCACACCAATGTACACCATTTTTTACCGCACTCGAAACAACATGTTCAGCTCTCTCAGGGGATGTTTTAGGTGTTCTTCATATAACACCGATGGGTTATTGTGAATCACAATGAGGCATAGCCGAGTGAAAAATTTATAAGCCCTTTTAGCAATCTTTTTTTTTGTTATTTGAAAAACAACCCCTGTAAGTTCTTTTGAGGTTTATGGCGAATTGTGAAAGGTATTTTATAGGGGTGTAAGAAAGGTATTTTTGTAAAAGATTGGGTATTTTGTGGTTGAGTGATTACTTATTCATTGATTGCAACTTGATGGCTTTTGTTTTTTTTTCACTTCAGAGGCTTGTGATAGCTGTTATATAAATAGATTTATGTTACTGTATAGAGTCTATCAAAAAAATTTTTGTAGGAAACTAAGATAATGTGCTTCATGTCTAGATTATACGTCCAGTGTAATGTGTCTGTTTTGACACATTATACTAGACGAGTGGGCGATGGGTAGTTTAGCTCTTTCAAATAGATAACGATTTTATTCGCGTTGTATAGTTACTGTATTTCAATACATTTGCTATTATGGTTCCCGCTGAGCGTCTATTTTGATGCATCGAATACAAACATATTATTTTGGTAATTAGGGATACCTTAAACTTGAACGTTTAACTATAATATCATAGTCTTTAGTTTTACATATTCGTCGCATCTGAACCAATGAAATGTTACAATCAAAAGATATAAGACAGAAAAAGAACATCAGGATGCTTCCATTTTAAAAAGAACCTTTTTTATCAAAGATTTTATTTTCATCTAAAAGTTTCCAAGCAGATGACAGCCTTTGGTGTTCAGCTCACTGTGAATAGTAAGTTAAGATTATAAGGTTCATACAAAACAAACATCCTGTGAATGTTCTACAGCTGTCCGGACAAACGTAAACATTTAAATATAACATTTCTCTCACAAACGACGATAAAAGAAGAGAAAATGCATGTTTTTCTTTAAATTAAAGCAGTAAGTTCTTTTTATATCGTAAATATTAAAGTTTATTTCTTTCTTTGCAGGTTTAATACCTTGAACAGCGTGGAGAAAATATAGGTAAGAATCAAGTGTATGCAAATGTTTCTGTTATACAATTTGATTAAATTCACAATGACATTGCATCATAAGACACGCAAAATACTACTACAATTCAACACTGTGCAAACACACTCCCATTCGTTATTTAACCTTTTGACCGCCGTAGTCACATATACGTGACAAGCAAGCGCGTGCCCTGTACGCCAAACGACACAAATATTTGACACAATGTTAGATAAAATTGTGGCGTGGCGTGGAGGGCACGCGCACGCGTTTATGCTCTAGCGGTCAAAAGGTTAAAGTTATTTTTTTGGACCAAAGGAAAGAAATTCAGGTAAACCTCGCCCAGCAGTGGGACAGCGCAGGCTACCTTTCATAATACCTAATAACAACTGTCTTTATTTATTAATTTGCAAGTAATCATGACGTAACACAATATGACAATGATGAAACAACGGTAATCTGACTGTACAACCACAATACAAGACGATTACACGGAACCAGGTTATGCAATTTCTGTCACACGTTCGCTACAATTAACCTTTTGACCGTCATTGTCACATATACGTGACAAGCAAGCGTGTGCCCCGTACGTCAAATGACACAAATATGTGACAAAATGGTAGGTGAAATTGTGGCTTAGCATGGAGGGCACGCGCGTACGTTTATGCTCTGGCGGTTAAAAGGTTAAAAGCATAGAATAGAAAGTCTAGAGGTACCCAACTCCAACATTATCAATATTTCGTCCAACCGTCCAAAAATTTTAAAATAACCCACCATTAAACAATTACACAGTAACTGCTCGATTTCGGCTACCACGTCCGACGTATTATCTGCCACTGTAAAAGCAGCTTCTAATATAAAATTGATTTCGGCTGAGCGAGCAACGTTCAAACCTTCTGATTTTGGACGACATCCAACGCCAATACTGCACGCGTCGACTTTTTTCCTTCGTGACACACATTTTTATGACGATTCCTGACGTCGTAGAATTTTCTGGAATTTGCTTATCATATTTTTGCGGTATCTTTAGGTTTGTAAATCAAAGCGATTCAAATTCAAGGCCAATTATTTTTTGAAACCAACATCATCATTATCATATCAGCCGAAGAACGTTCAATGTTGGCCAAACACCATCACCAAGCGTCTGTGATTCTTGCATACGGCTTATTCTGCGGCCTTCATCAGGTCGTCGATCCGCCTTGTGAGAGGCCTCAACACGCTATACTTGTCTTATACTTGTCTAGTCGAGGTACATGGCCGCTACTGCAGACTTTTCGGGCTCCACTGAACATCTGTTCTGCGAGCAATGGGCCCTGCTGGTATTTCGGCCTATTCTGGGTACCTCAGTTATCAAGCGGATCTCTCCATTTCTGATTCGATTCAATCGAACAACAACATCGAATAGATGTTGCTGTCCATCGTCGTCTTTTACTCAGAATTATACTACCTATCTGCAGCTCACGTAATAGGTTGTTCGCAGAAGTCAATCTAACAGCTGTGCCAATTTCACGTAGTCAGTTTATTCAGTAAAGCAGGTAAAAAATCTTTGCTACATTTGCATATTGTGCTGCCGTTTCAACGACCTCAAAACAGTGGTTTCATTAAACTCGCTCAGTGCTACACATGTGTGCCCTACGCGACTATATAACCATGACCTAGAGCTTGTGACATCCACTAAGCCGACCTGGGCCCGCGCGGTGGATTATGTCTCACGCCTGTCGCATGGAGGAAGCCTGTGGGAACGTTATGGGTTATTCTATGTGTGGCAAAATATCCATTCTATGTGTGAAAACTCGTATACAAAATATCAAAGATTATCAACGCAGCCCATCGCAGTCTACGGCTGGACATAAACCTCTCCCAAGTTGTGGCACAATATCCTGTCCCCTGTAATTCGTAATCCAGTTGTTGGTAACACAAAATTTAATTCCTGATTAACTAATCATTGCCCACGGCTTTGCTCGCCTTGTGGTCGTAAATTATCCCACGGAAACGTTTTAAATTTAGCTTATGACACTCAGGAATAATTTAGCTTCTCATTATTGAAAGATTTTTTTAAATCAGATCAGTAGTTCCGCAGATTAGCCCCATACAAACTTACAAACAAATACTCTTAATGATATTAGTATAGATAATTATGTCACTTATGTTATTAACATACCGACAAAAACCGACCAAAAAATTAAATACGCGTTTTTGAATTCAATCTGCATTTTTCATCTATAAATAATAGTTTATACCCATTCAAGGTTCCCAACACCAGTCTGACCTAGCCAATTTTTAAGGTCCTACACTATGCTTGTGGCTACGCGTTCCACGCCAAAAAAGAGATCATACCGAATCTAAATTTTGAAATTACAACCCCTCAGCCATGTTCCTCTCTTCATATTTCATCGGTTCCCTTGATATAAGTAACGACATTACGGTCCAATCTTCATGTTTATTTATTAGGGTTTAGCCTACCAACTATTTGTACGTAAGTACATTTCGATTTGATAGGTTGACATAAATTTAGTTTATGGTTTGTTTGGTGTTTCCATTCGATTGTTGGTTTTGTAAACAGTCGTGTGTTATACGATTGAAATTCAATTACATTTTTATGGGCGATTAATGTTAATTTTGAACAAACAAACGGAGGGTATAAATGTTCAAGATGGCGGGGTACGACGCCATCTTGGTTCTAAAACAGCTTAAGAATCGCTTCGGAAAGTGGGAAATTGTGCAATCTGTGTTTGCATTATGCTGATCATTATATCATTGTCCGTCTATATCCATCTTTCTGTCTAATATGACATGGTTTTGGGCACTTGAATTACATTTTTGAAATTGTATTGATAACATACAAGAAGACGGCTTTAATTCTCACTAGCTGTTGCCCGCGACTTTGTTCTCGAGGAAATTTTGATGTATTGTGTGAGAAAATATATGCTAGATAGCTTATATGCCTTGACTATAATCTTGTTCTGTGCCAAATTTCATCCAGACCCGTTAAGCCGTTCTACCGTGATTGAGTAACAAACATCCATTCATCCAAACTTTTGCATTTATAATAGCAGTCAGATTAAGGTCACACGTCAAAAGATCTTTGTACAACTAATAATCACTGTCTGACAAACGAACAAATATAAAAATCACAACGTTAGTTAAAAGTTGAATCATATTTTTCTATCATCAATTAGAGAAACACTGCAAATGCATCTGTCACGTAAAACCTTTGGTTATTTAATTTAAGCACCATTACCGCATTATACAGTCGCACTGGACCGCAACGCACTGCATTCTAGTACAAAAAAGCCCAATCAGCCAACCTGTGGTGTGTGATGGTTCATGCAAAGCCTACGAAAGTGAAGTGCAACGTTTTTGCTTTCTAGTGTGGTTTACTAACCTTACATCTATCTGACGTAAGACTTTTGCCCACAAAAAAAAAAAAACTCCCATTTTAGTTCCATGCCCCACATAGCTACATTTTCGACCAAGCGAAAGTCCCGCAGTGAAATGTAGACTACTTCCTCTCCAGATTTTACTGCAGTTCCTAAGATACTATCTAACCGAGTCTACGGATAGACCGATAGTTCGGCCGATGGAAAAAAGATTTTTTTAAGCTCATTGCAGTGACCGTGAATACATTGGAGAATACAAATTCTAAGCTAAAGTGATATTTAAAGAAAAAGGAACCCCCGATTGCCTGTTGTAACGTTAAATCGAATATTACTCATTAATTTGGGTAGAAAAAAAGATGACAGTTCAAGCAGACAAAATGTACAGATGCGGTCTTACATGTGTAATGCCATAGGCACTCTTAACCAGTCAACAATTATTCAGCTTATTAAAAAATGCATGTTCTCAAACACAAAAACGTAACACCATTAAAAAGTATACATTGCATAACTGCCTGTAGCGGTATTATTTTAACAGAAAATACCTGAACATTTCCTCAAAAAAGCCGTTAAAGAAAATGAGTGTAAAAATAACATGAAGCTTTAAATAACTTTCAAGTCTACCGCGCACTATATAAACAGCGTTTACAACGCTGTTTCAATGGATATCATTTCCCGGGGCAAACATGGTCTTTATTACTTTGATCTTCACTTCACTGCGAGCGATAATTACGGAGAAAATGGATGCGGTATGTTATGAAGAGCGACGATGGAAAACAAAAGAATGTTGGGGAATTGTCGTGTCCAAAAATCTTGTTTACATTATACTGTTTTTACTTCTAATTCAATTGTTTACTTAAATAAGATATGTTGTTAAACATGATTTATCATGTTGTTAAATAATTATGATTTTTCTGAAGATACGAGTATACTAACACAATAATGAATGTATAGTAAACACTTTTTAGTGATTTTTTCCGTTACAAATTCCTTAGGTATTCCTAAGCTACATCTCCGAGTCTGGATTAATGCACGGTTGATGATAATGTAATAACATGAGACTTGAATGTAACAGGTGTAATGTGGGTGTTGTTATAGGTACACCTCTGTTTACCCTTCGGAAAATAAAGGTGTGATGTTATGTTAAGTGTTTTTAGTACATGTTCACCATCATCCTTTTAATCCACAGCCCAACTTGACCCACTGTTGAATCTATCCACTCTCAACCACTTCCATTTACTTCAAAAGGTGACTTGAAACTCGACCCTGGGTACTTTGTCATGCAATCGTTTTTAATCGAGCAAAAGAAAGAACTCGCCACTGCGTCTCATGAAAGTGAGTGATGATACTTTCGACGATAGTACAGTAAGCCTTAGGGTGCGTCCACATCTGGCGAATGTGCCGCAAATGTGCAGCTCGCGAGCCGTTTGCGAACTGCGCGCGTGCAATTTATGTTCGTACGCAGCCCCTGCGCCGTCCGCGTCCGCGTGCCGCTCGCGCTCTTTCTACGCGCCGTACTCGAGCGGCGCAGGAGGTGCGCGCGTGCCGGCCGCGATGCACCTCACAAATTCAAGCAAATTCACTACTGAGGCTCAAGTTCACGCGTATGTGCGCACGAGGAGCGCGCGCGCTGCACGCGCGCCCCACTCGAGCCTTGCTAGGGTTGCACTAGAGCGGCGCACCAAATATAGGCTGTAACCGCACGCGCGCAGCTCGCGGGCAGCTCGCAGACGGCTCGCGAGCTGCACATTCGCGGCACATTCGCCAGATGTGGATGCACCCTTACACTTGAGACTTGAGGAGTTAAAAGCAACCAAGATGACACGATGTTAAAACTCTGCTCTTAAAAAAATTTTAAGGAAAATATTGTGAGGGACAGGCATATCCAAGGAACAAAAAATCAAAGACTTGCCGTCATCCATCAACATACTCAAGGCCAGCGTGGTGGATCACAGTGCACTTCCCACTCAGAGAGGAGGCCTGTGTCCCTATAATGGTTATTACGACCTTATGTAAGTTCAAAAAAATAGATAGGCAGTCGCTCCATGTAAAATACTGGTATTCAGCTGCATCCGGTTAGACTGGAAGCCGACCCTAACATAGATAGGAAAAGGCTAGGCAGATGATGTAAGTTCAAAAAACCGTTTACCGTATAAAAAAATGGACACTTCTTATACATTCTTACATCCAAAAATAAACGTTAAGCTCATTCAACAATGTTTTTTATTCAAGGCACCACAGATGAGATGAGTCGGGAAATTGAAAACTAATATCAGATGAAAGTTTTCATCGTGTTTGGTGTGTAAAGCGGCGCAAACAATACTCAATGAATACAAATTGATCCCATCGGTTACTTTAGTACCGGCAGAGAAGTATTTTTGTGCAGTAGAAACATTTTGTGCTATTTTTGCGTGGTCTTTTTAAAATAGACATGCAAATTGGTTGTTATATGCATGTTGCAAATGCCAAATATGTTGTGTTTTGGAATACTATTTTTGCCCTTTGTTTGGTATTTAACGTTGATTCATAGTCTGTCTGTTTGTGTGTCTGTCTGTCTATTTTCACAGTTATAGTTAAATCTTGTGATTAATTTATACATTTCGAAATCAAATTAAGTTTTTTTTTTTAAGTGTCAAGCTGTTTACAAAAAGCAATATCACAACATAGTATAAAAAAAAACAAAATCGCTTCCCGCTGTCTGTTTGTCTGTCCCTATGTATGCTTAGATCTTTAAAACTTCGCCAAGGATTTTGATGCGGTTTTTTTTTAAATAGTTAAAGTGATTCAAGAGGAAGGTTTATATATATATAAACCACCCGGGCGAAGCCGGGGCGGGTGGCTAGTAAAGCATAAAGCAGGTTATCTACGAAAAATAAGCATAAAATATTTTTTTCTTCCATCTACTTTTTAATTAAGTTTAACGGGACTGTTGTTAGGCGCCATATTATATACGAGCCCTAGCGTAGGGCACGGCTTTTTAAATGAGATCTTTGCAATAATAACGTGCTTTATATTCTAAAGCTCGTGACACACCTTCATTTAAATTCCAATTTTAGCGTAAAATTAACTATACACGTTTCAGCGTAATTGCCTCTTTACAAGTGATTTTCAGCACAAAGTCCTGGTTTTCTTTAAACAAAAACATTATAAAATGCACCTGTACTAGAAAATTAACAACCTTTTTGCATGTCAATAGTTTTTTAACAAAGATTTAAAAATTCTTACACTTTTTCCCTTTCGTGCGCTTGACGTTTTCACTTACGTAATTACGCTTTTAAAAGTTAATATTCTTTGATAAGAAATAAAGTGTTGCAGGAAACATAGTTGTTCACGCTATGGGGAGGTGAACAATTTGTTTTATTTTGCATACAAAAACACTTTATAAAAAATGGGAATTCCTGTAGATTCTTGCGATATGGTTGTAGTCAAAATTATTATTATTATTTGATTATTTTGACAGCTAAATCTAGGAGTGGGTTATGCCCAGAGGACATTTATATTATATCCTAGAGGGCTATGCTCGGAGTTTCTTTGCGTGATCAAATCAGAAATTAGGACATCCGACGTAGCCCGAAGAATAGCTAAGCTGAAGTAGCAGTGGGCAGGGCACATTGCTCGCAGAACGGATGGCCGATGGGGCCGAAAAGTTCTGGAGTGGCGACCGCGAACCGGAAGACGCTGCGTTGTAAGGCCTCCCACTAGGTGGACCAATGACCTGGTGAAGGTTTCAGGGATCCGCTGGATGCGAGTCGCACGGGACCCATCAATGTGGCGACGCTTGGGGGAGGCCTATGTCCAGCAGTGGACGTCTTTCGGCTGAAATGATGATGATGATGATGACTGCTAAATAAAACCAATTACAACACTTTATTTCTTATCATTTCCATCTCCATTTAAAATGACAACTTTTTCAGTAGAGAAACTCTTCTTTTTTTTCGTGTGGTTAGTGCCTAACCTAGTGTCAGAATGTTTATGCCGCCCCTGGGCCTCTAATATATCTAAGAAAAGAACTAAGGCATGCTGGTTCAGTTTCCTCACGAAGTTTTTATTCACCGAAGCAAGTGATCATTGTATGAGTGAATTGAGATCGGCATTAGAAAATGAAAGGGATCGCATTTTGAAAGACTATCGTTTTATAAAAACGATACAACGATGCAGACAAAATCATTATCTACTTATAAGGAGCCAAGTGGCCATTGCTTCCAATGTAACGTGTCAAAATGGGCAATTCTGTCGTTTTACTTCAGGGGGTCACTAAGACACGGTAAACCATTTTTTTTTAATACAGAAATATAGTATCCTAAATCTCTTTGTATGCTAGCAACAATGTCAATTTAAAGCAGATCGTCCTTCAGGACAGTTGGCTATTTTGACTTTAATTGGCTCGCAATATTCTTGCAATAAAGCTTGCACAAACTACATCCAATATACGCTTGCTTTATTTGCGGTCTAAACTTATGCTATAAATTCGAGCGGAACAAACAACACTAAAGTTTGAGCTAGACCACATTGATTTACAACACAATTCCCTAATAGCTTATGCTAATTTCGAACATGTTAAGGTCGGCAATTTTTCTGTGAGAACGTACTACTCTAATGACAGTATAATCTATTCCAAAGCATCACGTCCCACACCCACATGGATGTCGCCTCAGTGTGGCCAAAGCATAATACTCATACATTGCACAAAACTTTTTTCGAACGCCAAAAGTTCCTTGCAGTTCTTTTATAAAAGTTAAATACTGAAATATACCGCAGACATCTAATTTTCAACTGAACTCATTATTGTCAAATCGGTCGCTGTTGAATAGTGCCACAAAGGCAGGTATTTGTCCAGCAGCGATGGGAAATGGTGCTGCGATGATCCTGTATTTTGTTATTGTTATCGTAACACTTTACATGAGAAACATATAAGAGATACCAATAGACGTGAATGAGACATTTGACCAAAGTTTCCTGGCAATTGGGCAGTAGCGGATACAGAATAATCCCCCGAAAAGCACTCCCCAGGCGGTGGCATTCGAAGCACTAAGCACTTATCTCTATACGTCCATGTAGATAGATGTAGGTGTCCATCTACTGATATAATCCGTGAGTGCATTACGTGGGGCAAAAGAGGGCTACGTGGGGCTAAAGGGGGCTAAAAGAGTAAAAGCCAAGCTGCGAAATAAATAATGAAGCATTAGCGTAAGCTGCCAGTGTTTTTTAAACCGTTTTGAATTCCGAAAGTAAAATGAGGTTTATCGTGGGTGCATTTTTGGATACAATTATCTCCTTTGTACAGAAAAATTGTTAGTAATTTTCACGTTTTGTGATATTGTTTTGCAAGCCGGGTGCTCTATGGGAATACTAAACGTCAAAAATGATGAACATCCAGACTTCTTTAGAAGATTAATTTAAAAAATAATACATTTGCCCACTTTCAATGTAAAAGGAACTTTGGTTCACAATTTTTAGCATTTAGACCTGTGACTTAAGTATTTTTACTAAGAAGATTTCTTGACCGTGGTCACCATTGAATCCTATCGTGAGGAAACCTGGAATCCAATGTTCGTTTTTACCCAGAATGAGGTATTGGTGAGGGACAGGAAGACCAAGGAAACGATGGATGGATTGTGTGAGGAATGATAGGAAAGAAAGAAGAGTAAATGATAGCGTGACGGTTGACAGAGGAGAATGGAAGCAAAAACACGTTGCGTCGACCCCAAGTAACATGGGACGAGGGTAGAAAGATGATGATGAGGTAGGATTGGGACTATAAAGTCCCCTTGCACCACAAATCACTAAACATATTTAAAACATCACTCTGTCTCTTTCATTTTCAAGCGATTGTCTGAAACAGAACGGCGTTTTAAAAACCCTTGTAGTGCAAGCGGGCGTAAGTATAATACAGGGTGTAAGGGACATCAGACAGACAACTCCATTTATTTACATAAATGGAGTACTGCTCACAGGGAACGTAGTTTTACATTGAAATAAAGGAATAGCAACTGAAAAAAAAAAATCGGAGAAAAATTCCGGTGGAATATGATTCAAAATAAGGAGCTGAATGCACCCTGCCAGTCTATGGAGGGCTGTCCCTTACACCCAGTATAATTTCAGCTCATAAAATTTGTTTTCCAAATTAAATTGTTCCTCAAGCAATGATTTGCTTCTAGTTTGTTGAAGCGAAATTAATCTCTTAAAATAGCGTTTATTCAACTTACATATTAATTAAATCTAGATTCTTGACGAGACGTTTAGTCGGAGAGAAGATGAAACTTGACGAAGATGACATAAAGTGGTTTGCAAAGAGTAAATCAGATTTATAATTACATTGCTGGCAGATTGTTTACATGTTAGTGTTGAAGTTGCAAACTGGTATATACAGGGTGTTTGGTTAAACGTGGGCAATACTTTAAGGGAGTGAAGTACTCATAAATATGAGCAAGTCTTACTATGGGACTAACTATGAAATATGATTTAAAAAATCTGCTGTTGCCTACATTTTTTCGAGTTACGCGACCAATAATGTGTGGAGCAGTTGATATTTTTTGTGCGATTTCATGGTCGGTCCGATTGTAAAAGTTGCTTATTTTCATGAGTACTACGCGCCCCTAACGTATTGTCTACATTTAAAAAAATACCCTGTATATAACTTTATTTTCATGATTTACATAACATCACGCCTGACATTCTCAAAGGGTTAGGCAGTGGTAGACCTAATAGTACCCCCACATTTCGCCAGTTATGTTTCAAGTCCCATGTAATAGGGGTCGAGCATGTCTTTGGGGCGAGCTTATTGCCATCAACCAGGCAAAAATCCAGATTCCGTCACTGTAACTGAGAAATTCTTGATGGAAAAACCCAATAACAATTTGCCCGACCCAGTAATCAAACCCGGGGACCTCATGCTCAGCAGTCGCTATTGCGACCACTAATTACAATCATCACTATTTCATGATTTTCGGTAACAAAAGGTGACCCATTTGTCAAGCCTCCGTTTTAAATTTTCTCAATTTGTTTAGAATAGCAACGCTGTCACACATACAGATGTGAAAAGTGACCCTTATTCTTAAAAATAATCAGGTTTTTTACTTCTAAAAGAAATATTCTAGGCAACGTAGTCCGAAATACATGTATTTTATTAGCAGTGATAGCCTAGTGGTGGAACCGTCGGACTACTAAGTCATAGGTCTCGAGTTCGAACCCAAGACACGCACCTCCAATTTTTCGGACTCATTTGCGTATTGTGTAATTATCACTTGCTTTGGTGAAGGAAAAGGTCGTGAGAAAGCCAGAGAGATATTCCTCGACGACATGTAAAGCTAAATAAGAGGTCCATGGTTAGCATAAAAACTCTGTCACCAGGTTAGGCACTAACCACACGATAAAGGAAGAAAGAAGAATATAATTATGCAACCCTTTTAGCGGACTCATTTTCACCTTCGCTACGCTACTTAAAGAACTATTAAATCTCTGAATAGACTCCGAACCCAGGTCGGCCGTAGCAAAGATAATCTCTTCAGATGCGGGTTCATGGACGGCTCAGATCTCAAATGTGTATGCAGCGTGTATCCACAGACAATGGCCCATCTTTGATCTTGCGCTGCATCCCCTAACACCTGCACAATTGATGATCTTATGACTGCATCAGCAAGCGGAATTTGCGTAGCTGAATTTTGGGCCAAACATAATTATCTAATAAAAATTTGCCATCGACACGCTAAGAAGAAAAAGAAGTATTGCATTTATTATGTTTCTAAATCTAGTGGTTAAGGCTTGTGCAATTTTTGTCAGTGAATTTCTACAAGTATCTTGGTACATGTTTTCCTATGATATGCTTTAAAAACTTAAACTAACACATCTCTAAACCTATCTTAGCTACATATTTCAACTTACCTACCGTATTATTCAAACGCGACACCGTTCTCAAGGTACCAGGGCGACATAAAACTAAGGAGAGTGACGTGAACCCACTGAGGGCCTTCGTAACCTGACCGAGCTAAACGAAACTATTTCCCTGCGTTACTTAAAGAGCGTCGTAAAGCCGAACTATGGGTCCCGCGGGAAGTTGTACGGTCCCCTCGAATTTTGGTACCGAGCTTTCTAGGGCTGATGTTAGGTATTGTGTGAGAGAGATGGAATTTTTAAATATTGTTTTGAGATTTTGTTGGTACACTGAAAAATATTACAAGAAAATAAATTGACACCGACTTTAAAAATTGGATATAAAATTAGTTCGTTTTAATATTTTTGGAAGCTATTATATGACCGTTTCGTATCGTTTCCGTTTTATTTATTATCGCGCGAATACCCAATCTCGTCTTCTGTCCGCGAGACGACGTGTTCCTGTGCATGCTCCTAACCAATGTCCACTTCTTTTAAAACGTTAGATTTTTTACTTCACCATATTATGTAAAGATAAGAGTATAACAATTATTTTTTGGTGATAGTTTAGTGTGTGTGTGTGTGTGTGGTGTGTGTGTGTGTGTGTGTGGTGTGACCGTCGGACTGCCAAGTCATAAGTCTTGAGTTCGAATCCAAGACACGCACTTCTGATTTTTCGGATTCATGTGCGTATTTTAAAATTATCACTTGCTTCGGTGAAGGAAAACATGGTGATGAAACCAGCATGCTTGAGAGATATTTCTTGACGGCATGTTAAGTCAAGTCAGAGACCAATTGGCGACGTAGAAACTCTGACACCAGGTTAGGCACTAGCGACACAATAAAGAAAAAAGTTTTTATCATTATTTTACAAATAGACCGTACAGTAAACTCTAATACAAGTGATTTAGAATCAAAATCAAAATCAAAGCATTTATTTCAAATAGGCCAGTTACAGGCACTTTTGAATTGTCGAAACAAAGACAGAAGAACAATCAAAAACTACTCCAGCGCTCAAACGAACTAAAATAACATTTTCAGTAATAATGAAAGCACCAATTACGAAGAATAACACAAGTAAGCATAATTTCGCAAAATCAATCATGAACTTAAATTCATCTCAATATCTTACAAGACAGATTTCAATTATAAGGACGTGACTAGAGGCGCGACATCTGTGTTGCGTCTTCGGCCCCGTTCACTGCTTCGGGCGATGCGACTAACGTCAAACACAAGCGCGTGTGTCTCTTGTTTTATTCATGTGAATACCGGCGGGATGCATGTCGCGGTGACTCGCATACTCTCTTTCCTTTGTTTTCTTCGCAATCGCTATTGGAACGCACGTGCCGCTTGAGCGTGTAGCTCCTGACAAAGAGGTTGAGTTACTACAAATATTGTTCTTGATGTACCGCGCTATAAAACATTCATAACCGTCTTCATTCAGCCTATTGAAGTCACTGCGACATTAAATCTGCGGCTAATCTCATCCAGCTGCTACCAAGCTGATCTGATGCTGAGATCTTCTTCGGACTTTGCATGAAAAATCCATCCATCCTCGCAAACTTTCACATTTATAATAGTAGTAAGAAGTAATATACATATTATATGCCTATGCATATAATCTCAAAGCCAAATCTCGGTGTGTGCGGAACATACGACATGTTCCACTAACGATGGGGCACATAATATTGTGTCCTAAGTATCCTGTTATTTTTTCATTATAAGTACTGATGGACGCTACGGTCATACTCGTAGCCCAATTCTAGGCTGAGTCAATTTAGATGGCCATTGACATGTATAGAAAGTCGCGTCGTACCTGTGTGACTCCAGCCTTAGAAACCTCTAACTAAATTATTAAGTTCTTTATTTGAATTTAATGTTTTCTTAAAATGATGAGATTGAAACGTATTTATATTTAAAAAGAGATTCCACTTAGATTTATTAACATGACATGAGAGATCTAGTTCCAAGATGTAATAAAAATCTAAATTGATTCCATTATTGTAGACATACTCGCGTTATTAAATTGTGTTCATGAATTTAAAAGTGAATTATGTAGTACGATATCTCGTACCGTATTTATAACACATTTTGTATGGATCAACTTGCTTATAAATATTTTTTTTAATATTTTAGCGCCACAGGAGCTACGAAAAATATAGTGATTTATTAATGGCCATCACGTAAAATATAATTTCAACAGATTTTTTTTATAAAGGCTTATTGATTGATATGAGAACACTTTTGGACATTATATTGCCTGAAAAGGTATCTTTAGAAAAATTGCCTCAGCGATGAAACTAAACAATGAAAATCCGCCTAAATATAAAAAAAAACTCAAAAAAGTTTTGATCATAAAAAGCAATCTTAAAATTCTGTCGGAAACCAAATAGTATTGTGTAAGAAAGTTGATGAGGTGAGATTGGCTATCACTCTATGTCAAAGATGGTAGGGTATGGTATTCAGCTGAATCTAGTCAAATTGGAAGCCGACGAAGTTGAGATAAAAACTTGGCAGCATTATCAGCTGCTGCTGTGCTGCTGTTAATATCCACATTGTTCTAGGTAACTTTAGGCATATAGTGATTTACTTTGACGGAAACACATTGTTTTAAATGAAGAAGCCAAAACAACTCAAACCCTGCTGACCTCATAAGGTAAAACACTGAAATATAAGCTGAAACATTGTGCGTAACCGAAATTCTATTAGGCACCCGAGGTGCGGATCGTAAAAGGTTATTCAATATCCCTTGTATATAACATCCATTTTGGGTTCTCCCTGACTTCGGTGAGGTACCAACCTACTTAGTTGACCGATAATAATTTGGATTAAATTCGGTAAACATTGTAAATTTAATGACCGGTAAAGCAAGGGTTTCATTTTAATCCGACGGGCTGTTTTACGATGAATGGGCGAAAAAAATGGTTTACACTTGGAGTTATTTCGATTTAGACTGTATTTTTTTGTGAATTTTTGCATTTTTCGACGGATCGTAAATACGAAAAGAGGTCCTAGGGTATTCTTTTTAAATTTTTCAGTAAGTGGGTAGCCTTTTTTTTGTATCGTAAATCATCAAATGACCCCTCCTGCTCTGGGCGGAGCGGAAGGGAGTGTCAGACTTGTACTGACTATAACCGCACCGCACTCTGGATTTGTGCTTAGTCATTGGCCAAAAATTCTTCCCATCTGACATAATTATAGAGCTTACGCCATAAGTGAAAAGGAACACGAGAAAAGTGGGTTTACTATAATAATACGCTCTCAAATAATGTACCATCTCAACATGAATGATGTAACCAAGAGTTTGTAAAAGTATTCTGATTTGAAAGAGTGTCCATAGATAGAGATCTACGTTAGGGAATGGGCAACTACAGTACTTTCACAGTTATTATGCCTTGTGACTGGAACTGTAGCTATTGTTGTCTTTGTTTCGACAATTCAAAAGTGGCCTATTTGAAATAAATGCTTTGATTTTGTTTTTGATTTAATAGACTAATTCTTCTAGAAGATAAAGTTGGAGGTTACAGTAACTGTCAAACAAAGCCAGTGCATTATCCAAAAACAGCTTTAATTTTGAAAATGAAACAGTATCCACCTTCCAATTCCTAACAAACTCATCTTGACTTGAAAATTAACCAGTTCACTTCATCCCTCCCCTTCATTCAAGTCAGACAATACAGTTTTCGCGCAGTTGGCTCTAAACAGGGAGGATCGAATTATTCCTTAAGAAATCCCGTCAAGGTTCTTTAATGAATAAATGATGCAGAAACTTTAGAGATTCAATGTTTTGATTATATCTAATTTGGTATTGGCTTTGTTATAGTGTTTCTGTAAGAAATACAAATCTATACTAATATTATAAAGCTGAAGAGTTTGTTTGTTTGGTTGAAAGCGCTAATCTCCAGAACTACAGGCTCGCATTGAAAAATTCTTTTAGTGTTGGATAACCCATTTATTGAGGACACGCTACACAAGAAGAAACTAAGTCAGAAGCGGCGGGTGAAACCGCGGGGCACAGCTATTGGAATATAATTATGAACAATTTTATTTAGACACTGAATATGTAATATACTGACACTGATGCCATTCCATTATACTGATTATTTTTATTTTATAATGACTGTCTCGTTGGTCTAGTGGTCGCAAGCGCGACTGCTGGGCATGAGGTCCTGGGTTCGATTCCCGGGTATTTTTCCATCAGAAATTTCGCAGTAGTAGCCACGAAGTCTGGATTTGAGCCCGGTTGATGGCAATAAGCTCGCCCCCTTTTACATGGGACTTAAACATAACTGGTGAAATGTGGGTGTACTATTAGGTACACATCTGCCTCACCCTTCGGGGATTACATGCGTGATGTTATATTATGTATGTGAATATTAAGATTGCTACTTTTGAGTAGTAAGATGCTGCCCCGCGAGCTACATGACGATACGCAAATGCGACGTTGCCACTCCGTGGACACAGTTTTGTTAGTGTCTACGTAAGATGCATGGAAGCGTAAAAAGACAATAGCGTGCGTATGACGAACACTTTTTGACGATGACGTTCGACAACGTCTTTTTTGCTTTCCACTGAATCCTCAAGAGTGGTGCATTAGTTAACATCTAATTGTGATCTCGGGACTTAATAAAATTTAAAACCGAATTAAGTTAATATTATCACTTTGTCTTCTTACGATTCCTCAAACATTCTAACATTATTAACAAATATAATTTTAGTATGTTATTATGCACAAAATTCTTTTGAAAATACGTAAAGGCTTCTTAAAAATCAGGCAATAATTTCAACCTGATCTTTCTCATTAGAAAACCGTCTCAAGATCATAAATCAAGAAGACGCATAACACGTAAAGAGCTTTTAGTCCAAAACCTACATTTTATCTACGGCCTAAATGTTCCTTCAACAAAAAAATAAAAGAGTACCAAAAATAAAAGGCCAGTACTCGTAAATCGAGACCCCAAAACAGCCACAACATAAGAGATATTAAATAACAGCCCCCGATCCACACCTCGGGAGCCTGATTGAATTTCTGTTCCGCATGATTTATCGGACATAAATACGGTGCCGTTGTATCCATGGACGCCTGATCATGCAGTTTTGTGGCCGCCATTTTGTTTATTGAATTCTGGGAAATGGAACAGGTTTTGTCTTAGCTTGTAATCATTGTTGGTACTCATTTATTCCGTAAAAAGGGGGGATTCGTGGCCAAAGATCAACAACTTGCTGAGTCTCTGTGTAGATAAACCATGAATTACACACAGTTAGTCTCGGCTCTCTGTCGTGCATCTTTGTCAGTCCTTACGAGAACTCCAAAGCTGAAATTTGAGAACAAGTTCTGTCAACGGGTGACAGTGGTGGTCAGAAAGACAGTCGTTCCACGTAAAATTCTGGTATTACAGCTGCATCTAGTTGGACGAAAGTTGAAAGCGTCCCTAACAGTGTTGAAAAAAGGCAAGATAATGACTTAATTACTCTGTTGAATCAGTAAGCCACCGCTTAAGCAGGATTTCAGGCGGCCTATCATGAAAGGAGTAATTTCAGTGTGAGAAAGAGTTGGCGCTAGACGGCCTGTATAGCTCTGTCTCTTTCCCACACGAGTCATAGTAAACCCCCAGGTCACCAGTTACGTGTATATTTTTGTGTAAGAATTTTGTATTTAGAAGAAAGTAAGGAAACATAATAAGCTCGAATGAACATCAAAAGGAAATCGTTCATCCATCTTCAAAGAACAATTATTGCAAAAATATTCTTCCAGATTGTTCACTGGTTTACTGTTATAGAAATGTGTGCGATAATAAATAGAAATAACTCCCACTGTGGTATTTTAAAAGGTTACACACTTTACTGCTGATCGAGCTGATAAATTATTGTGAATATCGCCAGTTTGAAGAAGGAGAATGGAGGCACTGCCAAGGGTGCGTCAGATTTATTTAATCAACGTTACTCAAGGAATAGTAGTGGCCCAATATTGGCCCTGGCTTACGAGGAGCAGGTTGTGGCTTCGATTCCAAGACGACTATTTTTTCATCCCATCATCATCATCTTCATTTCAGCCGAAAGACGTCCACTGCTGGACATAGGCCTCCCCCAAGTGTTGCCACATTGACCGGTCCCGCGTCTCGCATCCAGCGGATCCAACCTTTACCAGGTCATCTTTATTTCATGTCCACTGCTCTCAAAACGAAACGACAATTTTTGACCATTTTTTTTTAGTTATTTCGTCCCCGCTCACAGATAAGAGACCGTGTTCCAGCAGCCGTAGCGTTACTGCCTGATTATTCTACTTAACTGTACTTTTATATGCAGACAAAACGAGAAAATGTAAACCCATCTTTCCATAATTCAACAACCACGAACCAAAAAACCCACTCGACAATCTGGCACACATCTGAACGCTCTCGCCAACCACCAGCCACTACCAACCAACAAGTTAATGCAGTAAAAACTGCGTCTCAAGTACTGAACTCAGTAATAACTTTTTGATGGACATCCAAGTATGATCGCGCAGCCCAACTGTCCCCTTTGGCAGCGTCCAGACACACACGTTGCCAAAAAGGTTTTTAGTAGTATAATCCAGCTATGATTTATTTGCTGTAAAATGTGGGTACATAAAGTGGTTGTGAGTCCTCGAGGCCATATCGGGAGTTAGTTTTGTTTGAGCAATGTCTGAGATTTGTAAATTTCTTTTTAGTTTTGATATTATTGATTTGTTTAGTCTCTATCATCATCATCGACGTCCACTGCTGGACATAGGCCTCCCCCAAGCGTCGCCACATTGACGGCTCCCGTGCGACTCGCATCTAGCGGATCCCTGCAACCTTCACCAGGTCATCGGTCCATCTAGTGGGAGGCCTTCCAACGCAACATCGCGGTCGCCACTCCAGAACTTTTCGCCCCATACCGGCCGAAAAGTTCGTCTCTGTATTTTAATTTCATTGCCTAGCCAAAGGTTACATTTGCTGCGACAATATTTGATATTCAACAAAGACGTCCCGAAGTAATAACTAATCGCAACAATTTGATTTTTCCTAACTGTTAACAGACCGTAAAAACCTTCACTCTATCTATACTAATTAATCTTGCTTGTATCTCGCTTACTTTTATTACTACATCAAAAAACACATACATTTTGAAATCTATGGGGACCACTTTTGGGGGCTAAATTCTAAAATGAAAAAAAAAGTTTTGCAAACTATAATTACCGTTTTAACATTAATAGTTTTCAAGTTATTTAAAAAAACCGGCGAAAATTGTCATCTAACTCCGAAACTACAGGGAAAATTTTGAAAAAATTACAAATATACCAAACACGAACCCTTCATGCGCGAGTCCGACTCGCACTTGGCCGGTTTCTTAAGTCATCTTGGTTGCATCTTCCCAACTTTTACTACATCTGAAATCCATTCTAACACTCCAACACAAACAATTCAACTAACCTCGATCAATAAAACCGCTATCAGCACCTAATAACCCCTAATAAATTTATATCTCCCATCGAGGCTTGATATTTTGCCCACGTGACAATTGCGACCATACTACATGATATTGGCAACGCTGGTCACGTCGCCTGCCAAACATTAGTTAGGAGCACCGATGACGTAGCACAATCAATTGTATCAATAGTGATGTCTGGTGTTATGTGATTTTGTCTTTGAAGTGGATTTTGTGAGTGGGAAAGTATGAACGATATGAAAGAGAAAGGAGTAAATGATGCCATGATGACAGGGAAGAATGGAAAAAGAAAACGTGTTGCGCCGACCCCAAATAGAATGGGACAACTGCAGGACAACGATGATGAAGGTAGTATTATAAATTAATGTTTGACTTATCCATCAATACAAAAAGTTACTATGCTAAGGATGGGCTGTGTGAAGGATGAAATGGCTAGAAAAGGAGGGGACTGCTGAGATGACGAGTAATAGAGAAGTATGGAAGAAAAAGCTTGCTGCACAGACCCCAAAAAAGTTGGGATAAGGACAGGAGAATGATGATGATGACACAGAGTTACTATGCAAGTATCTTTGTATTGATGACGTAGTAAAAACAAATTTGCTTTCACTGACTGTATGATCGCTTGCAAACAACAACATTATTGTCTTGTTTGGTTTGCGCAGTGGCTGAGCAATTCAGCAACCAATTGCTCAGCCACTGCTGTCGTGGGTTAGATTCCCGCTCGAAACAAATATTTGTATGGCCTATTGGTAGTTTTTCAGGGCCTGGCTGTTTGTAAATGCATCCACAAAACAGGAGTAATTTCTAGTTTGGGGCAAAGTTTTATAAAAAATAAAACTGAATAGCCTCCAACTATGTTGGGGTTGACTTCAAGTCTATCCATATTTAGCCGAATACCAGTATTTTACATGGAGCGACAAACGTAAGCAAATTAATTTAAAGGTCAACAGTTTGCAACTTTTAACATTGCTTGCCCATACCTAGGAGAGGGTATTATTATACCCATTCCAGGCTATTTGAGATCGTTCATGCTTGTTGACGTAATTGGAAGAAATAGGTCTTTCAGTAAGAACACCAACGTGCTAAAGTTTTTTATAGGTTTCCTAACCAGCTTCAGGAACTGCGAAATTACAATTACACATCCCAATCACTTTCCATCAATTCAATTCCACCACAGTTATTAAAGCCAAAACAATACCGAACACAAATTGCTGTTCTCGTTCTAAAATTTAACAATGTAAAACATTGATCTCTCCCACACTGACCAAATTCAGGGATCTCACTTGGATGGTTCATGTTTCACAACGCATTACTGTCAGCGTTCGCACATCATCAAAATTAGTCATGATTATCATCATCAGAATGATTGGTGTAGCCTAATAATTCGTACTAATTAATTTTCATGGAATGAATCGGAGCTATTTGGATGTTAGTGTGTAGCAATTTTGGATACAGCTGAATGGCAAGGTTGTAATCCGGGGTATGTGATGCATTGTTACGGAATGGTGTTTTAATTTATCCAATCAATTGTTTTGATTTTACTTAATTGGTATTCTGAATGATTAAATGAAAATAGATGGAATTTTACCTGGTTAAATTATTTGTGAATCGTACTATGATAAAACGGACTAGCTAACAAAACAACGTGGCTAAACAATAACAGCCGCTCGGATCAATCTTCAGGTTAAGCCGCACTTGCCTAGGTTGGTCTGTGGGGCGGTGACCACCCACAACGTACCGAGTTTCTTCCATGCTTCGGAAAGCACGGTAAGCCGTTGGTCTCGGCTGTCAATAGTAGATCTTTAACAGTCGCTACAGATAGTCAGTGGTCCGAAAGTCTGACAACCAGTCTTACGTAGGGTTGTTAGCTTGTTATAAAGTAATGTATTGAGTTAATACAGAAGACCTTTAAAAAAAAAAGCACTTACAAACTCTCGTTAAATCGCATTAAATGGAAGGCGCAACACACTTTCTTCTTCCATTGTCCTGTCTGACTTCACGACATCATTTACTCCTTTCTCTTTCATATCAGTCTTCACACAATCCATCCATCTTTTCTTTGGCACTTCCTCTCCTTCTCCATCCATCAACATTCATGTCCATCACTCTTTTAGTCACATGCATTTCATCTCTCCTCATTACATGTCCATATCAAGACAAACGACTGCCTTTAAATTTTTCTGTAACAAAAATATTAAAATACAGTATTGTTAGGACGAAATGAGGTTTTACGTAGCACATGTTAGTTCTATGGCAAGGAATGACAACTTTAAAATAGTCTCTGGTCGCGAGGGACGCTTGTTGGGAATATCGCTCAAACGGCGGTAAGATTTATATTTTCCTATTTTGTGAACTTAATCGCTATTTTTGTAAACAATTACGTGTTAATTTAATTCGTTATGATTTGTGGCGGTTTAGGTTAGTTTCAGTGATTGATATTTTGTTCCAAGTTAGAATAAACGGTTGTATTCATTATTTTGTGAACGTCGTTGTCTTTTTTTAAACATCTTCGCTTCTGTTTGCTAAAAGTATTGTAATTATCTTAGGAGGCATTCTTAGAAATTATTTCAGCTAAAACAACACAACTAGTTTCTTCTGAATCTGAAAGTTCAGTATTATTTTTGTAAAATAATACTGAACTTTCTAATTAGTAGCAAACGAACTTTCTTCTCAAAACCTAGACTATAAAACAGCCATATTTTTGACATTCAACCACAAATGTAACAAGTTGAACCATTTCTATCAAAACGGTATAAGGTTTAACGAGGTGGTTACTATTGACGGCGTTGGTGCACAGCCAAATAAGTTTGGAACCGAACCTATTATGTAATTACACTGTGAGCATAATTACTGACACTTGTGATGGGAGTTTGGCCATTTTTCATTAAGTTTATGGATGGTAGAAGCGGTTTGGCAGCTGGATTTGATTTCAAATGAAATGTGATAACAATTGAGGTCATTGCCTGAAGAATTTTATGAAACTCGGTAAATTCGCAGTGTCTAGATTTCTGGAATATATTATGACAAGTCTTCTTTCAAGAAACACAACATGACAACTACATTAGAATTTCATATTTCTCCTTGTTACATCGCGATATATTTCTGTCGAAAGAATGCGCGAATTTTTTGGTTTTCAAGATTCTCGCAGCAACTTTCAAAAACACTATTTTTATGTGCAAACACAGCATTATTATGGTTCTTATCGAATTACTGAGTGAAATCTTTTGTGACCACATTTTTTGCGGTATTTTTTATGGTGTACCTACATTTATGAAAAAAACAGATGAATTGATAACCTCCTCTTTTTCTAAGTCGGTTAAAAAGAGTTTTCTATCTGTCTATCAATAGTGTTATTATGTCGTCTAAAGTACAGGTGTATGGACACTTAGGACATCCCCTTAAGTGGGTCATGATCTGTCATGTGGATTTGTATATAACGATATTTTATATGTTAGTCTTTAAGGTCTTTCTTTGTCAAAGTTGTCTGAAAATAAATGAATGTTATGTTACTTTAGGTATGTCAAATCAGATTGCAATGAACAAGTATTAAGGCGATTCTTACGTAAAGCCTAATTTTGACAGTTATTCAGTGAAATTGTGGTGATATTTTTGATTAATTCTTAGTTTATAACTCTTACTACGTTCTTCCGTTACTATACAATGATTTCCCCTAACAAAGTTCCAATTTAAATCACACTTTAACAAGATCGCCAGCAAAACTTTCCTACTGCTACACAGCTAACGTAATCAATCATCACGCTCGTCATTAACGTGATAACGTCAATTTAATTATCGCTAGATAATCCTTAGGCCAGCGTGGATGAGAATAGATTATAACACAATGGATAGAGAGGTATTATATTGTCGGGATCGGATGTTTTTGTGATTAGGTAAAAGGTTATGAGTGCGGTGTGTTGTTGTGGTGTTATGGCGGTGTGTTTATGTTTATCTACCCCCTTTTATTGATGTTTTAGGTTACGGCGAATGATCGAAATTTCTGAATGTGTGAGGTGTATGTCCAATTTTAATTGTTTAAGTCTAAAATTGTTTAGGAGGAGCTCGTGGCTAAATAATAATTGCCGCTCGGGTCGATCTTCAGGTCAAGCCATGCTTGCCTAGGTTGGTCTGTGGATGGGTGACCACCCATATTACATACCGAGTTTCCTCCGTGCCTCGGAGAGCACGTTAAGCCGTAGGTCCCGGCGGTCATTTGTAGATCTTTGACAGTCGTTACAGGTAGTCAGTGGCCCAAAAAGTCTGACAACCAGTCTTACCAAGGGGTATCGTATTACCTAGTACTAACTGGGTTGTGGAGGTCAGATAGACAGTCGCTCCATGTAAAATACTGGTATTCAGCTGCATTCGGTTAGACTGGAAGCCGACCCCAATATAGTTGGGAAAAGGCTAGGCAGATGATGAAGTCCGAAATTGTTTAATTTATTACAAACATCCGCTAAATATTAACTTACACCAAGTTCACTTTATAAATCTAAGAGTAGATGATTTATAAAGTAGGTAAGTACGTTTTTGATCAAAAACTTGTGTGTACCAGTGTTTGATAAAAAAAACATCATAATTTTGGTCATAATGAAGATTTACCACGGTGGTACCTATATGATAACTAATTAATAATAACAATAACATTTGTGATCAACGATATCGTCATGAAAAAATCGGTTGTCTGTAAAGTCGGTTTACTGACGATAGTTGAACGTGACAACGTCATAAGAAAATACTGATGGAATGGTTGCATTTTTCAAAAAATGAATGTGCGTTGAGCAATTGTTTTATGGAATGCCTTCAGAGCGAGGTAACGCCTCATTTTTTCGTGCGTGCAGCCGGCTCCATCGAATTATAAGACGTTGTCACGTAAAAAAATAATTTACTCGTTAGACTGCACGTTTATAAGCCTCAGGTAATGAAACCCCAACGTATTATTTCCTAACCACCTGGCGCCTTCTCAATCAAAACTTTGGGTGTTACTCGTGACAGACTGGCAGACAACGCGAAGATTGCATTTCATTCTAAGCATGTCAGGGGAAAATGAAGGAAATCCGCTCTTCATTCAATTTGAAAGGCATTGTTAGAAGTATCATGGCTAAGTCAATGTTAACGTGCACTGCTAAATAAACACCAACATTTCGCCTTTCATTTGCATTTCGGCCTCGTTGGTTTCGTGATTGCAAGCACGACTGCTAAGCGTGGGGTACTGGGTTTGATTCTTGGGTCAGGCAAAAAGTGTAATTGGGTATTTCCATAGAAATTTCTCAGTAGCAGCCTGGAGATTGGAATTTTACGGTATGATATCTCCGTGCTTCGTAAAAGCACGTTATGCTGTTGGTCCTGCGCCTGATCTCCCTCCGGTCATGTCGGATTGCGCCCCATCGGCCTATAAAAATAATTGAAGAGAGAGTATACCTGTATTTGCGCACAAACTTGTGCATGACAATATCTCCCCTGAGATTGGCCGACGAGACCGAAAACGACGATGAGAGTATATGTAGTATGGGGCAAGCTTATCGACTTCAATCAATCACTTATATAATCTCAAGGCTGCTACTGATTTCTGATGAAAAAGTCATTAACACTTTACTGCAACAATCACATTACAAAATCAATAAACAAGAACGTTTCCAATACAGTAAACTAAACTTACTGTAAAATACTTACTTTAAGTTGAAGATGTACTTACATAATTTCACTCCGCGCATGATTACTATTTTTACAGGAATTTCTAGTACAAGAGCCAGGGCTACACTGATGTTTGAACAATCACCTGTTAATAAAGATTTTTTATTATTTTAAACTATCATGGTCACTAACATTATTATTAATATCCCGTTTCTAGTATTAATAATAAGATTTTATTATATTATTTTATTAACAAGCTAGATTAACACTTTGTCACAAGACCAATTTATCTCGTCTGCTCGACGTTCGTGTGTCACTATAGGGATCCAGCAGAGTAACAGTGTCAGGTGCATGCCTGACACATGCTGAGCTGGAGTCCCATTTGGTGCAACCTTGAGACGCACACCGCACCTTGTATACTCGTTACTTTATTTGAAGTTTGTTATGGTGTTGCTATGCTTCTATCGTAAATAATACTTTTTGTAATTTGTATTTCTTTTGGTGTAATTTGTATAATTTAATTGTGCTTCTGTGTGTTGTACTATGTCTTTTGTGTTCACGAAATAAATGGTTTATCTATCTATCTATCAACACTCAGCAGGGGCTCTTCTGACCAACGAGGCAGTCATAACATATATTAGCAAAAATCCGCACCCAGCAAGAAATCTCAAAGCTACAAATCTAATAATAAATCCTCATTATATTAACTTATGAAACCCAAAAATACGTTCATAATTTCTATAGCTTCCCTCGTAATATTGCCAAAAGTAATTAGGGTACATTTAGGGGCTTACCTTTGAAGGCGCCTATCTTGGGTCACCTGATGTGATTGACGACGACCTTAGCGAATTAAACCAGTAATTACGGAGACATGGCTTCTTTTGACGATTACCTTGACAGATATGGGAGGTGAAATTAGATTGGATTTTATAGGATACTTTTATTTTGTCAAGTATACACATGGAATATTAAATATGTAAATCTGGATAAAAAATGGGCGTGATGTAAAAAGCAGTGATCATGTGACGCTGAGGAATCAGGAAAGATTTAAATGGATACCTAAAAGGAGAAGACTAAAGATACGATGCATGCCATGGATGGACTGTGTGAATGATGAAATAGCTAGACGTGGACTGACCACTAATAGGGATGAATGGATAAAGAAAATATGCTGGGACCCCGAGTTAATTCGGACCGTCATAAACTGCCTAGCCGATTACCAACTATGTTGGGGTCGGCTTATGGTTATCTAAATAACGGTTAGTGTTTTTCAAAAAGGTCAAGGACAGTTTCCAAGATTTCTGATTTTTTATACATTTAAATAGGCTTGCATTTGGCCTCAACTCGCCTGATGTGAAGCGATGGTGTGGCCTAGGGTGGAGCACTCTTGATTCTTGGGATTACGAGTGTTACCTTGCCAGATACATGGTGTAAACAGACCCTTCACATATCCGTCAACCAAGCATTCTGTACATCACACTAAGTAACTTTACGCAAAAATTATTGCTGGGAATCGACTTTTTTTTTGGGGTTATAATTCACGTTTTTGGAAAGCACTCAAAGCATTGTGCTGATGGATGGATTGAATAGTACGGGGGTCGCGGAGATGTGTAAAGTAAAAATCTTACATTAAAAACAAGTATTTAAAAAATACTTGTGAAAAAGTTGGAACTTTGACCCTCAATATCTCCGTAACTAGAAGGTTCCCAGATATGGTCTAGAACAAAAAATGATCGCAAAGACGGGGAGAACAAGTGCCTTTCATTTATGTTACGGGTCTATTTACACCCTTTATATAGTTGCACAGAGGGGGCTCCGGACAGGTGTTTTAAAAGATCTCCTCTCATGTGCGGATGGTGACCACTGGGGTGGTTTTAGTGCGGTAAAAATCCCACACTACCCGGTCTTATCCCCAAAAACCGGTCGCCTTTTGAAGATTTCCCCCCGAAAACAAAAAAAAAAAACGTATATCAGAGTTGCGAAATGTTGAACAAATATTTACTGCATAGCTGTTCGTTTGCTAGTGTCGATCAAACCAAAATATAACACTCCTTTGTGTTGTGTCATGCCACAATATGCCAGAAATAGTTTAGTTTTTTGACCGTGTGACGTTTCGTTTTCATGTTGATGGGTGCGAAAAGCGTCTAATTCAAAACCGAAACACGAAGGATTTTGAAAAAAAACATAGTTCATTGCTTTGCATGTTTAAACAATTTGTCTTTTTGACAATGATTATTGTTGAATTGGAGAAAAAAAAGGCATTGGTATTATAAATGTATTACTGTAATACAATGAGGCTGCAGGCATACCTCTGGTATATACATAGGTACTATGTCCATGTAAATGTACCTCATCCTACACAGATAGATCTGATCCAGCAATATTTGTAAATAATTATAATTCGTGTTCTCTATTTTCACCCAATCAGAGCTCGGTCGCCCAGATACTTATATTAAGAGGGCCCTTCCCGGTCCGTCTCCGTCATCGCGAGCATGGTCGAAAAGCTTGTTGTTTCATCCAGAGCCACAGCGGCGATGTTTTTTCAACTCCCCCGTCTCAGAGGGCCCCGACCCCGCACGAATCGTCTCTCGCGCACCTCATACCTCCTAATGCGACAACATTGAACGAAAAATAGTGTTTGAAAATTTCATAAACTTGTTCCAGGAGATACGTGTTTTTGAATAAGGCTTACGTTTGTGAAATTAATATTTGTCATTTAAAATCTCCATTACATTTGCAAGGTTTCTATCACAATGTTTTCTTTATTTTTACAATTTATGAGTACAATATGATCGGTCAAAGTTTAGGTAAATATGTGCAAAATAGCAGATTTTTAGAGGCTTATACTAAATTTGTTTCTCCAAATTTTTACTTTTTGCTTTGATAGAAACCTAGATATAGTGCACAAGCGACCTATCAGTAAAAAAAAAATCAAAGATAGATGTGTTACCACGGCATAATCACGTAAGAGCGTTTGTATGAAAAGTATGACGGGTTGGCCGCTCTTAATAAGTAGCGGATGTACTGACAAATTACTAACAGATTTACCTACCGATCTCACATCCTGTCTATTTTCCTCGCCCACCTTTCAACGAATAATACTCACAAAAGCATAAGCGACAAATCGGGATTAAGTTTGACAGATCCCTAATCTTTGCGGAAGCGCCCTTCAGTCGCCTGCTTCCTTAAGATAACTCTCGCTACAATGAATAGCAATTCGTTTGATGAGTTTCTTTTATGCCCCTATTTTGATGGTTTGTGTTGTGGGGGGAATTAGTTGTTTTTACAAAAATTGGGACAAGCACGCCAAGCCCAAACAAAGTAAGATTCTATCAGCTATAACGATGATGAAAAAGTTTAAAAATATAGATTGACGAACACATGCCATCGTGTTCAATGTCATTGTAGAAAAACAAAACGCTTTGAAAGCAACTGTCGCTTAGCTAACTCAAGTCCGGTTGTTTTGGCGATGTCTAAACGACGAAGTGATGTAGGACCATGACCAGCAGTAGACCCCTTTCAGGTGATTACAATCTTCCCGGCGGATGGCGTTAGGAATCTGTGCAATTGAATTCTTTTAACAAAAAAATGTTGTGAGCCAAATGTTCCTATGAAAAATGGAACAAAAATCTTTTGTTTACCGGTGACACAGAGATGAGACGACCGGTCCCACACGCTCTGCATGGCAGAATAACGATTTGGATGCCAGGGTTAGCACAGTAAGTGAGAGATTAGCTTCTCCATCACAAGCGTACGTACTGACGATTTCGGCACGGAACAAATATTTGTAAAGCCCACAGATACTACGGGCCCACGTTTACGAATACAAATACCACAAACAGGAAAAATTGTAGTGCGTCACAACATTTTGTTTCCTTAGCTTTTTCCGCCTGGTAACCCTGGATACTTGCGTAGGCGTCAGGGTAGTGTGAGTATAACCAGGTGTTGAGAAAGGACTTAGGGTATTTTGGTAGCATTGTCGGAAAATAAGCTACTAATCCTGTAGCTGCTGTTTATATTTGGCCCAAATGTTCAGAAATAATTATATAACCTTCCGTTTTGTTTTCACGGAGTTATAGTTTTCTAATTTCCGTTTTCACTGACAATAGGAGACACCTGAATTGATATCTAAATTTGGACTCTCGGTGCTAAGCTTTACGTTGAAAATCCAACAGAAAATGGGCCGTAAGCTAAGGTATATCAACATATTAGAAAAAACAAATGAATGTAAAACAAATGATAAACTGTTAAAATCTACTGGTGGAAATACGATTCTTCGTACTAAATTCACCGTGCCAAGTTCAGCAATTTATTCACTCCAAAAATTGATGTTGTGAAACCTGAAAACACCCAAAAATTTGGTCTGAAAAGCCCACAGCACTTAATTAAAAATACCTGAAAGTTTTCAGGCAGCTAGACCTACAAGTGAGAACAATATGGAAAGTACTCGAAATTTGACCTGAATACTCCTGAAATACTGCCTGAAATCTAACTTTTGCGTTTTATTACAGGTACAACTAAAATTGTGTAATGAAATATTCGTATGTCCATTTTTATTTGTGGAATTTTATGGCAAAATAAATGGATAAAATACTTTTAAAACAATTTATTTCGAGCACATAAGAAAATCAACGTCAAACCAAACGTCCGTCGTAAATCTAGTAGTCGCTATTCTTATTTTATCCATTTGCCATACAATCCCACAAATTAGGGTACCTTTGCCCTAGATTGGATGGAAAAAAGGATTTTGTCACATTTTACTATAATGTAACTGTATATCTTTGTGTTTATATAAATCGCCTGCAAATATAAAGTGTTTGTTGTTTACGTCGTCTATTTAATTTAAATGGCATATTAAATCAACAAATTGAATCATTTTATTTAACGTAAAAGTTTTCAAATTTAAAAGCTCTAATATTAAGTGCGTTGATATAAGTTGATAAAAACTTTTGATTATTTTTCTTTTAAATAAAATTCTATCATAACTTTGTTAGATATCTTTGAAAGTCAAATTTGAAAACTACAAGTAAATATGATTTTCTCTGCTCAAAAGTTCTCATACGACTTCATCAAACTTATTACATCAACAAAATAAAAAGTCATCATCGGGTAACTTAAAAGCTCTTAGCAATAATTTAAAACCATCCCAAACAGTGAACATTAAAAGCACTTTGTTTGCTCCAAGAGAATGAAACATACCCCCACCGATAACCCTACCTATTCATTCACAAAACAAAGCCACAAGTGGTCCATTTCTTCCCATTTTCCCCATAAAAGTTGCAGAATCAACGTGTAATCGTTATACCCTAAATGCACCCAGGAGGCGAGTTGGAACAAAAGCGGCGCCACCCGTTTCTCCCCTTTCGAAAGATCTTGATAAAAACAAACGCAAAAGGTCCCACTTGATAGTAGAGATTTATTACTGAAATCTCTGGAGACGCACAGATATATTCTTTTGAGCATACAAATTTAAGTCTGGATTGTTTCACACCGACATGACCTGGAATGAGTAGTAAAGAGCAATTTGAACTTACACTGTCACTTACGGGATATCTTCCGTGATTGTTCATTATTTTGAGCTCCCGATATTTCGACGCTGTTACAAGCGCCATGATCGCTGGTTAGTTGTATACCGTGAAACCTTAAAACAAGAGCTATTTGTCATAAAGGGTGAAAAAAAAATGAGTCTGTAATTTTATTAAATAGAAGATTCATCTTAAGTTCAAGTTATTTATTCAGTTACTGACAGAACGCAGAGTGAAGTGGAAACTATGTTTTTTCCTACTCCACCGCTATTCTTTTCTGATTAATTTCGTTGCGGGTTCCAAGGCAGTTAAATTGTTTCTCTGGGACTTTTTCGAGCTTCATTGTCTCGGCTATTCTGGTGGTCTCTCTCTTCCCCACATAAATTATGTGAAGTAACTACTTATTTTTGAAAATTAATTCCTAAATGGTGGTCGAATGAGGTGAAAGCTTACATTAAAATAAATACTGTTAAACACAGGAAACTCACCTGTTTACATAGTTGCGTTAACAGATTGCACTTGCTCAAACACAGACTCGTAACCAATTCTGTCTGTAGGCCGCACAAATATTTGTTCCGTGTGGGAATCGATTCAGTGAAGCAGCCAATCGCTCTGTTACTGCGACAATTGAGCTGCCGTATATTGAAAAAACAAGCAAAGCATAGGAAAAAACAATCATCGTCCCAAAACCTATTTCCTGGGCACGATGGTCTTTATTAGATGTATTTTTGCAAACATAATAATAATAATTACATAAGAATAAGAATAAGAATAAATTTATTAAGCCATTGTTACAAATTTTTCATAAACTTAGAGCTACTATGATATAATCGTAACAAATTGAAATTTAACATGGTAATAAACAGAGGTCCCCAAACTAGGCTGCGCCTGTATCTTGGGGGCCAGAGACATGAGAAGGAGCTCGTGGCTAAATAATAACAGCCACTCGGATCGATCTTCAATGTGAATGGGTGATCATCATTACATACTGAGTTTCCTCCGTGCCTCGGAAAACAAGTTAAGCCGTTGATCCCGGCTGTCATTTGTAGATCCTTGACAGTCGTTACAGGTAGAAGTGGCCCGAAAGTCTGACAGACAACCAGTCTTACCAAGACGACCGTATTACCCAATACTAACTGAGTTGTTTAGGTCAGATAGGAAGTCATTCCATGCAAATTACTGGAGTTCAGCTGCATCCGGTAAGACTGGAAGTCAATCCCAATAAATTTAGCAAAGGCTAGGCGGATGATGACGTTTTAATGGTAGGTATCTAGGAAATATCATAAAGGAATCTGACCAGGTTTCTTCATATTTTTTTCACAATTTTCTGCCTCTTTCTTTTACTATTCTTAATTCTACTCACAGCACTAAACTTCGCCTACTGAGCATTGCTTTGTATCGCTCCCTAAGAGTATTGGACCGTAAACCACAGTTAGTAACTATCCCACACAATGTTCCTATTTCCTTCTATTTCCGCCCTAGCTTTTATCTGTCTGCAGCATTTGTGAGTCAACTAGGGAAATTGATAGCTACCTACTGCCTAGCTCCCTCCGGGTGAAAGCGGTCGAGGCGATGAAGTTACTACAGCTATATACATAGTTTTTTATGTTGGTACTTTTCCGGTTTAGATATAGAAATTAAATCATCATCTGCCTAGCCTTTTCCTATGTTGGGGTCGGCTTCCAGTCTAACCGGATGCAGTTGAATACCAGTTTTTTACATGGAGCGACTGCCTATCTGACCTCCACAACCCAGGTAATATTATTGATTATGTTTATCGATTTTTCTTTTTCTTTAGTGCAAATAAATTCGTTATATAATTTCCCAGATTTAAAACAAATCCTTGAAGATTTCCACTCGAAAATAAACTACTTACTTAACTTATGAACGTACAGTATAATCTAATCAAAGTAAATGTAACCTAATGTTCACTCTAAGTAAAGTTGTAGGTAATTCCGTCTAATCTCATAAGACTAAACGGATTATTATGGGGTACGCTCTTGGCTCCCCCTGTATACACTGCGGTGACGCGCGCGAAATGTGAAGATGAAATCTGAATCTAAGCAAAGATTTTGATACGACCGTTGTATAACACTGCATAAGTACATTTAAACAAATCAGAAAATTATTGAATATTTTTAAATATCGGAGTTTGTGAAGATGTTTGCCAATCAATTGCAATTGAAAGAATTCAGATGAAAGTCAGCACACGCATAGACAATACTCTGAACCAACGCAAACGGTACTTTTAGGTGATTTTTACACGACGCCGCTCGTCCGCGCGGTCTGTAGGTAAAGTGGCTCTCACGTTTTATTGGCTTGTTTGAAATTCGTTGATGCCTAACACACGACATTGCCCAAACGCGCGGACGAGCGGCGTTCACCGCATCTCCTCGCGGCGCACCGGCCAAATACGCCGCGTGGATAAGCGGTGTCGTGTAAGAATCGCTTAATTATCCCGGTAATCTGTTCTCGAGTAATATTTTTAGTCTCGCCCTCGCACAATTAAAAATATTACTTAATTAATAAAATTTATAAAGAAACCCGTACAATTTGCGGCTGATTATTATTAATTTCCAAGAACCAGAAATAAAAAGTAATTAGAGACTGGAACTTTCCTTGAGTAACTGACAATAATAATTACCCAAGTATTTAAGAACTCGATAATTTTTTTTTTTTTTTTAGGGCGTTGCCCCGCACTAGGAATATCTCCTGTATCGTGGGTGCGTTTACAAACATTGAAATTCACATACTCAAACAACCAGACCTGGAACAACTCCCTGTAGGCCATACAACCCGCGACACAAAGCGCTGCAGTCAATCGCTCAGCCACTGCGCCAACCGTGCCGTCGAATTATATATAGTATTTTATATAATTATAATTAATCATCTTCCTGCTCTTGTCTCATGTTACTTGGGATCGGCACAACGCGTTTTCTTCTTCTGTCAACCGTCACGCTATCATTTACTCCTTTTTCTTTCATACAATTCCTCACACAATCCACCCATTGTTTGCTTTTTCTCCCTCTCCATCCATCAACGTTTATATTTCATCACATTTTATTAAATTATAATTATTGTTGAAAATTGTGATGTTTGCTAAATTGATGATTGGTTTTTAAGTAACACGTGAGTTTTTCACTACAATGAGTCTTTCTTTAAAAAATCTCCAAAATATACATCCACGTTCCCGTAAAATAATTACCTTCAAGCAACGATACACTTCGGTGTAACAGAATCCACGATATAAAAGAAAGAGTTCACTCGAACTACCGTTTGTACAACGAACGTCGACGTTCGCTTTGAAATTCAAATTTTCAAACGCATGTTTCATAAAGCGCGCTTATCCGTATTCTCTTTGCATAAGTCTGTCGTGTTCAACTAGAAATATTTCTGCTTTTAACGTTATTACTTTATGTTGGAACAATTACTAAGAGGAACTTTAGTTAGGACAGACTTCTGACGTCAGTTTTTTTTTTTGCTTTTATTCACGATGCATGACTTTTAAAGGCTAATCCGCACAGAAACGCATTAGCTGATACACGGAAGAACTCACTTTAAGTGATTGGATGTTGTTATTACATTTCTGTTTGACAGTCCAAGTTGTACGTATTATTCCATAAACCTGGTAGTTGTTATAATCGCTTTAAATAGGTGAAACAAGTGAGTGTCCACTTGTACCAAAAACTCGCAAATGTAAACGATAGCTATCGCTATCCGTACTAACTGTCGCTAACTGTCATATCGCACGACTATCATAATTACAT
This sequence comes from Noctua comes, assembly GCA_963082995.1. NCBI lineage: Eukaryota > Metazoa > Arthropoda > Insecta > Lepidoptera > Noctuidae > Noctua > Noctua comes. The sequence goes on along the minus strand of OY720279.1, from coordinate 15,404,510 downwards.
TCACTTGTTTTGCAAGCTTAAAACGTTTTTCCTATAGACCAGGGGACCTAAGTAACTGTAATCAATAAAGGAACATTTTTTTAAATAAATCACAAGATGAACATTTATTTTAAAGTAGTTAATATCATTCAGTTCATTTGTAGAAAAGTCTATTATCATTATCATTATAAATGGAAATGGGATATTTACCCACCGGTTTTTTGTTTTGTCTTTTGTTTATGGGGTTATCCGTGATCATGGTGCTTGCAACAGCGCCGAAATATCGGGAACTCAAAACCAACAGTAAACATGGTACATATCCCGTTTCTATTGTGAATGATAATGTTAGTGACCATGACAGTTTAAGTGTATTATCGTTATAGCTAAACAAATATAATCTTATTGTTCTACACCCCTTGCAATCCAAATGCCTATAATTTCACACTGCCTATATCTCAAGGATATTGAAGGAACTGCTTGCTGCTCGGAAAATAAATAATGCATTCGCAATAATGATTGTCGAATTTTCAGAACGAAAGGCATTGACATAGTCAGTGTATTTCCCTACTATGCTGTGGTTAGTTCTATTATGTGTGCCTACAATGCGTGCGGTGTACAAAAGGACTTGTTACGTATGAAGCTCTATGTGTAATGTCACACCAAAGGAACCACATACTGACTGCTAGATTGTCAGTTCTGTGCCTGCACTGGGTGTGAAATGTCACTTAGAATTTCATTTGTAGGTACTGTATTTTATGTGCTACACGACCGATCCCTGTTAGAGCGCAGGTGCAATGGCCACATAATCCACAACGCCACACGTGTATTGGCGGTGCCCAGCACGACCAATCTATTGAGTAAAGCCCCTATAACACGTACCTTGCGTGTACTTAATAACGTAGTAGACAGCATGGATCTTTTTACTTGTTCTCTGAGTGTGTTCACAAAAACCACGATGTACAGAATATGGGTAAATAATAAAACTGTAATTATGGCCACACTATTGAATTAGGAAATTCCTGTAATGATAGTGATTTAGTGATGTGAGTTAATAAATAAATAAATAATCATCAAAATGTGTTTGTTTACTAAGCTAAATACTAAGGTACCTACATTCCTGTCAACCTACAAACCAAACGCAATAGTTTTCTAAACGGAGATAACAATGGAATCAACATCCGTAGTTTAAAAGATTTAAGTTTGCATTCTCGATAGCTGTACCTAATGATTCTAAAAGATTTTTAATTAAGTAAGGTTAATATGTAAATTATATACAGACTACAAATAGAGAAAAAATAAAAATAAAAATTAAGACTAAACGTGAGTCCCTACATATATACAAAGACGACAATAGATTTAAGTGACTTTCTAATTTAATTCTGTGTGTCACAAGACACAGGATGACAGGACAAGGAGGGGACACTTCCTATTTAATTCTGCACGCTGAGCCCTAAAATACTGCCAAAGAAGCGGTAGAAGTAGCGAAGTTCTGGGACAATAAAATATAATATCATGCTAGCGTCACGAATAAGGAAATTCTGAGTTAAGGTACAGGGTACAGACAGCATAATGTTTGCCCGTGCTTAAAGTTGTAGCGCAATGACACATTTTGCCATACAATTGACATGCAAACATTAATGAATAAGATGCTAATTTCAAAACCCAATACCTACGTGAAACAAACACTAAATTAGGTAACTAAGTGTGTTTCTAAGTTTAACATACTCGAAACAAAACAACATTTTGCTGTTAAACACTAAAAACCAAACAAAGAAATTCTTAAAATATTTTAAAATCTACAAACACAACATCATATTATTATAATTTAGGTAATTCTCTACAATGCATTACGGTAATGGTAGGACTGACAATTAGATTTTTTGAGAAATTCACCTATGGAATAAAAGCTATGTGAAATAAGTCATTTTTTCAGAACTATGCAGAATTTTCTGTACGGAAGATCAGTGTTAAAAATAAGTAGAGCCACATATACACAATTACGTCTGAATAATTCAATCCTAGGAACAGGCATTGTTAATAGATATTGTGTAACTGAACATAATACTGTGTAACTGTAAATAAGCCACAGAAAGAAGCAGTAAGATTCACTTCAGTGTTTCAACTTACAAGGTCATGTAAAATTGGCCATGCTCGTCAAGTTATTTTTAAAAGTCCAAATACGAGGCATTCAAGTCTTCATCTCCCTATTTCAACGTATCAATACATCATTCATTGACTTGGGGCACCTCAATTAGCACACGATAACAAGAACAAACTAATATTAATATTCATTTCTAATTGAATCTTCATTTGTTATCAATTATTACCCAAATCGATCCCGATTCAATTGAATTGAACTAGCGTTCCGATAATTGAACCAATCGAATCGCGGTATGAAAGTGAATTACCCAAAAATGATATAGCAATATTACAGCCTGCTACGTGATTAAAATACAAAAGCGTTATTTTACGGGTTACAGGCTTAAGAGGAAAGTATTATATTCCTTAACAATAATGGAGTTAGTAAGTCGTCAATTAGGGTAAAAAATGGTATAACATAACATAACATTACTCCTGTTATTACTGTAGGGATAAGCAAAAATGTATCTGTTGTATACCCACAATTTGCATCCCACGTTTTAAGAGAAAGAGTAACCATGGAGTTTCTTGCCGGTTCTTCTCCATAGGAAACGACCAACCCGAACCGTGCACCTTTTTGTCGACGTTTTATAAGTGCCCATCCAGGCCTATGTGAAATAAAATAATTTGATTTGATTTGGTTTAGAGGGTGAGCAGGCTCTGGGATAGACAGACTCCGGTTTTGAAATTCCTGGTGGGAAAAAAGCCAATATCATTTTGAGACCCGGGAATCAAACCCTTCTTGCCAAATTTCATGATTCTAGGTCAACGGGAAGTACCCTATAGGTTTTAATTCCCTTGTGAAATTAAAATGTGCGACATATACGGTCATAATCTTTTGATCGCGTTGACTCACAAGTTTGATTTATTCACTATTCTAAAGGGTAGCAGATTTTAGAGGGCCAAAGCCTGCCGGGGTCGCGGGACTTATAGAACTACCGTGACCCTGGAACATAAAGGGCTATTGAAGGACACCGTGGATTTTAGTCAGTACAAGTCTGACAGTCACTCCCGCTCTGCCCTGGGTGGGAGGACTCATCTGATGATTTTACCACGATAAAAAAAAAAAAAAAGGGTAGCAGATTTGAGTATTTTGATATTAATTTCAGTTTGATATCTCTACGCGTTCCTGAGAAAAAGGGTCTTGACTGACGCGACGAACGGACAGACGGACAACAAAGTGATCCTATAAGGGTTCCGTTTTTGCCGGTACTAAGGTGCGGAACCCTAAAAACTAAATGTTCCACCAAATAATCTTATGATTATTTGGTGGAACATTTAGTTTTAACTCATAAGAGTTAGTATGTAATTTCATGAGATAGGAAAGCCTTTCTAGCAATACCAAAAAGATGATACCTAACTAAAACAATAACCAAACTAGATCACCAAAGATGATATAACATTTACGTGCCAAAAATGCCTACTACCCTTCTATTACCTACCCATCCAAAAACGCCACTTTCACATTTACACCCCTTTTCCGATCGTTCGAATTCAGTGAACGAAGCCGCTGTAAATTTCCGAGTTATTAGAATTATATCGGTCTCCAATAAAGGATTATTAAGTGTCCTTTCGGCTCGATGGGGTAATAGAAAAACGATGTACTGATTGCAAGATTTTGTTCGGTGTTAAGGGTCTTTTGTTTTGTGGTTAAGGGTTACTCTGTTTATTTTATTTTATGCTATTTGGGAAACTTACAGCTAATATAAACAATGTTCTTAAACAATAAGAATTTGAACGCCATTTACAAATTTCCACAAATAAATACTTGAAACAAAAAAGACAACAAAAAAGAAGTTAGGAACAAAATTCTATAACATAAATTAAACAAAAAAAAAAAGCGGTCTATTAATAACAACTACAAACTAAAAATTAAAAAATCAAAATTCAGACGCAAACAATTACCTTTCCGTAAAAAAGCTTTTTGTCAACAAATGCTTAAGCCGAGAAACACTGGTGTTGAAAATGTCCAAATCATGTTCACCAGTAAGTTTATTAAAGCTCCTGCTCGCACAGATTAGAAACGAATTCTGCCTGTACGCAGACTTGGAGTGAGGGACGTGCAACAAACTAGGTTTGCGAAACATTTTGCAATGTGCTACTAATCCTAAACTACCTAATAGCTCGGGGCAATCTACAGTACCATTTGCGATTTTAAATAAGTATGCCATATCAGCAATACGTCTGCGCTCATACAGCGGTAAGATATGAAATCTCTTGCATCGTGCTACATAATTGGGAGTATATTTCCTAGTAGTATGTTTAGGGTTATCAGTTTCTTATGCTCGTAAAATTTTATTGTTGAACATGGACGTCTTACTTTTTTCGGCTTTGGTGACGTAAATTAATCATTTCACAAGAAAACACAAGATCGAATCAGAATCAGAATCAGAATTTATACAAAACAGTAAACATGGTAAATATCCCGTTTCGAGTATTAATAATAGAATTTATTTGCTATGAAAGTAGGTACAGATTAGGTGTTGTTCATAAATAAATGAGATCGGCTAGTCTACCTTACGGCGTGCAAATTGTTACATAATTTAATATATTAATACAAACAAAATAATGTCAACAAAAAAAAATAGAAATTAAAGTGAAGTCAATTAATAATATTATAGTCAGGTACATACATAAGTCTTACATGACATCGACATGACATCGCCTCAGATAATAGGAATGGTAGAAAGTTCTTTTTTATGGTTCCGTAACCGAGGGTAACCAACGGGACCCTATTACTAAGCCTCCGCTGTCCGTTCGTCTGTCTGTCAGCAGGGTGTATCTCATGATCCGTAATAGGTAGACAATTGAAATTTTCACAGAATGTGTATTTCTGTTGCCGCTATAACAACAAATTATAAATTAAAAATTAAAGGGGGCTCCCCTACTAAGATGGCACGGAACCTTCATGCGCAAGTCCGACTCGCCCTTGACCGGTTTTTTCAGTTATGTGCTACAAACTGTTAATATTAATTATAAAAGAAGAACATCGGTTATTCTCTCACCTTAGACACTACGTTAAGGACGCAGATACCTATTTTCTTTATACAACATGAGTTTCAGTATAATATGCGAAACCTGAAACACGTGTTAATATTTTTATGAAAACAATCTATGTAAAAAATTTCAAAACTGTGTTATGAAAAATCACAAAGTCATAAGCTTATTCTGTTACCTGGTTGTTCGCACAAAAACGTGATGGCCACGCGGCGCGCTCGCGCGCTTACCTCCAGCGTCGTCTTGAGCTCATTGATAATAATAATTTGGCAATAGATACATAAATTTTTGTGTGTGTGTCCAACTTGTACAACTTGCCTTTTTTTAAATATTTTTGGGAAAAAATATAACATGGTTTAAAACTTATTGGAATCGATTCAGTTACTTATTCTGAACAAACTATATTCAGGATTTGCAAATACTAAAAATAATGTTGTATAATAAAAGAATAATCATGTTTCTCCTGCTCTAATTCCAATTTACTTGAATTCGGCACAGAATGCCTTTTTCTTCTATATCGTTCTACTTCTAGTTTTCATCTCGGTAATTACTCCCTCTCTAGCCAAGTTAAATGCGTCCTTAATTAATTAACAAAGGCTGCTCATTTGATTGGCCTCGTATCATTTGTAGTTTTCCCTGCAACCAGCCACGTTTACAGGCTGCACATTTGATTGGACGAGATCACTTTCAGTTCTCTGTCCAACCGATCATGGCACTGATACAGCAAAACATAATCACTCACAAACTACATCCATCAAACATTAACAACGATGTAAATCAAATCACGCTCACAAAATCATAACAACCGTTTGGATGAACATTTGTGACGTCACATACTATCACCCATTAATAATTTGAAACTCATTTGGATTATCAGCGTTTCATGAATTAAATTACATTTTGAAAGCGCCTGTAAGCTCTCTGGGGGATTAGTTTAGCTTGTGTTTCGATGCTTCAGTTTCGTTCAGAGGAAGATTTGATTGGAGTTTGTATGAGAGAGATACTTAGTTCTGTTTTCGGGTGTGTTTTCATTCGGAGGTTTCAGTGTGAGGAGGTTGAGGAATTTTAAGCTCCAAAGATACTCAAAGAGTAAAAAAATCCATGCTTTAGTGAAAATTTGAGTTTATCGCAGCTTTCAGTCCTTTCACTATTCTTTGCATATTTTCAAAAATCAAAATCAAAATATTTTATTTCACATAGGCCTCGATGGGCACTTATAAAACGTCGACAAAAAGGTGCACGGTTCGGGTTGGTCGTTTCCTATGGAGAAGAACCGGCAAGAAACTCCATGGTTACTCTTTTTTTAGTATTGTTGCTGCCAAAAAATAAAAAAGAAAAAGAAAAAAACAAGCCCAAGTAGTTTAGAATGTTGTTAATGTTCTTGTCCCGACTGTTAATTCTTCTATTCTGCATAAGAATTTATGATTTGTTTAAGTGTGTATAGATTCATCATTCTCTTGCCCTTATCCAAATTCATTTGGGGTCGGCGCAGCATGTCTTCTTCGACCCTACTTCTCTATTATTCGTCATCACATCAGACACCTCCTTTCTTGCCATATCATTCTTTACACAGTCCATCCATCGTTTCTTTGGTCTTCCTCTACTCATATACCTATCCACATTCATACTCAATACTTTCCTCACAACATTTTCCTCATTCCTCCGCGTGTGTATTGATTATAAAACTATTTCAATGGTGTAGTTGTCCAATCCCTCCTTTGTGTCGCGCAGTCGGGTAATAACTCTGAAAAAAATGTAAATAGGGTAAAGTAAAACCACATTATCTTGAAAATTAGACGAGGCCTCAGGCTTGTGTTCAGCCTGTTGATCGCCACAATATTTTAAAAGAAAAAAACACAACAAGATCTTCCATTCGAAGAAATATTACAATCATCAAACGAAGCTTTCAATGTAATCCAAGCTTTAAAACAAAAAACATTTTTTAAACGAAACTAAATCCTTTTGTTTTGTAAATACAACCATTACTTAATTACGAAGCCATAAAAGATGACAAAAGAAAACACATAAAAAAATATGAAAGGAAAACTTTGTTGAAACTGGGATTAAGATGTCTGTATAATGAACAGAGTTTTTAAGCACCTATTAATAAAATAGCTATCCATCGTGATATTAGGTAGCCCTGTTGTCCGGGAAAAGTAGGCCAGCGAAAGGGTGGCGCCCTTTCTTCTTTCGCTGTTAATATTGTCATATTTTCAACGCTTTGAACCCGGATTTTAAATATTGAGGTAGTGACTGTCAATAATATTACGGATCGCATGTTTTCATAATGACAACGTTGCCCATTTCACTCAATCATATTGATAAAATATTATTTTATATTTTTTATACGTTTATTAGCCTTCTCATATACGGGGTGGAAGGGACACCGACGCGAAAACGGTTACCACGTATTTAGTACATCATTCTGAACTGATTTCTATGGGGGGGGCATAGAAATTTTTCATCGGTTATCAAAAAAAAAAAATCTGCTGTTCTATACATTTTGACCGTGTTGGTATTGCAGTTTTGTAGGAAACAGCTGTTTTTTAGCCCCACATAGAAACTTTTCATCGGTTATAAAAAATTGCAGCTGCCCTTCCACCCCGTATATGAGAAAGTTAATAAAAGAATACCTACCATAATGTACTAAAATATGCTAAACTGGATTAGGGCGGCATTTCCTATCTGAAAAAAACACAAGCTCTGAGAAAAAACACAAGCTCTGAGAAGAAACACAGTCATACATTCAGAGTGTACCAAACTTTGCAGATGTTCATTATCTCTAACGATTAACACATTCAATTAAACACACCTTATAATGCAAAACAAATACAAAGACACAGTTAACATTGTGTACAAACAAAACACAAATTAAAGCTTATCTGAACAAACAAGCTGTCCTAACGTAATCACTCTCTCTTGTTGCAGGTGACAATGGAGAGACGAATCGCCGGAGTAATCTACATATTGATCACTTTCGCTCTCGTTAATGAAATGTCAATAAACGTGTACGCCAGGGACAACAACAAAAGGCGTACCAAAGAAAAGAGCGGAGGCTTCCAAAAGAATATTTGCGATATCACAGACAGAGATTCAAAAGTTCACTGCTACTGCGAAAATACTAGGGAACCAAGGAATGCGACCAAAGCGGAATGTTGGGTGTTCAACGGCGGAATACCGCGCGACGACCTCATCTGGCAGAGTTTTGCGTCCCAACCAATTTTGCAAACTTTGTCTTTTAACGTCCGAGTCGATGGCGCTTTAGGATATATACCCACAAAGGCTCTATTCTATTTACAACGCTTGAAGTCAATCAACATAAAGTACGGCAACATCGTCGACATAACTCCATTCGCTTTCGCCAATTTAACTAATCTAAAAGAAGCAAGCTTATCCCAAAATCAAATCGAAAATCTACAGCAGTACTCATTCGCTCACCTACCGAACATAACAACTCTCAATTTGGAAGAAAACATGATTATAGATATCGATGCTGAAGCTTTTTACGATCTGCCAAAACTGCAGAAGTTGGTGTTCACCAAGAATAATATATCAACGATCAGAAACGGCACTTTTCAGCACACGTTCAATTTACTGGAATTGGATTTGAATAAGAACAACATTTACTATTTGAACCGGCGGACATTCGACGGATTGGCGAATCTAAGGAAATTGGATCTGAGAAAGAACCGAATACAAAATTTGACGGAATTCACGTTCGCCGAGCTGTGGAATCTACAAGAATTGCTGTTGGGCAAGAATGACTTGCGGTACATATCGGAGAGGGCATTCGACGGACTGTCTCAACTGCGAAAGTTGTCCCTGGATGATAATAAACTGGCGTCGCTCCCGTCGGGTCTCTTCGAAGGGGTGAGGGGGCTCAGCTCCCTGGACTTGCGCTCCAACGAACTGCACGCCTTAACTTTTGACAATATCAAGCCCATATTGGACAACTTGAAACCGCAGAACAGCAATCTACTAGTCGAAGGTAATAATGAATATATAATACTTCCTCATGTCGAGTTTCATGAACTTAAAACACTCGATGAATATTAAACGTGTTGAAACTGAGACGTTATTATTAACTTTAACACACTTGGAAAGTTTGTTCTTTTATTATGCCTACGGGAGTTCTTAGTTGGGTTGGAATGGGTCAGATAGAAGTGGAAAATGGTGTATAATCCGTTTCATTCCTAAATTAATTATAAATTAGTTTAAACTTGCCAACCCTAGGCTTTTGCGTGAAAGTTTTAGTTTTAATGTCCATTGCCCAGTTTGTTTATTTCGCCAACGAAACATAATTATTAAAAATAATAATGTTTATTTTTATTTCTTTTTACAGAGAACAACTTCGTATGCGACTGCAGATTAAAATGGATGCATTCACTGCGAAACGAGACAAAAAGCCAAAACACAAAAGAATCCCTAGACGGCGTAACGTGCAAAATGGATCCTCCTATCGTGAGTTCCGCCTACAACAAAATGCCTGACGCTGTGGACAACAAACTGGATTACAATCAGGACATACTGCACGCCGGCCTGACCATCGAAACACTGAACGACAAAATGAACGTAACGGAAAAGAAGACATTACCAGGCGACCTATCCAAAGACGACGGTAATGAAATATCCAAAAAGGGTGTTAAAAGGACTGTTTTGAAAATCCCCGCTGAAACCCTTCCGTGCCCGAGGGAAGCTATAAAAACAACAGAGATACCAGCTTATATAGTAGACCCTGTTATACCAATACAGAATGAAATGAAAACTTATAGATTCCATGAAACGAATTCGGGTTATATGAATTTGAGGTCTAGTTTTGGCTTTGTAGTTTTATGGAGTATTTGTTTTAGATTTTTCTTTACTTAAGTAAGTGACGTATATAGTCGTTAAAGTAAGTGAGATACAGACTATTAAGCCGGCGATTGATGGCTGCGCACGGGTATAATGACTAATACTTTGCTAAGTCCTGTATGAGATAAACAAGGGAGATTTACGAGTGTGGAATAGAAACGTAATCTATTAAGATGTAAGAACATTGATTATCGGAATAACAAAGGTGACGCGTAAGGTAAGTGATGTTGTTTGAAAAACAGGGTCAATTTCTTTGGGATATGTATGGAATTATGAATTCAAGTAGTGACATAAATTGGGGTGTAAATATTATCTCATAACTTTCATCAAAGTTCTTAAAAACTTTCGTCGTCATAGAAATAATTGCACGTTTAACAGGCGCAGTCAATGATAAAACAACTATTACACATGATAGTTTATTCGCTTATGCTAATTCTGGTATCATTAGTTAGTAATTAATAAGCAGACTTTCATTATAAACCAGCAGCACTTAGGTTAAAACCACAGAACTTAATAATAATATAATCAAGCAAAAAAATGTACTCAATGTAGAAAAAGAAAACTGCTTATGTTTAAAGACTGTAAAATATACAAAAAAAGGAGCTAGAAACTATAGTCAGCAATAGAAAATAAAGAGCAATGAAATAGTCTATCCGTATGCAGCAATCAACAGCCAAATCACTTCTCGTTTTACACATAGGCCAAGTTACATTGCAGATGATTCATTTCTAAAAGCACACAATATATAAAGCAACAAATAAACTGATTATAACCACACAGTATGAATGTTGTAAATTAATATTATAATGTTAAGTAGATGTATTGTATAAAGCTCTGTTTTAACGCACTCGAATTTTCACTCATGAAGCATTATTTTAAGACGAGAGGTGTGAGCATGTTTAACTTATTATAATCTTGGTGTTAATTTAGTTTCGATGAAGTTTCGCTTAGGAAAAGTTTGATGGAGTATTAATTTGATTTTATATGTTTTACCTTTACCAATACAGAGGTCCTGTCACCACCTCATATAGCAGCATTATGGCAAACTTACTTCAGTGTGGGAAAGAAATGGAGCTATACAAGACGTCTAGCTCCATCTCTTTCATTAAAGTCATCATCTGCCTAGCCTTTTCCCAAAATGTGTTAGCGTCGGCTTCCAGTGTAATTTGATGTAACAGAATACCAGTATTTTACATGGAGCGACTGTCTATCTGACCTCCACAACCCGGTTACTTGGGTAATACAACACTCCTTGGTAAGACTGGTTGTCAGACTTTCGGGTTTGTGACTTCTCGTAACAACTGTCAAAGATCTATACAAATGGTAGCTGGGTTAGTGTGCTTTCCGAAGCAAGGAGCAACCTCGGTAGGTACTAATGGGCACCCATCCACTGACAACTGACATTAAAGTAATACTGCAATAAGAAGTCGTGGTACAGGTTATAATTATGTGATCGTTAGATATGACCTCACCATAATTAAGTCGTGCCGATTCTCAATATGAGTGAGAGAGAAAATACTATTTAAATGCCATTGTCAACGAAAAAAAAGTCAGTACTTTTTAAAATTCTAATTTCGTTTATTGCGTGACTACTAGCACAATAAACATAGAAAAAAGAATATTGTCTGCCATTTCAAAATAAAGTATCTATTTATTTTAATTCAGCTAAAGTAAAGGTAATGGTTTACTAGCGAGATTTATATTGAACAATATTACTTTTTACATCTCCAGGGAGTTAAACATATTAGACTATGTAAAAGTTGCGGGTGAACACGAAAAAATATATTTGATCTGAAAGACTGTTCATTTGAGAAAATGCAGGCAAATAGGCCAGCTTCTAGTCATTCAGCTTGATGATTCTTTCTATGAATGGTAGATGTTAGTAGTCAGTCATAAACAAATGATATAAATTTAATAACACATAACATCACACCTGTAATCCCCGAAGGGTTAGGCAGCGGTATACCTAATAGTACACCCACATTTCGCAAGTTAAGTTTGGGCCCCATGTAGTAGGGGGCGGGCCTATTATCATCAACCGGGCACAAGGCCAGATAACTATATCAAAATTGAGTTTTCGTCGGCCCAGAAACTTTACAATTATAGTAAAATATTAGGCCGTTTTCTATTTGCTCTCATTTGCCAATGTTATAAGTAATTTTCCTTAATAATCCTTTCTAAATTCCCGCGATCCACATTTCCCTAAAAAACTAGTAATTTTGCACAAAAAACTAAATCCTAAATGCCTGCGACATTACTCCTACGATGTTGTGGGAGATAGCGCGGCTGCAGCATAAGTTAATATTAATTCCATTACCAGAGTCGAAGCTCAGCTTCTGCTAACATAATAGCATTACGGAATTACCTAAGGAGTTTGTGCAGTAGAATGTTCTAGAAAGTTTAGTATTCACGGCGTCGGAATTCGAAGGACAATATCGGTACTGCGAGAAGTCAGCTGCTACGATTTAAAACATTGGTAAAAGAAAAAACACTAAAAAGTGGTTCCAGGTAATGTAGTTGTAATATGAAAGGGGCGAAGTTTTGGGCCAAGAAAATATAGAATACCTTTGTGCCAGCGATACGAAAAAGAACACATAACATCACACCTGTAATCCCCGAAGGGTTAGGCAGAGGTGTACCTAGTAGTACACCCACATTTCGCCAGCGACACGAAAAAGAAATGGCTAAAATTTACATCAGAGGCTTTAGCACGAACGAGCGATGTAACATAACGTAATTCGACTAAATTTTGGATTACATTTTTGGGATAAGCGCGATAGATACTCAAAATTATGAATAATCAAACTCAATAAAAATTTAGTATACAAAAAGGGGGGTTTAAGACATAACTCGAAAAATAAGATAAGTAAACATAAAGGACAGCGTTTTTTTAATTTGTTTTTTTTTTGCATAGAAACCTTTTATCAAAAGATAGAGACGTATTTTGTTACCTTCTTAATTTAATACCTACATTCGTTAATTTTATATTCAAACTACAAACAACATCGAAAAATCAAAATTTTCGAGTTATGTCATCCTTGTCGCATACGACCGATTTGGCAAAACGGTTTAGTTTTGCTTACTAAAATAACTACTAAATAAAAAAAAATACGAAAGCGACATGACAGCCATAATATTGTGCTTCAAATTCGTGGCACCGAATACTTTGTGGTCATTCACAGATCATTACGCTTTATACGGTTAGATGCGACACCAGCTATTCGCATTTTGCATAGATCTGTATTAAGCCGTGGGACATTGAACGCATCGCATCGTGGGACGGTTACGGTCGCTCCGCTATGCAACTTACCACACACCAGTTAAAAGCTGTGGTTTTAGAGTTCTTGTATAAACTTAGACTGGTTTTTTAGGTAGATGAATCCAATAAAAAAACACCTGGTGGCGTACCATGACATCATAAAGCAGGAGTAATACAAGTGTGAGAAAGAGATGGCGCTAGACGACCTGTATAGATCTGTCTCTTTCCCACACTGGAATTACTCCTGCTTTAAGACGTCATAGTAACCCCACTCGTGGCCTACCACGATGTCTTAAAGCAGCAGTATTTCCAGTGTGGGAAAGAGATGGCGCTAGACGACCTATATAGCTCTGTCTCTTTTTGACACTGGAATTACTCCTGCTTTAAGACGTCATAGTAACCCCACTGGTGGCCTAACACGATGTCTTAAAGCAGCAGTAATTCCAGTGTGGGAAAGAGATGGCGCTAGAGAATTTGTATAGCTCTGTCTCTTTCCCACACTGGAATTGCTCCTGCTTTAAGATGTCATAGTATCCTCCTGAACAGGAAAACAATTTATTAAAATCAAATTGATAGGATTAAAGGTTTTCTGATTCAATTTTTTTTCTATAACAGATTTTTACAAAAGTTTTTGTTTTCTTTATAATATTTTATTACAGAAATTAATACAATAGAAAGTGATATACTTATTTGAAGATAGGTATAATCACAAGCTCAGACGTGAATCCTTATAATTAGATTATTAGGGAAAAAGATTTTCGTAAAGCAAGACAAAAAACATCCCAAACCAAAATGGCAGCATAAGATAATGAAGAAAAACATTATGGCTTTATAATCCCATATCTAAATTAAGGTTTTAAGTTACTGTTATTTTACTATCATGGAGTATAGCCGAATATCTTAAGGGTAGCTGAAGCAAGAGCGAGAGAAATAGCGCTATACGAAAATCTACGAGATAAAGAGAGAGGCACAATTTGAATGCAAGAGGCAAATTGGTTTTATGTGGCAAATAAAACAAAGACCCCTTACTAGTGATTAAATTTTAGTACTGGCTTTAGGTTCCTTTATATCGGATTAGTGTGGAGGAAAAAATAAGAAGAAACAAAATAGTAATTAGAGGAAATGGTGCTGATGTTGTTGAGAAACTTTTTGGAATTACTTTATTTGATACTTCTGAAGCTTCAGTATCAAGATTTGAATTCCTCATTGAAATATATTATTTTATTTGCTTTATTAGTAACTTACAGAATCAGGCGTTACTTTGACATTTACACCCGTACTTTGACTTGTTTATGAATACCCATAAACAAGTCAAAGTGATTACCAGTGGCGAAGGTTCCATAGAACTCTATTCCTACCGGCTTCACTTTGAAAAATAGCATAGTCAGTATTCTATAGACAAATAATAATAATCACATTAAAGATATGTACTCCAGCTTACCTCTTAGAAAAATTGACATTGATTGGGTAAATAATAACTTGAGATACGATTTTTATTCTGTAGTTTAGTAATTGCTTGAAGTTAAAACTGTGAAAAGTTAGAATTCTTAGCTTTGCTTTCTTTGAAGTTTCTGACTTCGTTTAATTTTTTATCTATTGCATAATAATTACTTTAATTTGATTATAGATATGGGTGTAGATGTTATGCAAAATAAATGGTGTAACAAGACCTTTAACGAAGCCGAAAGGCACTTGTTCTCCTAGTCATTGCGATCATTTCTTTGTTCTACAATACCTGGGAACCTTCTAATTACGGAGAGATTGGGGGTCCAAGTTCCAACTTTTTTTAAAGTTTTTTTTATGAACGTTTTTTACTTTAAACAACTCGACGACCCCGTATTATTCAATCCATTCATCAGCACAATGTTTTGAGTGCGTTACATTGAGTCCTACCGTAAAACGTGATTTTTCACCCAAAAAAAAAGTAATTTCCCAGCAATATTATTTGCGTAAAGTTACTTAGATTGATGTACTTAATGCTTGGTTGATGGCTTTGAGAAGGGTCCGTTTACACCCTGTAGGTAGTTTTAATTCCGTAAAAAAATTACAACTGCATATTTGGCATAACATTTAATGCTTTATGAGTACCTATGAATTGTGTAAAAGTCATCATCATCCACCTCGCTGGTTCATAACTATATTGGGGTCGGCTTTCAGTCTAATCGGATGCAGCTGAATACCAGCGTTTTACATAAACCGATTGTCTATCTAACCTCCACAACTCAATTATGTAAGTACTAGGTAACCCGATTCGAATAGTGATGCTAGCAATATTGAAATCTATAGGGTGACTGGTAATTAGTGACCGATACTTAAACACGTGATTGTACTCATGATAACAAACACCTTTCCCTTCACTTTTATCACAATAACACAGCAGCTGTATGAAACACACGCGCGAGGCGCCTTTGACCTATCAGCTGTTTGCCGCGTGACGTCGTTATGTCTCATTACTATCGTACCGTGCTACAGTTCGAGCCGCGCGACTCGCCAGACCGCTCCGAAAGTTTTATTGTGATAAAATAGAATGAGTATCAAAAAAAATGTTTCTTAGGGAAAGTTGTTAGTTATCATGAGTACAATCACGTTTAAGTATCGGTCACTAATTATCAGTCACCAAATACATGGTTAGTTTAGGCTATCTAACTACGCATTGGCGTTGGGTGAATCTCTTAGAATTTCCCAAGATTTCTTTAATGAATTAAGTTGTTATTGAATGTTTGTGTATCCTTTATTCATTATCTTCTAGTCATTATAATAAGTTTAATGTATGGTATTTAAAAAAAAGTTGTTTTTAGTTTATTACACGTGCACGTTTAGAAATTAATGGCCAGTTAATTTCGGACCTCAATCAAAAGCAGATCGAATGTCTAGCGACGAGCTCGTAAGTTATGCTGTCTATGTCAGACAACCCCGATACGTACACGTGTGTAAAATCATAAATTATGAAAGACATGCTCACACCCCTTATACCGACATCTCATGTACGGTCATCTATTGTGTATAACGTTGTATAAAGTATTTTGACAAGGCATTTTTTGTATGAATAAAAAATAATGGTGTAAATTTTTTTTAAGCCAATTTCGTTTTATTTTCCCCTCTTTGTTTTTTATGGTATCATGGAGCTGAAAAACAAAACAACGACTGAACTGGAAATCATGGGAGGGTCTTTCCCTAGCAGTAAGATGATGCAGGCTAACAGTAACATCAAGCTGCAAGCGTGGGTCAAACGCACGGCACATTGGTTTTCTTCACATGGCAGGCGACATGTTGGCAGGACCAGGCGGAGAAGGCATGATAAGCTGAACTCCTTTGGTAACTACTGGTCCATTCTAGCACTAAGTAGAATAAAGTGGAAGGTGAGTAGGAAGGCCTTTGCCCTGCAGTGGGAAAATGAAATGATGGAGCTAGCACATAATCTTGATGACGTAGTAGACTGTGAAAAAAAGTTAGGTTGCAGGTTAAAATCTTGCCTCAAAGTGTAAAAGCGAAATATTTGGGTAGATACTATAAGAGTGAAGAGAGAGACCTTTGTCCAGCAGTGGGATGAGTTAAAAGTAACAGTAACAAAAGTAAATTTAAAAAAAAAAGATCGCAGGTTGGTATAAGGCAGCATGAGTTTTTTACAAAGCATCCCAAGAAAGATGGAGACAAAGAACATACACCACACCATCTGTGTGTCTGTTATAATCTTTATGCCTATTACCTTTTTAACACAAGCGGCTGGTAACAGAGTTGTATATTTTTTATTGCTAGGACACACCGACCAAATGGATTAGGATAGGTTAGGTTAGAACTGTGACCAAACGCGCGCGAGCCGAGCGAGCGTAGCGAGCGGTGGCGCGGCAGCGGCCGGCGAGCGCTACATCCAAATTGGTTGCATGTTCTAACCGAAGATAAGTAGGATACATCTAAGTTTAACTGGCCGCACCTAGGTTTAGCCGGCGAAAACTAGGCGTAGCCGCACTTCGGCTATTAGCCATAACATGCTCTTGACTGTACCATGACCTTAATAAGCATAATTAGCCTATAACTTCCCCACTGCTGGGACATAGGTCTTCTCTCTACCTGGGTTAGGGCAAAGGATATTTTTATCCCAATATTATGTTCCCGTGGGATAATTTTTGGCATAAAGTGGACGAAGCCGCAGGGAAAATCCAGTAAATAATTTAAACTTTATATTAGTTACACAACTATATCGTAACAACACAAAGTTTTGCCTCAAACACATAAGATTCAATATTAAAACCGTTTGCATATAGGACAAACTCATAAGTTAAACTTACTATAAGTCTGAAAGCTAGTTATTAAAATATACTTGTGAAGAGCTAAGTTAACTAAAAGTGTTTGCGCGAGGACTCGGTTCACTGCCACGATAGTTGATCAACTTTGATTCAAACCCTGAATATATTATAATATACAACATTAGTTTTAGTATATGCGAAACTTGAAACACGTGTCTAGTATTTTTATGTAAAGAATCTATGTACAAAATATCAAAACTGTGTCATAAAAAATCACAAAGTTATAAGTTTGTTCTGTTACCTGGTTGTCCGCACAAAAACTTGGTCACCACGCGGCGCGAACACCTCCAACGTCGTCATTGATAATAATAATTTAGCAGTAGGTACCTAAATAATTGCGATTGGTACTTAGTGTCGCTCGGTGTGCAACTTGTAACCTTTTTAAATATTTTTGGGACAAAGTATAACAAAGTATAACATGGTTTAAAAATTATTGGTACCGATTCAGTTACTTCATCATTTCAGCCGAAAGACGTCCACTGCTGGACATAGGCCTCCCCCAAGTGTCGCCACATTGACCGGTCCCGTGCGTGGGAGGCCTTCCAACGCAGCGTCTTCCGATTCAGTTACTTATTCTGAAAAAACTATATTCAGGTTTCGCATAATTATACTAAAAATAATGTTGTATAAACAGTTTGGTTTACTTAGGTTCCAATTTTTGCATCTTTCTAGGATTAGATAAGATATTATATCTTATGATCGCGTTAACTTACACTTTTGATTTTTTCACTGCTCCAAGTGGTAGCAGACTTGAGTATTTGATATTAATTTCAGCTCGTGCTCTTGAAAAAAGGGTCTTGACATTAGATAGATGGACAACAAAGTGATCCTGTAAGGGGCCGTCTCTACGAGCGAGAGAATCGCGACGATATTATCGTCGTGCCACGTATTTCTATACGAGAATATCGCCGCAATTCTCTCGCTCATGGAGACGGCCCCTAAGGGTTTCGTTTTAGCCGACTGAGGTGCGGAACCCTAAAAAATGAAACCTAGCAAGAAAGTAAGAAACTATAACAAAGATATGAAATTAACATATTATTATAGTTATATCAAGAACGGTACTAGCAAGAAATTATTAAGACAATGATGAAATCAGGATAATCGGATTAAATAATAATTAACACACGTATTCTTCTCATGGGACTGGGATTCCTACAGGCCACTAAAGTGATTATCTTCGCTTGATATTTCAAATTCTTAACTAATTTGGGGATTTTTGAGTAAAGATCTGGCAAAATAACAATTTAAACAAATAATAACGAATAAATGGGGGATGAAATAATTTATTTCATCCCCCAATCAATATCTAAGTTATCAACCTACATTGGTTTTTTGTTTTTTTATAAAATAAAAAAGGACTACTCTACTACAATGGAACCCAACCATGCATCAAACTCGAAACACCCAACCCAGGGGGGGTTGGGTGTTTCGAGTCACCCCTATTTCGTTTTAGGCAAAACCCTAAACCAAGTCACAGAGAAGCAAATCCCGTTTTAATACACGCAAAAATCAGTCATCACACCACCTTCGCCGCGGTCTTTCAAACACATCGTTTGTTTGCAACAATAATGACATAAATCGAAAAAAAATATACGACAGCATTTTTTTTAAGTTAGACTAAAAATATTTTCATTATATTGCCAATATTTTTTTTGTATGGGAACCTTTTATCAAAAGATGAAAGGATTATTCTACGTATTTTGTTACTTAATTTACTTTCATTAATTTTATAATATATATACAACTACCAACAACATCGAAAAATCTAAATTTTTGAGCTATGTTATCCTTGTCGCAAACGAGCGACATATTATTAAAAAAAAAACAAAACACAGCACACATAAACCACATCACTGTAACTTAGTAGCCCGGTAAAGTTAGACACGCAAGGTTACAAAAATTCGCATAGAGCTAAAAATTGACTCACTGGGGTAACCAGTAGCAACCACGTAAAAAAAACGGGCCAAGTCCACTACCTCAGCGGTGGCGTGGAAACGTATGCTATGAAGAACAACTTTTTTAACGTTTTGATTAGCTATAGATATGATGTAAGAAATGGTGACTCTTAGGAAAAAGTATAAAATCGATTAATATGTATAGAAAATTGTACTATCTACAATTTTAATTGGTATTATTTTATGATAAAACTTACCGTTTGGCTTTAATGTCGGATCGATGTGGACTTTTCACATTTCATTTATAATGGTCTTCCAAACATTCGTACCAATTTTTAGTTCTATGCGAATTATTGTAACTTTACCCCCATTTTTTTAACTAACTTGACCGTAGCACAGTGACATAAAATCAAAAGTAAACAATGAAAGGGCATAATAGTTAACATCGGTTCAGTTGTCAAATAAGAGAACTGAAAACTGTCAAAAGACCACCTCAATCG
The DNA here is from genome assembly GCA_963082995.1 of Noctua comes. Classification (NCBI taxonomy): domain Eukaryota; kingdom Metazoa; phylum Arthropoda; class Insecta; order Lepidoptera; family Noctuidae; genus Noctua; species Noctua comes. Next base: position 15,384,586 of record OY720279.1, on the reverse strand, counting down.
TCAAAGCAATCAAACCTATAAAAAAGATATTTATGAAAATAAAACATAGTACTCTATCAACACTTAACTCGACACTCGACACCCCTATTCTATTTCAACCAAACCCTAAACCGTGTCACAGCGAAGCAAATCACGTTTTAAAGCACAAAATTACGCCAAGTCCATAAATTACATTCGAGACCCGAGAAGATTTCAAGGGATTTGTGAATTAACTCCGTATAAGGGTCTAGATAGTGGTATTATTCGAAATAAATGAGCTCTAAATGTACGCGTCGGTAAATGCATTTGATAGGGACGGGTGGTATCTAGTAGATAGATTGTGTTTGTTCGAAACAGGTTGGTGATCTCTGGGGTGAAGAGTGAGGGGTATTGATTAGACATCTTAATTCGTAGCACTTCGACCGCGACTTCGTCCGCAAAAAATGTGATAGCTCGGCTAATATGCGTGATATAAATATAATTTATAACCTATAGCACTCACGTATAATATAGCTTTCAGCCAGTAAAAGTATTTTCAGAATTGGATTATTAGTTCCAGAGATTAGAGGAAGAGGTAAAATTATTTTGTAAGTTTGTATCCCCTACATACAAACTTACAAAATAATTTTACCTCTTCCTGTAAGTTTGTATCCCCTACATACAAACTTACAAAATAATTTTACCTCTTCCTCTCCGATATATATCGCGTGTTTAAATAATTCAAGTGTCTGCCTCGTTAGTCCAGTGGTCGCAGTGCTACTGCTGAGTAGGACCTACGCTATATTCCCAAATCGGGCTAAGTGATATTTATTGCGTTATCCCATCAGAAGTTTCTGTGTGGCAGTCCGGAGCTTGAATTTATGCCCGGCTGGCTAGCCTCCACATCGATATCATTCGGAAACGTGTCCAGAAAACTGGCAGCATTGCCACGTTGTATGGCAATTAATTCTTTGGCCAAAGGAAGAGCTAGCCAAGCCAGCAAATTTCCGAGACGCACAATTGAGGACCATGACCCGAGCGTTTGGCCCCAAACGGCTCAAAACTTTATCTACCAATTAGGTTACAGTATTCGCACCGTTTGAGGGTCTCAGCAGCTGCAGCAGCAGCGCCAGCACAGCCAGCCATGCCTGCAGAGATGTCGCAAGGGTGTCGACGCGTCCTACACCAAGAGCTTACCAATATACCGACAAGATTTAAAATTGTTTTAAAAATGTGTTAATGAAAATGAATCAACACAGGTTTTTATGATCATAATAATAAAAAAACATACTTGGGCAACAGACTGACCGTAGCCGGTCACCTGGAGTATATTACAGTGTATTACGTCATCATTATTTTGTGAAACTATCCACATCTATCCATACTAAACTAATAATAGGTCTTTAACTATGATATTGCCGTTTTTTTCTCACATTTTGTTCTGTTTGTAACTTTGACGTTTATTTATATTTTTTCCTAATTCGATTTTTATTGGATTAATTGTTAAATGACGTACCTTTTACAATCGTACTAGTTGCATATTACCTCATAGGGTAGTGTGTCAAAACACCTGTTTCAATGTGCGGTCGGTTTCACTACTTCAAGTAGGTATATTTTTATCATAGACTGTGTTTTGAGAATTTAAGATACGCAGTGCAATGCAGCTTTTTTCACTCTAACTATTGCAATTGCATCATACATAATCGGTTCAGACGTTTCCATCGGGAGGAGGGAAGTCGGTATGTAATGGGTGGTCACCCATCCACGGACCAACCTAGGCAAGCGCGGCTTAATCTGATGATCGACCCGAGCGACTGTTATTATTTAGCCACGAGCTCCTCAATGCTTTAATGGAGACAAGTCTAACAACATAAAGTACAAACAATCAAGCCTAAAAGTACCTATCCTATCTCAAAATTATGAAGCATTATGAAACAAAATTACACAATAATCTATTTATTTATCGAAGTCATAAATGGCCGACCGATACTCCCGCAGTTTATTTTGGCGCGGCCCATGACCGGTGAACGGAAGTCCTTTTGATATGTTTATTTGATTAATATACGATTACACGTTGTATATTTAACTCATATTTGATTTGGAATGAGGTTATAAATAAAGGCATATTGTTGTGTTTGATCATTGTGTTTATGGAACCTTATTCTGAAACATGTATATTTTTAGGGTAATTATACAGTTTGATGTGTTATTCATTACATACTACAAACATTTTTAAAATCGTAACATAACGCCACGCCTGTGATCCCCGAAGGGTTAGGCAGGTACTTAATAGTACACCCACATTTTGCCAGTCATGTTAAGTCCCATGTAATAAAGGGAGAGCCTATTGCCATCAACCGGGCACAAATCCAGACTCCGTGGCTGCTACTGAGAAAATTCCTGATGGAAAAACTCAATAACACGTTGCTCGACCCGGGAATCGAATCCAGGACCTTATGCTCAGCAGTAGTAATTGCGGCCGCTCAACCAACAAGGCAGCAATGATTAATGCATTTTATAGGGTTATTTATGGTTTAATGTATAATTTATTACTACATATACTTTTAAAATCCTTAACGGTAAATGATAATTGTTGTTATGATGTATCAAAATAATAAAAGTATTTCTATTTAGCTACTAGTAACGCTATCTATTGTGCAATGTAAAAACTGTACCTCTATTTCATTGTGTATTATCTGTGGTACAATGACTTGTTATATACTTTTTTTTCAAGAAATAAATTTTAGTCTATTAGCGACATTCACTTGTTTCATTATAATAATACTTCTACATTACCTATGTATACACACTTGTCGAGTAGAGTTACGCCAGTACCCAATGGGTGTAAAAAGACCCTTAACGAAGCTGAAATAGGCACTTGTTTTTACGTCATTGCGATCATTGTTTTATTCTGGACCATACCTGGGAACCTTCTAGTTAGTTACGGAGATATAGGAGGTCAAAGTTCCAACTTTTTCACAAGTTTTTTTAGAAGTACAAGTTTTTGATGTCATAACTTAAATATAAATACCACTATGACTCCTGTAATATTCAATGAATCCATCAGCATAATGTTTCACGTTACATTGAGTTGTACGGCAAAATGTGATTCTGCACCCCAAACAAAAGTCGTCGTAAAGTTACTTGGTTTGATATACCTACAGAATCCTTGGTTGACGGCTTCTTGAAAACTACCCTAGAAGACTGATTGACTGGTTACTTAAATGGCTTTTCGTTTGATGATCACCCTGGCTATTCTCGATTCGCTTACCCAAGAGAAAGAAATAATCATTAATCTTCCCAAAAACAGTACGGTTCTCAAACAAAATTGATAAACTGCACCCAAAAACACCGCTAACCCATTTACACAGCTCAAACAAAAGATTTAGTCAGTGTACCAGCGTCGACCGAGCACTGCGGTCGGCAACTAGCGAAGTTGCGAACTGCGCTAGCACCGCAGTGTCAAGGAGACGTGTTTATGGGACCGCAAATTTGGTGGCACCTTGGACGAGTTGTAATGTAATTCCAATATTTGTGGTGGGAAGTTCTTTGAGTTATTTGTAATGGTTTTATGAATTTGTTTTGAGAAATTGATGTTTGTGTATGATTGAATACCAGCAGCGCCGTGACTTTTTTTTTTAATGTTGCAGCACCATGCTGACATGGGCCTTGTAGCCTCGTACAGGACCAATTTAATTTGTTTTATCTTTTTCTTATGTGTACTTTTTATATAATAGGGATGTTTCCTAAAAAAAATTATTATTCCGTCAGATAGATTTCCAAAAAATATTGGACACGTATTTTTCCTTTTTTCGCGAAAACTAAAACTGAAGACGATACTAAAACTCGTGTGACGTCATACTTGTAAGTAAAGTGTACTGACTTTTTACCGAAAAGTGACGTCACACGCCCCCACCATCTTTGATGCGTTTTATCTTCGTCAATTTTTATTGATTTGATAAAACAAAAAATACGTATCCAATATTTTTCGATAATCTAACTGACGCGACGGTCTAAATATAATCATATTTTTTTTACACAGGAAACATCACTATTTTTTTATTGTTGTAATTACATCCATTTTTTTGTTTGTCCTGTGTGAGTATAATAAATGCTTTTCCTTTCTTTCTTTCTTTCTATTTACCTAAACATAACATTATACACAAACCGTTCTAAGTGGATTGTACATTAGCCTACCTCTTCTAGGAAAATTTACTGTAACAAATACAGGGTGTAAGGGACAGCCCTCCACAAACTGACAGGGTGCATTCAGCTCCTTATTTTGAATCATATTCCACCGCATATTTTCTCCGTAAAGTTTTTTTTAGTTACTTTTCTTTTATTTCAATGTAATTAAATTCCCTGTACGCAGCACTCCATTTACGTAAATAATACGGCTAAAATCAAAAAGCCAACAATGGATGTTGAAATACTCTAACGAACGACTCGTGAAATCAGCTGTTCACTTCCTGCCTAGCTACAGAGTTCATCGAACACGTCGTCGCGCTTGCCGTTAGCTAAGTGCGTTTTGCCACGGTAACGATACATTGTGATTGAGGTAATAAAACAAATCAAATTTATTGGATCCCCATAACATTCCTGAAATAATTTCTTGTACCGGTCATCTTAGTATGATATACTGAATTCACCCCATCAGTTTGTGGAAGGCTGTCGCTTACACCCTGTATTGTACAATTTTATTGTTTGTTTTCCCTAAATAACTAAATAAATACCTATTGCTGGGTATAGCGTTTATAAAAGTCGCAGTAGGCACCTAAAGTCACTATGGGTAGCCAGTCATAGGTGACTGTCACAAGATACCAAGACCTCAAAAGTACCTGGAATTTTGAGGTCTTAGCATCTTGTGGTGTGCGGCAAGGCTTCGGGAAAGCTCTGCGGTTTGGTTCTGAGTATATAGTCTAGTTCAGAATGTATTTTAAGTATACACAGTATTGATAGAAATATTATCAACATAATATCCTTGCACTTAATTTTAGTTATCGCGTTCTCTTATGCTAATGGAATAACCTAAAGTGCCAAAACGAACTATAACAAAGTAGTGATTGTTTTTTATCAGCTATGTAAAAACACTAAAAGAAAATAAAGTCACTAACACACAAAAACCGACTGATTTATCACCCAATTTTTTCCCATCCTCATAAAATTACAATTAAAAATATCGCTAATGGAATCTCTACCCTTCCCAGTTTCAACGACACCGAGGTAGGGTATGTAATGTATCCCCTGCTTAATTTAAACACTATCAGTTTTATCTAAACAATGTAATGAGACTATTTGTAATCCAGGCGTAGGGACCCCTAAAATAAAATTTATTAGTTCGGCTTAATGAGATTTAGAGTGTAAGGGACCCCTACGAAGGGATGCTTAAGGAGCTTCAATGATAAGCTGTTTTGAAGATTTGAGATTCAATGAAGTACAGAAGTTTGAAAGTAAGTTATGTATGATTTGAGTATTTCAAGATTAATCTAATCAAAACAAATTGTTACCAAGAGATTTTTTATTTATTTATCAAGACAAGGTTTACAAAAATCTTAACGTAGAAGTATGCCCCACAAAACCGTTTTCACGGTTTGTCTGAGGGAACGGAACAAACAGTATAGAGAAAAGTTTACAAGTGCGGACACTAAATTTTCCCTTGTTTTACTTTTTAACAAATGCTTATATACTAATTTACTAATATTACTAATTACCAATACTAATACTTACTAATACTAATCAATCAATCAATCAATATTGATTCATTATTAATTAATCAATTGTTAATCAATTAATAATATTATTATCAATGTGAAAATTAATGATTATTCACTTGCTGATTGACAGTAATATTACTCTGATTGACATAAATTATTATTATGGTTTGACATACTTTTACTCCGTTTGACATTTAATTTTTTTTTATTTTATATTTGACATTTTTTCTTTTTCTAAATTGTATTATGGGCTCATATGTGACGTTCGTTTGCAAGGGCGACAATCTGCACTATGTCTGTGCCGTGACACCGTTTGCTAAACTCAAGTATTTACTGGAGAGGCCGGCTTGACGGATCACTTGGCAGGTACCGGTATATAAACTACGAACGTATTTAAGACCACACGTCACTGTCAATGGTGTTTTGCACACATCGTGGGACACGTTGAAATAGTTAGGTTTTGAATTAAGTATGTTAAACTGAAACTGTATGTACACTATTTGCATGCCCATTGGACGGTAAAATGTGGAGAACTTGGTTTTAAATATGAAACATCTATGTATTTGTTTTACCCATGTTTGCAAAGAAATAAATGATTTGATTTGATTTGATTTGTTTATTTATTTATTTATTTAAAACTCATAAACTATCATTACAGGTTACAAACCTAATGCGATAGCTAAGACTACTTTTAATAATTAACTATTTAAAATAACCTTACATTACTAACAATTACACAACCTAACCTTATACAAAATTAACTTAAAAATGTTTTACAGTCAAAAATTAAAAAGTAAAACCATAAAAGAAACAATAAACATAAAATAAACAATAAATCTAAAATTACACTAATTAATGCTTTCGTAACATATTATATTTAAAGTTACTTTTGCAAGTTCACTAAAGTAACACGAAAAAATGTCCAACCTATTCTGAATTTCGTTAACAGTACGAATTGCTCGCGTGAGAGGTGCTTTAGCCAGCAGGTTGGTTCTGGCAGTTGGCACAGCCAGCAGTGGCGGGCGCCGCCGCCTCCACACGTAGCGGTCTGGAACAGAGAACCGCAAGCACTGAAGCACTCCTGGGTTGTGCTCCTTGCCCCGGAGTAATTTTATTAAATAGACGACAAGAGTGAATTGTCGTCGCACCCTCAATTCATTGTACCCGACCATGCCCAGTACAAACAGGGTGGGATACATCAGCGGGTACAATGGATAAACCCCGTACAGTCTGCAGTACAAGTGACGCGTGAACTTGTTTTGTACGCGCTCCAGCATGACAGAGTACTTGGCTTCATGTGGAGCCCATATGACAGCACCATACTCCAAGTGACTCCTGACTAGAGCGTCGTATAATACCCTAATAGTCGTAATATTAGTGAACCCCTGCGACTGCCTGAGTACAAAGCCAAGGTTTCTGTACGCTTTCTTACATATCTTAATTATATGCTCGCGAAACGTAAGATCTGGAGTGAGATACACCCCTAGATCACGCACTTGCGTTACTCGCTGCATGGGTACCGCCTCTGCTTTGTAGTCATAGCGGACAGGGGTGCGCGCACGACTAAAGGATATTACCGAGCATTTGGACACGTTGAAGTACAGCTTGTTGTCATGGCTCCACTTCACCACCCTATCAATGTCACCCTGGAGTCGCTCACAGTCAGACTCGTCCCTTACCTCGAGCAGCAACCTGAAGTCATCTGCGAACAATAAACATGAGCCATGTCTGACGACCTCCGGCAAGCTGTTTATCATTATGATAAATTCAAGAGGCCCCAAATTGCTCCCCTGGCTTACTCCGGACCTGGTGAAGTACGGCTTCGACTCGTACCCATTGTAGTCAACGTACTGTTGGCGGTCCCTCATATAGCTGACAAAGAACTGTAGCAAGTGTGGAGTACATCCTACATCTGCCAGCTTCCTTAATAAGACATCATTGTCCACGGTGTCGAAGGCTTTTTTGAAGTCAAAGTACGCCGCGTCTACCTGTACTCCAGCGTCAACTGCCGGAATAACCTGTGCCATGAAGTTAAGCAGGTTGGTGGAAGTGCTGCGTCCCGGCCGAAAGCCGTGCTGCGCGTCCGACAGTTGCGCTCGGACTTGCCCCTGTATGCAGCGTTGAATAGCGGCTTCAAAAACTTTTGCCGGCGTCGACAACACTGCAACTGGTCTATAACCGCTGACATCTGGACCTGCCCTACCCTTGGGTACTGGAACGACACGTGTAGTCTTCCACTGATCCGGGAACGTCGACTGCTTTAAACACATGTTATATATGTAATGCAGCGGGCTTGCTAAAACTCTAGCACAATCTCTAAAGAGAAACGCTGGTATACCATCAGGGCCAGATGATCGTTTCGGCTTGAGGTTCGTCAGCGCATCCTGCACATCTTTGAGACTCAAGGTGTCTATATGTACCCGTGCACTAGTAGCACTGCTGGCCTCCGCCATCGCCGCCTGAACGTCTAGTTGCGGTGGTTCCTGACTGTATACTGACTCAAAAAATTCTGCGAATTCCTTAGCACACTGCTCATCAGTGAGATTTTGCCCATCTTTTATAATACTCTGCCTATTTACTCTACTTTTTTTTGACCTAATATATTGCCAGAATGACTTTGGATCTTTAGCGAACTGATTTTGAATTTTATTTTTATGGTTTCTGTGTGCAATTTCTATAGACTTTTTTATCCGGGCCCTACATTTAGCGTATTCTTCGTAATCGCAATCACGTTTCGATTTTTTAAACAGTTTGTGAAGTTTTGCTTTAATTTGGATCTCTTTAATAATCTCTCCGGTGTACCATTCGGGATACACATAACGTGAGTTTCCCTGGGTAAACTTTTTCCTTGGTACACATTCGTCCAAAATACGGCCTAATTTCACATAAAATAAATTTAAAATGTCTCCCAAATCATGCATTTCATACATTGTACTCCAGTCAACAGAAGTTAACGTCGAATACAATAATTCATAATCGGCTCTATAAAAATTCCACTGCGGTCTGTTATTGCACGCGCTGTTAGAGAGGGACTCGGACTCGGCAGCGGGCGAAGGCGGAGAAGGCGCGGGGACTGAGGGCGCGGGGCGCACGCACACCGCTAGTGGCGGGTGGTACGGATCGACGGGAACGAGCGCGTCGTCCGCCAACACCACTGACACTTCCCCGCTAAAACCCGTACTCAGAACCAAATCCAGGTGTCGGCCTAAGACATTGGGCACCATGTTACTTTGAGTGAACTCGCAATATGACACGAAGCATTCATAATAATTGCTAATATTTACAGGACAAGAATGTAAATTAAAATCTCCAATAACAATGACTTGTCTATATCTATTACACATATTTTCTATTACCCTAAACAAAATCATATAATCGTTCTCCGAACTCCCAGGTGGAATGTAAACAACGCAACATAAAAACAAAAATCTATTCTTTAAATGAACCGTTGCACAAACAAATTCAAATACGCAGGCGTCTATTGACGCGTCCGAGACATGTACCTGTCGCAGCTCGAAGCGGTGTGTGGCCACGAGAAACGCTCCGCCCTGCTTACGCCCATCCACTCGATCACAACGTATTATTTTATATCCTTGAGGGATAATTTCTGCGTCTTGAATGGATTCATTGCAGCCTGATTCAGTTATAGCGTATAAGTCTGAATTAAATGATATTATGTTATTTCTAAAGATTTCTAATTTTGTACGAAGACCTCTTACATTTTGATAATACATTTCAATGCTTCTACCTTCCTTCGTTTGGTTTATTTGTTGGTCTCCGAAACCAAATCCATTCGGAAAATTCTGCATTCAGAGGCCACACCTCTGGTTGACATATTTTGTGGTAAAGGCCCTCAGAGATCCCAACAATGAATGAAGCATAATTTCTCTCTGTCTTATGCCTAATTTTTTCAATTTTGACATTATCTTCAGAGCCACACACCTGTATCACATGAGCGGTCATTTTTTCCACTGTAGTTTCCGGATGTAATCTCCAAACGTGGAGGTGTTTCTTACGCTCCATTGCTTGGATTTCCTTAAGGCTCGAGTTCTGGCCTCTCTTGACATCTTTATTTTGAATCTTCCCTTTCTTCTTATGGACTATTTTCCACCCCTCATTATTCTCTTCCTTGCTGCTCATGTCAGCCTCGGTTGTTGATAAAGACTGCCTCTTTTCCTGTGATACTTCCTTAGACATTAGTTGTTCCATCGTTTTCGTGGCCCCATTCGATAGCACAGCTGTGGCGCCGGCGGTAGGTTTGTTACCCAGGTCATTTGCGGATTGTTTACAAATCGCATCGACATAATTCAATGCTTTTTTAGGTAGTTTCACCGTGTCTGTTGATGTTTGTGACACTTTGGAGATGTTAAGTTGATGTTCTAAATATTGATTACGCGTTGTTAGTTCCCTCATTTGATTTTCTAACGCAAATACTTGATCAACTTTTTGTTCAAGTACCTTCACATATGAACGCAATTCTTGCAACTCATTTTTCGTAGAATTAAATATTTCCTGCATATTCTCCATCTTACTTGTCTGGACATCTAAGCGTGACAATACCTCAATTCGAAAGTCCTTGATCTCTTCTAGCAAGTTGAATTTGGGTTCCGTCACCGGAGATACCGTGTTCTTTATACGACTTCCTCGCTGAGCGTTCACGTTGCTGCTGATTGAAGAAGTGTTTACTTGGCCAGATTTTCTGCTAACAGGTGTATCAGCATTGCGACTAGGCTTGCGTTGAGAGCAGACACACTCAGGACATACCCATTGATCCTTATATTCCTGAGTAAACGTAACAAAGTTTTCCGGCGGAATTCCAAGGCACTTTAATTCATACACTTTGTTGCAAGTCTTTTTAGAACACTCCATATATGGCATGTTAGATATGTCCACACCACAACCAGTACAATTTCGCGACATTATAGCGAGATAAACAATTTTTCGGTAACGAACACACAAGACGTCCGCTCTGTTCGCGCGCGCGCGGTTACTCGATTTGAAAGTAAGTTTGTTTGATTGATTTAATTCTTTACTTCAGCAAACACAAAGATAATTGAGGCATTTACCAGCAGTGGTACATAATAAGGTGAAGCAAAAAGAAGGAATAAGGAAACTAAGTTTTTAAACTGTCACCCCACCCCCCCTGGATCCGCCTTTCCAGTAAACATGGTAAATATCCCGTTTCTAGTGTTAGTGATAAAAACGAAACTGTTTCAAAACTCGAAAGGATTAACCAAAACCCGGTACTTCTTCTTATTTTCTTAGTATAGAAACATAAAAAACTGACAAAGGGTTAAGCAGATAGCAGGGTTGGTCGACGAAGAGACCACCAGAGCATCTATAAGTACCCGAGTGTCAGGTGAAAGCCCTGTAACGTACTTACTTCCAATTAAATACACGCAAAAATACTTTGTAAGTACGCTGTGTGTGTTTGCGGGACTGTTCGAAAGAGATACCGTGACCCTACAACACAAAGGGCAAAGAAGGAACATGGATGGGTTTTAGTCAGTACAAGTCTGACACTCCCTTCCGCTCCGTCCAGAGTGGGGGGGGGGGTCATTTGATGACATCCCATCCGAAAAAAAAAAAAGCTGTGTGTGTTAACCTGTGTACATAGCTGAAATTTACTACATATACCTGGACAACACACCATTTTCTAAGCTATTTGTGTTTAAATAAATAAATGGCGGGCCACATAGTCAATGATACAACCTTTTTTATATTAATACTACTACCTACATATCTAGGCGATACCGTTGTACATCCAATTTATCAATTCAAATTGTAGGTCCGTAAATCGAGAAACCACTGAACCAAACTTTATTAGGTATGTCACTATATAACTCATTGCCTTACTCCAGAAACCGAGAGCTCGTCACACAAGGCTATGTTGTACAAGTACACAACGCTTTAACCTCGGTTGAAATACTACCTACTCCTATATAAATCACAATAATTATACAAACACTAACGTAAAATAATCATAACATTCAAAATTTTTGAACATAGGTGCTTACAGTAAAACTGCCTCATTGGTCTAATGATCGCATGCGCGACTGCTGAGCTTGAGGTCCTGGGTTCGATTCCCTGATCGGGCAGTGTTATTGGGTTTTTCCATCAAGAATTTCTCAGTAATAGCCGGTTGGTGGCAATAGGCTCGCCCCCTATTCAACATCATCATTTCAGCCGAAAGACGTCCACTGCTGGACATAGCCTCCCCCAAGTGTGACCTTCACCAGAAACATAACTGGCGGAATGTGTGTGGGTGGTACTATTAGGTATACCTCTGCCTAACTCTTCGAGGACTAAAGGCGTGATGTTACGTTTGTGCACTTACAACATAGACTGAAAAATGCTTACAAAATCGTTATTTAATTCCAAGATACAACTGGGTATGGTCGAAACAAGACGAGTTAAGTTTCAAACATAGCAATAATCTCGATCATTATTTTGTTATAAAGCTTAACCGCGATATGAGATCACATTTTTCCCATGAGATTTCTTATAATATCCTCGCTAAAGTACCCTGTACCATTCATCCCATCAATGTTGCAAAACAGTACGTATGCTCAAAACTGAATAACAGTTCGCAAACTGAAGCTCGTGTTAGTTCCAGCCATGACTACGAGATGGCGCTACTAGTACGACAGGAAAGCAAAAAGAAATTGTTCTAACAAACGACTCGACTGACAAATGATATTTAATTTGTAAGCAGATGTCTCCAGTATTTTTAACGAGTCAGTGGTTCTGATTAAATGGTAAGGCCGAATTTATTGGTGTGAATTTTTGGGTGAGATTTTAAGTTTTGAAGAATATTTTCTGTAAATTAATCAGGGTTAAGTTTGAAGTCATCTCAGATAATTTGGTATGATATCAGTTCGTGGCTAAATAATAACAGCCGCTCGGGTCGATCTTTAGGTTAAGCCGTGCTTGCCTAGGTTGGTCTGTGGATGGGTGACCGCGCATTACATACCGAGTTTCCTCCGTGCCTCGGAAAGCACGTTAAGCCGTTGGTCCCGGGTGTCATTTGTAGATCTTTGACAGTCGTTACAGGTAGTCAGTGGCCCAAAAAGTCTGACAACCAGTCTTACCAAGGAGTATCGTAATACCCAGTACTAACTGGGTTGTGGAGGTCAGATAGGCAGTCGCTCCATGTAAAATCTGGTATTCAGCTATATCCGGTTAGACTGGAAGCCGACCCCAATATAGTTGGGAAAAGGCTAGGCAGATGATGATCAGTTAAAGGAATAAAAACCGAATACTTTAATACCGGTTTATACCTACCCTCAAAACTACCTGTTGGGAACTACTACTGAGTGAGCTTTACTTGTTTTATGAAAAAGTCAATAGTAAGGTTTTGCTTTAGTACCTAAGGTCAAATCATTTATTTTTAGACAAATTGTTTTACATAAACATGTTGTTTTACTGGCCATTGACTATGTAAAAATTATAAAAATTGCGTTTTATGATTTTAAAATTATTCAGATTACAGAAATTTATCAAATTAATTATTAAAACAATCGCTTACGTAACTTGCAACGTCATGTAAACTTTAAAAAAAAACATTGAGTTTAATCTACAACAAGTTTTTTTCTATTTCACTGAAAGTTACGAAAATGTTGAAAAATAAAGACTATTTGGATTGAATTCGAGTGGTAAACAAATGAAAGAGATCAAGCTAAAAATTAGTAATCAAATAAAATAATTATCTTGATAATTTCGAAACCTGCAAAAATGACAAAAACGAAACTACTTTTGAATTCACTCAAAACTTTCAGAGACTACTTGACTTGTTTACGAAATACGACAGTGTTTAGCGGAATCCATTTGAATACTTTCGTAAACAACACTGCAATACAAGCTGTGACTTGACAATTTAATAAAAACAAACATTGCGGATTGAATCAAAATTAACGGAACACAAAATGTATAGCTGAGTGTTTGAGCGCACAATCAAGATATGCGGGAAACTGGATGCGAACACGGTTGAGCGCTTTGCTTTTAGTGTTGTGACTTTGTAAATATATCGATATCGATAAATAGTTCAGCATGCTTTTTCTAGCACTTCAGGGACTTTGTCAGGATGGGCGCTGTTGGTAAACTTTTGTGAGATTGTCTGTCGGAACTTTATTGAAAAAATAAGATGGTGGCGCTTGTTCCGAGTATGGCCAGGCGATAAAAACCAACACGATATGATCATCCCTATTGTGCTGGGTTTTATCGCCTGGACTCAATTCAAGGTAGCGTCCATACGCCTGCTTGAATTGAGTACGTACATCAAATGCATAGCAACTTTAGAAAAGGAAGTAAACAGTAAATCAGTAAGAAACCAAATAAAATTTAGTCTCACAACATACGAGCTGGAGTCCGCTTTAACCATCTGAACTTTCCATTAGAATTTTTTTTTTTTGGATTCATGTACGTATTGCGTAATCATCACTTGTTTCGGTGAAGGAAAACATCGTGAGATAACGAAACTAGCATGTCTGGGAGATATTTCTCAACGGTAAAGTCAATTCAATTCAGTACATTCGGAAGAAGCTGGCAGTTTCGTCACGACGGTAATGTTTTCCCCATTGTTTGTGTTTTTATTTTAGTATATTCGTGTAAATGTCTATTTACATTTATCAAAATTTTGATATATATTTATAGTATTTGATATATATTTATAGTATTTTATAGATCCTTATAGCTAATCCTGTATTAATTAAAATTGTTTTCAGATATACACCTACCACTGTTTGTCTCTGTATCACCCAAAGGTTGACTGGTAGAAAATGCCTATGGCATTAAGTCCACCGTGTACTTTTGTGCTTGAAGTGATAAATAAATAAATTCAGAGGCCCATGGGCGGCATAAAAACGATTGCACCGGGTTAGGCATTAACCACACGAAAGAAGATTAGAATCTATATTTTAACTGCATGTTCGGTTTATGAACGAGTTTTTTTTTTCGATAAAAATCATAAATAGCTGTGACGGTTGTTTTAAAAAAAATCTTCGATATTAAAAGTCCACGAAAGTGTTTTCAATATTTACCGAAAAATTAGAGTTTTTAATTTGTTTGATATGGCCAGAGTTAGATTTCAACAAATATTAATTTGATTGTCAAACAATGAAATTAAATTGAATTTTGATACAAGATAATCTTAGTGCTGAGTTGGTCAATATTTACTTTTCTACTTCCAATGGAATTTCTAATAATATTAACTTTATATTCGCAAACTGATTCGTTGATCACAAGTGGTCACAAGTTACTGCCAAGCTTGATGCTGCAACTATCTCGGGCAAAGTGCTATTGGATTTTCCATCAGGAATTTTCCAGAAGTAGTCTGAAGTCTGGAGTTGTGTCCCAATTAATTGGAACTTGTACATAACTGGCGATTAGTGGTGAAACGAGGTCACCTCTGCTTTAACCTTTGGGGAAAGCTGGCATTATGTTATGTATAATATATTTTCATCAATCCTACTTATCTTACTTCAAGCTAATATTATAAATGCAAAAGTTTGTGAGGATGCATGTATGGATATTTGATAATCTTTGAAAACTACTAAACGAATTTGGATGAAATTTAGCATACAGATAGTTTATAACCTGGATTGACACATAGGATACTTTTATCCCTGTAGTATGATCCCGTGGGACAATTTGTTTAGCTCCACGCGGGCGAAGCCGGCATAGTTACTTAGTAAAACACACAAATATCACACAATACCAACACGCTTTAATATCAACATAAAGTAAAAGCCAAACTCGACAATATTATCGATATGCACATCTATGTTTACCTGGATGATCTAGCTCAAGACCTAATCAAGTTATCACAGAATTGCACAGGTCACACGTATCTGTGGGTTACGCTTGACAGCGCATGGCGTAAATAATCAATCCACTACGTAATTCAATGATCGACAATTGTCGGGTGCAGCACTAATCAGAGAAACTACGCCAAACGCCTCTGTGGAGACCTACAAGGTTACCCTTGCGATTGACAAGAACCTTAGTGATTGAAACTTAAGAGTTGTTTTCAAATATTTTGTTATTAGTTAACTTTGTAAAATCAGTCGTATAGCGGAGACAAGTGAAGTCGATTTGGGTTGGCTCGCGTTTGGTGACTTTGGATGTATATACATATTGATATATTCTTAGGATTATCGTGGCTTCCAAGTTTAGTAGGGTCCCAATTTCATACTTTATCTTCGCGTTGCTTTTCGGAAGTTTGGTATAAATTGATTTTCCGCCAGATCTAAAATAAAAAAAAAAACGAATGGACGAAGATAATATGCATCTTTTCATCTCATACTGGGCTTACTTTTATTGCATTTTATAATCATAACAAAATGACTCTACCAGAACACCTCATAACTCTTAGTTCAACAAGCAAGGTCAAGCGACTCAAGTCACACTAGATTCGCCCCTCCTCATCACATGTCCAAACCAAGACAGTCGACCCAGCCCAGCCCAGGTATAAATAATTATATTCGCAATTTTTCAGATACCTACCTTTTTTCCATATCCACAACTGCTCCCGAATTTAAGAAAACCCAAAATCGTCCCCTAAACACTAATTTACTAACAAAAACATAACATCTACTGAATTTCAGTAATAGCGCCAATTTGTGCGATGCTCCTCTCGCCCGTTTATGGCCCGCCTTTATTTTGATAAGCCTCTGAGGGAAGTTGATACTTATTGCTCTGTATATATTGGTATGTTTTTATGTACATACGTAGATGTGTTAGGTTGGTTTTGAATTTTATTTTTAGTCCTACAATTTTGGATTTGATAATGCTTTAGGTCTGCATTATCGATAAGACAGGGCTAAACTGATAACCTTTTCCCTGCAGTGGGTCGATAAAGGTCTTCTTCTTCTTCGTGTCGATGATGCCTATGGTTATTTAATTAAATTTGTGTCAACCAGAATCCAGTCACATTAAATTGCTGGAGGAGTTGCATAAAGAGCAGCTCAGGAGGTGGGCCACGGTTTGGGATGAGACTCTGCAGTCGCACTCAGCTTTATCGGAATACCCCCACCGGGCCAAGTTGTACCTGCAGCGGCCCACCTGGCTTCTAATTCCGTTTGGTTGCGTCATTACTGCAAAAATCACAAACCAACAATGGATCGACTTCGCAACACAGTCAGTTGCTACGCCAGCTACGAGTTCGTAGCCATTTGCTACGAGCTACTAGATCGTAGCAGCGTAGCATCCTGATACTGTCACCAAAAAAGGAGGTGACGCATATTTGTCTTTTTTTTAAAACAGTTGTTCTTTAAACATTCTTTGCACACAAACAACCTGTAAATGTCGCAATTACATGGAGCTAAGCTCATTGAGCCTGACCTAAAATAAAACCATTAAAATTCGAATTTCAGTAAACACATACAATACAAAATGTTGAACCCACATTATGAAAACCTTAATAGAGTGTAGTTACAGGTAGATAGGCTATTACCTACGGGAACCATCGCGACCCTTTTCTCCTAACAACTTTTATGACATACATACACACAAACATATTATAAATGCAGCCTGTTATTTTGTAAAGCGAGTTTTCGTATCAACATTTAGGAAGATTTATGAATTATTTTTTAATGAGATTTTGTTTAAGCAAGTAGGTTGTTAAAAGAAGGTTAATGATTAATTTTAATTTAAGTACATTATACTGATACCCTACATATTTTAGTACATACAGCTAAAATTGTAAATTAGTAAAAGTGTAAAAAAATTGTCAAAGTACTTTTATGCCTCTATAAAATCATCATAACATCACGCCTGTATTCCCCGAAAGGTTAGACAGAGGTGTACCCACATTTCGCCAGCTACGTTTTTTAAGTCCCAACGTAATAGGGGGCGACCCCATTGCCATCAACCGGACACAAATCCGACTCCGTGGCGGCTACTGAGAAATTCCTAATGGAAAAACCCAATACCACTTTGCTTGACCCGGGAATCGAACCCAAGACCTCATACTCAGCGGTCGCGCTTGGCGACCACTAGACCAACGAGGTAGTTGCCTGTTTATCGGGAACACTTAAAAAAGCAAGCATACATGATGCGTCCGATCAAACCCAAAGGCATTTGGCTAACATTTTGAAGCAGTAAAGAAATAAAAAACAGAAAACCAAAATGATATTAATATGTCTGCCGCCTGAGGCTTCCGGATGTGTAACGAGCAAGTGTAAATACTTTAACCCGTGTTTATCGCTTCCCTTGCACGAGTTTTTATTTTTCCTGCAATTTGCTGCGAATTTGCACTGAATTTTTTTTTTTATAATTTAGTAAAGAATAATGAGGGAATTTTCATAAAATTCCACCAAATGTGGTAGCTCCTAAGACTTCATCATCATCATTTCAGCCAAAAGACGTCCACTGCTGGACATAGGCCTCCCCCAAGTGTCGCCACATTAACCGGTCCCGTGCGACTCGCAAAGATTTACTAACACAAAAACGATTTATCTAGTGATGATGTTATCGCCAAATATCAAAACTGTATAATAGCAGGCAGTGGCGAAGGTTTCATACAACTCGATTCCTATCAGATTCCATTTGAAAAATGGCACAGTCAGTATTCTATGGACAAATAATATAATGACATAAAGATATGTACTTGGGCTTACTTCTTATAAATTGACCCTTCGCTACTGATAGCAGATATACTCGTGAAGTTTCTCAAGAGAAAATGGTCCAGAATGGTCGTAGAGTAGCTCAGGGTGACAGTATCCACATACAGTTCAAAATAGCTTGACTTCACATGACACTGCTTTTTGATATTAGTACCATCGGGAAGTAATTTAATCATAACATAACATCACGCGTGTAATCCCCGAAGGGTTGAGCAGAGGTGTATCTAATAGTACACCCGATATTTCGCCAGTTATGTTTAAGTCCCATGTAATAGAGGGCAAGCCTATTGCCATCAACCGGGCACAAATCCAGACTCCGTAGCTGCTACTGAGATATTCCTGATAGAAAAACCCAATAACACTTTGCTCGACACGGGGATCGAACCTAGAACCTCATGCTCAGCAATCATATTTGCGACCACTACACCAACTAGGGAATTATAAATGCACGATTAACAGTCTAAGTGGACTTCGCTTAGTGAGTAGGTACCTAGTGAAAACTTTTAATGAGCCTGATTAAGTTCAGTCAAGTTCCAGGTGGACAATAACAATTCGCCCAACCCGGGAATCGAACCCAGAACCTTATACTCAGCAGTCGCGATTTCGACCACTAGAGCAACGAGGCAGTCATAATTTAATAATAATTTAATCAATCTGCTCGATGACCGATCTATTATTTACAATGTTAACCCGTGGTAACCTAGTAACCTCTCCCATCATACTCTAAAGCGAACCAACCCTCACAGCACACAGATTAAATAATACGAGCACACAATCGAGACGTAAAAGTAAACAGGCAAATTGTCTAAACAGTCGAGCATTTTGCGGCAATAATAGCTCGTTCTGTATTCAGTACCCTCACATTGATATTGGTCGTTCGGGAGGTTTGTGCATAAGTGGGCTACTAGCGTGTTTAGTTTTTATGCTTGGGTTAGCTCGAGGTAAACTGAATTTGTAATGATGTACTGAAAAGAGAGTGTTGTATTTATTTATTTATTTATGTGCACACAAAATACTTAATAAGACATTACATTAAGATAGAAGAGCAGAAAGGTACTGCTTATTTAATTAGAAATCTCTTCCAGCAGACTTGCGAGAGGAAAGTAGGATTAGAAATGTAGGCACAGTGTGTAGAAAAGACAAAACAGGAAAGTTGAAATTGGAACTTAAAACAAAGTTATACCTATATAAAATAAACATACATACAAATATATACATATAAAACAAATACTAGTCCTGCAAATATATACCTATAATATATATCCAGTATAGAGTCTTTTACTAGTATTCAAATAATATTTATTAAATTTTTTAGGGTTCCGAACGCGAAGGGGATTTATACGGGACTAAGCCACTGCTGTCCGTCCGGCCGTCTGTCTGTCAGCGGCCTGTATTTCATGATCCAAAATAGGTAGACAGTTGAAATTTCCACAGAATGTGTATTTCTGTTGCCGCTATAACACCATCAATAATATTTTTTTTATATTTTTAAATGTTTTTTATTTTGTTTTTTCTAAGGAATATTTAAAAATGTAAACAATTTGTAAAAATATAAATAAAAGAAAAAGAATAAATTAAAAATTAAAGGGTACTACGATGGTACGGAACCGACTCCGAACCGGAGTCCGACTCGCACTTGACCAGATTTTTAGAGCTTCGTTCACATGGTATACAACCACGATGGTTAAAATAATACAGCTTTATAGTGGGTCAGCTTTGTAGTTCCTGATTGGATAAAACCTTTTGGAGGACAGGTTTAATAGCTTGACCTCACATAACATTTGAGTACCACAGCTAAACCTTGGGGGCATTTTGTCGCTTGTTCCGATGGTCACCAGTACAGTCGGTTAAGTGTGTCAATATTGATAAAATATTGTTTTAACAACCTATGCTAAAGGCCTTGAATCAGTCATTTACAATTTAATAACAGTTGGTATTTTACAAAAAAAAAAAACAGGATCCGGAGTTGTCATTCTTCAGAAACTTACCTGCACACATATTTTTGACTAATATTACAAATAAAGAACTAACTAATGCCGTACAACGTGGCAACGCCGCCAGTCTCTTGGGGACGTTACCAGTTGACAGCGTTGAGGACCAGTTTTTTGACGCCATTTTTTGGTTTATTGTCAAGTTAGTTACTTTACGTTGTTTATTAATTTTCAAATTATTTACATTATATACAGACTACAAATATAACTAAACTAATGATAAAAATAAGGCTAAAAGTAAGAAAATATAAACAACTAAAAAACGACGACAATAGGACACTTAGGCGTCAAAGTACTCCTCCGCATCGCTGTCATCTGGAAATCATCGTTGTTTTCATTTATAAATATACGAGTATATACTCGTAACATTGTTATGATTTGGCTAAATAACAAAATAACAAACAAAAAATTCAAAAGCAAGGCCAACAACCCATTTAACTTACTATTCTCCCATAAATCACAATAATCCTAACATTACTTCTAACACAATATTACGGGTTTCTATCATAAAGCATACGACCTTGTATTCGTAAGCGAAAAACTTGTATTTTTTTCTATGAGCCCTCATAAAATACTAGAGGCCAATAATCTCTATTTATTAAACCTACCCAGGGGTCCGAGTTGACCACAAGTTTGTACATAACTGACTAACGAGATAACTTTCTTACGATGTGATGTCTGATATATACTAATCTGTAGGGCAAGGTGTGGATGTGTAAAAAATGGAGGCGAATTAATATTTACATAACACTGTAATATCCAGTTTGTACGGTGCAACCGCACATTCTGCAGTTCAGCAGTTTACTTCACATTAATTTCAACTCATAATATTTAGTTCAATTCGCGTTGAGCTATCAAGTCAGCCAGCGTTCTCGTTACAGCCAACAAGGGCCGTGTCACTCACTTCACTTGCACACCATCAGTCCATTAAGCTCATTTGACCTTTAGTACCTTTCGGACAATACAGTAGTGTTTTAAAGTACTTTACCTTCTTTTATTCCAATCACCCATCATCTAAAAGTAATGTATGGTCTAGCAAGGGATCATACACAGTTATTTATTAATCATCTCAATACATAAACAGAAAAAAAGTCATAAGTTCAGGTGGTGTGGTTCTTCTTTCGTGTGGTTAGTGCTTAACCTGGTGTCAGAGTTTTTACGCCGCCCATGGCCTTCTGACTTGGCTTTACATGCCGTCGAGAAATATCTCTCAGGCATGCGACATTTTCCTTCACAGAAGGAAGTGATAATTATACAATACGCAGATGAATCCGGAAAATCAGAGGTGCGTGTCTTGGGTTCGAACTCAAGACCTATGATTTCGCAGTTCGACGATCACACTACTAGGCTATCACTGCTGCTATGTTGTGGCTTGGTGGGAGAAATTACAGAACCCCACCTGTTACGATCGTTACACACTCCTTTAGCTTCGTCCCCGATCATTATTTTCTAAAATTGGTCAGTGGTCGAACAGATTATGAGAGGTTAAGTTACTGATAAAAAGAAAATGGATACCATACGACTTGATCCTTAGCAATTTCTAGCTTGATTAACTTACTTATTTATTGATTGTTTAAATGGAAATCGTGTATTGCACGCCTTCTCATGTCTGTCACGTGTTTTCATGTCTGTCACGTGTTTACATGTCTGTCACGTGTTTTCATGTCTGTCACGTGTTCTCATGTCTGTCACGTGTACTCATGTTTGTCACGTGTACCCATGTTTGTCACGTGTTCCCATGTCTATCACGTGTTCTCAAGTCTGTCACGTGTTCTCATGTCCGTCACGTCTTGTCATTTTCACTTTCGCTTAGTTTATCATTTGCGGAAAACATCGTGAGGAAACCAGCATGCCAGAGATATATTTGTCGACGGCATGTAAAGCCAAGTCAGAGGCTTATGGGCGGCATAAAACTCTGACACCAGGTTAGGCACTAACCACACGATTAAGATTGAGAAGAGCGTTAGCGGCAATAGAATTCTTATACTAACAAAACGGTTATTTATTGAGTTAGCTGGTTCAGTACTAAATGCCAGCTTCTTCTAGATTGTGTGATCCTAACACCAATTCTTCAACCGTCCTCCACCCTTCTCAGAACCTTCTCATACTTAGCCTTTTTCAAGTTCATCTGCATGGAGCTGTATCACACTGTTATCAAAACTAATCACCAACTTGTTATACCACATCCAAGCCTACCCACATTCATTGATGTTGAATCAAACAAGTTGAACGAAACATGGTGCTCGGCGTAAATTCATCCATCGTCCCGGATACCGAGTTAATTAGGAAATAAATGGAATACGTGAGACTTTTGGAATACGTTAGTTTCTGACTAGTTCGTATAGTTTGGGAGTGGCAGTTCTTGGGGCGAAGGAGTTGACAAGATGGCGAAATGATTTTGTTTAGGGTTATGTTTTTTGGAGTGAGAAATATCGATACTAATATTATATCATCTGCCTAGCCTTTTCCCAACTACGTTGGGGTCGGCTTCCAGTCTAATCGGATGCAGCTGGATACCAGTATTTTACATGGAGCGACTGCCTATCTGACCTCCACAACCCAGTTAGTACTGGGTAATACGATAGCCCTTGGTAAGACTGGTTGTCAGACTTTTTGGGCCACTGACTGTCTAACGACTGTCAAAGATCTACAAATGACACCCGGGACCAACGGCTTAACGTGCTTTCCGAGGCACGGAGGAAACTCGGTATATAATGGGTGGTCACCCATCCACAGACCAACCTAGGCAAGCATGGCTTAACCTAAAGATCGTCCCGAGCGGCTGTTATTATTTAGCCACGAGCTCCTCGATACTAATTTGTAAGTATGTATATGTATATAGGGGTCATCTCCAGAACGAATTATCCAATTCTAAAAATTCTTTCACTGACAGAAAGCTACATTATTCGTGGGTGCCATAGGCTCTAACGTTGGTGCGCTTGCCAAACCGAATATGTGCATTTTAAGAACTTTTCAGGACAACATAAAAACTGTTTTTTTCGTAATGAATGAATAGAAGAAGAAATCAATGAATCTTCTGAAAAAATAAAAATAGAACAAAATATGGCAAAAAATATCTATTTTAGTGTAAGATAATAAAAAACTTATAACATTCGTGTATGAAAGCTAAAATATTTTTTTTGTTGTGTACACACATTATCAGGTTTGGCAAGCGCACCGACGATAAATTATATTTCTATCATGCATTTTAGCCGATCACAATTTTTGTGGACGAAATCGCGGGCGAAGTGCTAGTTTCTTAGGGTGCGTCCACATCTGGCGAATGTGCCGCAAATGTGCAGCTCGCGAGCCGTTTGCGAACTGCGCGCGTGCATTTTATGTTCGTACGCAGCCCCTGCGCCATCCGCGCGCCGCTCGCGCGCTTCCTCGCGCCGTACTCGAGCGGCGCAGGAGGTGCGCGCGTGCCAGTCGCGATGCACCTCACAAATTCAAGCAAATTCACAACTGAGGCTCAAGTTCACGAGCAGCGCGCGCGCTGCATGCGCGCCCTACTCGAGCCTTGCTAGGGCTGCACTAGAGCGGCGCACCAAATATAGGCTGTAACCGCACGCGCGCAGCTCGCGGGCAGCTCGCAAACGGCTCGCGAGCTGCACATTCGCGGCACATTCACCAGATATGGACGCACCCTTATATTATTCTCCTATTGCCTTATTAGTCTAGTGGTCACAAGCTCGAGTCCTTGGTTTCAATTTAGCAGTCAGGCAGTGTTACTAGGTTTCATCAGGAATTTCTCCCCGGGGTCCCAGTTGGTGCTCGGTTTGTACCAGTAGGCTCGCTCCCTATTACATGAAACTAAAACTCAGGTGTAATTACGGTATACTTTAGGCACACCTCCATCAATCCTTTTGGGGATTACAAGCGTCTTGTTATGATTGTTATTTGATTTGCTCAATGCAAAAAATCATTATCTATAAGACCGACCGCTTTAATGAGTCCTCCGCCTTGCCCCATCAAAGGCACATTAAGCGTTAACAAAGTCCTAACAATACCCCACAGGTTATTTGCTTTAAAATAAGGGTATCATTTAAGCTATCGCCAATTTAATTAGTTTTGTGTTTCTTAAATAATAGGGTTTGCCCGCAAAATAGCAGATTTGTCACCAAAATTTAGTCCCCAAACAATATAAAATCAATTCCACAATAAATCACATAAAATCATGGAGATATAGGATCCAGTACCAAATAAATGTTTTTGTATGTATTATAATAGGTTTGTCCTAATAGATATTTAAGCAAACTAATAAATTTTCTAGGAAATTTATAAAATTTCGTAGGATTCTAAACAAGAGATAAACTGTATTATTTTACGGCCACATTTTCGCACGGGGCTCCTATTTCTGTTTGCAGGGTTTAAAGTAACCTGACCTAACCTAAAGTCGGGGTGCCCCAAGTCCCGAGATTTGCGATAATCGATTTATTTGGTGACAGATCTACCATTCTGAGCACAAAGCTATTATTTAAGTAATGAAACTACTATTATAACAACGAAGTTTATATTCATCTAATGCACTACAATTTTATTGGTAATCCATCTCTTATTGTACACATATATTAACATTAATTTGATAATTCATACCTGGGAACACTTTTTGTTTATTTGAGAACGAAAATATTTCGTGGCGATAGATCTATTTATTAGATGATACAACTTGATGACAAATATAAATTTTGGTGACAAGAAATATAGTCCCTTTAAAATAACCATAATCCACGTAGGTGTTACGATACTAATTGAACCAATACGTGATCAACCTTCAGAATATTGAAATTAAATTAATACCTTCGCGAGGACTCATTAAAGAGGTCGGTCTAAAGCTATTTTTGATTTGTATTTATTTGGTGAATATATTCAGGAACATAACTTGTATAACTGAACAAATGGTCTGGACACAAAATATTCCGAAGCAATAATGCACTATAGTCTTTCAAGAACTTAATTTGCACAGCTGTTACTGTTAAGAAACTTCCTTTGTTTACACGTTACGATACGACTGCAACATCGTAGGCCGTGATGATGTCTCCCGAGTTTTTTTTTTTCACAATGTAAAGGATCTGAAAGTACTAGTATTTCTGGAACTAGGCTTTTTAATTATGTTCGCAGTCTAACATGCTTTTGCAAGATAATTATTATACTTAAATAACTCGTCACCGTTGCTGTCAAAACGACGAAGGACTCAAAATCAGAATATTTTATTTCACATAGGCCTCGATGGGCACTTTAAAACGTCGACCGACAAAAAGGTGCACGGTTCGGGTTGTCGTTTCCTATGGAGAAGAACCGGCAAGAAATTCCATAGTTACTCTTTTCAAATCATTTGGTACCTCTACAGTACAATACCTGTGTCTCTAGCCCTTCTGAGCTTACAAGCGTAATTATTATGTTAGAAATGTTCAGAAATCGTGAAGTATAAAATCGTTCCGAAGACGCAGCTGCGGTTAGGACGTGTAATAGTGCAAAAGATGCCAACAAAACAGAAACGAGAAAATGGGTAGTAGGAACCTTGTCCAATACCTGCGTTTCTTGTGTGAAAAATACGGATGCGTAGTAGGCTGGTACCGCGTTCACTCAGTATTTATTTATTTATTTATTTTATTTGGCTCTTCAACAATGAGTACACTATTTCATATAATATAATAAAACATTACAAACTTAAGTCTAAGTGCCCCATTACTTAAAGAAGAGCACTTCATGCACTATACAATGCGCCTAAATATCTAATTTAACAATGAGTAAAAAAAAAATGATTAAAAATACAAAAAAAAGAAAAACAACAGCAGCATCGATAATATTAGGTAAGTAAGTTAAGGTAAGCCAAACAGAATTAAACTTAAACTTAATTATTATTTTGAAACTTAATCATTTTCTTGAGAGTAGGCACAGATGTGTGACATAAGTCGATGTCTTCATCATGTTCCTTGTATACAGAATACATTCTATATAATGAGCAATGTTGCCTTAGGTTAGTATTGCATTTTGGCATCAAAACAGTTTGTTATTTGAACTTCTAGGTAGGTTTCGAGGCACATGGAAGGATACTCTACTGAGTAACTCAGGACAGTTCAAAGAGCCTGCTACTAGTTTTTTAAGAAAAATTAAATCCAACATATCTCTTCGCTGCTCTAACGAGACAATCCTAAAATATTTTAATCTTTCCCGGTACGAATTCAGACTTTTACCCATACCACAATGATAAGTAAGATGCCATAGGAACCCTTTCTGCAATCGTTCGATACGCTTGATGTGCACATTATATTTAGGAGACCAGACAACACTACAATATTCCAGGTGACTTCTGACTAGCGAGTTGTACATAATTTTTTTGGTTTTAAAGTTTTTAAAGGTTTTGCACTCTCTCATGACGAGTATACTTGTACTGAGTGAATGTCTCGTGTGGATTTGAATAGAGTTTTGTGAAATGGATGAAAATCCATTTCACAAAACTCTATTCAAATCAAACTCTATTCAAGTCCTATGGTTTAAGCTCTACAGCTTAAACCAATTGCATATAAGGGGCTGGTTACCCTTGTTCTTGCTGAAACTACTTTCAGCAAGAACAAGGGTAACCAGCCCCTTATTTTTCACCTCTTTCAATTTCATTTTTGGCACCTCCGTTTTTTCGGATTCATGTGCGTATTGTATAATTATCACTTGCTTCGGTGAAGGAAAATTTTGTTAGGAAACTAAATCAGCATGCGTGAGAGACATTTCTTGACGGTAAGTAAAGCCCAGTCAGAGGCCCATGGCATAAAAATTCTGACACCAGGTTAGTCACTAACCACACGAAAAAAAGGAGAAGACCCGCCTCTAAAATTTTGAAGTGATTTCTATTCTGTCTTTTGTCTGTTCACATAAACATAACTTTAACTACACATTTAGGAATCTTAGCGGGAAGTTTTGCCAGTGAGTTTCTTATGACATAAAATCTTTTTTAAATCGAACAAAATTACAAAAACAACACCCTCAATCCATTAGAACCTATTCTAATAAACTACCAAATTGATATACTAACTAAACTGTACCAATATAAATACTGCACTGTACTGAAGTACCTGTTATTTACGAAATACATAACACGGTCGGTAACTTTACAAAGCAAAACAAATATAATTGAGTTTAGTCACAGCGCTGGTTGGCAGCTCGTTAAAATTTAACGTTTCAAAAAAGTGGACGGTGTTTTGAAATGGATAGCTACCCGGTAATAGGTCCCCGGGTTGAGTGAGTTAGTATAAACCATAACAACATCACGGCTGTAATTCCCGAAGGGTTAGGTTATGGTGTCTAAAAGTACACCCACATTTCGCCCGTTATGTTTAATTTCCATGTAATAGGGGCGAGCCTATTGCCATCAACCGGCCACAAATGTAGACTCCGTGGCTGCTACTGAGAAACTCCTGATAGAAAAACCCAATAACACTTTGCTCGACCCGGGGATCGAACCCAGAACCTCATGCTCAGCAATCACATTTGCGACCACTGGGAATTATAAATACACGATGAACAGTCTAAGTGGACTTCGCTTAGTGAGTAGGTACCTAGTGAAAACTTTTAACGGGCCTAATTAAGTTCAGTCAAGTTCCAGGTGGACTCGGTATAAGTAGACTGCTATCGACACGCTAGTAAGAAGTGCCCGATTACAATTAGGCATATCTTAATGTAGCTAGATAAACTATTTATTCAGTGCACACAAAAGACAGCGCAATACACCGAAGCACAATTAAATGATACAAATTACATGAATATACCATATAAGGTTTATCTTTTCATACACGAAATATTTTAAGAGTAACTTCTATAAGTCGTAAAGTCGCCATAGCAACGAAAAAAAAATATCAGTGTTTTTTTTTTACGAGATTATTATAATTCAAAATTTTTTTGAGACTTTGCATAAAACCTTTACTCCCATATTCTACCAATGACAGTAGGTAAATACGACGTAGTAAACTAGCGTAATGGATGTTCAAAAATAAGGAGCTAGTATTTATTTTGTGGGTCAAGTAATTTTAAATTATTTATTTTTCATAAAAATATACTCAGATAAAAAAAAAATGCCTTGAAATGGCTTCGTTACAGCCGTTAGATGATTCCCTGAAAATATTTCGTGTATGTAATAGTTAGACCTTATATACTTATGTAAAATCAAGGTACCAATATACAAAAAGAAAAACTTATTTAAGAAAGAAGTATAGTAACACCATGATATTATAGGTACTTCAAATAAAATAACAAGTGTTTGACCTCCGTGAATATTTATATTACGCCTTCGGGTATAACATAGCGCGCTTGTTACTTTTTATAACAACTGTATTGTACCTGTGTTAAGAAATGAATAAATGGTTTATGACTTATGACTATACAAGGTGCGGTGTCAATATGTCATTCAAGTAACCCGAAAATTCGAATGGATTTTTTAGACAATTTGGTTTCCTCAGAGATCATTGCTAAAGCAATGGGGCTCACTTTCCTTACATGTATCATTTTGTAATTCTGACTCATCTGATTGTTAATTTATTAAAGACTTACTTAAGCCCGCGGGCGTAGAGGTGGGTAATTGTCCCACGGGATCATACTACCCGGATAAAAAGTATCCTATGTATGTGTAATCCAGGTTATAAACTATCTGTGTGTCAATTTTCATTTAAATCCGTTCAATATATTTTGCGTGAAAGAGTAACAAACAAACATTCATCCATCTATCCTCACAAACTTTCGCATTTACCTTTTCCTAACCTACCTACTTACTACCTACCTACTGCCTACCCACTACCCACCCAATACCTACCCACTACATTTTTATATTATATAGATTATTAAGTAGTAAGAAGATTTATAATAGAAGTAAGACTCCATGCTAATGTGGGGAGTTTCTTTCTAAATAACTAGAGCAAGCAAAGAAAATATTTCACTCAAGAAAAAGTTCAAGTAACACCAGAACCTTAAAGTTAGTTTTTTAATTAAAATACAGGGTTCATTTAATAGTTCTCAGCCGGTTAGTTAAACACGCATAAGATTTAATCAGCGCTTATTAACTTTTCTCGTGTTAATTACAAATCTAAAGGGCGACGGCTGCAGTCGTAGTTAAACTGTATAGCCAACTTAACTGGAAGTTATACCGATAGTTTGCCACAAAGTAAAAGAGATAGCGATTAGCTTTAGAGGAGGTAGCGATGTAATCTGTCATGTACAGTCGCCAGCATTATCAAGTTAACACAAACTGTTCAATTTTCTCATTCGATTTTGAACTTAACCATCAACATTTTATGGCTTGAAATCTTTTGGAGAATTTTGACAGTTTGTGGTAACTTGATTTGCTGGCGACTGTACCTACACCTGCACTTCAAGTGACACGTAAAATGCCAATGACGCTGCGAATAACATGGCTACTTATTAGGCCGATATAATTTGATATACAAGACATACCATCGATAACAATACAAAATAAAAATAAGAGATTAATATGCCCTGACACTGACAGGATCAACTGATTCTTTGGATTCTTATGTTTTGAGTTTCTCACGGATAAGATACAAAATGAAGTTATTCAGAAATGAACTGCTCTTACCAATGTAGATGAGTCTGGCATCTAGAACAAACTGGATGCGATGGAATTTGGAAGAGAGCCGGGTAATTTCAATTAATTTGTTAGTTTAATAGAAACAGTGTAGGTATCGCTCCCAGAGTATTTTCATTGCATGAAACCCATCTTTCGCCCACATGGTTTACGAGCCTAACGGAATAAATCCTGACAATCCGACGTGTATATAGTTAGTTTGATCTATAGATATCTTAATCTTATAACTTATACCACAGACAATACCGTTGGGTGAGAGCAGCCATTAACTCTGTTATGGGATGGGTAAACGAATTTTTTTTCTTGTTCCTTTACTAGCCACTAAGCGGGTGCTAGTGCTCGTTTTTTCAAAACAGTTAATAGCCTGCTGGATAGTAAGGTTTTTTTTTAAAGCTATTACTTTGAATTTTGCAACGGGATCGTGTATGCAGCCAGTCTGTTATTTAAAGGTTTTTAATTGTTTTTGTATGGTAAGGTTTAGTTGGTTTCTGAAACTCGATACTCTAATCTTATTTTATTCGGTTTGTGGCTGACAATGAATGTGTGCTCTATGGTTCCATATTTGTTTAAAAATATTCGTAATTAGAACACAGACAAACCAAATAACTGCTTGATTGTTGATGACTTGTTCTGTTGCGTCTGGAAAAGATCTGGTTAAATTTCTGTTCTATTTATAGTAGTGCAGTATTTTTCGCCTAGTACCTACCTTAATGAAGATTTTGATTGCAATAGGCTCGCTTCCATGGTCTTAAACATAACTGGCGAAATAATACCTCTGAATAACCCTTCGGTATAACAGCCGTGATGTTATGTTATTTTACCTACCTTAGTTTTCCTTTTATGACTGCGGAAATGAACATAATCAGCCTATCTTGTTCCCATTGCTGGGACAGGAGCCTCTTGCAAGTCAGAGGAAGTGGGCCACTACAACACGTGGATCCATGGAGGTTTAAAGAAGTTAAAATTATTTTCGAATTTTTGATTCTACGACATTTTACGTTTTCCTAAGACGACGCCGTGTTTAGTTTTTAATTGTTTTGAGAGTAGATCATCACCACTCACATGCCCTTATCCCAATTTGTCTGGGGGCCGGCGAAGCATGTCTTCTTCTTTCATTCTTCTCTATTACTCGCCATCTCATCAGACACCTCCTTTCTTGCCATATCACTCTTATAGTCCATTCATCGAGAGTAATATTATCATCATCATTATCATTTCAGCCGAAAGACGTCCACTGCTGGACATAGGCCTCCCCCAAGTGCCGCCACCATACTGCGATGGCCAACCCACCTGCCAAGCGTGGTGATTATGGCAACCAAATACCCCAATGAGAGTAATACGTATAAAATAAATTACACAAATAAAGCGCCTGCTTATGTTCGACGACAAACCGTAAATCAGTTACAACTGGGCCACTACTATTTCAATAATTATTTCGTACTAAAAACCTTAAACAACAACTCATTGAGTTGTTCCAAGAACTTAATTTTCTGTTCGTGCCATGTTTCTTGCAGTTTTCGAAGAGATAGTTAGTTCTTCTTTGGAGTTTCAACTTGTAACGTTGACGAGGTTATAAACGAACAAGCTGCGAAGTGTTGCGTACATGTTACGTTAACCTTAGGGGTATAACACACGGGGCTGCGAGACTGTTCGAAAGAGATACTACGGCCCTGGAACACAAAGGGTTAAGAAGGAACATGGATGGGTTTTAGTCAGTACAAGTCTGATACTACCTACCACTTCGCCCAGAGCGGGAGGGGTCATTTGATGATTTTGCATCCGAAAAAGAAAAGTCACTTCAATTTTATTTATTTTTGTAGATAGACCCGTGACTGACAGTTTTGAATGGTCAAGAATTATCTACCTACAGTCCAATACTCAATACTCAATTTTTAATTGCATTCCATATGTATTACAAGATGGTGTAACAAGGCAAAGATCAGTATGGACCCTGTCGGGCACAGCAACATTAGGAGAGAGGAAGAGGGCTAAGCAACAATTCAATAATATTATTAAAAATTATAAATTTAATTGGGTGTATAATTTTGAATATATAAATAATAGATTATTAGGTTTGTTTAGGTATAATTAATTTATTAGTTATCTTTATTTATGTGTAGTTTAATAATGTAGGTAATTACAAGTAACAGCCACAGGCAACTGTGAATGGACTGCAGTTGCCCTTTCCAAAGCGTAAATCTCGTGTTCTCAATGTATGGGCAAGAACCGAACAAGTGTATAGCATCCCATATTCGTTGGAAGATTGTTAAAAGTTTTGCTCGAATATATTGTGAGATGGTTGTGCTCGTGACGTCAGAGTTTAATTTTAGCATCTTGACGAAGAGTTGGTGCAAGGAGTTTTTTAGGCGATAATACGTACCAAAGATAATTTGGGTCTTACAAGCAAAATGCCAGAGGCTCTAGCACTAATATGCGTCGTAAACGTAAAGTAAATACGAACGATTTTTGAATGGAAAATACAACTATCCTATAGCAATTCTTGTTTTTCTTTCGCGACAAATACAATTATAGATATTATTTTCAATAAACTCAACTCAATTTTCAATATAAAAAACCTCGGTGAGGGCCACTTGTAAGGAGTGATGGTTCATACAAAATGTACGAAAGTGATGTAGGACGATCATTGCAATGCGCTGCAATGATGTGGAGCCCTCCTTTAAATGTGTGAGTTTTACAAGTTCTTATAACTTATAATAGCCAGTATTTTTATCACCTCTGCGTTTTAAATAAAACTTGAACTTACTTGAAGAACAATCACCATGGCTTTATGATTTTAATGATACTATCAACAGTAACTGTACTGTGTTTAAAAGCGCCCTTTTAAAAATCTGGGCATAACAGTTAGGAGGAGCCCACAGATCCGGGACGCGAGAGAATACTAAGAAAAAAAGTCCTTAAATCTTGCTGCATACGGTCGTGTCGAGTGACGAACAATTTTGCTACGAAGCAATTCGTTGAAGCCAAAAGGAAAAAAAAAATGGATGATGAGTTTCATCTTTGAAGATATGAACTTCTTTTCAATAGGGTCCTCATTTAAATTTTGTATCACTGATTTACAGGACTTTGGACCCGATCAATTTGTTGTATTGGTGTGCGAGTGCAGAAACAGAGCGTGCACCTGCGTAGCTGAAATTGGCCGCTATGAGCGAAAATGGTCCAGAGGACTATATTCTCTTCTTAACGTGTCGATGGCAATTTAAATCCCCTATTATACCCAGAAGTTGCCGATGAGTTTGGCATCTTCTGTAGCCTCCTTCAGTATTTTAAAATTTTATATCCCAAATATTAGATATTTAATATCCCAATTTTTTTAATTATTATTTATCTACCTGTGTGTCTCACGCCTAAAGAATTGAGATAAAATCTCCTCGAAACGGTCAACCGGAAATACGTAAATCCAGCGACTGTTCTTTAATTCGAACGGGGCGGACTTAAAACTGTCTCCGTTGCCAGATAATGACGGTACTTCCTGCTTGACAGATTTCACGGTTGAATTAATAATAACAATCTGCTGTTGACTTTACGTTCTAGCGTTTATTAAATACGAGCATTCCAGTAAATAACTTTTGGGTATTTTAGCAACACTGCTGATGGATCATTTTTATTATATGGAGTACAGACAATCACACATTGAGTGGTGACAGTTGAACTAGTTCTATCGTTGTAGTTGAACGCGTAGCTCACAGCAGTAATGCTGTAAATGCAACTACAGAGATGCGTTGTCAATATTAAATAGATACCACAAAAGTGCGGCTGAATAGCCATTATGTTTTTCAGGTTACCTATGCTGTTAAGTTAGACTTTGACAGGTTCTCGCCTTCAGATACTCAATTCTGAAATGGACAATAAATCTAAATACAAGAAACATGCCACCACGTTTCTGTCTCAAATTGGATTTAGTTTGTTGAGGAAGAATTATGCATTCAAGACTTCTCAATCAAAATAATAATGAAATATGTACAAGTACCAAAACGGGAAAATGATTAAAGAACATCTCTGTCAACAGAAAAAGTGCTCAACTACACACGGTACAGAAGGCTGGCAGCATTGCCACGTTGGATGGCAATGCTGATTCTTTGGCAAAAACAAAGACCAGCCCTCTGGCCATGTGAAGAGTCGACTCGGACCCCATTCTGAGTTTTAAGGACAGTGGTTTACACATTTTGTTTATTTTTATTTAAATGACTAAACTTGATCCTAGAAAAAAAATTGGAAAATTCTCAATTGCCTTACTTAGTTTTAGTCCTGAGACCCAGTTAAAAATCAATAAATATTATTAGTAATAATCTGATCACGTGAAGAGTCGACCAACCGCTTGGGGATATCCCGACTTGACTGGACTTCGATCTCATTTTGAGTTTTAAGGACAATTGCCTGCCTAAAACCCAGATATAAGTCAATTATGAAAAATAAAACAGTTTTATATGCAATTACTTAAGCGACATATTAAAATATTACTGCATCGTGGGAAAACTACCATCATTGCTACACCAAATTTTACTCAACGGCATAATAATGTTGAAAACTTTAGTGTACATAAAATTGTCATTTTAAAGTCTTTATAACTTCTAACTGGGGACTTCAATGGCCACGTTTACGGCTAAGAATAGACCTTCTTTGGTCCCACAGGTGACATAAGGCCTTAATATAGGTAAATGGGTTGGAGCATTATCATCTCCTAAGCTATTTCGCAACTATGACGAAAAGTTTTATACTGTAACGAAATGCGACTGAGTTAAATTCTAATCTTATAAAAATTTCATTGATCGAACGATATACTGAATTTTTTTCGAGTAATTGAATACCTACGCTGCGAAAAATAAATACTTAGACAGAAAAAAAAAAAATGTAAATGTCACTAATAAACTGCAAAAAGAAAACAAAACGGAAACATTTCAAAAAATTTCTTTTATTTCTAAATAGACAAAAAAGTATGAAAATTACAAATAAAAATAAAGCTAATGGTAAGTATAGTTTTATTATTCTACAGAGATATGCCACGCCTTAAGGATAAGTTCGGCTGCCCGTTCAGCGACCATCGAGACCGCACCATTAATATTCCCACTGACTTGCGCTGGCATTACGCTTGCGTCGACCACCCTCAAGCCTTTCACGCCTTTAACTCGCATGCTAGTGTCAACCACCGAGCCCATGGCACATGTACTTGCATAATGCCACATTGAACCGGACATGCCCAAAGCGTAACACTCCCAGAATTCAACACCAGTCTTGCCTGAGCACAGCCCCATATCCACCATCGATGCATTAACGCTTCTAAAGTATGTCGAATTTAAAACAGATGCAAAGTCTGCTAAGCACTCGCCCATCAGCTTCAAGTCAGATTTATCGCTATACATACCAGTGTAAACCAGTGGATCGACAGTAGGGTCTGTACTTGCAAGTAACACCTGACCGCGAGATTTTGGCATCATCAAATTAGGCGCAGCAAAAAAAGTCGTCCTGCCAATACCGGCTGCGTAAAACCTGTTACAGATATCATCAGAGTACTTAAAAACGTTGACACAAACCTGCATTAATGCGGGTGAGTCGTGTGGAAGAACAAGGTTGATTGTCTGGTAGTCTGGATAAGTCTGCGATTTATTGAGCGCCACGTACCCAGTTGTTATTGGCAATGGGAAAACGTATGGGTTAACTGACGGGATTGGTTCGCTGCTGGCTTCCATCTGCATTAATAAAACAGCTAAATAGTGGTCTGTTAAGTTTTGGCCAACAGGCAAGTCAGCGACCACTGCGATTCCGAGAGACTCGAGGTGTTCCTTGGGTCCAATGCCAGACAACATCAGCAGTTTTGGGCTGTTTATCCCGCCGGCGGAGACAATCACTTCCTTCTTCGCATACAGTTCGTATGACTCACCACTAGACGTCGTTGCTTGTACACCGATAGCAGTGCCATCTCTGATCATAATCTTCGTGACTCTAGTCGATGTTGCAAGGAAGAGATTTGAGCGTGATTTAGCTGGTTCCAGATAGGCAATGGCGTTCGTCTGACGACCTCCATCGCCTACCGTTAATAGAGGCTCAGTGTAGCCAATAAATGAAGTCTCCGATGTTATGTCATCAACAGTTCTGTGTCCCAGCTCTTCGAAGGCAGCCAAATAGTGTTTATTACTATCGCTTTTTTGTCTTGTTATTTTCAACATACCATCTGTACCGTGAAGACTAGCGTAAGGTGAATTCAACAAATCCGGATCTGTCAAATTTTCTACCCGTTTAAAGTAAGGAAGAACATTTGTGTAGTTCCAACTATCGTCATTTAAGATCTTCGCCCATTGGTTGTAGTCATTGGATGCTCCTTGGAGGTATATCATGTGGTTACTTGCAGTGGTGCCTCCAAGCATTTTACTTTGCTGTAATTCTACGTGGAAGTTCTGTAGATTCTGTGCTGTGTAGTTGTCGTTCACTGAAGTTACGTTGGAATCGTAGATCGAGCTTGGAAGCACTCCGAATGTGGCTGGCATCTATTGGATTAAAGCATGTGAGCATATTATTCAAAATGCATCGTTAGACTGAATTAACTACAGCATAAGTACCAATCCACACTCCCGTGCATAGATGGCTAAATATTGCGAATGCTACGCTTTTAGACTATAGTACCTTTTTAATCTGGACTGGTATGTTCTAGGGTAGTGTTTTCTCTTTCAAATCTGCTTTTAATTTGATTTAAACTCACCTCTGCCTCAAGTGGTGCGTATGGTCCTTGTTCGATAAGCAGAACGTTAACACTGCTGTTAGCTGAGAGTCTGTTCGCCAGGACCGATCCTGCAGCACCTCCACCCACAATAATGAAGTCAAATGAAGTAGCATCTGTGAAGGTGCAAGAGTATGTCGTGAATGTATTCACATAATAAATAGACTTGTGATACAAATTGGCCATTCTATACCCATAGTGTTTCGGACATTATTATGACTGTTAACAAAGTTCACAGTTTAAAAAAAAGTAACGCAATGGTTAAAAGACAAATGCTTTTATAATCTTAATGAATACATGTCAGATCGAGGAGAGTGAAACAGAAATCAATAATATTGGTATATTCCTAATAATAATTTATTGATGTTCGGATTAATATTTATGACATTATCAATTACAGTATACTATTATTTATGACATACTTATATTCATAATCTGACATTTTAATAAAACTTTATCACTTGAACTGACATAGGTATAACTTTGACATCAATTAAATTATTTATTTATTCCTATAAATCGATGCATGAGATCCTATTTGTTTTTACTGACTATTTAATTTTCTTATTTTATTTTTGTTCTGAATGCACTTAATTGAAACAGTAACTTTGTGCACATTAAAATTAAATATTTGCACACCATATGTGATGGTAGAATGTAAAGGGCCCACTATAGTTTAAGATCATACTTTGTAAACCTACATTCTGGCAAATAAATAGATTTTGACTTTTTTTTTTTTTGATTTTGATAGTCCGAAGGTCAGTTCAGAGATCATAATATTTCGCCTGTTATGTTAGAAAAGTACTGTAATGTCTACTGGACAAAACTGATAGCCTGCACCCTCTACTGTCCAAAGTGCCCAATGATTTCGTTGTGAAGATTAGATAGCAGTTGCTGATAAAAAAGTCAGAAAATATACTTTAATTAACTTACTTGTAAGTGTAGAATCAGGTGGATAGCGCCAAGCTGTGAGAGCGAGGGAACTGATCACCGTCAGCGCCGTCTGCAAGGTCTGAATCTCAGCCAGGGCTACAGCTGCAGCCGACATTGCTGGAAGAAGAAAACAGAACACATTATATTAATTTTATCAGAACAGAAATAACTTGAACATTATTTTGTGCGAAACCAAGCGGTGTCTTGTTGCCTTAATTTTGAAAATTCTACCGAACATTAGTTAAATTAAGATGACTTACAAAAACCGCGCTTGCTGCAACGGCCAGGCCAAGAGTTAGATGGGCGGACGAGCATAAGAGACTTGTACAGATTAGTGAATCATGGCACAAATGGAGGCCTTTACCCAGCAGTGGGTGAAATAAGGCAAAGGATGATGTTTTTGTTTTGGGTTTTATTGGTTGAAGTGGTGACGTGGGTTTTATCAAGCTGTTACAGATTATATTAAATTAAATATTTTATAGCATGAAATTCTTAGAGGATCTCCTGGCTAAATAATAACGGCCGCTTGGGTCACCTTCAGGTTAAGCAGTGGTTGCCTGGGTTGGTCCGTGGATGGGTGACCGCCCATTACATACCTAGTTACCTCCGTGCCTCGGAAAGCACGTTAATCCTGTTCCTGGCTGTAATTTGTAGATCTTTGACAGTCGTACAAGAAGTCAGTGGCCCGAAAGTCTGAGGACCAGTTTTATCAAAGGGTACCGTATTACCCAATACTAACTTGGTTGTGGAAGTCAGATAAAGTACTGGTATTCAGCTGCATCCTGTTAGACTGGACCCCAACATAGTTGCGAACAAAACTGCAGATGATGATTGTGTAGCATAAAATTAAAATTAACTTACTGTTTGATTTTCCACTGATTGCTTACGAGTATTACCACAACAAAAAAAACTGACTATTTATATGACAATTTTGAGGGCGGGTTGACTTTGTAGTAGTATTTTTCTTGATAAAAATAAATATCGTATAGATAATCACAGCACACAGATATCATGAATCACGAAGTAAGATAAAATCTATACAAATAAATAAAATTGAAGTGTCTTTTTGTAATTTCAAAATAGCAACTTTTATTGAATGCATATGAAAGTATACAGAGTGGAAGGGACACCGTCGCGAAAACGGTTACCACGTATTCAGTACATCATTCCCCCCCATCGAAATTTTTCATCCGTTAGTTACTGATATTTTTAAAAATAACCGATGAAAAATGTTTATGCTCAGAATGATGTACTAAATACTTGGTAACCGTTTTCGCGTTGGTGTCCTTTCGGGTACGTATTACAATACCGAAATTTAAAAGATCGTATTTTAAAATACCTATTCTTAATTCTTAAAATACCTATGGAAGAATACCCGAAAAATTAAACGCCGAATGATTGTTTGGTCGAAAGTTTTAAATCCCGAAAGTTCATTTACCCGATAGCTTAAAATCCCGAACATCGTACTTGGTCACAGTTCTAACCTAACCTAACCTATTTGGTCGAAGTAAACTGAATGTTCTTGAAAAAAAAATCACAAAAAACTCAAATCCTTTCGGGCATTTGGACATCGGTATTTTATGTTTCGATATAACGGCTATCGGCATTTAAAACTTTCGGTATTTTGAATTTCGTTGTTTTGGACGTCGGTATTTCAGTCATAGTTATTATGAAATTTCGGGATTTTGATACGTAACCGTCCTTTCCATCCCGTATACGGTACTTATAACAAAAAAACATTATTTTTTTCTGTCTGTCATTTTGTGTCTGTCTATTTGTTCCGGCTACGTTTACTGGCAGATAGCTGATTTTACAAGGAGTATTTTAGGCTACTTTTATTTTAGAGAAAAGATTAGGGTGCTATGCAAAAAAAAGCCCTTGAATTTTGTAAAAAAAATCAGATTCAAATAGGGAAGTTATATTTTTTTTAATAATTTTACGCGGACGAAGGTCGTGGGCAACAGCTAGTATTAAATAAACCAAAAACCCACGGCACTACAAAGATGAAGATTTACGAAGAGATTAAATATATAAAAGAGAGGAAAAGATTAAGAAAAGAAGAAGAAGAAACAAAGGAAGAAAGAAGAAGAAGAAAAAAAGAAGAAGAAGAAGAAGATGATTAAGATTAAGAGGATTAAGGGATTGAGAGATTGAGAGGACTTAGGTATTTTTTTGATTTGAGTTTTAATATAAATGTTGTTGTTTATTGTTTAGCGTACACTGACCTAACCTAAAATCCATTAAATGGTTTTTATGCATTTGATTAGTATCTAGGTCCTTTAGATTAACAATCAGTCTTTCATCGGGCTTGTCTTGTCTTGTGATATGTTTATCACACTGACCGATAAAACAGAATAATAAAGTCAAAATGTTATTCAAACTAATTTTCGTTGAAAGTTCTGTTGTGCATGTTATATTTAAGGTCCAGCAAGCAATAAACAAGGAAAGCAAGAAGAGATAAGCAATTAGGTTATATTATTAATACAGTAAATTAGTACGCGACAGTCTCTGAGTAAAATGGTTATGAGTAATGTCATACGGCCGGACAGACTGATAATGTCTCCGATGTTATGTCATCAACTATTGTGTCCCTGCTTTTCGAAGGCAGCCAAATAGTGATTATTACTATCGCTGTTTAGTCTTGTTATTTTCAACATACCATCTGTACCGTGAAGACTGGCGTAAGGTGAATTCAACAAATTCGGGTCTGTCAAATTTTCTACCCGTTTAAAGTAAGACAGAACATTTGTGTAGTTCCAACTATCGTCTTTAAGATCTTCGCCCATTGGTTGTAGTCATTGGATGCTCATTCAACGTATATCATATGGTTGCTTGCAGTGGTGCCTTCAAGCATTTGGCTTTGCTGTAATTCTACGTGGGAGTTCTGTAGATTCTGTGCTGTGAAGTTGTCGTTCACTGATGTTAAATTGGAATCGTAGATCGAACTTGGAAGCACTGTGAATGTGGCTGGCATCTGCGTTGGGTTGGAGCATGTGAGCTTATTATTCAAAATGCATCTCGTTACACTATTGCATAAGTACCAATACTTGTGCATAGATAGGACGCCAGCATTCTTGCAGTCGCAAAATTATAGGCTGAATATTGCGTATGCTACACTTTTAGACTTTACTACTTTTTGTATCAGGACTGCAGTATATTTTAGGGTAGCATATTAAATAAGTGCTTTAAAAACAATAAGATTTAAAACTTACCTATGCCCCTAGTGGTGCATAAGGTCCTTGTCCTTGATCGTATACAATGCCTTTTGATGAGATTTGACAGCATTAGAAGAAACCTCAAAGACTCGTATAGATCAGTGAATCATGGCCTAAAAGGAAGCCTTTCATAGCAGTGGGTGAAAGAGGCAGAGAATAATGCATTTTTATTGAACTAGTAGTGGCTAGGGCTTTGTCAAGCTATTTTACAGATTTAAAAAAGTGAAATATTTTGTAGCCTAAAATTAAAATGAAACGTCTAGTAGTAAATTTTGTCTAGATAAAATTAAGGTACAGATTTGAGTATCTTTCATGAATTATGAAATTAGTGAAAATATCAAATAAAACAAAGCCACGGTGCCTATACTGCGGCCTTTGCTTGTGGAAAAATCCATTAAATGGTTTTAATGCATTTGATTAGTATCTGTGTCTCTTAGATTTGCAATCAGTCTTTTATGTGGCTTGTCTTATCGGGCAGTGTTATTTATCAATAATCAAAATTCTTAAATCATTTTAATCTAAGAAATTAGTTTATGACACTGCAGTGTATACAGAAGAAATAAATGAATTTGAATTTTAAGAAAACTCATTCCTGTTTGACAAAGGAAGAAGCTACAATAAAAAAACAACGTAATTCAAGAAGAAATATTATTAATTTTCCAAAGTAACCACTACAGAGTAGAAAAAGATTAACAAACAGTTTAAAATAATTGGTTTACATTAAAAAAAAATATATGATGAAAAAGCATGGTCTATCAATAATGCAAAAATATTAGTTCTTAGTTTTTAGTCTTCATTGATATCATTCGTCGAGAATGAGTGCGGCAGCGCGCTCTCCAATCATTGTGACAGCCGCACCGATATTGCCACTCACTAAGGTAGGCATCACACTGGCGTCAGCAATTCGCAGTCTGTCGATGCCCTTCACTAACATTTCACTGTCTACAACTTTGCCCATGGCACACGTGCCCGCATAGTGCCACATAGTTGCAGACATATTCAACGCATAGCACTTCCAAAATTCATTATCCGTTAAATCAGTGCATAGTCCAGTATCGACCAACTTTGCACCATACATTTTAAAATAATTTGTCTCTAGAACCTTGTTATAGTCGATTAAGGAATGGACCATCAAATCCAAGTCTTCATCATCTGAGTATGTACCAGTGTACACGAGCGGTTCGACTTTGGGATCCGTACTGGCTAGAGTGACGTTGCCGCGTGAGTTTGGCATCATCAGATTGTGCACCACAAATAGCACTGTTTTCTCAATGTTGGCTGCACCGAATTTGTTGCAAACATCATTAGAATACTTGAAAGAGTTGGCGCAAAGCTGCATCAGTGCGGCTGAGTCATGAGGGAACACGAGGTTAATCGCCTGGTAGTCAGGATAAGACTGTGATGAATCAAGCGCTGCGTAAAGAGTAGTGGTTGGTACAGGAAATTTATACGGGTTAGCCGCAGGAGTGGCAGATGTATCTGAATCCATTGTAATTACAAGTACGGCTGAGGGATGATCCATGAGGTTTTGCCCAACAGGCAAGTCAGCGTGCACCTTAATCCCTTTCTCGTTAAGATGGTCTTTTGGTCCAATGCCAGACAACATTAGCAGTTTAGGGGTGTGGATCGCACCGGCTGAAACAATCACTTCCTTATTCGCAAATATGTCTATAGTCTCCCCGCTAGATGTATGCACTTGCACACCGATGGCTGTGTTATTGTTGATTAAAATCTTTGTTGCTGTAGTAGACAGCGCGACGCACAAGTTTTCGCGGGATTTAGCGGGTGCGAGGTAGCCAATTGAGCTACTCTGACGCAAATTATCGCCTATGGTGAACAAAGGGTTGGTCACACCAAGAGATGAAGTGAGTGATGTTGTATCCTCTACAATATTGTGTCCAAGCTCCGAAAACGCGTTTAAGTAGTAACTGCTTACATCTGCTATCTCTCGTTCTATTTTAATCATGCCATCGGTTCCGTGAAGGCTAGCGTAGTTGGACGCTAAATCTGAGTCAGTCAATTTTTCGAGTTTTTTGAAGTACGGGAGAATATTTTCGTATGACCAACTGTCATCGTCCAAAATAGCCGCCCAGTTGTTAAAATCATGAGGATCTCCATGTACGTGTATCATGTGGCCGATGTTACTGCTGCCCCCGAGCATTTTTCCTTGCGTTAGACTGACGATGTTGTTCTGCAGGTTCTGTGCTGTATAAGAGTCGTTTACAGACCATGTATCATAGTCATAAGACATCCTCGGCATTGGCGTAAACATCAATGGCATCTGTGGAGAGCAAAAATATATTTTGCAAAATATTGTATTGATTGCTCAAAACGTTTTTAAATTGATTTAAGACTTATCTAGAACTTAAAAGCCTTTTAAATTAATTGGGTATAACAATCACCCTTTAGAGCACTATAGAATTTTAAGCATAATTAAATATAACTTTTTTGAACGTAAAGGTACATGAGAAATATAAATATATAGGATCTTTATGAAAAAATAAAACCAACGAAATGAATTAGTTATTTAAAACTTACCTCAGACTCTAGTGGTGGGTATGTTCCCGCTTCAATTAAAAGAACATTGTAGCTGATGTTAGCTGAGAGACGGTAAGCAAGAACGGAGCCTGCAGTACCACCCCCCACAATAATGTAGTCGTAACGAGAGTCATCTGAAAATTGTAAAAAAAATAGACTTGGTCAGCAATTACACGTTTATTCGCTAATTTATTGTGTGTAGAAATAAATTTATTATTATTATATTATTATATAATAATAATAAATTTATTTCTCAAAAAAATTAGTAATATTTTACAGAAAAATAGTTTTGCAGTATTAATTTCTAATAAGTGGATTTAGCCACTGCAACCGAACTAGGCAGTGCCTGTATTTCGGTAAGACATATAAAACAAACTTATTAGAAAAATAGGTAGGTACATATAAAGACATCTGTTTGTTTGGTTTCTTACGAATGTTTTACGACGATATAACGTTAAGAATTTCCCACACACATACAAAACAGTGGACAGAAATTGATCCTTGTGAAATAAAGCATTCCTTCATTCG
This sequence comes from Noctua comes, assembly GCA_963082995.1. Classification (NCBI taxonomy): domain Eukaryota; kingdom Metazoa; phylum Arthropoda; class Insecta; order Lepidoptera; family Noctuidae; genus Noctua; species Noctua comes. The sequence continues at coordinate 15,340,767 of OY720279.1, read as the reverse complement.
ATCGGATTTAAATGGCCCTAAATATCATGTCTGTGGTAAAGTCTGGTTAATAGGCAACTTACTTTTAAGGGCACAATCAGAAGGGTAACGGAAAGCTGTGAGCTGTAGTGAAGTCAAAACAGTCAGCGCTGATTGTACTGCATTTACAGCAGTCAATGTTTGAGCCGCAGCGTCCGTCATGACTGAAACAAAAGAAAAACAGGGTTAAGCTGCACAATCGGTTGTAAAAGTCGCTATTGGTGGTTGGTTGGTTGTTAGTAACCAAAGCTTAAGGCACCTTGAGTGTTGGACCAAGTTCCAAAGACGATACCTACAACTGGATGTACATATAATATGGTTAACTATATGAGTATGATGGATTGTACTTACTTATTTTTTTTTAATCTTATTTTTTATTTTTGTTTTCAATTAACTAAATCTAAATTAACTTATAGTACATCATTTCAATCTTTCTTTGGGGAAGGGCGTTGTACTTTAGCAGCTACCATCGTTGTACTTGTTGTTTTTTGTTCTGAAGTAGACTTGTATTTATTATTATTATTTATTGTAGAATAACCAAAGCTTCTAGTTCTAGTTCGGCAGACAAGAGAACTAAAGATTTTAATATAAAAGATATAGTAAAAATCTAAACAAAATGATAAAAGAACGCGTGCCCAGAGGTTGATCAGATCTCTCCTATAATCTGACGGCGATCTTTACTTCAGAATTTTCTTTAAAGGTTGACGACGAGTCAATTTTCGGAAATCGATAGATAAAGAAACATAGATTATTTTTAAGTAAAATACAAATCAAGAACAACAATAAGAACAACAACAAAACAACAACAAAAACATTTAACAACAACAATTCAAGAAGTAAAAAATAGATATTCAAAATAGGATAATTACTTGTTGTCTCTGCTCACTACTGAAGACTTGAAGTGAATATGTCGATCAAAGATCATGGCTCAGTATTTATACCAAAATAATTGGAAGAAACATCTAAACAAATACTTGTACAGGTGCTCAGTTGAAAATAAATTCACCTCTTTTAGATATTATTCCATTATGCTAATTATATCGATCGATAATTGAGAGGATGATTATATATCATCCTCTCAATTATGATATGGCTATTATATATCATACATATATTTTGTACAGTTGGGGCACTTGGTGTTATTGTCTTTGTTATTCGAGTCACATTTACAAAATAAATAATATTTGAATGACAAAAGTTTATTTCTAGAAGCAGGTGTTCTTTTAATACAATTTTTGGCATGTCATGTTTGTTTCATCCTAATTTGCAATTTTAATAAGCATTGTTATTCATTATTTGTCTAAAGTAAGTAATTTTCCATTAAAATATTCTACTTTATATTAGCATCAAGAGACAATTCTTTAATGTTCCAGAAACATTTAATATTTTATTATCCGATCTTTTGGAAATAAAGAATTCAACAGTTTTTATTTTCCTTGCTCTTCTTAGCAATACTTTTATGATGATAATAAAATTATCATCGTATTGCTATTCTATCTTTATGTCAAAATAACGCGGACCTCATAGTTATGATAAGAGGCCCTAGTACGACCACGTGGTGTAAACTTAACGAAAATACGTCTATTTTTTAATCGAAATTATAATTTTTTCTTTTTTTTCATTGCAAACATTTTCATTAATTTTATTAAATTATCTAAATACGTTATTAATTAAAAACTATTAAACAACCTAAAATAAATAAACAAACTATAAAAGGGCTTTTATTTACTTAAATTGTTTGCAATAAGTACAACAATCCGTATCAGCCTACTCATACAGTATAAAATATTGTATGTGAGTATTTATAATTTAAAATTCGACGTATTCACGTTACATTACACCGCGCTCTGATCATTACTATGTATGGCCAATAATAGAAGAGACCTGAAATGCTTAGTTTGTTTTAGTGTTCCACCACATCAGGCTTTAAATAAAAATATTCTAAATTTATAATTATTTTTTATTATTTATTTATTATTTTTAACAAATCAACAACAAATAATTTTACCTAAACTTTTTTCTATCTATTTCCAAAACAAGAAAACCCTTCGTATATCCATAGTCCAGTTGTTATTATATAGCAAAGTGACCCTTAACTTTCCTATATTCACCCCGAGCGTGTTCTAAGTGTAACTTTGCGGTCAGCCAAGCGTGGACCGCAAATGGTCCAACTAATTTATTTATTTATGACCGTGATATTATGGGCCAACCTCTTTGTTTGGCCAAGATATGCTCTGTTTAATTATAGTGTTAATATTGTGAGTCGGTTTAGTTTCGTTGGTTTTTGGGGAGACAGGGTAATTGATTTTTAAATTGATCTTGCGTATGGCTGCTTGGGTTCAAATTAGTTTATTGTCCGTCTTTAATAACATTATACAACGGTTCAATGAATGCCTTATATGCCACAATTCCAACTCTAAATGCCGAAGCCGAACATTTGAAATAACTTATCCAAAATGATCCTACGTACCCGAAAAATCTACGATCGAGCTAAATATAAGAAAATAATGTTTCTTTAACCCAGCACAGCATTTACAGATTTTATTTTAGCAAATGTGTGAGAACGATTTACAACTTCACTTAAATGCTCTCACAGAACCAGATTTTCAAGCCACTACTCAAACACAAATTCATAATTTTAAGTCGGACCAAACCTAAATTCAAAATCCAAACTGTTTGGCAACTGAGAGCGTCGCCATTTCTACTGATAATTGTTTTCGTGCTTTGGCACTAGAGCTCAGAGTGGCTACTGATTTATATGTTGGTTTTCCAATTAGTCCTGGTTAGTAGTTTTATTTATCGGGGCTCTTTCCATTTTCCGCACTTTTGGCGTCATCGTATGTGGATTTTAGATAATACGGGGACGATCTTCAACATTTGGGAGTACGAAAGTAACATTATTAAAAATGCTTAGACAGAAATCCTCAATGAATTAACGAAAGTATTAATTTATTTGCATATATATATATGTCACCGGAAAATAACAAGAACCGCCAATTTATAAATTTTCTAGGAAATTTATAAACTTTCGTACGATTCTAAACGAGAGATAAATTGTATTATTTTACGGCCACATTTTCGCACGGGGCTCCTTTTTCTGTTTGCAGGGTTTAAAGTAACCTAACCTAACCTAAAGTCGGGGTGCCCCAAGTCCCGAGATTTGCGAAAATGTGGCCGTAAAATAATACAATTTATCTCTCGTTTAGAATCCTACGAAAGTTTATAAATTTCCTAGAACATTTATAAATTGGCGGTTCTTGTTATTTTCCGATGATATATTTATACTTATACCTATATTTTTTTTGTCTGGTTACTGCTTAACCTGGTGTTAGAGTTTTTACGCCGTCTCACACTCACAGGCACACACACACTCACACACTGTATTTTAGGACATATCTTTAGGTTTATTTTCCTTTTATTTAGTACAGTTCAAGTCTTGTCTTGTTTAGTTTTAGTTTTTAGACGTAATTTTTTGTTTGAATTCTTTTTTCTCTTTGTACATCACTTTGAACCATTACAAAATTTGTCATTGAAGAGCGGGATCTCCTAGCACAGGTATATTTTAAAGGAGGTCCCTATGTAAGATTTACTGTAAAGGTGTACAAGTTTCTGCAACAAGACTTTTATACATTTAAATCATTCATGAAACCAACCTCTTATTGTTAGATGAACTTTTAAAACTTACGTTTTTTATGGCAGCAATCTGAATTCTTGAAACCACACGACTCGTGTCGTCGCGTCTAAAACGTTTTATTTCGTTTCTGGAAATGTGGTCACACGTTTTACTGTTACGGTAACGTATGTGTGTTTTGATTCACAACGAAATGCACCAAACTTTCCTGTTTTCGTACATCTCTTGTAAACATGGGTTCGCTGTGGGAAATGTGTAATGAAAAGTTACATGCTCAGTAATGAGACTTTTGTTCTTATTACAGAAACTTGTATTGGTTGATTAAATGAATGGATTTAACTTGCTAGCGGCCAATAACTCATACATTTTTATCTGGTGCTGTGGCGGTCAGAATACGCATCCATCGACTTTTCGATACTGCGTATCAGTCCTTTTTGACCTGACTACACTAGGATAGATTAAAGCGCTAGCCCTTTGCCTATTATATATTTTTTTGTATTATATTTGTCTCTGTCGAACTTCTACAAATACCGAAGATAATCGTTCCGCACCAGCGAGACAGACACAGTTTTCACCGTGCGCAGCAGCGGTAAGCACCGTAATGGGCCGATTTTGTGTGATCCGCAGTGAAGGTGTTTATGTATTTGGTTTTTTAGCTTTTGTTCCAGGTCACTAGTTCATTTCCCATTAAACTATTGATTAAAATCTACTATCAGCATTTTTTTTTGTAAAGTTAGTAACTGTGTTGGGTGGCCGATTTTGGTCCAACTGGACCCAGTATCACACATCGGGGAGGACGGAAGCGAGTGCCTCGGTTTTTGGTTCCAGGTCAAACCGACTTCCCCACGATGTGTACCTTCACAGTTTTGAGAGCACTGGTGGTGATATAAGTTAGACAGAGAAAACTGCATACCTAGTTAGTCGGGCCGCCACTGCTCTGTTTCTTTAAAAAATATACCAAAATTCTATGAATCTGGAAGTTAATACAATTCCTTCGAATGTGCATTATTTTCATTTTATCTCTACATTTAACATAGACGTTACAACTCAGCTCCTACAGTGCTACAGTCGGACGGCCGTAGTAACGTTCCCATTGTGCTATCGAGATATTTTGTATCCCGGGTTAAACCTGCTAGATGTTGACGTTCAGCGATGTGCTGAGGAGTTATCGATGGGAAATTTGTTTCAATATTGTATCTATGCATTAGTTTAAAAATAAAGAGGAGCTCGTGGCTAAATAACAAAATAGCCGCTCGGGTCGATCTTTAGGTTAAGCCGTGCTTGCCTAGGTTGGTCTGTGGATGGGTGACCGCCCATTACATACCGAGTTTCTTCCGTGCCTCGGAAAGCACGTTAAGCCGTTGGTCCCGGCTGTCATTTGTAGATCTTTGACAGTCGTTAGGTAGTCAGTGGCCCAAAAAGTCTGACAACCAGTCTTACCAAGGGGTATCGTATTACCCAGTACTAACTGGGTTGTGGAGGTCAGAAAGGCAGTCGCTCCGTGTAAAATACTGGTATTCAGCTGCATCCGGTTAAACTGGAAAACGCTAGGCAGATGATGCATTAGTATAAAAATAAACTTACTTTATAAAAATTGTTTGTCCATGTAATTATGTGAAATTAAAGGTAATTCAGTGGTACACATGCCAGCACAAGAAGCTACTACAATCTGTCAGACTTTAATAGACTTTAAATCGTATCGCTAAAGCATTAGGTTCAAGGTTGATTGGGAAATTTGAGAGTTTCGGAAAGCTTGATGGGCTGGTGTCTGTACATCTGATATGTCAGCTAACTAATATTTTAAATAATAATAATAAACATTTATATCAGACTAGGTCCATATTATGTTAGTAACAATGTACTTAAAAACTAATGTTAGAATGGGCAAAACAAAATTTAAATTACAGCATGAAGCCGCACCCACCTTTGCAGCATGGGGGACTCCCACCGATCTGTGAAAATACCCAGTATAGTATTACTATTAATACTAACGGGATATTTACCATGTTTACTGTTTGTTATGAGTTCCCGATATTTCGGCGCTGTTGCAAGCACCATGATCACGGATAAACTTAATAGTAATGTTAGTGACCATGATAGTTTAAAATCTTATACCCAGTATAGTGTTGGTACTGCCACGAACGCGAGCGAGTAGGGAGGCGCATCTTTTCCTAACGATAGCGGCAAAGCCATCCACTCACGTCTCAGCAAACATCCCTGACGCACTGCAGCGCCATGGCAGCCCCAACAGTACCCTGCCACCGCATAAAGATAAAATCCAGTTTTCTTTTAGCTCGTTTTGCCATGTTCTGATAGATATTGGTTACCCTATCTGTCAGACAATGTTAGCCTCTACTCTATTTTAAAATTATGATATCCGATGGTTGGCGAATCAAGCACTCTGAAATAAACTTTTTACCCCATTAATTGAATTTCGAAATTAACGACTAATTATTGGTTTTCAAACAAGAAACTGTTGTACAAAATAATAAGAAGGATGATCTATTGAAAAACGAAGGCATCCTGCGTTCAAAATTGTATCTCAAACAATAAACGCCTTGTTGGTAAAATAATGAGCCCCGTTTAATTGGCTACCTGCTGTTTTATTACCCTTAGGCATCATTTTAAGATTTTTCTCAAGAAAAATCTAGGGCTTGTCTAATGTTAGAATACTAGAGTTTTTGAGCAATCTTCATCTTCAGCACTTACATTTTAGAACTTCCAAAAAAAAAAGGTTTTCATAATATAATAGATACTAATTAGGTTTACAAACAATACAATAAGACAATAAGTCATCTGAAAAAAAAAACATTTAAAATCTAATCCTTCATTAAAATCAGCAAGTAAAAGAAAGAAAAAAAATGTATTCTGCGCAAAAACAACACAGGCACGTTATAAATAAATATAATGTACGATAGGTCATGCCTGCCGTATTCCCGACGAGCTGTGGGCCAAAATAACCACGTTGTGGAGCCCTGAAACAGCAAGCGGTAGACCTCGCCGACGATGGCGGGACGAGATGGACAGAACCAACGACTAGTGGTCCACATTGGCGAGGTCATGGTCTTCGCCCAGCAGTGGGATGACATAGGCTAACGGTAACTATAGGTAGCTAAAAACGGAGTCACGAGTACAGCTGAACTGTGAAAACCACCTGGCAAGCGACTAGGAAACATAATTTGGAAACGATGACCAATCTTCAATAATTATAGAAGCGCCAAAAGAAGAACAAAGTCAGATCTAAGAATATTTTTCTCAACGCTCCCTACACCTTAGACGAAATTAACATTATTTCACACTGGTTGGTTAATGGTTAATTTTGCAAACTTGTTGACGCGCTCATTCGTGAACACGCACCTGCGTCTCCGTCCCAAACAGATGTTCTTAAATTGTTTTATGTCTTGCGCAAAATCTTATTTGGAATATTTCCCTTGTTCTACTCGCATATTGTTGGGATTTAGACAATTTAGATGATACCTTGTTATGGACGAAATTATAATATAATATAACTTTACAAATTGCAAGTTTAAGTAATATTTTTGTTCCAAAAAGAATACAGATAATATTATTATTCTCATAAATTCTGTTTTCTAGGCTTAATTAATTATTTTGCTTGATTGATGTGCCAATGCGTGCTGTGAGTTGATGGGGTATCGTATTACCCAGTACTAACTGGGTTGTGGGGGTCAGATACTCAGTCGTTCCATGTTAAATACTGGTATTCAGCTGTATCTGATTAGACTGAAAGCCGACCCCAGCGTAGTTGCAGTGAGCTAATTATACTTGTGTGAACAATTTTCTAGTGTGATAATTATGAAAAAAAAATCTTTCAAAACGCCAACAATGTTTTTCCGATGCAAAAAAAAATTTAAAGACATTTTTTTTTAAGATTTAACAAAACATCGATGTTTTAAGTGCACATCCCTATTCGGGTTAAAACTCCCATGTGCAGCTTATATTCAGATAGAAGTTGGACACAAAATAACCGTATCTGTAGACTCGCTTTGATTTATGTAAGACCTCGCATAATTAGGTGTATAATGTATCACTAGGTACTGGTCCCGTGAGATCATCTGAATTTGGCGTTGGAAGAATTATTTTTTATTCTAATTTGTCAAAATTGTCAAAAAGGCAACGTATCTTTAATACACCGTCATCCCATCTTTCAGGATCTAATACATCATCATAATCATTTGCAGTATTCCTGTCTAACCGGATGTAGCTGAATTTCGGTATTTTACATGGAGCGACTGCCTATCTGACCTCCACAACCCAGTAAGTTCTGTTTCGTATGGGAAGTCTTCAAATGACCCCCCCCCACCACTCTGGGCGGAGCGGAAGGAAGTGTCAGACTTATACTGACTAAAACCCATCCATGTTCCTTCTTTGCCCTTTGTGTTCCAGGGCTACGGTATCTCTTTCGAACAGTCCCGCAGCCCTGGCATGCATCGGCCCTTGCAGACCCCTACATCGTTGCTGACATCTCTTTGAGGCGCGCGTGGAACACGAACACGCCGACGACACGGCCTGTTGTCATAAGACGGCCGGACGGCGAGCTAGCCCATAGCTCGCCGTCCACAGGCCCGCGAAAATAGTACCCCTTGATTTATAGATAATTATAGTGATAGTAGTAACAATAATTTTCATATACGTTTCTAGCGAGGCTCATAATATAAGCCTGTAGATTACTTCAGCATCATTCTTTTCCCTTGTCCCAATTCATCAGATCCTTTCGTGCCATACCATCCTTCACACAGTCCATACATCGTTTCTTTGGTCTTCCTCTACTCTTATACCCATCCAGTCACATAAAACTTTCCTCATTCCTCGTTTCTAGTGAGGCTCATAATATAAGCCTGTAGGTTAAAGTCCAATTTGCCCACAATAATATTATCTAAATGTTAAAACCACTACCACTGCCTCTTCCTCTAAAAACAGTGTAAGAAAACATCGTAAGGAAACGGGCATGGTTTAAAACCAAAACAGAAATCGTCGACATGTGATATCACTAGTTCATCGTGGTGAGTTACGGCTCACTGTCGGACAGAAAGGAGGCCTGTGTCCCAGCTGTGGGAACGTTATAGGCTGATTTATGTTAAATTCATAACATAACATAACATCACACCTGTGAGCCTTGAAGGGTTCGGCAGAGGTGTACCTTGCAGTACACCCACATTTCGCCAGTTATGTTTGAGTTCCATGTTATAGGGAGCGATCCTATTGCCATCAACCGAGCACAAATCCAGTGTCCGTGGCTGCTACAGAGAAATTCCAGATAGAAAAATTTACTTTGCCCGAACCCGGAAACCCACTACCAACTTAAAAATGATCGTGTCCCTCTTATCGTTTGACACTCAACTTTCAGAACACTTCAACCAACTTATCTGTGCAGGCGTCAAAACACAGAACTAAAATAAATGTAGCAAGTTTGCCAAATCGATGAAAATTTTCTTGACAAGTAACGCCGCCTTGAACTGCACCCTTAAACTGCCGCGCTAGCGATATCAGCAGTAAGTGCAATTTGTGACAAAATGAGTTAAATATTGATCCTGAATCAGCGCGATGAGCTCTACCAGATGTGCTGACAGCTGTTTTAATAGCTTATCGGGAACTGGTAAATTTCGTTAAGGATAAAGGCAGTAAGTCCAATAAATGAGAAATCGTCCTTAACATAACAACAGCAAGTATAGTTTGCAAGTAAAGCTCTATCATTTAAATTTTACTTAAGTTATGCGCAGTAACTGTGTATATTGTCGATGTAATAAGTAGAGTTTGTTTTTTATTAGACCCTAATTGCTTAGAATATATGCAGTAACTCATCATACTGTGGTTAGATTAAGCAAGGTCTAATTCGCATTCGGTTCACTTACACAGAAAGTGGTCATACTATACAGTTAAAGTAAATCACCTAACAATTTTACCCACAACAAACTACTGGCAGGACACAAAAACAAACTAACCGCCTTTTACACCAAAAATCTTCTAATGACGTCACTTAATTGCAGCAAACGCGGTACTTATTAAGTGTGAACGTGACATGAACGGGCTTTCGTTAGGAACCCCACATTTTCCGATCATTAGGGAAATGTCACTGGCGATGCGAAAATAAATGAAAAAACTTTTGCACTGGAGCTAGGTACGGATAAAAGTAAAGTGTAGATGGTGTTATTATTATGAAGAGTAGGAAAAGTTTTGATTGAGAGATTTGGCGGAGGTGTTTTTCTTTTTGGTAACTAGAACTGGGAGATTTACGAAAAATATACTAGATGTTTATATTTTTTTTTTTCTAATTGGGCTTACTCTTGACCTCAATCTAGTCCTGAGGACAGAGATGAGGTCGACGATGGAACGAGCTAACCCAAAAGAAGCCTATTAACTCGCGACTTAAATAGATTGGGGTCATATGAACTTGGGAACACCGACGCAGGCAGGGAATTCCTTGGCTTTGCGCATAATAAATGATGTAGCAAAGCGCTTTATATTTTTTTCTAAAGTTACTCGAGAGCCTTGACGAAGTGACGTTCTATCAGCATTAATGATGTTGGAAAAGTCTTCTGAAAATGTCATGTATGTCGTTGTAGAAATACAAAATTACTGCCATGGTCTGGGTCCATTGGTATAGGTTCGAATGACAAGCATTCGTTATGTTAAAGTTAACCGCGCGGACTGGAGAGCGGACCGGATTGCGGACACCGGACAAATAACATAACATCCCGCCTGTAATCCCCGAAGGGTTAGGCAGAGTTCTGTGTACCTAATAGCATTTACAACCATACTTCGCTAGTTATGTTTTAAGTCCCATGTAATAGGGGACGAGCCTATTGCCATTTAACAGAAATCCAGACTCCGTGGCAGCTACTGACAAATTCCTGATAGGAAAATCCAATAACACTATGCCCGACCCGGGAATCAAGCCCAGGACCTCATGCTTAGCAGTCACGCTTTTGACCACTCGACCAACGAGGCAGTCGAAAAACAGCAGATAATGACTGAAATGTCTGTCAAAGTCAGCTGACCGCTCTGCTCGGTATGAGCGCACCTTTATAATTCCCTTAACCACACTCGTTTCCATTTTCCGTACCTAAATATTTCGAAATTAAAATCAGTCCCAAATTCCAAAGACATTACACCTATCTGCAAAGGTCCAGAGCTGAGGTTAAACCTGTAATTAATCTGCTAATGAAGCCTATCTAGAGACCAATTCATCAAGGACATTTGCATATTCAGAAACGTTAAATGTAACCATTTTCTAGAACTCAAAGTTCAGCATTAGTAATTTATTTTAGAAATTAATATTCGTTATCAGAATGGTCAAGGGGTTAGGAGTAATCGGGGAGTATTAAGGACTTTCTAATTTACATGAATGGCCAATTTGGGCTATTAGTTTTCGGTTAGGGAGAAATTAGCCTGCTGGATTTTTTAAAGTTATTGACCTGTAGCTCGAGGGTAAATAATAACAGCCTTTTTAGGTTAAACCGTGCTTGCCTAAGTTAGTCTGTGAATGGGTGACCACCCATTACATACCGAGTTTCCTCCGTGTCTCAGAAAGCACGTTAAGCCGTTGGTCCCGGGTGTCATTCGTAGATCTTTGACAGTCGTTAGGTAGTCAGTGGCCCAAAAAGTCTGACAACCAGTCTTACCGAGGGGTATCGTATAAGCCAGTACTAACTGGGTTGTGGAGATCAGATAGCTGTAGCTCCATGTAAAATACTGGTATTTAGCTGCATCCGGTTAGACTGGAAGCCGACCCCAACACAGTTGGGAAAAGGCTAGGCATGATGAATTGACCGGCAGAAATTTTGTTTGGGTGATTTTATTTTATGGACTTTTATGTATTCTTTTAAACGATTTCTTCTTCTTTCCAAAGTTTAATTAAGAGGACAAGTTTATATCACCGTCGTCCTCCATTTGGTTCTTCGACTTGGTTATCAAGCAACAATTCAGAAATATCTTGATAAAGACTAACACCCGTAGTTTAAGTCGTGGATTGAACTTAAGTCGGACTAGACACGCCTACTTTTCACCCCATAAGTCATATTGACAGCTACAGTTTGTTTATAATTTGACATATACGCCCACTTTTCAAGGGTTTTGTGGTACAAGAATCTTTTGGCGCTCGAATGAAGCTGACAGGGGGGCGCTGTTGGTAAACCTTTTGTTAATTGTTTTGTAAAAAATATTGAGAAAAGAAAGAGATGGCTGCGTTAGTTCCGATGTTTGCCCGCGCCAGAAGATCCTTGAAACCTATCTTGTGGGTGACATATGTACCTACTGAAATCCAAGTGAATCGACTTGTGTAAAATTGTTTTCTTGTTATAGCCAAAGCAAGATGAATTTTGAGGAGTATGTCGGTTATGTAGGATACGATATGCCATACAATTATTTATCGTGACCCGATGCCGACAACTCGTTAGAATGTGACATCAATATACAGTTCCAAAGACACTTTCGATTTCAGAAGGAAACCGTACAAAAATTGGAAAGCCATGCGAGAGGTCTTTGCCCAGCAGTAGGACATAGAGGGCTGATATAAAATAAAATAGGGAAGCTACTGTAAAAGAAAACGCGGTTCGTTTTTGGTTCCAACGTTTTCGTTCTGGAAATTTTGACCTACAGCCCGTGGACGGCCCTTGTTGATAAAAACTATTTTCCGTCGCCTTTAATTTCGAAGCCAGCTAGCATGTAGTCGGGATTATTAATAAATGATTATTAATATTGCAAGCACTTGCAAATATCCGTGGTAAATATATATTAAGCACGGTTTCTTTTTCAAATCGGTAGGTATTGGTATCGGTATGTGTTCATTATCGTGGGATTGTATGAATTAGTAATCAAGATCGCGTAAATAATTATATTAGTGACAAATAATCGTAATATGGAGTACCGTATACATAAAAGATGAATACAAGCTTAATTCACGTGATATTTCTAAAGCATGAGAAAACTAACGAACCATTTTGAATATCAGACAAAATGGTGCGAATGGTGCTTATGAGCGAGCTTGCCCATACTCATGTTGTTTTGTTTATACCTACGATACCACAAAGTCGCTCTCATCATCTATCTATACTTAAAAACATCATCAAGAGTCAAATAGGGCTTCGAAACTCACGTAGACGGGCCATGGCGCGCAGTGTTACGCAGGGCGTGCAGGGCGCATTTACCTATTAGTAAGTAGGTAGAATATTTCTGAGGTAGTCGTATCTGTAAATATATGTGAAAACCCGATTTTCGCGTTGGCTCGTGATACAACATCATCATCATCATCATTTCAGCCGAAAGACGTCCACTGCTGGACATAGGCCTCCCCCAAGTGTCGCCATATTGACTCGTGATACGCGACATTGATATTAAAAGTATTATGTCTATTAGATTCCTAATGAATCATTTGATTGTCGCCACCGGTGTCCAATCTCAAACCAAGTTATCAATATTTCACATATGTAATGTAATTGATATTACAATGAACAAGTTATAAGTAAGTACATGTAAGAAAAACGCGAGTCTGTATTGCTCAAATAAAATGAAATACTTACACTAACTATTATTTATTACCTATTCAACTTTAAAAGTAAAAGCTTACACATAAATCTTACATAACTATTATAAATGCGAAAGTTTGGATGGATAGATGTTTGTTACTCCATCGCCAGAACGGCTGAACAGATCTGGATGAAACTTGGTACAGAGATATATTATAGTCTGGTATAGCACATAGATTACTTATTATCCCAGAAGTAAGATCCCGTGGGCAATGCCCGAACTCCACGTGGGCGAAGCCGCAGGCATAAAATAGTAGCCAATAAAGCGATAGTAGGGTGACTTACCCGTGTTACTACCAATCCTTCTACCTGTAGTAATACGGATAATCCCATTGCCTTTGCGGTACTATCGCAGTAGTATATAGATTGTAAATAGAAGGAAAAAGAAAAAAATACAAATTTGATGCAACCAACTTGGATGTAGCGCTCGTCAGCCGCTGTTGTGGTCAGTTTCTGTTATACGAGTATTGCAATAATAAAATAATCAAATCGAATTCTTATTCGCCGTTGCGTTTAGTGGTTTAGCCGGCTTATTTTAGGTTTGTTTTCATATGATACGGGAAAGGACAGGAGTAAGCTAAACATGAGTAGCAGGCGGCTTGCTACTGCTAAACGGAGGAAGAGAAGGGCCCATATGAAACCCACCATTATGTTGGGTGACCACAACCATGTCTTCCGCACAAACTCATTCTGCAGAGTAATGATGAGAGAATAAGCGATAACGAATCCAAAGAAATTCAAGGCTACTCGGTCCATCGTCCAACTGAATGCTTCCCTCAACTCTGGACGACCGGAACCTTCTAATCTCAGGAACTACTGGAGCCAATGGAAAAAATCTTTTAGTGTTGGATAACCCTTTTGTTGAGGAATAGGAGCGGAGGATTAAAAAATGTTGCGGAAACGGGTTTATTTTTAAATATAATAATCGCGGAAGGTCGCGGGCAACGGCTAGTATGTTTATAATTGTGTGATGTTCATATTTATATTTTTGCTCTCTCGTTGGTCAACTAGTCATAAGCAATTGCACGGTGTGAGGTTATGGGTTCGATCCCCATGCATGCAGTGTTGTTGGGTTTTACTAACCTAGAGATTGGATCCAGTCTTACGTAGTCCTACGTGAATGAAAATGAAAAATGTCCTTTGTTTTTCTATGTCTATAAATGTGTAATTTAGATATTTTTTATACGTGATACTACTTTTAAATAAAATAAAAACCAGTTGGCTTGTATAATAATAATTTAATTTATTTTTTCGGCCTCGTCCCTTGTAACCTCACTGAATCGAAGTAGTTGGGCGGCACTCAAACGTTCGAGTTTTGCCTTTTGGTACGCTTCTTCTGCTGCCTTCACCACCACTTCTGCTTCTCCATTTTCAGCAGATGTAACTCCTCCTCTCGTTCCTCACTCCGTTTTAAATTTTTCGCCCGAACCTACTTTATTACAACTTGGGCGCGAACATATATTAGTATTAATTTGCTAAGTACAAGCACCTTCAAAAAACACTAATGAGAATATAAAAAATAAAATGCTTCGAATGAATACAAATAGAGTATTGGTGCCATACACAGATAATTTAACTTTCTGATGTACTGTAACGTGTAGAGATGAACTGAAAATCATTTGATCAACCCTACCAATAAACTGCGAGTTTGCTGACGCCAAGTCAGTCGAGTTATTTTCAGGTGGCCCTTGAGCCACCGGTACCGGTACCACGTCTACCGGACGAAATTCCAGAACTGAAAAAAGAAAGTAAATATTTTTAATAATCTATTCATATTATTCGTTAATACAAATAATAGAATCAATAAAATTACTAGACTATAGGTGTACCGTCAGCAGGAGTTTCACTTGGCATAGTGTCACAGTCCATTGCGAACCTCGATTTCAAATCGGTGGAGGCCGGCAGCGCATCTTTCACTCCTTCGAGATCTGAGGACGCGGGGCCAGGATAGGGTCCACCCCCAGTCCTCATTCTTTCTTTTTTTTCTAAATTAAGGGCGGTCTTTTTCTTAGCCTTAATATTGGACCAGCACCTTTATAACTGAGATTCGGTTCTCTATAAAAAGAAAAGATTGCCTTTCATTACGATCATCAAACATAGACCAGGTATTAAAACAGCATACATGTTATTTGGTACTTACGCGCTAGTTAAATACTGAGTTATACTCTTGGGTTAGGCGAGCCCACAGCACATTTTGTCGCTGATGAGCTGCCCGGCAACGTCGTATTTTGAAGGAGTTTTCACCATCCGAAAAGAAAATTCTTGATGCCATTATTTTAAGTGAAAATCTTAGAAATGAACCACGAAAAAATAAAAATTTATTTTCAAGTAAATCCGTTTAAATTCTTTGACAAATGATGTCAACCAAGAGCATTCGGTAGAACAACGATTTAAGACTTCTCTAGCATTGTGACGTATTTTAATGTAACATTTTTAGCATACAAAGCAGCTTGCAACCTTCATGCAAAATACTTATTTTGCATGTTTTGGAGGTAGATTAAGGTGAGTACTCATCTGAGCAATTAAACGTATTGTAACATTGGTTGGTAAATTGAGGAATGATATAATACTGCAAGGTTGCGGTTGAAAAGGAGATGTAGAGACAAAAAATTAAAAGAATATGTTTGGATGATGGTCTTGTTGAGAGGACGAGTAAAAGGCGACTAACAAAACCCGAAAGAGAACACCTTAGAAGGACAAAAATTATTGGTATTGTTCTTAAAAAAGGTCAGGTGGCAGTGCTCGCGACCTGCGTGCGTGTATGACCAGATGTATGAACGTGAACGAAGCAAAAAGAGTAAGCCGGTGGGGTTCTTTAGTGACTGTTCTTACTGTGTGGCATTTAGGTACTCTTCGTTGATATGTTGGATTTGCAAGTCGCGTGTGCTGCAATTTAATTTAATATTAAAAAAAAACACTGAGCGAATTAGGAGAAGTAACGACCAGCACGACCCCTAAGTCCACGCACCTCTTTCCATGTTGCACGATTTGCCCGCGCTCGTGTTTTTGCTCGATGAAATGTTACACAAGTTGCTTGTTTCTTAGCAAATCAAGTTTTAACAAAGTGTCAAGCGGCTCGATGTCTTGTTGCAAATGCAAGCTCTAGCTAGTCTGTCCTCACCTTTTGAACATCATTGAGTGGGTGTTGCTGATACCGTGGTGGGCGTTCCTCACCTGTTGCCATGACAACAAATGTCGACTTAAGTTCAAAAATGGACTAAGTCGGCGTTCTGGAATATGGGTGTAAATCATTTCAGGGATCAATAATTCTTGTACCTAACTTCATAGAAAGCAGATGTGCAGCTGAGGAGTTTGTTGTGCCACTCCTTATCCTTAGTTATTAATATAAATGAAATACGAGTTTATGGAACTGATGAAAACCCAGCTTTGTGGGGACTGTTTTGACAGAGCTTTTAACATTTAAAAAGTACTGATTCTCAACATTTTTTTTCCTAGCCTGCTCTATCCCACTCCTGGACGAAGGCCTCCCTCCACTCCTTCCACTTCTCGCGAACCTGCGGATCCTCCTTCCAGGTCGTAAGGAACTTGTCCAGTTCGTCCGGCCATCTCCTTCGTGGTCTGCCGTGACCCCGCCTCACTGTGTCTCTCAACATAATTTTAATAAGTTACTTTTGTGTTTAATTTTGATCCTACCACAACAATATTATGTATATTACATTTTATTAATATTAATAATAAGTAAATGAAAAAAGGAATCATTTTTCCTCTTTTTGCTGGTAAACAGCACACAATGGAAAAATCGGTTTAAACCAAAACATATACCGGTTAAACCACTTCCCTAAACAAACCTACAGCGCACAGAAAAAAAAAACATGCCAATTTTTTCCACGTTTCCCAAAGGCAATTAACCGCAAACCGTCCAAAAATGTTTAGCAAAACCAATGCCCATTGTTATATCTACGAAAAATAACCGAGGATTAGTCCCTCGGTAAATTAATTAATAAAGGCAAAACAATGAATGGTATCGCCGGCGTATTCTGTAAGAACCACAGAGCAACAAATCCCCACACCGTAAATGTCTAGAGACGGCAGTACTAGAAAAAATCACACAAAACAACATGACATCTATAAAATTCTCGAAAGTTTAGGCAGAAGTGTACCTTAAGTTCATACACTTAGAATTTTTTACGCTGCACACTTAGTTATCACCACTTCTGTCTCGAACAGCCTTCAAAGCAGTCAATCTCCGTACGTCATTTTTATCGCTAAACAGACTCACGCTTAGTTTGCATGGAAAATATTGACAAGGCCGCCTCTAGCCCTGATTGTCGAGGCATCTCCATACTCTGTGGAAAGACCGTATATTAAAACAGCCCATTGTTAAGGCACTGGTATGAAATAATGCTGCGCCACACACCACCTTTGTTCTACTGTTTATTTTTTCTGTTCCATTTTAGTTTGCTGAATGCATCGGAAATTGACGTCTTGGGTTATGACAGTTGCATTGTTTGGGGAGAATTATGTAAAGCCAAACGTTTTGTTCGGGCTAATGGTTTGTGGTTAGGTTGGTGGTTTAACGAATAGATGAAATTAGTAAATTGACCTGAAAAACTTGAATTTAAACAGTTTGTTTTGAATCATAGATGGCTTTAGTAGTATTACCTTTTAATTTAACTATTTTAGGCTGTCTCGTTGGTCTAGTGGTTGCAATAGCGACTGCTGAGCATGAGGTCTTGGGTTCGATTTCTGGGTTGCGCAATTATTGGATTTTTTCATCGGGCATTTCTCAGTAGCAGCCACGGAGCCTTGTTTTGTGCCCGATTGATGGCAATAGGCTCGCCCCCTCTTACATGGGACTTAAACATACCTGGCAAAATATAGGTGAACTATTAGGTACACCTCTACCTAAACCTTCGAGGATTACAGGCGTGATGTTATGATATCTTATTTTAGGTTATTTTTAACAGACTTTCCCTGTATTAATTAAGAGGTCATGAAAAGAGTGACAAATCTATTTTCTGCTTCTTGTTACAAAAATTAAGACCGATTTACAATACCAAGTTTGACGGAATTTTTTGAGGTGGAGATTCATTAATGACTCTGCCCTGGAGTGTAAATGTGGTGCTGTTCCACAAACGATGGGGCACTTAATATCGTGTCCTTCGTGTCCTGTTGTTTGCTCACTACAGGAACTGATGGACGCTACCAAAAGGGACTGTTCGAAAGAGATATCGCGGCCTTGGAACACAAAGGACAAAGAAGGAACATGGATGGGTTTTAGTCAGTAGTAGTCTGACACTCCCTTCCGCTCTGCCCAGAGCGGGGGGGTTTTTTGATGATTTCCCACCCGAAAAAAAAAACCTACGAGTAGTAGCTCGTTCCTGGGCCGATACAATTTAGATTACCATCGACACGCTAAGAAGAAGAGAAAGGAATTTACCGAATGTAACAAAATCCAACATTAAACCCCCCAACTTTGATTCAAACCCTTTCACTCGAAAGTAGGGTTTTCCTCGGTATTAACCAGAAAATTTCGCAATTATTTAACCCGGCGTCATGGAGGTTGGGTCGGTGAGACCCGGCACATTTTATTTTGCTTGAAGTTCTGTTACTACCTTTCCGATTACTATTAATACTAACGGGATATTTACCATGTTTACTGTTAACAAACATGGTAAATATCCCGTTAGTATTAATAGTAATGTTAGTGACCATGATAGTTTAAAATCTTATACCTTTCCGATGTTGCCGTTCTTTTCAGTAGCTGGAGGTATTGAGTTGTTCTAATTGTTCGAGAAGAGGCGAAACTGTGCTGATTGTACCAATGATAATGATGCGGAGTGATTAATATTATAATTTTTTTTAAAGATATCCTAGATTCCTACAAAAAATGTGCCACTGAAACATTAAATCTGATTGTTTATTAATAACAGAGTTACATTTAACTAGAAAAGAAAGATTTGGTTTATATTTTTTAGTTTTTGTAAAAGACTCTGTTAAACATGATTAAAACATAATATTAAATGATATTTTTCTTTTATTTATTTACATGAATACCTAAAAAAGTAAATCCGAAAAAATTTGAATGTTTTTATTTATGAAATACTTACTATACAGGGTGTTTTGTTAAACGTGGGCAATACTTTAAGGGACTAAAGTACTCATAAATATGAGCAACTCTTACTATTGGGCTAACTATAAAATATGATTTAAAAAATCTTCTGTTGCCTACATATTTTGTTCGAGTTATGCGATCAATTATGTATGGATCAGCTGATATTTTTTTCGCGATTTCATGCTCGGTCCCATAGTAAAAGTTGCTTATTTTCATGAGTACTATACGCCCCTAAAGGATTGCCCACGTTTAAAAAAAAAACAAGTATTATTTTTAATTAATTTGTTAGTATGTAGGGGGTAATCTCCGGAAGTAATGAACCAATTTTAAAAATTATTTCACTGGTAGAAAGGTACACTATTCGTGAGTGCTATAAATTATAAATATATCATGCATATTAGCCGAGCTATCACAATTTTCGTGGACGAAGTCGCAGACGTAGTGCTAGAATTTAATAAGCGGATCTGTATGACCCACCCCCTACGTCCGTGTTACACTTTTTCACCCCCATGACGCCGGGTTAACATACCCTAACCCGAAACAGGGACAGAAATAATACCAACCGCACCACCTATAAAACATAATTAGAAAGAGGTCCGTCTAAGGGACAACTTTATAAGGTGACGTAATTTTCTTTAACTTACTAATTCCACTTTTTGTTTCCGAATTTTCATTTCATTGAAGAATTTGGAAGTTCTCTTTTATGGGAGTAATTATTTTCATGTTGGGGGAAGATGGAGATAGGTTCAATTTCTATGTTTAAGGGTTGGATTAAAGATCCTCAGGTTATTCAGAAGATGGGTTTGATGGGTGATTACTGGGATCGAATCCTGTCAAAATCAATCATCACTGACTTTAATAGGTTCTGTGGCCGCCTGAAAAGAAATGTTACGTTAAATGATTGATGATGGGATTGGATTGATGACTATTACGGTTGATTACTGATACTGATACTGTTAGCCTTCATCTTCCCACTGCTGGGCAAAGGCCTCTCCCCATGATTTTCAGTTGGTTCGATCCAAGGCCAATGTGGACCACCAGAAGGAGTCGCGGTAGACCTGGTAGAAGATGGCGGGACGAGCTGGACAAGACGGTTGATTAAAACATAAAAATTAGATTAAATTCGCAATGTTCCTTCAATGGACATCAATTTAAGTGAGGAGTATCGTCACAAGACTTAAATAGGGGAAACCACAGAAATGTCCAAGTCATCGACACGGAAGACGACGAATGAACATCAATCCATATTTACATAATACTACAGAAACGTCCTTCGGTAACAGTGAAAACTACATAATTTCGTTATTTTTCAAGCGACCATACATATTCATCCAACGTACGCTTCTGCCAATCCTGAATGTTGCACGTAACTGATATTTTATTCAAGACTATGCGTGTTTAACGTGATATATACGAGCCGCTGCGTACTTTGTATTTACATATTCGGCAGCATTTGGGAACAAAGACTGTATACAACAATTTGGGTACAAATCGAGAGGGAAACGGCGATACAATGATATAGTGTTGTTTGTTTGTGTTTGACGTTCAGGCGGCGCGAACGGGTGTGTCAAATTGTAGGCTTTATTGCGTAGTGGCTTGGCCTAGATCTTGAGTATGAAATACAACTGCGATCTAATCTAATGTGTAGGTATAATAATATTATACCTACACACACATTATGTAGATCTTTAAAGACATTAATATCTTTCTATATTTATAAAATAGTAAACTGACTGACTGACTGACCGACTGGGTGATAATAATATATCAACACACAGCCCAAACCGCTGGTCCTAGAGACATGAAACTTGGAGGATGTGTTCTTTGTGAAGAGAAGGTCTCCACTAAGAAAGGATTTTTGGGAATTCTACCCCTAAAGGAGTAAAATAGGGGATGGAAGTTTGTATGAAAGTCTGTTAGTTTTGAAGTTAGGATCTTCAAATTTTGTGTTTAGGCTGACGACTGAAAATTAATTTATACGTGTCTCGCCATTTTTTATAATTCTATCCCCGAAGGGTTAAAAAGGGGGGTGAAGGTAAATAATGGGATATTTACGACATCCACGCGAGCAAAGCCGCGGACAAAAGCTAGTTGTTTATAAGTTTTTAAACTGTCATGGTCACTAACATTAAAGTGTTAATGATAATGTATTGCTTACTCTAACATTAAAACATTGTAAATTCATCTATATCTGACTATGTATTAAGAACCTGGACTCACTGTAACACCAAAATGTACCAATACTTATTGCAAACAAAATGAATATGATGATGGTATGTAATACAAATTGTTATTGGGAATTTCCATCAGTAATTTCTCAGTAGCAGCCACGGAGTCGGATTAGTACCCGGTTGATGGTAATAGGCTCGCCCCCTATTACATGGAACTTAAACATAACTGGTGAAATATAGCCTCTGCCTAACCCTTCGGGGATTACAGGCGGCAAAGGCGTGATGTTATGTTAAGTACATGACCAAAATTGTATCCAAATCATTATCAATCATTGCATCAGTGATTTTGGAGTTGATTCCGGTTGGCAATGGCAATAAGCTATCCCTCTATTACATAGAACGTAATCATAACTGTCAAGTACGCAGTGGTGACTGCGTTACTCTTTGGAGATTACATGCGTGATGTTATGCTTCCATTGTGTAAATTATGACAACGAGTAGAAAACCGTCAAAACTTAATCAGATTACAATATGCGTACCGTACCTGAAACATTATACAGGTTTATAACTGGTGTCTCATATCCACGAAATTCAATACCTGGTTTTACGTTCAAGCACTTGGATTCTTCAATGAAAGTCATCAAGTACAGTTGGAGTCGGAACTCATCGCAAAAAGGAGAAATAAATAAAACTTCTTTAACTGTAGTTCATCATGTACGACTACGTGTATTTAGGTGAAAACTTTGTATCTCTGTATCATAGATGGCGCTAGTCATATCGCTACGATTCTTATTTTCTTGAACGATTTCAGTGTTTATATTGGTGATTCTAGTACATTGTTCGGACTATCGTTTTCGACAAGATATTGTTTAACAAAATTTTTGTTGATTGACTTTTTCATCGTTATTATCGCTGAGGCACACAGTGTTATCTTTTAGATTTAAGTAGATTTTTGTTTTCTTTTATAATTTTTAGGGTTCCGTTTCCAAGTGGTTAAAACGGAACCCTTATAGAATTATCCTGCCGTCTGTCCGTCACAGCCATTTTACTCAGACTGTTAGCACCACACAGTTTTTTGGAGAGCAGTCGTCTTCTGTACACCGCTACACAAAAGCTATTTGAAATGACGAATAAAATACGGATAGCCCTCCATACAAGTAACTGAAGGTTGAAAAAACATTTCTACACTTATTAAAATGTTTGGGAGGTATCGATCGACAACTCTTAAAAAAATTATATCGAGGTTCCAAAATTTTTTTTTTTCTTCAATCAATGGTTGATGAGATATTTGCTTCTTAAGCTTTAAAAATTGTACCCTTTAATTTTTAAAGTAAGACGAGGAAATTTCTAAAAAATATGGATTTTGTAGAACGTTAAAAAAACTTTCAACGAAAATTGGTTTGAATAAGATTTAAATTAGCTTTTGAGATATGGAATTTTTTCATGAAACTGCAGTAGTAGCAGTAACTTTGTTTTTCATAAACATACCATAGAAAAAAACAAATTAAGCTTTGCTGTTAAGTGTAATAATTTACACTTAACAGCAAAACTTCATTTGTTTTTTTGACCCATGAATGAGAGTTAAAATGTTTTTTATTATATTGTTGGTGATAATCCTTTATGTGCGAATCTGACTCGTACTTGGCCGGTTTTTTGTTTTAATATTGTGTACTTGTGACATAAAAATGTATTTTCCTTCTAATTAAATATCATTTTCTCTGGCCCCTCTTAAGGTTTACATAGAAAAATGTTCAACTTACTTACCGAGGTCTATTCTGTACAAAATAACAGCAATACAACAACGTTTACAGATGCCTAGAACATTGTAAGCACACAACAAGCTTTAAACACAATACCGAACGGTCGGTAATAAAATTATTACCAACTATAAAGTCAGCTATTAAGACACGATGGTTTAACTCCTGTTAAGCCGTAGCAGCACGACCGTTCTATAACTTCCAATTTTGCTTGTAAACCGTTCGTTAGTGCTGGGTACACGGTACTGTTGCAGCTTGTTTGTGGAATAAGTTTTATGTGAATAGTTTTCATGTGGTGTTAAATTGGAATACCTGGTTCTAAATTGGCAGGTTCGTTAAGTTTTAAGTCACTAGGGTCGCAGAGTGAAACATTAAAAGAGTGTAGTGAAGATGTCGATATACAGGGTGTAAACAGACCCTTCACATACCCGTCAACCAAGCATTCTGTACATCAAGCTAAGTAACTTTACGCAAAAATTATTGCTGGGAATCGACTTTTTTTTTTGGGGTGAAAAATCACGTTTTACGGTAGGACTCGATGGAAAGCACTCAAAGCATTGTGCTGATGGATGGAGTACGGGGGTTGTGGAGGTGTGAAAAGTAAAAATCTTACTTTAAAAAAAATATTAATTAATATAATGATTTTATACACTATTGATGTTCTTTCGGTGTATTTTACTGGATAGCATTGTACAGACCGACCACATTAAGCTATGTAAAATTTCTTTAATAGATTTTAAACTTTATCGCTTAATCATTAGGTTCAAGGTTGATTGGGAAAATTTGACAGTTTCAGGAAGCTTGTTGTGCTGGCGTCTATACCACTGGCAATAGGGATGTTTCCTGTGTAAAAAAATATGATTCTATTTAGTCCGTCAGTTAGATTATCGAAAAATATTGGATACGTATTTTTTGTTTTGTCAAATCAATAAAAATTGACGAAGATAAAACGCATCAAAGATCATGAGCCTGTGACGTTACTTTTCGGTAAAAAGTCATTACACTTTATTTACAAGTATGACGTCACACGAGTTTTCGACGCACTGTATCGTCTTCATTTTTAGTTTTCGTGAAAAAAGAAAAAATACGTGTCCAATATTTTTTGGAAATCTATCTGACGGATTTATTAGATTTTTTCAGGAAACATCCCTATAAAGATCCTAAATAAAACCATCTGGTACAAGGCAGAATGTCATCGTCAAGCACCTACGCCTGCGAATCACTGCAATCGTCACGTGGGCTACCACACTAACCGCAGCATACGTATTTACGAATCGAACGTACAACATTGTCCACCGGTAAATACCGGTTGGCGTCGTTTATTGCGACTGCGACTAATTGTGCAACTGTCGCCGTCAAAATATACCGAGCATGGTTTTACGAGTATTGTTGCAGTTTTAAAAAAATGGTTCCAATGAGTTTATGTTTTGGTTACAGCATATTTTTTACATTGTGTGTAACATAGTTATAGACCGACCGCTTTAATGCGTCCTTGCGAAGGTATCTATTCAAATGGAATTTTCTAATAACGTATTGGTTCAATGAATATCTTAATAACTACGTGGATAAAGGTTATTTTAAAGCAAATGACCTGTGAGATATTGTTAGGACTTAGTGGATGCTTAATGTGCCTTTGATGGGGCAAGGCGGAGGACTCGTTAAAGCGGTCGGTCTATAACCTTTAACATTCTCACACGTAAAAGGAAGTAGGCAATATCCGAAAATGCCACGATCGCTGGCACTTAATTATTATCGTTTATCTTGCAAAGAACTGTTATTATACTTATTATAGACTATCAGTGTTGCCCGCGACCTTCAACTGCGTGAAATTATTATAAAATATTACTTCTCTATTTTCTCTATTTGAATGGTATTTTGATCTTATTGTTTTTTGTAAAATAAAAGTAGAAAAGTTACTCCTTATAACATCAACTATCTGCCAGTAACAGTCCCGTCAAAATCGGTCCATCCATTTCGGAGATTAGCCGGAACAAACAGACAGACAGAAAGACAAAATTTAATAGTACCGTTTAATACTTCCTTATGCGTTCAGTAAAAGCAGTTATTTTTAAATTAATTTTATTTATTTGTATAGATAGTTTCCTTTAAACAGAAAGTAATTATGTGTGAAAGCGCACACAAAGGGATATTAAGCACAGTGATCAGTGACAACCGTTAAAAATATTATATGTGTTGTTTTGTAATTATTTTGTTTATCACTGTAAATATGAGGACTACGTGGGTCATACTATTATTATTATTTTATTTTTTAGTTTAATTAGTTTCACGATTGTCTGGCAGTTTGAGTACTTTATGCGGCCTACCCAAATGTCCTTTCTTTGGTATTGTTCGTCGTGTCGTTGAGCTCCTTGGATCATGAGTTGAGCTACACGATCACTGACAAATGCTTGCACTGTCTGGACAGGTCCACTCAAATCTGTGTGGTTATTTCTTTAAAAGACCATCTCAGACATTAATCTACATGGTCCTCATATGACTTGAGCAATGTCTGGACTTTAAAAGAGACGGTGACCTCTGAGTTTGTTTCGGTTGTTTCTTCTCAGAGTAGTCAGGTACGAAACACCGGCGGCCCCATCTAGCTTTAAAACAAAACATGACATGTAAAAGAGTTTGGTAAACCTAATTGCAGAAATAAATATGATTTATTTAATAAAAATATTCCATGTTTGAAATCCATCTAGGGTTTTTCAAGCGGTCTAAATCTGCGTTACAAAAGCCATTTTTTCGAAATAAAAAGTTTTGAAAACCATAGTGAAGTTCGCCAAGCCATTGAAACGTTCAAATGTTATTTTCTGCCTTTAAAATAGATTAGTTTTAGTAACAATTTTCTAGATAAATTGCTTGACGAATAAAGTGGACCAGCAAACGATACCCCAGGGCGCATTGATAGTATTTTTTTCTGGTTTAGCTACAAACAAACAGCAATTTCTTCAGTTGTTTTCATTTAGAGTTATATTTTCTGAAACTGATGAAGTATCCATAAAAGCCTTTGGAGTAACTTAGGTAGACATTTTACTCGACAGGGATTTTTCTTTGTGTATTTTTTTTTTTCACCACAGCTCTCAAAATGGCGAAGGACATCGTGGGCAAACCGACATGTCCAAAGTCTAAAATTCGAAGACATTCAGTTCCACCATCCACATCCATCAATCCGAACTGGCCCCAAGTGTAAGTGTTAAAATTCTTTCTTTATTTAGACGTATAGTCGTCTAAATAAAGGAAGACTTTGTAGGACTAAATGTGTTTCCCGATTAATAATATTTTTTAAAGGTATAATTTTTATTATTATTATTTTTTTTTTTTTTTTCAGAACTGGTGACTAAAATTCATTCATTCATTTCCTTTCCAGCAGCACTGCACCACTGCTCTCAAAACAATGAAGAAAAACATTGAAAGGAACATTGTCCAGAACCCAAAAATTCAAAGACTTTATTGTGACGTCTACAATCCGTACTGGTGATGGATTATGGCCCACTCCCTGTCGTAGAAGGGATGTGTCCAAGCGGTAGGAACGTTAGGTAAGGCCGATTATGCATATAATGACGCGTCTTTGATAATGTGTCTATTTTACATAACGTAACAACAAGCCTGTAATTCTCGAACGGTTTGGCGTAGGTGTACCTAATTGTACACCCACATTTCGCCAGTAATGTTTAAGTTTCATGTAAAAGGGGGAGCCTATTGTCATCAACTGGGCACAAATCCATACTCTGTGACTGCTACTGAGAAATTCCTGATGGGACAACCCAATAACACTCCCGAACCCGGGAATCGAACCCAGGACCTCAGGTGTCTATATGTATTACGTTAATAATATAACGGCCTAGAAAGAGGTGGCTAGATGATCTATACGTGCATCACGAAGACTGGTTCGAGGAAGAAAGTGCCTGGACTGATATACGGGGAGGCCTTTGCCCAGCAATGGGACATAAAAGGCCAATAAAAAAAAACTGTTGCAGATTCTATCCACAATTTCCAAGATACCGTTGATTTGACGGCACGGTTGGCGCAGTGGCTGAGCAATTGACTGCTGCGCTTCGTGTCGCGGGTTCGATTCCCGCACGGCACAAATATTTGTATGGCCTACAGGTAGTTGTTCCGGGTCTGGCTGTTTGTGTATGTGAATTTAAATGTTTGTAAACGCACCCACGATACAAGAGAAATTCCTAGTGTGGGGCAACCATTTACAAAAAAAAAATAATTAATGACTTATTTAATTTTCCTGTCTACTATGTTCTCCTCGCAGCTAATAAGCTGCTGATAAATAGCCTGTCAGAGAGCACTTTTTGTTCCTATCTTTAATGAGTACTAGACTAAATATCCGCACTCAAAGGACCACTTGCTATATTGCGTTTGACATTTTACTTAATTAAAATGAACATACTATTATAGATAGATATTTTCTTCTTCGAGTCGCAGCACGATGTACTTTCTAGTCATTTTCTTAGAATCTTTCTTAATCGTGTGGTTAGTGGCTAACCTAGTGTCAGAGTTTTTATGCCACCCATGGGCCTCAGACTTTTGGCTTTGCATGCCGTCAAGAAATATCTCAGGCATGCTGGTGTCCTCACGATGTTTTCCTTCACCGAAGCGAGTGATAAATTATACAATACGCAGATGAATCCGAAAAATCACAAGTGCGTGCCTTGGGTTCGAACTCGATACCTATGACTTGGCAGTCCGACGGTCACAACACTAGGCTGTCACTGCTAGACTGCACTTTTGAGAATTAAAATGTCAGTAAGTACATAACAGCCATGACACAAAACCGCAAAAAAAATTAGAGATTTGGAGGAGACCTACACTCAGTGGAATTTAAAAAGCTGTATTGCTGGTTTTCAAGGGATTAATAAAATTCATTGGCAAAATGGATCATGTATTTTGAATTTTGAATTAAAAACACATGGGTATGTGCTAATTCACAATCATTAAAAAAAACGTTTGGAGATATTTCAACAAAAACAGAATGTAAACTACGCCTGTAAAAGAAAAAAGGTTAGCTTTTAAGGTTTTTAATATGTTGCATTATACGCTACTTCTACACTCATTCGTTGGTACCTATTGCAAATCGGTTTGACCTATCTCCAGAAAACAATTCGGTTCAAACTTAAGCCAGGCATACACTTTTGCACAAAATGATGCTTGCATGCAGTACCTTGCATGTCATTATACCTTAACTACTTCTATTTTTGTAATCTCCTCGATTGGTTAGTGTCATAATGGCATGGAAGTTCATTACTTGCATACTTTTGTCCAAGTTACTTGCATTGTGTAGTCCTCGGTTAACATCGTGATTTCCATTTTACAGAATAACGTCTACTTTGACGACGCTGACAGAAAGATTCTAGACAATGCAAGTCATAGAAATAATAACCATGTGGGGTTTGAAAGAGCAGCCTTTTCCATTGTGCATTGCATAACCTATCTTTGAAAGAATATTCATGAAGATTTCAAAGAAAAGAGCCATAGTGTCAGGTGTTACAATTTTGTTCGAGAGATTGCACTTCCAGTCCTTGTTTGGAAGAAATAAGCCATGTACAAAGGCTTGAACTACAGAGACATGTCACTTTGACAAGGAATCGAACGTCAGGAATAAGGCAACAGTTCGATTTACTATAGGAATCCAAATGGGATGATGCATCTTTGAGTCAAGTTATATTGATACTTTTTCTCTATATTTGGAAACAAATTTTGATTGTATTGTATTGTATAACGGGTTGGTGTCCGCAACTCGACGTCAAAGCGCGTATACACATAAATTTTGATTATTTAATGCATATTTTTTGGAGATATCAGAAGAAAGAAGATATGCTGCGCTGACCCAAATAAATTGGGACTGGGAGACTTTTTTGCATTTTGTAGTTCAGTATCGGTTTGTATGTTGATTCAAATGTGATTCGAGATCATAGCTGACCTGCAAATTAAAAAAAAAACCTAAAAAAATGAATTTCGCGGGTTTCCCTGGCGCTTCTTCATGATGGCGTAATTTTGCAAGGAACGGAGTTCTTATACCGCTTAATTTCACTACCTGAAGTCTTGAAGAGTAGCGTATAAGCCAAGATGATTACAAACATATCCTCATTATAAATAACAACACTCGACATTTCAAACCAAAACAACGTCATGGAAGTTAATCCAACAATCCAACCACACGTTGTAACAAATCGCAACTGAACTGTAGTTATTATCGTACATATTTGTAGGAACGGGCATTCAGTCTAATCCCGTAGTGCAGGGGCAACTTAAAAGTAATAAATTGCTCTTCACTGTACCGCGAGTCTGCACTCCGGTGGTTTCTGGACAATGATCTTGGATGCATTTGGATGCGGTAATAAAATGTGTTGCACAAAAAAAATCTTACCATTAGCAAGACATGCATTTCTGTAACCTCTTTGAACAATGTATAAATTGTAGATAGATTAAAAAAAAAGCTCATCTTTTGTTCATCCTCTCATAGAAACTCAAATATCGACGACATACGTCTACCCATCTCGAAGCGAATAAATCACACTCCGGTGTCAATATCAGTAGAGCATTCAGCATTGCTAGGGCGCAAACAAGGGGGAGTTGGAGACAATGTAATTTGATCGTTTAAAAAGTGCTCATTCTCAACCTAATTTTGATAATGAAGAATTGTTTTTGAAACAGTTTCTTTATGCCACATAAAACCACAATGTATATTACAAAATCCTTGTTAACTACAATGAGTTCCAACAAAGTTCCCAGGCTAGCCCACTATCCAGTACCAGTTAGACCGCTTAATTGTTTTCAACTAACAACGAATTTTTGCTACCAGCAAATTGGCGGCGCGAATACTTTTCATAACTTATACTGTTGCTCGGTTAAGCTTGAATTTATCGCTGTTCACTGTAACAACTGTTTGGTTTAAGGGAGTAAATAATTGAGTTTTGCAATTGCTAAAGTTAAAAAGTGGTGCCGGTGACTGAAAAGTTGTGTGGTAATTGGTTGTCGTTGTATGTGATGCGGAGGAATGAGGAAAATGTCGTGAGGAAAGTTTTGAGTATGATTGTGGATGGGTATAAGAGTAGAGGAAGACCAAAGAAACGATGAATGGACTGTGTGAAGAATGATATTATAGCACGAAAGGAGGTGTCTGATGAGATGACGAGTAATCATAGAAGTATGCATGAAGAAGACATGCTGCGCTGACCCCAAATGAATTGGGACAAGGGCAAGAGAATGATGAATTGCTAAAGTTGATGTTACATTTACTTTAATACCATCTTTGTTTAATGGGAACAGCACATCGAAGAGCATCGTTTTTGTGTACACTTAGAGCCGCTGTGAAGAAAGAAATTACACAAATCAAAATGCCTAGGTTGGCCTCGTTACCAGTAAGCTACCAGTGCTTTTGCACTGCAAAATTGGTGACTTGATGGAAACATAGAAAGTAGCTTTTAAAATCTCTTGTCTTCAAAATCACATTTATAAGTACTAAAATAATCTCAAAGCTTCAATTAGTACACACAGCTTAAATCGTTGCACTTCGCTGCAGCCGCTGCAAACGCTAATTGTTTTCATTTCGCAACTAACTAAAACTTTTTGTTTTCGACTAAGCAGAAAGCGGAATATTTTAGCGGGCGCCAAATTAGGACAATATGGATGGTATGTTTGTTTAAATGTACGACTGTGTTGGGAGTAGAATAAAATTTATAGCTTTGAAGTTAGTTTGTTTTTTTAGATTCTATCGAAGCTTTGTACAAAATATCGTACAAGGCAGCTAAACCGAAACTGATAACAATATCATCCAAGTATACAGCAATAACAAGGTCAATATAATTGAGGCCACTTCTGTCCATTGTGTTCTTCATAGAGTGCTTTATTCTTAACAAATGGTTTAGCATAAACAAACAAACAAACAAACAACATCATCATCATTCTCCTGCCCTTATCCCAATTTATTTGGGGTCGCCGCAGCATGTTTTTATTCATACTTCTCTATTACTCGTCATCACAGCAGTCACCTCCTTTCTAGCCATATCATCCTTCACACAGTCCATCCATCGGATCTTTGGTCTTCCTCTACTTGTATAGCCATAAAACTTCCCTCACGATATAGATAACGGTTTTTAATGGAAGCTGATGATAACCAGTATGCAAATCAACGATTAACTCACTTCGCTTGCTCCCCTGCAAGCTGTATTTTATTTCATTCGCTCCCAAATCAAATAAAACTACTGTTGTTTGTTCTATTTTAACAATTTAGATGAAACCTAAAATTGTTTTGTTTATCCAGTTTTTAGGTCGTTCGTCATTCGGCATTCGGTTGGGAAAATGAATTTGTTTGTACAAATTGTTTTCGGCGAACTATTGTAGCGTGTCGACTGCCGAGCACGATTTTGGCACCTCGTTAGCTGTGGTTTAATTTTGTGCATTTAATTATGTTACCACCGTTTTAGTACTGTGCCTTCTATTATAAAGTAATTAGATTGTTTTATATTTTTTGCTCATGACGTTATTGAATTTAATTATCATAGAAAATTTAAAGACTTCAAAAAAATACGTATTCTATTGGTTGTTATTACAAATATTATAGATAGAGGTGGCATTTAATTGAGCTCTGGTCAATTTCAAGTTATCGGTATAGTTGCCTGAAATTTAATAAAAGTAATGAATTTAATAAATATGACTGCCTTGTTGATCGAGTAGACTACTCAAATCAAATCAAACCCAGAACCATGAGGTCCTGGGTTCGATTTCCGGGTTTTTCCATCAGGAATTTCTAAGTAGCAGCCACAGATCCTGGATTTGTGCCCGGTTAATGGCAATAGACTCGCCCCCTATTACATGGGACTTAAAACATAAGTGGCGAAATATAGGTGTACTATTGGGTACCCCTCTGCCTATATCTTTTAAGATTACAGGCGTGATGGTATGTATGTAATGAACCTATCTTAACGAGCAAAAAAAATGAATGAAACAATTGATTTAACGAAGTAAAAAAACAATTTCCTTCAGATGCGCTGTACAAAATGAACATCGTTTATCTGTCCATGCCTTCTTTTTTTAACCAAAAAAGGCCAAATCCTACTCAAACCACTGAAACGAATCAATGTAATTACAACAACAACACGGTATCAGTCACTAACTAACACGGGTGTTGATCGCACAAAGCGCTGTGGTCGCTAACCACCGCTGCTCACCGCTGTGAAGCGATGTAACCAGACTTCACCGTGATTACTGCATCGGTGCTCCGGTGATAAAAGTTCTTGATTGAACGGTGCTTTGAAGGGAAATGAGCAATTCAAAAATACTGAACGAGGAACTTATCACAAACACGAACAAAAGTTAAGACAAAAAAAAACAGCTGTTTCCTATAAAAGCGCAATACCTACACTGTCAAAATGTATGGAACAGCTGATTTTTTTTTAACAACCGATGAAAAATTTGTTGTACTGAATACGTGGTAACCGTTTTCGCATCTGTGTCCGTTCCACCTTGTATATTAGGTGACCTATTGCTTCTTACACAAATCCAGACTTCGGCCTGCTACTTTAATTAATGATGGAAAAAACTCAACAACAACTTTGCCTGACCTAAGAATCACGTAATATTAATAAATCATCAGTTATTGAAATTTATTTATACCAAAGAAGGACGCCAGATCGTTTTATATCTGTCTGTCTCGACAAGACCTGTCTCATGATCTGTTATTTATTCTTAGAACGAAATTGAGAAGTTCTGGGTATTTTATTATTTGTATATCTTTTTGTTTTCGCACTAAAACATTAAATCAATCTATAGAAATAAATCAAATTGAAGTGTCTGTTTGTAATTTCAAAATAACAGCTTTTTACTGAATGCATAATGAAGGTATAGGTATACGGTTCTTATAACAAAAACGCATATTTTTAAAATTTTTGTCTGTCTGTCTGGAAACGGCTGGACTGGTTTTGACGGGACGTTTACTGGCAGATAGCTGATATTACATGGAGTAACTTGGGCTTCTTTTATATTAGAAAAAAGATTAGGGTTCCGTGCAAAAAAGTTAAAACCTTTGTAATTGTTAACAAAATCCGATTCGAAATAGGAAAGTAATATTTTTATAATAATTTCACGCGATGTCGCAGGGCAGTGTTAGTCAAGAATAAATTAGAAGTACCTATAACAAATCACCAAACATATATCAAAGCAAATCCAACAATGCAAAATTTACATTTGCACAAATTATTGAACCTAATCCCAAACCGCATAAATTGACTTATCAGCACACGAAAGATAAAAACGTCACCGAATTTAACATAAAATAGCAGGTGTCATCCGATATAATAGAATATATTTTACATAGGTAGGTAGCCAGTTACAAAAGGTTATAAATCTTCAACCCTTTTCATAGGAGATGGAAGTCGAGGCGTAGTACGTGCACGACGTAACGGGACTGATCTTGAAGTATGAATAAGAGGAGATTTACGAAAGGGGAGGCCTGTACCCAGCCGTAAGGGATTCCGGGATGAAATGATGATGACAATGAAGACGGGATTTAAAGCCAGTTCATCTATGCAGATCTGTTATCGTTTACTGGAAAATACAGAATACAGAAGACAGGGTGGAAACGAAGTCATGGCTAATGTTTGGTTGACACCAAGCATTTTGTACATCCAACTAAGTAAGTCTACGCAAAAACTATTGCTGTGAAACGACTTTTTTGTGGTGAAAAATCACGTTGAACAGTAGGACTCAATGTAACGCACTCAAAACATCGAGCTGATGGATGCCTTGAATAGTACGAGGGTCGTGGAGGTATTTAAAGTAAAATTTAAACATTAAACTCAGCTTGTATTTAAAAAAAAAAATATGAAAAACTCGGAACCTTGACCCCTAGTATATCTATAATTAGGAGGTTCCCAGGTATGGTCCAGAACAATAATATTATCGCAATGATGAGAAGAACAAGTGCCTTTCGGCTTCGTTAAGAGTACTTCTACACCCTTTATTAGTTAGATTGCAAAGAGCCGTTAGATTTTTATACATCACGTGCCATCATTGTCATGCACTGCTAAGATGGCTGATTATGTTGGCATAGTAATTGTATTGTCGTAAATACGACAAAAAGATGTCAACTCACTACCTTTCCTTTATCAAAATTAAAACTTCGTAGGCTTTTCTGTAGCCACAGAAAGAGTTGAAGAAGCCTTTCTGACAACAATAATGACTAAAGAAGGAATTCGTGGCTAAATAATAACAGCCGTTCGGGTCAATCTTTAGGTTAAGCCGTGCTTGCCCAGGTTGTTCTCTGGATGGGTGACCGCCCATTACATATCGAGTTTCCTCCGTGCCTCGTTGGTCCCGGCTGTCATTTGTAGATCTTTGACAGTCGTTACAGATAGTCAGTGGCCCAAAAACTTGGCTAGTGTTACCAAGGGGTATCGTATTACCTAGTACTAACTGGGTTGTGGAGGTCAGATAGGCAGTCGCTCCATGTAAAATACTGGTATTTAGCTGCATCCGGTGAGACTGGCAGCCGACCCTAACATAGTTGGGAAAAGGCTAGGCAGATGATGAAGAATGACTATAGAACAAAACAATCCAACTGCAAAAAATTTATATCATTTTAAAATCCCCGCATTGCTAGTCTTATTTTTACTCAAACGTACAGATAAAAGATAGCCAACGAGCGGATATTTCAGCTAAAGATGATATCATATTATTTGACGCTGCTGCTAGGATTTTAAGAATATTTTAGACATGAATTTCACAATTCTTTGACGTTTATTTTATTTATTAAAATGCTTAGAGTAATCAAAACTTGAATGATGTATTCCTAGGCTTACTGGTGAACGAAATATGATGATGATCGTCATGAAGACAAACTATTGGACATGATGTTATTGTTCAAGTTTTTAACAGATAGTGTGATTTTTTTAAGACTATTTAATCTGAATTTCTCAGTAGAAGCTACGGAGTCTGGATTTGAGCCCGGTTGATGGCAATAGGCTCGTCCACTATCATATGGAACTTAAACATAACTGGCAAAATATAGGTGTAGTATTAGGTACACCTCTGCCTAACCCGTCTGGGATTACAGGCGTGATGTTATATGTTATGTTATTTAATCTAGCCTGACCCCCGACTTTTAACGCAAATCTTATCAAAGATAGAACAGACAACTTAGAACTAAAATCGAACAAAGGATCGTCGACCAAATTGGGTGCTAAGAAAACACCCTCTCATAAATTCATTCCGCTTTCAATAACATCAACAACCAAAATTGCCTAGTCCAGTCCGTTGATTACACATTATAAGGCACTAAGAATTTTCTATCTAACTAAACAATAAATTTTAGATGCCCCTATTGGCTCCCAAGGCTTCTTTGTGGAAACCTATTAGGTGAACGATAAGGCTTAGTTCGCCGCTCCGCTTCGGGGGACAAAATAAATTTCCCGACGGCCTTAAGTACTTTCAAATCGAGATCCTCTGAACTCAGGCGATAGTACTCTTAAGCTTGGCTACTGTGAGTTTTAGTGTGATGTTATATAATTGGACTATTTTGACTATTCGTCAGCTAAATATATTTGTAAAGATTCAAGATTGAAATTAGATTGATCTTAATATTGTGGGTGATGATGTGAATAAGATTATCAGTATTCAAAGCTATAAAATAATATCAAAAGATAATTCAATATTAGTTTTGACTTTTCAGTTGTATTGAGTTTTTTTTTACAATTCTACAAAATCAAATTAAATTGTATTTAAGCAAATCTTGGGTACCTACATCTAAACAAGACAAAAGGAAAAAATACGTTTTATTTGATGTCTACAACCGTAATGTAGTTTATCTACTTGAAATATCATTTATTCAAGTTGACTTTGTATGGAACAAGCAGAGACATTTAGAAAAAATCTTCGACTCCCATCAATTTAATTAAAATATAATTTATGTCAAACACGATTTTCAGTACAGCTTCTGCTCCAATAGTATCGCCGTATGGTTTTAATGATGTCCCACTATATTACTCGAAACATAAAATAAGAGGAATTGGTTTTGTCAATGATCACAAAGCGCTGGAACGCTGTAAACCGTAACACCCGGTTCACGACACAGGCTATGCGTCAAGCGACAGGCATGCGATTCATTTTCCTTCGCCTGAGTTCCTACCGCCGCGTTGCAAATCGCATCGATGTGACAGGCTGTAAGAACGGTTTTAGACTAACGTATAAGCTTGTATTGGCGTACATGCCTACACATGCACCGCGTTTTGCGCTTCAAAAAATCGAAGGCACTCGTTCCGACGTGTTCGCTCGATCCGGCAGGTTCTGTCAGTATCTCTCGCAACCCGCGCTTATACCAGTTTACAAGCGCGTCATCGCTCGTACGAGTTCCGCGTGTGGCTAAAGGCACGCGCCCAAGCGTTGACACGCGCTTCGAGTTTATATGCGCCGAAAATACGCTAATCCGAAACCGTCCTAAGCAATTTCTCTCATTTTGTTTTCTATACAGATGCTGTCGTATCATGCGTTGTCGCTTGAGCGTTTGGGTCGTGGCCCGGGGTTAGAGAGATCATCGCGGTTGAATGCAGCGCAATTGGTAGCTACATAAACATTATTTAGACACATGAGTGAAATACGCTTAGATACATTAGATACTGCTCCAATTTTAAAGCTCACTCATTACGATCTGTCATTGTATAATTGTTATCATCGCCGTTATCTGAATTTTATACATTCAAAGTCTATCAGGGAGTACGACACTGGGAGACGAGTTTTCAAAAATTTACGGTTTTTAATTTTACGGTTTCGTTTTTCTGCTTGTGATACACGAAAACCAAATTCCTCTGAAATGTTCCCTGCTTTTCTGAACTTCAACGATTCACGGAGAAGCGGTGGCTTGACGCTGCGTAAACAAGCGTGACCCACCGGTACCCGTTTAACTCCGATTGCACATTAAGATGGACGGAAATATGCAGATGAAGACGTAATGCTTTGCTTCGTTGGTGTTATTGCTGTTGTCGTGTTAGTTTCGGTCAGGTTGAATAAATAAATATGTCGGATACCGTCCTAATGACCGGATCATACGTACATAAAATTTATCGCAAGCGCGCCTTGGTATCATCACGCAACCTACTTACCAGTCTAACAACACCAGCACAGCTTCTTCAGAGTCCTCATGTTTTCAGCTCTCAGCAAGGACGACATGTAGTGTCTGATCGCAGCAGAGTTAAAACGTCCCGGAGCCGTACCTGATTCACTGTACGAATGTATTTTCATTGCACGAATCCCATTTTCGGGTCACACGATGTCCAAGTCTAATGGAATATATCCTGACCATCCGAAGAATATATTAATAAATTAAAAAAAACCAATTCATAAAAGAGATACCGTCATCGAACGAATTAAATTACAAAAATATGTAGCGTTAACTTTCAATATCAACGACACTCCTCGAATTCCAAAGCAATAGTGTTATTATATTAACAATATCAACAAATAAAGTACCTTGGTAACAACCAAGGTACTTTATGAGTATATTCAACTTTAACTTATAACGACACTGCAACATTGAGCTATAAATCCTCCATTACCGATATGAATGGAACCAAAGAATGGAAAAACTTAAAATGCAGCTCAGTGCTTCACGTACAAAAATTACCACCAAAAACAAAGCTAGGTCCGCTCATTGAATTTGTTCCTGATGCAGTTGATGCTACGTGGTCTTAAGGGATGGGACATGAAATGGTTTCAGTTGGAATACCATTTTAGAGTTTTAAAAAAATGTACTATGTGATGTAAAAGAAAAAGTATTTAAAACACAAAAAAAAATATAGATGAGGTAAGAGAAAGTAAGGTAAAAAGCCCCCCCCCCCCCTTTTTACCTTACCTTCTCTTACCTCATGGCCACCACACCACATTATCACCGGCGAGTGAGGTGAGGTAAGAGTACTGTACGGATCGAAATTCTAGGCTGTGAAGAAGATGGATGGAAAAAGATTGCATGTAGTGGAGATGAGAATGTTGAGGTGGATGTGTGGAGTGACAAGAATGGATAATGGAACGAATAAATATATCAGAGGAAGTTTGAAAGATGCGTCATTTACAGAAAAGTCGAAACGGAATTGACTGTCTTGGTATGGACATATGATGAGAAGGGACGAATCGCATGTGGCTAAAAGAGTGATGAATATAAATGTTGATGGACGGAGAGGGAAAGGAAGTCAAAGGAAACGATGGATGGATTGTGTGAGGAAAGAAAAAGGAGTAAATGATAGCGTGACGCTTGACAGGGGAGAATGAAAGAAAAAAACGTGTTGCGCCGACCCAAGGTAACGGCAGGAAGATAATGATGGCCCTTAAGAGTTACTTGTGTTATGCAGTTACATGCAGTTACAACTACATGTTAGCATTCCCGTCAAAAGGTTAGTCTACAGATCTTAAAATCTTTTCAATATTCGAACATTTGTGTTATGTTTTTTTCGACGAAAAATTCCGCCATGTTTTTTTTTTTTTTCAAGGAATTTCAAAACTATTCATCACAAAACTACATCACTAGAGTACAGTCACCAAAAAACTCCTTACACGATAAAACTTGACTTGTACAATACAAAGGAGACTTTGTGTCGTGTTTCGGATTAACATGGAAATTGAATCAGGTTGCACGGCGAACTTGGCCGGGACAAAGCTTTGTGACTCCAGACTTATATCCAGGATTTTTGTTTGTTTTGTTGCTGCACTACTGTTGTGCGCGTACTGCCCTGTGACGTATAATTTTGTGATTGTTGAGTGTGTTTTTAATAGTACATTTTTTTATGGAGTTTTAAAACATTTTGTAAATACCAACTTTTAGGTTACGTTATTGCTTTTCCGAATGAGTTTTTTTTTATGAAATCGCATAGTGGTGCGCCACAACGTTACGCTATCCCAACATACTGATCCTTTATCATTTTCGAACATTTTATATGAAACATCGCGCACTTTTTTCAATACAAAATGCGATGGTCTGCGGCCCACAGCGGGCCTGTTCCATGCGCTTAGCTTTTTTTTTTAGGTAGCCTGTACTGTCCCACTGCAGGGCAAAGACCTCCCCCAATTCCTTCCATGTGCTCTTTTCCCTTGCCTCCTCGAACCAGCGTTAGCTTAGCTTAGTCGATACTTTTTAAAAACCTAGAATCAAAGTGTTATAAGACTAAAATAAATAATTTTATAACTTTATTAAAGCGTTTGTGGAAAATCTTACAAACTGGAAGAGACAAGAGGCCCCAGGGCTGCGGGACTGTTTGAAAGAGATACCGTGGCCCTGGAACACAAAGGGCAAAGAAGGAACATGGATGGGTTTTAGTCAGTACAAGTCTGACACTCCCTTCCGCTCCGCCCAGAGTGGGGGGGGTCATTTGATGATTCACCATCCGAAAAAAAAAAAAATAGAGACAAGAGGCTTTCTTGGGCTAGAACTGAAATTAAGCAGTCTACTGGTAACCTCTACATAATTCGACATTCTATACAAAAAACACGATATGTTCCTGGCATTAATCCTTAAACGTGCTAGTTTCAAGCTGTATTATCGTCTAGATAGTAACTCGACATGGTTTTTCTTGAAGAACACTTAACTCGGTTCTCGAGTAAAAACTTAGTGATTTCATAAAGCAAGTGCACGTCGGGAAATGAGTTTTGAAAAGATATTGTGGCCTTTTAAATTGCATTTCATTATTATGATGAAGTAATAAGCAGCGTGATTCTTGACACAAAAGATATGATAGATTTGTTTATAGTTAGCTGGAAAAACAAGTGAATGTGAACTTGTACCAAAAACCCGAAATTGTGAACGTGTTTATCATTACCCGTACTAACAGTCGCTAAATACCATATCTAACGCGTATCATAATACACAGGTATAATATATTATGAAACGAGTTCAATATGATGTTTAGCGTAAAAGTTGATCTTCACTGGTATTGCCTAGTTAAAGTGATTTGAGTCAGCCTGTAAATCATATTGTTCTCTTTGATGAGATACAGGCCTGCTCTCTGTGTGACTGAGTGGGTTGGTCCAACACGCGAGCCCAGTGTGGGTTGGTAGATGTCAAATGCCTTCGTTTTTTTTTAGAACGTCTGCCGGTTTCCCCACCATGTTTTTCATCACCGTTCTATCATCTAATTCCTCCGCGCCTGGGAAAGCACGTTTTTCCGTTGGTCCCGGCTGTCATTTGTAGACCTTTGACAGTCGTTTCAGGTAGTCAGTGGCCCGAAAGTCTGAACACCACCTGTCTTACCAAGGTGTATCGTATTCGCCAGTCTTGACTGAGTTAACTGAATTGAGGTCAAATAAGCAGTCGTTCTATGTTAAATACTGGTATTTAGCGGCATGCGGTTAGCTGTGGCTAGGTAGATAATGATGATATTTTAATGGCCTACATTTGACCTAAGGATTTTCTTAACTTTTTTTCCTAATTTCAAACACGTTAACAATTTTAATTTTTAGATGACTGATAAAAATTTCGAACATTTTATCTCACAAAGTTTTTGACACATTCACAGTATCTACTCGCAAAATCTTACCAAACCAAAATAAGAACAACTGAAACAGTTTTCAATTTACATTTTCCCGCGAAACTGGAGTACAGTCAGACAAAAGAGAAGAAGTATCGTCGAGAGATTAGAAAAATTTACGTGATCGCTGCTGAGATAATTGTTTCAAACTGGGCTAGCAAGTTCGGTCAGCTATCTCCCGACTCCCCTGACAAGGGTGGACCGGGATTTATTTCGCGGACTGTACCAACAATGTTTGCACAATTCAATTTTTGAGACAGCTACTATCTTATTTTGTATACGATCTCTGTTCTTGTTTTGTAAAATGTACTTTGTGAGATCAAAATGTTTTGCTTTATTTTTCGTACTCTATAAATCTTAAAAGCTACATCCCATTTGAGATTGTGAAGTTTTTTCCGCTGTTCTTAAAATGAAGCTATATTTTTGATATCTGCTTTCTGAACTGACATTTTTTTTAAGATTTCAAAGTCGAAAATTTTACTCATCTGCACTGTCGGACCTGATTCAATGCTTAATTTACGTATTGACAATTTTTTTAAATTTTTTTTAGAAATCCCAAAGGGACACCAAAATTTACCACACACCAAAAAAACAAAATAATAATAAACCACCAAAACATAAAAACAAAACAATAATTCACCAATTTTTTTTTTTTTTAGGTTCTGAATCGGTTTTAACCGCCACTGTTATGTAATAAGTTAGAAGCATTATTTTATGACGAGATGGACACTGTTTTCTATTTAGATTAATTAAATTATTTTAATTACATTATTTACAAACTAAAAATCTAAAATAGTAATAAATGATTTGTAAAAAATATAAATATAGGAAATAAAAATATGTAAAAGTATCAAGAGATGCCTAGATTTTACCCAATTTTCCTATGTTGGGGCCGGCTTCCATTCTAACCGGATGCAGCTGAATATCCGTATTTTACATGGAGTGACTGTCTATCTGACCTCCACAACCCAGTTAAGACTGCGGAGTACGATACACCTTGGTAAGAAAGGTGGTCAGTAGACTTTCGAGCCACTGACTACCTGTAACGGCAGTCAAAGGTCTACAAATGACAGCCGGGACCAACGGCTTAGCGTGCTTTCCGAGGGATGGAGGAATTGGACGGTGGTGGTCACCCATCCGCAGACCAACCTAAACAACGTGGCTTTACCTAAATATTGATCCGCGAGGCTATTATTTAGCCATGAGCCATCCTCCCCGGGTTTCACATTACCTACATAACGTTTGAGGCCCGGAAAATGGGTCCATCATAAATAAACGAACCTCTCGATGCAGAACTGATACAAGTGTACATAATTAAAAGCCATTGAAATATTCCAGCGGGTCGGTGGCTTCACTTGGTGCATAATTAAAATGGCTGCAATCACCAATATACGGACGCTTTAATAGACTGGGAGAAAACGTGTAGCTAGGCATGAAGCGCATTGTTTGGGGAACCTGAAAGTGATTGACACTTTTTATGGAGAGTGATATCGTATTACCTGGTACTAACTGGGTTGACGAGGTCATATAGGCAGTCGCTCCATGTAAAATACGGGTATTCAGCTGCATCCGGTTAGACTGGAAGCCGACCCTAGCATAGTTGGGAAAAGGCTAGGCAGATGATGAAAATGATGATGAGTGATGTAAATTTTGAGTAATGAAACTCGGGACTTCTTGAGCCACAAATTAAAAAAAAATGCTAAACGAATTTAAAGCATCGTTTTATTTCTGAAAACTGTATATTAGACAGGGACAGAATTATATTTTAAATAGTTGTGTTTAGAGATAAATATATTCATATTGAAAAAATTGATTAATATTTTACAAAATGGCCATGTCATTAAAAAGGTTTTAGGTTTTTGTCAGTTCGATATTAGACCATTAGACTAAATGTCGAATTGACATAGTTTATGCCAGTTTGTTATCAAGCAAAGACATTCAGTTATTTACGTTATCAAGTAATTAAATAAATAGTTGTCTATGCAAGAGCCGTCTCAATGCAGGCGTTAAAAGGTGCCTCGACTTAATAAAGAAAAGAATTTGAAATCTGACGAATGAAAACAAGACTTCGCTGCACATAAATAGATTTTAATTTAATTTAGCAGCAGCTCCAGGCAAGAGAGCTAATGCACCTCTCACAGCAATAATAACTTGTAAATTAACGCGTTCCTTTGTACAGAAGAATGCTAGCTACTAAATACTTGGCTCAGACTAAATTAAAGTCTACCTAGGAAAATATTCTAGTACGGCATGCAGTCGAGGAGAGTTATTCTAAATTTAGGTAAGACTGACAGCTTGTAATAACGTGTAAAATTGCATTCTTAAATGGTTATATGATTTTACTTGGGGGATGATTGCCTTGTCTTGGTGTTCTAGCTGAGCATGAAGTCCTGGGTTCAATCTCCAGGTCGGGCAAACTGTTCCTGGTAATCTCTATCAGGAATTTCTCAGTAGTAGCCACACGCCCTCCATTAAATAGGACTTAAACATAACTGGTGAAATGTGGGTGTACACCTCTACCAAAGTGAGTTAAGTACACCTCTGCCTAACCCTTCGGGGATTATAGGCTTGATGTTAAGATATGAAGAGAAATATTTATGGTGGTTCATTTCACTCAGCTGAGTGACGATAAAATATGTGAGCGGTCTACTTCCATGATCCTACGGTATATAAAAGCTATAGGCTAATTGGTGAATAGTTTTAAACTGATGACTTTTGAAAATGTATTTCGAAATTGGATGGTCGAATGCTATTCCATGAGAATTCACTGGACAGTTTTGGAAAACGTAGCCTTCTGAATTCACGAAACATTTCTTCACACAAACTATCAAGCAAAAACAAGCATTTTTTTCACTCCAGCAAACCTGGATTAGGCAAACAAAGCTGAGTGCATTGCAGTTTTCTAGCTTCGTTGAACGTTGAATGATATCAGGTAGCCTGGGGCCGGTCATTCAGGATATAGCTTCAATCTAGTTTTTATAATCTATCGAGCCGAATTTATTGCTTTTGACTTTAATGGATTGATTAGTGAGATGGAAGCTGTCACTAAAAAAGTTTAAAATATTATGTTAAAAACACTGTCCGATTCGAGAGGGTATTATTTAGGTATCCAGATTAGATTTTATTTTTGTAGTCCTTTTTAGATAAATACCCCGATGAAAATTAAATAAAATATATTACTAAAATGGGGAACTTACATGGTTACATGTTGTTGTCACGTTTTAAAAGTTTGTTAGATTTTAGGAAAACGTAAGGTCGTAATATAGGACAAAAATGCATTGCGTGCATTTTGGAATTCATTAATATTTTTACTTTCATGAATATTTTATGTTTCGTATTTTATTTGGTAATGTCATTGGTATAGCTGTATGTCTCTTTTCGGGGCGGACAGGGTTTTTAACATCTTTTATATGTCGGATCCGATCGTTAGTATGGACATAAAATGAATCGCAAGTACGCCGGTTTTGACATTACGCGACCTACTTACAAATCCACCCACACCACAGCGTGCTTCTACAGAGCCCTGACCAGACAGCTGTTATGTCTGGTGAGCTACTGCCCGACGGTAAATACTTGCTGTCGGGTTTTTTTTAAATAATAACAATAATTATGGTCTTAAGTCGAGGAGAACTTTAATATGGCTATATAGGAATTTGACGTCAGTTCTTCACTTGCGTCATAGATGGCGATGGACTACCACAGTACCTTTTGTACTATGCTGCTGTATTACAAAAAGCACTACGCTTTTTGTAATACCGCTACGAGATTAACTAATAAATACCAACAATAAAAGTATGAAATTTTGGTTTTATGTCAGTCTGTTTTACTATCTTTCTTCCTCCAATTTGCGAAACATAATCCGATCCTCAATAACTAGGTAATCCGTAACACTACAACAAATAAAAATCCCCCGAAATCACATAACTTTCAATCAATACGTGACTGTCGGAGAACGCAACCGAATTACGTGAAGAACTTGAGCGCATTAATCTAACTAATCAGTGGTAAAACTTTTACAGGATTTTCTCTTAACAATGTTATACAATTTAACTAACCTTATCCCAACTATGTTAGGATCGGCTTCCCATCAAACTGGATGCAGCTGAATACCAGTATTTTGCATGAAGTGACCGCCAATCTGACCTTAAACAGTTACTGGGTAATATGAAAACCCTTTGGTAAGACTGGTTGTCAGACTTTCTGGCTTCTGAGTTTTTGTACTACCCGTAAGGCTGCCTGTCCATTGAAGTGGAGCGAGGCT
This sequence comes from Noctua comes, assembly GCA_963082995.1. NCBI lineage: Eukaryota > Metazoa > Arthropoda > Insecta > Lepidoptera > Noctuidae > Noctua > Noctua comes. The sequence goes on along the minus strand of OY720279.1, from coordinate 15,295,792 downwards.
GCGGAGCGGAGAAACTGAAAATTTTAAACAATAGGATTGCATACTGGAGCGGAGCGAAGATTTTATGTAATCCTACTGGTTAATATTTCTCCGTTTCTCCGCTCCTCAGCCTCACTCCGCTCCAATGGACAGGCAGCTTAACGACTGTCAAAGATCTACAAAAATGACATCAGGAACCAGTGGCTTAACGTGCTTTCCAAGTTACACCACACAACTCGATTTGCAATCAATGAGCACCCATCTACGGATCAACCTCGGCAAGCGCTACTTAACCTAAGATCGACCGGTGCGACTGTTATTATTTAGCCACGAGCTCCTCCGAATTACGTGCTGAACTTAACACATTAATCTAACAAATAAGTGGGAAAAGTTTCACAGGAGTCCCCTCTTAACAATGTTAATTACTTACTATTTGAGGACCGGTACGAATTAAGGGGGAATTACGGCTATTATTATTTCTCTTCTTGTGTCTAACTATGAAAGTTTGGACGTGGGGATCGATATTAGTACGCTTTGTGTGTTATAGAACACGAAGAAATAAACTGCTCCGATTCCTTACACCAACCATTCCATTTACACTCAACTTGAACAAGATTATGTATAACCAGCACTATGCACGCGACTTTGTCCGCAAAAAGTGTGATAGCTCTACTAATATACATGAGATAAAAACAGTTTATAGCTTAAGGCACCCACGAATAATAATTAATTTTTCATTTATATTAGGTCCGAGACCCATCTAAAGCAAAAATAAATAAAAATACAAATACTAATAATATTATTGCTCAAATCTACAATGCCAGAATGACAGTAGAATTGCACTAGAAATATAATGTGGCTTTCAATCAGTGAAAAAAAAAATTGGATCATTAGTTCCGGAGATTACACTCTACATACAAACTCACAAACAAATTTTACCTCTTTATAATACCTATTATCCAAATAAAAAAAATCACCAAAGACATTAAGTACCATTAGCAAAGAATTTTGAAGCCTAGATCGCTGCTTCTGGAAGCATGAAATTTAGCATAAATAGATAACGACGGCAAGCACGCACTAAGTTAAATACTTATAGGAGAGAAATCAAAGTTTTTTCGAGACATAGTTCGTAATTTTGTCACCACAGCTCACTATCAAAAGTAAGGTTAGTGAAAAAGATGTTTCAAAATGATTGAACAAAAAACCTGTTGCCCTGAAAATAAAAATAATGAGACAGGTAAGAAGTGAAGGTTCTAGTGTAAATTATTCTGAATTCCGTGCAAACCCTACCTTGGTGTGGTTATTATAAAATGGCGGTCCTTTTTGATTGGCGTTTATTAATTTTACCGACCTCACCGCTAGAGACGGAATGTTTTAATTTGAAAGTATTTTATTTTTCATTATTTTACAGTTTGCCGCAAGAATGAATGGAATTTTGTATTTTAAACTGAATCTCTTGAATGTCAAATTAAAACTTAAAGTTGACGAATTAATGCTCTTTACGTTAGATGAGACGAAGTTGACGAATTAATGCTCTTTACGTTATTTTGTTATACCCGACAGGGCCCACAACGATCCAAAACGAATGTATATTATCCTAATGTATGTACCTACCACCTAAGTTCACATTGTGGAATGCAATAAAGTATTGAGTATTGAGTATTGAGAAGATTTTAAGCATATACTCTATAATTTCTGATACCCGTATGCATATAGGCACACACTATTTTTAATGCCAATTAATTTGAGTTACTCTCCGCTATAGACCGACCGCTTTAATGAGTCTTCGCGAAGGTACCAATTTAAATGGAATATTCTGAAGGTTGTTCACGTAATTGTTCAATTAGTATCGTGATACCTACGTGGATTATGGTTATGCAAACCTGTGGGATTTAGGAATTTGTGGACGCTTAATGTGCCTTTGATGGGACAAGGCGGAGGACTCATTAAAGCGGTCGGTTTATGATCTTAATATTTTTTCTGAGTACTTGGTAATTGGCATAATGTTTGTAAAAATAATTTTATGTTCATGTGCCTACTGTCAGCTGTGAAGCTACCTTTCATAAAATAAATAAATCAATCTTTAAAATAAAATTCGAGTGGTGTATTTCCTACAGCAAGAATGAGGAAGCGATTAACCTTTTGAACGCCATTGTCATACGTAAGCACGTGCCCTGTACGCCAAACGACACAAATATGTGACAAAATGGCAGTTGAAAAAATAATTCAAATGGGTTAAATGTAAAAACTGCACGATTCCTACCTTTATCTACGACACAATCTGCGTCTAATTTTGCAGCATACATTTTTTTTTTTTTTTTTTTTTTTTTTTTTTATCGTGGTAAAATCATCAAATGAGTCCTCCCACCCAGGGCAGAGTGGGAGGAACTGTCAGACTTGTACTGACTAAAATCCACGGTGTCCTTCAATAGCCCTTTATGATCCAGGGTCACGGTAATTCTATAAGTCCCGCGACCCCGGCAGGCTTTCGCCCTCTAGAGGGGGGCCCCGTCATAATGCTGACACTCTTTGAGGCGCGCGTGGAACACAACGCGCCGTCGACCCGGGCATGGTCCATGGTCGGACAGCGAGTCGCCCATTACTCGCCGCCCGCAAGCCCGCGCCTACGGTGGCCGGAGATCGTCTGCCGACGTCCGGCGCCGTGGGCGTCTACCACTGCGGCTGGGGTGGAGGGAGGACGCTGTCCTCTCCCTCACGCGGCCCGCCTCCTCCTTCGCGAGCATGACTGCTTCGCAGAAGGAGGCGACCGCTTCCCACTCCGTCTCGCCCCGCAGCATGGCCTCGACCAATGCCGGGCGCGAGAGGTCTCCGCCTATCGCCGCCGTGAGGACACGGCGGTGCCCTGCCCAAGCGGGGCAGTCCTGCACCGTATGCTCCACCGTGTCCTCCGGGCGGTCCTCGCAGTGGTGACACCCAGGCGTTTCCTCCTTCCCCATCAGACACAGGTACCTCCCGAAGCTTCCGTGTCCGGTGAGGACCTGCGTCATGCGGTAGGTCAGGACGCCGTGACGCCTATCCAGCCACTCCTCAAAGAGGGGTCTTACCGCCGCGATTGCGGCGTGCCCGGCAGCATACATTTTCATTAATTTTCACAATAATAACTTATGAGAACAGGGTTTCTAGTTACACACGCTTTAAGTCACGTATGAATGCGTTAGCACGAAAAGCGTTATACAAAGTCACTGATAAAAATGTACGATGGGTAAACAAGAAAAGTTATATAGCATCACAAAGGTGTTAAATTAATGTGTCAGTAAGACGATGAGGTAAGAGCTGATAGGAGAATAATTTATTCCGCGAATCAATTATAAAGTACCAATAAACAAAAGGCAATTAAAATGAGAAACATCCAAAATAAAAGAGAATAATTAAGACGATAAGTGAAACTACGCTGTATTTCGATATATTTTTTTAAATTCTTTGTTAAAACTACCTCAGGATGTTACCACACCAATTGATCGATCACCGATCACCAATCGATCGATAGTAAAAATGACGACGATCGATCAATTGGTGTAGTAGAACCTGTTGATCGACGTCGACTTATCCATTCTGCCGTCGATCGATCGACGATTGTTCGATTGATGTGGTAACACCCTTAGTAGGTTTCGTTGGTTAGGTATAGATAGTTTTATTTTAAGTATGTATAAGATTTTAAACTATCATGGTCACTAACAAGTCAAGTATGTATGTTTGCCACATAATAAAATCCTGAGATCTTACGCGTTTGCTCTTGATTCATAATTTCAACAATGAATTTTTTATTTATGACAACCATTTTTTACCTCATACTCTTCTCCATATTGATTAAAAACATGAATAATGTCAGATTTTACCATATGTGTGTAAGTCCTTCGGATTTACACAAATATTATTATGGTTGTTGTACCTTCTCTGAAGTTTTCAGTTTAGACGCCTGATGATCATTGCTGTAGGTATAACCTTGAGATAAAAGATGAATTATATTAAACATAAACCAAAAGGACTAATGACTTCACTTAATTACATTTTTATTTTATTTTTTTAAGGACAACCAACAAAGCATACACCAAAAAATACATGTTTAAGAACTCCTTTTACATTTAACATATTATAGTGTAGCCTTAATTAAAGGCTGCCACGGCATGCATTTAACATCATTACATACATACATACATACATAATCACTTATTCACAAATCGGACACATATTTGACAAATACAAAAAAAAAAACGAATATGTCGGAGAAAAACAAACACCTTCACAAAAGTAATTTATTTTAAGAAAGTTCAATAACTTTTCCAGTGGAATTTCACTAATTATTGAGATTAGCATAAGTTTTATAGTGAAAACAGCTGAATTACTTTTAATGGACAATACATTTACGCTGGTATTTTTATACTATCAAAATAGAAATATGTCGGACATGTCGGGATTTATTCCATAAGGCTCGTACATCATGTGGGCAGACGCTGAGTTTCCTGCTATGAAAACACACTGGCGATACATTGTTTCTAGTAAAACTATTAAATTACTTGAGATTATAACTTAACACAATAACACGGGGCACAACGAATCGGGCACAGTTCCAAGACATCTCAACTCCGCCGCGATCAGACATTGAATGTCGCCATCGCCTCGAGCTGACCGTCAGGGCTCTGTAGAAACACGCTGTGGTGTGGGTAGACTGATAAGTAGGTCGCGTCATGTCACTAGTGCCCACTGGCACGTTTGCCGATTCATTTTATGTCCGTACTAACGACTGGATCCGACAAATAGATATTTTAAGTATTACAGAAATGTTTTTTAATATTAAAACCACTATTACTAATTCTTTTTATGTCGCATATTGATGATCTGTGACGCGAAGGAATGAGGAAAATGTAGTGAGGAAAATGTTGAGTATGAATTCAGATTGCTATAAGAGTAGAAGAAGACCAAAGAAACGATGGATGAACTGTGTGAAGGATGATAATATGGCTAGAAAGGAGGTGACTGCTGAGATGGCGAGTAATAGAGAAGTATGGAAGAAGAACCCCAAATAAATTGGGATAAGGGCAGGAGAAAGATGGTTGATGATAATATTCTTTCCTTCAAGGTCATCGTCTTCTGATTATTTGGGGAGCTTGTTCAAGAACAAACTATGGTGTAATTAAACCAGGCAACTATAAACCTGATAGCTATTTAAAAGGTGCTTTATATAATAAAGCAATAATTGTGAGTATCTTACAATGTGCTGGACACCTTCAAGTAAAAATAAATCAAGACATTTCTTAAATCTCTTTAACATTATAAAGTGTGTAAAAAGACCCTTAACGAAGCCGAAAGGCACTTGTTCTCCCCGACATTGCGATATTCTTTTCGTTCTGGACCATACCTGAGAACCATCTAGTTACGGAAATATTTGAGGTCAAACTTCCAATTTTTTCAAAAGTTTTTTTTAATATAATTATGTTTTTAAGGTTTTAATTTTTTTTTACTATTCAAAGCATCGATCAGCACAATGTTTTGAGTGCGTTACATTGTGTTTTACCGTAAACGTGATTTTTCACCCCAAACAAAAAAGCCGTATCCTAGCAATAATTTTTGCGTACGGTTACTTAGTTTGATATACAGAATGCTTGGTTGACGGCTTCGTGAACGGTCCGTTTACACCCACTGTATAATATCACGCCTGTAATCCCAGAACAGTTAGGCAGAGCTCAGCAGTCGCGTTAGCTAGCCCCAGGTCAACGAGGCAGTTCATTTCTTTAGTCATAGACTATTACTGGAAGTATACGCTTCCATAAAACGCACGCACGTTTCATGACCATCTGCATTAAGTACGCTTTTCTTAAAAAGTTATTCATGAGGTAGATATTCTATATTTTCGATACGACACGACGTGTTCTTGGTATTTTATGTTGATTCAACTGGTTGGTTATTATTATGAAGTATTAAAATACATTTACAATAATGAGGCAAATAATTTATTTTATGTAAAACATTTTTAATAACACAGCACCTGTACAAACACATCTCATTAAGTAGGTAGGTACATAAAGAACATTACAAGACGAATTTTAAGGAGAAAAGAAAAAAAAAGACCATTTTATAGAGCTCAAAATTGTGTCCTAGTCTTTTTTATAAATTTTCCCAAATTAACCTTCCAAAGTTCACAAAACAGACACAACTCCAAGCATTCACCGTCCCATTATATTGTGAAGAATGAAAAAAGTAAATGAAAGTCTCTTATTTACTGATCACATACGGTTAAATTTAAGGTACGATTCTGAAGACGACGGCAAACTGCAGACGGCAGCGGCAGTGTCGCCCAATCGTAATGACAGCAGTGACATTACTGGTTCTTATGTAGTTCTATGAAAATGTTTCTGTAGACGGTGACGGTGCATCTTACTAAATCGAGCGACAACAACTATAGACGGCATACCAGTATTCAGTAGCTGTCACTAACAGAGCGAATTTTTTTTCCGACAAATAACTGCTATTACGACTGACGGAGAGACATGTGGAAGACATGCTGCACCGACCTCAAAGAAATTGGTATAAACGCAAGGGAATGAAAGAAAGACTTCGTTAACTTGAAGGAGAGATGTGTAGTCGAAGATGTACTGCATTTGCTTTTAGGTCAACTGCAGCAGCCCCTGTGCCGTCTGCAATCGCGTTCGAAATTGTACCTTAAAAATACATAGAGACATTCGAGATAATGATGACTGCAATTATTGCTGCTTGCTCACCCATTATGGCGGGCTCAATGACGGGCCTATATGAGTGTGCGATTTTAATTTGTGCGAAAATATAGTCAAACGTAGATGATTTTTGGTTTTAATTTTGTAGGATGATGATGCTGTTACTGTGAGAAAATACATATTTTTTGTAGTACTTTGTGCTTCATAATATTCATACTTACAGCAGGTCATCCCTCATTTAAAATGTATATTCTGGTGTAACTGCCTGGTTTGCTTAGTGATCTAAAGCGCGACTACTCAGCATGAGGTCTTGAGTTCGATTCGAAGGTCGGACAAAGTGTATTTGGGTTTTACCATCAGGAATCTCTCAGAAACCGCCACGGAGTTTGGATTATTACCCGTTTGATGGCAATAGACTCGCCCTCTAGTACATGGCTTTTAAACATAATTAAGTTCTGGCGAAATGAAGGTCCATTATTAGGTACATGTTCCATGGAACTTAAACATAAAATATGGCGAAACTGTGAAACCAGCAGTGGACGTCTTTTGGCTGAAATGATGATGATGATGGCGAAACTGTGGATGTACTATTAGGTACACCTCTGCCTAACCATTCGGGGATTACAGGTGTGATGTTATGAAAAACCTAATTACCAAAAATCAAACCCAGGATCTCCAAAGGAAAATGGATTCGTCCCGCACTTTGTCAACGAAATACATATTTTTTGCTAATATACTCTGAATTCTATGGTACTCCACAAACTAAAACAGTCACATACAAGTAAAACAAACATCCCCCAACATTCACATTTCTAATACACTGAAGTGAATTCAAATATTCTTCAACACAAATTGTATAAACACAACTACGTACTAACTCTACGCAAATTTCGTTTGTTTGAGTTCAACTCTAGTTGCGGGTAGTAAATTAATTAATACGTAAGTACTACGTTTCTGGATCTCATATCTAACAACGTCTGAACACAGAATATGTAGATACATACAGAAGGCCAGCTTCCTAAAACGAGGAAAAACAAGCGCATGCACACATAACTACTTAACATAACATTGCAACACGCCTGTAATCCCCGAAGACATAGGTGTATCTAATAATACACCCAAATTTTGTCTGTTATGTTTAAGTCCCATGTAATAGAGGGCGAGCCTATTGCCATCAATCGGGCACAAATCCGTGGCTGATACTGAGAAATTCCTGATGACAAATCCCAATAACACTTTGACTGACCTGAGAATCGAACCCAGGTCCTCATGCTCAGCAGTAGCGCATAACTACTTATAGACGAACAAACAGGTATAGGCTGATATCTTGCAGTTACTCATACAAATAATGTTGTAATTATGCTAATTAGTCCAGTTTTTTTTCATAAAGCCCCGTCTGCACTATAACACCCACTAAATGCGTTTATTTCTAAACATGATACTCAAAACAGAGCGATTTTTAAATACGTTGGTGCAAGGCTTAATTATTTCCTGAGCGCACAAAACTAACATAAATATTAGCAGTATGTAGCCTCTGCTAATTGGTCTTCAGCTTAAAAGTGATACTGTTGCGCCTGATGCTCAGCACTGGCGTTTGCACCTGCAATCGGTTCCCAGGTGTGTCTGTTATGTTTTGTATTTGTTATAAAGGCAAATCATTTTGCATAAACAGGGTGTAAACAGACCCTTCACATAGCCGCCAACCAAGCATTCTGTACAAGAAATGAAATATCACTGCGTAAAAATAATTACTGGGAATTTTTTTTTTTTTTTGGGGTAAAAATCACGTTTTACGGTAGGACTCGATGGAAAGCACTCAAAGCATTGTGCTGATGGATGGTTTTAATAGTACGGGGGTCGTGGAGGTGTGTAAAGTAAAAATCTTACATTAAAAACATGTTTTAAAAAAAGAACTTGTGAAAAAGTTGAAACTTTGACCCCCTATATCTCCATAACTAGAAGGTTCCCAGGTATGGTCTAGAACAAAAAAAATATTGCAAAGACGGGGAGAACCAGTGCCTTTCGGCTATGTTAAGGGTCTATTTACACCCTTTATACCAAACTTTTTCTTAGACTTATGAGAATCTGTCTTTATGGAAATCAAGGAGTGTAGCGACTCACTGTACGTAAATAATATGTTTGTGTGCGTTTTAGATCGTTTTATAGAACTGGGTTTCTGGAATCTATCTATTCTGTGGTCTGAGAGAGCTTCTGTTTGTTTTGAGTACATACTGCTAGATACCGGTAATTGCTCGTCTATTGTGCGCAAGATCTTGATGTGGATGGCTTGGATGATGTGGCGTGATGGGATGATAGTGTTTGATGAAATGTTCTAAAACAGGAGCTGCTAGAACAAAGAGTACGTTTTATATTTTGTTGTAAATATTTGATTTTTTGAACAGGTTTTACTGTACAAGTTGTCAACCTTGAAAGTTCTTATTTGCAGAAGATTGAAAAATTGAAACTGATGAAAACATGGTCGCAAAAACTGTCGTGGTATTAATTCGTATCCCATATTCGTTCCAGTACAAAGCCGACAAAACAAGCAATACCTGTGAAAAACAAAATAGGTTGATTAGTAAACCAAGGATAATTTATTGTTTGCTAGTAATTAATTAATTAGCAAACACTGCATTCAATCTTTGGCCCTCCTATCGTTTACTCCCACTGAACACGACTTTGTGAAGTGTCAGCGTCGAGTTGAGTTGCTTTCAGGTCTTCTTCAACTTCTTCAGGTGGTGAATGGTCTTTCACAAACACGTTTCGTCGTTGGCAAGATTAAGGTAAGCTTTACCATTTGGTCATCTGGGCGTCACTAGTCGTGACCACCGTATGCCTAACATTTGCAAAAATAACTTAAGCAAGTTTTTTTTTACCCTAAATTGGGTTGCGTTTGGCCACAACTCGCCTGTTGTGAAGCAATGACGCGGCTTAGGGTGGAGCACGCTTGCCTAGAAGAACAATTTAACAATTCACTCGAACTTTGAAGAAATCCAGACACAAAATGGAGATTGGGAAATCTGACAGCCAGTCTTAGCGAGTATAGTTTTACCCGGAGGAGATCAGATAGGCCGTCGCTCCATGTAAAATACTTATTCAGCTGCAACTTTTTTATTTTATTTTTTTTATTACAAAATGGGCCCGCTCTTGACCTCGATCACACCTGATGGAAAGCGATAGATGAGGTCTCTGATGGGACGAACGTGCTCAGAAGATGCCTGTTCACTCTTGCTTTAAAGGCTGACGGGTTAAATGTGGGAGGGAACACAGACAGACAGCAGAGAGTTCCATACTTTGGCTGTGCGCATTATAAAAGTGGATGAGAAGCGCTGAGTACGACTCGTCGGGATATCAACCAAGTGTGGATGGTACGCCGCAGTGCGTCTGCTAGTCCGGTGGTAAAAAGGTGATGGTGGGATCAGGTCGTGGAGCTCCTGCGCACAATCTCCGAAGTACAGCCTGTAGAAGACCGACAGGCAGGCATCTGGTTAGACTGGAAGCCGACCCCAACATAGTTGGGAAAAGGCTACGCTGGCCATGATAACACATACAGTTCCTTCTCTTTGTAAAAATAAACTCATTCATCTTTTACCCCATAAATATAACACATCCAGACAGAGACTGACCACTCTATTAACATGTTAATTAATCGTTACCTTAGTCTACACTAAAGCTAACACCCTTTGTTAGTCAGCAGTAAATAATATATTTACATAACAATAACGTTTACTAATCTTAGCCTGTGGACACCTACTTACGATATTACTGCTCTAAGCTAGCCCCTAGGGATTTCAGAGAGGAGAATAGAGTTTAAAAGCGTTGAGTGGATTTGTTTTCTGCCTATAAGTATTTTGACTCTTGGAGAATTTTTGATGTTATTTTAGTAGTTATGTTTCTGAACCAATACAAGCTGAGTGTATAGTTATGCAGCGTTTCTGAATGGCTGAATGAATGAATGAATTCGGAAGACTATAGGTTGACAGGTAGTTAACGATTTGGAATAAAATAAAATGATGTCATCTTATTCATTTTTCCCATTATGAGGAGCTTGTGGCTAAATAATAACAGCCGCTCGGATCAAACTTCAGGTAAGCCGCGCTTGCCTATGTTGGTCTACGGGTGGGTGACCACCCATTACATACCGAGTTTCTTCTGTGCTTCGCACTTTAAGCCGTTGGTCCCGGCTGTCATTTGCAGATTTTTGATAGTCGTTACAGGGAGTCAGTGGCCCGAAAGTCTGACAACCAATCTTACGAAGAGGTATCGTATTACCCATTACTAACTAGGTTGTAGGAGTCAGACAGGCAGCTGCTCCATGTAAAATACTGTTATTCATCTGCATCTGGTTAGACTGGAAGCCGACCTCACCACTATTGGGAAAAGGCTAGGCCGATGATGATTATAAATACCATCAAACTGAGTCATTCCAATATCCATTCGACCTAAATGTATGGGACAGCTGATCGTGTTTTCGCGATTACACACGCTGTAGAAACTATCATAAATGGTAGTTATATATTTAAAATTATGTAAAAATAAATATTCATTGAGTAATTAAAGCAGGTGTGTTGATCTACACAACTACTGAGTTCGGCTCCAGTTAACCTTACAAAGGTTGAATGCTCTTTTTTTGGAACAAGCACTCAAATGATCCACTTACTGTGTAACGGTAATGTTTTTAATCTGTACAATAGGCTCAAAAGTCAGGGAAGTGGTCACTTCTAAGCTTAAACGAGTCGTCAATTCATTGTCCGCTTAGCCATGTACACGTCACACGAAAACAACGTTTACTTAGCAAAAATGCGATTTTCTCATGCAATTACGGTTTCTACTTTAAGATACCTTTTCTGTAAAAGTATATGCATATCTTCGTGTATCTTCCAAAATACCGTGTTCGTGAAAACGGTTATCAATACGGTAGGAGAAAATCACTTTAAAAAGTTGACGGCACGGTTGGTGCAGTGGCTGAGCGACTGGCTGCTGCGCTGCGTTTCGCGTGTCCGATTCCCGCACGGAACAATTATGGCGAACAGGTTGCTCTGTTGCTCTGGGTCTGGCTGTTAGTGTTCGTGAGTTTAAAAATGCTTGTAAACGCACCCACGATACCGGAGAAACCCCTAATGTGGGGCAACGTTTTTTTTTTAAGAAGAAGTAAATAAGTTGCTGCATGTAAAAAGATTAGTGCTGGTCACTCACGAAGGCATCAATAGGATGCCTTAAACAAAACATGCAAACAGTCCCTTCTCCCAAATCAAAAGCTAATCTATGACAATATTATGTGACCACTTGCAGTGCCGGATCTACCTAATTAAGTGCCTGCAGTTAATGTCTCCGGGATTTATAGAGCCGCTAGGAGGCTGGGCAACGACCTTTATCTGCGAGTGTGCGTGTATTTATGTTGGGACTAAATAATTGGGGAGTTTGTTTGTCCAATTCAAGATGGTGGAGTAATTGATTAGCGTGGAGAATTTAGTACCAGTGGCGAAGGGCTTGGGAATCGGTTGAATGAGAGAAGCGCAGGATTGGGTTATGTGGCGATGTTTGGGACACGCCTGTGTCCAGTATTGTCCGTTTTTCGTTTGTTATGATTATGTTAATTAAGGACTATAGTGGAGTTTGAAATCTTTTCTTAAGAATTTACAAGATAATGTATGCAGAATAGTTAATGCCACATCATGACTAAAAACTAGCTAGATCGAAGCCCCATTTTAACAGATTGATAAATCAGACCACAGCCTGGAACACTAATAGAGTATCCTAAAAATCTTAAAAAGCAAGTTCTATTGGTCAAGTACCCAAGTGACCATGCCAACATTTTTTTATTTAGCCTCTGTTGTCCCACTGCTGGGCAAAGCCCTCCTCCATAGCCTTCCACTCTTCTCCATACGGTTTACTCAGGCCAATCTCTCACAAACGCCTCTTAAGTCATCACGCCAGCGTTTTCTAGGCCTCCCTCGGTGACGATGCCCTTTTCCTGGCACAAAATCATTTCTTTGGGAACAACGTGAATCAGAAAAATGGTTGTTTACCTACTTGTTTATTCTAAACTAAAAATAACCTCATTAACAGTCATTGACGCTTCATTCTGTGTTAAAATCTAAGTGAAAAGTCATTGGCATCGAATTATTTGACCTAGGTATTTTTTTTCCTAATGAAAATTCAAATGAATGAATTCGGAAGACAATAGATTGACAGACAGTTAATGGTTTGGAATAAAATTAAATGATGTCATAGTATTAATTTTGCCCATTATGAGGAGCTCGTGGCTAAATAATAACAGCCACTCGGATCAATCTTCAGGTTAAGCCGCGCTTGCTTAGGTTGGTCTGTGGATGGGTGACCAAACATTACTACAACAACATCCATTTAATTTCAGGCTACTTTGGCCAATAGATATATACCAAACATCATAATAGGGCAAGCCTGGCACACTATTTCAAATCACGAATGAAGAAATGAAGCTCAACGAATCCTGATGCAGCAACTGTCTTGGAACCCGCAATGAAATCAATCAAGAGAAGAGTTTTTTGTTGCTAAATCAAACCGCTGTTGATCTAATTAGTAACTTTGTTAGTTACCGTTCATAGCAAAAGGTAATTTCACCTAAGCGGATAGTTATTCCATAAAGAAAATAACAAACAGTAACATTGACCACGAGTTCATAATATAAGTCTTTACATGTTATATTAAGTTCCATAACAATTTCAGCAGACTGTTACCCACTTCATATGAGCATCGTCAGTTTACCTCATAACTTGACAAATGCATTATGCATGTTTTTAGCTATTACTGCGCAAAAACCATTAAAGACTTAAATTAAAAACACTGCTTGATAATCTACGTTTTATCTTTGAAGCGCACAGAACGTCTGGATAAATAGAGAAGCATTACCAACTGTGAGTATGAATTGGGTTATAGAGCTCATTTTTGAAAATGAAAGGGATACATTATTCATTCATATTATGGTCAGTGGCCTTAGAATTTAAAATCGATATTTAAAGTCAGCCAGATATTTAATTTAGCCAGAGTATTAGGTCTAGAACAATATCTAAGTATTTAAATCCACAGTATAAAATACTTCAGACAAATTAAATGTATGTACACCTATTTGTCAGTGATTACTGGTTCGATTTAAGTGATTCTTTTTTCATTTGGTAGAAGAAGCTCGTGCGGTGGTTCCGTATAAATTTTATTAGCTTTGCTTGGGGACTTTATGAGTTATCCTCTATAATATGTATTTTTTCTTTCTTTGTCTATGTGGATTATGTGCTAATAACTTCTAGTTACAATGTTACATTTATATGAAATACCACATAATAATTATGTTTATAATATATGAGATACCACAACTAAAATGGGTGTAATAAAAACGTCGTAAGTCCCTATGACTAAATCCAATTCTGATACAAACTGAACGACGTATATTTTGTTTTAATACCTTGTCTGATTAATACTCATAGCTCAATCATTTAATAACATGCTTTGCAGTCACGTGTAGGGGCGGCCGTAAAAAGACAGTAAAAGAGCATTGGATACGATTCTTTATGGAAGAGATCTGATCTCGACCTACTGGTACCTGTTTCTGTCTGCATTTGTGTCGCTTCCCTCAGGAATTTGAAACGGTATGACTGTAAAAATTGTTGAAAGGAATTGTACAAAATTTTATACTTTAGAAGACGTATGGATGGAGATGAAATAATGTCTCTGTTGAGGCCTGAATACGCTGAAAGAATAGAAAAGATTATTTTTGGTACTTTTCGAATATGGAAAATCACAAATCATAGTGTGTTTTAACATCAAACATTGATCGTTTAATTGTGACTTGCGTGGAAAGTAGCTATACTTAAGATTTAGGTTATCATTGAATGTTTAAATTATGACTTTAAGAGTACATTACGAAATATTTTCTCATGAATTTATTTATTTTAACACCCCCAAACTAAAGATCACTTTATTTATCAGTCTCCTCCCTGACAAACAGCTATATTGAGAACAGCGACATCTATCCAAATTCGCGCGAATCACTGATGCTTGTCAAAGAAAACAAAGTTATTTTATGGAAACTAGCGACTCGCTCTGTAGGGATGGCGTGACGGAGTGCTAGATTATCATCCGACGTGTTTTCCGTTTTCATACATCGTACTTCATGGGGTGTATGTATGGATATAGATAAGGTTGGGTTACGCTAAACGTCCCCCTAAAGGTGGGGTAAAACCCAGTGGACTGAAGAGCGAATCGGACTGCGGATTTTAACAGATAATAAATTCTTTCCAAGGTATGATGTCCGCAAATAGTCCGCTGTCCGGTTCGCTCGGCTTCACTGCACCTTAAAGAAAAACTGCGATGGCTATATGGAAATGAATCAAAGTCTTTTGCGTCCGTTGAAACTAGGTACAGACGCCAGCACATCAAGCTAACCGAAACTGTCAAATTTTCCCAATCTGAACCTAAAGCTTTAGCGATAAAGTTGAAAATCTATTAAAGAAATCTGACAGATTGTAGTAGCTTTATGTTGGCGTTTGTACATTACTCGTCTAACACTGGTCGAAAAAGTTTTTGCCACACTAATGCTGTAAGGATTATTCTTACTTTACTACCTGACTGCAATCCTTATAACAAAACACATTATTTTGCTGCTATAACTAACCGATTTTTTGTGACAGCCACTTATAATTTTACCGAATTTTGCTCTAAGAATATAACAGTTTGAACAAAAGGAACACGTCATAAGGCTATCGGAAAATCACCAAGAAAAGTTGTAACGATAATGTTCCTCAAAATACACTTTCTACATACATAAATACAAAAAAAATATGGTAAAGATTGCAGGGATCCGCTGGATGCGAGACGCACGGGACCGGTCAATGTGGTGGCGCTTGGGGGAGGCCTATGTCCAGCAGTGGACGTCTTTCGGCTGAAATGATGATGATGATGATGATTATGATGATACATAAATACATAAACTCAAGCGTTTTTCCCATAGGGGTAGACAGAAACCACAGAACGCCATCTGCTACTTTCCACACTTAAACTTATTTCTGGAAAACCTGGAAAGCACTAGCCACGAACTTGGATATACTCGTAGGATCCATCAGGACATTTCCAGCATGGATAAACGGTACCAGGCCAAATGGAAACTCCTTTCTCTTGGAAGAATTTGTTAGACGATTAAAAACACTCGCTGAAATCATTACATACAGGGTGTAAACGAACCCTGCACCAAGCATCAGGTACACCAGACTAAGTAAATTAACGCAAATATTATTACTAGGAAACGACTTTTTTTTTGGGGTGACAAGTCACGTTTTACGGTAGGACACAATGTAACGCACTCAAAATATTGTGCTGATGAATGGATTGAATAGTCGGGTCGTGGAGGTGTTTAAAGTAAAAATCTTACATTAAAAACATGTATTTCAAAAAAAACTTGTGAAAAAGTTGCAACTTTGACCCCCAATATCTCTGTAACTAGAAGGTTCCTATGGTCTAAAAAAAATGATCGCAATGACGTTGAGAACAAGTGCTTTTCGGCATCGTTAACGGTCTTGTTACACCCTTCGTAGTTTAAAAGATACTTATTTTTGTCAGGTTAATTGTAAGACAAGTCTCATTATATTTCATGTTGAAAGTTGCTGCCACTAAATAACTTTGGCTGCCAATTTTATACAAACTCAAACTCAAAGCATTTATTTCAATTAGACCATCACAGGCACTTTTGAATGTCAAAATTTATTTTATAGATACCTGCCTATTTTCTACCTTGAGTGTGATATTTAAATGTACCTAATTATTATGATGTGTCTTATATTTAAAAATAAATACTTGATATACCTATAAATGTAATTATTATCTGTTTAATATTTTATACTCAATTGTTATTAATTAATGAATTTACTAAATGATTTTTATAACAAACTTATTTTTAAATATTAGACACATCATTATAATTATATTTATATATCAAGTGCATCACTAAGACAATACTATGAAACCATTGAAAAATAGGCACAACATGTTTACAAGAAGAATTGACTAACTAAACTGAATACTTATTTTAACAGAATTAATTAATTAGGTACTTCCTGGATAGACAACACTTTCCCCAAAAACATGTTGATTACTCTTGTTTCCAATTCAACAGGCCGGCCAGTCACTTAAGGGCGCTCACTCACCGGAGCATACGCCTGTAATGTAACAATCCAAGATTCGATTTTGAGTATTATGTTACAGATAGACGCGAGCCGGTGATCCCAGCATTCGCCTGTAATGTAACAGTTCAAATTCGAGCGTTACATCAGTTAGTGGGGAGGCGCATTACAGTGCGCAACCTGTTAAGATACCATTTTTAACAACGACATGTTTCTACAAGGTTTAAACGGGCCCTTCATGAAGCATTCTGTACATCAAACTAAGTAACTCTACGCAAAACTTTTTGCTGATAAACGACTTTTTGGGGTGAAAAATCACGTTTCACGGTAGGACTCAATGTAACGCATACAAAACATTGTGCTGATGGATGCATTGAATATTACGGTGGTCCTAGAGGTATTTAAAATAAATTCATAACATTAAAAATTTGTATTTAAAAAAACTTGTGAAAAAGTCGGAACTTTGACCCTCAATATCTCCGTAACTAGAAGGTTCCCAGGTATGGTCCTCAACGAAAAAATGATCGCAAAGACGGGGAGAACAAGTGTCTTTTTACACACACATTATACTTGGCTTGTTACATACAGGGTAATGCTTTGGTGAGGGAATGCCTTTATAAAAAGTTTACTGACTTAGTTAAATCGCAGTTTATGCAAATGTAACGGAAGGGAAAAAATATATTCATTTGAAATTGAATTTAGGGATCCGCCCACGCAGGGACTGCGGTGTCGGTCTAGTGGTCGTGACCGTGACTGCTGAACATGAAGTCCTGGGTTCGATTTCCGGGTCGAGCAAAGTATGTATTTTTGAGGATAATAACCGTTGGGACCTAGGATACATCATGAGTTGCATCTATATTATGCTGTCATAAACTTTGACAATGCAAAAAGAATACGCGGTCACGTGATCGAAGTCAGTAATAAACAAAAAAGGTGAATACGGAACCCATGCAACTATAATTTCCAAAAAAAGCCTGACCTATTAAATTAATTAAATCTAAACGTATACTGATATAAATAGAATCTTTTTGAAGAAAATAATCAGTTGCACCTTTACCCTACAGGGCAATCATTCTGCCTTTCACAATCCGGTTTCAGACTTCAACTGTTTTAGACACCATGGCCCCATCTCCTCAAGAACCCATGGTGGACCAGCGCCCGGAGACCATTCCTCGTGGATTGACTGGTGAAGAACTGGTGATTAGTGGCATGTCTGGCTTATTTCCTAAGTCAGACAGTGTGTTGGAGTTCAAGGAGAATCTTTATAATGGGGTGAGTGAGAAGTGTTCTGTATTTATGTGAAGTGTTACATAATATCATGCCTGTAATCCCCGACGAGTTAGGCAGAGGTGTACCTAATTAAATAGTACAGTTATGTTTAAGTCCCACGTCCCACGGGTGCGAGGCCTCAACTGGGCACAAATCCAGACTCTGTAGCTGCTATTGAAAAATTCCTGATGATTACCCAATTACACACACACACACACTACACTACACTTTGCCCAACCTGGGAATCGAACCCAGGACCTCATGCTCAGCAGTCGCTTTTGCGACCACCAGACCAACGATGTAAAGTGATGTGAAGTGTTGTTATTATTAATTTTCCTTAACTTACTTTATGTTTTAGTGTCTTTGTGCCTATTTCCACAAACACTAGATGACACCTCAATATTAATTGCTTAAATAAAAACAAGGTGTTGCATTTTCAACGCTTGCCTAAGCGCAATGAGTTTAGGTTCCAACGAGGCAATCATATTTAGATATTCACTTTGGTAGTGAAAACGTACGGAAACCATAGTCTATTTAAGATTTTGTTCTGTTTTAGCACTTCTTTTTTTTAAGCTTGTCGTCAAATTATGTTTTTAATGAACGAATAATGCCATAAGTGTTTTTATTTGTTACTAATCGTAGTACTCGTTTATGAGTGTAACAAAATAATTGCAGATAATATACTAATTAGTTGATTCACCTACACGCTAAATAATGAGTAATCAAAATAAAAATGTGACGTTTTTTATAATGGTATAGTGCCTGTACTCTCTGGCCGAGACATTCCGAGGCAGGACAAGTGCGAGTACCAATATGTTTACACTTTTTCATAAAAATATGAGTTCCAAAATACTATGTTCGTAACAACATGAAATTTTAATCAGAACAGTAGGAGAAGTACACTTTTAAAAGTTGTTAAGTGTTTACATATTGGTGTTCGTGACTAAGGGCGCTTGTACACGCTAAGAAATTGCACCGTGTCTGCTGTAGATAGGACCAATTCATCATGTACACGACAAGAATTTTGTCAGATCTAGGCACGAAAACGTAACTTCCTTAATATTACTTCGCGCGTCGGGTTTAGCTCAGACAAGATTTTTTTTGGTCATCGCCGAAGCAGTGTACACAGTTCGTGTGTAGAAACGACACGAATTCTTGCATAGGCCCGGCGACCTTTCTTGGCGTGTACAAGCGGCCTTACAGTCATCTTTGGGTTTTAAAACTGTCATTTGTAGATATCCTAACCTCGTTGTACATTCGATAAACAGTTCATTCACCAAATGTGGTTGTTGACAAAAGTTTTATAATTCTGATTACAGTTAATATGATGTGATTTTAATTAAACACTTACTTCTTAGGTGGACATGGTAAGCAACGAAAACCTTCGTTTTGACATCGACCACCCCGAGATTCCAAAGCACTTCGGTATGATAACTGGAGTGGACCGGTTTGATGCCCAGTTCTTCAAGGTGCATTACAAGCAAGCGCTGATCATGGACCCGATGAGCAGAAAATTGCTGGAACATGCGTACACCGCTATTTTTGATGCTGGTTAGTATTTAAAGAATTAAGGTTACATACTACTTACTTACATCTTCTGTTTTTAAGCCGTTTAGTTATTGGTATCGGCTGACATTTATCAAGTCTGACAACCAGTCTTATCAAGGGGTATCGTATTCCCCAGTACTAACTGAGTTGTGAAGGTCAGACAGGCAGTCGCTCTATTTAAAATACTGATTCAGCTGCATCCGTTTAGACTGAGAGTCGACCCCAAAATATTTGGAAAAAGACTAGGCAGATGGTGGCTTCTTCCTCTTTTCGACCCGATTCCTCAGATGTCGGGCCCAGTAGGTGACATATGAATCCTCGGACAAATCTTCAAAAAAGTAATAGATGATGTTCTTACTAATTAAAAAGTCATGTACACCAATTTTCGAGTCAAACGACTCAAAGTATAAAAAGTTTCATAGAAAATTCACCCCTGATTTTACCCTCTTCGGGGTGGAATTTAAAAAGATCCTTTTTTAGTGGATACCTCCTCTTCACAAAAAACATGTCATCTTCCAAATTTCATGTCTCAAGGACCAGCGCTTTGGGCTGTGCGTTGATAAATGAGTCCGTCAGGAGTTTGAATTTTATATTATGTATAGATTAAATAGCTTGCTTTTCCTGAAAGTCAAATCACCCGAGTATCGGGCACTATTATTATTATTATTCATTTATTTCAGATAGATCATCCACCAAACCATCCACTATTGCATGGAGCATATTTTTTTTTAATAAATCCAGGTTGGAGATTTCTTAGAAATCCATAATTCTACCAAGCCTAACCTAGAGATCCAATCCTAGATTCAGAATCAATTTTATTTCTATGAGAAATCTGATAGTTAAACTGTGTCCAAGACAAACAATGTAGACTTGAATGAAGACTCAATTTTTAATTTAATAAGGGTGCCATTTTTAAAGGAACTGGATTTGTAAATCAAGAATATTCTTCTGGATCAGTAAGTAAAGAATATTCTTAAAGAGCCGCTCACTCTCGACAGGTATCAACCCAATGGAGCTTCGTGGGAAGAAAATCGGTGTCTTTATCGGAGCGGCCTTCTCTGAATCGGAAAAAATTGTCATCTACGAATCCATTCAACGCAACGGATTTGGTATTACTGGGTAAGTTTTACTTGAAAGTCTTCGCCTAGAAATTGCAAACTTATCATCGTTTCCACTAAAACTAGGCGACATCTAATTGAATGCTTAAGAGAGCGCATTTTCAAACGCTCGACTCTGTGGCAAGAGATGAACTTAATGATAGTGCAATGATAGTTACAGACCGACCGCTTTTATGAGTCCTCGCGAAGGTATCAATTTAAATAGAATATTCTGAAGGTTGATCACATATTGGTTCAATTAGTATCGTAATACCTACGTGTATTATGGTTATTTTAAAGCAAATAACCTGTGGGATATTGTTAGGACTTTGTGGACGCTTAATGAGCCTTTGATGGGGCAAGGTGGAGGACTCATTTAAGCGGTCAGTCTATAGTCATTTATTTGAGGTTTCGCTTTTAGTTTTGCCCACTTAGATGGGCATTAATTAAGACCATCACATTTCATGTCAGTCATCAAGTCATCGCATGCATAACCTCCACTTTTGTGAAAATCAAAACAAAAATAAAAGCTACTTCTAGCTTTTTCTACTACCACAAGAGGATTCAAATATTACGCTTATCAGAGATACTTTAAGCTCATACACGTGCCGACTGAGAGTACACCAATCCTTTTTGAAGGACATCAAGAATTATTCATCTTAATAAATAGGGACAGGCGTTTTCATAGACATCCTTTTAGTCGCCTGTCGCATAAATCCACTTTGACAAGGTATAACATATCATAAATATAACATTAAGAACACACACACATCCTTTTGGAGATTTCTGGATTACAGACTTGTACAGACAGACAGTGGTTTATGTGTACTTACAGTACACCCAAATTTCGCCAAGTTTAAGACGGCGCGTTCGTGTTCCACGTGCGCCTCAAAGAGATGTCAGCAACCATGTAGTGGTCCGCACGAGCTGATGCCTGCCAGGGCTACGGGACTGTTCGAAAGAGATACCGTGGCCCTGGAACAAAAAGGGCAAAGAAGGAAAATAGATGGGTTTTAGTTAGTAGAAGTTTGACACTCCCTTCCGCTCCGCCCAGAACAAAACATAAAAACGCCTACGGCCAATGGGGGACGAGCCTATTTTCGTCGAGCACAAGGATTCCTGATTCCGGGCTACGAAATTTCTGTTGGGAAATGTTGGGAAACCCTAATAACACATTGCCCGGCCTGAGAATCGAATGCAAGACCTCGTACTCACCAGTAGTGCTTGCGCCTCTAGACCATCGGGAGAGTCTATCAACTAATCTTATTGATTTACTTATTCCACAATGTACTCACAGTCTTAGCTTAAAACTAATAAGACCATATTAGAGTACAGCAAGTTAAGTTAAAACGAATAAATCGCTTTTTTGCGTCTGTAGACATAACTGAAAAAATACGTAATACAGGACAACGTATTTTTAAATTAGACTAAAAATATATTCATCATATATGAAATTCATTTATTCAGGTAATTTTACACCCATCGCCATTTATCACAGTATAGTAGCAGTAGTGCAGCAGTGTGTAGTAGTAGTGTGTAGTGTTTGTGTATCATAATTGCCAAATTTTTTTTTCATAGAAACCTTTTTCCAATACATGAAAAGTGTGTATCAGTGTGTTACCACACCAATCGATCGATCGTCGGTCGAAGCCATCGATCGATGGTAAAATGGATAAGTCGACGTCGATCGAGAGTTTCTGCTACACCAATTGATCAATCGTCATCATTTCTACCATCGATCGATTGGTGATCGACGATCGATCGATTGGTGTGGTAACACCCTTACGTATTTCGTTACTTTTAGATTCAACTACAACAAACAAAATCTAAATGTTTTGAGTTATGTCATCCTTGTCGCAAACCAACGAAATATTTTAACATAAATATTTCTTAGTGAGTATCTAATGTCATGTAAATTAGGGATCAAGAATGAAAGGGAATTATTGATCAGAGTTTAAATTAAACATTCTGGACGTTGGGCTAGTCCAAATCATTTTACCAAACCCTACATCAACGATTGCAAAGAGGTTGTGTGGCTTGGTGAAGATGTCTAGTCAATGATTCACTTTCCAAAATGTAGTAAGTAAATATTCCACATAATTTATGTAAATAGTTAATAAGGTACGATGGGGTTGGCTTATCCATATGGATAAAAAAAAAACCCTTTTTGTTAACAAAAAATATAAAATAAAAAAGCAAATTAGGAACTTTCACAATTATAATATTAATTAAACTTAATAAGGTTAGTAAGTAAGTAGTTAAGTTTATAATTACATCGATGCATGGATTGTGTGAGGAATGATATGAAAGATGAAGGAGTAAATGATAGCGTGACGGTTGACAGAGGAGAATGGAAGAAAAACGAAAAGTGAACGTGTTGCGCTCACCCCAAGTAAAACGGGACAAAGGCAGGAAGTTGATGATATTTTTATAATTAAAATTAACACATATTTATGTTCTACTTTAACTTCTTATCTAAGTAAAATATAACGATAAAAACGAATTAATTCCTAACCAAAACTCTTCTAAGATTTATGTCCTCAAAATGAGCCTATTTCCCAAAATCCTATCGTGTCCTATGCCTGAACGAAACCCAACACTGATTTAGAGAGTATACCAATTTATTTTCGTTTTCGATGCCAGTAAATTTAGCGAAACGAACCATTGCAGGCGCCGAAACTAGGTGTAATTCTGTTAGAAGTTAATTTAATCTAGTAAATTATTTTCTAAACGAATTTCGGACGTGTTTAGCTGTTTTAATTGCATTAGTGGGGAATGGATGTAAGTTGAGATTGGTGAGTGGTTTACGTGATGGGGCTGTGAGTGATATTTTGGAGGTTTTATAATTGCGTAGGTAACGGATTAGATTTCAGACTGAAGATTCAATGACTGTGATTATAAAGGGTGTAAAAAGACCCTTAACATATCCGAAAGGCACTTGTTCTCCTCGTGTTTGCGATCATTTTTTTGTTCTAGACACTACATGGGAACCTTCTAGTTACGGAGATATTGGGCGTCAAAGTTCCAACTTTTTCACAAGTTTTTTTTTTTAATACATGTTTTTAATGTAATTTTTTTACTTTACGCACCTCCACGACCCCCGTACTATTCAATCCATCCACCAGCACAATGCTTTGTGTGCTTTCCATCGAGTCCTACCGTAAAACGTGATTTTTCACCCCAAAAAAAAAGTCGATTCCCAGCAATAATTTTGCGTACAGTTACTTAGTTTGATGTACAGAATGCTTGGTTGACGGCTATGTGAAGGGTCTGTTTACACCCTGTATTACTGAATAGCTGTGCCCCGCGATCTTCGTCCGCGTGAAATTATTATAAAAAAAATTCCTTCCCTTTTTAAATCTGATTTTGTCAAAAATTTCAGGGATCTTCATTTTATTTTGCACGGAACCCTAATTCTTATTGTTAAATAAATTTAGCTTTAGTTACTCTTTATAAAATTATCTATCTGCCAGTAAAAGTCCCGACAAAATCGGTCCTGCCGTTTCGGAGATTAGCCGGAACAAACAGACAGACAGACAGAAAAAATTGAAAAAAAAAATTGTTTCAAATATCATATATAATTATGTACTTTCATATGCGTTCAGTAAAACCTTGTTATTTTGAAATTACAATCAGACACTTCAATTTATAAGAAAGAGAGAGAACATATTAATTTTATGTGCTCATTATTACCATAGAAAGTGACGTTATTGTTTGCTCTTGTGAGTAACAAAAAAATACTTTATTAAATGTTTATACTTACTTCAAACATAATAATCCCGAACAAAAGTGCTCAAATTAAATGCAAATTAGATTATTAAAATAATAATATACATCAAAAAATAACCTTTTCCATTGTAGCTAAAGGTACATACTATAACAATAATGTTAGCTTATTATCAAAACAAATATGTAAGTCTCGATGTATGCAAAAGAGTCTTCAATGAAAATAAATTCAACTAAGCCAATTATAACGTTTAATTTGATTCAATTAGATGTAATAATTGAATGTTACGTATATTCCATTGAATCTGAAAAATCACAAATGATAAAGACCTCTTATATATTGGTTTGATGCAAGTCAAACTCAAAGCATTTATTTCAATTAGACCACAACAGACACTTTTGAATATCAGAAAAACAAGCAAAGCTACAATCACAGACACAGGGCATAATAACTTGTGACAGTACTGTAGTTGCGTTGAGTTTTTTCCTCTAATGCCATAATTATGGTTAATAATATAATTGTCGTTTTTAATAACACTAGTTGACGATGTTGGAGCCAGAGTGATATAAGTGGCTTTTTTATAAATACTGCTCAGGCACAATGGCATAGAAAAATTATAATATATTTCTTCCATGCCACACTGATATAAGTGCTCTTTACAACAGTGAGGGATCACAACATGTCACTATAGAATTGATGCGGTCTGCAAAGTGAAGGCCATGCCACACTGATCTAAGTAATGTGGTGCACTTACATACTGTTGTGCACTAGATCAGTCTGGTTCCAACGTCGTCAGTTGTCATGAAAATGACTAGGTATTTGGGGAGAGTTAATAATGTAGTGACAAAAGTAATCTTCTGCCTAGCCTTTTTCCTACTATGATGGGGTCGGCTTCCAGTCTAACCAGATGCAGTAGAATACCAGTACATGGAGCGACTGCCTATCTGACCTCTGCAACCCAGTTAGTACTCGGTAATACGATACCCATTCGTAAGACTGCTTACCGCGGCTTAACGAGCTTTGCTAGGCACCGAGGAAACTCGGTATGTAATGGATGGTCACCCATCCACAGACCAACCTAGGTAAGTGCGGCTTAACCTAAAGATGGGACCGAGAGGCTGTTATTATTTAGCCACAACCTCCTCAGTAATGTAATGGAGTGTCAAAAGTAGCTTATAGTAGAATTATGGATATGTGCCTCCCCGACCGCATCAGAAGTTCATTTCAGAAATAAGAGTAGCAGTAGGATAAAATCAATTTTCTTTAAGAAACAGTACACATCACAGTACCCACCTAGGTATAAAATAAATACTAAGAGAATTACCTACTAAAAAATACATACTAATTTCCTCAGTGTCACAAAAAAACGCTCTTCTCCACAAGTACTGCATATTTCTTAATTAACCTTCCATGTCCTGTTGAGTCAAGGTCAGAGGTCAGTTAGACCCCACAATTTATACGTAGATGTGGGTTGGAAGATTTACGAGGCCACCTGCGTGTGCTCTTTATCACAGGCCTATTGTGGAAGGAATATTCTTTTATCTGTACCATGGTAGATTATTTCATGAAATTCAGTTGGTCTGTTATGAGCACCAATATTTATACCTACACTGACCATACTTCAATAGCAAATGGAATAATGTTTGCAACTTTGTGAAATGACCTCTCCCGTGGGATTACCGAACTCCACGCGGGCGAAGCAGCGGGCATAACCTAGTCTAACCTAATGGGTATAAAAATATCCTCAATGAAGCCGAAGGGCATTTTGTTCTCCCTCTATCATTATTATTTCTAGATATGGAAATATTGATGGTTTTTTTTTTTAGTAGCCTGTACTGTCCCACTGCTGGGCAAAGGCCTCCCCCAATTCCTTCCATGTGCTTTTTCCCCGAAGAAAGGTATATTAGATATAAAATTATGTCTAATAAATTGAAGGTTACCTTTTTTTTATTACATATTTTTAATGTTATAACCTTACTTTAAATACCTCCATGACCACTCTAAGCATTGTGCTGATGAATGCATTGAGTAGTACCTGTACTACACAACACTTGTTTTCCCCGTCACTGCTATATTTTTTTTGTTTTAGGCCATACCTGGAAACCTTCTATTTACGGAGATATTGATATCAAAGTTCCAAATTTTTCGAAACTTTTCATGTTTTTTTACTTTAAACACTTCCACGACCCCCGTACCATACAATCCATCCATCAGCACAATATTTTGAGTGCGTTACATTGAGTCCTACCGTAAAACATGATTTTCGACCCCATAAAAAGTCGTTTCCCAGCAATAATTTTTGCGTAAAGTTACTTCGTTTGATGTACATAATGCTTGGTTAACGGCTTTGTGAAGGGTCTGTTTACACCCTGTATAACGTACGTATCATCAACCTGTCATTGGCACCGTATTCTATCGGACGACTTATCAAAACATGATTTATTGCTGAAAGCGAATAAATTTAATTTTTGTAAAGGCAACTGAATTATTATTTACATAGGAACGATTTTCTACTGAAGCAGTATGCAATTTTACCCTGCTAACTATCGGGAAAGTAAATTAATTTGTAAACGTTCAATACTTTCAATTAAAAGGGGATTTTGCGCGCTGGTTGGGTTGTCACCGTCACAACCCAACTAGCGCGCAAAATCTAGTCCAAAAATAAATTTACTCTAAAATGAATTTAGTCAAAGCAAATATGATTAAGGGGTCATCAAAACACGCTGGGGGCTAAACCGACCCATCTATTACCACTTTATAATATTCAGTCTAGACCACCGATGCGTAAGTTAAGCAAATAAGATTTTGATTTCATTGCGGCCCGATAATATTATGAATTTATTGGTCGTTGTGGGCATGCAGTGAAATTCATGAGCCTCAAGGGTTGAAAGGAGTAATGAGGGATGGCCTTTAATATTAATGTGTTGAGCACTTATTTTATGGGTATCTATGTATCAGTAGCGAAGGGTCAATTGTTGTTAGAGGTAAGCCGGAGTACATAATTATCTTTAATGTGATTATATTATTTGTCTATAGAATACCGACTGTGCCATTTTTCAAAGGGAAGCCGGTAGGAATCGAGTTGTATGGAACCTTCGCCACTGCTTTGTATGTTTTAAGGTTGCGTAGGTTGATCCGTCGATGGGTGATCATCCATTACATACCGAGTTTCCTCCGTGCCTCGGAAGGCACGCTAAGCTGTTGGTCCCAGCTGTCATTTGTAGATCTTTGACAGTCGTTACAGGTAGTCAGTGGCCCGAAAGTCTGACAACCAGTCTTAACAAAGGGTATACGATACCCTTTGGTAAGACTGGTACCAAGTACTAACTGGTTACCAAGTACTAACTGGGTTGTCAGGTCAGATACGCAGCCGCTCCATGTAAAATACTGGTATTCAGCTGCATCCGGTTAGATTTGAAGCCTACCCCATCATAGTCGGAAAAAGGCTAGACAGATAATGATAATGCTAAGTCAGTTTCATACTGCATTTTTTTTCAATCGTGTGAACAGTGGGATGTTGAAATGTGATTTCAACCTTTTACCGGGATATACCATGCAAGACAGCGCCGTGTGAACGAGCACTGTCTCAATATTTACGTCGTTCTGTAATAAGAACACCGTTAGAAACTCAAGTTGAAACAGTTATTAGATAAGTAGGCAAGACCAAAAAGATTCTTATCTCCGGTCCCTGAGATGTCTGTATCTTTATACAATCTTTTGATTATAATTTCTGAGACAGTGGCAAAGGCTTTTCAAAGTTTTGGTGAGGAGGCCAATATGGAATTATTAAACAAATACTAAGCCAAACTAGAGAGAACTTTATTAAAACCTAAATTTAACGTAATTTTGACATTTACCGTTGAAATTACCGCTCCTACGAGAGACCAAATTATAATAGTCACTGTGCCATAATATTCTTATTACAAAACTACTATCAAATGGTTTAATCTAAACCAAGAGAACTATTTTCCCAGAACTTAATATTATTTTTGTAGGTACCGACTTTTATTATTACTTTACGAACGTAGTGCGCAGATGAAAATTTCTGATATTTTTTTCATACGCGTTACTAAGAATATGAAAATAAAAGCGGGTATGATTAACAAATATGGAAGACAAGTTATGTAGGTTTTTCTAAAGGTTTATAATAAGCATGGTGCCGCTCAAAGTGGTAAAGGGAAACCTCGTAAGGAAACCTGAGTCCCAGCCCAAAGAGCATTATATGCTCATGTTAATGAATGCTGCCTCAGTATCTCTAAATTCATGCCCAGCTGATGGTAATAGGCTTGCCTCCTACTGTATGGGTGTTAAATGTATCTGGTAAAATGTGGGTGTTGCTACTGAGGCACACCTCTGCCTAACCCTTCGGGAATTTCAGCCTTGCTCTTCATTATGGTATGCGAAACCCGGTTTCGGATCCCGGGAAAAACCGGTTTTACTATGGGACTGAAACCCGGTCCCGCATGCCCTAGTCTTGATTGAGATTTGCTGCCCCAAACTTTATTTTTGAAGCCAGTTCAATATGCTCAAGGTTCGAGAGGCAACGATCTGGTTGCGCCTCTTCTCTAAATATTTTATTTCATACTCCTTGGTTTGGACTGTCATATCTTTCTATACTGGTATCATGGTGCAGTCATTTCATGACAGTAATGTGTGCAGTATATTATACAGGTGGATTTTTTCAACGCTACCTGGAGGCAAAGTACTCTAAATACTGGAGAAAAAAAGGGGTTCGATTCCCGAGTGTGGCAAGCGAATTTTCGAAAACCTTTGAATGTAGATTTATTTCTTATTAAAAATAAAGGAATGTTTCCTTTGAGTAAAATATTCTATCTCCAGTATTTAGAGTACTTTCCCTCCTGGTGGCATTGAAAAATTCCACCCTGTATACTGTTTCTTAATCGTCATTGATTGTTTCTTAAGACATCGATACCAGCATACCATGACCCAGCAGCGGCCAACTTAAACAAACAAAGCAGAAACCTAAAATGGATCTCAATCTTACCCTGGAACGCAGGTGGCGTGCCCTACTCGACTAATAAGAAAATAATTATGAGTAAAGGTCGAACCACTTGGAAATTCTGGTCGTTTATTAAAATTGTAATGAGCTGGCTTGAAGTTTATAATGGGTGTTCAAATGTAGTGTTTGAAGGTTAAGTGTAGTAGTGAAGATTATGAGGGTTTTAGGACGGCTCGTTAAAGTCTTGGGTATTATAGATTTGATGGCCAGGTTTTAAAATAAATTAATAATGTAATGATACTGGCCAGATTGTCGTTTTGTGTGCCACACAGGACACTGCAGGACGACTAAGTTGGTTTTTTCCACCGAAATTAAATGGACAAACCTTAGGTCATAATGATTGCTCACTTATCACATCAACCAAGTCTCTGTAGTCAAGACTTCCCTAAAATAACTGTCACTAAAGAAAGGTCTCATGTCATCCAGTTCTCTGATCCAAGATTAATGAGGTCTATTGGTCGTTGATTTTGAACAGCTCGTCCCACCATCTTGGACGAGGTCTGCTTTACTGGCTGTGTCACAATATGGTGACAACGTTGGTGTAAGCATTATTGTGTGCGATAGTCGAGGCCAGCCCAGTATCACCTCTTAAAGAATAAAAAAAATAATATGTTTATTTGTTCATCACAAACGTTACAATAAACAGAAATTATTTAATCTAATACACAGGGTAAACACTCACAAACTGAAATAGGCAGGCATGCAATACGTTACGGGTCCCCAGGGCCATCAAGACTAACAGGTATAAAACTATCCATCCATTCTTCTTTATTATATTTCCGATAGAATACAACATTGTTCTTTCACTGATTTTAAATCCACGAACTAATTTAAAAAAAAAAAAAAAAAACTATTTTATTTCACATAGGCCTCGATGGGCACTTACAACACGTCGACAAAAAGGTGCACGGTTCGGGTTGGTCGTTTCCTATGGAGAAGAACCGGCAAGAAACTCCATGGTTACTTTTATTTCAACCTCGACTCCTCTAAAAAAACACCATCAACTCAACGAAAAACCAATTCAAATGGAAGTGCCAAGCGCCCGGGCACGCCGCAATCGCGGCGGTAAGACCCCTCTTTGAGGAGTGGCTGGATAGGCGTCACGGCGTCTTGACCTACCGCGTGACGCAGGTCCTCACCGGACACGGAAGTTTCGGGAGGTACCTGTGTCATATGGGGAAGGAGGAAACGCCTGGGTGTCACCACTGCGAGGACCGCCCGGAGGACACGGTGGAGCATACGGTGCAGGACTGCCCCGCTTGGGCAGAGCACCGCCGTGTCCTCACGGCGGCGATAGGCGGAGCCCTCTCGCGCCCGGCATTGGTCGAGGCCATGCTGCGGGGCGAGACGGAGTGGGAAGCGGTCGCCTCCTTCTGCGAAGCAGTCATGCTCGCGAAGGAGGAGGCGGGCCGCGTGAGGGAGAGGACAGCGTCCTCCCTCCACACCAGCCGCAGTGGTAGACGCCCACGGCGCCGGACGTCGGCAGACGATCTCCGGCCACCGTAGGCGCGGGCATGCGGGCGGCGAGTAATGGGCGACTCGCTGTCCGACCATGGACCATGCCCGGGTCGACGGCGCGTTGTGTTCCACGCGCGCCTCAAAGAGTGTCAGCATAATGACGGGGCCCCCCTCTAGAGGGCCAAAGCCTGCCGGGGTCGCGGGACTCATAGAATTACCGTGACCCTGGAACATAAAGGGCTACTGAAGGACACCGTGGATTTTAGTCAGTACAAGTCTGACAGTCCCTCCCGCTCTGCCCTGGGTGGGAGGACTCATTTGATGATTTTACCACGTTAAAAAAAAAAAAAAAAAAGTGCCAAGCGCCAGATATGATAAAAAATGACAGCACGTTCCCTCAAGCGATTGAGTCGTCCAACTGATTCTAACGCACGTCCATCCCTTCATTATACTTAGTATCGTATCCTTAACCTTGAGAGTGGTCGTAACTTTGACGAATACCATCATTTGTACAGTCTTCTTCAGTAGTGGAGATGAAAAGCAGAAGGTCTACTAGACACGATGTATGATATTTCTTCAACGCCAATGAGTACATTTACATTAACGACAAAGTAACATCAATTGGAAATTTTGTCTCGGATGCTGTCGCAAGTCCCAACGACTGAATCTGCACATAATCTATTTTTACAATAAATTAATCATTAACACAGACTAAATAACTATTTTACTCGAAGGCAAGTCAAAGATTTTTCTTGATGATACAATCGACGACCCTCATCATTATTACCATCAGCCTACAGTACCTGCTTGGTACAAGCAACAGCAACTCTCATCGCAGTGCTATCAGCTACGCGAAGATCATCGCCCCACCTAGCTTAAGTACGTTCTACTTTGTGTTTGCCGATTTGCGGTCTCAAGACCAATTATTAATCTAGACAATTTTAAATGTAAGGTTGCAGTTGATTTTTTTGTAAATATCAGCAATGTCAAGCTAAAGTGGGACTGGGTAGCCCATTATATGCTCGACGAGTTGTGGGCTAAAATAACCACGATGTGGAGCCCTTACACAGCCTTAAGGCGACGCGGTAGACCTCGCAGGAGATGGCGGGACGAGCTGGATAAAACCAACGCCCAGAGGCCCACATTGGTCCTGGATCGAAGAATTTGGAAGTCATGGCCTTGCCCAGCCGTGGGATGATACAGGCTAACAGTAACAGTAACAGAAAGAAATTGTATTGTATTGTTGTATTGTATTGTATTGTATTGTATTGTACTATTGTGCATCATACAAAATTACAAAAAAAATAAACAATAAACTATAAATTCAACAGGACGGAACAAAAATAGAAAAAAAGTTAACAGCTTGCACGTCGTGACTGCGACAAGCAGGTTACCACTCAGCATGATGCTGTGCTATAACAGCAGCAATGTCTATGATCAATCTGTAGTGCTGTGGTCCTTCTGCACAATATTCTTTTGCAATGCCTAAGGCGACTTAGCGCAGTAACTTTTTATTTTTGATGTAAAACAATAAATCTCTGATATGATCCGATCGCCTCCCATTCGAGATAGTTTCGCTTTACGATACTCGTACCTCCGCCTTTTCTCTTTCGGCTTTTATTTATTTCACTCTTATTTTGGGAGAGATGAGAAATCGGTTTCAACATGAAAATGGAAACTGGGTCTTTCTTTGACTTTGGAAAGAATCAGAAATCGATTTTCAGAACTACTCAAAATGTCATTAAGACTGAAAACGGTATATTTACCATGTTTACTATTCGTTTTATAATCATGGTGGTCTTGCAACAGCCCCGAAATACCGGGACAACAAAACGAATCGTAAATATGGTAAATATCCCGTTTTCAGTGTTAATATTAATTAATTTTAGTGACGCATGGTCACTAAAATTTTAAAAAGGTTAAAAACTTATATTTGAAGTGTGCCATCGAAATTAAAACAGTAGTGGATGACCAAAACTGAGATCTATATATTTTTATAAATATTGACTTACAATAAATATAACTTATATTATTAATAATACTGGTATCCTGTTGTGTCTGGCTAGACTAAATACCGACCTCTACCTAGTTAGGAAAAGTCTAAGCAGAGAGAATGACGAACAAAACGAAAATCAGAAATCGTATTAAAAAGTAAATATATTTTAGTCTAAGGAATTGGAAGACGGTTATAAACACATTTAACTTGTCATAGGCGTTTCCCAAATCACGTCAAAAAGCGAACACAATGAATAAATTACCCACAAATCAGAATAATTTACTTCAACTTTCTAAATCGATAGACAACGATTTCTTTCTTTCAAATGCTGTTTATAAATTTAAAACTAGAACGGTCATTGACATGAAAACAAAAGCCAAAAAGTGTACTTGTTTTTTTTTTTTAAACGTACCTGTGTTCGTTCTTCAAGTCGGGGATAGTATTATTGGGACTTTCCATCAATCATTTCTGAAAAGCAGCCACGGAGTCTGGATTTGTGCCCGGTTGATGGCAATAGGATATTACATTATTATCATTTTCCTGCCCTTGTCTCATGTTACTTGGGGTCGGCGCTACACGTTTTTTTTCTACCATCCTCCCCTGTCAACCGTCGTGCTATCATTTGCTCCTTCTTCGTTCATATCTTTCCTCATATCATCTTTCATTTAGCTCGTGGCTAAATAATAACAGCCACTAAGGTCAATATTTAGGGCAAGTCGTGCTTGCCTAGGTTGGTGTGTGGATGGGTGACCGCCCATTACATACCGAGTTTCCTCCGTGCCTCGGAAAGCACGTTAAGCCGTTGTGTGTCTTTTGCAGGTATCTTTTGTAGATCTTTGACAGGTAATCAGTGGCCCAAAAAGTCTGACAACCAGTCTTACCATGGGGGATCGTATTACCCAGTACTAACTGGGTTGTGGAGTTCAGATAGGCAGTCTCTCCATGTAAAGTACTGGTATTCAGCTGCATCCGGTTAGACTGGAAGCCGACCTCAATGTAGTTGGGAAAAGGCTAGGCAGATGATGATCATTCCTCACATCCATCCATCGTTTCCTTGGTCTTCCTCTCTCTCTTCATCCATCATCAATAGGATCACCCTTATTACAAGAGCCTTTAAACATAATAATATTTAAGTACGCGTCTGCCTAATCCTTACATACGCGATGTTATGTTAATAAAACCCCAAAAATACTACTCATACAAAACAAAAAACAGCTCTTCAACGGAACACATTTATATTCATGATGAACAGGATTGACTGTGCAATGGACAAAAGGCTATAAAACATTTACGGCGACATGCATTAACGAGACTTCCGAATGCACTGGTAAATATTTATACGTTTTGGGGAGCGTATTTACGAAACTTTGTCGTCGGGTTGAAAGGTGAAATGTGGCGTTTTATTTATTGTTTTGACTAGTGCGGCGTGCGATACGGCCCACCGCTGAGTAGGGTAATAAAAACGAGTTTCTTAAAATAAGATTTTAAACTATCATGGCCACTAACATATTCATTTCCTTTATTTATTTCTAAACAAATCAATTATATTTTTAAATATTCCTTACAAAAAACAATTTAAAAAAACATTTAAATAAAAAATTGTAACATTACTATTAATACTAGAAACGGGATATTTACCATGTTTACTGTTTTCTATGAGTTACCGATATTACGGGTAGGTATTACGATTTGTCTGCTCATAAACACCCACCCGCAATAACTTCAGTTTATCTGTGATCATGGTGCTTGCAACAGCGCCGAAATATTGGGAACTCATAGAAAACAGTAAACATGGTAAATATCCTGTTTCTAGTATTAATAATAAAGAGTTTCTTGTTATGCCAACACGATCACATCACATCGAGCTACTAGAAATTGTCAAATTTTCGCAATCGACCTTGAACCTAATGCTTTAGCGATAAAGTTTTAAATCTATTAAAGTAATTTGACAGATTGTAATAGCTTGATGTGCTAGCCTCTGTACATAAGAGCGCTCGTCTAGCCGCTGCTGTACACTGTCGCGCTCGGAGTGTCTCGGCGAGTGTACAGCCATCCTTATGCTGGTTTCACACGAGGGCAAAACAGTGAGACAGAACAGTTTGGAAGGACAGTGGCGTTTATAAATATGACAGTCCGCGAGTGATAGCGATGGAGCGTCGACGACAACAACGGCGACATTTACGGCACTTACTCAAAATTGCAGCACAAATTGCTTTGAAAGAGCTAATTGAAATTGTAAAAAAATAAAGAAAAACAAAAAAGGAACAAATAAGGCCAAAAAGCCAAAAAAGGCCCAAAGGTTGACTGGTAGAAAATGCTTATGGCATTAAGTCCGCCTCTGTACTTTTGTGCTTGAAGTGTTAATTAAATAAATAAATAAAAACTTAAAACAAGTCAGGACGCGCGCACTCACACTGTCCTGCTCTTTACATTGCACTGCCCTCGCGTTCACACGAGTCCAGCCACAAGACAGACGAGCGAGAAAGGTGGTGGGGGAGCAAACTGCCCCGAAAAAATAAACAGGCGAGCTATTAACTGTTCTGCCTTGATTACTGTCAAGACAGTATGTTCTATTCTGTGCGTTCCAACAGTAGCAGTACTGTGCTACCCACTGTTTTGTCTCACTGTTCTGCCCTCGTGGGAAACCAGCATTAGAGTGTAGCACTAACTTGAGAGACATTTCTTGCTGGCAGTGTGAAGAGTCTTAAGCGTTTAACTTACTTAGTTTTACTTATTTTTTTACACTGGCCCAACATCTATTGTACGTTTTTTGAGCGAGAAAATGGTCATCAGCGCAGGTGCATTAAAATGCACAAAGTTACTAAATATCTATAGAACAGTATTAAAGTGAAGAGCACCTAAAAGCGTCAAACGCCAATAGGTACATAAATTGGAATGTAGAATGATTCTTCTTTTTTTTTGTGCCGCTATAAGAGAAGAAGAATTGAGAGCTCACGCGTGTACGAGCAGTCGTATGAGTATTAATTTCTATTCAAATCGTATGTTACATCTGCATTATTCCTCTTCAAACCAACTTTTTTTTCCAATTTCCGTATAAATTGAAAGTAAACAATTTCAGTGGGAGTACAGTACCCACTTCAGCCCCTATCAAAACATTCAGAACTAGCATCAATAAATACGCGTCTCAGTTTATTCGGTTCATTGAAATGTTGTTTGTTTGAAAATGTTCAATTTGGTTTTCCGTTTGGGTACACTTTTTGTCTAGAGCATTTATTTACGTGGTTATTGCATTTTTGGGTAATTTATAGACATGCTGATAGCGATTATTTATCATAACTTGCTAACCCTTTTTAGAACATGCAAAATCTAGTGTAAACGGCGAGCAAAGTGAAAATCAATTTATTATTCATTCATTGAGGAATTTGGCATTTCATATATCAATTACTTACCTTCGACACAACAGGGTTTACATGATTTTAAATGAATACACACTTATTTGTAACGAGAATGACATTTCTTCTCAAATAGAAGTAAATCAAATCAAATCAAATAAAAAATGTTTATTTGCAAGAAAATAAGTTCCCTTTTTCAGTACATAAATTATTTTCTTCTTCAAACAAACTTTCAATAGACAAATGCTCATCTTTACCTGATGGAACGTAGAAAATACGCCATTACTGTTGCCCATGCATGTGTGTTTATTATTTTTTGGGTTTATTATTTTTTATTATAGAAAAAAAACCCAATTTTCCCCAAAATTATTATCCAAAATATTCATTTCATCTTCAAAATTTAATAAGTTTACTTGGTCAACTGTAAGAAACGGTTGTCATAGTTTCACAAACTGTTGTTCAGTAGTCTTTATAGTCATTGCCGTGCGAACCATACATTCATAACCATTGTTCCAGATGCAACAAAGCCATGTACGCCAACCGAATCTCCTACTGGCTGGACAGCAAAGGCCCTTCGTATGCCCTAGACGTAGCCTGTTCGAGCTCCATGGCCTGCCTGGAGCACGCTTACAAGAGCATCAGCAGCGGCATCTGTGAGGCTGCCATCGTTGGTGGATGTAACCTGTGCATGCATCCTAATGTGGCGTTGAATATGAGGAAGTAAGTAAAGCGTAACGCTTTTATATTTGAGTTTTAAAACTTACGAAAAACAAGTCTTGTGTAAGCCGTACTGGTTTAACACTCAGAAGCAAAGTCTTTTGAATATAAAAATACTCTTTATGAACTTTGAAGATCAGCTTTATAACTATAGTTACAATTATAGTACAGTAATACAGTTTGATTTAGCGATACAATGCAAGACCGATGTCGAAGCACGAATTCCCGACCATGGCGGGGATATCACTCAAATACCCGCCGATAATTTATTAATTCCCGCCATTTTACTTGCTTATGATTGGTCGTCGATTGCTGTCAAAATCTCGACCAATCACGTGAAGTCAAAACAACTACTTTTGATCATACAAGTTCATAGAAATTATTGTAATTAGGCAACAAACATAATTAATTAAAGAAATAATTTAAATATTATATTATATCTCATATCTTTGTGGCAGTATTTCCAGTGAAAGAAATGTTCATCTGTTCTTTCTGGTCGTCATTTACCCGTCATAAACTATTTCAATTCGAAACGTACCAAACATTGTTTTTCCGCGGTTACTTTGCCAATCTGTGTTTGATGATCTTACCAGATTGTAGACAACGATTTGCGGAACAGATTTTTTTTATTTTTTTCCTTTTTCAATATGAACAACAACCGTAAAGTGTAAAGGTTATGTCTGTGTGTTTACCAAGATCCTATTATGATTTTCACAACGCTGATAATTCATGGTCTAAATCTAGCAAACGTGAAGTCCCGGAAAATGTCTGGTCTCATAGAGGCAGACTCAGGTGGAATGCGCGTGACAAGATGGGTTTGCCCTAGATCAAGATTGGAAGAACTAAACAAAAGAAAGTCAGGCCTCTGCCTCCTTAGGCTGTATACAGAAATAAAGCTGGAAACTTATAAGCGCTTTCCGGCGCTTGACAGCGCTGGTCCGTTCTACACAATGGAAGCAGGTTGTTTATTAATTTTAAATGGCAGCGCCCAGGGCTGACCAGCGCGTGTTGAAGATTGTCGGAGCTTGTCGGCACCGTTCAGTGCTTATCGGCGCGCGTTCATATATTTTCCTGCGCGGGTTACCAGCGCTGTCAAGCGCCGGTAAGCGCTTAAAAGGATCCAGCTTTCTTTCTGTATACAGCCTTACACATAAGTGTCATTTTGCTAGAGCTGTTCTTAAAAGCTTGTAAGTAATGGGTAACTCCACTACAAATAATTCTAATCAATCTTTTTTTTCTCAGGTGTGGGTTCCTGTGCTTGGACGGCAAGACGAAATGTTTTGATAAGCATGGAGATGGTTGTGTGAGGTCTGATGCCATCAGCATTCTCTTCTTGCAGAAGGCTAAAGATGCAAAGAGGTGAGTCTCATTTTATTATCAGCCTTTAAATTCAGAGTTACATCCATAATCGCTTGGTCACGAGCTACTCACTCGCTCAAGTGATGCATGTTGCGACACTGACTTCGGGAAAAACAAATGAAAGGAATTGCTAAAACAAACCGAGTTCCATAAAGGACACATACGTAACTGCAAGCTTGTTGGTTGGCTCATTTGCCAGAACGCCATCACTGGCAACACACTGCAATATGATTGTTTTAAAAATAGAAAACAACTGAGAATTGAGAACTGTGCACGCGACCTGCAACACACACTCGGTTGTACCTGCGCAGTCGTACCGTGCGGGCAACCAAGCCGGTATTCGATATAAGCCGATATCGATATTCTTCAGGTTGCATTTACAGCACAATTGTACAGTTATCTCCTACACACGTTCATGCATGCCTACAGAGTTTGACTATACAGGCAAAACTGCACATGTTTAATCTACGATGGGTTGTACATTGTACCATTTTTTTTTAAATAACCGATGAAAATTTTCTATGTAGGGCGGCTC
Source organism: Noctua comes (assembly GCA_963082995.1). Taxonomy (NCBI): domain Eukaryota; kingdom Metazoa; phylum Arthropoda; class Insecta; order Lepidoptera; family Noctuidae; genus Noctua; species Noctua comes. Next base: position 15,256,897 of record OY720279.1, on the reverse strand, counting down.
AGAATGATGTACTGTATACGTGGTAACCGTTTTCGCGTCGGTATCCATTCCGCCCTGTCTATGGAGAGCCTAAGGCCAGCTTAGAGCATGACGCGAGTCAGCGCGACTCACGTGAAGAAAATAGGTGTCACGCGCGTTTGTTGCTTGAAGCAAGCATCGCCTGAGGTAGTGAACGGGGCATAATACTATCATGAGATAAATAACAGCTATAACTACTATAGCATAGTATTATCTTTACAGCCAGTTACAATAACACAGATTAATTCAGACAGCTGACACAGCTTTACCATTCTATTTCCGATTCACTCAATTGGATTATGGCTCAATAAGGAAGCTTCCCTTCTGCTACTTTTAATTTAATATAATTAATCAATGCGTTTAAATAAATTGTGACAATGGACATCGAAATGTTCGCCCATTATCGGAAGTAAAACTCATTACATATTAATGAATTGATTTTTAATGAATCATTACAGTATCGTACATTTACGTTCCAATGAGATAATGGACGAATATATTATTTGAAATAATCTCTGAGAAATGATAACGTTACATGTATCCTCAAATATTCCTAGGATGAAATAATCCATTTCCTTGACTCTATGGTCGATTAGGGCTCAATCACATTGAGAACAGATTAATTAGTGTCTTTTTAATAGTTTTAAAACTGGAAATTACCAGCAGCTCCGCCTTCACCTTTGTTAGTCTTAATCTGAGGTATTGCAGATTTTTTATAAGTTTTCATTTATTTTTACCACATGACCAATCTTCAGTTATCAGTAGGAAATTCATCACGTGGGTTAACTTACACCTTGGGCTCCTATATCATTATTTTACGTTACAATTGCTGCACTAGCCAGCAATTCTGTGTTATCCACATAGCATAAATCCAAAGCCACGTCTAACGGATATAAATTATTTCTCTTACAAAATATGTTCCCTTTATATACAGTGGAACTTCTACACTGACGCGATAATGGAGTAGCGACATACACCATTTCTTACTCCGCAAGCAAGTGTTAGCATCCACTTTTTCATTGTCAACCTTTATTTTCTAAAGTAAATTTTATTTTCAGTTCTAAATTAACGTATGGTTTTTGTACTCACATCCATCTTAAAGTCTGGTTGCTAGTTATTTATTGGTAAACCGTTAATTCTAGAAGTTTGTAAAGTAAGTAGTCTTTTTCGGAGCTAGTAATATCTCATGTTGAAGCCTAAAAACATTGAATTATCGATTACCGTGCCTCGGAAAGCTCGTTAAGCTGTTGATCCCGGCTGTCATTTGTAGATCTTTGACAGTCATTACAGGTAGTCAGTGGCCCAAAAAGTCTGACAACCAGTCTTACCAAGGGGTATCCTATTACCCGGAACTGGGTTGTGGAGGTCAGATAGGCAGTCGCTCCATGTAAAATACTGGTATTCAGCTGCATCCGGTTAGACTGGAAGCCGACCCAACATATTTGGAAAAAGGCTAGGCAGATGATAATGATATCGGTTACCGCTTTCAGGAGCCTACAGTTTTTTGTTCCAGTGACAGATTATTTTTTGACAAGAGCTAAGCTCTGTTGAAAGCTTTATCTAAATTGTCTTAGAACTTTACAGCAGCGTCTAGCAAAGGTTTTCAAAATCCCTTTTCTCCCGGTTCAGTAGTAGGGATATTATTATGCTATCCAACATACTTTTTATAGAGAATACAAATTTCACTGCAGTGCCTCAAAAAATGTCCACATGCCGCCTATACACTGCAAGTCAAATTACAAGGTCCATTAAAACACCGTTTATTTTTTGCTCGGTCGTCAGAACCGTTGAAATTGTACCGTGACATGACATCCACGGCAGACAGGCCGTGTGACTGGGTTAATGCATTTGCACGACAGTGGTTTTTTTTGGTGACCCATTTTAGGAACGTGTTTTGATAGTTTTTTTGAAGAATTGAATCGGAGTATAATAATTATATGAGACTTTTGCTAACTGAATTATAGCTTCAAATCCAGTGACTTAAACAAACTTTGTATAGATATAGTGTAATGTTAAACTGTAGGTAAATTGAATAATTAAAAAAAACGATAAAAACAATACTGAAGCCAAATCAGCACAACAAGGCATCACGCAAATATGACTAAATGGCTTGAGTGGTTAAAATATCTCCGGTATTCTTCGTTTTTCATTCTTCAAAATTTTAGCATTAGTATTATGCAACGTTTTAGCACACGATCATTTATATTTTCCCATTGTTCACCAGGATTTACTCCGAGGTCTACCATGCCAAATCCAGTTACAGCAGTAACTTGCAAGACCAGTTCTTGCCTGTGCGACAGCCGCAAGAACTCCAAGAGTTTCTGGAAGGTTTCTATAAGGAAGCCGGCGTTTCACCTCGTGATGTGGAATATATTGAGGCGAATGCGTCAGGTAAGTCTATTTCTAAACGATAACGTTTTTAAGACGGAGGAGCTTGTGGCTAAATAATAGCAGCCGCTCGGGTCGATCTTTAGGTTAAGCCGTTCTTGCCTAGGTTGGTCTGTGGATGGGTGACCATCCATTATATACCGAGTTTCCTCCGTGCCTCGGAAAGCACGTTAAGCCGTTGGTGCCGGGTGTCATTTGTAGATCTTTGACAGTCGTTAGGTAGTCAGTGGTCCAAAAAGTCTGACAACCAGTCTTACCAACGGGTATCGGTTTACCCAGTACTAACTGGGTTGTGGAGGTCAGATAGGCAGTCGCTCCATGTAAAATACTGGTATTCAGCTGCATCCGGTTAGACTGGAAGCCGACCCCAACATAGTTGGGAAAAGGCTGGGCAAATGATGAGTATTTCTAAAACGAACTAAAAAAAAAAAGTAAATCCTTTTAACCTGATCTCCTAGGAAGAATTGTTTTGCAAACGTCTCGCGTCTAGCAAATTCTGTAACATGTAGTTTGTTTGTTTTAAGAAGGCCTAAGGTTCTTTTTGGAATGAAAAACTTATTAATTTTTAACTTTTTGTCTAATCAGCTATCGCTGAAGCAGATGGCAACGAATTGGAAGCAATCGGGAAAGTATTCGCAAAGGACAAAACCATCCAGGTCGGATGCGTCAAGTCTAATATGGGTCACAGTGAGCCAGCTTCCGGAGTTTGTTCACTGACGAAGGTAATCACTTAATCCATGCATCTAGTAATGATGAGCCAGTACAAAAATGCAGTAGAAAGTAAAAAAAAAAACTAAATATTATTGAAGAATCAGGCAAAGGTGTACCTATATATTAGCCTTTAGGAAACCCACATCCCGCCAGCTGTTTGTGTTCCATATTCATTAAATGCGGCTACAATTCTCTAAAAAGGATTGATTTTCATATTCAAACGAAAAACAGAACAAATTAGAAACGAAAATACAATACTTTAACATTGTTTTTTTATTTAGAAGCTTTTGTCAATGGTGTCAAAAGCCTGACTAGAATCTATCAATATAACGATTTACTTGTGGGCACATTTAGCTTAAGTCCTGGAAGCCTAGTGACAGTGCATTTTATGAGCAATGATGATGGTAGAAAAATCTAAATCGTAAAGGATTGTCGTAGACTACAAGAAATCTCATGTTAATCCTATTGAAATCCTTAATTATACCTCAAATTGATATTCTAGTGGAAGTGGTTGTAAGAATATGAATCTCTTTGAAAGACATTGTCTCTTGTCTCCCTGTTGTTGGAAAAAATGGCTCCTTGCAAACTGTCAATGACATTTATTTTATTTCCAGGTCTGTCTGGCATACCAAACTGGTCAAATTCCTGCCAACTTACACTTCAGTGAGCCACAGGACCATATCCCCTCAGTACGTGAAGGACGAGTCCAAGTAGTGACTGAGAATACACCTTTTAATAGAGGCTTTACGGCTTTGAACTCATTCTCATACAGTGGAACCAATATTCATGTTCTAATGAAAGGTCATTACAAGCCCAAGGTAAGAACTTCTTTAATTTTTATCTCTCCAGACCCTTGGTTGGCTATTAAAAATGCCTGAGGCATGACGGTCACCTTCTTATCTTTTTAGTGCCTTAAGCGGTCTGTTTAGTGTTACTCACTTACGTAAATTCTTAGCGTAGGCATTTCTAGAAATATTCTATCTGTTGGAAATAAGTAATGTTTTCTTACCTAGACTATTTCGATAAATGTCAACACGTCTCGTTTTGCAGCCTTTGAGGCGCCAAAGGAGGATTAAATCTAATTTTATCAATAGTCTGAAATGTACTGTGGGTTTATTTGAAAGAACGGGTCTTATCCGATAAATATTTTCACTGTATTTATTATGTTAGTCTTTTTCTAGTCCCAGTGCTGGGAAAAGGTCTCCCCAAACCTTCCCAGGATTACATATTAGCTATGGTTAAATCATGCAGTGTGATCATTGAAAAGTATCTCTTGCCATTGACATACTAAAATTTTGAACACTCATTTCGTTTTTAAAGCACTTTGGTAAATAACTTAATTATGTAAAAAAAACTGCCGAAGTGCTTATTACCATTGGTTTTTGCAGCCGTAATAAGTAGTTCCAAGAGGTTTATAAAAAAAAAAAAAACAAAATAAAATAAAATAATGTTGACTGTGAGTAAAAGTTTTTTTTTTCTAGGATGCCGATCGCTACCGCAGCAGTATTCCCCACATAGTCCTTACATCTGGCAGACAAGATCAATGTGTGAGGAGCATGATTGACAAACTTAACAAACAACCTGTGGATGCTGAACAAATTGGTCTTCTGCATGATATTCATGATAAACCTGTTGCTGGGCATACTTGCAGAGGTTACACTATTCTTGGTAAGTAAAATACTGAGATTAAATTGCTACATATAATATCACAAGCTTATGCCCGTGACTTCGCCCGCGTGAAGTTCGCTAACTGTCCCACGCGATCATAAGTCCTTAGTAATCCTTATTTATGTGACAATAAGGTTGTTCTTTGACGGCTACTGCTAACAAGTCTGTGGAAAATACAGTAATATTTTATCTACTTACTTGTACTAAACTCAAATAACAAGGCAATAGATCAATTATACATAGTTTCAATCATCCACATTTTTTTTATTCTCATCTCGTTGATAATAGCGCCACAATCATTACCATTGACATTATTTCAGATACAAACGACAAGAATGAAACAGTGTGTTTGGCAAAGGAAGTAGAATTCATAGATGGGTTGGCTCGGCCAATATGGTTCGTGTACAGCGGTATGGGGTCACAGTGGGCCACGATGGGCGCTGACTTAATGCGTATACCGATATTTGCTGCAGCTATTGAAAAGTAAGTGTTGCTTCTGGAAATAGTTATTTTGTAACATACGATAGCTATCATCGATTGATCAATTGTAGGATGCCATCGATTCGATAAGGGAAGAGATCGATTTTGGTGTGTTGTAATTACAGAATTGATTGAGCTTTTGCACACTTAGGTAGCAACATAAGTGTGCAAAGGTCGATCAATGCTCGGTAGGTGAATTCTAGGTAAATTCAGAGAAATTAATTGTTAATAAACTTGACTGCCAACTTTAATAGTCCTAATAACAGAGACAGAATTCTCGGTATCTTAATGTAATCGAAGCATTAAACTAAACACTCGAACGTCAGAGCTCGCAAGACGTGATGCGCAGCAAACGGTACCCATGGTACCCAATATCGTTCAAGTGGTTCAAAAACCAGCAGATGAAAAAAAAACAAATCAATTTATCTAAATTACTGTAACTACTTTCAGATGCCAACGGGCACTAGAACCAAAAGGCATAGACATAGTGAATATCCTGACCAATCCAGACAAGAAAATTTACGACAACATTCTGCATTCGTTTGTTGGTATCGCTGCCGTGCAAATTGGTCTTACTGATGTACTGAGCGAGCTGGGAATTGTTCCTGATAATATCATTGGTGAGTTTAATTATCATCACGATTTGGAAAAAATTACTTTATTTTTTACTGTAGTTAAAGTCAGTTATTTCCAAGATGCAGTCACAGTGTAGTTTATATTATGATCTTATAGTAGGCATTTGTGCCTACATGAAGAGAGACAAAAAGAAACAAGACAGTTAGAATTGACCAAAAAGGAGGCAGGGCAGGGGGACGCCGCCCCCCTCGGCCCCTTCCTTTCTTTCAAAATTCAAGATTGTATAGGATTGAAAAGCCTGCAAAATACGAAGCTATTGTCACTGGTCTAGGCTCTTTACTCCTATGTACAGAATGTCCACTTTAAGTTTGAAGTTCAAGATGGCGCTGCTTGTCAAGAAAAAATACAGCGATATGTCAAACACTGTACATTTATTTGAGTTTTGTGTTTTCTCGCCAGCACACATAACTTGGTTAAAGTGTAATTGGATCTAATACTGCTCCTCCACCTAAACGAAATCCAAACTCGAATATTTCTTTTTCATCACAGGGCACAGTGTCGGAGAACTAGGATGCGCTTACGCTGACGGTTGTTTCACGGCTGAGGAGATGATTCTCTCAGCTTACAGTCGCGGTCTTGTCTCTCTGCAGACACCATTCATCCGTGGTTCTATGGCTGCCGTTGGACTGGGTTTCAAGGCGGTGAGTTTTAGAAAAACAAATTTATTTATTTTCGGTTACATTTGGTTGCTCCATTTAAAACACTGGTAAGATTAGAAGCTGATTTCGATATCATTGATAATCTTTCTGGTGATATCAAGAGTCTATCTATCCTCCTTTTCCTCAATCTCACCCTGCTATGTAAATCTACATCTTTAGTTATCGTAAGCCACGTTTCCCATATTTTTTATATTAACATTGCCATGTTTCTTTGTTATTTTTGTACTGTCCAAGTCCATCATAAAAATCAAATCAATGAATTGATTTTTATCAAGTTTTGTTTGGATTTTGCCAGATCCTTGCTACTTCTATTTAGTTGGTGTTCCGTTCACGTTTTTTTTTTGTTATTTTTCTTAGGTAAAAGCCCTCTGCCCACCCGAAATCGAAGTGGCCTGCCACAACAGCTCTGATTCCTCTACCATATCAGGTCCCTCTGATATTATGAAGACCTTCGTAGAAGAACTGACAGCTCGTGGTATCTTCGCTAGGGAGGTTCCATGCTCCAATATTGCATACCACTCGAGATACATTCAGGATGCTGGTAAGTCAATAATATTGCTCAAACCTTATAAGTTACATTGCACATATTGCACAGAACAGTTACTGTAGCTATACTTTTGGCCGCGGAAGCAACTTTTGCTAGGAACCAGCAAGGAAGTAGTAGTACTTTGGTTCAAGATTGCGGCCAGCCTTGCGACCGACCTGATCGATCGCTTTGGATCAGGTGCTGATTGAGGTCAAGAGCATGTCCCTCAAGAAACAAAAAAAAAGAAATATAGTGACGACATAATGTTTTTCTAGGACCGGGTCTTCTAAAATATTTACGTGAAGTCATCAAGAACCCGAAAGAGCGCAGCAAGAAGTGGGTGTCTACATCCGTACCACAAGACCAGTGGAAAGAGGCGGCTGCTCAGTATTCTTCTGCTGAATACCACACCAATAACTTATTGGTCAGTAAATCCATATTTTAAAAAACTTATGACTTGGCTTTGTGTCTTAGTATTGAAAGAAACAAATAATAAATGTAGATAAACTTATACTGTCACTTACGGGATATCTTCCGTGATTGTTCATTATTTTGAGCTCCCGATATTTCGGCGCTGTTGCAAGCGCCATGATCGCGGGTTGACTGGAGAATGCGGGTGGATGGAAAATAAATTGTTAAGAGCAGAGAACTCTTTCTTTTTCTTTTGCTGCGCGCACTACCGGAACTCGACACTAAGTCACGGCAAAACACACTCACAGTATCACCAGGTTTTGTGGAGTCCTTATTAGTACGATGCCGGCTGCTACTTTTGAGCTTCCACACAAAACTGGATTCCACGTACTTGACAGTTTGAAGCTATCCGCGTCCATTTGCTTTTTTAAATATCGGGAGCTCAAAATAATGAACAATCACGGAAGATATCCCGTAAGTGACAGTATAAGTTTAGTTGTAAACCGTGAAAGCTTAAAACAGTGTTTAAATGTAGATAAAACTCAAACTTTAACTAAGCAATGTAAAAAGACTTCCCATTTCAAAGCGTAAATCTCTATGGAGAAGAACGGGCAAAAAGCTCCATGGAGACTTAACTTAAAAATCAAAACGTAAATTAAATAGATCGTGCAATTTGTAAGGACCATCTTTTTCTTAACTTCAAAACTAGGTACGCACGACCAATCAAGCTATGCAAAACCAGTATACGCTGATCTCTCATTGTACGGGTTCATACAAAGCGCGGCCAGGTTATACTGATACATATAACTTGATGTGTCGCCGTCTATACACTTATTCAAAATGTGTTGTATTGAGTTTACAACAATGTATTCTAATTTTGCTTTTTTACCATCGTCCACTTTCTATTTCTTCAACAGAATTCAGTACTCTTCGAAGAGACATCCAAGCTTATACCATCAAATGCGATTGTCATCGAAGTAGCTCCTCACGGTCTTCTACAGGCCATTCTGAAGCGTTCACTGGCAGAATGTACTCATATACCACTCACCAGACGTGGCCATTCTGATCCTGTCAAGTTTTTGTTGGAGGCCTTTGGAAAGTAAGTAGTTAAAGCGTCATGTATAATCAGCCTATCTACAGGGTGTAAACAGACCCTTCATATATCCGTCAACTAATCATTCTGCACATCAAACTAAGTAACTACGCAAAAATTATTGCTGGGACTCGACTTTTTTTTTTTGGGGTGAAAAATCACGTTTTATGGTAGGACTCGATGGAATGCACTCAAAGCATTGTGCTGATGAATTGATTAAATAGTACGGGGGTCGTGTGGAGGTGTGTAAAGTAAAAATGTTACATAAAAAACATGTATTTAAAAAAAAAGTTGTAACTTTGGCCCCCAATATCTCCGTAACTAGAAGGTTTAAAAAAGGTTAAAAATATCATAAAGACGGGGAAAACAAGTGCCTTTCGGCTATGTTAAGGGTCTATTTACACCCTTTATGTTTACTAACAACGTTTTCTTTTTAGATTGTACTTAATAGGCCTTAACCCGAAAGTGAAGGCGCTGTACCCAAGAGTAGAATTTCCAGTTGCTACTGAAACGCCACTGCTCTCGCATTTAGTCGAGTGGGAACACAGCGAGAAATGGTAATTGCTATATTTATTATTTCAATGCTGATTCAATATAGCAGAGTTTGTAATCGATTTCAAAGTATGATATCACTTGCACGTCATTTGTCGACATGTGATGGTTATGGGGCCTACATTATCAAAGCTGCTGGCATGTCGGCAAGTTTCCTGCGCGTTCAATTGACATGTCAGCGTCTTTGGTGAGTCAGCTGTTTTACATTATTTTAATTCTTATTCTTATTCTTTATTGCACACAAAAAACAAACATACAAATGCAATAATATAGCTTATGTACAATGGCGAGCTTAACCCAGAATTGGAAGATGAAGAAGATGAGATGAGATTGAGATGATTGCAGATTGGATTTTTTTTTTAATCTTAGTGAAGATTCAATTAAGTTTAAATTGTTGTCAAAGGTGATAAAGTAATTATGAGGTACATTGTATATGTCCATGTATGCATTAAGTATATTAAAAGGGAATAACAGAATTATATTACCACTTTTCATAACCTTACATATAAAACTGTTTTTCAGGCCACAAGCGAAATACAACGCAAAAGACAGAATCACAACATCAATCAGAGAATTCGTTCTGTCCATCCATGACGATGACTACAAGTGTTTTGAAAATTATAAGCGAAACGGTAAGAAAATTATATTATTTGTTTGGACATGGTGGACCAAAGAACAGACACGTTGAAGCATCTTTTCCTAGCAATGTGTGAAGCAGGGTAATTAAGAATGGTACTAATTAAAGTAAAAGTAAAGAGGTTATTTTTGATAACATGAAACAAAACAACTTTACAATTTTCATTAGTTTATTCATCCAGGAAAATCATAATTATGTCAGGATAATCAGAATTCTTTCTCTTATAATTGAATAGAACAGTCTAGTTTTGTTCTATAAGATGACATCTACTGAATTACAGGAGACTGACCAGAAATGTATTTTGTTTGTTAATATCATTGAAAAATTACAGGTGTCTACGTTTTCCCTGAAGCTGGACTGTTGACTGTAGTCTGGGAGACTTTCGCGATGTTTAAAGGAGTAGACTACAGGAGCATGTCCGTTCAATTCACTAACGTACACTTCAACGAGGAAGTTGAAATCAAGGCTGATGATCCTCTGAAACTTGGAATCATGATCAATAAGGGAAATCACTATTTTGAGGTTGGTAAGGTTGAGACTATTAAACCACACGTCACCGACTCTAAAAGTACTAACAAATTATTTTAGAATTAAGACCTTTTACAATTTAAGTGTAAGTAGATAAAGACTATGTATGAATAACCCAACTTATACTAATAAAAGTACCTACTGTTCTAATGTGTTTAATGTAACTTTTGACTAAAGAAGGATGGTCACTTTTTATCACGCTTTATCAAAATTAAACTCATTCGCAAACAGTAGAACGATAGAATCTAACCAAATAAATTGCTAGGTTGCGCAGCTAATTAATTGTAAATTACAGGTAAATCAAAACCTAACAACGGTAGCTAAAGGGTATATCAAGGAAATGGTACCAAAAGGACTTGAGCGTCAATTGGAAAAGTCTGCAGTTAAAAATAATATTTTTTTGAGTACCCAAGATATATACCAAATTCTACGTATGAAAGGATATTCTTACGAGTAAGTACTTATAAAAAAAAGTATTAAACTTGTCAAGCATGATGATAAAAATGATAATGTCGTAACACAAACTCAAAAACAACAAATACTCATTTCTCTTTTTCAGAGGTAAATTCCAATCGATCCATTCAATAACGTCTAACACTACGACTGCAAATATCAAATACACTGACGAATGGATTCCACTCCTAGACTCGCTTTTACAATTTAATGTAATCAAGAGAGAATACGGTGGAATGTCGAAACCTAAATACTTAAACAACTTGATTATCGATACTGAATATCACTCAAAAACTGATAAGGAAGATGTAGATGGTGTTCCTTGTTTGACTGCTGAGTACTATGACATACATGATATTACAAGGTAATTTCTTTCTTTCACAAAACTATTGCAATTATGTAGATTACCTACCTGATTTTGTGCAAAAGACATGGCTAATGAATATTTTTTTCAGATGCGGTGGAGTAGAAATCAGTACCATTTCTTATTCTGATATGCCAATCGTTGAATCTGATCCTGACATTCTACTAACCCATTGCTTTGTTCCACACTTCATACAAGGCAAAATTGACGTAAGTGAAAACAAAAAAAAACATGAATATTATGCTCGTGTCATTTAGGGCCAGATCTCTGAGTGCTGGAAGTAAAAGTTTATCTCTATACGCGCACACACCGGCTCTAAAGGTGTAAATAGACCCTTAACGAAGCTGAAAGGCACGTGTTGTGATATTTTTTTGTTCTGGACCATACCTGGGAACTGGGAACCTTCTAGTTATGGAGACATTGGAAGTCCAAGTTCCAACATATTCAAAAGTTTTTTTTTTGAATTCTAATTTTTAATTTACTTTAAATACCTTCATGACCCACTTGAATGCATTGAGTTTTACCGTGAAAGGTGATTTTTCACCCCAAGAAAAGGTCGTTTCTCAGCAATATTACGTTACTTTTTTTGATTTACAGAATGCTTGGTTGAGGACTTTGTGAAGGGTCCGTTTACACTGTATAATATTTCATGCTTTGATAGCTAGTATCCGCAACCAATCTTATTGGCTGTCATGGCTGAAAAAGTCAGAAGGACTACTACCTACTAGAGGCCAATTTTATAAACCATATTTTATTTTTGTAGGTCAAGTCAGCCCTTCACGTGAACATGCAAATAGTGGCCGATAACACAGCACAAAATCAAATAAAAGTAACTCAACTGTTTTCAACTGACTATCCAGAAATATCAAATGTCTTGAAGGAAGTTACGGATGAAATTCCGTACAAAGATTTTGTACTAAATGGATCTACTAAGGATACTGTGGACACATCTACCGTTTTTGTGGTCGACAATTTGTTGGAAGATGAGCATGTAAGTGAAGATCGTAATATAAGGAATTAGTTTAATTTCATCGTTGTCATCAATGAATCGTTTTGAATATTAAATTTTATTCTTTCAGAAAATGGAAACCATGTCAAGAGTCCTAGCAAAATCTACATTCATTTTGGCAGTTGAGAAAGATACGGCCAGAATATCTCCAAAATACAAACTATTTAACATTATAACATCTATGAACGTCAACAATCATATTTTGGTTTTGGTGAACACAGTTGATTCTAGTGACAGTGAAAATATCACGTATATGCCAATATCCAATGATAATCAATTCACTTGGATTCCAAGAGTGCAATTGGAGTTAGAGAGGACCAGAAAACTTATGTTGGTCTCAGAAAGACAGCCTTACTCCGGTCTTTTAGGTAATGTGTCAGCTATATTAAATGTACTTTTCCAATTTCAAATGCACTGTAATTATAATTATGTCAGGTGCCTCGGAAAACACGCAAAACTGGAGAACGATCTTTGGAAAGATTTACGTGATTTCACATACGACCGGAGTGTCGTGTTGGATTAAGGTCTCATCGGAGAGTTTGAGCAAGAAAACAGAGAGAGAGCACCTGTAAATCCAGGTGCTCTCTGTCTGTTCTCTATCTCTCTGTCTGTTCGCACATAATTGTGTCTTTTTCTCAATTGTGTCAATGTCTCCTGTATTGATAGCTAGTCCTGGATGAGATTGGGTGTCTTGAACGGAATTCCATCAGGAGGACTATAATTTCCCTGACCTTATTCAGTATTTAATTAAATGTGGTAATTCTCAGGCATGGTGAAGAAGCTAAGAGAAGAATACGGCAATAAGATCGGCTTAGTAATAGTCGATGATTATCACGTAGAGAATTTTAACACGGAATCAGAAGTATTCAAGGATCAGCTTCAGAAAAAATTGTCAATTAATGTTTTCAAAAAGGTAAGAAATGTCATACACATCAGCTGTCATGAAATAATGCAGCACCCCTCAATGTTTTAATGGATGAAAAACTTATAAATGGTTTGTTTTAGGGACACTGGGGTGGCTATTACAGTATACCGAATACCAAAGATACGAATATAAGAAATGTTACCTTAACCAGTACATTGCCTGGAGATCTCGATAGTTTGAAATGGGTTGAACAGCCTGATATGCCTGCAAGCAAAACTATGGTACAGGTAAGAAATTGTGACACATACAAAAAAAAGTAGATCTGTACTATTTTTGTTTATAGTGATGGTCAAGTAGATGAAGATAATATATTAAAATGTATATGTATTTTTGTTCAGGTGTGTTACGTTGGACTTTCAAGTGAAGATGCTCATAACGCAACTGGTACTTCTCTTGAACCAAGCAAGAGCTTCGGGAAGGAGTTTAGCGGTATAGATATCCAGTAAGTTATTTTCTAAAATATTTAAGTCGAACCGTAGAGGGAGTGGAGACACATGAACAAACGGATGAGTGGACGATATGGCAGAGAATAGCGGGTAAGACCTGGTTGTGATTCCCACAGACCAGGTACAAAAGGTAGTACAAAAGGGAAGAGGTCCATAATCAGAAGATATAGGCACAACAGCTGCCAATGATGATAAAGCAGACGTTTTAGTTGAGATTTCTGTTTCTTTTAGTGGTCAAAGAGTGATGGGATTGCTTCCTGAAGGGGCGTTAAGCAGCTTTATAGAGGCAGATCCAGCACTGCTATGGCCAGTTCCAGAACACTGGAGCTTGGAAGATGCTGCTACAGTGCCTTTAGCTTATGTGAAAGCATATTATTGTTTGGTAAGATGATTTGTCAAGTTAAAATTTAAAACACAAAGTCGTGTTGAGTTTTTGTTTACTAGATAAATATTATTTGCTTCCTTGGTCTAGTGGTCGCAATCGTGACAGCTGAGCACGAGGTCCTGGGTTCGTTTCCCATTATAAGCAGTGTTATTGGGTTTTTACATCAAGGATTTCTCAGTAGCAGCCCCGGAATCTGGATTTGTACTAATTTAACTTTCAATATTTTTTTATTATTTATTAATCTTTTTTTGTTTAATCCGCAGAAAATGTTTTTTGGTGATAATTATTTTGAGGAAAGATCCGTGTTTATAAATGGCGCAGAAGAACCGTTTGGCCAAGCAATCATTTCTTTGGCGCTTCCCATGGGATTCCCGGTATTTGCAGGTGTAAATGATTCACAGAAAAAAAATATGCTGCTCAAAATTTTCCCACAGTTTGATGGTAAGACATTGTAATTATTATTTTACTGTCTCTTTGGTCTAACATGCGTAATCGTAACTAAGCGTGAGGTATAGTTATTGGAAATATTCCGGCTCGCTCTCTAGTGGAGTTACTGTAATAGGTACACCTGCCTAACCTTCGAGAAAAGCTGGTGTGATAATATGGGTAAGTAAGCGAATGGACCGCAGGCCATTCAACCGTAACGAAAAATTATCCACGTTCCAAAGGGCGGGTGATAAAATGATTTCAAAATAAATTTAAAGGGACAGTCGCATACATTGTGATAGTCGCATAGTTTATGAATTTTTGGGGTTCACTAGTCCTCAATATAAAAATCAAAATCAAAAGCTTTTCGTTGGTCCAGTAAGCGTCAGTATAGAATTCGTCTCGTGCGTTTAAAGTACCAGGCTGTCATAAATAAGTACCTCTTAGTAATACCTAATAAGTACCTTCGGTTTGGGTCGTTCAGACTAAATACCCATATCTGTTTTCCCAAAGGGTTGTGTATATTACGTATGTTTTTTTAAATTAAGTATAGTGTTATGATAATTACAAATGTTTCTTTTTTACAGAGGAAAACATCGTCTCCTCCCGTATCGACTCCCATAGCACAGTCATTATGAACTCGAATTCAAAATGCTGCACCTTCGTCATTAACTGTGCCAGTGGGACGTTGCGTCATGTAAGTTTATTAAACCATTCGTGTTTACTCCTCTAGCGAAAGTCATGATTATCAGTTGTTTGATTTCGTGTTTTTGGGTTTTCTCATCAGGGATTTTCAGCTATGATGGAATTTACAGATATCAACGTATTTATGTATTTTAAAATTATTTTAAATAATCAATAGACTGCCTTGTTACTTGAGTGGCGCGACTGCTGAGCATGAGGTCCTGGGTTCGATTCCCGGGTCGGGCAAAATGTTATTGAGAAGTAGCTAGTCTGAGTCGGAGTCGGGAGTCTTTGCGCCCAGTTGATGGCAAAAGGCTTGCCCCCTATTATTTGGGACTTAAACATAACTGGCGAAATGTAGCTGTACTATTAGGTACACCTCTGCATTACCCTGGGGGGGGATCACAGGATATCGTTTGTTCATTATAATCAAGTTTAATTTGTTGTCGTTGATTTTAATCTTTCATTTTTTTAATACATCTATCTTGATCTTATTTTTAGTCTGCTATGAAATGCGTAGGTACTCAAGGGTACTTATTGGATGCCTGCGATGATGACATTCAAAATAACGAAGACTTCGGAATGTCTTATTTGGTTGCGGAAAGACATTACAAAGGTATCAGGACTTCCAGCTTATTTAAACCGGAATATGCTGAGGAAAAACAGGTAAGCATTATTTTGTATAATAACGAATGGCTTCTGCCCGTGACTTCGTCCGTGTCGAAGAAACATACCTATGACACATGGCAATAGTATTGTTTCCAATCAGCGAAAGAAATTCCAAAATCAGACAAATAGTGTCGGAGATTGTCTTATATATCCAAAACTTACAAATTAATACCTCTTCATAATAATATTATTTATTAATTGCCAAGAGCCTCGACCAATACCTGAGGAGGCTCTCGTTAGGCAGCTGGATCAAAGGCTTGATTCAGAAAGTGGTACTTCTGGATACGGCTCGTATTGTTAGGAGGTTCCTCTCTCTGGAGCCCTGACCGCCGGTAGCTTGGACCCTGTTCCCGATACCGGTGGGCTACAATTTTTAATATTTTTAAATGTTTTAATATTGTTTTTTCTAAGGAATATTTCAAAATGTAATTAATTTGTATAAAAATAAATAAAAGAAATTATTTATTGTAAATGGCAAAGGCCAAAAAAATATGAAATTGATTGTAATTTTTTTTTTATAATCTATTAAATTCGACTTCAAAATAATCAAGTAAACATTTTTTTATTCAATCAGGAAATGCAATACACGATAGCCGAAGGCATTAAACACGGCATGGTTAGACCTTTGAACCGGCTGGTTTATTCTCCAACAGAAGTACACAGGGCATTTAGAGTTTTGTCTCTGAATAAATTCAGTGGCAAGGTGCTAATTAGAATGAAAGATCCTCAAGCTTCGAGCGAACTGTTGACTGTCACTCCAAGGTATTCATAACATTTATTTAAATATTTGTGTATATTATCGTAGCAATGGTAGCAGGCATTCTGTGATTATATGCCTATCCCTATGGGAAAAAGATGAGAGTTTTTGTACCAGTGTATGTTTTTTTTAACCGATTCCTAAAAAAGGTCGAGGTTATGACGTATTTCACCGTGAGATACCACAACTAAAAAGTGTAAAATAAAAACTTTTCTGCAAAAAAAAAATAACCGACTTCCAAAAAAATAACACTAAAAACTTTACTTCGGAAGTCGGTGGAAAAAAATTCAATGAAACAAACAAAATCGAATTTTATTTGTTTCATCTCACTCAAGTTTTTTTGGAAGTCGGTTATCTTTTTTTGCTAAAAAGTTTTTTGTGTTTAAGTTGTATTTTTTTTAATTATCATTTGATGTTATGATCTCGAATAAAAAAGATTGTATTTATTCTCATTGTACTGTGAGAACAAGGCCACACTCACAATCAATATTTTATTTGTATTTTATTCTTGATAGATATTTTGCCTTTGAAGTAAACTTTCAACACATTTAATAACTTTGCAGACTAAACTATTCTACTGAAGGCACCTACATTGTCGTTTGCGATGAAAGTGGGCTAGGAATCGAAGTGGCTGACCGATTAGTTCAACGAGGTGCTAGAAACATGGTTCTACACCTGAAACCTAAAGCCTTGACTGGGTATTGCTGTACTAAGTTGGCGTAAGTAGATTCATAATAGTTTTTTTATTACTTTTTTTACTGATCGGACGGATTGCAACTGTCAACATTGAATTTAGAAAGATCTTTAGAAATAAATGTGCTGCAGCAAAAAGTAATTTTCTATTTTTTTACCAGGTTATGGAAAAAACTCAATGTGTCAGTCAAGATGTCTTCTGAAAGCTTATCAACAGACAAGGAATGTGTCAATTTACTAAAAGAAGGAACAAAGATGGCGCCCGTACTAGGGATTTTCGTTGTACAAAACTACAATGCGGAACCCAAAGAAGTAACTTTGGAATCCGAGAGTATGGTACAGAAATTTAATAACGCTGTCCGTATTGTTGCGAACTTGGATGTGTCTTCCAGAAACCTTTGTAGTAATTTGAAGTAAGTATTGTTATAGAAAAACTGTAATCAAGTTGCTCGTGGTCGAGGAGGTCGATCTTTATCCCGCGTCTTTAAGCTGCGGTTGCCTAGGTTGGTCCGTGGATGGGTGATTGACCATTACATGACCGAGTTTCCTCCGTGCCTCGGAAAGCACGCAATTCTAGATCTTTGACAGTCGTTACAGGTAGTAAGTGGCCCGAAAGTCTGGCAACCAGTCTTATCAAGGGTGAGTCTATTAGCCAGAACTAACTGGGTTTTAGAGGTCAGATAGGCAGACGCTCCTTATTATATACTGGTACTCAGCTGCATCCGGGTCAACTGGAAGCCGACCCCAACGTAGTAAAAGGCTAGATGATAGAAAAACTGTATACCCATGTCTCAGTGACGCCTTAAAGTAAAATTACATTTAAAATATGACAATTGACCATAAAGAAACTTTAGCTTCCAGCCCAACCAGAAACAGCTGAATACCACTATTTGGCATGGAACGAACTGTTTATCTGACGCAACTAATAAAAGCTAAAGACACGGCTAAACAGCTAGACTGAAGAACATGTTCATAAAAGTGAAAACATTTTACCAATGTCTCTATAGTTTTACGTATAGTAGACACCAGTCCATCAACATAAATACAAATGATGTGTTATTTTGTGGTATTTGTCCCTACATTACTTTTCTAAATTGAATTTCTAGCTTTCTATCTAAGTGCTCATAACGTATGAATAAGTTTATCCAATGGTAATAACTTTAGTGGGTAGTGTTTTGTTTCTCATAAATTCAATTTTGGTGGAAAAGTGTTTCATAACAGTATGCAATAAGCTTAGGGAAATAAGTCTAGCCTACTGCATAAGCGTGATAACCTATTATCTACGTATAAACTAATATTCCCGATGCCGGGACATAGGGCCCCTCTTTGTAAGAGGGAGTTGGGTTAAATCCACCCACCCTCCAAAAAAAGAGCAGGTTATGTATTCGATCAGCATCTTTTTTTTTTGTATGTATGTACACCGATTTTCCCGTGATTAGTGGTCCGATTTAAGTGATTATTTTTTAATTTGGAGGAAGTTTGCGCGGTCGTCCCAAATTAATTTTATTAACTTAGGCTTAGGTACTTTATGAGGTAACCTCTATAATATGAAAATTTTGTTCTTTGTCTATGTGCTGTGGATGATGTGCTAATATTTTATAATTACAATGCAAAATTGATACTAGACAAGGATTTGTGTAAGATACCACAACTAAAAGGGTAAAATATTTTTGTTTGCAAAAAAAGAGAAATAACCGACTTTCGAAAAGAACACAAAAAAGTAGAAAATAACTTTGCTTTTGGAAGTCGGTGGCGAAAACAATCAATGTAACAAACAAAAGTCACCGACTTCCAAAAGTAAAGTTATTTTCCACTTTTTTGAGTTTTTTTTTTGGAAGTCTGTTAATTTTTTTTTTGCCAAAATGTTTTTATGTGGTAGATATTCGCGTTAAGTTTTTCTGGTGAAATTTGGTCTTAATGTCCACTAAAACAAAGTTGCTTACAAAAATACTCTTCAACAGGCATTTCGTAGTCTTGAACTACGCTTCAAGTACTGCAAGCGAGGAGTACGCGGTCTCTGTAATTGAGAAAATATGTGAGGCGCGCAATGAGGTGTGCTTGCCAGCCCTCTCTTACCGCATCCGTTCGATCAATGAGGTATTCCTGTTCAAGTTATTTCAATATTTGCATTTCATTTGACGCGCCATGAGAGCGGTATCGGCTGTTCAGTGGTTTGCGAATGTTTTTAGTTGTGAAATGAGCGTCTTCTTTGGTTTTTTTTGTGTGCATTTAGAATAGTATGAAAGTTATGTGCACTCCTGATACGATACTGATGGTCATATTCACTTAAATTATGCGACAAATAAAGGAATGCCTCAAAGGTATTGTATTAGCATCTGCACTATCAGCGGCCGGGATTCGGGAGTTGAAAACCCGAAGGTGTACTTTTATCTAGCCATCGCGGCATCGTTAAGTACTACTACAAACCGACTTTATTCATTGGTCAATTAGTAACTTATGGCACAGTAGTATAGTTGCCTAAAGATTGTTGGTTTTGGCTGAATATTGCTGATGATTGATTGATGATGCTCATTTTAATATCCATAACTGCTTTATTCGTCATTTTCTTTGGACCTGATTTGTTTGATTGTATGAGGTCGTCTGTGTTCAATTTTCCGTGCCCGTTTGATTCATATTTAACATTGGTTTAAATGTAGACATAGACGAGACAGAACTTAACAAAACTTTTATTATTTTTCAGTT
This sequence comes from Noctua comes, assembly GCA_963082995.1. Lineage (NCBI taxonomy): Eukaryota > Metazoa > Arthropoda > Insecta > Lepidoptera > Noctuidae > Noctua > Noctua comes. The sequence goes on along the minus strand of OY720279.1, from coordinate 15,237,076 downwards.
CGATAACAATTTAGACAATGAAACTAAAACACGATCACAGAAACTGTCAACAGTTATGAATGCTTTGGAAACAAGTCTGAAACTGAATAACACGAATGTCGTGTCATTTGATTTGAAGAAACGAAACAATTATGAGTTCTTAGAAAAGGTCGCTAAAATGATTGGTAAGTTTTCATTGGACAAGGATTTCTTTGACGCAAGAATCGACAAAATGACAGATAGTGCAAAGAAATCTGTCATTGTGTCGACACAATCTGTCATTTTGTCGATTCTTCCGTCAAAGAAATCCTTGTCTACGGTGGTCATGCTACGGGGGCTGTTAAAAATATAGATTAGCAAAAACAAAAATCAGAAGAGATTTTTTTTTCGAATCTGACATCGTTTGTCTTATTGATATTATTGAATATCCATTTATTTCTCAAATACAAAATAGGTAGAAGAGTTTCATTCGTTTTCAATCATAACGGGTCAAGAAAAGCAGCCAGAAAATTTGCCAACCAACCGTAAAATATTGATATTCTACACAATAGTACAAATAATATATATTGAAAAGAACATTTTGCAACTGTATTTCATTATTATTTTTATTATAAGCCTGATGTGTCCCACTGCAGGGCAAAGGCCTCCCTTCCCCTTTTTCATTTATCTCTGTTTTTGGCTATTTGGGCCCAATCCTTTTGATAAGAGTCCAGCTCGTCACGCCATCTCCTTCTGGGCCTACCACGTCGCCGGGTTCTGCTGTTGGGAACCCAATCTGTTGCCACTTTGGCCCAATTTTGATGCGACATGCGGCAGATGTGGCCTGCCCAGTTCCATTTTAATTTTAATTTATAAATTCTTCTCTTTCTATTGATCTACTGTTTTCATTGAAATACAATAAAAGAAAATATTTTTCTAATAAAACTGCTCTTTGTACCCAGGAGTGCAACATGTTGACAATATTGGACAAAACCTAACGTTGAGCGAACTCTGCCTCAACGAGACCAGCTTACAAGAAATTAAGTTACTGATCAAAAATGTCTATGACACAGACCTTTGTAGAGAGAGGGTGGCACAGCTAGATGTTGCAAGGTAAGATAAAAATATTAATTAGAGCATAATATGGATTACTTTTTTTTTATCTGGCCAACAACCAAGCATAATTGAGACATTTATTTTGTCTATGAATTGAGCTTTTTAATCTTGAAAAGCGGCAGAATTTGAAATCCTAAAGCTTTCTTTACTCCGAGTCAACATTTCCCAGAAAAATAATTCCTCAATATTGTGAATAATTATGTTATTTCATTTGAGTTTACTTTTTTTAGCTTGAAGAACTTTAGCACTATAAAGAAGAGAGAAAACACAAAGTTCGACGCTGGTCTAGGAGCATTCTACACGTACACCGACGAAGATGAGTGCATGGCTACAGAACCTATGATACAAATGCCCACTAAACTTGGTAATGGGTCTGAGGTATGTAAAACATCATCATCAGCCTACAGCAGTCCACCGCTGGACATAGGCCTCCTCAATCGCACGCCACTCAACTCGATTCTCGGCATCTCTCATACAGTTGCTAACAATGGTGGCCCCTTCCAAGATTGACGCTACACCGAACCATGAGGTCGTCCCACTCCACTTTACGCTTGCCGATTCGCGGTCTCCACTCAAGAACACGTCTACCCCAACGGTCATCGGTTCTACGGTTTAATATGGTCGTTTGTAAAACATAATAACTCCATTTTTGAAAGACAAATATTAGACCGATAGTCCTATCAATTTATTTTGGTGTAAACCCAAGGTTTCTTTATTTCTTTGATTGAGATTCTTATTGAAACTTGATTAGATTTTTGGTGCCCAAGACCTTAAATCGACGATTTGTTATTAAAACTTCTTTTACGAAAGAAAGAATAATGGCACCGACGTCTACAGTGTGTATTGTGTACCAGATTATGTTGCATGGGTAGGCTCCCCATAGGGTAGAACAATGACCCAGTGATGGTCGTGGGCATTTGCTGGCACACAGTAGTCGCAGACAATAAATTAGTAGCACAGCATTGGTCGATATTGAGATGGTTTTGGTTGGTTTATATCTAGCATTAGGCGCCTTTCACTTACTGATGATGATTAAATATTTAATTTTTAGGAAGAACAAGAGTTGGATCCAAGAGAAACATACCTGATGCTGATACCAGGATTCGAAGGTCACCACCAAATCTTCACACGCGTTTCCGAGAGGTTGAAGGTTCAAGCTATGACGTTCCAACTTGGTCCAGACATGACTGAAGACAGCATACAGAAAATGGCTAGCAATATTATGACGGTGAGTTTGAAACCAAGTAATAACATATATTTGAAAAAAAAGAAAGGGTGCCATAACTCCAAACAATAGAATAACAGTATTATTTCGCTCGATGGGTCCCCCACACAGTTATATGTACGTAGATTTTTTTATTCAGCCTTCAGTAACATGTATGGAGGGACACCCCTATTTTTTATTCGTAATTTCACGTCACTGTTGTGTAGTACCAACTCAGTACTAACTGTGTCTTGGAGGTCAGATAGGTAGTCGTTCCATATAAAATACTAGTATTCAGCTGCATCCGGTTAGACTGGAAGCCGACCCCAACATAGTTGGAAAAAGGCTAGGCAGACGATGATTTTGTGTAGTGGTTCGTAGAAGACACCTGCTCTCCAAATTTCAACTGTGTGGTGCCAACAGTTTCGGAGTAAAATGGCTGTGACATATGGATGGACAGACAGACAGACAGGACGAATCTATAGGATTCTATTTTTGCCGTTTAGCAACGAAACCCTTAAAAAAGAAAAAAACGTCTGAAAATGTCTGCCAAAATTCCATTAACAGAAATTTCATATAATCTTCGGCAAAACAGAACAAAGTAGAGAAATAACTAAATATCTTATGAAATTCGTTTCAACAATTACTGAAATCGTTCTAACTTTTCCAATATCCATTGTCCAGTTAAACAGAATATCGAAAACAATCCCTCTGTCCTCGGAAGCGTACACGAAAAATATTGCATTTACTCTTTATATTTCCTAAAGAAAATCCAGCGTCTCGATTCATCTACAATTTCCCGTATATTTATTAAGTATTGAACGTTGTGACCTAGTATTGGGAGTCGTTCGTGCTTGCACGCAAGCCGAACAGTTGTCGTTCTCTTTTATTATAAAAGATTGAATTAATTCAATTGATATTTCCCAAGGAACACTGATGCAGGAACTCAGTGGACGTTGTAATAAAATGGACCGTGATTGGTGAATAAATTGTGGTAGATTTTGTTTTCTTTGTTCGTCCAACTGGGAACCCAATTCGTTAAGTTATTCATCACTTCGTTAAATATCCATTGGAATACGGAATTTTTAAATTTCGATGTTGATTGGGGGCGAAAGAAAAACAGTTGGAATAATTGCAGCGCTTCGTGTTCGTGTCAGATTGTTTGTCTTTTTCCTCTGATGACATTATACTTTCACTTATTCCTTATTGGCGACCGCGAACCGGAAGACGGTTGCGTTGGAAGGCCTCCCACTAGGTGGACCGATGACCCGGTGAAGGTTGCAGGGACCCGCTGGATGCCAGTCGCACGGGACCGGTCAATGTGGCGACACTTGGGGGAGGCCTATGTCCAGCAGTGGACGTCTTTTGGCTGAAATGATGATGATGATGAATTTCCTTATTTGTTTAGGTAACTTTTTCCAACCATATCCAGAAGGGTCTTCAACGATTCCCAAAATCCGTATTGTCATTTAAAACTCGACACAAAACACATTCAACTGGCTTTTTTGATATTAAAACCAGATTTCTTGTTGATAATTAGTTTCAGGATTTAGTTAACTTTTTCCCGCAAGGACTATTCTGAGATTGTCGAAACCAGAAGGACCAAAAACACCTTAATGTTTACTGACAGAATCCCACACAATAACACATTCATCTGATCTCTTTGAAGTTCATACCAGAAAGTTCCAAGTCGGCCATATTTGTTGTGTACCCGCTATTTATTTTACTCGCCGGAGCATCGGATTGTCTTTGCTTTTGTAAACGGAATGGACAGTTCTCTTTTGCGTTTGTTTGTTTGTTTATTTTGACACTTTCCTGTAACACACAATTTTTATTAGTTTGAGAATTTGTTTATAATTAAGTATTTGAGAAGGAATCATTCTACGAGAACGACATTATGAGAAAGATACATTTTACGACTAAGCCTGTAAAAAGAATCAGCCAGTGACATTTCTAAAGTAGCGTATGTTAGACAATATTTAAGACATAAGAAACATGATTGTAAAAAAAATACCTTAACATAACATCACGTCTGTTATCCCCGAGGGGTTAGGCAGAGGTGTATATAATAGTACACCCAGATATAAAAATATATAATTATGTTGATAATCTGGAAAGCCCTATAATGACGGTTAATCTTGCAGAGATAAAAGGTTATTAATTTTATTTTTCTAGTTCATGAAAAAGAGGTTCGAGCTCAAGGCCAATTTCTACCTATTGGGATATTCCTTCGGTGTAAACGTTGCTCTAGAGCTGGCTGCCATGTTTGAAAAAGAGGGTATGTATTAATTTTTAATTAATTTCCAATGTAACCACCAGGTTTTTTTCTAAATAGGAAAATAAAGTGCCTATTAAATTCTGTTCCGCATTGGCGCCTCTTTGCGGCAAAATTAAAACTTCCTCTCAACCAATGTCAATTTATTTTTTGTCGTTTCCTTAGAAAATAATGTTAAAATTATTAAGACAACATTTAACAAAAGGGAAGACTTTTATAGATTGAATCCCTTGCGTCACATTATTTAAAAGTTTGACTTTTATGGAGCACATTTTAATTTCGAAAAATTCCTTTTGCTTATCTACCGGCTTCCTTCACTCAAGAACTTAGCAATTTCGAACGCTTCCTTGAATCACTCAGAGTTGAATTTCCATTGGCAGAACAATCTCGAAGATAATTATTTGAACTCATTTTTTCAGGTCGCGTGGGAACTGTATACTGCCTCGACAGCAGCCCAGATGCATTAAGAGTTCAACTAGACGCTTATGTCGGCAATTTAACTGATACGGAGTTACAGAATTCTATCGTCGAACACATGTACCGTCTCATGACTGGAACGGACAGTGAAGAACTGAAGAAGGATTTGGAGAAATCAGAAAGCTGGTCAGAGAAGGTAGAAGCGTGTGTTAGTAGACTCAGAGAGTTGGCTAGCTACTCGAACCAGTACAAGAGATCTATTCTTCAGGCTGCGTATCGAAGAATCATGTTGGCCAGACAGTATGAGCCTGATTTCAAGCTAGAATCGGAACTGGTCCTTATGAAGGGCATCCCTCATCCAAGAGCAGAAGCATTAGCTGAAGACTACAACCTATCCAAGTACACTAACAAACCAGTGAAAGTATTCCACATAGAATCTGACCACGCTTCAGCTCCTTACGATTGCAGGGTATCCAACATCGTGAACAAGTTCCTAGGACCAGAATTGCTGTCGAAATTCGAGAAGGAAGTTCTTTGCGATACGTACTTAGTTGAATCTTTTAAGATGATGTAGTTTACTTTTGTTGTTATTACTATCTTTGTCATGTCTGTTCTTAAATTTTGTCAAGCCGGTAGGTACGGACATTTGCGGTCACGCCTCTGGACACTGACATCTTCATACAAATACTTACTGAAGTATCTTTCACTGTCCGATGTCCGCAGTCGGTCCGTAATTGGTCAATTCCAGTTTGACGGATCTTTGGAGGATTACCTACTCCCTGCGTAGATCACATTGTGGCTGCGATTTTAGTAAAATAAATAAATTACTTAATAGTGTTGTCATTTCTTTAGTGATTATGTTATGTTCTTCACCAGTTGCTAAGTTATTTTAAATACGGCCATTGATCATTATTTTAGTTTTATAATAAATTATATTACTTTTACTAAGACTTTTTATTTTTACTAATCTTTCGGCCCTTAAGAAATTCTGAACATTAATCAGCCTTTGATTGACATTTTATCAAAACTTTTTTGATTTTGTAATTCATTAATTAGGCTTTAAAACCCTTAATTGCTGAGCAACAAATTTTATATCGATTTAGCATAAAACTGAGCCTTTTGGAGATTGATTTTGTTTAGAACAGAACCAGTTCTGTATAATAATAAGGTACCAGTACCTTATTAATTAAGAGGATTAAGAGGTTTATTTGTAGATAGTTAGATCTACAAATAAACCTCTTAATCCTAAACTGTAGACAAAGAAGTTTTTTTTTAAATTACTTTATCGGGCAAGTGTTTTGGAAACATTTATAAAATATCTATGCAAAATGACAAACCTCAAATCGATACCTAACCTCTGCCTTTAACTATTTTAAATGCAAAATAACTCTATCTCTCCGTCTGGTAGCCTAAAACATACCGAATTCATAGGCTACTGTACAGTCGCCCCAAAAAGATGTAAACACGGACTAGAAACCATTTCATTGTCTACAAAACATTATTCCATAATTGTGTCTACAATGTAAAGTTGCAAAGCATAGTAACAATTCATGTCACCAAAACCTCCTACACAGACCGGATACTTAATAATATTAACACTATACAGGATATTTCTTGGTAATATACCAAGAAATATCCTGGATAGTGTTAGTGTTATTTTAAACTATCATGGTCACTAACTTTATTATTAATACTCGAAACGGGATATTTACCATGTTTACTGTTATTTATAAGTTTCCGATATTTCGGCGCTGTTGCAAGCACCATGATCACGGATAAACTCACTCACACACACTCATAAATAACAGTAAACATGGTAAATATCCCGTTTCGAGTATTATTTCTGGGTGTTCAAAATTGGTGAAATACAAAACACTAGAAGCTTGTGGGCAGTAACTTTAATTGAAGCTACAGAAAAGAGATGATTCCTGAATTAACAAAACACTATCATGTAATACCCTTATTAAAGGCCTTTGGTAATATCAATTAAGGTCAATTTTAGTCTCAAGAGTTTCTGCGTTGCATTTTATTAAAAATCGCAATTTTCCTTGTAACGAAATGAATTTTTAAATGACCACGAAACCGCTGTAGCCACTTTGGGGAGTTATTACCTTCATTTTAGGAAGCGAAATTTTGATGAAGGTAAAAAATCCTGCAGTTTACCTTCTAATTCTTGAGATAAGACAGGATCCGCCTTATTTCTAGCTACTGAGAGTTTTGGAGGGTAAAAGGTACCTGTAGGTTAATATCGAATTTGAAATTTCTTTGTCATTTTTATATGATGAAAAAGCGACCAATTACCAGCATTACAAACAAGAATATTAGGGGGTCTTATTATGGAAAATCTGATACCTTCTATATGCATGAACTCAAACTTAAAGCATTTATTTCAATTAGAACATCACAGGCACTTTTGAATGCAAAAAAAAGCGAAGCTACAGGCATAATACTTTCTCAAGTTATTATGCCTTGTGAGTGTGACTGTTCACACTCACAAGGCATAATAACTTGAGAAAGTACTGTAGTTGCACATTGCAAAGCGTAGATCTCTATGGAGAAGAATGGGCAAGAAACTCCATGGACACTCTTTTTAAATAAAAATATTGTTACAAAATCTTGGTTACATCATTCATGTTGAGATTATACATATATGTGAGAACGATGTAGAAAGACGTGCACATTAAGAGCGTCCAGAGTAAAAGATTAAATAAACAATGAAAAAAAAATAAAGTAATTAAAATAAACCGTGGCAGCTAAGAGATGACCAGTCCCAACTGACAGCGCCCGTTCACGAACATGACGCGTGGATCAGCGCCATTCAACTCAACCATATTGAAGGGAACTAAATGACCTGACACACCCGCCACCATCAGCGAGACATTTGAGTGCGCATGACATTCTCTCAGCCATGCCAGCATGAAAAATTGATATTATTCATTTTCGTTACAAATGCTGCCAAATAAGCCTTAAAAATAAAAATTTAACCTCACTGAACCGTCAAATAACTTTAGGTGACAGATTGATATCATTTCTCTGGTTATTTCAGTAAATCTGTCATACGGTCTGATAAAGATTTTTTCAGTACTAATTAGCCTACATTCCAAATCTCCAAGCAAAACCAAGTCACTCCGTAAGTATTTAATTTTTTTTGAAAACTTTCGACTTTCTAAAATCCACGAGTTGCGATCTCAGCTCAGATAATATCATAAAACTGGGGAAGTTCAGTAACTTTGTGGACTTATCTGTACGATTTAAGGGCACCCAGCAGATTTATATAAGGAAAACCGCGGGAGCAGAAACTTTGATCGTATTTTCTTTTATTTACTTTTTATTCAGGTATTTTGGTGTTACTTTTGGGGCGTAAACAAAAATGTAATGAAAAGGTGTAGTTTATAAATCATGTTTTTGAAGGGACTTTAAGAAAAACGAAGCTAATAATAAGCTATGCGTCTGGTGGGATTTCCCATTGGTAAAAACCACCGATTCTATTGAAACTGACTTTCCCCATTAAAATCAAATCAATTAATTATTTATTGCGTATAACATGGTCCGTATGGCTTTGTGCATAAGATCTTAAAAACTATGTTATTGGCAAGTTTAGTGATTCAGTTACATTAACTTTGATGCCATTTAATTTTCTAGTTAAATCCATTTATGTTATTTTGATTTTAGTCATCACCCTAATGTGATGACTTAGAATAGGGCAAGTTCGCAATTACAACCAGAATGCCGTTGTTGTTAGAATGAATTCTGCTCAATAAGGAGGCGACTTTTTTCAGCAAAATAACTGCGAATCCGTCCGTACGAGCCTCCATAAACATAAACATTCTTTTCTATCTTCTCCTTTAAAAAAAAAAAAGAAAGCAAGAAAAAAAAAAGGATGATGTCTCAAAAATCCTTCCTTGCACGTTTTTTGATGCTGTGTGCCAGTGAGTGAATTAAAAATTTTGATAATGTTGATAACTGGCTTGAACTTTCGTACAAAAAAAGTGACTAAAATTCGTTGAATTTATGGTGATTAAATGAAATTCTGCTTTCAAAGATTCATCGAAATTTTCTAAGGGTCTTGGTATCATAAATAATAAAAACAGCATCTAATTTAAATATAAACAGGTTTTACAGCGAGGTGCAAGTGTTAATAATTTATGGTAAACAATTTATTATTTAGATTTCGTTTTTGAGAACTTGCGAATGTTGTTGCACCTGTATCATAAATAAGAGTCTACCTTTTCTAAAGCAATTTCTGAAGAATTTACGAAGAAAAAAAAATTAAAGAAGGTACCTACAGTCAAGAGCACTAATATTTAAAAACTTGGCAAAATAAAAAAGCGATTTTTTCGTAAAATAACGAGAGTGAAATCTATTATGAGATAAGACTATAGACAGTATGACTTCCAAAATACTATGTTCGTGAAAACGTAAAACATTAATCGATACAATAGGAGAAATTAATTTTTGAAAGTTGCTTTGTGTATACATTGTAGTGCTCCTGATTATTACGTGTGGCTCTATCATTTCAACTACATAACATAACATCACGGCTGTAATCCCCCACGGGTTAGGCAGAGGTGTACCAAATGGTATTTTTTACGTCCGATTTAATAGAGGGCATGCCTACTGCCATCAATCGAGCACAAAACAAGCTCCATTGCTGCTACAGAGAAATCATTAATGGAAAAACCCAATAATACTTTGCCCGACCTGGGAATCAAACCACTAGACCAACGAGGCAGTCAACGATCATTTCTACTAATTGACTGAAATATGCAATTAGCAAAAGGGTAAAATGTTATTGTGGAAATCAATTTCTGTTTGTGTCAAATGGTGGATTCAAAGGAGCATGGTGAAACGGCATTGAGTAGATTTGCAAGAAATTCAGGTAGCTTTCTGCATGCGTAGCATCTTCTAACTATCCTTTTCCCAACTATGTTGGTGTCGGCTTCCAGTCTAACCGGATGCAGTTGAATATCAGTATTTTACATGGAGCGACTGCTTGTTTGACCTCCACAACCCAGTACGATACCCCTTGGTAAGACTGGTTGTCAGACTTTCGGTCCACTGACGACCTGTAACGACTGCCAAATATGCACAAATGACAGCCGGGACCAACAACTTGACATTTTCCAAGGCACGGAAGAAACAAGGTTGCGCGTTCTTGGGAAGATTATTCTGGAGAGGTCTAATTTACATAGAATACATACATTTATACAGCGAGAAGACCCAAATTCAATATTGAAATGGGGATAATGCCATAAAAGTATGGCAAACACGATAATTTTATTGAATGTTGCACAAAACACAGAATTTACAAGGTGTTAAAATTTAAATTATAATTATGGAAACATTTATCAGCTGATAATTGCATTGTGAGAACGTAAATTCCGAGCAAAAGTATATTTTATTGTTTCATGAATATTCATTACAACAAGGCTTGGTTGTAATGTGTTTGGGTATGCTATTGCTCCTTTTAATTCACTTAACGTATTTCATTACAGTTTCTGTTTATAATAATATAATTTTTTTAAAGAAAATGTCCAAAATATAAATTTGGCTAGACACTCCTTAAAATATCTGGAAGCATCAATAAAGTATGTAGGTATGTTTTCAATGGTGTGATCAACCAGAAGAACTGAAGAAGGTGCAGAAGTAAATATCCTTCAGCCACATATTATCTTTCAGTCACAAGGTTTTTTTTTTTTTTTTTTTTTTTTTTTTTTAAAAAGACGTTGCCCCACACTAGGAATTTCTCCTGTATCGTGGGTGCGTTTACAAACATTTAAACTCACATACACAAACAGCCAGACCCGGAACAACTACCAGTAGGTCATACAAATATTTGTTCCGTGCGGGGATCGAACCCGCGACACGCAGCGCAGCAGTCAATCGCTCAGCCACTGCGCCAACCGTGCCGTCAAAAGGTCAATTGTGACATCACCATTGAGTATGAACAATGGTGAATGACATTCAATGCGCTAATTAAATCATTTTTGCTTCATAATGTGTACTTTATTTAATTATTCTGCTGGACTTATTTCAATTCGGTTCAATTTAAAAATGCGCTCATTAAATTATACTGCCTGTGACGAGTGGTCGCAAGTGCGAATGCTGAGCACGAGGTCCAGATTTCGATTCCCGGGTCGGGCAAACTGTTATTGGGCTTTTCTATTAGGCATTATCTCAGTAGCAGCCACGGAGTTTGGATTTATGACCGGTTTATGGCAATAGGCTCACCCCTATTACATGGGACGTAAAACATAACTGGCTAAATGTGGGTGTACGATTAGGTGCACCTCTGCCTAATCCTTTGGGGATCACGGGCGTGAAGTTATGTGTTAATTATAATTATCTAACAAAAATCGAGTAATAATGTAGAGCAGTCTCCTTTTAGCAAGCCGATACAACCCAACGACCAGAAAAGCATCACAAAAATGCGTCTTGTCTATAAAATATTGTTGTGTACTTTTTATTTAAAAAAAACCCAAGGTAGGTTAGTGCTTTTTGATAACAAAACTATCGAGTTTCCTGCACCTCTATCTTTCAGTATACATTTTAAAATTTTCGTAACGCTATTTTATAAACCGAAGTGCTATTTAAAACTAGGGAATAGCGAGTAACGTGAAAAATTCAGTCGTACTTCACTAGATTAGGTAAATGGTTCGAAAGGATGCATGAGCACATAGAAAACCTTCGTACTAGGGTTCTAGTGAACCTGATTTACGTGGAGTGTGTGGAAACGAACAAATTCTGGGTGTGTTTAAGGACGTTTGTGGTGACTTGTGGCTTGTGAGTAAACAATACACGTAAGACCAATAGCTTTGTTCAACTATTCTTTGTGCGGCTATCTATACATACAGGGTGTAAACAGACCCTTCACATATCCGTCAACCAAGCATTCTGTACATCAATCTAAGTAACTTTACGCAAAAATTATTGCTGGGAATCGACTTTTTTTTTTGGGGTGAAAAATCACGTTTTACGGTAGGACTCGACGGAAAGCATTCAAAGCATTGTGCTGATGGATGGATTGAATAGTACGGGGGTCGTGGAGGTAAAAATCTTGTGTGTAAAGTAAAAATCTTACATTAAAAACATGTATTTAAAAAAAAACTTGTGACACAGTTAAAACTTTGACCCCCAATATCTCCGTAACTAGAAGGTTTCCAAGAATGGTCTAGAACAAAAAAATGATCGCAAAGACGGGGAGAACAAGTGCCTTTCAGATATGTTAAGGGTCTACTTACACCCTTTATAATAAAATTGTAACAGGCCGATGTCTGTATATTGAAGATATTTTAATAAAACAATATTATAAGAGCAACAGAACCCAAAACAATTAGAATTAGAATAGATAGATTGATTTGATTTGATTTTTTTGTTATTTAGATTGATTTTGGTTTTTGTTTTTAGATTTTTTGTGTGTCTGTCTGTCTTTCTGGCTGCTTGTCCAAGCTTTATAGTTCAAGAGAGCATTACACAAGCTGAATATCACTAGCCTCCAAACTAGGATTCCCTGTGTCGTGGAGACTAGTCTCCTTCGTCTCCTTTGTCTTCGTCTTACAAAAAAATTTTAGGAAGTAAGGCATAATATACAATAGCATCATACAGGTAAAATTTCTTAGGCTACCGTAAAAAATATCTGAAATTCTAAGATAGCGCACTTTGAGGTAGGTAATTGCGCAATGGGTTTTTTTGTGGTTGTGTGTTTTCAATAATTTCAGCTTGATACCTCCACGTTCCTGAGGAAAACGGTTGTGACAGACGGACAAAAAAGTGATTCTATAAGGGTTCAGTTTTTGCCGACTGAGGTACAGAAACCTAAAAAGAAATCATCACAATTCATGGAGAATTTTACAAATAACAGCTTCGCCCGCGTGGATGTTTAAAAATATCCGATTATACTTACCTTCATACCCCTTTTTAACCCTTCGGAGGTAGAATTATCAAAAACGCTGAGACACGTATAAATTAATTTTCAATCGTCAGCCTAAACACAAGATTTGAAGATCCTAACTTCAAAACTGACGGACTTTCATATAAACTTCCATCCCCTATTTCACCCTGTTTGGGTTGAAATTCCCAAAAATCCTTTCTTAGTGGATACTTACTCTTTACAAAGAACACACCCTCCAAGTTTCATGTCTCTAGGACCAGTGGTTTAGGCTGTGCGTTGATATATCACCCAGTCAGTCAGTCAGTCAGTCAGTTTACCATTTTATATATATAGATAAAGATAATATGTGAATCAAGACGAATACTTTGACAGCAATGATTTAATTGGACTTAAAAATGACAGATTCATTAATTTTCCGGGTTGATCACGAAAATAGAAACTGTAATAATTGTTATAATTAATGGTGCTTGTAAAATGTTAGGTCTTCATTTTAATATAATGAACCCACTTGAATTAACAGTCACTTCATTTGTCGTTTTACTTTTTAAGAGAGCGGATACCACGTTATTACAAAATATGACGCTTACTTACCCAGAGACTTAGGCAGGAGTGTAGATACACCTGTTATAGCTACATAACTATGTATAGCTACAGCCATATTTCGCCAGTTATGTTTAAGTCCTTATTACTCAGGGCGAACCTATTGGCATCAACCTCGCACAAATGCAGACTCCTAGCAGCTGAAAAATTACAGATGGATGACCCCACTAATACTTTGCTTGAATCAGAAATCAAATTGAATCCAGGACCTCATGCTCAGCAGTTAAATACTGCCAGATTATAATCGCAGGAAGTCTTCCCTCAGAACAGAAACCATTTAAAACCTGGCCAACATCATCTGCCGAGCCTTTTCCCAACTATATTGGGGACGGCTAATAGTCTACCCGGATGCAGCTGAATATCAGTTTTTTACATGGAGTGACTAGATCTGCCTGTCCTCCACAATCAAGCAAAAAGCTATCATACTTTAGGGCCACTGACTCCCTGTAAAGACTGTCAAAGATCTACAAATGAAAGCCGGGACCAACGGTTTAACGTGCTTTCCGAGGCACGGCCGAAACTCGGTATGTAATGGGTGGTGACCCATCCACGGACAAGCTTCTAGGCAAGCGCCTAAAGATCGACCAGAGTGGCTGTTATAATTAAACAACGAGCTCTTCCACGAGCTTTAAACCTGCCCATCAACTGGATAGAAAATTTAAAATTCCATGTTTTAAAACCTTTTATAATGAATACAAAAAAGTAACAGAATTTTCCTCTCCCATCTCGCTATATTCGTCAGATAAGCATCGCTAGAGCTCACTGTTTGCCCCGCGTCTTCATTCTTTTGTTTTCATTTCCTTACTGCAATATTGCCATGACATCCAGCGTAACTTAACCCCCCTGATTGCCACTACACGTTGCGAATATGAAGCAAAAGTTATTTATTTCCTTCTTTAATGAGGTATCTACAATGGCTGGTCATGTTATTCAAATTGTAACATTGTCTCGATTGCGAATGTTTTCACCATTCACGTTTATGATGCAAAGTTTTATTGTTTTCTGTCAGAAAAGATGTTTTAAGAGTTTTCGTATTGTAGTTTTAGTATGATTCCCTAAAAAATTTAAGCAGAAATGTTTCAGCTATTTTAGATAATAAAATTAATAATGCTGGACTTTATGAAATACTAGCTGTCATGCGTTGCAATGCAGCTTTTTCTACTTACTTCTCTGGGATTTACTACTCTGCACCTACTATCTACCTACTGCCTACACCTACTACCTACCTACTGCCTACCTACTGCCTACTTACTGCCTACCTACTGCCTACCTACTGCCTACCTACTGCCTACTATTTCCGGGATTAAAAGTAAGCTATGTGTTAATCCAGAATATAAGCTATTTTGATACCAAATTTCATCCAAATCCTTTTGAGCGTGACGGGGTAACAAACATACACACATATACAAACTGTCGCCTTTATAATATTAAGTGTAACTCGCTTACACCCGCGGCTAGTACTGGGATAAAAAGTGAAAGATTACCCACAAACTTTCGCATTTATAATATTAGTAGGAAGTAGGGCTAGCTTTTACTCGTAGCTTCGCTTCCGTTATGTTCAGAAATTAATCCACGGGAATATTTTAAATGTAGCACTTGGGGATAATGTAGCCTCTCTTTAGTGAAAGAATTTTTGGAATCGGATCAGTAGTTCCGAAGGTTACTACATACAAACTTACAAACAAATTTTATCTCTTTATAATATTAGTAAAGATATAAATTGGAGTTCTGTCAATTTTATATTGGCAAGTCTGTCAAAACAAAAACAAAACAATATCTTATGAATTGGTTGTTTAAATATTTAGGAATCGAAGAGCCTTGTTAGGGTCAATTTCGATCTCGTTATAAATTCACAAAGGGTGCTGGTGTTATTTTCTATTGTGAATATTATAGAGCAGGTCCTACCTTGTGATCAGTATGGTATTAGGTGTGTATTCTACGTAATAGATTATTAGAATATAATATGTCTAGTAAATACTAGCAACACCACAACAACCTTTACATAGATTATTTTTGTTTTATTATGTTTGTTCATAATAAATGGGTTGATTTTTCAGAGTTTGTTTTCGTATTGTGATACTGTGTGTATTATAAAATAAGTTCTTCGGCATATCGGTATGTATGATGCCTTTTCAGATACCTGTTTTCATATATGAAATATCATATCATACATGTTCATTTTTGGTATCTCTGTATTATGTGTTTTATTTTCGTGGCTAAATCCGCTCGGGTCGATCTTCAGATTAAGCCACGTTTGCCTGGCTTAGTCCGTTGATGGGTGACCACTTATTATATATCAAGTTTCCTCCGTACTTCGGAAAGCACGTTAAGCCGTTGGTCTCGCTTGTCAATGGTAGATCTATGACAGCCGTTACAGGTAGTCAGTGACCAAAAAGTCTGACAACCAGTCTTACCAAGGGGTATCGTATTACCCAGTACTAACTACGTTGAGGAGGTCAGTTAGGCAGTTGCTCCATGTAAAATGGAGCAACTGCCTACCGAGAGGAGCTCGTTGTTTAATTATAACTGCCGCTCTGGTCGATCTTTAGGTTAAGCCGCGCTTGCCTAGATTTGTCCGTGGATGGGTCACCACCCATTACATACCGAGTTTCTTCCGTGCCTTGCGAAGCACGTTAAACTGTTGGTCCTGGCTGTCATTTGTAGATCTTTGACAATCGTTACAGGGAGTCAGTGGTACTAAAGTATGACAACAACTTTTTGTTTGGTTGTGGAGGACAGATAGGCAGATCTAGTCGCTCCATGGAAAATACTGATATTCAGCTGCATCCAGGTAGACTAGAAGCCGACCCCAATATAGTAAGGGAAAGGCTAGGCAGATGATGATTGAAAAACGGAAGCAAAGGATGGAAGGGATGTAAGGATCGTAGCAGATGCTGGTTCTGTAGTTTCACACTATCATGGTTTTCATTCCTGTTTAAAACACCCCTTTTTTTTTCTCGGATGGTAAATCATCCAATGACCCCCCCCCCCCCTTCTGGGCGGAACGGAAGGGAGTGTCAGACTTGTACTGACTAAAACCCATCCATGTTCCTTCTTTGCCCTTTGTGTTCCAGGGCCACGGTATCTCTTTTGAACAGTCCCGAAATCCGATATACGTGTGTTATTTTGCAGAAATGATAAAGCTGTGAACAAAACCTTGTGAACATACTAGTTCAATAGAAAGTAGCAATTTAGAAACATATAGTACCTACCTAGGTACAAGTTAGTATAAAAGCGGCGTCAGCACATATCTGTTATTACTTTGAGTCGTCTTTCAGACCATTTACCTAATTTCACGCAGTTTTTAAAGTTTGCAAGACATTCATTCATATTGTTAGATGTCAAACAGTTTAATTAATTTTAAAATTCAGTAAAATACTGAAACTCCAGGTTTAAGGATTTACGCAGTGCGCAGTTTTGTCTATCGTTGCCAATACACTGTCTCATTTCAATTCGTAGATTTCGAAAGTTGTGATGATGGCATAGTGCGAGCATTCTGAAAGCTGGCAACGTCGCAAATATTTCGCTGTTCATTGCAATTATAGAAATAAAAATAAATTCTGTGTTGCACTAAAATATTGATCAAGAAATGCATTAAAGCACTCGATAAGGTGTTATAACAGTTTTAGATGTAAAAAAAGTATTTGGAATATTATCAAGTGTTTATTTTTGCACCTAAAACAAAATATTCAATGTATTTAAATCAATAATCAATATTACTATTAATACTAATAACGGGATATTTACCATGTTTACTGATTTCTATGAGTTCCCGATGAAAAAAAAAATATAAACAAAAAAAATATGAAAAAAAAAAAAAAAAAATGAATGATGAAATGTTAGTGACCATGTAGTTTAAAATCAAATAATCAATATTAATAAGCAATCAATATGTTATAAGATTTAAACTATCATGGTCTAACATTATCATTAAATATTTACAATGTAAAAAAAAAGTGACAACAGTGCAACTGTGTAAATCAGTAAACATGATAAATATCCCGTTAATAGTTTAAATGATAATCAATATGTTATAATCAATAATTATTTAAATATTATATAACCAATATTTTATTGCAGACGGAGCTGTATTCTAGTTTAATTCAGTAATCCTTAATAAATCCAACATCACAGCTATACATTTGACAGCTATTTGGCAGAATGCACTATCTTAACGTAAACTCCAATTAGTACTGAAACTGAAGGCTAGCACTGTGAAATGACAGAAATGAGAAACACAATTACTCCATAAAAATTAATTACTCTAACGAGATCAATTGCGTTTTGTCTGGTATTAAAAATCGCAGAGAAAGAAAAAAAAAAAAGAAAAGGAAAAAAAGAAAATAAAAAGTATTTATTTCACAAAAAAACATTGGTCGTCATTACGATCAATGCTATGATACACACGGCGAGCGACATATACAAAAAAGCAAAAGCTAAACAAAAGCAAAGCTAGCTTAAGCTATACATTTCCAGTATAACATGGCGACACTTTTTTTTTTTTTTTTTTTTTTTATCGTGGTAAAATCATTAAATGAGTCCTCTCACCCAGGGCAGAGTGGGAGGAACTGTCAGACTTGTACTGACTAAAATCCACGGTGTCCTTCAATAACCCTTTATGATCCAGGGTCACGGTAATTCTATAAGTCCCGCGACCCCGGCAGGCTTTGGCCCTCTAGAGGGGGGCCCCGTCATAATGCTGACACTCTTTGAGGCGCGCGTGGGACACAACGCGCCGTCGACCCGGGCATGGTCCATGGTCGGATAGCGAGTCGCCCATTACTCGCCGCCCGCAAGCCCGCGCCTACGGTGGCCGGAGATCGTCTGCCGACGTCCGACGCCGTGGGCGTCTACCACTGCGGCTGGGGTGGAGGGAGGACGCTGTCCTCTACCTCACGCGGCCCTCCTCCTCCTTCGCGAGCATGACTGCTTCGCAGAAGGAGGCGACCGCTTCCCACTCCGTCTCGCCCCGCAGCATGGCCTCGACCAATGCCGGGCGCGAGAGGACTCCGCCTATCGCCGCCGTGAGGACACGGCGGTGAACATGGCGTCACTTTGTATAAATTTCCCGTACAATGAGAGATCCGCTTAAACTGGTTTTGCATAGCTTGATTGGTTGTCGTGAGTACGAGATTTTTGTACATTTTACTGCTAACGACTGTTTTCTTCGCAGTAAAATTTCAAGTTACTTATTCAAAAATGGAGGAAATACCCGATGTTCCTAAAGAATTCATAGATCCTATCTTTCCCTGTTTGGATTTACTGAAAAGAGGCAATATACATCTTTATGCTGAAAAAAAATCTTTTTGGAATAAATACTGTCGCCTTTCATTGAATATGATGTGCTTGATGCTCTACCAGATTGGGTTGACAATGTATTTGGGTAACGTGTTTCGAGGGGAGCTTAAGCTGGATGAAATGGCTTATGTTGTAAGCGTCTATGTTGTTAGCATACAATGTAAGTTTGTTTTATAAAAATACTTTTTTGGTCACGTATCAAATCAAATCGATTTATCATTAACACTAGAAACGGGATATTTACCATGTTTTCTGATTTCCAAAAAAATTTGATTGGATATTTGTTTGGTTTTTTTGTTTTTACTTTTTGTTTTCTGATTTGATTTTTGAAATCCATTTATTTGCAAGAATGTACGTGTATTAAACGTATGATCTTAAAACTATAATGGCCCCTTTTACATTTTACTATTACATTATGGTGTGCAAATATTTAATTTTACCCTGCACAATGCTATAATTGTACTTAGGTACAATCAAACAAAATATTATAGTCAGCAACAACAAATAAGATCGCATGCATGGATTTATAAGAACAAATTAATTAATTAATCGATTTCAAAGTTATACCTATGTCAGTTCAAGTATAAATAATTGTAAATAAAATTAAAATTGATTATGCCATAACTATTAATTTGAACATCAATTATTGTAAGATATATACCAATATTATTGAATTCGTAAAATTCGAAGAAATGTTACTTACACTGACCCGCACTGTGCCGCACTTGTGAATTATGGCCCACAATTTGAATTACATTTAATATAGTCAATTATTGCCATAGTTGTTATTCTTTTTTTGTTAATGGTTTCGAGCGACGGCGTGGGTTAGCCTATTTTCCCACACGCAAAGCAATCCGGTTGATAAGCAATCATCGCGGTCATGTTACACCAATTTGTTAAGAATACCAACAAGCAGCCGTACCAACGACCACGTGACTGTCAATTGTTTGCGCGCTGATCGCTTTTCTTAGACCGCGGCACGCATTTTCACTTATATTCTACTTGTGTATTCGCCCAAGCCAGATACTCTTTGCAGCGTCACCGTTACTATAATAATATCCTTATTCGCGTGCATTACTATTCAAACATCACGTCTTCGGTAACCATATTCTCTCGTCAAACTCTCGAATACACAGGAGCTTCCCAATTTCCCCAAACATTTTTCCTTCATATTTTCTCGAAATTCAAAGAACAAAAGACGTTTCCGCCAACGTTTTATATCAACACCTTGCATACGGAAACATGCTGTATACTTTTAACTGAACTCTGAATTTCAGCCATACTCAAAGCGATGGTGGTGATCCTTCACAAGAAGAAAATAAGGGCGATTATCCTGCAAATGGGCAGCATGTGGAGGACGAAGGATCTCACTGAAGTACAGATTAACAAGAAGAATGCTCTACTGAAGAGACTGAAGTTTTGTTATGCAGGTGGGAAACTCGCATTTTAATATACGACTTTTGTAAAGTAAAGTTTTGTAGTAATTTTGACCAAGGGAGCTCTTAGCGACGATGCTGGGTGTATACGTAGCTAATTGAGATTTGCACTTAGAACTTCTTCAGCCAGGTGGTACTACTTGAAAATAATTAGGTTGGAAAGGTCTACGTTGAGTGGTATTTTAGAGCTATTTTCAGTAATTATATTTTATTCAGTAGAGTTAAAACTACATATATTATTAATTAAATAAACTAAAATACATAAACTAGCAACAAACTATAAAAGGGCATCAAAAAACTGCTCCTCAACGCTGTCAGCTGGTAATGTGCCCAAGAGACTAGCGGCTTTGCTATGTTGTATGGCTACACTTAGCCTCTGGCCAAAGTAAAAGCCAGCTCTTGGGTCACGGGAAGCGTCAAATAGGCGTTTCGAAATTTACTTAAACAGGCTATGAGCACTCGGACCCCACGACCCCAGAGTTTCAACCCCAAACGGCTCAAAAATATAGTTTCCACAAAAGTGTCTATATTTACGCCGCTCGAGGTTCTCTGTAGCCGCAGCGGCAGCGCCCGTTATTTAGTAAATTCTATTTAAAAATGGATAAGAAAGTAAGAAATTAATTGCTCTAGTATTACGAAGTTTGTAATTTCTTTAATTTTTGTGGTACTATGTCATTTATTTTCTTGAAAGTTCTTGAACACTTAATATAAAACGACAAAAACCTTAGTGGTTGCCGTGACTAATTTGTTAGGAAATAATTTTTTAAAATTTTAAGTAAAGCACTTAAAACACTGCTATAGGAACTCATCTGCCTAGCCTTTTCCAACTATGTTGGGGTCGGTTTCCAGTCTAACCGGATACAGCTGATTACCAGTAATTTACATGAAGCGACAGCCTATTAACCTCCACAATCCAATTTATTAGGTACTCGGTAAGGGCTCTTACACATAAATACGATACGACGTCGTATCATGCTACGTTGTGGATAAGTCTTTAATGTTTCTTTGTCTTTGCCGCGTCGGTCGTAGCACGATGCGACGTCGTATCGTGTTTATGTGTACGAGCCCTAATACCATCACTGCCTAGTGCCTACCTGTAACGACTGTCAAAAATCTACAACCGACAGCCGGGACTAACACCTTAAAGAGCTTTCCGAGGCACAGAAGAAACTCGGTATGTCGGACCCATCCAGAGACCGACCTTGGGAAGCGCGGCTTAACCTTCAAGATCGCCACGTGTGGATGTTATTATTTAGCCACGAGCTCCTCTTGATAAAACAAGATGATGGCGTTGATTTTGATTAATACCACGTTCCAAAAGCTCCATGCAAAACTATAGGTGTATCCTTGACACCGATAACCCACCAATTCTGCACCTCTGACGTCACTCATAAGTCCCGAATGTTCCATTATTCACTGGCAACACGAGTCGACAATGTACGGGTTATGATCATGTGACGTCATAACTCACCGCCTTTGTTGGAGTTATTGAGTACATAAAAGTAGTTCCTTCATTATTCTCCAGTGGAATAGTTCTTCTTGTCCTGATTATGAGGTCGTTACGAGTTGTTAGAAGTCTGAAATTCTGGTTCGATCTAAGTTTCAGAATGTCAGTGATGTAATGTAGTACAGTGAAGATGTTCTGGTGTTGTTGACAAACATTTTGTGAAATTATATTGACAAAATAAGATGGCGGCGTGCTATAACTGAGTTTTGGAGGCCAGAAGGAAGTCGGTGTTTTCAAAAAAAATTTTTAGGGTTCAGTCAGCAAAAACGGAACCCTTATAGAGTATGTTGTCACTTTGTTGTCCGACTGTTCGTGTGTCAAGAACCTATTTCTCAGGAAAGCGTAGAGGTATCTAGCTGAAATTAATGAAATACTTAGGTCTGCTACCCCTTGAAGCAGTGAAAAAATCAAATTTGTAAGTCAACGCGATCAAAAGATTTGACCGTATGTTACATATTTTGCGATTTCACAAGGGAATCAAAACTTATAGAGTACTTTCCGTTGAACTAGAAGCATGAAATTTGGTAAGAAACAATGTCTCACAGCACATGTAAAGGAAACTCTCTGAAAACTATAAATATGTAGTTTGATGAAAAAACCTACGCAAGTTTATACGGTACCCTCAGTGCGCGACTCCAACTCGCACTTGGCCGGTTTTTTTATGTCATTGCTACATTGAAACCCAATTTAAAAAGAATAACTAGGTATTTTATGTTATTCTTTATAAATTACCTACCTATGTTTTTTTTTTTGTTTTTTATTATTTGGTAAAACGCCAAATAATAAAACGCAAAAAAAAAACGTAAACAAAAAAAAAAAATTATAGAAAACCACAAAAAATAAAAATATACAAATAAACAAAAAAATAATACAAGTATTAAAATAGTTTACCTACATAAGAGGATATTTAAAATTAAAGGGAACGTATATTAAAATTTTGTATATAATGAGAAAAACGTAGAGGAGCTTACTAGAAAATTAGTACTTTTAGAGAGTTAAAGCGACATCGACGTCAAACTTTTAATAGGGTTACGGTAATACTTCACTGAGCAAACTTTTTGTTGGCCAAAATTATGTTAATTTTGATGGTGAACCTGACGTCACACATTATTCAGCAAGGTGAAACGGAGTTACCCATGGAGTTCTTGCCTGTTCTTCTCCATAGACAACGATGAATTTAAACCGTGTGCCCTATCTTCAGACGTTTCATTAGTGATTTTGAAATAATTATCATTGATTTTTAAGAAATTAATTCATTTGAATTTGATCCGCAACAAGACAACATACATCATAATAAACACAACATTGGTCAGAAGCTAAGTGTTGCCATATAACGTGGTAACGCCGCCAGTCTCTTGAGCACATTACCTGACAGCGTTGAGGAGGAGTTTTTCGATGCCCTTTTATAGTTAGTTGTTAATTTATCTAATAGTTTTTAATTAATCATTATTAACACCCAACACCATACACCCCCCCTCATTATTAACACTCTGTATACATTTATACAGGGTGTTTTTTTAAACGTGGGCAATACTTTAGGGGCGTGTAGTACCCATAAAAATAAGCAACTTTTACCACGGGACCAACCTTGAAATGACGAAAAAAATATCAGCTGATCCATACATTATTGGACGAGTAACTCGAAAAAATGTAGGCAACAACAGATTTTTTTAAATAATTTTTCATAGTTAGCCCCATAGTAAAAGTTGCTCATATTTATGAGTACTTTAGTATTGCTCATGTTTAACCAAACACCCTGTATAGTTAGTTAGTAGTACTTAATAAATAACATATTCATATTGATCTAGTCGGAGAATCATCCCTTTTTAAAAGAGAATAGGGAACTTTAACCTCTGTTACTTATACCTGTATACTGACAAACCTAAAAGACAAGTTTAGTCTTCAACCATAAGGCATCCCATTACACACTTGAGTTGTAAAATAACTTATCCTCTATTCTTTGTATCGTATTCCCTTTATTAGATCACATACCCAAAGAAGGCTCAAAAGCTGAGAGGTAGCGTATTAATAATATCGTTTGTAATAAAAACGTCATGTAAACTCGCTGTAGACGATTTCCCTGCAATATGGAAATTGCGTACATTCTTTATTTTTCTTCTTCTTTTATAAAACTTTACGAGCTCCGTGGTCTGTGTTTATGAGCTTTCTTTTTGAATTAAGGATTTATTATTGGTAGAAAATATTTTTGCAAAAAGGTTCAATACTTCAGGAGTATCCATTTTGTTTTTTAATCGTATTAAAACGAAAATAAATGCTGTTCTCAAACACTGCTTTAAGCTCTAAAATTATTCTGTCAGTTACGGGATATCTTCCGTGATTATTCATTATTTTGAGCTTCTGATATTACGCTGTTGCAAGAGCCATGATAGCGGCAAGGAAAATATCGGGAGCTCAAAATAATTAATGATCACGGAAGATATCCCTTAAGTGACAGTATAAGTTTAAATGTTGTACTACCTACGCTACCAATAAGAGATGCTTGGGACATCGTGACCCAAAAGTTTTACCAAGGATTCATTTCAAACTGAAAAAATCGGTTGTCTGTAAAGTCGGTTTACTGACGATAGTTGAACGTGACAACGTCATAAGACAATACTGATGGAATGGTTGCATTTTTCAAAAAATGAATGTGCGTTGAGCAATTGTTTTATGGAACGCCTAATTTTTTCGTGCGTGCAGCCGGCTCCATCGAATTATAAGACGTTGTCACGTCAAAAACGCTCTTTTCCAAAAAATACATCTACATAGTCAAAATAACGTGGATTTGAAACTTTTTGTTAATAACCAGTTGAAAATCTTATTGCTATTCGATCTAGAATCATGTTCTGAATACATGGTAAAAGATTATGTCACGTTTCCCCATGAATGAAAATAATTACATAAACTTCCTGCCTACTACTACTGCTTTGACTCCCTCGTTGGTCTGGTGGTTGCACGCGCGTCTGCTGACCAGGTCCAGGGTTCGATTCCTATGTCGGGCAAAGTGTTATTGAAGTTTTTCCTTTAGGAATTTCTCAGTAGCAGCCACGGAGTCTGGATTTGTGCCCGGTTGATGGCAATAGGCTCGCCTCCTATTACATGGGACTTAAAATATAACTGGTGAATTGTGGATGTACTATTAGGTACACCTCCACCTTACCCTTCGGGGATTACAGGCGTAATGTTATGATGGTGATGTTTATGTAAAAAATAACTATTTCATGAGTTCCTCTTAATACACACATATACTAAGAAACTTTTAACAAGGCTTTTGCACCCATGGTGGGTCAAGAATCATAAACTAAATCAAAATCTTACACCGTGCAAAACGATGAAAATAACTACAAAAACACTATTGCCTCCTTTCCTTTCATAAAAATAAAATCAGGCTTCCCGAGGCTATTTTATAAATTGCAATCTAGCCACACTAAATCCTTTTCAAGAATAATTACATCACAAACAACCTCTGGGACTCGTCTACAAGAATTTCTAACTTTATACCAGCAAAGAACTGCAGCTTTATTGCATGTTACGCCATTTAATTATCTTCTTTTCTTTACAGTTTTCTATTGGATTAATATGATTGGATCCTGGCAATACATCCTAGCCCCATTATTGGAAACGGTCTACCGCAAATTTATTTTACAACAGGAATGTGAGCTGTTGCTACCATTTTCTTGCAGCTTCCCGTTTAATCCAACTGGGAACTGGCCAAGATATATCGGTGTATATATTTTTGAGACTTACAGCAGTAAGTGGGGCTTTATTGCTCTTGGAGAACTATTGTCCTTTAGGGACGCTCCTTGATTTATCATTGCCTTTCTTTGCTTTTTTGTAACTAGGCCAGATTATACACGTGAGGTGTTTCGGTGTTTGGAGTTACGTGCAGTAAACCTTTTTGGAGTGTTTTTTTTTTTAGTTTTCCCAAAAGGACTGTTTTGAAAAAAGAACTCATATTGTTTGTAAAACAATATGAGTTCTTTTTTCAAAACAGTCTCTCTGTCACTAGTTCAAAATGTATTTTCGACTGGTGCCAGAGTGACTGCAAAATAGGTCACCAAATGAAAACTACATACCAAATAAAATCTAGCGTTAGTCACCGTAATGTGTATTAAGGATTTTGGACTGTAATTCCAAGATTTTTGACGAGATCATCAGTACCGTACGTGATTGAGTCCAATGAAAATAATTCAATTTACCGTAGATCGATAACTCACGAACAAACACAAAGTCTCCTACTTAAAAAAAAAACAACAAATCTTCATAATTGAAAATAATAAAATTCCCACCAACTATAAAAGCTTGCTCGAAGAACGAAGATAGCTGTTTCTCAATCATCTTTAACAGCATTTTGAGTAGTAATAACATTTGCTAAACTAGAATTTGTTTGTATTTCAAAGCACTAAATTAATTCAAGACAAACATTTATATTGTTCTCTTCTTGAGCAATTATTCAGTGAAACTGAAGCAGTTTCGACTTATTTGCATTATTTGCTTTTACTCCTTTGGAGGATTGATGCGTACTTGCGTAGGTAGTATGTATCAGTGGCGAAGGTTCCAAACAGCTGGATTCCGACTGGCTTCCCTTTGAAAAATGGCACAGTCAGTATTCTATAGACAAATAATATAATCACATTAAAAATATGTACTCCGGATTACCTCTTACAAAAATTGACCCTTCGCTACTGGTATGTATTTGTGTGTTTACTGTACTTATCTGCGGATCAACAAAGCAAAAGACGTAAATGAAAGCGTGATGGTTTACAGGAGAAAATTGAGAATAAAAAACGTTTTGTATCAACCCTTACTAAAGGTGCAGTCAAACCGACCGGACCAGACTGTGGACTGATTGTGAACACGAATTTTGACTGATTACAATACAACATTAGTTTTAGTATAAGTATGCGAAACCTGAGACACGTGTTTAAATTTTTTATGTAAAGAATCTATGTACAAAACTGTATCATGAAAAATCACAAAGTAATAAGCTCGTTCTGTGACCTGGCTGTCCGCACAAAAACGTGGTCACCACGCGGCGCGCCAGCGCGCTGAGATATTGGGGGTCAAAGTTCCACCTTGTTTACCATTTTTTTTAAACATGTTTTTAACGTAAATCATCCATCAGCATAATGTTTTGAGTGCGTTACATTGAGTCCGACCGTAAAACAAGATTTTTCACCCCAAAAAAGTCGTTTCCCAGCAATAATTTTTACTTAAAGTTACTTAGTTTATGTACATAATGCTTGGTTGACGGCTTCGTTAAGGGTCTGTTACACCCTGTATGGTACTTGTGCTATTGATGTCATTATTGGACATGATACTTGCACCATGCACAATTAAACCACATCACTGTTATTTAGCAATAAATTAATAACAATGTTTTCGAGGTATTTTCCTTCCAAACAAATTGGTTACATACGTGTTCGAGCATTTACGTTACTTCAAACTTTACCGTATCAACCGTTTATGCCCTCAAATTCCCCAAATTTTGCCAAACAATTTATTTACTGAAAGAGTATTCAAAAATACCTGGCAAAAATTTCTATACTGTCGTGCAGAAATTTATAAAATCTTATTAAAATTTCGAACACACAGTCTTAATATGGTCCCAACTCCGGAACCCTTTTGAACTATTTTGAGAGAGGTGAAATTTCAAAAATTCCTTTCTTCCTCCGTTCTCGTGTAATGAGTGAAGTGTGCCTTAAATTTTCAGGAGTCAACGGTTCCCGGAAAGCTTGATTAATCGCAAAGGACCTTTTGTGAAATTCTCACTAGTATTTGACTTTGCTTCAAATATGTAGACGTATGTGACCCGAGTTTAATGTCAGCGAAAATGATCTGGCGTCCTTTTTTGGGATTAAAGATTTGGTTTAGTCGTTTTTTTTTTGTTTTTTGGTTAGATACATTTACGGTTTTGAAGACTAAATCGTTTGTATGCCAGAATCTTTTATGGGTCTCGAAGGAAAACAATGTTATTGGTTGTTGAATGCAGACCAGATCAAATATTATGACTCCCAAGTATAACACACAATCACACAACACACACAAACCCAAAACACATACACAATCACAATCACAATCACAATCATCAATTGTCAATTGTCTCGTTCACAATCGTTTGTATTCGCTCAAGATTATTATTGAAAACCCTTCAATTTTGCAAGATATTTTTTCAACACGCCACAAGAATGGCAAACATTTTTCGCTCCTTCGTTCCCATGAAAACCAATTAGTAAAATGCATCATGTCCAAAATCCTTTTAGTTTCGAAGCAATCCGGCGACAGCATGCACTTAAATGATTACGTCACGCGACGGAGTTCTATGGCTAGCTTTGTGATCTGAAATGTGATTGGACGGTGATTTTGAGTTCTATTTTATATAAAGTTATCAGAAACAGGAAATCTTGTACGTTTGTCGTCGAAATTCATAATGTAAAATAAGATTAGCTGAGAATTTCGCTCGCGCCGTTTTTTGTTAACCAACTTGTATGGAGGTTTTACAAACTGATCAAGAAACTAATCATTAAACCAATGGATGGACACAGTTGCGTCCCACATCCCACGCGGGATGGAGTGACCAAAACTTTTTGTTAGTACATTCTTGATGGATTTTTTGGAGTAAAAACAAAAGATAATTCAATAAGTTGCATTATCTTCTGCTTTTACTGAAATATTTGATAAAATTTAATACATAACTAGATAAACGTATGTTACACACTCCGGAGTACTTTTACACTTTAACAGTTAGTCTCGCTACCAACTTTGTTGATTAATGTGTGATCCATTCTCGGAATACCTAGAATTCAACATTAATTACCGCTTGAGTTGACTTAAGTAGCTAACTGTATAAACTGTTTATTATAGAAGGTAAACATATATTTGCACGTAGCTTCAAATACGCATAGCCTGAAACCTGTTTGTTACCATTCATACTTCTAATATTGTTAATGTGAAAGTGAGTTTGTTTGTTTATCACGCCCACACACTAAAACGGGTGATTGAATTTCGATGTCATACATAAAAGCCCGCGGATTGACCATGACGTGGGTCAGGACATAATTATCCTACACGGAAGCTGCCGTGGGATAATTTAATTTTGTAACTTCTTCTTTATCGTGTGAGTAGTGCCTATTCTGGTATCAGATTTTTTTTATGCCGGCCATGGGCCTCTGGCTTCACGAGGTTGTGTGATAATTTTGTAACTTAAACGCGTGTGATGCCGCGGGAAACAGCTAGTTTTAATATAATGGTGTGATTTCTCTTAACATCCAGCAAAAAAAAACACTGTTTTAAAGTGTTGCATTGTGTAGAAACTATGTCTGGCTTGCTTAGCAGCAATATTGCTTATTAAAACTATTTATTTTGCAGTGTTTCGTATTGTCTATTTCTACTTAGGCACAGAGTTCCTCATGATTACATTATGCTCTCACTTGGCAACAGAATTCACGTTACTTCAAGAAGATTTAAAGAATATGAAACCAGAAAATCTTAGGGGTCTCAATATCGTTATTGAAAATCATCAGAAACTAATAAGGTAGCACTATTGTTTTTCATGTTCTTTGCGGTTTCGAGGGGTATAAAACAATTTTTTCATGCTTTTAGCTACTTAGGGCCTTATCATACAAGCGGTTTGCGAACGGCTGCGGGGCGGGGCGGGCGCGCAGCGAATGCGCCGCGAACACGCTGCGGCTTCACAGCGAGGACGTCGTGGACGCGTGGCAAACGCTCCGCTTTGAGGACGCTCGCAATCCGCTAGTATGATAAGGCCCTAAATATTCTACTTGCAATGTTTCAACGTGGCAATGCTGCCAGCCTTCAGGGCACCTTTCCTATTGACATCGATGTGGACGATTTTTATGACGCCCTGTAATCCTTTTTTTCCATTTTGATACTTGTACATATTTCAATTTTATTTTAGATATGTTTGTAGTTTGTAAATAATGTACATACTGAATTCAAATAAAAATATCTCATATTATACTTACATATTTTATAATTCATTCATTAATTTATCAACAGATAACAAACAGCTAACCCGCCTAATCTAAAAAGAACACTATGTTCTGAGAATTTATTTTCAAAATGTCATGTTTGTATGGAAGTTTGAAGGGTGTCGATGGGTCATCTCATCAGACACTCGTCTTGTCACTGTATCATTTTCCTTTTTCAGTTTAGCTCAACAATTAGACGATGTGTTTGACAAAGTAATATTTGTCAATTTGAGTTCTGCTAGCATTTCGATATGCTTCTTTGGTTTAAGCGCTAAGGTAAGTGTTTCTTAATACTAATCTTGATTCAATCAGTCTACTCCGAATGCTGAATAAAAGGGGTGTAAAAAAACCTTTACCCGTCATTGCGATCATTTCTTTGTTGATCTGGATCAACCGTGGGCGTGGCTGCCATCTAGTTACGAGACATTGAAGGGCAACTTTTCCAAACATTTATTTTTATAACAAATTTTAAATGTTATAATTTAACTTAAAATAACTTCATGACCCCTGTACAATTCAATGCATCCATCTAAACAATGTCTTGAGTGCTTTACATTGAGTGCTACAGTAAATCGTGTTTTTTCACACCAAGAAGTAGTTTCCCAGTAATATTTTTTACACAGTGTACAGTGTTACTTGTTTTGATGTACAGAAAGAATGCTTGGTTGACGGCTTTGTGAAGGGTCCGTTTACACCCTTTCTAAAATTGTATCATAATATAAATAAATAAATAAATAAAATAAAATAAGTTTAATTCGAGCATCACTGACTCATAAAAGAAATAATTACACACACACAGTCACATTACATACACATCACAACATTACTAATAATAAATGACTAATGAATATTTTACTAATATGTATATCATTTTAGGTTTCTCATGGTGCACTCCATATGGCCAACAACTTTGTTGCTGTTGTCAGTTTGACATTACCACTGTTCAATTTGTGCTACTACGGAGAATGCTTGAGGGAAGCTGTGAGTATAAATAAAATATTTTCAATCTTTATCATTATCTGTAGACTTGTCCCACTCGCTCCTGAGAATAAGTAGCTCCTCCTTTCTATCCAATGCTTTTTTTTTTCATGCACGTCACATCCAGTGCTTCTCCGTGATCTTCTGCCGGTCTGCCAAGACTCCTACGCATTTATATTTCAGAGAAACTATTTACACTATCATTGAAGCGAATTTTCAATCTGTACTTATATTATAAGATGTAAAATTTGTTCGTAAGTTTGAATGTAGGGGGCAATATTCGAAACTACTGGTCCGATTTCAAAAATTCTTTACTACCCTATCTCGAAGGTACATTATCCCCAAGTGTCTTAGGCTACATTTTAAACGATCCCGTGGATCAATTTCCAAAAATAACGGGAGCGAAGCCGCTAGCAAAAGCTAGTAAACAATAATTTAATTGAATTAATTGGTAGGAACATCCTTTTCCAGTAAATAACAGTTTATTTCAGTGGGCTCTGTAATTTTATCAACGTAGACTGAAAATAAATAATAATTCATTTTATTTTTCAGAGTGCTGGAATCGCAGATTCAGTGTATAACAACCTGTGGTATCGAGGAGACATTCGTTATCAGAAGCTTCTATGGTTTATCATGAGAAGGTAACTTGGATGCTATTAATAAATCTAGGCTAAATTGTCGATATTTAAACCGAATAATTTAAATAAGTTTGACGGCACGGTTGGCGCAGTGGCTGAGCGATTGGCTGCTGCGCTGCGTGTCGCGGGTTCGATCCCCGCACGGACAAATATTTGTATGGTCTACAGGTAGTTGTTCCGGGTCTGGCTGTTTGTGTATGTGAGTTTAAATGTTTGTAAACGCACCCACGATACAGGAGAAATTCCTAGTGTGGGGCAACGTTCTATATAAAAAAAAAAAAATTACATCGGATGGATTGTTTCAGATCTCAAAAGCCATGCTGTTTGACATCATTAAAATATTATCCAATAACACTTAACACGTTTACAAAGGTAAGTATATCTAAAAGTTAAATTATTTTATTCTAGGCATAATTCGCATTTTCTGATTCTGTGTAACCAATTTGAGTACAATCATTGCACTCAAATTAAATAGTCCACTGCAGACGTTCAGGATCAGAATTTCATCTCCATAACGTTAAAGTTCGGACTTTACCTACATGGTGGGCATTTAGGTACCCACCGTGTAGGTAAAAGTTCGGACATAAAAAGTTCGGACGTTACCTACACGTATTTAGGTACCCAGCGTGTAGGTGAAGTCCGAACTTTTTATGGTAAATTAAGTTTTGGATAAGTTGGTCAGTCAGACCAAAACTAAAACATATAATCACAGAAACGGTAGTTGACAATATCTAAAATGGAATTCGCTTTTATAACCCCAGGGCCTTTAAAGTAATATGCGTGAAAGATACACAGGAAAGTAAACGCTATGTTCTCGAGCAAACATGACATTCTGATTCCATTTCCTAAGAGTACGTGTCCTATTCAAATAATATTGAAAATCTAATATCTTGTGCGAAGAGAGTTTAGTTTGCGAATAGTTCGTCCGACGTGATATTGTGGGTTCTTGGTACATGTCGAACTATTGGCGTGTATGGCGGTTGAAAAATGGTGGTCGGTATTTCTAGGATTTTGTCATATTAAAATACTTTAATGTCAGAGTAGTCTTAATGTTAAAAAAATGTTAATGCTTCATGCCTTAATTTGTGTGAAACTTGTTATTCTAACACTCAAAATACCTAAAAACAACAAAAAAAATTAAATACCAATGTCTTTGGGTGTAGTGTTGTAGTTTGTGGTGTAGCCCATACAAATATTTGTTCCGTGCGGGGATTGAACCCGCAACACGCAGCGCTTCAGTCAATCGCCCAGCAACTGCGCTAAGCGTGCCGACAATGACCAATTTTCTTAGTAGCATTACTAAGAAATTCCTGAACGAAAAATACAATAACAATTTGGTCATTGCAATGCAGCAGTCCGGATTCAAGATATGACATAATTGTGTCCACCACTATACACATAGGAATTAAATAAACTAAGCGCAATGAAGGTGTAGGTAATATAAGTACGGGGAAGCAGGCGCGATTTCATGTTCAGTTCATATCGCTATTTTCTACTCCTGACATGAAGAAGGTTATCACACGACACCGCTCATCCGCGCGGTCGCGCGGTGTACACACGGATCTCACGTTGCAATAGCTTGTATGAATGATGCCTAACACACGACATCGCCCGACCGCGCGGAGCAGTGGTGTTGCGCCACCACAATCCGCTTCGCCGCAACGAGCGCGTGCGGTATTGTGTAACAATTACCGAAACCCATCTTCCTGGCATTGTTCCAATTGGGACTTACTTTCGATATTCCATTCCAGGTACTGAGCACAACTTGGTCCTACTTCTCCTTAGCTTTGAGCGTGTACGAAGATGAAAGTTGAAGAGTTTTAATTATTTAATTTATTAGTTCAGAAGTTTTAGTGAGAATTCGCACGTAGTAGTATTACGCTGAAGTTCGTAGAATCAGAGAGTTAATAAAAGTTTTTTGGTAATATGATGATTTTTTCTTACATCCTTTTTTTTTATCTTACTTCTTTGTCCTTATTGTTTCCTTGGTTATTATTTAAAAAAAACTGTGTGTAATTGCGTGGACACTCGAGAACGACTTAGAGTGTTACAGAAATCTTTTGGCGATAAATGACATCGGCGGGGCAAGCGGCGATGCAAGCCGATTGGTGGAAATCATCCTTTAGCCTTCTGTAAGCACTTTTCGTACAGAAGAATACTTCACACAACCCACCATAATTCCCATCCCTTTACAAAGAGACACTTATTCCGTTAACACTACTGCCACATAATCTAATTACAACCACGCAGCACTCACTATTTGCTCTGCTCATTCCTTTTAATTAGAACCTTTTTATTGTCAGCGTGAGGCCAATAAATTCAATTATTCAACGCGAAGCAGCGGCCAGCTTTTTTCCAGCGTTTTTTCCTCTACAATTGGATTTCAGTTCATTGGCTTCGTAATAATTGTGCAAATTATCTGGTGTGTTGTAATTGGAAAAAAAATGAGAGAGTTTGTTGAAGGTCGCCTGTTTGAGGGATAATTGTAATTAGTTTTTGGAATTTGATTTTCTTTTTAATTGAGATTAGTTTTTGTTTTTGTTCCTTTGAGGTTTGAAGAAACGAGGTTACGGGCACAAAAACGCGTGTCATTGTCATGTTGTCAAAAGTTTAACTCGACCGTCTAAGTTGAACTTAGACTCCACTAAATGCAAGAAAAAAAGAAATGATCAGTATCATAATCATAAGGCATACCAAGGGGTATCGTATAATCCAATACTAACTGGGTTGTGGAGGTCCGATAGGCAGTCGATTCATGTAAAATACTGGTATTCGGCTGCATCCGGTGTAACAACAGAAATCATCAATCTCCTGCCCTTATCCCAATTTATTTGGGGTCGGCGCAGCATGTCTTCTTCTTCCATACTTCTCTATTACTCATCAGCAGCAGTCACTTCCTTTCTAGCTATATCATCATTCACACAATCCGTACATCGTTTTTTTGGTCTGTCTACTCTTATAGACATCTACGTTCATACTCAACATTTTCCTCATTCCTCCTTCCTGCATTACTTGTCCATATGACTATAACAGGAATGTTGATGATAATTAATTTGTGTTGATAGAATCACCACCTCTGGCTCATCAATTTCACACCGTAGACTGGCTGAAGTCTTCTCATTTAATTTTAATTTATGTACCTTACGAAAACTCTCTCGATCTTCGAGAACTTCTAAAAGATTTCACAAGAAAACACTCAACAAATTGCCGATTCCTAAGTATCCGAAGATTTCCTTCTATCAACATCAGTACAACTTTTCATATTATCTTCCTATTCGTAGACTTTAGCAGAAATTTTCTCCTTTAAGTTTTCCCATTAAAATATAATAAGTTTAATGGGAAATAATAGATTGATGTTTTCAATATGTTTTTGTATTGAGGTACGTATTTCTACTGTCGAAAAGGGCTTGCGTAAAAGGAATGGCTCGCGTATTCATCATTCATTTTATATCATCATTCATTCATCATCATTATTTTTAGTATATGCGAAACCTGAATATAGTTTGTTCAGAATAAGTAACTGAATCAAATCCAAAAATTTTTAAACAATTTTATATTTTGTCCCAAAAATATTTAAAAAACGCTACAAGTTGCATGCCAAGCGACACTAAGTACCTATCGCAATCATTTAGGTACCTACTGCCAAATTATTATTATCAATGAGCTAAAGACGACGCTGTGGGTGCGCGCGCGGCTGCGCCACGTGGTGACCACGATTTTGTGCGGACAGTCAGGTAACAGAACAAGCTTATAACTTTGTGATTTTTCATGATTCAGTTGTGAAATTTTGTACATAGATTTAAATAGAAATACAGGACACGTGTTTCAGGTTTCGCATAATAATATACTAAAAATAATGTTATTTAATGATTAATAAATAAATAAAATAACTATTATTTCGGATAAGCGATATCTATAGAAGGCTAGTAAAAGGAAACGTATAAACTAGATTAGACACAACTTGTGATTATTATTTATTTCTACACAAGCTTGTTGCTTGTTGTTGTTAGTAATTAATCCTTATGAAGAGCGGGTGGGGTGGCTTCAAAATGCACATAATTTTGATAATGGCTCTTTGCATAGCAATGACCTCGTTGGTCTAGTAGTCGCAATCGTGACTGCTGAGCATCAGGTCCTTGGTTACATTCCCGGGTCGGGCAAATAGTTTTAAGTTTTTCCATCAGGAATTTCTCAATAGCAGTCACGGAGTCTGGATTTATGCCCGGTAGATGGCAATAGACTCGTCCCTAATACATGGGACTTAAACATAACTGGTGAAATGTGGGTGTACTATTAGGTACACCTCTGCCTAACCCTTCGGGGATTACAGGCGTGATGGTGTGCGTATTTAACTAGCTTTTTGCGCAACAATGACAGAAAGAATAAATAGGTTAGTAATCTATGTCACCATAGTTACATCTAGAAGGTATATGATTTATTCCAAAATCAATAGTGTACGTGACTAAGAGGACCAGAATCCACAAGCATACAGAATAAGCAATTCACTGATAGAATTTGATTTAGTATTTCCAGCAAGGAAAAGATCGGTGGTCATTAGTATTCCTGCATAATACTACCAATCTGAAGGTTGGAGAAATTCTATTTTGGTCGAGTAAGAGTTTTGAAAGCACGGATTTGTGAGTTTGTGTGGCTTTTAGAGTTGGTGTCGTTGCTTTATTCTTTGGGGACAAAAATAAGTTTTAATAATTGTTACTTGACATTTTCATTGTGTTGAATTTTTCGAACTGACAATTCAATTTAAGGTTTTGCTTTGCTACCTTACTATTTACCGGTCGGGCTTGTGATACGGAGGTGTGCAATAAATTTCGTGAGATATTTTTTTCAATTCGAACGGCTAATCTCCGAAACGGCTGGACCGATTTTAACG
Source organism: Noctua comes (assembly GCA_963082995.1). Classification (NCBI taxonomy): domain Eukaryota; kingdom Metazoa; phylum Arthropoda; class Insecta; order Lepidoptera; family Noctuidae; genus Noctua; species Noctua comes. The sequence goes on along the minus strand of OY720279.1, from coordinate 15,200,879 downwards.
AGACTTTTATAGGCAGATAGCTGATGTTATAAGGAGTAAGGTTAGTTTTATTTTAGAAATACAATTAGGGTTCCGTGCACAAAAATTTAACGATTCAAATAGGAAAGTAATATTTTTTAACAATTTCACACAATCGAAGGTCGCAAGGCATCACTTAGTTACTCATAAAACCAGTGAATGTTCTTCTAGGACGTCTCTTCTTAATAGAAGAGAAAGCTGCCAAAAACCTCAGAATAAACAAAACAACTCTCCCTCTTTAAACTCACCTAATTCCACAAGCATAATAACCAAAACCGAATACCAAAATTCACTGAAATCAAAAGCTAAACGCTTAATAGCTGTAGTAATTACTTTGGCGCCACATGTGGTTTGAAAAGCCTCAATTTTCGCCGCTGTATGACGTCAACATCGATTTAGAAGTCGATACATGGACTGCGGGGCATTGTTTAACAGCTGCGGTCATGACAAATTACCTACGTAGGCGTCCAGTGTACGAATACTGGGACGATGTCCAAGAGACGTGACCTGAAAATTATTGAGATTAATCTACTTATTGTTGTGTTTGGTGTGTGAAATCTGAGACGAGGTGTTGGGTTCGTGGAGCTTCTTGTAGACAAGGTCAAATGAAATTAGCTAGCGACACTGGGCATTTGGGCAGACGTGTTAGGTATCGTAATCTTAATACGATAAAACGTATTTTAAACTCATTATTCAAAACATTACGCTGCTTCGTTAGTCTAGTGGTGGCAATCGCGACTGCTGAGCATGAGGTCCTGAGTTCGATTCCCGGGTCGGCAAACTGTTATTGGGTTTTTCCATCAGGAATTTCTCAGTAACAGCCACGGTGCCTGAATTTGTGCGGGCGTTTGAAGGCAATAGGCTCGCCCCCTATTACATTGGACTTAAACATAACTGGCGAAATGTGGGTGTACTATTAGGTAAACATCTGCCTAACCCTTTTTTTTTTTAACGTGGTAACATCATCAAATGAGTCCTCCCACCCAGGGCAGAGCGGGAGGGACTGTCAGACTTGTACTGACTAAAATCCACGGTGTCCTTCAGTAGCCCTTTATGTTCCAGGGTCACGGTAATTCTATGAGTCCCGCGATCCCGGCAGGCTTTGGCCCTCTAGAGGGGGGCCCCGTCATTATGCTGACACTCTTTGAGGCGCGCGTGGAACACAACGCGCCGTCGACCCGGGCATGGTCCATGGTCGGACAGCGAGTCGCCCATTACTCGCCGCCCGCATGCCCGCGCCTACGGTGGCCGGAGATCGTCTGCCGACGTCCGGCGCCGTGGGCGTCTACCACTGCGGCTGGTGTGGAGGGAGGACGCTGTCCTCTCCCTCACGCGGCCCGCCTCCTCCTTCGCGAGCATGACTGCTTCGCAGAAGGAGGCGACCGCTTCCCACTCCGTCTCGCCCCGCAGCATGGCCTCGACCAATGACGGGCGCGAGAGGTCTCCGCCTATCGCCGCCGTGAGGACACGGCGGTGCTCTGCCCAAGCGGGGCAGTCCTGCACCGTATGCTCCACCGTGTCCTCCGGGCGGTCCTCGCAGTGGTGACACCCAGGCGTTTCCTCCTTCCCCATATGACACAGGTACCTCCCGAAACTTCCGTGTCCGGTGAGGACCTGCGTCACGCGGTAGGTCAGGACGCCGTGACGCCTATCCAGCCACTCCTCAAAGAGGGGTCTTACCGCCGCGATTGCGGCGTGCCCGATCTGCCTAACCCTTCGGGGATTACAGGCGTGACGTTATGTTATATTATGTTACTACACTGCCTATGGCCGTTGGCCCCAAAAATATCATCGAATTTTTGATTTTTGAAAAGCACGTACTTACTCCAGAACTTAAGTTAGCTTTTGTGGTAAGAACTTAATAACTTGCTTAGTAAAAGTTTAAGGAATGACATAATATTGTCTCGACACGATACGTACCAATCAGTAGATACCTTGGTCGTTTTTATTAAATAATATTATGTATAAATGAACAGATATTTACTTTAAAACGAGTAGTTATTAAACAATTTTCAATCTTAAACGCTAGAGGCTAAGGAAAGTTTGCAGATATTAATACCTATATTAGATAGCTATTTTAATATAGGTAATATCTGAAAACTTTCCTTCAGTAATGAAACTTCTAAAGATATTCCAATCATCAAAATACTAAATACAATTTTGCGACAACGCTACTTGCTGTAAAGTAAATAGACTAACTTCAAAGCGTCGGCGTGGCCAAACTGGAGAACTTTGATTTCAACTGAAACCTCTTCGAAACTGAAAGAAGTGGAAATTAATTTATTGCAAATAAAGAAAGTTTTGATCCGAGCGCTCTCAAGTTGTTTCTGTTTACAAAAGTGAAAACAATCAAGTGCCTAAATGTGGAAACTTAGGTTTTTGGAGATAGGTACTGGCACGACCATAAATAAGAATAAGAAGAATAAGAATAATTTATTTAAAAAAGTATTACAAAAAGTGTACATTTTCACTTTTTTTTTATTTTAATTATTTTGTTTAATTTATTTATTTTACATTTATTTATTTTTAAAATATCTTTTGATTACTGATGGATGAATGGATTTTTTATCTGAGATGATTGGAACTTGACAGTTGTCATTGAACAAGGAGAATTATTGTAATCGTAGTGATCAACGACAACTATAGACCTAGCTAGCCTAGCTTTAATGAGTCCTCGCGAAGGTATCAATTTAAATGGAATATTTTGAAGTTTGACCACGTATTGGTTCAATTAGTATCGTAATTCCTAAGTGGATTATGGTTATTTTAAAGCAAATATTGTTAGGAATTTGTGGACGCTTAATCTGCTTTTGACGGGGAAAGACGGAGGACTCATTAAAGCGAACGGTCTATAGTAGACTGTGCAGTAACAGCGCACTTTCAATTACAAACGGAATTTAATCCTTTGAATCAAATTTCTGAAAAAAAAAATCGGTTCCACAACTTAAATAACGCAATGAATGATGATTGTCAAAATAAATTGCGTTGCCATTGTTATTGTGTTACGCAACTATCTTGGCTGGTTGAAAAGACTTATGCCCGACTCGTCACTGTTCCGATTGGTCACCAAATTTTTTTCCATACGTCCCGATTTTTCATCATAAGGAAACAAATGAATTTTTATTTGATTTTGATGTTCCCGATTCGACATCAGTATTTTGAGTGTCAAAAAGTACAGTTAGTCAGAAAAATATAGGATGAGTTTTAATCAATTTATTTACAACTTTAAACTAAAATAAAATATACCGTGAGTTATAAAAAGACCATTGAAGAGTAATTATTACAAAAAGCCTTCATTGCATCCAGTTTCTCTAATAGAATTAGTCCCATTCGAAACTTTTTAAAATTTGTACACTGTAACTACAGGGTGTACTAAAAAAAAATTGTAATATTTTCCAAGCAGTTCATTTGGCTTCGTTACGACTTATCCAACAATGGTAACGCGTAAGTATTAAATTTCTCATCGTACGTCCCAAACTATCAGATTTTCCGTATTTACGACTTGTTAGAAGGAAAAGCTGTAAAGTGTAACGACATGTTTTCGCTCGCCAGCGACCTTGAACATCGTGTATTTGGTGTCAACAGTTTATGGCATATAAACGTAGGTACGTACAACGCCATCTAGTAACAATAAGTGGGCCTAGAAGCGTTGAAACGTGGTAGCCTTCATGCTTGGTGAAATTATTTTGTGCATAATTTAGTGATTTTAGCTGTCTGAGGTGTTCAGTCAAGAGCAATAAATAAATAATTACTTTATTTCTGTAATAATCATACAGAGTTAATTTTCAATACATACGGACTGGTGTCTGTTTTAGGTAAAACCTGTATTACAGATCACCAGATAGGCGATGAAATTGAGCATACATTAAATAACAATTAATTATTGAAAAAAAAAAAAAAAAAATTAAGACAATTATTATGATAATTATTAAGTATTTTTTAGTCTCGAAAACATTGTTTTATCGGTACAACTACGACTACGTCTAACTATCAACATTTTTGTTAACTCTAAATAATCAAGATATTTTAATTTATTACTTGTCAAGGTTCATGATAGGGTGCGTATTTTAACTCGTTAGCTAACCAAGCCTGCCTAATCGCATGCGCGACAAAGTCCTTTTCTAGTATAAAAAATAAAATAAAAAATTAACACGCATGCCGTTAAAACTAAACATTACAACCTTTGTGTTCAAGCGTTTCACCGACAAATTCAGCGTTTCACCGACAAATTCAGCGTTTTACCGACAAATTCAGCGTTTCAGTTCCAACGCTGAACCTGTGTGTCTCAACTGATGAGAATAAATAACCGCTACACTGAGTCAATATTGACGACTCCAAATTCAGCGTTTGTTGCTAACTTTCAAATGAAATCCTTTAAACATGGCCTGTTTATGTTCTTCACTGAATAAGGCATACAGTTCTTTTTAAAAAAATACAACACATTTATTTATATATTTATGTACACAAAAAATACTTAACAGAACATTCCATTGAGAACTCTCTCTCTCTGGGGTCGGTCCCTCATGTCTGAGGATCGTGGTCAGCATCAGAGTTGCATCTGGAGCGGATGATCTGCCTCCACCGGTTTCTGTCCAGCGCGTCTCTTACAACCGTGTAAAAGGATGCCGAGTCTTTAATTTGGTCGGTCCATCTTGCTGGTGAACGACCACGCGATCTTTTGCCTTCGGTGTTCCCAACCACAATCAGTTTTTCCAAACGCCATTAAGATAGAAGAGCACAAAGGTACTGCTTATTTCATGAGAAATAAGCAGCATGAGCATTGTTTTTTAAAGTAAAGTTTACCATAATAATTATGGTTTTATACCTAGCATGCTGCCAAACCATGCTGGTAGCGTCACCCTTTTGTAACTTAATTCCAATAATATTTTGATCAAAGGGAACAATTTTCCGAAAAGTTTTTAATGTACTAAATTTAATTTATTGTTGTGGCAACTCTTGTGCAAACATGCTTCAAGTCTTACTGATAAATTAGGTTGTGCGGTGTCTCTTAATTACGATTTTCGTGAAGTACTAATATTCTTTTTATAACCAGCCTATAATATTCTCTTTTCTGGGACGCTGGCCTCCTGATTTGCTGATTTCCTCACGATTTTACCTTCGCCGCCTCCTACCTTCGCTGGGTTGGACCCCACTATATACAACTCGTAACCCGGGGACATTACAACTGCACCACCACTACACTACTTACTAAATTACCAAAAATAACATAACATGACGTCATGCCTGTAATTAATCCCCGAAGTCCCAAGTAATAGAGGGCGAGCCTCTTGCAGCTGCTACTGAGAATTTTCTGAAAAACCCAATAACACTTTTCCCGACCTGCGAATCGAACCCAGGACCTCATGCTCAGTAGTCGCGCTTCCAAACACTAGACTAACGAGGCAGCAAAATCAAAAATAGTCCAAAAAGTAAAAGTAGAAATAAATTAAACACAAATAAATACTTTAAAAGTTTTAATTATAGCCGTATTTTATAAATTTATAACACTATTATTACTATCTTACTTAGATTTAATAACATACTTATCACAAAGGTTTTTCTTCTTGAATTCTTCCAACAGTGTTGGATCGAGCATCTTATTTACTATGTTGGATACTCGACAATCATAAGGTGCTGTTGCATGATCAGTATCTATATTGAACACTTTCACTGGCTTGTTTGTGTATTTAGACAAGTTGTAGTCTTCAGGAAGACTTTCAACTCTTGGATGTTGCGTACCTTTTATTAGAACGACTTGAGAATTCAATTTAAAATCAGGTTCATAGCTTTTTGCAAACTTAATCCTTCTGTACGCAGATTCTAGTATAGACCACTTGTATTGTTTCGAATAGTTCCCCAGTTTCCTCATAGTAAACAAGCAAGCATCAACTTTAGTTTTCCATTCATTTATCTGTTCTAAGTACTGGGTCAATTCCTCGGAAACCACTCCAGTCATTAGCCGGAACAAATGTTCCAAAACAACATTTTGTAGCTCTGAATCCGTCAACTCCCCTAAATACGAATTTAGCTGCATTCTTAATGCATCTGGGCTGCTGTCCAAACAATACACAACTCCAGTGTGTCCTGTAATTTTCAAGTAGTGTAAACATCAAGATTTGAATGGGAACCAACCATTTGTAATGGAGCGCTTTGGAGAATAATTTATGAGAGGAATTCATAATACCGTGTTTCAACGTTGGAGCATGAAACCGAGTACACTTATGGTAAACAAGTCGAGCAGATGGTAATCAAAGAGTTTTGGAATCAGGAAACAACATTGCATTAATATGCATTAGAATTGCTTTAGAAATACCAGTTTCTATCATGAAAGTAATCAGTGAATTGTAACTAACTTTACACTTTGAGATAGCAAACCGTTTTATGGTTTACCAAACTGAATTCATTTACAAATGAGAATTTAAGGACAAAAAACTTTATTTTACTTTCCTTTAACATTGTAACTAGAAAATATTAGCAAATCATCCACATAGACGACGAAGAAAAAATGCACATTATAGAGAATAACTCATAAAGTACATAAGCGAAGTTAATAAAATTTATAATGGTACCACCGCGCGAGCTTCATCTACCAAATGAAAAAAAAACACTTTAATCGGATCAGTATTCGCGGAGAAATCGGTGAACATACATGAAAAAAGAAAAGATGCTAGTGGAATACCATAACCACATCATTTTTTAGAAGTCGGTTAAAAACAGTCACATTTTCGGATATTTAATAACATACCTTCTTTTTCCAATAAGGCTGCTAGTTCCAAAGCAACATTCACTCCAAAGGAATACCCCAGCAGATAAAACTTGGATTTGCTCTCGAACTTGGTTTTCATAAACTGAAACAATTTATAGGAATTTTTCATAAAGACGTTTCATTTCTAAGAGAAATTTGATATAACAAATAGCCTTCCATTATTATAATAGGTAAGCTCTCGGAGGTACTTTAAAAATAAAATATTAGTAAAATAAGGTTTGAGTCGCGACTCGAGCTAGGTAAATAAATTGTGATCTTTTTTCGTCTTATTTAACGTAACGTTTTACAGAAATTGGGGAATTTGTAAAAATAGCTATTTCATTTCGTTTCCCTACGATATTTCATTTATTTGCATGATTCAATTGGACTACCTGATAGGATTGAAACGATGCAGAAAATTACTGTAAAAGATATATTTTTACACTAAAGCACATTCAAAACTTATACTGTCACTTACGGGATATCTTCCGTGATTGTTCATTATTTTGAGCTCCCGATATTTCGGCGCTGTTGCAAGCGCCATGATCGCGGGTTGACATCCCGTAAGTGACAGTATTAGTTTAGTTGTAAACCGTGAAAGCTTGAAACAGTGTTTAAAGCACATTCGTTTTGAATTTGCTTGTTTTATCTCTTCCAAACAAAAGAACAGGCCGACATGCTTGAACAGGCGTGTCGTTTAAACGTTCCGACAAACCGTTACGGACAGTTTGTCGACGCCGGACAAAGACGGACAATTCAGTACATTATCTGTCAAAGTCAGGTGTCCGGAGGTATCCGGAGCTGGTCCACGATCTGTGTTAACCGATTTGACTGAACTTTTGAAGATGCAGTTTAGTTTAATGATAAGCGGTTGACCTGCAATTAAAACTCACACTACCTTTCGAACTGTAGCAGCCATTTCTGGTATACTGTTTCCTTCTATATCTGGAGCTAGTTGAACAGCCACTGCCTGTACTTTGAGCCTTTCTGCTACCGAACTGAAGATTTGGTGACGGCCTTCAAAGCCTGGTATCAGTGTCAAGTACGTTTCGGTGGGGTCAAGGTCGTTCTGAAAAATAGGAATTGTGTTCGTCAATAAATGGACACAGGACATTACGTGATTTGGAATCAGGTTGATTTCTTCAATTTGTAAATAGGAGAAGGCTTCATCTTACACTAGCATTTTTCAATCGCCATCCAAAAAGAATAAGAAGTTATAGAATTTATAGGCTTTTTAGGTTCCCTTAAGCTAAATTTAAAAAAAAAGTTTAGAAAATTTTTGAGTACCTTGGTATTTATACATTTTAACCTAAACTGGAGGGAACTGTGGTTTGCACTCTTTTTGCTGTTTTGTTGTTTTCGCTACTCTTTACCTTTTTTTTTAAATCAGTAAGAAGCTCATTAGCAAAAATGTAACACTGAATCTCTTATCTAACCAATTATGATTATCTAATAAACAGTACAGATTAACCAATTTCGCTTTCTTTGAATTTGACTTTTTTTATGGGGTGAAAAATCACGTTTTACGGTAGGACAGGACTCAATGTACAGAACTCAAAACATTGTGCTGATGAATGCCTTCTGATTCTGATTCTCCGTATTATTTATGTAATAAACAGTACAGATTAACCGATTGAGCTACATATTATAAAGAGAAGTGAATTCTAAACCAGCTCGAATAGTTTTATGAATTACTAAAACATTTATTCGTTTTTTTATACCTCTGTGCCATTGTTGACCAATGTGATCATTGGTACAATTGGATGTGATGTCGCTAGATGCTCTTCTTCGTCATCGATACTAGTATAAAATGCAGCTAAACCATCATAACACTTCGGTTTTCTTGTAGTGTCACTTCCAATATTTATGAGGCTGAAATAAAACAAATAAATTAAGTTCCAAACGTTTTTCTGGCTCAGTCCTTTTATACTGCCTCCGATTTTGCAAGGTAACTGTCGAAATCACAATTATTTTTTGTCTCCTTACAATACGATTGCTATTGCGAGGAGATCTTTAGGTTAAGCCGTGCTTGCCTAAGTTGGTCCGTTGATGAGTGACCACCCATTACATACCGAGTTTCCTCCGTGCCTCGGAAAGCACGTTAAACCAAGGGTCCCTGTTATTATTCATAAATATTTGCCAGTCATTACAGGTAGTCAGTGGCCGAAAAGTTGACAACCAGTCTTACTAAGGGGTACCGTATAACCTAGTGCTAACTGGGTTGTGGCGGTCAGAAAGGCAGTCGCTCCGTGTAAAATTATAGTATTCAGATGTATCCGGTTAGACTGGAAGCCCAACATAGCTGGGAAAAGGCTAGGTAGATGATGAATAGAAAATCACAGTGATATTTGTCTCCTTACATTAAGATTGCTATGGAGTTGTAAGTTGTTGTAAGAGGTAAAATATAAGAAATGACTGTAGTGTTTATTAAACGTTACCGAGACACAAATTCACATCTTATAATAGTAACAATTATTTAGTAGTTTTAAGGTAAGTTGTTTGCTAGATTATTTGTACAAAATTTGTATTTAAAAACAAGCGCTTCTCGCCATCAAACTAAACAGTTTGGCGAGTAAGTTGTAGATCAAAAGAAATATGTTTGTGAACAATAAATTAAAAAAAAACTTCTGCAAAGTTATGGCAACAAAACCTACATGAAAAGAGTTCTTTCAAAAACTATCAAACTTAGGTCATAAACTGAACCCAAAAGGAGACGTATATACATGAAGTACTACAGGATACTACAAAGTACCAAGTAGTAAGTACCATTACTACTCGATGCACGGTGCGTAGAAACATAAAAAACTTTGCTGACTCAAACCTATTTTCTGTATTTTACGACTGGACACAAAAACTAGCTGAAGCTTTTGTTTCTCTTTAGCCCTTATGTCAATGAAAAGGTGCTCCCACACTGCTGTTAAATATGTTCACAAACATTTTCTAACACTATTAAATTTACAAAAAAATGTTAGGAATTGCTAAATGTTTTGAGTGCTCCTCATCACTGTAAAATTACATTCCCTGTAAGCAGCACTCCATTTATATAAATAATACTTCTAAAATCAAAAATCCAACATAGGATGTTGAAATACTCTAACGAACGACGCGGGAAATCAGCTGTTCACTTCCTGCCTAGCTACAGAGTTCATCGAACTCGTCGTCGCGCTTGCCGTTCGCTACGTGTGTTTTGCCACGGTAACGATACATTGCGTATGAGGAAATAAAATTAATCAAATTCATTGGGTTCCCATAACATTCCTGAAATAATTTATTGTACCGGTCATCTTAGTATGATGTATACTGAAATCACGCCATCAGTTTGTGGAGGGCTGTCCCTTACAATCTGTACAGACATACCTAACTATTTAGGTTCTTGGCATATCACTATTAAACCCACGATGGTTTGTGTGGTATGTTTCCATTTGTAAAATATTGTAACAGTGTTTATTGAATAATAAAAAAATAAAAAAAGGTATTTTATTTGTAATGTTAAAATAAATTGAATCATATTTTGCTGCTTTTGGCAACGCACTCAGTTTTATTACTAGACTTTTATGTGCATTAAGCCCTCACACATCACTCATGTCAATCAGCCAATACATTAAAATTATACAAGCCAATAGTGAATGAATAAAATCTGGTATTTTGGTACAAAATCACCACAACGAATTTTCGTGTGACCAAAGTAATTACTTAAAACCAACTTACCTTTCAATAGTCATGCATTGAATCTTTTCGACGGGATAGTCGACCTTATATATTTTTCTTATAAGAGTTTGCAATTCCATTAAGTTAACTTCATTTAGCTTCAAATCGTTAACTATTGTCCCATTCTGAATGTTTTCGATTTTTGCAACACCTAAAATAGTAATGGATTTTATTATGTCAGTGGAATGATTTATTTTCTATTCTAGTTATGAATGCCAAAGTAACTCTGTTTGTTTGTTACCTTTTCACGACTAAACCGCTGATTGGATCGTAATGAAATTTGGTAAGGAGATAGACTATATCCTGGTGAAGGACATAGGCTTTCTTTTTTTTCTCACATCAAAAATTCCACGCGAACAGAGTCACGGCCGACAGCTAGTGTTTTATATAATTATCTAAGCTCCTGGATCTTTTATGTTATGAAGGGTTTCAAATCAGATAATATTAAATTCAGAAGATTTTCCAGATTTTAATCTTACAAAACTGAATGCTTTGGGATAGAAGAATACTTGGACTAAACAATTTCGATTGATCATCCCTTAATGTAATTCTAATACGATATTAAATATTGATACAGTAAATGTGGACTCTTTTCACAAGGATTGGCGAATAACAGCACTGGATAGGAATAAGTGGAAAGAGGTAATGGAGTCCTTGCCCAGCAGTGGGACACAATTGGCTAATAATAATTACAGTATTGTTAGGAGATTCCTCTCTCTGGAGCCCTGACCGCCAGTAGCTTGGACCCTGTTCCCGATACCGGTGGGCTACAATTTTTTATATTTTTAAATGTATTTTATATAATTTTTTGGAAGGAATATTTAAAAATATAATTGATTTGTATATAAATAAATAAAGGAATTATAATATGAAGATGAAATAAAGCAGGCACTAAAGACTCCAACAAACCAAACTAGAGGCTTCTGAGAAATAGTAAAACTAACTCAGGGTTTTGCCATATCTTCTCAGGGGTAGACAGAAGATTTTCAACCACATCTAGCTTATTTTAAAACATAGTAACGTGTAATAGTGATTCCAAAATTGTATTTAACTTATAAAATAATTTTATTTAACATTGGTCTTGTGCTTGCAAGCACGACTGAACATAAGGTCCTGGGTTCTATTCCCAGGTCGGGCAAAGTGTTATTGAGTTTTCCCATTAGGTATTTCTCAGTAGCAGCCGCGTAGTCTGGATTTGTGCCCGCTTGATGACAATAGGCTCGCTTCCTATTACAATGGGACTTAAACATAACTGGCGAAATGTGGGGGTACTATTAGCTATACCTGTGCCTAATTCTTCGGAGATACAGGCATAAAACATGTTTCATTTTTTTTAGTTCGTATTTATTAAACATTACTTTTTTATATCTGTTTATTCGTTGCACAGTTTATTTTATATTATAAATTTATATTCGTATCTGACCGTGGCATCACTTTGGGCCCTATCAGAATACCAGCGCTGTGGCTTTTTTTTTAATGTTGCAGCATCATGCTGAGATACATGCCTTTTGGCTTCGTACAGGACCAATTTATTTTGTTTTATCTTTTTCTTATGTTTACTTTTTTATATAATTTTTGTTTTATTGTGAATTCAATTCATTTTTTTTTGTTTTGTCCTGTGTCAGTCTAATAAATACTGTTTCCTTCTATCTTTCTTTCTATTTAATTAAAGCGAATTATCCAAAAAGTTTGGCTACCCATTCATAATTTAAGGTCCCACAAATTCCAAATACGAACAGCAGATACTGTTGAACTTCGCCGATCTCTAAATACATGTTCAATACCCCCTATTGGGGTAGTATTGCCGCTCATTGCACCACACTTACCAATACCAGATACATTAATTCCATTTGAAATCCCGCACAGCAAACTCATTACGTTTCGACATTACAGCACTTTAGAATTTGGAGCATGGTCCTATGGTAATGTAAGCAGCGTTGAATGGGCTGTTCATATCGATTTTGATACATTTAACTAGTAGAACTGGTGATTGAGTATTTATTTTTAAACACTTGTGTTGCTGATGGGTTTGGTAGACGTGACCTAGGGTTATGTTTGATGTCCCATGTAATAGGCAAAGCGTATTGCCATCAACTGGGCAGAAATCCAGACTGCAACCCGCTCCTGATAAATTCCTGATAGAAAGAACCAATCATAATTTTCCCAATCTGGAAATCGAACTCAGGACCTCATGTTTAGCAGTAGTTGCACTTGCTACCACTAGACCAACGAGGCAGGATTTTTTTTTTAATTTTCTCACTTTTCTAGTTATTTGAAGGTGTATTCCCGTTGACCCCACCGCCCGTAGCCCCACTGGTGGGGCCAGCGGGAATTGATTAAAATAATTAATAAAAATTGTTCACCGCATTCATTGCATGGGATCGAGTAGTTAGTACAGTTGTGCTAGTTACGGGCAGTAAGTAAACTTACGAACAGTACTAGGCGGGCATGGCGGGCATCCAAGAAGGTATTTATTACTAGAACACCGTACCTATACCCAGAGAACCTTCATATTGCGGTTCGATAGGCCCAATATGAGTCCCAATCAATCTACCCTAGACATAAAGTATCAATAAGAGTCCACAAATCAAAAACAAGAATAAGGTATCTATTCACTATCATTTAGGATCGAAAGTTAATTTCTAAAAGAACAAAACCACACAAGCCACGATCGTCAACTCATAACTATTTGTGAAACGCTAGAAGACATAAAGACAGTCTAACATTGTAGAATGTAAGAAAAAATAACTTACCAAATATTTTCGTTAGTTTCAGCTCATAATCACTGGAATTTTCTTTGTTCAAATTGCAGGTCAGAACATTGTTGTATTTTAATTTCAAACTCTTTTCCATTGCGTTGAAAAATGCTGCCAATGTTTGTCGCACCAAAATTATTTTTGAATCATTCGGTATTTTGTTGGCCTACCAATGAAAAGTAAACAATTCATATTTAATTCAGTGAATAAAAATGATCACACAGCGAAAGGTCAAGTTGAAAATCTATTATTAATCCCCGACCTATAAAGAGGGGGGGGGTTATAAGTTTGTAGTGTGTATCTGTGTGTCTGTCTGTGGCATCATAGCTCTATAACGGCTGAACCGATTTTGATTAAGTTTTTAGTCAAATGGAAAATCACACGATACGTGGAGGATCTTACATTAAGTAACGGTATACTTAAATCTTAGTAAAACTTGAAAAATAACTCTACTGGGTACCGTACTAAACTAGGTTGAACTAATAAAATGTGATAGTCAAAAGAACATGTGCTGCTTACCCTTGTTAGAGCATCGGTCTTTATAATAAGTGCTGGGAAACCACTTATGGTCCTTGCTTGGCATACCCCCTCCAATACTGAGTATGAAAACTCAGTACTAGCACTGTTTGATTTCGTTGTTAATATGACAAAATGGCTGAAAATATAACAAAAAATGATTCAAAATTAAATTGTGTTATTACAAAAAAATATCACCGACATTGCTCAAACTCAATCATGTCAAACCAAGTTAAAAAAAAAAAGTCAAAATTTTCTCATTCGATTTTTAACTTAACCCTCAAATTTGTATGGTTTAAAATCATTTGGAGAAATTTGACATTTAGCGGTAACTTAATGTGCTAGCGACAGTACATTTGTTGCTAGTTGAGCCCAATCGCCTAGTAGGTAGACAAAAGGTCTATCATCAGTATCGATTGTGGCGAAATCAAAAACGTATTGGATTAATAATACAGTCATTTAAAATGTAGAAATACGAAAAGTTTTGAATGCGATGGACACTAACTTATCCAAGCTAAAGAGAAATAGATGAACATCACACGTGGTGATGAAATTTTGTGCCTTTTTTTGGATAAAATATGCTGCTTAAAATTCTGAAGTCGCCAACCCGTCTTGAGCAGTTGTGGTGATCAATGCTCGTGCCGTCTCTGTTTGAGAAGAGGCCTTTGCCCAGCAGTGGGACACTAAAAGGCTGATATTATTAGCTAATGGTACTAGTACTCAAACTTGAGTTTTTTTTTTTAATTAAAATAAGCATGAACTTAAAATCGCAAACCATTTCGCTTGTAACGGTATTTTGCTAAAACTGCGGAGCCAGCAGTAATTTATCTCCAAGAATAAAGCTTTAAATTTTACCTCAACTCATTACAATAGTTTTTAGACGTCAAGTCGAGATTTATAACAGCAAAGGCGGTCTTATTGAACATTCGAACAAAATCTAGTGCATTCTCGTCCTTTTTATCTTCAAAATCTGGAACTATGAAAATTCCTTTGATAGATCCTATTCTGGAAGATTCTTTTAACATTTTCGTGCACCCGTCTTGCGCTTGGAGATTCTCCGTGGATATTTTTATTGTAACGTTGCGCTTGTCCCATGATCTGGTAAAATGAAAAATGTTATGAAACACACAATATTGTTCTTTCCAAATTGTTGCAACTGCTGTACTAGATATTGTCAAATAATGCTGTCACACATAGGTGCGGGGATGGGACTATAGTTGTCAAGACATGCTGATGAATTAAAGTCACAATTAATACAGGGTGTAAACAGACCCTTCACAAAGCCAAGCAAGCATACCAAGCATTCTGTACATCAAACTAAGTAAGTGTACGCAAAAATTATTGCTGGGAATCGACTTCTTTTTTTGGGGTGAGAAATCACGTTTTACGTTTTACGTAGGACTCGATGGAAAGCACTCAAAGCATTGTTATGAATAGTACGGGGGTCATGGAGGTGTGTAAAGCAAAGATCTTACATTAAAAACATGTATTTAAAAAAAACTTGTGAAAAAGTTGGAACTTTGACCCCAATGGATGTATGATCTAGAACAAAAAAATGGTCGCAAAATTGGGGAAAACAAGTGCTTTTCGTTTGTGTTAAGGGTTTATTTACACCCTTTATCCATGAGGCGATTGTCACACGACACTGCTCGTCCATGCAGGCGGTCAGCGCGGCAGCGGCGGAGGATGTATCGGCAGCGGCGGAGGATGTAAAGGCCGCGCGGAGATGTGGTTAGCGCCGCTCATCCGCGCGGTCAGTCGGTGTACGACGTGCGTGTCTTAGGCACCAACGGACTCCATACAAGCCAATGCGCATCACCGCCCGAATGAGCGGACGAGCGGTGTCGTATGATAACCGCCTAATCAATCTAACGTTAGCATCCCAGCAGTTTTGTACTATTTTATTAGCTATCAATGTATGTGGTGATAATTTTGCTCAACTAAATACTCGCAATCGAACCTCAACTGAGAAACAAAGCATTATTAAATATACTCGTATGTTCATACTTACGCAAACTTAGTTTGCCAATATCCACTGATTTTTGACCTGGAATGTAGTACAATCTTTCTGGCTCCATTTTTGACCAATCTGTCAGCTAGTTCTATGCCAATATCATTTTCGTCACAAACCACTATGTAAACACCGGTTGAGCTATAGTTAATTCTAAAAATAATAAAATTAAATTAAAAAGTTTTAAAGCACAGTCTACTCAGTAGACTTGCTGCAGAAAATCAATATAATACAAATACTGCACATTACAAGTAGTTTTCTCTTAAAACCTTCTCTACTGACGTGCGATATAGGTACTTATTTTTTATATAGTAATAGTGCAAATATGCTACTAGTCTAATTACTGTAAAGCGAATAATAAAAAATAAAAAGTAAAAATGTGAAAAGACATGTAAATATAACGCTAATATATATAACTAGTTACTGACAACAAAAGTTCTCATTTCAATTTGTTATGATTCATACATACTTATGAAAACGAACCCATAAAAATAAAAAATAAAACTTTTTAACAAAAATATCAATCGAAATGCCACAATAGCCATCTTTCCATCAATCTTCAAGATATTGAAAGAAAACTTGTAAATAGAACCTCTTTACGCAAAGATGGACACCAAATAAGTAAAATAATACTAAAGTAATATACTCGTAGCATTATGAAGGGCAGATACAAAGTAACAGTCATATTGGCGCTTACAAATAAATATATTATGTGCAGACGTTAAATATACCTACTTCGAATGAATGTCGAAGGAATATTGACCTGTATTGTATCTTAAAAATGTAGTTAAGTCTTTATGATTGCTTTGCATTCAGATAGCATTACAAGCAAGTTTATAAAGTGTTAAAGAAACAGATTAAATTAATTGAATACTTGCTACTGTGTTGGATACTTGTAACTGAAACAAAATTTCATGAATAGAAGAAAAAAAATAAAAAAAATAAAATAGATTGTAAAAATAAATAATAAATTATTATGTTGATTTTGGAAAAGATGTCCTACGTCTAATAATAACAAAGAAATAGTTTTCTAACAATCCCAGTTTATGTTTATGGTTATAGTTTTAACCATCACACGAATTTATGATAAAATTACTCCCTACCTGGAAATGGATTACTTAGTGGAATTCCATGTGAGTAAAATTTTTAAACTGACTGCTTCGTTGGTCGTGTTGTCGAGACTGCTGAGCATGAGGTCCTGTTTCGATTCCCAGGTCAGGCAAAGTACTACTGCAATAGGCTCGCCCCCTATTACATGGGACTTAAACATAACTGGCGAAATGCGGGTGTACTTATTAGGTACACCTCTGCTTAGGCAGACACATATAATCACGCGACATCATGTAATATTAAAAAAAAACATCACGCGATATTATGTAATATTTAAAAAAACTTGAATTTACTTCCGCGCAAAAATACAGCGATGCCCAGATGGATAATCTTTAACTGGTAGAAAGCTACATTATTCGTGAGTGCTATAGGCTATAAATTATAAAGATATCACGCAAATTAGCCGAGCTATCAAAATTTTCGCGGACGAAGTCGCGGGCGAAGTGCTAGTACTAAATAATATCTCTGTTATCAAGCGTTTATCTTACCTTGGTATCACATCAAAGCCTTGTTTCGAGATCTCAGGACTCCTCATTCTTATTAAAACTTTCCCCACGTTCTTACTTAATGAAAGAAGCCTAAATGCTCTTGATATTTCATTAGGTGAATATGCTACACGACTTATTGGTCGCACTGTGCAGTTTGCTATGCCTTCGGTTATCATGCGTTGTAGAACCTGTAATGAATCATAACGTTAATAATAAATAATCAATTCTTAATAAATTAATTCTTAGTTTTTTTTTTTTCTCATTCTTCTTATCGTATCGATGTTCCTTCCATATTAGACGGTATTGACCCAGTAGGTGGCCACTTTTATTGCAGCGGCAGAGGCGCTGTTCAGGTCGTCAAGAGTGCTGGTAAACGGACACCTGGGACACTCCAGCAGGTGGGGCATAGTTTGATCCGGAGTGCCGCACTCGCACTCGGTTTTAGAGGGACCAATAATACCCCATTTTGTCAGATTATGTTTGCAGCGGCCTACTTGGTTACGCGTTTTTTTTATTTATTTTATGTAACTATAGATCCAGAAAAAAATCTCAATTATGAACGTTAAGTTTCCAGCGATATAATGTCTATTCCTTGTGTCCATTGCCACCACTTATAAATTAAAGACCAATTCATACTAATTAAAAGAAAGTAGAATGTTACACGAATTTCGGCTGTAAAAAAATAATTTTTCAGACTTGAAAAACATCTTTGTTAGCTCTGCCCATACAAAAAGCAAAAAAATACTTTTTCTTGGCAAACACCCAGTTTCGTTGGTAGATTAATTACTCTTATAAAAAGGTGGACGGCCTTTTAGAATATATAGCTTATAAAAGACAGAAAAATAAGGTAAGTTTTGCGTTTGTTTTTATTAATTTTTAATAAAAGACTAGTTGTAATTAGTTCAAGGGCGCCATTTTATTTTACGAAAAATTTTGTGATGGAAAAAACTATGTAATTTTAATGAAGTATTTTTTTTTATTACTTATAAACTATACATACAACGAAAGTTTAGTGAAACAATGTCAAAAATATCAGCAAAATCAATCATCATTATTATCATCATCATTTCAGCCGAAAGACGTCCACTGTTGAACATAGGCAAAATCAATATCTTATTGTTATGCTATTTCCTTGAATGTCGTTTTCTTGCCGATTGAAAGTCTTGTTGCCATCAAATACATGACATCCTTGGTCAGATTCTATAAAAGTGCTTTTGATTCTACAATTTTGAATAGAATATAATATACTTTGTAGTACACCAAAATTGTAACACTCAAATTTTTTAAAATATTGCTAATTTTACGGTTACAATGGCGGTCTTATCGCTGATAGCAATATCTTTCTAATTGAAGTCTTATATATCGATTAAAACTATGTGGCAGAGCAAACATACGCCATTTATAAAGACCACTCGTCAACATGTATGTAATTTTCTCGCTGCATCCGATGCAGCGAAGTAAGTAGAATTTCCAGTGATGTCAGAACTAAAAGCGACGGAAGCGCTGAAAGCGCTGAAAGCCGCTTACAACATGTTCTGAGTTTAACATTTACAACTGTAAGGTAAGTTTCTCGTGCGTCTATCAAGTATAAAAGATTTTTAAAAGGAAAATAAGTAGTTTTAAAAGATTCCCATTTCAAAAACCTTTCAGTATCTTTTAGGTTTTTTCTTTAGGTTACCTTTACGCAGAAACGACAATGTGACCACACTTATCGTTGCATAATAGGTTTGGTTTTGTTTTGGTTTGGTTTGTGGTTTGGTTTGGTTTGAGTAGTAAGAGCGTTTTGAAATAAAATAAAAAATGACGTCGACGACGTTTCGGTTCCGACAACGTGGCACGATACAACGTCGGACTACACGCTTTATTTTACAGAAATGAAGCTTTTCATGGCCCGTTCAAGCTGATTCTACGTCGATAAGTGTGGTGACTCTTCAACATAATAATGAGATTGCACAAATTATTAGACTTCACGCAGGGTAAAACAGCATAAGCTACTCGATGTTAACTTCAAAACAATGCAAGTTAGTTTTTGCTATAATTAATATATCTACACACACATAAAATGTGCAGTTATTTACTACTGATTTAATTTAGAGAAAAACTTAGAGAAGAGTCTTACCTGTCTACCCTTAACGTTCTCCGGTCTAAAAATGCTTGAGAAATCCACAGCCTTGTATGATCTGTCTCCCTCTAGGAAAGACATGCCAATATCTCTGTTCTCTTTCATATCATAAGCATTGAGGTCTAAGAAGAAACCGCTATGCCCGACACACTTCATTGCAGACTGAAAAAAAAAATTTACTGGTAAAGTTTCTTGGACCTGTCAATTTTTGCATAGGCTCAAATGGTGTTACCCTAGACACTAAGCCTCGTTTTTCTTCTTCTAAGTGTCGATGATTCCTGTCATTATTTAATTAATTTTTTTTTGACCAGAACTCGGCCACGTCGACGGAGTTGGTAGTGGCTTAGGACATCTCGTAAATTGCAGGTGGAGTTATGCAAAGAACAGGTCAGGAGGTGGGCCATGATTTGGGATCAGACTCCACAGTCGCAGTCAGCTTCGTCGGTATATACACAGCGAATGCTTAAGCCTTGTCATCAAACATAGTTGACTGGGTTATTTTTAAACCGTATTTCCGTGGATGGACTAACTTGGCTCCTACGGAAGGTATTTGCCCTCAATGGCAGACGCTCCCCTTTCCACACCATGATGGTGTGGAAAGGGGAGAACCCTTTACCCAGCAGTGGATAGATAGCTACATGAGCTCTAACGCACACTCGGCGTAATAGTTGGCAGAATTTCAAGCCATGCCATGGTTAATACAAATCTTTTTTTCTTAAAAATATCACCAATAGCCAATGCTTCTACCGGGCTAGCCAAATCGGTGTCAAGTCTGTTTACAATTTATTAGGTTTTGAGTAAGAAATTTTATTTATTTCGTACTATTGTGTGTTGCTGGGTAACTGAAATTCGAGTACTGGCTCCGACTTCAGTTAAAATTCCTATAATATTGGTTTTGCTGTATTGCTGGGAAAAATGTTATTTAATTCAGTAATAATTCGAAGCATTCTGTAAATCAAACTAAGTAACTCTACGCAAAAATTGTTACCGGGAAACGACTTTTTTTTGGGTTGAAAATCACGTTTTACGATACGTACTCAAAACATTGCACTGACGGATGCACTGAATAATACGGGGGTCGCGGGGGTATTGAAAGTAAAAAAATACATTAAAAAAAACTTGAGCAAAAATTTAAGTTTGACCCCCAATATCTCCGTAACTAGAAGGTGCCCAGGCCATACCTGAATCTAAAATAGAAAAAATAATTCAACAAGTGCCTTTTGGCTTCGTTAAGGGTACTTTTAGACCCATTATAATAATTATTTACTTACCTCCCTTATAGGTCCACTCGTACAGTTAATGACAAAATCACAACTTTTGTTTGGTGCATAAGACTTGATCATATTCAGGAACGAATCATTTCGAGAATAGCCGATATTATTTTCTGAAACAGAAAAGAAGTTTTTTGAAATACCTAAATAAGCTTTTACTAAGATGATTAAGTTTATATCATCATCATTCTCAATGTAATACGTATGTGAGAGGAATTTATGAAAGTGTTGTTAACCTACTTTTATTTGTGTTTTCATTTTAAAATAAATATTGCTTTAATTTGTTATTTTGTATATTTTAATATGTCATAATTGTCTCTTTTATTTTATAATTTTAATTACTGTAATTGGTTCTTAACACAAGTGTTGTATTTAAATAAATAAATAAATAAGTGAGCGAATGAGACAAGTTAGAAATCGAATTGGAGAAAAAGAAAATGGCGCCTGATTAAAAAATATATATTCCTGAAATATTCGCAAATGCTAATGCAAATGCAAATATTTTATACGGACAACAAAGTGGAGCATCTTTAGCATCATATCAGATTATTTGAGTTGGGCAGGATGTCAAAGAGGGCCACACCCAGACACACGATTTATTTTGGTTTTTGCAATGCATTTTCTACTTTTGCACACGCTGACTTACGCCCTCAGCCATATTTTTTACGGTCAATAATATTACTCCGTATTGTCGGAATAATATTTTAATCAATTCACAACCAGACAATGATCTGCAAATTGCAAAAAATGTAGCAAAGAAGAAAGAAAATTTGAATTTGGCGGCCTAATCTGACGGTTCCCCCTTAAGTACAGTTCAATTAGTTCTATAATAAAATACTCAAATCAGCAACTGGCAGTATATCCACGACAATTCAAGTTTAAAATAAAATAAAACTTCAGCTTACCATCGAGTTTCGGGAACAATCGTAGCAACAAATTCTTCTTCAGCACATTGCTGACAGTAGTGAATACTGTGCAGTCTAAAGAAAGGCATATGGCTATCACTGCTTGTCCCAGAGCTCCTGCCCCGCCTGTCACGAATACGGTTTGACGTTTTGATAGTTGACTCCTTATAGCCTGTTGGCGAAGAGGATTAAGTCATAAACTTGACATTGAAAGACGGTATTTTTGTAATGGTTTCGGCCTGCAAAACAGAAACATGCTCAAAATACACTGAAAACCAGCGCTGTGCTGTGGGCATAACACAGCATCATGCTGAGTGGTAACCTGCTTGTCACTGTCACGTCGTGCAGGCTGTCAACTTTTTTTTGGTTGCGTCCTGTTGTATTTGAAATATTTATACTGTCACTTACTGAACTTACTTACTTACTTATTGTTCATGAACAATCACGGAAGATATCCCGTAAGTGACAGTATAAGTATAGTTGTAAACCGTGAAAGCTTAAAACAGTGTTTGAAATATTTGTTATGCGTTGTATGTTTATTTTGTTTTTTTGTCATTTTGTGTGCACTTCATGTCCATGCGAATTTTTTTTTTCCTTCTTTTTCATTTCTTTCTTCAACACCCTTAGGTAGCCAGTTATCTTCAGCCAGTGATTTTCGCAATAGTTCAGCTATTGGAAAAATCCTTAATATGAAAACGGTCATAATGCTATTGACTGAACTGATAATGAACCTTAAGACCTCCACGCTAAGATACAATTGTGACTGACAAGGAAGTCTTGTGCAGCGTTTATTAATGTAAAGTTTGTATGAATAAGGTAATAAAACCAACCGTTGGTATCTTAATGTTTCTGGAGAGCTATGTTGTAGGAGACAATGGTTGTAGGTACCGTACACTATTACTTTATGAATTATTGAAAAGAGTAGCCATGGAGTTTCTTGCCGGTTCTTCTCCATAGGAAACGACCAACCCGAACCGTGCACCTTTTTGTCGACGTTTTATAAGTGCCCATCGAGGCCTATGTGAAATAAAATATTTTGATTTTGATTTCTATGGATGTTGGTTTAGTTATGCAGTACAGGGAAAGAACCACAAGTTAAGTTTACAGTAAAAATAGAAGGTACTTGTTAAAGTTGACAAGTGGTTAGTTCCACAGTTGTTGTCTGACTTGATATGCATTGCTTGAAACATTTCAATTACATCTTCTTAATTATAAATCAAAGTCAGATTTGTTCGGACGCTTATAACTCAAGAACGGCTGGCCCGATTTTCATGGTTTTTAATTTGTTGAATTCGTCACCGCCCCGAATAGCAGAATAGCCATTAAAATATCTGTAAAAGGGTAGGGGGTACATAGGGAAGGTAGGTAGGTAAGATAGGTAAGGTAGGGTGTAGTATTAGGAGGTAGTACGCAGGAAAAGGTGCATTGCAACGCATGCCGGGCACAGCTAGTAGCATAATATTTGTAACGCACGATATCCAAGTAGGTTGTTGTGTTCGCATAGTAAATGTAAGATTGATGATTGATTGTCAACTCCATGTGTACGGACACATGGAGTTGACAATCATGACTGAAATTGCTCTGTCAAAAGCCAAAATCCCACTAGACTGAATATGAAATAACTAAGACGGAACATCTAATCTCTTCTAAGATACTCGTATCACACACAATCCTGCTTGAAGTCCAAGCTTAACCATATTGAGAGAATAAATTAAACGTGCAGTGGACTGGGCTGCAGGAGATAATCTTCTAAGACTGACAATATACTAACTTGAGTTTACGCATTCAGTTTCGTACCTTCTACACAACAGTTAAGTACAGAAGGTCCACTTTACAAAAAAAATAGAAACAATAAACCAGTTTAAGCTGGTCTTTTATTCTATAGACATTCCGTACCGTGATAGATCAGGCCAAAGAGATAGTGTACTGTGTACGTACTAAAATTTCATCATCATCTAGCCTAGCCTTTTCTCAACTTTATTGGGGTCCGCGTCTAGTCTTACCGGATGTGAGTCTTTGGATGGAGAACCTGCTAATCTGCCCTCCACAACCTAGTTAGTACTGTCCGGTACCCCTTAGTAAGACTTGTTGTCAGACTTTCGGGTCACTGACTACCTATAACGACTGTCAAAGACCTACAAATGACAACAGGGACCAACGGCTTATCGTGCTTTTGAGGCACGGAGGAAACTCGATATGTAATCATGATCACATATCCACAGATCAACCTATCCACGCGCGGCTTATCTTTGAAGATCGACCCGCGTGGCTGTTGTTATTTAGCCACGAGATCCTCCTCCTCCTTATGTAGTAAGTACTAAGATCTCATAGTATCTGAAGGTTGGTTACCCAATTCACATTTTTTGTAAACAGAGATACCTAAGGCGTTAACTATCAGCTGTCTTGCCATACTTTAATGTCAAAAGAGCTCATAAATGCCGGCCGGCTTGCCTGAGAGATATTTTTTGACGGCATGTAAAGCCAACTCAAAGACCCATGGGCGGTATATAAAGTCTCACACCAGGTTAGGCACTAACCACACGGTAAAGAAGAATGAAGAATGTCAAGAGAAGATTGCCCATACTTTTCTTTTGGTTCTATGTTGGTTTAATTCCAATCCATCATCAAAGAAACGCCTGTCGTGAGTGCGCTTGCACTGGCTGTACGTGAAGCTTGTCTTTGTGTAGGTAAGTTTGCACTTGTTGTGTGAAGTTAAACTTCTGTACACATCTGTTTAGTGCCATTTATATGACGGATACCTATTTAGTTCCACACATACGGCATCTTGGGAACGAAATGAAGCCATTTAGATGAATATTTTATCAAACAGAATATTTGGAGCTTCCGACGTTCACTTTCTTGAGACAGGTTAGTTGTCATATAAGATTTTAAACTAGCATGGTCACTAACATTACTATTAATACTAACGGGATATTTACCATGTTTACTGTTTTCTATGAGTTCCCGATATTTCGGCGCTGTTGCAAGCACCATGATCACGGATAAACTGAAGTTATTGCGGGTGGGTGTTTATGAGCAGACAAATCGGTAAACATGGCAAACAAACAACAAACAACAACATGGTAAATATCCCGTTAGTATTAATAGTAAGGTTAGTTGTCTCTTGTACAATGATAGTTCTAGGCTTTTATAAAATCTGGAAAATGATGGTCGAATTTCGTAAGGCTTTATTTTATAACTGACTGCCTCGTTAGTCGAGTGGTTGCAAGCCTGACTGCTGAGCATGAGGTCCTGGGTTCGATTCCCGGGTCGGGCAGTGTTATTGGGTTTTTAATTTGTTAGTAGCAGCCACAGAGTTTGGATTTGTGCACGGTTGATGGCAATTGGCTCACCCCTATTACATGGGACTTAAAAAATAACTGGCGAAATGTGGGTGTACTTACATCCCTGTCAAACCACACGGATGTGATGTTATTTTCTTAAATTATGGCTTTATTTCAGTGGTTTCTTTTGTAGATTTTTTTAAATAAAACTAGTAATAGGTAAAAAAACCGCTTTTCCAGTCTTTTTCCTCATTTGCTTACTTAGTTCCTTTCAACATTTAATGATACTTTGTAAGTACTAATTATTGACCTTCTCGAAATAGACAATGTTCTTTAGGCCTACTGACTTTTCCAACTTAACTGTTTTAATTACTTTCAATAGTAAAATATTTCCAGTATCATTAAATAAACGGAGAATTACTTAGAAGTTTTTCAACTTGACAAAATTACTTCAAAGTCTGAGTATTAAAAGCTATTAATATTTTCGTTATTTATTTATTTATTTAACACTTCAAGCACATAAGTACAGAGGCGGACATAATGCCATAGACATTTTCTACCAGTCAACCTTTGGGTGATGCAGAGACAAACAGTGGTAGGTGTATATCTGAAAATAATTTTAATTAATACTAAGATAAGCTACAAGGATATTTAAAATACTATAAATATATATCAAAATTTTGATAAATATAAATAATATAATAAAAGTATAATATTTATTTGTTTATTCTATTCGTCTATCGTCTATTCGTCTTTTGCTGACGTCTCATTTGCCTAACCTTCGCCCTACTATGTTTGGGTGGGCTTCCAGTTTAATCAGAAGCAGCTGAATACCAGTATTTTACATGGAATGATTGCCTGTCTGACCTCAATAACCCCGCTTGGTTAACACGATTAGTAAGACTGGTTATACTTCGCTGACAGAGGTCTTTCCAATAGCCTTTGTACTGCCACCGGATGCTGTTAATAGCTTGCGCAAAATGTCACTCCACTTATGCTGTGGCCATTCTACCTAACATATTTAGCTCTTTTGCGGTCTTCATTCAATTGGTTCTACGGTTACTGTAGGTTGTCCATTGCTATTTCCTTATTTTGTGGGTTACAACTTTAATTATCATCATCATAATTATATCAGCCAGACGACGTCGTCCACTGAAGCATCTCGGTCTAACGTCATCGGTTACATCGACCGGTTCTGCACCTTTATTCCCATCTGCCCCTTCGAGCTTGCCACCGGGGTGGTGGCTGGCACTAACTATGGCACCCGGTGTTTAATGGCACTTATTTAGTGTCATATCCCCGTTCATAATTATAGCTTTTGCATTCAACTGAACGGATTTCATTGGTCTATAGTAGTATGAAAAACAGGGTGTAAAGTTTCTTAATAATCCATAGAAAAGGGAGGATCTTAAGACAAGACGGGTGTCTCGTGGGCTATTGACCAACAGTTGTTTCGCTCCAAGTCCTACTTTCATACGCTACGCCTTCCAGCAAGCGGTCACCACAATACAATCTCCAGTACTATAGAGAGACTATTTTAGAACTTCGAATGAATTCTTACCAAGCAGTTATACGCTACAGCATACGGCAGTGGTACTGTAGCAGCATCTTGCAGACTCCAGTGTTCTGGAACTGGCCATAACAACGTAGGGTCTGCTTCCACTGTACTGCCTAGCGCACCACCAGCAACAAGACCCATCACTCGATCACCGCTGTTGAAGATATGAAGTGTTAGTGATGTGACGTCAAATGATTCTGTTGCTGGATTAAGAAAATTGCGCTAAACGTTTTAAAAAGAAAGAAATTAATTAGAACATTTGAAATGTGATCTATAATCTTTGGACCAATAGGATATTCACAAGATTCCGACTTAAAATCAAGTATAATCTGTATAACTTAATGAAGGATATGGCACGAAAGGAGGTGTCTGATGAGATAACGAGTAATAGAGAAGTATGGGAGAAGAAGACATGCTGCGCCGACCCCAAATGAATTGTGACAAGGGCATGAGAATGTTGAATCTGAATAACTTAAATGTCTTTCTGATAGCTCACCAGCTACGTGTTTTTTTTGGCGCAATACATTCCAAAAATGTCATTAAATTGGTGAAGAAAAAATATCACAAGAAGAACTAAAAATAACTCCCAATAAGCAAAGTTTCTCATCATTTTCCTCTCTCATTTGGAAATTGCCCTTTTAAGTTTTCTTTATTGGCTGTTACGGGCTTCCAATAAAGCGCCAAGTATTTTCTAATAAATCTCATAAAACTTTATGTATACCTACTTAATAATATTGTACAGCCAACACTTACTGTCGATTGAGGAAAATTTTGTGACGAAACCTTGGAATATGAATGTGGATGGTTATAAAAGTTGGAGAAAATTTAAGAAAAGATGGATGGATTGTAGCAAGCAAAGAGGTGACTGCTGATGATTTATAAGGAATTATGGAAGAAGATTATCTTCTCTGCTGCGCTGACTGACGAATTAATTGAGAATATGCAAGAAATAAAAAAACCGTTTGTATTTCATTAAAATGCCTTCTATTGGCCCATAGAAACATTGTGGTACACTTGTTTAATTCTCTAATACAACTTTATTCTTTTATTTAATATTTCATGTAGCGTGTTTTGGCACTTTTATTTTGAAAACTACTTAAAGTATCACTAAGATTTTACTATAATATTGTTATTGCAATTTTTGCTTTAATAAATCACAGACAAATTAGTAAAATACATTCTATTAAGGGCAAAAAAGTAAATGTAAACAAGGCAGGTAGAGGTAAATAATGTCACATAACATGAATGGCCGCGACAGTCATGGACGTTTGAACTGTCGTAGAAAATTGTACGTGTTTAATTTTTTTTTAAGCGATAATCAGTAGTTTAACTTAACTTTTAATTAATCTCTTGGGTAGATAGTATTGTCTTTTATTGGTTTAAGTAATGCTATAATTACATGCATATTCCCTATTGGGATAAGGGCAAGAGCGACGAGTCGTAACTTACTCTACGTCGATACCGCTGAAATCCATGCCGAAAGATGTTTTTTCTATACTGATGTTGCTGACTACTTTCTCCACATCTTTCAGTGATATGCCAGCGTAGGAAACCTGTAAAACATAATAACAGCTTATTGCTGTCTAGAAGATTAGATTCTAGAATGTTCCAGTATAGAACTGTCTAGAAGATTCGAGAAAGTTGTGGAACTTTCTCGAAGGACGATATTCTACTATGGAGCTTTCTAGAAGATTCGAGAAAGTTGTGGAATTTTCTCGAAGGATGATGTCCCACTATGGGCTGTTAAGAGTGTTAGAGAAAGTTGTGGAACTTTTCGAACGATCGGTCGTCATATAAATAGCCGTCGTGTTTGCGGGAGCAGTCAGTCTGATTTTGGCTACACAACGAAGCGAATCGAAGTGAATTAGATGCGCGATATCTAAGTGAATAGTGATCAGTAGTGTAGTTGTGATTAAGTTTTAAGTGTTTTGTAATTAATAAAGGTTATTTCGTGTTTATTCGGTAGTTTATTATTTATCCCATATCCAGCTCGTAACAATACTTTACCTAAGAATAGTTTTTTTTGTTGGCTTACCTGAACTATGTTATTATTAGCAACAGGAGTAGATGCTTCTATCCATGTTAGATCATCCAAATTACCGGCTGGACTTGTCAGAGTAACGCTTCGTAGGTTAGCCGAATTTGTAGATCGAGTGTAGTAATATCCTCCCCATTGACCCTACGCGTGAAAATAACATAAGAAAAATAAAAGATTTACTACTTTAGACATTTTACTTGTGCATCGATGACTTAAAAGTTGCGTGAAAATTGTGAGTGATGGGGTGGAATGAGGAGAATGTCATGAGGAAGTTTATTTTGGATAGCTGTAAAAGAAGGGGAAGACCAAAGAATAGTTGGATTATATGAAGGATGATTTGGCTTGAAAAAAATTAACTGAGATGACGACAAATAGAGAAGTATGGAAGAAGAAGACATGAAAAGAACGATGACGATTTTGTTGTTTGTAAGACTTTTGGGGTCATTTTGATCAATAGCAGTCAGAGTCATAACTGCTATGTAATATTGACACTAAAGGCTCTTGAACGAGGCTTATCGCTCTGCTGAACGCGTTGGATAATTCATCCTAAATTGCCCTAGAACGTTTAAAGCAGGGTGTTAAACGCGTTGATATAGTCAACAGCGTTGTGGGCACGCGGGCTTTCGGTAAATGCAAGTCACTAGAGCTGCAAGCAAAACCGAACATAGAACGGTAAACGGTAGCTTTGTAAAGGCCACTCACGTCAAGCGCTAAATAGCCGCGATCAACGCGTCTGTTAAGGGTGGTATCTTGTATGTACGAAAGAAAATTTGAAATTAATTTTCCTTGGTCCATTCACTTGAATGATAACCTGAATATGAATGATTCCAGTTACATCGAATAATTTGTAGGTTTTGGAAACAAAAATATAGCAATTTATCAGTAAATCTCATTTATGGGATGTAAATTGGGAACGCTGAGCATAAATTTGCACCACCAATCAGAGGCCGACCCAGAAAGAGTGTGGTGAGAGCTCCTCAAAGGCTGGTTTGAGGTGATGCATGAAAAGAGACCATAGAAAGATATGCGAGAGAACTTTACCCATACGCCTTACTCTTTGTTATTAAACAAAAGTCTCATAGTAAAACTTTGGTACCCATACGAGGTGGAAGGGACTCCGACGCTAAAACGGTTACCACGTGTTCAGTGCATCATTCTGAACCCACATAACCCCCGAAAATGTTTCATTGGTATATTAAAAAAAAATATATTAAAAGACAGCCAAGCTAATGTGGGAGTGGGCTGGCCTCGTAACGCGAATGCACCTGGAGAGGTGGGCAAAGACCGTCACTCACTGGACGCCTGACGGAGGAAATCGCCGTCGATGTGGACCGCGGTGAAGGTGGTGTGACGATCTGATCTTGTTTGCGGGGCGAACATGATCAGATACCGCACAAGATAGAGAGGTTTGGAAGGAGAAAGGGGAGGCCTTTGACCAACAGTAGGTCACACGACAGGCTAAGAAAAAATAACATAAAAAAATATCGGCTGTTCCATACAATTTGACCGTATACGTAAGTATTGCAGTTTGGAAATAGCTGTTTTTTTTTTTAATACCCGATGAATTTTTTTATGAGGGGGGTTCAATATGATGTATGGTATATGGTGGTGGGTGTGGGGTGTGGTGTATGGTGGTGGGTGTGGTGTATGGTGGTTTAGCGTCGATATCCCTTCAACCCTGTATATTTTTAGTCTTATTTCCGACACGACAGCAGCAAAACTGTATCAACATCGCCAAATTCCCGCTCCATGTTAAAAGGCCAAGATTGTGCTCAAGACATATTGACAGATCGTTAGTGTGTCGCCTGCTAGCGTCAAGGAAAAGCATTTCCAAACTTGCAAGGAATTATGAAATAGGGTTCAATGTTTTTTTGCGAAACAAACAAGAAAAGAAATAAATATGTATGGGTTTCGAAGCTTTGAGATCACTGGTTCATTTTCAAAGGGTGAAATTACTCATGAATACAAACAACTTTCATAATACGACTCAAAAATATTGAAATAATAATACTGACCTAATCAGAATTTTTAAAACAATATTCTTTCAGTCAGTCTTGAAGTAAGAAAGAAGTTGAAACTTTTAAGAATTTTCACTCCTTGGGTAATGACTTAAAAATGAGATGCTTCATACCTTTTTCAAGATGTTGACAGCCAGACTTTTCTCCAATTGGTTCTTGTATATTCCAGTGTTGGGATCGAAAGAAGGTGCATGGAAATCGTCGATCACCACCAAGCCAATTTTGTCCACTCCATCGTTTCTCAACTTTTTAACAAAGCCTGAAAGATCAATACTTGCATCAAAAAAACATTTCTAAATGCTTCTGTTACGGCTTTTTATAATCACAATTACACCAAACTTTTTTTACAAGATTAAATTTTAT
The DNA here is from genome assembly GCA_963082995.1 of Noctua comes. Taxonomy (NCBI): domain Eukaryota; kingdom Metazoa; phylum Arthropoda; class Insecta; order Lepidoptera; family Noctuidae; genus Noctua; species Noctua comes. The sequence continues at coordinate 15,169,968 of OY720279.1, read as the reverse complement.
GTCAAGATTTTCAATATAACAGAAGTCTGTGATTACATCACTCGTGAATACCCGGTGTAATCGGTTCTTAGAAATTGTACAGCTACTTAGAATATCATTGACCTCATTATTATTATCATCTTCGCCTAGCCTTTTCCCAAATTTAATTTGGGTCGGCTTCCAGTCTTACCGGATGCAGCTGAATACCAGTATTTTACATGGAGCGATTGCATATCTGACCTCCACAACTCAGTTAGTACTGTTTATTACGGTACCTCTTGGTGAGACTTTCGGGTCACTGACTACCTGTAACGACTTTCAAAGATCTACAAATGACAGCCGGGACCAACAACTTAACGTGCTTTCCGAGGCACGGAGGAAACGCGGTATGTAATGATGGTCACCCTTCCACAGACCAATCTTAACAAGCGCGGCTTAACCTTGGAGATCGACCGTGTGGCTGTTTATATTTAGTCACAAGCTCTTCAGTATTATTAAATTGATAAAAAAAATAAGTATTTAAATATTTTTAGATTCAATATAAGAAAATCTATACAACCTAAAGCTCCACAGTACGGCTGCCTTTCCGACACCAGCACCACTCGCTTCGTTCTATTAAGTTCATCATACACGCGCGGCAGCCAATCCAATTTATTATCACAATTTACAGGCACATAAGTAACATCCTTGAGATCGCGCCTTTTCAATAATATTAATATTTGCTTCCCATCCGACATGGAACTCAGGACGCTAAAGTGGCTCATAAGTCCTTGAAGCTTTGGCACACCCGACTCTAGTGCTAAAACGAAACTATCCTTCGAAATATTTCGCAGAGACTCCAATTTCTGGAAAAGGAAAATGTGCGATAGGATTTCATTGAAATTAAATTGTGCTGGTATTATTTTTAAGGCTAAAGCGCTAGGGTGGCCTACGAAATTCAATGATCGTATTAAAATGGATGACTGTTTTAAGAAATTAGACAAATTGAGTCCAATTCTAGCTGGGGGAGTTTTGTTGATGATTTTCAATTCTGTAAATACATATTAGATGAGACTATAAATCATAATAATTTAGATGAATATACAAACAAATAATTGGAAAAAACGGATCATAGGATTTAACTGTTCTTTTATTTCTCTTACTTTGAGATTATACTCGTAGAAGAATAATATAAATGTTTTCCTGGAAGTCAACAATAAAAGACAAGCTTTATAAGGTTTTAGTGACTTTTTGATTTCGTAACATTTTGTACAGGGTGTGGCGTAACTAATTGATGAACATTTACCTGTGAGTGGGGGGAGATCATGATTGAAATTTTGGAAAAAATACACTTTTGCTCCGTTTTTGATGCTATAATTACAAATTAAAGGATTTTCTAAATACATTGTTGGAATATTGTTTTTTAAAAGTTGTACTATTAAATAAGTAGGTACTACCATTTTCTTGAATGGGATCCAAATCGAAATTGTTGCTTTGATTATGTTGGCCGATAATGGCCGTTAACTTAAACACTTTTACAGAACGCAACTTTTCATTTTCGTATCAGTCATGATGTCCCCCACCCGCAGGTAAAAGATTATCGATACACTACGCATCATCCTGTATAAAATATAACCTAGTACAATAAAATTTGTTATCATTCGTTGGCTTCGTCCACTAACTTCCTAGTTTTTAAATAAATGTCTCCATAAGTCCAAGATTCACTCATTCAATAAACTAATAACTCGTCACGGATGACAACGTTGACACAAATCCGCAACGAAATGAAAATCATATTAATTCAATAAGACAGGTTCTTACCTTTCCATCTCCCAAAAGATCTTCAATGATAAAAACATTTGCTTTACCGACGTCGCAATTTTGGACCAGCAAAGTATCAATGTCAATATTGACATTTATAATTGAAGCAACGTCAATTGTGACGTTGGGTATATAGTTCGATATCTCTTGGATAATACAATTTATATTGGTGTTTGACGTTACGATTTGGGTGGCTTTGATGTTCTTCATTGTCGTGTTTTCGGCTACGATTTGAAGTATTATTTGGAGAGCAGTTTTCAGCTGAAAAAAAATAATAACGTATTTTAATATCATTATGAAACCTTTTTGATATATGTAACATTTATGATAATGAAAAAATATTTTCTTTCAAATATTACCAAATTAGTTACACATTTGAAATTCTCGATACTGTACGCAATTTCTTATTAATTCTAAAATAAAAACAATATTTTTAAGTAGAACTATTTTGCTGTTGTAAACATTTTGCTGGATTTTCATCTTAGATGCAAGGCTGCAGATTTAATCTTGCGCCAAGAACGCTCCACCGTGATTGACATTCAATTAAGAATCTGCTTATTCTATGAGAAAATGTGAGGAAACGCTGCCTTTAAGCTTATATCTTTAGCTTGCTTTCAATTTAGCCCAAGCAAAAGCTTGGTGAAGGTTTTTATTATTAATAAATCGAAAGTTTCGTTATTATTTACATACATAAACTCACGTTTTTTACGCTTGGGGATAGGCAGATATTACAGAAAGTCCAACTATGGTTACATTATTCTTTTTGCGTGGTTCACATTAAGTCATTCTGTAGGGTCTCCTCTGAAGTCTATGACCAGTGTGTGTTGCCAGTGATTACGTACGGGACCGCAACGTGGTCGCTCACAACAGGCCTCATCAGAAGGCTTAAACCACCCAAAGGTCAATGGAGAGGGCTATGCTTGGAGTTTCCTTGCGTGATCCAATCAGAAATCAGGACATCCGCAAGAGAACCAAGGTTACCGACGTACCCCGAAGAATCGCCAAATTAAGTGGCAGTGGTCAGGGAATTTTGCTCGCAGAACGGATGGTCGATGGGGCCGAAAAGTGGCGACCGCGAACCGGAAGACGTTGCGTTGGAAGGCCTCCCACTAGGTGGACCGATGACCTGGTGAAGGTTGCTGGGATCCGCTGGATGCAAGCCGCACGAGACCGGTCAATGTGGCGACACTTGGGTGAGGCCTATGTCCAGCACTGGATGTATTTCGGCTGGAATGATGATGATGAAGCGTCTGCTCTAAAAACTAGGCCCACAGTTCGTTCCCAACTGTGTATTTCTCACGTGAAATTCAGAATGTATTATTTTTGAGAATAAAAAGTATCACATGTATTATTCTAGGACATTATCATGTGTGGCACAACACAAAATCCGTTCATGCGAATCAGATTAGTAGGTTAGACAAAACAAACAGGCATCGACAAAGCTTTGGCTTTAAAATATTTGTTTTTATTTCAATATTTGATGTTGTTTTTAGCATCGATTGTCATGAAATCATGTGAAATTCGTGCATACGTGTACGTAGACAGTTCACATCTATACTTAATATTATAAAGCTGAAGAGTTTGTTTGTTTGGTTGAACGCGCTAATCTCAGGAACTACTGGTTCGAATTGAAATATTCTGTTAGTATTGGATAGTCCAAATGGACTATATAGCCTACAGCCTTCCTCGATAAATATCGAGGAAGGCTGTAGGCTATATAACATCACGCTACGACCAATAGGAGCCGAGCAAAAATAAAATAAGTCAAGTGTGGCGGGTGAAACCGCGGAGCACTGCTAGTGAATTATAAAGGCTACCTTTTGTATTTTTTTTGGAACCTCGTAAAAACTATTTCACTTGAAATCTATAGCAGAAGCTTTTACCTTTACTGTAACACATTTTTAGGCCCGCTGGCACAAATCACTTAAAGCTATGATACTACGGGCACGCCGCAATCGCGGCGGTAAGACCCCTCTTTGAGGAGTGGCTGGATAGGCGTCACGGCGTCCTGACCTACCGCGTGACGCAGGTCCTCACCGGACACGGAAGTTTCGGGAGGTACCTGTGTCATATGGGAAAGGAGGAAACGCCTGGGTGTCACCACTGCGAGGACCGCCCGGAGGACACGGTGGAGCATATGGTGCAGGACTGCCCCGCTTGGGCAGAGCACCGCCGTGTCCTCACGGCGACGATAGGCGGAGACCTCTCGCGCCCGGCATTGGTCGAGGCCATGCTGCGGGGCGAGACGGAGTGGGAAGCGGTCGCCTCCTTCTGCGAAGCAGTCATGCTCGCGAAGGAGGAGGCGGGCCGCGTGGGAGGAGAGGACAGCGTCCTCCCTCCACCCCAGCCGCAGTGGTAGACGCCCACGGCGCCGGACATCGGCAGACGATCTCCGGCCACCGTAGGCGCGGGCATGCGGGCGGCGAGTAATGGGCGACTCGCTGTCCGACAAAGGACCATGCCCGGGTCGACGGCGCGTTGTGTTCCACGCGCGCGTCAAAGAGTGTCAGCATAATGACGGGAGGGAAAAGCCAAAGCCTGCCGGGGTCGCGGGACTCATAGAATTACCGTGACCCTGGAACATAAAGGGCTATTGAAGGACACCGTGGATTTTAGTCAGTACAAGTCTGACAGTCCCTCCCGCTCTGCACTGGGTGGGAGGACTCATTTGATGATTTTAACAAGTTAAAAAAAAGCTATTATACTATATATTTATATATTTTTAACGATAGACAGAAACAAAACGATTATTTTTATTAATTTAGCGCTAAATACATATACTTATAGATCTGCGATGCAAGCGGGCTTTAGAAATATTATAAATATGGATGGTTGTCTTACAAAATGGATTTACATACAGGGTGTAAACGAACCCTTCACGAAGTCGTCAACCAAGCGTTATGTAGATTAAACTAAGTAACTCTACGCATAAATTATTGCTGGGAAACGACTTTTTTTTTGGGGTGAAAAATCACGTTTTAAGGTAGGACTCAATGTAACACACTCAAAACATTATGCTGATGGATGGATTGAGTAGTACGGGGGTCGTGGAGTTGTTTAAAGTAAAAATCTTACATTACAAAATTGTATTAAAAAAAAACTTGTGAAAAACTTGGAACTTTGACCCCCAATATCTCTGTAACTAGAAGGTTACCAGATAATATGGTTCGGAACAAAAAAATAATCGCTATGAAGGGGAAAACATCGGGGAGGCTTTCGGCTTCGTTAAGGGTCTTGTTACACCCTTTATACTTCAAGGAATATTGTTTAAACAATACTTACATCAGTTTTGTCCATTGAGTAGTGTGGATAAAATGCCCTAGTTAACAAAACTTCTGATTGTGACTTTGGTACAGGTTTATCTATAAATGTAACGTTATCGAGTTCGACTCCTGCACACCTGGAAAGTTAATTATTGATATAACACGTGATATTTTTTTGCCCTTCTTATTATTTGTTATAAGCCTGATGTGTCCCACTGCAGGGCAAATACCTCCCTTTCCTCTTTCCATTTTTCTCTATTAATGGCTATTTGGGCCCAACCCTTTTGGTAAAAGTCCAGCTCGTCACGCCATCTCCAATTAGGCCTACCGCGTTGCCGGGTTCTGTTGTTCGGAACCAAATCTGTTGCCAGTTCTGATGCGACATGCGGTAGATGTTTTTTGCCCTTGTTAATTGATAAAGACTTGTACCGGTTAACCATCATCATCATCTGCCTAGCCTTTTTGAAACTATGTTGGGGTTGGCTTCCAGTCTAACCGGATGCAGCTGAATCTGGTATTATTATTTTACATGGAGCGACTGCCTATCAGACCTCCACAACCCAGTTAGTACTAGGTAATACGGTACCCCTTGGTAAAACTGGTTGTCAGACTTTTTGGGCCACTGACTACCTGTAACGGCTGTCAAAGATCTATAAATGACAGCCGGGACCAACGGCTTAACGTGCTTTCCGAGGCGCTGAGGAAACCCGGTAATGGGTGGTCACCCATCCGCAGACCAACCTAGGCAAGCACGGCTTAACCTAAAGATCAATCCGAGCGGCTGTTATTATTTAGGGGCCGTCTCCACGAGCGAGAGAATCCGGCGATATTATCGTCGTGCCACGTATTTCTATACACTCTCTTAAGGGCCGTCTCCATGAGCGAGAGAATCGCGGCGATATTCTCGTATAGAAATACGTGCCACGACGATAATATAACCTAAAATTTTATATATAAATACAAATATAAATAAATATGAATAATATACTTATACAAATAGGTACATAATGCTAAGATGTATAACTAATAAAAATATATACATACATATGTACATAATAAATTATAATTAAGAGGAAAGGTAATGCTCTGCGTACTTCTATCACGGTTTCACTTTTATTATAACAAAACTGTCTACTTCTTGTTGACAATTTTTTAGCACCAGAACATGGCTTTCTGACTCTCTTTATCCTCGCCCTAATATCTTATGTAGTGGTTTATGGAAAAAATACTTTCCCGTTTGTACGCACACATACACAATCATCTCCTAAGTTATTATGAATTCTCGGAAACCATTATTTTTTGTCATCTCTCATAAATGTTTATTTCCTCAAACATGAGAACACTTCAAAGGGCTTAAATTGAATGACATCTAAAAATATATCAACCTTTATCAGAATATGAGGCTAGAAGTGCCTTTATTGTTATTGTCTTTTTTGAAATACATATGTCGCAATATAGTTTCAATAAATATTACTATAAGGATACATCATGACTTCCGCATTTCGTTCAAGTAACTTCAAAAAGGAAGAGGTTATGTAAGTACATTGTTTTTTGGTGTTTCGGGCACTGGCAAAATTGGACAAATTATAAAAAGATTGACAATTCAGTTCACATCGAAATCTAATATTATTTCATTTTATAACATTCAGGTTCTGCGACTGCATTTGCATTTCTCAAAAATATTTAATTCAAGAAGCTTGCTAGCTTATTGAATTAAATATTTTTCAGTAGATATAACATTTCTTCAACAAATATTTGGTGTCTTAAAAAGCACTTAGTGCATAAGAAACACGTTCAAAAAGTAATTTGCAGAAAGAATAGAAATATTTTTAAATAAGAAATATTACTGTGAAAGCATCATCAGAATTTTTAAGACCTTAATGTACCATGTTTTTGCACAAATAAAATTATTCTATTCTATTCTCTTCCTTATTAATTCCCTATTTTTACTACCCCACCGTCCCCACCCCCTCAATGCTTCGGAAAGCCTCTTAACGTTCGTTGGTCCCAGCTGACATTCGTAGATCTTTGACAGTCATCACTGTTAGTCACAAGTCTGACCAAGGGATATCGTGTTGCTCAGCAACTGGTAAGGTTCAGGCAAATGCTCCATGACAGCACGTCAGCTACATAAAGTTAGAATAGAACCCGACCCCATTCATCATCATCATCTGCCCAGCCTTTTCCCAACTGGGGCTTCCAGTCTTAGTCCAAATACCAGTATTTTACATGGAGCGACTGCCTATCTATCAAGGTTTCCGAAGCTAGCGAATAGCTAAATTTAAGTGGCAGTGGGCAGGGCACATTGCTCGCAGAACGGATGGCCGATGGGGCCGAAAAGTCCTGGAGTGGCGACCGCAAACCGGAAGACGCTGCGTTGGAAGTCCTCCCACTAGGTGGACCGATGACCTTGTAAAGATTGCAGGGATCCGCTGGATGCGAGTCGCACGGGACCGGTCAATGTGGCGACTCTAGGGGAGGCCTATGTCCAGCAGTGGACGTCTTTCGGCTGAAATGATGATGATGATGATGATTGCCTATCTGACCTTAAGGTAAAACCGATATAGAAACCCATTATGGTAAGGTAAAATGCTAGGCTGATGTTGATGGTTTAGGCGCAATAATATTATGTTATAATACCTTACAACTCCTTGAACATTATTAAACTGCGCTGCAACGCAACTAACACCATTCACTTCAACGATATTCAGAATCTGTTGTTCCATAACACTGATCCTCAGTTTCCTAATAAATTTTGGTGTTGAGATCCCATCGTGGTTCCGTGATAGTGTACTGAGTTGGATGAGAGAATCCAGGAATGTCACCCAGTCATCGTCCCATTTAACGAACGCTTTTTGGCGATCGAGAACTGATGCTTGAATGGACTGGAACTTGTTTCTGGAAAGAAGGATATAAATTATTAGTAGTGCTTAACATAAAAACAGTATTAATAGTAACTATTTTAAATTTTGTAAATGTTCTATTGTATTGAGCCGATCAGACAGAACTTTATGTCTATGTAATCTTACTACTATTATAAATGCAAAAGTTTGGATGGATGGATGTTTGTTATTTAATCACGCCAGAACGGCTGAACGGATCTGGAGTAGATTCTCCTTATATCTCTTAGGTTTGAAAAGATTCGTCTGTCATACAGACTTAAAAGGTAAAAACCTAAAGTATTAGTTTCGGAGTCATTACATCATATAATCATACATAGTCATCACACCTACATTAAAATTTTTGCTTAAAAAAAACAGAGGAAAATAAAACAATTTAGGATGCTACAATGAAACACATTATGAACCACAAAAAAAGATTTAAAACATTATTACAGCAGTCAGAAAATTATAATGCAGGAAACAAATGAGGATCGTCAACTTAAGTCATGTCATTGAAATAATCCTCTTTTCCGGGATTCATTTTAAGGGTAGGTACACAGAGCACAGAGACAACTCGACGGCAGCTGTTAAGGCCGTTTTTTTTTTTTTTTTTTATAAAACGTTGCCCCACACTAGGAATTTCTCCTGTATCGTGGGTGCGTTTACAAACATTTAAGCTCACATACACAAACAACCAGACCCGGAACAACTACCTGTAGGCCATACAAATAATTGTTCCGTGCGGGAATCGAACCTGCGACACGCAGTGCAGTAGCCAATCGCTCAGCCACTGCGCCAACCGTGCCGTCAATTGTCAACATTTCTGTACAAAATAAATGTGTCACCGTTTACTGCCACTAAGACACTAAATTTGATGGCGTATAGAAATCAGAGAGGCTCCTCTGACTACCTCGTTGGTCTAGTTGTCGTGAACTGCTGAGCATGAGGTCCTGGGTTCGATTCCCACGTCGGGCAAAGTGTTATTGGGTTTTTCCATCAGCAATTTCTCGGTAGCAGCCACGAAGTCTGGATTTGTGCCCGTATGATGAAAAAAAAGAAAAATGTAGAAATTGACCCACATTTAGCCAGCTATGTGGAAGTCACTTAGAATAGGTATATCCTATTAACATAAACCGGGCGGCACAAATACAGACTCTGGGCTGCAATTAAGAAATTTCTGATGATGTACACATTTCGCCAGTTATATTTAAGGTCCATGTAATAGGGAGCGAGCTAATTACCATCAACCGGCACAAATCCAGAGTCCATGGCTGCTACTGAAAAAAAGCTAATGGAAACACTTTGCTCAACCTGGGAATCGAACCCAGGACCTCATGAGAGCAGTCAGACACTAGACCAACGAGGTAGTCAATACCGACCAATAGACTAGAAAAAACAAGGGGTGTTGTGTTTTAGAAAAGGATGGCTTATACGTAGAGAATTCCCGAATCTTGGTATCACGGGATCCCGGTCGTGTTTTAGTCCCGAATTTTCGGGATCAAACTTAACAACGCTCGGGATGTTCGAGAGTCATACAATTTTTTTAACCGGCGTTTTGAAGGTTAGGTAATAACTTAATTACATTGAGAAAAGAACAAAAACAACTGATAAAAACTGATTTTGACATGGTATACTGACTTTTTGTTACCAATACATCGAGATCTTGGGATAGTGACCGATACCGGGATTAAAAAGGACCGGGATCGAATCCTCTACTTATAAGGCGTTTCATGAGAGAAGTTGTGCGCTCGACGCAGTGTAATAGTCCTCCCGTCTTTTCAACTGACGACACGGTAATTCCGAGCTCTGTAGTACGGTACTAGGTACCTATTACATTGTTTACATTATGTATTTTCTTCAATTTTATGTTGCAAGTTTTATGAGGGATAAAAGCAATGACAAAATAATGGTTTGGACGTAAATTGGCTACTATTTTTATGTTGATGCTGGGATTAAGCGAAATGAAGTCGGTACATTACCTGATAATGACTTGCGCAAGGAAACTTGGTTTATGTCTTAAACGTGCTAAGGTTGTTTTTTACTTTTTCAAAATGAAAGTAAGTGTAGCCTTTTTAGTAAACTTAAATGCTGAAAATACTAAACACCTTTTACTTGAAATGGTACTAGATGATTAGATGTTATTGAATATATGTTGACGAATGGAGAGGGAGAGGAAGACCAAAGAAACAATGGATGGATTGTGTGAGGAATGATATGAAAGTTAAAAGAGTAAATGATAGCGTGACGGTTGACAGAAGAGAATGGTAGAAAGAAACGTGTTGCGCCGACCCCAAGTAAGGCTGTATACAGAAAGAAAGCTGGAAACTTATAAGCGCTTACCGGCGCTTGACAGCGCTGGTCCGTTCTACACAAAGGAAGCAGGTTGAAGCAGACCAAGCAAAATTTCGGACTCATCGGACGATCAAGCGCCGGTAAGCGCTTATAAGTTTCTAGCTTTCTTTCTGTATACAGCTTTACATGGGACAAGGGTAGGAAGATGATGATGGTACTAGAAAATTAAAAAGAACTTAATCATCGGTATTGCTGGGTCACTTCTTCTTGCCACTAGAAAGTGGCGAAGGGCAAGCGTTTTGGAGGACTGTCTCATGAAATTGACGTTCAAAAACGTCAATTTCATGAGACAACGCTGATTATCGGCCTAATTTTAATTAATGACTTTGATTTTTAATGGCAATTATTGCCATCGAAAAACAAAATAAAACTCATTAAGTAAAACCATGTCTATGGTTTTCAGTATTTTACACATTTAATTACAGTATTCTTATCAAAGTGAAAGCATGAAAAGCATACAAATTTCTTTATTTTCGTTTATTTTGAAATAGCATACAAACACTAAATGGAAAAATATTAAAAAGATAGCGTGACGATTGACAGAGGAGAATCGAAGAAAAAAACGTGTTGTGCCGACCCCAAGTAACACGAAACAAGGGATGAAGATGATGATGATGATGATGAATTTAACAAGAATTAAACAGAATGTACCAAAATACAGGGTGTAAACAGACCCTTCACATAACCGTCAACCAAGCATTCTGTACATCAAACTAAGTAACTTTACGCAAAAATTATTGCTGGGAATCGACTTTTTTTTTGGGGTGAAAAATCACGTTTTACGGTAGGACTCGATGGCATGATGGAAGCACTCAAAGCATTGTGCTGATGGATGGATTGAATAGTACGGGGGTCGTGGAGGTGTATAAAAGCAAAAATCTTACATTAAAAACAGGTATTCAAAAAAAAACTTGTGAAAAAGTTGGAACTTTGACCCCCAATATCTCCGTAACTAGAAGGGTCCCAGGTATGTTCTAGAACAATAAATCGGTTGTTTGTAAAGTCGGTTTACTGATGATAGTTGAACGTGACAACGTCATAAGAAAATACTGATGGAATGGTTGCATTTTTCAAAAAATGAATGTGCGTTGAGCAATTGTTTTATGGAACGCCTCAGAGCGAGGTAACGCATGTTTTTTCGTGAGTGCAGCCGGCTCCATCGAATTATAAGACGTTGTCACGTCAAAAAATTATCACAAAGACGGGGAGAACAAGTACCTTTCGGTTATGTTAAGGGTCTATTTACACCCTTTATGGGTAACGGTAACTTACTTGTAAGAATATCCCCTTGATCTCAAAATCTTATAAACATCATCACGGTCCAATATTATTTCTTCTTCGTCTGATTCTGTAGTTTCTGTTTCCTTATAAAATTTGAGAACTCTTACACTGCTCACAATGCCACTTGCAATGCGGATGTCATCTTGACTGACCTTAAATGTAAAAGAGAAATATCAACACTGATGATCAAGTTATATCGTTAATCGTTGATAAGGCAACATTATGGACATAAATCCTACCAATGCCAGTTATCTCTACTGGCATTGGTAGGATTTATGTCCATATGTTCATAAGGATATTTTTATATGATTTTTAATCAAATAAAAAAAAATGTGTATATTATTTATACCTAATATTTATTTTTTGTATTTTTTTTTAAATCGCTGGAAAATATATGGAAAATTTGGTGGCAGTATTTATGTGTCACTGCCCACACTAAAGTGGTGACATTTCTGTATAAAAAATAATTTTGTTGGTGGCACGTATACTGCCTCCACCTTGAAAAGGGTATGACAAGTGACTACATGAAAAGGTGGCCACGTTGATATTTGAACAGTGCCGTCTTGCTCACTCATGCTAAAAATCGCATCTATTGTTCCATTCTGAATGTGTGAGCTCACATTATTCAGCATGAATACTTTTCCACACGACCTACGTACGATGAAGAAAAAGGTTACGATAAAAATCTTAGTCTGCCTCTCTTTCTTTCTTTGCCTGTCTTTTGACTGCCTCATTGGTCTATTGGTAGTATTGTGACTACTGAGCATGAGGTCCTGGGTTTGATTCCCAGGTTGGGCAAAGTGTTATTGGGTTTTTCCATCAGGAATTTCTCAGTAGCAGCCATAGAGTCTGGATTTGTGCACGGTTGATGGCAGTAGGCTCGCCCCCTATTAAATAGGTCTTAAACATAACTGGCGAAATGTGGGCGTACTACCTACTACTTCTAAGGTACACAACTGCCTTAAGGAACATAGTTGGAGAATTGAAAGGCGTGCAATTGGAGAGGCAGCTAGTAGTGGACTGCTAGGCTGATGATGATGAAGAGTGGGTATTTTGGGGGACTGTCTCATATAATTTTTGTTGTTCCAAAAGTGATAATTCTCAGCCAGATTTGGGTAAATGACTTCTTTTATAATATTAGTGAGTCCTTACAGGAGTAAAGAGAGGTCGTTGCCCTGCCAACGGAAAATAACATGCCCTCATTTATTTGAAAGTGAAATAAATTGGTACTAATTCAAATAGAATTGTGTTTGACTTTAAAAGATCTAGATTTAGAGACTATCACAGCTTGCCCTAAATAAAAACAATTTAAAGGTTCAATTAATTTTAGACGGTACCTACAGTTACAGAAATTAGGGCTCAAACAAGCCTCAATTGGTTTCAAGTTTCCTTATTTAATCAAAATTTTACCGCATTGAAACCTCTCAAAATAATTATTTAGATTTTAGTTCATGCTACAACAAAGATATTCTAGTCTTTTGAAATTGATACTTGTGCCTTTTTGAAACTAAGCGACACCCACATGAATTTATTTATTTATATCTCCTCTTCTATCTTAATGTAATGTCTTATTAAGTATTTTGTGTGTACATAAATAAATAAATAAAGATACAATATAGGTCACAGTTATGCAAAGGTTCTTTTAGTGTGTTCCTTCAATTAGACCACAGCTTGCACATAAAACTAGGTGTCAACACGGAAATTAGAAAAAAATAAAAATATTGCAAAAAATAAAATAAAAACAAAAAAAATCATTGATGACAAGAAAACATAAGTAATAAAATTGTTTCACATACAAATTATAATAATTATTCTACATTTATTGCAGTGGTCAGTATTTTTTTGTATTTAGAGATTGGGAGGGTTATGTCCATGTCATATCAATAACATGTCATTTCCTTGCACTGTTGGAATTACGTCTCTCGGTGTTGAGTCGTCCATATCTGCTAGCCTTTTCCCAACTATGTTGTGGTCGGCTTCCAGTTGAGTCTAACCAAATGCAACCAGTATTTTACATGGACCGACTGCCTATCTGACCTCCACAACCCAGTTAGTACTGGGTAATACGATACCCCTTGGTAAGACTGGTTCTCAGACTTTTTTTGGGCCACTGACTACCTAACGACTGTCAAAGATCTACAAATGACACCCGGGACCAACGGCTTAGCGTGCTTTCAGAGGCACGGAGGAAACTCGGTACGTAATGGGTGGTCACCCATCCACAGACCAACCTAGGCAAGCACGGCTTAACCTAAAGATCGACCTGAGCGGCTGTTATTATTTAGCCACGAGCTCCTCCAAATGCAACTGAATACCAGTATTTCACATGGAGCGACTGCCTATCTGACCTCCACAACCCAGTTAGTGCTGGGTTAATTGATACGAACAGGGCGCTTTTTATTAAGGTGTTCATTTTGTTTTGCCAATACTAAAAACGGATAGTAGTCTTACCTCAAATTTATTGCTACCCCTGTTAATAGCAATGCAGAGTCGGAGTGGAGAGTCTGGTTTCAAAATAACTTCACTATGGAAATGAATATCTCGAAAAACAACAGACTGGTCCTTATAGTCCTTCCCAATATGCATGGCTAGGGTTTCCCAAACAAGGACGAGGACTGCTGATTCAGGAAGCACGTTGACACCTATAAAATAAAATGCAATTTAAAATGACTGATTTAAGGAAAGTTAAAATGGTAGGAGTAAAATATTTTGGCTGCGCTTTTGCAATGCACACTGCGTTTCTGCGATTAAACGCATGCGGGTGCCGCAATTTTGAACGAAGAGAGAGAAGTTCATACTTTGATCAATTGAAACCTTTTTAAGTCTTATCCCTGAGATTTCGTTATGATGTCCTAAATAACTGTTTATTTATTATTTCATGCTCATTATTAATATTGTTTTTTGCCTGAATTTATTAAGAGAAGCTCAATAGAGGATTCATTCTTAGAAAACACAGCGCTTTCATTTCATTCCGAAGAAATCTTCTGCATCAAATACTTCTTAATAATATCCTGAGAATCTTCTCCGAACTATTCTTCAAGTTTGCATGACTTACCGTCTCTTATATGTCCTTCCAGGAACTCGTAATCATCGTCCTGAGTAGATATTGCAACGTTGCGTTCCATTGCTGTTCGAACTTCATCCTTTTCTAGGAAAGACAGCTGTGGCCTGCAAGTGTAGTATGTTTGAATCTTCAATGTGGATGGAGCTATTTGGAATGCTCGCTGTAGTTAATCCTTTGTACTACGTATCGTATCGCTTGGATATGATTTAGATATAGCATTCCTATCTATCCAAGAGATACGATTTCGATGTCGGCGTTTATATTGGATGTAAAAGTACGTAACGAAGTCGACTTGTTCTCCCCATGATTACGATTTTTCTTTTTTCTAGACCATGCTATATTTTGCTGATGGATTCATTGAATTTTACACGGTGGTCGACATTTACAAACTTATATTTAAAAAAAACTTGTGAAAAAGTTGGAACTTTGACCCCCAATATCTCCGTTACTAAGAAGTTCCCAGGTATGGTCTAGAAAAAGAAATGATCGCAAAGACGGGGACAACAAGTGCCTTTTGGGTTATGTTAAGGGTCTATTTACACCCTTTATAATACTCTAGACATCATTACTGACTCATTTAATCTATAACTATCATCTAAATTTAAGTGAACCTAGAATTTACTTCCGAGTTTTACAAACTATAGAAACTATCTATTAAATGAAAACGTCTAAGCAGTGATTGTGTATGTCTATTTAAGCGAAGCGAAGTGAGTCAAATTTAACTTATAAGATTTTTTTACATAGTTTCGCCTGTGTTTCGATTAGGGCCATGCGCCAAAATATAATTCTTTTGAAAGGACATTTAGTACTGCATAATTGCAGTACTATAAATCCTTTTTAAAAATCCGCTAAATTGTGCGCCTACTAAGTAACACCACCCGTGCGCTAATAATCATAAATACATACAAAACGCGATGAAACCTTGTCAGCTTAGCCAACCTTACAAGCGAACACTCGGCATGGGAAATTAGGGACGCGACGGGATGTCAGCGGCATGACATGACGTCATGATAATTAAACCATAAACCGTTTATGAGCACGTAAAGCTAGGTTCAGGTTACACCGCAGTTTGGAGGCGACCTCGACGCATAAAGTAGAGAGAGTTACGTGCCTAAGCTCAGGTGAATGACGGTTGGTGAACATTTCAATGGTTATTGCGTGAAAAAAACGCAAAAAACGAGTAGTTTTATTTTATTTTAGTGGGTAGTGAAAAAACCAAAAGTCTATCTCGTGGTAAAAGATTCCCTCCACATAAGACATCTGCGTTGCTAGAAGCATCGCATTATTCTTTTTCAGAGAAAAAAATACAAAACAAAAACAACAAATTTTGTAAAAGCAGATACCTACGTATATTTTTTAGATACGCACCCGTCAGTTTTCATATTCATCTGCGTATTAAATAATTATCTCTTACTTCGGTGAAGGAAAACATCGTGGGGAAACCAGCATGCCTGAGATATCTCTCAAAATATAGAAATATCTTTCTCGACGGCATGTCAGAAAGATATTTCAGAAGTCAAGTCAAGCCAAGTCAGAAGCCCATGTTCGGCATAAAAACTCTGACACCAGGTTAGGCACTAACCACACGAAAAAAAAGTAGATACTATAACTAAAATATTGTCAAAAAATGGTTCTAACCACACAAGGGCAGAAACTACAATACGCCACCTGCTATTATGATAAAAAGAATATCAAATAAAACGAAAATATAATTACTTACCAATCTTCACTGTGCTCCCATTCCACAAAATGCGACAAAAGAGGCGTTTCAGTAGACACAGGGAATTCTATCTTAGGATAAAGAACATCTACCCTGGGATTAACACCAGCCTCGTAAAGTCTGAAATTAAATATCAATATTAAAAACAAGGTTATTTTCATAGTCTGGAGGACGGAGCATTTGTACCTAACAAATGCTGTCCTTGAAAGTATCTTGTAGAAAGTAGAAGAGATTATTGTATAAAAGAGTTCAGGCGTTAAAGATACGAATCAGGTTCTAGGAATTTTGTTTTATCTGACGGCAAACTTAGTTTGAGAGAAAGAGTCTTTATGTGAACTTCAGACACTTTCTCGAAAATGTTGTAATAAATGTATGAATCTTGTACTTTCTTTTGTGAATACAAAAGAAAAGGATTTAAAATAAATTGTATACTACGCATGTTTTTTTTTCTCGATTCAGAACTTACATCAGCATTATAATTAGATATATTATACCGACACAATTTTTTATTTTTTATTTTTTTTTACTAGTCTTTATTAGCAAAGTACAAGACACATTAAAGTACACATAAAAAAGGGGTATTTGTTCGATCCTTGTTTATTTAAGAGAGTCTTAAGCTTCATTAGTTTTTTGCCTTCTACCCTCAGTTCTGGAGGGCGTTGAGCAGCCATTTTGGTGCTGCAACGAGTCGACGTTCGACTACCGGGAATCAGGATCGAGTTGCCATGCACGCCGATGTGTCGATTACCACATTATATAACCTGACTCTTCGTCTTCTATTGCGATATAGTGCTTTAATTATTATACTACATATTATTGGTCCAGAGGTCTTCAATGCTACTGGTAAGCAAGCAGGTTTTGGTTCGAAAGTATTTCCAGATTTTTTCGTCACGAAATTCTCATTAGCAGCTCCGAGTCTGGATATATGCGGCTGATGGTATAAGGCTCACCACTACATGGGCGAAATTTAGGTGTGCTATCACACGCTTCAGGGATTACAAGCTTTATGTTATGTGACTTAAGGTACTATTTTCTAACTCACTTCCCAACAGCCTCCAGAAGAAACTTAACACCGTTAGTATTGCCACGTCTGGTGAGGGGTATATGCGTGCATTCTTTGTGAGACCTCTTTAGAATGGCCTGGAGTAACCCGTGTGGCGCTATCTCCACGACTACAGCGGTATCTGGTATCATCTTCGACATTTCTTCAAAGAGCACTGGTTTCTGTTGAATTACATGAAGTTTAGTTGACTAGATCATTAGTCTAGTGGTTGCAAGTACTACTGCTGAGCATGAGGTCCTGGGTTCGATTCCATGATTTGCCAAAACTTTATAGGGTTTTTCATCGGGATTTTTTCAGTAGCTGCCAAGAAGTCTGAATGTATGCCCGGTTGCTGGCAATAGGCTTTATCATAACTGGTGGTATGTGTGTGTCCTAAAACGTATACCTCTGCCTAATCCTTTGGTGATTGCAGGTTTGATGTCTTGTTATATTACGTATAGTTCATCGAAGAAGTTTGGGAATGGTACCAACGCTATGTGTGATATTTGGAACTAACAAAGTTTCTTGACAAATTGTTTAGCAAAAAAAACTAAAACTGAACGTAGATTCTACCTTAGCAGACAGATGTGTGCTAGGGAGTTTGTTGCGAGACTTCTTCCCAGATACACCATAATGAAGATATGAAGTCATTTTCGAGGACATTTTTGCATAATGACGTCATCATCTGCCTAGCCTTTTCCCAACTATATTGGGGTCGGCTTCCAGTCTAACCGGTTACAACTGAATACCAGTATTTTACATGGAGCGATTACCTATCTGACCTCCACAACCCAGTTAGTACTGGGTCATACGATACCCCTTGGTATGACTGGTTGTCAGATTTTTGGGCCATTATCATTTGGACTACCTAACGACTGTGAAGATCTACAAATGACACCCGGGACCAACGGCTTAACGTGCTTTCCGAGGCATGTAATGGGCGGTCACCCATCCACAGACCAACCTAGTCAAGCACGGCTTAACCTAAAGATCGACCCGAGCGACTTTTATTATTTAGCCACGAGCTCATTTTTGCATAGTGACGTATAGCAGGTAATTTTGACGTTCAAAAAATAGTATTGATTTTGGCACTGTGTTCGAGACAGTTCCGTAACCATAGTTATTATTATTATTTTTTTTAATCTTTGCCCCACTAAGAATTTCTCCTGTATCGTGGGTGCATTTACAAACATGTAAACTGAAATACATGAACAGCCGGACCCGGGACAACTACTTGTAGACCTTACAAATATTTGTTCCGTACGGGAATCGTACCCGCGACACGAAGCGCAGCAACCAATCGCTCAGCCACTGTGCCAACTGTGCAGTCAAAATAATTATTAATTTGATTTTGAGGCTACTTTACTCATGTATTTTTATTTCTGTTTCAATTATCACAGAAACTAAATACGTAGTCATAAAAGAAAAAGTGAAGACTTACCAATAAATTATTGGTATGGTATTCAGCAGACGAAAACACAGCATTGGCTTCGCTCCACCTGTCTTGAGCGACTGAAGTTGATATCCATTTACTGCTTCGTTTTTTTGGGCTTTTGATCACTTCTCGTAAACGTCTCAGTAACTCAGGACCTGGAAAAAATAGCTCATTAATAAACGTAAGATTTTATGGGTTTGTATAAATCTGCTTCTTTATCGTGTGGTTAGTGCCTAACCTAGTGTCAAATTTTTTATGTTGCCCATAGGCCTCTGACTTTGCTTTACGTGCCGTCAAGAAATATCTCTCAGGCATGCTGGTTTCCTCACGATGTGTTCCTTCAGCGAATCAAGTGATAACTATAAAATCAGACGTGCGTGTCTTGGGTTCGAACTCCCGACCTCTGTCTTGACAGTCCGATGGTCACACACCCCTAGCCTACCTGCTAACTATAAATATTAGATTCCATCTTTTCAGAAATAAAGAAATTCAAAAATAGTCAGAAATAATCTCAAGTACTGGCAGCTTTGAAGGTAAACAAAATAATAATAGAATGAAACAAAGCAAACGCAAAAGAGGTAATGGTCCGTAATCCGCAAATCCTGAAGATAGGTACCTACCCTAGTGCTTTCCACCTAAGTAGTATGTATTTGCAGAGGTTATTGTGTGGTAACAACATTTTGTTATAACAGGCTTTTTAGGTTTTTATGAATTGTTAAATATTTCAGTATGTGTCTATGTAAAATTTTAAATTGATTACAATGGAACGAGATGAATTCGTAGTCAATAAAAAAATTGACTATGTAATCATAAATGTAAAACTGCATTAGCAAAAAAGATTGTTTTGGGGATGGCTCCACGTATTTACAGTAAAATTCCAGACGCCATAAAAAAAAAACTAAATGTCACAAATTTCAAAAAACGAATGAAACATTTCTATTCGATAAATGCTATTACACTGTTGACGAATATTTAAATGACGAATTAATTTACGACTATTATTATTTAAAATTACAAATTTGTACGCCTCTAGGCATAACATAGCGCCCTGTTTAACTAACCTAATATCTGTATTTATTGTGTACCTATGTTAACAAATAAATAAATGATTGATTGATTGATTGATTAACAGTCAATAATATTATCACAATACTAAATATCTGAAGTTTTAAGTTTTATATAGTAAAAGTAAATGCATTTATTTTTTACTTTTTTAAAAGCTTGAAATTGTACGTACGTACAAAACGTACTAGAAAATTCTGATTGATGCTTGAACAGAAAAACTCGCTTTCAGTTTGTTTTTTTCTATATTATCTGGCTTTAATCCATTGTTAAAATGTTCCTCTCAATTTTCAACAACCTGTAGTATCCTGTTCGATATTGATGCCCGGCTTTAACCGGGTTTTGAAACAAGGATAACCAGAAAGTAATATCCAGGCTCGCTATCCTGGCTCAGCAGTTACTAAAGCTATTTACACAATTCTACGAAATCATAAGCAAATAACATTACTGAAACTCAGTCCGTGGAGTAAAATGATTTGATTCGATTGAAAACTAACTTTGCTGGTTACATGGACTTAATACACAAGCCAAGATAGTAAAATCAATAATAGTTGTGCCCCCCACTACTAGCTCAAAAGCAGCGCCCCATTTAATTAAACTATCCCATTAGCTTACTATATTTATATCGAGGAGCTCGTGGCTAAATAGTAACAGCCACTCGGGTCGATCTTCAGGTTAAGCCGCGCTTGCCTAGGTTGGTCCGTGGATAGGTTACGTAACGAGTTTCCCCCGCGCCTCGGAAAGCACGCTAAGCCGTTGGTCCCGGCAGTCATTTGTGGATCTTTGACACTCGTTATAGGTAGTCAGTGGCCCGAAATTATGACAACGTCTTACCAAGAGATATCGTATTACCCAGTACTAACTGGGTTGTGGAGATCAGATAGGCAGTCGCTCCGTGTAAAATACTGGTATTCAGCTGCATCCGTTTGACTGAAAGCCGACCCTAACATAGTTGGGAAAAGGCTAGGCACACTAAACCCGGAATGATCACTAGTTTAGTATTTTTCTCGCAAAACTCAAAGCAGATCAAAAATATTGACAATATTTTTGATCTGCTCAAAAATATTGACAATATTTTTGATCTGCTCAAAAATATTGACAATATTTTTGATCTGCTCAAAAATATTGACAATATTTTTGATCTGCTTGGTAGCCATTATACTTCTTATGGCAAGATTATGAGCCATGCATAGATTAGTTTTGAAGCTAAGATAGTACCATTTAGATTATTATGTACTTACCACAGTGCGCGATATATCTCGAATGGTACGCAATATTAGCACAAGGTACTTCTTTGGCGAATATTCCACGATTCGTCAGTTCTGCGACGAACTCCTTCATTTTATCAGCTGGTCCCGATATCGTTGACGATTCGAAGCTGTTGTGGCAGGCTATGTCTATTTCTGGTGGACATTGGTTTACAATCTGAAAAAACACTTATAATTAAATATCACTGGGATTTTTTTACCTACAGATAACGACAATCCCATCGTTGTCTCAACCCTATGCATATCATGGCGGGCAGCACTATCGATCGGCAGGACAGCGACCGATGGAATATTATATTCGGGAGTGCGCGGGAAAATGACGTGATCTTTCAATTTCTTAAAATATACCGACGTGATGTTATAAGTATCCATGTTTTGATTTCAAGACCTACACTACGTCCGTAGTGTAGGTCTGCAATAATTGGTTGCTTCCTTTTCTGGAGAATTCACATTATATTATGCTACTTATGGCATTTATTGAAAAAATAGTCATTGATATAGCCTCAATTAAAATCCAAAATGCGACGGCCTTGTCATGTCCCAAAATTTAATACAATCAATGAAACTCAATTGTCAACTTCAATTTAATTTAGGACATAATTAATGATTCGTTGTGGAGTTCATAAAAGCATCTATTTCCAATACCTTCTCTTAAGTGTTTATAAAAACCTTACCGCTTGATACCCCACGCCAACAGCAGCCATAGATCCCTTTATCAGTTCTGTTTCCAGGCAGACTTTCCCGCGGCTATATGTGGCCAGAATCAACTCCTCAGCCGTGAAGGTATCGTCGTGGTACGCACAGGCCATTTCACCCAAACTGTGACCTGGAAACATTAATAAAATCAAATTATATGTATGACGAAACCGTATTGCAGCATTTTAGGAGCGACTGCCTATCTGACTTCTATAACACCATTATGTTATCTGGTGTATCGTGGTAGGTTATAGGTATGTACCTATAATACCGTGAGTCAAATCTCCCAAAGGAATTGAAAGGATCCGCTGGATGCGAGTCGCACGGGACCAGTCAATGTGGCGACACTTGGGGGAGGCCTATGTCCAGCAGTGGACGTCTTTTGGCTGAGATGATGATGATGATGAATCTCCCAAAAGCAACCTGAAGTCGAAACAATATGCGGGTCTGTTTGAATACCGCGGCCCTGGAACACAAAGGGCAAAGAAGGAAAATGGTTTAGTTAGTACAAGTCTGACACTCCCTTTCGCTCCTCTCAGAGAGGAGTCATTTGATGGGATTTCATCGTAAAAAAAGCCGAAACAATAGAACAAACTATGGACGCAGCTCCGGGCACCGGACTCCCACAGATAATGTACCGTATCTATCAGAGTTTAGTGTTCACAGCCATTCAGCTTTCATTCGGCTTTTGCGAAAATAACGCATTGCTTTTATACACGGCATTGATATACGATCGCTAAATTGATTTTGATTGATGCGAATAATCTGCTGAAAGTCTGCATATTCGCATTTTATTCCATTTATTCATTTAAATCAAACTAGAATGGACGTTTTGGTTACAACTATTAATATTCACTGCGATAGATCACTCTCAGGTCGAGTTAAGTGTTATTGGGGAATCGTTATGTCTATTAGGAATTTCTCAGAAGCAGCCCGAAGTCTGTATATGTGTCCGGTTCATAACAATAGGCTCGCACCCTATTACATGGCACTTAACACGTTCACACGAACTAGATTCAAGAGTTAAACAATCGTAGTGTAAGTATACTGGGTGTAAACGGACATCAAACTAAGTAACACTACGCAAAAAATATTGCTAGGAAACTTTATTTTTCGGGTTGGAAAATGACATTTTACGGTAAAACTCAATGTAGCACTCTCAAAACATTGTGCTGACGGATGCTTTGAATAGTAAACGGGTCATGGAGGTAATTAAAGTAAAGTCATTACCTTAAAACTAGTAAAAAAAACTTTGTAACCTCCAATATCTTCGTAACTAGAAAGTTCCCAGGTATGGTCCACTACAAAAAAATTATTTCGACGACGGGAAAAGCAAGTGCGTTTCGCCTTCGTTAAGGGTATTTTTCCACCCCCTTTATACCTATGGTTCATGGGTCAGGGAAAGGGTTAAACATATTAACTGGCAAAGTGGGAATATCTCTATGTACCTAGAACTGTGATGCGCCGAGAGGCGCGCATGCCCCGGCTGTTCCACACTGCAAGGTGTAGGACTCACGCCGGCGCACGGGCGCCTCTCCGACACATCGTAGATACGTATAACACACATTTTAAAGAACTTGATATTTTCGCGCTTACACACTAAGTTCAAAAGGATGGCTATTGAATCTTTAAAGTAGCTATCTAATACCTATTATCCTTAAATCACATATGAGTACTTACTTAATTGTCTATATTAGTAATGCACGCATATAACTATTTAAAAAAAAAAACTTTTTTTTTTTAAAAAAACTTTTTTTTTTTTAAAAAAACTTTTTTTTTTTTAAAAGAAACGTTGCCCCCCGCTAGGAATTTCTCCTGTATCGTGGGTGCGTTTACAAACATTTAAACTCACATACACAAACAGCCAGACCCGGAACAGCTACCTGTAGATCATACAAATATTTGTTCCGTGCGGGGATCGAACTCGCGACACGCAGCGCAGCAGCCGATCGCTCAACCACTGCGCCAACCGTGCCGTCAAATTTCGCGGATATTGGTGTGGGTTACACGTTTATTTAGTTTAAAACTTATTTTGCCATACTTTTTGTACTGTGTAACTGTTAAATGTCCCAATGAAGTAAATAAAATAAACCTCTGCCTAACTCTTCGGGGATTACAAGTGCTATGTGTTCATTTTTATTGCACGTTCTTTGAATAAACACACTGAAAATTTGATGGTATGTAGGCTCAGGTTCATCCTACATAATGAAGACCAAATTGTAGTAAATTACTGTAATGCACTTACCGATAATGTAATCAGGAACAATCCCCATCTCTTTAATGACATCAGTTAGTCCAATTTGTATCGCTCCGATGCCGACGAACGCGTTCAGGATATTGTCGAATATGGTATTATCTTGTTCTGTGACAATCCGAACGAGATCCAGGCCTTTTGGTTGTAGTACTTTGTGACATCTGTGAAAAATTTTGTAGAATACTAGCTTTTGCCCGCGGCTTCGCCCGCGTGGATGTCGTAAATATCCGATTACTTACCTTCACCCCCCTTTTTAACCCTTCGGGGGTAGAATTATCAAAAACGCCGAGACACGTATAAATTAATTTTCAATCGTCAGCCTAAACACAAAATTTGAAGATCCTAACTTCAAAACTGACAGACTTTCATACAAACTTCCATCCCCTATTTTACCCCTTTAGGGGTGGAATTCCCAAAAATCCTTTCTTAGTGGAAACCTTCTCTTCACAAAGAATACACCCTCCAAGTTTCATGTCTCTAGGACCAGCGGTTTGGGCTGTGTGTTGATATATCACCCAGTCAGTCAGTCAGTCAGTCAGTCAGTCAGTCAGTTTACTATTTTATATATATAGATAATGACAAAATAATAAGCTACATAGATTGATAACAATTATGTTTACAAATTTTATCATCCTTCAGCACCTCATCATCATTTGCCTAGCATTTTCCCAACTTTATTCTGGTCGGCTTACAATCTTACCGGATGCAGCTACCAGTATTTTATAATTGTTTGTTATGCGTTGTATGTCTATTTTGATTTTTTTATCATTTTGTATGATGTACGTCATGTACCTGCGACAACATTTTTTCAATATTTAAATATTTTGTCTTTCTTTCTTTATATGGAGCGACTTCATATCTGACCTCCACAACCCAGTTAGTACTGGGAAATACCCCCCCTCATCCTCCCCACGCCTCGCGTCTTTCCCATTGGTAAGACTGATTCTCAGACTTTTGGGCCACTGACTACCTATAAAGACTTATCCTTCAGCACCTATCGTAATGATTTGCTCTTAACAGAAAATCTCATGTTAACTGTTAAGATTATGAAAAATATATTGACAAAATATTTAAAAAAAACTTAGAACCTACTGTACATTATATAAAATCGGTGACAAGTATTATCGATTCGAACTCTTAATATGGCTGGCTCATAACTAAGAAACCCATCAGAAAAAGTAAAAGCCTGAAAGTTGATTGATTTATTCCCCCAATTTGTACTATAAAAAGCTGACACATCCTGTAATTTCCTCTAGTTACAAGTTCACGGAAATGATTAAATATTACAAGACGTCTAAAATCTTTTGAGGAAGCAGTCTTAAGTATTTGACCTTAATCGCTGTTCCGAGGGTAACAAAACGTTAACAAAAGCAATCTATCATGAAAAGTTGAAAACCGCTCCTTAACCCCTAAAAATGGCTTAACTTGATTTGGAATTTTAGTATTTGCGGTCTTTATATCACTTATTTTAATTACTGTACAAACGTACTATTACTGTACAAACATATACTACTTTTTTTTTTTTTTTTTTACGTTGTAAAATCATCAAATGAGTCCTCCCACCCAGAGCAGAGCGGTAGGGACTGTCAGACTTGTACTGACTAAAATCCACGGAGTCCTTCAGTAGCCCTTTATGTTCCAGGGTCACGGTAATTCTATGAGTCCCGCGACCAACATATACTACTTAATATACGTGCATAGTCTCTTACGACCATTTCGTGTAGCTGCAACAGTAAGGTTCCCCTCACTGCCCCGCTGAAAGTTCCCACTCTATCATCATCACCATCTGCCTAGCCTTTTCCCAACTATATTAGGGTCGGCTTCCAGTCTAACCGGATGCAGCTGAATACCAGTATTTTACATAGAGCGACTGCCTATCTGACCTCCACAACCCAGTTAGTACTGGGTAATACGATACCCCTTGGTAAGACTGGTTGTCACTTCTGGGCCACTGACCACCTAACGACTGTCAAAGATCTACAAATGACAGCCGGGACGGACGACTTAACGTGCTTTCCGAGGCGCGGAGGAAACTCGGTATGTAGTGGTCGGTCACCATCCACAGACCAACCTAGGCAAGCACGCCTTAACCTAAAGATCGACCCTAGTGGCTGTTATTATTTAGCCACAAGCACCTTCGAGACTCAGTCGAGATATTAATCTTAATATATCAAAATCAGTTATTTTTTTTTCATACCGTCTTCAGTGTAATACGATACCCCTTCGTGGTTGTCAAAATTTCCACTCTTAATACGTAATACTTATTAGATTGTTTAATTGATATTTAATTAAACTTCACACACACATAAGTTACAAAGGCGGTCCTAATGCATATAGGCGCCCCCTCAGCTGGAGCATTATTTTGCTGGTATAGCAACAGTTCATATTCGAGCATAACTCATCACTGAGTGAGGAGAACCGAGCAACATAGTGCGCAACCTTGATCGATTTACGTACAATTTGTAACAAATAATTGTGTCAGTACTACTCGTAAATTGAATATTGGATTGTTACATTACAGGCAAATGGTCCGATGATGGAGTACCTTTAAGCCTTCACTACCAGTCAACTTATTGTGGTGAAGAAATAAGATGGCAAGTGCTCTGTTTAAGAGGAACCTTATAATGTAATAATAAAAAAATGTTTTTGAAGAAACTCCAGGTACAAGATACCCAAGATACCATGAAATAGCAGAATTAGCCTTTAATGTTCCCACTGCTGGGACACAGTCCTCCTTTAAGTGTGAATCAAAGGACAAACCACCACATGTGCCTGGTTGGTGACTGTCAATTGTTCATCATCGAATTTTCAATTTTAGAACATGAAGTCTGAGAGTGGTCGTGATGAAACGATTTACGTGGAATTGAGCCTGCCTGGTGACTCATGAACTCAACAGCACGAACGACGACGGTGACTTGTAAGTCGCGACAATTACCACTGGGCCCTACTGCTCATAAAAAAGCAAGAAAATTAAAATTCATTTATTTCAAAAGGCTGACAGAGGCACTTTTTGAGCGACAACATAATATTATGCAAGTGACAGTCCTCCAAAAAGCCCACCCTCCGCAACTTCCAAGAAATATTCACACATCAACATAAAAGATGGTTCAAAATAAAGCCTGTTGCTTTACAAATCATGATGCTTGGACTTCGTATTTTCCATGTTTTTAAACCTCTGCATAAATTCGTTTCAAACATGAGATCTAAAAATAATCTGCTTTTTACACATGATGTAGCAATATAATACGGAGTTAATGTAACGAAAAGTAAGAGCTGCCTTGTGAATAATAATTTTGTGTAAAGAAAAAAATTATAGCACCTTAAGTGAAAAACGGTTTCGAAGTATTTGTTTTGTTTTAATTTTTGTTAGTTTTTCATTAGATGTATTTGAGTGTTTTATCTCAAGAATCTTTAACTTAAGCCGACTAAAAAATATTTTCTTAAGTGTACAGTCACGAGCACCAATATGTATACACTTTTCTAAATTTAAAAGCAATTTTCGCTGTGTGTGGGCACACACAGCTTGCTGCTTGCTTTTCTTGCTTGATAAGCAGTGCGCGATGTGGTTTCTTTTCGCAATAACAAACTTACAAAATTATTCCCTTTATTCATTTCTATACATTATTTATTATTTATTTATTTATTAAAACTTTATGCACAAGAACTGCACAATGGCGGACTTAATGCCGTACATTATGATTTACATTTTTAATAAAAAAATATAAAAAAAAAAACAAAAATAATTGTAGCCCACTGGTATCGGGAACAGGGTCCAAGCTACGCCGCGGTCAGGGCTCCAGAGAGAGGAACGTCTTAATAAAACGAGCCGTGTACAGGAGTACCGCTTTCTGTATCAAGCCCTTGGTTACTTATTATTATTATAAACTTTTATGTCTCATTTAAGGGGTGAATGTTCAAAAATACTTCCTTGGTTCGATTTCAGCGATTTTGTCCGTGCGCTATTTGACAATGAGTGAATTGGTCAAATCTCTTTTTTTTTTCTTAGCCTCTATTGTCCCACTGCTGGGCAAAGGCCTCTCCATAGCCTTCCACTCTTCTCTCCATGCGATTTTCTCTGACCAATGTCTCACAAACAGATCTAAGTCGTCACGCCAGCGTTTTCTAGGCCTCCCACGGTAAGAAGATTTAAAAAAAAAACAAACGTACTTGTGAATAGCAGCAGCAAATGTGGGAATCCTCATCAGATCAGCTCCCATGCCAGCCCATTGTGAACCCATGCCGCTGTACACAAACCATAGTGGACGTTTGACTCCTGGGTAGTAATCCACGCTCTCTGCTATGCTGACTGTTTCTTTATTTTCATTTGTGTCTGGGAAAGAAATAAACAGAACATAACATCAAGCCTGTAATCCCCGAAGGGTTAGGCAGAGGTGTAGCTATTACTATACACAAATTTCCCATGTAATAGGGGGCGAGCCCATTGCCACCAACCGGTCTCAAATCCAGACTCCGGCTGCTACTGAGAAATTTCTGATGGAAAACCCAAAAACACTTAGCCCGACCTGGGAATCGAACCCAGGACCTCATGCTCAGCAGTCGCACTTGCAATCACTAGACCTACGAGGCAGAAAAGAAATAGAAAGATGATGATTAACTGCTTTAGAACCTTTTAAAAAATTGGTTATGGGTGAGTGCTGTAGTCCATCTGTTTGATTATGTCCCACGCCCTCTCACAGAGAAGAGGCCTGTTCCCTGTATCCCAGCGATGGGAATATGATTAGCTGACTATGCTCAGTGTGCCTTGTAGTACAGAATTACATAGAAAGAATAGGGATGTTTCCTGTGTTAAAAAATATGATTCTATTTAGTCCGTCAGTTAGATTATCGAAAAATATTGGATACGTATTTTTTGTTTCATCAAATCAATAAAAATTGACGAAGATAAAACGCATCAAAGATCATGAGTGGGGGCCTGTGACGTCACTTTTCGGTAAAAAGTCAGTACACTGTACTTACAAGTATGACGTCATACGAGTTTTCGACGCACTGTATCGTCTTCATTTTTAGTTTTCATGAAAAAAGAAATAATACGTGTCCAATATTTTTTGGAAATCTATCTGACGGACTAATTTTTTTTTTCAGGAAACATCCCTATTCCGACCGGCTCATCCCATGCTGTGTGTATACGGATGACTTATTCAGTGTAAGTAGGCTCAAGAACAGCCTTCGAAAACTTTTCTTCTCCTGTTCAGCACCAAAATATTAAATAAGTATAACAGTTAACCAGTAATAACGAAGCAACTTTCAACAGTTAAAGACTAATGGCAACAATTTGTACTCATTACGCCTCAAAAAGTTAGTGTTGTCGTCCTTCAAAATGTTCGCTTAAAAATTAATCAAAAAAAAATTACCTAGCAGCGGCACACTTTGCCATTTGGCCGTGTAAAGTATTTTTTAGGACTTAAAAAAAATACAGGTGCAGTTGATAAGTCTACCTGGCCAGTTATTGAAATAAAAATTAAATATAAATGTAATGCTCGATGGAAAATTTCGC
The DNA here is from genome assembly GCA_963082995.1 of Noctua comes. NCBI lineage: Eukaryota > Metazoa > Arthropoda > Insecta > Lepidoptera > Noctuidae > Noctua > Noctua comes. The sequence continues at coordinate 15,140,355 of OY720279.1, read as the reverse complement.
CGCTTTTCTTGTATTGTAAATTTTCGTTCTCTTTTTGAATGGTTAAAGCTTCGTTATTTTTACCAACTTACCAAGAATTGTGAACCCTCGTCCAGTGTGTCCAGGAATATCGTTTTCGTAGACTTTGTGAAGCAGTGCAATCTCCTCAGGGTCAATGGGATGACTTTTCATTATGTCCAAAATTGTTTGTACACAAGATTCTTCTCTGCCCGAAGCTAACACGATGTGAGGGATTTGGGACTTGTATTTTTGAAGATTCTGCAGCCAATAGTAATGATACATAATTATTATTTTGTTGGAAACTTTGTTGGTGAACAAAATGATAATTCAATGAATAAAAATTGTGGTAGTTTTGACTCCAACCGTCAAATTGGAATATAAACTTTGCCGCCTGGCAGTGTCGAATGCGGTTATGAGATTACGATAATTCCTATAAATAAATGGTGATAAATAGCTTCCCATTGTCTCTTTGCACGTGCCATGTCCAACGTAGGCGTCGCCGCTTAGGTAAACACTGCAAAAATGTGTAGGTTGGACAAACGCCTACTCTAGACTCACGCCAGATGCGAAAACAAATTCGTATCAGCAATTCAATAATTCCGGGAATCGAGTATTCGATTTCAAGATCTCCTATTCTATTCTAATGTCTTTCATTATGTAACATAACATCACCCCTGTATTCCCCGAGAGGTACAGCAGAGGTGTACCTATAACAGAGCATTGAGTTGTGTTTAAGTCCCATTTAATGTTATTCCAGTGTGTTTTGCCCGAAATAACGTAAGGTGCTGAAATTAATATGGACAGTGGACACTGACACGGAGAGCCCTGGAGCGTTTTATGTTTCTTTTTTTTTCGGACGAGAAATCATCAAATGATCCCCCCCCCCGCTCTGGGCGGGGCAGAAGGGAGTGTCAGACTTATACTGACTAAAACCCATCCATGTTCCTTCTTTGCCCTTTTTTGTTCCAGGGCCGCGGTATCTCTTTCGAACAGTCCCGCAGCCCTGGAGGCATCGGCCCTTGCGGATCCCTTCTTTGTTGCTGACATCTTTTTGAGGCGCGCGTGGAACACGTTGGTAGAAAGCAGTGACTGAGTGGCGTCAAAGGACTGGGAAAAGAAATATAGGAGCCCTGTTTCAAGCTTTCACGGTTTACACATATACTGTCACTTACGGGATATCTTCCGTGATTGTTCATTATTTTGAGCTCCCGATATTTCGGCGCTGTTGGAGAGGATGGCTTCAAATTGTCAAGTACGTGGAATCCAGTTTTGAGTAAGCTCAAGAGTAGCAGCCGGTGTCGTAATAAGGACTCCACAAAACCTGGTGATATTGTGAGTGTGTTTTGCCGTGACTTAGTGTCGAGTTCCAATAGTGCGCGTAGCAAAAGACAAAGAAAGAGGGTAGATAGATTTGTCTGCTCTTAACAATTTATTTTTCCATCCACCCGCATTCTCCAGTCAACCCGCGATCATGGCGCTTGCAACAGCGCCGAAATATCGGGAGCTCAAAATAATGAACAATCACGGAAGATATCCCGTAAGTGACAGTAATATAGGAGCCATCGGGAAAAAATCTGGAGTAGGCTGAAACGTGGAAATCTGCACAAAAAAGAGAGGCCTAACCCAGCCGGGTGTGAATTTAGGGTGCGGATGATGAATTGGGGGCTATCCTATTGCCAACCGACCGGGCACAAAATACAGATACATGCGGTGAAGTGTAGTATTTCTTAACATAAAAAGAATAAGTTACGATACCTTCTCTTTATAATGTCCCTTCAAGACAATATGAAAATTGGCACCAGTATAGGAGAAATTGTTTAGTGCAGTGAATCCTCTATCAAAATCAGCATGTTCTGTTACGACCTGTATTCTTCCATCTTTGACTGCAGGGATTTGATCCTGTGGGTCGTTGTAGTGCAGGTTGGCTGGTAATTTTCCTTTGTGGTACGCTAGGCAAAGCTGAAAAATAAAAAAAAACAATAAAAATCAATAATATAATATAATGTCGGATTCGGTCATTAGTACGGACATAAAATTAATCGCAATTCAAGTGTGCTGGTGGTGACGTCACGCGACCTACCTACAAGTCTACCCACACTACCACAGCGTGTTTCAACAGGGCCCTGATGTTCAACTCGAGGCGAGGGCGACAGTCAATGTCTGTCATTTACATTATTTTTGACCTGCTTACACCACAAGTAATAATCATGTTTTAAACATGTTTAAAGCTAATCATATTTATTGTTTGTTTAGCCATTTTATAATAAATTCAAACTACTCTGAATTAAAATGATGCAGAAACAATAGAAACAATAATTACTAAAACAACACATTATTTTAAATACAAAATTATTCAATATGATTTGCATCAATGCGTAGTAAAATATTAATTTCAACTAATTTATTATTATTTATATAAAACATGTGATGTAATGACCTGTTAAGTATGTTGTGTGTGCATAAATAAATAAACATGTAAATTAAAAGTAAATTCAATGCAGTAACGTGTTATTTTTGTAACAGGCAACTTCTACTACTTTCGATTGAATGGCAACACTTTATAAATAACGCAAAAAAATAAATATGTGTATGACTAAATACAATTTAAAAGTACTTGTATTTATGTTGTGTTTCTATTAACTATATTGTTTTACCTTGGCCAGAGGTTAAGTATTGCAGTACAACGTGGCAACGCCGCCAGTCTCTTAGGCACATTACCAGTTGAAAGCATTGAGGAGGAGTTTTTTTAATGCCCTTTTGTAGTTTGTTGTTAGTTTAGGTTAGTTATTCCAGTTTATTTAATCGTTATTAATGGGCTAGGGCGGGTCACGTGAGCCGCATGGATAACGACCGCTGGGCAAAGGTCTCAACATGATGGGTGCCTGAGGATGGACAGCGCCGTCGAGGCCGGCCCAGAAAACGGTGGCGAGATGATTTAGACGCGCATCACGAAGGCTGGTTCGAGGTGGCGCTGAAGAAGAGTACCTGGAAGGATATGGGGGAGGCCTTTGTCCAGCATGCAGGGACAGACAAGGCTATTAAAAATAAAAGTTATAATGTATTTAGTTAGTCTATCAAAGTGATTGATGTTTCTATATTGGTTTCCATATAAATTATGCTTAGAAAGTGCTTGTGCAAGAATGAATTGGTTTCAATTTTCTTTTCTTGCAGAGAGGGACCTTCAAGAAACCGCACTGTCATGTTGTTAAAACTTCTAACCAATCCTCGTGTTCACTTCGTCTTCTATCTCGCTCGCTTTCGTATTGCCAAAACAAGATAAACATACGACTTGTCGAATGGAAATCGAATCGAAGCTTTTGTGAATACAGGGGCAGAACCGATATCCCTAGTAATTTGATAACGTTTTATCTAACAGTAAGATTTTATTTATTAATAACTATTTTTCTCTTCTATTACTAACTTTATACAATTATTAATTAAAAACTATTAAATATACAAAATTAACAATAAACTATAAAAGGGCATCAAAAAAACTCCTCCTCAACGCTGTCAGCTGATAATGTGGCCAAGAAAATGGCGGCGTTGCCACGTTGTATGGTAACACTTAGCCTCTGGCCAAGGTATAAGCCGGCCGCTTGGATTACGGGAAGCGTCAACTAGGATTAGGATCCAAAGTACACGATACAGGAGAAATTCCTAGTGTGGGGCAAGGATTAAAAAAAAAAAAAAATAATTAAAAAAAACAATGAATTACCTTAGTAACAGCACACACTCCAGACGCTGGTTCACTGTTCCCCATATTAGACTTGACGCTTCCAACTTTAACTGAACCACCCTTAGCAAATATGTTACCGATTGCATTTAGTTCATTTTCATCAGCTTTCGCGATTGCTGTTAAAAAAAAACATACTTAAAAATATACCAACAACTCTTTGGTATAGTGATCGCAAGCGCGACGTTGAGCTGGATTAATGGGTTCGATTCCCAGGTCGAGCAAAATGTTATTGGGTTTTTCCATGAGTAACTTCTCAGTAGATAGCCACGGAGTCTGGATTTGTGCCCGGTTGATGGCAATACGATCGCCCTCTATTATTGGGACTTTAACATAACTGCGGAATCTGGGTGTGAGGTTCACCTCTGTCGAACCCTTCGGGGATTATAGGTGTGATGTTATGTTATGTTAGACCAACATTCTTATTTATTTTTATTTATTTATTTAGGAGAAACAAACAGTAACATATTAGAGGTTTAAAATAAGGCTTACATTGTAAAATAATATGATAAATATGCTACCCACAACGTTTTCCACAGATTACTTTAAATACTTAGTAACTAGACAGACGTATAGGATGTAAACTATTATAACAGTTATAATAATATATTGTGATGCACAATATACAACAAGTTACATAAACCGGGTACATAATTATATAAACATATGAATACATTCTTAAAAAAGTTACTGGGTCAGAGTGGACGTAGAAGGCGGGGACTAGATGTAGCGGTCAGCTTTGGAGAGGCCTACGTTCAGCATAGGTCTGCTATAAGCTATTTAGATTGATTGGTTGAATACTATTCACCATCATTACGAGTCAATGAGCATTCAATTTATCTTTCAAGAGTAATTCTGCCAACCGAATAGCAATTTAAATCGCAAATAAATTCTCAGACTTCCACGAATAGTAAAATGATAAATATTATTTGAAATAAATAAATATGTAATAAACGTTTTCATTATTTTGACTTTTATTTGTTTAAAATTCAAACATCAATAAATATCTCGGTAAAACAAAAATAAAACATAATTCATATTTATTTTAAATTAGTGTGCTGGTGATTTTATTTTACCCGACTACGACGAAGCCAAAAGGCAGGGTTATGATTTTAGCATTATCTATGTATGTATTTACGTATGTTCCTCCGTAACGCCTAAACTATTCTTCCGATTTTGATGAATAAGGTGTCAATCGATCCGTTATAATGGCCCGGGTAATATAGGCTACATTTTAACCGACTTCAACAATAGGAGGGGTTTTGTTAGAGCGTGATTTTCCAGTAGTCGGGTTTTTTATAGTAGTATACCACACAAATTCTTGTTTAGCTAATGTTTAGTTTTGCGCAGAGCACGAGACTTACTTCAATAAGATTTTTTTGTAAATATGAGGTCCCTAGACAAAATCTGAACAAATTATACAAAATGCTTCGTATGTACTAAGACTTAGACATATTTAAGCTTTTCGTCTTAACCAGTTAAATACATGTTTGACTTTTCCAAAGCCCTCTATTTTAATCACTACAAAAGAAATCTGGTGTGGGCTGAGCTGTAGAGCGCGGTCCCGATTTATGTGTAGAATGTATCATCCAAATTGTCATAAAATGAACTACGTTACCTGCACCATGAGCTTCAACATATTCAATATGCTTGGGATCCACGTCCGTTTCTTTATAGAATTCATTAAGGAATTTTTCAATATCTTCGGTCTCACGATGGGGCAGGAACGGAGCATCCAGCCTCATATTGTAATTTCCTTTTGCGTGGTACACTTCAGCGTATATTCTGTGATAAAAAAAATAAACAAGTTCGTATCATAATTTGTCTTTTTTTCACTAAAGTGAATAACTTAGTTCCTTGTGAACCATTTGTGAATTTATTATCAATTGCGTTGGGGTCAATTTCCAGTCTAATCAGATGCAGCTGAATACCAGTATTTTACAAGGAGGTGCTGCCTATCTGACCTCCACAACCCAATTATGGGTAACACGGTACTCCTTGGTAAGACTGGAACTTAAGGCACAGCCTTGTGAACGTATGTTTCATATTTAGCCTTTTCACGGCTGCCCGGCTGTATTGAAAGACACTAGCTGATATTCAAGCCAAAAAAATAGTCAGTCAAAGTTTAAATCACTATTATACGATACTAGCGACACGCCGCGGCGTCGCACAATATATATAAATATATATAAACCTTCCTCTTGAATCACTCTATCTACTACTGAAAACCGCATCAAAATCCGTTGCGTAGTTTTAAAGATCTAAGCATACATAGGGACAGACAGCGGGAAGCGACTTTGTTTTATACTGTAGTGATGAGTAGTCAATTTTACCAAAAAAGGAATAAAAACATAGTCATTCTTATAACGAAGTACAAAACAAATTAAGTTTAATGGCGATGCCTACATAATTATACAGTCTCATTTAAAAATGTATTCATCATATGAGTATATTTTATCACAAAAAGCTTAAATACATTATGAAGTGTCATCATCATCATGAAAGCATTAATTAATATTCAGGAGCAAAATAATAAATTATGAAAGAGAGAAGCTTCATTTGTTAATAAAATCTGATTGGTGAGTAATTACGTATTGTTCGCTAGGTTTTTTATTCAACGTCCTAAATTAATTTCAATTTCATGATTACGTAAAATTGTAATTAATTCAAATTATCTTATTTCAAATAATAATTTGAAAATGTAAAAATAACTGATTCAATGTTATTTCAATAAAGAAAAAAACTCCTAACAGAGTCAGGTATCTAGAACTGTGCCCGAAATTTGTCCGTACCGGTTTAACTAAACCTTAAAGTTTGACGACACGGTTGGCGCAGTGGCTCAACGATTCACTGCTGGGCTGCGTGTCGAGGCTTCAATTCCCGGACTTGATTGTATGGCCTACAGGTATTTGATCCGGGTCTGGCTGTTTATGTCATCATCATCATAATCTCCCTGCCCTTGTCCCATTCTATTAGGGTCCCATTCTGTCTGGCAGTTTGTGTGAGTTTAAATGTTTGTAAACGCAGCCACGATACCAGAGAAATTCCTAGTGAGGGGTTATTTTTTTCTTTTAAATGAGTAGCTTCTCAAATTTTCTTACCTGTGAGCATCTTCTGCCTTCTGCAAAAAGATGACATTGATCGCATCGGCTCTCACGTATCCATCGGCGTTTTTGTCAAAGCATTTTGTTTTTCCATCCAAACATAGAAGGCCAGCTCTAAAAACAATGGAAAGTGATTAATAAACTCAGACGTCGAGGCTACGAGAGACGTGATACACATACTTTTGGAGTTCCACATGGCAATATAATAGGTCCCAAACTGTTTTAAATAGCTCAGTCTTTTTTGGGTGAAAAAATAATCTCATAACTAGTATTCTCCTGACGTGAAAACCTACCTTCTCAAATTCAAAGTCAAATTAGGATGAACACCAAAGTTACAACCACCAACTATAGCAGCATCACATTCCCTAGATTTGATAGACTTGTAAGCAATTTCTAGACATGCTGAAGAACTAGAACACGCATAATCTAAGCCGTAGGATGGTCCTTTGCCATCAATCCAGTAAGATATGCGGTTGGCTAACATAGCTTTGCTGCATCTGAAATAAAGTAAATAAATATTTAGCACATCTTGGTACAATAGGCCGTACAATCTATGGAGTTTTAAAAGAACAAGAGGCCAAGTTATAGTGGTTTTGTTACCTCTGTTGTGTGGTCTACTAATTTATCAACATTGTTATGTTCTTTTGATTTGATTCTTTTGTTGATATGGGTGTTGGAAGTTTGGATTAAATTATGGGTGAGTTAATAAATAATGTCATCAGGATCAGTTTAGTCAGTTCACTGAAATTTGAAACTTTCAACAACATTATTTTTTTGTAGGCGTTATGTTGTTGTTTTTGCTGTTATGTTGTGTGTAATTCTCTATAACACAGAACTTAAACAAAATAGGCGAAATAGGTGCCAAATCTTTAGGATAAAACAGGTGAAATATATAATGTGTGTGTGTGTCGTATGTTCATCAACATCCTCTTCATTAGCTGCCTTATTCTATCCACTGCTGAGGCATTGGAGCATAGAGGCATAGGCCTCCTACTGTTTGTGCCTGGCTGTTGGTATGATATTATTTACTCATTATATCACTTACCCATTTACAATGAAGTCACTGCGTTTATTTACATTAAACATAGACAATGCACTGTTGTCGGTGAAAGATGAACCAATGAAAACACCCACCCTCTTTCCTCTCAGTGATTGAGGACTTGTACCTAAAAGTTGAGAAAATATTTTTGTCATCCATTATTATGTTCAAGTAACTATGTATGACTGTTTTTCTGTTACCTTTTCTCGCCTTAACAATTTAATGAATTTTGAATTTGGTAATTAGGTGGACCATGAGGATCTATAGACCGACCGCTTTAATGAGTCCTCGCGAAGGTATCAATTTAAATAGAATATTCTGAAGGTTTATCACGTATTGGTTCACTTAGTATCGTAATACCTACGTGGATTATAGTTATTTAAAAGCAAATAACCTGTGGGATATTGTTAGGACTTTGTGGCCGCTTAATGTGCCTTTGATAGGGCAAGGCGGTGGACCCATTAAAGCGGTCGGTCTATAGCCAAGAGTTTAGACATAGGACACTTTTATATTGGTAGTCCGTTTTCGTGGTATTGTTATCAAACTCCGCCAGAGAAAGCAGAGGGCAACCACTATGACGTGTTTCTCCTGTTAAAAGCTATTTCTGGGAATATTCATGACGTGTCAGAACGCCAATTATGGATATTTTAATTATGCTTCTGTCAAGATAAGGTGCATAATTATACAATGCCGGTTGAAAGCGTTGAATATTTTAGGCGATAATTATTGTAACTTGGAGCCAAAGCCTTGAAAAGGCAACAGACAGACAGGCAAAACGACAAAAAAAAAGATAAAAGTTTCCTTTTTTTTTGGAGCCTGTACTAATACTATCCTACCAATATTAAGAATGCAAAAGAAACTCTTGAAAGGAATTGGGGGTGGCCTTTGCCCAGCAGTGGCTGTCCCACTGCTGGGCAAAGGCCTCCCCCAATTCCTTTCAAGAGTTTCTTTTGCATTCTTAATATTGGTAGGATAGTATTAGTATTTGGCATTTAAGATGTAGTAGGAATAGATTGTGATTTTTTGGTAAGTTAGTAGTCGCTAGCGCAACTGCTGAGTATGAGGTGCTGGGCTCGATTCCCTGGTCGCCCAAAGCGTTATTGGATTTTTACCATTCCAGAAACTTCTCAGTAGCAACCACGTATTCGGGATTTGTGCAAATTTGATAGTAATAGACCTGCCCCTATTATTTGGGACTTAAACATAGCTCTAGAATTGTGGGTGTACATTTAAGTACACGTCTGCCAATCAAATCCTACGGGGATTGGATACGGGTGATGATGTTATGATAAGATATTTTAAAATAGGTCTATACCTGAATCAAAAATTGCTCCATACGCATGTTCCAATAACTTCCTTCCCATAGGCTCTAAAGCACACGCCAGTTGGAAGGTGACCCCAAAGAATTGGGCATCAAACTTGTCAGTGCCCTTAATTTGGCCCATGTGTTTAGGCACATCAGGGTCGTTGAGTTTCCATTTTGGTTCATCACTAGTTACCATGTCAACCTATACAATAGTTTATAATTACATTAATGGACACATTAACTAAATCACAGTTGAAAAAGTTAGTCTGTGCTTACGTGCAGTTTGTATGTCCGACAGTATAGATAACACAAACCCAAATCGAACTTGATCGATATTTATTAATTTAAAAAACCTATGATATTCCACTGCAGGACATGGGCCCGCTTACTCTCTTTCTCTATCCCTTTTTAAAGCTTCTAAGAACCAGTTCCAAGAGAAGTAATTCAGCTCATCCCTCCGTATCCGTCTTAGTATGTCGCAATGTGGCTTGCCATTCCATTACATTCCGTCGTGAGTTTCATACATGGTTTAAATACTTGAGAAAAAAGATCAATCTTTTAACTCAAACATTTAATTGGGAAAAATAGTCCATTACTTAGTTCATCCAATAGAGAAACTCAAATCACGGCAACACTTTAAACTACTCGCCGGGGTCGCGGGACTTATAGAATTACCGTGACCCTGGATCATAAAGGGCTATTGAAGGACACCGTGGATTTTAGTCAGTACAAGTCTGACAGTTCCTCCCACTCTGCCCTGGGTGGGAGGACTCATTTGATGATTTTACCACGATAAAAAAAAAAAAAAATACTTTAAACTACTCTACTGACCTTGTCATAAAGATTGTTCATGAAATCCAACACACTATCCGAGTTTGGAAAAACTCCTGAAATACCACTGATGACCACTTCTTGGCCAGATAGTGGCCTTGGAACATCTTTGTCATTAAATCTGCTACTCTCTTCAGAAGGAGCCATATTGAAATGTTTTTTGGAACGATTTCGGTTGAAACTAACACACTTATCGTCTGTAGTGACACAATTGGACTATTTCGTTAATTTATTCGTGCTGTGACTTTTATATGCAAGGTCTTATGTATATTTACATAATTAGGGATCGGTTGCTTATTGAAATATTGTGTTAAAGTTTTTTTTTTGTTATTGTTTTGTTTGTGAGGTGGAGGTCAGATAGGCAGTCGCTCCATGTAAAATACTGGTATTCAGCTGCATCCGGTTAGAAGCCGACCCCAATATAGTTGGGAAAAGCCTAGGCAGATGATGATGATGTGTTTGTAGATGTTTCCTATTAATTTGAATTAAGAGTTTTTATTTGTGATCTACTTTAAAGGGCGCGTTTTTTAAACGTAACTTAGACTCCACGTCGACGAAACTAACCAAAGCAAACGGTGGCGTGAAAACGCGATCATTTGTCACGCATTTGTTCGGAAAATTCCGTCTTCAGTAAGCGACCCTCTGTCGGCGCGACCGACCGGGTTTGCTCAACAATATGATCGACCAAATCAACGACCGTAGTGTCTGGCTATGTCCCGTTCATAGTCTCGGGCCATACGATTTGCGACGTGACTTTTATCAAGCGACGCGCGCGTCTTTTGTTTTCTCTGCGTAAGTACCGTCATCTCGTATGTTGCGTCACGGATGCTCTAAACCAGCGGCCAGCAAAAAAAAAGGATGGACCGCGGAAAGTCCAACTTTTAATCGCCAAATATTGTTAAATATACCCAGCTACTAAATTTAAACAATATTTTTATACATATAACAACAAGTAGAACCTAGATAGTATAGTTTATTCTAGAATCTATTTTACAAGTAAGTACCTACGACTGACGTAATGGAAAAAAAACCCTGTATAATTACTTAGATGAGGCAAAGTAACAGACTAGTATACGAGTACAGTAACAGAGCATTATGAGTATTTTGAGACCTCGATAAAAAAAATTAACTGTATCCGGACCCCACTTAAAACTACTTGTAGACCCCTGTTCGAAAACACTGCTTTCGTTTGTTTTCTTCGCTGTCGCTGTCACAAGATGCGTATCACTTGAGCGTTTAGTTCAAGGTCAAGATGTCTTGCTTTTGGTTGAGATGTACACACACGACTATTTTATTAACAAAAAACACCTTCGAACGCGATAGAAATTTAAATATCCTGTTCACTGTTAAACTGTTATTTTCGACAGACTAACATGAATACTTACATTCTTTATCAATTTCGACCATAATGGCACTATCAGCAAATACATAATCACACACAAAACACACACACGCACACTCAAACCCACCACACCCATCACACACTACTATAGTCACACATACACATTCAATTACACATTACACAGAGCTGCTAGTACTTTATTGTTTCTCTTTATTCTTAAAAATGGTGTTCTTAAATGTAATTTTATAGTCTCAATATTGACAATTATTATCAACTAGCTTCTGCCAGCGGCTTCGCCCGCGTGGATGTCAAAAAATATCCCACCCGAACAAACATAGTTACTTACCTTCATCCGCTGAGACACGTATAAATTAGTTTTTAATTGTCAGCCTAAACACAAAATTTGAATATCCTAACTTCAAAACTGACGGACTTTCATATAAACTTCCATCCCATTTTACCCCTAGACAAATATAATCAGAAAGCTTCGAACTGCTAAGCTATCGGGAGTTACACGTGATATTTGTGAGTCAACCATAAAAGATAGACATATGCTGTCGTGGGATATTTTTTATATAATTTTAAGGAGAACATTTCCGTCATACATGATTTCTGTGTAGCTTTAACCATTAAGGTTGCACACGCGACGGAAGCTTAAAAAATGGAGTAACTTCTCCGTTTTCCCAACATTTCCCTTCACTGCTCTGCTCCTATTGATTGTAGCGTGATGAAAAGTATAATATAACCAACTCAGGAGTATGAAAAATAATTGTACCAAGTTTCGTTAAAATCCGTCGAGTAGTTTTTGTTTCTATAACGGTTATACAGACAGACAGACAGACAGACAGACAGACAGACAAAAAATTTACTGATTGCATTTTTGGCATCAGTATCGATCCCTAATCACCCCCTGATAGTTATTTTGGAAATATATTTCATGTGCAGAATTGACCTCTCTACAGATTTATTATAAGTAAGTATAGATTAAGGGAAGGAGCGAGACAACCCCGACACAAGTATTATTAATTCGGACGTCGGCAGACGATCTCCGGCCACCGTAGGCGCGGGCATGTGGGCGGCGAGTAATGGGCGACTCGCTGTCCGACCATGGACCATGCCCGGGTCGACGGCGCGTTGTGTTCCACGCGCGCCTCAAAGAGTGTCAGCAAAATGACGGGGCCCCCCCTCTAGAGGGCCAAAGCCTGCCGGGGTTGCGGGACTCATATAATTACCGTGACTCTGGAACATAAAGGGCTATTGAAGGACACCGTGGATTTTAGTCAGTCCCTCCCGCTCTGCCCTGGGTGGGAGGACTCATTTGATGATTTTATCAAGTTAAAAAAAAAAAAAAAAAGTATTATTAATTACGTACCGGGGCTGTTTCAATTTGTAAATGTAACCATTTGAGACACAATAAACATTTTTTTTTAAATATCATGGTCACTAACTTTATTATTAATACTCGAAACGGGATATTTACCATGTTCATTTGTGTGTTTTTCCATGTTTGTTTGTTTTCCATGTGTGTTGTGTGTGTTGTTGTGTTTGTGTTGTGTGTGTTGTTGTGTTGTGTGTTTTAACATCGTAAATATCCCGTTTCGAGTATTAATAATAACATTTTTTTTACTGTTTAATGTGGCTCCGATTCCTAGCGTGGAAACATAATAGCAAAATAAATCATTTAAATCGTAATGTAGGAACTGTCAACCTTGTTGGTACACCCAACCTTTAACTTGCAGCTAAAAATACACTCTATTTGCAAATAACTACAATTTTACTTCCAAATTCATGCAATTTGCAACACTTGTAAGCATATTTTCTTATCCTGATATTCAACAATTGAATAATCCTATCCTTTAATCCTACTAATATTATAAATGCGAAAGTTTGTGAGAATGGATGGATGGATGTTTGTTACTCTTTCCTATAAAAACGATTTGTGATTGACTGTTGCTCTTCGTGTCGCGGGTTCGATTCCCGCACGGAAAAAATAGTTGTATGGCCTACAGGTAGTTGTTCCGGGTCTAGCTGTTTGTGTATGTTAATTTAAATGTTTTTAAACGCACCCACGATACAGGAGAAATTCCTAGTGTGGGGCAAGGTTTTTTTAAAAAAAAAAAAGAAACTGCGGAACCGATTTGGATGAAATTTGGCACACAGATAGTTTATAACCTGCATTAACACATAGGATATCCCGTTAGTACGATCCCGTGATACAATTACCGAACTCCAAGGGGCGAAGCCGCGAGCATAAGCTAGTATTTAATAAAATTTGTATCGTTATCTCATCATTAGGTAATTTTTAAACTAGTTATTAGGAAAACGCAAACATTATGAAAGGGGCGATGACTTGCAAGGTATTCCAAACTAGCAACAGCTATTCATAACGATATTACATCATTTGCCTAGCAGTTTCCAAACTATGTTGGGATCAGCTTCCAGTCTAATTGGGTGCAGCCTGGGTACCAATATTTTACATGGAACGACTGCCTATCTGACTTCCACACACAACACAACTCGGTTATTGAATAGCACGATATGCCTAGGTTAGTGTGGTCGTCAGACTTTCGGGCTTCTGGCTACTCGTAACAATTATCACAGATCTACAAATGACAGCTGTCACCAACGGCTTAACGTGCAGGCACAAAGGAGTTTCTATATATTAAAAGGATGGAACATCTCTCAAAATGCCGATTCTCTCTCGACAAGCGTGTCTCAAACTTTGACCAAGGTTTTGTAAAAGTATTCTAATTTATAAGAATTTCCATGGAGTTTCTTGCCCGTTCTTCTCCATAGAGATCTACGCTAGGGAATGGGCAACTACAGTGCAACTACATGTTCCAATAACTTCCTTCCCATAGGCTCTAAAGCACACGCCAGTTGGAAGGAGACCCCAAAGAACTGGGCATCAAACTTGTCAGTGCCCTTAATTTGGCCCATGTGTTTAGGCACATCAGGGTCGTTGAGTTTCCATTTTGGTTCATCACTAGTTACCATGTCAACCTATGCAATAGTTTATAATTACATTAATGGACACATTAACTAAATCACAGTTAAAAAGTTAGTCTGTGCTTACGTGCAGTTTGTGTGTCCGACAGTATAGATAGGTTTCACACAGAACACCTCCACCTACTCATAAACACAGCTATGTAAGCACTCCCACATACACACGCATGCGCACACACACACATACATCCAAACACACACACATACATACACACACACGCCCATACACCCGCACACACTCAAGTTTTTTTATTTAAATTTTTTGTTCTTTTTTTATTTTATTTTCATACTTTAAATTAACATAAGTACTTTGTTCGCCTACTGCACGTACCAATATTTTTGTAACCGTAATAAGACTCACTGTGAAAGGATACTCTTCCCTAAGATACAGACAGATTTTCTGCCTAGTTTAGGAAAGGGAGTCCTATGACCCATTTTATATGTGTTGTACTGGTTTTATTTATTTATAACATCTAATTATTTAAGACAACTTTGTATACCATGTACAAACTACTTATTGAATAAATTATTATAAATTAAAAAAATTAAATTATAGATAACACAAATCCAAATCGAACTTGATCGATATTTACTAAGTTAAAAAACCTATGATATTCCACTGCAGGACATGGGCCTGCTTACTCTCTTTCCATTTTTCTCTATCCCTTTTTAAAGCTTCTAAGAACCAGTTCCAAGAGAAGTAGTTCAGCTCATCCCTCCGTATTCGTCTTAGTATGTCGCAATGTGGCTTGCCATTCCATTCCATTCCGTCGAGAGTTTCATACATGGTTTAAATACTTGAGAAAAAAGATCAATCTTTTAACTCAAACATTTAATTGGGAAAAATAGTCCATTACTTAGCTCATCCAATAGACAAAAAAAAAAAAAAAAAAAAAATAATAATAATTTAACAAACTTAAATCACGGCAACACTTTAAACTACTCTACTGACCTTGTCATAAAGATTGTTCATGAAATCCAACACACTATCCGAGTTTGGAAAAACTCCTGAAATACCACTGATGACCACTTCTTGGCCAGATAGTGGCCTTGGAACATCTTTGTCATTAAAGCTGCTACTCTCTTCAGAAGGAGCCATATTGAATTTTTTTTTGGCACGATTTCGGTTGAAACTAACACACTTATCGTCTGTAGTGACGCGATTGGACTATTTCGTTAATTTATTCGTGCTGTGACTTTTATATGCAAGGTCTTATGTATATTTACATAATTAGGGATCGGTTGCTTATTGAAATATTGTGTTAATGTTTTTTTTTTTATTGGTTTGTTTGTAGAGGTGGAGGTCAGATAGGCAGTCGCTCCATGTAAAATACTGGTATTCAGCTGCATCCGGTTAGACTGGAAGCCGACCCCAATATAGTTGGGAAAAGCCTAGGCAGATGATGATGATTTGTTTGTAGATGTTTCTATTTAATTTGGATTAAGAGTTTTTATTTGTGATCTACTTTAAAGGGCGCGTTTTTTAAACGTAACTTAGACTCCACGTCGACGAAACTAACCAAAGCAAACGGTGGCGTGAAAACGCGATCATTTGTCACGCATTTGTTCGGAAAATTCCGTCTTCAGTAAGCGACCCTCTGTCGGCGCGACCGACCGGGTTTGCTCAACAATATGATCGACCAAATCAACGACCGTAGTGTCTGGCTATTTCGTTCGTTCGTTTCGTCGTTTCGTTCATAGCACATGAGTAAGTAAACGGAACGCTGTCCGACCAAGGACCATGCCCGGGTCGACCGGTGTCAGCATAATGACAGGGCCCCCCTCTAGAGGGCCAAAGCCTGCCGGGGTCGCGGGACTCATGGAATTACCGTGACCCTGGAACATAAAGGGCTATTGAAGGACACCGTGGATTTTAGTCAGTACAAGTCTGACAGTCCCTCCCGCTCTGCCCTGGGTGGGAGGACTCATTTGATGATTTTACCAAGTTAAAAAAAAAAAAAAAGTATTATTAATTACTTACCGGGGCTGTTTCAATTTGTAAATGTAACCATTTGAGACACAATAAACATTTTTTTAAACTATCGTGGTCACTAACTTTATTATTAATACTCGAAACGGGATATTTACCATGTTCATTTGTGTGTTTTTCCGTGTTTGTTGGTTTTCCATGTGTGTTGTGTGTGTTGTTGTGTTGTGTGTTTTAACATGGTAAATATCCCGTTTTGCGTATTAATAATAACATTTTTTTTTACTGTTTAATGTGGCTCCGATTCCTAGCGTGGGAACATAATAGCAAAATAAATCATATCATTCGTAATCCAGGAACTGTCAACCTTGTTGGTACACCCAACCTTTGAACTTGCAGCTAAAAATACACTCTATTTCCATATTACTACAATTTTACTTCCAAATTCATGCAATTAGCAACACTTGTAAGCATATTTTCTTATCCTGATATTCAACATCTTTTGACAATTTAATAATCCTATCCTACTAATATTATAAATGCGAAAATTTGTGAGGATGGATGGATCGATGGATGTTTGTTACTCTTTCACACAAAAACTAAGAAACCGATTTGGATGAAATTTGGCACACAGATAGTTTATAACCTGCATTAACACATAGGATACTTTTTATCCCGTTAGTACGATCCCGTGGTACAATTACCGAACTCCAAGGGGCGAAGCCGCGAGCGTTAGCTAGTATTTAATAAAAATTGTAAAGTTATCTCATCATTAGGTAATTTTTAAACTTGTTATTGGGAAAACGCAAACATTATGAAAGGGGCAATGACTTGCAAGGTATTCAAAACTAGCAACAGCTATTCATAACGATATTACATCATTTGCCTAGCCGTTTCCAAACTATGTTGGGATCAGCTTCCAGTCTAATTGGGTGCAGCCTGGGTACCAATATTTTACATGGAACGACTGCCTATCTGACTTCCACACACAACACAACTCGGTTATTGAATAGCACGATATGCCTAGGTTAGTGCGGTCGTCAGACTTTCGGGCTTCTGGCTACTCGTAACAACTATAACAGATCTACAAATGACAGCTGTCACCAACGGCTTAACGTGCAGGCACAAAGGAGTTTCTATATATTAAAAGGATGGAACATCTCTCAAAATGCCGATTCTCTCTCGACAAGCGTGTCTCAAACTTTGAACAAGGTTTTGTAAAAGTATTCTAATTTATAAGAATTTCCATGGAGTTTCTTGCCCGTTCTTCTCCATAGAAATCTACGCTAGGGAATGGGCAACTACAGTACTTTCACAGTTTTATGCCTTGTGACTGGGACTGTAGCTAAATTTCATTGTTGTCTTTGTTTCGACCATTCAAAAGTGCCTGTATCTGGCCTACTTGAAATAAATGCTTTGATCGGCCTGTGCGTCTATTATTCCTTATCCTCAAGCCCCTTCATAACGACGTCATCCAGTGAATAAATAGTTTGGTCTTTCTTATATTTTGTAACATGATCAACTGCGAAATCCAAAGTTAAATTGTAACCACATTTGATTGACCTGAGCTAAAACAATGAAAATTCCTCACAATGGATTCATTCAATCAGCTGCAATGACACCTGTATCTGGTTGAGTGAATTCATGGAATGTGTCATGAATTCATAAATATTTTCAGATGAAATAGTGGAACGAATATAATACGTGTTATGAAATTAGTTTTAGTATATGCGAAACCTGAAATACGTGTCTAGTATTTATATGTAAAGAATCTATGTACAAAATTTCAAAACTGTATCATGAAAAATCACAAAGTTATAAGCTTGTTCTGTTACGTGGTTGTCCGCACAAAAACGTGGTCACCACGAAGCGCGGCCGCGAGCGCGCCTCCAGTGTTGTCTTGAGCTCATTGATAATAATAATTTGGCAGTAGATACCTACATTGTTGCGATAGGTACTTAATGTCGCTCGGTGTCCAACTTGTAACTTTTTTTAAATATTTTTGGGACAAAATATAACATGGATTAAAAATTATTGGAATCGATTCAGTTAGTTATTCTGAACAAACTATATTCAGGTTTCGCATATTATTATACTAAAAATAATGTTGTATAGGCAACTATAGAAGGTGTGTATTACTTATTGTGCTAGTCGATGCTTATCTACGTACATGTACGTAAAGTATTTACATAATTAGCATTAATATTATTATATTGAAGTCGTTTTTGTCTGTCTTTGTGCCCGCGGGGATCATTTGGTGTAGTGGCTACACAACACCGACAGATTTTGATAGAGTTTTCACTATTATTAAGCGAAATTTTGCTTTATGTTGTGAAGTCCCAACAACCGTGCAACGTAGATCGCTGGTTTTAAATGATATTGTCGTATCGCACCTAACAGTTTAACACGCAGACAAGACAGCCTGACATAGTAATTAGCAATCCATCAATTTATTGGGTTCAAAACTCAAACTCAAACTCAAAACTCTTTATTGCATTCATGTGTACATTTAGTTGTTACATATAAGTAAGTAAGTTCCAACATGAAACCCGGTTAGGGTACGGCAACATAATAGATTGGACAAAACAAGCATCCAGTCAGTAGGTATACTGGATTGTAATCACCATTGTTCCAGCTACTGCTGAGTTACATACCACGTCCCTTTTGTGTCATGCTCTCCTAGTCAGCGCGGGTGTCAACCGGGTTTTATCCGCGATCTTCTGAACGTCATACACCCATGTCTGTTTCCATCCAATACTGCGGCTTATTGGTTTATGCCGTGCCAATGGGCCCCCATTTGCACTATAGGAATATAAAGGACAGGGTGCAAAGTTCCTCAATACTCCATAGAAAAGGGAGAATCCTCTGACCAATCAGGTGTATCCGGTAGGCTATTATCCGACAGTTGTTGTCAGGTTTTTCTAAATAGTCATAAACTGTGGATAACTTGAATAGTGCGATTCAGAAATTTGATGCTAGTTCTTCATAGTGTGTCATAGATGGCGCTGAACTACTTTTTGCATCATAATTATTGCTGTAGTATTTTTTGTAGTGCAGCTACAGCATCTTCAGGGTCTTGCCCACGAGACATCATTCAAAAACATAAGTCTGAATTATTCATACTTGAAAATTATATCGAACTGTTGACGCCCGGTGCAGGATTGCCCCGCTTGGGCAGAGCACCGCCGTGTCCTCACGGCGGCGATAGGCGGAGACCTCTCGCGCCCGACGTTGGTCGAGGCCATGCTGCGGGGCGAGACGGAGTGGGAAGCGGTCGCCTCCTTCTGCGAAGCAGTCATGCTCGCGAAGGAGGAGGCGGGCCGCGTGAGGGAGAGGACAGCGTCCTCCCTCCACACCAGCCGCAGTGGTAGACGCCCACGGCGCCGGACGTCGGCAGACGATCTCCGGCCACCGTAGGCGCGGGCATGCGGGCGGCGAGTAATGGGCGACTCGCTGTCCGACCATGGACCATGCCCGGGTCGACGGCGCGTTGTGTTCCACGCGCGCCTCAAAGAGTGTCAGCATAATGACGGGGCCCCCCTCTAGAGGGCCAAAGCCTGCCGGGGTCGCGGGACTCATAGAATTACCGTGACCCTGGAACATAAAGGGCTACTGAAGGACACCGTGGATTTTAGTCAGTACAAGTCTGACAGTCCCTCCCGCTCTGCCCTGGGTGGGAGGACTCATTTGATGATTTTACCACGTTAAAAAAAAAAACTGTTGACGCCAAAATTCAATGTACTCGACATGTTTATTAACTTTCAGTTGACTCATACACAACATACGAACAATTTTAAATTTATTTATTTTGTACAAATTTAAAATTGTTCAATTGTTTTGTAACCTTGGATGGATATTGGAATATCGTTGTAGTGACCTTGTATTGTTTCGAGTTGTTATTTTGAAAATGTAATGATAGCTCTTTTCTTTTGTTGAGTTTATAAATCAGTGATTTTGTGGAAATCTGCGCGTAGGGCAAGATCAGTTGTTGTGAAGATTCTTGAGGCTTTTTCGACATCTACAACGCTACATCGAACTACCTGACGACGACTCTCCGACTACGCGTCATACCTGGGGGCTTAGACAAAGGACAATTTAAAAACGATAACGAAGTTCGAAAAGACTTAAATGTATGGGGTTGATATAAGCCGCGTTAATTCACGTGGTCAATCGACATCGTTATCGCAAGTTGGTAGACAATGTTATAAATTCATAATGAAACCATAAAACATACCATACCATTCGACACAACGATCGCGACAATAGTGTTACATTGGCTAGGAAATGTTTATCGATATCTCAGAGACGATGACGAATTTAGATATCATTTCGCTACGAAGCGATGTTACTTTGTCTAAGCCCCCTGACATCACGGAAAATCCTACGTGACACAAGAGGGAATACAGAGCAACCCGGTCAACAACCATTACCATCAGGCTATGTATCCATACACCATTCCTCATCCTTCGCCATAATTCCTCATTACCTCTAAATGACTAAGCAGACAACTGTTTTTGATGAAGTAGTCAACAGCATCCTAACATAACATAGCACCTATTATCCCCGAAAGGTTAAGCAGAAGCGTACCCAATGTTACACCCACATTTCGCCAGGCCCATGTAAGAGGGGTCGAGCTTATTGCCAGCAACCTGGCACAAACCTTAAATTTTATAATCCTAATCAGAAAAACTTAAAGAAGGAAACCACTTCGCGGGAATTTAAAAAACAGCAAAGTGTACATTGCATAGAAATTGGGTTAATCATAATTGATCTCCGAGACCCCAAGGTAGGTAAATAATGCGTAAAATTAACCCTGGCTAATTACGTGGCGTCGGAAAGCAGAGCACAGAGCGAGAATCTTGCAGGAATAGACATACAATTTGTAATGTCCAGCTAAATAATATTTACGATAAGCCGTTGGCAGTTGATAATTAAAGATGTTTACTATATTCAACCTATAACCTTCACTTGCTTCGGTAAAGGAAAACATCGTGAGGAGACCAGCATGCCTAAGAGATATTTCTCGACGGAATGTACAGCCAAGTCAGAGGCCCATGGGCGGCATACAAACTCTGACACCAGGTTAGGCACTAACCACACGAAAAAGAAGCTTATAATGTCCCCACTCCTCAGTAGTATCACCGGGACATAGGCCGCCTTTCCACGAGTAAAGTGGGCCGTAATTTAATATGCGGGTGCGGCTGTCATGTCTTCGATTTTTTGTCTCTGGGACATCATGGTTTAATCAAGATGTTTTCCTATTGCGAATAATTTAAGCCAGCTAGAATAATTTCGTATTTATTTCTAAATGGAGACCATCATCAAATACATAGGTTATAAGCATTCTAGAACGATTGGTGATGATACTTCCCATCTTAAATATTTTAACTATGCCTCAGAACTGAAAACTATTTGAGAGTTAAGACCATTCGGACCCAATTCAACGGCACTGTTGGCGCAGTGGCTCCTGCGCTGAGTCGCGGGTTCGATCCCCGCACGGAAATAATATTTGTATGATCTACAGGTAGTTGTTCCGAGTCTGGCTGGTTGTGTAAGTGAGATTTAAATGTTTGTAAACGCACCTACGATACAGGAGAAAATACTAGTGAGGGGCGAAATTTAAAAAAAAAATCACTGAATTTCGGTGCCACCAGAAAAAGTTGAAAAGCCTCGTGAGCCTCACTAACACCGGCTCCACACCCTTTTAACTAGAATACAACAATGGAATTGGCATAGTGGAACTGTGGCATTGATTCCCTTGACGAACTTTTTTACAAGGAGCTTTTCTGCCACTATGCATGGCATTTAGGCCTTGAGCCACACAGCATAAGCCTTCCTTTCAGCGAATTTTGACGCTGTCAAAGCCAAATGGGTGCCAAAGAGTTTTCTTTATTTTTTCAATCTGCACAACAGTTTCATGTCAAATGCACAATTTGCACATGCAAGGTAGGCGTCATATAAGGAATAGAACGAATTGTGGTAAATGCGGATGAAATAAAGATTTTGTTTGGTTAAATACTTTTGTTTTTTTTTCTTCAAAAAGTTTGTTTTTCGAGAACTAAACTGGCTTAGGCACTCCAGGTGTCAAAAAAAAATGTTAAAATCAAAAAACTGGACCTTGGTTTTTCAATGCTTAGGTACTCCTTTTTTTTTGATAATTTTAATAGACGACAAAATAATAATCTCTCATAAATAATACCATCATAAATTTTACTGGAGATTTCGTCACAGAACTTTTCTGTGGTAAGTATAAGTTTTGAATTTTCCTAGAGCTATCAAAATTTTACCACGTTTTCAGCAAAAAACTCAAGTTCCATCCAGCCGCTTTATATGAATATCGCAAACTCTTACTAATTGCTTACAGCGCTTTCAGGCATTTTACAATTTATTTAGCCGCTTCATTTCAGTTGCCTTCTTTTTTAGTATTTTTTTTAATTTGGTACCGTGAAGTGGACTTAATAAATTAGTTTTTGTGGTGAGTGCTAAGTGTATTGCAAATATTTATAACGCAGTACCATCCTCAGCAGTTTGCAAAATCTGTGTCTTTATATTATTCTTATTTTTTAAATAAATTATGACTATTAATCGCTTCTTTCAGCATCTTACAGCTCATGCAAAAAGAGCTGAAAGATGCTTAAAGAAGCGATTTTCACTTGTTCAAAATCGCATTTAAAGTCTTTCGTATTTCTAACACAAAAATCAACAGGATTGACACAAGGTTTTCGGCAGCTAAAACAATCAAAAACAAGCACTCATTCATATTGACATTATCGCTGTTACAATTACACTTTATCTAGGAAAATTATGTTTACTTTTTTTAACCTGTTTTGTCTCTCTGCTGGGCAAAGGTCCCTCCATAACTTTCATAAGTCGATTAAAAAAAATAAGAGCAAAATATTGCTTCACATTTTCTCCCAATATTAATTTCTTAGCAGTCGTACTACTTTGACGAAAAAGTTATTTTCGAAGACCGCTTAGGAAAATAAACCACAGCGATAAAGCTGGACAAAATACTTCCCCAGATACCTTGACAAAAGTTATCTTGTAACTCATTTCGCTAAAACTACAATGTTTAGGGAAAAATATATTGCGAAAATAACCCTGAACCTTACATACAGCGAGAGAAATACAATAGATTTCTTCCACCATTTTCGCGAATAAGAATTTATAAGATAGGATGTATTAGGACGCATATTCGGATTCTTTGGTGTCCCGAATACGGGATATGAGCGTTCTGGACCATTACGCCGGTAATACGTAACAGAGATGGCTTAATATAATATTTTTAGGACTTGAGTTTGAGCCAGGCTTTGCTCGTTATGCCCTAAAAATAATCATTAAACGCTGAGACCTAGTCAGACGAGAGGATAAAATTCTCCAGTTATGATTTTTGGCCAGCACCGTCTGTTAATTTTTCTTCTGTTTTTTGACTTAACATGACGTAAATATCACGCGTAGAAAGTCGCTTTACAGCCTCTAGACTTACCTTTAATGCATTCACTGTATATTTTTCCTGTGAAGGATTTTTTTTATTTGCGAAAAACACGGTACACTATCGAAACTACAAAAAATATTGGATACTGTTATTACTTGGATTCCAAACAACTTTTAAATGTTTTTTTTTTATCAGATTCTTCCTACAAATCGAATCCTCTTTTCAACACACGGATAAAATATCTGAAACAGAGTTATACAAGGGAGGATCGTAAACGGATTTTTCATTCCATCGACTTTTGGTGGAGTATTTTTGGTCCGATGTTGAAATATTTTTTTGTTGGTTGAAATACAGGATATTTTATTTTCATAGATTAAATCTGATACCTAATGTCATTGGCTGTTTTCTATTAGAACAAAATACAAAATATTTATTTCCCTATCACAATATTTCTTACATTGGTTTATGGACGGAATCTCCTTTTAAGCAAATAATGCCAGAACAAATTTTGTTTGCATGGTTAAATTTTTCAATTTTATGAGCTGGTAAAACTCTTGACCTAAACTTTGACCTCATAGGTATGATGGCTTTCGAAAAACCTTCGCTTTGACAAAACCGAACTGGTAATTATTGAGGGAAGTGTACTTACTTCTTTTATTCTGATACACATTCACTTACTCAAATTTTCTGATCGATGGCAAAACATATAAACGAGTTTAAATATGTTTGTCCCAAAATGCAACACAAATTCTACTGACTGGCGCAGTTATAAGATCCTCATCTGCACAGGTGACAAGTGTACTATATTAATTGAACGTATGTGCTCTCCGCTCTCCATTCGAATGCATACCTTTGTCCGGTGCCATGATTATCCAAGCTTACTTTTTGATTACTCTAAATTCTTTAAAGAAATAAAACAATTCTGTCCCCCCATACTTAAGTACAAATCCGTATCTGTATCCATAATAATATTGTAATACCAAATGATTTGAAAAGAGTAACCATGGAGTTTCTTGCCGGTTCTTCTCCATAGGAAACGACCAACCCGAACCGTGCACCTTTTTGTCGACGTTTTATAAGTGCCCATCGAGGCCTATGTGAAATAAAATATTTTGATTTTGATTTTGATTCTCCCAAACATTTTCTATTCACATCATAACTCTTTAAAGTGTTATCAGAATGGTAAGAGCCGTCCCACATTAAAAAAAGATGTTCATCATGGTGAGTAGCCCGAAACTCTGACAACCAGTCTTACCAAGGAGTGTCGTGTTACCCAGTACTAAATGGGTTTTCGAAGTTAGATAGGCAGTCGTTCCATGTAAAATACTGGTACTCAGCTGCATCGGGCTAGACTGGAAGCTGACTCCAACAAAGTTGGAAAAAGGCTAGGTAGATGATGATGAGTACCTACAATGACCGAGGTTTATCGCTAACAAAAGCAAAGCTGGTACAGTGCCCTGCAGTATACAAATCACAAGATATCTTTCAAGTTCCTGCGTTAATTTGATT
The DNA here is from genome assembly GCA_963082995.1 of Noctua comes. NCBI lineage: Eukaryota > Metazoa > Arthropoda > Insecta > Lepidoptera > Noctuidae > Noctua > Noctua comes. Next base: position 15,115,123 of record OY720279.1, on the reverse strand, counting down.
CAGAAGTTACCTAATAGCCAAAGTTGAAGCAAGGATTTTGATCGAAATGTAGTTAAAAAGTTTTGAATCCAGTTCAGTTGAACCAGTGCGGTAAATTAACTTCTAATACAGGCACTTTAACTTTGAACGAGTAGTTTAGTGAGTGTTGGTAATATGTCATGGGATTCCTAGGGGATTTTATGGACATGGAATTCTATGAGCGGATTTGTGACAATTTTCATCATAAATGAAGCTCAGAGTTACTATTAATACTAACGGGATATTTACCATGTTTACTGTTTGTTGTTGTTATGAGTTCCCGATATTTCGGCGCTGTTGCAAGCACCATGATCACGGATAAACTCCCACCCGCAATAACTTCAGTTTATCCGTGATCATGGTGCTTGCAACAGCGCCGAAATATCGGGAACTCATAACAAACAGTAAACATGGTAAATATCCCGTTAGTATTAATAGTACTCGTAATGTTAGTGACCATGATAGTTTAAAATCTTGAAGCTCAGAGTATCTGAGAATCAGTGGCCATTTCCTGCTTGTAAATTGCATATTACAAATTTGATCACCGCATCATGTTATATTTCAAAGAATACATTTGCAAGGGTATTAGAATCATCAAAAATGTATAGAAATCTGTCAATTTGAAGTTTTATCGATATATCGAGTAATTCAGGCTGTCCTGCCCCATTTTTTATGAAAAGGGACCAGGAATACAGTTGCGTGTAACTCAGGCATGCGACTAGCGTAAAGCGACTCACATCTGTGGCACCCGTTTCCTTCGCGTGAGAGTATCATCGCTATGTTTTTTTTCCCATCGCCGTTTCGCTGCAGCGAATTTCCCTTGGCCAGTCTGTTACAGCCATCTTAACGCCACGTGACATTTGCTAGCGTCTAGCGACTAAAACAAGTACTAGCGGTGAACAGCGGGACGTGGCACGATTAGTACCGCATGGCACACGTTCATGGCTTGACGTGTCTTGCCGTTCAGTTGTACCGAAATTTCGACAAATATTTGACCGATCTAAACATTATCATCTGCCTAACCCTTTCTCAACTATGTTGGGGTTGGCTTCCAGTCTAACTGGATGCAGCATTTATAATACCAGTATTTTACATGGAGCGCTAGAGCTAGTACTGAAAGAAAGAAAGAAAACATATTTATTTGGCACATGCCACAAGTGCACACAAAAAACAAAAAAAAATAAACTTAAAACACAATAAAAAGGTTAAACTAAACAGAAAAAAGAGACAATATTGTGTGTCTCACGGCTGCGCCAAATAGGCCCAGTTCAGCAAACTGCCGAGCAGCTAGTGCCCGACGCTGGTTTTCAACTGGACCTGAGATGGTGATGTGACGGACATAAAACAGTGAACAATCACGGAAGATATCCCGTAAGTGACAGTATAGTATAAAACAGTGGGTTATACGATACCCTTTGGTAAGACTAGTTGTCAGACTTTCGGCCACTGACTACCTGTAACGACTGTCAACGATCTACAAATGACAGCCGGGACCACCGACCGATTTAACATTGCTTTCCGAGGCATGGAGGAAACTCGGTATATAATGGGTGGTCTCCCATTCAAGGCCCCTAGGCAAACGCGGCTTAACATAAAGATCGACCCGAGCGGCTCCTATTATTTCCCACGAGCTCCTCTGACCGATCTAAATACAGGGTGTAAACAGACCCTTCACATAGCCGTCAACCAAGCATTCTGTACATCAAACTAAGTAACTTGACGCTAAAATGAATGCTGGGAATCGACTTTTACAGGGGTCGTGGAGGTGTGTAAAGTAAAAATCTTACATTAAAAACATGTATTTAAAAAAATACTTGTGAAAAAGTTGGAACTTTGACCCCCAATATCTCCGTAACTAGAAGGTTCCCAGGTATGGTCTAGAACAAAAATATTATCGCAAAGACGGTGAGAACAAGTGCCTTTCGGATGTGTTAAGGGTCTATTTACACCCTTTATACAAGATAGAAAAAAAAAATACACATGCTTGAAAATCAGAATAGCTGTGAAACATGCCAAGTTTTTCATTCCGCAGCTGCATGTAAATGGGTGTGCCCATCACTTATGCATACTCTAGTTTAAGAAGCAACGTCCGTGCCAAACATGCAGAGATCTTCAGGCACTTAGATCTATGAAAAGTTGATGTAAATCCTCATGAACATGCTTAGCGTTTGGACGAAGATGTTCTTGCATGATTTATTTTCATTTTGTTGAATGGTTTCTTCTATGACAATTTGGCAGCACCTTTCTAAGCAATGAGGATGGTTTTCGTAATTCAATTATTACTGATGACCTGCACTTCACAGTAGATACATGACCTGGATATGGCCGTCATTGCAGTATTCATTTCGTTGCTTGTTGTCCACTATATTTCTTCAGCCTACAGCACTCTACTTAAACTTTTCCTCGCAAGATTTTACTTATTCTTCCTCATCAAATGACTGTGTTTTGGAACTTAGTCTTTCTGCTTTTATTGGTGCTACTTTCCCACATCTTATAACGGGTGTAAATATCCAAATTAACGAAGCCGAAAGGTCAGGTTCTCCCCGTTATTTTGGTATTTTTTTTGCTCAAAACCAAATTTTTTGCTAGGAACCTTCTAGTTACGGAGATATTGGGGGTCAAAGTTTAACTTCCCAAGTTTTATTTTTTATTTTTCTTGATGTTATAACTTTACTTTAAATAACTCCACGACCCCCGTACTATTCAACGCCTCCGTCAGCATAGTGTTTTTGAGTCCTACAGTAAAACGTGATTTTAAAACCGCATTCATTTTGCGTAGGGTTACTTAATTTTAAGTACTGCTATTTATTAATAAAGGTTTACCAACAGCGTCTGTGTAAAACATATATTTTATACCTTGACTATGCAGTTAGTAAGTAAGTATATTTATTTGCATAAATGTGGTATAAACAGTATGTTATAAAAATGGTATAGAGCAGGACACATTCCGCCATAATGATAGCATGCAAAATCACATTAAAGTGAACAACATAGGTACGTACCTATCTAACATAGAATATATCTTTACATAAATCTCCTCTAATATAATCTAAGAATAATTTAAAGATACTAAGCAAACCATCATTAAAAAAAACAATAATACTGAAACACCTATACCATAAACACATCTAAATATTCTCTGACACCATATTCATTTAACAAAATACACACACAAACACACAATAAAAGGACATTGTACATTACATATAAGTAAACCTCAAAAGAAAATTTAAGTAATATAATTTTCTTTATCTTTCTTAATCTGTAGCACTACTAACAGTTTACCGTACAACTCAGACGAGGCATGCTTTTAAGAGCGCTCACAATATATCTCAGGACGCTGCACTAACATCCTGCTTGCCATTATGTCGTTCATACACGGGAACACGTTGCAAGAACTCTCGCTAGAAGCAGTTAGCGTGAGTACTTGGCTCTGTAAGCATTAATTGTTGTGTTTGTATGTGAAAGCTATGTCGGATATAGTTTGAAAGTCATAAAAGGCTAGGTGATGTCAATGATTTAACTGTTGTTATCGTTTGAGGAATGAAGAGCGTTTTTATTTTTAACCGACTTCAAAAAGGAGGAGGTTATCAATTCGGATGTTTATATTTTCTTATGTATAACCTTAACTCCGTCATATATAAAAATGAGGTTATTACAACAAAAATGTAAAAAAAATTACATTTTTTCAAAAAATAAAACCGACTTCAAAAGCAAAAAAATGTGAAAAATAAATTTTGCTTCAGAAGTCGGTGACTTTCACGTTTTTTTTGTTTTTGAAGTCGGTTTTATTTTTTGCAAAAAAAGTTTTTATTGTATCACCAAACTGATGAAAAGTGGGTGGACGAGGAACACTTCTGCCTAACTCTCTGTGATAACAGGCGTGTTTTAATGTATTTTTTTTTTTAAACCAAACTAGATATCACAGAATCAAGAAAGGAGAGGCCTTTGCCCAGCAGTGGGACTATTGACAGGCAAAAAAAACCCGCCTAGGTACTACTTAAATGTAGAAAAATGAATGTTGTATAGGATTTCTCGTGATGATAGCCAGGTCCAAGTGGTTTGGTGAAACGTAATACAATAAGCTTTAAGAATTAGGTTTTATTTAATAATTCATATTATTAATCATGTAACTAGCGAGTTCAGGCTATGATTTCTATAAGAAAAATAATTCTTTAGTTTTTCTCACAGACATATTGTCAGACAGATGCTATAAATTCATATTTATAGATATTACAGCCATCACAATCTATCCAATTTATTGGTGTTGATCTGGAATAAATATAATAAATCCTTATTAAAACAAATTAATATTTTATTGAAATAATCTGGAACAAACACAAACGAACTTTATTAATACAGGGTGTAAACAAACCCTTAACGAAGCCGTCAACCAAGCATTCTGTACATCAAACAACTTTACTCAAAAATTATTGCTGGGAAATGACTTTTTTTATTGGGGTGAAAAATCACGGTAAGACTCGATGGAACGCACTCGAAGCATTGTGCTGATGGATGGATTTAATAGTCGTGGAGGTGTTTAAAGTAAAAATCTTACATTAAAAACATGTATTTAAAAAAAAAACTTGTGAAAAAGTTGGAACTTTGACCCACAATATCTCCGTAACTAGAAGGTTCCCAGGTATGGTCTACGCCAAAAAAAAATATCTCAAAGACGGGGAGAACAAGTGCATTTCGGCTTCGTTAAGGGTCTGTTTACACCCTTTATGTAGTGTAGCGGGTAATTGTAAGTATAAACAACCTTTACTTAGTTAGAGTATTAATCTAAAATCGCGTAAAAAATACCTGTTCAGTACATTTGTGTCTTGGTCTACCTCCATCCAAAAAAATACCCGTGATGGAACCACGACGCGAACCGTAATCGCAGAAAAATCTCGAGTTCGAAATCTTACATTAAAAACATGTTTAAAAAAGACTTGTGAAAAAATTGTAACTTTGACCTCAAATATTTCCGTAACTAGAAAGTTCGCAGGTGTGGTCCAGTACAAAAAAATGATCACAATGACGGGAAGAACACGTTCCTTCTGACTTCGTTAAGGATGTCTTGACACTCTTTTTTGGTATTCATAGCATAATTTTCTCCTGAAACATACCCACTAATAAACTACAATATGTAGATATTTACTGCACAAGTGCACACAGCATTAACGAGTAAAACTCTCTGAAACTTCCATCTTGTAACAGCAGAATTGTCAAACAAACTTCCGAAGTACGAAGGCAACAAAATTCACGAACATGTTATGAACATGTACCACAAAGAAGTGTTAGTGCACTGTAAAGTTTTGCTAGCTAACATAACATGTGGCTCATCAGTGTCCTCGTTATGTGTTGCTTTAAAGTGTTCGTCTTGTGATTATGGTTTCGAACTTCTATGTTATGATGTTATGTTCCAGCGTCAACTCAGGGGATTTGCTGCACTATAAATATATGAAAGACACTTTACCTACATGTTATAAAGCGCGGTTGGCGCAGAGGCTGAGCGAATGACTGCTGCGCTGCGTGTGGCGGGTTTTATTCCCGAACGGAACAAATAAATTTGTATGGCGTACAGGTAGTTGTTCCGGGTCTGGCTCTTTGTGTATGTGAGTTTAAATGTTTGTAAACGCACCCACGATACAGGAGAAATTCCTGTGCGGGGCAACGTTTTTTTTTTAAATAAATAAATATACTGTTACAATAAATAGCTTATTTACAACGGAAAGCTTAACCCAGGGTTTGTTTTCTTACATCAAACCTTACTTCATCAGCATCACCATCATGCATCATCCACAGCTCGATTTCACCCACTGCTGAGTATAGGCCTCTTTTTGCTTATGCCAAGCTCCACGTTCTTGTGTAACCATAACCATCTTGTGCTAGTCTCATCCAGGGTATTCCCGCGATGGCAATAATGTCGTCTGCCCATCTCGCCCGGTTCATCAGCATACAACATTTCAATACCTACTCGACCCTAACGTACAGGACACTTGATTATTTGTTTCCTAGTGTGGCGCAACGTTTTTGTAAAAGAGAAAAAAAAATATTGATAGCAACTATCATCATCAGAATTTGTCATACTCATCTTTATACAGCCTTCCCCCACAAAGTCCAACAATGTTGGGGCCGGCTTCTATAATTTTGAGCAGATGCAGCTGTACTTTCATGAGCGATATCAGTTTTACGGGTCAATATAATCCTCCTATTCGAAATACGAAATACACAAAGTTTTCTCGAAATACACAAATACAATAATAATATTTCTCAACAAATAAATAAAATCTAGTTCCACACTAATAGAAAAAATTTACTCTGCTATTCTTTCGATGGCACGGCGTCTACAGGATCAACAGCTGCCGTAAAGACATTGGAGTCAGCAAGGTAACAGGGTAGACGGTCAAGTAGTAAACAAACACGTAGGTCGGTACGTATCTATCTTGCTCCAGAAAGGTCAACATATTCTTCTTATTAGAAAACGAGCAAAGGGTAAAGATATTTGAAGGCGATAGAAACCGCAAAGACAGATTCAACAAATCGCTATCATGATACTAATACTGGTTTCTATGCATGTAACTCATTGAAGCATTGAAAGCTTTTATATAGAAAACTGACGTCGCTGCGGTTTGTCAGTGCTTCGGTCTGCGGTTGTTTTTGCCTTGAAAATTGTACATTAGACACAATAGCAGAATAAAACTGCTACTTTATCGTCAGCCTACAGCAGTCCACTGCTGGACATAGGCCTCCTCAATCGCACGTCACTCAACTTGATTCTCACCAACTCTCATCCAGTTGCTACGTCACCCTGCGAAGATCGTCGCTCCAGCGTGCCTGAGGGCATCCCACCTTACGCTTAAACATAGCTACCTACTTACTAATTCGCAAAAAAAAAAAACTTTCTATAGGAACTGACGCAATCAGCTGATCCACATGTATGGTAAAACTAAAAAAAAAGTTATGAATTTCCAAAAGTCATAGAACAAAAGTTGTTCAGTTTCATGGTCTGAGACACCACACACGAGAGGTCTTGCGTTTATTATGTTACACGTTGTATAAATATTTGTTGACAATATATATACAATATATATAATAGCTTTCGGTTACCCTGAGGCTTCCATCTTAACCGGAGTAAACTACGCCATTTCCGTAACAGTCTTTCTAGAGCCGCGTGCAGTACCGCAGCGAGGTACTTTGTGTTTTACCTCGACTTATCTTGAGAAGTTTCAAGTGCACGCTAAGTGTGTCGGTACCGTTTATCGTTTCAACTTAAGAGCTTGCATTCTAAAAGTTAGCAATTTCACAAATAAAGCTGCTAAATTCTTGATAATTATTTTAGTGTGATATTTCGAAGTACCGGAAGACGCTGCGTTGGAAGGCCTCCCACTAGGTGGACCGATGACCTCGTAAAGGTTGCAGGGATCCGCTGGATGCGAGACGCACGGGACCGGTCAATGTGGCGACACTTGGGGGAGGCCTATGTCCAGCAGTGGACGTCTTTCGGCTGAAATGATGATGATGATGATGATTTCGAAGTAGAGGAAGACCAAAGAAACGATGGATGGACATATGGCTAGAAAGGCTGCGGGATTGTTCGAAACAGATACCGTGGCCCTGGAATACAAAGGCAATGAAGGAACATGGATGGGGTTTTAGTCAGTGCAAGTCTGACACTCCCTTCCGCTCCGCCCAAAGCGGTTTCTAGAAAAAAGGGGTATCGTATTACACAGTACCAACTGGGTTGTGGTGGTCAAATAGGCGGTTGTTCCATGTAAAATACTGTATGCAGCTGCATCCGGTTAGACAGGAAGCCGACCCCAGCATAGGTGGGAAAAGGCTAGGCAGATGAGAAATATCGATGATGATGATTAATTAATAAAAACAAAAGCGAAATGTTTGACAGATATATTAACGTTGCCAACTTTCAGAGTGTGCCCCCTCTTAAAGTTTTTAGAAAAACTTTGTTGCTAACTTAAATACCGCGAGTAGGTAGTTAATACAGGGTGTAAACAGACCCTTCACATAGCCGTCAACCAAGCATTCTGTACATCAAATTGAGTAACTTTACGCAAAAATTATTGCTGGGAATCGACTTTTTTTTTGGTGATAAACCTTTAACTACTGAAGTGGGGGCCTCTCAGGCCTCGAGAAAGTAAAATTGTTGAATTACTCCCTTCCCCCGCGCACGACACACACGTACCTTCTAGTACCTTCGAGTTTAGTTGCGTCGAGGCTGTCAAAGGCTGTGCACGTGTTTGTACGCGCAATTTCGGTAAGTAAATTCATTTTGAAATTTCTAGTGGGCCTCTCAGACCCCACCTCAGTATTTACGTAACTTTTTTTGTAAATGCTTTCGATATAGTTTTCGTCTTTTTTTTGCAGTAAATTGAAAACTTTAACATTATGGAGCCCAGTACGTCGTCCGGGACAAAACGGTCTCTCGGTAATAATAATGAACAACATGCAGCGAAAAATAGAAGAACCGTAGCGGCAGGGAACAACGATTTTGAGACAGCCGTGACGTCGTGGATAGATCGAGAAGACTCGAGCGGTTCGGAGGCGGAAGATATTGATGACACCTTTACACCGGAGGTTCACGAGCATGACTCAGATACGCACAGTGAGTCGGAACCCGAAGAACAGGTTAGCAATGTTGACAATGTTCCCGAAGAACAGACGTCCTCCGATGACGATGTTCCTCTGTCAATTCGATCCTTTTATGGGAAAAATGGCTACAAATGGGCGCGCCAGCCACCATCTAGAGCCGTTCGAGTTCCTCAACACAATATAATTAGACGAACTAACTTTTCAAATCTAACTGAAAACGATCCAAAAGATCCTTTTTCTATTTGGAATAAATACATTGACGATGAGATTTTTCTCAAGTGGACTAATGAAAAGTTAAATCTATATCGGGCCAAATTTTCGGATAAAGATCGCACAGAGCTCAGAAATTTAGATATGGTGGAACTTCATGCATTTATTGGTCTTCTTTTATTTACTGCGGTTTTCAAATCCAACCACGAAAATGTAGATTACCTATTTGCGACTGATGGTACCGGTAGGGAGATATTTAGATGTATCATGTCTAAAAACAGATTTCGGTTCATTTTGCATTGCTTGCGATTTGATAACCCTGCTGATCGTGAAGTACGAAGACTGTCGGACAAAATAGCAGCAATTTCGTGTGTCTTTACAAAATTTGTAGGAAATTGCCAGAGGTTTTATAATGTCAGCGAATATGCCACTGTGGATGAGATGTTGGTGCCTTTTCGAGGACGCACTCATCTAATGATTTATATGCCTATGAAACCTGCCAAGTATGGGTTAAAATTTATGTGCCTATGTGATGCTAAGAATGGTTATTTTTATAACTGTTACATTTATACCGGACGTGGATCAGATGGTGAGGGTTTGGCAGACGAGGAGAAAAAGTTTATGGTCCCAACACAATCTGTGATCCATCTAGCAAAACCTTTGTTCGGAAGTAACAGAAACATAACCTGTGATAACTGGTTTACATCAATACAGCTTATCGAATATTTGAAGAAAAAGGGCCTTACATGTGTTGGTACCATGAAAAAAAATAAGCGAGAGATACCAAAAGAGTTTCTACCCTCAAAACGCAGAGATATAGGATCCACGATTTACGGTTTTACTGGTCAAAATACTCTTTTGTCACATGTGCCGAAAAAAAACAAAGCAGTCATTCTCTTATCGTCAATGCACCACACAGAAGCTATTGATGAATCCACCGGAAAACCTGAAATAATAGAGTTTTATAACAAAACCAAAGGAGGCGTGGATGAAATTGATAAAAAATGTTCAATTTATACTTCAAGTCGTAGGACCCGTCGTTGGCCAATGGTAGTTTTTTACCGCATTTTAGATATTAGTACCGTCAATAGTCACTTGCTACATGACATACATCATGACAAGACTACTGAAAGGGGAATCTTTGTAAAAGAATTAGCTCGTAGTTTAGTGCTACCCCAAATGAAAGACGAGCGTTGAACGAAAGATTGCCACGTGAGCTACGTTTGAGTTTGGCACGTGTGCTGGGAAAGGATATGCATGTACCTGACCGTCAAGAAGTTGATGAAGAAGAATCTAAAAAAAGAAGAAGGTGCCACACATGTCCTTTGAAGTTTCAAAGGAAATCTACACACACATGTTATGCATGCAAAAAACATGTATGCCTTCAATGTGCAAAGCAAGTTTGCCCAGACTGTGTCTAATTCCCAATAATTGATGTCTCCCAATATTTCTGTTCCCATTATAGTATTATAATTACTGATGTGCCATTTGCTAGGAAGACTATTTAAAATTAAGATTTTAAGTTAATTTGTTGTTTTTTTTAATAATTTTAATGAATACTTTGTGATTTATGATCTCATGTGATTTTTGCCAAAAAATACTAAGTGTTTTCTAAATTTTGAAATATTGTTAATTACTAACAAATAAATAATACAAAAATAATTGTATTTTATTTAAATATATCCACTCAAGCTAATTATTAAAAACTAAACCCTAAAAAACCTTAGGATTTTGAAATATAAGCAAATATATGTACGGGACTCTGAGGCCCCCACGTCAGAGTTTACGTGAAATTAAGTCCACCTCAGTAGCTAAAGGTAAATCACGTTTTACGGTAGGACTCGATGGAAAACACTCAAAGCATTGTGCTGATGAATGGATTGAATAGTACGGGGGTCGTGGAGTAAAAATCTTACATTAAATACATGTATTTAAAAAAAAAACTTGTGGAAAAGTTGGAACTTTGACCCCCAATATCTCCGTAACTAGAAGGTATGGTTTAGAACAAAAAAATGATCGCAAAGACGGGGAGAACAAGTGTCTTTCGGTTATGTTAAGGGTCTATTTACACCCTTTATGTACGCTTCTCAGGTAAGTTTTACAAATAAATGTTTTATTGAATCAATGCTAATTAAATATTAACTTATAACAGACTTTCGAGATTCTCTAATTAATAATGAATGAAATAATGCACTGTTCAAAGAATTTAGCACGGCGTAAAAAGTTTTACTCTTTGCCAGCTTTTACATGACTTAGTTAATTACCTACTGAATATTATTAAGAACTAGCAGTTACCCGCGACCTTTGTAGGCGTGAATTTATTATAAAAAAACTATTCAAACTCTTCAGCTTTATTTTATTAGTATATATAGATTTTAATAAAACTGAAGTTTTTTCTTTTAAAAGGGATGTTCTATCATCTTAATAATAACTAATGAGTCGGCTAAAAAGATTTGAATGAGCACAAAGATAGTCCGCGAGCAGGGTTAGGCAAAAGATTTTATACCGGTATTATGGAAGAAGAGGACATGCTGCGCCGACCCCAAATGAATTGAGAGGCAGGAGAATGACGGTGATGATGATGTTCCATGGGTTGATTCCGACTTCCATGCGAGAAATGTCACGGCCTACTAGTTTTTACCAGTCCATTAATAAGCTCAAAAAAAATGAATACAGAAACAACATAATTATTCAAAATGATATTGCGGCGTTTAGGGATCTGACGCACAACGTGGTCACGGCCACGACTTGTCGCATGGCTCATCATATGCCTAGCCTTTTCCCAACTTTATTAGGGTCGGCTTTCAGTCTCACTGGATGCAGTTGGATACCAGTATTTTACATGGAGTGATTGCCTATCTGACCTCCACAACCTAGTTAGTACTGGGTAATACGACCCGGTCATGCGATCAAACTTTTTCCTGATCGAAGCCAAAAGTCGTGGTTGTAGCCACGAGGTCCCTTAAAGTATTAAAGTGAATGATGACATTATCTAGTTGTAGTTCATCTAAAGTAATAAACAAGGTACGAATACAACACTACTTCCCATCACACTGCAAAACCCGCTTTGAAAATCCAGGTCTTCCAGTAAGCTATTGCAATAACTCATAAGCGAACGGCTCAAACTGGATCAGCTGTATCCTGTCCAAGTCCTTTCATATTGCGATGTACGATTGTGTGAATTGTCGCTTAATATCCCGACTTTGCTGGGAATTTTCGAACGCCACCACTTTAGAGTGTTTGGTGAATTTCTTATAGCTACTACAGTGTGTTTCAGAAATGAGTGGTTAATATTATTTTAAGGCTGGTTCGAGATGGCGCACGAGAAGAGTATCTGGAAAATATGGGGGAGGCCTTTGCCCAGCAGTGGGACTTTCAAGGATATTGAAAAAAAAATGGTGTGGTCAACATCTGCTTAGCCTTTTCCCAATTATGTTGGGGTCGGCTTCCAGTCTAACCGGATGCAGCTGAATACCAGTATTTTACATGGAGTGCCTGCCTATCTGACCTCCAGTATGCAGTTAGTACTGGGTAATACGATACCTCTTGGCAAGACTGGTTGTCGGACTTTTGGGCCACTCACTTCCTGTAACTACTGTAAAAGATCTACGAATGACAGCCGGGACTAACGGCTTAACGTAATTTCCGAGGAATGGAGGAAACTCGGTATTTAGTGGGTGGTCGCCCATCCACAGACCAACCTAGGCAAGCGCGGCTTAACCTAAGGATCAACCCAAGCGGCTGCTATTATTAGGCCATGAGCTGCTCCACCATATTTCTCCATGGCTTCATCAGCACACAACATTTCAATACCTAGTCGACCCAAACGTAACGGACACTCGATTATTTTTTGTGATTACAGTTGTTCAGTTTGATATTCTGTACCACACCTTTATAAACCACTCATTTTTGACACACGCTGTAGGTACATAAGGTGGGTATCTAGATTTAGGTGTACCTTGTGAGCACAGAGCCTAGACCTTATTTCAAAAAGCTTATAAGTCTCGTCGCTTATAAATCGAGTACTTTACGTTTAGGGATTCTACCCTTGTAGATTACTAGTTTTCTGAAGTAATCCCAGTAAAATATTTACGATAACGGGACTAAACGTAAAGATTTCAAGTTTATTTGACGTAATTCTTAAAGTTTATAGTAATGTTTTCGCACGTGACCAAACAACGTGACAAAACTAACTATGCCAACTGATTTTTACCATTTTACAAAATGTGTTACTACTGTTAGTGTTATTCAAACGCTATAACATCCTTGTGGGAGTCTGCTTGTGGTAACGAGAGAATTTTTTTTCTGAAGAAATTATGACTTTTGTTCCCTCGGACTTTTAAAGTTGAAAACTAAATCCTGTCGCGGTTAAATGATTATAGGTAATAAACTAAATCTTTTAGATCGGCTAGACAAAAAGAAATTGCAGACTTTTCGGAATTTCAAGTATTTTTTTACCATTTGATTTATCCGAGGTATCATGGTTTTATATTTGCATTCAAAGCTCTCGTCATTTTAATAAATCATTGTTTTTGCCCATCCCAATTTATTCAAGTTGCCTTAAAGATAGAGACACTTTCTACAGGCACTGCTACTATGCCTAGTCCTGTGCTACCCTTGCTCACATCCACTCCTGTGAGCTGATGAAAGAGCATCATCACTCTCTTGCGTTTATTTATTATTTCTATTTATTGAGGGTCACCGCAGCATGTCTTAGTCTTCCATACTTCTGTATTAGTCGTCAGCTCAGTAGTCACATACGAGATCATACAAAATTAAATTATCAATTTAACTCCTCCACTTCAATTTTAAAATAAAACTTCCCGACAATCACAGCAAAATGTCGCGACAATTGCAGTTGTAACATGTTGTGATACGCGGTCGTACGTCGACAATTACGTACGTGTCGTCATAGCGCTTTCAACTTTGCGTCGTACAGATACGTGACGAGCATTGTGTCCGTGTGCAGCGCTGCAAGTGTTCACACTTCGTGTTTAATTTGTTTGGCTTCACTAAAAGTAAAGGAGAAAACGGGTAGTGGTAAAACATTTACAGTTTTATTTTATTTAAAATGCGGTGACTGCAATGTTATTTGATTATACAACATTAGTTTTAGTATAACAATAATGCGAAACCTGAAACACGTGACTAGTGTTTTTATGTAAAGAAAAATCACAAAGTTATAAGCTTATTCTGTCACCTGGTGTTCCGCACAAAAACGTGGTTACCACGCAGTGCGCCCGCGCGCGTGCCTCCAGCTTCGTCTTGAGCTCATTGATAATAATAATTTTGCAGTAGGTACCTAAATGATTTCGATAGGTACTTAATGTCGCTCGGTGCACAACTTGTAACTTTTTAAAAATATTTTTGGGACAAAATACTCGTATAACATGGTTTAAAAAAATATCGGAATCGATTCAGTTACTTATTCTGAACAAACTATATTCAAGTTTCGCATATACTAAAAATAATGTTGTATAACATGTTGGTTCTAGTAGGTTTTCATGTCATGTATGGCATGTGATGCGGAGGAATGAGGAAAATGTCGTGAGGGAAGTTTTGAGTGTGAATAATATGGATGGCTATTATTAGAGGCATACCTAAAAAGTAAGTTAATTAATTAGAAAAGAGTGACTACTGAAGTACAGAAGAAAAAGATGTGCTGCACCAACCCTTAGTAAATTAGGATATGGACAAGAGGGATTCAGTGGAGGCAGGTAAAACAGAACCTTTCGTCGACGCCATGACTGGGAACGACCCATATCCAGCGATCAGATGACCTCTTTCGGCTGATTCCGTGAAGACTTTAATAGTGCGGAAAGTGCTGCTACATTTGAACAAGTAATTTTATACCGTCTCGTAAATAACAACAATGACAGTATTTCTATAATACATAAGGTATCAGAATGTCAGCGTATTGGTCGAACTAAGATTAACGAAAGATTAAATTTTAAGAAAACGAATATTTCTTTTTGTAAAATAGAATAAATATAAAAGCAAAAACATAGCCCCTGTGTATTCGATTAATGTTGTTCAACTAACAAGAACTTTATTGGATAAGTAAAAATTATCAAGAAATACACAACTTTAGTATACAACGATTACTGACTAAAATACTAAGAAGTCTGTAAAACATTCCGCTTACGTTCTTCGGATACTTTCGGAGATTTGTATGATCAAAAACTTTGGCTGTAAAGGTGAGGCTATAAAGAGAGATTAGCGAGTAAAGGTGGGATAAATGAAGATCAAGTTTGAATTGTAAAAGTACAGCAAGTATTTGTTAATTCTTGGGAATGTTAAAGGATTGTCAAAGGTGTTTCATGGAAAAAAATGAAACCAAACTAGCTACTTACATTTTTTTCTCTGTATCAGGACCAATTTATTTAAAACTAGAAGAAATACACGATATAATAACAATATTACCTAAGCCAGACCTTAGATCTTAGACAGAACCTAGGTACTTACAGACCAAATCACTGAACTTATACTGTCACTTACGGGATATCTTCCGTGATTGTTCATTATTTTGAGCTCCCGATATTTCGGCGCTGTTGCAAGCGCCATGATCGCGGGTTGACAGGAGAATGCGGGTGGATGGAAAATAAATTGTCAGGAGCTCAAAATAATTAACAATCACGGAAGATATCCCGTAAGTGACAGTATAAGTTTAGTTGTAAACCGTGAAAGCTTAAAACAGTGTTTTAAAACACTGTAGATACAAAATTATAAAAATTATAACCAGCTTAGTAAAATTGATTTTTTTTTCTAAACTTCGCCTTAATGAGTCACTTAGACGACTGAAGTTTTAATGCGAACGAACTCGCAGGTAAACAAACAAAAAGCACGATGAATCATAAATAATTTGTTCCAAGGAATATCGCTTCAATAAAATTAACTTTAAGCGAGACCTATTCTTGAGGATCCCTCAGATTTATTACTAAAACTTCGTTTCGTTTCGTATTTTATTTACTTGCTAAAGTTCAGTTTATCGGTGCCGTAACATTTTCTTTAGAAAGTGAATTTTATTTGCTGTAATGTTACTTTAAGATGAATTGGAACTTGACATCAATGAGGATACACAATTTTGTTTTAGCTGGATTTCAGTACTCATTAGCAGATGTAAAATATGAGATCAATATAGATGGAGATACATTTTGATGGATGGAAAAGAAAAGGGAGACTAAAGAAAAAGTGGATGGATTGTGTGAGGAATATTATGAAAGAAGAAGAAGTAAATGATATCGCGATGGTTGACATGGGAAAATGGTAGTAAAAACCGTGTGACCCCAAGTGACATGGGACACGGATCATCATCATTTCAGCCGAAAGACGTCCACTGCTGGACAAAGGCCTCCCCTAACTATCGCCACATTGACCGGTCCGTGCGTCTTGCATCCAGCGGATCCCCGCAACCTTCACCAGGTCATCGGTCCACTCAGTGGGAAGCATTCCAACGCAACGTCTTCCGGTTCGCGGTCGTCACTTCAGAACTTTTCGGCCCCATCGACCATCCATTCGGTGAGCAATGTGCCAGTGTGGGAGACGGATGATTACGGATGATTTGAGTAAGTTTTAAATCGAGATTTACAATTGTGTCTGGTGAAATGCGCTTGTACTAAACAGATCTGTTAAACCCATAGGAGTAACAGGCGTGATGTTATGTCTTCCTCGAATGTATCAAATTGAGGAAAAGGCCATCTTCAGGGTATCTTCGAGGAAATTTGCCTGTTTCAGTCGTTTTGGGTCAGGCCACGTACGAAAACGTCGTCGTCGTCGTTGTCGTCGTACGATGTGATGAAAATCAACGTTGCTGAACAGCTTGTTGTTTGTTTTTGGCCCTTTTTGAAAACTGAAACTGGCCCCTGCCCAAAGAGTTCCGGTCCGAAACTACTCGTAGTATGATTTTAGCGGTCTCTCACACCCACACACACCCTACCCACACCTTACTAACTCAGCTATCAAGTTTGCATGGATACCTATGCCTGCTGAAAAACCCTATGGGCCCGCTTACCAATATTGAAAATATAAATCTGAAAGTAATTCTGTCTGTTTGTTATCTTTTCGCGACCTAAAAAGCTGCACGGATTCCAAAGATTTTTTTGAAGGTATGGTTCTATGATAGTTTTGATCCCAGTAGTCCGTCTCCATCGGAACAATTTCCACACTCTATACGGGCGAAGTCACGAGCAAAAGCTACTACAAACATATTTCCCTGTTCATATCCGTTACCATCGAGACTAAATCTATTTTTAACTCGAATCCAAGATGGCGTCGGTCCACCTCGGCAATCCATTCGGCTAATCTGCACACAGATTAATTGATGAAGACACAGACGCGTTCTGGACATCTGAAACACGATTAAGGAGGCAAGACCATGTCTAACAGAGATACCTGCATGTCTTATTATTACGGTAGTGTGGTAATTCTATTGAATGACTTGGCTGTGGAGCTTGTTAAATAATAACAGCCGTTTGGGTTGATCTTCAGGTTAAGCCGTGCTTGCCTAGGTTGGTCCGTGGATGGGTGACCATCTATTACATACCAAGTTACCTCCGTGCCTCAGAAATCACGTTAAGCCGTTGCTCCCGGCTGTCATTTGTAGATCTTTGACAGTCGTTAAGTAGTCAGTGGCCTGAAAGTCTGACAGCCAGTCTTACCTAGGAGTAACGTATTATACCCAGTTCAGTTCAGTTGTGGAGGTCAGATAGGCAGTCGCTCTCTCTAACATAGTTGGGAAATGGGTAGGCCTAGGATGATGACTTGGTTGTGGTCGGACAGATCACGCTTGATATTTGATATCAAATCAAATCAAATCAAATCAAAATATTTATTTGCTAGAATATGGTACATAAGGTGTTACATTAAATTAGTTTCAGCATATCCTGCCATAACATGGCGTGCAAATGTATTCACAATAAGATTCATAATAAGATATGACGAGTTGTTGTGGTTTGCGGGCAAGTAGTAGTATAAAAAACACGAAACGTATAGGTAACATGAATAAATTAGGAGAGAATTAATTAAGCAGTGTAATTAGCTG
Source organism: Noctua comes (assembly GCA_963082995.1). NCBI lineage: Eukaryota > Metazoa > Arthropoda > Insecta > Lepidoptera > Noctuidae > Noctua > Noctua comes. The sequence continues at coordinate 15,097,257 of OY720279.1, read as the reverse complement.
TACCAGAACATAACATAACATCAAGCCATAATCACTGAGAATCACTGAAGTGTAAGGCAGAGGTAAGAAACTATTTTATTTATTATTTTAACTTTAAGGATATAACTTACATTCCGATGTTTGCTAATAATCCCTTACCGGGTGTGATGCGACAGCAACATGCGGGGAAAACAAATGAAAGTAATAATTACTTAGAGCATGCGTCGCGTCGTCACCGCGAAGCAATTGGCGACAACTCGGTACTCACATAGATGGGAACAAGTGACACGCACATGTGCGTGCTTGACGCAAGTCGTATTACCTCAGGTCGTGAACTGGCCATTATATCTACTTATAATAACTTCTACTTTAAGAGTATTTTCTGCAAAATTAAACCTTTTTGAAATTTGATAATTTTAACTCTGTGAATGGCAAACGAGCGTCTATTGACTCGTCTTTGAGAAATTTCTCCAAAAACAAGTCGCGCATTCTGACCCTTTATGCCCCAAGCCCAAGCACTTCGACCTCCAACTGTTCAAAGACAATGAAAGCAATTCTTAGAAAAAGCAAACAAAATCTATGTTAAGCCTACTCCTCACTAATTGTTGGTCATTGAGAATTGAATATAAGAACTGAGGGAGTATTGAACAAAAACTATTATGGAGCGATTGCGTGTCCAGGCCGGCCTACGCATTTGGTCATTGGTGTAATCAGTCTTTAGACTCGCGCCTAATTAAGACATTGGTGGTTAACGTCAGATATAAATGGCTATCAAATGGATCAAAGCTGAGTAGATACCGAGATGATGTTGATGTGTGAACGACGAAAAAGTGCTGCACTGACTGATTTAAAAAAAATCTAAATTAGTCAAAAACAATTTTTTTTCTTACCCTATTGTCCCACTGCTGGGCAAAGGACTCCCCTATAGCCTACCACTCTTTTCTAAGTGCAGTTTTCTCCAGCCAATCTCTCACAAACGCCTCTAAATCCGCGTCCCTCGGCAACGATGACCGTCTCCTGGCACCCACTGCGTGACGACTCTGGCCCATCGGTCCTGATACATTCTACAAATACATGGCCCGTCCAATCCCACTTCGAACCAACAGTCTTATTGCCAACAACAGTCCATTACAGTTTTTGAGCGTGTTGTGGTATTGCGAATTTAGTCGCTGAGCTTAACGCTAAAATGCTACGCTCCATCACCCTTTGCTAAACCTTGAGTTTGGACTTTTGCGACTCGGTCAGATAAAAAACAATAGGTATGATTAACCGAGATGAGATTCATAATTATTATTCTTCTTGTCTGTATTTCTTGTTGTTACTCATATTTTTTTGTGGTGTTGATATAATTGTTGATACTACAAATGTTGAACATGAAAACACCTCCCCCCATCTCATTCGAGCCGTATTAAAAAATTTGGTGGCAGTGGTGGTTTAAATCCAATTCGTTGACTAGTTTATTCAGTATGAGAAAACGAAACGATAGTAGACTAGGCACAGATATTATTAACGTCCACTGTATAAGTCGTCTTCTACAAATCATTATAGATCAATTTAAGTTTTTAAAACACTGAAAACAGGATACCATGTGTACTATTACCATGCAACACTATTAACACCCACCCGCAATAACTTCAGTTTATCCGTGATCATGGTGCTTGCAACAGCGCCGAAAAATCGTGAACTCAAAACAAATAGTAAACATGGTAAATATCCCGTTTTCAGTGTTAATGATAATTTTAGAAACCATGTCAGTTTACAAAATTAAATTGATTTATAATGATTTGTAGAAGACGACTTGTGGAGTAGACCTTAATAATGTCTGAGTCTAATCTATTATTGGTCCGCTTTGTCAAATTGGTAATGAATCAAATAGACATTTAACATTGCGACAATACTTGTAAATTCATTCACAACGAAATAATCTCAAATTCTACCTATTATTGCTATTGCTGAACTGACAGGCACAGCTATTCGTAATAAATGGAACGTGGAGCTAGTAAGGTAGAGGATATTACCCATTATATCTTGTTTTGTAAAATAAAATACTTAACTTGGAGCAATTATCCGATAACATAACTACTTTCCTGGAAGGTGACGTAGCCGTGTAGCTGTATCTAGTACACCTTTCGCACTTTTATGTTTAGGTACTGGGAAGTTGCGAAGATATTGGGGGTCAAAGTTCCAACTTTTTCACAAGCTTTTTTTTTAAATACATGTTTTTAATGTAAGATTTTTATATTACACACCTCCACGACCCCCGTACTATTCAATCAATCCATCAGCACAATGCTTTGAGTGCTTTCCATCGAGTCCTACCGTAAAATGTGATTTTTCACCCCAAAAAAAAAGTCGTTTCCTAACAATAATTTTTTGCGTAAAGTTACTTAGTTTGATGTACAGAATGCTTGGTTGACGGCTATGTGAAGGGTCTGTTTACACCCTGTATACAAGAAAAAACTTACCATGCCAGTCTCTTCATAGTTCCACGTTTATTGCAGTCACCAACAAAATGTACCGTTCCCGGGACAAATTGACAGCGGAAGTCTCGAGCCGGGACAGCCTTCCCTGGCGACTGATTATTGCATTTCAATATTCAATGAATGCAAGAGGAACCTACAAGTTTCCAATCAGAAATTAGTTTCGAATAGCACTCTCAGTATTAGTTTGGAATATAGCTACGGTGTTGTGATTTTTGTTAAACTCGTTTGTTTATGACTTACGGCGTTTCACACAAACTTTCAAGTCCTTTTTTTTTCGAAATTTCTGAACCGATTTCAATGAAACTTCATACGCATACGCAGGATACATAGGTCTAACAAGATATATAGGAGAACATTTTCGAAAAATAGTGTTACATATAAATAAAAAAAATAAAAAAATTGGAAAAAAGAAAATAAAAAGAAAGATAATTGGAAATTTTAGTTTTCTATGGAAACAGAAATTTCCAATTATCTTTTTTTTTTAAAGGCATTTCGAAAATGTTGTCTCATCTGCCAGTAAAAGTCCCGTCAAAATCGATCCAGCCGTTTCGGAGATTAGCAGTTTGAAACAGATTTTATAAAAATTTCAAGGGTTTTAATTTTTTTGCGCGAATCCCTAATATTTTTTCCAGCCTATGTTAGACCTTATAACATCAGCTATCTTCCAGTAAAAGTTCCGTCAAAATAGGCACAGCCGTTTCGGAGATTTGCCAGAACATACAGAGAGACATACAGACAGACCGACAGACAGACAAAAATTGAAAAAAGTTTTTTGTTAAAAGTACCGTTTAAACTTTCATAATAAATACATTCAGTAAAAAGCTGTTATTTTTAATTAAAAACAGACACTTCAATTGTATGCATTTGTATAGATATGTATACAGGATGTAAACAGACCCTTCACATAGCCGTCAACTAAGCATTCTGTACATCAAACTAAGTAACTTTACGCAAAAATTATTGCTGGGAATCGACTTTTTTTTTTGGGGTGAAAAATCACATTTTACGGTAGAACTCGATGTAAAGCACTCAAAGCATTGTGCTGATGGATGGATTGGATAGTACGAGACTCGTAGAGATGTGTAAAGTCTTCTCAAATCTTACATTAAAAACATGTATGTAAAAAAACTTGTGAAAAAGTTAGAACTTTGACCCCGCAACTAGAAGGCTCCCAGGTATGGTCTAGAACAAAAAAATAATCGCATAGACGGGGAGAACAAGTGCCTTTCGGCTATGTTAAGGGTCTATTTACACCCTTTATAATAGATGTAAACGTAACGACTAAATAAAAAAACTTCGTCGTCTTTACACGAAGTTTTGTACTTGGCATTATGGTCACTCACGCCTAGGTAAATCTACTGAGGCATTTGGTAAGAACCGTTTGACCGTGCAGATCGATCATTATGTGCTAACTCAGAAATTAGTTTCGAATAGCACTCTAGTATTAGCTTCGTAACAAAGTGGGAATATTGCTGTAACTAAATATGTTAGCTATTGCAATTTCGGACCGAAGTTTATTGGCAAATACTCGTAACTATCATTAGGTTTGTGTTTAGTATATTATTATGGTAAATTGAGCTTTAAACTAAGCTCGATTAGCAGAAAATTGGTTAATACATAGTTTGTAATTACACAGCTCATTGGGTTAAATTTCGCAGAACTGATTAGTTTAGTAATTCTATGCAATCCGTAATTAAATATCGGATTAATATCGCAATGCTTGATCTTCCGACCTGTCCTAGAAATTTCAAATTGATTGGCAAACTATTTTATGTCACAGTAGACTGCCTCGTTCTTTAAGAGTTTACGAACAAATCTGCTGAGCGCAGTGTCCCAGATTCTATCCTCGGGTTAGGTAAAGATTTTAAATTCTCCTTTTGAAGGCCGAATTCCGTTAGGGTGTTACCACACCAATTGATCGATCGCCGATCACCAATAGGTCGATCCATTGGAGTAGTAGAAACTGTCCATCGACGTCGATTTATCTATTCTACCATCGATCGATGGTCTCGATCGATTGGTCTGGTAACACCCTCACCCGTAAACACACTCAAAACTGCAATGCCTTTCAATTTCCTTGACATTTAAACAATAGAATTGTCGAGCAGAATTTTTTTTCAAACATTTTAAGTATTGAATTAGGAATTTCCTTCAAAATCCTTTGGATTGTGATGCAATTAGTATCAAAGTCATATCTGGGTGTACTACACTCCATTTTCAATCTAGCCTGCTTTCATAGTTTGGTAGGAAAATATTCACAATATACTCTTCAATAGTTGAAAATTTTGACGTATTTTATACACTTTTCCCGTCATCGCCTGTCAAATACACAGCTTCGGCGCTCGTACTAAACCCTTAAAGGAAACTCAGGGATACTTAATCGAGTGTGTCAAGTGCACGTGAACTAGCGAAGGACAGACGAACGTGATACGGAGTTGAACAAAATCTTAGTTACGGCAAAATGTCATTCTTTTCCGTTTGTCAGAAGTTCTGTGAAATGGTCTGATAGACATTTGAAATAGAGGTTAGAATTCATGAATAATTTACTTTTTCTGTGAAAGTACTTACTTCAAAGTGGAAAAGTTTTAATTAAATTATTCTTAATATTGATTCAATATTTTTTTAGGCAGAATACATGTTTAATCTGTAAATGCAACCACGGAATAAAAAAAACCTTTGACAACGTTCTAGAACGAAGAAAATTTGACTGTTTATGACAATGTTATAATTTTCGTATGAAGCAACCCACACTGGGCTTTCGTTGTGGATTACCATCCGTCATAGAGCCACTATCCCAGCAGTGGAAGCATTTTAGCCTAATTATGCATAATCACGTAGCAAACACATTTGTGACCGCAGCATAAATCATTGACCATATTCACGGCAGCAATAATGAAAGAGAATAAAGCTTCATCTCAATGAATCAATGGAATAAAGCGCAAATAAATGAATGAATGAATAGAAAGACTGAAAATAAAAATAACAATGGAAAATTTAAAGTATGCCGAGAACAGACCACCTGGTTGGTGTAAATCAATCTTAGTGCACTTCAAAAACAAGGCTGAGGCTTAGACCATGATGTGCAGAAACTAGAAGAGACCAGCTTGGGCAATTTGTCCTTTAAAAATGCATTTTCTATATTATCTGGGAGCATTTTACCAGGCCACTGATCAACACCGTCTATGTTTTTTTCCAGTGCCATATGCATCGCTGTGCTTTGCCGCTTTTCTGCACCAAATAGTTTAACATGCAACATGCAGCATGCAGCATGCCATACTGTAACCTAAATACTTATTTAAGAGGACTGATGGAGCAGCAGAGTTCAGATTTCCTCATCACGCCTATGGCAGAATACGTACGAGCTCAGAATTTTTATAAGGTGTTAAAGATTCCAAAATTAACTTTCTTAAGGAACATTTTTGGCATGCTAGCCTGCGGTGAGATAGACTGAGATGATTTCACGCTAAAATACTAGCTCCTTGATAATAAACTACTCCAGCTAATGACTTCCATACCATGTTTCTCACGTAAAGCTTCGTTTCTGCTCATTATTTTCCAGGTAAAAATGTATTTAATTAATTAAATGTACCTTTAAACATACATGCGTTAGTTCTCACCTTCACAAATAAAGCCACAAACAAGTAACATGCTCCTTATAAATAACTAGCAACAATGTTTTTTTTTTTTTCGTTAAGGAAAAGTTCTCCCGCCCTTGACAGCATCCCTGACACGAGTAAGCACTTAAGGCTCTTGATGCAGCTGTAAGGGTGTTGTGTATCCTACCCTTTGTTACTAGCCATTTATTTTACTGTCTTATTCATTTTAAAAGTGTTTTCTTTATACGCTGAAAGGGAAGCGGGAAAGGTTATAAGTTCGGTCTGTTTTGAGGGGTTGTTGTATGTACACACTTTTGGATTGTGGTAAATAAAAATAAGGAAAATGATTAAGTCGATTGTAAGAGGACACATCAAGTTGTCACTTTTGATTTCTCTTCCCGCTGGGACACAGACCTACTATCTGTGAGAGTGAGTGAACCGAAATCCTCCACCACCAGATGCCACATGTTTTCGAGTTTTTGGTTCTAGAACGTACAGTTCCCTCACGATGTTGTCCATCACCGTTTCAACAGCTGTGATGATGATATAAATTACAGTAAGTAACGCACCTGCCTGAGTTCGAAACCATGACCTAATACTCGTAAGTCAGACCCCAATCCACCACTGTTCCATAATTCTGATATTTATTGATATTAATTTATTATATTTAAGCTACGCTAGTTCCACAGACCCGAACAGAGCGCTATACTTTCACATTTATTTATTTATTATTTCTTAACACACACATTTGTTTTTACAGGCAAGATCCAAGCTAACAAAGTAGTCATAAATTACAAATAATCCAGTCCAGCCATTTATTGTGCGAACCGCCTGTCTGTTGAATTCACTACCGGCTTCTCTATACCCTGATCAGTATAATCTGTATCTATTCAATGTTCGAATGAATCGGTTTCTTCTAGGCATTCGTGGTCCACCCTAGGCCGCATCATCGCTTCACATCAGGTGAGTTGCGGGCAAACGCAAGCCCATTTAGTACAAAAAAAGTAAAAGAAAAAAAATACAAAACTGAATAATCAGCAAAAAAAGTGCCCCGTTCACACGATTTCAAACGAACTACTTTATAACCTTTAAATATTTTTTCACTACGTGACTACGTTGCCTGAAACAATTTTTCGAAATAAAAAATATTAGAAAAAATTTAAATATTTGGAAACTCCTTTGTGGTGGACTCACCACAAAGGAGTTTCCAGTAAGTTTCAACATCATTCACCCCATCTATCCAGTTGTTCGTCACAGACTGTCCAACGAGCAGATTAATGAGTGAACGGAATGGACAGACGGACTCTGAAAAATAGCTTTTGAAAACGTTGAGGTGAAAGACAGCGGAGGAAATACCTTTCAAGATCGTAATTAAGTAGGGGATTATTTTTGCGTAAGTAAGATGAGAACAGTAAGACGTTTTTTGAGATTTTGCTGGAGGAAAATATCTTACTTAGTTGGGTTGTTTTTTTTGCGAATTAAAGTTTTTTGGTGTGTTTTTTCTGCAATGCTCTGTACTGCTTTTTAATTAATTTTGATTTTTAGCTTCCATAGAAGGTGTCATTCCGGTAAGACTAGAATCCGATTCAAACAATAGTTGAGAAAAGGCTAGCCTTTTGAATCTGCTTCTCCACCATCATCACCATTCGCCTAGGCAAATGGAGAAGCAGACATTACCACCTGTTGTGGATTTCACAGACTTACCATATAAAATTAGTAATAATGATAAGGACAGGAGAACGATGATGATCATAGAAACCAGTCGCTTCAAAGCTATTCTTGCAATTCTGCTTGGCTGCTGAAGGTTGTCGTTACATTCTCCTTCGGAATTGTAACTTTTAAATCTGACGGTACGGCTGGCGCAGTAGTTTAGCGATTGGCTGCTGCGCTGCGTGTCGCGGGTTTGATCCCCCTATTTGTTCGGGGTGTGGCTGTTTGGGAATGTGGGTTTAAATGTTAGTAAACACACTCACGAAACAAGATAAATTCTTAGTAGTCTAGTAGCTATTTTAATTACAGTTAGCGATGAGATTCAACAGCAGATGTTATAATTGGAGACTCTTCTCTCAGAAGTATATGCGTGAAATAACAGAAATTGTGGAAATAGAAACAAAAGCCACAGCGGCTGTAGAAATGGAACAAAAATAAGTAACAAGCGTTGTTCTTCCTTTTAACTTTTGAACCAAAGCTTAAAAGCCTGAAATTGCACGTGCATGGAGACTGACCGACGGGGTTCGCTCGCTGAAACTTTAATAAAAAGGTACAAAATGGTACATGCAATTTGTTGCTCAAGTATTAAGGATAGGTGTAGACAAAAACGTTTTGAATATAGGAATGACGTGTATTAATTGCGTACGTAGTACTTTTGTTTTTGGAATGCTCGAAAATCAGTTTTTTCTCTCGTGCCTGTTATGCTGGGTACACATTTGTGAAATGTAACATGTAATGTAACACACACTAAAACAAATTCACCTTGCTGTTGGGTTATATTTCATGTTGCATTGCATTAGTCTGGACGACTCATTCGTGTTACATTTCACGTTACGTTACACCAATGTGTACCCAGCATTAGGCTTTTTATAAAAAAAACCGTGTTGAGATTAAAAGTTACGTCAATCTAGCAAGGTTCCAGTGCTGTTTTAGTGACATAGAGCAGAACACGGATAATTAAATTATATAAAAACACAATATTTCAAAATATATTATGAGGACAACCGGTGCTGTGATGGTCACTGCATGCTGATATTCGGGGATTTTCAGCTTGATGTTATGTTATGTTATGAATAAGTACAAAATAATTAAAGCATTCCCCTTTCTATAAAAAGTGCAAGACATCCCAAAAATAATTATCAAGTTATGATACATAGTCGTCTGTCTTCAGATTCATTTCTGTTTTCAATTTCTGTAGTTCAAAATATTTTTTCAAAATACCAGCAAAAAGGTCAATTTCAATGTTATCAATTTTTGTAGTTCAAAATCATTTTTCAAAATACCCAAAATAAAAGCAAAAACCTCAATTTCAATGTTTTCAATTTTTGTAGTTCAAAATCGTTTTTCAAAACACCAGCAAGAAGCTCAATTTAAAAGATCTCTCACCCTTACCAGAAACAATTTATTTAAAATGCGTCTGCGGAGTATTAAAGGAAAGCAGATTTTCTCTGTAGACATAATAAAAGTGTAAAACTCTCATTAAACCTCAACTAAATTAGTTTGAATTTTCAAACTTTGTTAGTATAAGAAAATTAAATGTTCTATCTAGGAAGAATTTACAAATTAAGTAGCTCGGAAGGATACTCAGAAACTTGCAAAAAGGTTGTAATGAAATTAAGCTTTATTTCTTAGTTATTCTTGTGTGACAATTTAAAAGAGATAGTAGGTTTCTTATAATAAAGGAATACGTGAAGAAATCACTTAAATGATGGGTGATATCAGCATTATTGCCATGAAGAAAAGTGAACTGTTAATCCTCTTATCCTTATCCTTACTAATATTATAAATGCGAATGTAAGTTTGTTTGTTTGTTTGTTACCTTTTCACGCCTAAACCACTGAACCGATCATCCTGAAATTTTGCATAGACGTTGTCACTTGTACAGAAACGGACATAGGGTACTTTTTTATCCAAAAAAAAGTACTGTTCCCGAGGAAAACATCAATAACGTTCTTATGATACTAGATGGCGCAACATTTCTTTCGAATCATGATTGAATTATATTATTACAAGCAGAGTACAACCCGAATGGATTGTCAAATTCTAAATTAACGCGAGCGAAGCCGCGGGCATAAGCTAGTCTTCTATACATATAAAATTCAAAGTCCTGACTGACTGACTGACTGATTGACTTATATATCAACGCACAACCCAAACCACTGGTCCTAGAGACATGAAATTTGGAGGGTGTATTCTTTGTGAAGAGTAGGTATCCATTAAGAAAGGGTTTATCGAAATTCCACCCCTAAGAAGGTGAAATGGGGTGTTGAATTTTATATGAAACTTTTTATTCTCTGAGTCGATTGACTTGAAAATGTGTTTACAGATAGTTCAGTTAAAATGATGAGATACGTGTATCACAGTTTTTCCAAAATCATCCCCCAATCTAAAATTTCATGTCTGACTGGCAGACTGATATACCAACGCACAGCCCAAACCACTGGTCCTAGAGACATGAAATTTGGAGGATGTATTCTTTGTGGAGAGTAATTATCTACTAAGAAAGAGTTTTTTTGAAATTCCACCCCTAATAGGGTGAAATGGGGTGTTGAATTTTCTATGAAACTTTTTATTCTCCGAGTCGATTGACTTGAAAATGTGTCTACATATACTTCAGTTAAAATGATGAGATACGTGTGTCACAGTTTTTCCAAAATCATCCCCCAATTTAAAATTCAATGTCCTGACTGGCTGACTGAAATACCAACGCGCAGCCCAAACCGCGAGTCCCAAAGATATAAAAATTGGAGGGTGTATTCTTTGTGAAGAGTAAGTTTCAGTTTTTCGAAATTCCTACCCCTTAGAGGGTGAAATGGGGTGTTGAATTTTCTGTGAAACTTTTTACTCTCGGGGTCGATTGACTTGAAAATTTTTTTACATACTCTTCAGATAAAATCCAGTAAATCCGATGTCCAATCTCAAACTAAGGTATCAATATTTCACGTATCTAATTTAATTGATATAACTTTAAACTAATAATTGCAAGTTATAAGCAAGTACATGTAAATCTATGTATGTATTATAGATAGATTACTTATTATCCCAGAAGTAAGATCCCGTGGGCAATTCCCTAACTCCACGCGGGCGAAGCCGCGGGCATAAGCTAGTTTAATAAATACGGTGTTATATGATGTTTCACACAGAGAAACTCGAACTACTTGGTGGGACCTTTATGGTGGGTACTTTCTCCGTGTCCACGACTATTCTCCCATGTACTCGTGTTTACATAACACATAACATACATAACATCACGCCTGTAATCCCCGAAGGGTTAGGCAGAGGTGTAACTAAAAAGACACATTCCACCAGTTATGTTTTAAGTCCCAAGTAATAGAGGGCGGTCGCGGGACTCATAGAATTACCGTGACCCTGGAACATAAAGGGCTATTGAAGGACACCGTGGATTTTAGTCAGTACAAGTCTGACAGTCCCTCCCGCTCTGCCCTGGGTGGGAGGACTCATTTGACGATTTTACCAAAAAAAAAAAAAAAAAAGTAATAGAGGGCGAGCCTATTGTCATCAACCGGGCACAGATCTTACTCCATGGCTACTGAGAAATTCTTGATGGAAAAACCCAACAATACAAATATGTAATGTCCTGTTAAGTAAATAAATAAATAAACACTGCCCGATCCAGGAATCGAACACAGGACCTCATAATCAGCAGTCGCGCTTGCGACCAGTCGACCGACGAGGCAGTCATGTTAGTCATTTTGTACATGTTTACATCTAGCATAAATAGTTTTGTTAACCACTAAGATTTATCTATATATATATATAAAAAAATAACGGGTTTTTAGATTTAATCTACTCTTAAAGACAGTTATGAAATACACCTCGTATAACCTTTACAATAATATCTTTTTACTATTTTTTCTTGAACACACACAGCTTTTTTGCAGTCAGTACGAGACCCAAAGCAATTTTTATGAAATTGGCTTCTAACGTTTTGACTCAGCAGCTCGTAAAACAAAGGTTTATGATCCACACATTTTATTGGTGATTTACAACTATTGTGGAACTGTGATCTGTGTGTTTATAGCATTTTTGTAATAGATTTGTATTAAGTACTGTTACAAAATTTTCTTTGGGTAAATAATATAATATGGGAGTGGATGAGGCCTTTGACCAGGTCTGGGAAAGAGCAGCCTAGAAAAAAAATTATCTTCTGTCGTTTTGGTCTAGTATCACAGTAATGTAATAGTAGGTAAATTTGTTTCTGGGTTTGCGAATCGGGAATTTCTAAAATATAAAAAAAATCTTCATGTAAAATACTGGTATTCAGCTGCATCTGGTTAGACTGGAACCCGACCTCAACATAGCTGGGAAAAGGCTAGGCTATGAATCAGGAATTTCTAAATGGAATCCCAAAGTCTGATTTGTGCTCTGTTGATGGCAATAGGCTGACCCCCATCATACATGAGATTGTGACTTGTGCATTAACTGGTGAAGTGTGGGTGTACAAATTATTAAGTAGGTAAACACGCGTACGTAACTATTATTATATAATCGTACAACTGTCTGTTGCTTCCACTGAGTTATAATGAAACTGCTGAATGAATAATATGTTTGGGGCACAGAATGATTAAATTATCAAAGGTTTCCTACAAATCTCTAAGTACAGCCTATCTACGCTAAGTAGACTTAACTCAAGGACTGACATAGTTTTGTCAACAGTAGTCTCTTTTCAAATTAAATGAAGTAGAAATAATTTAATTTGCGTCTGGATGTTTAAATTTTGTTTCACTTCATGAATAATGGACCTAATCCTTTTTAATTATAACTACCCCGGTGGTTTTTGGACTGCTGAGCGTGCGATTTGAGGTTTGATTCCTAAATCGGTATTTTTTTTTTTTAAATTTTGTTTTTCTCTGTGCAACTGTGTTTTTGCAGACACTTGTGCACTTATTATACCTTCTTCATACAAGTTGGCTAATCTTCGATAACATTGGCCGCCGTAACCATTATTCGGTCGTAAAGCTTACCACACTAATATTATAAAGGCGAAAGTTTGTATGTGTGTATGTTTGTTACTCCTTCACACTCAAACGGCTCAACGGATTTGGATGAAATTTGGTATCAAGATAGCTTATATTCTGGATTAAAACATAGGCTACTTTTTATCCCGGTAATACGGTCCCGTGGGATAATTACGGAACTCCACGCGGGCGAAGCCGCGAGCATAAGCTAGTTTTACATAAAAAGAGTTCAATTTTTCATAATCCACCCTTCAAACTGCTGAGGTACCCTAGATACAACAATTTTTGCCTTTACGCAGCTATTTGGGACCCAAAATAGGTAATAGATTTGATTATCTTGGTTAGTGGCCAGTGTCCCCAATATTAGATAGAACGAACCCATTTTGGTCGGCCATTACGGTTTTCTTCTAGCTAAAATCAAGTTAGTTGTTGTTGTACTTAATCTGGGCTTTTTCAATCTTAATAAATAATATTTCAATGCTGCCAGTCTTCTGGGTACGTTTCCAGATGACAGCGATGCGGAGGAGTACTTTGACGCCTAAGAGTCCTCTTGTCGTTGTTTATATGTTTATATTTACTTAATTTTACGACGACGAGAGTAATGAAAAATTAAGGGGAAAAAATACAAAATTTATATTGAGAATGTACTAATGAAGTATGTTAAGGTGGTGTGTATGGTGTGGTGGGATATCTTTATACCAGAATTATTTTTTAGTGTCATAAAAAAACAGAAGCATGATTGTGATGGTGTTTAAAGTAATTTTATAAGCTTTTATTAATTTAGAGAACGATAATGGCCGCGTCTTAATCAAAGCGATCGTCGCGCGAACATGTGGTTGTCATGTACATTTTGTTTGGCGGACCTAAACGCGTGGTCGCTCTAGCATATGGCGCCTTCACGTTTTTGCAAACGCATTGCAACAATCGCGTATTGGCGTGACCGTTCGCTTTGGTTAGGATGCGTGGTGTGTACATTGTTATAGAAACTTTATCAATTTGTCTATCTGTCTAACTATTCTATTTAAATCAAATAAATCAAAACTCAACTTGTCAAAATAGCCCAAAGTTCAGCAGTTTTGATCGTCAATAAAACAATCGGCTATAGTTAAACTAGCGTAAATAACCGTATTTTGAGGAAATATTGATGCTACCGACAACGTAAATACACAAATAATAATTCTGTATCTTTTGTTAATATTTCGTGACAGCCTCGTAGTGATATCGGTGAAGAAAAACATCGGGAGGAAACCTGGATTTAATATTTATATAAATATGTCGAATCCGGTCGTTAGGATGGACTTAAAATGAATTGGAAAGCGCGCATATGTGCAGTGGTGACATCACGCAACCTACTTACCAGTCTACCCAAACTACAGCGTGCTTCTACAGAGCCCTGATGTTCAGCTCGAGGCGAGGGCGACAGTCAATGTCTGATCGCGGCGGAGTTAGGACGTCTTGGAACTGTATCCGATTCATTGTGCCCCGTGTTGTTGTGTTGAATTGTAATATCAAGTAATTCGTTAGTTTGCTAGTAACAGTGTATGGCACCCAGTGTGTTTTCAAAGCACGAAACCCATCGTCTGCCCACATGATGTACAAGCCTAACGGAGTAAATCCTGACATGTCCGACAAATATAAGTCTGAAATCGCCATCCGAGAATGGCGGTTTCAGTCTTATACTGAGCAAACGTGTTGATCAATGCTCAGCTCATGCCCTACTACTGTCTTTGCCCGCAGATAGGCTTGCAATTCATCATCTTCCTGCCCTCGTTACATGTAACTTGGGGTCGGCACAACACGTTTTTTTCTTCCATTCTCCTCACCGTCACGCTATCATTTAGTCCTTTATCTTTCATATCATTCTTCACAAAATCCATCCATCGTTTCTTTGGTCTTCCTCTCCCTCTCCATCCATCAACGTTTAGATTAGACTTTATAAAACATTACGTTTATATTATGTTCATTAAAGACTTGCATTTGCATAATAAATAATCAGGGATTTTTCATTTTTCTCGCCGAATGAGTCAGATTACGTCCGACCATAAATTATTAACAACCAGATTATGTCGCTACGAGTACGTAGCGACCTTGACGGCTCTGTAATTTACCTAATTCAACTACTGGCGGGTGCAATTAGTTGTGCAGTAGTTCTAGTTTACCCCATCTGGCTACATTTGATCATCTAGGGGTTTGTTCATAAAGACTGCTTAATAAAGCTGAGCGACGCCTTTAAACTTCAAAAAATGTATGGATCAAAAGCCGCTAATCATTACATAACTTTAAAGTTTATGCTGAGTAATAATGACTATTATACAGCGTTTATGTTTAAGGCAGATCGCTTGGCACATGTTTATAATAATTTACCTACATTACAACTGGTTATCAGTTGAATCGTAATATATGACGCTATACAGGCTGTAGAAGGTTTATCGACAAACTTGAATACCCTGATTTAGTTACCCTTTTGAAGATTAAGATTTCTTGAGGGCTGTTTAGAGAAATAAAATTTTATTTGACGTAGTTGATTCACACTATCTCACAAAATAATCTGTAACAACTTATTTATCACAGTATTGTATTGGGTTTTTAGTACTCTTGTACAGTCACGAGCACCAATATGCAATAGCACCAATATTTAAAAGTATTTTTCTATTACTGGTCCGTTTCAGAGTGAAGTATCGATATGACGGTATTTTGGAAGCGTTCTGCAAAATTAGAACGCGTTTCAGCAGCGTAAAACAAAGAAACGCATCTTTGCACAATTTTACACACTCCGTAACATCAATATTGTAATCCAGAAAATCGAAACTAACACTTGTACAAGTTTTTTGATTCAGTTAGGTTCATCAATCACACGCATACAATCTTTCTTGGCTTCAAATACACCCTGTACATCGCCATAACTTAAACATAAACCGTTACATTTGAATTATTGCACCATTATTGTGCAAATTTCGTGCATTATGTGTGGTTATCGTGCTGCTTACAGGGACGGACTTTACATAGTTTATGAAGGTGGAAGTTTGCACGAGGACAGATATCGCTTTCGGGGCTATTTCTTTGTTTGTATTGTTTAATTTTATATGGGGAATTAATTTCGAAGTTATTCTATTGCAAAAGGGCCCTGGGTTTTCTATAACCGTTTTGTGTTGCTCGTCACTGATTTGATCATTTTTAACGTAAGGCCGCCTTTCTTCTGATTCTATATTATATGTTAAAAATCTATTGTTTTTTCTTCTATTGCTGTAGGTATTTTCTTCGAGTTGTATGCTTTGTACCTATTCTAATACTTAAAAGAATAGATACAAAACAGACTGAGCGTTTTCCTGCTATGACTCAAAAATAAAGTAAAACATCCCGTTTTGACAAACTACTCAACGCGCTTCCTAATTCTTAACCACTTAATTTCTATCTTGGCGGCGATCGTAAAACTTTTGCAAAAAAAACCAGTACTTAATCCGGCCCTGCAACCACTGAACGTGTCATTCAGTGAAAATATGCTCTGTGTCACAAAAATATTTTATTTCAACCGCTTAATCGGGTCTCATGTGAATTTTAAATGTCGTTGAAAAAGCGTGTTCCTTGCGGTGTCTCGAATATGATGTAAATTTTACATTGCAGCCGTTTGTTATACAGTCACGTTACCGTATATTTTGAAGGCTTTTTGTTGATGCTGCTGCATGTTGAATGAATTTGTTTAAATTGAAAAGCATATTTGAAAATGGAAGCTACGCCATGACTTTGTATGTAAATAAATAAATTAAAGCTACGAACGCACTATTAGGTGCTTAGTGCCCTGAGCCTAGCGAGTCACCTGGCGAGTACCGACGTAAAACGAACGTCAAAGAATCTTGCAAACTAGCCGCATTGCGCGCTCGGCGCCTTCGCTAGTATCCTAACTAATATTATAAATGCGAAAGTAAGTTTGTCACCTTTTCACGCCTAATCCATTGAACCGATCATCCTGAAATTTTGCATGTACGTCAGGCGTACAGAAACGGACAAAGAGTACCATCGATTCCGAAAAAAAGTGCTGTTCCCGAGGAAAACAACAATAACGTTCTTATGATTATAATAGATAGCGCCACGTGTCTTTCGAATCATGATTGAATTAAATATATTATTACAAGCAGAGTACAACCCGAATTGATTATCAAATTCTAAATTAACGCGAAACCGCGGGCAAACGCTGGTATTCTATAAATATTGTTTTTTTTTTTTAACATCTAGTACAAATCTAGGTACAATTGCCACGTAAGAAAAGAAATATATGAAAAACAATATAAATACCAGTTATAATAATATGTAGTACCGGTCATGGCAGGCCTTAAAAGGTTTCAAAGTAAGTCACTCTAAATCAGTTTTTGCCAACAGAAACCATGCCCGTGTGGTGCTCACTTCCTTTTACAGACAGTCCCGTGTCCCAGCAGTGGGAACGTTCATTATACAACCGTTTGATTCAAACTTTGGAGAAACAGTTTAAAAGGACTTTTTTTTTGAGGTTGCTTGATAGCCCAAACTTTACATTCATTTTATCACCGAGATTGTAAGATCATGGATGGATCATGGTCCTCACTATTATCGTATAACTATTCACAAAAGGGAGAAGGACAAAGAAGTAGAGGTAGACCGAAAAAACGATGGGAGGACATTTAAGGAACGATGTGGACCAGACTGGAGAAGATAGACTAGGGACAGCGACAACTGGAGGAAGCTGGGGGAGGCCTACGCCAAAGAGGCGACTTCCACTAACTAAATTGATAATTTTTTATTCAATAATGTTATTAATTTAAAACTTAAATTAAAATGTAGGTACTATTTTATATTTTTAAATATTCTTTAGAAAAAAAAAATATAAAAACATTTAAAAATATAAAAAATTGTAGCCCACCGGTATTGGGAACAGGGTCCAAGCTACCGGCGGTCAGGGCTCAATAATTGTTAAATTGTGGTAGAATAAAGGCTATTTTTATTTTCTTTATTTTATTTTTATTTATTCACAAATACGTGGGACTTAAACGTAACTGGCGAAATGTGGGTGAACGATTGGGTACACCTCTGCCTAACCCTTCGGGGATTACAGGCATGATGTTATGTTATGTTATCCACAAATAGCAAAAAAACTGCAGTCTGTCTCCAGTCGACAGCCAAGTCAGTCCTCAAATTCAGGTCGTCGAATCGCAGAACTGGGTCCTTAATACGGCCGTGCAGTTAGGAACATCAAAGGCAGGAACACACCAAGATTATTCAACCGAATAAACACACCACAGACAAAGTGGTGTAGCTTAAAATTTCAACGGCATCGCTGTGTCAGCCCGTAAAAGGTTCCGGGTTCGAGTCCCGATCTAGATTTAAAGAGCTGACCGGTTGGGGGCTGCAAGCAAATGTTTATGGTACTGCATGTGTGAATGGATGGATGTGGCAGATTTAAGCAATCTTTAACAGGGTTATGAACCGATCAACCTACTACTGACCCATAGTTTAAGAAACTGTTACAGTATACAGGGTGTTAGATGGATAATTTCATCGAATTTAATTCACTACACGATTTTAGTACTGTGCTGAGTACTATTTGAGCTATTTTTTTTCTACGTTCTGGTTTTTATCTGCTGAATTCATGGTAACAGTCTGCACGTCGATTTCCCTTACACCGGAATGTGATGAAAGTCCTACAAAGTCAGTAATAACCACAGATCGGCTCAGGTAGGTAACGAAGGGTTAGGCAGAAGTGTACCTGATAAGTTTAAGTTCCTTGTAATAGGAGGCGAGCCTATTGCCATCAACCGAGCACAGATCCAGACTCCGTGGCTGCTGCTGCGAAATAAAAAAACCAAAACCTCTCTCACAACTCTCGGTCTACTGTTAGTCTATATCGATCATGAGAATGTGGAAGCTTACTTTGCATATTAGCAAGCCAAGTTCGCAATTAGCTAACAACTCGAAGCTACAAAAAACGGCTAAACCGGAAAGACACATTGACCATATAATCCACTTTTATGGTCTACTGACGAGGAGATGACCTCACTGGAGGTCACACTTGAACTGCCTCAACTCACAACATACCTGCTTATAGCTAATGCTGATTGCAGATAAATAAAAAAAAAATAAAAAAAAATTCGCAATTCAAAAAATTCGCAGCTCCAACAAAAACTAACAACTGCCGCATCCAAAAACTCGATTTCAAACTTCATCATTCAACGTTCCGCGTACGTGGATAACAGTTTCGGCCTTTACAAGCTCCTGTATCGAGAATCGATCTACCGTGCGCACACTACGATCTATTTACGAGTTACCTCTACGTAACGCGTACCCCGAAACTTTGCTGTGTAAGATGATATCGATGCCCGTTGTTTGCATTTTGGGGTAATCTTCGGACGTTCCGTCCTGTTGAATTTGAAGCCGCCGATGGACTAAACAATCATTTAAAAAAAAATGTTAATAAAATAGGGGGCGAGCTTATTGCCAACAACCGGGCACAAATCTAGACTCCGTGGCTGCTACTGAGAAATTGCTCATAGAAAAACCCAATAACACTTTACCCGACCTGAGAATCGAACCCAGGATCTCAAGCTCAGCAGTTGTGGTTACAACTACTAGACCAACGAGAGTATTAAACAGGCAGGCAGGGCTTTAACATAACTGGCGAAATGTGGGCGTACTATTCAGTACAACTCTGCCTAACCTTTCGGGGATTACAGGCGTGATGTTATGTTATGATTGGTTCATTCCATGACCCCCCCCCTGGACGAGGAAAAATTATAATTTTAAAACGTTTTGGGAGAAGACATAAGAGAAAAGGTAACATTAATTTATGTGGCAGTATTAGGTTTAATGAGTTTAAAAATCAGTAGGGGATGTACTGCTCTACGTGTACGATGGGGTCAATTGAATAGTTAATATTTATTATAGGGTGATGCGTCACACATGGCAAGAATCACAATATTTTAAGAAACGACTTTAGAGCGTTAACGTCTAACGGCATTTCTTATAAACTATCAAGCGATTTTTTTTCGAAATGACTGAACCGATTTTAATGAAACTTCGTACGCATAAGCAGGATACGTAAGTCTAAAAACTCGACAGAGTAATTTTCGAAATGTCTTTTAAAAAAACAGATAATTGGAAATTTCTATTTCAATTGAAAATCTAAAATCGGTCTAATTACCCGTTTTTTTTAATTTATGTATCCTGCTTATGCGTGCGAAGTTTCATTAAAATCGGTTCAATCATTTCGAAAAAAAATCCCTTGAAAGTTTGTATGAAATGCCGTAAGACGTTAACGCTCTTGAATGTTTTTCAGTTCTTGCTTTGCTTGTCCAAACAGTGAAAAGTGCTCCTGACACCGGTGGACCACTATTTTTAATATTTTAAAATTGTAGGAATAAATAAAGGAAGAAATAAATAAAAAACCTAAACCATAGATTATACTAGGTACTACTATTTTAATAATTAGGAGGGTAAAAAAAATATTGCAGCTAAAGTAATTATTTTATTGTGATAGTACATACTCAAAAATTAATTTTTATTCGCAAAATTTGACGTCGACTTGAATTTTGTTTAAAATATAAAGTTCCCCCCAACCTCGTTTCTTTTTAACAAACCGTTATAATTCTCGTTACCTTTTAAACCCCTGGACCCTTTTAAATCAATGGTTTTACCAAAAGAACGTAAATACGGACAGAGCAAAACACAAAATTCTAAATAAACAATAGAAATATAAAGGTAATATTATGAAAGTTAAAACTTTTAGAACTTTCTGTTTTTTAAGTGCATACACTGTGCCTGTTAAACCATCTTTCAATACGTACTTTCTGAGGCCAATAGTTAGTGTTACTAAATACTCTTGCCAGTCAAGTTTTTTTAAGTCAAAATTAAAAATATCTCGATCTTCTTCTGAAAGACTGCTGTATAGAGCTGCCGTATTTTGATCATCAAAATTCCACTGGTTGCAAATAAAGTAGCATAAAGCCGTTGACAGTTTGTACATTCTCATGGCAAGTTTCACAAATCTGAAAAGTGAAAGGTCTCTTTATTTTTACATAACATCACGCCTGTAATCTCCGTAGGGTTAGGCAGAGGTGTACCTAATAGTATATTCACATTTACCAGGTATATTAAAGTCCCATGTAATAGAGAGCGAGCCTATTGGTATCAACCGGGCACAAATCCAGACTCCCTGGCATCAGCCACGGAGTCTGGATTTGTGCCCATTAATTCCTCGGCATCAGCTGAAGAAATAATGGGGGAAAACCTAATAACACTTTGTCTGACCTGCGTCCCACCCAAGACCTCATGATAAGCAGTCGCGCTTGCGACCACTAAACCAACGTTTCTTTGTTTTTTTTTAAATCTTAATAATATTGTTTCATATCTATTTTTACTTTTAAATGTTAAATACCTTCTCTTGTTTCCAAGCATGACGCTTATTCCATCCGCGATGTAAGCAGGAATCAGATGAAGTAACCAGGAGTATAACCAGAAAAGAAAAGAATTTGTGGTTTTCCAGGCGAATGGGTATGATACTACCATCGGTGTTTGGTAGTGTCTACTCTTAGTTTCCAAGACATCTTGCCATTGCCCTGGGTAACATATATTATAACAGTTACAACATAGAACATCAACATTTTGTTTTATTTTTAGAGTTTTGTACTTCAGTCGGCAAAAACGGAACACTTTTAGGATCATTTTGTTGTCCATCTGTTTGTCTGTCCGTCTGTCAAGACCCTTTTTCTCAGGGACGCGTAGAGGTATCAAGCTGAAATTAATATCAAATCCTCAAGTCTGCTACCCCTTCGCGGACTGTGAAACAATAGAATAACCAACAATTACAATATCAATTCAAAATACTATTATTATTTCCTTTATTTCTTTTCTAGACATATTCTTTATATTTTTAAATATTTCTAAACAAAGTAATATAAAAAAAAAACATTTAAAAATATAAAAAATATTAGCCCACCGGCATCGGGAACAGGGTCCGATCTACCAGTGGTCAGGACTCTTGAGAGAGGAACCTCCTAACGATACGCGCCGTGTCCAGAAGTACTGCTTTCTGAATCAAGCCCTTGATCCAGCTGCCAAGCAAGAGCCTCCTCAGATGTTGCTCGAGGCTATTGGCTATTAAGCCATTGGCCGACACGACTATCGGCACAATGACTGCTGTACTTACGTCCCACATGTCGACAACCTCGCGAGCCAGATCAAGATATTTGAATTGTTTATCTTTCTCTGCTTTCACGAGATTCTCGTCATGCGGAACCGTTATATCAACAATCATTGCGCGACGCTCCAATCGATCTATCACCACTATGTCCGGCTTATTGGCAACAATAGTCCTGTCAGTGACGATAGATCGATCCCAATACAACGTGATATTACCATCATCGAGAACTGGGTCGGGCGCATACTTATAGTATGGTACTTCTGATTCCACAGATTGCACTTCAAAGCAAGTTGCTGGTGGATAATCCTGGCAACGAGGTTGTGTCTATGCAAGTACTCTCCGTTAGCCAGACGAGAACATCCAGAAATAAAGTGTCGGATCGATTCACCCGGACGGTGGCATGCCCGACATATGTCAACCGTGCCATCCTTCACAATGTATTTCCGGTAGTTATTCTTCATCATAACTTCGTCCATTATTGCACAGACAAAACCTTCGGTTTCCCCGAATAGGTCACCGAAGCGCAGCCAAGATACGGACGCTAAGAAGTCTACATCGGGTCCATGTAAGGCCCGGTAATAGCGTCCGTGAAGCTCCTTGCCCTGCCATACCTCTTTGCGATCATTCGTATCTAATACTCTAGGTTTGCGCCAGTTCTCGTTAGCCAGGAAGAGCGGGGTGAGGCCCTTGTCCACTGAGACCACATCTCGGTGCATCCCCACGTCGGCTTCTAGGAAGTATTCCCTGAGACTGCATACCTCACGGTTGTGCAGGGTCTTAGCACAAAAAAAAAAAAAAAAAAAAATACTATTATTATTATTTTTGATAATTATGATATTATTATAGCTCCTATATCCCACGGATTTCCGGATTGTCCCTTTGGTACCATCAAATAACTATCATAGCTAACTCGTTGGTAAACATTTCATTGCTGTCGATTCTGGGTTTTTAGTGTATGAATTTTTAGCCATCTCCAGACCAGCCTACTTGCTCACTATGTTTTCCTTAACTGATTTCAGTCGTGTCTTAGTGCTTGAAACTTGAATTAATTGACGACCCAAGCTTAGTTAGACTTTCGTTTAATTCGGTTATAAGAAAAATCATTAATTGATGATTTTTTTTAATCATACGTACTCCAAGTTGCAGGATTTCTGGCATTCGGAGAAACCATGTAGATCTTTGTATCGTTTTCACCTACGGCTCGTTTCCTAGCTGTTTCCCACCCTGCAGCTATAATCAGATTGTTAACATAGTCTACCGGTATACAAGGTATAATAGTAGTCTCTTTTGCTTTTATTGTGTGCATAACACCTAAGCAAAAAGCGAATAATACCTGAAAAGAAAAAATAAAAAAATTATGCCAGTCTCCGTCATCACCAAGCGCAGTTTAATTTTGGAGAACATTCGTATTCTAAATTCGTATTCCAAAATGATTAATTAACTATTTCCTCTTATGTTTAGACTATTGTGTTTGACTAGCGGAAAATATAACAGTCCGCGACTGTTAATACGAAAGGATTGCCAAAATGAGGATTACGTTTTTTAATAATTTTTCAGAAATCGAAGGTTTCTAAATATAAATTGCACTTACGCCACTGGCTCCGTTAATACAAGACTTATCAACCCATCCAGGATTTGGTTCAAGTTTAGCGCCAACCACTGAAAGCAAACAAAATGATAACACACTAAAATACTTATTACTCACATTTTTTATTATTTTTTCTTAATTTCCTTTATTTATTCCAATACAAACAAATTACATTTTTAAATATTCCTTAAAAAAATATATATAAAAAACATTAAAAATATAAAAAATTGTAGCCCACCGTTATCGGGAACAGGGTCCAAGCTACCGGCGGTCAGGGCTCCAGAGAGAGGAACCTCCTAACAATACGAGCCGTGTCCAGAAGTACCGCTTTCTGAATCAAGCCCTTGATCCAGCTGCCTAACGAGAGCCTCCTCAGGTATTGGTCGGCTCTTGGCAATTAAGCCATGGGCTGATACAACTATCGGCACAATGATCGCTGAGTCCACATCCCACATGTCGACAACCTCGTGAGCCAAGTCAAGGTACTTGATTTGCTTATCTTTCTTGGCTTGCACGAGGTTCTCATCATGCGGGACCGTTATGTCAACAATCATTGCGCGCCGCTCTGATCGATCCACCACCACTATATCAGGCTTATTGGCTACAATAGTCCTATCAGTGATGATGGATCGATCCCAGTACAATGTGATGCTGCCATTTTCGAGAACTGGGTATTATTCTGTTATTATTTTCTTTATTATCAAAACTCGTAAATACACATTTCATTATTTACTCGCTATCTATTTATTTGTATTATATATTTATTTATATAGGTATATTATGTTTGAAACTGTTGTTCCGTCACTTACCCCCCAAAGGTTCATTGGAAGACCAGCGTCAGACAGTACCACCTGTCTGGCATGAATGCTGAAATGGACCTTTTTGGCGTAGCCGTGAGGCACAAAGCACATGTAACTATTTACAATTTTTTTTTTTTTTTTTTAAATTGTTATTGAATTTTTTATTTTGTATCTTTTTTATTATGTGTGCTTGATGAACTGACGTCAAATAAACTTTATTCTCTCTTTTTTTTTTCTTTCTATAAATTTTAGATAATACATAAGCCGTGAATCCGATTGAAAGTTGGGAACGTTCGTTGTCGAAATGGGCGAATGGTCCAACTACATGCTAAAACTACATTTGTTATCTGCGGCCAAGTTTTAATTCGATAGAATCCGCGAACAGTAGAAATCAACATTTTAATAAAATTTGGCGGCGACACTAATATAATTAAAATCTTAAAAAAATATAAAATTAAATGCTAATTTTACAATTAAAAAAAAATATATTAAAAAGTAATTTGTCCATGGTGCTAAGGATGACCTCTTAGGGCTGAAGAGACAACAAATTACCCCTCCTTTCGGCGCGTACAATTTGGCAAACGATGCACCAAACATCCAGTATTTCAATTCTATTCATCTTACGCCCAGAATCAATTTTCAAAATTCTTTCTTTGTGCTTACTTTCGTTACATAAGGAACTATAGTAACAAATATTTTAGTACTTTAGCCATTTCCCGACTGTTGCGGTGGCTTCCAGTCTAACTGGATTTAGCTGAATACCAGTATTTTTCACGAAACGACTGCCTATCTGACCTCCACAACCCAGTTATTGAGTAATACAATACCCCTTGGTACTGGTTGTCAGATATTCGGGCCACTGACTACCTGTAACGACTGTCAAAGATATATAAATGATAGTCGGTACCAACGGCTTAATATGCTTTCCGTGGCATAGGGCTTTTAGACCATCAAAGATCGTTCTAAAATACGGGTTGCTGAGAAATTTCTCAAAGACGACAAAATTTTACTCAATCTGTTATTTGAAGCCCGGAGGTCAGCAGCCATGGTTGCGACCATAACATTACACCTGTGTATGAATATAAGACCGGTGTATGAATATACTGACAATTAAGTTAGCTTACCAAGTTTAATGGGCACTCACCGATAGCTGGTCTAATAACACATGTGGGCAAATCATTTCCGATGCTACGAACCAACTCTTCAGCAATAGACTTTGCAAATGTGTACGTGTTTGGCCATTTTTTTATCAAACTGCAATATTAATTAAAATAAGTAATAAATAAATTAATGACTTAAAAAGGAGATTACCCATTTTTAGGGTTTTCTATTTTAACTTTATTATGGGTTTAATAAAGAAAATGTAGTGAAAAATAATAAGCTTGTAGATTAAAGTTGTCTGCCGTTAAGCTTTCAATTATTTTGGATGTCTGAAATCCTAACATCACCCAATAAATTAGTTTTGTAGGTTTGCTCGCCACAATATTAAAAAGAACAAGAAATCACTCTAAACCTGTGAATAACACTTTTCAACAAATAATTCGAAAAGGCAAGCGCTATTATAACCGACGAAAAAGTGGTTAATAAGCCTCTTTTTTACTACCTTCTTTAAAAGACTATTGAAATGTCTATGGTACGAAATAAAACATTTTCAAAATAGAACGTATGTCAATCACGTTAACATACGCTAGCGAGCAGAATAAATATCTATGCCCTCTCTATGATATTTGGAAATTCATGACTTTTTTTTAATTTTACCTTACATGTTGATCAGCCGATCACGTCAGTCTCTACAGAAACTCTATGCGATTTTTTTTTTTCAATTTTCATGTACTCGTAGAACAAAAGTTGTTTAGTTTCATGGTCCGAATGACCACACGGACGGTCTTACATTTATTAAGTTACACCTTGTTTATAGGCTTCTTTAATTTATGCAAAAACTAGCGACCCGCCCCGGATTCGCACGGGTGCAATATATATATATTTATAACATTAGTTTTAGTATATGCGAAACCTGAAACACGTGTCTAGTATTTTTATGTAAAGAATCTATGTACAAAATTTCAAAACTGTATCATGAAAAATCACAAAGTTATAAGCTTGTCCTGTTACCTGGTTGTCCGCACAAAAACGTGGTCATCACGCGTGCCTCTAGCGTCGTCTTGACGTCATTGATAATAATAATCTGGCAGTAGGTACCTAAATGATTGCGATAGGTACTTAGTATCGTTCGGTGCCCAACTTGTAATTTTTTTTTAAATATTTTTGGACCAAAATATAGCATGGTTTAAAAATGATTGGAATCGATTCAGTTACTTATTCCGAACAAACTATATTCAGGTTTCGCGTATTCTTGAAATAATTTTGTATAAAAACATTCCTCTTGAATGAATTTCTCTTCTATCTATTATTGAAAACCGCATCAAAATCCTTTGCGTAGTTTGTAAGGTCTAAGCATACATAGGGACAGACAGCGGGAAGCGACTTTTTTATACTATGTATTGATAATGATCGGATCGGCACTAGCCTTACTTCCTTGCTAAAAACGAAGACAAATGCCGTAATCACATTTCTACTTGTGGTGGTTTATTGAGGTTATGCTAGCGTTTAGATTAAGAACAATAAATGTTATTTCTTATCATTTTGACAGTTGTAGTGTGCCATAATCAACAACAAGCGTCTCCTGCCCAGTTCTACATAATATATATTTTATAAATACTCACTTCGGTGTAATATCATTTATTCTTTCTTCAACAACAGTCTCAGCAATCGAGATCATAGCATTTGGATGTATAGGACTTTTGTAGAACTTTTCAGATACTTCTGTATCTACACGGTCCGTGCGAGCATGTGAGTATGCTGTTGAAACATAGACGAAAGATCTGTAGGAGAAAAAATATATTTTTATATTGATTTTCGCAAGAGAAGAAAGTGAAAGTAGCCACTGGAAATTTTTATGGAAATCACTGGTCCTATGGACATGCGTTTTTGTTTCCAAAAGGTAAATTTATCGTTATAATGTTAGAAAAAGTTAAGCCTAGTAACAACTGGCCACGCGCCACGGCATCAGTGACTTCTGAAGGTCCTAAGAAAGGCAAATTGTTTGGAAACTTTAGCCACTAATATGCACCCCATTCGTACTGGGTGTTGGTACTGACCATTCGGTGCGGAGAAATATGGAAAACGTTGAAATGAAAATTTTAAGTAAAATGAATGGGACGAAAAAAAAACGATGACTGAGATGAGAACTTATAGAAAGGTAACTGTGGAAGAACCAGACAATTAAATCACCGATCTTAAATGAATTGGTATGAGGGCAAGAAAATCATGATAGCAAGTATTTTGTCCATTGTTATTTTGTTTCTTTTTCAACCTTAGGTTTTTGCAAGCCTTGCCAAGTGTAAGAGCCTCCCTGGTGCCTCGTACGTTGATCAAGGTCGCTACACGAAGGGGCTCATCAAACCTCGTCGTGGCTGCCAGGTGAAATACTATGTCCACCTAGAAAACGAAAGAAACAATTATTCAATAGACTATGGCATTCAATTTGGTGACGATTTTCAAAGGCTGGTTGAAGTTTAGCTTACTTTTGTGTTATTTGAAGCTAAACTGCCAGGTTCGGAACCTATGAATGACAGAAGTGTCTTGGTACTTCAAATTCATCATCTACCTAGCCTTTTCCCAACTATGTTGGGATCGGCTTCCAGTCTAACCAGATGCAGCTGAATACCTAAATACAATAGTATTTAACATGGAGCGACTGCCTATCCGACCTCCACAACCCAGTTAGTACTGGGTAATACGATAGCCCTTGGTAAGACTGGTTGTCAGACTTTTTGGGCCACTGACTACCTAACGACTGTCATAGATCTACAAATGACAGCCGAGACCAACGGGCTTAACGTGCTTTCCGAGGCACGGAGGAAACTCGGTATGTAATGGGTGGTCACCCATCCACAGACCAACCTAGGTAAGCACGGCTTAACCTAAAGATCGACCCAAGCGGCTGTTATTATTTAGCCACGAGCTCCTCTGGTACTATAAAATTAGGGTATGGAAATTCACAAACGCCGAGCCCGTGATCTAACAAAAGCGATCAATCGCGTGAATAATACGCAATCGTTGCGTTCATAATAATTATGATGTCGTCACTCATTTGTTTGGAAAACCGGGGAGTGCTTTTTAACAGCGCGGTGATGCATTTGGGTTCGCCTAACAAAATAAACGCACTATCGTGTGGCCGCGCAATACCGCGAAAGAAAATACAATTTTTAGCTAAAAAGAAGCAGACACCGTCCTCTCCATGTGCTGGCCTTCATACCTGTTCAGAAATAGTGTTCCAGTCTTCTTCGCTCAAACCAAGTCTAAGCTCCGCCACATCTCCTGATACTGGCACGAGTTTTTCAGCGAAATCTGGTTGTTGTTCTCGCAACAATTCATATACCTGGAAGCAATGGCTTCAGTCATCAATGTCCAATCAATTTTTAAGAGGTTCTGAGACGATCAAACATTTTTGCAACAACACAACGAATATAGCAACTTGTTGCACAAGAAATTTTTTTTTTCAATAGCAGGCTGGGTTTATGTCCTGTTGATATCAATAGGGTCACCCCTTGTTACATCGGACTCAAACATGACTGGCAAAATTTAGATATGCCACCGTTAAAAAAGTTGTATATACCGTTAGATTATTATCTCGCGAGATTGTAAACTGTCGAAAGATTGTGAACCGTAGCATACTGCTTACAATATAACGCATTATTTTTCAGTAGTGAAACCGTCAAATTGTAAAATGGCTTGCGACGGATCGCACCTCGCGCGCTAATTGGTTGATCGTCATGTGCCCCGCGCTGCCATATTTGTTTGTTAAATGTTTTGGTGCCAAATCTTAAATCTACGAAGATTGCGTGTGTGGCGTTATGTGTATGCAATAACTAATAAGCAAATAATTATAACTTACTGGATCCTGCAACATTTCAATCATCCTTTGTTGTAAGGTTTTGCCCTTTTTGCTTCTTAGTAAGAAAAATATTTTTGATACTTTTGTAGCTCTGCAAAAATACATGTAACAAAATTATTAAAAAAATTGTTAAATAAAATAAAAATAAATCTTCATTTAGATTCCCAGAAGGTGAAATACAATATGAATCTAAAACTAACAATACATTGTTAGTTTCCGCGTCAAACGCGGAAGTCTAACCTAGAGTATGACGCTCTACCTCGCAACGTAATAGACTAGTTCACATTTGTATTTTTTTTTCGAATTCTAGTTCGCCTGCTCAGAAAATGTTGACCAAAGTGTCATTCGATTTGTAAAAGTATCTAGAAAATAAAAAAATACTAAAATCCCGCATAAAAATTGCAAAAGCTATAAACAATTAAAAAAGTGCGGTTTCTGGTTTTTTCAATTTACGTAACTGATGAAATTATGTATTTTAGTTTGATCAAAAGTCACATTTAATTTTTCCATTTTAAATTAACCATAACCCACCTCACACTAGCTAGACCAAAAATCACTCTAAAAATCCTGTTTGACTTTGAATTTGGACACAATCATGTTTCCTCTGTTTCGTCCATCCACGAGGCATTCTCTAGTTGCTAGCGAGGGAGGTTGTCGATCTTTGCATTTACCTGAACAGTTTTTCAATGAGCTGCTTGCCGAGGAAGCCAGAGCCACCTGTTAGAAACACAGTGGCACCGCTGTAGAACTGCTGCACGGCAGATGTTCCAAGAGCTGTCACTTCATGCACTGGCTTTAAACAGGCAAGTACTCTTGCCTCGAATTCCTGGGCTGGATCCATCGCTTCCACTGTCATTGTAATAAGAAAATAAATTCTGAAATTTAAAACCTTTATTATGTGTTTGAAAAATATTTGGCAAGGATGCTAAATTAACGTATCTACTTTTAGATTTTAAGTTCTTCCATCAATGTCGCATATTTACGATATTTAATTCTTTTTTACTACCATACAGCACTATCTCAGTAAAGTGTGCAATCAACGTTTAGTTTTTAGTTTTAAGTTGTGTAACATAATTTTCTACCTTTTTTTTAAATTATAATAATAATCATTTTATTTCATCCATATAAATTGGTAGTAAACATGAACTTTTTAGATATCTCTCAATTGAAATAGGTATGGTGGTGGTCTCTCAATTGAAATAGGTATGATGGAAAATTCGTCATTTTAATGCATAGGTTAAGGAACACTGACATAAAATCACGCATCGTACCTACAATATTATAGAAAATCTAGATTTTCAATTCAACGGACACTTCAATTTTATTTATTTGTCTATACAAATAAATTTAATTTAATTGTCTGTTTGTAATATCAAAATAACAGCTTTTTATTGAATGCATATCTATCTATCTTCTTCTATCTATACATAATATACAATTCAAAATCCTGACTGACTGACTGACTGGCTGACTGACTGATATATCAACGCACAGCCCAAACCGCTGGTCCTAGAGACTTGAAATTTGGAGGGTAGGTATCCACTAAGAAAGGGTTTTTCGAAATTCCACCCCTAAGAGGGTGAAACGGGGTGTCGAATTTTCTGTAAAACTTTTTATTCTCGAAGTCGATTGACTTGAAAATTTGTGTACTTAGTCTCCGGTTAAAATTATGAGATACGTGTATCACAGTTTTTCCAAAATCAACCCTTGATTTAAAATTCAATGTCCTGACTGGCTGACTGATAAATCAACGCTTAGCCCAAACTGCTGGTCCTAGAGACATGAAATTGGAAGGTGTATTCTTTGTGAAGAGGAGGTAACCACCAAGAAAGATTTTTTTCGAAATTTCACCCCTGAGAGGGTGAAATGGGGTGTTGAATTTTCTGTGAAACTTAATATTCTTTGGGTCGATTGATAACTTTACACAGAGATACATATAGTCTGGTATAGTATATTCATAAATTACTTATTATCACAGAAGTACGATCCCGTGGGCAACTCCCGAATTCCACAAGGGCGAAGCCGCGGGGATAAGCTAGTGAAAATATATAAGGCACTTGTATAACAATTATAGTTCTTTTTCAATTTTTGTCTGTCTGTCCATCTGTTTTTCCCAGTTAGCTTCCGAAACGGTTGGACCGATGTTGACGGGACTTTTACTGGCAGATAGCTGGTATTATAAGGAGTAACTTAAGTTACGTTTAATACGAATAAGAATTAGGGTTCCGTGCAAAAAAATAAAACCAAAAAAATAACAAATTGGTAACAAAAGCCGATTCACAGAGGGAAGTTATATTTTTTCTAATAATTTCACGTGAACGAAGGTCGCGGGCAACAGCTCGTATAAAATCAAAATAATACTTACCCCGTTAAAAATATGATACACCGAATTACAGTTATTAGCACAACTTTACTCCAAGAATTGTGTGATATTATTACGAGTGAATTGCTACTAGTCTAATAATAGATTACTGTTTAGTATATATATTGTTGCTAGTCCTAATTTAATCGATTAGTCTATTCTGCAAAATTTTCTTTATTTAAATATTTAATGAAACTCGTGAGAACATTACCAACGACTGAACTTTATTTAAATCAACCACAGACTATACAGACACCTCGGGCACGCCGCAATCGCGGCGGTAAGACCCCTCTTTGACGAGTGGCTGGATAGGCGTCACGGCGTCCTGACCTACCGCATGACACAGGTCCTCACCAGACACGGAAGTTTCGGGAGGTACCTGTGTCTGATGGGGTCACCACTGCGAGGACCGTCCGGAGGACACGGTGGAGCATACAGTGCAGGACTGCCCCGCTTGGGCAGAGCACCACCGTGTCCTCACGGCGGCGATAGGCGGAGATCTCTCGCGCCCGGCAGTGGTCGAGGCCATGCTGCGGGGTGAGACGGAGTGGGAAGCGGTCGCCTCCTTCTGCGAAGCAGTCATGCTCGCGAAGGAGGAGGCGGGCCGCGTGAGGGAGAGGACAGCGTCCTCCCTCCACCCCAGCCGCAGTGGTAGACGCCTACGGCGCTGGACGTCGGCTGACGATCTCCGGCCACCGTAGGCGCGGGCTTGCGGGCGGCGAGTAATGGGCGACTCGCTGTCCGACCATGGACCATGCCCGGGTCGACGGCGCGTTGTGTTCCACGCACGCCTCAAAGAGTGTCAGCATTATTACGGGGCCCCCCTCTAGAGGGCCAAAGCCTGCCGGGGTCGCGGAACTTATAGAATTACCGTGACCCTGGATCATAAAGGGCTATTGAAGGACACCGTGGATTTTAGTCAGTACAAGTCTGACAGTCCCTCCCACTCTGCCCTGGGTGGGAGGACTAATTTGATGATTTTACCACGATAAAAAAAAAAAAAAAGACTATACAGACACACACACATAGACTATACAGACATTTTGATATTCTATCTAATAACATCTTATGTATTTAAAAGAAGTCTGCCTTCTACACCATACCATACCGACGGAATAGTCTAGTAGATGACTACTAGACTATCCTACTAGATTATTCTAGTAAGCCCTTGTCCCATGTTACTTGGGGTCGGCAACACTTTTTTTTCTTTCATTCTCCCCTGCCAATCGTCACGCTATCATTAACTCCTTTTTCTTTCATATTATTCCTCACACAGTTCATCCATCATTTCCTTGCTCTTCCTCTCCTCCATCCATCAACATTTATATTCATGTCTTTCTGTCTCGAACTTTTCAATAAAAAGTATATTTTTTACCTGACACATTCCTAGCACGGTCATTGTACGACACAGCCTTCTTCTTAGCGTGGTGATGACAATCTAAATGGATTCAGCCCCAAATTAGGTGACTAGTTTGGCATTTTCAGTAGCGTCCATCAATTACGCCTGTAATGTGCAAACAGGATAGGCAGGACACGATATTAAGTGGCCCGTCGTTTGTGGAACAAAATCACATTTACACTCCAGAGCAGAGTCATCTCTGAACCTCCCCCTGAACGGTGTAGTGGGCTAATCCTGAAGTCTTAGAAATTGCATGTAGTGGTTTTATTTAAAGTCCAACACTTATTTTAAATGTATTTATTTAAGTCTCAAAACAACTTTCAGAATAACCCAAAACAACCAACAACAGCGAATTAAAATTTGCAAACGTACAAAGTTATAATTCGGTATATGGGTAAAGTAAAAATTAATCTACGCTGATTTTAAAATCATTTCCAGATTTTAGGTTTCTAAACCTTATTTTTAGCTCTTCAAATTATAGATGTTGTTTCATCGTTATCATTATCATCATTTCAGCCAAAAGATGTCCACTGCTGGACATAGGCTTTCTCCAAGTCACAACCTTCACCAGGTCATCGGTCCACCTAGTGAGGGGCGTATACATGTCGTTTATGTTAACAAAATACTTGACTTTCGTTTTAAATCCAAATGACGTCACACGTTGGGCTGATTGAAGCCAGCCAGTAGAGTTTAAATAAATGTATTATTATATTATCCACAAAAGTAACTACTCAGGACACAGGTCGTGCATACTTAACCTAGTCAAGTAAAATTATACAATCAAATTTTTTTAGATGCATTGAAACGAGTTTTTTTGCACAGTATTGGTTTACGAAGACGACATTTTCGAGACTGTTACAATCAATGATGAATTAATCATTATTTAAATTTTTTTTTTTTAATTTATACGAGAACTAGCTGTTGCCCATGACCTTCAATCGCGTGAAATTATTAAAAAAAATATTAGTTCCCTTCTTGAATCGAATTTTGTTAACAAATTCAAGGGTTTTATTTTTTTTGCACTGAACATTAATTCTTATTCTAAAATAAAAGTTTTAGTTACTCCTTATAACATCAGCTATCGGCTAGTAAAATCTTGTCAAAATCGGTCCAGCCGTTTCGGTGATTAGCCGGAACAAACCGTCAGACAGACAAACAAAAAAAAAAATTATATATGTCGCCGCAAGATTGTCTATCTGCCAAGATTATTAGTTAATCTAATTAATAACCAACTTATAATTCTTATTCGTCATAAACGATACTCCTGCCATCTGTGAGATACCGTTGCAACTATTATAATACGCCTGTGAGTGGGTACTGACTAATGTTGAGTATCGAGATCAGCAGCGCCATCTATTGGCCTGTCTGTGACATCTTAATCAGTATCACTTGAAAATCAATTATTAAACAAAACTCGATGTTCTAGCGGTAACTATAATTATAATTAATAAAAGAATATTTGTTTGAAACTTAAATTTTCAGTCATAATTTTTAACAATAAATTAATAGTTAATCACTTGACACTAAGTTTCTTTATGAAACGGCGTCACCAACTGTCATTGATTAACCATCAATACCTGAATGTTATAATTTAGTACGAGAACTAAGTAAGTTTCAATAATAGATTACCAACTATAAATTATTAAAAAAAAAATTTGTTTACTAGTGAAAAGCTTATGTTGATTATAACATTTTATATCACCGGAAATGTTCCAAGATAGGAAGATTGAGACTGTACAAAGTAATTAGACAACCAGATTACCATTAACATGTCCATATTATTTTGTGAATTCTGTCATTATTTAATAGTAACACAATTATTGTAAAGTGTTCTAGTATGGTTTGAGAGTTTTACCGAACTTAAATTACTGTACTGAATGTGTGGTGGTTCCGCCATACAGTGAATTCACGTAGGTACAACGAGAAGTCGAGTTCGCGAGCTCGCGATTAGAAAACAATTGAATTATGTAATTGAAAGTGGTTTTTGAAGTGAACAATATTAAGTTGTGTAAATGAGAACTGTAACACGATTTAAAAAAGTGTGTAAGGAGTTTATTAGGTCATTCTTCTCCTTATAAACAACCATGTTTGAGACCATATTTTCGGGTGGCTCAACCTTGAAATAGTTTAATAGAAATAAACGTTTGAAGTTTGAGTCAAATATTGTGTGTGATTTATCATGTCACGCGAAGACAATATGGCGGAATGACGGATAGCGTCGATATTTGGGAATAGTGTTTATTTATTTCATCATTATTTCATCATCATCATTTTAGCCGAAAGACGTCCACTGCTGGACATAGGCCTCCCCCAAGTGTCGCCACATTGACCGGTCCCGTGCGACTCGCATCCAGCGGATCCCTGCAACCTTTACGAGGTCATCGGTCCACCTAGTGGGAGGCCTTCCAACGGAGCGTCTTCCGGTTCGCGGTCGCCACTCCGGAACTTTTCTGCCCCATCGGCCATCCGTTCTGCGAGCAATGTGCCCTGCCCACTGCCACTTAAGTTTGGCTATTCTTCGGGCTACATCGGTAACCTTGGTTCTCTTGCGGATCTCCTCATTTCTGATTTAATCACGCAAGGAAACTCCAAGCATAGCCCTCTCCATTGCCCTTTACGTGACTTTCAGCCTTCTGATGAGGCCCATTGTGAGCGACCAAGTTTCGGTCCCGTATGTAATCACTGGCAACACACACAGGTCATAGACTTTCGTCTTGAGACACTGCGGTAAGTTGGACGAGAAGATACCATGCAACTTCCCGAACGCTGCCCAGCCGAGTCGGATTCGACGATTGACCTCTTTCTCGAAGTTAGACCTACCTAACTGGACCGTTTGTCCCAGGTAGACATAATCGTCTACAACTTCGAGTGTAGAGTCTCCGATCTCGATAGGAGTGGGTGTTACATGGGCATTCAACATGACTTTGGTTTTGTCCATGTTCATTTTAAGACCCACTCTTTCGGAAGCTCTACTGAGGTCATCGAGGATTGTACTGAGGTCCTCCATGGTTTCAGCCATGACCACTATATCGTCGGCAAACCGAAGGTGAAAGATTTACTCGCCATTGACGTTGATGCCTAGCCCTCTCCAGTCCAGAACCTTGAAAACATCCTCCAGTGCAGCGGTGAACAGTTTCGGAGATATGACGTCTCCCTGTCTCACACCTCGCTGCAGAAGGATAGGTTCCAAGGTCTGGTTCTGAAGTCGGACTGACATGGTGGCGTTTTTGTACAAACTCTTGAGCACCTCGATGTACCGATAGTCGATTTGGCACCATTGGAGAGACTGCAGTACAGCCTCGATCGAATCGAAGGCTTTCTCGTAGTCCACAAACGCCAAGCAGAGAGGCAGGTTATACTCTTCGGTCTTCTGTATAACCTGGCGCAGCGTATATATGCGGTCTACGGTGCTAAAGCCTTTTCGGAATCCGGCTTGTTCGGGAGGCTGAAAATCGTCGAACCTGCGCGCGAAACGATTCGTGATGACTCTTGAAAACAGCTTGTAGACATGGCTTAGAAGTGAGATGGGCCTATAGTTCTTCAGCCGGTCATTGTCGCCCTTTTTGAAGAAGAGTACCACCACACCCCTGCACCATGCCTGCGGCGTTTTCCCCTCGAGTATGACGGAATCAAACAGCTTCTGAAGGGTCTTAAGTACCGGTTTTCCACCTGCCTTCAGGAGTTCGGCCGTAATTCCGTCATCACCCGGTGCCTTGTTGTTTTTAAGCTGTTTCAGAGCCATCCTTATCTCGTACAGGCTGACATCCGGAATGTCTTCGGTATAGTGTCAGGTCAGTCTAGCTCTTGGGTCGTTAGTTAGATTTGCAACGGGTTTGCTAGTTGAAGTGTACAACTGCCCATAAAAACTCTCGATCTCCCTCAGCAGCTCCGGTTTGGCGGATACGATCCTGCCATCGTCGGTCTTCAGTTTCGTGAGCTGGCTCTGCCCAATAGCCAGATCTCTTGAGAATACCTTGGAGCCTTTATTCCGCTCAATAGCGTCTTTAATACGCTTGGTATTAAAGCGGCGGAGGTCGCGTTTCAAGGATTTAGAGATCCGTCATTGAGCTGCCGGTATTTCCACGCCTCGTCTGAAGACTGCAGGATCATCTCACGCCGCTCCTTCATGAGCTCGTGAGTATGATCAGAGAGTTTTTTATTCTTCTGTGCACGACGTGTCTTGAAGAACTTAGACCCAGTTGTATGGACAGTTTCCACGAACCCATCGTTGCATTCGTCCACTGAGCTTCCTAGGCACTCGAAACGATTCTGGAGTTCAAGCTAAAAGCTCTCGGGGTTTTTTATTTATTTATTAAAACTTTATGCACAATTAACAAAACTGCACAAAGGCGGAATTAATGCCATTGGTATTTTCTACCAGTCTACCTTAGAGTGATGCAGAGACAATATACAGTACGCACAATAACAGAAAAAAGGCTAGAAAATATTTATAACTAAAACATATAAGAATAAATACTTATATACATACATATAATAAACTTTATAAAGTTAAGAGAGATAAACAAGAAAAACTACAACAACTCAGTTCTGAGACGAATCTGCTAACTTCTTGTGTATATGTTCCAGAGCTTTCACTTTGAAAGTGAACTGACTGGTCACCATCCTGATACTCTGAGGGAGCGCATTCCAGAGGAAAACCGCCTGGACAAAGAAAGAAGATTTTATAAAACAAGAGCGGTGAGAAGGACATCGTAAACAACAATTATTAGCGGAACGAAGATTCTTGCTGTGCGCAGAGCATTGACAATTAGACGTAAGATAAGAAGGAGAAGTGGGTTTGTGAAGAAGAGAAAACAAGGTTGTCAAAGCCCTCAATTCTCTGCGCTGCCGGATGGGTAGCCATCTTAAAAACGATCGATGTGTAGATAGATGATCAAACTTGCGGAGATTGAAGACGAATCGAATGCAGTTATTAAGAAGTCAGTCAAGTTTATTGAAGAGATCAGCATTCAGGTCATAGTAGCATACATCACCATAGTTAATTATGGGGAAGATTAGGGACTTTATAGAACTTATAGACTTTATAGGACAATAGAGGTCAACTCTAGCAATAATATACAGGTTTACAAAACTAAGTCTATTAAAAACAGTTTAAAAACAAATAGTATCAACCTGGTGCATCAAAATATTCAAGGACTTAAAAACAAAGACTTAGAAGTAGAATTATTTTTGAATTTTGATAATATTGATATCCTTTGTATTACAGAACATTGGCTTCAAAGCCACCAGTTCATGATCAGTTTTAGTAATCACCAGGTTGGTAGTTCATTCAACAGAGTAAATGCTGTACATGGCGGCTCACTAATTTTAATAAAAAACCAGATTAAATTTAAAGACCGAAAGGACATTGTGAGCCTGTCTGTTGAACGCATAATTGAAATAACCTGTATAGAATTGGAGCAGTTTATTATATTAAGTGTGTACAGGCCACCCTCGGGATTGTATGACTGCTTTGAGAAGGTAATGGATGAAGTTTTACTCAAGATTTGTAACACAAACAAGTCAATTATTACTTGTGGTGATTTTAATGTAAATTTATTAGAAAACTCTGGTACATGTAGTAAAATTATAAGTCTGTTTCAGTCCTACAATCTCGTTAACCTATTTATAGAGCCCACAAGAATAACGCCTACTAGTGCCACATGTCTAGACAATATTTATACTGATGTTATTCCGAATCATAAAGAAATCATAAATGTTTTAGATTCTAATCATTGCGGACAAATGATTACCATCGAAATGCAAAACATCAAAGTTGGAAAAAATAATATCACTGTTAACCCTAAAACTGCAAGACGCTTAGAATCATTTAAAAGTAAACTCGTGAATAACTTACCATTTTTGTCTAGTGACAATCCTCATCGTCTATATGATGATTTTTTAATATGTTTTGTAAGCTTTTTAATTCCACCTTCATTCCCAAGACTATCTCAATAAATTGTAACGCATCTTTCAGTGACTGGGCTACCATTGGTATTCACAAAAGTAGAACACGGCTTTATGATCTGTACAACGAAAGAATGCTTGTAAATACTGCCGAATTTAATTTATATGTGAGAAATTACTCGAAACTATTTAAAAAGTGTGTTGTATGGCTAAGTAACAGTATTTGAGCTCGAAAATTAAGAATAGCAGCAATGTAATTAAAACGACGTGGAATATTATTAATAATGAAACGGGAAGGTCTAGTAACCGAAATAGTGACTATAGCTTAACCATTAATGATAGAGTAATCAAATCAGATTCAGACGTCGCCGTGGCTTTTGAGAGTTTCTTTTCTGATATTCCCGTTTCAACTACGAAATCCCTAAACTCATCACCTACTGTTGCCGAATCTTTGCTTAAGGAAAATGTTAAAGTTTGCGACTCGGAATTTCATTTTGAACATATCACGTGTAGAGATTAATCAAAACTTTTCACTCCTTAAATGTTAAGAAGACTGCGGATCTGTGGGGTAATTCTGTAGAAGTTGCCAAGTCTATTATAGACATTGTAGCATCTACCTTAGTTCTTATCTATATAAATAAAAAGAGAAGTCCTGACTGACTGACTGACTGACTGACTGACTGACTGACTCATCAACGCCCAGCCCAAACCCTTGGACCTAGAAAGCTGAAATTTTGCACAGAGGTTCCCTTTATGATGTAGACAAGGAATAAGGAAGGATTGTTCGAAATTCAACCCCTAAAGGAGTTAAATAGGGGATGAAAGTTTGTATGGAAAATCGTCATTTTTGTAGTTTAAACCATAAAAATTGGTGGTTACCGTCCTGGTAAAAAATTAAAAACCACGTGTTTGAGTATTTCTCGAAATTCAACCCCTAAGGGAGTTAAACAGGGGATGAAACTTTGTATGGAAAATCGTCATTTTTGTAGTTTAAACCATAAAAATTGGTGGTTACCGTCCTGGTAAAAAATTAAAAACCACGTGTTTGAGTATTTCTCGAAATTCAACCCCTAAGGGAGTTAAATAGGGGATGAAAGTTTGTATGGAAAATCGTCATTTTTGGAGTTTAAACCATAAAAATTGGTGGTTACTATTCTGGTTAAAAATCACGTTTCAGTGTTTTTCGAAATTCAACCCCTAAGGGAGTTAAATAGGGGATGAAAGTTTGTATGGAAAATCGTCATTTTTGTAGTTTAAACCATGAAAATTGGTGTCTTATCATTATGGGGAAAATTAAAACGTGTTGCAATGCTTTTCGAAATTCAACCCCTAAGGGTGCTGAATAGGGGATGAAAGTTTGTATGGAAAATCATCATTTTTGTAGTTTAAACCATAAAAATTGGTGGTTCACAAAATATCAAAAACTGCTTGACGTATAAACTTGAAATTTGGCAGGAAGGTAGTTAATAGTTAGTAGACGTCCGCTAAGAACGGATTTTACGACAGGGCCGGATTAAGGAGATCTAAGGGCTCTCGCAAGTTTGTATGGAAGTCCTTCATTTTTTGTGCTGCATATTTGAAATTTGGCAGGAAGGTAGTTTATAGTTAGTAGACGTTTGTTTAGAACTGATTTTGCGACAGGGTCGGATTAAGGACGCCTAAGGGCTCTCGCAAGTTTGGATGAAAGTCCTTAACTTTTTGTACTACAAACTTAATATTTGGCAGTGAGGTAGTTTATAGTTAGTGGACGTTCGCTAAGAACGGATTTTGCGACAGGGCCGACTTATGGAGGTCTAAGGGCTCTCGCAAAAAGTCATTTAATGTTGTATACAGAATGGTATTAGACTAAAAAGCGCCCAACAAGGTTCACTTTAAAAAAAATGTTGTATAGCGCCAAAACACACCGATTTTTAAATCCATTTCGTTGCCTCAAAGCCATTTAATTTTGTTTCGGACCTCTGCCGCCCAGAATTACAGCACCCAAAAGGACGCCTTTTGTAGTCGTCAGTACATTATCACCTTTTGATCTGGCAGTCAGTTCTCACACAAAATATAAACATCACGCCTTAAAGCCCCGAAGGGTTGGGCAGACATGTACCTAAACGTACACACATTTCGCCAGTTTTATTGAAGTCCCATGTAATAGGGGGCGAGCCTATTGCCATCAACCGGGCACAAATCCAGATTCCGTGGCTGCTACTGAGAAATTCCTGATGGGATAACCCAATAACACTAATATTCATAGTATTTTTTCATGTGCATATTTTAATGTTAAGTGGAAGAGCGGAGTCACATATGGGGGCGTCCATTAATTACGTGAGACGTTTGAAGGGGGGAAATCTCACGAGGGAGAGAGGGGGGTCAATTTTGGTCATGCACACCAAAATTTCCACGCGAACGAAGTCGCGGGCAACAGCTAGTCTTTAATAATTGTGTTAATTGTGGGGAGTTTCCTGATCTTATGAAGAATAGTAAAATAATTCCTTTATTCAAAACGGGTAGTACATCAGACCCTACAAATTATAGACCTATTTCAATACTACCTACTTTTAGTAAAATTTTTGAGAAATTAATTCTAGAACAATTGCAAAGATTTTTTAATAAACATAAATTATTACATAGCAAACAGTTCGGTTTTACGAGGGGTCGCTCAACTACTGATGCCGGTGTTGAACTTTTAGGACATATTTATAGTGCATGGGAAGATAAATGCGATGCTTTGGGCATTTTTTGCGATTTGTCTAAGGCATTTGATTGCGTTCTTCATGAAACGTTAATCAGGAAACTCCGCCACTACGGAATCCGGAACAGCGCTTTGGATCTTCTTACCTCATACCTGAGTGATAGGATCCAGAGAGTTGACGTCAACGGACAAGTATCTCCCGGTTCTATAGTAATAATGGGAGTCCCACAGGGCTCTATTCTTGGTCCTTTCTTATTTCTTATTTATATTAATGACTTACCTTACCTCATAAAGGATAACCACGATATAGTGTTGTTTGCAGATGACACTTCGCTTTTGTTTAAACTTAAACGTCAGCAGCTAGCT
This sequence comes from Noctua comes, assembly GCA_963082995.1. Lineage (NCBI taxonomy): Eukaryota > Metazoa > Arthropoda > Insecta > Lepidoptera > Noctuidae > Noctua > Noctua comes. The sequence goes on along the minus strand of OY720279.1, from coordinate 15,055,285 downwards.
ACTGACGATGTAAATAGCGCGATTTCAAAGGTAGTGCATTGGTTTAACGCTAATAACTTACTTCTAAATGAAAAAAAAAACCAAATGCATTAAGTTTGCACTACCTCACGTTAGGCAGGTGAAAACTAGTGTGTTGGTGAAGGACGAAGAGTTGAATCCTGAAGATAGCACGGTGTTCTTGGGCTTAACTTTAGACGCTAAGCTACAGTGGGGCCCACATATAGATAAATTGTCGAAGAAACTGAGCTCCGCAGCATACGCAGTTAGGAAAATTCGTAATTTAACGGATGTAGAGACAGCTCGATTAGTTTACTTCAGCTATTTTCATAGCGTAATGTCGTACGGTATTCTGTTGTGGGGGAATGCCGCCGATATTCAGACCATCTTTGTTTTGCAGAAAAGGGCCGTTCGATCAATTTATAAGTTGAGTCCGAGACACTCTCTCAGAGAAAAGTTTAAGGAGATTAATGTAATGACTGTTCCCTATCAATATATTTATGAAAACCTTATGTATGCTCACAAAAATATAAAGCTATATAAGAAATATTGCGATATTCACAACATAAACACAAGGAATAAAGATAAATTTATTGTACTCACAACAAGGCTCAAGAAAATAGGTGGATCATTTAGATGCCAATGTATACGCTTTTATAATAAACTATCAGGCCACATTCAAGAACTAAGCCTTAATAAATTCAAATTTTTTATAAAACATAGACTTTGCCAGAAAACCTTCTATTCTGTTAAAGATTATATTGAGGACAAAAAAGCTTGGGATTGAACTGCTCCAATTGTATTCGATATTTAATTGAATTTGTACCCATTTTATTTTAATTTTAGTACAGTTTGACATTTTTTTTTTTATTACAGTTTGACATTTTATTTTTTTATTAACTATTGTTCGATTTAGTTGACATTATTTACTTTTTCAAGTACCTGTGGTATTATTTTCTTTTATTAATTTCTATACAAATAAATTACATTTTTAAATATTCCTTAGAAAACAATATAAAAAACATTTAAAAATATAAAAAATTGTAGCCCACCGATATCGGGAACAGGGTCCAAGCTACCGGCGGTCAGGGCTCTAGAGAGAGAAACCTCCTAACAATACGAGCCGTGTCCAGAAGTACCGCTTTCTGAATCAAGCCCTTGATCCAGCTGCCTAACGAGAGCCTCCTCAGATATTGGTCAAGGCTCTTGGCAATTAAGCCATGGGCTGATACAACTATTGGCACAATGATCGCTGAGTCCACATCCCACATGTCGACAACCTCGTGAGCCAAGTCAAGGTACTTGATTTGCTTATCTTTCTCGGCTTTCACGAGGTTCTCATCATGCGGGACCGTTATATCAACAATCATTGCGCGCCGCTCTGATCGATCCACCACCCCTATGGTATTATTATTTTTTTTTTTTTTTTCTTTACTTTATTTACTTTTTCAAGTGTTGTTTTGTAATGTTTATTACTGTAAATATGAGGACTACGTGGGTCATACTATTATTTTTATTTTATTTTTTAGTTTCATTAGTTTCACGATTGTCTGGCAGTTTGAGTACTTTATGCGGCCTACCCAAATGTCCTTTCTTTGGTATTGTTCGTCGTGTCGTTGAGCTCGTTGGATCATGAGTTGAGCTACACGATCACTGACAAATGCTTGCACTGTCTGGACAGGTCCACTCAAATCTGTGTGGTCATTTCTTTAAAAGACCATCTCAGACATTAATCTACATGGTCCTCATATGATTTGAGCAATGTCGGGACTTTAAAAGAGACGATGACCTCTGAGTTTGTTTCGGATGTTTCTTCTCAGAGTAGTCAGGTACGAAACACCGGCCCCATCTAGCTTTAAAACAAAACATGACATGTAAAAGAGTTTGGTAAACCTAATTGCAGAAATAAATATGATTTATGATTTATGACTGTACAAGCATTGCCATTGTGACTGTTCCTAAATTACCCTAGGCTGATAAAATTTTTGTTTTTCCTAATTCTTGTAAATATTTGTATTAATGTCGGCTCCCCCCGAAGGGAGAGAGGCCGGGCCCCGCCATCCGCACGACCCTGTAAGACTCATCTCCAAACTGGTCATCTTTCCACCGACTAAGAGAAGTGACCTCCAGCCCTGTCCTGACTTTAGAAGCTAGGGGACAGGGAGGGGTACTAGGTGAAGTTAATATTGGGGATTTACAGTTAAGACATAATTATACATAAATAATATCAAATCTTATAAAACTAAATCAATAATAAAGTATGAAGCTAATAAGACAAGAGGGCGCAAAGATATAATATAATAATGAAATGTTTGGTAAAGGAAACGTTCCACTTGCGCTTAAGAATTTATTTATTTATTCGTTACGTTAATTTATTTGATTCCAAAATACTAGATGCCGATTCGCAAACGCAAACGATTCCATGTTACAATATACAATCTTTTACAACGTTTGCTCGGCGTACGTGTACTGTTAGACCTAAGTGCATAGTCCTACTGAGGACACTGCTACGAACTCTAACAGGTCACGTGCCCTAAGCTCTATCTACATGTCTTTTCCAATTCTAAGGTAGTGGGTTGTGAGGCCACTGCCATTGAGGAAGACAGGTTTCTAGTATTTCTACTTATACGCGTACTCGCGTTAGTAACACCCTTACGGCAGATTTCTCCAATTACTATATTATAACACTATTTGCACAAGCGTACCGTAGACTCAGTCTGTAGCAGAACATATTGCGATTGTTTCGTCACTTTATATTTCTTTACTCTGCCCCATGTTGTGGTTGCGTGTTTCGCTAAATAGTGTCGATTCAGTAATAGCCCTACCAGTGGCCGGGGTTTGTTTTAACGAGACACAGTCCCTGGTGTTCCTTAAAACGTAGCTATCAATTCCGTTTAGGATACTTGGTGAAACCTACCCCCGTTCCCTGAAATGTGCGCCAACAATCTCTACGCAATGTTTCTGAGCTAGACCTTTACAGAAAGCAGTATTCATCAGCAGCGTTTGGTTGATTTGTACCACAAGTACAAGTCGGTATTACATTACTGAGCAATATTACTTGTTTTAATCAATCCGTGAATATTACGGTTCTGCCTTTAATTTGTGGTGAGTCAGATAAAAGTCAACATTCGTCAATAGTCGGGTGTGTTGGTGTATAGTGTACATGTCGTATGCATGAAATGTGTATATAGTGTAGCGAAAGGCGGTCTCCGTTCCCTTTAACCAAACGCAGATGACGAATATGTGCCAAGGTTCGGATTAGGAGGTGAAACATAACATATGAGATAAAGAAAAATACATTAAATACATATTTTTTTAAACATTGTGATGATGAAGCGGCTGCTCCGTCTTGCTAAAATAAATTATTAATAACTCACTCGTCTGCGTTACCGCCAAACTGCTACTTAAACAAGGAGTTAATTATAGTTAACACTTACCACGTAATCATTGTTCATTGAAGAGGATTAGTCTTCAATTAGCTTACAGAGTACTGCAGACATTACCAGTTTCGCCACTGCCACAGCTTGTCTTCTCCCGCGCCTCGACACTCACTTTAACTAGACTTATTACAACTACTTATGTTTAACTTATAAAGTACTAATCGCTCTCTTACGACAGCCCTCTGGAACATGACCGCTAACTTGGTACAAAGATTATGCTAACCTTCCGAACCTAACCTAGGACGTCCTAGCTCTTAACCCGGTTTTAAACCGACTCCCTGACTTAGCTCGACTCCACGTGTTGACCCTTTCGCGATTTAAAACCAACTGCCTCTCGTCCACTACCCTTCCTCAGCCCTCGGCCTTTCTCCACACACCACGCTGGGGTCGCCTTCCCAGAATTGGTTGAGTACCGTTTTTGTAAAACCGTCTCAATTGTTTTAAGGACTCGTCGAGCGCCCAAGACCGGAGTAAATTGCAACCTGATTTTGCACTCGTATTCAGAAATGCGTTTAGAAATCATTCTTAAGAATTTGTTGGATTATTACATTCAGCCTGCTATCTCGAGTGCCTTTCCCATTACGTAAAGAATTTATGCGTTTCCAAGTGATGCAATATTGTTTTACAATTCAAAGGAAGAAAGGACACTTCGTTATTAATTACGGTAACTTGTCAGCCTGTCAAGCCATAAAATAGAAGTTTAATGTGTTTGTAAGTGGCCCATACCGTGCGATGATTTGAAATCACAATCAAGACTAAAATAATAATAAGGAGTACGTGACAGACAGTCACACCATCAACCGGTCACAAATCCCGACTTCGTGGCTGCTACTGAGAAATTCCTGATGGAAAAATCCAATAACACTTTGCTCGACCTGGGAATCGAAACCAGGATCTCATGCTCAGCAGTTGTGGTTGCAACTACTAGACCAACGAGAGTCTTAAACAGGCAGGCAGGGCTTAAACATAACTGGCGAAATGTGGGCGTACTATTAAGTACAACTCTGCCTAACCTTTCGGGAATTACAGGCGTGATGTTGTGTTATGATTGGTTCATTATTACATTAATTTATGTGGCGGTATTGGGTTTAATGAATTTAAAAATCAGTAGGGGATGCACTGCTCTACGTGTAAGACCGGGTCAATTGAATAGTTAATATTATGTGGTAATGCGTCAGACATGGCAATAATCAGATTTCAATTAATGACTTAAATGGTTTGTGAAAAGTGCTCCTGAAGAAATAAATAAAGGAAGAAATAAATAAAAAACCTAAACCAATAATTATAGTAGGTACTACTATTTTAATAATTAGGAGGGTAAAAAAAATACTGCAGCTAAAGTAATTATTTTATTGTGATAGTACATACTCAAAAATTAATTTTTATTCGCAAAATTTGACGTCGACTTGAATTTTGTTTAAAATATAAAGTTCCCCCCAACCTCGTTTCTTTTTAACAAACCGTTATAATTCTCGTTACCTTTTAAACCCCTGGACCCTTTTAAATCAATGGTTTTACCAAAAGAACGTAAATACAGACAGAGCAAAACACAAAATTCTAAATAAACAATAGAAATATAAAGGTAATATTATGAAAGTTAAAACTTTTAGAACTTTCTGTTTTTTAAGTGCATACACTGTGCCTGTTAAACCATCTTTCAATATGTACTTTCTGAGGCCAATAGTTAGTGTTACTAAATACTCTTGCCAGTCAAGTTTTTTTAAGTCAAAATTAAAAATATCTCGATCTTCTTCTGAAAGACTGCTGTATAGAGCTGCCGTATTTTGGTCATCAAAATTCCACTGGTTGCAAAGAAAGTAGCATAAAGCCGTTGACAGTTTGTACATTCTCGTGGCAAGTTTCACAAATCTGAAAAGTGAAAACGTCACATTATTTTCACATAACATCACGCCTGTAATCTCCGTAGAGTTAGGCAGAGATGTACTCAATAGTAGATTCACATTTACCAGTTATGTTAAAAGTTTCATGTAATAGAGGGCGAGCCTATTGCGATCAACCGGGCACAAATCCAGACTCCGTGGCTGATGCTGAGGAAATAATGGGGGAAGAACCTTATAACGCTTTGTCTGACCTGGGAATGGGACCCAAAATTTCCTGCTCACCAGTCGCGCTTGCGACCACTAAACTAACGTTTCTTTGTATTTTTAAGATCTTAATAATATTGTTTCATATCTATTTTTACTTTAAAATATTAAATACCTTCTCTTGTTTCCAAGCATGACACTTATTCCATCCGCGATGTAAGCAGGAATCAGATGGAATAACCAGGAGTAAAACCAGAAAAGAAAAGAATTTGTGGTGTTCCAGGCGAATGGGTGTAATACTGCCATCGGTGTTTGGTAGAGTCTACCCTCAGTTTCCATGACATCGTGCAATTCCCCTGGTTAAAATATATTATAACAGTTACAACATAGAGCATTTTATTTTATTTTTAGAGTTTCATACTTCAGTCGGCAAAAACGGAACCCTTATAGAATCACTTTGTTGTCCATCTGTTTGTCTGTCCGTCTGTCAAGACCCTTTTTCTCAGGGACGCGTAGAGGTATCAAGCTGAAATTAATAACAAATCCTCAAGTCTGCTATCCCTTCGCGGACTGTGAAACAACAGAATAACCAACAATTGGTTATTCTGTTGTTTCACAGGGCCTTTAAAACGGCGTTAGTAACACCTGTGTACAAAAGTGGAGATAAGGATCAGATCTCAAATTATCGCCCCATCTCTGTCTTAAGCGCTTTGTCTAAAATCATGGAGCGAGTTCTTAACAACTGTCTAACCAATTACTTAACGAAATTTCACATTCTCGCCAATAATCAATAATGGTTTCCGACATGGCATCTCTACGGAAGATGCCGTAGTCGACCTTGTGCAGTCGGTAGCTGACAAACTGGACCAAAAACTGAAATGTTATGGTATTTTTCTAGATCTCAGTAAAGCGTTCGACACTGTTTGTATTTCCAAACTAATAGAGAAAATGGAAAATGTAGGTATACGTGGTCTGGCTCTTGAAATCTTTAAAGATTATCTCTCTGACCGTAGTCAATCCGTCAAGATTGACAATACAATTAGCGCAGAGGAACGAATAACCTTCGGGGTCCCCCAGGGAAGTATTCTGGGTCCAACCCTCTTCCAAGTCTATATAAACGACCTTTGTAATCTGCCTCTAGTCAACTGTGATATTTTCACTTACGCAGATGACACTGCACTAGTGGCATATGGTAAGAATTGGGATGACGCTAAAGATAAGACCAAATTTTTACGTTTCATTCTACCGCATACATCAAAACCAGCTGAAGAAACCGGAAATTTAAAAGCCCATAACTGTCAGCAAAAGACAGAATCCTGTAAGTGTCTTTCATTGTCTATGGTGGAATCCATAAGATATCTCGGAGTGTTCGTCGATGAGAAACTAGACTGGACCACTCAATTGGAGTCATTAACCTCTAGCACCAGAAGACTAATTTATATTTTTAAAAATTTAAGGCTTTCAGCGGATAATAATACTCTCCGAATGGTTTATTTGGCTCTGTGTCAAACAATCCTGATGTACTGTATCCCTGTGTGGGGAGAGACTCATAAAACTGAGCTATTAAAACTAGAAAGAGCTCAAAGGGCTGTGCTAAAAGTAATTCACTTCAAACCTCGTGACTACCCTACACATATGCTATACTCCGAATGCAATGTCTTAACTGTTAGGAAAATGTACATCTTAAGATCCATCCTCTACAAGCACTCTATGATCTCGTTCAATAAGCAGCTTGTCAGTCAGCGGCGTCGTGGCTTCCCTTTATGTCCTGCTGTCTCTTGCAGGACTGCCTTCGCAAGACGTTAGTTTAATGGCCTAAGTGCTAGGCTGTATAATAAAGCCCACAAACAAATAAATATTTACGCCTTGACTAAGGGCGAGTTAAAAAACAAGCTAAATTCCTGGTTACAGACATTGACATATAGTGATACCGAAGAGCTTCTAACCACTGTACAGTAAAGAGATAGGTTTCACACAGAACACATCCACTTACTCATAAACACAGCCATGTAAGCACTCCCACATACACACGCATGCGCACACAAACGCATACGTCCAAACACACACACATACATACACATACACACGCCCATACACCCGCACACACTCAAGTTTTTTTATTTTATTTTTTGTTCTTTTTTATTTTTATTTTTCATACTTTAAATTAACATAAGTACTTTGTTCGCCTACTGCACGTACCAATATTTTTGTAACCGTAATAAGACTCACTGTGAAAGGATACTCTTCCCTAGTTTAGGAAAGGGAGTCCTATGACCCATTTTATATGTGTTGTACTGGTTTTATTTATTTATAACATCTAATTATTTAAGACAACTTTGTATACCATGTACAAACTACTTATTGAATAAAATTATTATAATTGCAACATCAATAATAATTCAAAATACTATTATTATTTTTTACTAGCTTCTGCCCGCGGCTTCGCCCGCGTGGAGTTCGGGAACTGCCCACGGAATCTTACTTCTGGGATAATAAGTAATCTATGTATGTATAGTACATACATAGATTTACGTGTACTTGCTATTGCAAATATTTGTTCATAGTAATATCAATTAAATTACATAATATGTGAAATATCTTGGTTTGAGATTGGACACCGGGACACCAAACAAATGATTTATTAGGAATCTATTTATAGACATAATACTTTGACATAATATTTAATATCAATGTCCCGTATCGCGAGCCAACGCGAAAATCGGTGGAATAAACCATATTCACAGACACTTCTCTACCTCAGAAAAATCCTACCTACTTAGTAATAGGTAAATACTCCCGCGCCCCGCACGCCCCACGCAACGCTGCGCGGCATGCGCCCTTCTACGTGAGCTTCGAAGCCCTATTTAACTATATTGGGGGATGATTTTGGAAAAACTGATACACATCTATATATACAAAATGGTAAACTGACTGACTGACTGACTGGGTGATATATCAACGCACAGCCCAAACCGCTGGTCCTAGAGACATGAAACTTGGAGGGTGTGTTCTTTGTGAAGAGAAGGTTTCCACTAAGAAAGGATCTTTGGGAATTCAAATTTTCAATCGTCAGCCTAAACACAAAATTTGAAGATCCTAACTTCAAAACTGACGTACTTTCATATTAACTTCCATCCCCTATTTTACCCCTTTAGGGGTGGAACTCCCAAAAATCCTTTCTTAGTGGATACTTACTCTTCACAAAGAACACACCCTCCAAGTTTCATGTCTCTAGGACCATCGGTTTGGGCTGTGCGTTGATATATTACCCAGTCAGTCAGTCAGTCAGTCAGTTTACCATTTTATATAAAGAAAAAAAGAAGAAGAAAGAAAGAAGATTAAAGATTAATAATAAAATCATCTTTATCTATCAAACTTGAACGCGTAAACAAAGTTTCGTGGCCATGCTACTAACCGCTGAAGAGTTCTCTCTTGAGGAGACGATCCTGGCTGCAGGATTAAGGAATGTTTGTCATAAAAATGTATTGTCACCAGAACCAAAGGTTTGTGCAAAATTTCAGCTCAATCGGTTGTACAAAATTGAGTTGCATTTCACCCGAACAAACATAGTATCTTCACCCCCCTTTTTAACCCTTCGGGGGTAGAATTATCAAAAACGCCGAGACACGTATAAATTAATTTTCAATCGTCAGCCTTATCACAAAATTTGAAGATCCTAACTTCAAAACTGACAGACTTTCATACAAACTTCCATCCCCTATTTTACCCCTTTAGGGGTGAAATTCCCAAAAATCCTTTCTTAGTGGATACTTACTCTTCACAAACAATTCACCGTCCAAATTTCATGTCTCTAGGATTAGTGGTTTGGGCTGGGGGTTGATATATCAGTCAGCCAGTCAGGACGTTTAATTTTAAATTGGGGGATGATTTAGGAAAAACTGTGATACACGTGTCTCATAATTTTAACTGAAGAGTAAATACACAAATTTTCAAGTCAATCGACTCAGGGAATAAAAAGTTTCACAGAAAATTAAACACCCCATTTCACCCTCTTAGGGGTGGAATTTCGAAAAACCCTTTCTTAGTGGATACTTACTCGTCACAAAGTGTACACTGTCCAAATGTCATGTTTCTAGGACCAGCGGTTTGGGCTGTGCGTTGATATATAAGTCAGTCAGTCAGTCAGGACTTTGAATTTTATATGTATAGATGATAATTACGATATAGCTCCTATATCCCACGGATTTCCGGATTGTCCCATTGGTACCATCAAACAACTATCATAGCTAACTCGTTGGTAAACATTTCATTGCTGTCGATTCTGGGTTTTTAGTGTATGGATTTTTAGCCATCTCCAGACCAGCCTAATTCCTCACTATGTTTTCCTTAACTGATGTCAGTCGTGTCTTAGTGCTTGAAACTTGGATTAATTGACGACCCAAGCTTAGTTAGACTTTCATTTAATCCGGTTATAAGAAAAATCATTAATTGATGATTTTTTTTAATCATACGTACTCCAAGTTGCAGGGTTTCTGGCATTCGGAGAAACCATGTAGATCTTTGTATCGTTTTCACCTGCAGCTCGTTTCCTAGCTGTTTCCCACCCTGCAGCTATAATCAGATTATTAACATAATCTACAGGTATACAAGCCATAACAGTAGTCCCTTTTGCTTTTATTGTGTGCATAACACCTAAGCCAAAAGCGAGTAATACCTGAAAAGAAAAAATACAATTTTTATGTCGGTCTCCGTCATCACCAAGCGCAGTTTAACTTTAGAGAAAATTCGTATTCTAAATTCGTATTCTAAATTATTAATTAACCATCTCATCTCATGTTTAAACTATTGTGTTTGACTAGCGGAAAATATAACAGTCCGCGAATGTTAATACGAAAGGATTGCCAATCAATCTTTTTGTATTGACATTCGCGGACTCCAAAATGAGGATTATGTTTTTTTAATATTTTTTCAGAAATCGAAGGTATTATTTCTAAATATAAATTGCACTTACGCCACTGGCTCCGTTAATACAAGACTTATCAACCCATCCAGGATTTGGTTCAAGTTTAGTGCCAACCACTGAAAGCAAACAAAAATGATGAATTTTAGGTAATACATAAGCCGTGAATCCGATCGTTGAAAGTTGAGAACGTTCGTTGGTCGAAATGGGCGAATGGTTCAACTACATGCTAAAACTATATTTGTTATCTGCGGCCAAGTTTTAATTCGATAGAATCCGCAAACAGTATAAATCAACATTTTAATTAAATTTTTCGGCTACACTAATACTTAAAAAAATCTAAGTTTAAATGCCAATTTTGCAATTTTTCAAAATTAAGTAAGTATTAAAAAAAATTTGTCCATGAGGCTAAGGATGACTTATTGGGGCTGAAGAGACAAAAAACTATCCCTTCTTTCGGCGCGTTCAGTTTCGCAAACGATGCACTAAACATCCAGTATTTCAATTCTATTCGTCTTACGCCCAGAATTCATGGAAAATGCCCATGGTCCTTTCCCAACGCCATTAAATATCTCATTAAAGATCTTCCTTAAAACTTTCATCCCACATTAAACATTATTTTTTTTTTGCCTATAAGCTGTGAATAACGCTGTTGATTACTTAATCGTTCATTTCAACTTTTAAGTCCCAATTCGTTTGTTATTCAAAATAAAATAAATAAATCTTTTTAATTTTCAAAAATTCTTCCTTAGTGCTTAATTTCGTCATATAAGGAACTATTAGTAACAAATATTTTAGTGGTTTAGTCATTTCCTAACTGTATTGCGATGGCTTCCAGTCCAACTGGATTTAGCTGAATACCAGTATTTTACACGAAACGACTGCCTATCTGGCCTCCACAACCCAGTTTTTGAGGAAGAGTTTTTGCATTTATTATGTTACCCCTTGGTACTGGTTGTCAGACATTCGGGCCACTGACTACCTGCAACGCCTGTCAAAGATCTACAAAAATGAAAGCCGATGCGAACGGCTTAATATGCTTTCCGTGGCACAGGGCTTTTAAATCATCAAAGAATAATCATCGTTCTAAAATACGGGTTGTTACGGAGAAATTTCTCACAGACGACAAAATTTTGCTCAATCTGTTATTTGAAGCCCGTAGGTCAGCAGCCACGGTTGCAACCGTAAGACCGGTGTATGAATATACCGACAATTAGGTTAGCTTACCAAGTTGAATGTGCACTCACCGATAGCTGGTCTAACAACACACGCGGGCAGATCATTTCCGACGCTATGAACCAACTCTTCAGCAATCGACTTTGCAAATGTGTACGTGTTTGGCCAATTTTTTATCAAACTGCAATATTAATGAAAAATAATAAGTACCTAATCAATAAATGACTTAAAAAGGAGATTACCCATTTTTAGGGTCTTCTATTTTAAAACTTTATTATGGGTTTAATAAAGAAAATGTAGTGAAAAATAATAAGCTGGTAGATTAAAGTTATCGGCCCTTAATTTTTCAATTATTTTGGATGTCTGAAATCCTAACATCACCCAATAAACTAGTAATAAGCCTCTTTTTTACTACTTTCTTTATAGGACTATTGAAATTTCTATGGCACGAAATAAAACACTTTCAAAATAGAACGTATGTCAATCACGTCAACATAAGGTAGTGAGCAGAATCATCTATGACATTTGAAAACTCATAATTTTTTACCCGCCGATCACGTCAGTCCCTATAGAAAGTCTATGCAATTTTCAGGAACTCGTAGAACAAAACTTGTTCAGTTTCATGGTCCGAGAGACCACACGGACGGTCTTACATGTATCATGTCACACCTTGTTTATAAGCTTCTTTAATTTATACAAAATAAATGATCGGATCGGCACTAGCATTAGTTGCTTGCTAAAAACCAAGCCAAATGCCGTAATCACATTTCAACTTGTGATGGTTTATCGAGGTTAAGCAAGCGTTTAGATTAGGAACAACACATGTTGTTTCTTATCATTTTGCCAGTTGTAGTGTGCCATAATCCACAACAAGCGTCTCTTGCACAGTTCTACTCAATATATAAATACGCACTTCGGTGTAATATCGTTTATTCTTCCTTCAACAACAGTCTCAGCAATCGAGATCATAGCATTTGGATGTATAGGACTTTTGTAGAACTTTTCAGATACTTCTGTATCTACAAGGTCCATGCGAGCATGTGAGTATGCTGTTGAAACATAGACGAACGATCTGTAGGAGAAAAAATATATTTTTATATTGATTTTCGCAAGAGAAGAAAGTGAAAGTAGCCACTGGAAATTTTTATGGAAATCACTGGTCCTATGGACATGCGTTTTTGTTTCCAAAAGGTAAATTTATCATTATAATGTTAGAAAAAGTTGAGCCTAGTAACAACTGGCTACGCGCCACGGCATCAGTGACTTCTGAAGGTACCAAAAAAAGGCAAATTGTTTGGAATCTTTATGCACTCTCATCATATGCACCGCATTCATACTGGGTGTTGGTACTGACCATTCGGTGCGGAGAAATAAGGAAAACGTCGAAATGAAAATTTTAAGTAAAATGAATGGGAATAACAAATAACATGAGAAACGTGATGAGAACATACAGAAAGGTAACTGTGGAAGAACCAGACAATTAAATCACCGATCTTAAATGAATTGGTATGAGAGCAAGAAAATCATCATCATCATCATCATTTCAGCCAAAACACGTCCACTGCTGGACATAGGCCTCCCCCAAGTGTTGCCACATTGACCGGTCCCGTGCGACTTGCATCCAGCGGATCCCTGCAACCTTCACCAGGTCATCGGTCCACTTAGTGAAAAAAAAAATGAAAAAGAAAATCATGATAGCAATTAGTATTTTGTCAAAGTGTATTCTTTTTCAACCTAAGGTTTTTGCAAGCCTTGCCAAGTGTAAGAGCCTCCCTGGTGCCTCGTACGTTGATCAAGGTCGCTACACGAAGGGGCTCATCAAACCTCGTCGTGGCTGCCAGATGAAATACAATGTCCACCTAGAAAACCAAACAAACAATCATTCAATAGACTACGACATTAAATTTGGTGACGATTTTCAAAGGCTGGTTGAAGTTTAGCTTACTTTTGTGTTATTTGAAACTGAACTACCAGTTTCGGAATCTATGAATGACAGAAGTGTTTTGGTACTTCAAATTCAGCATCTGCCTAGCCTTTTCCCAACTATGTTGGGGTCGGCTTCCAGTCTAACCAGATGCAATTGAATACCAGTATTTAACATGAAGCGACTGCCTATCTGACCTCCACAACCCAGTTAGTACTGGGTAATACGATACCCCTTGGTAAGACTGGTTGTCAGACTTTTTGGGCCACTGACTACCTAACGACTGTCATAGATCTACAAATGACAGCCGGGACCAACGGCTTAACGTGCTTTCCGAGGCACAGAGGGAACTCGGTATGTAATGGGTGGTCGGGCATCCACAGACCAACCTAGGTAAGCACGGCTTAACCTAAAGATCGACCCAAGCGGCTGTTATTATTTAGCCACGAGCTCCTCTGGTACTATAAAATTAGGGTATGGAAATTCACAAACGCCGAGCCCGTGATCTAACAAAAGCGATCAATCGCGTGAATAATACGCAATCGTTGCGTTCATAATAATTATGATGTCGTCACTCATTTGTTTGGAAAACCGGGGAGTGCTTTTTAACAGCGCGGTGATGCATTTGGGTTCGCCTAACAAAATAAACGCACTATCGTGTGGCCGCGCAATACCGCGAAAGAAAATACAATTTTTTAGCTAAAAAGAAGCAGACACCGTCCTCTCCATGTGCTGGCCTTCATACCTGTTCAGAAATAGTGTTCCAGTCTTCTTCGCTCAAACCAAGTCTAAGCTCCGCCACATCTCCTGATACTGGCACGAGTTTTTCAGCGAAATCTGGTTGTTGTTCTCGCAACAATTCATATACCTGGAAGCAATGGCTTCAGTCATCAATGTCCAATCAATTTTTAAGAGGTTCTGAGACGATCAAACATTTTTGCAACAACACAACGAATATAGCAACTTGTTGCACAAGAAATTTTTTTTTTCAATAGCAGGCTGGGTTTATGTCCTGTTGATATCAATAGGGTCACCCCTTGTTACATCGGACTCAAACATGACTGGCAAAATTTAGATATGCCACCGTTAAAAAAGTTGTATATACCGTTAGATTATTATCTCGCGAGATTGTAAACTGTCGAAAGATTGTGAACCGTAGCATACTGCTTACAATATAACGCATTATTTTTCAGTAGTGAAACCGTCAAATTGTAAAATGGCTTGCGACGGATCGCACCTCGCGCGCTAATTGGTTGATCGTCATGTGCCCCGCGCTGCCATATTTGTTTGTTAAATGTTTTGGTGCCAAATCTTAAATCTACGAAGATTGCGTGTGTGGCGTTATGTGTATGCAATAACTAATAAGCAAATAATTATAACTTACTGGATCCTGCAACATTTCAATCATCCTTTGTTGTAAGGTTTTGCCCTTTTTGCTTCTTAGTAAGAAAAATATTTTTGATACTTTTGTAGCTCTGCAAAAATACATGTAACAAAATTATTAAAAAAATTGTTAAATAAAATAAAAATAAATCTTCATTTAGATTCCCAGAAGGTGAAATACAATATGAATCTAAAACTAACAATACATTGTTAGTTTCCGCGTCAAACGCGGAAGTCTAACCTAGAGTATGACGCTCTACCTCGCAACGTAATAGACTAGTTCACATTTGTATTTTTTTTTCGAATTCTAGTTCGCCTGCTCAGAAAATGTTGACCAAAGTGTCATTCGATTTGTAAAAGTATCTAGAAAATAAAAAAATACTAAAATCCCGCATAAAAATTGCAAAAGCTATAAACAATTAAAAAAGTGCGGTTTCTGGTTTTTTCAATTTACGTAACTGATGAAATTATGTATTTTAGTTTGATCAAAAGTCACATTTAATTTTTCCATTTTAAATTAACCATAACCCACCTCACACTAGCTAGACCAAAAATCACTCTAAAAATCCTGTTTGACTTTGAATTTGGACACAATCATGTTTCCTCTGTTTCGTCCATCCACGAGGCATTCTCTAGTTGCTAGCGAGGGAGGTTGTCGATCTTTGCATTTACCTGAACAGTTTTTCAATGAGCTGCTTGCCGAGGAAGCCAGAGCCACCTGTTAGAAACACAGTGGCACCGCTGTAGAACTGCTGCACGGCAGATGTTCCAAGAGCTGTCACTTCATGCACTGGCTTTAAACAGGCAAGTACTCTTGCCTCGAATTCCTGGGCTGGATCCATCGCTTCCACTGTCATTGTAATAAGAAAATAAATTCTGAAATTTAAAACCTTTATTATGTGTTTGAAAAATATTTGGCAAGGATGCTAAATTAACGTATCTACTTTTAGATTTTAAGTTCTTCCATCAATGTCGCATATTTACGATATTTAATTCTTTTTTACTACCATACAGCACTATCTCAGTAAAGTGTGCAATCAACGTTTAGTTTTTAGTTTTAAGTTGTGTAACATAATTTTCTACCTTTTTTTTAAATTATAATAATAATCATTTTATTTCATCCATATAAATTGGTAGTAAACATGAACTTTTTAGATATCTCTCAATTGAAATAGGTATGGTGGTGGTCTCTCAATTGAAATAGGTATGATGGAAAATTCGTCATTTTAATGCATAGGTTAAGGAACACTGACATAAAATCACGCATCGTACCTACAATATTATAGAAAATCTAGATTTTCAATTCAACGGACACTTCAATTTTATTTATTTGTCTATACAAATAAATTTAATTTAATTGTCTGTTTGTAATATCAAAATAACAGCTTTTTATTGAATGCATATCTATCTATCTTCTTCTATCTATACATAATATACAATTCAAAATCCTGACTGACTGACTGACTGGCTGACTGACTGATATATCAACGCACAGCCCAAACCGCTGGTCCTAGAGACTTGAAATTTGGAGGGTAGGTATCCACTAAGAAAGGGTTTTTCGAAATTCCACCCCTAAGAGGGTGAAACGGGGTGTCGAATTTTCTGTAAAACTTTTTATTCTCGAAGTCGATTGACTTGAAAATTTGTGTACTTAGTCTCCGGTTAAAATTATGAGATACGTGTATCACAGTTTTTCCAAAATCAACCCTTGATTTAAAATTCAATGTCCTGACTGGCTGACTGATAAATCAACGCTTAGCCCAAACTGCTGGTCCTAGAGACATGAAATTGGAAGGTGTATTCTTTGTGAAGAGGAGGTAACCACCAAGAAAGATTTTTTTCGAAATTTCACCCCTGAGAGGGTGAAATGGGGTGTTGAATTTTCTGTGAAACTTAATATTCTTTGGGTCGATTGATAACTTTACACAGAGATACATATAGTCTGGTATAGTATATTCATAAATTACTTATTATCACAGAAGTACGATCCCGTGGGCAACTCCCGAATTCCACAAGGGCGAAGCCGCGGGGATAAGCTAGTGAAAATATATAAGGCACTTGTATAACAATTATAGTTCTTTTTCAATTTTTGTCTGTCTGTCCATCTGTTTTTCCCAGTTAGCTTCCGAAACGGTTGGACCGATGTTGACGGGACTTTTACTGGCAGATAGCTGGTATTATAAGGAGTAACTTAAGTTACGTTTAATACGAATAAGAATTAGGGTTCCGTGCAAAAAAATAAAACCAAAAAAATAACAAATTGGTAACAAAAGCCGATTCACAGAGGGAAGTTATATTTTTTCTAATAATTTCACGTGAACGAAGGTCGCGGGCAACAGCTCGTATAAAATCAAAATAATACTTACCCCGTTAAAAATATGATACACCGAATTACAGTTATTAGCACAACTTTACTCCAAGAATTGTGTGATATTATTACGAGTGAATTGCTACTAGTCTAATAATAGATTACTGTTTAGTATATATATTGTTGCTAGTCCTAATTTAATCGATTAGTCTATTCTGCAAAATTTTCTTTATTTAAATATTTAATGAAACTCGTGAGAACATTACCAACGACTGAACTTTATTTAAATCAACCACAGACTATACAGACACCTCGGGCACGCCGCAATCGCGGCGGTAAGACCCCTCTTTGACGAGTGGCTGGATAGGCGTCACGGCGTCCTGACCTACCGCATGACACAGGTCCTCACCAGACACGGAAGTTTCGGGAGGTACCTGTGTCTGATGGGGTCACCACTGCGAGGACCGTCCGGAGGACACGGTGGAGCATACAGTGCAGGACTGCCCCGCTTGGGCAGAGCACCACCGTGTCCTCACGGCGGCGATAGGCGGAGATCTCTCGCGCCCGGCAGTGGTCGAGGCCATGCTGCGGGGTGAGACGGAGTGGGAAGCGGTCGCCTCCTTCTGCGAAGCAGTCATGCTCGCGAAGGAGGAGGCGGGCCGCGTGAGGGAGAGGACAGCGTCCTCCCTCCACCCCAGCCGCAGTGGTAGACGCCTACGGCGCTGGACGTCGGCTGACGATCTCCGGCCACCGTAGGCGCGGGCTTGCGGGCGGCGAGTAATGGGCGACTCGCTGTCCGACCATGGACCATGCCCGGGTCGACGGCGCGTTGTGTTCCACGCACGCCTCAAAGAGTGTCAGCATTATTACGGGGCCCCCCTCTAGAGGGCCAAAGCCTGCCGGGGTCGCGGAACTTATAGAATTACCGTGACCCTGGATCATAAAGGGCTATTGAAGGACACCGTGGATTTTAGTCAGTACAAGTCTGACAGTCCCTCCCACTCTGCCCTGGGTGGGAGGACTAATTTGATGATTTTACCACGATAAAAAAAAAAAAAAGACTATACAGACACACACACATAGACTATACAGACATTTTGATATTCTATCTAATAACATCTTATGTATTTAAAAGAAGTCTGCCTTCTACACCATACCATACCGACGGAATAGTCTAGTAGATGACTACTAGACTATCCTACTAGATTATTCTAGTAAGCCCTTGTCCCATGTTACTTGGGGTCGGCAACACTTTTTTTTCTTTCATTCTCCCCTGCCAATCGTCACGCTATCATTAACTCCTTTTTCTTTCATATTATTCCTCACACAGTTCATCCATCATTTCCTTGCTCTTCCTCTCCTCCATCCATCAACATTTATATTCATGTCTTTCTGTCTCGAACTTTTCAATAAAAAGTATATTTTTTACCTGACACATTCCTAGCACGGTCATTGTACGACACAGCCTTCTTCTTAGCGTGGTGATGACAATCTAAATGGATTCAGCCCCAAATTAGGTGACTAGTTTGGCATTTTCAGTAGCGTCCATCAATTACGCCTGTAATGTGCAAACAGGATAGGCAGGACACGATATTAAGTGGCCCGTCGTTTGTGGAACAAAATCACATTTACACTCCAGAGCAGAGTCATCTCTGAACCTCCCCCTGAACGGTGTAGTGGGCTAATCCTGAAGTCTTAGAAATTGCATGTAGTGGTTTTATTTAAAGTCCAACACTTATTTTAAATGTATTTATTTAAGTCTCAAAACAACTTTCAGAATAACCCAAAACAACCAACAACAGCGAATTAAAATTTGCAAACGTACAAAGTTATAATTCGGTATATGGGTAAAGTAAAAATTAATCTACGCTGATTTTAAAATCATTTCCAGATTTTAGGTTTCTAAACCTTATTTTTAGCTCTTCAAATTATAGATGTTGTTTCATCGTTATCATTATCATCATTTCAGCCAAAAGATGTCCACTGCTGGACATAGGCTTTCTCCAAGTCACAACCTTCACCAGGTCATCGGTCCACCTAGTGAGGGGCGTATACATGTCGTTTATGTTAACAAAATACTTGACTTTCGTTTTAAATCCAAATGACGTCACACGTTGGGCTGATTGAAGCCAGCCAGTAGAGTTTAAATAAATGTATTATTATATTATCCACAAAAGTAACTACTCAGGACACAGGTCGTGCATACTTAACCTAGTCAAGTAAAATTATACAATCAAATTTTTTTAGATGCATTGAAACGAGTTTTTTTGCACAGTATTGGTTTACGAAGACGACATTTTCGAGACTGTTACAATCAATGATGAATTAATCATTATTTAAATTTTTTTTTTTTAATTTATACGAGAACTAGCTGTTGCCCATGACCTTCAATCGCGTGAAATTATTAAAAAAAATATTAGTTCCCTTCTTGAATCGAATTTTGTTAACAAATTCAAGGGTTTTATTTTTTTTGCACTGAACATTAATTCTTATTCTAAAATAAAAGTTTTAGTTACTCCTTATAACATCAGCTATCGGCTAGTAAAATCTTGTCAAAATCGGTCCAGCCGTTTCGGTGATTAGCCGGAACAAACCGTCAGACAGACAAACAAAAAAAAAAATTATATATGTCGCCGCAAGATTGTCTATCTGCCAAGATTATTAGTTAATCTAATTAATAACCAACTTATAATTCTTATTCGTCATAAACGATACTCCTGCCATCTGTGAGATACCGTTGCAACTATTATAATACGCCTGTGAGTGGGTACTGACTAATGTTGAGTATCGAGATCAGCAGCGCCATCTATTGGCCTGTCTGTGACATCTTAATCAGTATCACTTGAAAATCAATTATTAAACAAAACTCGATGTTCTAGCGGTAACTATAATTATAATTAATAAAAGAATATTTGTTTGAAACTTAAATTTTCAGTCATAATTTTTAACAATAAATTAATAGTTAATCACTTGACACTAAGTTTCTTTATGAAACGGCGTCACCAACTGTCATTGATTAACCATCAATACCTGAATGTTATAATTTAGTACGAGAACTAAGTAAGTTTCAATAATAGATTACCAACTATAAATTATTAAAAAAAAAATTTGTTTACTAGTGAAAAGCTTATGTTGATTATAACATTTTATATCACCGGAAATGTTCCAAGATAGGAAGATTGAGACTGTACAAAGTAATTAGACAACCAGATTACCATTAACATGTCCATATTATTTTGTGAATTCTGTCATTATTTAATAGTAACACAATTATTGTAAAGTGTTCTAGTATGGTTTGAGAGTTTTACCGAACTTAAATTACTGTACTGAATGTGTGGTGGTTCCGCCATACAGTGAATTCACGTAGGTACAACGAGAAGTCGAGTTCGCGAGCTCGCGATTAGAAAACAATTGAATTATGTAATTGAAAGTGGTTTTTGAAGTGAACAATATTAAGTTGTGTAAATGAGAACTGTAACACGATTTAAAAAAGTGTGTAAGGAGTTTATTAGGTCATTCTTCTCCTTATAAACAACCATGTTTGAGACCATATTTTCGGGTGGCTCAACCTTGAAATAGTTTAATAGAAATAAACGTTTGAAGTTTGAGTCAAATATTGTGTGTGATTTATCATGTCACGCGAAGACAATATGGCGGAATGACGGATAGCGTCGATATTTGGGAATAGTGTTTATTTATTTCATCATTATTTCATCATCATCATTTTAGCCGAAAGACGTCCACTGCTGGACATAGGCCTCCCCCAAGTGTCGCCACATTGACCGGTCCCGTGCGACTCGCATCCAGCGGATCCCTGCAACCTTTACGAGGTCATCGGTCCACCTAGTGGGAGGCCTTCCAACGGAGCGTCTTCCGGTTCGCGGTCGCCACTCCAGAACTTTTCTGCCCCATCGGCCATCCGTTCTGCGAGCAATGTGCCCTGCCCACTGCCACTTAAGTTTGGCTATTCTTCGGGCTACATCGGTAACCTTGGTTCTCTTGCGGATCTCCTCATTTCTGATTTAATCACGCAAGGAAACTCCAAGCATAGCCCTCTCCATTGCCCTTTACGTGACTTTCAGCCTTCTGATGAGGCCCATTGTGAGCGACCAAGTTTCGGTCCCGTATGTAATCACTGGCAACACACACAGGTCATAGACTTTCGTCTTGAGACACTGCGGTAAGTTGGACGAGAAGATACCATGCAACTTCCCGAACGCTGCCCAGCCGAGTCGGATTCGACGATTGACCTCTTTCTCGAAGTTAGACCTACCTAACTGGACCGTTTGTCCCAGGTAGACATAATCGTCTACAACTTCGAGTGTAGAGTCTCCGATCTCGATAGGAGTGGGTGTTACATGGGCATTCAACATGACTTTGGTTTTGTCCATGTTCATTTTAAGACCCACTCTTTCGGAAGCTCTACTGAGGTCATCGAGGATTGTACTGAGGTCCTCCATGGTTTCAGCCATGACCACTATATCGTCGGCAAACCGAAGGTGAAAGATTTACTCGCCATTGACGTTGATGCCTAGCCCTCTCCAGTCCAGAACCTTGAAAACATCCTCCAGTGCAGCGGTGAACAGTTTCGGAGATATGACGTCTCCCTGTCTCACACCTCGCTGCAGAAGGATAGGTTCCAAGGTCTGGTTCTGAAGTCGGACTGACATGGTGGCGTTTTTGTACAAACTCTTGAGCACCTCGATGTACCGATAGTCGATTTGGCACCATTGGAGAGACTGCAGTACAGCCTCGATCGAATCGAAGGCTTTCTCGTAGTCCACAAACGCCAAGCAGAGAGGCAGGTTATACTCTTCGGTCTTCTGTATAACCTGGCGCAGCGTATATATGCGGTCTACGGTGCTAAAGCCTTTTCGGAATCCGGCTTGTTCGGGAGGCTGAAAATCGTCGAACCTGCGCGCGAAACGATTCGTGATGACTCTTGAAAACAGCTTGTAGACATGGCTTAGAAGTGAGATGGGCCTATAGTTCTTCAGCCGGTCATTGTCGCCCTTTTTGAAGAAGAGTACCACCACACCCCTGCACCATGCCTGCGGCGTTTTCCCCTCGAGTATGACGGAATCAAACAGCTTCTGAAGGGTCTTAAGTACCGGTTTTCCACCTGCCTTCAGGAGTTCGGCCGTAATTCCGTCATCACCCGGTGCCTTGTTGTTTTTAAGCTGTTTCAGAGCCATCCTTATCTCGTACAGGCTGACATCCGGAATGTCTTCGGTATAGTGTCAGGTCAGTCTAGCTCTTGGGTCGTTAGTTAGATTTGCAACGGGTTTGCTAGTTGAAGTGTACAACTGCCCATAAAAACTCTCGATCTCCCTCAGCAGCTCCGGTTTGGCGGATACGATCCTGCCATCGTCGGTCTTCAGTTTCGTGAGCTGGCTCTGCCCAATAGCCAGATCTCTTGAGAATACCTTGGAGCCTTTATTCCGCTCAATAGCGTCTTTAATACGCTTGGTATTAAAGCGGCGGAGGTCGCGTTTCAAGGATTTAGAGATCCGTCATTGAGCTGCCGGTATTTCCACGCCTCGTCTGAAGACTGCAGGATCATCTCACGCCGCTCCTTCATGAGCTCGTGAGTATGATCAGAGAGTTTTTTATTCTTCTGTGCACGACGTGTCTTGAAGAACTTAGACCCAGTTGTATGGACAGTTTCCACGAACCCATCGTTGCATTCGTCCACTGAGCTTCCTAGGCACTCGAAACGATTCTGGAGTTCAAGCTAAAAGCTCTCGGGGTTTTTTATTTATTTATTAAAACTTTATGCACAATTAACAAAACTGCACAAAGGCGGAATTAATGCCATTGGTATTTTCTACCAGTCTACCTTAGAGTGATGCAGAGACAATATACAGTACGCACAATAACAGAAAAAAGGCTAGAAAATATTTATAACTAAAACATATAAGAATAAATACTTATATACATACATATAATAAACTTTATAAAGTTAAGAGAGATAAACAAGAAAAACTACAACAACTCAGTTCTGAGACGAATCTGCTAACTTCTTGTGTATATGTTCCAGAGCTTTCACTTTGAAAGTGAACTGACTGGTCACCATCCTGATACTCTGAGGGAGCGCATTCCAGAGGAAAACCGCCTGGACAAAGAAAGAAGATTTTATAAAACAAGAGCGGTGAGAAGGACATCGTAAACAACAATTATTAGCGGAACGAAGATTCTTGCTGTGCGCAGAGCATTGACAATTAGACGTAAGATAAGAAGGAGAAGTGGGTTTGTGAAGAAGAGAAAACAAGGTTGTCAAAGCCCTCAATTCTCTGCGCTGCCGGATGGGTAGCCATCTTAAAAACGATCGATGTGTAGATAGATGATCAAACTTGCGGAGATTGAAGACGAATCGAATGCAGTTATTAAGAAGTCAGTCAAGTTTATTGAAGAGATCAGCATTCAGGTCATAGTAGCATACATCACCATAGTTAATTATGGGGAAGATTAGGGACTTTATAGAACTTATAGACTTTATAGGACAATAGAGGTCAACTCTAGCAATAATATACAGGTTTACAAAACTAAGTCTATTAAAAACAGTTTAAAAACAAATAGTATCAACCTGGTGCATCAAAATATTCAAGGACTTAAAAACAAAGACTTAGAAGTAGAATTATTTTTGAATTTTGATAATATTGATATCCTTTGTATTACAGAACATTGGCTTCAAAGCCACCAGTTCATGATCAGTTTTAGTAATCACCAGGTTGGTAGTTCATTCAACAGAGTAAATGCTGTACATGGCGGCTCACTAATTTTAATAAAAAACCAGATTAAATTTAAAGACCGAAAGGACATTGTGAGCCTGTCTGTTGAACGCATAATTGAAATAACCTGTATAGAATTGGAGCAGTTTATTATATTAAGTGTGTACAGGCCACCCTCGGGATTGTATGACTGCTTTGAGAAGGTAATGGATGAAGTTTTACTCAAGATTTGTAACACAAACAAGTCAATTATTACTTGTGGTGATTTTAATGTAAATTTATTAGAAAACTCTGGTACATGTAGTAAAATTATAAGTCTGTTTCAGTCCTACAATCTCGTTAACCTATTTATAGAGCCCACAAGAATAACGCCTACTAGTGCCACATGTCTAGACAATATTTATACTGATGTTATTCCGAATCATAAAGAAATCATAAATGTTTTAGATTCTAATCATTGCGGACAAATGATTACCATCGAAATGCAAAACATCAAAGTTGGAAAAAATAATATCACTGTTAACCCTAAAACTGCAAGACGCTTAGAATCATTTAAAAGTAAACTCGTGAATAACTTACCATTTTTGTCTAGTGACAATCCTCATCGTCTATATGATGATTTTTTAATATGTTTTGTAAGCTTTTTAATTCCACCTTCATTCCCAAGACTATCTCAATAAATTGTAACGCATCTTTCAGTGACTGGGCTACCATTGGTATTCACAAAAGTAGAACACGGCTTTATGATCTGTACAACGAAAGAATGCTTGTAAATACTGCCGAATTTAATTTATATGTGAGAAATTACTCGAAACTATTTAAAAAGTGTGTTGTATGGCTAAGTAACAGTATTTGAGCTCGAAAATTAAGAATAGCAGCAATGTAATTAAAACGACGTGGAATATTATTAATAATGAAACGGGAAGGTCTAGTAACCGAAATAGTGACTATAGCTTAACCATTAATGATAGAGTAATCAAATCAG
The DNA here is from genome assembly GCA_963082995.1 of Noctua comes. Taxonomy (NCBI): domain Eukaryota; kingdom Metazoa; phylum Arthropoda; class Insecta; order Lepidoptera; family Noctuidae; genus Noctua; species Noctua comes. The sequence continues at coordinate 15,030,375 of OY720279.1, read as the reverse complement.
ATTCAGACGTCGCCGTGGCTTTTGAGAGTTTCTTTTCTGATATTCCCGTTTCAACTACGAAATCCCTAAACTCATCACCTACTGTTGCCGAATCTTTGCTTAAGGAAAATGTTAAAGTTTGCGACTCGGAATTTCATTTTGAACATATCACGTGTAGAGATTAATCAAAACTTTTCACTCCTTAAATGTTAAGAAGACTGCGGATCTGTGGGGTAATTCTGTACAAGTTGCCAAGTCTATTATAGACATTGTAGCATCTACCTTAGTTCTTATCTATATAAATAAAAAGAGAAGTCCTGACTGACTGACTGACTGACTGACTGACTGACTGACTCATCAACGCCCAGCCCAAACCCTTGGACCTAGAAAGCTGAAATTTTGCACAGAGGTTCCCTTTATGATGTAGACAAGGAATAAGGAAGGATTGTTCGAAATTCAACCCCTAAAGGAGTTAAATAGGGGATGAAAGTTTGTATGGAAAATCGTCATTTTTGTAGTTTAAACCATAAAAATTGGTGGTTACCGTCCTGGTAAAAAATTAAAAACCACGTGTTTGAGTATTTCTCGAAATTCAACCCCTAAGGGAGTTAAACAGGGGATGAAACTTTGTATGGAAAATCGTCATTTTTGTAGTTTAAACCATAAAAATTGGTGGTTACCGTCCTGGTAAAAAATTAAAAACCACGTGTTTGAGTATTTCTCGAAATTCAACCCCTAAGGGAGTTAAATAGGGGATGAAAGTTTGTATGGAAAATCGTCATTTTTGGAGTTTAAACCATAAAAATTGGTGGTTACTATTCTGGTTAAAAATCACGTTTCAGTGTTTTTCGAAATTCAACCCCTAAGGGAGTTAAATAGGGGATGAAAGTTTGTATGGAAAATCGTCATTTTTGTAGTTTAAACCATGAAAATTGGTGTCTTATCATTATGGGGAAAATTAAAACGTGTTGCAATGCTTTTCGAAATTCAACCCCTAAGGGTGCTGAATAGGGGATGAAAGTTTGTATGGAAAATCATCATTTTTGTAGTTTAAACCATAAAAATTGGTGGTTCACAAAATATCAAAAACTGCTTGACGTATAAACTTGAAATTTGGCAGGAAGGTAGTTAATAGTTAGTAGACGTCCGCTAAGAACGGATTTTACGACAGGGCCGGATTAAGGAGATCTAAGGGCTCTCGCAAGTTTGTATGGAAGTCCTTCATTTTTTGTGCTGCATATTTGAAATTTGGCAGGAAGGTAGTTTATAGTTAGTAGACGTTTGTTTAGAACTGATTTTGCGACAGGGTCGGATTAAGGACGCCTAAGGGCTCTCGCAAGTTTGGATGAAAGTCCTTAACTTTTTGTACTACAAACTTAATATTTGGCAGTGAGGTAGTTTATAGTTAGTGGACGTTCGCTAAGAACGGATTTTGCGACAGGGCCGACTTATGGAGGTCTAAGGGCTCTCGCAAAAAGTCATTTAATGTTGTATACAGAATGGTATTAGACTAAAAAGCGCCCAACAAGGTTCACTTTAAAAAAAATGTTGTATAGCGCCAAAACACACCGATTTTTAAATCCATTTCGTTGCCTCAAAGCCATTTAATTTTGTTTCGGACCTCTGCCGCCCAGAATTACAGCACCCAAAAGGACGCCTTTTGTAGTCGTCAGTACATTATCACCTTTTGATCTGGCAGTCAGTTCTCACACAAAATATAAACATCACGCCTTAAAGCCCCGAAGGGTTGGGCAGACATGTACCTAAACGTACACACATTTCGCCAGTTTTATTGAAGTCCCATGTAATAGGGGGCGAGCCTATTGCCATCAACCGGGCACAAATCCAGATTCCGTGGCTGCTACTGAGAAATTCCTGATGGGATAACCCAATAACACTAATATTCATAGTATTTTTTCATGTGCATATTTTAATGTTAAGTGGAAGAGCGGAGTCACATATGGGGGCGTCCATTAATTACGTGAGACGTTTGAAGGGGGGAAATCTCACGAGGGAGAGAGGGGGGTCAATTTTGGTCATGCACACCAAAATTTCCACGCGAACGAAGTCGCGGGCAACAGCTAGTCTTTAATAATTGTGTTAATTGTGGGGAGTTTCCTGATCTTATGAAGAATAGTAAAATAATTCCTTTATTCAAAACGGGTAGTACATCAGACCCTACAAATTATAGACCTATTTCAATACTACCTACTTTTAGTAAAATTTTTGAGAAATTAATTCTAGAACAATTGCAAAGATTTTTTAATAAACATAAATTATTACATAGCAAACAGTTCGGTTTTACGAGGGGTCGCTCAACTACTGATGCCGGTGTTGAACTTTTAGGACATATTTATAGTGCATGGGAAGATAAATGCGATGCTTTGGGCATTTTTTGCGATTTGTCTAAGGCATTTGATTGCGTTCTTCATGAAACGTTAATCAGGAAACTCCGCCACTACGGAATCCGGAACAGCGCTTTGGATCTTCTTACCTCATACCTGAGTGATAGGATCCAGAGAGTTGACGTCAACGGACAAGTATCTCCCGGTTCTATAGTAATAATGGGAGTCCCACAGGGCTCTATTCTTGGTCCTTTCTTATTTCTTATTTATATTAATGACTTACCTTACCTCATAAAGGATAACCACGATATAGTGTTGTTTGCAGATGACACTTCGCTTTTGTTTAAACTTAAACGTCAGCAGCTAGCTACTGACGATGTAAATAGCGCGATTTCAAAGGTAGTGCATTGGTTTAACGCTAATAACTTACTTCTAAATGAAAAAAAAAACCAAATGCATTAAGTTTGCACTACCTCACGTTAGGCAGGTGAAAACTAGTGTGTTGGTGAAGGACGAAGAGTTGAATCCTGAAGATAGCACGGTGTTCTTGGGCTTAACTTTAGACGCTAAGCTACAGTGGGGCCCACATATAGATAAATTGTCGAAGAAACTGAGCTCCGCAGCATACGCAGTTAGGAAAATTCGTAATTTAACGGATGTAGAGACAGCTCGATTAGTTTACTTCAGCTATTTTCATAGCGTAATGTCGTACGGTATTCTGTTGTGGGGGAATGCCGCCGATATTCAGACCATCTTTGTTTTGCAGAAAAGGGCCGTTCGATCAATTTATAAGTTGAGTCCGAGACACTCTCTCAGAGAAAAGTTTAAGGAGATTAATGTAATGACTGTTCCCTATCAATATATTTATGAAAACCTTATGTATGCTCACAAAAATATAAAGCTATATAAGAAATATTGCGATATTCACAACATAAACACAAGGAATAAAGATAAATTTATTGTACTCACAACAAGGCTCAAGAAAATAGGTGGATCATTTAGATGCCAATGTATACGCTTTTATAATAAACTATCAGGCCACATTCAAGAACTAAGCCTTAATAAATTCAAATTTTTTATAAAACATAGACTTTGCCAGAAAACCTTCTATTCTGTTAAAGATTATATTGAGGACAAAAAAGCTTGGGATTGAACTGCTCCAATTGTATTCGATATTTAATTGAATTTGTACCCATTTTATTTTAATTTTAGTACAGTTTGACATTTTTTTTTTTATTACAGTTTGACATTTTATTTTTTTATTAACTATTGTTCGATTTAGTTGACATTATTTACTTTTTCAAGTACCTGTGGTATTATTTTCTTTTATTAATTTCTATACAAATAAATTACATTTTTAAATATTCCTTAGAAAACAATATAAAAAACATTTAAAAATATAAAAAATTGTAGCCCACCGATATCGGGAACAGGGTCCAAGCTACCGGCGGTCAGGGCTCTAGAGAGAGAAACCTCCTAACAATACGAGCCGTGTCCAGAAGTACCGCTTTCTGAATCAAGCCCTTGATCCAGCTGCCTAACGAGAGCCTCCTCAGATATTGGTCAAGGCTCTTGGCAATTAAGCCATGGGCTGATACAACTATTGGCACAATGATCGCTGAGTCCACATCCCACATGTCGACAACCTCGTGAGCCAAGTCAAGGTACTTGATTTGCTTATCTTTCTCGGCTTTCACGAGGTTCTCATCATGCGGGACCGTTATATCAACAATCATTGCGCGCCGCTCTGATCGATCCACCACCCCTATGGTATTATTATTATTTTTTTTTTTTTCTTTACTTTATTTACTTTTTCAAGTGTTGTTTTGTAATGTTTATTACTGTAAATATGAGGACTACGTGGGTCATACTATTATTTTTATTTTATTTTTTAGTTTCATTAGTTTCACGATTGTCTGGCAGTTTGAGTACTTTATGCGGCCTACCCAAATGTCCTTTCTTTGGTATTGTTCGTCGTGTCGTTGAGCTCGTTGGATCATGAGTTGAGCTACACGATCACTGACAAATGCTTGCACTGTCTGGACAGGTCCACTCAAATCTGTGTGGTCATTTCTTTAAAAGACCATCTCAGACATTAATCTACATGGTCCTCATATGATTTGAGCAATGTCGGGACTTTAAAAGAGACGATGACCTCTGAGTTTGTTTCGGATGTTTCTTCTCAGAGTAGTCAGGTACGAAACACCGGCCCCATCTAGCTTTAAAACAAAACATGACATGTAAAAGAGTTTGGTAAACCTAATTGCAGAAATAAATATGATTTATGATTTATGACTGTACAAGCATTGCCATTGTGACTGTTCCTAAATTACCCTAGGCTGATAAAATTTTTGTTTTTCCTAATTCTTGTAAATATTTGTATTAATGTCGGCTCCCCCCGAAGGGAGAGAGGCCGGGCCCCGCCATCCGCACGACCCTGTAAGACTCATCTCCAAACTGGTCATCTTTCCACCGACTAAGAGAAGTGACCTCCAGCCCTGTCCTGACTTTAGAAGCTAGGGGACAGGGAGGGGTACTAGGTGAAGTTAATATTGGGGATTTACAGTTAAGACATAATTATACATAAATAATATCAAATCTTATAAAACTAAATCAATAATAAAGTATGAAGCTAATAAGACAAGAGGGCGCAAAGATATAATATAATAATGAAATGTTTGGTAAAGGAAACGTTCCACTTGCGCTTAAGAATTTATTTATTTATTCGTTACGTTAATTTATTTGATTCCAAAATACTAGATGCCGATTCGCAAACGCAAACGATTCCATGTTACAATATACAATCTTTTACAACGTTTGCTCGGCGTACGTGTACTGTTAGACCTAAGTGCATAGTCCTACTGAGGACACTGCTACGAACTCTTAACAGGTCACGTGCCCTAAGCTCTATCTACATGTCTTTTCCAATTCTAAGGTAGTGGGTTGTGAGGCCACTGCCATTGAGGAAGACAGGTTTCTAGTATTTCTACTTATACGCGTACTCGCGTTAGTAACACCCTTACGGCAGATTTCTCCAATTACTATATTATAACACTATTTGCACAAGCGTACCGTAGACTCAGTCTGTAGCAGAACATATTGCGATTGTTTCGTCACTTTATATTTCTTTACTCTGCCCCATGTTGTGGTTGCGTGTTTCGCTAAATAGTGTCGATTCAGTAATAGCCCTACCAGTGGCCGGGGTTTGTTTTAACGAGACACAGTCCCTGGTGTTCCTTAAAACGTAGCTATCAATTCCGTTTAGGATACTTGGTGAAACCTACCCCCGTTCCCTGAAATGTGCGCCAACAATCTCTACGCAATGTTTCTGAGCTAGACCTTTACAGAAAGCAGTATTCATCAGCAGCGTTTGGTTGATTTGTACCACAAGTACAAGTCGGTATTACATTACTGAGCAATATTACTTGTTTTAATCAATCCGTGAATATTACGGTTCTGCCTTTAATTTGTGGTGAGTCAGATAAAAGTCAACATTCGTCAATAGTCGGGTGTGTTGGTGTATAGTGTACATGTCGTATGCATGAAATGTGTATATAGTGTAGCGAAAGGCGGTCTCCGTTCCCTTTAACCAAACGCAGATGACGAATATGTGCCAAGGTTCGGATTAGGAGGTGAAACATAACATATGAGATAAAGAAAAATACATGAAATACATATTTTTTTAAACATTGTGATGATGAAGCGGCTGCTCCGTCTTACTAAAATAAATTATTAATAACTCACTCGTCTGCGTTACCGCCAAACTGCTACTTAAACAAGGAGTTAATTATAGTTAACACTTACCACGTAATCATTGTTCATTGAAGAGGATTAGTCTTCAATTAGCTTACAGAGTACTGCAGACATTACCAGTTTCGCCACTGCCACAGCTTGTCTTCTCCCGCGCCTCGACACTCACTTTAACTAGACTTATTACAACTACTTATGTTTAACTTATAAAGTACTAATCGCTCTCTTACGACAGCCCTCTGGAACATGACCGCTAACTTGGTACAAAGATTATGCTAACCTTCCGAACCTAACCTAGGACGTCCTAGCTCTTAACCCGGTTTTAAACCGACTCCCTGACTTAGCTCGACTCCACGTGTTGACCCTTTCGCGATTTAAAACCAACTGCCTCTCGTCCACTACCCTTCCTCAGCCCTCGGCCTTTCTCCACACACCACGCTGGGGTCGCCTTCCCAGAATTGGTTGAGTACCGTTTTTGTAAAACCGTCTCAATTGTTTTAAGGACTCGTCGAGCGCCCAAGACCGGAGTAAATTGCAACCTGATTTTGCACTCGTATTCAGAAATGCGTTTAGAAATCATTCTTAAGAATTTGTTGGATTATTACATTCAGCCTGCTATCTCGAGTGCCTTTCCCATTACGTAAAGAATTTATGCGTTTCCAAGTGATGCAATATTGTTTTACAATTCAAAGGAAGAAAGGACACTTCGTTATTAATTACGGTAACTTGTCAGCCTGTCAAGCCATAAAATAGAAGTTTAATGTGTTTGTAAGTGGCCCATACCGTGCGATGATTTGAAATCACAATCAAGACTAAAATAATAATAAGGAGTACGTGACAGACAGTCACACCATCAACCGGTCACAAATCCCGACTTCGTGGCTGCTACTGAGAAATTCCTGATGGAAAAATCCAATAACACTTTGCTCGACCTGGGAATCGAAACCAGGATCTCATGCTCAGCAGTTGTGGTTGCAACTACTAGACCAACGAGAGTCTTAAACAGGCAGGCAGGGCTTAAACATAACTGGCGAAATGTGGGCGTACTATTAAGTACAACTCTGCCTAACCTTTCGGGAATTACAGGCGTGATGTTGTGTTATGATTGGTTCATTATTACATTAATTTATGTGGCGGTATTGGGTTTAATGAATTTAAAAATCAGTAGGGGATGCACTGCTCTACGTGTAAGACCGGGTCAATTGAATAGTTAATATTATGTGGTAATGCGTCAGACATGGCAATAATCAGATTTCAATTAATGACTTAAATGGTTTGTGAAAAGTGCTCCTGAAGAAATAAATAAAGGAAGAAATAAATAAAAAACCTAAACCAATAATTATAGTAGGTACTACTATTTTAATAATTAGGAGGGTAAAAAAAATACTGCAGCTAAAGTAATTATTTTATTGTGATAGTACATACTCAAAAATTAATTTTTATTCGCAAAATTTGACGTCGACTTGAATTTTGTTTAAAATATAAAGTTCCCCCCAACCTCGTTTCTTTTTAACAAACCGTTATAATTCTCGTTACCTTTTAAACCCCTGGACCCTTTTAAATCAATGGTTTTACCAAAAGAACGTAAATACAGACAGAGCAAAACACAAAATTCTAAATAAACAATAGAAATATAAAGGTAATATTATGAAAGTTAAAACTTTTAGAACTTTCTGTTTTTTAAGTGCATACACTGTGCCTGTTAAACCATCTTTCAATATGTACTTTCTGAGGCCAATAGTTAGTGTTACTAAATACTCTTGCCAGTCAAGTTTTTTTAAGTCAAAATTAAAAATATCTCGATCTTCTTCTGAAAGACTGCTGTATAGAGCTGCCGTATTTTGGTCATCAAAATTCCACTGGTTGCAAAGAAAGTAGCATAAAGCCGTTGACAGTTTGTACATTCTCGTGGCAAGTTTCACAAATCTGAAAAGTGAAAACGTCACATTATTTTCACATAACATCACGCCTGTAATCTCCGTAGAGTTAGGCAGAGATGTACTCAATAGTAGATTCACATTTACCAGTTATGTTAAAAGTTTCATGTAATAGAGGGCGAGCCTATTGCGATCAACCGGGCACAAATCCAGACTCCGTGGCTGATGCTGAGGAAATAATGGGGGAAGAACCTTATAACGCTTTGTCTGACCTGGGAATGGGACCCAAAATTTCCTGCTCACCAGTCGCGCTTGCGACCACTAAACTAACGTTTCTTTGTATTTTTAAGATCTTAATAATATTGTTTCATATCTATTTTTACTTTAAAATATTAAATACCTTCTCTTGTTTCCAAGCATGACACTTATTCCATCCGCGATGTAAGCAGGAATCAGATGGAATAACCAGGAGTAAAACCAGAAAAGAAAAGAATTTGTGGTGTTCCAGGCGAATGGGTGTAATACTGCCATCGGTGTTTGGTAGAGTCTACCCTCAGTTTCCATGACATCGTGCAATTCCCCTGGTTAAAATATATTATAACAGTTACAACATAGAGCATTTTATTTTATTTTTAGAGTTTCATACTTCAGTCGGCAAAAACGGAACCCTTATAGAATCACTTTGTTGTCCATCTGTTTGTCTGTCCGTCTGTCAAGACCCTTTTTCTCAGGGACGCGTAGAGGTATCAAGCTGAAATTAATAACAAATCCTCAAGTCTGCTATCCCTTCGCGGACTGTGAAACAACAGAATAACCAACAATTGGTTATTCTGTTGTTTCACAGGGCCTTTAAAACGGCGTTAGTAACACCTGTGTACAAAAGTGGAGATAAGGATCAGATCTCAAATTATCGCCCCATCTCTGTCTTAAGCGCTTTGTCTAAAATCATGGAGCGAGTTCTTAACAACTGTCTAACCAATTACTTAACGAAATTTCACATTCTCGCCAATAATCAATAATGGTTTCCGACATGGCATCTCTACGGAAGATGCCGTAGTCGACCTTGTGCAGTCGGTAGCTGACAAACTGGACCAAAAACTGAAATGTTATGGTATTTTTCTAGATCTCAGTAAAGCGTTCGACACTGTTTGTATTTCCAAACTAATAGAGAAAATGGAAAATGTAGGTATACGTGGTCTGGCTCTTGAAATCTTTAAAGATTATCTCTCTGACCGTAGTCAATCCGTCAAGATTGACAATACAATTAGCGCAGAGGAACGAATAACCTTCGGGGTCCCCCAGGGAAGTATTCTGGGTCCAACCCTCTTCCAAGTCTATATAAACGACCTTTGTAATCTGCCTCTAGTCAACTGTGATATTTTCACTTACGCAGATGACACTGCACTAGTGGCATATGGTAAGAATTGGGATGACGCTAAAGATAAGACCAAATTTTTACGTTTCATTCTACCGCATACATCAAAACCAGCTGAAGAAACCGGAAATTTAAAAGCCCATAACTGTCAGCAAAAGACAGAATCCTGTAAGTGTCTTTCATTGTCTATGGTGGAATCCATAAGATATCTCGGAGTGTTCGTCGATGAGAAACTAGACTGGACCACTCAATTGGAGTCATTAACCTCTAGCACCAGAAGACTAATTTATATTTTTAAAAATTTAAGGCTTTCAGCGGATAATAATACTCTCCGAATGGTTTATTTGGCTCTGTGTCAAACAATCCTGATGTACTGTATCCCTGTGTGGGGAGAGACTCATAAAACTGAGCTATTAAAACTAGAAAAAGCTCAAAGGGCTGTGCTAAAAGTAATTCACTTCAAACCTCGTGACTACCCTACACATATGCTATACTCCGAATGCAATGTCTTAACTGTTAGGAAAATGTACATCTTAAGATCCATCCTCTACAAGCACTCTATGATCTCGTTCAATAAGCAGCTTGTCAGTCAGCGGCGTCGTGGCTTCCCTTTATGTCCTGCTGTCTCTTGCAGGACTGCCTTCGCAAGACGTTAGTTTAATGGCCTAAGTGCTAGGCTGTATAATAAAGCCCACAAACAAATAAATATTTACGCCTTGACTAAGGGCGAGTTAAAAAACAAGCTAAATTCCTGGTTACAGACATTGACATATAGTGATACCGAAGAGCTTCTAACCACTGTACAGTAAAGAGATAGGTTTCACACAGAACACATCCACTTACTCATAAACACAGCCATGTAAGCACTCCCACATACACACGCATGCGCACACAAACGCATACGTCCAAACACACACACATACATACACATACACACGCCCATACACCCGCACACACTCAAGTTTTTTTATTTTATTTTTTGTTCTTTTTTATTTTTATTTTTCATACTTTAAATTAACATAAGTACTTTGTTCGCCTACTGCACGTACCAATATTTTTGTAACCGTAATAAGACTCACTGTGAAAGGATACTCTTCCCTAGTTTAGGAAAGGGAGTCCTATGACCCATTTTATATGTGTTGTACTGGTTTTATTTATTTATAACATCTAATTATTTAAGACAACTTTGTATACCATGTACAAACTACTTATTGAATAAAATTATTATAATTGCAACATCAATAATAATTCAAAATACTATTATTATTTTTTACTAGCTTCTGCCCGCGGCTTCGCCCGCGTGGAGTTCGGGAACTGCCCACGGAATCTTACTTCTGGGATAATAAGTAATCTATGTATGTATAGTACATACATAGATTTACGTGTACTTGCTATTGCAAATATTTGTTCATAGTAATATCAATTAAATTACATAATATGTGAAATATCTTGGTTTGAGATTGGACACCGGGACACCAAACAAATGATTTATTAGGAATCTATTTATAGACATAATACTTTGACATAATATTTAATATCAATGTCCCGTATCGCGAGCCAACGCGAAAATCGGTGGAATAAACCATATTCACAGACACTTCTCTACCTCAGAAAAATCCTACCTACTTAGTAATAGGTAAATACTCCCGCGCCCCGCACGCCCCACGCAACGCTGCGCGGCATGCGCCCTTCTACGTGAGCTTCGAAGCCCTATTTAACTATATTGGGGGATGATTTTGGAAAAACTGATACACATCTATATATACAAAATGGTAAACTGACTGACTGACTGACTGGGTGATATATCAACGCACAGCCCAAACCGCTGGTCCTAGAGACATGAAACTTGGAGGGTGTGTTCTTTGTGAAGAGAAGGTTTCCACTAAGAAAGGATCTTTGGGAATTCAAATTTTCAATCGTCAGCCTAAACACAAAATTTGAAGATCCTAACTTCAAAACTGACGTACTTTCATATTAACTTCCATCCCCTATTTTACCCCTTTAGGGGTGGAACTCCCAAAAATCCTTTCTTAGTGGATACTTACTCTTCACAAAGAACACACCCTCCAAGTTTCATGTCTCTAGGACCATCGGTTTGGGCTGTGCGTTGATATATTACCCAGTCAGTCAGTCAGTCAGTCAGTTTACCATTTTATATAAAGAAAAAAAGAAGAAGAAAGAAAGAAGATTAAAGATTAATAATAAAATCATCTTTATCTATCAAACTTGAACGCGTAAACAAAGTTTCGTGGCCATGCTACTAACCGCTGAAGAGTTCTCTCTTGAGGAGACGATCCTGGCTGCAGGATTAAGGAATGTTTGTCATAAAAATGTATTGTCACCAGAACCAAAGGTTTGTGCAAAATTTCAGCTCAATCGGTTGTACAAAATTGAGTTGCATTTCACCCGAACAAACATAGTATCTTCACCCCCCTTTTTAACCCTTCGGGGGTAGAATTATCAAAAACGCCGAGACACGTATAAATTAATTTTCAATCGTCAGCCTTATCACAAAATTTGAAGATCCTAACTTCAAAACTGACAGACTTTCATACAAACTTCCATCCCCTATTTTACCCCTTTAGGGGTGAAATTCCCAAAAATCCTTTCTTAGTGGATACTTACTCTTCACAAACAATTCACCGTCCAAATTTCATGTCTCTAGGATTAGTGGTTTGGGCTGGGGGTTGATATATCAGTCAGCCAGTCAGGACGTTTAATTTTAAATTGGGGGATGATTTAGGAAAAACTGTGATACACGTGTCTCATAATTTTAACTGAAGAGTAAATACACAAATTTTCAAGTCAATCGACTCAGGGAATAAAAAGTTTCACAGAAAATTAAACACCCCATTTCACCCTCTTAGGGGTGGAATTTCGAAAAACCCTTTCTTAGTGGATACTTACTCGTCACAAAGTGTACACTGTCCAAATGTCATGTTTCTAGGACCAGCGGTTTGGGCTGTGCGTTGATATATAAGTCAGTCAGTCAGTCAGGACTTTGAATTTTATATGTATAGATGATAATTACGATATAGCTCCTATATCCCACGGATTTCCGGATTGTCCCATTGGTACCATCAAACAACTATCATAGCTAACTCGTTGGTAAACATTTCATTGCTGTCGATTCTGGGTTTTTAGTGTATGGATTTTTAGCCATCTCCAGACCAGCCTAATTCCTCACTATGTTTTCCTTAACTGATGTCAGTCGTGTCTTAGTGCTTGAAACTTGGATTAATTGACGACCCAAGCTTAGTTAGACTTTCATTTAATCCGGTTATAAGAAAAATCATTAATTGATGATTTTTTTTAATCATACGTACTCCAAGTTGCAGGGTTTCTGGCATTCGGAGAAACCATGTAGATCTTTGTATCGTTTTCACCTGCAGCTCGTTTCCTAGCTGTTTCCCACCCTGCAGCTATAATCAGATTATTAACATAATCTACAGGTATACAAGCCATAACAGTAGTCCCTTTTGCTTTTATTGTGTGCATAACACCTAAGCCAAAAGCGAGTAATACCTGAAAAGAAAAAATACAATTTTTATGTCGGTCTCCGTCATCACCAAGCGCAGTTTAACTTTAGAGAAAATTCGTATTCTAAATTCGTATTCTAAATTATTAATTAACCATCTCATCTCATGTTTAAACTATTGTGTTTGACTAGCGGAAAATATAACAGTCCGCGAATGTTAATACGAAAGGATTGCCAATCAATCTTTTTGTATTGACATTCGCGGACTCCAAAATGAGGATTATGTTTTTTTAATATTTTTTCAGAAATCGAAGGTATTATTTCTAAATATAAATTGCACTTACGCCACTGGCTCCGTTAATACAAGACTTATCAACCCATCCAGGATTTGGTTCAAGTTTAGTGCCAACCACTGAAAGCAAACAAAAATGATGAATTTTAGGTAATACATAAGCCGTGAATCCGATCGTTGAAAGTTGAGAACGTTCGTTGGTCGAAATGGGCGAATGGTTCAACTACATGCTAAAACTATATTTGTTATCTGCGGCCAAGTTTTAATTCGATAGAATCCGCAAACAGTATAAATCAACATTTTAATTAAATTTTTCGGCTACACTAATACTTAAAAAAATCTAAGTTTAAATGCCAATTTTGCAATTTTTCAAAATTAAGTAAGTATTAAAAAAAATTTGTCCATGAGGCTAAGGATGACTTATTGGGGCTGAAGAGACAAAAAACTATCCCTTCTTTCGGCGCGTTCAGTTTCGCAAACGATGCACTAAACATCCAGTATTTCAATTCTATTCGTCTTACGCCCAGAATTCATGGAAAATGCCCATGGTCCTTTCCCAACGCCATTAAATATCTCATTAAAGATCTTCCTTAAAACTTTCATCCCACATTAAACATTATTTTTTTTTTGCCTATAAGCTGTGAATAACGCTGTTGATTACTTAATCGTTCATTTCAACTTTTAAGTCCCAATTCGTTTGTTATTCAAAATAAAATAAATAAATCTTTTTAATTTTCAAAAATTCTTCCTTAGTGCTTAATTTCGTCATATAAGGAACTATTAGTAACAAATATTTTAGTGGTTTAGTCATTTCCTAACTGTATTGCGATGGCTTCCAGTCCAACTGGATTTAGCTGAATACCAGTATTTTACACGAAACGACTGCCTATCTGGCCTCCACAACCCAGTTTTTGAGGAAGAGTTTTTGCATTTATTATGTTACCCCTTGGTACTGGTTGTCAGACATTCGGGCCACTGACTACCTGCAACGCCTGTCAAAGATCTACAAAAATGAAAGCCGATGCGAACGGCTTAATATGCTTTCCGTGGCACAGGGCTTTTAAATCATCAAAGAATAATCATCGTTCTAAAATACGGGTTGTTACGGAGAAATTTCTCACAGACGACAAAATTTTGCTCAATCTGTTATTTGAAGCCCGTAGGTCAGCAGCCACGGTTGCAACCGTAAGACCGGTGTATGAATATACCGACAATTAGGTTAGCTTACCAAGTTGAATGTGCACTCACCGATAGCTGGTCTAACAACACACGCGGGTAGATCATTTCCGACGCTATGAACCAACTCTTCAGCAATCGACTTTGCAAATGTGTACGTGTTTGGCCAATTTTTTATCAAACTGCAATATTAATGAAAAAAAATAAGTACCTAATCAATAAATGACTTAAAAAGGAGTTTACCCATTTTTAGGGTCTTCTATTTTAAAACTTTATTATGGGTTTAATAAAGAAAATGTAGTGAATAATAATAAGCTGGTAGATTAAAGTAATCGGCCCTTAATTTTTCAATTATTTTGGATGTCTGAAATCCTAACATCACCCAATAAACTAGTAATAAGCCTCTTTTTTACTACCTTCTTTATAGAACTATTGAAATTTCTATGGCACGAAATAAAACACTTTCAAAATAGAACGTATGTCAATCACGTCAACATAAGGTAGTGAGCAGAATCATCTATGACATTTTAAAATTCATAATTTTTTACCCGCCGATCACGTCAGTCCCTATAGAAAGTCTATGCAATTTTCAGGAACTCGTAGAACAAAACTTGTTCAGTTTCATGGTCCGAGAGACCACACGGACGGTCTTACATGTATCATGTCACACCTTGTTTATAAGCTTCTTTAATTTATACAAAATAAATGATCGGATCGGCACTAGCATTAGTTGCTTGCTAAAAACCAAGCCAAATGCCGTAATCACATTTCAACTTGTGATGGTTTATCGAGTTTAAGCAAGCGTTTAGATTAGGAACAATACATGTTGTTTCTTATCATTTTGCCAGTTGTAGTGTGCCATAATCCACAACAAGCGTCTCCTGCACAGTTCTACTCAATATATAAATACGCACTTCGGTGTAAAATCGTTTATTCTTCCTTCATCAACAGTCTCAGCAATCGAGATCATAGCATTTGGATGTATAGGACTTTTGTAGAACTTTTCAGATACTTCTGTATCTACACGGTCCGTGCGAGCATGTGAGTATGCTGTTGAAACATAGACGAAAGATCTGTAGGAGAAACAAAAAAATTATATTGATTTTCGCAAGAGAAGAAAGTAGCCACTGGAATTTTTTATGGAAATCACTGGTCCTATGGACATGCGTTTTTGTTTCCAAAAGGTAAATTTATCATTATAATGTTAGAAAAAGTTGAGCCTAGTAACAACTGGCCACGCGCCACGGTATCAGTGACTTCTGAAGGTACCAAAAAAAGGCAAATTGTTTGGAATCTTTATGCACTCTCATCATATGCACCGCATTCATACTGGGTGTTGGTACTGACCATTCGGTGCGGAGAAATAAGGAAAATTTTAAGTAAAATGAATGGGAATAACAAATAACATGAGAAACGTGATGAGAACATACAGAAAGGTAACTGTGGAAGAACCAGACAATTAAATCACCGATCTTAAATGAATTGGTATGAGGGCAAGAAAATCATCATCATCATCATTTCAGCCAAAAGACGTCCACTGCTGGAGATAGGCCTCCCCCAAGTGTTGCCACATTGACCGGTCCCGTGCGACTCGCATCCAGCGGATCCCTGCAACCTTCACCAGGTCATCGGTCCACTTAGTGAAAAAAAAAATGAAAAAGAAAATCATGATAGCAAGTATTTTGTCAAAGTGTATTCTTTTTCAACCTAAGGTTTTTGCAAGCCTTGCTAAGTGTAAGAGTCTCCCTGGTGCCTCGTACGTTGATCAAGGTCGCTACACGGAGGGGCTCATCAAACCTCGTCGTGGCTGCCAGATGAAATACAATGTCCACCTAGAAAACCAAACAAACAATCATTCAATAGACTACGACATTAAATTTGGTGACGATTTTCAAAGGCTGGTTGAAGTTTAGCTTACTTTTGTGTTATTTGAAGCTGAACTACCAGTTTCGGAATCTATGAATGACAGAAGTGTTTTGGTACTTCAAATTCATCATCTGCCTAGCCTTTTCCCAACTATGTTGGGGTCGGCTTCCAGTCTAACCAGATGCAGCTGAATACCAGTATTTAACATGAAGCGACTGCCTATCTGACCTCCACAACCCAGTTAGTACTGGGTAATACGATACCCCTTGGTAAGACTGGTTGTCAGACTTTTTGGGCCACTGACTACCTAACGACTGTCATAGATCTACAAATGACAGCCGAGACCAACGGCTTAACGTGTCTTCCGAGGCACGGAGGGAACTCGGTATGTAATGGGTGGTCGGACATCCACAGACCAACCTAGACAAGCACGGCTTAACCTAAAGATCGACCCGAGCGGCTGTTATTATTTGGTCACGAGGTCCTCTGGTACTTCAAATTAGGATATGGAAATTCACAAAGGCCGAGTCCGTGATCTAACAAAAACGATCGATTGCGTGAATACGCAAAATATATCATAATAATTATAATGTCGTCACTCATTTGTTTGGAAAACCGGGGAGTGCTTTTTGCCAGCGCGGTGATGCATTTGGGTTCGCCTAACAAAATAAACGTACTGTCGTGTGGCCGCGCAATACCGCGAAAATACAATTCTTAGCTAAAAAGAAGCAGACACCGTCCTCTCCATGTGCTGGCCTTCATACCTGTTCAGAAATAGTGTTCCAGTCTTCTTCGCTCAAACCAAGTCTAAGCTCCGCCACATCTCCTGATACTGGCACGAGTTTTTCAGCGAAATCTGGTTGTTGTTCTCGCAACAATTCATATACCTGGAAGAAATGGCTTCAATCATCAATGTCCAATCAATTTTTAAGAGGTTCTGAGACGATCAAACAACTTTGCAACAACACAACGAATATAGCAATTTGTTGCACAAGAAATTTTTTTTTTCAATAGCAGGCTGGGTTTATTGCCCCTTGTTACATTGGACTCAAACATGACTGGCAAAATTTAGATATGCCACCGTTAAAAAAGTTGTATATACCGTTAGATTATAATCTATCTCGCGAGATTGTAAACTGTCGAAAGATTGTGAACCGTAGCATACTGCTTACAATATAACGCAATAGTTTTAGTAGATTATAATCTATCGAAGTGAAACCGTCAAATTGTGAAATGGCTTGCGACGGATCGCACCTCGCGCGCTAATTGGTTGATCGTCATGTGCCCCGCGCCGCCATATTTGTTTGTTAAATGTTTTGGTGCCAAATCTTAAATCTACGAAGATTGCGTGTGTGGCGTTATGTGTATGCAATAACTAATAAGCAAATAATTATAACTTACTGGATCCTGCAACATTTCAATCATCCTTTGTTGTATGGTTTTGCCCTTTTTGCTTCTTAGTAAGAAAAATATTTTTGATACTTTTGTAGCTCTGCAAAAATACATGTAACAAAATTATTAAAAAAATTGTTAAATAAATTAAAAATAAATCTTTATTTAGATTCCCAGAAGGTGAAATACAATATGAATCTAAAACTAACAATACATTGTTAGTTTCCGCGTCAAACGCGGAAGTCTAACCTAGAGTATGACGCTCTACCTCGCAACGTAATAGACTAGTTCACATTTGTATTTTTTTTTTTCGAATTCTATTTCGCCTGCTCAGAAAATGTTGACCAAGGTGTCATTCGATTTGTAAAAGTATCTAGAAATTAAAAAAAAAGCTAAAATCCCGCATAAAAAATGCAAAAGCTATAAACAATTAAAAAAGTGCGGTTTCAGTTTTTTTCAATTTACGTAACTGATGAAATTATGTATTTTAGTTTGAAAATTTAAAAGTCACATTTAATTTTTCCATTTTTAAATAACCATAACCCACCTCACACTAGCTAGACCAAAAATCACTCTAAAAATACTGTTTGACTTTGAATTTGGAACCAAAAGTATTATACTCGACACAATCATGTTTTCTCTGTTTCGTACATCCACGAGGCATTCTCTAGTTGCTAGCGAGGGAGGTTGTCGATCTTTGCATTTACCTGAACAGTTTTTCAATGAGCTGCTTGCCGAGGAAGCCAGAGCCACCTGTTAGAAACACAGTGGCACCGCTGTAGAACTGCTGCACGGCAGATGTTCCAAGAGCTGTCACTTCATGCACTGGCTTTAAACGGGCAAGTACCCTTGCCTCGAATTCCTGGGCTGGATCCATCGCTTCCACTGTCATTGTAATAAGAAAATAAATTCTGAAATTGAAAACCTTTATTATGTGTTTGAAAAATATTTGGCAAGGATGCTAAATTAACGTATCTACTTTTAGATTTTAAGTTCTTCCATCAATGTCGCATATTTACGATATTTAATTCTTTTTTGGGCACTATCTCAGTAAATTGTGCTTTCAAAGTTTATGTTTTAGTTTCAAGTTGTGTAACATAATTTTCTATCTTTTTCTAAAAGAATAATAATAATCATTTTTATTTAATCCATATAAATTGTTAGATAGATATCGGGAGGTCAAAATAATGAACAATCACGGAAGATATCCCGTATGTTATAGTATAAGTTTAAACTGTTAATCGTTAGTAAATTGTTAGTTTAGCTATCTCTCAATTGAAATAGGTATGATGGAAAATTCATCATTTTAATGCATAGGTTAAGGAACACTTTGACATAAAATCACGCATCGTACCTACAATATACTGAAAATATAGATTTTCAATTCAACGGACACTTTACTTTTATTTATTTGTCTATACAAATAAATTAAATTGAATTAAAAATAAAATAATACTTACCCAGTTAAAAATATAATAAGAAAATATTTTTATTTACTTTATGCCAACACCGAATTATAGCTAATAGCGCAACTTTACTCCAAGAATTGTGTTATAAATAATTACGAGTGAGTTACTACTAGTCTTATAATAGATTACTGTACAGTTTATATAATGTTGCTAGGCCTAATATAACCGATTAGTCTATTCTGCAAAATTTTACATTACCAACGACTACACTTTATTTTAATCAACCACAGACTATACAGACATTTTGATATTCTCTAACATCTTATGTCTATAACAAGTTAAACGCCGTGGGGGACAACATTGGGCGTCACTTATTTAGTAAAAGTAGCCAGGTTAAATATGCCCGATTGTTAAATTTTACGTACAAGTTTTTATTGCTTTACGGGTTAGAAAATGTGCCGAATCACATGAAATAAATCGAAGAAAAGTTATTTGTGACTTTATTTTACCACATTACTACTGTCACTCAACAGTTGCTCCCCACGGCCCACGCGGAAATAAATCGCGTTGTTCGTTGGCAGGGGCCGCGGGGTTCGGAGTGTCGGTCATCCCTGCTATGATTTAATTTTGTTTCATTTGAAAGAAGTCTGCCTTCTACACCATACCATACCGACGGAATAGTCTAGTAGTCATAGTCTCATACTGTTTAATCACCATCTTACTGCCCTTGTCCCATGTTACTTGGGGTCGGCGCAACACGTTTTTTTCTTCCATTCTGCCCTCTCAATCGTCACGCTATCATTTACTCCTTTTTCCTTCATATCATTCCTCACACAATTCATCCATAGTTTCCTTGGTCTTCCTCTCCTTCTCCATCCATCAACATTTGTATTCATTAGTCTTTCTGTCTCGAACTTTTCAATACAAAGTGTATTTTTACCTGACATATTCCTAGCACGGTCATTGTACTTCTTCTTAGCGTGTTGATGACAATCTAGATGGATTCAGCCCCAAATTAGGTGTCTAGTTTGTCATTTCTAGTAGCCATCAATTACGCCTGTAATGTGCAAACAGGATAGGCAGGACACGATATTAAGTGGCCCGTCGTTTGTGGAACAAAATCACATTTACACTCCAGAGCAGAGTCAACTATGAACCTCCTCCTGAACGGTGTAGTGGGCTAATCCTGAAGTCTTGGAAATTGCATCGTTTTATTTAAAGACCACCACTTATTTTAAATATATTTATTTAAGTCTCAAAACAACTTTCAGAATAACCCAAAACAACCAACAACAGCGAATTAAAATTTGCAAACGTACAAAGTTATAATTCGGTATATGGGTAAAATAAAAATTAATCTACGCTGATTTTGAAATCATTTCCAGATTTTAGGTTTCTAAACCTTATTTTGAGCTCTTCTTTATAGATGTTGTTTCATCGTCATCATTATCATCATTTTAGCCAAAAGATGTCCACTGCTGGACATAGGCTTCCCCCAAGTCGCAACCTTCACCAGGTCATCGGTCCACCTAGTGGGAGGCCTATTATAGATGTTCTTTATTTTATCAAAATACTTTACTTTTATTTCACCTCCAAATGACGGCGTTGATACCCTCAATCAGCCCAACCTGTGAATTAATGTATTAATTATTATTTTACGAGCAAGCCAGTAGAGTATAAATAAATGTATTAATATATTTTCCACAAAAGTAACTACTACACAGGTCATGCATACTTAACCTAGTCAAGTAAAATTATACAATCAAATTTTGTTAGATGTATTGAAACGAGTTTTTGTGCACAGTATTGTTTACGAAGACGACATTTTCGAAACTGTGACAATCAATGATGAATTAGTCATTATTTAAATTATTATTTTTAATTTATACGAGTACTAGCTGTTGCCCTTGACCTTCATTCGCGTGAAATTATTATTAAAAAAAATAAGTTCCCTTCCTGAATCGAATTTTGTTAACAATTTCAAGGGTTTTAATTTTTTTGCACTGAACCCCAATTCTTATTCTAAAATAAAAGCAGCCTTAGTTATTCCTTATAATATCAGCTATCGGCCAGTAAAATCTTGTCAAAATCGGTCCAGCCGTTTCGGAGATTAGCCGGAACAAACCCTCAGACAGACAAACAAAAAAAAATTGTATGTGTCGCCGCAAGATTGTCTATCTCCCAAGATGATTAGTTAATCTAATTAATAATCAACTTATAATTCTTATTCGTCATGAACGATAATCCTGCCATCTATGAGATACTGTTGCAACTGTGTGTTAGTGGGTATTGACTAATGTTGAATATCGAGATCAGCAGCGCCATCTATTGGCCTGTCTGTGAAATCTTACTCAGTATCACATGAAAATCAATTATTAAACCAAACTCGATGTTCTAGCTAAAACTATAATTATAATTAACATAAGATTTTTTTTTTTAAACTAGGTTTTCAGTCATATTAACAATAAATTAAAGCCCATCACAGACGTAGCTATAATATGTCGAGATATATATAGTATAGTATAGCAAGCTACCACACACGGGAGCTATACTACAATATATATTTTGCCCTCACTCGGTTTGCGATGGTCCTTATGCCAAAATATACCGAGATATATTTGTCGACATATTTTGGTGACGTCATAGAAATACGTAAGGGACAGCCTGACAAACAAACAAACAAACACAACAACAACAACAACAACAACAACACAAACAAACTGACAAATTGATGGGGTGAATTCTTAAGTAATTAGACAACCAGATTATCGTGTTCATATTTGTGAATTCTGTCATTATTTTTTTAAATTTTATTTTGTTTGTTTTATTTATTGTTTTGTTTATTTTTCAGTTATTTTTCTGTAACACAGTTATTGTAAAGTGTTCTAGTATGGTTTGTAAGTTTTACCGAACATACTATGTAATGAATGTGTGGTGTTTCGGCCACACAGAGAATTCGCGTAGGTACAACGAGAAGTCGAGTTAGTTAGCTCGCGATTAGAAAACAATTGAATTATGTGATTGAAAGTGGTTTTTGAAGTGAACAATATTAAGTTGTGTAGCACAATTTAATAGAGTGTGTAAGGAGTTTCTTAGCCCGTTCTTCCTAAGAAGATCCACTGACCCGTTCTTCTCCATAAACAACCATGTTTGCGAACGGGTGGCTCAACTTGTAAAGGTTTAATAGATATAAACGTTTGAAGTTTGAGTCAAGTATTGTGTGTGAAGGCTGGATAGGCGTCACGGCGTCCTGACCTACCGCATGACGCAGGTCCTCACCGGACACGGAAGTTTCGGGAGGTACCTGTGTCAGATGGGGAAGGAGGAAACGCCTGGGTGTCACCACTGCGAGGACCGCCTGGAGGACACGGTGGAGCATACGGTGCAGGCCTGCCCCGCCTGGGCAGAGCACCGCCGTGTCCTCACGGCGGCGATAGGCGGAGAACTCCCGCGCCCTGCATTGGTCGAGGCCATGCTGCGGGGCGAGACGGAGTGGGAAGCGGTCGCCTCCTTCTGCGAAGCAGTCATGCTCGCGAAGGAGGAAGCGGGCCGCGTGAGGGAGAGGACAGCGTCCTCCCTCCACCCCAGCCGCAGTGGTAGATGCCCACGGCGCCGGACGTCGGCAGACGATCTCCGGCCACCGTAGGCGCAGGCATGCGGGCGGCGAGTAATGGACGACTCGCTGTCCGACCATGGACCATGCCCGGGTCGACGGCGCGTTGTGTTCCACGCGCGCCTCAAAGAGTGTCAGCATAAAGACGGGGCCCCCCTCTAGAGGGCCAAAGCCTGCCGGGGTCGCGGGACTTATAGAATTACCGCGACCCTGGAACATAAAGGGCTATTAAAGAACACCGTGGATTTCAGTCAGTACAAGTCTGACAGTCCCCCCCTGCCCTGGGTGGGAGGACTCATTTGATGATTTTACCACGCTAAAAAAAAAAAAGTATTGTGTGTAATTTAAACTACCCAACTACCTATCTACCAACACAAGAATCATGTCACGCGAAGACAATATGGCGGAATGGCGGATGGCGTTGATATTTGAGAATAGTGTACCTCCTACGCTTTCCCTGTCTTAAAATATATATATTTATGAGTGCCGTATATATTTTCATATGCATTGGGTTAAAAGCTGTTATTTTGATATTACAAGCAGACGCGAATTTTATTTATTTCTATAGATGTAATTCGATTTGATGATCACACCGTTTTTATTGGTTAACGCTGTATAATAGCACCCATCTTGAACCAATTTCCTTAAAATTCAATTTTGTAGACAAAAAAGTGGGACATCCCTGTCCACAAAAGCCCAGATATTCATCTTTCAATAACACTTTAACAATGTTCCCAAAATATTCCTGCCGTCCCTCATTTTCATCACATCAACGCCCAACAATAATTGTGAAGAAAATGATAAAATGAATTGAATAAGAAACGCTTTCAAAATTTCAATTTGTCCCTTGTAAGTATACGACGCGTCTCTAAGCAATAATTTAAACATGAACATCTAAAATTGGCCATAAATTATAGTGAGAGCGCAGGGAATCTTGAGCAGAAAAACCTTTACAAGATGTATTTATTAAAAATTAATAAATTTTCACGCCTGTCTAGTTGTTAAATATTTTGGGACCATGTTACTTATTCCTATCATGTTATTCAAATAATTTAGAATAGTCAAGGCCTTGCACTGGAGAGCAAGAGTAATTTCAACGAAATGATCTAATTTATACGGAAATTCATTTCTTGCACAAGCTCAGTTAATACTGTCAGAGCGACGGACACGAATAATAAAATTTCAATTCTAATCTAATTCTAGTAATCTTTTCACGCAAAGAATAAATATGACGCTTTCTTACGCAAAATAAGCGCTTGAACGTTGTGAAACTAGCACGATATAAAATGCAATATAAAATACGACGCGTTTAGATTGCCATTTGCGATGTTTACGATAAAACCTGCACATACGATTAAAAACCAGTGTTACTGCTAGCAAGTATTTTTCATTATTAGCAATATCAGAGGCGTGCTAATTTCGCCGGCGACTGACGGTATATATAAAAAACTCGCGACTACAAGCTACGGGGATATCGTTTGTCATACAATTACCTCCGAGCCCGCAACCTTGTTAGCCAACTTACATGGATGAGGAGGAAATTGAAGAGGCCAAAGTCCCTACCCAGCGTTTTTCCGACATATCTTTTGGTTCTAGAAGAAAGCGTATTGCGCCGAGCCAAAGTAGAATACGACAAGGGCAGGAAAAAATATTTTGGTTAAAAATAATAACAGTCGCACGGATCGATTTCCACGGATAAGCAACGCTTGCCGAGATCAGTCTTTCGATGAGTGATACATTATATACCGAGACCCCTCCGTATCACAGATAACATGTTAAGCAATGGGTTCCGGCATCATTTGTAAATCTTAAACAGTCATATGGACAATCAGAAGACCGAAAGTCTGACAACCAAGTAACGGGGTAGTGGAGGTCAGATAGGCAATCATATCATGGAAGATACAGGAAATCAGCTGCATCCGATTAAACTGGAAGCCGACCCCATAATGGTTGGGAAAAGGTTAGACAAATGTTGAATATAGGTATAGTTTTACGTTCTGGTATATGCTAAATGTCATCAGCATCATCATTTCAGCCGAAAGACGTCCACTGCTGGACATAGGTCTCCGCTAAGAGTCGCCACATTGATCACGTGCGTCTCGCATCCAGCGGATCCCCGCAACCTTCACCAGCTCATCGGTCCACCTAGTGGGAGGCCATCCAGCGCAACGTCTTCCGATTTGCGGTCGCCACTCCAGAACTTTTCAGTCCCATCGGTCATCCGTTCTGCAAGCAATGTGCCCTACGCACTGAAACTTAAGTTTGGCAATTCTTCGGGCTACGTCGGTAAACTTGGATCTCTTGCGGATGTCTTCATTTCTGATTCGATCAAGCAAGGAAACTCCGAGCATAGCCCTCCCCGTTGTCCTTTGGGTGAGTTTAAGCCTTCTGATGAGGCTCATTTTCTGATTGCGGTCCCAACGAACTATGAGGGTGTTGGAAAAGAGAGTGCAGCTGTGCCTGCACACAAACTTGTGCACTACAATATCTCCCGTGCCGTTGGCTTATCTCCGCTGAGATCGAGGACTGTTATGATTATTGAATGTGCCTGGAATCTGCCCAAATGAAAATGAACTTTAAATATGTCGTTTCCAGTATATAGGTGCCACGTTATCGTTGTAAGTCTGCACTCATAAAACTTGCCTGTTTAGTTCCAACGCTAAAACCGAGTGGTAAAATATTTTTACACGCTGCAAATTAAGTTTAAAACGGTTTGCGTAAACTACGTAGTTTGTGCCAATTTCAAGATTTGCTGGTTTATTCAATGGGTGGTCGATGGAGTGGTGATAAAAAAATCAACTTTTTTTAATGTAGGTAGATTCTCCACACGTACTGGTCCTGCGTGGTGGATTACGACCCACTCCCTCTCACAAGAGGTCTTCGTTCACGCTGTAGGAACGTTATAGGCCGATTATGATGATGGACTGATTAACTTGAATTATCAGTACGTGCATTCCCATAAAAGGGATTCTTTATACGTTTTTTAGTTGGGACTCGCCCACCACACTGTTTCCAACCACTGCTACTCCTGAAAACCATAAACTGTGGCGACCACCAAAAATATATTACCGATATTGAACGCATAGAGAAAGTTGTTCAGTTTGGTGGTCTGCAGCATATCCTTTCAAATGACTACATCCTTTTTGTTACACCCAGTATATTCAATTTCCAAGTCGAGCAGTGTTATCGGGTTTTTCTATCAGGAATTTCTCAGTAGCATCCACGGGTGTATGGTGTTTGGTATAGAAACATGATCGCAGTGGAGCATGAGGTTCTGAGTTCGATTCCCGGGTTGGGCAATTTGTTATTTGGTTTTTCTATCAGGAATTTTCCAGTAGCAGCCACGGAGTCTGGATTTGTCCCTGGTTGATGGCAATAGTCTCGCCTCCTATTACATGGGACTTAAACATAACTGGCGAAATGTGGGTGTACTATTAGATCCACCATTGCTAAGCTCTTTGGTCATTGCAGGCATGATGATATTATGCAATTATAATTATTTTTTGGTCGACCACCTGATTAAAAGTAAAGGTGAGTCTGCACAAGATTTTAGCAAATCAGAGTTTTTAACACAATTTTATTCACCATCATCTGCCTAGCCTTTTCCCAACTATGTTGATGAGGTCGGTTTCCAGTCTAACCGGATGCAGCTGAATACCAATATTTTACACGAACGACTGCCTATCTAACCCCCACAACCCAATTAGTACTGGGTACTACGATACCCCTTGGTAAGACTGGTTGTCAGACTTTTTGGGCCACTGACTACCTAACGACT
Organism: Noctua comes; assembly: GCA_963082995.1. Classification (NCBI taxonomy): domain Eukaryota; kingdom Metazoa; phylum Arthropoda; class Insecta; order Lepidoptera; family Noctuidae; genus Noctua; species Noctua comes. Next base: position 15,004,045 of record OY720279.1, on the reverse strand, counting down.
GTCATAGATCTACAAATCACAGCCGGGACCAACGGCTTAACGTGCTTTCCGAGGCACGGAGGAAACTCGGTATGGGATGGGTGACCGCCCATTAGGGCGGTCACCGAGCTAGGCAAGCACGGCTTAACCTAAAGATCGACTCGAATGGCTGATATTATTTAGCCACGAGCTCCTCTTAACTCAATTTTATTATCTATTGTTATTTAAAGGATTTCAATTACTTTTTAACAACCGCATCAATCTTCATAATGTTTACTTGGAAACGCGACTATTTTAAAAAGCACTCACGTTTTATACCCATTGTCCTACCTACCACTTACAACTTTAATCAATTGCATTAATTGCATCCTGCTGTTCTGTACGAGTAATTCTTGCATTCATCGAGTGCCTCGGTGGAGATAGAATCTCGACTTTAGCCACCAAGAGGTAGAGTCCGAAATTGTTTGTTGTTAAACAATATACAAAAGACAATTTTATTTTAATCACTCGTATCGAACAATCGGACGACGCCACCACAGACAATGAGCTGTAATTACGCCATTCTCTTTGACAAAAATCTGTTTTTTTATTTTTTATTGTGAGTTGGAAAACAGAAAATTCTTCAAGATGGTCTCCTTGGGCATAGTCTTGCGTCTTACTATTCTAGTCTTTGATCTTGATTATTATTACGTCTGTGTCCCAGAAGTGGGAATATAATGTCTTTCTTCAGAATGGCTCGTCCACCAGAGATCGATTGATGTAGAAAGAATAGCTTAGATTATTCCTTATGCACTTTGTCCTTAGTTATGTTCGACTGCCCCGTTGATTTCGTGGGCATGCGATATGACATTATCGAACAAGAAACATCTACCAAGCCTCACTGGGATCGTACTGGTGAATTAGAGCCCACTCTCACTCACAGAGGAGAAGAATATGTCTCAGCCGTCGGAACATGTAATCATTTAACATAACATCACGCCTGTAATCTCCGGAGAGATAGGTAGACTGGCGCAATGTGGGTGTACTATAATAGTACACCCACATTGCGCCAGTTATGTTTAAGTCCCATGTAAGAGGGGGCGAGCCTATTGCCATCAACCGGGCACAAATCCAGACTTCGTGGCTGCTACTGAGAAATTCCTGATGGAAAAATCCAATAACTCTTTGCTCGACCTGGTAATCAAAACCAGCAGTAGGGATAGGCGTTATAAGCTTATATTGAAGCTTGCGCAACTGCTGAAGGGTCCTGGCTCAGATTCCTTGGAATAGTAAACTTATATTGAGTTTTTCTAGTAGGAATCTCCTCATATCGGCAACGCTGGCAGGGGACGCCCAAGAAGTACATCATCATCATCATCGTTTCAGCCGAAAGAAATCCACTGCTGTACATAGGCCTCCCCCAAATGTCGCCACATTGACCGGTCCCGTGCAAGAAGTACACTACATACACTGACCTTATTGGTGAGGTTCTTCGAAAACGTCAGGTGCGCAATACTCGCAACCAGCGTGCGTGTTTGACCCGATGTATGAACGTGGACATCAAAGGAGCATGTGAGCGACATCTTCAAATTGAACAAGCCCCTTTAAATACAGAGAAAAAAAAAATGAGTATGTAAGGATAGTAGCAGGTGGCGTTTTGTGGTTTCTGCTTACGCCCATTAGAAAAAGTCAAAGTTCCAACTTTTTCACATTTTTTTAAATTTTTGCTTAAAGTTATTTAGTTTGATGTACAGAATGCTTGGTTGACGGCTATGTGAAGGGTCTGTTTACAGCCTGTATAATAGTCTCTCTTGGATAATGGCAGTGACAATGGCTGCTGCGAAAGTCGTTCAGGTGGATAAAAAAATATCTAGGTTACGAGTTGGAACACTGTTTGCAGATATTTCGATCTAATCATTGTTGTTCTAGAATCTAAAAACATTGAAATGTTAATGTTGCATTAATATTTAAAAATAAACATGGATATTCTTGTTTTTATTCATAAATCTATGTTTATCATTATTTTTGAACGATAACAGTCTTGAAGTTGAATAAAAATGTAAACATTAGTTTTTTTCCGCGGCTTTACCCGAATCTTAAAGAAATGACTTCAACTCATAATTTATTTATCTGGCCGGCTCAATGACGTAACTTATTTCCAACAACGAATTTTAAAAAATCATGTTCATTTTGCACATGTCATAAGTGCATACAAAAGATAACAAACAAAAAAGAGACTGCAACATAAACAAAAAAAAGGATCCGCTCCCAATCTTAACACGAAGCATTTTGAAGAAATTCTTGTTTAAACTCCGAAGAAATACAGTTTCATAATAAAATAAAATCTGACAACCGGTCTTACCAATGGGTATCGTATTACCAAGTACTAACTGGGTTGTAGAGGTCAGATAGGCAGTCGTTGCATGGAAAATATTGGTATTCAGCTGAATCCGGTAAGACTAGAAGCCGCCGACCCAAACATTGTTGGGAAAAGGCTAGGCAGATGGTAATGTTTGAAGAAGTCTGCATGCTCAACAACAACGTAGTTCAACTAAATATTGTTAAATTAACGAAATGAAAGGCATTGTGGTTGTAAATAATAATAATCACTCCACTGATTTAAATCACAATACAGTTAGAATTTTAACTTAAAAATATTTTTCTTAGTTTTTTTCTCAAACAAACAAAACGCTCGCTTTTTATGCCTTAGACAGCCTCATATCCCATTGTTAGGATGTATTCAAATGAAATTCGCGGCATCACGAATGCAATGCTTGGTAGTTTCACAAAGAAAAATACAAACTTCAGTTTTTAAAATAATGTCGCGTAAGCACGTCGTGGAGACAAATAAATATTACTTGAATGTGTTGACATTAGTACCTAGGTACTGTATGTAGTACTTTCTGTTGAAATGAAAGACTCGGCTTGGGGTTCACGTAGATCTAACCTAACAGACAGATGTGTTGCTGGGGAGTTTGTTTCGCCACTTGTTCTTCCCAGATAAAACACAGAAGTGTCGTAGGGTAGACCTTTTGGGGGACGGTCTCGTGTAAACTTTGACGTTCAAACAGTGCTGATTATATTATCAGCCTAATTTGAATTAATGACTTTTGATTTCGAGATATTTTTTTCACTAAAAGTCCTGATTCAATCCATAAAAACAATTTATTTAATTTTGCCGTTGTACCTTTGGCGACATCTATGCTGCCACAAGCGAACTACGCTGAAATTTCCTACATCGTGATATTATTATCAGAGTTATCCGAGCGGTTAACATTTCAGTAATCCGACAAAATACGCCTGCTGAGACGATCTTCCCTTTTCTATGGAGGATAACACACATTCCACCCTGTTCCTCATAAGTACCTTTAAAAACCAAACCACCTGATCAAATTGTCCTCATGCTCAGCATTCGCGCTTGCGACCACTCAACTAATGAGGCATACTCGTAAATGTATAGGCTGATTAATATTGAATTGATGCAGTAGCAGGGACGTTATAAGCCTCATGCTCAGCAATCGTGATTGAGATAACTGGGCCAAGGAGGCAGTCAAAAAAAAAGAAATATTTAGAAATCTAGATGATTTCACTACAAACTATCATAATGTTTCTATACCAGACACAACCAAAGGTTAGACGGTATCGAAGCCGTAAAGACAAGTTATGGCCTAGCTTATATTGAAATATAGCTCTGGTATAATTCGACTTTTATTTTTACACCGTAATAGATACCGCGTTGTATGTTTTATTGTGCCTACCGGTCGACGTAAAAACGATGTTACCTATTGGATATTCGTTTGTGGTGTAGGTTACTGTTATTATTTCATTTTGAACCTTATAGTTATTGTTTGTACATTATGTATTGTGTTGCAACTTGAGTGAATTCGCAAAAGCTGCATTATATATAATATTATGTTATTTAGATGCAGGTTAAGATTTAGGATATAGTATGTAAGGCCACTCTATCGCATTGGATCGCAGATCTGTAATGGTAGTTGTAGGTAAGAGTTTGTAAATAAATAAATAAATAAATAAATGTAGCACTGATCATTCAATACTACGCATATGACGATCAAACTCAAAGTATTTCAAATAGACTCGTAACCAATGCTATTATAAATAAAATAGGTAGATATCGCACTAGCACGCGCAAATTGTTGAAGACAAATTCAGACAATTGTCGTAATTTAAGTACTTCAAGCACAATAGCTATCTCTTACTGTATCATACGTTCCGTATTATCTATCGCAGTCGTAACAACATTTGAACGCCGCTCAGTATGAACGTAGCGTATCTTTCTTTATAATATCATTGCCCGTGACAGGCACTTTTGCACAGTCAAAAGCTAAGCTACCTACAGTCCAGCCACAGGCATAATAACTGTGAATGGACTGTAGTTGCCCATTCCAAAATCGTAGATCTAATGGAGAAGAATGGGCAAGAAACTCCATCGACACTCTTTTCAAATCAATTTGGGCATGGTCCTGTATAAATTGAAAAGAAAAAAAAAACAATTCAAATCTGAATCCTAAATATGGCGGCGCGGGGCACATGACGTACCACCAGTCAGCGCGCGAGGTGTGTTCCGTCGCATGCCATTTCACAATTTGACGGTTTCGTTTCGATAGATTATAATCTACCGAAAAGTAATGCGTTAAATTGTAAGCAGTATATAACGGTACACAATCTTTCGACAGATTACGATGAAGAGGTGGGAGATAACAAATATTAAGACACCGCATTGTTTATGGTTATTATGGGCATTATTATGGCCATTTCATTGACGGTTGTAATTTAAACACTCATACAATTTAATATGGTAGTTGATTTGCTAAATAATTAACTTCCTTGACTGTGCCGAACGTTTGAGTTTGTTTTGTTTAAAATATCGTTACCTTCATTAAATGCTATGAAACAGTTGTACCAACTATCGCAAGGCAGTTTATGCTTTTAAACCTAATGAAATACAAGCTTCCATTATTTGTAAAACTAGATTGTTTCTTTTATTTAATTTAAACGATATTGTGACTATTGTTTAGTCGTTTTTTTTTTTTTTTTTTAGTTGCTTAATTATTATTTACTAGCGACCCGCCCCGGCTTGGCACAGGTGCAATGTAGATACACAAATATGTCGGATCCGTTAATTAGTATGGACGTAAAATGAATCGCAAGTGCGCCGATGGTGACTACTTACAAGTCTACCCACACTACATCGTGCTTCTACAGAGCCGTGATGTTCAGCTCGAGGCGAAGGCGACAGTCAATGTCTGATCGCGTCGGAGTTGAGATGTCTTGGAACTGTACCCGATCCATTGTGCCCTGTGTTATTGTGTTAAGTTGTAATCTCACGTAATTTGTTAGTTTGCTAGAAACAGTGTATCGCACCCAGTGTGTTTTCATAGCACGAAATCTATTGTCTGCCCACATGATGTACGAGCCTAACGGAATAAATCCTGACATATCCGACAAACACATATAAACCTTCCCCTTGAATCACTCTATCTATTTCTAAAAACTGCATTAAAATCCGTTGCTTACTTTAAAAGATCTAAGCGTACAGACAGCGGGAGCGACTTAGTTTTATACTATGTACAGATTATTTAGCTTTTTTCATGTGACCTAGTATTTAAGCAATGTTGAAGGTTTTTGTATATTTTTTTAATTTTTTATTCATATAAACTTACTTAACGTACACTGGGCCCAAGTATTTGGTTTACAGTTTATATGTGTGGGTGAAGTCATAGTTATGCACACAAACACAAAATAAAACGAGCGAGCTCAGTTTTTATTAGTGTGCGTGTGGCACATCAATTACCATATACCAATATATAGTCATCATTCACTTATGATGCTGAAGTAGATATAATATTTTGCATGATGTTAATATAGCAATCCTGGCACAATGGCTATCGTCTTTGGTCACTGAACGAGAAGTCGTAAGTTCAAATCATGCATGCAATAGTATATTATTTTTCTTTTTGTATTCATTATTTTGTTAAAACATTACTTAAAGTAGAATTTATAACAATTCCAACGTTTGAGACAAACATTGAACTCTCAGGCTATTTGATTTTGACTGTTTAGACAACAACTACCGACAATTTAAAAATATTGTTTTCAAACACCTTCATTTATAAAAAATGAGCATTCTTACTTGTCAATCTACGAGTATTTGCATTACTGAGTTTATTGATTACTACTCTTGAGCATGTGTGTGGTTTTATTTCTGTGGATCCAACCATGCAACATTTATCAATGTTCAAAGAGGTGGAAATCGTTGTTTTGGATGAGCAAAACGTATCTATATTATGTGAAATTGTGAGTGTAAATGTGGTGCTGCCTAACAAACGATGGCACACTTTATATCGTGTCCTACCTGTTCTGTTGTTTGCTCCTGTGAAATGCTTCGCTATCATCATCTGCCGAGCCTTTTCCCATCTTAAGATTCGCTGTAATTTATTTTAATCAAGATGGTTAAGTCTTTTGAGGTAGATACCTGCAGCATCACAGGACGCTACTAAAAGAGCCAAACTCGTCGCCAAATTTTGGGCTGACTCAATTTGAATTGTTATCGATTAGCGTATCGATGAGATGAAGTGAAATTACAAGGCGCTTAATGATATCGGTGAGTAACAGTTAGATATTACGTTGATATTACTCCTCTATTCTCTTTATTCCTAGTAAACATTGAAAGGGATGTTTACTAGGAATAAATAATTAATGTAACTTAAGTGCAATACCTACCATAGTTATAATAATATATTATCATAACTGAATTATTATAGTTTCTTTTTTTTAATTTGTAATCGTATGATGATTATGATAAAATTAGCTTGATCTAGCCTTTAGACAGATTAAAGAAAAGCCTTTGAATAACGTAAATAAAAATAGATTATAATATTTGCTAATGTCAGTGTATATCTTATATTTATGTATTGTATTATTATAAGTTATATTAATTAGGTATATATAAGTATATTGAATAAACATAGTGTATATATAGTATAAAAATATAGTGTTTATTTATTATAATATTAGCTATTATTATAAGTATTATAAATACTGTTTTTATCCACAGGGGAGAACCGTGCAGTTATGGGTCCGCCGATATGCGTATTTTGGAGACGTAGAACATCTTAGGCCAAAACCAAAGGCAAATTCATCGACTCGACACTACGACATCGTGGCAAGGCACAAGGCTGATCCCTTCTTGTCCACCCGCATAAAAGTGTGCTTACAAACTGTGAGATCTCATGAGCAGAAGGTTACAAGGACTAATAGAAAACGAAGGATTGCCGACTCATTATTAGTCGAATTTATATTAATTAGTAGACGAATATGAATCTTATTTTCATGCAAATAATGTTCATATTTGTTAAGCAAATTAGAACAAATACAAAACTTAGTAATAAGTAGGTAGGTATAAAACTTTTTTTTAAAACCACAACTCGTAAATTATTGAAAGTATGGTGAAGTGATGTTATTGTTATGCGATTAGAAGTTGTCATAATTTCTTACTATCTAACATGTTGATTCACTTCACCTCTAATTTTACTTTGATTCAATTTATATACCTACCTACTTTGACAAATTATTTACGTCAATCCTTCCCAATAAAAAACTTTGTATTTGTCAAAAAAACAGGTAAACAACAGTGTATTAAATCATTGTATCGGCCACACAAGTTTTTTTTTTCTAACATACAGCCCCCACCAAATTGAACCTTAAAACAACCAATATAAGAAAGGAACATATTGGAAGAAACGAGACGGATAATTTGCTAATGACCCAAGCGATAAGCTAAGCAAACAATAGCAATGTTTATCTAATAAAAAAATCAAATTATTTCATTGGTTATATTTAGTTACTTTTTACTTTTTGCTTGAGTAATTTTATTGGCCACAAAATAAATTTATTAAAAAACAAAACGTAAAAAGTAGCAAAAATAATTCCTCAGTTGGGTTCGAACTCGCGTCGTCGAGGTTAGATCACTAGCTAACGCAAGCGCTTACACCAATCGGCTATGGTTACCATGTTAAGTTAGTATAAAATGTTGGGCTTTATTGTAAACTCGTTTATATTATTTTTACTAGATTACCCGACAAGCGTAAAGATAAAAAAAATAAACCCCGTGTAGGGTACAATATGTTTACTCACACAATAATAATGAGCGGCTGTATGAATATTACCGGCTCGTACAGCAAGTCAAGTTAATTTAATTTTGTGTTTGTGTGCATAACTATGACTTCACTCACACATATAAACTGTAAACCAAATACTTGGGCCCAGTGTACAAGAGTGGTACATAGGCGGACTTAATGCCACAAGGTATTCTCTACCAGTCAACCTTTGAGTTAAATAAGAAAACATTGTGATGGGGTACAAAATAATATCTAAAAAAATAACTTCTTGTTTTCGAAAATGTATATAGGTACTTATAATTTTTATAGTAATATTCATGGAAAAATTAATTATGTTATTTGGGGGAAGGTACATAATATCTTCTATATATACTTCTCTTTTAGTCGTCATCTCGTGGTAGAAAGATAATTATGTATTGAATATAGATGCAAATAAAAGTATTAGTTTTTCTTAGAAAAATCATAATAAAGTTAATAAATACGTGGCATTTCAAAACTTCGATACCCTTGAAGATTCAACAAAGAAAATCAAACTTTTCCACTTCAATAAGACAAGATGAACTATAACCTTAAAATATTTAGGACCTATCCTAAAAATGTTGCAAAATATTTCATACAAAGTTGGCATTATCGAGTTCGACAAGATAAAAGCTTAAGTTAAGGAGAAATAATAAAGTTAAGACAAGACTGATTACAAACATCAAGAAATAAAACAAACAAAGTACATTATAATACATCAAGCCCGTTCATCCCCAAGGGTTAGACATAGGGCTTACTAATAGTGCGCTCACATTAAGCCAGTTATGATGTTGAAGTCCCGGGAGCAAGTCAAAAATGAAGAACTTTGAATTTCTCAATAGCAGTTAATTGAGAAATTCTTGAAGGAAAAACCCAATAACACTCTGTCCCGGCATTAGACTCAGTATTAGTGCATCCGATTACTAGACAAACGAAGCTGATAGATAGATAGAATATTTTTTATTTTGTACACCATACAAATTTAAATTTACGTAGTAGAAAACATTTCATGTAGGGTGACACAATGGTCGGTCTTATTGAGGAAATCAATGTTTTCAAGACAACCTTTGGATAGATTAGAGGAAAAAGAAATCAAAATCAAAATCTTTTATTTCACATAGGCCTCGATGGGCACTTATAAAACGTCGACAAAAAGGTGCACGGTTCGGGTTGGTCGTTTCCTATGGAGAAGAACCGGCAAGAAACTCCATGGTTACTCTTTTCAAATCATTTAGTGTTACAATATCATCATCAAGAAGAAACAATACTGCAGGTAATCTTATGCAGTTCATCATTCACCATTCTCCTGCCCTTCTCCCAACTTATTTGGGGTCGGCGCAGCATGTCTTCTTCTTCCATACCGACCTATTACTCGTCATCTCAGCACTCACCACTTTCCTAGCCATATCATCCTTCACACAGTCCATATATCGTTTCTTCGTTTTTATATTCATATTCATATAGAAAATATTTATGCTGTCTTGGCATCCGTACGTTTTATCACGGGTAACCACTGAAAACCAGCGCTGTGCTGTGGGCTCCCATAGCACAGCATCATGCTGAGTGGTAACCTGCTTGTCGCAGTCACGACCGGCAAGCTGTTAACTTTTTTCTTTTTTTGTTCCATCTTGTTGAATTTTTATTGTTATGTTTTTGTCATTTTGTATGATGCACGTCATGTCCCTGCGACAAATAAATATTTTTTTCTTTTTCTTTCTTTCATATGCTGTTATTATGTTAACATAGAATGTCAATCTATAATTATCTAATCACACCCGCCATCCGAGGATGACCTTGCAAATCGATACGCAATTCTATCCAAAACGCAAAATGCAAATGCAAAACTATGTCCCAATAATGGGACATTCACGAGTGCATTAGCCTGTAATTCGGTCCACAGCGCGTAGAGATTGCTGGCATTTGTGAACGGATAATGTAAACGACTTCCACAGTCCAGTGCAGATTGTATTGACAGTCGAAACAAGTGTTGATGACCTCGTGAAACGATGTCACACATGTGGGCACAGCGATCAGTGCAATGTAGTGATTGGTTTGTAGAATAAATTCTGTTGGTGTTTGGGTAAAAAGAGTTAGCTTTTAACTGGATTGATTATGATCGTCATTGTTGAGAAAGCAATGTAATATTTTGATGTTAGTAATCTATGAGGAGTTTTTAAGGTATAATAAAAAATTTTGGTGACGGGTTGGAATATAAAGAGGTTCATAACTTACCCGCCCATACATAATTTGCCATTGTATAAAGGGTGTAAATAGACCCTTAACATAGCCGAAAGGCACTTGTTCTCCCCGTCTTTGCGATATTTTTTTTCTACACCATACCTGGGAAGTTACGGAGATATTGAGGGTCAAAGTTCCAACTTTTACACAAGTTTTTTTTTAAATACATGTTTTCTATATAAGATTTTACTTTACACACCTCCACGACCCCCGTACTATTCAATCCATCCATCAGCACAATGCTTTGAAACCCGTAAAACGTGATTTTTCACCCCAAAAAAAAAGTCGATTCCCAGCAAAAATTTTTGCGTAAAGTTAGTTTGATGTACAGAATGCTTGGTTGACGGATATGTGAAGGGTCTGTTTACACCCTGTATACAATTAAAGCTTGTCCAGAAACAAACTTTTATTTTTACTACCGACTACGATAAAGCCGATAGATTGGTTAATTCATCGTCAATAGAAGATCACACAACTTAGTTAATGTACACGATCCTATTTTACGAACCAAAATGACAGTTTAATAAGCATTTTTATTTCAACGCTTTTCATTATTTGTGCCAATAATTCAAAAGCATGAAAATGAATTAAAAATGGAAATATTCGCGTGTTTATTGTGTGAATACAAATACTTTTATCCTCTTTGAGGTCGGCCGGGCGTGCCACCTGTCACGTTAAAAAATGATAAATATACGAACGTGTCTACTCATTCTACGCGTGCTGCTGGGGACCGCTGAAATGCCGAACCCTGAAAATGATAGAGATCTTCAAAATATCATTACATAACATTACGCCAATAGTTTCTAAGAAATTAGATTAATACAAACCGGCTAGTACAGAGGCGGGTGTTAATAGACCCTTAACATATCCGAAAAGCACTTGTTCTCCCCGTCTTTGCGATCATTTTTTTGTTCTAGACCATACCTGGGGACCTTCTAGTTACGGAGATATTGGGTATCAAAGTTCCAACTTTTTCACAAGTTTTTTTTTTAAATACATGATTTTAATGTAAGATTTTTACTTTACACACCTCCACGACCCCTACTATTCAATCCATCCATCAGCGCAATGCTTTGAGTGCATTCCATCGAGTCCTACCGTAAAACGTGATTTTTCACCCCAAAAAAAGTCGATTCCCAGCAATAATTTTTGCGTAAAGTTACTTACTTTGATGTACAGAATGCTTGGTTGACGGCTATGTGAAGGGTCTGATTACACCCTGTATATTAAATTTATTCTTTAATATTACTTGTACGATACCGAGTAATACCGAGTCAGTCCTTACGTTTTTATTCTTCGTGTATACAAACTTCAGGTAGTCGATTAAGTTTCTGAGAATCGTGAAGCTTTGTTTCTGTAGTAATGTATCCTTCTGTGTTTTGTATTTCACGTTGCTATTGCAGTTCAACCTACCGGCTAATTTGAGTTCTCCATTTAATACCGACTACGTACTTCAGGAGAATCTTTTCCTAAAACCAAGAGCATGTTTCTTTATTTTTCCTAAAATACTTTTGCTAAGTCGATACTTAGCAAGAGTGTACGATGTGTATGTAGACTATAGGTACAAATAAATAAAATTTAAGTATCTGTTTCTAATTTCAAAATAACAGCTTTTTACTGAATACATATGAAACGGTACTTATAAAAAAAAAACAAAATTTTTAATTTTTATCTGTCTGTTTGTTTATTACAGTTAATCTCCGAAACGGCTGGCCCATTTTTTTTTACTGGCAGATAGGTGATATTATAAGTAGTAACTAAGGCTACTTTATTTTAGAAAAACAATAAAGGTTCCGTGCAAAAGAAAATAAACCCTTGAAATTGTTAACTAAATTCGATACAAATAAAAATATTTGAGCAATATATTTACGTGGCTGAAGTTCGAGGGCAATAGCTAGTCAGAAATAATCACTGAATACTAAAACAACAGCGTTATAGGGTTATGCTTTAAAGAAGGCTAAGAACGTCATGAAATTATTTTGTCACGTTACCTTTAGGTCAATATGGGTGCCACCCATTACATACCGAGTTTCCTCCGTGCTTCAGAAAGCACATTAAGCAGTTGGTCCCGGCTGTCATTTGTAGATCTTTAACAGTCGTTAGAGGTAGTCAGTGACCCAAAAAGTCTGACAACCAGTCTTACCAAAGGGTATCGTATTACTCAGTACTAACTGTGTGGGGGTCAGATAGGCAGTCGCGCCATGTAAAATACTGGCATTCAGCTGCATCCGGTTAAACTGGAAGCCGACCCCAATATTGTTGGGAAAAGGCTAGGCAGATGATGATAAGTTGATCAATCCTCGTGAGATCAGTCACACTGGTCGCAAACATGCACCTTTCTTCAACCAAGCGTTCAATTCAACAAACACATTTCATAGAAAAACGAGTTATAAACAAAAACAAAAGATAAATAAACATTATAACAAAAGGTAAACTAATTGCGTAACTTTCAGTTCCCCGTAATCAAATAGAAACATGCTGTAACTAAATATGTCATTACCGCAAGAAGAAAAGTTAATCTAACTTTATTTATTACTGAAACTCTGTTTTTGGTAATGTGATCAAGCGAACGTCATGTTTGAAGGTAAGGTATTGAGTTAAGGTACAGTTTCGAAGACTACCGTAACCGCAGACCGCAACGGCATTACCGGAATGACAGACTGCAGCGATATCAATGTACAGGGTGGGATTTTGGAATAGGGCAGTGCCTCAACCGTTGGAAAAAGTTTTTTGAGATTTCTGACTTTTGTAGTAGGTACTGAAACCTGAGCCTAAAGGACCACCTTAAGAGTTTTTTAATCCTATTAGAAACAAAATTGACTTTTTTCTTGCTGATTTTATTATTATCCGCGAATCAGTACACGCTATGAAAACGGCAACAAGCAACAATGTCGCCATCTACGGATTTTTTTGTGGTGTTTTGTATTAGTGACAATGCCGTTAAATTCCAATGACAGCATTACAATTGCCTGGTGGCTTTGTCTCTGTGGTATGCGGCTGCGGTTACCTTCCAAATTGTACCTTAATGCAATGATGAATTTTCGTTCTGAAATTAAGACTAATCGAGAAACCAAAAAAAATGTTTCTACCTCAAAAAAAAAAAGCAACTGATCAATATTTGGATTGAAATCACTAATCAGCTCTAAATTTCCAGAGCTATGCAATCAGTCTAAGTAGGTTTTTAATCAATCAACTACGGCTGGCGCAGATCACTAATTCAGTAAAGAGAAGCTTCTGAAAAAAGACAGCGATTGACCATGTGCCTGTGATTCAAATGATATTCCTCAAAAAAAAAATGCGTTAAATATTAACTAAGTTTCAAGGTCGACTTGTCATCAGCTATGTCAATATTCCGACACACTGATCTGGAACTTATCTTTCCAGCATTAGTCGTAAAAGTAAACACACTGGGTGATAGGTTTTCACATAGACTTTTACTAAAAGTTTACAGGTGCTGCTGCTTTTGGAAACATTTTCCGTGTGCACTAATACAGAGATCAACAAAATCTTAAACCATAAAATTCCTTCTGTAATCCCCGATGGGGTTTACAGAAGGAAGTCACCCATATTTTGCCCGTTATGTTTTATTTTTTATTCCAATGTAATAAGGGTCGACCCTATTGCCATCAACCGGTCACAAATTCTGACCACCGGCTGCTACTGAGAAATTCCTAATGAAGTCCAATCCGGGAATCGAAACCAAGACCTTATACTTAGTATTAGGGTTTGCGACCACCAACCCAAAGTAGAGGTCGTATCTTTAACCACTCATGAATAAAACCCTCATTATTTGAATCCAAAGTTCTCCAATGAAACCACTGATCAAAAGCTTATTTCCATACCACACTTACGACGTAATTACGTCCTCAAGTGTCTCTTATCAAGCTGTCTACAACCTTACAAGAAAAAACGTCGAGACAAGCAAAAAATGTAATAATATTTCACTTATTTGGCTGTCAAGTAAACGGAATTAATAAATCACCCTCATTTCGAGCCCTCGGAATGAAAGTTGTAAGAAGATGAGACAAAGGGGGCTATTTCCGATGATCTATCAAAACACTCAAGCATTGGTACAGAGGTTGACTCAAGTGCTACGAATATTGAATTATTTAAAGGATTTTATTTGTTTATGTTAATGCGTTCCTTGAGGAGCTCGTGGCTAAATAATAACAGCCGCTCGGGTCGATCTTTAGGTTAAGCCGCGTTTGCCTAAGTTGGTCCGTGGATGGGTGACCATCCATTTCGTAGCGAGTTTCCTCCGTCCCTTAGAAAGCAAGTTAAGCCCCGGCTGTCAATTGTAGATCTTTGACAGTCGTTACAGGTAGTCAGTGGCCCGAAAGTCTGACAACCAGTCTTACCAAGGGGGACTTCCTCCACCCCAGTATTAACTAGGTTGTGGAGGTTAGATAGGCAGTCGCTCCATGTAAAATACTGGTATTCAGCTACATTCGGTTAGACTGAAAGCCGACCCCAATATAGTTGGGAAAAGGCTAGGCAGATGATGAGATGATGATGTTAATGCGTTTCTTGTCATTTCTGCAGGGAGGTTTGCACGACGGTTTTGGAATGAGAGGTGAGAAATATCTCAGTAATCACACGCAAATAGATCTAGCTATATTTAGCTGATTACACCTAGTTGGTTGTCACACATTCCTCCGTCGCGTCCGTGGTGTCCACTCCAGCACTTTCTTCACCCATCTTTCATCCATTCTACGGCATATATGGCCCGTTCACTTCCACTTTCTTTTTACTATCACTTCTGCTATGACAGACGATTTCATTAAAGTGGCCGAAAGAAACTGGATAGCCATGACACAAAACCGCCAAAAGTGGAGACATGTATTTGCGTCGGGCTGTAGCTGCTCGGCAGTTTGCTGAACTGGGCCTATTTGGCGCAGCCGTGAGTCACACAATACTATCTCTTTTTTTCTGTTTAGTTTTAACATTTTTTATTATGTAAATTTAAGTTTTTAAATTTTTGTTTTTGTCTGTTGTGTGCACTTGTGGCATGTACCAAATAAATATGTTTTCTTTCTTTTTCCTTCTTTCTTTCTTTGGAAGAGACCTTCACTCAGCATTTAGTGGCCAAATGTTGAAGAAGACAGGAGAGAAGAGACTGATAACAAGAGTATTCTGTTCGGAGGAAGAGTAAGAGTGTTCTGTTAATTTAAAAAAATTCATACTAAGAAAAAAAAACAATAAAAATTAAATAATGATTACAATTAATGGTATCACCACAAGAATTTTCAGTTTAAAACCAGAGAATTCCACGATCAAAATGAATCCTCAATTTTCCAATGAATGTTGATCTTTGTCGGTTTAAAAATCAAATCAAATAATTATTTATTTCGAACAACAAGGTCCATATGGAATAGTGAAAAAAAAAATTGTTAGTGGAATATTGTCGGTTCACGGAATTGAGTTTGCAAGTAAGTATCAACCGGCTATTTTTGCAGAATTGAACCGTTTTTTCGAAAACTGTAATCTGGGTTTGAATGAATTTCTAGCAATAACTTACATGTATGTGTTACTCACTAACTTAAAAAAATGTTTGTAGCCCGCGTCCTAACCGTAGTGATCGTGAATACGCAACTATTGCGTTTATTTAGTTACACGAACCCAAACGCGTGGAGATGCCGCGCGTTGCGCGGTGGCTACCTGAGGGCGCCTTCCGGTTTTCTGAACAAATGACTGAAATATGAACGAGATGATAGCGGATTCGCAATCGCTTTGGTACTTTTCAGCTACCCTGTTAATCCTCTCAAAACTAATTAGTACAAAAACAGTCTTTAAGCGTTACGTCAACTTAAACATATTTATGTGGACCTAACCTTTATTACGGATCCTACATACATGATCGGATTGGCAAAATCAGTACAGCTGTGTGGAAAAATAAAAATATGTACGTTCGGGACAAAACCGTCCGACGAACCGACTTCGCACAATTGCACCAAGCCGACTCAAACATAATTCAGCGATGGTATATACCTGACGATCGCACGAGCCGAACGAAAGCCGATCATGTGTTTTGTTTTACTTCGGGTCGGCTTTGTTATTTAATCTGAACCGAACAGGTGTGTAGCCTCCCTTAGACCTTCAAAAGGTCGCCTTCATTTAAGCTTCTACGTTCTCTCACTAGATGGCGGTAGTCATTAGGCTGATAAGGGCATAAGGTACTTACTAAGGTACTGATACTGAGGATAATGAGGCCGAATGATGTACGATAGCAATCTTTCATCAACGTAATCCTGTATTCTAAAAAAAAATAACATTTGAGTAAAGGTAAACGTGAGTTTTGAAAACTTTAATTTAGGTAAACATATTTTATGACACGAGTTCTACAAAACGATGGAAGCCATCCTTTATTAGCAAGTCACGTGACAACGTATTATGATTATAAACAGATTTTACTACTAGAAATCAAACACACTATTTTATTTTATTAGCAGAAGGCATTTATTTAATAAAATATTTGAAAGAAAAACGAACAAGTTAGTAAATTAATAGCTTTATGTGCTTACTTGGTAATGTTAATTACTTCTTTTCAATTAAACAAAAACTTGAAGATTTAGTTCTATAACTATCTCAAATTAATCTATTTTTGAAAATAGTAACGAAACTTGATGTCACATTTATAATTAACAAACTTCACTAAAACACAGAGAAAATTGAACTAAACTAAATCTTGATACTTTAGACTAAATAAATTAGATTGCTGTTTAATGTATTTAGTAAGTTACAAGATCTCGAACTACAAAATGTTTCGAATAACTAAAATAAATTTAATTTTAGAATGTTTGAAACAAAATGGCTGTAACTGATAGACTTTTCGATATGAAAAAAAAATGGATAAAATTTCTACGAATCATGAATAAGGGTATTGATTTTCACCGTTTTATGGTTCTGATAGTTACAAGAAGTCCATACTAATATTATAAATGGTAAAGTGATTCTGTGTACCTATCGGTCTGGCTGGCCGTTTGTCAGTTACCATAATTATCATGCCTAAATGGCGGAATTGATTTCTATGAAATTTGGTTCACAGGTAGACAAAGGCTTTTTTATCCTGGTAGCACGTTCTCATGGACAGTTGGCGCAGTGGCTGAGCGATTGGCTGCTGTACTGCGTGTTGCGGCATCGATTCCAGCACGGAATACATATTTTTCCGGGTCTGGCTGTTTGTGTATGTGAGTTATAAATGTTTGTAAAAGCATTCACGTTACAAGAGAAATTCCAAATGTGGAGAAACAGTTTTATAGAAAATAAAAATTAAAAAAACCCATATCCATGGGGCGAAGGCGCAGGCAAAAGCTATTTCATAATTGATATTTTTTACTGGAAATATGAATTTAATTTAATATTCTAATTCTAAAGTATGTGGGTAAAAATTGGGTCGATTGATATTTAAATGATAAATTTAAATATATTGAGAGTGTCCAAATAGATTAGCGTTTTGTACACTGCCTAGCTATAGATATGTTTAAGTAGTAGCTAATGTAGCTAGGTAGACATTACAGTCGTAGATATTACAGTCCACTATGTTTTGTCTCAGTTGCGAATAAACCTGCATACTAAATATACGTCGTTTTCTTCAAAAAATCCCGGCAAACAAAGGTCAACCTTATATGTTCAACATTTTGGTCCTTCGAGCCGGATCGTATTAATGATCATCGAGCCCGGCCGGCCCGAGAACAAAAGAATATTACCTGAGTGCGATAAGGAGTCGTCGGGTGACACGTGTTGCTAAATACAAATGTGCAAGTTATAAAACATTTTTAACAAGCGAGTTATTAAATACAGTGATATTTACTTGTTTATGGAGTATGTGACTTTGGAGCAATCCTTAATAACAGTAAATTGAGTGAGTGTTAACGAGATTAAAATAAACAAACTGTTACTTTGCGAGAACTAATTACCAAAAACAAGTGACTGATCGGTGTGTTGTTTGCTGGGACTGCTGTGCGAGTTTATTTGTTACCACAATGGAGGAACTTTTTTCGTTACAAGATGAGTTCTTCGGCAATTTGGTGAAAGCTGAGAGAAATTTTAAGAAAACGCCGAAAGAAAGAATTAAACGTCAATACTTAGAAACGAGATTGGAGTTGTTAGAACAACTATTTAACGATTTTAAAGACGGACACAAGGAGGTAGTTGCAAAAGCGAAAAATAAGAAAGACGCAGATTATTTTAAAGAAGGAAAATATGAGACTTTTGAGGAGCTGTATGTGCAGTATAAATCAAGTTTGCGAGAAGCTTTACAACAGTTTTTACCGCCAGTTACCGGGTTTTCTAGCCCAGCGGTTACCAATTACGAGAACATAAATCATTGCAGTGATGTAAAACTACCTCGCATACAATTACCTACATTTGGGGGTAAATATGAAGAGTGGCCAACCTTTTACGACATGTTCTCCTCATTGATACATAATAATAAGAACATTTCATCGGTGCAGAAATTACATTACCTCAAGTCCAATTTGAGTGGAGAAGCATTAAATCTATTAAGTAATTTTTCGACGACTGATGCAAATTATGAAGAAGCATGGAATCAGTTAGTTCGGCGATACAATAATAAGCGTTATAACTGCAACGCTATTATGAGGACTTTATTTGGCACTAAGAAAATTCAAACCGAGTCAGCCAATGCAATTAGGAGTTTGTTGGATACGACATCTACCTGTCTTAAATCTTTGGAAAACCTAGGCATTAGTACTGAATCCAGTTACGCTGACGCGTCTGTCGTTCACTTAGTTGTTTCGAAATTGGACACGGAATCTGTCAAACAGTGGGAACAGCAGATAAAAATGATGAGTGATGACATGCCCACTTGGACACAATTGAGAGATTATTTGGAGTTCAGATTCAGGACGTTAGAAATGATAGACACGAACGGGAACCGCGCCGCGCAACAAGCTAAGCCTGCTGCTAAGTCGAAATCTTTTCACGCATCAGTAGAGAAGGAGAAAGAGAACAAGTCTAAGGCTAAACAAGAGTGTCCGATGTGTCATGAAATTCATTATCTAAATCAGTGCAAGCGTTTTAGCCTTATGACACCAAAGGAAAGGCAGAACTTTGTTCAAACAAGTAAATTATGTTTTAATTGCCTGGCACCGACTCATGCAGCAATTAAGTGTCGTCAGTCATTCAGCTGTAAGAAATGTGGGAGAAGACATAACACGTTGTTACATTTTGAGAGAGAGAACCAGGAGCCAGCGAGTAGCCAGGAGCAGGCAGCCCCCGTGACACCGAGTGAACCACAACAGGAGAGAGCGAGTACCACACGAGGTGACACAACCATAACTGCTACATTTTCTAGAGGAGAGCTACAACCCAACAGCGTGCTTCTTGCGACGGCTAAGGTTAAGGTAATCCGTTCTAACGGTTTTAAACAAATAATTCGTGCTTTACTTGACCAAGGGTCACAAGCATCTTTTGTATCTGAATCAACTGTGCAATTATTAGGTCTTGTACGCAAACCAGTAAGTGGCTGGGTGTCAGGGCTGGGAGATGGCCGTATGAGGATAAAAACCACGGTTTCACTTCGCCTGGAATCACGTCATAATCCAGCTAGTTACATCCTAGTTAACGCTTACGTGTTGCATTCCTTAACGTCACTACTTCCTTCAACCAACGTGAGCACTTCAAAATGGGTAGATATTGACAATCTTCCTTTAGCTGATCCTACATACGCGACACCAGGTAAGATTGTCATTTTGCTAGGCGCAGAGGTTTATAGCGAAATATTACTTGATGGTGTTATGAAGCATCCTGATTGTAATTTAATAGCACAAAATACGGTGTTTGGATGGATTTTGTCAGGAAGAATGTCAAAGGGGTCTCGAACGTTAGCAAAAGATAATCTCATTAGTATGCATATACAGGTGAAGGAGGATGAGTTACTTAAAAGGTTTTGGGAGATGGAAGATGAGCCTAGTTTAATAAAGAAAGAGATGACTAATAGCGAGAAAGTATGTGAGGATTTGTTTAACTTAACTACAGTGAGAGATAATGAAGGGAGATTTATAGTGAGATTACCTTTTGCAACGGACGATCCTAAGTGCCAATATGGTAATACAGAAGAGAGAGCAGTGAAGAGGTTAGAATATTTAGAGAGAAAGCTATCGAAAGATTCAAAGTTGAGAGAAGAATATAATAAGGTTATGAGTGAGTACTTGAGTATGAACCACATGAGACTGGTTTCTGAGAGTGAGTTACAGAAGTCTGAAGCTGTGTATCTTCCTCACCATGCTGTGGTGAGAGATGACAAAGACACTACTAAAGTGAGAGTTGTCTTTGACGCTTCTAGCAAGGGTGACAACAATATATCACTAAATGAGGAGCTTCTTGTTGGACCAAGATTACAACAAGATTTAAGGCACATCTTGATGAGATGGCGTCATCACAAAATCTGTATCGTAGCCGATATAGTGAAAATGTATCGGATGGTAAGAGTGGCAGACAAGGACACAGATTTCCAGAGAGTTGTCTGGAGATTTGATCCGTCGGAGCCTATGCAACGTTACAAATTGTTACGTTTAACGTTCGGTACAGCATGTGCGCCATATCTAGCTGTCAAGGTATTGCACAGACTTGCTGAGTTAGAACAGAAGAAGTATCCATTGGCGGCGAGAATAACAAAACAATGCTATTATATGGATGACTTAATGACCGGGTGTGACACGGTTAATGAGGCAATTAAAGTTTATGAGGAGATGAATGAGTTAATGAGGAGTGGGGGTTTTGAGTTACAGAAATGGAATAGCAATAGTGACAAGTTTTTAGAGCAGATTGGGAAAACTGAGTTGAATGAAAAGCAAGCTATTAAATTAAATGATCTAATCAAAGTGTTAGGTTTGAGTTGGAATAGGAAGAATGATAATTTTGAATACGTAGTAAACTTACCTGAACCTAAAGATTTAGTCACTAAAAGACAAGTCTTGTCTGAAGTAGCGAGATTGTATGACCCTTTAGGCTGGATTGCCCCAGTAATAGTTAAGGCCAAGATTTTAATTCAGAAACTGTGGAAATCTGGTCTTGGGTGGGATGACAGTTTGACGGATGAATTACATGGTGAGTGGCTAAAATACAGACAAGAGCTAACAGATTTAAAAAATCTTAAAGTACCTAGGTGGGTAAATTTTACGCAAGAATGCAAGAGAGAGTTACACGTATTTTCAGATTCTTCAAAATCAGCTTTTGCGGCAGCAGTTTACATAAGAGTGATTGATAGTTCAAATGGAGTGCATGCACATTTACTGTCCGCAAAGACTCGAGTAGCCCCAATCGTAAAGGAGATCTCTATTCCCCGACTTGAATTGTGTGGTGCCACCTTAGCAGCCAAGCTTATATGTGAAGTATCACAAGTTTTAGAGATACCAAAGGAACATCTCTATGGGTGGACTGACTCCACCATAGTGCTAGCATGGCTCAAAGGAGGCTCAAGTCGCTGGGCAACATTTGTTAGCAACAGAGTGTCCACTATATTAAATATTATGGATTACCATCAGTGGAGTCATGTCTCATCAGAGACAAACCCTGCGGACTGTGCTTCGCGTGGTCTGCAGCCCAAGGAGTTGAGTGAGCATACATTGTGGTGGAGAAGTCCGCACTGGTTGTCAGAAACTACAGTTCACACAGAGAGTAAATTGGTTGAAGACACACATGAAGAGGAACGAATCCAGTCTTTATCCGTTTTATCTGATGTTGACGAAGAATTTGTTTGGTCAAAATATTCATCTTTAAATAAACTAGTAAAAATTGTATCCTATTGTAGACGAGTTTTGAATTATAAATTAAATAAAGATAATAGATCTATACTACCCAAATATATCACACCAAGTGAAATGAACGAGACTTTATTAGCATGCATTAAACAAGTACAAGAGCGCGAGTTTTCATTTGAAATGAAACGGTTAAAGACTGGAGGATGTGTGCTTAAAAAGAGTAAGTTAAAATCGCTTTGTCCCTTTTTGGATCAAAAGGGGATTCTAAGAGTAAGTGGACGCATAGCACAATCGGACGCGTGTTATGACACGAAGCACCCGATAATTATGCCTGGTAACCACCATTTTACTAAGGTTTTAATTGCGGATGCTCATGCAAAAACATTGCACGGTGGTCCACAGGCTATGTTAAATTATTTGAGAACCAAGTACTGGATCTTACGTGGTAAGGAACGCGTTAAAAAATATTTTAGAGAGTGCACTATTTGTTTGAGATACTCCACAAGGAAGACTACTCCTCTAATGGGCCTGCTTCCAGAGGCAAGGTTGAAACCCAGTAAGCCATTCAAATCTACTGGTGTGGATTACTGTGGTCCTGTTTTTATCAGATTTTCGCCAGGCCGAGGAGCCAAGTCTTATAAAAGTTATATTTGCATATTCGTGTGCATGGTTACACGAGCAGTCCATTTAGAAGCAGTAACCGACATGACAGCCAAAGGGTTTATTGCTGCGTTTAGACGTTTTACTGCTCGTAGAGGTCATTGTCAAGACTTATATAGTGACAATGGTACTAATTTTGTTGGCGCCGATAAGCAAATGCGAGAAATGTTTAATAGTGCCCATTCTTCTCTTCCTGGAGAATTATCCGAACTGCTTTCTTTAGAAAGAACGACCTGGCATTATATTCCTCCCCACTCGCCCAACTTTGGCGGGTTGTGGGAATCCTCGGTGCGCGGTACTAAGACCCATTTGAAAAAGGTAGTAGGAAATAGTACACTCACATACGAAGAAATGTCGACTGTCCTGGCGCAAGTGGAGGCGTGTTTAAACTCGAGACCAATTTCCTTGTTGAGCGATGACCCGAACGACCCTTTACCCTTGACACCAGGTCACTTCTTGGTAGGCGAACCATTGTTGAATATTGCAGATGAGGATTACACTAATTGTAATGTTGTTGGTTTGGATAGATGGCGATTGACGCAAAAAATTGTAACAGATTTTTGGAATAGGTGGTATAAGGAATATCTAGTTAATTTAAATCAAAGGTATAAATGGAACACCAAACGTGATGAACCAGAAATAGGCGATATAGTTGTTTTAAAGGAGGATAATGTACCGCCAGCTAAATGGTTACTTGGTAAAATTATCAAAAAATATCCTGGACCTGATAATGTAACCCGAGTTGTATCTGTAAGGTGTAAAACCGGAGAATATAAGCGTCCAGTGAGCAAAATTTGTGTTTTAACTAAATGATATCTGTTTCTATTTTTCTGTTATTTTGTTTAAAAATTTCGTTGCAATCGATTTAAATTGTTTTCAAATTCATAGTTTATTTTACCTACCTATCCTAATGAAGTTTCAAAAAGCAAATGTATTTCTGTTATATATTGTACTATGATGAGTTTACCCAAACCTACTCTTTACCTGTATTATTAAGTTCAGTTGCTATGTACTTATGACCTACTTATAAAACCTGTTTGTTATCAATGTACCTACTTGAATACGCCTGGCTTGAGACGCAAGTGTTCTGCGTTACTTTAATAGTTGCTTGAACTATTAATAAGAACGATACAGGTTGTTCTGTTTTTCATTTTTATTGTTTTTTTTTTGTTTTATTATTAAGATTTTGAAGGGAAGGTTTTTCTTTTAAGATTGTATTTACACTTGTTATATATTGTGTTATCTGAGTTTTTTTTTTTCATTGTTTGAGTTTAAGTGTAGTTAAAGAACTATGTTCTTTGGCGGGCGGAATGTCCAAATAGATTAGCGTTTTGTACACTGCCTAGCTATAGATATGTTTAAGTAGTAGCTAATGTAGCTAGGTAGACATTACAGTCGTAGATATTACAGTCCACTATGTTTTGTCTCAGTTGCGAATAAACCTGCATACTAAATATACGTCGTTTTCTTCAAAAAATCCCGGCAAACAAAGGTCAACCTTATATGTTCAACAGAGAGGGTTGGTTGAGTGAACCAAATTTAATGCAAGTATGATAATATGATGAGCGATAGGTCAGTTACTCCTACACGGCGTACAATAAATATTATTATTGATAGAAGAGAAACTGGGTGTTTCATACGCCGTAAGGGCAATGTCTGGTTCTATAGGACAGGGGTTTGTGCTATATGATGTAGGCTAATGCTAGAAGCAGTATACTTGGAAAGCATTTGGAACTTATGACAAAGGTGTATTTTTTTTTCTCAATCCTGTATTTTGATGGTTTAGATTCTAAGCTACGCAGTATGCAATGGCAACTTCCACTGCTTTGTTAGGAATAGTTATTAACTAAGATGCCTAATGATATCTCTCTAAGATAGATTAATTACGAATTGAGTTGATTATCACTTATTTGATAGTGTGGTATTAAATATCTAATTATAACAAGGATACGACATAATTTAGCAAATTGGAAGAAACATAATTTCGTTACGAACACGCCAACAGAGAAAAAAAATGACACTGAAAGTACACACTAAAAGTATTAAGCCTTGTGTCCTCGACAGTACCTACCTATCTATCAGAGAGAGCCAAGCCTCAAATAATGGCCCTTCTATTTTTTGTGACGTAATATCAGCAAGCCAGCGGTACGGACCGGTGACGTAATTATATTAAAATTGCCTGTGAACACAAGAACCAACAGAATATCATAACATCACGCCTATAATCCCCTAAGGGGGTAGGCGGAGATGCACCTGATAGTAAAACTCCAGACTTTTGTTTCAAGGGTCGTTTCCGTTCTCATTCAATGGCGGGCCAGCTTATTGCCATTAACTGGGCACAAATACAGTCTCTTGGCTAAGAAACTTCTGACGGTAAAGCTTAACAACACTTTGTTCGACCGGGAATCGAATCCATGCATAGCAGTCGCAATGGCGACAATTAAAAAAGCGAGGCAGTCAACCAACACAACGAACTAGTAAACCAACTAGATTGCAACTGGCTAACAACCACTGTAGAGAAATCAAACACGGTAGTTAGGGTAATCAAACAAAAAAAAATGGTGTTGCATTACACACATAAAACATTTTTTTTTTTCTAAAATCGTTGCCCCACACTAGGAATTTCTCATGTATCGTGGGTGCGTTTACAAACATTTAAACTCACATACTCAAACAGCCAGACCCGGAACAACTACGATCATACAAATATTTGTTCCGTGCGGGGATCGAACCCGCGACACGCAGCGCAGCAGCCGATCGCTCAGCCACTGCGCCAACCGTGCCGTCGCAATTACTACTTGTCTGACGTGGACGCTCACACAGGAGACTGTGTATAGACTCAGAGTAGCCCAGAGAACCATGAACCGTTCCATGCTCGGCATAAAACTGCTAGACCGAGTTCTAAACTTCGAAATCCGATGACGTACGAAAGTCTTCGATATTAGAAATCGAGTTATGGAACTCAAATGTAGTTGGGCAGGACACCTAGTAAGGCGCAATGATGGCAGGTGGAGTAAAGTTGTGACCGAGTGGCGTCAAAGGACTGGAAAGAGAAGAGATGGTCGTCGGGCGGCGAGATGGGCAGACGACATTGTTACATATAAAAAAATGCCCATTTAACAGTATTGAACAGGATAGGACAGCATGGAATTGTTAAGCTTTGTCTGTAAAATGAAAAAATAAGGAAAAAAAAAAAGTTTTTCTATATGTCGGATTTGTCAGGATTTTTCTGTTTGGCTCGTACATCATGTGGGCAGACCATGGGTTTCGTGCAATGAAAATACACTAGGTGCGATACACTGTTTTTAATAAACTAACAAATTACTTGACATTAGAATTTAACACAATAACACGGGGCACAATGAATCGGGTACAGTTCCAAGACGTCTCAACTCCATTGCGATCAGACATTCAATGACCTCCTCGCCTCCGAGCTGTAACATCAGGGCTCTGTAGAAGCCACGCTGTGGTGGGGGTAGACTTGTAAGTAGGTCGCGTGACGTCACCACCAGCGGACTTACGATTCATTTTATGTCCGTACTAATGACCCGTTCCGACATATATATATCATCTTGCAGAGTCAGTGGTGACCAAGTTGGACGTAAAAAGTAAAATGTCAAAATAAAATCATTTATTTCAATTAGGCCATTAAAAGACACTTTTGAACATCAAATACGAAAATTTCGTTCACCCCTTGGAACCAACAACAAAACAACAGTCGTCAAACAACAAAAAAATCGTCACGTCCAATAAAACGATAGCATACAATATTCTGTGGGTATTTGTTTCTTTACGGAACCTGAACGAAAGTGTCGGGTCTTTGTCATTACAGTATTGTGGACAATAAGTGGCTTGTATTGGGGCTCCTAAGTAATTGGACAGCAATTTGTCACTCTTTAATGGTTGTATTGCCTTGTTATGCTGTTTAGTTAACTATGAACGATTGACGTCCACGGTGTTTTGGTTACTTTGTAAATAAACAGTCCTGAGATAAAACAATCCCGATAAGTTGAATATTTTTAAAAGATGCTAAGATCATTTACATAAAACAGCAGGAGCAGATTGTGTTTTAGTTTTTATTTTTCATCATCATCATCATCATTTCAGCCGAAAGACGTCCACTGCTGGACATAGGCCTCCCCCAAGTGTCGCCACATTGACCAGTCCCGTGCGTCTCGCATCCAGCGGATCCCTGCAACCTTTACAAGGTCATCGGTCCACCTAGTGGGAGGCCTTCCAATGCAGCGTCTTCCGGTTCGCGGTCGCCACTCCAGAACTTTTCGGCTCCATCGGCCATCCGTTCTGCGAGCAATCGGCCATCTGTTCTGCGTTTTTATTTATATTTGTGTGAAATAGCGGTATTTATGTAGAACTTCAGGAAACAGCTGTAACTTCATTACTGTTTGTAGGTGGTAGGCCCAAACTCAGGTAGGCGCTGTACTTTGTGTTAATTATTTCACCACCACTGCTCTTGAAACGGTTACGAAACAGATCGTAAAGATACCGGCAAAGCCTAGGACCTGAAAAACGACACATGTTACTTGTACCGACTTACTTGTAACGAAGGGGGAACGTTACAGGCTGATTATGCTTAAACTTGAAGGCATGATTATGGAACAAACCATCCCATCCCGTCGTGCCTATTCGTCTCCATAGAGATCTACGCTTTGGAATGGGCAACTACAGTACTTTCTCAAGTTATTATGCCTTGTGACTGTGACTGTAGCTTCGCGTTTTTTTGACATTCAAAAGTGCCTGTGAAGGTCTAATTGAAATAAATGCTTTGAGTTTTGAGTTTGAAATAATTTATGAAACGTTTTTTTTTAAACGTTGCACGTTTAAAAAAAATCGTTCGTTTCGTTTTTTTTTTTTTTTTTTTTTCATCTGTTTTCTGAACAGTAAGTCAGTTCTTTTTTTGATATTGTATGTTGTGTCATCTACGAGAGCCATTTCTTGTTGAAACAGTCCTTTCCCACGACTCTGTAGCCTTTACATAGAAAATCTTTTGTGTAGATTTGGGATTCCATTTGCCCCACACTGGTAATTTCTCCTGTATCGTGGGTGCATTCACAAACATATACTACTAATACAAAAACAGCCTTGATTATCTGAATGGCAGCCAGTCCAAAAACTTTTACCCATTTAAAAATTAGAACAGAATTTTAATTTTGAGTGACTATTTGACTTATTCCAGAAAGGTCCATTATAAAAACTTCAAAATAAAGAAAGAAGCCCAAATTAAGTTGAGACGTTAACTCTAATCGTCTCTAGTACTATTATATTTTATCTTGAACAAAATACTTTTCTGAGCTGTCACTTAGAGGGATGATAGATTAGTCACCTTAGGCTTTTCGTTAGGCCCTCCAACTATTTGGACAATAGCCTGCGTTCGTTAGGATTTCTTTCTAGTCTGATCATTTATTTAAGGGTTTTGTATCTCCATATTTTTATTTTTGTTCGTTAATGCAATTCTTTTTGAAGAATGTTATTTTATGTGTAATATTTATTTTGTATCTTTGGACGTTAACCAATATAAATCTTTCGAACATAACCATCTACATTTCGAAATAACATTCTCTACGTAAAGAACATATTTATTCCAAATTAGGGTAATAAACAGACACTTTTTGATCGTCACATGAAAAGACCCTGAAAACACGCCCTTCGCCATTTCCTCATCTTGTGGAAAAAGTAGTCGCAAAAAATTCCCCTAGCATGTGGGAATTGAACATGTGACCTGTAACCCACTACCAATCGCACTGTTAGTGAGCCAAATATGCTATCAGAACTTTTCAAGGCCGTATTTCCTTCAACTACATACGCAGTATGTATAAAACTATTGTAAAGCCTAGTCCACAATCGCACTAGATCGCAAAATGTGAAAGAAGGGGAGGGAGGCATTTGCCCTGCAGTGGGACAATATAGGCTTATAATAATAGTCCACACAAGAGCACATTCTTCGCGTACTGACTTGCACAATCTGTGAATTTAATGCACCCACCGGTGTGAAATTGTCGTACTGGTCCTAAGGTTAAGGCTTCGCCACTCATGCTCGTGCTAAATGCACAACTTCGTAGCTGTGGGTTGATATTGGAGCACAAGTACGTTTGCGACTTTTCAATTAATATGCACTTTTTTATCTTAGACATCACTGACATCGGTGAAGAAAATCATCGTCAAACAGCAGCCCTGAGTCTGGACACCGTCAGCGTCAGTGCAGGACCTTATATATACACAACAGCCTTTGGTACACGGTAAGCTAAAAACAGATTTAAATAATAACCAACAAGTATGTTGAAGGCATTTGTAGATCTTTGACAGACGATACAGGTAGTCAGTGGCCCGAAAGTCTGACAACCAGTCTTACCAAGGGGTATCATATTACCCGGTAATAACTGGGTCGTGGAGGTCAGATAGGCAGTCTCGCCGTGTAAAATACTGGTATTCAGCTGCATCCGAATAGACTGGAAGCCGACCCCAACATAATTGGGAAAAGGCTAGACAGATGATGAAGTATGTTGAAGGTCCTAGACTCGTCTGTTTTACCGACCGTGCGTGCTGTAATGGCAGGTTACCTAATTGATCAATTTTGATAAAAAAATGAATTTCGCCAAAAAACTGACGCAAACGATGTGTGAACAGTTGTTGACAAAAGGCTCGCCCCCTTTTACATGAGACGTAAACAGAATGGTGGAATATGGGGTTATTATGAGTCCACCTCTGTGCAATGCTTCAGGGATTTCAGACGTAATGTTATGTTGTGTGCTCAAGTGTGACTAAGCCTTAAGGTCACACCCCTAACCACAGTGGCGTAACAGTTGTGACACGCATCACGTCTTCTTAATAATAACGTCACTCCAGCCTCCGAGCGGACATATATTACACTGATTTTAGATTACAGCCACTCCCCAAGGGTTGTGTAAGGTTTCAGTCAATATGTCTGTGTGTTTAGAAGCTATGTGTGAAATGTCTGTCTCAGTTTTAGAGTAAGTTCTGAATCTGAGTCAGATATGTAGGATAACTGGAAATCGTGGGGAGAAAACCTTTGCCCAGCAGTGGGATGATGATGGATGAACGGGACGGAGGAAAGTGGGAAGACAACCGACTAGGTGGACAGACGATCTCATTAAAGTGGCCGGAAGAAAATGGATAGCCATGACATAAAACCGCCAAAAGTGGAGATATTTGGAAGAGACCTACACTCAGCATTGGGTGGCAAAAGATTGAAGAAGAGAGAGATGATGCAGGCTAACCATAAATGTGTTATGACGTCACTCAAGTCTTCAAGCGAACTCATATTACACTAATTTTATATTACAGGCCTCTCTCACAGGGTTATGTAACGGTTTAGTCAATATGGCTGTGTATTTTGAACCTAGGTGGAGAATCTTAAATTTAGAGAAAATTTTGAAACGAGGTGAAGAATTTATTTTAATGTGAGATGATACATTCAGATGGGAAATTGTCATAAATTGCGAGTTTGTGTTAAGCATTTGTATTTGTTTTTTTTTTTTTTTTTGGATATTCTTTCTTCGTCACTGGTTGATTTTGAGGTGCCGTATTTTACCGATGCGTTGAACGCTTGGAAAATGGCTTGTCCTTTTACGGATTTGCCCGACAACCTGTCCTCCCAGAGACAGTGGGACGTGCCGCTCTGCAGTATTGTACGGAATACCCTTTTAAACACGTCATTCAATACTGTGGAGCGTGCCCGTCTGCTGGCCGTGGGGGAATGGGAGTCGGGGTTGTGGCTTCAGGCACTTCCGTCATCCACCATTGGCACTATGATGGATGACGCATCGTTTCGGGTCGCTACGAGTCTACGCTTAGGCGCACCTTGTGTTGCCCCGCATCGGTGTCACTGCGGTGAAGCTGTCGACAGCCTCGGACACCATGGCCTGTCCTGCTATAGGAGCGCAGGACGTATTGCACGGCACGCCAGCATTAACGACATTATTCGTCGAGCCCTTGCCAGCGCCGGCGTACCAGCGGTTTTAGAACCAAACGGCTTGGTACGTGACGATGGCAAGAGACCAGACGGCATGACGTTGGTGCCTTGGAAGGTGGGTAGGCCTTTGGTGTGGGACGCAACTTGTGTCGACACCCTTGCGCCATCTCACCTTGCAAACACGGCGGGCTGTGCAGGCGCTGCTGCTGCGGCTGCTGAGATCCTCAAGCGGCGCAAATACTGTAACCTTATTGGTAATTACAGTTTTGAACCGTTTGGAGTCGAAACGCTCGGGTCATGGGGCCCGAGTGCGCGTCTCCTTTTTAAGGAAATCTCTCGCCGATTGGTCGACACTTCGCGTGACCAGAGGGCTGGCTCTTTCTTTGGCCAAAGAATTAGCATTGCCATTCAGCGTGGCAATGCTGCCAGTCTTCTGGACACGTTTCCAGTTGACAGCGATGCGGAGGAGTACTTTGACGCACTCTGAAGTGTCCTTTTGTCATCGTTTTTTATTTGTTTATGTTTTCTTACTTTAATTCTTTTTTTTCATTAGGTTAGTTCTATTTGTAGTCTGTATACAGGGTGGCCGGAACATTGACGTCCAAAACTAAAATTTAGGTCCCTCGTACCGTCGGGTATCCGAATCACCCCCATGTATGTTCCGCAACTTTTCATAGTTTTCGAGTTATGAATGTTTTTCTGATTTTTTGAGAATGATCGTTAAAACATTACGTTCGGTAAATTATGGCTTAAATTTTCAACTTAAAATAACAAATTTAAACATTTGACTACATGGTTCCTAAGCAGGCTTCATAATTCAAAATGGCGACACGCGTATAGCAGTAAACACAATGTGAGCACGACTGAGGTACTTGTTTTGCGTTGGCTTCGGTTGCGCGCTTTACTATCTCTGCTATCTCTCTCACTCTCGGTGGCGAGAGGGGCACCCCTCGTCACCGTTTACCGAACGTATTTTTTTCACTTTAGACCATTTTTTTCATAACTTCAATCACAGTTACGAAGCTGATTATTTTATGCATAAAAGTACTACTCATGAAGATTCAGTTGCAAAAAAAAAATCTCGACAAAGTCTTGTACTTTTTTGTCAGATCGATCATTCTCAAAAAATCAGAAAAAAAATCATAACTCGAAAACTATGAAAAGTCGCGGAACATACATGGGGGTGATTCGGATACCCCACGATACGAGGGACCTAAATTTTATTTTTGGACGTCAATGTTTCGGCCACCCTGTATAATGTTAATGAAATCTGACATGAATAAATGTTCTTTAGCATTTGTACATGTGCTTAAACTATCAATTAGGCATAACCAAGCGGGAAAATGTATACATATATTTTTTTATTTAGCCCGTATTGTCCCACTCCTGAGCAAAGGCCTCACCCCATTCCTTCCACTTCTAACGATGGAGCGATGGATTTCGATATTCTGTTGCATGTATAGGCCAAGGTAACTGTTGAGTTTTCTGCTATATACATTACAATATGCACGCCTGTACAGTTTGAAAAGGCAAAACTACTCATTCGTATCCTATGGTCTATGGAGAGCTTTGAATGTCTTGATATTTTTGGTTTTATTTCATGCTGGTTTCTTCACAATGTTTTTATTCATCGCTTTAAGAATAGTGGTGATAAAATCAATGTAAGCCTGCCTGTGTTTGAAACCATGACTTTAGAACTCATAAGTCGATACTGTTACCCACCGGTCCATCTCAGGTCATCGTGTTTGTTTCACTAAATGATAATTTGCCATTTGTTGTTATACTTCAGAATTAACTAAAAACGTCTCTTGTGTTGTTCTTTTCTCTATTAAGCTTCGAAAGAGGTCGATAGTACCTTCTTTAAAAAATAAAGTTTTGAAGTAAAAACTACGCGACGAACAAAGCTTAGTTACCGAATATACATAAAAAGGCTGAGTGGTGACATTTTTAGTTTACCAAAAAACTTAAGTGACTACAGTACCTAAAGTAATAAATTAAACATGTCTTGTATACAGCCTCTGACCCTGTTACTAACTCCGCTAAAACCTTTGGGATACTGTATGATATGATACATTCATTTATCTCCGCAGTACGTCCCTTGGGCGCTATACCATTTTTGTGTCAGTCCGAACTCTGGGCAAATGTCAAGGACACTATTATACATGTTGTTCATTAGGTGTAACTATGTATTTTAACATAATATTATGTCATTTAATATTGAAAAATCTTAACAAGTAATACTTTCAAACACTGTTTTAAGCTTTCACGGTTTACAACTAATATACTATACTATTAATACTAACGGGATATTTACCATGTTTACTGTTTTCTATGAGTTCCCGATATTTCGGCGCTGTTGCAAGCACCATGATCACGGATAAACTGAAGTTATCACTGGTACTCATTGAAAACAGTAAACATGGTAAATATCCCGTTAGTATTAATAGTAATGTTAGTGACCATGATAGTTTAAAATCTTAAACTTATACTGTCACTTACGGGATATCTTCCGTGATTGTTCTTTATTTTGAGTTCCTGATATTTCGGCAAAAAATAAAGAACAATCACGGAAGATATCCCGTAAGTGACAGTATAAGTTTAAGTAATACTTTGAGTTTTTACTACCGGTTCTACTACGAGGTAATGATTTAGTCTTTTGCTATTTTACTGATCCTATTAATATGAAAGAAATGCGAAAGTTTGTGAGAATCTATAGATGTCTGCATGTTTGTTCCTCTTTCACTCAAAATCTACTGAACGCATTTGGATGAAATTTGGCACACTGATAGTTTATAGGCTGTATTAACTCAAAGGATAATTTTTATCTCGGTAGTAAGATCCCATGGGACAATTACCGAACTCCACGCGGGTGAAGCCGTGGGCATAAACTAGTATACCATAAACACACCTATTTCCTGAGAGCTCAGGCAAATGTGAACAGTATACCCAGTTACCCACATCTAGCTATTTATGGATGAGGAAGAGCTTATGACTTAGACTATGGATTAATTAAGACGTCGTCGACACATTGAAATGTCTTCACGGGGAACAATACTTGCATGCATGCATAGGACATCTTTGTCAGTCAACCCTACTATATTTCGGACTACCAATTATTATGTACTGGCTGTTGCCCGCGACTTCGGTCGCGTGGAAATTTTGATATGAATGTGTGAGAAAAAAAAGGTAGCATATGCTATGTCATTCGCTAGGATATAAACTATCCCCTTGCTTCATTGCGATCCGATCAGCCGGTTTGTCGTGAAAAGTAACAAAAAAACAAACAGTTACTTTTGCAGAATATTAAGTACGGATTTAATGATATCTGTTAGATATGCTTTTGAATAAAGTCAAACAGTCTTACCAAAGAGTATCGTATTATCCAGTGTTCATTTGGCAGTGGAGGTCAGTTAGGCAGTCGCTCCATGTAAAATAATGATATTCAGCTGCATCTGATTAGACTATAGTTGGGAAAAGGCTCGGCAGATGATGATGAATCTGCAACGTGGGTTGTGAGAATGCGCTGAGATACCAGCCACACAGTAAGAGGGCGGTAGTTGTAATTCACTACACTTGTCCTGTGCAGGTTGGTAGATGACCCAAGTCTTTTTTTTTTTTTTTTTTCGGATGGGAAATCATCAAATGACCCCCCCCCCCACTCTGGGGGGAGCGGAAGGGAGTGTCAGACTTGTACTGACTAAAACCCATCCACGTTCCTTCTTTGCCCTTTGTGTTCCAGGGCCGGTATCTCTTTCGAACAGTCCCGCAGCCCTGGCAGGCATCGGCCCTTGCAGACCCCTACATCGTTGCTGACATCTCTTTGAGGCGCGCGTGGAACACGAACGCGCCATCGACACGGCCTGTCGTCAAAAGACGGCCGGACAATGACCCAAGTCTTCGATTGTTTGCACAATGTTTTTCTTTACTGCTTTACTTACTTTACGATGGCACGTGCGTTTTCAATAGCTAACACCAAGATCAGGTAGCCGACCATGATCTCTGGAAGCAGTGTTGTTTTAATCTTACTTCAGTGTGCGAAAGAGATGGAACTAGACGTCCTATATAGCTCCGTCTCTTTCTTACACCGAAGTTACTTTAAAACAAAACTTCTTTAACAGGTTGTGGTGACCTCCAAGACAACCTTACACATCTATGATAACCATAAACGTTCAGTAATATCAAGAAATCGTTGTTACAATATAGAATTCGTCGCATAACCGTCACGTCCCCGAAATTGATTGCGTCAAACGTTGCTTCAGCAGAATCTCTCTCATTACGCGTTGTTCCAGGCTGGCACAGACAATGTCTTCTTAATTAAGTGATATTAGATATTACAAGTGTGCCGTGTATTCTCGGAATACGAATATCAGTTCCCCGGAGTGAAATAAAGGTGACGTAGGTTATAAGAAATTATATTAGGTGGGTTAGTATTTATTTGTCTTCGATATCTGTCTCTAATGAGGTTAAATGGAGTGTAATGTATGATGAAGTAAGAATAATAGTAAGAACAGAATTATTTCGGCAAAAAAAAATTAAAACAAAAAATAATAATTAGAACTTTTGTGTCAGATGAGTCTGATGACTTGTCTGTGTGCGTTATGATTTACAATTCTGTAAAAGTAAAAAAAAACTACTAATATGTTTCTTGTTCGCAAACAAATAAATGACTTGAAATAAATTTAATATTGTCGACATTAAGGCATCGTACGTACATGTTTCAGGAATTTCTATCGTTATTTCTACGTGTAGTAAAGGGTGCAATGTGTTGTAATTTTTATGAAAAAATGAGCTGTGAGCTTATTACAAAGGCACAGAGTAGGGAAACAAAACGTCTTCATAAAGAAAAAAAAATTGAGCGTTTGCAAAGTTAAAAAAATATGACGTATCGGATACTATAAAGGGTGTAAATAGACCCTTAACATAACCGAAAGGCACTTGTTCTCCCCGTCTTTGCGATCATTTTTTTGTTCTAGTCCATACCTGGGAACCTTCTAGTTATGGAGATATTGGGGGTCAAAGTTCCAACTTTTTCACAAGTTTTTTTTTTAAATACATGTTTTTAATGTAAAACTTTTACTTTACACACCTTCACGACCCCCGTACTATTCAATCCATCCATCAGCACATTGCTTTGAGTGCTTTCCATCGAGTCCTACCGTAAAACGTGATTTTTCACCCCAAAAAAAAAGTCGATTCCCAGCAATAATTTTTGCGTAAAGTTACTTAGTTTGATGTACAGAATGCTTCTTTGACGGCTATTTGAAGGGTCTGTTTACACCTTGTATAACATGACACAACACCAAGCCTAAAATCCCCAAAGGATTAAGCAGAGGTGTACCTAACAGTACACCCACATTTAGAGTTCGTGGCTGCTACTGAGAAATTCCAGATGGATAAACCCAATAACACTTTGCCCGACCTGGGAATCGAACCCAGGTCTTCATGCTAGCAGTCGCGCTTGCGACCACTAGGCTAACGAGACAGGAGCATACTATCTATTCGTATGAAGGTGGTTCATTTGAAGGATCGTGACCACAAACATCTGACAAGTTAAAAAACCTACCCGTTTCTGATTCTGAATATATAATTTATGCAATGCACGTCTGACCACAAAAAAGGGACTTTTGGTTCGATAATAACCGCACGGATTCATCTACGTGAGTCCGTGGATGAGTGACCATACTCCACAGTTTTACACATTGTGACCCCGATCCGTACCTCGAAGAGCACGTACAGTCACGAACACCAATATGTATATACTTTCCTAAATTTAAAAGCAATTTTCGCGAGAAATAACGATTGTAACTTGGAGAAAGGTTCTTTTTCATAAAAATATGGGTTCCAGAATACTATGTTCGTAACAACATGAAATTATAATCAGAACAGAAGGAGAAAAAGGCTTTTAAAAGTTGTTAATTGTTAACATATTGGTGCTCGTGACTGTACAAACTGTCCCGGTTGTCATACGAGTACCCCAATAGAGTGCGTTTAATCAAAAGTGGGTTGCAGTAGTAGCAAAATAAATCAGATTTTTAGAACCCAGACGGTTCTGTATAGCCAGAGAGATAGTCATAAAGAATAGGGTATATGGTAACTATCATAAATGAATAATTAGGCTGATCAAGTATCGAAATCATCAGATTAAATCATTATAAAGTTAAGTTTTTTTGTAAATTAAATTAGATTAAATTAAGATTAAGTTAATTGTATTAAATAAATTACATTTAACTGTTTTAATTAGGATTGTAAAATTGTACTAACATAATTCTTAAGTAGTCACTACTAACCCATATGGACTTTTGTTTGAAATAAATATTTGATTGATTGATTGATTAATTGCTCTTGCCCTTATCCCAATTCATTTTGGGTCAGCGCAGGGTGTCTTCTTCTTCCATACTTCTCTATTACTCGTCATAATCATCAGATTAAATGACTTAAATAATTTAAAAACAACCCATTGTGATTTTCTAATGATAAAAAACAAACATATATGAAACTATGTATGTTAAGAATATATTCATATGTAAATATCGTAATAGGTGGCATTACATAATTTCTACCTAACCCCATGGACACAAGGCGTGAATTTATACAGTATATAAGAGAAACAAAACCAGTTCCATTCAGAAATGTGATATTAAATTTCAATACAGGTGGTTTGACATTATAACTGATTACATTTCCTAAATTCATTGAAATTAAAATAGGTTGTTTGATTATTCTATTAGCCGTGTTGCTAACCAAAAGCAACTGAAATTTTCCTACTTCTCAATAATTTCTATGCCAAAACATAAATTAATTATTAGTTAGTTAGTTTAATAAGTTAATTGATGAAATTAGAATACAGTACTCTTTATTATGTACACTACATACAAATTATGGAAAATAGCAAAAAGTAGACATTTTACATAGGGTGACACAATGGGTGATCTCATCATTATACATTTCGAACAACAAACGATTAAATATTAAAATATAGAGACATAAAGCTTAAAATTACCCATATAATTAACAATTATGTACTCAACCGCGTTATTCACAGTATACGAGCAATATAATAATAACACGCTCTAAAGAGAAGTAAAAAGTAACAAAGAAATAAATGAAAAAAAAACAGTGATTTTAAAATTTTAAATTATAAGTAAGTTCTAACTTTAAAACATTTATTAAATTGTAATCTGTTAATAAATAAAAGTTCCTTTGAAATGCAAACAAAAAAACCAAGTCCATTAAACGAGCATAACTCGTAGCAAGTGTAATCTTTATTTTTCCAACGTGTCTATAACATTTTCACGAAGAGCCCGATTAACACGATTTTCTTCTTTTCAATGGTGTACTTAAGCTACTGTAAACGGTAACTACACTGTAAAAACTTTCGCACCCTGTATACATGATATCCAGGATTACTCCGTTCTATGCCAGGAGCCTAATCCAGCCATTGAACGAAAGCTTCTTAAGACGGTAGTTGAAGCTGCGCTTAAACCGTTGGACCGCACGATTTATTTTTAATTTGTGCACTATAAAATGGGAAAAAATAAATTGTTGCTTGTCAATTTTGTAAAAAAATGTTTTTAAGCCGGGTAATTTACCCACACCAAACAAAATCTAACGTAAATTCAATACAAACAAGATCAAAATTGTTATTCCACTCGCCTACATTTTATAGTATGAAAAAAAAATGTCATGCCCATCGTCGTAATTAAATAAACGCGTTTATCATAATTTATGAGCGTCGTAGCGCCATCGCTACGGCGTAGCGCTACGGGCTACGCGACTCATTTGGGAGCTGGTACGGGCATGATTCGGAGACTGCGCGTCTCCCAGTGCTACGCGGGCAACTATTCCGTTCAGACGTACTTGCCGTGTTTTGTGCGTACGATTCGGCGCGCGTTATCCGAATACAGTTACCCACAAAGTTAAACACCGTTAACTACTTAACCTAGTTCTACGTGCTGCAAATGTGATTTAATAAAAAAACGGTGAGTGAAGTGCAATTTTTTTTTAAATAATATTTTCTAGTGTTAAATTGTTTGAAGTGCCGATATCGTATTCATATGATAAAGTATTCCCCGTTATTGTTGTAAAAGGAATCGTGCATTTGCATGGAAGATAAATTATTGGAGATGATTTTACGATTCGTTTAATCGTATTCTTTTCGTCGGTAAGCTTTGGATTTTGCAAGTGACATTTTTATGGGACTTCGTTTTGTGGATTGTTGGAGTTTTATCAACCGGAATATAAAAATAAGGTACCAACAAAATTAAGCATCTTCTACAGTTGACAAAACACGTTTTTCTGATGAGAGGCGTTCAAGTGTCCAAAATTTCAGTGACCCATGAAATCCGCTTATAGATAATTAGTGATGGAGCCCAAGTTATAAATATCTAATATGATTACACGGATCTTTTTTTCATGGCGAAATACTTTTAGCTAAATTAAGTTTTGTGCCCTAGAATGAGATCCCCAGTCTAACATACTCGTACATATTGCTTACTTAGGAAAATTGATGTTCGTGAAATATGAGATTTTTTGAGACGGAAAATCTTCAATAAAGTCTCTAGTTTGTCATCGTGGAAGCCTGAATTTATGGCCCTAATTTTAGAAGCTTTTTTGCCGTGAGATATGAACAAACATTTTTCTTTTTAAGACTTGAGTTTAAGGACTAATACAGATTTTTGTACAACACCGGAGTAAACGTACAATATTAATTTAATTTAAATTAAAGCTAAAGCTATGTATTTTTATATTAACTTGTTACAATATCTAAAGGTTTTCTGAACTTAGAACCTAGACATAGGTAATCATTTTTAAAACGTTCCATCTTTGAAAAGAATTGATATAAACTTTTTGATAGCTAACATCAATCCAATACATTTTAAACTTTTCTGTCATCGTTATCACTGGCAGAATGACATTTTGTTTAGACTCTCTCTTATCCTAAACACCTTCATGTCTAATTAGGCCTAAACCTATTTATTGTGTACGCTTTTACAATTTAAGCAGGGAAGACAGATAGATGAAAACATATTCTATTTCGTTTAGTGATAGTGATTGTTTTTGCTAGATGAAATAACAAAGATTGTATTCTTTCATTTATGTGTCTGAGATAAATAATTATGGATGTGCAAAAAACCTTAATGAGATTATCTGGACAGTCGAAATATGACATAGGAAAGAAAGAAAATACATTTTCTTTAGCACAGCCTAAGATTACTATTGTTCTTCAAGATAATTTGCTTTTTAGGATATTTAGGACGACAAAACCACGTTTACTTCAAA
Source organism: Noctua comes (assembly GCA_963082995.1). Classification (NCBI taxonomy): domain Eukaryota; kingdom Metazoa; phylum Arthropoda; class Insecta; order Lepidoptera; family Noctuidae; genus Noctua; species Noctua comes. Next base: position 14,964,080 of record OY720279.1, on the reverse strand, counting down.
TCCCAAATGTGTCTACGTCTTTGTATTATAACAATAGGAACTGATTGAGCTATACTAAAATATGAATTGTCAGCGAAACGAAACTGAACGTAAAAAAATTTAAAAAAAGTAACGGAACAGTTTTGTTCAGATATTTTGCTACGGAGGATAACTAGCTGTGCTGGCTTCGCTGACGGGTATTTTATTGGCGTTATAAGTTATTGGAAAAGTGAAGTAAAGAAATATAGTACATACCTAGCATCATCTATAACATAATTTGATTTTATTTACTTAAACTTGTTGGTACACCTTTGGTTTGAGAACTCGGACTATAGATAAGGGTGTACTATGCAGTAGGTAGCCATCAATAGACACGTTTGAATTTTCGATAAACAGATAAACAGACAGAACACAACGGTATTAACAACAATGGCAAAATGTATTATAATTTAGAAACACAAATCGTCAAATGTTCCAAATTATAAACAGTAATTGTTCTAATTTCACAATAGTCGACTAAAATGCGTTATGATATTTACATCTATAATGATGACTTAATAAACATTTAACTATTTTAGGTTCTATTGCAACTGACTAATCAGATATAACAAGCTTGGAAACCGGATGCAATGCATAGCCCAATGAAATCCATTTATGGATATAGGCCTCCCTCAAGTTGCGCTGTCAGTTTTACAGCCTATTAAATATCAACAGATAAATGTAATACATACTTAAATTCAAAACTCACGCCTATTTTCCATGTTGGTAGGTAGGAACCACCTGCTACGATATTGACATACTCGTTTAGCTTTGTCTCGGTATACGGAACATTTGGTCATACAAGCACGCTGGTTGCGAGTACCACGCACAAGACTTTTCCGAAGATATACGCACGCAAGACTTTTCTGAAGATAAATTAGTAAAATTATCGTACTGGCAACCTTACTAAATTACGATAGTACTTACAATAAATAAAAACAGTCAAAAAATTTTTATACAATTTTTATATTCCGGTAACCCTCCCGACGCGCCAGTGTTTTCGCACACAAAAATTATTGCGGCATAACCCTACCCCAAAACATTCAGAATGTCAGTGTAAACCTTAATAAAATCCCCTCTCATACAACCTCATATCAATCTGAGTTTTATCTTTATCAATCTTGTACAAATCAAGGAATTGATATCTTTAGTGAAATAAATTGGGATGAAATTGGGTATGAAGGGCAAAGGTTAGAACATGCCGGTTTTATAAAGTGAAATTGTAATGTCTTTGTCGTTTTATTACATTGTAATGGTGCTTGACAACCTGTTACTTCTTCGTCTTTTGTATTGAGGCGAGAATCGCTTGCCGTGGTGAAATGATTATACGGGCAACAACGAGCTACCTGAAATATATACAATTGTATAGCTTGCTATGCTGTGAGGGTGTGGATCACAAAGAAAAGGGCATAGTCTAGTGGAAATGGTCGTAAAAGCGTTCCGTATTTTTATAAGCTTTTATTCAACTTGCAATGTTTATTTGTTTGTTTATGATCTCAAATCTTGCAACTGAATTTTATAACAGTTACCCCCAACCGATTAAGATGAAATGTGCATACACGTTTATAGACCGACCGCTAAAATGAGTCCTCGCGAAGGCATCAATTTAAATGGAATATTCTGATGGTTGATCACGTATTGGTTCAATTATACCAACGTGGATTATGGTTATTTTGAAGCAAATAACCTGTGTGATATTGTTAGGACTTTGTGCATGCTTAATGTGCCTTTGACGGGGCAAAGCGGAGGACTCATTAAAGCGGTCGGTCTATAGGTTTGATGATAATGCATGGTAAGCTAAGTGACGTCATTCTAAATCCAATATGGCGGACTCCCAAAGACGGGGACTAGTTATTTTTATGCACCCCCAATGAAATGGGTATCAATTCAAAGGGTTTGCAGAGAATAATACGAAAACAAATGATTTCACACCTACATTAATTTAAAAGATTGTTTTTAATAATGTTTTTTTTACTATTCAGTTGTTACAATGCCTTTCAATAGGATTTATACATTAATAAGCTTTTCAGTAACTTTTGTCAATACAATCGTTTTCTGTTCTATCATCGTTGTCGTTAATAGAATGCCACTTTGTCTAAGACTGCTGCCCCCCTTTTTTCGTTCAATAAACGTTGCCTATTTGCATTCCTAGTATGTGGGGGGAGAGGGCACAATAGAAATTTCTCCGGTATCGTGGGTGCGTTTACAAACATTTAAACTCACATACACAAACTGCCAGACCAGGAACAAATACCTCTAACTACCTCTATTTGAGATAATATTATTAGTTACATCACAGACAGCTTCTACGGAGTGGAGGCCTGTAATCTGTAAGCCATGTTGGAAACGTTAGAAGTTGGTTATGTTAACGCTGTAGCATCTTTTAGACCTCTTTTGTTTGGTTATGTGAATTTTTCTACACGAACTGTGGTTTTATTTAATAAATATTATAGGAAACCCAAATGCCACTCTGGTTTATTTATTTATTATCGAACAGTTAACTTGTGACAATGTGATTTGTATCTTTATACATACGTGTAGTAAAGGTTTAAAGAAATTACCATACCGTTTCGAATGATAAATTTGGAAACACGAATTCTTAGAATATCAATAACGCCTGTAATCCCCGAAAGGTTAGGCAGAGGTGAACCTAATAGTACACCCACATTGCGCCAGTTATGTTTAAAATCCATGTAATAGAGGGCGAGCCTATTGACATCAACCGGGCGCAAATCCAGACCCTGTTTTTCCATCAGGAATTTCTCAGTCTGGAACTAAGAAAAATTACAATTTGCCCGACCCAGGAATCGAACCCAGGACCTGACCTGTTATGTTATGTTAGACTATTAATGGAGCAATTTACCTGTTTGTTAAAGGTTATAAAATTGTAACAAATTAAGTCTCTATTAGTGCCGTCTTTGATTTATATGAAGATTACAGTGACCGAAGAAGTCTTAAAGATCTTTAATCTTCTTTCATTAACTACTTCCAACATTTTTCAAGATTAACTACCAAAACTAAGAAGTAAACAAAGTTCTGGTTTCCTACAATGAACACTTGGCTCTCTCTACTATTTTAACCAAATTGTGAGAAGCATGGTAATGAAGTTGGCGGTCTCTTTGTAAACCAGGTTTGTGCTGAACATTTATACAGCCACTGACTTTAACTTGGCAAATTAATTAGGAAGGCATCGTGAGGGAAGTATCAAGTGTGTAAGGAGTAGTTGTTTCGGATATTTAGACAGGATTTTAGTACTATACTGTCGGTCCAAGATAGATGATGCTGCGCAGACTCGCCACAAAACAATCACATACAAGGTGTAAACGGGCCCTTCACTAAGCATTCTGTACATCAAACTAATTAACTATACGCAAAAATAATTGCTGGGAAACGACTGTTACTTTAGGGGTGAAAAATCGTGTTTTATGGTATGACTCAATGTAAAACATTGTGCTGAATTATGCATTAAATAGTACGGGAGTCATAGAGGTATTGAAAATAAAGCTATAACATTAAAAACTTGATTTAAAAAAAAAAATACTTTGACCACCAATATTTCTGTAACTAGAAGTTTCCGAGCTATGGTCCAGAACAATAAAATGATCGCAATAGCGGAGAAAACACGTGACTTTCGGCGTCGTTAAATAAACAGTTGGTTATCTGTAAGTAAGCGACACTTTGTCGTTGACAGAAATAAAAATATGTAAAATCAACAGACTGTCGATGTCCAGCTTGTTTAACTTTTCACGTACAACCGAGAAGTGATAATAATTTAAAGGAAGTGGCTGCAATGAAAATTATAAACGTAAATGACATTAAAACCAGATTTCATTTGTCGCCAAGGTACAGTGGAAACTGTTTCGCGTAAAAATTGATTCCACAGAGTGCCAAAAAATTCAAATTAATTTTATCAGCTTACGTAACAGAATACTGATAGGTTTAACAGTGGTTCCCAAACAAGGCACAGCCTGTATCATGGTAAGCCAGACACGAAATTAAAAAATTACAATGTTCTGCTAGCGCAAGAAAAATAACTTAGATATTGATCTCGTGGGCGCTCTGCTTTTCTATTGAGAAAAAGCAGGACACCCACCTGACGGTTGACCTGCCCCCGTAGCATGACCACCGTAGACAAGGATTTCTTTGACGGAAGAATCGACAAAATGGCAGATTGTGTCCACATAATGACAGATTTCTTTGCACTATCTGTCATTTTATCGATTCTTCCGTCAAAGAAATCCTTGTCTACGGTGGTCATGCTACGGGGTCAGATGTCATCGGCGCGCGACGCCTATTATCATGACAACTGTACAATAGGTGCGCAATACCAGGGGTACAATAGGTGCGTCACCTTGCATTCCTTTTTTGAACGCTCTCTTCAATGTTTGTTCAGGTTTAGACAATTTCGGTCCAAAGATGTCGTCATCAAAAATTCAGTGCCTATGAAGGTAAGTCTGTTCCAGCTTAGATAAATAGGGTCTACTTCATATTTTATTTAGAATCTGGGTAGGTACAAGTACTTGATAAACATGGATTTTAACAGAGTTACAACAAGATAAGTGATTACAACACTGTGTTTCGCAATAGTCAGGTTACGTATTTTAATGTTAAAATTATGTTATCCTCAATTTTTGACGTCATTTTCTGGAGTCGTTTGAATGTCAAGTTGAAAAAGTGGCTTTGCTTTTAATATCTACTCCTGTAATATTTACTGAAAAGTAAATTGAGAATTTGTACTTAACTTAAAAACATAGTACGTATAAGGCGTTAGTTTTAAACTTAGTAGAAACAAAAATTGGACGTCAAATTAATTTTAACTACGTTGACATAAGGATCAAAATTTAATGATTTGGATTCAATAAAAACAAATTTCTAAAAATAAAAAAAAGATTAATTCAAAAACCTAAACTAAAAAGTTTTGGTTTTTACTTTCAAAATGAAACATTTTAGTGAATGTGGTATATTGTGGGTTAACAGCAAGTGATATCAGCGAGCAGCTACGTCTATTGAAGCCATTCGTAACGTGGAAAGAATAGACAAAGAAATATTTCCTCGAGTGAAATTGATTTCAAGAATTTTTCCGATATTGCTTGCAACTAAACAGTTTTCTTTTAAATGTCGTTTTCTTTTATTCCACCTACTATTACTTTTATAACCCTGATTTTTTTCTCGAGATCGGAACCTAAATTCATTTAACTTTAATATTACTAATAGGTACTACGGACGATAAATATAATATTTTGAATGGGAACGTGTTATTTCTTTTTTCAGAGTCGTCATCTACCTTATAATCAATCTAAAAAAAAACATATTTCATGAATACTTTTTTATTTAAGAATTTTTCACAAGGTTTTTTTAATTTACATCTTAACAAGCTAACTATTTGTCAAACATCTAAATATTTAACTCCGAACCACATCTGTGTGTATTCTTAAGACGCCATTTCTAAAAAATTATTCCAAAACTAGATAAACTCACAATTAATCACAAAAAATCTTCCACCACCTTAATCTCCGACATACTTTATAAAACTCACCTTAAGCAAAACTTCTTTGACATTTCCCGCCTTTTAAAAACTAATATTTCATTACGAAGCACGACTTTCCTAAAGGCGAGTTCAGGGACGTCCCCTCGGCCACAAAATAGGTGGCTGCAGAAGGTCAGTGAAGCCTGGATGGAGTCTTGATTTGTGCACGGTTGCTGGCAATAAGGTCGCCCTACTACATAGGACTTAAACGTAACCTGCATAAAATTAGGGCAATTTATTGTTATGCAAATTTACTACGGTTTTTATATCACAACTTTTATTATTTGAGAGTTGTGTGAAATAACTTTAATAACTCACCATATTCTTAACGTAGGTGTCAATATACTTAACAATTTATATCTCGGACAGTATGTTTACTGTCTGGTCAACACGGACGCACACACACTAAATATAGGTATTTTTCTTTTTTTCCGGCTGCTACTTATTTATGACAGCCTGGTACTTTATAGGCACGAGACGTATTCAATACTGACGCTTACTGGACCCACGAACAGCTTTTAATTTTAATTTTTATATTAAAGCCTAGTGACCCGCAAAATTTCATAAGCTGTGCCACTAACACAATGTATGCCACTGTCCCTTGAAATTTATTTTGACATCATTTTATCACCGGGCCATTGGAACGAAGACAATTTTTCGTTCCAGTCGATTTGGGCCGTTCAGACTAAATATCCACATAAAGACTCTTCACGTACGGGTAGTACAAGCTCATTCGCGGCTGGCATTTGTTTGAGATGGTCATACACACTTGTCTATACCTGCATACACCAATTTTTATTTATTGTTTGTAGATGACTTTCTGCTCCTATCTCCTATGTAGCTTAGTTCAGATTACCTCGATAGATAACGTGAATGGTGACGTCACACCGGATTATAATGACCGATGGCGCTCTATCCTTATCCCCGTAATTTATTTCGGTCAGGATTATTAGGAATCCGCGGCCCGGAATGTGGAAAGAATTCGACGTTTTCTGTTTTGGGATTTAGATTTAGAGATTACGGAGATGTGCTTGTGAAGGTCGTCCTTTTAAGAATGGATCGCTGTATATGAAGCGTTTATGACAAAACATTCCATTGTAATAGTTGTCTTAGTGCGACTAATTTTGTACGCCATGATTGGCAAAACATGTAGCTACCTCTCATTATTTTTAAGACCTGTATCATTCTGCACTCATGTTTTACAAAATAAATATCTTGTATCTTGTATCTTTATGTTTCCGTGTGTGTAGTAACAAACAACTAAAGATTTAAGATTTTAAACTATCACGGTCACTAACATGGTCCCGTTATTAGTATTAATAGTAACTAAACATTTTGTTGAATTTTAACTCAAAGCAATAATTTTATATATTGAAGTTACAGTCACTTTCCAATTTAGTCAAAAATATGAAGCTTGTTCCCTAATCAAATGCTTAGTAAGTTCCTATGCAGAAGAACGACCAATAAACTCCATGGAGTCTCTTTCAAATTAAAACATTGTTGAAAGATTAAAAGGCATCTATCCTGCTATATTGTGAGTAGGAATTAAAAACTCCATTTTCCAAGTAAAGTAGTTTTTGGACTGACGATTGGTTACATTACTCGCTACTAAACTGTTTTATGTCCGTCGCATCACCATCTCAGGTCCTATTGAAAACCAGCGTCGGGCACTAGTTTGCTGAACTGGGCTTATTTGGCGTAGCCGTGAGACACACACAATATTATCTCTTTTTTTTCTGTTCAGTTTTAAGTTTTTTATTGTTTAGATTTAAGTTTTTAATTTATTTTTATTTATTTGTTGTGTGCACTTGTAGCATGTGCCAAATAAATAAAGGGTGTAAATAGACCCTTAACATATCCGAAAGGCACTTGTTCTCCCCGTCTTTGCGATGTCTTTGGGAACCTTCTAGTTACGGAGATATTGGGGGTCAAAGTTCCAACTTTTTCACAAGGTTTTTTTTAAATACATGTTTTAATGTAAGTAATGTAAGATTTTTACTTTACACACCTCCACGACCCCCGTACTATTCAATCCATCCATCAGCTCAATGTTTTGAGTGAAAAGTGATTTTTCACCCCAAAAAAAAAGTCGTTTGTCAGAAATAATTTTTGAGTAAAGTTACTTAATTTGATGTACATAATGCTTGGTTGACGACTACGTGAAGGGTATGTTTACACCCTGTATGTTTTTTTTTTCTTTCTACTTGAACTTACAGCCTTTGTGCCAGTGGATACACAAAAAAGAAACATTTTCTAGTATTTTTTTTGCAGTAATCTATTTACATGTTACTACAATAAACACTATAATTTTCCCACACACTGCCCCTTAAGATTCCAAGCGCATACAACAGAGTTATGATTACTGCCCAAGAACTGGCTAAAACATTTGGATTATTATATTATTTAACTTAAGAGCTACGTCTTTGTCGGTGCAGCAATTTCCACTATTACTTGCCAACTCCAAAACTTCCTTATACGTCAAGACTTTTGCTAACTCTCTCTTTTGGCTTGAAAGATAAATGATTAAATTAAGTGAGTGTAGTGGACGTAGTATTTATCTTTCGTAATCTTTTTGACTTTCTTTTTAATAGTTTGACTTTCGTTTTCATATACTTCGTAGCTGGTATGTTTTGAATGAGAATTGTTTTCCGATAGCACACTACGTTAGCTCTTTATTCGCCATTACCCATGAAATCGTATTGTTAATCCTCACTAATATTTCTACAAGTAAAGACACTAATAAAAACAAACTACATTCATAATCTAAAGGCAAATTCTTGTACTTTAAAAACGGTCAAATTCATGTCACAGGGTCTTCTCAAAAATTTTTCATGACACATAATGAGACTCAGATTTGAATGTAAATGTTACGGGAATCATTCTCTATTTACTAGGATTGGTGTCATTTAGATCTTTGATCGTTTTTTAGCAGTCCTTGTTTTCCAAAATATCCGCTTCTACCATGAATAATTTCGTTATTTTGGCTAGCGTTGTAGTTTTGGTCATGTTTTGTATCTATTTTTTAAAGCTAACTCGATTTTAGCTTCGTTTGAGCATCGAAAACAAGACAAAAACACGACAATATTGATATTTTGTCGTCCATTTGGTGAGCAAAAAACTCGAGCACATCCTGTTGCGTCTCATTGAATGCAATTTGTAAGAGTGGATTGAGGAAAACGGACTTCTGTAGCTATCTACGGCCATTGAAGAACCGCCTATCATTACACGTATTGTTATTTTCACCCTCGATATCTTTGGGGACTTGAAAAGTTAGAGTTTTCAAGGAAGCAAGATTGGCTTATAAATAAACCCGCGTCTTTGTTATTGTTGTGACTTTATGTACCTAGGTAATAAGAGACTTAAGCAAAAAGCACATTGGTGTTAAAGTTTCAGGTATCTATGTGTTTTTTAAGTTTACAAAGAATGAAATTTATTTTGTCTCTAAAACATGATGGGAAGTAAAACGTTTGTTGTCAGCTTCTGGCGATAAGACGTTGTTATTTTATAACAACGCTAAAAAGCGAAAACAAAAACGTCCATGTTTGTTTCCCATCATTAAACTTTGTAATTTTGAAGCTTTGTCTAACTTAATAGCACTTATTAAAAAATAGCTTAATCATAACGAAACACAAATTGCCGACGTAGCTTATAAAGCTGCCAGGCTAAAATGGGTCTGGACAAGCCATGTCTGTCACAGCTGTGGGCCCGAATATCGCAAGACTGGAGCCCTGAAACAGCTAGACGGGGTCGCGGTAGAAGATGGCGGGACGTCTTGGATGGCTTCCTCGCGAATTGGCGAGAAGAAGCACACTATCGTGAGAAATGGAAGGAATGGGGGGAGGCCTTTCCTCAGGAGTGGGATAAAACGGGCTAACTAAAAAAAAAAAAATCGTAACCACTTACAACAGCCCATGAAATAACCATAATTATACCAATAACCTTCGAGTATTACAGAGTACCAACCAATACGTATATGTACAAACGAAAAACAAAAAACATTATCCTAAACATGACACCCTTAATAAAAAAACACGACAAAATTTCATTTAATTTCGTCAGTTCACTTGACAAATATCTGTATTGCAAATGGCCGATGTCAAAGCGGGTTACGTACACAGTACAGAAAAATTGAACATACACCTAGGCGTGCGTCTTTTAGTATTTTGCCATTTCTTTTTCCTCAAACATTTTTAATATAATATTTTTCCTTCTGGAAATATATCGTAGGTATCGGATCGGTTCCGCAGTTTACGAGATATGAAGGTTTTTTATTATGCGAGCAAAAATTTGGAGAGAAATAAATTGAGGTGGGATGATTGTAGCATAATTTGTCTTTACAATTACTGTATAACATAATTATCTTTTTTAAATAGTAAATACAAAGTCGCTCCCGCTGTTTGTACGCTTAGATCTTTTAAACTACACAACAGATTTTGATGCAGTTTTCAGCAATAGATAGAGTGATTCAAGAGGAAGGTTTATATGTATATTGAACCCGTGTGAAACCGGGACGGGTCGCTAGTATATTATAAGTTTTGAAACTGGCATGGTCACCCGTCACATTGGTCAGTAACACTATCATTAATACTGAAAACGGGACATTTACCATGTTTACTATTTGTTTATGGAACTTGCAACAGCGCCGAAATATCGGGAACTCAAAACTAATAGTTAAAAGGTAAATATCCTGTTTTCAGTGTTTACATAATTATACAGGGTGTAAACAGACCCTTCACATATCCGTCAACCAAGCATTCTGTACATCAAACTAAGTAACTTTACACAAAAATTATTGCTGGGAATCGACTTATTTTTTTGGGGTGAAAAATCACGTTTTAAGGTAGGACTCGATGGAAAGCACTCAAAGCATTGTGCTGATGGATGGATTGAATAGTACGGGGGTCGTGGAGGTGTGTGAAGTAAAAATCTTACATTAAAAACATGTATTTAAAAAAAACTTGTGAAAAAGTTGGAACTTTGACCCCCAATATCTCCGTAACTAGAAGGTTCCCAGGTACTCGTATGGTCTAGAAGAAAAAAATTATCGCAAAGATTTGGAGAACAAGTGCCTTTCGGATATGTTAAGGGTCTATTTACACCCTTTATTATTATGTTATAATTTTATCGTCATTGCAATAATAACTATAGTTCTGTTTTAAGCTTTCACGGTTTACAACCAAACTTATACTGTCAGTTACGGGATATCTTCCATGATTGTTGGTTATTTTGAGCTCTCGATATTTGACGCTGTTGCAAACACCATGATCGAGGGAATACGGAAGGTATCCCGTTAAGTGACAGTTTAAGTTTAAGAGTTTAGTTATCATTCCTATAGTAATAACTAAGGCTCATAATCGATGCACCAATCACAAACTAGTGAATAACCTGTTAGCAGTTCGCACCGTGTACGGAGGGCCATTGAAATAGTTGGGCTGTGACATTCTAACTAGTCATCAATATTGGTGGTTTAAGTTGGAACAAATTACTGATGTGTGCACGACAGGGTCAAATGTCAAAAACCTTTAAAAAATTTATTAATTAACCAATTGTTGAAAACTTGAATTTAATCTTGGAATATTTTGTAGCACAGCTACTCAACGCTGAAATCCACGATATTACGATATTTTTGAATGAAAATAACATTACATCACGTCTGTAATCCGCGGAGGATTAGGCAGAGGTGTACCTAATAGTACTCCCACATTTCGCTTATTATATTTTCCTGTCGAAGTCCTACGTAATAGGGGGCGAGCCTATTGCCATGAACCGGGCACAAATCCAGACTCCGTGACTGGTACTGAGAAATTCCTGATGGAAAAACCCAATAATCTTTTGCCCGACCCGGGAATCGAACCCAGGACCTCGTGCTCAGCAGTCGCGCTTGCTACCATTCGACTAACGTGGCAGTCTATTAGTGGTATTTTTTAATAAGATGAATATTTAAAAAGATGATAGTAGGTAGTAAATTATAGATGGTAGGTACCTATAAACATATCAAGATAAAATAAATAGTTTCAGTACAACACATTACACTATAATTTAACGTTTTTCAGACAGTGTAAAAATACGAATGTCTCCCTTGTGAGTCCTGTCAGTTTTTATCACGAAATAAACAAGCCGTTCTCGCGGGGTACATAGGTACCCCATTATTTACGGTCCGCGTAAAACAATGGTGTCTTTTACCGTTACCAGAGGGCTGGTTATAAAATAAATTTTGTTTTCGTGGCAACACCATATTTGCTGTAAGTTTTATGTTGGTACGTGATGATGTTGATAAATATTTAATAGCAATTAAGACGTTATTATATCCTATATTATTTAATTGCCAATTGTTGTATATTTATATATCGTCGTTGAAGTTCTATATGACTTAAGCCAATTTTTTTGTCTATCGTTTTTTTACCTGTAATGATAGATTATGGCATTTAAATAAATAAATAAATAAATATATGTTCTCTGTAAATTGAGAGGTCTGGCTCTTGTGATACTGGAAATCATACAGCACGAAGATTTGCATCTCGAGAATCAGAATTCCATAAATTAATTTCACTTGACCTGTACTAACCTAGTTTTGGCAAACAGCGATCACAACTGCTCCACGTAAAGGGTCAGTGGTGTGCTATCGAACTGTCGGTACAGGTCACCGAAGATGGATTGTGATGATTATATATTGAGGAATGCAACAGTGTGCCAAATTGAGCAATGATTGTAGTAATACTGTACCTTATGTATCTTATTTTAAAGCTGATGGTAGTTGGTACGTATATATGTAATACCTCAAAGTGTATGACTGCATGTATGGTCTAGTGGTCGAAATAGTTACTACTGAGCATGAGGGTCTGGGCTCAATATTAAGGGCAAGCAAGGCGCATTACTTTGTGTAATTGATTTCATCACCACTGTTCTCTAAACAGTGTAGGAAAACATCGTGAGGAAACCGGCACGTCCCAGAACCAAAAAAAAAATCTAAGACATGCGACATCTACCAACCTGCACTGGGCAGGTAGATTAATAGCCCATTCCCTCTCATAGAGAGGAGGCTGTGTGTCCCAGCGGTGGGAACATTATAGGCTGATTATGCTATGCTTATGCTTAAGTGTTAATGATTTTTTCCATCAGGAATTTTTCAGTAGCTGCCACAGAGTCCAATAGACTCGCCCCTTTTCATATGGGGCTTAAACATTACTGGTGAATTGTGGGTGTATTATTAGGTTCACCTTTGCCTAACCCTTCGGGGATTACAGGCGTGATGTTGTGTGTTTATGATGAAATATTCGGGACTTTTGCTTGAGCAGATTTAAATTAAAATTTTAACGCAGCGTTTACGCCCGTAACAGGCTTTTACTATGTAATAATTCAGCAGCGTTAGGTATACTGCGGGTAAAAAAGTATTTTGTAAAGTAGGTTATACTTCAGTCACCAATTTGTGACTGGCTGGAAAAGTTTTGAAATATTTTTTTTCTCGAAAGCAGATGCTATTTAATGGCAACAGTTTTATTACATGTACAACTTTGAGTGTGTTTAAAAAGATGGCCTCGTAAAAAATAAAGTGGTGCACATCACGTAAAAAAGAAAAATGTTCTCACGCACCCCGCAAGCGTAGGTTCTAGAAGTAAGTACTTAAGGTTTGGTGAATGTTTGGTACTTAAAGAATATGACAGACAATTTTACTATGTAAAACTTTTGTAAAAATGTACGAAAAAAATAGACAGGTTGTATTACCTTATGTTTGCAATGCCTTAGTTCGGTATAAAAAACACATTTCCAAAACTAGACCATAAACACTAAAAAGTGGGAAATAACTTTACTTCCGGAAGTCGGTGACATTTTGTTTCAATGAAAAAAGTTATTGCCAACGACTTCCGGAAGTTAAGTAATTTTCCACTTTTTTAATTTATACCAACGCGCGACCTTGTTTTAACAAATGAAAAAAGAACCACGTAAATCGAACCAGGAATCACTGTATCAAACAAAAAAAAAAAAAAAGAAATGTTAAAACATTGTACCCCTTTTTGAAATTCCTCGAAGTCAGATAAAAAGGTGTAATGGGTAAGCGCCATCAACTGAATGAGCTTATAACAGTTCACTGAACTAACACCCGGTTTTTGAAACGAAAATTATCGACGCATCAAAATTAAACTCAAACCAACTTATCTTTGCAAGCGGGAAAACACAGAACTTGAATAAATGTACCAAATTTGACTTAACAATGCAAATTTTCTTGACAAGCAGCGCTACCTCGAACTGAATTCTTAAAGTGGTCGTACTATGAACACAATTCATGTGATCCGATTGGCTGTTGATTAATCACAGTTTAACAGTTGACTTGGGCTTGACAATTTGTTAGCTTAATTTGGTTTTGATTCTCGTTCCAAAGTGCATAGTGAACTGCGGCAGTAATCGATGCTTTCAAGTCCACATCGTACCAAAACATCTTCATAATAGGGATGTTTCCTGTGTAAAAAAATATGCTTTTATATGGAATAAGGGAACATTTCCTGTCAACATGATCAATATGTATGTATGTATATTATATAGGATTTTATAGATATGTATATATATATATGTACAATATGTATTACGTATATTATATTGTATGTATTTAGTTTAGTTTTTAACATTAATTAATTTAAGTAACACAATGTGTTAATGCACTTAAGGTCATCCTTTTCTGCAAATCTCACAGTAAAAATTTGGTTTGCTGTAAGAAAACCCAATTCTGGGTTAAGCTCGCCATTGTACATAAGCTATATTGTTGCAATTTGTATGTATATTTTTTTTATGTGTGCAATAAAGAATAAAGGATAAAGTATGCTTCTATTTAGTCCGTCAGTTAGATTATCGAAAAATATTGGATACGTGCTTTTTTGTTTTATCAAATCAATAAAAAAAGACGAAGATAAAACGCATCAAAGATCATGAGTGGGGGCCTGTTACGTCACTTTTCAGTAAAAAGTGTACTGAAGTATGATGTCACACGAGTTTTCGACGCACTGTATCGTCTTCATTTTTAGTTTTCGTGAAAAAAGAAAAAATACTTGTCCAATATTTTTTGGAAATCTATCTGACGGACTAATTAGATTTTTTCATGAAACATCCATATTCCATTGGTTAAAAAAAAAACATACAGCGTCCTTTTCAAAGCCAGTACAAATAGCCAAGCGCCATCACAAAAAACTAAGAAATGCGTCAATGCAAGTGCTGCGACAGTGCAAGCAAAGTTCACTACAGACATGTATGGATGGATGAGTATGAAAGGACCGACAGACTTGACGTGTATTTGTGTGAGAATGTAGTGTACCTGTGCATTTACTGGCCCAGAAATAACCGGTAAAGTAGAAGTCGTTTTTAGTTCCAGAGGATTTTGTATAAACAAACGTTGGGTGTAGATATAATTATTTTATTTTTATTCTTTTAGTTCGTATTTACTAAACATTACATTTTTATACCTATTTATTCGTTGTACACCTTATTTAGTTATTATACATTTATATTCGTATCTACACTTCACTCACTTTGGGATCATTTGGGATCATCATCAGAATACCAGCGCTGTGACTTTTTTTTAAATGTTGCAGCACCATGCTGAGATACACCTTTTGGCCTCGTACAGGACCAATTTAATTTGTTTTAACTTTTTCTTATGTTTACTTTTTGTATAATTTTGTTTTATTGTGAATTCAACTATTTTTTTTTGTTTTGTCCTATGGGTGTGTAAAAAATCCTTTTTGTTTCTTTCATTCTAGAAGTGATGATTTTATTATGAATTGAGTTAAAGGCAAGCAATTTCCCGGACATACTTAAAACAACACCGTTTTCCTATGGGCGCAGAAACTGCACTACATCACCTGCTACTATCCTTACATACTCTTTCTTCTCCGTCCACCCTCATACATCTAATGAAGTCACTGAGAGTGAGCCCTCCTTATCAATTTTACATTAATTATGTACTGTTAATATTATTTTAAAACAAGTGAAAATTAAGTGTCCGCACTTGTAAACATTGCTCTATACTGTTTGTTCCGTTCCCACAGACAAACCGTGACAATGGTTTTGTGGGGCATACGGCATAGTTCTTAAGTTAAGATTTTTATAAACCTTGTCTTGATTAAGAAATAAATAATAATAACAGAAGAACATTCAAACACCAACACGAAATGGCCGACTCACAATAAAGTAATACGTAGAAAATGAAGCTCTAAACTATAGAACTACATCCAAGAATCATTTCCACATAGCAAGCAATTGTTTCACTCGGTACAATTTCATAACAGCTAGCAGAGAGCGCAAAGTCTACAGCTGTAGTTGCTGCGTTGTACTTGTTTTAGTTGGTAGTTTCATAGTTGTTGTGTATTTCGGGCTTAGGAATATAAACTAAAGTGTAATATAGATTTAGGTAATCAAAGTTGGGTTGTGGTGCTTTGAGACGAACGTTGTTAATTAACAGAATTATCGTAGGTACGATTTTTTATTTTAATGTTGAGTTTTTCTGAGATACACGACAATATAGTTAAAAGTTATAGCGTATACGCACTCTTCGCTTACAGACCTCTGTGGCGCGCTGTCACTAATATGTCAGCTTGTCAAGACGGTTGACAGCTGACACTTGACTTGAGAAAAGGCCTCGACAGGGGTGTGTGCTATGGTGCTATGTTTTGCTGGAACAGAAAATAAAATAATTGCATTATGGCAGTCTGAGAGTCATAGGTAAATTAAAATAATTAGGTGAGGCTTTATATCTCTTTTTCATAGTATTTGAAAGACTACGGCTCGTCCCATTTATTATACCCTAATTCCCCCCTCCAAATTTTTTCTAGTAATAAATATAGCCTATGTTACTCGGGAATAATGTAGTATTTTAATAGTGAAAGAATTTTTAAAATCGGTCCAGTAGTTTTTGAGTTTATTCGTTACACATATACAAATCTTTCCTCTTTATAATATTAGTGTAGAAAAAGGAATGAATCATAGCGTGTCGGTTGGCAGAAGAGAATGGAAGAAGATTATCTTGGTACAAGATCAGGATGATTATGATGTGAATTTTATCCCAAGACAATTTTGATTGTATGTCTATCGCTCGTAAATATTTGTATTTACGAGCGATAGACATGACAATACGAAGGAAATCGTAACACAATTCTTGTTACTACTTTGTAACAAGTCGGTCTGTTAGTGTCATATGCTCGCTTGTCAAGAAGCATACGTGTGTCATAATCGAAAATAATCAGGATGAAAATTGATGTACAAAAATATTCCCAATGTCCGCTCTACAAATCTTTTAAATCTTTTTGATATTATCCTACAACAAACAAGCCCTCACTGGGAGCGCCTCGTGGATTATGGACCAGTCCCTCTCACAAACAGGAGGCCTCTGATACGGCTCTATCGTTAAGGGTTGATTATAGTCTATATTTCACAATTCTTTCTGCCACTCCAGAACTTTCGGCTCCATCGGCCATCCGTTCTGCGAGCAATGTGCCCTGCCCACTGCCAGGTAAGTGGAGCCACTGGCCACTGGAGTGGCGACCGCGAACCAGAAGACGTTGCGTAGGAAGGCCTCCTACTTGTTGGACCGATGACCTGGTAAAGGTTGCAGGGATCCGCTGGATGCGAGACGCACGGGACCGGTCAATGTGGCGACACTTGGGGGAGGCCTATGTCCAGCAGTGGACGTCTTTCGGCTGAAGTGATGATGATGATGATTCTTTCTGAAATTGTTGGTTATAGTCATCCAAAATCAACAACGCCTTTCTCTAAAATGTTGTGTTTCCATTTATAACACAACTAACCTCTTAAAACTTTAGAGTAGGTTCAAATCCCAGGTGTTTTGTAACTATATTTCAAAGATAGCCAAAACGCTACTCTTTATATTTACTCCACCAATTTCATTTTTGTTTGGAGTTCATTCGAGCATAATCCATCAATTTTACAAGTCAAAGTTTTGATTTCAAGTAGAATTTAATATTTATTCTTCTTATCGCTTTTCTTTCTGGCAGTACTTGTAGCCATATGCAGGGTGTTTGTCTAAACGTGGGCAATGCTTTAAGGGAATGAAGTACTCATAAATATGAGCAACTCTTACTATGGGGCTAACTATGAAATATCGGGAACTCATAGAAAACAGTAAACATGGTAAATATCCCGTTATTAGTATTAATAGTAATGTGATGAAATATGATTTAAAAAATCTGCTGTTGCCTACATTTTTTAGAGTTACACGACCAATTATGTGTGGAGCAGCTGATATTTTTTTCGCGATTTCATGGTCGGTCCCATAGTAAAAGTTGCTTATTTTCATGAGGACTACACGCCCCTAAAGTATTGCCCACGTTTAAAAAAATATCCTGTATTCATTGAATGTTGTTTTAAGTGATACGTAGCTACACACTAAGTTTTGGCACTGTTTAGAGTATTGTCCTATATTCTATGAAGACACATCAGAACTATGATGACTACATACCTGGTTTTCGTTTTTTTTTTTGTTAGCCTGGACTGTCCCACTCCTGAGCAAAGGCCTTTCACTTTTCTCGATGTTACGCCTCTTCTCGCCAATTAACGAGAAAACCATCCAAGGTGTCTATCTTCTCCTCGGTCTGTCGAGACACCGTCAGCTGTCTCAGAAAAACCGTAAAATATTATCTTGAACTTTTTAATAGCCCGTTGATTTTGTTCAGGACCTTAGCAAGTTTTATAAGTTGAGGGGCTGGATGGTCTATTAGTAGCTAACAAGATATACCAAGCATGAGGTTCAAGATTTGGTCAGTCAAATTATGATTGGAATTCTCAATCAGGAATTTGTTAATAGCTGTCTGAAGTCTGGATCTGTCTACGGTTGATGGCGATAGGCTCACCTCAAATTTAACTCGATTTGAAAATTACTAAGAGACATCTGCCTAGCCATATAGGGAATACAGGAGTGATGTTATGTTTGTAATAAGTACCGCAAAGATATAAGAAACATGTAACAAGGAACTGCTAGTCAGGAAGCCAGAGAAACGAAGCCTGAACATTTATACACCGTGACTTTTTAGTCGTCTTACAAAGGTGGTCCACTCAATGTACCCCACATAAAATAGCTCTAGGCGCGATTTTTTTTTATCCACCATAATAGGTACAAAGAAAAATAAATAATACATTAGAATAAAATTATGACACATCCTGTTAATGATGTTTACGTGTCAAACGGGAGAACAGCGCTCGGGTCCAGTAGATCATCGTTCGTAACAGGGTGTTTTAACTACAAACACTGTTTTAAGCTTTCCGTTTACAACTAAACTTATACTGTCACTTACTTTTGTTTTTAAATAAATTAAAATCTCTTAAATACGTTTTTTTTTTTAATGAATGTTTAGTAGTCATTGGATACATGTAGTGGGCTGCCGTTGTAAGACAACTAAAAAGTCACGGTGTATATACTGTGTCTTAGGACTCATCGTCCATAACACAATTAAAAATACCTGCCGTATTACAAACACAAACTACTAGTAGGTTTTAATCTTACTGCCTCGTGGGTCGAGTAGTTGCAAGTGCGACTGCTGAGCATGATTTCCTGGGTTTGATTTCCGGGTCGGGCAAAGTGTTATTGGGTTTGTCCATTAGGAATCTCTCAGTAGCAGCCACGGAGTATGGATTTATGCCCGGTCAATGGCAATAGGCTCTCCCCCAATTACAAGGGACTTATAACTAGCAAAACGTGTTTTTTAAATTATATTTGGTGTAGTAATAGGTACACCTCTGCCTAACCCTTCGAGGATTATAGGCGTGATGTTATATTTTAATCTTACTTTTGAGTAGCTTCGTTTAATATAGGGATAAAAGTGCCACTTCCTGTGTCAAACCCTTGATCCAACTGCCTAATGACAGCCTCTTTAGGCGTTGATCGAGGGTGCTCATCAAACGATCTTATACGCAACTGAACAATGCTTGACTCAAGACTGTGATCGGTAATAAGAGACTTAGGATTAAAAATGAAAGATGGGTAGATAGATACAGTATGTTTTATTTTCACCATAAGACCCCGTTTACGACCTCGCGGGATACGGCTTGAAACACGACTTGCGACGCGACTTACGTAAAAAGTCATTTGTTTCTGTTCGTAGTTGCTGTCGTTAGACGCGTATCGCTTGAGTGTTTAGCTCGTGGTCACTGGATAAAAATAACGAGATCAGATGCAATATATTTTTAAAAGCTGTTTTATTACAACACCGCATCTTATGCATAGTTACTCTTTCCTAAAGTATCCTAAATAAATTGCAGGATTTTATGAGCACTTACGTACTTATGTTACGTTTAAGACCTCGCCGAGTCTTCTCTTCGGTCTAGACAAGTTTTAAGGACATAATAATATACTTTAGCTCCACACAAACCCTCAAGGATAGCTTTCCATTATGCTGAAAAGGAGCAACGAAGGACAAGCTTATGAAAACAACTAAGTAAACTATATTACTAAGTAAATGTATACCTCCAATTCGCTTTTCCATAGTCAATATGTAGCCAATGTTCTTCTGACTAGACAAAAGTTCAGAAAATAGTTTTAGACATACTACAGGTACTGTTAAAAAACAACTGCGTGACTGCGTGGCGTGATGTTATGTTATGTTGATGGCAATAGGCTCGTCCTGTTACATGGGACTTAAACTTCACTGAGGAAATGTGGGGGTACTAATCAGAACACCTCTGTCTTACCCGTCGGGGATTATAAGCTGAAATTATGTATGTTTACTTTTATTTCACAAAAAATGTTTATGAACAACCCCCCCTGTCAGTGTCTTTGAACCGACAAAAGATCCTAATACCACTAAAAACTTGCATATCCTACATACACTACCCTCTCGCATTTCTTCACTTAGGGTTCCCGCACACGAGCCACCGGCCACAACCACAAAACGACGCGACCGGCATATTTCCTGTAGTTTTCATACATTTTATATGGACTCGCCGCACACGGTTGTCGCCGGTGGCCGCCACACGCTACAAATCGTCGCTGCTCGCTTCTTGTGGCCCGCATCGGCCACTAAACGCCGCCACACGCCACTAGCGCGATTCCCCACCCCTCTCTCCCTTACCTCAGCCAACATTCTTCGTCCGAATCCATTATAATACTGCATGCATGGGTTAAAAAAAGTAGCAGCCACCGACCGCAAGTGTCGACCACCGGCCACGGCCACAAGTGGCTGTCGCGCGTTTCAGCTACCTTTATAGCCGCTTCTAGCTTCTCGTGGCGGCTTTTGTGGCTGTGGCCAGTGGCCCGTGTGCGGCCACACTTACCCTCGCCATCCCTATGAACAGGCAGCCTTAAGGTCGGCTCCACAAAAAATACCTACCTTCTTATTACAAATAGATTTCTATCTCGGCCAGTTTTTGCTACCACCTCGACATTGAGTGATGTCTTTAAGGGTTCGATATTAGAAGGTCACATTTTGCTTCGTGGAATATATTTTTTTCTAGATTTTGTGTGTATTTTTTATCTGCTAGGGCTAATAGAGATTGACTCTGGAGTTTGGAGAAATTGTTTTTTTTTTAAGATATTGACTCGTTGCGCATCATCTTAATTCGGTCTAAAACAGGCATCGCCGATGTTGGCGATAAGTCTACAAAGCTGAAATGGGACTGAGCGGGTCACGTTTTTAGGATGAACTCAGACAGATGGGCGAAGATAGTCACACAGTCGGTGCCTGAAGACGGCCGTCGTACCCGAGGCAGGCCTAAGAAACGCCTGGCGTGGCCATCTGGACTCATTCTTAACGGATTGGTCGGAGAGGGCAAATTGTAAACAAGATTGAAAAGCCATGGGGGAGGGCTTTGCCCAGCATTGGGACAGAGCAGACTGATATAAAAAAAAAATATTTGCTCGTTTGAAAATTATGTTTTTCAGCGTATAAAACATTGCTTATTTCGGAATCTCACAGTTTTGTTGTTGAATTCATCCTATCTTGGATATCCTTTCGTATTTCGAACTTTATTCCGTCTGTCAGAAAGTTCTTAAAACAAAATTGGCAACTTAGACGGGTTAAATCAGTTTTCGTATTTAGAACTCTGTCAGGATTAAGTTTGTAATTCTAAAATGGCTCGATCGCTTACACCTTATATTATAATATTATCTTGTTTGAGTTCGAAAAAACTTATTGGCAGTGGGCAGGGCACATTGCTCGCAGAACGGATGGCCGATGGGGCCGAAAAGTTCTGGAGTGCCGACCGCGAACCGGAAGACGTTGCGTTGGAAGGCCTCCCAATAGGTGGACCGATGACCTGGTGAAGGTTGCAGAGATCCGCTGGATGCGAGTCGCACGGGACCGGTCATTATGGCGACACTTAGGCCTATGTCCAGCAGTGGACGTCTTTCTGCTAAAATGATGATGATGGTGATGATGAGTTCGAAAAATTCTAGTTAATTCATTCAATAAAATTGGTGTTTTAATGCCAACAGTTTCATTGCAAGTTTATTATATGAATAGACTTAATAAATTTGAATGTACTCGTAGAACAATCCTTCACCAGAATCATGTAATAACAATTTAATGTTAATGTGCATTCCACGCTAGCGTAGCATATTATAATATTCAAATCCCTCAATAATTAAATTTTATTCCTGAAATGAAACACTACTAAAATTGGGTAATAGTGGTACTTGTAATTTATAGGCAATTTACCTGTCAGTATTGTTACGAAAATGCGAGGTTGCCAGCATTTCAAGCAGACTACAATACATTTTAATTTAGTATGACCGTACCGTTATTGTGCAGTACGACCTATCAAACAAAGCGACAAGTTAACAGGTACCTACTACTAATAACCAGTGTGTCCCTTTTGTTTTGCGTGTAAACGTATTTATGAATTATGACGTCCTCCGCCCTGGGGTGGGCGAAGGGGTCTGTCAGACTCTTACCAATTATACCAGTGTACCTAGCACGAATATGTGACATAGCGTTAAGTAAATTTGAAACATAAAAAAAATGCGATACTAATTTTGGACATAATATTTTATTTAGTTTTAAAAGTTAATCGGTTGATTCGTATTGTAATCGAAAATAGAAAAGTGTACTTTTGTTAAAACAAAACTTTCGAATTCATTTACAAGCTCATCGAAATCTAGTTTCCTATTGCTCAACATTTCAAGATCCATATTAATACAACTGCTCTGCTAATTAATTTTGAAATTCTCACAGATTCGTCAAAAGCCGATACAAATATGAAATCTAAATGTTGAATTACAAACATCTACTTCACTCAAATTCAGAACGAGGTTTGAATATTTAATTAAATTGGTTATTCCAGACATAAGCCCTATTCAATTCTGTCTGCTGTTGTTTCTGAAGATCAACAAATAATATGCCCATCTAATGAAGTAGCTACAACTTTATTATCAGCTAAGACTTAAGCAGTGAAATAATTTAAATAAAAATAAATACGCACTAAAGATAACTCTACAAACAACATTGTTTGTATAACGTGGTGTCAAAAAAGATATCATAAAAAATTGCTTAACCAGTTTAAAAACCCATACAGCAAATAAAATGAAGGAAGCTCAAACATATTTTCACTTTTAATCTATTAATCAACATAGCGTGGCATAACATAACATCACGCCTGTATTTCTCCGAAAGGCTAGGTAGAGGTGTACTGGATATTACACCCACATTTCGCTAGTTATTAGGTCCCATGATACATGAATGATTATCATGGAGCGGACGCAAATCCAAATTCCGATCTAATAATGAGAAATTCCTAGTGGTACAACGCAATAATACTTCCCGACCTGGATCTCTAACCCATTACCTCTTGCCAGCCCCCGTAGCATGACCACCGTAGACAAGGATTTCTCGACGGAAGAATCGACAAAATGACAGATTGTGTCGACACAATGGCAGATTTCTTTGCACAACAACAGTACACCAACGAGGCAAAAACTTCTTATAGCTCTCTCACATTTCTTAAAGCAAATATGAGACATAAAACTTATTATTCCAGCATATAAAATTTCTAATTACATTCGTACCCACAGCATGTAACAATGTGGACAATATTACCGGGACGAAATTAATTGTAAGGACCAACTGTCTTTTGTTATTGTATCGGAACGACCGTGGGACATTACAATAAGGAAAATAAAAGACCTACGCAGTCTTTTATTTTTCCTAGCATTACACATTTCCTTACATCTCCGAAAAAAGGTTGTAATGAAAATATTATATCAATTCGTATTGTTTCAGAATGCGACACAATATTTTTTTATAAGAAAGGGAAATAATGTGTTTTAAATGAATAATCGTGTGTTTAGAGACTTCGTTCTAGGGTTCCGTACCCGAAGGGTAACCAACGGGACCCTATTACTAAGCTTCCGCTGTCCGTCTGTTAGTCTGTGATCTGTATCTCATGATCCGTAACAGGTAGACAGTTGAAATTTTCACAGAATATGTATTTCTGTTGCAACAAATAATAAATTCAAAATTAAAGGGGGTTTCCCTACTGCGATGGTACTGACCCCTTCACGCGCAAGCCCGACTCGCACTTGGCCGGTTTTTTCATTTCAATCATGTATCGTCTCCTGCCTAGCCTTTTACCAGCTATGCTAGGGTCGACTTCCAGTCTATTACGATGCAGCCGAATCCCATGAGCCGACTGCCTATCTGACCTCCACAATTCAGTTGCTTGGTTTCCGGGATACCCCTTAGAAAATGTAGCCATCTATCCAAGTACCTACAAATGTACGATATTGGAATATTAATAGTAAATTCTGTCGAAGCTCCATATCAATGGATACCATTTTCTAAATTAACAAGAAAGGATGTATTTAAATGACCCAAAGTTCTAACCAAGTAGTCATCGCGCATCCTATTGTTCAACTGCAGTCGAAAGCTGCAGGCGCAATACGATACTGAATATTACCGAATTAATACATCATTAACCTTTATGTAAGTATAGACCCACATCATACATGCTTACCAAAACATTGTTCTACATTAATACGCGGGTTACAAATAAGGAAATACGATACAATATAATTATTACAAACAAGACATGTAACTGATGTTGACGGGAGCATTGACCTTTCTCGTAGAAGACGATGTAATATCCTTGGATTACTTTTGAGGTTCTTGATGCTATCAGAATAATTGACGAGCAGATTAGAGATGGGTTTTGTTGTTCGACTCTTTTAGGTACAGTCCCAAACGACACCGCAACTGCAAAGCAGCGCCAATCACTGTGATAGGCTGTAGTGTCGTGGTTTCTATGTAATTCTATGAAAACGCTTCCGTAGATGGCGATACTAACATCTGTCGCTGCGGTCAAACGACTGCTGCAGACGGTTGTCGCGAGCAAATCGACAAGCTGTATTTTTTTTTTTATCGCCAAACTGAATTAAAACCTTCGCAACATGTCTAATCGCTGCGGGTCTACTATTGATATTACGTTTGATTCTCAATTGGGTTGATGATTATCGGTTTTTTTATATACTTATTATATTATTACACTACCTACCAAATCTTATGTTGCTGAACTCAAATCTTAATTTATCCTTACCGTCGATTTCCAATAGCTTAAGGGTTTAGACCAACCGCTTTAATGAGTCCTCCGCCTTGCCCCAGCAAAGACACATTAAGCGTCCACAAAGTCCTAACAAAATACCACAGGTTATTTGCTTCAAAATAAACATAATCCATACATCTAGGTATTACGATACTAATTGAACTAATACGTGATCAACCTTTAGAATATTCGATTTAAATTGATACCTTTGCGAGGAGTCATGAAAGCGGTCGGTCTATAAAACTAAACGTAGAAATCTTATGGCCTCCTTAAACCAGAGTTAACGTAAAACTAAAGCTGGTATCCCAAAGATAACCAAGAAGTAATTCAAACTCACATTACCAAGACCCGCACTCATCGCCTCATAATCTTTTCAAGAATCAAACTGAAAATATCATCATTACTGCGCGAATCAAAGTTCTGTGTAATTTGCCGGTTCAGCGGCTGTTTCGCTTTTTATGAACTCTGCAGCCAACTTTAATTGCTTACATAGTACTCGTAGGAACACGTAAAACTAGCGATTTGGCGCACCGAGTGCAATTTTCAGCGCTACATTTGCTGGAAAGTACTAATGCGGATGGCGATATAAAAATGTTTTTTTGAAAAAGGAATGGGTTTATTTAGCGGGAGTATAAGGTAGGTACATTCTTCGATAACGTAATATACTCTTAGAACATAGAACCGTTCTTTTCAAGATATTGTTTGTTCGAAACAACCTAATGTGAGGGCCATCATGTTATCTGTCTGAGATAGACATCTATCATATTATTCATCAAACTGATGCGATATTTTTGTTTTTCTTTCTGATATTTCTCTTATACAATATTCGTATTATAGGAGCTCGTTGCTAAATAATAACATCTGTTCGGGTCGATCTTCAGGTTAAGCCGCGCTTACCTAGGTTGGTCCGCGGATGGGTGACCGCCCATTACATTCCGAGTTTCCTCCGTGCCTCGGTAAGTACGTTAAGCCGTTGGTTTTGGCTGTCAAAGGGGTATCGTATTACGCAGTACTAACTAGGTTGTGGAGGTCAGGTAGGCAGTCGCTTCATAAATAATACTGGTAATCAACTGCACAAAGTTAGACTGGAAGCCGACCTTGGGGTCGGCTTCTAACTATAAAATGAATAAGCTCTTTGAATAATCATTCTTATTGTCTGAACTTTATTTAAGTCCCTTGGTAAGTCTGACAACCACTCTTACCAAGGGGTATCGTATTACCTAGTACTTATTGGGATGTACAGGTCAGATAGGCAGTCGCTCCATGGGTATTCAGCTGCATCTGGTTAGACTGGAAGCCGACCCTAACATAGTTGGGAAAAGGCTAGGTAGATGATGATGACAATTCGTATCAATGTAGAATGCACGGTCACATCTATAATCTGTATACAGACCCTTCACATAGCCGTCAACCAAGCATTCTGTACATCAAACTAAGTAACTTTACGCAAAAATTATTGCTGGGAATCGACTTTTTTTTTTGGGGTGAAAAATCACGTTTTATGGTAGGACTCGATGGATAGCACTCAAAGCATTGTGCTGATGGGTGGTTTTAATAGTACGGGGGTCGTGGAGGTGTGTAAAGTAAAAATCTTACATTAAAAACATATTGTATTTAAAAAAAAACTTGTGAAAAAGTTGGAACTTTGACCCCCTATATCTCCGTAAATAGAAGGTTTCCAGGTATGGTCTAGAACAAAAAAATGATCGCAAAGACGGGGAGAACAAGAGCCTTTCAGTTATGTTAAGGGTCTATTTACACCCTCTAAAGTAGTCTACCCTTTTCACTGCTTGCTCTTCAAAACTGCGCAACGGTTTTTGATAGGGTTCCACCATCATTGAGTGAATTTATTCCTAAAGGTTTATGTGTCTAAATTAATATTTAACTAATACGTAATAAAGAAACGCGCTAGTTGAAACAATATTATTTATACTTAAGTAATTAATCCATACATCACAGGTGCGAATAATTTTCTCTCTTGACTCCCATAAAATAGAAATCAGATTTAATTTTCAAAACGTTACTATACTGCTAAGTCAGACTCACTTCGCATTTATAATCACAGTCACTTTGTAATATTCTACCAACGTAAATCGTACCTACCTAGATCGTGCTTTATGCTAAATTCATTGAACTACATAGACATAACGCCTGGAGCTCTCATTGCAAAAGTTATGACTTTAGAACCAGAGTAACATAATGCTCCACACAAATACACGGCGGTATTATTAATGTACGTGTACATAAACTAAAGTTGAGTTAAGAAATTACTAGTTCGGTAATGCCTAACGTGAGCATAATCCGAAGCAAATATAATATTCAATTTCAATTTTTTGTTGCTCAACACTACATTTTATACATTTCCAGATGTCAAGTGATTGCGCAGTCCACTGTGTTGTACCTGTTCAGGCATGCAAAATTTTTAATTAAAGTCAAAGTTATCATCATCATTTCGGGCGAAAGACGTCCACTGCTGGACATTGGCCTCCCCCAAGTGTCGCCACATGGACCGGTAAAAACTATACAATTTCATAAATTCCAATTTATACCGAGCAGTGTGGAAAAGAAAATAATTATAATCGAATTAATACCTTATACAATGTCATAAATTGAAATTAATACGTTATAAAATAATGGGGACGTACTGATAAAGAGTTTTTCTATCACATAGTTTATCATCATCCTCACCCATAGCCCGACTGCACCCACTACTGGGTTTTGCTTGTACTATTCTCTACGTTTCTATACCAGCCTCAACACTCCTTTTCCCAATAAAATCAAAGGAAGTGGGCTGGGTAGCCCAAATTCCCAAGTTAATTTAATTTTAATCACAATTTCATGAAAAAGTCATTCGATAGGATTAAAATAATGATCTTACAGGGTTGTATTGATAATTTTAATGATTATAATTCTGTGAATAGTGTTTTGGTCGCGAATCATATTTTGTTCATGGCAGCCTAACACTAATTGGCAAATTGCAAAAAACGTAAGAAGATTACTAAAACTACATATTTGTACGCCTTGCTAGGCAGCGCATAGTGAGACCTAACTTTCTATAACACCATGTACTTACTTTTACCTATGTGTCACAAATAAAAATATTTGAATTTGAATTTCGCGCGCGTATTTAAACGCCATTCTGTCACAGATTTACCGTTTAGGCGCAGAAACAAAAAAAAAAACATTCTGCGCCTAAACTAGATTTACTCCACCTGTCATCACCGCGCCTTAATTTCCGCAATTCAGATTTCTAATATCTAAGAACTTTGTACGTTTTTGGATTTCCACATTTAGAACAGGTGGTCTCATACTCACATCAGATTAAATTATTTATATTTGCTACGCTTGATAAGACAACGCAAAATACCCCGTCAAGTTTAGATTGATTTTGAACGTCGGAACTACACGCGCGTAAACGCACGACAAACGTATATCTACTCAGTATGAAAGCTCGCATAGTACCTGAAGGTTCGGAATCGTTCGTGCGTTTTCGATCAATCTACCACACGTTAGTGAAAACTACTTACATACTACTACGAAGGAATGGGGATGTCAATATCAAGCTGTTGCCATGGACGATCGTTGTATGTATTTACATGAGTCAACTTAGTATGACAAGCTTTCAAAATTTCAAGTCTCGGTGGTAAGCCGGTCTTTGAAGCCTAACAGTGCGGTTTTAAAAGCATAGCATTCAGCAATACCTATATTTGTTATGTCGTCAAGCCTTATATAAGGTCTAACTATACATACACGAAATATTTTCAAGGAATCATGTAACGGCTATAACGAAGCCATTTCAAAAGATTCTTTTTTTTTATCTGAGTATATTTTTATGAAAAATAAATAATTTAAAATTACTTGACCCACAAAATAAATACTAGCTCCTTATTTTTGAACATCCATTACGCTAGTTTACTACGTCGTATTTATCTACTGGCATTGTTAGAATATGGGAGTAAAGGTTTTATGCAAGAAGTCTCAAAAAATTTTTGAATTATAATAATTTCGTAAAAAAACACTCAGATTTTTTTTTTCGTTGCTATGGCGACTTTACGATTTATAGAAGTTACCCTTAAAATATTTCGTGTTTGAAAAGACAGACCTTATATTAGAATCGGGTATTAGTCTTATAATCGCCTACACAAAGTACTTTATACAGACTTGAGTGAAAATAATGATGTTGTCCAAAGAAGGTGAAATAACAAGATGCCGAAAAGTTATTTTAAGAACAAAACTTGGTTTTGGTCTAGAGACAGTACTGGAGAGTTCTAGGTATTATTATTTTCGACCTTACCAAAAAGATTGGTATAATAAGAAGGCTTTGTCAAAAGGTTTTCTTTGTCATAATACTAAGATGTCTGTCTAGATATTTACATAACATCACGCCTGCAATCCCCGAAGGGTTAGGCAGAGGTGTACCTAATAGTACCTACACCCACCCACATTTCGCCAGTTACGTTTTAAGACCCATGTAATAGGGGCGGGCCTATTTCCATCAACCGGGCCAAACTCCAGACTCCATGGCTGATACCTGATGGAAAATCCCAATAACACTTTGCGCGACATAAGAATCGAACCAATCTTCATGCTCGCTTGCGACCACTCTAGATATTTAAGTCCAAAAAATATGCAGTCTAGTACCTAAGCCCAACGAAAATCTTTATTCTAAAGACATTCTTTTTTCTTTCCTTTACCGCAGTGTCGAAAAACAGATTTAACCTCAGCGAAAGGACTTAACCTAAAGGATCTGACGTGCCTTGAATGTGACCTAAAATTTGACCAGTCCAGTGAATACATACACTATTCTTTGAATACCTACCTAATAGTTATACTGTCACTTACAGGATATCTTCCGTGATTGTTCATTATTTTGAGCTCCCGCTGTTTAACTGTTATTTAACTGTCAAGTACGTGGAATCCAGTGTTGAGGAAGCTCAAAAGTAGCAGCCGGCATCGTAATAAGGACTCCACAAAACCTGGTGATACTGTGAGTGTGTTTTGCCGTGACTTAGTGTCGAGTTCCAGTAGTGCGCGTAGCAAAAGACAAAGAAAGAGGGTAGATAGATTTGTCTGCTCTTAACAATTTATTTTCCATCCACCCGCATTCTCCAGTCAACCCGCGATCATGGCGCTTGCAACAGCGCCGAAATATCGAGAGCTCAAAATAATGAACAATTACCTAATAGTTGTTGTTTTTCCCGTCAATGCGATAATTTCTTTCTTCTGAACCTGAGAACATTCTAGTTACGGAGATATTGGGGGTCAAAGTTCCAAACATTTCACAAGTTTTTTTTTTATTTCAAGTTTTTATTGTATTTACTTTACTTTATAGACCTCCATGACTACTATACTATACTATACATCCATCAGCACAATGTTTTGAGTGCGTTACGTTAAGTCTCACCGTAAACCGTGAATTTTCACCCAAAAAAAAAAAATCGATTCCCAGCGATAATTTTTGCATAAAGTAACTCTTTTGATGTTCAGGATACTTGATTGAAAGGTCCGTTAACATCTTCTATACTAGTTGTCTAGTGGTATCATGCCCTATAGCTGAGCGTGAGGTCCTGGGCTTGGTTACCAGGACGAACTAATTTATGTTGGGTTTTTCCGTCAGGAATTTCGGCGTAAAAATCCGTAGTCAGGACTGCCGCAGAACTGCTGCAGGTATGTCTGTATATGCTGCCGTGGTATAACTATAATGCCGTTATCTGCTAAAGTCATTGTTTTGAATAACACAAAAAAACCGCGGCATTTTAAACCGATGTAATTTTTCGATGACAATGCCTATTAGAGAATGTTGTTGTTATTCAAAACAATGACTTTAGCAGATAACGGCATTATAGTTATACCACGGCAGTATGGCAAGAGGCTCACATCCCATTCCATGGAACTTAAATAAAACGGAGGAAACGTGGGTGTACTTAAGTCCACCGCTGCTTAACCTTCCAAGGATTGCACGCGTCATGTTATGTTATCGAACCGAAACTCAATAATCTTCTCGAACACAAAAACTGTCCAACTTTTCGACCAACAGTCACTAGCTTGCAACCATCAAACATGATCATATCCCAGTAGTTCTTGTTAAAGCACTAGTCACATTCACATCATAGATTCGCTCCAACTAGTTTGTGGTGCTGGTAAGTTTTCGTAACTTAGGAGTCAGCTCGATGTATGAGCAGAGCGCAAACACACACATGCAAGTGAGTAGGTACAGTAACAACTGTATTCATACATACTGGACTTCGATAACTTATGTTCGTTGCTGGTTTACTTTAGGATTTCGTGTGTCATCTTTGGTTGTTATGTATTTCATGTGATTTGTGTTTTTGAAATTGCTATCTTTAATGAGGCTATTTTATCTTTTATAAATGTTGCCTGTGATCTTCCTCCGCCTGACATTATTATAAAAATAATACTTCCCTATTTGAATCGAATTACAAGGGCTTTATTTTTTTTTGGAAGAATCCTGATCCTTTTTCTAAAATAAAAGCAGCTTTAGTTACTCTTCATAATATCAGCTATCTGCCAGTAAAAGTACCAGTCATCGATCCAGCTGTTTCGGAGATTAGCCGGAACAAAAAGACAGACAAAAATGTTTTTTTGTTATGAGTACCGTATTTACTTTCATATAAATTCTGTAAAAACCTGTTGAAATTACAAACAGACACTTCAATTGTATTTATTTGTATATAAAGTATAGATTAATGCCTGACATCCAGTCTAGCTAAGGGGTAGCTTGTTTCTCAGCTAATGGGTTCTAAATAGGTGGTCGTAGAAACATATAGCAAGATGAAAATAAATAAATAAAGATTATGATGACCCTTCTTATTCTTGCATGGTAATTACTAGTAAAACGTATGAATACAGACTTTCGTAATGAAAACTTCGGTTATCGCCACTGAACCAAATACAACTATTGGTAGGATCGAGTTTTGAACAAAAGAACATCGAATGACCCACTCGTTCTTTTTTCTATTTTTCCACACACACACATAGACACTACATACACTTACATTGAAACAATGTATACGTAACTAACAAACAGAAACTACGTTGCTACTTCAATGTTAGTTTTAGTTCGTGTCCACATCTCGATTACAATATTGTGTCCAATGTTCTACAAAAGAAAATGTTCTGGCTTCCTTTCTTTGATACGATTTTTATGAGTGAACCTGTGCCAATTGTGACGACGATATTGGGCCAGCGTTTCTTTATGAGAACTTCACCTAACCTCGTTTGTTTTGAAAGTTATTGGTACTACTAAGCTAGATTTTTTTGTATATTTTCTACCTTTTTGAACATGTCCGGTTTTTTAGTTAAAGATTCATCATTTAGGGCATATATATACCGATGGTTTGCATTTTGTTTGAAATTTAGTCGAAGAATTCCAGTTTCATGCAGCTTCAATTCTTATTTGAGTGTAATTCTACAAAGGTTTATAGCTTTACAGGAGTCAAATCGTTTTTTGATGTAAAAAAACAAAAAAAAACTGCCATGACCATTTTTAACAAAATGGTTCCTTAATACATATTAGATTGATTTACGTTTATGAAACGTGCGTATTCTATCAAAATAACATGCGTTTTGAATACTAAACACAGCTGCGGAGTTATGTATATAGTTACTAGCTATATTAAGTATGGTAGTCCCATCAAAGTTGTATAATGGTACTTTTATCTTGCGTACCATATGCACGAAACGGCTTGCTAGAACATCCCATGAAACTGTGAATATGGTTTATTATAGCGAAATATCTGACGTGAATAAAAGTCTTGAGATTTGGGGGTAATAAGAGTAGTTGTAGCCCGACTTCGTTCGCGTGCAAATTTTGAAGCGAATGTGAGAAAAAAAAAACGAAAACTTGCCTATGTGCTTTTCCAGACTATAATCTATCTCTGTGCCAATTTCGTCCAGGTCTGTTCCGTTTCCATCCGTTCGTTCGTTATATTAGCTACCTATATTCTTGCAAATAAATATATCATTCATTCATTCATTCATTCAGACGTTCTAGCGTGATTGAGTAACAAACATCCATCCATCCATCCAAACTTTCGCATTTCTAATCGTAGTAAGATTTTCTGAGCTACATGAACACTATCTTGAGTATATTCTTAGATAGACGGGCGCCTCCAATGCTGCGAAACTTCACACAGAATAAACTATGTTTGTCTACTGACACCATTAATTAAGACTACTGTTACTAACACTATAAAGGGTGTAAATAAACCCTTAACACAACCGAAAGGCACTTGTTCTCCCCATCTTTGCGATATTTTTTTTGTTCTAAACCATACCTGGGAAATTTCTAGTTACGGAGATATTGGGGGTCAAAATTCCAACTTTTCCACTAGTTTCTTTTAAATACATGTTTTTAAAGTTACATTTTTACTTTACACAACAACATAACCTTCTTACTATTCAATACACACAATGAGTGCTTTCCATCGAGTCCTACCGTAAAACGTGATTTTTCACCCCAAAAAAAAAGGCGATTCCCAGCAATAATTTTTGCGTAAAGTTACTTAGTTTGATGTAAAGAATGCTTGGTTGACGGCTATATGAAGGGTCTGTTTACACCCTGTAGGTAGATAATAGCCCGAAATAAATGCTCAAATAAATAAAATTCGACGATCATCATCTGCCTAGCTTTTTCCAAACTGTGTTAGGGTCGGCTTCCAGTCTAACAGGATGCAGCTGAATACCCGTATTTTACATGGAGCGACTGCCTATCTGACCTCTACATCCCAGTTAGTAATAGGTAATACGATACCCCTTGTTAAGAGTGGTTGTCAGACTTACTGAGGGACTTAGATAAAATTCAGACAATAAGAATGATTTCAGTGAGCTTATTTATTAAAATTCACGCACAAAAAGAGGTACAAAGGCGGCCGTATGGCCTTAGGCATTCTTTACCAGTCAACTAAGGATGTTGGTTGTCTAGTCTTCTACCCACTCCATCGCGTTAATGTAAACTTAATTTTTGACTGAAACTGAACTAGCTTCGTCTGGTAGGAAAATTGCCAAACACAAATTATTTCATAAATCGCGCTTGGCCCCCAGTTAAAATTTTAAAAACCAACATCACGCGGGTTACAATTTTTTTGTGAATAAATATAAATATGCATGGCTTTTAATTAATTTACGGTTGTTACTATCGTGGTACAGTTACAGTAGAAGTGGTCGTGCAATTGACTTCTGCGCTACCGGGCCGGGGGATTAATTTCTGCATGAAAAAAAAAACATGTGTGTGGCCTGAGATGATTTTTTGCGTATGTAGAAAAAAAAACACTTTCATATTTTGAAAGCAATCACATAGGTATTAAAACATTTATTTTTTCCCGATTTCCTACCACTTTTTCAATCATTACAAAGTGAAGGAATTTCTAATAAATCTAATTACCTAAAATAAATACAGCTACAAAGTACACAAAGTACTACAGCGGCATCTATGACACAAATGAAGAACTAACGTCAAAATTCTGAATCGCACTAATAAAAAAATCCGTGACTAAAGACTGAAAAACCCGACAACAATTGTTGGGCAGTAGCCCATTATGGTGCTCCCTCACCGCGAGCATTCGCCTGTAATGTAACAGTCCAAGATTCGATTTTGTATGGAAACAAGTGAATCTGAACTGTTACATTACAGGAGAATGCTCCCGGTGAGGGAGCACCTTAAGACACAACACCCATCTGATCGGAGGATCTTATTTTTCTTTTCGATGGAGTATTGAGGAATTTTCTACCCTGTTCTTATAGCTTTTTAGGTCTAAACAAAAATCGTCAGCTTAACAACGTAAATTACGCAATGATGTCGTTGAACTATCAGAATGAAAAGTTGCCATTGTAAGAGAGATACGCAAGTACCCTGCTGTAGTCATAACAAAAAAAGACCAACACACCACACATAGGCTCCCAGCAACACAAAACCGCGAAGAAAACATAAACTAACAACAACCGGGAACCGGGAAACACGCAATGTTTTTCTTCCATTCCGTGTCCCGAAACCGCATTAACACACTCCCCTAAAAAAACATATTCAATTCTAGAGCATTGGCATAAAACTACTTTACATCTGTGACCATACATTGGTGTCCCCAAGGGAAATCTGCCGTATAGTTGCAAAACTTCGGAATATTATTCATGTAATTTATAATATGGATCTGACTGGCAACTGGCTGGCTGGCTACTCGTTTATAGACAGTTATGAGTAGTAAAACTTGTTGACGTTCGAGAGTTTTGCTAATTACCTTCGTGCCATTTCTAAGTATGGAATGAGAACTTTCTACAAGTCAGGGTATGCTCCGGTAGGAGTCGTTAGAAAGACGGACCGCACCTTTTAAAGTTTATGAGCCCTAAAGGAATTTGTAAAGGTTTTATTTTTTTATTTTGACGTAATGCAGTTATTCGTTGATAATATTGGCTGTATAGTAGCAGTTTTCTGACACTTTTGAAGCCGATCGCTCATCCGCATAATGCATTTACATTAGTAGGTCAGAATTTCTGTTAGTGACAGGTCCGGAACGATGGTTATTACATTCACCGTGACGTAATACTTATTTGTTTCTTTGTTTCATATAGAAAGGTTAGGATTCCTATAGATCTCCATGGAGAAGTATGTACTTCGGGAATCATCGTCTGTCTTTGGTAATAGGAAAACGCTTGATAATGAGAGGCTACGTTCGTGTCAATTTGTAAACACTGCAATTACTGAAGCACATACCTTTTCTGGTTTGACTGTACTTTTTGTTTTATTAGATCGAAGTGAAATGGGTAGTAACATGCAGACATATTGTAGGCACTGACATTTACTATGTCATTGCGGCTACAATTAAACAACGCTCATGTAAACATTCCCTAAAACGATAGCTTTTAGACAATAAACGCCTACGTATTTTCATTACACTTTACGTACCTCATTAGTTTTATTGCTAGCCATTATGCTAGGTGCTATGACGTCACCAACTAGGGATAATGGCCGATTTTCTTTTAACGTTTTACGCAAAAATATTTTCTTTGAAAGTCATCGCCACTTAACTTAAGTTTGGAACTTTCAGAGGCTTTTGAGATGTTGTAACAATCAGGGTGTAGAGACAATTATCCGGCAACTTTTGTTTTTCGGAAGTGAGATGAATTTCAATTGGTTTAAATAAAAGACACGTTTTAAAAGACCTGAATTGATATTTTTAACTAAGGCTGGGCATAAATATAAATTAGCCTCTAATATTCCCAATACTGAGATACAGGATCTATTCTGTGAGAAAGATTGGGCCATAATACACCACGCGTGGCCAGTGTTTACATAACGTGGAAAAAAATCGTAAATTAAAGTATCAGGGCCATCTTTTGTTTACTATAGAAAATCATTTTTCAATACCTACTTGGAAGCCAACTTCGTAAGGTTATTGATTAATGTCACCTATTGTATTTTTTTTTTCGGATGGGAATTCATCAAATGACCCCACTCTGGGCGGAGCGGAAGGGAGTGTCAGACTCGTACTGACTAAAATCCATCCATGTTCCTTCTTTGCCCTTTGTGTTCCAGGGCCACGGTATCTCTTTCGATCTATTTGTGTTGTCAATTACGTGAAAATCTCGACACTGAGCAATATGGACACAATAGGTACGTATACCTAATAATAATTGATGTCAAATATCGAGTACTCACAAGAGCATTTATTCAACTTTTTTACCATGGCAACTGCCAATTTTCTGTTTGACAATAAGGTACCTATTTGCGCGTTCCTCACAATTTACCTCTCAACCCAAAATAGGATCATCAACTCGTCTCAAAATATCAAATGACGGATTTATTTCAAGAAAATAAATAGAAATGGAAAACTCTAGACACAAAATAAAGCTGGTGTAAAATTAACAAATCCCCAATTATTATCTCTGGCAGTAGGAAAAACAGGGCGTTAATGAAGTCGTTTTACGAGGCTCGATTTATTTTCTCTTGTCACCGTCTGGGATGTCACTGCTGTTTAAACAAACACTCTCTAATGCTCCGTTCACGACCTCAAGCGATGCCATTTGTGTCAAGCAACACGCGCGTGTTTCACTTATTTCCTTCACGTCACATCGTAAATCGCATTGCGGTGACTTTGGGCATACTGTCATTATCTGCCTAGCCTTTTCCCACCTATGTTGAGGCCGGCTTCCAGTCTAACTGGTTGCAGCTGAATACCAGTATTTTACATGGAGAGACTACTTATCTGACCTCTACAACCAATTAGTACTGGGTAATACGACACCCCTTAGTTGACTGGTTGTTTGTGGACTGGTTGTCAGACTTTCGGGCCACTACCTGTCGAAGATCTACAAATGGTAGCCGGGACCAACGGCTTAACGTACACTCCGAGGCACGAAGGATACCTAATATTTTCGT
Source organism: Noctua comes (assembly GCA_963082995.1). Classification (NCBI taxonomy): domain Eukaryota; kingdom Metazoa; phylum Arthropoda; class Insecta; order Lepidoptera; family Noctuidae; genus Noctua; species Noctua comes. The sequence continues at coordinate 14,926,617 of OY720279.1, read as the reverse complement.
TGGGTGGTCACCCATCCACGGACCAATCAAGGCAAGCTAGGATTAACCTAATGATCGACCCGAGCGGTGGTTATTCTTTAGCCACGAGCCACTTGGCGCATGCTTTATCTAAGCAATTTGTTTTATTTATTTTTTTCCCCGCAGTCGCGCTTTCAACACGCGTTTCATGAACTCGTGGCTGAGTGTTAATGATAGATCGTGAGTGTGCAATGTTAATGAACGTTTTGTTCTCAGCCTTTTCAAGGTTTTATCAAAATTGTGCTTCATTCAAAGAACAATGAGCACATAGTTTTGTTTAGGAACTTTATAAAACATTTCATCACAGAGTTTCGAGGGAGAATATTTTCAGAATTGCCTTTACAAAAAATGCCTTTGGATATACAGGCTGTTTCCTAAGTGGTTTTTATTGCTTTGCTATATGATGTGAACATACACATGAAACCTTTTGTTTTTGTTATATTCATCTGGTGACAAGATACCAACATATTTTTCACGCCAGCTTACCTAATGTAATGTGAGATATATACCTTGACATAATAATATATCCGGAATGTTGTTTTATAAATTATGAACACATCTCTCTCTCGGGGACCGTCGAGGGACTGAAAAGGGGATAATAATTTTTCGTCAGCCTTAAAAGCATCAGCAGGTTAAGTAAGTGCTTAAGGCAGCGAGCCAGGACAAATAAGTTACGTAAGGCATTTAAAGGCGCCTCTGGGAGGTAAGGGATAGTGATGTGCATGTGGTTTTATCGATACTTTTTTATCGACATCTAAAATTGCTATTTTGAATTCATTTCGAAAAAACAGTTTGATTATTGTGTAAATACTGACGGTTAGCGCGAAATGCTAATTGAAAGTGTGCAGTCACGCATTGTGTTGATAAAACAATAAAAAATAATGGTTCAATATGTAGATACCATGAAAACATTCACAAAACTATTTCAAATGCCAACTTATATGTTAACAACACAAAACTAAAAATAATTATTAAAATAGAGAACAAATATATTATGTGAAATAATATGAAATTTCGCAATTTATGTTTGGCAATATTCGTTAGTATTTATTTATTATGAATTTGTAATATTTGGCAGCAGCATATTATTGTATTGAAATATTATAAGGCTTAAAAAGCAAAAAGAACAGGTCATAGGTTCGGCTGAAACAGTATTTTAATAACATGATGATTTTAAATCACACTTGTTCTAACCACGCCTTGTGTGACAAGTTAAAACTGTTATATAAACATTCTAAAACACAAAAAGTTTCGCGATTCTTCTCCATCGGATCAATTCGAATCGTACGCCTAACTTTTGCCGTTTCATAAGTGCCCATGTATGTTCAATCTGAAATAAAATATTTTGAACACATTTTGTCGACATTCGTCAGTAATTCCAACACTAAAAAAGGTCCCAACTTATCGGTTGAGTGTGGAACGGAAAAAGGTCAGGTAAATACGTCCATTTAAAATTAAATTACATCGTATAGAAGTAACTTGTTCGCTTAAAGAAAATATAACGATGTAACAAAGTCATCAATTTGTAATCATATTGATCGATGTTAATAACACGGAAATTGAAAACGTACTACATTAGGTACCCATTCGTGACGTAGCTGACTAACATTCTTTACAACTTAATAATAACAACCTGAAAAAGTATTTAAAATACCTAGTAAAATCACATAAAAGAATCATAACTAGTATGCCTAGGTAAGATTTCTGTTCATGAAAATACCATTTCAAAATTGAGATCAAACAATTTGTGACGAAATGGATACTACAAATACAACACGCTTAGAAATTCACAGATCAATTTTGTATCTGCAAAAATGACGAAGTTTCACTTCCATACGACAATCTGATCCAATAACCTCTTCACGTGAAGTTGTTTGAAAATTCCTTTCATCGTAATTTCATTCTTCTATCCTCCAGTGGTTCTGGATGTAGGTTGCCTGTCAGTAGGTTAACATTACCTTTTTATTAAGTAGATGTAGAGTCTGTTATTGAGGCGATCAACGTAGTGAAATCGTCACGCCTAGATTTAAAGGTGTACGTCAAACCTTGCTCGTATTTTGGTCCTGACAGATACCACAACATATGCCTAGCCTTTTCTCAACTATGTTGGGGTCGGCTCCTAGTCTAACTGGATGCAGCTGAATACCAGTGTTTTACATGGAGCGATTGCCTATCTGACCTCCACATCATCATCATCATCATTTCAGCCGAAAGACGTCCACTGCTGGACATAGGCCTCCCCCAAGTGACCCACATTGATCGGTCTCGTGCAACTTGCATCCATCGGATACCTGCAAACTTCACCAGGTCATCGGTCCACCTAGTGTGTGGCCTTCCAACGCAACGTCTTCCGGTTTGCGGTCGACGTTGACCTCCACAATCCAGTTAGTACTGAGTAATACGATACCCCTGACAGATACCAATCTCAAATATTCGCGTTTGCATTTCCACAAAGCGACACTACTTATACTCCATCTTTTGAACGAAAAAGAGCAAAAACGCATGTAAACATTTCTGGATAAAAGCCTGAATCATGCAGAGAATATGCTCGCTCCACATTCGAGAAATTCACTCGAAAACTAAAAGTAATAAAAGTACTGTCGTGCACAGGTTGCTCGTTCTCCCAGAAAACACATAAGTTAAATTTTATATGAATAAAACTGAAATATTATGCAGGTGATATTTCACAAGGTTTTACCTCGACATCGTTTGACTAAGTTTTTCAGAATCAGAATCAGAATTTTATTTGCTATGAAAGTAGGTACAGGTTAGGTGTTGTACACATGGCGGCACATCAAGCTATATATTTCCAGTATAAAATAGCCTTGCTTTGTATAGATTTCCCGTACAAAGAGAGATCCGCATAAAGCGGTTTTGTATAGCTTGACTAGCCGTCGTGTGTACATAAATTAATGATATCGGCTACAGTGGCGTGCAAATTATTACAAAAAAAAAAAAAAAATTAAAAAAAAATTAAAAAAAAAAAAAAAAAATATTAATACAAACAAAATAATGTCAACAGAACAAAATAGAAATTAAAGTGAAGTCAATTAATAATATTATAGTCAGGTACATAAATAAGTCTTACATTATCAAATTTGCAATTAATTATATAATTTAGAAAGTGTTTCACTGAGTAATAACATTTGCCTAAAAGTAGTGCAGTTACCATAGATTAGATTTCAGACGTAATGTTTTCTTGGTTGTAAAAAGACTGATTTTTTCGTATCTCTAAGTGCCACATTAGTTGGGTAATGAACATAATTCAATGGTTGGAATACCTATCAACTAGTTTTTGCCAATAAACGTACTTTTAGTGGCACTTAAAAGCGTAGCTTCAAAAACTAGCGGATACTTAAATCTCGAATTTCTCTTTAATATTCTTCTTTGATGTGTCATGTCAGAATGAGGTTCAAATACGGAAATATTTGCTGTCTAAAAAAAATTAGTCGGCCTAGAATGGACGGCACGGTTGGCGCATTGGCTGAGCGATTGGCTGCTGCGCTGCGTCGCGGGTTCGATCCCCGCACGGAACAAATATTTGTATTGATCTACAGGTAATTGTTCCGGGTCTGGCTGTTTGTGTATGTGAGGCACCCACGATACAGGAGAAATTCCTAGTGTGGGGCAAAGTTTCCTTAAAAAAAAAGAAGAAGTTGAACGCAGCTATAACTGCTTAAAGCTAGTCAAACATACTCTTGCTTCTTCAGGATAACATAACAAAAAAAAAACAGATTAATAATTGCATTTCAAATTGTTGGATATAAAAGCAATACAATACACAGTGACTTTTTAGTCGTCTAACAAAGGTGGTTCACTCCATGTACCCGACATAAAATAGCTCGAGGGGCGATTTGTTTTTAAATACCCTAATAGGTACAAAGAAAAATAAATAATACATTAGAATAAAATTATGAAACATCCTGTTAATGATGTTGACGGGAGAAAATACCTACCCAGCGCTCGAGTCGAGTCGAGATAATCGCTTTCAACAGGGTGTTTCAATTACGTCATGCGTCATAATACTAAATAATAATTTAATTTTTTATTTTTTTAAATCTCATAAATACCTTTTTTTATGAATGTTTAGTAGTCATTGGGAACATGAAGTGGACTGCCGTTGTAAGACGACTAAAAAGTCACGGTGTATTATCCAAAAATCAATCTAAGCAAAACCACACTGAACGTGACGCAATCATTTCCACAATTCCAAAGCTACGGTAAAATGAAACTCCTTACACGAGCTCACGATGACTTAACATTTAACTTCTTAATGGTCTAAATCGACTGCAATCATTACCGATAAGATCTGAGCCCGTACGTAATGTATGAGAGTCCATACGCTCTAACATACTAAAGAGGTTCAATTCGATTCTAGAAGCGGAGCTAGCATTCATATTCATTCGCGTTTTATCACTTTTTCCTTTACGAGTAAACGTTTGGGATATGGAACTTGGTTTTAGTTGGGTAGAATTGCTTCGAATTCTATTTGTGGTATGGTTGCTATACAGTATACACCTTTTGGAGTCGGCACATTCAATTCGGTTGTTTTGATCATCTCCATCTGCCTAGCCTTTTTCCGCCTATGTTAGAGTCGGCTTCCAGTCTAACTGGATGCAGCTATGCAGCTGAACACCAGTATTCTACATGAAGTGATGGCCTATCTGACCTCCACAACCCATTTTAGTACTGGGTAAAACGATACCCCTTGGTAAGACCAGTCAGTCTTTCGGGACACTGACTACCTGTAACGACTGCCAAAGATCTACATGTGCCAACCTAGGCAAACGCGGCTTAACCTAAAGATCGATCCGAGCGGCTGTTATTATTTAGCCACGAGCTCTTCAGTTGTATTGATATTGAACAAAAAAGACCCGAAACAATAATTACGTATAATATTCGGGTTTCATTCAGCCCGTGATCATTAGCAAGCTCCGTTCGGCATCTACCATCATCGCATAATTTTTTGCCGGGTCGGTGCAATTCAAGCTAAGCAGAACGGCCTCTTCTCGAACCTATATCTACATAATATATTCAGTGTACCCAACCGTGCTGATTCATACTGACTCGATCATTGTATGTAGCACCGCTTAGACTTCATCGTTTTAAGTGTTTTCGTTGAGGAGTTGATATCGATATTATCGCATCACTAAATATGTCACCGACAGACAGACGACCTTGTTTTTGTAATGGTAAATATTGTTTTTTTGTACAGGTATACGAAAATTATGGTACCTATTTATTGGATCCAAATAGTACGCACACATGTCATGATGGTACGAAAGATAACTGATGTATCATGTCTGTCGTTTTATTATTTTTCTTGCAGAAATGGTTACGTGTTCTATGGCGAACAAAATACATTTCACGCGACCAAACCATCGATACCACCACGCAAAATCCACATCTGAGCTCTTACAAATAAGATACATAGATAAAGTATCACACCTAGCTTATTGCACCTTATTGGACACCCTGTATAGTCATCAGGGGCCTTCAGATATCTCATAAAGAAAATGGCTGACAATATAATATGTGTACAGAATATAATAAGGGCGGGCATCCCATCTTACATGTAACCTGAGTATCACTTACCTCGGTCCCGGCCTAAGGCTGCGATTCCACTTTGCGAGGATGCGAAGCGAGGGCTATGTGTCAACCTAATCAGTAATATCGCTTCTCTTTCAAAACTTGAGCTAAGCTATTTAAGAGGTTATTTTTTTTGACTATAGGCTATAGCCTATAGCCTATAGGCTTTCTTTTATCTAAAACGGAGACAAGACTTATAAGATTCAACCAATCACAAGACGAGAATCGTGCGAGGATGGATGGATGGATGTTTGTTACTCTTTCACGCAAAAATTACTGAACGGATTTGGATGTTTGGCACATAATTATATAGTTTTTTGCTTGCTATTTTTTATCCCGGTAGCACGAACCTGTGAGACAATTACCGAACTCCACGCGGGCGAAGCCGCGGGCATAAGCTATTGTTTCAAATAATCCGGTTTATCGGTTTCCGCACATCTTCTCTTAGCTCCGCTAGGCTCTGTTTTTGGTGGAAAACAGGCCTTATACACTCATTAGACATGTAGGTGCCGACATACAACGTTGTTCACGTAGCTTGGCCTCTAATAAGGTCAAATTATTTCAAACTTTCGATCAAATATCGGTTGGGTTATACAGCTTATGTTTTGATGAAGGCTATGAAGTTACCGCAGTTTGACTTTGACTGTGGGTAAACTTTGGTTATATTGGTTCTTCTGTAGGTGCAAACTTAGTTTTCCTAATGAATATTGAGTTACGTTTCAGTTTAGTTTAATCTATGAAATAACTAATTGGAAGAGCTGACTTCGATGAACTTTAAACAAACCGTAAATTTTATATACGCGTAGCATTATGAATTTTCATAATTATATTTAAATTACTTATAACCCGACTGCTTTACAGTGAAGACAGTGTTTTTCATGCTTATCAATGTATCTTTGTGGGATAACTAAACTTATACTGTCACATAAGGGATATCTTCCGTGATTGTTCATTATTTTGAGCTCCCGATATTTCAGCGCTGTTGCAAGCGCCATGATCGCGGGTTGACTGGAACAATGAAAAATCACGGAAGATATCCCGTAAGTGCCAGTATAAGTTTAGTTGTTAACCGTGAAAGCTTAAAACAGTCTTTTTGGGATACTTTTAAACAATAAAGAGGTTATCTGCGGCTTTGTCCACGACGACGTCGGAAATTATCACACTGGATCGTGCTATCAGGATTAAATATATCCTTTGTTCTAATCCAGGTCATGGTTAATTCGTATACTTAATGTAATCCTAATCCATTCTTCGGTTATGGTGTGATAACGTGACGGGAAGGTAGATAGAGGTTTTTTTTTTATAACTATCTCGCAAAATGGAAAATAGTAGTGTTGTACACGAAAATGATGACATTATTGATGACGCTTCAAGATCTTCCAAAAATTTAAAAATAATCATAAATCATGATAATAATCAGCAGTTTTTGAACGTGAAAATGACATAAGACGGTCCCCCATAATGACACACGCCCTTCGTCCTTTCCCGGCTGCGTGTAATTTTTTTTTTGTAAATGGCTTCTCGCATGTCAATCTAGGAGGTTGTCGGCTTCTTAATGGGCTATCCTGTGTTTGTGCTGGCATTTTATTACATTGAAAGTTTATTTAACTAAAGACCCTTAACGAAGCAGTCCACCAAGCATTCTGTGTAACTTAACGCAAAAACTATTGCTGGGAAATGACTTTTTTTTTGGGGTGAAAAGTCACGTTTTACGGTAGGACTCAATGTAACGCACTCAAAATATTGTGATGATGAATGGATTGAACTGTACGGGGGTCGTGGAGGTGTTTAAAGTAAAAATCGTATATTAAAAACATGTATTTAAAAAATAACTTAAAAGTTGGAACTTTGACCCTCAATATAAAAATAAGTTAATAAGTTAAATCTTTACTACACTAGGCCAGAGAAAATCCCAGGTGTTATCACTGACGTGCGGCCTACTTTACCAAGTTACATATACAAAACCTGTTCTCAATTTTACTTGAAGACAAATAAGTCAATTTCAATGAAGCATCGCTTTGATACGGAGTGTACAGCAGTCACGTCCTTAACTCATGAATAAGAAAATTGAATACATAATCGTTTTTGACTTGTGCTCAAAATTATTGGTGTCATGATAAATGTGACAGAAATCATAAGTTTTTGTTGTTACATGTACGGAGTGCCATTCCTATTTTTTTTTTCCATAATTTCACATCATATTTGAATAGCGGTTTATAGAAGACACCTACTATGCAAATTTCAACTGTGTGGTGCCAACATTCTCGGAGTAAAAGCGCTGTGACATAAGGTCGAACGGACATACAGACAGACGGACACGGCGAATCTTTAAGGGTTTCATTTATGCTATTTGGCAACGGAAGCCTAGAAATGATAACTGTTCATATTTTTAAGAGATTCATACCAATTTAATATTTTAAAATTTAACTGTTTATACAACGTGACTGACTAAAAATCATCCGGTAAAAGTCAGAACACATAACCCTTCTTTGCAAACGAGTAAAATACTTTGCAATTTTTAAAATCAACTTTTGAAATATTAACTTTATAAAAAAACAAGATGGATGGCGCAAGTTCCAAATTTGGCCATGCACCAAAACATTTTTGCATATTTACACCTACGTCTACGTATTTTTACAATCAGATACCGAAACCAAAACATAAAAGAACAAAGATTACAATCTCTATTAGAAAACCAGCAATAAAAGCAGAATTTTATCTTAGAGAGTAAAATTGTGCGATGCTAAGCTGAATGCAATTTCTTAGCCTTCTTATTTCTTCGAGAAAGCGTTCAGTGGAAAGTGTTTACTTACCAATTTTTTTCTTATTTAATTTATTTGCATCTCAATTTTCCCTGCAGATAAAATGCGATAAACATTCTGTTTTATTTAAGACTTGCTGTAGCCCGTGACTTCGTTTCTAGGGTACTGGGTAGGTTCTAACTATCAATTTGTTTACACTTTGCACCTTCAAATTCTAGTTTATCATTACAATCATCCTCATTGGTGGCTCCCACTCCTGAGTCTTGGCCTTCTTCCTTTTATTCTAAGTTTTAAAAAGTCCGGGGTCAAATCTACTATTATAAATGACATGTCATTGTGATAGCAGCATTATTATTGTGTCTAAAGTTCGCAGTTTTGACATTTATAATTTGATATTTTATGTAGACAATTCTTGATTTAGTACTTTTTTGTAGTTTTTTTGACATTGGGAATTAATTATTTTGTCACAAAATTTGCATGCCGAATTAAGTAGGCGGAATATGCTGAACTATTGTGTACCCGTCTGTGTGTTGTAAAATCAGTAAAAAACCATATTTCAAGCAAAATAAAATGAAGCAAACAAATGAATCTGTCTCCTAAATTCATAATGGACGCTCGAAAGTGTTGTGTTAGAAAGATTCAACATTAAGACATTTCACGATCACTAACACCCGTATTTATAGTAATGTCAAAGTAATTACTTATGCAAACTTTTTCAGGCAATAGACAAGAATTTCAACAAAGTAGGAACCTTGAAAAACGCAAAGCCAAGTATTTTGACAGTTATAACTTCATGCAATTACTGAACTACAGAATAAAAACCGTATCTTAAAAAGTACTTTTTCTCAAGTGATCACTTTGACTTGTTTTTTTTTAACCTTTAAAAGGTAGCTACGTGTATACTTATAAGTGCTCATGTCTGTACCATACGAATGAAGCAAGTTATTAAAAATCACAAGCCATAACTCCACAATTTGTGTCAGTGGTAAGAAAAAAATCCAAATAACAGAAGGTTATTTTCGGAAAATTATACCTACGCATGATTGGCACTGACATGACCAATAACGAGTTTCAATCAGGAGATTACCAGAACTGTTAAAACCAATAGCAATTCTATAGACCGACCGCTTTAATAAGTCCTCCGCCTGGCCCCATCAAAGGCACATTAAGCGTCCACAAAGTCCTTACAACATCCCACAGGTTATTTGTTTTAAAATAACCATAATCCACACAGACATTACGATACTAATTGAAGCAATACGTGATCAACCTTCAGAATATTCCATTTAAATTGGTACCTTCGCGAGGACTCAATAAAGCGGTCGGTCTATAGTAAAATTTCACTGACTTGAACGTAAGCGACAACACGGATAGGTCCCCTTCACAAGTGACTAAACACAGTTAACTACGAACTGCCAACACCGTATTCAAATCACAGGTGTAAGCTACAGCCAAAGGTACCTGAGTTCGTTTGACGCATTCGGTGACGCGTGCTTACCCCTCAATAGATTGTTGCCTATGTGAGTGCCGTATGTCACTTTATGGAGCCACACTTTACATTCACGCCTTAGGCGCTAGATGTTCAAAGGGTATAGTTCAGATACACAAGGCTTTATTGGCGCTTTGCTTGTGTTCATTGTTGGTGCTATGCTGTGTGCTTAAGAGGATATTGTTGTACCTGTTGGTACCTGTTTTCATTGGGCATGTCTCACTCACAAAGAACGATGACCCACTATAGGCCTTGTTTCTACATAACATAACATCATACCTGTAATCCCCGAAGGGTTAGTGCAGAGGTGTACCTAATAGTACCCCCATATTTCGCCAGTTATGTTTAAGTCCCATGTAATAGGGGGCGAGCCTTTTGTAATCAACTGGGCACCAATCCAGACTCCGTAGCAGGTACTGAGAAAACCCAATAATATTATTCCTGACCCGGGAATCGAACCTAGGACCTCATGCTCAGCAATCGCGATTGCGAACACTAGACCAAGGAGGGTGTTAGTTGAGGCGGAGATTTCTATAAACGCAGGCTTCTATTTAGAAAAACAGCGTCGTAAAATTACAATTTTTTTATAACAATGTAGAGGCCAGTCCACTCAGTAGCCGGTATCTACTTTTGTATATCTTTGACAGTCGTTACGAGTAGACGGAAGAAAGTCTGACAAAGGGATCGAGTTACCTAGTAACTGAGTTCTGAAAACCAGATGCAGAGTCACTCCATGTAATATACAGGGTGAATTTTTCAAGTTCGCGTGAATGGCTAAATCCGAAACTATCAGGAATAGCGAAAATTGCTCAAAAGAGTTCCGGGTCCGATTTTGACAAAAACTAAAACTGCATCATTGGATTTTTGAAAAATCAATATTTCTAGCCAGGTATCGAACACGTTGATTTTGGAAAAAAAAGTCATGCTGTATTTTTGAACTATTCGAGTCGTCGCTATTAAGTATCAAATTTTGGGAAGTAATGACACCCTACTAGAATAATCAATTCCTGTACACAATTATTCAGCTGCATCCTGTTACAAACAAAGTAAAAATGATGATTTAGAAGTCACTACATGTTTCGACGACAAATCAGTCACTTCATCATGATTATCTTCAAAAAATGGTATCAGTCTCGATATTCTTAGTAACATCATTTCAAAAGAGAATTCAAGTAAATACTGTCCTAATATGTCAAAGGGCTTACAAGCTCCTTTGAATAATGATAAGGCACTTAGTTCTCTCATTTCCCCTTACGACGTCGCTGTAAGAGAAAACAGGCACGCTGTACGGTATTCTTGCTTAATCATGCTGAAAAAGTACTGCAGGAGTATAACCAATGCTTCGCTTGGTATCAGCCTGCAGACAAGAGCCAAAGATTACCAGAAGGTTCACAGTCTAATCATCATCTGCCTATCCCTTTCCCAAATTTTAGAGAGACTGCCTATCTGACCTCCACAACCCAGTTAGTACTGGGTAATACAGTACCCCTTGGTAAGACTTGTTGTCAGACTTTTGGGCCACTGATTTCCTATCTACAAATGGCAGCCGGGACCAACAGCTGAACGTGCTTTCCGAGGCACGGAGGAAACTTGGTAGGTAATGATGGTCATCCGCAGACCGACCTTGGAAAACGTGGCTTAACCTTGAAGATCGATCCGTATGGCTGTTATTATTTAGCCACGAGCTTCTCAAGGTTCACTGCTGAAGTGAGCAAAAAATTATCTTTCGAATACCCGCTACTTTTTTATGTATCCATGCTACATCAACATCTACCGCATCACGTGGTAAAATCAGCAGGAGACTGAAAGCTTTCCAATACCTACCAAACATTTTTTTTTTTGTACTAAATGGGCTTACTCTTGACCTCAATCTAGTCCTGAGGACAGAGACGAGGTCGACGATGGAACGAGCTAACCCAAAAGAAGCCTATTAGCCTATTTTCTAAGCACGGTTGAAGATTCTCCACAACAGTTACTCTGAGAAGTCGAGCTTTTCTCGATCTTGATCTTTAAGGTCTTTAGCATAATGTGTGCAGGTTGCAAAGCAGATGAATAAATACCACCTACTGTCTTAGGTTAGCAAATCTAAGGTATTTTCAGATGGTTTTGTATTTCTTATTTTCTCTGGCAGCTACTGCACCAATGAACTCGTATTATGGTAAAAAAGTATTAGTAAATCTAGAAGGCGGACATAAAGGTAGTATCTTGACTGTATCGTTGGTCTAGTCGTCAACAGCGCGACTACTGAGCATGACTGGATTCGATTCCCGGGTCCGGTAAAGTATTATTGGGTTTTTCCATCATGAGTTTCTCAATAGCAGCGACGGGGTCTAGATTTATGCCCGGTTGATGGCAATAGGCTCGTCCCCTATTACATGGAACTTAACTGGTGAAATGTGGATGTACTATTAGGTACACCCCTGCCTAACCCTATGGGGATTACAGAAGTGATTTTATGTATGTATGTATCTTGACAACATCCTTTGAAATGTAGAACTAATCTATTATTATTCCATTAGGCACCTTACTACATGAACCGAATCTTCTGCAAGCAACTTCACCTATTTGAATTTCAAACTAACTATAAAATAACATGTCGAGAACACGCTTTATACACGTGCTTATGTATTTGATCCCGGGTGCATGGCAGCTAAATCGATACTAAAGATGAATAAGTGCACCCGTTCTCTTTGTCTAGATAAAATAATGGGTTTCTTATATCGGGCTCTTTTGTTTTAAGGTAAGAAGCTTGAGCATTTTTAAAGGTAGGGTTGTGTTTGCACATTAAAGAAGGCAGTATTTACGTACTTATATACATAAGACCTGTCCTTTTTCCCGTGGGGTAGGCAGAAACCACAGAACACTACCTGCTACGATCCTTTTTTTTTTTTTTTGGATTCGAAATCGTCAATTGACCCCCCCACTCTGGGCGGAGCGGAAGGGAGTGTCAGACTTGTACTGACTAAAACCCATCCATGTTTCTTCTTTGCCCTTTGTGTTCCAGGGCAACGGTATCTCTTTCGAACAGTCCCGCAGCCCTGGCAGGCATCCGCCCTTGCAGACCCTTACATCGTTGCTGACATCTCTTTGAGGCGCGCGTGGAACACGAACACGCCGTCGACACGGCCTGTCGTCATAAGACGGCCGGACGGCGAGCTAGCCCATAGCTCGCCGTCCATAGGCCCGCGCCTACGGTGGCCGGGAGCCGCCACGTGACCCCTGACGCCCAGGGACGCCCAGGCCTGCTACGATCCTTACATACTCCTTTTGCCACGACCACGTTCCTCCACCTGGTCTCCACGCACGCCGGTTGCGAGTACTACGCACCTTACCTTTTGGGGTGGTTTGAACCCTTTATTAGTATTGTGGAAGTGATAGAAAGAAGTATAGTTTGTTTCTTTTGCTGAATAAACATGTAACAATGGGCACCGCTGCGTTGGAAGGCCTCCCACTAGGTGGACCGATGACCTCGTAAAGGTTGCAGGGATCCGCTGGATGCGAGACGCACGGGACCGGTCAATGTGGCGACACTTGGGGGAGGCCTATGTCCAGCAGTGGACGTCTTTCGGCTGAAATGATGATGATGATGATGATGAATGGGCACCAAAATGACTGTACTGATCCACCGGTTCTTAAAATGTTTTCATTCACCCTTTCCTTCTATTTTAAATGAAATCCTTATCTGAAGTCAATGGTACACAATAAAAACAAGAAATTTAATACACAAAATATTTGACAAACAAACAGAACCACAAAGCAAGACCAACGCTCCCACAGACTACGACAAAGAACCTTAAAATCCTGCTCAAACAGAACTTATACATTTGATATAATAAAACCAAACAAAGCAAAAGTCCTAGATTGAAACTTATAACTGACGAACCCATTCCAGCTGTATAAAATGCTGCTTAAAATTCTGAATTAAAATAAGGCGACAAAAGAATTGTGAATGAAAAAGTAGCAGTTTTGTATCTCTATAACCCGTTTTAGTCAAGCCTCATGAATAAGACACGAAGGGTGCTAGTTTCCCAGGGAATTGAGTCGAGGATATCATTTATGATAATTTTTGGCGTCAGGATTTTCAGGAGCGAGAATTGTGAATATTTTTTGGAATTATTATGTACGGCGTGTTCCTAGATGAGTGCTGATATTATGCAACTTCATATTTTCTTAAGTTCTGGGACATGTTAATGAAATGCAGCTTTTCCTGCATACAAGAAAATATTGTACATTTTCTCAATTTTCTCATGACGTACTTACCTCCTTATTTTGCTTCAGCCACTCTATATGCATATTAATTGGATACCTACTCCATCTTTTACGAAAAGATGTGATATTTTCACAATATTTTTCATTTTTCTTCTTTTTAACCGTCAATTTTGGATCGTGACGCAGTAATTGAATTATTTGAAACAATAGATAGATTAATGTGTGACAGGATCGTGCTTTTGCAAAGAACACGCTGAATATTAAGGTGTGTTGTACCCTTCCGTCATTGTTGAGTGTTAAATAACTGACTGGCTCGTATGTCTAGTGGTCGCAAGCGCGACTGCTGAGCATGAGGTCCTGGGTTCGATTCCCGGGTCGGGCAAAGTGTTATTGGGTTTTTCCATCAAGAATTTCTCAGTAGCAGCCACGGAGTCTGAATTTCTGCCCAGTTGATGGCAATAAGCTAGGCATAACTGGCGAAAGTGTACTATTAGGTACACCTCTGCCTGAGCTTTCGGGGATTACAGGCATGATGTTATATACGTTATGTTGTTTTGGCTGTACTTATTTCACCGATATTTTGTAAGAACGGTAAAATTATTTATTACATCTAAAATCAATTCTGTACAAAGTTAAAGCCCTAATAACTCAAAAGCAAAGAATTATAAAAAGAAACGCTAAAGAATAGAATTTATTCGCGACCTAATTTTTTTTTTTCTCTACCATGTTTCAATCATGACACGAATACAATAGACAAAGAACAATGGTGATACCTATCGTACCTACCTAATTGCTTGGCCACAAGTTTCACGTTTAGGCGACATGCGTGTTGCGACAACGACTACTGAGAAAATAATTGAATGGAATTATTAAGGGGGAAACGCCAGGGTAGCCGTATGTCTAACAAAATATGATTTGCAATCGTAACACGTATGTAGTTACAGAATTATAATCATTAAAATCATCAGTACAACCCTCTAAGTTCATTTAACCCCATTGTATGACATTTTCATGAAATAGTGATTGAAGGGGATTTAATGAACTTCTTTAGGGGGTTGTACTGATGATTTTAATGATTATAATTCTGTAACTACATACATGTTACTTACGCGACCATTTTTCATCAACATACAACCTGAAACAGACTAAAAATATAAGAAAATTTGAATTTTGCGGGCTACCCTGGCGTTTCCACCTTAAGGTGACAAGTCACAGCGACAAAGCGACTTGCAAGGAGACCTATACAAACAAATGACACGCGTTCGTGTCGCTTCACGCAAGGCCGTGAAATAGGTCTAAAAAAGCTTTAAAATCTTGCTCGACCCAATAATAAAATCCCTCCTTACAAAATACAAGGAATTTTAATTCTACAGAGTACGCATTAAAGACGGTATTATTTTAGGCCTGCTGGTAATTAGTGGCTCGGTAAAGACTTGAAGGGTGCGTAATGTTTTTGTAGGTATCCCTTGAAACCCTGAAAACACGCTTTTGCTCTCAAAGGTTGCTTCCAACAAAATGGAGTGCTAATTTGTTACACATTATGTACAAAATATGTCTGACGTATGTTTTAATGGGTAGGACAAACTAGGTCAAATTAAAGCCTTCTAATGTACCTGGCTTATGTATATTACCTTCCTATGTATTCTGATGGATGTCTGGTTTTTACTTATACATGGAGACAGGAACTTTATTACTTACTATCTTATGCCCGCGACTTCGCCCACGTGAACTTCGGTAATGTCTCACGAGATCGTACTACCGGGATAAAAGTATCATATGTATTAATCCAGATTATAAACCATCTGTGTGCCAAATTTCATCCAAATCCGGTCAGCAGTTTTTGCATGAAAGAATAACAAACTTACATGCATCCTCACAAACTTTCGCAATTATAATGTTAGTAGGACTTATTTATATAAATTTTGTAGATTATTTTCGCTTTAGGATTTTTATAAATTACTTTAAATAACAAAAGTGCTTTTACGGGAAAATAAGATCGGTTCTGTGTGTGAAAGTAAGAAATACCCTCGTCGTTCGCCAGCTGATTACTTTAGCAAAAGAAAATAAATTAAATTATTTGTTTTTCCGCATAAATAAAGCACGTGCACTCGTAATCACAGTATTTGATTTGATTTGTGATGTGTCAAATATAAATACGTCATGATTTAAATTTGACACATCATTGTTATCAAAACTAAGAGAAAGGAGTCAATGATGCCGTGACGTCTGACAGGGGAGAATGGAAGAAGTAAACGTGTTGCGCCGATCCCAAGTAGGATGAGACAGGGGCAGGAAGATGCAGATTGTTACCAAGGCTTTTCAACACATTTATTGACATGGAACATTTTTAACCCTTCTATCCAGTATACCTATTAACAGGATATCCTGTTTCTATCATCCTGTCAACCGATGTACGAAACGTATCACAGATGTGAGGACATGACATATGCCTTGAGGCAATTAATTTCGCATCCGACAATATTGGAATCTGATGCTCGATGCGAATTGGCTAATAATAGGGATAAATGTTGATTGAGAGATTGATGGCACCAATCTTCGTATGGTTCTGGAGTTGCTGTGTTTGATGACGGTGTGTGGTGAAGATGAGATTTTGTTGACGAAATTTCAGTGAAAAACGAGACACTGCAAGATGAGAGACTCATAATTTACTATGTAGTTTTCTTCTTTATCGTGTGGTTAGTGTCTAACTTGGTGTCAGAGTTTTTATGCCGCCCATGGGCCTCTGACTTGGCTTTATATGCCGTCAAGAAATATCTGTCAGGCGCGCTGGTTTACTCACGATGTTTTCCTTCACTGAAGCAAGTCATAATTATACAATTCGCACATGAATCCGAAAAATCAGAGGTGCGTACCTTGAGTTCGAACTTGAGACCTATGACTTAGCATTCCGACGGTCACACCACTGGGCTACCACTGCTAATGTGTACACATTTATTTAGGATGTTTTTAAAAAAGGTTGATGATCGATTTTAACTTAGATATTATGATTTCGTAGACTAAATTACAATTATTCTGAATTTTGATGAATAAACGGAAATCGAAGAAAAATCGTAGTCATTCCACGATTTAAGTTTATTCGCCAAAATGTTGAATTATTGTGAACTTGATTCATGAATAAATGATTTCACTTTTGTAACATAACAATACCTAAAAGGACCGTTTCAATAAATTTTGCTCAGAAAATATTTTACTGCTAAAATCAAGTTCCGAGAAAATTATATTAATTTAAAAAAGTTGGTAACGTAATTACATACAAGGACACTAATTTTGAGGTGATTTAGAAACTTGTTGAATAATTTATTTTCTCGTATTGTGGACCACACCTTTATCCCGCGACCTTATGTAAGCGACCGATCGTGCGAATAATTATGCTATCATCACGTTCATATGTCACTCGTTCATTATGCTCATCATGCGTGGTCGTTTTGTTCGGAAAACTGGAAGGTACCATCTGTCAGCGCGACGAAGAGTGCGGATGCACGAATTTTAACGTATTGTATCGTAAATGCTAACTTCGTTGTGAGTCTTGTGCTGTTGTGGCCTAAAGTTCGCTCTATCAAAATTAGTTCGTCGTACGCACGGTACAGGCACTTTTTGAATTCCAGTACACTCATGTTTCATGAACCAAATTAATGCAACACTCGGGTGTTCGCGCGACGATGGCTTTGGTTAGGTCGCGGCCTAAAGCAACGGGTTTTATTTTCACATTTATTCATGCCATGACACTCTAAGACCGTTGATGTTAAAAATCCGTCTTACTTAAGTTAGTAAAGTTTGTGAGGGTCTGTGGATGTTTGTTCCTCTTTCACGCAAAACCGCACACCTTACACACACTTGGCACACCTTATAACCTGGATTAACATTTAGGATACTTTTTATCCCGATAGTACGATCCGTGGGATAATTAGCGAACTCGGCGCGGGCGAAACCGTGAGCATAAGCTAGTATAATAATTATAATGTAAACAAAGCCGTGATATCTTTTTTCCTTATACACTGTTTTCATTAAGTATCAAATGTTCTTTCAACGAGTATATGATTTTAAGGAGAAAAGAATTAAGTTGGCTTCAAAAGCTACCAAATTAAGTAAAAGTACTTGAAAGTATTTATTACGTTAATTATCACGTACGCGAACTTGTAGCAAAATTCGGCTGATGAAAATAATATATGTTACAAACGAATACAGTTATTTCAAGCATGATGAATTTAATATCGCTTGTTTAATAAATACGTGTGTTGAATAAATATTAAGTGTACTTTTAAATTTGACATGGACATGGGATTCATGACTTTTTGAGACACGACTGCCGCATGCCAGATAAACTTTGGGCTAAAAAAGCACGAAACTGGTGCCCTGAAACAGTAAGGCGGAGGTAAGGCAGAGTCGCGGTTCCGAGAAATGGAAGAAGTGGAGGGAGGCCTTTGCCCAGGAGTGGGACAGAGCAGGCAAGCAAAAAAAAAAGTGTTAAAACTACTACAAAGCATAAACATAATCGGCTTACAACGTAATAATGTATGTCAGATCCGGTCATTGTCACGGACATAAAAAATGAATCGCAAGCGCGCAAGTGATGACATCACGAAACCTACTGGCAAGTCTACCAACACCGCAGCGTGCTTCTACAGAGCCCTGATGCTTACACTTCGAGACGAGGACGACATTGAGCGTCTGATCGCAGTGGAGTTGAGACGTCTTGGAACTGTACCCGATTCATTGTGCCCCGTGTTATTGTGTTAAATTGTAATTTCAAGTAATTTGTTAGTTTAATAAAACAGTGTGTCGCACCCAGTGTATTTTTATTGCACGAAACCCATCGTCTGCCCACATGATGTACGAACCTAACCGACATGTATATAATGTACTGAATACGTGGTAACCGTTTGTGTGTCCCTTGCAGTAGCGAAGGGTCAATTTTTATAAGAGGTAAGCCGGAGTATAATAATCTAGATATCTTTAATGTGATTTTATTGTTTGTCTATGAAATACTGACTGTGCCAGTTTTCAAAGGGAAGCCGGTAGGAATCGAGTTGTATGGAACCTTCGCCACTGGTCCCTTGCACCCTATATACATACCTACGTCTTTACCTACCTACATTTTTATCCGACTCAAAGCCCAAAGGATTAAAAAAGAAAATTATCTTGATCGAGTCTAACCTTGGTCTAATCGTGAACTTATCCAAAGCTAAGAGGTTTTTTTAGGAAAAGCGTTTTTAGGCTTTCTTAACTGATTTGCCGTTCCAATGATAATTTGGTAAGGAGTAAGAAGCGACCTCCTTCTAATCAAGATGAGACTAAGTATATAAACATTTTTGTTTTCAAGGCTATGTGATCCGATGGTAGATAGATATAGGGCCGCTTCTTCAGAATTTAATTAGTAGGTTAATAACGTTTTGTATTTTAATTTTCGATATTGTTTTTGTGATGTTATTGGCTTTTGCCCGCGGCTACGCTCGTTTTTGTCGGAAATTATCTTGTAGGAAATTTTTAAATATAGCATATGAAATTTGGGAATAATTCAGGGTCCTATTTAGTAAAATAATTTTTAGAACCGCATCAGTAGTTTCGGATATTATATGGTAAAATTTGTAAGTCCGGATGTAGGGATCTACTTAAAACTCTTTAAGTTTTTCATTTCATTCCGCCAAATTTTTTTTTTGTTAAAATTTAACTTAATTTTTGTTTTGTTGACAAGCCCACATCCGCAAAATATCAAAAAATGTAATATAATATTATATTGATCATTCATTCGATCGCATGGAAATTCTTTGATGCTTAACGCAAAGGCGCTTGATCCCATAAAACTTTGTAAATAAAACCATCAGTTGCTATGTCATTAAAATACATTTAAATTTTCTATTGTCATTATTAAGTATCAAGTCAAAAACGCTTAACAATTAATTATCAGATTAATAATAATTTTATTGCAAAATACTAGTAACACAGATAATATAATACTGCGTACTAGTACTTACAAAAATAATACTATCAAATATTAACATTAAAATTACACTCACTGTCACCAAAACCAACCACCTTAATCCGCCTTCAGAAACTAATTTAGAACTACGTATGCTGAGTCCGACCCTCAATTATTCGAGGCGCACATCCCACCTGCTTATTAGCACTGAGGCATAAAAAGTACCGCATTGCGCCACCATTACGGAAAGCTCATGTTCTATTCAGTACACATACCTAATACAAATTAAAGTTATCTTATGTTATATTAATAACGTAGGCTCCGTGTAGCACAAACTCCTGCTAGCTTTGGGTTTTAATTTTAAATTTTTTGTAGATGGGTCCTTTTTCTTGTTCAAATGTGTATTTTTGACCGATAATTGGTTGCGTCTTTAGTTTCAATTAATATGGTGGATGACAGCGATGCGGAGGAGTACTTTGATGCCTAGGTGTGTTCTATTGTCGTCGTTGTATGTAATTAGTAATAGGTACGTAGGTTACTTTTATTTATTTTAATGTAAGTACATCATCATCATCATCATATTAGCCGAAAGACATCCACTACTGCACATAGGCCTCCCCCAAGTGTCGCCATATTGACCGGTCTCGTGCGACTCGCATCCAGCGGATCCCTGCAACCTTCATCAGGTCATCGGTGCACCTAGGAGGAGGCCTTCTAACGCAACGTCTTCCGGTTCGCGGTTGCCACTCTAGAACTTTTCGGCCCCATCGGCCATCCGTTCTGCGAGCAATGTGCCCTGCCCACTGCCATTTAAGTTTGGCAATTCCTCGGGCAATTCTATTGGTAACCTTGCCAGTACATAGTGATGAATAATAAAAGAAATAACAATAAAAGTAGTAGGCTAATTTTAAATCACATGAATAGCAGAAGCACATTCAAAAAAAGAAAGAAACCACTCACAGGATGCTGAGCGACTAGAACAGATCGTGCTGGAACAACGTACTGAAGAGGCCTAGTCTACAACAAAGTAAGTAGGACCTAGAAATGTTCCAGGTGTATGATGATGAGCCGTATTTATTCTAAAAACTTGCTCAACAAAGTTTTCTTTCGTGACGAAAAAAGATAAAAAAGAAAAACTAGGTAAATTACAAGCCACGACGAAATAAAAAAGATAGTATAAAAAAAACTGAGGCAAGTTGTTAGAGAAGTAATAGCATACACAGCCACCCACTCATTCCATATTTAACAGGCCAAGAAACAACCAAGTAATTTACTCCAAGCCTTCACAATCTTGCAAGCAACTAAAGAAGAGAAAACACAAAGAAATCTCAACCTAAACCAAGACATAATAAGTAATTATGCTAGCAACCTCATTAGCTTACACTATCTCTAATCCAGGGCTTAGTAGACGAGTAACTTAATACAGAGATAACCAGTTCACAGCTTAACATGGAACAAAATAGGACTTTGCTGGGGAATAATTTTATTCTGGCCGGGTCTAACTTCAGGTCAGTTTGAATGTGGGCGTAAAAAACTCTTTATAATTGTTGCGTTTTTGCAGCATGCGCTCTGTTTTATTTAAAGTTTAACTTTTTAGAGTAAATATGGAGTGTAAATTGTAAATGACTGCCTCGTTGGTCTAGCGGTCGCAAGCGTGAGCGCTGAGCAAGAGGTCCTGGGTTTGATTCCCGGGTCGGGAAAATTGTTATTGGGTTTTTCCATCGGCAATTTCTCTGTATCAGCCACTGAGTCTGATTCATGCCCAGTTGACGCCAATAGGCGCGCCCCCTATTATAACTTCAAATGACTAGAAAAAGATTAAAAAGAAAAGAATTTAAATAAATCTAAGGCCTAAATATTTGCAAAATATATCATTCACGTTGTGTTAATAACTTAAACATCATTCTAACAATAGGACATAATCTAAACGTAGAAATGCCTCTCTAACATTGTCTTAAACTCAAGATGCAATATCTTATTTACCGACAAGTTCTGCTGAACGCTGTAACTAACTTAATATCCTTGTTACACTGCCAATTTTCTGCATGAAAACCCTAACCGACAGAGTAAACTGGACACCTTGAAGCTCCATAACCTTTGATTTCCTGTTATTAACTAGGTTAAATACGGTAACTGTGCCTTAATTAGCCCGTAACTAACTGAACTTTAATCCTAGCGTACTAAAGTTCAGTTCACTTTGTAGCTAACTCACGTAGACAGATAACCGTGTGGATAAGCTGAACAGTTTAGAACAAAACAGTTGTGTTGTTCGCGAATTGTAATTGGGGTTGTGTTGCACCCCAATTATTTAGTGAGCCAATTGTTTGGGGCTAAAGAAACTAAGAATAACATCACACCTGTTATCCTCAAAGTGTTAGGGAGAAGTGTACCTAGTATTGCATCCACTTTTCGTTAGTTATGTTTAAGTCCCATGTAATAGGGGGCGAGCCTATTGCCATCAACCTGGCATAAATCCAGACTCCGTGGCTGATACTGAAAAATTCCTGAGCGAAAAATCCAATGACTCCTTGCCCGACCCAGGAATCGAACCCAAGATCACATGCTCAGAAGTCGCGGTTGCGACCAAACTAGACCATAGAGGCAGAAACTAAGAATACTTTTTGACTATCAATTAAAAGGGTATAGAACCGAAGTGACATAGTTTCAATTGTTCATCTATCCATAACATAAATGCGTCTGTGTCTACATCTCTAATTCTACTTTCCTCTCGCAGGTCTGCTGGAAGAGATTTCTCATGAAATAAGCAGTACCTTTGTGCTCTTCCATCTTTATGTTATGTCTTTTTAAGTATTTGTGTGTACATAAATAAATAAATAAAATAAATAAATCAGCCATTTATGAGTAGGGATCACTTACATAAACAAAAAATGTGAACAGAAATGGTAAAGTGACGCGTTGCTGAGATATTCTCAGACATTTTTCTATCAAGTCAGCGAAAGCCATACATGAGAAATTGTCTTAGTTCAGATTAGCCTGTACGCAGAATTGGTTTCAGACGCTCTGGTTGTGAGAAAAGCTTTTTGGCTTAACTTATAAGAACCCTAAATTCAGTATTGAA
Source organism: Noctua comes (assembly GCA_963082995.1). Lineage (NCBI taxonomy): Eukaryota > Metazoa > Arthropoda > Insecta > Lepidoptera > Noctuidae > Noctua > Noctua comes. The sequence goes on along the minus strand of OY720279.1, from coordinate 14,903,533 downwards.
CTCCAGTAAGCTCACTTGATTGATTGGACCTTATACCTAATGACTCTCTGAATTCGAAGTCGGGCAATGAAACCAGAAAAATTAACTGTTTCACTTACTGACTCTTGCTAAATAATAACAGACGCTCGGATTGATCTTTAATTTAAGCCGTGCTTGCCTAGGTTGGTCTGTGGATGGGTGACCACACATTACATTCCAAGTTTCCTCCGTCCCTCGGAAAGAACTTTAAGCCGTTGGTCCCGGCTGTCATTTGTTGATCTTTGACAGTCGTTACAGGTAGTCAGTGGCCCAAAAAGTCTGACAACCAGTCTTACCAAGGGATATCGTATTACCTAGTACTCACTGGGTTGTGGAGGTCAGATAGACAGTCGCTCCATGTAAAATACTGGTATTCAGCTGCATCCTGTTAGACTGGAAGCCGACCCTAACATAGTTGGGAAAAGGCTATGCAGATGATGATGACCTTCTAACTCTCAGAGAAAAGCTGACCTTAACCTTATTCTTATAAAACATAAATCCTTTGTGGATCATCGTAATAACGAGGCTGTAATTAGCTAATTCCTTGTGCCAGCATCAATAACAAGCCCATCAGTTATCTGACAGCACATCAAGCGAACCCTCAACTTAGTAGCTGACTCACGTACCGCGGATTCCGGTCGAACAAAAGTGTTTAGAACAACGGCTGTATAGAGGTTATATAACGGGTGATTATAGCAGTGCCTACGAGTTTTCAATGGAAGGTATTGGCCTTCATATTGTGTTGGAATTGAAAATCCTTCTATTGTTGAAAGCTCCATTTTGGAGACACGTCAAATTTTTCGTGTCTGTGGCGGGCTCCAAAATGGATCATAGTCATAGTCATAGTCATTTATTCATTAACAAGTAATTTGTATCTGAATTTAAACACAAAAATTACACAATTACAGTACATACACTAAAATAAATTACATTTTAATGTCATGAACTACATCAACAATTTTAAAATAATGACTTCACATTTCATCAATATATTTCGACACACAATATGGCCACCTTAAAATTTAAAATAATAACAATAAAATAATTAACCAAAGATAAATGTGCATAAATTGAGATAAGTAATTAAAAATAACAATATTAAATTTATAGTTACGTCAATAAATCAGAATTAAAAAAATCTAAATTACAATTCAATACTATTACAGTTCTTCTACCGCATACAGACACTTATTTAATAGGGTTTCCTTTAGTTTAATTTTGAAGTTACTACTATAGTCCTTGGTACTAGAGCCCTTGGTCTCTGCCTTATTTTTTGAAGTAAATTGCTTATGAAAACTGTATCTATCTCGCTCAAACTTGCACAGAGTCTAGCAGTCAGAACAAGAAAGATTTATTGTCTCTGTCAATTATTTGACGAGCTATACATAACCAGTTTATGCGAATCTCTCATTGTACGAGAAATCTATGCAAAGCGAGGTGTGTACTATAAGGCACGCCTCTGCCTTACGCTTGGAGGATTTTAGGCGTGATATTTAGATTACTTTTGACTGGTTTCATCCTTTGTTTTAATTTAGAAAGATGTTTTTTGTTTATTTGCATAATAAAACATCACGCTTAGAATCCATGAAAAACTTAATATACTCACTTACACACATACGTCGATTAAATATGCAAAATTATAGCCTTTATTTGTAGTAATACAATACAATTTAGGTAAAATTTGGAGCTCCTGGAAACTAGATATCCAAATGGAACCACTGTTACCCACTGAATTATACCGCAGAAGCTAAAGATTTTATGCTACATAATCTACATTAATTGTAACCAAAATAATTTACAACAAATTAGCAGAGATTTTAGAATTTAACCTCGATATAATCTTTAACAACCATAACGACGCGTAAACGAAATTCCTTAACAAACGAAGTAGCTGATCCAGCAAAAGAGACGGCCGAAAAATGTTTAGAAGAACAGCAAGTACCATCGGAGCATTTTATTTCCACCCCAGTACACGTTGTAGGTACATTGTAGGCGACAAACGACACTTCCCAGCCAGTTTTGAAGGCAGTAAACAATTTGTAAAGTTTACACAGTTCAAGCTTTCACTGTGGGCACGCCTTGGGCGTACATAAACTTTGTTTTGAAAATGAAACCGGATGGGGCACTTAGAGAAAGCGCCTTACGACTCCCAGATCGATATTTTGTAAGTTATATGTTAGTTGGGTATTTTTAAATGGGGTTGTGCCGCATAAGTGCTGTTTTGCAATATGTATGGAAGTAGTTTCAAAGTATTATGGATGTTGAAGACAGCAAGTAAAGCTCTTGTACGTAGTGCGTAGATACTTATATGTACTTTGTTGTTGAGTTCTTGAAAGTAGGTGAGTAGGATTGAGACTTTGTGTTCAGGCGGCATCTATGCGTTGCGTATTTACTTTCGTTGTTTTCTTTTTAATTTTTATTGATATCCAGTCTGGAAAGCAAATTATTTCCTTTATTCATTCTTTCTCTTATCTAATACATTTTTAAATATTTTCAAAAACAAAAGTAAATAAAACATTTAAAAAAATAGATGGCCCATCGGCATCAGGAACAAAGGCCAGGCTGCCGGTGGTCAGGGCTCCAAAAAATAATAATTATTATTATCTTCCCAAAAGGTATCGTATTACCCAGTACTTACTGGGTTGTGGAGGTCAGATGGCAGTCGCTCCATGTAAAATACTGGCATTCAGCTGCATCCGGTTAGACTGGAAGTCGACCCCAACATGGTTGGGGAAAGGCTAGGCAGATGATGATATGGAATGCAAATAAAGATAAGAATATGAATAAAATGGTAATTTCTTTTCTACATTTTTAACAGAAAATATGGCTAAGATATTGTCTTGTTCTTTAAGCAGCAGTAAACATCTTATTGGATATTTATTTGGTTATAATTTTATGCCAAACATTAAAAGGTAGGAATAACGGTTCCATTGGATTCTTTGTAATAAAAACAGTGGTTAATTACAAGAAAGTTTTTCTTCAAACGATTGAAGGCGAAACGCATCCGTTTTAGCTAAGATAAATTATCTCTTCTCCCAAAATATTAGAAGGATATTTATCACTGAAAGACTTCAGACACGTCTGCTAATTCAACAAAGCCTGCATACATGAAACACGAACACTCACGAACTCTGCCGATGTCTCACTCACTCTAAAATTCAAATGTACCTCGGATATTCATGACTCGCATTCAATTACAATTCGGTACATTACAGTTTCCACAGATTTAGTCTAGACTTACCTTTGTGGTGTGTGAAAGCCTAGGTCTTAGCAATATGTCTTGGTAATTGTATGACCTGACTGGGTTATAGCTAGGTTCTAGGAAAAAAGTACCTTATTGCGTAGATTTTACGTAACTACTCTAAGTAGAGGATAGTTCGGCTAAATGTCATAAAATGATCCTTTGAATGTATTGACTGAGGCGATGCCTTCAATATGAGATTTCAAACACACATACATACTCACGCCTTTTTCCCTTGGGAGTAGCAGAAAGCACAGAACGTCACCTGCTACGATCCTTACACACTCCTTCTGCCTCATCCACGTTCATACATCTGGTCATACACACACGCCGCGCCGGTTGCGAGTACTACGCACCTTACCTTTCTGAAGAACCTCATCAATAAGGTCATTTAAGATTTCATGTGTACTAAAATTATGTTCATAAATGTTATGAAGCTAATAAATGCACAGTATTTTGTTTTCTTTGTAGCAAAATCTAAAACCATTGAGTGCTTGAATGCGAAGTGCAGCACCGACCTCCTACGCAATTCTACACTTCGTTCCATTGTATAATAGATCTATTTGTTCCTTACATAGGTTTTACATTTCTGTACATTTCTTAGATAAGTATAATTATATGCTTCTTGAATTGTTTCGAGTCGCTTCTCTTCGAAATATTTTACATTCTTATGGATAGTGGAGCGCCAAGATGACCTTTGTGAAGCTAGCCTCTCCCAACCTGCAGGATGTATAGCACAAGCGTTAAGATGTCAACGCCAAATACGTAAAGAAAGACCAAAGCCCTCCTATACCTATACCTTTAAATCTGCAGGCCAACATTATTGCTCTAGTTGTGACCGGGTATTGAAAACTAAATTCGGTCTAGCAAGTCATATACACATGACAGGAAATAATTTTAGTTTTTTTAAGGGTTATCGTTATCGAAATCGATAAGGAGGACTATTATATATATATACTTATTCTAGTTTGTTAGTTTTACATTTGAATTGGTTATTGTGTGTTTTGTAAGGACCGCTCTGGCGGTGAAAGCCTTCATTTCTCTCCATTTAATTCTACCACTTGCCAGTCTGTTCCAGGTAGTTCCAGCCGTGGCAACTAAGTCATCGCTCCATCTTTTGAATGGCCTACCTTTTCTCCTTTTCTTGTGCATAGGGTACCATCATCATCATCATCATTTCAGCCGAAAGACGTCCACTGCTGGACATAGGCCTCCCCCAAGTGTCGCCACATTGACCGGTCCCGTGCGTCTCGCATCCAGCGGATCCCTGCAACCTTTACAAAGTCATCGGTCCACCTAGTGGGAGGCCTTCCAACGCAGCGTCTTCCGGTCCGCGGTCGCCACTCCAGAACTTTTCGGCCCCATCGGCCATCCGTTCTGCGAGCAATGTGCCCTGCCCACTGCCACTTAAGTTTGGCTATTCTTCGGGCTACGTCGGTAACCTTGGTTCTCTTGCGGATGTCCTCATTTCTGATTTGATCACGCAAGGAAACTCCGAGCATAGCCCTCTCCATTGCCCTTTGGGTGACTTTCAGCCTTCTGATGAAAGATTTACAACAAAGAAAATGTATTGGATAAAAATAAACGATAATATATTTATACTCACAAATCTCCTATCATTCTTAGTAGTACTTATAACTCCGACGCATGTTTTTAAGTTACAACAACACAAGAATTGAAATAGCCAACAAAACACTACCTAACAAAGGACATTTTTCGGCGTCCATACATCGTTTGTCTAAGAACCAACAGAGACGTGAATTTACTTTCTGTGTTCTAAATAATGCATTAATTCGATTGAAACTAGATATAAATCACAGACACTTCTGAGAATCGTAAAAAAATACAAAACACTTTCGGTATTTTAGGTTATAATTAGGCCAATATAATAACAATAATTGCGAGTGACAAAATGACGAGACTGCCATTCTGTCATTACTATCAAATGTCAAAGTGTCATCTGTCAATTCATCGACTGCCAGCGTCGAGTTGCTCGTTTATTCAATTTAATTCAAAAAAGTAATGGCACCCACACCGGGGAATAAGACAGAAGGAAGTGAATTACTTTTTAAAATGTTTTCGCAACGATGAAGTGTCCGTTCTATTGTAATAATTGTAATGTAAATTATAAAAAGAACTAGTAATAATTGTAAAGGTTTCATACGTGTTGATACATATGCCATTTTTTACAATGTCCTTTCAGCACAACGTCAACCTCTATTAAGAACAGTAACTAACAAACAAAAAGCCTTCATAAGAAATAATAGGAGCATTTCGCACAAAGCTCAGGTCCCTGGTCCGCCCCCCTTATTAGCCGGAACCCAGCGTCACAAAGAGTTGCGAGGCCACGGCCTTATAAATATGTAAGACCTCTGGACTGAAGTCAAAAGCATGTTGCTTATTTACATAATATATTATTATCAATATTCGTAGGAAAATGTATAGACGAGTGAACTGAGCATTTAGTGAGATTATCTTGAACATAACGGGTTAGGCAGAGGTGTACCTAATAGTACACCCTCATTTTGACTTTTAGGTATAAGTAACATGTAATTTGGCGCGAGGCCGATTGATGACAACGGCCTATTACACATAACTGGACTGAAATATGGGTTCCCCCCTTTGGTTACAAGTTCACCTCTGCCTAACTCTTCAGGGATTACAGCCGTGATGTTATTATTACCAATAGCCGTAGGAGAATGTCTAGACGAGCGCAGTGAACTGAACAAATGATTAGATTTGCATGAAATAATCCGCCATAATGTTTGCTCGGATTAAACTAATATATATATAGCTATATTGATTTAATTATCAAAGGTGATGATGTTCTTGGAATTCGTAATCAAATTAATATACAAGGTCGTTCTGTATTTACGAAGAGAATAAATAATATCTTTACATAGTAAAACACAAAGTTGCTCCCGCTGTTTGCACGCTTAGATCTTTAAACTGCGCAACGGATTTTAATGCAGTTTTTAAAAATAGATAGAGAGATCCAAACAAGGGCAGAAGAATGAAATTAATTTTAATTAACATCATGCCTGTAATCCCCGAAGGGCTAGGCAGAGGTTTATCCCATGTAATAGGGAGGGGGTTTTGCCATCAATCGGACACAAATCCCGTGGCTGCTACTGAGAAATTCCTGATGGAAAACCCAATACCTCTTTGCCTGACCCGGGAACCGAACCCAAGACCTCATGCTCGAGCAGTCGCACTGGCGATCACTCGACCAACGGCAACGAGGCAGTCAATTATTAAAATCACAGAATAATTTATCAAGCAACAACACAAAAATAGTCTAGTAGTACCTAGTTGTAGCATATTTTTACAAAGATAGTCTCTATAAAAGATCCTGCACATTTGTACTTACACCTCTTGCACACAACAATATCGTCGGGGATAGCGCGAGCGCAAATCCGCGATTCTACCATACGTAAAGTGCGCGTATCTGCACTACGTGTAGGTTTATAGGGGAAGGTTATAAGTTTATATATTTTTTTTAATTTCAACGATTTTTGAACTCATTTTTACATGAATAGTAACAATTCATGTGTTCTATGTATTGTTAACAGTAGAAATCTATTAAATTTATTAATTTAGTCGCTACGACAATGCGTAATTGAAATTGGCTACATTTTTCAGAACGCGGAATTATCCAATGCTAGTTCCGCGGATCTTCACAATCCCCGACGATATACCAAATGACGACTAATTCTGCTCTATATTTTTTTTAATTTCAATGATTTTTGACCTCATTTTATATGACTAGTAACAATTCATGTGTTCTATGTATTGTTAACAGTAGGAATCTATTAAATTTATTAATTTAGTCGCTACGACAATGCGTAATTGAAATTGGCTACATTTTTCAGAACGCGGAATTATCCAATGCTAGTTCCGCGGATCTTCACAATCCCCGACGATATACCAAATGACGACTAATTCTGCTCTATATTTTTTTTAATTTCAATGATTTTTGACCTCATTTTATATGACTAGTAACAATTCATGTGTTCTATGTATTGTTAACAGTAGGAATCTATTAAATTTATTAATTTAGTCGCTACGACAATGCGTAATTGAAATTGGCTACATTTTTCAGAACGCGGAATTATCCAATGCTAGTTCCACGGATCTTCACAATCCCCGACGATATACCAAATGACGACTATTCTGTTCAACTCAGAAAAATGTAATCCGACATACTTCGTGTTCCGGAACTTAGGACGGCTTAAGCCTTTGACGTTAGGCAGCTTTAAAGTTACAATGTGGTAAACGACTTTATATGTCCTCATAATATACGAACTTGGACATTGTTGGGGACATAAATTTAGTTTAGTGCCTTTATTTGCATGGGTGCTTAGCCTTTGTATGGCGTTTGGGATTATGCAAAAATTATTACCCACATAAGTAATGGAGGTCGGATAAGTCGTGTGGATATTAGATCAGTTTAGGAGCAACATAAAAGGGTTATGGATTACCCAAAATATGAATTGTTGCCAGTCATCGCTTCTAACTTGCAGATTGGCTGAACTATTTGATGCCAGTAATGGAAAACGATGAGTGTCAGCCGAATAATACAATGTTATAGCAGCTTAGAGTAAATGTTCCTAACACTTGGGTTTAAGTTTTCATTGTTACTAACAAATATGGGAGTGATTCTGTTTTTTTTTTTTTATTCTGTAAGAACAACAAACATCTGTATTTTTTTTTATTTTATAAGCTTGTTCTGTCCCACTTCTGGCCAAAGGACTCCCTCAATTCCTTCAATATAAAACGTAGAAATAAGAAATGCACAAAACTTATAGACAATATTGCAGCCCACAACGCTGTTCACAGATTAACTATAGGATACGTAACAGTGAAAATAATCGCTAGGCTACAAATACAAAAAAAAAAATGTGTAAAGAATAACTATATAAAATGGTGTATAAATATTCAAGAAAGCTCCTTAAATTTAAGGCTTTTAAACTTATAGGGAGAACCTGCAAAAATATCAAAATGTTCAAAAGTTGTATTGTAGGAATCGACCATTCTGCGAACAGGCGAACGCAAGCCAGAGTTGGACTTGCAAGTACCCCCTGATAATAAACTGCCAGCGCGAACCTTTCACTTGTGGACCGTTCTAGGAACCGCATGACATAACATATTGGACAATTCCATACAGTCAAATTTATTTCCAGTTAAGTAGGTAAATAAATGTTTATTTCAAACACTGTTCTAAGCTTTCACGGTTTACTACTAAACTTATACTGTCACCCCGCCAGCCAACCCGCGATCATGGCGCTTGCAACAGCGCCGAAATATCGGGAGCTCAAAATAATGAACAATCACGGAAGATATCCCGTAAGTGACAGCTAAGTTTAAATGTTTATTTATTTACGCCCGTGGCTTCGTCCTGGATGAGGCTGACACAAGAACATGGAGCCACACAGAAGCAAAGAGAGGCCTATAACCAGCAGTAGGTGAAGTTGGGCTCTGGATGATGATGACTATGATGATGGCTAAATCCGCGTGTAGCTCAGGAATTATCCGACGGGTACCGCGATAACCCAGGCCATTGCATTCCTGTCTGCCAAACATTAAAATTCGTTCAGCCGTTAAGGCTTTACAAGGTAACAAACAGACAAACAGAATTACTATTGCATTTATAAAATTGGTACGGATGTTGTTCAGCATTGTTTTGGCAATAATATTTATTGTTGTCTGCTTAGTAGAAGGGAGGTCGTGGCTAAAGAATAGAAGCCGCTCGAGTGGATCTTCAGGTTAAGCCGTGCTTGCTTGGGTTGGTCCGTGGATGGGTGACCACCCGTTACATACTGACTTTCTTCCGTACCTCGGAACGCATGTTAAGCCGTTGGCTGTCATTTGTACATCTTTGGCAGTCGTTACAGGTAGTAAGTGGTCCAAAAGTCTGACAACCAGTCTTACCAAGGGGTATCGTATTACACAGTACTAACTGGGTAGTGGAGGTTAGATAGGCAGTCGCTCCATGTAAAATACTTGTATTCCACGGTTAGACTGGAATCAGACTACAAAATAGTTGGGAAAAGGCTAGGCAGATGATGATGTTTTCTGCTTAGTAAGTATTAAAACCAGTAACAAAAATAAAATAATTCAAACACACAATCAATACAATAAACAACTTTACGATTATGAGAGTAAAGTTCTTCGATTGAACCCGGAAAACTGTTAACAGGATTTACGAAATAATAACAAAACACCAGCTAATGACACCTTCAACAAAAGCTCTCGTTCCAAACGAGGAAGGAAATAGAGCGAAAAGATAAAAGAATAATACCAAAGAAGAATACAATACATTTTTCAATTTTCAAACAATACAAACACTGCATCAATGACGTTAACGTGAATGAACAGAAAACACATAATATCGTACGTCTATGATCCCCAAAAGGTTGAGGAAGGGTGTAATATATAGTAGGTACCAGTAGCGAGGGGTCAATTTTTGTAAACGGTAAGCCGGAGTACATATTATCTTTAATGAGAATTTTATCATTTGTCTATAGAATACTGACCGTGCCATTTTTCAAAGGGAAGCCGGTAGGAATCGAGTTGTATGGGACCTTCGCCACTGGTAGGTACACACTCATATTCTCACTCTTACACGCTTATAATCTATGCAAATAAATATAATTGAAGTGTCTGTTTGTAATATCAAAATAACAGCTTTTTACTGAATGCATATGAAAGTATATACGGTATTTATAACAAAAAACACTTTTTAAAATTTTGTCTGTCTGTCGCTCTGTCGGTCTGTCTGTTTGTTCCGGCTAATCTCCGAAACGGCTGAACTGATTTTGACGGGAGTTCTACTGACAGATAGCTGATGTTATAAGGTCTAACGTAGGCTACTTTTATTTTAGAATAAAAAATAGGGTTCCGTGTAAAAAAATAAAAATTAGATTCAAAAAGGAAAGTAATTTTTTTTAAAAATAATTTCACGCATTTGAAGATCGCGGGCAACAGCTAGTAAATAAATAAAATAAAAAGAGCTTCTTTATTCCTTAATTACAGTGTGTTAAAATTAAAAACATGGTTAAAAGTTGGAGAAGTTAATTAAGAACCCTCTTTGGGTAAAGACCTCCTCCATTTTCTTCCACTGGTCACGGTGTCGCGCCACTTAAAAAATTGGTAAACCATTTTTGACTCGTTTTGACAAGTTCATCCATATTTATTTGTCAGGCAACTGAGGCCCATAGATAAAAATACACAAAATAATCTTATACAATAATAAACAAATACATATAAAAACCTTATTTAACTATAACTAGACACATAGAAAGAATAGAATAGAATAATGATTAAGTGTCATATATTAGGGGCTGCCATGACTTCTGGCTGCTATTGCAAAATATGTCATGAAAAACTTAATAACACTTGAATAACACTGACTTGGCAATCGAAACCAAAGCTGAGTCAATAACATTGAAGTCAAAGTAAACTGGACATAAAAAAAAACCAAAGTATTTTCGAAGTATCGAAAGTTCTAGATAAAACAGACTTTACAAAACCCTGCTTCTGACCTAAATAAGCTTGTTGCTCCACTATTTTGCTAAACTAACTAGTATTAGAGTTATTGAAGTAATTCAGTTAGTTTCGAACTTTGCATAGGGATAGTTTAACCGTAGTACCTAGTAGTTTTCTTTTTGATCTCGTTGCTTTTTGAAGCCTATTTTCAAACATCGCTTTGCCTCAAGGGGCCGTGCACAAAACCAACCCGTTTTGGACAATTTTGATCACTACTTGTGGAAATCACAAGAAGAATTTGAACTTTATTTTTTGATATTATTAGAGTCGAATTCTTGCAGATAGCCTGAACAAATATTTAAAATAATGCATGTATTAATGGCAATCACCCATATTCAAAACCCCTTTTCCGCAAAAGTAACGAGCGAGACATGTTTGAGCTTCGCTGAACGAAAAACTACAAAATATTCTGAACATTAAAAATGATGAATAACATCATTATATGGTCTACTCGCATATGAACTACAAACATTTTTGACTTCAATACGAAATATAGCAGAAAAAAAAATTTGAAAAAACATAATTTTTGGAAAACGTCTACACAAATAAGAATTTTTTTCTTTACCTTAGAAACACTTTAAAGAAAATTTAAAAATTACACATTAATCTTAAGGTAACCTTTTAATAGAATCTAAATTCATCAAAGAAAAGACCTGCTGCACCTACGATAAATAATTTCAAATATGGTGCTCGAATGACGAATCGGCTCGGATATATTTAAATTCTAATGAAACAGTCCCATTCAAAACCCTCTATAAATAAACGACATTTACTGCGGATATTCGAAAACCCCTTTATCTCACATACGAGTAAATTCAACTTAAGATCACTCGCTGTAAAATCCTAAGCATTCTGTAAATAAAATTTCAAAATGTAAAAGCGTAAATAATCCGTAATTTACGGACTGTTGGGATTTATTACGGAAACGATTTACAATGTAAGCACTACTTGGAGTGCTTGCTGCAATAATGTGGAGTTGAAGATTGTAAAGGGCCCTGCACACCAAAACCACTCGGCCAACATTTTGTGTCGGCCATTTGGTTGTCACCGGGTTAGTTGGCGGCTTCAAATGGTTGCAAGTCGAAAAAAAATTACGCAAGTCGCCGAAAGGTCAGCGAGTAGCACACGCGATTGCTTGTCGCCGACAATTTTGTTTTTTATATATTAGACCTTTATACATATATAAAGTTGCATGTTGTATTGTATTGTATAACGGACTGGGGTCCGCAACTCCACGTCCAAAGCGCGTATTTTGAGTGCTAAAAAAGTTGCATGTTACCGATATTGTATTACCATGTCAGAAGTACTATGAGAAAGATACATGAAAACATTGTAACTTTTCGTAAGTTTATTTTTTCTTAAGTTATGTGTTACTATGACTGTGCCAGTTTAATTGAAGTAAATAAATAAATAAGTTATGTCAGCGGGCCGTGTGCGGCTATAGTGTGTAGAGTTCTTAATAATACTGGATACTTGCAGCACTGAATACTTGGTAAATGCCAGGTCATCGTTTGCGAGAACTCGAGCCGCAGAAGTTTCTAGATTCTTACAACTTGCTGTCTGATGCATCCTTTAGTTTCAAGAATTTGTGTTTATTTTAGCGTCTACTAAATTCTGAAATGCAGATTTAAATTCTGCTTTAAGTAATTTAATATTAAAATCTTATTAATTTTGGGAATCTCGGAAACAAATTCTCAGATCTAGAATTGTTTGGATTGCCTACTGCTATGGTATTCAGTTATATTTCGACGGCATTTTCATTGGGCATGAGTTCTATGGTTTGGTTACCAGGTCACGTAATATTTTATTCAATTCCATTAGGAGTATCATTAGCATCCCGATGTTTGTGTTTATGCATGGTTTTCGGCAATAACCTCGCCACCCATTTCATGATACTTAAACTACAGCTCTATAGACTTTTTTTTTTTATTAGGAGAAGAATCCTAGTGGAAACCGATTTCTTTTGTTGATCTGTCATTTTGTCGATGCTTCCGTCGACAAAACCCGTTTCTACGGTGGTCATGCTACGAGTGTTGGGGTGAGCAAAGGGTTATGTTGGAGTCTTACTGACTAAAAACCTACTGTACCTACTAATATGTACATGTTAGGGACACGGGAGATACAAGTCCATATGCGCGCTGATACGCGCGATACCAGTTGATGGTCCAATTGGTGTCAGCCCACCATTCCCGCCTACTACCTACCTACAACTCTACCTAACCTTTATATCAACAATTTTACCTAATATAACAAAACATATTTTGTGGATCTCAGTGAGGATAATTTTGCTATAATTACTTTGTTGCGAATTTGTTCAAAAACACCGAGTTACAAGAACAAAAACCCCAAGTAAATACTACGTGGACAAAACGTACAATCCCGATTCCATTCACCAAAAACAAACGGACCAAGATCTGCTAAATCAGTATTTTTATCGGTAGCCCCTTTCCAGGTACATTTAAAGGTTACGAAAACATTTATACGGGGAACATAACCGTATTCACAAAAGGCATGCGTAAGTAGAACCTACGGTTTTGTTCCTTTTGATTTCAAGTTGCGGGTACAAAGACAACGGCCCATTCCCTGGAGGCTTAAATTCGTTACTTAAAGCCAATACAGACGAAGAAATGGCATGTTAGATTACGTATGTCAATATATCAGGGAAACGGTATATATTGGGAAAGGATTTTTTTTTTTGAGAGCGATGTTGTTCGAGGAAATGTAGCCTGGATTATTGATTTAGGACAAGGGTTTCATGAAGCAACAAACTAATTGGATTGTTCTTCATGTACCAATCTACTTTTAGAGTGTAAGTTGGAAACAGAATTCAGAATTTCGTCGGTGCGCTTGCCAAACCTGATATGTGTGTACACAACAAAATAATATTTTAGCATTCGTACACGAATGTTATAATTTTTTTATTATCTATTCTATTTTTATTTTTTCAGAAAATTCATTGATTTCTTCTTCTATTCATTCATTACGAAAAAAACAGTTTTTATGTTGTCCTGAAAAGTTCTTAATAATTGCATAATAATAGCTGAATAATTGTTGACTTGTTGAAAGTGCCTATGGCATTCAAAGAGTGTCAGCATAATGACGGGGCCCCCCTCTAGAGGGCCAAAGCCTGCCGGGGTCGCGGGACTCATAGAATTACCGTGACCCTGGAACATAAAGGGCTACTGAAGGACACCGTGGATTTTAGTCAGTACAAGTCTGACAGTCCCTCCCGCTCTGCCCTGGGTGGGAGGACTCATTTGATGATTTTACCACGTTAAAAAAAAAAAAAAGTGCACATATTCGGTTGGGCAAGCGCACCGACGATTTACTGAGGGTCAGAGTTCGATGGAAATTCCCATTCGCAAAAATTACGAACTTCCATCCTTAATTTTAACCCCTTCAGGGGATGAACTTTATACAGAAAATAACGCGAGCCTATGTCTTCAACCTGTTACTGGAAAATTTCTGATGAAAACACCCAGTAACACTTTGCCCGACCTGTGAATCGAACCCAGGACCTCATGCTCAGCAGCGACCACTAGACCAAAGAAAAATAATACTTTTTCATTTTAGTAATAGGTACACTACTACGTTCCCGTGAGATAAATTGAAATTAAACTCAGTCGAAGAAGCTGACAATACTTTTAATTTCGGCTTCTAAAAACTAACAAATCGAAGTTATACAAGTAAATAAAGCAGGTACTAATGTAGTAAAATATTATGCCATTCAAAACACTTCCATTTGAAAATACATCAGAAAACCCAATTTATTGAAATAGGCACTAGGTATCAGAACAAAATAACAACGTGATTGACATGACCTAGATCTCTTAGCCGCAAAATCTTGTTTGGGAGAAATCTACTCAAAGCAAAATCACTCAATAACTGAGAAACAAATATTACTAAAAGCTCTTTCTCGGAATAATGACGGAGCAAATATATAACTTATCTAAAGTTCGAATGCTATCGATTTTTGGTCAAACAATTGACTGATCTGTGCGACGCGATGGTCAAAAATGGACAGAATTTTATTCGACACGTACAATGGAGAATCGTCAGTTGCATGTCACATCACATAGCATGGAAACGTGGGATGATTTGAACGTTACAATTTCATAGTTTTTGCTACTTCAAATGGTTCAGAGAGCCTAGTACGAGCGTGCGAAGCGAATGCAACGTACATTCAAAATCGGAAATAAACACATAACATCACGCCTGTAATCCCCGAAGGGTTAGGCAAAGGTGTACCTAATAGTACACCCACATTTCGCCAGTTTTGATTAAGTCCCATGTAATAGGGGGCGAGCCTATTGCCATCAACTGGGCGCAAATCCAAACTCCCATCACTCCCTCTCTCTCATCAGAAATAATATTATTGTATAAAATCTTTTTGATTAAACATTTGGTACGGAAAGAGGTGTCTGATGAGATGACGAGTAATAGAGAAGTATGGAAGAAGAAGACATGCTGTGCCGACCCATAATGAATTGAAATAAGGACACGAGAATGAAGATGATGATTTTTTGATTATACGTGTCAACAACAGTAGTAACAACTATGTGCGACACGCGAATCTTTGATTACTTTGTCGAGACCTTTATTACACATTTTTTAAACCTTATTTTCAACCAAAAGCTTCATTAATTACATTTTATTAACTTCAAAGTAATCAAAAAGAAATTACCTAACAGCTCCTCTTATCCGAACAGCTACAGCAGCTATTCTAACCTAACCTAACAGCAAAGAATAGACATGGCTTCCGCATCGCTCGGGTTTCCAAGTTAAGACGTCCTTCTATCAGGGAAATCTTAGTAAATCACTTTATTTATACCCTCCATATTTTCCCATAAAACTTGTCAGTTTCGCAGTATAAAGAAGGGTTATGAAACTGCAAGGGCAAACAGCGTGTATCTTGTTTCAAGCTTTCACGGTTTACAACTATACTCTAAAAGACAAAGAAAGAGGGTAGATAGATTTGTCTGCTCTTAACAATTTATTTTTCCATCCACCCGCATTCTCCAGTCAACCCGCGATCATGGCGCTTGCAACAGCGCCGAAATATCGGGAGCTCAAAATAATGAACAATCACGGAAGATATCCCGTAAGTGACAGTATAGCGTGTATCTTGTTAAGAAGCTACAGCACAATAACTTATACAGCATTAGGTAATTTAGCTAGAGAAAGAAGTACGTATATTTACGTCTCTTTCTTACGCGTGACGTCACAACAGCCGAGTTCATTAAAAACAGGGTGTTGATTTAAAGCAACAAGATTAGGGGAGTAATTACAGACGTGGATATAAATGCTTAAGATACACAACTGTTTAGAGGTTTGTTTTTGGAACATTTTGATTTGATTATGTTATTCAGGGTCTTTTGAGACAACTTTCCTTTAACACTCCTTTTTCGCTTTGGGAATTGAATGAAGAGGTGCGGAGTAAAATCAGTTTGTGTACTTTCGGGTGTAGACTCAATTTAATTTTTCAAGGAAAATGTTTTCTTATGACATTTTTCGAAATGAAAATGGAAGAATAGAGGCTTTGTGAAGTTAAAGGAAATAGATCGAAATTCCTGAATTGATATCAGTGAACACAATGTACAAGTACACGTTATAAGATTTTAACAGCAAATTATATTTTTTTTGGGTGCTTGCAACAGCGCCTAAATATCGGGAACTCAAACAAATCAGTAAATATCCCGTTTCTAGTGTTAATGATAATGTTACAACTATACGTATTAATAGGTCCCGCAGTAGACTTACGAGACAAAATAAAACGTGTGCTTTAATGTGTTTAACTTTATATTATACAACATTAGTTTTAGTATATGCGAAACCTGAAACAAGTGTCAAGTATTTTTATGTAAAGAATCTATGTATGAAAAATCACAAAGTTATAAGCTTGTTCTGTTACCTAGTTGTCCGCACAAAAGCGTGGTCACCACGCAACGGGCCCACGCGCGGGCCTCCAGCGTCGTCTTGAGCTCATTGATAAACATAATTTGGTAGTAGGTACCAAAATTATTGCGATAGGTACTTAATGTCGCTCGGTGTCCAACTTGTAACTTTAAAAAAATATTTTTGGGATAAAATATAACATGGTTTAAAAATTATTGGAATCGATTACTTATTCTGAACAAAATATATTCAGGTTTCGCATATACTAAAAATAATCTTGTATAGGCTTTAAATCATCTCCGAACCCAAGTAGCAAGATGAAACTCTGAACTCGTAAAGTGGGGCTACCTTGATGGAACAGAACCACGGTGTCAATGACCTTGCCTAATGCGCCCCAAAAAATACGTCGTCGGGACGTCGTCAGTCGCCATGGAAGAGGTGAAGTTTCAGATCCAAAAAAAAAAAAAACTACCATCACGAAGAAGAATATATGTACATTGACTTGCGAATAACAGACATTCACAACCACTCAATACCAGAACCATTACAAAAACTCTTGCCAAACCAATCAACCAGCCCCTGAAAACGTACACTCAAAAATCACACACGAACTCAACCTCGCACGTCCTACAGCGGACATTTTGGTGACGCCATAAAGACGAGATTGAACGATCATGTCATACGGAAACACTGACGGAGGTAGGGTTGTACGCGAGAATTAGAGTTGTCACCATACCCGGGACACGCCTGCATTAATGACGCGCGGCTTTTCCGCCCGGATGTCCGGATAGTCGCGGTTAATTATTACGGAGTGGGTCTGTGGAGCTTATTAAAACCCTATGGCTTCTTGTTAGTGTTTATTGGGCGGTGGGTTGAATATTAGGGAGTGACGAAGCTTATCGACGCGTAGACTTTAACCAACTTATCTGCACAGGCGGGAAAATACAGAACTAAAATTAATGTTCCACGTTTGACATTTCGATGCATATTTTCTTGATAAGCAGCGCCACACTGCAAACTTAAAGTGGTCAAACTGTAACCGGCTTGAGCCGGCCAGTAAAAGCTTAATGTGCATCCAACAAAAGTGAAAAAGAAACTTAATGCACAAGTAAAAACACCCGTTCAAAGGTGAATTTAATGCCTATAACAGTCTGTAACTAATAACAGAACGAATTTTATGAATGAGATTAAACGTGACTGTCAATATTTTAAAGCAATGATGACACTGACAGCTCATAAACAATGTGTGGACTGATGTTTTGTTGCATGCAGTTTTGTTGATCAAGTTCGCCGTAAGTAAGACAAATCTGTCAACTTCTTGAGAATGTGTTCAGGGCCTTCACTTTAAATCATCATTCACTTCTTTTCAATTCAGACGATGCCTCTCGACACAGCGCCGAACTAAATGCGACAAATGTGTATATGATCATACGTGATTGGCTCAAGCCAATTCCGCATTGATAAGTGTGGTCACTCCCTAAATGAGCGTTAAGGCGTTGTCTCATTATGAACTGATTGGATCCGTAATCAAGGATGAATTAGTGGCGTTCGTGCTGGTTAAGTGTTGTGTGTATAGTTCAGACAGACTAGATAACTGGCTAACTGATTAATACGGAATATTAGCGCTGTGGTAGGTAGGATTGAGTTTGATGGTTTGTACAAATTGTGCAAGGAAATATGAAATTAGCTAGCAAAACTCCGTAGATGCGATGGGTATCATTGTACCAACACATTTGACATTGTATTTAATCTTCTTTTCTTTCTTGGAATGTTAACTAATAATTAATTGTTGTTATAATTGTATGTAAATTGCATGTATATATTGAACACAATGTAAATTGTTTACGAATAAATGAAATGAAATGACACGATAATATGAAAAAAAATTGGTGATTGTTTCTTTTGGAGTCAATGATGGCCGGTACTGTAATTAATTTGTACGTATAGCTTTTGAGAGAACGAGTCCATTCAAAAGCTTTTATTGACGGACTGATTCGACACAGGACTTTTAAGGATCCAAGAATTCGAAAATGCTCGATGAAAAAGGCAAAATTCAAAAACAGAAACAATTCGAAAAATGCTAAATTTTTCCGAAATAAAAAAGGCGAAGACAGAGTCGTTATTACACAGATAGAACAAGCATCAATCCAATAGTTGGATGACACTGTGACAATGACAAGGAAACAAAAGAGGAGGCTGACACAGTTCCGTTGGACGTGCTATACGTCCTATAGACGTAGCTATACGTCCTACAGACGTAGCTAGGGGTAGACGGGAGAACAGGACTGGGTGGGTGATTAAACTGGAAATGTCCTACATCGGTGCTGGCACGAAATATGAAGAGTTTGATTTCAATTGTTTTGTGCTTTTGAAAACTCTGGACGGGTTTTGATTGATAGTGATTCAATTGGGGAAATATTTTATGTAGCTTTGTTTTACGCAAGCAGAATTTTATGAATTGGCCTAATTTGTCGCTTATTTTGATTTTATTAATAGATAAGACAGATTGACATGCTTTCTTTACAAAAACTGATAAACTATCTTTAGTAATCATTCGATCAGAAACATCTGACTTGAAAGAATAGTATCTAATATTGATATGTCACGTCAGAAGATTTAATTTTCACGTCCGCAGAATTTCGTCCTGAGGAAATTCAAAACACATTTTAAATTAATAGAGTGATCTACTTGAAAACGCATAATCAGCCCTTTACAATCTCACTGCTGGGGCTCATCTACGTATACGGGCCGATCATAGACGCCGAGCGATAATTAATTGATCTGCATACTGCCTAATAACTCTATGCTTCTCTAATGGGTGTAAAAGTACCATTAACGAAGCCGCAAAAGGCACTCCCACTCCCAAAGGTTCTCCCCGTCATTGCGAAATACCTGGGCACCTTCTAGCTACGGAAATATTGTGGGTCATAGTTCCAACTTTTTCACAAGTTTGAGTGCGTTACATTGATTCCTACCGCAAAACATGATTTTTCACCCAAAAAAAAAGCCATTTCCCAGCAATATTTTTTGCGTAGAGTTACTCAGTTTGATGTACAGAATGCTTGGTTGAAAGCTTCGTGAAGGGTCCATTTACACCTAGTATTAGCCTAAAACATCATCATCATCATCACTTCAGCCGAAAGACGTCCATTGCTGGACATAGGCCTCCCCCAAGTGTCGCCACATTGACCGGTCCCGTGCGTCTCGCATCCAGCGGATGACATACAAAAAAAAAAAAAAACATATTAAAACATAAAGCCTCCAATAAAATTAACAACCCAAAATACCATCCTACTTTTCCCAAAAAGCCAAAACCGTTGTTCCGTTATTAAGTACTAAGACAGTGATTGAGCAGCGGCTCCGGCTATCACTCCAATGACTAAATAACATTGTCAAAGCGACAGGGACAATAGATGAGCTTGACACGGGGTCCGGAAAGGATGACGTACGTACAATGTTATACATTGGTATGGGGGTTGATTAGGTTGATAAAATCTTCTCGCTTGTTTATGGCGAAGGCGTCGTATCAAATATCGATGATTCTATTCAGTGACATCGGTATCTTGGATATGGAGTTTGGTGCTATGTGTTATTTGATGTCTAGGTTGTAATCCTGTTTTAAGCTTTCACGGTTTACGACTAAACTTACACTGTCACTTACAGGATATCATACGTGATTATCAATTCATTCTAAGAAAAAGGGTAGACAGATTTTTTCTGCAATTAACAATTTATTTACCATCCACCCGCATTCTCTCGTCATGCCGCGATTATGGCGCTTGCAACAGCGTCGAAATATCGGGAGCTCAGAATAATTGATAATCACGGAAGATATCCTGCCCCCGTAGCATGACCACCGTAGACAAGGATTTCTTTGACGGAAGAATCGACAAAATGACAGACTGTTTCGACACAATGACAGATTTCTTTTCACTATCTGTCATTTTGTCGATTCTGCCGTCAAAGAAATCCTTGTCTACGGTGGTCATGCTACGGGGGCTGGAAGTGACATTGTAAGTTTAGGTTATAATGATTGCAATACTGGCTTCTACATGACTAGTTCGGCTAGCCATCCCTGCGACTGCATTTGATGGCTTCCTAGGATGGTTGTCGAGATTTTTGGTAGAACAATTTGGTCCACAAATAGGTGTTTAGACCAGGGTGTAAAGTTCCACATCATCCAATAAAAATAGAAGATCGTCAGACCAGACTGGTGTGTTTGTGTCTGGTGTTATCGTAATTTGAATTTACTATGCTTGTTTTGATTTGGATTTTGCGTTACGTCAGCCGTTGTGCGTACTGCCACAGGTGTTCCTGATTTTTATGCATTTGTAAAAGTAAACGTTCTTGTGATTCAGAATAAACCGAAGTCATTTTTGTCTCGCAACATACATTTAAAATTGTCTGATTCATTTTCTTACAGACAAAGCCTAATGAATCATGCAATTTTGCACAAAATTTCCGTTTATTACGAAAGTGAGCTCTAAAGATCTATTTTTTACAAATTAATGCCATAATGGGGTTGAATTTAGGATGTAAGTTTGTTGTAGTTATTTTTGACAATGGGATTTCCCATCTAGCACATGCCTCGTCGATTCAGTACAACTCTACCGCTATAAACACACCGGTTTTTTCTTTTTATCTCCGCGAAATTCCAAACTTATAGTCACACCCAAAGAATTCCCAAAGCAATCTGTTGGGGAAACATACATTCTATTCAAATTAAAAACAAACATGTCGTAGGCCTCAAAACCTTACAATGTTTGTTCGGTTGCAGGATCCGTAGTAAACCTCAAAGGATTCGGTTTGTCAATTCTCCAGTAAGCTCCCTAAGCTTGCATAAATTTTAAAGGAAGCCAAGGCGTTGCTTGCCGTTGCAGTAGTTTGTGCGGTACCGAATAATTATTTTTTTTAATCAGTCTGTAAGTCTTCTTCTTTTAACCGACTGACTGTTTTTGCATTTGTGAAACATTTCTGTAGTTAACTGATCGATAGACAAAAAACAGCCAACGAAAGATTTAATTTGGAAAAAAATATTGTAGAAGGAAAAAATAAAATGAAGAAATATTGAATCCCACATTTAAACCCCTTATAGTTTAAGTTATGTTATGACACTTATTTTTGACAAGCTTTGTAAAAATTTGCCGAAAATATGTATCCAAGACTCGGACCTGTAATTTTTCGGTTTCATGTGCGTGTTGTATAATTATCACTTACTTGGGTGAAGGAAAACATCGTGAGGAAACCATCATGCCTGAGAGTTATTTTTTGACGGCACGGAAAGACCGACCGAGCCGAGTCAGAGGTCCATTAGCGGCATAAAAACTCTGACACCAGGTTAGGCACTAAACACATGATAAAGAAGAAAGAAGAAAATGTATTTTACATGACGTATTGAGTTTGTTTTGGAGATTACATTGTAAACTCTTTTGTTTTCTATTCAGCAAGTATTTATTACAAGTTATTGTTAGGTATAAACATGCAGTTGCAAGCAGGCATGCAGCAAGCATGCAACATGCAGCAGGCATGCAGCATGCAAGCAAGCATGCAGCAGGCATGCAACATGCAGTGATATACAACAAAACTCGTTGTTATGACATGTAGAATTCATACAATCATTATTAATGTTACAAACGGGGACCGAGGATCAATATTTTTTCTAGTCTTTCAAATCTAAAAAAAATGTTTTTAAAGTTTGCAACTACATAATTAAGTAAGAAGAACAATACCTTGTTTTATATAGGGAACACGTTAACAGTAATAAAGTAGTGCTACCAGCAAAATAACATTGTCGAGGCGGAACAATAGATGGGGTTGACATAGGACCGGAAAGGACTGCGTAGACTTGTGTATATGTTGTATTGTTTACTGTATATACAACTGTAGCAAGCTTGAATGAGGTAATTGTGAAGCTGAAACAATAAAAAGATGACTTGAATTGAATTATGACCTTGACCTTCTACTATTGTTAGGAAGTACTCATCATTTGTCTAGCCTTTTCCCAACTATGTTGGGGTCAGCTTCCAGTCTAACCAGATGCAGCTGAAACCAGTATTTTACATGGAGCGAATGCCTATCTGACCTCCACAACCCAGTTAGTACTTAAGAACTAGACGACTGGTTGTCAGACTTTCGGGCCACTGACTACCTGTAACGAATGTCAAAGATCTCCAAATTACAACCGGGCCCAATGGCTTGACGTGCTTTCCGAAGCACGGAAGAAACTCGGTCTATAATGGGTGGTCATTCATCCACGGACCAACCTAGATAAAGATCGACCAGAGTGGCTGTTATTATTTAGCCACGAACTCCTCCTTACTGCAAGTACTACTACTTCATTATTTGATTGACGGGATTCGAAGAAAAAGTAAGGTCAATCGGTAATTCTTGTCTTATTTACTGTATATATACCTTTAGCAAGCTTGATTGAGCGAATTGTGAAGACGAGACAATAAAAAGGTCACTTGAATTGTAACCTTTGACCTTGGTATTATTGTGAAGCACTTACTCTATTGCTTGAATGACGGAATTCTGCGAAGGACTACGTACAATCAAGTGGTAATTCTGAGAATAACAGCTGAAACTGAAATTCATACGTCGGGAGGAAATAATAGGCTTTTTGGCAGTTGATGGATGAGATTTTAATAGCAAAGTCAACAGAGTAAATGACGACGTTGGAACCAGAGTGATCTAAGGCAGAACAGTATGTAAGTGCACCTCATCAGTTAGATCAGTATGGCATGCCTTCACTTTGTAGACCGCACCAATTCTATAGCATGCATGCATGTTGTGATCCCTCAAGGAAGAAAGCACTAAAGAGCACTTTGATCAGTGTGGCATGGAAGAAATATGATTTTTCTATGCCATTGTGAAATAACCTCAGTACTGGTAAATGTCACTTAGATCCCTTTGGTTCCAACGTCGTCAAATATGACCAATCATGTACACAGCGTAAAGTACAGCGACGCATCTATCAGCAATTCCATAAATTTTAACTGTGTAGTTCCGTTATGTGTAACTTTAGCACGAAAAAGCAAGTTTTTAAATAGCCCACGAAAATTTTAAATGCTCGTATGTATCATGTACTGAATTCATAGTAACAGTCTGCGTGATAATGCCCCTTACTCTGTATGTGGGAAACACAATTTTAACTGCCAAAAAAGCGATATGGGGCAACTATAATCATGTAATATTAGGGGTAAAAATTGGCACTTGCTGCATCAGAGCTGAATAATTATGTCAACTCATTTCAATTTGTTTTGTTTTTTAACATAACATTGCGTTCCGACTGCTTTCCCAGAATGGTTAAATAGAAGTGTATACTGTACGTTTAGATGTAACATCACGCCTGTAATCCCCAAAGGGTTAGGCACAGGCATACCTAATAATTCACCCACATTTCACCAGTTATGTTTAAGTCCCATGTAAAAGGAGGCGAGCCTATTGCCATCAACCGGGCACAAATCCCAATCCCAAACCCAATCCAGACTCTGTAGTCTGGATTGGGTTTTTTTTAGTCACAGGGCTACTTCCGGGAAATTCCAAAATTAGTAAAACCCAATAACACTTCGTCCGACCCGGGAATCGAACCCAGGACCTGGACCACTAGGACCAGGACCGACACTAGACCAATGAGGCAGTCTGTACGTTTAGAACAACTACATTTTCCCAGTTATGTTATATTTAGTGGGAATCCAGGACAGAGTTGGTCAGCGTCTTTATTTCAAATCAGCCCGCAGTTCCCTGTCTTTGAGCTCTTTGTCCAAAACTATAAGGTCTGTACATACAGACTCATATACAATATACATACAAAATAATTTACCCAGAAATATACGGTTACAACAGAAACAAAAACGTGAGCAGAATTAACAGATACGATCTGATTATTGCTATGTTAGTTTGGGAACGAATATAATAACAAAGAACAGTGTACATACGTTCGTCATTCTGTGTAATATTACTTATTATTCTTATAATTTCAGGCTGACAGTATTTTTAGGGATGTAACGGAGGTCATTTTAGCAGAGGCGTAATTGGAAAATGTATAAAAAATTTAAAATAAAATGGACTTTTTCGTCAAGAGGCAAGAACGTTCACAAAAACTATTTTGCGGTTTTATACATAACATACTTGGCGATTTCTTCAAGTTCATAATACGTTAAAAACTTGCAGAGGCGCATGCGGATGCGAAGGCATAATTTCTTGCGGATGTCCTACGTAAGTAAGTAAGTGTAACAAGTCCAAGACCAAGTTTTTATGTGTTTTTGAACTCATTGTTTATGACCTTGATTTGAAGAAGAAACACGACGGCTTCTAAGTTGAGTGATCTCTCTCTTATTTAGTTCAAGTTAGCAATAAAAACTTAGTTAAGTACCAAAGTTGGTCAACAAACGAACGACCAATTTCAATTCTCGAGTTTAATTTCCTTTTCATCGTCATCTTCAGCTAATAACAGACAAAATCGAAGCTAGGATTGTTATATTACAGGCGAATGCTACTAGTAAGGGAGCACCGTAATAAGGTACACCTCTGCCTCACCCTTCGAGGATTACAGGCGTGATGTTATAATGTTAAGTCGTTTTTCATGTCTGTATAAAGGGTCTAAATAAGCCCTTAACATATATTAAAGGCACTTGTTCTCCCCGTCTTTGCTAATTTTTTTGTACTAGACCACACCTGGGAACTTTCTAGTTACGGAGATATTAGGGGTCAAAATTCCAACTTTGTCACAAGTTTTTTTTTAATACATGTTTTTAATGTAAGATTTTTACTTTACACACCTCCATGACCCCCGTACTATTCAATCCATCCATCACCCCAAAAAAAAAAGTCGATTCCCAGCAAAAATTTTTCGTAACGTTACTTAGTTTGATGTACAGAATTCTTGGTTGACTGCTATGTGAACGGTCTGTTTACACCCTGTATATATCTCTACCTATTCATACACAATGATTCATTCATTTCCCACCAAAACTGCACAAGTATAAAGCCCCTTTTGAAACACGTCACACCGAAAACCGTCCGTCCCCCTGTAGTGACCAACGTCATCACAGCCACAGGGCGGGTCCGGTCTCTGATGCCACAACCGTATCCTACCTGACATGTAGCCCCAGTACAATGCCCCCGGCTTCCTCCTGTGACACGCTTTCATGTTGCGAATGTCACATGGCGTTGAGAGCGTTACAAAAGGAACTAAAAACTACAGAAAACCATTTTTTTTGATAAAAGTAAGTTCAAAATGGGTTGGGACAATTTTAATTAAAAGTATTGAATTTTGTTTTAAGAGTATTAACCATGTAGTAGTAATGCTGTCGAGTGCACTACGTGAGGTCGACAATCAGATTTGAAATTAACGCTTGTGAGACAAAACTGTACTGCGACTCACCAGCCAGACCTTTCGATACGTGACAAGTTCGTTCTTCCAACTTCTTCTTGGTCTGTTTGGGATACTTCGAATGCACGCATCATTACATTTAACCACGCCACAAAGAACCAAAACAAGCTACTTAAAAATAAAAGGTTCATTCCTTAATCCCCCTAGATTTTATGTAGCAATACACTCAGTCTTACCAGAGAATGGGCAGCAGCGTTCTCTGCGGTTTCTAATAACCGTACTGCGATCGCCAACCCGCCTGCCAAGCGTGGCGATTATGGCAAAACCCCCCCAATGATGAGCGCAACCAAGAAATGGCCCCTAGTACCCGGCAGCCCGTCTACCCTCGACTATGGTAGCGGTCGAGGTTACGGCGTGGCAAGGGGTGCGAAGAATCTCCGGACGGGATCAGGCTGCCTATACCGACGACTTGACCTGGCAACATACAACACGCGTACACTCCGGAACGACGAGAAGATAACGGAACTCGAAGAGGAATTGAGCAGGCTGCGATGGAGTATTGTGGGATTATCTGAAGTCCGAAGAGAGGGGGAGGATACGATAATCCTGAAATCCGGCAACCTGCTCTATTTCCGAGAGGGTGACCGGCAGTCCCAGGGTGGTGTTGGGTTTATCGTCCACAAGTCCCTCGTGAATAACGTGGTGAAGATCGAGAGTGTGTCGACCAGGGTGGCGTACCTTATACTCAGAATATCCTCAAGATATTCGCTGAAGGTCATACAGGTGTACGCCCCGACCTCGGCACACCCCGACGACGAAGTGGAGACCATGTATGAGGATATTTCTAAAGCCCTACATGGTTTCAAAACTCACTTCACCGTTGTCATGGGGGACTTCAACGCGAAACTGGGCAAACGAGACGGGGATGAGCTGCAGGTGGGGCAATTTGGGGTTGGACGTCGGAACCACCGGGGTCACCAACTGGCTAGTTTTATGGAGAAGGAGGGCCTCTATATGATGAACTCCTTCTTCAGAAAGCGTGAGCACAGGAAGTGGACCTGGCAGAGTCCCGATGGTGCAACTAAAAATGAGATTGACTTCATCATGTCAACCAAGAAGCAAATGTTCAATGATGTCTCTGTGATCAATTCGGTGAAAACCGGGAGCGATCACCGCATGGTAAGAGGCACATTGAACATCAATATAAAGCTTGAAAGGTCTCGACTGATGAAGTCTACGCTCCGTCCAGCACAAATCCAGATCCAAAACCCCGAGAGCTTTCAGCTTGAACTCCAGAATCGTTTCGAGTGCCTAGGAAGCTCAGTGGACGAATGCAACGATGGGTTCGTGGAAACTGTCCATACGACTGGGTCTAAGTTCTTCAAGACACGTCGTGCACAGAAGAACAAAAGACTCTCTGATCATACTCTCGAGCTCATGAAGGAGCGGCGCGAGATGATCCTGCAGTCTTCAGACGAGGCGTGGAAATACCGGCAGCTCAATAGACGGATCTCTAAATCCTTGAAACGCGACCTCCGCCGCTTTAATACCGAGCGTATTAAAGACGCTATTGAGCGGAATAAAGGCTCCAAGGTTTTTTCAAGAGATCTAGCTATTGGGCAGAGCCAGCTCACGAAACTGAAGACCGACGATGGCAGGATCGTATCCGCCAAACCGGAGCTGCTGAGGGAGATCGAGAGTTTTTATGGGCAGTTGTACACTTCAACCAGTAAACCTGTTGCAAATCTAGCTAACGACCCAAGAGCTAGACTGACCCGACACTATACCGAAGACATTCCGGATGTCAGCCTGTACGAGATTGGGATGGCTCTGAAACAGCTTAAAAACAACAAGGCACCGGGTGAGGACGGAATTACGGCCGAACTCCTGAAGGCAGGTGGAAAACCGGTACTTAAGACCCTTCAGAAGCTGTTTGATTCCGTCATACTCGAGGGGAAAACGCCGCAGGCATGGTGCAGGGGTGTGGTGGTACTCTTCTTCAAAAAGGGCGACAATGCCCGGCTGAAGAACTATAGGCCCATCTCACTTCTAAGCCATGTCTACAAGCTGTTTTCAAGAGTCATCACGAATCGTCTCGCGCGCAGGTTTGACGATTTTCAGCCTCCCGAACAAGCCGGATTCCGAAAAGGCTTTAGCACCGTAGACCACATACATACGCTGCGCCAGGTTATACAGAAGACCGAAGAGTATAACCTGCCTCTCTGCTTGGCGTTTGTGGACTACGAGAAAGCCTTCGATTCGATCGAGACTTGGGCTGTACTGCAGTCTCTCCAACGGTGCCAAATCGACTATCGGTACATCGAGGTGCTGAAGAGTTTGTACAAAAACGCCACCGTGTCAGTCCGACTTCAGGACCAGACCTCGAAACCTATCCTTCTGCAGCGAGGTGTGAGACAGGGAGACGTCATATCTCCGAAACTGTTCACCGCTGCACTGGAGGATGTCTTCAAGGTTCTGGACTGGAGAGGGCTAGGCATCAACGTCAATGGCGAGTATATCTCTCACCTTCGGTTTGCCGACGATATAGTGGTCATGGCTGAGACCATGGAGGACCTCAGTACAATGCTCGATGACCTCAGTAGAGCTTCCGAAAGAGTGGGTCTTAAAATGAACATGGACAAAACCAAAGTCATGTTGAATGCCCATGTAACACCCACTCCTATCAAGATCGGAGACTCTACACTCGAAGTTGTAGACGATTATATCTACCTGGGACAAACGGTCCAGTTAGGTAGGTCTAACTTCGAGAAAGAGGTCAATCGTCGAATCCGACTCGGCTGGGCAGCGTTCGGGAAGTTGCGTGGTATCTTCTCGTCCAACTTACCGCAGTGTCTCAAGACGAAAGTCTATGACCAGTGTGTGTTGCCAGTGATTACATACGGGACCGAAACGTGGTCGCTCACAATGGGCCTCATCAGAAGGCTGAAAGTCACCCAAAGGGCAATGGAGAGGGCTATGCTCGGAGTTTCCTTGCGTGATCAAATCAGAAATGAGGAGATCCGCAAGAGAACCAAGGTTACCGACGTAGCCCGAAGAATAGCCAAACTTAAGTGGCAGTGGGCAGGGCACATTGCTCGCAGAACGGATGGTCGATGGGGCCGAAAAGTTCTGGAGTGGCGACCGCGAACTGGAAGACGCTGCGTTGGAAGGCCTCCCACTAGGTGGACCGATGACCTCGTAAAGGTTGCAGGGATCCGCTGGATGCGAGACGCACGGGACCGGTCAATGTGGCGACACTTGGGGGAGGCCTATGTCCAGCAGTGGACGTCTTTCGGCTGAAATGATGATGATGATGACACTCAGTCATTTGCACTCCAGTGCTGGACTTAGGCCTCTCCCAATCTATGTCACCAATATCTTGTCCCTCTCCTTCCTTATCCTGCCTGTATAATTGTATGTACCAATGTAATTATTTCTAGGTTTGTTAATAGTTTTGTTACAGCTTAAAGACCCAGAAATAGGTACCTATAAAAATAAAAAATCCAATTACCGACACTAAAATTCAGAAACTCCGAAACGAAACTCATTATCCGCACAACGACGTCAAGTGATGGTCAGCAAACAAAATTCCGTATTTACATAAACAGAAATACGGAATTTAATCTACCATGAAGTCGTAACAGGCAAATAATCCGCATCCCCAAAAGATAACATTCCGATACTAACAGTTTGTGTACGGAATTTCTATTCCTAATTAAACTTATTTGGGGCGTGAGTGAAATGACATCTGTGAGTGCCAGTAATGACAGTACTGGTGCCAAATGGACACTGTTGGCGGGAGACCGTATCGGCGGGGATGGCACGTTTTTGCGACCGTGTTGTGCCAATACTGGTAGTATGTGCGTCCTATATTGAGTTATTGACGCGTTAGATTTTATTGCACTGAATATTTTTCAGAAGCGGAATAAGTTAAACGAGATTTGTTTTTGAAATGTTTTATGAGTTTCTGAATTACGAAATAAACTGGCAGATTTTTAAATCGAGTATAATCAAATTGTTATATGATTTTAATTTGCTTGAATCGAAAATAAATAACGATATTTAGCGAAAAAGTTAGAAAACAAAGCATAGTAGATAGGCTGTCGGTATATGTAAAATACTGGTTTATTCAACTGCATCCGGCTAGACTGGAAGCCAACCACCACATAGTTGGGAAAAGGCTAGGCAGATAGATGATGATGTTGCGAAAAGTATGCCTAATATTTAGTTACTACATATAAAGGGTGTAACAAGACACTTAACGAAGCCGAAAGGCACTTGGTCAAACCGTCAGTGCGATCATTTTATCGTCCTAGACCTTACCTGGGAACCTCCTAATTACGGAGATATTGGGGGTCAAACTATTTTTAATGTTACATTTTTACTTTAATCACCTTCACGACCCCCGTACTTTTCAATCCATCCATCAGCACAATGTTTTGATTGAGTTGCATTGAGTCCTACCGTAAAACGTGATTAATCACCCCAAAAAAAAGTCGTTTCCGAGCAATAATTTTTGCTTAAAGGTACTTAGTTTGATGTACAGAATGCTTAGTGGATAGCTGCGTGAAGGGTCTGTTTACACCCTGTATAGATAGGTACATGTGGCACAGAGCACTGTTGATAAACCTTTCAAAGATTCAACTCTAAACCATTCCTTATATATTAATTAAATTGAAACAGAACTCAAAACACGAAGACCTTGATGGTTTAATTAAACATTGTTTCTTCTGCTGATTTCAGAAACAAAACATTTTAATCCTAACTTGATATTCAATTACAAAATCTAAAGGCCGTAACTCATTCAAAGTTGAAGTATCATGAAGAGAATTTAGTGGCACTTGTGTTGAACGTAAGTTTATGAGAAACGGCCATATTAATTTTGGTTTAGACGTAATTATATTGAAATTAACTTGTTTGCTGATGCGGCTGTTGTACGGGGTTCAACTTTAGTTTGAGTTCGTGTTTGTTAGTGTGATTTTGAGGTTATAGTTGAGGAAGGGTGTCGAGGAAGCACCTTTGGAGGTAGGTATTAATTAGTAGTACTGCACTGAAGTTCTCTTGGTTGTTGGGTAAAATGTGACACAATTTAAGAAAAAAAGAAATAGTAATTATTAGACGCACACAGAAAAAAAGAAAAAAGAAAATGGTTGAATTAACAATCAAAAAAAATTATATAGATAAAAGTAAACATAAGAAAAAGATAAACCAAATGAAATTGGTCCTGTACGATGCCAAAAGGCCACTATCTCAGAACGGTGCTGCAACGTTTAAAGAAAAAAAAAGGAAGTAAAGAAGTATATAATTTCAATTTTAAAAACATCTAAGACCGTTTTTACTGAAAACTTATTTCACGCTGTTAGAATTTACACTCTCAGCGATAAACCAAAGGTTGGAAATTCGACGTTCATCGGGCATTCATTTAGGTTTTATTTAATTTCTTTACGTATAAGTGAGTGGTTTATATTTTTGTGAAGGAGAAATAATTATAAGATGTTACGAGTGTCAATTATCATAAAGAGAAAAGTAAATACTGTTAATTAAACAGAAACGAAATTGGATCATAGTTGCCGTGAGTCGAGTTAAGTGTGAGTTAGTTGTGAGTTGTGTGTTTGTGA
Organism: Noctua comes; assembly: GCA_963082995.1. Lineage (NCBI taxonomy): Eukaryota > Metazoa > Arthropoda > Insecta > Lepidoptera > Noctuidae > Noctua > Noctua comes. The sequence continues at coordinate 14,871,879 of OY720279.1, read as the reverse complement.
GTTAGCGTGGGATTGAAGAAGCCTATGTCCAGCAGTGGACTGTTGTAGGTTGATGATGATGAGATAGAAACGAATCTTTCATAAAATGTAACGTCTAAATGAAAGTAATCATTGATTATTATTTTGTTGTAGTTTTACATCATCATCTGCCTAGCCTTTTCCCAACTATGTTGGGGTCGGCTTCCAGTCCAACTGGATGCAGCTGATTACCAGTGTTTTATATGAAATGACTGCCTATTTGACCTCCACAACCCAGTTAGTACTGGGTAATACGATACCCCTTGGTAAGGCTGGTTGTCAGACTTTCAGGTCACTGACTACCTGTAACGATTTACAAATGACACGTGGCACGGAGGAAACTCAGTACACCCATCCACGGACCAACCTAGACAAGAACGGCTAAGCCAGAAGATTGAACCAAGCGGCGGTTATTATTTAGCCACGAGCCTGTTCCTGTTGTAGTTTTACATCAATTGTTTAAATTGGAACTAAGATCCTATCTACACCAACAGACTATTATTGCTGCTTCCAAAAATAACTATACCAATAAACGTCCTACTAAACGAGAACTCAATATTCTATCCATCAACAAGTTTAGTTCCATTTTCAATAGAAACAAGGCCACGCCAATGAAATCCTTGAAAATCCCTCAGCTAGCTTTTGTTTGAGCATAGCTGCTGTAGGGAAGTTACTCAAATAAACTTTAAATTCAACCTTGTATTGTTTGCGTTATTTGGGTAACTAGTCCCACATCCAACGATAAAACGACTAAAATACGTCAACCAGCCATTTTATACATCAAACGAAGACTAGACTGAAACACTGCTAAAAATTAAGACTAAACACTGGCAAAAAGTATTGCTGGGAATCGACTTTTTTTGCGTGAAAATACGTCGTGCTGATAGATGACATATTATTGTGTTGAATAGTACAGCCCAGGGGTCATGGAAGTGGTTAAAATAAAGTTAGAACATTTAAAACTTGATTTTGTAAAAAATCGGTTAATACCTTCCTTCAATATCGTCGCAACTAGAAAGTTCCCACTGTACGGTCAAGTCAAAAAAAATGACTTATAGGCCTCACCCATGGCGACTTTTTGTAGCGATGCTGTCGCGCATGTGTATCGATACAGCCGCGATGCTGTCGCTGGCTGTGTACCTTCGCCCAATTCTGTATCGCTACTATCGCGATGCAGAAGCGCGTTAACAAAACGCGCGACAGCATCGCTACAAAAAGTCGCCGTGGGCGAGAGGCCTTAAACGTAACTGGCAATGTGGGTGTCCTATTAGGTACATCGCTGCCTTACCTTTCAAGTATTACAGGCGTGATGTTATGTTATGTAATAGTTAAACGATTTTTATTTGACTACAGCCGTCGAGGCCTCTCTAGTTGTTCTAGTAAAGTTCGTAGTATCTAGCTCAACCCATTTCTCGCTAAATGTCTACGGAGCGACAGGTGCCCAACTTTCTATTGTTTACGTAAATTAGGCGCGTCCTCTGTTGAATTTTACATGTTAGTTACGTTAATATTTTACTCAATTAGGTACACAAATTTTTCATTGTTATCCTTTTTGTTTTTAGTTACTGAATGATAAACTTGTTTCACGTTCCCATACGTGATATACCTAGTTTCTACAATAAACTTAGTTCTTATTGTTTAAACAATAATAGTGTACTTTACAGTCGATCGTTTAAATTCCATGACAACTTCAATGAACCATCAGAAAACCTTCCACCTGGGCACGCGTTGCCGTGGCCGACTTGGAAATCCTTAAACAGACTTCGAACCCAAGTCGGCCGAACCAATGACAATCTCTGCAAATTGGGGTTCATGGATGGCTCAGATCTCAAGTGCGTTTGCGGCGTCTCCTCACAGACAATGGCCCACCTTGCATCTTGCACCGCATGCCCTATCACCTGCGCACTTGATGATCTGCTTACTGCATCAGTGATTGGGATTCGCGTGGCTGAGTTTTGGGCTAAACATAACATCTGAACTTTTTGCCATCGGCACGCTAAGAAAGAGAAGTCAATCGTTCACGACTACCATTGAGTAGCTAAAATGTTATAGAACTTGTATTTCAAAGACGCGGGCAGCGTTCTCTTTCAAGTCATGCCTCGCACATTTCATCCATCGTTTTTGTTTACCAAAAATGACAACTTAAATTATCCGTATATTATTCAAATCAGAACTATCATTCTTTGCATTGACAGTTGTATGAATTTGCAATAACACGACAAATTGACGAAGTGTAGCAATTTGAAAAAAAGACTGTGAAATCTATATCTATACATATAATAAAATCGTAGACTTTCCGTGTCTGTACATTACATATTTTTATAATAAAATCGTAGACTTTCCGTGTCTGTACATTACATATTTTTACAAAAAAATCACTGGAAGGTGCTAGAAATAAGTAGTAGAAAGTAAAAAAATATTTTTTTAAATTTTTGTCTGTTTGTCGGTTTGTCGGTTTGTCTGTTCGTTTGTGCGCGCATCACGTAAAAACCCCTCATTGTATTCAAAATCGAAATATTACAAAATAAGAAGCATTGTTCTGGGTATTTTTTAGCGTTTATTTCATCAAAATCGACCTACAGACGCAAAAGATATTAATATTTAAAATTTAGTTGGTAACCTCATGCGCGATTTCTATGATAAAAATAATTTACGTAAGAAGGTTTTAGTTTCGCCAATTGTGAACCAATTTTGATGATTCTTTTTTTGTTTGGAAGAATATTATTCCACGATGGTCCCATTTTTTATTTGGTGAAGATCTGATGGTGATCTTCGGAGATATCAATGGAACTCTTCAGTAATAGACAGCAAATCTGTCGTGATTGCTGCAATCGCTTGGATGTTTATTGTTTACACAACACCATAACATAATATCACGCCTGTATGCTCTGAGGGGCTACGCAGATGTGTACAGTGCACCCACATTTTGATAATTAGGTATGCCCAGTTCCATTTTGTTGGGGATAAGCCTATTACCATGACATGTATTGTTAACGGTTATCTAATGTTTCACCAAAACTCCTTTGATAATTTTTAACCGACTTCAAAAAAGGAGGAGGTTCTACGTTCGACTGTATGTATTTTTAATGTACACCGATTTCTCCGCCAATCGTCGACCGATTTTGAAAATTCTTTTTTTATTCGAAAGTCTATACTCCTGAGGTGGTCCCATTGTCATGAAGTCAGAATCTGATGATGGGGTCCCAGGAAAATTAAGGGCAACCCTCAAATTTTATGGGCATTGATTGATACAGTATACTTCCCATGTGGTCCCATGGTCATCAGCTCAGGATCTGATGTTGGGATCCTGGAGAAATCAAGGGAATTTTCTAAATTGTATAGGCACACATACTCGCAGGCATTATGCCTGGGAATCATCATTGTGTGTAAGTTCAGCAATACCTTTGCCAATAGAGAACCTATTTCAATGATTTCTTTTTTATTTGGAAGAATATTATTCGGCGGCGCTGGCCCCGTTTAAATTTGGTGAAGATCTGATGCTGATCTTCGGAGATATAGGTACAATGGAACTCAACAAAATTAGGCAGCCAATCTGCCGTGATTGCTGCAATCGCTTAGATGTTTATTGTTTACACAATATCCTAACATAACGCCTGTATGCTCCGAGGGTGTACACAGATGTGTGCAGTATAACCAGATTTGTTTATTTTTGTTGACAATATAAAATAAATGCATAGCAAGTATTAATTGTACAGGATATTACAACTAAAAATGGAACAATAAAAAACTTTTTTGCAAAAAATAAAACCACCTTCAAAAACACAAAAAAGTGAAAAATAACTTTAGCTTCAGAAGTCGGTGACTTTGTTTGTTTGATTCAGTTTTTGTTTCCTTTTGTCTTTACTCTTTGCACTAAAAATTTGGTACTGAAAGAGAGGTTTAATTATGAGAAATCTATCTAAATATATGAAAGCGAAAGGTCGAAAACCGCTAGACGTATAAAGATGAAATTTGGCACACAGGTAGTTTATACTTAGTAGACGTCCGCTAAAAATGCATTTTACGACAGGGCCGGATTAAGGAGGTCTAAGGGCTCTCGCAAATTTGTATGGAAGTCCTTCATTTTTTGTGCTACAAACTTGAAATTTGGCAGGAAGGAAGTAGTTAGTAGACGTTCGTTTAGAACGGATTTTGCGACAGGGTCGGATTAAGGAGGCCTAAGGGCTCTCGCAAGTTTGGATGAAAGTCCTTAACTTTTTGTGCTACAAACTTAATATTTGGCAGTGAGGTAGTTTATAGTCAGTAGACGTTCGCTAAGAACGGCTTTTGCGACAGGGCCGAGTTATGGAGGTCTAAGGGCTCTCGCAAAAAGTAATTTAATGTTGTATACGGTACAGAATGGTATTAGAATAAAAAGCGCTCAACAAGGTTCGCTTTTAAAAAAGTTGTATAGCGCCAAAACCAACGCCACCGATTTTTAAAGCTATATCGTCGCCTCAACGCCATTTAATTTTGTTTTGCACCTCTGGGGCCCAGAATTACAGCACCCAAAAGGACGCCTTTTGTAGTCATCAGTACATTAAAGCCCCGACGGGTTGGGCAGACGTGTAACTAATCGTACACACACATTTCGCCAGTTTTATTGAAGTTCCATGTAATAGGGGGTGAGCCTATTGCCATCAACCGGGCACAAATCCAGATTCCGTGGCTGCTACTGAGAAATTCCTGATGGGATAACCTACCTACCTATTATTCATAGTATTTTTTCATTTGCATATACATTGTTTAATGTTAGGTGGAAGAGCGGAGTCACCTAAGGGGGCGTCCTTTAATTACGTGAGACGTTTAAGGGGGGGGGGTCGCGCCCAATATCACACAATCTCACGAGGGAGAGAGGGGGGTCTTGGCAGATATCACTGGGTTTAATTGAGTAAACATGTTCCTCTACAAATTATTTTATTTTAGTGAATTCAACGCAATCAAGCACAGATTACCGTATTTATAATAAACTTCGCATTTTGATAAATCTCACGTGAGATTAGGAGGGAGATGAGGGGGTCAAGCCAAATCTCACGATATCCCGCCAAGGGGAGAGGGGGTCGAAAAATCGCCTCACGTAATTAATGGACGCCCCCTAACAAAAGCATCTCCTTGCTTAAAAGGTGATCTCCAAATCATTTCATCACATTTTTTTTTAACACTTTGCCCGACCCCGGGAATCGATCCCCATGCTTAGTAGTCGCGCTTGCTACCACTAGACCAACGAGCCAGTCTCACACATGCACACCAAAATCTCCACGCGAACGAAGTCGCGGGCAACAGCTAGTCTTTAATATATTTGCACCTCTTCTTTAAGTCAACTACAGTTCATCACCAAATTCATCACAACATAAAAAAATCCTAAAAACCTAAGGACGCGAACTCACAACCTTTCACGCTGCAATCCATAGCATTAGCCCCAAGGCTACCATCACATTGTGACTTTAGCCTGAAATTCTCCAGCACTATCGGCTCATTATTTCTGCCATCCCACAGTTCACCCTTTTGTTTGTCTGCGCGAGATAATGAAGTATCCTTCGCAGATCAGATAGCGACGGAACCATTGTTTCCAACAATGGGTGACTTGTTTAAGAATTTCATGCAAAATTTTCGCACTAAGTTTTTCGGTGTTTAAGATAGTAAGAAACGAAAGTTCAGTTGTTATGCAGGGCACGGGTTTTAACCTGAAATGTTTGTTTACGTTGTGTTTATTTGCACTATTTTTGATAGTGTTGATGTAGGTTTAAGATTAAACTCAACTTTTTTTTAACTTTCCACACAAGACGAAAAAACTTGAAAAAAAATCTTTGATTAATATATCGACGTTAAAGCAATATACGTTATACTGTAGTAAGTTTGTGTAACGTGTTTTTAGTTAGTAAGTGCCCAGTTGTTTATTTATTTTAATTTGTTGTGGATTTCTGGTCTTAAAATAAAGATTTTATTATTATTATAGCGGTTAATAACAGTTTCATACAAAATCCATACACATTAATCAGCCTATAACATTTTCACTGCCTTGCCACTCCTCTTTGGAAAGACGTTTGGCCACAACCAAAATCCACCCACAATTTGCCAGTTATGTTTAAAGTCTCATGGTATAGGGGCAAGCCTATTGCCATCAACCGGGCACAAATCCAGACTCCGTGGCTGCTACTGAGAAATCCCTGATGAAATACCCAATAACACTTTGCCCGACCCGGGACTCGGACCCAAGACCTCCTGCTCAGCACTCGCGCTTGCGACCACTCTACCAATGAGGCAGTCTAGTATAAAAACATTAATTTCCATTCTATTCGTTTGTTCTTCCATTTTATACTAGCATCGTGTAAATGAATTCATTTAGTCGGGATTGTATCTCTTTGTAGTCTGAGAGAAACACTATCAAGTGCTACAAAGTGATTGAAAAAGAAAAGAAGTGCGTTATAGCCCGTGATGTTATTTGTCTTTATCTTTGTGAACTGTATTAAATGTAACGTCTGAACACCTTGTACTTAGGCTTAGGTTTCAATCTATTTTTATTTGATTTAATTTTTTACATTTTTGGAAAGTTTACAGGCTATTCTATACCAATATTATAAAACTGAAGAGTTTGTTTGTTTGGTTGAACGCGCTAATCTCAGGAACTACTGGTTCGATTTGAAAAAATATTTTAGTGTTGGATAGCCCATTTATCGAGAAAGGCTATAGGCTATAAAATTTTACGCAGTGAGGTTGCGGGCAACAGCTAGTAACATTATAGTAACAAAATATATGTCTAAATTGCTAATAACAAGCCTCCACAGATAAATACAAAAAATATTAGCTCCCTTTTGCATAAATTATATAAATAAAATATTTAAAAATAAAAATCTAACAACTATAGTAGGTAATCTCAATGTATTGACTAATCAAAGAAGTTGGTTCGTTTTATTTAACTGTTTTTAATTTAACTCGAAAATAGTTTCACATAAAAATCCCTTTATGTACCAAATGAGAGAATAATTATTATTTTATCCCTACTACACTCATGGACATATTTAGAGCAACGTAAAAAAAGGTGAAATAATATTATAAATGACCTCATTGCGTACTAGTCATCTTTATAACTATAAATAATTTGAAAAAATAAAGATTTTGACTGTCTTTTGTTTCAGAGTTTCATTGTGTTATCGTCACTTTGTGCTAAATGGGTCATATTTTGAACACATCCAAGATTTGTCGTACAAAACAAACTCGTTAAACTATTTCTTGAACATTTCGTCTTTTCCACAATAAGACATAATAATTGCTTGTAATTGTCACACTGCAGGGCGAGTAACTTTTCTCTTACAGAGAATGAAGGAACATTAATCATTGCGCTGTCCGCCTGTTTGTTGGTCACTTCAGACCATTATGTCCTAGTTTTCTCGCAATGTTTTCCTTCAGTGCACTTATTGTGTTCAAGATTAATTTGAAAATCGTTGTTTCTTAAGAGTGGGCGTTGGAACTTGAGATGGGTTTCCTTTAACTCCCACTGCTTAGACACAAGTGGCCATAAATATTGTATTTTTAGATGTCTTAAACTGAAATTATCTTAATAATTCAGTTTGTTAGAACACAAGTTTGCCTGATTATTTTATGTATAACAAGTTCGTAACAAACAATTTCCTCGGTTGACTTTTTGCGAAGGCGAGGGTAACTTCGTTTCTAAGTTAATCCTCATTTCCAGACTAGAAAAGAAAAGTTTGTTGAACGAATAAGTGCCATCGTATGTCTCCTAATTCGATTACTACCAGTCACTAAGAGCTGATTCGCTTTGTTTTTTGCACCCATCACGAAAATAAAATCGGATTTCCATAAAACGGACAACGACTTTGGAAACAAACATTATAATAAACTCGAAGTCTTTACCGAAATCACTATTGCCACTATTCTTTCGGTCGTTGAATAACACCCAAATGTAATAAAAGACAGAATTAAGTTGGCTCAAAAAGAAATGTTCCTTATCCTTCGAAAATAATATAAAAAACCTAGACAAAGCCCCATTGGTTTTTATTAGCTATATTCTATTTTCTACTACACATACTGCGCCCTAGTAAAGGTTAAATTTATCCGATTTCATAATACGAACCGTTTAACAAATAAATATTGCGCGAGTACTCGATAGAAGTCGATTCTAAAACGAAATATCGGTTTCCTTCTCGATTCGATTGTACTCGACATTTCCCGAGTTTTTCGCTGTAACATTATGATATAGAGAAGTGAAGATCAGTAGGATATATTAAATAGGGCGTGCCTACACTGTCTCCGAATTGATTTTAGGGTGTGATCGAGAATTCCGCAGTGTGTAGTTATAAGGGGCGACAGTTTAGTCACCTTAGGATATTGATATTGCCTAGTAATTGGGCTGTAGAGGTCAGACGGCAGTTGCTCCCTGTTAAATACCAACCTACGTTAAGCTATATGCTAGAACTAGCTTCTAACGCTCCGGGAAACGGCTTGTGCTAAGCAACACAAGACACGCGTGCTCCACTTATTTTGCAGGAGTCCATAGCACAGGGTATCCTATTTTGAATTTCTGACTTCGACAAACCTTTGGACCTCTAATATTTGTAACACCTCTGTCCTATATATTGTAATTGTACTTTCTGTGAGAAAATAAATCTTTATTTTTACTTGGCGTGAGTACTGTCGCGACACAACTTATAAGTATTTATTTTATATTATTTATATTTTCCGGAATCGTTGCCGCAATAGGCTTTCTGCTTGAGCGTGTGTTCGTGGCCAAGTGGGAACATAGTTGAGCGGTAGTTTAGAATATACACTATTACACCCAGCTGTTTGTTTTAATTAAGGGTATAATAGCGATCTACATAATATTAAGGTTCTCTTGCACGACAAACTAATAGAATTATGCGTATCATCTTCATCATTATATTCATATTCATTTATTTTGCATTCCATATCGTAAAAAAGATGTTACAAAGGGCTTAAAGCTAATTCGTGACCTCTGAGTTTGTTTCGGATGTTTCTTCTCAGAGTAGTCAGGTACGAAACACCGGCCCCATCTAGCTTTAAAAGAAATAAATGTGATTTATGATTTATGATGATGATTTATGATTTATGCTAGGAAAATAAATATGGATCCCCTATCTTGCACTTATCCCACTTCATTTTATAAATATGCGAATATTTAGTGATAAATGAAATAATTCATTGCCTCGTTGGTTTGGTCTCAAACGTGACTGCTGAGCATGAAGTCCCGAGTTCGACTCCCAGGTCGGGCAAAGTATCATTGGGTTTTTCTGTCAAGAATTTCTCAATCCAAATTCCGGCTGTATCTGTTCCCGGTCGATGGCAATAGGCTCGGCCTCTATTACAAGGAACTTAATCATAACTGGCGAAATGTGGTTGTACTAATGGGTACACCTCTGCCTAACCCTTCGGGGATTACAGGGGCGATGTTATGATGTTACGGGAATTAATTTAAAAAATGTTCCATTTCTATCAATCGTTCGAAGCTGAGAGATACGAAATTTTGTTTATAATGAGTAATAGCATTAATTTAATTTAGTCAATCGTCGCTATAACAGGACCTTAGGCTAATTACTAAATATTTTTAGCAATACACGAATTAGAACCATATCTTTATTATTAATACTCAAAACGGGATATTTACCATGTGTTTCCCGATATTTCGGCGCTGTTGCAAGCACCATGATACAACAGCGCCGAAATATCGATTTGAAACTAAGCGTCTTTTTAAAATGTGTCAAGCAAAAATAATCTTTTTTAAAAAATGTTCAAAGATCGATATTACTTTTCTTGATTTCAATATATATTATGTCAGGTATGCAGAACATGTAGATACCTACAGGTATTATTGTTAGCACTAAATTGATTCCAGTCTAATGATACCGTGTGGGTGGATTGTAATATCCGACCCCGTATTACATATTAGGAATGCTATGTGCCTTACATATTATATATGTAATATTATATGTAAGGAACGGTTTTGGTGTCGCAGTGGAATTTATTGAAATTGAGTCTGTGTTTTCGTGGAATATTTTTATTGGAGCAACGGCTACACTTTGATAGAAGAAGCTCAGTTAATTAAGAATGCGTACTGATCTAAATAAGTGATTAGTATAATAATACTTTTTAGGGGACCTATCTGGAGCGTGATTGGCTCGTTGGTCCAGTGGTTGCAAGCGCGACTGCTGAGCATGAGCTCCTGGTTTCTATTCTCGGGTCAAGCAAAGTGTTATTGGGATTTTCCATCAGAAATATCTCAGTAGCAGCCCCAAAGTGTAGATTTGGGCCCGGTTGATGGCATTAGGCTCGCCCCCTATTTAATGGGACTTAAGCATAACTGGCGAAATATGGGTGTACTATTATGAACACCTCTGCCTAACTGCGGGCATTACAGACGTGATGGTAATTAAGTTGATGTTGTCTATCTGATATATAAACAGCTGGGAATCAAACTCATGGCCTAATGCAAACATCAGAACATTGGTGAATCTAGTGAAACATTATCAATTTTGGTGCAGTACGGTATGCGTTTGTCGAATTTGAGACAATTAACAATCCATTATTCAACATTTCATTCAAATTAATATTCAACATTCCTTCGGTCTATAAACATACAATCAAGTAAACATACACAGCAGGAAACGAAGGCATACAACAGCTTCCTACCTATTTCCATACACACTAACGCAAGACACTATCTCCAACTAAATATTATGGACGTACGTGAGGCCAAAGGCTCCCCAGATCCCTTCCCTCCCATATCCGGTATCCAACGTTTATTACTAAGGCCTTAATAATGATGTTAACGTTCGAGAAACATGTTTAGATGAATTATTACTGAGTAAGGGAAAGTTGGATGTATGTGTGTGTATTTTAAAGTTGATTATGTTATAACGCTTGTGGGAAACCGATGTAAGTTTGAAAGGGGCACGCATGGGTTTCGATATAATTGTGTCAGGGTCGATTTGATCTAGTTCAGGGTAATCTTAAAAGGAAGCATGTGTATCTGTTGCGGCTAAAAGTCGAAGTGTGGCTACACCTAGTTCTAGCCGGCTAAACCTAGGTGCGGCCAGTAACAGTTGTGTATCCTTTTTATTGCTAGGACACACCGACCAAATGGATTAGGTTTGGTCAGGTTAGAACTGTGACCAAAAACGCGCGAGCCGAGCGAGCGCAGCGAGCGGTGGCGCGGCAGCGGCCGGCGAGCGCTACATCCAAATTGTTTGCCTGTTCTAACCGAAGATAAGTAGGATACATCTAAGTTTAACCGGCCGCCGACCTAGGTTTAGTCGGCTAAAACTAGGTGTAGCCGCACTTCGGCTATTAGCCGTAACATATCGAAATATGAAAATAATATCTTGTAGGCTCACATAAAAGTCACAATCTTATGCCCTAATCCAGAGTTACAATGTAGCAAACAGTTTTGCGTCGGTTGGGGAACTGACTTTTACAATGTAAAGGTTTACATACAGGAGCAGAATCTCAAAAAAGATGAGAACAAAACAACAACCAACGTCAGTTCGGCCTACGAAAAACTAGTTTTGTACATAACTAAACCAGTTAGAACCAGAATTTTACCCACAAATAAAAACTTACCAAGTAATCCTGCTGTAACACATCAGCACACTCCACGTGTATCATTCGCATGAAAGATAATTAACCCTCACTTACTCCAGTCCCAAAACTTGTCTTACAGTACACACGCTTGCCTACTCTTCTCCTCAATACACATCTAATAAAATCCCAAACTTTAACAATGCCTTCGTGACTTTAGGCCGTTTGTTTAACATAATACCTTGGCCGTTAATTTAGGCCAAGTCGACCTTCGCAGCATGTAAGGGTTAACACTTATGAAAATGTAACAAAAGACCATTGTTAGCTGTTTCTTCTCTAAAGGGTTTGTTTGGCGATCTTAACTAGTTGCCTTTGTTGCATAATTTTCGGTGTGCTTGTTATTTTTCGTGACGAAGTACGCACGGTGTGAAAATGTGAAGGACATATTCTCGAATTGTGTTTCGGAGTTCTGTATTTTCAAATTAGGAAGTAGAGTTAATACAGCAATTTATAGTACATGCCAAAATGTTCATCTTTCCACTTAACTACCAATATTCTTTTTTGTGCGTATTTTTAGCCGGATACTTAATAAACTTATATACAAGGTGTAAACAGACCCTTCACGTCAACCAAGCATGCTGTACATCAAACTAAGTGACCCTACTCAAAAATTATTGCTGGGAAACGAATTTTTTTCCCACCGCTAGAAAAAAAATGAAAAACCGCGTCCAAACCGTTTCACCCGTTTCAGAGCTACGGTGCCACAGACACACACACTCCCAAAGCGGTCAAACTTATAACACCCCTCTTTTTGCGTCGGGAGTTAAAAATAATTGACAATCCTGAGGAATCAGAACAAAAATAACTGCAAGTTAGCTGCATGTAACATCTACCAAATAGCTGAACACACATACACTTTTAAAACTCTGACCTCTTCTAACGTAGAAAGACTTTAATCCGTAAACCACTTCCATGGGTACGAAAACTAAAATCTATATATATATAAAATTAATCCCTATTTCCCTTAGTCACGCCATCACGCGTGAAGCGTAGGTAGTGGGTAGGTAGTGGGTAGGTAGTGGGTAGATAGTGGGTAGGTAGTGGGTAGGTAGTGGGTAGGTATTGGGTAGGTAGTGGGTAGGTAGTGGGTAGGTAGTGGGTAGGTAGTGGGTAGGTAGTGGGTAGGTAGTAGGAAAAGGTGCATTGCAACGGAACAGCTAGTTAATCTATAAATTATTACAGTAGAAGAGATAATATTATAACACAGGTCAGCAGCAAACTCTAAACTAAATGAACTGTCTAGATCACAATGCACCCAAAACTAGTTCTGAAACTTCAGCGAAATGCCAGACAAATAAAGTTATTTGAACATCATAATTTCTAGATTCTAGATAGACTCACAAATCAAACTGACAAACCTCCAGTAAAGTCGTTAGTGAGACATCGCTGCATTTGGCCAGACTTTAAACTAGTTCATATTGAACTAATGATGTCACTTGATGTGACGACTGTGTTCGAAATCTTGTAGAAATGGCATACCTAAATGGAGTTTGAAATTTTATGTTTATGAGATGGCGGGACGAACTGGATGTCTTCCTTGAGAATTGGAAAGTAGTAGCAAAGAATCTTGACCGTTGGAAGGAATGGATGCCTTGGCCCAGCAGTGGGACAATATGCTAGCTATAATTAAAAAAATAACATAATACTCACGTGGCGGACGCTCATGGCTAAATAATAACAGCCGCTCGGATCAATCTTCAGGTTAATTCGCGCTTGCCTAGGTACCAACCTCGACAAGAACGACTTGCTACCCCTTGGTAAGACTGGTTGTCAGACTTACGACCACTGACTACCTATAACGACTGTCAAAGATCTACAAATGACAGCCGGGACCAACGGCTTAACGTGCTTTCCGAGGCACGGAGGATACTCGGTATGTAACGGGTGGTCACCCATCCACAGACCAACCTAAGCAAGCACGGCTTAACCTAAAGATCGACCCGAGCGGCTGTTATTATTTAGCCACGAGCTCCTCCAACATCGATCACTAATTCATTACAATAATACCGCACTTATTTATATCTCTTAAAAAGATATCTTTATCCATGGACATTAAAACCATGCCAAAAGACCTCCCTCTTCATAATGTCCCGCTGGCACCTGTCGTTGCTTCCTATAATTTACGGTATATTTTAGTTTGTCGTGTCACCCAAGCGATGATATATAGTCTGTCCGTAGGAAGCAACTTTTAGCATGAATTTTAAAGTAGAAAACTTGCTTGAATTTATATTTTTCGTATATTTAGTTAAGCTAAGAATCTGAGGGAAATGAATCTGCATATTAGAAACATACTTTATGGCATTGCGAAGGTAGAGGAAGTCTGTGACTGTAGTTTTATTTAGACGGATCTTGCTTTGATATTTATTTCAAGTAACAAAGAAGGTACTCCCTTTCTTCTCCTAAAATTGTTTGTCCGAAAATCATTATCCATAACACGTTTGCTATAAACTTCAGTAACCATAATGTTCAAAATCCCGAAATTTTGTTTAACATAATTATCTTTAGTTCTAATAGTATTCTGTCATAATATCGAGTACTATAATAATTGAATCTCCTAATTTTACATGACCTAAAGTCATATGTCCTAAGTATTGTGTGAAATAATGAGTATTATTCCGAAAGTTCATTTATAATAATTTTTTTAGTCTCAAAACATTTGCAAAAAATTAGGTTTTAGGCTGAGCGCAGACTTGAGTCAAGATAGTCTTAAGACAGACTATTGCTTCACATAAAGTATGAAGCCGCGCAAACTTGAAACACTTAAAACTGTCGTGACTAAGTCTGCGTACAGCCTTAGTGACAGAAACGAATCGCTGTAAATCCGACTCCACGCAGTCTTGTCTGCTCTACCCCTAGAGTGTAATTTAAAATCGCGTAGGCGCGGAGGGGCGAGGCGGCCCGCGAGTTGAGGAGCAGGTGGTTGTAACACTCGCCGCCACGGCTGAGGCTGGCCGGCATAGCCGGCCAGCAAGCCGAAGCAGCGGTGGTGAGCGTTAAACCCATCTGCGACGATAAACTCGCGTGGGACCGCCGGAGCCCCGCAGCGCCGGAGCCGTGACGGAAACCATGCCTGCTGCACGTTGCATGCTTGCTTGCATGCTTGCTTGCATGCTGCGTGCTTGCTTGCATGCTGCGTGCTTGCTTGCATGCTGCATGCTTGCTTGCATGCCGCATGCTTGCTTGCTTACAAAAACCACATGTTTACAATCAACTGCTTTATTGAGTCCATGTATAATATATTTATCCCGAAGAATATTATTATTATAAATAAACATTACTTCTGTAATTTGAATTTAGGACTTTTAACTTTTATTGAAAACGGTTTTATGTCTTTTGTATATTATTGATTGTAATATTTATGACAAAGGGATTTAGAACATATTATATTTAGGGATTTCAATTTTATGGCATGTGACATTATGTGATATTAAGTTCGGGTAAGTTATCATTCGGACAAATGATGATTAGGACAAAAAAAGTTATGGCACTTTAAATTATGGATAAAAAAGTTAGGTGACACAATAGAGAACCAACAAAGAAACATTGTTTATTCAGCACAAATAACACGCAGTGCCTCGACTGCATCGTTGGTCGTGTGGTCGCAAGCTTGCATGCTGAGCATGAGGTCCTTGGTTCGGTTCCCTGGTCGGACAAAGTATTGTTGGGTTTTTCCTTCAGGAATCTCTCTCTAGCAGCCACAGGAGTCTGGATTTGTGCCCGGTTGACGGCAATAGGCTCTCACCCTATTATATGGGACGTAAACATAACTGGCGAAATGACCACACACATCTGCCTGACCTTTCGGGGATTACAGGCGTGATGTTATGTTATGTCAAAAACACGTGCAGTATAAATAAACTCCTTAGGCAAAGGAAAATCATCTTCATAAACAGGTGAATTCAACTAGCTAATAATAGTCAATGGACACCTCAACATGAGAAAACATAAACGTAATTTTTTCATTATTTTTGTGGGTCAATGGGCACTGGTATTGTAAGAACAACCTATCATGCCATCATAACACCCGACACATCTATGGAGATGCACTAATTTAACTTGACCTTCATAATTGATCGAAAACGATGTTCTTTTTTTTTGTTCTTTTTTTTTTTTGAGTTAAACTTTGCCCCACACTAGGAATTTCTCCTGTATCGTGGGTGCGTTTACAAACATTTAAACTCACATACACAAACAGCCAGACCCGGAACAACTACCTGTAGGCCATACAAATATTTGTGTGTGTGTAATAATTATTACACACACACATCACATCATCATCATCATTTTTATCTAATTAGTTATAGACCAAAGAACTTGGTTGTCATGACTTTTTTTATTTTCAATTTATGTCCCACTGCTGGGCGGCAAAGGCCTCCCCCATATTTTTAAGGAACTCATATTAATGAATACCTAGTTAATGTGTGTGTTTGTGTTGTGTGTGTGCTCTGTGTGTGTGTTTAATAAAAAACAAAAAATTACGATCGGATCCCACGCCGCAAAAGAATTCATAGAATAAAAATGTTTCATTCAACGAGGTTATTTACAGGAACATAATAAAATAAAAATAGCCGGAAAGCATTTTGCTTTGTGATAACGAAACATAGTTTTCCCGACTTTTAAACTCAATTATT
Organism: Noctua comes; assembly: GCA_963082995.1. NCBI lineage: Eukaryota > Metazoa > Arthropoda > Insecta > Lepidoptera > Noctuidae > Noctua > Noctua comes. The sequence continues at coordinate 14,855,620 of OY720279.1, read as the reverse complement.
CACAGACAAAGTTCACTTTGTTACTCGTACATGGAATTATAAAACGCACTTTGCTTGAGTGCGTTTTATTTTTCATGAAACATGTATGAAGTTGCATACATATCATACATTTACATTTTTGCAAAACTTTGCTGGACACGGAACTGTTTATTCATAGGAATGTAAAACTATGTGAACTAAATAACTTCGTTAAATTTTTTACGACATAAAGCTGGGGTAAACGCTTTTTAATTTTATATGTGAATGCTTCAAAGTTTGTGTGCGCTGATTTAGTAGTACTATGATAGTCTCAAAAAATTTACATTAAATTTTATTTAAAATAACATCTAAAACACAGAGTGATCCAGTTTCCACGAGATGAAATGCAAAACCAATGCACTTTCTATTTTAAGAATAACGATTGCGCGTAGCTGTTATCTGCTACAAGATACCACTGGCGTAGCAGTGACGTCATTACGTCAGCTACGTCGTAGCATTCGCGTAGCGATCACAGACAAAATATGATATTGAAAGTTTGAAGAGTAGATCTTTCATCGGATATCTTCGGTTATCCTCGGAAAATTGTGAGAGTTAATTGAATGGCTTTTTTAATGGTGCCCGTGGGTCGGTCATGAAACCGTCCGTACTTAAACGTGTCTAAACCCAATACATTACTTGTAATGTGGGTCAAGCTGACCACAGGAACCGGACTACACCTACATAGACTAATCTATACGCAATTTTAGAGGGCCCTAGTTTAAATTCTGTTTGTCATTTTCAGAAGCTTTTGATTAATTTTTAAATACGTAATCACCAGTTTTAGAGTACCTAACTACCTTCTTAATCATAAATAATCCGAAATGGAAATGAAGTTGAAAATGTCTGCTGTAAAATACATGAAAATACGATGACCAGCGTTTTGTTGACGTAATCCCTTAGTTTCGTTTTATGACAGGTGGGGAAGGGCCATTTATTGCCTGGAACACGAAATGTAGCACAAAATTGCGTAGGTTTTATTTTTTCAACAAGCTTCACGAATAATAAACTTCGCGCCAGAAAAACAGGGGCAGTCTTAGGCTCCATTAAAGACAACATTACAAGACCACGCCTCGGTTCTAAAAACATGAGATTTTTTATTAATGTATTCTCTTTTGTTCTCGAAATAGTTTGGCTTTTGTTCCTACACAGATAAAATTGTGTAAACAAAGACGAATGGTTATTTCTCGCGTAATCTAGTACAATAAAAATGTTTGTCGTCAGTGAAAGTGTTTCTTTTAGGTTCAGATTTTTTTGTTGCTGCGTATATTGTGTTCTCGGGTATGTAAATGGTGACAAAAAAAAAATGTAATGTGCTATGTACCTCCAGTTATTTTGTTTGATATGTTGCTTTTGTTTTTCGGGAAGGTTCTTTATCAACGCACATGTGTAAATCATTTCTGTTCACACGAAAGGATTTTTTGTTTTGCGGATGTTCATTTATTTTCGCTTTAACCAAAATGTTGTGTCCAGATTTAATAATTGTGAATTAAAATTACTGAAATCTACTGGAATTAAAATTTTTGCCGATATTTACGGGAATTCAATGAATTAACATAAGTGAAGATGTTCAGTTTTTTTCCGTTATTTTAGAATACTCGTACTTTTAAGCAAACATGCACATCGATCAGGGGGTTACCATGACGTCTTAAAGCAGTATAGTTTTAAACTTATTCCAGAGTGAGAAAGAGATGGCGCTAGATGTTCTCTATAACTCCGTCTCATATCTACACTGGCGTGACATTAAAACATACTGCTTTAAACGTCATGGTAGGCCATTAGGTGCAGTATTGGTAAAATGAAAAAGCCTAACATGTAAAATATATTACAAAAAACTCATTTATCATAATCAGCCTTTAATGTTCCCACTGCTGGGACACAGGCCCCCCCTCCCCCTCTCTATGAGGGAATGGGTTATAATCCACCACGCGGGCCCAGTGCGGGTATGTCACACGTCTTTGATTTTTTGGTTCTAGGACATGCCGGTTTCCTCACGATGTTTTCCTTCACAATTTTGAGAGCAGTGGTGATGAAATATTGCACAAAGTAATGCGCCTGAGTGGGTTCGAACCCAAGACTTACGGTTCGAAAGTCGGGGTCGCTACCACTGGGCCACCGCTGCTCTCCAAAACATATTATTATCACAAAAATACTTACAAATGTTTCTTTCAGAATCACTCCTGTAATGAGTCTTAAACGTTCGCATTGAGTAATGACTGCAACTGTAGATAAAATTAAATGGCGTGCTAATGTCACGCAGTATCTGTCTCGTTTGCCTTTCTATTTCGAGAATGTTCCAATGTAATCGTTATACAGGACATTTTGCACGCAATTTTGAAGGTGTTTAGGTCTTCTTTGCACTGTAGTGTGATTTTCGTAAGGGACTATTTGTTGAAATGAGTAAATAATATATTAACATGGTTTTGATGTTGCATGTTTAATTAAAAATGAACTTAACTTTATAATTGCACCACTCACATTAGTTTTACGATAATGTTTGAACTACTTACATATTACAAAACGATGAAAATGGTTCTAAAATAAAGCATCTTATTTTACATAACATCACGCCTGTAATCCCCGAAAGGATAGGCAGAGGTGTAGCTAACAGTACACCCATATTTTGCCAGTTATGTTTAAGTCCCATGTTATAGGGGGCTCTCCTATTGCCATCAACCGGGCGCAAATCCAGACTCCCTAGCTGCTACTGAGAAATTCCTGAAATTTTGTCTAAATGTATTAAAACTTGACATAGTTTCGTAACTTGGGTATAATGAACTGTAAAATACACTAATTTCACGATAGTCGAATAAAAACAAAACAATAACAACGACCCGAACTCCGAACCTTTAACTCAATTAACGTCAACTCAAACAAATGAATACCCTTTTTATGCCGAAGCCCATTTTCAGTTCACAAAACAAATAGCCATTTATAAAATACAAATTCGATGTGACAATAAAACATGGCCGAGCCTTCCCTCGCACGCAAGACCACAAATTATATCCTAGTTCACATTTCTCTCCTAAAATGCATTGGTTCGACAGGTAGGTAACCAAAACAGTCTTTTAAAGCATTGTGTGCTATAAATCTGTCAGCATGTACCATTTCAATGCCCATTCAACGAATCCTTTACGGGGCTGAAAAGCTTTTAATGATTCTATACGAAACAGGGTCCTATTGCGGCAATCAATGAGTTTATTTCACCCGGACGACCTTTGGCTGAACAGGGTAAGGTTGGACCATTTTAAGGGTTGTGGGGCAAAAAAATAGAGGAGCTCGCGGCTAAATAATAACAGCCGCTCGGATTGATCTTTTCGGTTGGTCCGTGGATAGGTAACCTCCCATTACATACCGAGTTCCTCCATACCTCGGAAAGCACCTTAAGTCACTAGTCCCTGCTGTCATTTGTAGATCTTTGACAGTCGTTACAGGCAGTCAGTGACCCGAAAGTCTGGGAAACAGTTTTACCAAGGGTATTACCCAGTACTAACTAAGTTGGGGAGGTCAGATAGGCAGTCGCTCTATGTAAAAATACTAGTATTCATTTGCATCCGGTAAGACTGGAAGCCGACCCCAACATAGTTCGGAAAAGGCTAGGCAGATGATGATGGGCAAACAAAAAAACGTAAACGGTTTGTGTAAACAAAGTCTGTTGTTTTGAAATTAAAAGACAATTATAATAAAAAGCTATCATTAAACACTCAACCTCCAACATTGTAATCAAAACAATGAAAAGGAAAACATTAAAAACAATGTAAAATAAAAACGCCATTAACAATGCTATTTGCACTTTAGAGACACTAAAAGAAAGTAAGAATGTACTGTTTATCTTGCCGTGTCATTACGAAGAGACAACCAAGAGAATTGGGTCACCGTCCTCGACAGAAAGGCTTGCAACACTCAAAGTTAAAACTCGCCGCGCAAGCAATAATTGCTTCACATATTCCTGCAGTGAACCGAACTCAATTTCATACACGTTTGAACCTCCATTACAATTTCTATACTGAAGTTTTGGAACAATTTCGCATCCCTAGTGAATACTCCATTTTTGGCCCTCGCCAAAAAATGTTGCTTCAGCTACTCTGAATTTTTGCAGAGGTCAAACATACAGGGTAAAACATAGATGAAGCTGTAATAGGAACTTCAGAATTTCCGCTACAAAAGAGATCTTATCTGCCTTTTCCCAACTGTGTTGGGGTCGGCTTCCACTCTAACCGGATGCAGCTGAATACCAGTATTTTACAGCGCGACTGCCTATCTGACCTTCACAACCCAGTTAGTACTGAGCAATACAAAACCCTTGGTATGACTGGTTGTAAACTTTCGGGCCACTGACTACTTGTTCGTTACAAGTAGTCAGTGGCCCGAAAGTCAATGATTTACAATTGGCAACCGGGACCAACGGCTTAACGTGCTTTCCGAAGCACGGAGGAAACTCGGTATGTAATGGGTGGTCACCCATCCACGGATCAACCTAGGCAATCGCGGCTTTACCTAAAAATCGACCCGAGCGGCTGGTATTATTTAACATGATTACGCAAAAATTTATGAAAGATTGAGCAAGAAAATAAAAATATTTGCAACGGTGAAAATTAAATAGGTCAGAATTTGAGTAACGTCAAAAATTTAGTATAATACCGGAACTTTTCGCGTGCGAAAGTATTCGTACAACCTCGAAAACTAACAAGCCCTTAAGAATGACCCAAGAAAATACCAAACTCAAGGAGATGGTCATAATGACCTTAATTGTTATATTTACTGCCTCGTTCCCCTCTTAAATAGCGATAAAATGGCAGATAATGATCTAATAAACAAGACATGAAGACATTCGTTTATGTCTAATAAATTAATTTGGCTCATATTTATAGCGGGCGTAATTATCACGTCATGTCATGTTGGTATCTTGGAAGATTCTTCATAAATTTGTCTTTCTTGCGGTCCAGTACAGAGAAATAAACCATACAACAATAAAAAAAATAAAAAAAAGTAATAAAAAGTTCATATTGCCATCGCCAACCCGCCTGCCAAGCGTGGCGATTATGGCAAAACCCCCCAATGATGAGCGCAACAAAGCCTCGACTATGGTAGCGGTCGAGGTTACGGCGTGGCAAGGGGTGCGAAGAATCTCCGGACGGGATCAGGACCGATGACCTGGTGAAGGTTGCAGGGATCCGCTGGATGCGAGTCGCACGGGACCGGTCATGTGGCGACACTTGGGGGAGGCGTATGTCCAGCAGTGGACGTCTTTTGGCTGAAATGATGATGATGAATGATTGCAATCGTCGGTGGTTGCCCGTTCTAGGTTCCCGACTGTCATTCGCTCCGGAGTGTCGGGTTAATCAGTCTTGGCAATAAATTGGTGATGGGGTAATCGAGGTCAGGAAGACAGTCGCTTCTTGTAAAATACTGGTATTCAGTTTCTTTCGGTTAGACTGGAAGGTGATCCCAACGAAAATAGAAAAAAAAAACTATTTGTGTTATATTAATGGTCATGTTGACACAATTAAAACTAATTAATGCTTGTTTTTACGACACTGCCATCAAACGTTAATATCTTTTCATTTTACAGCTTGATAATTAAATCTGAATAAACTCTTGGGGTACACGTACCGAAATCTAGCATTCAAATAAAACAAATCAATTTAGTAAATCCAGAGGATTTTTCAAAGTAATTATAAAACCTAATTACTCATCGACGCTATATTTACTGTTGCTGTTTATACAAATTAATAAAATAAAATTGTCTGTCTGTAATGTCAAAATAACGGCTTTTTACAGAATGCATAATTATGAATATACGGTACTTTTAACAAAAAACGTTTATTTTTATTTATATCTGTCTGATTGTCCGACTATCTGTGGATATTTCTGTCTGTTTGTCCCGGCTAATCTCCGACACGGCTGTACCGATTTTGACTGGACTTTTACTGGCATCTAGCTGATGTTATAAAGAGTAACTACGTCGGAGGCTACTTTTATTTTAGAAAAAGGATTAGATTTCCGTGCAAAATGTAAAATCTATGATATTTTTAACAAAATCCGATTCAATTAGGGAAGTAATATTTTATAATAATTGCACGCGAACGAAGGTCGCTGGAAACAGTTAGCCCCAAATAAAATAAATAAATCCGTAATACCACGTCTAACTAAGCTCCAATTAATTTCAGCAAAACGTTTGATTAGCCTAAGCAAACAAAAAAAAAATCGATGTTCCCGTTGCCCGGAAAAACGTTGCGGTCAAAAGTTTTTCCGGAATTAACTTTATTGCCTGCAGTCATTGCTTAATTGCCATTGCGTATTCTGGGTCACAAGAGTACTACGGAACCGATATTTTACTCTCATGTCTAATAAGGAACTTGAAATTGGTCTGTGTAGACGACACATAAATTCTAATTTAGGAAAAGGGCAGGGTTTGTACCCAAAAGATATTGTTTAGATTTTCTACTAACTTTAAGGTTCAGGATTACAAAACCGTGTTAGGCTGTCCAGAATGAGTGGAATGTTTTCGCTGTAAATCTGAAACTAATCTTTGAAATTAAATGTAAACAAATTCGATCACGTTAGTTTTCATTTGATTAAAAAAATTGTCTTTGAAAAGTCTTATGCCACACTTGGGACGGTTATTCGAATAAAAATTATCTTTTGCGATGTTTTATATAAAGGCTCTGTTTTTTTTAAAACGTTGCCCCTCACTAGGAATTTCTCCTGTATCGTGGGTGCGTTAACAAACATTTAAACTCGCATACACAAACAACCAGACCCGAAAAACCATCTGTAGGCAATACAAATATGTGTTCTGTGTTATATGCGACACGCAGCGCAGCAGTCAATCACTCAGCCACTGTGCTAACCTTGCCATCACTCTGTACTGCAAAAGTATGGTCTCTTAATGACGTATTTATTTGGTGGTATTTAGGTTCTAGAATTTTTAGCGTTTGTTGCTTGTATCCAAATGTCTACATTCCATCTACACCGTGACTTTTTAGCCGTTTTTCAAAGGTGGTCATATCATTTCATTTCATTTCATTTATTTCATAACAATTTTTACATTGTGTCGAAATCACTTAAAAATTACACACGTGCATTTAATTATATTTATTAATAGCGATCTTATGAGCTTATCACTGTCATTAACAGTAATAACATAGAGATCTGAGTCTAAATTATGATCATAAAGTCAAGAATAATGCAAAATAATAATGTAAAAGAATAATGTAAAATAATAGGCAATGTAAAAGAATCATGTAAAATAATAGGTAATGTAGAAGAATAATAATGTCAAAACTTAACACGGTCAGGATTATGTCACCATCCGGTCCACACAATGTATCCGATATAAAATACATCTAGGCACGATTATTATTTTTTACCATTAATTAAGATAATAGTTGCAGAGAAATAATACATAATACATTCGAATCATGAAACATTCTGTTAATAATGTTTACGCATCAAACGGTAGAACATACTTACTCAACGCACGAATCGAGTAGATCATCGTTCTCAACAGGGTGTTTCAACTACGTCATACGTCAATAAATAATATTTTTATTTTAAATTATTCTCGTTTCATAAACACCATTTCTTTTTTACAATGTTTTGTAGTCATTGCATACATGAAGTGGGCTGCCGTTCTAAGACAACTAAAAAGTCACGGTGTCTAATTTATTTTTAAAAGTTTAAAAAAATATTAAAAAACAAAATATTGCAATAATGTTCATACCACAGCCCGCCACTATCCGTCTTTTCTCGCAAAGTTATTCTTATCCCTCGCTTGAACTCGCTTGGGAATATAAGCAGCAACGATAAATTTCTCTTTTATTCGAAGATCAGAATGGAAACTACGTATTAACCGAAGGCTAATCGTAAATCTTGAAGGATCTACGCGAGTTGGGAGCTGGCTTTATTTACAACTGCCCATATAGTGGGTTTAGACATGGAACTAATACTCTATAATCGAATAAGGATTTAGGATGGACAAGTCAGACCAACATCGTCAATTTATTTCATAGTTTGGAAACTTGATGTAGGCTAGTGTAGAGAGACGACAAAGACATTTATTTGTAGGTTATGGTAGGCACAAAGTTTTTAACTGCTTGGTTCCTAAACCAAGCTGTTTATAACTTTATGCCTAATATTAATATTCGTATGCCGATCTAGCGTCAGATATGTAGGACATATTTGGCGCTAGATCGGCAATATTATAATATTGAACACAAACGCTTATAACACTACATTAAGTAACACTTAAATTGCTTTAAGTAGTTAAGCTGGGTCGCGGGACTCATAGAATTACCGTGACCGTGGAACATAAAGGGCTATTGAAGGACACCGTGGATTTTAGTCAGTACAAGTCTGACAGTCCCTCCCGCTCTGCCCTGGGTGGGAGGACTCATTTGATGATTATAACAAGTTAAAAAAAAAAAATAGTAGGTATGCTGGTGGAAACAGTTCGGAGTAACCATTTGACAAATATTTACTAACATAGGTATATACATTAAATCACGAGTTTTCGCCATGGTTTTAGGCAGAATTATTAAACGCCACTTACTGTACAGGGGGTAACAAGACTCTTAACGAAGCCGAAAGACACTTGTTTTCCCCGTCATTGCGATCATTTTTATGTTCTAGACCATACCTGGGAACCTTCTGCTATAGGGAAATATTTTTTTTCTGTGAATGAGTATCTCAACCTTAAAAATTCACGTTGACTTGTCCCTGTTATTAATGTACTGAATTTTTTTTTTATCTTTTTTTAATATTGTTATTGACATTCTGATTATTGACATATACACATAATTATGGTCTACGTAATGTTCACATTGACATAATTATATTTGAAAAGACTTTAAGAACGGAAGAAACACTGCAGTGTTATCAGTTATATAAATCACTTATTACATAAAGCAACGGAACCCTTTTTGTTTTTAATACTTCCTACAACAGAACCACTGAACCAAATTCACCCGATCCAACGCACGTTTGTACGGTATCACATGAAGTACAGGCTGCAATAACGTCGGCACCATATGGAAGCCCTCCTCGACAGAGAAATGAGGGTTTATATATGTACATACACGCCAAAGTCAAAGTCATTCGGTCGGAAAAAATGCTATGAAGTAAAGTAAGATGATATCTCTGTGAAAGTTTCGTCTTTGAATAAGGATAAGGAGATGAGTAAAATATTTTAGACCTAATACTAGAGATGGTAAGGTGTACAGTGGAAAAATTTTCTACAGAAAAAAAATCTGTAAATCTCAGTGCCTCTTGACAGAGCGTCAAAATCCTTTTACACAGTGGTTAGATAATCAAAATTCTCAGAAAGGGTTTTTGTTTTCATAAGCCATCTCTGGTGTTAAAAGGCTCTGGTATTTTTCATTTAACCCGACGCTGCCGGCAATGCGGTTGAAACATTAGTAGAGTTAGATGTGGAGCGATCGTTATGGGGCCCCTGGTACCCGTTAAACGCTCGCCCCGCTTGTGATCCCCCTTTTTAGCATTTGAAGGGTTCGTCCATTGAGCTTGACAGCCATGAATACTGAAAAAAGATATTAAGTCCATACATAAATTTAAAATGTAACAAAGGGTGAGACAATGATGGAATTAAAATGGCGATTATTTTTGTACAGACAGGATTCACTGAACAATTTTGGACACAATTTTGCTTTATATATATTTTTTTTTTGTTGTAGAAAAACAAAAAGTTACAATACTGTAATAGTGACTATGCCACAAATGTTGGGTAGGTACCTAATCTACACCAACTTGTTGCACTGGACTTCAAATATGTCTCAAAGGAAATAACAGAATTTAAGGTGCTTCTGAGAAAGCTACCGCAACCGCAAGCCGACATCTGACAGCGTCATTCACTGACAGACTGCAGCTTCACGACTGGTAGCTAGGAAACCTAATGAAAACGCTTCCGTATATAGCGAGATTGCCACTGTTTCCAAAAGTTATATAGAAACCAATCGTGTTGCAGTGGGGTCGTCTTTTAATCACGTGAGGAGGGAATTGGGAGGGAGGGGGTCAGAAAAAAAATAACGATGGGGAAGTGAGGGGGACGTTGTGACAAACATGTGTTTTTTTTGTGGGACGAAATATTTTTACTATTAATGAATTACCATTTAAAAAGCAGCAAGTGAATTTGTCTCAAAAATCAGTTTTTTTTTATAGAACAGTTTCTAAAACCATTTGATCTTTTCGTGGCGGCCGTGTACTGCGCAAGCTCTTAATACCAAAAACAAATGAATTCATTTATACCATGCTGATGATGCTCAATGCGCTCGTGGAGACCAGCCCATAGTCGGACGTAGATATTTGCTAATAAATGATGCTAACAAAATCTTGTTAGAACGTTTGTGGTCCTGTGAAACGACAGAGTGATACAAAAACCTTAATTTAGTATTAATGGCTACCAATGTACATACTAAGTGGATAAAATAAATCAGTATGGAAGAAGAAGACATGCTGCGCTAACCCCAAATGAATAAAAAAATAATAAATGTATGAAGTGGATTTGTAAAATAATAAATAGTTGAACGACCACTTGTAAATTATTTTAATACCACTCAGGATTACAATCCACGCAGAATATTTTCAGGTCAACGATGAATATTGCTTATTGATTGTGTTTTCCGATTAATATAGCCGTTTGCACAGTCATTCCAATTGCATATTCATGACCAGAACTATTTCATGTCCTGTTTGATCTATACAAATAAATAAAATTAAAGTGTCTGTTTGTAATTTCAAAATAACAGATTTTTACTGACTGTACTAATAATTTTTTTTTATTTTTTTGTGTCTGTCGGTCTGTCTGTCTGTTTGTTCTAGCTAATCTCCGCAACGGTTAGACAGATTTTGACGAAATTTTTATTAGCAGATGTTATAAAGTAGTAACTTAGGCTTAACTTACTTTTATTTTAGAAAGAAGATTAGGGTTCGGTGCAAAAAATATTAAAACCCTTGAATAGGGAAGAAATATTTTTATAATAATTTCACGAGGACGAAGCTCGCGGGGCACAGCTAGTCTAGCTATATAAAATGTCGGAAACATTCAAGACTTCACTGAAAATGCTTTTATATTGCTTTTAATATTACTTTCATAATATTGGCATCGTATTTGTAAGTGCTCTTGTTTAATTTTAAACGTATGCTCGCGAAAGGATATTGTAAAAGATGGACACATTCTTGTGGCTTGAAATTGCGTGGTGCATCTTTTTGTAAAATCCCATTTAAACAATATAACGTGTTATGGTCTTAGAAAACACGTTATATTCGTTATAGCCGAGACAGTCGTTTACAGGCGTCAGCGTATGTAAAATATTTGAATAATGTTAATTAAAATAATATAATGTTATTTATAATAATATAATGTTAATTATAATAATATAATGTTAATTATAATAATATTAAATATGTAATTTTTTTTAAACCATTTAAATTGCAATGCCTTAACAGGCAACCAAGTTCTAAGAACCATCGTTAAAATACTGTACACTTAGTTGGCAATAAAGAATTTGAATTTGAATTTGTAGAATTGACGAAAGTGTATATTCTTTTGTATCTAATATGGGTAGATGACTATGAAATATATGAATTTTATTTTATTATTTATGCCTTTGTGGAGCAACGCGGTTCCTATTTTTGTCTTCAGGTTATATCAGAAATTTGTTCATTATTAGTACTCTATTTACCAAGGGGTTTCGTATTACCCAGTACTAACTGGGTTGTGGAGGTCAGATAGGCAGTCGCTCCATGTAAAATACTGGTATTCAGCTGCATCCGGTTAGACTGGAAGCTGACCTCAACATAGTTGGGAAAAGGCTAGGCAGATGATGATTAGTACTCTATTTGAGAGACTTTGAACTTCGATGTAGGTATTCTGAACTTAAAACATTTTTAACATAGATCATTTCATTGTGACCAAGATCATCACTGCCCTTTATTTGGGGTCGGCGCAGCATGTCTTCTTCTTCCATCATTCTCTATTACTCGTCATCTCAGGAGTTACCTCTTTTATAGCCATTTCATCCTTCACACAGTCCATCCATCGTTTTTTTGGTCTTCCTCTACTCTTAAAGCCATCTACATTCATACTCAACATGTCCTCACTACATTTTCCTCATTCCTCCGCATCACATGTCTATGACCATTCGGTAATAATTATATAAGCTCACCTACTATATTTTAATTTAGGCGTTTATATACGTTCCCGAGATAATATATTCATTACACGATTGTTACAATTTACGGCTCTACTCATATTTTTATTTCGGTAGGTATTATCCAATTAGTTTCAGCCCTCAGAGGAGTCCTGTTTCACGTACTCATCACGCTACGAGCTAGTATTTCGAACGAGGAGTCAGAGTTAATTTTGCCAGTAACTTTAGTAAAATAATGAATAAAACTTAATAGGATTATGTTTTCGAAGCACTTGTTTATTATATTTAAAAAAGTTGGTCTAGTCAAGTCGCAATCACTTTTATAGCATTTCATGTTTCAAAGTCTTTCAACATTTTTTTTAAACTTTATCATAATAATAATATATTTCTTTCTTTATCGTGTGGTTAGTGCCTAACCTGGTGTCTTTGTGTTTTTATTTGCCGCCCATGGGTCTCTGACTTGGCTTTACATGCTGTCATGAAATATCTCTGTGGCATGCCATTCCTCACGATGTTTCCCTTCACCGAAGCAAGTGATAATTATAACATGTGAACCCAATACATTTTTGACTTTTGTTGATAGAATGTCACTTTGATTTAGGTCCTCAGATGCACAAAATCATATCTGCACATTTATGACGTTCCAATTTTAAAACCCGACTGTCTTTTGTTTCAGGTTAGTATTGAATTCCTCGCTGGAGTTCTCGAGTTCCACGAATCACAATCGGTGGCCGAGTTTGGCACAGGACAGCGGAAAATGGTAAAAAAAGCTTATAAAAACTTTTCTGTTTGTTTTACTTATGCACTTTACCTTAACGGACGTTACCTTAAAAAAGTCTACAATCATGCTGACCAAATAATTTCATTAGCAGTACCTACATCACTAACTATCCCTTTTTAATTGAAACTGTCATATTAACAATCGAATTAGCCATATATGACTAAGGAGCGGTATTATAATCAGCGTTTTGTGAATTTGTATAAATTCAAATGAGATATTTGCTTAGCAAAAGATCCAATAAGATAAAATTAAGCAAATCAAATATATTAATGCTAGAGCACGACAAAAGTCTATTAGCACTGGAATCGTAAATCCGACTTCAGCACATTCACATTTCCTTTAAAGCTACCAAATCGTAATTTTCAAAGTAATCCATGCCGAAGAACGTCTCATTGTTCTAATAAGGACACGGAGCGAGAAGTTAAACAATGGTGAGCTAACAAAGTCTTACAATAAGAAGATTAAGTTTATAAACGAACTAATATTAATATGAAATATTTTGTCTACATATATAAGTAAGTTGTCGGAATAAACGCTTGCGTTTTAGAGGTATTTGCGCAACTCCGTTCTGCTTTCAATGGTACCAGGCTCGCAGAATTCTAAAGGAAGCTTTAAATGTAGTGGAAATGAGGTTTCTGAAAAGTAAATCTGTTCACGTATGTTCCCAGCGGGTTAAGTAGAGGTCTCTAATCGAGTGAGGTATTTCTCTGCTGGCGATTTAGGTTTATATATTTTTCAGAACTGCGGGATATTTTATAAGGCGCAACTTAGACGTACAATTCTTAAGGTCCTTTTTTGTTGCATGTACTTGTAAATGAAAAATAGTACTTAAAGCATTTGTTGCCTAATAAGAGGGTGTATTCTGAAAGTTAGCAACATTGGACATAGCTGTCAATTAAATCGATGTTTCGATTGATTCATCAACTTACTTCACTTAAAACATAAATTAAAACATTTATATAAATTAACTGTAATTATGACATAGTTTATGTTAGAGATTATTATAGATTTGAGTGTAAACAAAGCATTTGGAACCTAACCTTTAACGAAACAGGACCCTATTATTTGATTACGATATTTATTATTGCAATGCATAACCCATATTTTGGTGCATTATATTGAACTGTAGGGCGATATTTTATCATTTTATATTGAGAAGTTATTTAAACAGTGAAATATTTGACAGCAATTTGTGACATTGCCAACTTTCGGAATATTTACGCTCTTAAAACATGGCAGTACAAAAAATACTAGACATAACCCACAACATTTTACTATCGTTCAGAACTTCTACTTAGAATTTGTTACAATAGTCATGATTATTACCAGCTGGAAGTATAAAAAAACAAAAGAAGCCACAAACACTAAAACCACAAAAAAAATCTTGAATAAAGCCACATTATGTCATAAAAAGTAACAAATAACACGATATTTACCGATGTAGGCGTTTGTAGCTAAAAGTTTATATTGTTCACAGAGTTTTTACAGCCCTCGTTGTGAGGCTAAACTACCCGTGACGATGAACACTGTAAATATCTGGAAACATCACGCAAAGAATTATTATAGACCATTTTACTTAGGATATTTCGAAAGTGGGTTGGAAAATAAACATGTGCGTTTTGGTTGTAACAGTCTAAGTGTTTATTGCTAATGATTGCTCTGATGCTAAGGTTAAAATTGTAGTATGCACCACGCTTGGTATCTTCAGGTAATAAGCGTTTGAAATGTATATTGTTTGTTAAACATCCATGGAAACCTATAACTTTACCTGTTCTGGAACTCTGTGTCACCACTGCCCTTATGATGGTGAAAAAATAAATCGTATGAAAACCAGCATGGCCTAGAACCAAAATCAGACATCGTGACATCCACTTATAAATTATTCTCCCTCTTCTTCAGCGTTACATCACTGCTGTGGATTGCGACCACAAAATTACACGTTTCCAAGCCATGTGGTCTTCGGCAGTGTGGACCGCACGGTACAGACTGCTTCCAACGGCTGTCTTGATCGCGTCTGACCATCTTGCTGGTGTTTTGCCTTGCACCCGTTTACTTTCTAGGGCCAGTATCATTAGCTTTTCCACACAATTTCTAGGCGAATGCATAATACTTCCGACAAAATTGTGGGCTCGCTCCAGGCAGATTACTGCTATAATCTAATTCATAATACACCATCTCATAAAAAATAAATCTACCTTTTTGTTTCGTTAAATCTTTTATAACATGAAAATGTTTTTTACAGTCCCCGAGCACTTAAGCCGTCTGTATGACCACAAGTTTCTTTCAACATTTTATTTTCATTTACGTCATTCTGACGCAAGAATTAAACTTACGCTAGCCAATCGTGTCGTTTGGCAGTAAATTGACAGTTTTTTTTTTGCCTTCAATTTATTTTATTAGCCATCTGTGACAGCAAATACGCTTGACAGTATTGATTAACACGTCACAAACCGATACGCAATTTATTTCGATATCAGTGTCAGAACTACGACATAGCAAAGCGATGTCAACTGCAAAATTGTGCAGAAATCAATATTTGTGATACTGGTTACCTTTCCTAATCATCTTCCTAACCTGTTTCTTACTATTTATTACTAGTACTTTACAAGGAACACTAGTACATTTGAATTCTAGTATTTTACAAGGAACGACTTTCTATCTGACTTCTAGCATCCTATTAATGAGTAACACGATACCATGTGTTTGAACTGGTTAAGAGCCCTTAGGGCTTCTTCCACAGAGCGACCTCAGCAGTCGCAGACTTAACCTAAAGATCGACCAATGTGGCAATTATTATTAAGCCACGATCTAGCGAGCAACTGTCCACCATTCTCTGCTTAGCCTTTTTCAAAACTATGTTGGGGTCGACTTCCAGTCTTACTGGATGCTGCTGAATACCAGTATTTTATATGTAGAGACTACCCTGTATGGCCTCCACAATCCAGTTAGTACTGGGTAATACGATACCCCTTTCTAAGACTGGTTATCAGACATTCGGGTCAAAGGCTTAACGTGCTTTCCGAGACACGGAGGAAACTCAGTATGTTATGGGTCACCCATCCACGGACAAACCTAAGCAAGCGTTAGAATATGCGAGAATAAAACAAAATACCCACAAAAGTCTAACCAACTTATAGTACATAATACATTTTCTTAACATGGCTCTTAGACTATAAATTCAAAATAATAGGACGCCTTTTCATATCACATGTCGGCGTGCCGTGTTTCGTAAATCAACACATGTGTCGGGGAATAGGATTCGGTAGCTTGTGCTCAACTCCCTGGAGTAATCGCATCAATATTTTCAGTTTCGACCTCGTGATGCCGTAATTCTGTAAACCGGTTGGAATTAGAAGGGAAGAAATGTAAACACTGTTTTAAGTTTTCACGATTTACAACTAAACTTATACTGTAACTTACGGGATGTCTTGCGTGATTGTTCATTATTTTGAGCTCCCGATAGATATTTCGACGCTGTCCGCTGTCGCAGTCTCCAGTCAACCCGCGATCATGGCTCTTGCAACAGCGGCGAAATATCGGGAGCTCAAAATAATGAACAATCACGAAAGATATCCCGTAAGTGACAGTATAAGTTTCGAGAGAAATGCGTTTTAAAGATGGTTTTAGGGAATTGTAGCGGAACGTTTTAAAAATCTATATTTTGGAAAAATGATAATAGTAAACTTACACTGTCAGCTCGTGGCTGAATAACAACAGTCGCTCGGGGTGATCTTCAGGTTACTCCACGCTCGCCTAGGTTGGTCTATGTATGGGTGACAATCCATAAAATACCCAATTTCCTCCGTGCCTCGGATAGCACGTTAAGCCGTTGGTCGCGGCTGTCAATCATATATCATATTGGCAGTTCTTCTAGCTGGAAGCCGACCCCAAAAAAATGTTTGGAAAAGGAAGATGATGGTCAAAGGTCAAATGCCAAATGTAACAATGAAGTCACGAAGCCATCCAAAACAGAGACAATAAAATAAATCTTAGCTGACTATATTTAAATCTCTTGCAGCGAGTAGGTTTCCTTTAAAATGTCTCTCAGAAAAATGCTGAACAGACATTGCAACTGACTTAATTTTCTACGTTGCTGCAATGAATACGAAAATATACCAAACGGAATGCGAAAAGCAGAGTATGATGGAAAGTAAACAACTCAATAAACAAACTGCAGCATTTTAAATCATTTCGTTTTTGTTACCTAGCAACAGGTAGGTACTCTGCTTGCCTAATATATCATAGTATTATAAAGGATGTAAATAGACCCTTAACATAACCGAAAGGCACTTGTTCTCCCCGTGTTTGCTATCATTTTTTTGTTCTAGACCATACCTGGGAACCTTCTAGTTACGTATATTGGGGGTCAAAGTTCCAACTTTTACACAAGTTTTTTTTTTTAAATCCTTGTTTTTAATGCAAGATTTTTACTTTACACACCTCCACGACTCGTACTGTTCAATCCATCCATCAGCACAATCCTTTGAGTGCTTTCCATCGAGTCCTACAGTAAAACGTGATTTTTCACCCCAAAAAAAAAGTCGATTCTCAGCAATGATTTTTGCGTTAAGTTACTTAGTTTGATGTACAGAATGCTTGGTTGACGGCTATGTGAAGGGTCTGTTTACACCCTGTATTATTATTATCTGTGATATCACACAATAGGCCATACTTCTAACAGTATAAAAATCAACCGGTGTTAAAGAGAGTAATTAGAATATGTTATTACTTCACTGTCTCGCTGGTTGAGTGGTCGCAAGCTCGACTGCTGAGCCTCCAGGTCCTGGGTTCGATTCTCGGGTCGGGCAAAGTGTTATTGGTTTTTCCCACCAGGAATTTCTCAGTAGCAGCCACGTAGTCTAGTCAAAATGTTGGCATTGTGCTACCCATTACTTGAAAGTATAAAAACGTAGTCACAGTGCGAAAGTAGGCATCGTGCCACGAAATCATAGGCTTGCTCTTATTACATGGGACTTAGAAAAACATAACTGACGAAATGTGGGTGTAATATTAGGTACACCTGTGCCTAACCCTTCGGGGATTACAGGCGTGATGTTATTATATTGTTATACTTCACTTCAATCTTGGCAGAACCTTCGTGGTTGCAGAGAATAGTGGAAAATCGATGACACTCTGGTGTAGTCATAACGCACACACACAGTGCGACACATTCTTGACTTCACATTCCCATTAACTTACAGAGAATAAAATAAGGTTTATTTCACACAAATTCATAGAAGGTTAGTACAAAAAAGATACATTTTTAATCTATACATAAAAATAATGAGTGACAAATATTGTATTCCTTTATTTATTTTTATACATATAATTTACATTTTTAAATATTTCTATACAAAGTAATATAAAAACATTTAAAAATATAAAAAATAGTAGCCCACTGACATCGGGAACAGGGTCTGAGCTACCGGTGGTCAGGGCTCTTGAGAGAGGAACCTCCTAACGATACGCGCCGTGTCCAGAAGTCCTGTTTTGTGAATCAAGCCCTTGATCCAGCTGCCAAGCGAGACCCTCCTCAGATGTTGCTCGAGGCTATTGCCTATTAAGTCATTGGCCGACACGACTATCGGCACAATGACTGCTGTACTCACGTCCCACATGTCGACAAACTCGCGAGCTAGATCTAGATATTTAAATTGTTTATCTTTCTCTGCTTTCTTATTTTTTTAGTATTTATTTATGCCTACAGAATACACAGTCACTTAAACGAAACCGCGGGTAAAGCTGTACGTTGTAATTTGCCACAATTATTCAGCTCACATACAACATTTTTACAACAACAATAACGCACACCCACAAACATAACAATCCCTACACACACAAACATACCCTACATTCGCACTCCACGTGTTGATTGACCGTACGATGATCAAAAAGCAGGAGGATATTCTCGTCACGTCTAAGCAAAGCTCCATAACGCTTGACGAATTTAGCGATATTACCACTGTTCACCGCAGAAAGGAGGAAAAAAATCGAGAAAAATACATGTTTATTTTTTCATAGCTTTTCCGCTGCTTTAAGGGCTTGCGATAGAAGTAAAAAGCTCTCGTTTTTTTACGTAAGGATTGTTTATTTTTTAAGGAGCTTTGTTTTGGAGTGTTGAAGGATGGTTGAGCGAGAAGTAGGGAAGGCAGGAAAAGGTGAAGATATCATCATCTGTCTAGTCTAGCCTTTTAACAACTATTGAAGCCGTCTTATAACTGGATGGAGCGTTTTCCTATCTGACCTCCACAACCCAGTTGGTACTGGGTAATACCGTATCCCTTGGTAAGACTGATTGTCAGACTTTCGGGCGACTGAAAACCTAACGACTGTCAAAGATCTACAATTGACACCTGGGACAATACTCTTTCCGAGGCACGAAGGAAACTGGTTATGTAATGGGTGGTCACCCATCCACGGACCAACCTAGTGACTGAGTAACACGATAGCAAGATTAATTGTTAGATTTTCGGGCTTAATAACTGCCAAAAATCTACGAATGCGAACCGGTTGCATTACGTGCTTTTCGAGGCAATTTTTCTAGGATGCGATGATTCTCGGTATCGCGGCAAGCCTGTAAGTGATATTAGCTAGTAATTACCCAGCAGGATAAAGGAAGCGAAATTTTATGAAGCTTAGTCCTATAAATTATTTACAGAAGTAAAACAGATACTTAACTCATCTAGGATTAAAATGAAACACCACCTACGTCACGTTAACACATACCTTCTTTGTCCAAAATGTAAGTAGCATCATTTTTCGTCGTTTTCCTAAAATGTTGACGTATGTAAACCATTCGAATAGAATAAGACCTTGGAATAAAGCTTTTGAGCACAGGATTAGTTTCGCTCAAGCCATATTATGAATGTGGATTTTAGGATTCCGAATTCAAAAAGGTCTGATTCTATCTTTGAAGGTACGTCTAGAGACAGACTATTACAGTACTGTAAGAGAGGAGTTTTATCTTTTAGTATGTTTCCGACTGTACTTGAAGTTAGTAAGGTACTTAAATACCCTCTAGATATTTAAGTACCTTACTAACTTCAAATTCAAACTTTTTATGTTGTAAGGACTTCCAACTTAAATGTAAGGTGTGATTACACACAGGTTCCATTCGGCAGTATACAGGGTGGAAGGGTTACCGACGCGAAAACGGTTACCATAAATTCAGCACATCATTCTGAGCCTCATAGAAATTTATCATCGGTTTTTTTTTAAAACAGCTGTTTTCTACAAAAGTACAATACCTACACGGGTAAAATGTATGGAACAGCTGATTTCTTTTTTTATAACCGATGTTTTTTTTTCCTGAATACGTGATAACCGGTTTCGCGTCGGTATCCCTTCTACCCCGTATAGTTGAAAACCGACCTAAAGGAATTACTGCACATATTTGGCTTCATATTCGGCTGTGCCGGTCGGCAAATTCTCTTCGGCATCATCAAAATAATCATGTTTGCACACGCGCCTCCAGCGTCGTCATGAGCTCATTGATAATAATAATTTGGCAGTAGGTACCTAAATGATTGCGATAGGTACTTAATGTCGCTCGGTATTCAACTTGTAACTTTTTTAAAATATTTTTTTGACAAAATATAACATGGGTTAAAAATTATTGGAATCGATTCAGTTACTTATGCTGAACAAACTATATTCAGGTTTCGCATATCTAAAAATAATGTTGAATAAAGATTTCTCGACCTAAATGTAAGTAACTATTATTGGGAGTTGAGTTATTCTTGACACTGGCTTTTCGCTTACTATATAAAAGATAACAAGGAGTATTTACTTAATGTGCTGAGTTTTTCTGCTTACGAAGAGATTAGGTATCTTGGTTGAATAATCGATTTGTGTTAGCAGGGTTAGTATAGGTATTTGGAGGAATAATGATTTATTCATAAGGAAAACGTTTATCCTTAGGTATTGTTCCACATAATTATTAACTTTAGGTTATCTTTAGGTGTTCTTAAATTAATTAAAATGGTACCGTAGAATAAGAACCAATTTTGGGACACAAGCCCCCTATCTGTGAGAAAGTTGACGGCACGGTTGGCGCAGTGGCTGAGCGATTGACTGCTGCGCTTCGTGTCGTGGGTTCGATTCCCGTACGGAACAAATATTTGTATGGCCTACAGGTAGTTATTCCGGGTCTGGCTGTTTGTGTATGTGAGCTTAAATGTTTGTAAACGCACCCACGACACAGGAGAAATTCCAAGTGCGCAACGTTTTAAAAAAAAAAAAAAAAAACATAATCTAGAAGTTGGGCTGGTGGATGTCACTTCGTGTCTTTGGATTTTCAGTTCGGTTCTTTCATCGTTTTGAGAGCAAGACGGCTCGGTGCGTGTCACGGGTTCGATTCCCATACGGAATAAATATTTGTATGGCCTACAGGTAGTTTTTCTGGGTCTGACTGTTTGTGTATGTGAGTTTTAATGTTTGTAAACGCATCCAGCATACAAAAGAAGTTGCTAAAAAAACGACAAAAAAAATGGAATAATGTTCACATAGTATGAAAATGTAAAATGTTTTATTTTATGTATGTTACTTCTATGGTGAACAGAATAAAGAATATTCTATAAAAAAAAGTCTATCTACATTAGCGAGATCGACAAATCGCAAGACACTGCCATTTCCAATACGCCATCACTATAATTATCAACAAGCAAAACGAACAAAATTATCTAGTCAATGTAGTATATCAATTTCAACAAAAACATATAAGAATGCTTGACCCAATTTAAACGATACATTTACTAAGGCAACTTTATATTTCTAATTAACTACAGCTACCAGGCAAACAGAATACCTTTTTACCTATCAAAATAACCCATTAAAATTCTACCAATTTCCTAAAACGATGGGCATCAACTGTTTTCGTTTCATTTTCGCGATCGGTATTACAAATATTACGGGAATACGAAGTCTCGTTTCCCCCTCGTTCTAGCGAGCCCACACACATACCCCTCATATCCGAAACCCCATATGAAATAACTTTCGGAAACAATTAAAATTTTACTTTCGTACCTAAAATACCGAGCATTATTACAACGAATATTTGTCCTGTTGCCGCCAGAAGTGTGGTCACAGTAAAATAAACTTTTCCCGTTCATAATCATACTAAAAAGCGAAGTTTTGTTTTTGTTACGTGTACTCGAGTGGAACAGTTAATCAAATTGATAAAATAGAACCTTCCCTATCGCTAAGTGTTTTGGAATTTCCATTTTAGATGTAGAGAAGTTATATTTTAGATTTAACTTGATACAAATAATTGAGGATAAACCTCCAAATTCTATTTCTACTAATATTATAAATGCGAAAGTTTGTGAGGATTTATGGATGTTTGTTACTCTTTCACGCAAAAACTGCTGAACGGAATTGGATGAAATTTACACACAGTTAGTTTATAACCTGGATTAATACATAGGGTTCTTTTTATGGTAGTATGATCCCGTGGGACAATTATCGAACTCCACACGGGTGAAGTCGCAGCATAAGCTATTTCCCCATTTTTGTGTGGTTATGTTTTAGTAACAGCATTTTCAACCCAGAGTACTTTCAATATTTGGTGGGAAATCCAAACAAACACAAAGATGAGTCTTTCAAATACAATTATACTAGATAATTTTCGCGCATACTCAACCTAGGACACTCCCCATTCTGCGTTGTAAATGTGGATATTCCAGCGGGAACCGCTATTCCGGCAACCAAGATGGAATTTAGACCCTTAAAAACGGCCCAGATCCGTAGCATAGTGTTTACCCCGCCTAGGCCAATAAGACGACCTTTTTCCGTCATTTGCGGCCTCATGGTAATATGGATTACTTTTACGGGTAATTTTCCCTTAAAATTTGCGGGTAAATTGAAATAGATGGAAGGGTTTTGTAATGTGGGCTTGAAAATGGGACTGTTTGCTTCCCATTTGCGCCATTATAGCGTTGTGTGGTAAAATTAAGGAATATTTTGGAGATCTTTAATGTGTAGAGGACGAAATTATACACAGGACGTCGCTACAACAGAACAAATGTTCTTATCGTAATTAAATTTAGTTTAGGCTTTTCGATTTTGTTTTGTTTAGCTAGACGGCAGCTCCTAAAGGAATACTGAAACCTAAGTCTTGTTTTCTGTTCAACTGCCAATTACGAAGATCCATTTAGATACCTAATTTAAAAGCTATCGCGTACTGCTTTCTCAGAAATAAATTTAATTTACAAGAGATATAAAAGAACCACTATACTTACATGAAATTCTCAAGAAAACGTGCTGAAAAATAAAATTCTTAATAATCAAAATGGTATCTTTGTTTGCGAAACAAGAGCTGCCTAGAAAATAAACAAGACAACACAAAGATTTATGGCCACAAAGATAAATCAGAATAAGGTGTGGTGACTAACAGATTAAAGTAATAAATATTTATTTAAACGACAATGCACGATAAACAAATAAATCAAGGAGAAAAACGGTGAACTCATAGTAATATGTCATGCACTAAGGGTTGTATATTAATAAAATATTTTATCCGATAAACATGGAATTTATGGTTGATCTAGTAAACACGCTGTATAAGTTATTATTGAGGTTAAATCAACAATGTATATTTTTGTTATCAATTGTATACAGGTTGTTTAAGCAATGTCCTGTTTACAAAGTTGTGTAAATGTTCCTAACCTACCTTACCTTATAATAAAAATGAATTGTATGAATAGTTTTTTTTTTCTTTCAAAATGGGTAATAATAATAAAATAGTTTTGTTCACTTGACAATACTTTAGCATCGATGACGAATCGGTAGTGTGAAAACAAAACATTTTTGAAACAGTTGTGAATCGTGATCTTTTTTTTTCGATGACGAGTTGGAACAGTGACGAGTCCCATAAGCCACGAGAAATATGGTGATGCCGTAAACAAAAGGGTAACAAATTCTAATAAAAAAAAAAATTGAATTTTTAGTTTTAAAATTGGGACTTTCCATGAATGAGACATAAATTATGCTACCTCCTCTCATTATAAACTTTGAATAATGAGATGCATTTTCGGCTGTGTTTACTTCATGATAATTAAGAACAGGGTCATCTGTAACTGTTCCTTTTGGTAATTTCGGAGGCGGATAGTCATTTCAAAAGGGAGGTTGCAATTATTCAACTGTGTACGCGGCCACAGCCTGTATAGTCTATTATTCGGAATATACAAGTCGTACAAGTACAGGTATAGTACTGTCTACATACATATAGTTAGTGTATGTACCGCAAGAGGTAGGTCAATTGAAGCAGGGCAATAAGAGTCCTCAATACATGTATAGATTAAATGCATATTGCAGAGCTTAGTCCAATACAATTGAAGCCTACCAACAATTTACAACATTTTTTTGCCAAGTCATGGTAAAAATCTGCGTGTGAATGTCAATTGAAAATGGATGGGTGTGAAACACCCTGTATAATTTTCGAAATAGAATAGTTACTTACCCTAAAAAGTTGACATTACAAGCTTGTTAATGTATATGATAAATAAAAAGGTAATAAATAAACAATACAAAAGAGACACATAAAGAAATAAAAGTCTCACAAAAAAAAAACTAGTAAATAAGACAGCAAAAAAGGAAAACCTGCTAACAAAGGATACATGCGAAACCCAACCTCATAATAGATTTTAAATCCTTAACACAATTACACTACATTACCGCGCAAGAGCTCATATTTCTTAACAAACTACGGCACGACAGGAAAATAATAACAACACAAGAAGAAAAAGAAATTAATAACGACTCTTACTGGCTGTAAAACTAAAAGAAACTTCGTCTCTGGAAAAGGCTTTATTCGGATTGCCCGACTCGATTTAGGACTGTGCGATATCGAATCGAATCGATTTAAAATTTTACTGGAACCTCAATGACAAATTATTTTAAATTATTTTGAAAAGAAAGAACGCGTAAAAAAAAACCGGTCAAGTGCGATTTGGACTCGCGCACCGAGGGGCTCTGTACAAACTTGTAGGTATTTTGTTATTATATTACAAACTAGCTTATGCCCGCGGCTTCGCCCGCGTGGAGTTAGGGAATTGCCCACGGGATCTTACTTCTGGAATAATAAGTAATCTATGTATCTATCTATAATACATACATAGATTTACATGTACTTGCTTATAACTTGCAATTATTATTATAAAGTTATATCAATTAAATTAGATACGTGAAATATTGATACCTTGGTTTGAGATTGGACATCGGATTTACTGGATTTTATCTGAAGAGTATGTAAACAAATTTTCAAGTCAATCGACCCCGAGAGTAAAAAGTTTCACAGAAAATTCAACAATCCATTTCACCCTCTAAGGGGTACGAATTTCGAAAAACTGATACTAACTCTTCACAAAGAATATACCCTCCAATTTTCATATCTCTGGGACCCGCGGTTTGGGCTGTGCGTTGGTATATCAGTCAGCCAATCAGGACATGGAATTTTAAATTGGGGGATGATTTTGTGATACACGTATCTCATCATTTTAACTGAAGTATATGTAGACACATTTTCAAGTCAATCGACCCCGAGAGAGTTTCACAGAAAATTCAACACCCCATTTCACCCTCTTAGGGGTGGAATTTCAAAAACCCTTTCTTAATGGATACCTACCCTCCACAAAAATTACATTCTCCAATTTTCATATCTCTGGGACCCGCGGTTTGGGCTGTGCGTTGGTATATCAGTCAGCCAGTCAGGACATGGAATTTTAAATTGGGGGATGATTTTGTGATACACGTATCTCATCATTTTAATTGAAGTATATGTAGACACAATTTCAAGTCAATCGACTCAGAGAATAAAAAGTTACATAGAAAATTCAACACCCCATTTCACCCTCTTAGGGGTGGAATTTCGAAAAACCCTTTCTTAGTGGATACCTACTCTTCACAAGGAGTACACTGTCCAAATTTCATGTCTCTAGAACCAGTGGTTTGGGCTGTGCGTTGATATATAAGTCAGTCAGTCAGTCAGTCAGTCAGTCAGTCGGTCAGTCAGTCAGTCAGGACTTTGAATTTTATATGTATAAATTTACGACTTTTTTCCTTTACATGTGTAAGACATTACTTCTAGGCAAACATGATTCTAGGTGAACGGGAAGTATGCTATAGGTTTTGATTTCCTTTTAAAATCGTAAAATATGCGAAAATATGCGGAATTTTATAAACAGTCATATCTTTTGATCGTGTTGACTTCCAAGTTTAATTTTTTCACCGCTGAAAGAAACTGTAAACCCGAGTAATTGATATAAATTTTGGTTTCATATCTCAACGCGTTCCTGAGAAAAAGGGTCTTGACAGACGGACAATAAAGTGATCCTATAAGGGTTCCATTTTTGCCGACTGAGGTACGGATCCCTAAAAATGGACTGGATGGATGGATTGGATGGGATCAGTCACACAGCAGCACAATACATACATATACTCACGCCTTTTTTGCAGGTAGGCAGAAACCATAGAGCGCCACTTCCTACGATCCTTTCATATTCTTTTTGCCTCGTCCACGTTCATTCAACTGGTCAACAAAAAGGAATTTTATTGATTTCAATTCGACATTAGTATAACAAACTAGTTTGTAAACTAAGCGACTTTTTGTAAATTTAAATGTTACGATGCCAAAATATACTAAATTTCAAATAAGTTAAAGTGCGCGTCATATCGACACGGACAGATACGGACAGATTGCGGACGCGGCTCCCGACAACTCTCTGTGACGGATAATGTACTCAAGCGTCCGCAGCCAATCCGAAGTACAGTCCAGTCCAGTCGGTTTAAGTGAACTTTCAGGTGATCTAAAGCCCCAGAGATAAACTACAAACATTTAAAATAAGGCTGGAAATACATGGCAAAAATATTAAAATACTGTCGAGTTTTTCAAAAAGTGACTGTATTTTATATTTGTATGAATATCGTATATTTTATCTCTTATTTCATACAGAATCTACAGTAATAATTATTCGTGCATTCTCGTGTAACCTAGTTATTGGATGCACGTTGGCAGAAATGTATAATATCTGAAACATGTATTGATTTTGCTCTTCATTGGTTAAAAGCATTAGCTATTTTAAACTTTATCGTATGTTTTATGAAGGTAATTTAATATTTAGATACTCGTACGTTTGTAAAAAGTTTATCGAATATTCAAATTATGACCTACTAGCTTTTGCCCGCGGCTTCGCTCACGTTAATTTAGAATTTTACAATCAATTTGGGTTGATTCAATCATGATTCGAAAAACACGTGGCGTCATCTATTATCATAAGAACGTTATTGTTGTTTTGCTTGAGAACAGTACTATGTCCCTTTCTGTACACCTGACAACGTATATGCTAAACGGCATGATCGGTTCAGTTCATAATATTAGTAAGGATGTAGTGTGTACATAAATATTATGTATATACATAAACTCACGCGTTTTTCCATGGGGTAGGCAGAAACTACAAAATGCAGGTAGCGTTTTGTACTTTTACAACTCGATCTTTACATACTCCTTGTGCCTTGTACAGTCACGAGCACCAATATGTACTTAACAACATTTGAAAGTGTTTTTCTCCTACTGTTCTGGTTAAAATTTCATGTTGTTACGAACATAGTATTCTGGAAGTCATATTTTTATGAAAAAGATCCTATCTTCAAGTTACAATCGTTATTTCTCGCGGAAATTGCTTTTAAATTTAGGAAAGTGTATAAATATTGATGCTCGATATTGTACCTAATAGTGTTACTCATAATCATTTACCTATCCTTCTTCCCAACTACGTTCGGGGTCGACTTCCAGTCTAACCGAATGCAGCTGATACCAGTATTTTACATGGAGCAATTGCCCAACTGACCTCCACAACCCAGTTAGTACTGGGTAATAAGATACCCCTTGGTGAGACTGGTTGTCTGACGTTCAGGCCACTGACTACCTGTAACGACTGGCAAAGATCTACAAATGACAGCCGGGACCAATAGCTTAACGTGCTTTCCGAGGCACGGAGGAAACTCGGTATGTAATCGGCGGTCACCCATCCACGGACCAACCTAGGCAAGCGCGGCTAAACTTTAAGATTGACTTGAGCGGAAAGAGGAATAATGTTACTGTTCCCAAAAATTGCCTATCTTAGTATTGGCTTGGTCTTTATTTTTATCCCTATACAATCGAAATAAAAATCGAAAATATCTTCGTCTTTTTTCTCGTCACTTATTGAGAGACGCCGAAAAGAATAGACGTAATTTCTTAACACGGGTCAATGCTTTAGACAATGTGTGAAACTGTGCACCCTATCACCTCCACGAATACAGATAAAACCTTTTTTCTAAATGAAAACTAAGAAAAAACTGCTTGTTTACTATTCCCAAAATGATTGTTATTTAGAAACGAAACAGCACCCAAAAACAGTATCGTAAAATCTAAAAGTGTTGACAATATGAGCACTCCATTGTTTTTGCTCCGTCGTTGACAAATCGATAGGTTTATTGGAAACCCCGACAAGTTTATCGTGATTTTAACATTCTGAAATTGGATTTAATTTTAAATACGAATGAAAAGTAATTAATGTTCTTTAGCACTTTAAATGTTATGTGAAAATGCTCTTTCTGGGAAAATTTCCTTGAATAAAGCTGTAACCGATATCAGTGACGGATTTAATGATGCAACTGGATTTTAACGCGGTATTTTACTGCATTTTCAGGTGAAAAACATAAATTGGAAACTGTAATGAGAAATAAAAATGGCTGAATGACATGAAAAGCTTTCCAGATTTTGTACTATAACTATACTATACTATAACTAACTATTTGTATATATACTATAACTATACGTAGCATTGATCAGACTTTCATCATCATTTCAGCTGAAAGTCGTCCATAGCTAAACATAGGCCTCCCCCAAAGTGTCGCCACATTGACCGATCCCGTGCGCCTCGCATTCAGCGGATCGCCGCAACCTTCACCAGGTTATCGGTCCACCTAGTTGGAGGCCTTCCAACGCAGCGACCAGACTTTAATCCACAGATTTTTACGATACATAGTTTTTGAGATATACCTTCTATAAATAGGCGTTTGTATGCCTGGATAAGTGAGATTATCATGATTTAGATTTTCTGTCGTTCGAAATCTTAAAAATAAAATCTAATCAAGGTTGCCTGTGACAATCTTAATCAACATAAAACGTGTTTTTTACACGTTTTACGTGCCCGAATAAAATATTTTCTAAAACATGCTTTTAATGAACTAAAAGCTACTACATAATACTTACGTAGACTTACAACTTTAATATTTTCTTAAAAGCTCAAAGCATGAACGTCACTTAAAGATGAGCCTGAAGCTCGAGAAAATATTTAAGTACCTACTAAGTTAAGAAAAATCTAATTATGAAAATACAGAAAAACATGTTATTTTCTTCAATGTATGTTGATCCCTGTCTCATAATTATTTCAACGGGAAACTTATTCCGAAACTAAATCCTGCCGCCATTTTTATTTATTATTCCAGTACCTTTTCATAAAACGGCCTCATTTTTTGGATTATTTTTACGTACATTAACGTACGAGCTTATTTTGCTGGTTTATTTTTCTACTTACATACCAAGTAAATATTTCAGGACGCCTTACGTTTCGCTGAAAACGCGGCCGGGCGAAGACATAACCCTTTTCATTTGTTTTTGTTCTCTAGAATGTGAATGTTTTCGAAATTCTCCTTGTAAATACATAAATCTCGGCTCGCTTCAAGCTATTCCTGTTTTTTTTTCCTTTTCTTATTTTTCGTTGCAATCGTACTGAGTGGTATTAAAAAGTATCAAAGTACAAGTGAAAAATAGTACTAAATATTTTCCTTTGGATGTTCATCGCTCGCTTGGACTTTTAACTTTGAACGTCGCACGCATTTTAAATGTATGACGCAGGGGCTTCGCAGCTGTGTGAGCTTTTAATATCAAAGTTAAACGGTTTTCTGCTTTAGAATTCATTGTATTTAGTTTTCATTGCTCTGAGAGTAAGTATTGCTTTTAGCTGGACTTTCTTATGATTTGTATGAAAGTAGGTCGGAATTTAGAATGTCTTCTTTTGAGCCTTTCGTTTGTTTGCAGAACATAAAATAAAATGTGAAGATGAAATATCTTCACATTTTATGTCGCTTTAAAAGAGCTCAGAATTTTAAAAGTACTTACTGCATATATTGATATTTGTGATGTTATTATATTTTGTAGGACACGATACGTAAGTTGTGTCTAAAGTCTGTTTCTTTTTTTTTAATAGCATCCTATGTCCCACTGCTGGGCGGCCTCCCCCATATCCATCCAGGTACTCGTCTCCTGCGCTAAGTCTATTTATTAAATCCTTGATTTCAATTGATATTATTTCTTCTTAAACTTCTTCTTAGCGTGTCGATGGCAACAAGTTCAAATGTTATGTTTAGCCCAAAACTCAGCCATGCTACCCTCACTCACTGATGCAGTAAGCACATCATCAAGTGCGCAGGTGATAGGGCATGCAGTGCAAGATGGAAGGTGGGCCATTGTCTGAGGGAAGACGCGCACGTGCATACGCACTTGAAGTCTGAGCCGTCCATAAACCATCTGCAGAGATTGTCTTTGGTCCGGCTGACTTGGGTTCGAAGTCTATTTAAGGATTTCCAAGTCAGCCACGGCAACGCGTGCCCAGGTGGAAGGTTTTCAGATAGATCGTTGAAGTTGTCTCTTAAACTGAACTTTACATGTAGGTATTAAAGTTTTGTTTTCAAAACGCACATAGTTTACAGTAAAATAAATCGCGAACGCAGTGTACAAGTCTTCAACAGTTGCCCTACCCTTTGGAACCCCACGTCCGATGATATCGACCTCTAATTTCACAAAGACTAAGCATAAAACAAATAATAAATTAGGAACCATTATCGTATCACACATAAAATATGAGCCCTAACAAAAAGGGGAGTAATTAATTCTCGCTTGCCCACCCGATAGGAGCGGCCATCACTTTTTACTGTTATTAGCTAAGACAAATATCCGAACTGAAAGGATTTTGTCATAGTTGGGAAAATGAATGACCCAGTTCTCTGACATAAATCTATTTATAACTTAGGTAGGATGATCGGTTCACTCTCTTAGCAAAGCAACGATGAAAAGGTTTTTTGAGATCTGTCTTTTTCAAATAAATGAACTTGAAGTGTCTGTTTGTTATATCAATGCATATAATATGCATTAAATAATATGAATGCACATGAAAATATGTACGGCACTTATAACAAAAACAGCTTATTTTTTCAATTTTTTTTTGTTTGTTTGTTCTGGCTAATCTCCGAAACGGCTGGACCCATTTTGACGGGATTTTTACTGGCAGATAGCTGATGTTATAAGATCTAACTAGGTTTTTATTTTAGAATAAGAAATAGGGTTCCGTGCAAAAAAAAACCCTTGAAGTTGGTTACATAATCCGATTTAAAAGGGAAGTATTTTTTTATAATAGGCAGAAATTACAGAACGCCACCTGCTACGATCCTCACATACTCCTTTCATCTTGTACATGTTCATAAATCTGATCACACGCAGGTTCTTTTTCAAAATAATTGAAATTTGAAAATGATTTTTTTTTAAAAGAATTATTTAAAAATGTCTAAACTGTGTATGTGAGATGGAATAAAAGCAGAAAATACAATCTTTATTTCACCAAAAAATAACACAAATTTTACTTAACAGAAGAACCTTAGTATTCAAGTTCTTAACATGGTATACAGGCACTGTTTCAAGCTTTCACGGTTTACACAAAAAACAAAATAAAATAATGAACAATCACGGAAGATATCTCGTAAGTGACAGTATATGGTATACAGGGTAGAAGGGACACCGACGCGAAAAGGGTTACCAAGTATTCAGTGCATCATTCTGAGCCACATAGAAGTTACAGTTTAGAGTTAGTTCTATATATTTTGACCGTGTAGGTAGGATAACTTCCACCCCGTATGATGTTAGCGACATTTTTTTTCGATGCAACGAAAGATATACCTATCGACAAAAATGAGTTCACCTACTTTTCTTATTTAAATCTAAGAAAAAAACAAAATACCTACACAGTAAAGGTCAGCAGGTGTGCTGTTTTTAGGAATTATTGTTATTTGTGTTTAATATTAAATACGGACTTCGGAATTAGTGAAATAATACCACTGTTTTATGTTTCACGATTTGCCCTTTGATCGAACCGGTTCATTGAACAATGAAATTAACTTCGGAAATTTCGCCTTTTTTATCAAAATCTACTTATTATTTCAGTACAATCTAAGCCCAATAACCCTGAAAGAAAAAATCTTATATAGGTAAGCCTAAAACGTACTGAAATGAAGAAGCGATCAACAAACGTTATTACAAATAGGTACAATTCCTTGCCATCGTTCTAGGCTCACAAACGACTCGCTATACAGTAATCATAAATAGTTGGTCGCTCTCATAACCAGGGACGGACATTTTCCACTCACTTTCAGCTCAAGTTGTAAGGAATTTATCGGTAGACGTAGTAATGGCCAGCAATTGTGTTCACGTAATTAACTTTGCTATAGTTTATTATTTATTCGTTATTCCTTCGTGAAAGTTCGTCTATTTCCGTGGAAAGTTTTTTGAGAAAAAGTCGGGTTTTTTCCTTGTTATTGGATATTGGAAGGTGTAACCGTGAGTTGTGTGAAAAACATCGTTAAATATCTTCGACAAAATGTTAGAGTTAATGCGATGTCAACGATACACCTAATGTCCTTTAAATTTTGTTTTCTTTTTGTCACTTCGAAACGGAGGGGAAAAAATAAATTAAATGTAATATCGTTACTTGAAGGTTTTTTTAGAATTTAATGTAATGTATGTATGTATGTGAACATTTTAATATTCACTACTGGCCAGTCTGAACGTAGCAACCTAGGACCTAAATAAAAAGATTCGATGATTAAATAAACGATATTAGTGTAGTTCAGGCATGTGATTTTTGTAAATAACAATATTATGAGGAAACTTTTACTAATAATAATTTTATAAAAAAAAAAAAAAATATCACTAGTCGGTAATTTCTAATCCACCTCGTGCAAGCATGGTAAATATGGTAATCAATGCTGCTTTCTGTGTTCGAGACGAGGCCTTGGCCCTTGAAAGGGACAATGATAGGCTTGCATTATATAATTAAAAGATTATTTTACGATTTAAAACTAAAATCATCTAATTATATTCTATACCATGAAATAGTGTTTAGCTACTTTCAATGAAACCACAATTACTGTTAAATTACAAAGAGACCAACACATCAGCAACCAAAATCAATCGAGCTTAACTGCCTAATGTTCGGCGAGGCACGAAGGCACGCACACATATCCATCACCCAATTATTAGCAGGGAGGCGCTGTTTAATCATCCTCGGCTAACTAAACTGTGATTATCGAGGCCCTTACTACTGTTGATTTGGAGATTATTGGGATTCCAGTTTTCGGCGCTTATTTGAGGATATTAGTACATTCTCGAGTTTCGTAAATCTGTGGAAATTTTCCTCTAGGGCCTAGACAAGTGACGATCGCTTTCAAAACATTTCGTATTGCTGCAACGACTTTCAACTGGTTACACACAAACTTTTCCGTTGGGCTAAGTCAATCCAATACCTACACTTTGGACTTTGTTAACGTTGTCTTCACTGATAGTAAGCGGATCTGTTTCCGTACGCAAAATACGCGCGGACGGTTATTCTCATACACCCCGAACGGTCTGTCCCCACGGTGGCAGATGGGAATTATTTTCCCGTCTGCCCCCCCCCCCCCATTTATATAAGTTTAAAACGGTGGCAGGTGGGAAAAATATAACCACCTGCCCCCGAAACTTTAGGAACCCGAAAATTGGTGTCCTGATTTTTTTTTATGTAGCCGTAATTGAGAATAATACATAATATGATATTTCTTATTGTTTTATTAGTTAGGAAGTCTTAGTTTTAAGCTTAAGCTCTTTTTCTGCCATTCATCCATTAAACAGTACAGAACCACCACGATTTACAAGTGTTAATATGAAGCCAGTAAACTGAAGGCTATAAACCACCGCGTTTCGAGCTCAAGAAACACTGAAACATCTAGAAGGTGTAATACTAGTGTTTTCCAAACTGGTGTCGTGTCCTTAAATTATAGAAACCTGTGTTATTTGTTACGTCTAAACAAGGATCAATTTATTTTCAG
Source organism: Noctua comes (assembly GCA_963082995.1). Classification (NCBI taxonomy): domain Eukaryota; kingdom Metazoa; phylum Arthropoda; class Insecta; order Lepidoptera; family Noctuidae; genus Noctua; species Noctua comes. The sequence continues at coordinate 14,821,480 of OY720279.1, read as the reverse complement.
AGTCGTATTTATTTTATTTAGAGATTCCAGTTGCTTTGACGAGAAACACTAGCTAAATGTTATTTATGTTTCGATATATTAAAGCGAGAAATGAGTGAGTATTTAGGTTTTTCGCTCAATAGTTTCATGAGAGTCTCTGCCAATGGAAATAATCATATATTTTGTAGCGTTTCACGTAAATACACATAAAATACAAATGAGGAACTGCATAATTATTTTGTTCTAATTATGAACAACGAGAATCTAGTGTTAATTCAGATGTATTTGTGATTTTAACTCCGAAGAGATAAAAAACCACAATTTATTTTCATTCTGATAAAATTTTTGACGAAAGCGAACTTCGCTACAACGATCTGCAATTTTGCACTTTATTGCCTCTAAACGAGAACCAAGTGAAATATTTGCTCGGCACCCAATTCTGCCTCATATAATATTCAAGTCATAAGAAGCATATTCCGTTCAATCATTCGACTATTAGTAAGTGAAATTCACACTAACATATAAAAATCGAATTGGGTCGAACGTCGACACACACTGGCATATGATGGATGTTTGTGTAAGAGGAGCGCTTTGCCATCGCCCGAATAAAGTGAAGAAATATTAAAATTTATGTACAACACCTTCTCACGTTCAGAATAACGACGTATGGAAACGTACCGAGGTCTGTCATAATGTGACGTCAAGGCAAGACTAATATGAATGTCATCTAATATAAGGCGGTACCGAGAAATCTTTCTCGCGATTCAGGTTTCAATTGAAAATGAAATAAAAGTGGAAGTGAGCATTTCATGGAAGAAATAAAGCTTTAATATTTGTTTTTATACGGTCTGTTAATCTACGGATTGTCGTTGACTTCTCAGCTTTTTTGATCTCCTGGTAGATTGGTACAATAAAAGGATATTGTTGTTTATATAACTACGCTTGACGAACGACTTGCTTTATTGTGTGTGGTTGTTAGCAGGCAGATCAAAGTTTTTCCTTATGCTTTGATATATTTCATTTATTAAAAAGAAAAATAAGATAGATAAGATAAAAATGTACATGTTGATACTCTGGCGAAATATTGAAAAAATAGTTGTAATGCAAACAGATTCCTAGGTTCCAACTGTACTGAGAACAGACTAACAAACAAGGAGTTTGAGATCAGTTTTATATGACGGCACAGTGGCTGAGCGATGGCTGAGCGCTGCGTGTTGCGGGTTTGTTGTCCGTACGGCACAAAATATTTGTATGATCTACAGCTTATTGGTCCGGGTCTGGCTGTTTGTTTATACGAGTTTAAATGTTTGTAAACGCGCACGATACAGGAGAAAGTCCTAGTGTCCAACGAAAAAAAAATTAAAATATAAAAGACACCAGTAGGTCTTGTACTATAGACGTAAATAAATTCTAAGACTTAATTAATGTTAAAAGAAAAACGAATAAAAGTAACGTTTACTGCACTACCGAAACCACAACTACTATCCAAAACCAATCTGAACTTACTACGCAATCCTTATCAAACGCCACAAATGAAACATCGCCATCATAAACAGACCATTAAATAACAAAACAGTCCATAAACACAAATCCAAGGCCTGATTAATTCACCGTTCCTAAATCCAAGACTTAACGGCTAAAGCGTTTAATCATAACAGCAAGGATAAGGAAGGTAATAAATGTGATAAATTCGGCCGCAACATCGCTAAGACTTCTTACCCGGAATGTAGTGGCGAAGCTTAAGACAAGGACAGAGATATATTTCGTGTAGTTTCCTCTTAAAGATGATGACGCTAAGTACAGTCCTTTCATTTTACCCATAATGGTAGCAGTCTGAAAGTGGCACCGGTGACTGGAAAGTTGGATGGTAGGTAATCGGTTGGCTGGGTATGGGTATGTGATGCGTAGGAATGAGAAAAACATCCTGAGAAAAGTTTTGAGTATGAATGTGGATGGGTATAAGAGTAGAGGCCAAAGAAACGATGGATGAACTGTGTGAAGGATGATATGGCAAGAAAGGAGGTGTCTGATTAGATGACGAGTAATAGAAAAATAAATGGAAGAAGAAGGCAATATACTGCTCGGACCCCAAAAAAAATTGGAATAAGGGAAAATTAAATGATGATGATAATGAAATAGTATGTTGGAGCTGCTGAAGATTGTACAACTATCTTTGCTTTGTATAAATTCAATCTCTTTAGTATTATATAGCCGCATAGCCCATATTGTGTGAGTACTATGTGATAGAAAGCTGTCATTCGCGGGAAACCTACGTCTTTTCTTGACTTGAATGTGCCCTGGCGGTTAGGAGTCATGCTCACTCAAATGTCTCGCTGATGGTGGCGCGTGTGTCGGATCATTTAGTTCCCTTCAAAATGGTTGAGTTGAATGGTGCTCATGCGTCATGTTCGTGAACGGGCGCTGTCAGTTGTGACTGGTCATCTCTTGGTTGCCACGGCTTATTTGAATTGATTTTCTTTTTTTTTTTAATTGTTTACTATGGACACTTTTAACGTACACATCTTGCTACATCGTTCTCACATAATGTACCATCTCAACATGAATGATGTAACCAAGAGTTTGTAAAAGTATTCTGATTTAAAAGAGTGTCCATGGAGTTTCTTGCCCGTTCTTCTCCATAGAGATCTACGTTAGGGAATGGGCAACTACAGTACTTTCACAGTTTTTATCTTTGTTTCGACAATTCGATTTTGATACTTATCTTTGTATTTATCAGCTTTTCAATAAAGCATTGTTTTTCTAATTTTAAAGACTCAAGCAAGCTAAAGCTTTGCAATTAATATTCAGTCAATTTCCAAACTTTAAAAAACTTTGGCAAAATTATCAAAATTTTAAATATCACATCAAACATTTAGAACTTTGTCAAACCACATTAATTAAAAAAGTCGTGCTTTTAATGCACACTCTGGATGACATACGAACGACACTGTAAGCAGAATATCATTAGGTTTCAGTTTAAAGCCGATTTGGGAATTAAAACATAGTTTCATTTAGATCATTATTCTGTATTTTACATGAGTTAGTAATTAAATTGTCATACAGTCTCCACAGGGAACGCAATCTTTGAATAATTAGTATGGTGCTGTTTTTATTATAATTAAGAACACTCCAGAGAGTACATTGGACTGTTATAGTGTCGTTGTTTACAGAAAACCCAGCTATTTATTTAAAAATAAATATTCAAGGGCATGTGACGAACCCGTTCTATACCCGCATGGTGTCACCCGTGAATAAGGTCACTCTGAAAAAGAGGAGCGCTTTGTCGCAGTAGTAGGAATATAATAGACTATGATTTATTATACAAAATGCAAATTATTAATACTTCGTCTTTAATCGGTTGATTAAGGTTACTACAAGGTAGACCATCAAGGGTGCGCTGGACCTAGCTCGCCGTCCGGCCGTCTTATGACGACAGGCGGTGTCGTCGGCGCGTTCGTGTTCCACGCGCGCCTCAAAGAGATGTCAGCAACAATCTAGGGCCGATGCCTGCCGGGGCTGCGGGACTGTTCGAAAGAGATACCGCGGCCCTGGAACACAAACGGCAAAGAAGGAACATGGATGGGTTTTAGTCTGTAGAAGTCTGACACTCCCTTCCGCTTGATGATTTGCCCATACGAAAAAAAGAACAAAAAACAGGGTGCGCTGGACTTTTAAGTATCGTCTCTCTTGAAGGGCTCTTGAAAAAATTATTCAACCGATCAGATCCGATTGAAACTCCAGCGCTAGCTCAATTTATTTTTATTGCATTCGCATGCATTTTTAGTGTTAGTAAGTATTTATTTACTCTCCAGCATTCTCAGCAACTTCGTTTTATTTTAGTTTCCATACCAGAAAATTATTAGCTTCTAATAAAACTCTTTTAACGATTTGACACGAACTTCATGTATATTTTTTTTTCTACAGCCGAACAGTGTCGTCGTGACAGCGTTCAATAACGCACTGTTGTTGTCTTTGTCTCACACATGTCTTCCATCGACTACTAACCACGACCAACCACTATGAATCCACTGCTGGACATGACACACCCAAATTAAACCAAAACCCTCGTTTCTGAACTTTCTGTAGTCAGTCTTTCCCAAATACAGCTATCGTCTAAGCTACTAAACGTAACTTGTTTTATGAAAGACCATTAGAGAATACCAATACAGGCCACAAAAAGACAAAAAGTTGTTATTGACGCTCTATTTTATTACTCGGACAACACAGATATGATAAATAAAAACAAAATATAGCTGTCAGTGTTTCATTCTGTCGCTAACTGTACGGTGTGTGTTGTTGCAAATTGAACTGATAACTCTTTCACAAAACTGTGGCGGCACGTACTGGATATACGGAGACATATTTATTGGTACCATTAGATTTTTTTACGTTGAACCTTTACCGCTTGGCCACGATGTTCACGGAGTATTGGGACAGCGACTGACAAATGAAAGAAATAGATTTAAACATGCCATGAGTATAAGATTTTAAACTATCATGGTCACTAACTTTATTATTAATACTCGAAACGAGATATTAACCATGTTTACTGTTTTTTAGGAGTTCCCGATATTTCGGCGCTGTTGCAAGCACCATGATCACGGATAACTGTCTGCTCATAAACACCCACCCGCAATAACTTCAGTTTATCCGTGATCATGGTGCTTGCAACAGCGCCGAAATATCGAGATCTCATAAAAAACAGTAAACATGGTAAATATCCCATTTCGAGTATTAATAATAATGCCATGAGTATAGTGTTCAATCCGTACGTCAGCGGTATCAAAACTGGTATCTGCTACCCCTTATTCTATTCAAACCCGTACTACTCTAGGCCATCTTAAGGTCAGCTAAGTTTCATATAATTCCCTTTGCAAGTTAGACTCTTTACTTTACTCTCAGAAATATTTATGAATCAGGTCCCATTAAAATAGATGGAAAAAAATTAACACAACGTTCAGTACGTCTGACCAAAGATGTCTAAGTAAAAAAAAAACTGATTAAAGTGATTCTTTTTTGAGCTAAAATCATTGGGTAACCAACATTTTTAGTGTAATTTCGTTTTTCTTGTAAGTATCTAATGCGTTATTTTTACCATTGTGCTTATTTTAGTGGTCTGAATGATTTCTAAAAGTTTGTCCATCTATTTTAATGGGACCTTATACAGGGTGGAGACGACAATGCGACAATAAATTAAACTGTATGTAACTCATGACGTTACCAGTCTGCATACAAAAATTCAATCGAAAATTACTGGATGTTTTCGATTGAATTTTGTATGCAGTTTATTCACAGGACGATATTTTTCATTTTTAGTATTTTCTACGTAGTGTAGATAATAGGCTACCACCAACAGGTTAACGAATCCCGCGTCGGTATAAACGTTAAACACATGTTGCCAACTCGCTACTTCAAAAACCTTGGCCAAAATTGTCGTATTGTCGTCTCCACCTTGTATATGCGTTGAAAGCAATTAATTAAATTACCTACTTTTAACAGTCTCTTTTTTCAAATTCACAAACTGCTTTCAGTACGATCTATTTGTTACACATTAATCTGTTTTGATCCATTATTTTTTATTAAGTCCCACACGTCGTATCCGAACAATTAATTACTTTATCCGTTTAAAAAAAAAGACATCGCACTTCCGATTAAACGGATACCGAATGAATTACTTTTTTTCCATACCCAGAAATAAAGACGAATAAAATAAAAGCAAACGGTTCGTATAAAATAATTAAATTAAAAATTGCTTTCGAATCATTCATTATACATTTTCTTTCTTAATCATCGTTGAAATCCGGTACTTGTAATTGGAAACGCTGAATGTCGAGGCTCTTTTTATTTTCACAACATCGCCTGTTAAGCTGCTTACTCATTTGTGAGGTTCGCTTTCAAATTTAATACTGAGATTACGTTTTAGAAGCTACTTATTGTTATTAGTTGTTATTTTGGGTCTTATTACCCGGAACAGTAAAAATTGTTTTTTGTTTCATCCGCACAGACTTTAGAAGAGATTATGTCCTTTCCATTTCATTTAAAGTATGGTATACGTATCATCCGCAGTGTCTCAAGACGAAAGTCTATGACCAGTGTGTGTTGCCAGTGATTACATACGGGACCGAAACGTGGTCGCTCACAATGGGTCTCATCAGAAGGCTTAAAGTCATCCAGAGGGCAATGGAGAGGGCTATGCTCGGAGTTTCCTTGCGTGATCAAATCAGAAATGAGGAGATCCGCAAGAGAACCAAGGTTACCGACGTAGCCCGAAGAATAGCCAAACTTAAGTGGCAGTGGGCAGGGCACATTGCTCGCAGAACGGATGGCCGATGGGGCCGAAAAGTTCTGGAGTGGTGACCGGGAACCGGAAGACGTTGCGTTGGAAGGCCTCCCACTAGGTGGACCGATGACCTGGTAAAGGTTGCAGGGATCCGCTGGATGTGAAACGCACCCCAACCAGCAAAAGTTAGTTGTATAGAAGGCCATAGAACGTTTTGTAAAAACTAATCGGTGGTCAGATAAAAGGCGAAAGAAGGTGCGCCTACGAAGAAAGTGGCGCAATTATATCTCCATTCAGTCTTAAAGTACAACTTTAATGGTGTCAGGTATGACAATTTTGACCTATTACAGTTGATGTAACAGTAACGCAATCTCTATTCGGTGACATACAAGCCACTACAACACTACTAAAGTGTTTTTCAGTACTGTAAAAGTGTTCAATGACTCCATTGCATCACTAATATTCATCGAATCATTCGTTCAATTTTTACATTCGTTCACGCCGCTGTAGTGTCTCCGTGTTTTAGAAGAGAAATAAAAGATATTACGCAGAGAAAACGAGGATAAATATGGTGGTAAGTAAGTTAGATATTATTTTGTATTATGCATAACACAAATCGAATTATTCGTCTCTTACGGCGAAAATGACGTGCGGCTGTAATTTTACTGATAAACTATGTACGGGTTTACGACAATATTTGAATGCCCCCTTCGAATTAATGCGCTTTTAATAAAATATTACGAATTTTAAGTCGTAAATATACTTCCAGCTTCCTAAACTCTACTATAGTACTCGTTATGATAGATTACAACCACCATTACGTGAACTTAGGGTTCCTTTTGCGCTTGTTTGTTTATTTTGTTCTGTTGTTTGTCCTTATTTCATATATGTGATGAATACTTTTTATTAAACTTATAAAAATACCATGTCAGAAAATATGGGTTTATAAATCAGCTGTAGGTAGGACGACATACATACATACATACCTACTACGACGTCAGAGTTACTACTTTTTCGTTATAATTTTTATACTCCGAGGCAGTCAATTTATCGTTGTTTTTTTCTTTTTCAGTTTAATGTTATACAAAATGGTTGTCATAATAGATATCGACAAGTTTTTGACACGTGACGATTTCAAGCTACTTGCGGAAGCGGAATGGCCCTGGGAAATTACATACTTCAGTTAACTAAAAACTGTGGTATACTGTGAAACCAAAACTAATCGTACAGTAAGATATCGTAATTTTGAATTTTCTACAAGAAGTGTAACTGTAGGTTTTTTTAAAAGGATTTAATTGTTAACTTTATATTGTTACTTTTAATTTGATCTGAATCCGTTGACTGGAAGAAACAGTAAATTATGCTGTAGGTTTATTAAAATAATGTTATTGTTAATTTTAGATTGTTATTCTTATTTGATTTTAATGTTGCGTTGAATAGAAGACCCAGTCGATTATTGTGCTGTGTTTAAAGATCAGTTCACATCGAGAAGCGTCGCGTCGCCTATTTTTTTGAACTGACCCTTTATCTCGAGTCTTTCTACATAGAACCGAAGCTAAGCTAAATGTACCTACTATCTACCTTTTAATTTGTATCGTTTGAATTTAATGTGTGGTGTGACTGAGACTAATTACGGTGAGAAATTAATAAATACTGTTTTAACAATTCTTAACAAAGGTTTTTATTTGCTTTCATGTGAACTGTATTTTGTACGGAACCATTTTGTATAATTGAGTCTTCAACTTGGTTTTCCCTATTATTACTGATTTGAATGCCTCTTGCTGTTTCCTCATATTGCCTTTTCACTTCTCGTCTATATGTTTCACTGTGTTTGAATCATTTCCAAGCTTCCAAATCCAATTTTCATAATTTATAAAAATATTGGTTGTCGCATAATACGCTGAATCAAAATGTCAATATTGTTGTAGAAGAGCGATAGAAGTGCCTTTACAAAACTGAATTATCATTTAAAAGCATTGCTAGCCTACCTTTATACACAGTAATAATGTTTTAAAAGAGATAAATCTTCTTTATAGTACTCTTGTGTAATAGAGGGACTATTACAGTTACAAAAAAAAATCCTTCTCTAAAACAGGGTCTTTGTGATAAGTTTATCACTGCAGCTATAACAAACGTTAACAACCCTTTATATGACAATTAAGCTACATAAATGTAATTTGAAACTCAGCTATATCACAAAATCACTCTGTTGTAGACTTCTTGTGTCCACTATTATAGTACTATGTACTGTAACGACGATCTCAAAACCCTCAATATCACAATATCGTCCTATTCTTGAGTTGTCATCTCTACTATAATGAAAGTCCCATTATAGTTCGTTTCGAACCTTTATTGCGCAAATCAGGCGCATTAGGACAACAGTCAACACTGTTATAAAGTTCTATCGTTGTATGCTAGTCACAATGGAGGTTGTTATAACGCCTGACTATAACAGCTATATAAAGTCGTGAAGTAAACCTCTACATCAATTCTTAATAGGTCGTTTTTGCTGTATAAACTTATAGAGCCAAAATGTTTTGTCAAACGCTTTTATACAACAATCAGTCACCACCAAAACCTCTATACATCGTTCACCCAGCTTTTTTGATATATAAGGTTTGGTTATAGGACAAATTTGTTGGTTGGGACTGGACCGGTCAATGTGGCGACACTTGGGGGAGGCCTATGTCCAGCAGTGGACGTTTTTCGGCTGAAATGATGATGATGAGACGTATCATTATAATTATAATAACAATCATCTATACTTATGTGTCTATAAAATGATAGTCAAAGCTATTTAATACACATTGTTACGAACCTTGTTAATGCGAACATGATGACTGTCGTATTAAATTACAGATTAGGTAAATGCTTTGTTTTTCTATAATACAGTCAAAATTAACGAAAATACTTGTACACAATCATTTGTTTAGAAATCCCTTTGGTGAAATCAAAACACTTTTATGTATCACGGCCTATTAATATTCGTATTACCCTTTAATTTACGAATTTCAGCAACATTCTATTAAAAATGTCTTCACAAGAAAAAATAACATGAAAATCCTTGAGGCCCCTTTTGATCTCAAAAGGTAAAATTAAATATCTTAATTCCCTTTGTCTTTGTTTCAGGTAGGAGGTATGCGGGCTCCGAAGGTACCCGCTACCTTGCTACTGTTGCTCTTCGCAATAGAAGCCCTCGATGCCAACAGAAGGAAAACAAAAGAGAAAGTCATACCAGCTGCGATAAATATATGTGACATCAGTGACAGAGATTCCAAAGTCCATTGCTACTGTGAATTCAGCCAAGAGATCAACGAAGCAGTCAAAACAGAATGCTGGGTCTTCAATGGAGGAATAGAAAGAACAGACCCACTATGGACAAGCTTCACTTCACAGTCAAACATAGAAGCACTAGCCTTCAATGTGAGAGCAGATGGAGGGCTAGACTTTGTACCATCGAAAGTACTACGTTACCTAAGAAAAGTAAAACAGTTCAGTATAAAATACAGCTCGATTCACAAGATAGAGAGCAACACATTTGTCAACGTAACGTCTGTACAAGAAATGACGCTTACTAAGAACCAGATCGTCTATCTTGGTAAACATGCGTTTTATAACTTGCCAAACTTAACCATCCTCACTTTAGATGAGAACCGAATAGTTGAGCTAGAGACTGAGGTGTTCTACGAACTGCCGGCACTCCAGAAATTATATCTCACTAGTAATAACATTACCGTAATTCACGACGGAGCGTTCAAACATCTCGTCAACCTAATTGACTTAGAACTCGATAGAAATAATATTAGCGAACTCAAGAAGGAGTGTTTTTATGGACTTGCAAATCTTAAACGCTTAGATTTAAGAAGAAACAAGTTATCCAAACTTAATTCGTTTACATTTACTGAACTGTGGAATCTCCAGACAATGTTATTAGATTATAATGAAATTTATATTCTGGCCCAGAGGACGTTTGATGGATTATCGCAATTAAGGAAGTTGAGTTTGAGCCATAATAAACTTGTAACTTTGGCCAGCAGCCTATTCGAAGGGGTCAGGGGACTGGCCGCGCTAGACTTAAGACATAATAAATTAAAGAGGTTCACGTTCGAAAACCTCCACCCAATATACGACAACATGAAGAACCAAAACAGCTACATCTACTTGGAAGGTACGTATCTTTATTAATTTTAATTAAGGGATATTGAATATGCTCTCAATAGTAACAAGCATCGATAACAAAGTTAATTAGAAAATTAATTTCACATTGACGAAGTAAAACTTAACAATCGAATAAAAATCAATTAGTTTGAACAGATGGAGCTCTCACAAGTATCATTACTCCAATTAGGGAATTAATTAACGCGTCAATTGTTACAGGGAACGAATTCCCGTGCGACTGTCATCTCGCATGGATGCATAAGCTTCGTCACGAGGCCAAAAGCGTCAAAGTGCGAACATCTCTCGAAAATTTCATTTGCAAATTCAACGCGGATCCATCGTTAAATTCACACTTTACTTATTTCGAAAGGAGCGTTATCGGATCAAACAATTTGTACGATAGCGATGACAAAAGTCAAATAAGAGATTATTCGGATAATCCGGATGATTTTTTTCAAGACGAAACAGACGACGCTTACGTTGATGAACCAAAAGCCGTTAAGGGTGAAAATGAGAGGACATTACTTCAGATTCCTGTGGAAACGCTGCCGTGTCCTCCTGACGTTAAAAGTGTGACCGACAGAACGTACACCTACCCGTCGCAAAATGAGGCGAAAGATTACAGGAACTTAATCCAATCTTCAAAGTCGACCTTGATAGTCTCAAACATTGGCGCTTGCCTTTCAGCGTTTATGATATTAATATGGACCACGCGAATGTAAATAAGAAGAACGGAGACGTATGTGTTTACTTTCTTCTCCTTCAGAGGAATATTAAAATCGTCTTGTTTGCCAAGCTTTATTATTTTTCATGATACATTTAATATGCTTACTAAGAATGTAAATAAGAACTGTCAACCACGAAACAAAGAGCATCATGATTATGTAAAAAATATTTTGCTTTTTGAATTTCAAGAACTTATGAAATTGTAAATAGTAGTGTAATTCTATGTAAAAAATGTGATATAAAGTATAAGTATAATTATTATAGACATTGTCTTGGAATAAGAAATTTTATCGTTAGGGGTACTTTTCTAAAAGAAAACTCGATTTTTCTCATCATGGAATTTAATTTATGTATAAATTGTTGCGAATCTATTGAGGAACTTTATGTAAATATTTGAGATATTAAAATAAATCAGTTGTACATAAGGCAAGTAAGTTAGTTTTAAGGAGAAATGAGAATTTGAATGTATTAATATGTAAAAATAATATTAAAATGTCTTTTGCCAATGTCATTGTAATAGTAGAATATTCATTTCAAAATAATGGACGAGACGACTGAAGTACATAATTTGATTTTTCTATATCTCTATACGAAATATATATTGGTTTATAACGAAGTTTATTGTACAGCTTTATCAGTAATGTGTTCATGCTTTAGTTGGCGTATTTTTGTGGTGAATGAACACAAGGAATAATAAAAATGTAAATTATCATCACACTTCAGCTGTTCTATTCTTCGCGTACTGAGCGACGCATACATAAACCATAGTCATCTCTGTGGTAATATGGAGACCAATTTCTTTAACCTTCACGCTCTAGTTATCCAGAGGGATGGGCAGAAATGTGTGTATAGTCATGCATCTAAATGCATGGAATTAAATTAAACGTTAAACTCTCTAAATTGAAATTCCTCTTTAAATGGGTGTTGTTTTATAAAACAAGGAAGGTTACAGTATTTACAAAAGATCGGAAAAGTGACGGAAATAGAAACGCTGAACTCACTATCGTAAATCATGATGAAATAGATATAGCACAAGACACGGCACCGACTATCAGTAATCCTGATAAATGCGCAGATGTTTCCAAGTATCTACAAACAGTAAATAAATCAATAAGAGAGGGTCTCGTCCATTACCAAGCTAAGCCTTATTTCCCTTATTTAACACCATTTTGTTGCCAAAGTATTTTGAGGGCAAACAATCCAGCACTGACCGCAAACATAGCATTTAATTGAATCATTACATACAAGTCTGAGGTTGTGTTAATATTAGATTAATTCTGTTAATAGGACAAACATCCCTAAGTGCTAATGTTTCAATCAGTATATATAGAGGTAACTTAAATGTTTTGTGTGCTAATTTTACGAGGTAATGTTTATTTACTTTTGTATTTATGTTTTTTTTTCTTGTTTGGTATAATGTAGAAAGGGTGTAAATAGACCCTTAATATATCCTAAAGGCAGTTGTTCTCCCCGTCTTTGCGATCATTTTTTTGTTCTAGATAAACGAAAAACGTGATTTTTCACCCCAAAAAAAAAAGTACCAGCTATAATTTTTGCGTAAAGTTACTTAGTTTGATGTAAAGAATGCTTGGTTGACGGCTATGTGAAGGGTCTGTTTACACCCTGTATGTATAAGTAAGAACGAATATTTTTATTCATTTATTATTTCTTTTTATCCTGTTGTGTCAATGCAAATATTGATTAAAATCAATTTGGGAATTTTATTAAAAAGTTTGGCCTGCAATCAATTCCAAGTTATGTTTAATTAGTTAATTAAGGTATTCAACACATTATGTTTGTGATTAATTTAGAATTGTGTAATATTATTAAAACCATTTTCAATTCGTATTAACAGTGAAATAATAATGATATTGTGTCAATAAATAGGAGCTGCTCACAATACTAATTACTGTTGTTTTTGCTACTAATTATAAAATAGTCACTGTGATTACTGACCTATGTATTCATATTCAATTTTATATTCCTGGAAGCCAATGTTTAACAGTATTCAAATACACATCAGTCATCATATTAGGCAACATATTAATTGGTTATTAATTATAGGCGCGGTTCAACACTGATTCTATATTTAATACAATATTATGTCAGCTAATCTTGTTATTTAAACAATATTATGTTTTTGTTAGGTTAATTTAATACTAAGCAAGGCGTGTATCTAATAGGATTTTCCATCAGCAAAAATGAAGTTTTCAATTACAAACTTACGTACGTACTTCATGACTGCCTCGTTGGTCTAGTGGTAGCAATCGCGACAGGTGAGCATGAGGTCTTAGGTTCGATTCCAAGGTCGGGCAAAATGTTATTCGGGTTTTCTATTAGGAATTTCACCAGCTGCAGCCACGGAGCCTGGATTAGCCCGGTTGATGGCAATAGGCTCATCGCTTATTACATGGGACTTAAACATAACTGGTGTAATGTTGTTGTACAATTAGGCACACCTCTGAGTAATCCTTCGGGGATTACAGGTGTGATGTTATGTGCACCAACTTCCATCCTCTTTCAACCCCTTTTGAAGTTAAATTTTCAAATATACTGTCACTTACGGGATATCTTCCGTGATTGTTCATTATTTTGAGCTCCCCATATTTCGGCGCTGTTGCAAGCGCCATGATCGCGGGTTGACTGGAGAATGCGGGTGGATGGAAAAATAAATTGTTAAGAGCAGACAAATCTATCTACCCTCTTTACAGTATAGTTGTAAACCGTGAAAGCTTGAAACAGTGTTTAAATTTTCAAATATTCTTTACATAGTGTTCTCTTTCGCTAAAGAAGGATTTAGTACTCGTTTTCGGTATACAAGGAATTCTTGTACAAAATTTCATGCTTCTCGATCCAGCGGCTTAGACTGTGCGACTGTGAGTTGTCTGACATTGATACTCACTCGTTAGCTTGCGTCATCCTACTGTTGGGCAAAACCCACTCCCCATTGAAGTGTTTTTGAGCATAACACAAACCAGATTTACTTTGAAAAACAGGGATTTAATTAAATAGAAAACAGAAAACGATCGAGTGTGTTTTACAACGATGGCGGCGAATCAGAGAGAGAGAGTAAAAATGAGACAGACAATTTTAATTTTTGACGTTGACATTAGTTTCATCTGTCACTGTCATGTCGTGTGATGTTTACACTACAGTTGACTATGAAAACCACAGATGATATAAGGGTGCGTCATTTTTTTCGATAACGAGGACCATACTACAGACAAAACAGATGCACTAAACTACAGACCTTCGGGTCTGTAGTTGTAGTCGTCCCGCCGTCTTCTACGAGGCCTGCCGCAAAGTATTAAGTGTTTTTTTTCCTTAAACGATAGGGCACTTAATATTGTATCCTGTGGATCCTATTGTTTTGTAATTACAGGAACTGATGAATGGTACTGAAGGCGCCAAACTAGTGGCTCAGTTCTGGACTGACACAATTTATATTGCCATCGCCACGCCAAGAAGAATTGAATTTAATATGTTTTGTTTTCTAAGTAGATTCAATACTGTCACTTTGCATAACATTATACAGATTTCTCCTTGTTATGCATCTCTGGTACTTAGGCTTATTACGTCGTCCATTTCCCTCAACGTAATTAGTCACGCTCTTATTAACAAACAGGTTAATAGAATCCTCACTGTCATCTGTAGGGATGGTAGCATCCTTGGAATCTTAATTTTGTAATGTTGGAAGAAAGAGGAATTTTCTTATAATGTGAACTCCAGCGTTAGTTGTAACCGCGGCTGCTGAGCATGAGGTCCTGGGTTCGATTCCTAGGACAGGCAAAGCGTTATTGAGTTTTTCCATTAAGAATTTCTTACACGGAGTTTGCATTTAGGCCCTGTTGATGACAAAAGGTGCGCCTCCTAGTACATGTATCATAATCATAATGTTTTTTCGTTTTACATTTCGCTAGGTTTAAGTTAAATGTGAAAGGGGGCGAGCCTATTGGTTACAATTAGGCACAAATCTAGGTGGCTAGCTGATAATTATGGAGAAACTCCTCGTGGAAAATCCCGATAACACTGAATAACCTAGACATATCTATATTAATACTGCAAGAATCCAAGACAAGTTACTAGAGGTAGCTTTCAAATAAATCTCGTAAAAAAATACAAAAATAAAAACAACGTTAAATACTATTCATTGAAACAGTAACATTTCTTTGGAAGGTCGCCAATCGGATACGGAGAGTATCGAGTAAGTGAAAAATAACTGCCGTTAAGAAAACCGATGATACATTTTGTTAAAATATGGTGCATGATTATTTATAAGAGAACTTTTAGACCTTTCTTTATACATCGTAATTGGACTTAGTTCTGCCAAAATGAGTCAATCACAAACACTGTTTTAAGCTTTCACGGTTTACAACTAAACTTATACTGTCACTTACGGTATATCTTCCGTGATTGTTCATTATTTTGAGCTCCCGATATTTTGACGCTGTTGCAAAAAACAAAAAAATAATCGGGAGCTCAAAATAATGAACAATCACGGAAGATATCCCGTAAGTGACAGTATAAGTTAGGTCAATCTCATCATCTGCCTAGACATTTCCTAACTATTGGAGTCGGCTTCCAGTTTGCCGGATGCACCTGAATACCTGTATTTAACACGATGCAACTGCCTATCTGACCTCCATAATCCAGTTAGTACCTACTGGGTAATACGGTAATCCTTGGTAAGACTGGTGGTTCAGCTGCAACCGGTTAGACTAAAAGCCGACCCCTACATAGTTGGGAAAAAGCGAGGCAGACGAAAATGATGATGACGACGTGTAATGTTTTTGCGTCTCGACTGTAAAATTTCCTTTTGTGATTTTTTTTGTGAAATTAATAACCAGCATCATCTTACTGACCTTGTCCCATGTTACTTGGGGTCGGCGCAACACGTTCTTTTCTTCCATTCTTTCCTGTCAACCGTGACGCAGTCATTAACACCTTTTTCCTTCATATCATTCCTCACACAATCCATCCATCGTTTCCTTGGTCCTCCTCTCCCTCTCAGTCCATCAACATTTATATTCATCACTCTTTTAGTCACTCTTTCATTCATCACTCTTTTAGTCAAATTAAAAAGCATTTTGTACAGTCACGAGCAACAATCACACACACACTCACACTTTCCTAAATTTAATAGCAATTTTTGCGAGAAATAACGATTGTAACTTAGAGATAGGACCATTTTCATAAAAATATGAGTTCCAGAATACTATGTTCGTCACAACATGAAATTTTAATCAGAACAGTAGGAGAAAAACACTTTTAAAAGTTGTTAAGTGTTTACTTATTCGTGCTCGTGACTGTACTTAATGGTGTCTGATTGTCGATTGAGTATGTTGGCCTGTTCGTGTACCAATACAATTATAATGTAATATTTATGTAAGTGTTAGCTCTTATATTCGAGCCGATTGTACTGTCTGTAATGTGTTACTTTTTAATTATACTGATAGTACGCTTTTGTTTCAACTTGATATTATATTTGGTTTCGTAAAATTAGCACAAAACAAAATGAAAATTTTTAATGAATTCAACATTTCAAGTCTACATTATAGAGGGTCACTTTTGATTGTGTATTGTTTTTAGTATTTAAGTTACATTAAG
This sequence comes from Noctua comes, assembly GCA_963082995.1. NCBI lineage: Eukaryota > Metazoa > Arthropoda > Insecta > Lepidoptera > Noctuidae > Noctua > Noctua comes. The sequence goes on along the minus strand of OY720279.1, from coordinate 14,804,730 downwards.
TTTTGAATGTAAATAGTTCTTTGTAAAGTAATTTATTAATTAATACTTTATAATTTAATTAAAGGTTGATGTTGGAAAAGTCCTTGTTTTTTTCTTTTCATCCTTACCACCTCATTCAGATCTAGCATTAATAGATTGATGATTGATTTCAATGAAATTTTCTTATCCGCGGATGAATCTGCTGCTTCTTCAAGCGATGGAAGCTTTTGCTCTTACAGTGATACTCTTGGTGAGTTTTTGCAACAAAAGTTGAATGATAAGTCTGATCGGTTGTTGAACGTGTGTCATATTAATGCTCAAAGTGTTCCGAGCCACTATAACGAGCTGTACGACGCCTTTAACAGCAGCAATGTACACGCCATCTTGATCTCTGAATCTTGGCTCAAACCACATCTCCTGTCCACTACTTACCCTCTCACTGGTTTCATTCTTATACGTAATGATAGGATTGGTAAGGGAGGGGGTGGTGTGGCCATATATCTCCGCAGCGACTTTCCTTATAAAATACTTGCCTCTTCCTCTTCACAATATTCTGCTTCTGCTGAGTTTATTTTCCTTGAAGTCTGTCAAGGGAGCCAAAACTGTTATTGGTGTTGTTTACTGTCCTCCCACTGTTGATTACTTCACTGAATTCGAATCAGTACTTGAATCTTTGGGTTCGGAGTATGCACATCACATCATAATGGGTGACTTCAACACAAATCTCCTTTCCTGCAATGCCCCTCGATCCTGTAAACTCCTCCAGCTTATCGAGTCGGTTAGTCTGCACGTGTTGCCGCTCCAGCCTACCCATCATAACGTTCGGTGATGACACCTGGCTCGATCTGATCCTTACCTCAAATCCTTCTCTTGTATCCTCCCATGGTCAACATGACGCTCCTGGCTTTTCTCATCATGACATGATTTTCCTCTCCTATATCCTGAAACCTCCCAAACCTAAACCTAAGGTTCTGTACAGGCGTTGTTTTGCGCGGATGAATGTTGAGGAAATTAAGAAGGATGCATCTGTGACTGATTGGGAGCCTATGTTGGAAGCCTCTTTGGTTGACGATAAGGTTGCGATATTCAACGATGTTGTGGTCAACCTCTACAATATTCATGCTCCCATTAAAAGCGTTAAACTTAAACGTCCTCCTGCTCCATGGATGACAGGAGGGATTCAGATGGCAATGCGACGTAGGGACCGGGCATTCCGTAAATTTAAGAGGGATCGTACTGACGAGAACTGGTCATTATACAAGGTGGCAAGGAATAGATGCAACCAGATGATACGCATCGGTAAACGCCGCCAAATTCGAGAAAATATAACTTCTTCCTCTTCTGCCGATATTTGGAAATTTCTTGGAACTCTGGGTATCGGCAAACCGCGACATTTAGACCTTCCAAATTCTATTGACCTGGACGCGCTTAACCAACATTTTTCTTGTGCTTCCTCCATGGATCTCTTAACCAAGCAACAAACTTTGTCCCTAATTTCTGGTCTAACGCGTCCTAATATTAACCACTTTTGCTTCGTCCCAGCTGAGCCGGGAGAGATCAAAAAGATCATTCTGTCCATTAAGTCGAAAGCAGTGGGTTGTGATAATATCACCCGTGGTATGATCACAACTCTTCTGGATGAGCTCCTACCTGCGATTACCCACATTGTGAATTTTTCCCTTTTCACCGGAGCATTTCCTTCCCTGTGGCGCAAAGCCTATGTTTGTCCGCTACCCAAGGTCCCTAATCCCTGTCTTCCTGCCCATTTCCGTCCCATTTCGATCCTTCCCTTTCTATCCAAAGTGCTTGAGGCCTGTGTGCACAAACAATTCTCCAATTTTGTCCATCAGAACTCGCTTATCAGCCCACTTCAATCTGGGTTCAGGCCCGGGCACAGCACTGTTTCCGCCCTTCTTAAAGTGACTGGCGATATTAGGGCAGGACTGGAAGACACCAAGATAACAGCACTGGTGCTGGTCGATTTCTCAAATGCCTTCAATACCGTTAGTCACGATATCCTTTTAGCAATTTTATCCCATGTTATGGTCTCTCCCGGAGCACTGGAATGGTTCTCCTCTTACCTTCAGGAACGCCAGCAGTCAGTCCATGTTGGGAATTCCTCATCATGTTGGTGTGATTTGGAGACTGGTGTTCCTCAAGGCGGTATTCTTTCTCCTCTTCTGTTTTCTATTTTTATTAATCTCCTTACTTCTGAGCTTCAGTGTGCGTATCATCTGTATGCCGATGATTTACAGTTGTACTGTCAGGGGAGGGTTGACGAAATTCGAGATCTGATCGACAATTTAAATCGTGATCTGATAGCAATAAAGACCTGGTCAGATAAATTTGGGGTGGCAGTAAATCCTAATAAGTGTCAGGCGATCATCATTGGCAGTTCTCGCAGTCTATTCAGGTTAAATGGTGCAACCTTGCCACCAGTTGTTTTCGACGGTGCGGTCGTTCCTTTTAGCACTGAGGTAAAGGATCTTGGCTTGCATATCGATAGCACTATGAAATGGCATACTCAAGTTGCTCGCGTCAGTCAGAAGGTTACTGGTTCGTTGCGGGCTCTGTACCGTTTGAGAAACTTTTTACCCTCTAATACGAAAACAATGCTTGTACAGTCCTTAATTTTTCCTATCATCGATTATGGTGACGTGTGCTACTTTGACTTGAATGCGGATCTCCTCGACAAACTTGACCGTCTTCTAAATAACTGCATTCGATTCGTTTTCAATTTGCGTAAATATGATCATGTCTCCGAGCACCGGACTCTTCTTAAGTGGTTGCCCATACGTCAGCGTAGGGAGCAAAGGGCGCTTACCACCTTGTTTTCTTTTCTTGTTTCTCCCACTTCCCCTAGTTACCTTGCTCCCCACTTTCAGTATATTTGCGCCAACCATAATAGGAGCCTGCGATCATCGCAAAACCGTATGCTTCAATGTCCCTCTCACCGCACTGACTTCATTCACCGATCATTCTTTGTCCAATCTATATCTCTGTGGAATGCGCTTCCCCAGGAAATCAGGATGGTAACCAATCGCGTATCTTTCAAATTTAAAGTTCGCGAGTACATTCGAAAGAAGCTGGCAGTTTCGTCACGACGGTAATGTTTTCCCCATTGTTTGTGTTTTTATTTTAGTATATTCGCGTAAATGTCTATTTTCATTTATCAAAATTTTGATATGTATTTATAGTATTTATTATATATTTATAGTATTTTATATATAGGTACTTATAGCTAATCGTATTATTAATTAAAACTATTTTCAGATACACCTACCACTGTTTGTCTCTGCATCACCCAAAGGTTGACTGGTAGAAAATGCCTTTGGCATTAAGTCCGCCTATGTGCTTTTGTGCTTGAAGTGTAAATAAATAAATAAATAAATTGATCTTCTGCAAAGGAAAAGACTAGTTCAAAAAGTACACCCCCTCTTTTGACGTTTTCTAAGTACACATGAAGGATTATGTGAAATAAAATATTTTGAATGGCCTGCCTCGTTGGTCTAGTGGTCGCAAACGCGACTGCTGAGCATGAGGTCCTGGGTTCGATTCCCAGGTCGAGCAAAGTGTTATTGCGTTTTGACATCAAGTATTTCTCAGCAAAAGCCACGGAGTCTGGACTTGTGCCCGATGATGGAAATAGGCTTACATGGTATTTAAACATAACAGACGAAATGTGGGTGTACTATTTGGGTACACCTGTGCCACTTCGGGGATTTCCTACCTTGCGTGGTGCTATGTTATGTTTAATGATTGGATGTTTTTGAATTGTGGAATTTAAGGGTTTTGTAGCTAAATGGAAAAAAATCCCTTTACAGACGAAACTGAGGGAAAAAAAAATCACACATTTGTAGTGGGGTATTGTTGTATCACATAATTAAAAAGACAATGATGTTTCTAAATACTTAACTATTACTGTTACTACATATCATTCATAAGAAATACATTTAAGATACAAGAAGTTTATCATCCTAATTGTTTTTTTTTTTGTTTTTTCAAGGTCTTTATTTATACATAATTCGAATACAATCTTTTTACAAAGGATCTTATTCTATTTGTTCATAAGTCAGGATTTATTTTGTTACATAGGCTAAATACATCGCCTTTATAAACATCAAAACATGTTATTATTACCTTATTTAAGTGTTGACTTAACTTATTGATATACATCGATTTACTAAGAATGTTAAAGTTACCCACATAATATTATTCGATTTATACAAGGTGGAGACGACAATACAACAATTTTGGCCAAGGTTTTTGATGTAGCGAGTTGGCAACATGTGTTTAACGTTTATACCGATGCGGGATTCGTTAACCCGTTGGTGGTAGCCTATTATCTACACTGTGTAGAAAATGCTAAAAGTGAAAAATAACGTCCTGTGAGTAAACTGCATACAAAATTCAATAGAAAATATCTAGTAATTTTCGATTGAATTTTTGTATGCAGACTGGGAACGTCATGAGTTACATACAGTTTAATTTATTGTCGCATTGTCGTCTCCACCCTGTATATTTTTTATCATTCTAATTGAAGTCATTTAAAAAATTCAAAGAAAACTCCTACGGCTTTCACTGCAACCTCTTACAACACATCAATCAATATTTTAGAATCCTGTATGAAGCTAAGCTAAGCTCGACTCGAAATTCCATACCCTATCTTCTGAGTTTTTCTAATTAGGCTGGGCTCAGATTCCAGTCTAAATGAACGGGGCCTATCAAAGTTTTACACGAAGCATACAATTCTGACGGCATCCACAACCAGCACTGTATTGCTAGTCTGTAGAGATCTCATCACGCCTTGTAATCCCCGAAGAGTTAGGCAGAGGTATGCCTAACAAGTACACCCACATTTCGCCAGTTATGTAATAGGGGGCGAGCCTATTGTCATCAACCGGGCACAAATCCAGACCTACTACTGAGAAATTCGTGATAGAAAAACCCAATATTTAAATGCTCAAAGAAGTTCCTGCTGTCATTTAAAGATCTTTGACAGTCGTTACAGGTAATCATGTAGCCCGAAATTCTGACAACCGGTCTCACTAAGGGGTATCGTATTAACCAGTACTAACTGGGCTGTGGAGGTCAAATAGGCAATCGCTCCATGTAAAATATTATAAATATATAAAATATTCAGCTGCATCCGGCTAGACTGGAAGCCGACCCCAACATAATTGGGAAAAGGCTAGGCAGATAATGATGCTGATGATTTAAGTTACGGGAAACCAGGAAGCGAGCCTTTAGAATCAACCTTTTTCAATTTTTTTAAACTTTTTTTTTTACTTTTTTTTTTACTAAAAAAAGCCGGCCACGAATTGAGACTTGGGACCTCTACTAAAAAATTTGGGAAATATACCCAATAACACTTTATCCAAAATAAATATGGCGCTTGCAGCTTCTATAACAACGATTGAGCCAACAGTTACGTCGATTCATAATTTTATACTCATGCAAATACTAGGTACTACTGCCTGTATAGCTCATAGACTTACTGATTTAATCTCCAGCTTCCCACATTAGCTTCTAGTTAGCTAAGTTTTGAGTTCGTCTGCTCACAGTTACGGTCTGCGGTAGCTTATGTTAGTGCTGCCAAATCGCATCACTATGTGTTCTCGCTAAACTAACCCGTGCACTCAGAGAGGGCTAGTTTATCAAACAATAGTGGATTTTGACTTGGTTTATTAAGGCCAGTTTGCTTTGTAGAATTTGGTAATTCTCACTCTTATTCATATCTTGAATGTTTTATGGTAGACCGTTTGACCTCCTCAATCGTTTCACGCCAGAAAAAATCAAGCAAAGCCTGCCGGGGTCGCGGGACTTATAGAATTACCGTGACCCTGAAACATAAAGGGCTATTGAAGGACACCGTGGATTTTAGTCAGTACAAGTCTGACAGTCCCTCCCGCTCTGCCCTGGGTGGGAGGACTCATTTGATGATTTTAACAGGATAAAAAAAAAGCTCAAAAGCAGGACAAAAAAACCACAGTATGAACTGAATTAATTTTATCAACTAGGCATCAAAAACCAAAAGACCAGAGCAGTCCAATAAATTTACAAAAAACACCTATAATTTTCACTGGACTATTTTCGAAAAGAGGAAGAACGAGCGATGATTACAAAGCTTGCTTACTACGTGTTGGCGATATTTAAACCACTTACACTGAGCGCCGCCAACACCAAGTTCAGCACCCATGAAGTGTCTTTAACTAAAACCCTGGCGGGTATTTTATCATCATTATTTCAGCCGAAAAACGTCCACTGCTGGACATACGCCTCCCCCAAGTGTCGCCACATTGACCGGTCCCGGGCGTCTCGCATCTAGCGGATCCCCACAACCTTCACTAGGTCATAGATCCACCTAGTGGGAGGCCTTCCATCGCAACGTCTTCCCGTTCGCAGTCGTCCTCACGTGCCCTGCCCATGCCCACTGCCATTTAAGTTTGGCAATTCTTCGGGCTACATCGGTAAAAAAAAACCGAAACGTGGTCGCTCACAATGGGCCTCATCAGAAGGCTGAAAGTCACCCAAAGGGCAATGGAGAGGGCTATGCTCGGAGTTTCCTTGCGTGATCAAATCAGAAATGAGGAGATCCGCAAGAGAACCAGAGTTACCGACGTAGCCCGAAGAATAGCCAAACTTAAGTGGCAGTGGGCAGGGCACATTGCTCGCAGAACGGATGGCCGATGGGGCCGAAAAGTTCTGGAGTGGCGACCGCGAACCGGAAGACGCTGCGTTGGAAGGCCTCCCACTAGGTGGACCGATGACCTCGTAAAGGTTGCAGGGATCCGCTGGATGCGAGACGCACGGGACCGGTCAATGTGGCGACACTTGGGGGAGGCCTATGTCCAGCAGTGGACGTCTTTCGGCTGAAATGATGATGATGATGATGACATCGGTAACCTTGGTTCTATTGCGGATGTCTTCATTTCAGATTCGATTCGACGCAACGAAACTCCGAGCCCCGGTATTTTTTCAACGTTGCAATATTTTTTCCAAAATAAAATTCAATCGGGGGCCTAAAATGGCTGCTTTAGCAGAATCATAATAGGATAATAATATGAATCTCGTTAAAATTCGTAAAATGAATAATAATAATACATGCAGTTAATATTATGAATTGTCACTTTGTTACCATTTTACGAATAACTAACTTACGAGTACTTAACTTAATACATATTATGATTCTGCTAAAGCAGCCACTTGAGAGATACATTTCTTGACGGCATATAAAGCCAAGTCAGAGGCCCATGGGCGGCATAACAACTCCGACACCAGGTTGTGTACAGACTCAAAGTAGACACAGAGAGCCATGGAGCGTTCCATGCTTGGCATATAACTAATAGACCGAGTTCCAAACGTCGAAATCCGGAGACGTACGAAGGTCTTCGATATTGGAAATGGCGTTATGGAACTTAAATGCAGAACACCTAGCAAGGCGCGGCGCGGACTAAAGCTGTGACCGAGTGGCGTCCAAGGAATGGCAAGAGAAGTGTTGGTCGTCCGGCGGCGAGATGGGTAGACGACATTGTTGCCATTGTGATTGGATGAGGCTGGCACAAGATTATGGAAAAGAAAAAGGAAATAGAGAAGAAGCAAATGGAGGCCTGTACCCAGCAGTGGGTGAAGTCAGGCTGTGGATGATGATGATGATTATGATTCCGCTAAAGCGGCCATTTTAGACCCCCAGACTGCAAGCACTGATGACTTCTTTACCCATTGCCATACTCAACCAGAAAAATATACCCGTAAGTGCTCAAGTAACTAAGTTGCCAGACATTACACTCTGCAACTTAAAAGTTCTGTCGTTTAATGTACCGACGATTCCCAGCCACTAATGCATAGTAAAAAAACTTATCAGAAAGAAAATGCTGGCTGACAGAATTGCAGAATTTATTTCGATAATATGTTTTCAATGCGAACCCTGATTGGTGCCAAGAGACCGCTTAGCTTGTAGGAGTGTTGGCAACGGATATATGTAGAGGATAAAACCGAAGATATTAGTTGGGTTAGAATTTTTTAGTTGGACTAGCACGGCAATAAAAAAAAAAACAAATTAAAATAAATCTTAACAGATATCGTGTGTAAGTGCAGCCTAGCTGTAAGTCAAATAAATGTGGAATTCAATTTTATAATACCTGCAGATTTGCGTCATCGTGCATCGTAAGTGCTTCAACCAATTCGAAGTGCATTAAAAGAGCTTTTGCGAGTGAAAGCATTAATAAGGGGAATATTTACGGCACATATCACAAAATTTCATTCGCAGTAATTGCGATGAACATTATTTCATATTTCGTGACAATTTCTCAGATTGAGAACTTAAACAAAATGTTTTTATTGTCTTTATTTATTTATGGACCTTTATGATTGCAATGCGTATGTCAGTCCCATCGTACCCTAAATACTCATTGCTCATATCTGGGCTATGAACCTAAACAAAACTGTTGTCATTACTGCCAACAATGCAACCAAAACCACCATCTTTCACCAAAACATAAGTCGTTTAATATACAATGCATATTTAATTTTATACGGAACTCAAATCCAACTGAATCACCTATTTATCAACCCACATTGTGAAATTTAAATGAGGGGTTCGGATCAACATGATCCGTTGCTGTCATTATTTATGTACAAGGGAAGCAGCTGATGCCACAGATCTTTAAACTTGGAGCTCAATACTGATGTGGAAATGCAAGTTTACTTAATTCTTCCTGGTTTCTTGAGGCCTGCGCAGATTTAGGAGTGCATATCTAAATGCAGTGCAAAACGCTTCCCACGTCACTCACAAACAGCGCCCGCAAAAGTACATTTAATCAGCGATCGAACGGTGCTGATGTGGCGTAGTAGTTGTAGTTTTGGCCCGTTCTAATCTGCACTGTCATTATTAGTTTGATATAATATTCAGGATGGCAGTGGGCTTGCCATGTTTGAAGGACCGATGGTCGGAACGAACGATTCTTGGAGTGAAGACCGCGTATCGGCAGCTATGTGAACTGACGACCAAATTAGGTGACTGGGGCAAAATGGCCGCGGAAAACGGAGTATATTAACGGGTATATTATTATTTATGTACAGGTTATTTATGAAGTAAGTATGTAAGGTTGCGGGGATCCGCTGGTTGCGAGTCGCATGGGACCGGTCAATGTGGCAACACTTGTGGAAGGCCTATGTTCAGCGGTGGACGTCTTTAGGCTGAAATGCAAGAGTGAATGAAGTATGTATAAATAAAATCACAGGCCAAAAAACAAACAGATCAAAACAGCCCTTTGATTAGGAGCCAAGGTTATGTAAGACTAATGAGACGATGAAATCTGTTCACGTAAAACATAAAAGGGTCCAAGGAAACGAGTATACTACAGAACCCGTTTTCAAAGCCCCCGAAATTCCATGCGAGGACATGTTGAAAAGTTTTTACTACCCCCAAAGGGCGAAACTTCAACACTGTTTTAATTAGTTCGGAGTCATTCCAACATAAAATGTAGGTGAGCACTCATCATGTTTGCCTGTACTTCATCTTCATATTGGAGTAGTCTAGTAGGTATTCGTGTTGGGATCAACTTTTTTGGAAGTTAGGGGTGTATATTTTCGTGACTGAGTAGCTCAGCAGGTTATGTGCTAGGTACTCAGAGGAACTCACATTGCTTTTGAGTAATTTGGCCGAAGCACTAGTCTTTTTTATGTTTGTTTGTCTGAAATGACATCTTAATTAAGGTTCTTTATTAAGGTTGACTGGTAGAAAATGCCTATGGCATTAAGTCCGCCTCTGTACTTTTGTGCTTGAAGTGTAATAAATAAATAAATTAAGAACGTAGATTATATACATTGACGACAAATTACGCTAAAAATACTCTCAGCATAGACTTTAAAATATGCTTTGTTAATGACATTAAAAAGCTCGGTAGTTTGTCTCAGAAAGGAAACCGGCCTCCATTGAAAATCCATCGTTCGATAATATTTTAAAGAGTAAATTTTAAATCCGAGCGAAGTACGTTACCACTTCATCCCAACAAGGCGAATATTTCGTAATTTGCAAATTAATTCTCAAAGGAGCTTATTGTTGACGTATGAAAGCATTATTCTTTAAAATAGGTACTATTTATTCTTTCAAAATTATTTTCTTTGTAACGAAAGGATTAAAAAAGGTTTCCTATTGCTCTCTATTTTGTATCTACTCTTGCTTCGGAATTAAAATAAAATGGGAAAGCTTTTCACTTTTAAATTGCGAAAAATTCATATTTTTACTACATATTTGGTAGTTATATGTGATTGAACCGTTTGGGCTTGCAACACTAGGGTCATGGGGTCCGAGTGCCGATTTAGCATTTCGGGATATTTCCAAGCGGTTGCTCGACTCTTCACGTTACCAGAGGGCTGGCCTTTATTGCCAAAGAATCAGTATTGCCATCCAACGTGCTAACGCTGCCAGCCTTCTGGGCACTTTTCCTGTTATCAGCGATGTGGACGAACTTTTAGACGACCTGTAATCCTTTACTAAAGAAATAAAATCCATAGAAAAAATATCCGTGTTGCTCGTTCAAAAAATAAACGAGATTGCAAGTAAAAAAGCAAAAAAGTGTCGAGATTGTCACATGCAAAGAGAACCTTACATTGTAGCTCGATGACAAAATATATAATCCATGTCCTTTTGGACGTGGATTATATTTGTCATTTTATTTTGATTGTGTGAAATTAGTATCAAAATATTGAAAACTTTAACAAAAATCAATCCTGAAAAAAACAAAACAAGATTTGTAAAACTCCACACTGCTTCCAATATTTCTCAAATAAACATAGAACAAAAATAAATCCTATTTGCTACAAACGAAGGATTAATACAGAAAGTTCTCTAATTAATCTGACTGGTATTCAGACCGCAAGTTTTGCATGATCAGCGCTTCTCCTTGAATTCATAATGAAACATACGTAGAAGATTGACATCACCATAATTATGTACCTGCATTATTTATGTTACGATCTCAGCCCTTTCTAGTGCTTTGGGGTGGAGTATTGCGAAATTACACCACAAAATTGCAGAACACGTTAGATAAATAAGGAGGGAAGGTCCCCAAATGTAAGTGTCAGTCCCCAAATGTTGGTGTCAACCCCCCAAATGTTGGTTTGGCCTGGAATGTAGTTGGGACAATGTTGACGCGTGTTTGCTGCATAATTTGTGTACGGTGCGACCATTAATATTAATAATAGAAATCGGAAATTAGGATTGATGTTGGACTATGGTGTATACTGTATTTAATTTAAATAGTAATGTCTAAGAAATAAGATTTATATTTGACTGCGGTCAACTCCCTTTTAACCTAGATGGTTAAAAGGGAGTTGATATAAATCTCCTCTAACCAAAGTTTTAGGGGTTTGATCTCACATCTCATTCAGTAATTCCAGTGTGGGAAAGAGATGGCGCTAGACGACCTGTATAGCTCTGTCTCTTTCCCACCCTGAAATTACTCCTGCTTTAAGACGTCATGGTAGGTCACCCGGGGGGTTACTATGACGTCTTAAAGCAGAGGTAATTCCAGTGTGGGAAACAGACACCTATACAAGTCGTCTAGCGCCATCTCTTTCCCACACTGGAATTATTCCTGCGTTAAGATGTCATGGTAGGCTAACCGGACGGATAAAGGACTGAGAAAAAGTCTACAAACTTTTTTACCCTCTTCGTAACATAGAGTATACCTACTTCCATTCTATGTGCAAACTACTGCAACTGAACACATAATAATTCATTCAAAATTAATTTCACCATCACAAAGTGATTAGGGAGCAAATACTCTCCTACTATTAATAATTGCTCCTGGAACTGGTCATTTGCTCGATCAAAGACAAGACCAGTTCACTTGCATAACTTTTGACTCGACTATTCAAATTGTATAATATCTGCATAGAAATTCCCGTACGTGGGTAGTTCGTGATTTAACTCTTCACTGAGTTTGTTAAGTTTATTATGATATTTAGAGCAATTATACTTGATGAAGTACTTGCTTAGTTTAGTACTTTAGTCATTAATCTAAGCGACACATGTGGAGGAAATTGTGTGAGTTACTAACATCAGAGTTTGTGAGGCATGACGCATGACTGCTACATTACTCAAAAGTAACCAGTTAAAAAGATTCACTAGCTGTGCCCCACGGTATCGCTCGTCGCTCGGCTCATAATAAGAATCGTAATGAATGCCTTTAATATAAACCTGCTCAAAAATTGGGTTATCAAATACAAAAAGACATTTTTTCAAATTCGGCGGGTAGTTCTAAATATTAAACAAACAAAATAGCAAACACTTCAGCTTTATTATACATAGTAGCTGGCGTCCGCTGCTTAGTTTGGAAATTTTGATGAGTATGCGAGAGATAAAAAAATAGCCTATGTGTTATTCCAGACTGTAATCTATCTCTGTGCCAATCCGTCTCTGTTTCATCCAGATCCCATCAGCCGCTCTGAGGTGATTGAGTAACAAACAAACATCCATCCATCCATCCAGTTAAACTTCCGCATTTATAATAGTAGTAAGATATTAATAAAGATAAATTACTCTGCTCAGGAGTGTAAATGTGTTACTGTTCTACAAAGAAAGTTCTACTTAATGTCGTGTCCTGCTCGTCCTGTTGTTTGCTCATTTTAGCCACTGGAGTTCTGAGCTGGCTCGCATTAATTGCCATTAAAAAAGAATAATAGGTTATAAAATCGAATAACCAATGAGTAGCCAGCAGTGGCGAAGGTTCCATACAACTCGATTCCTACCGGCTTCCCTTTGAAAACTGGCACAGTCAGTATTTTATAGACAAATAAGGAAATAGCACGGACGCTTCTTCCGTATTTATCCTACAAAAACGTCTTATAAGAATAATTACGAACATAGAACAAACCGACAGTTGCAAACCATACTTTAAAGAACACAAAATCCTCACCTTGATTGGTATTTATATTTTGGAATTGTGTAAATTGGTGCGTAAATATCCTGATACCTACAAAACACGAGGAGATACACAAACAAGCCATTCGTTCCGTCACAAGAACAGATTAAATTTACCTCAGTCCCATCTTAAAATGCACTCTTCTAGTCCTTATTCTATGTCTATTAAAATATACAATAAATTACCAGAGAACCTAAAACAAATAGAAAAATCAAATATATTTTTAAACAAAGTAAAACAATTTTTAATTAATAAAAGCTATTACTCATTAGACGAATTTTTAAACGATAAAATTTAACTATTTTTTGACTAATAATTTGACTAATTTGACTGTAGGAATACCAAACTATTTCTGGTTTTGCCTTTTCATTATTATTGTATATTAAATAAAAAATAAATTATATAATAAATACATGACGTTTTAAGATAACAAATATGCACCCAATAAAACTAACCTAAAATAATATTACAAATTATAAATACATAAAATAGATTTAAGTAAATTTTAAGTTAAGTTTAATGAGTGATATAACCAAATAATAATTAATTAATTTCAATAAAAAGCAATGACATAAAATAATCTACTTAATTTCCAATTTCCTCTAGTCTTACGGAATTACAACGGTTTAAATAATAAAAATGCACACACTAAATAAAATATAACTGGAATATCATAATATTACAAATTATAAATAGATAGAATAAAGAAACGAATGATATAATCAAATATAATAATTAATTTATTTATAAATTAATGATATAATTACAATAACAAAAAAAAAAAACAAAAAAAAAAAAAAAAAAACCAGTCTACCTAATTTAATTGTTTTATGGAAAGTTGATAAAAGCGCTCTTCCTCTCTCCTACCTATTTATTTAATTTTGCTGTGCCCGACAGGGTCCATAATTGTTCCTTCTCAATTGTTTTTTACCACCTGTTTTATGTACATTATGGATTGCAATAAATAATTTGAATTTGAATTTGAATTAGACAAATAATAAAATCACATTAAAGATATCTACTCCGGCTTACCTCTTACAAAAATTGACCCTTCGCTACTGGTAGCCAGAATGTGACAGCACTAGTATTTCAATAGAGGTCAGCACACGACACATCCAATCACAAACTAGTTAATAAAGTTCAGTAAGTCACGTCGTTTACGGATCGCCATTGAAATACTAATGCTGTGACATTCTGGCTACTCAGTTTTGATTTGAGTCTATAACGCGTTGATTTTGAGTGGCATCGTAGACCTCTGGGCCATGAGCTAACAGCGACTGCGGAACAAACAAATGAAAAAAAGTTCAAGAACGAGAAAGAAGAGTCAAGAACAGTCTACAAGTCACTGCGACACGACTTGCATGCGCCTTTTCTTTCTAGCGCGTAAAACCGTTATTTGCTATCGCACGCGGCAGCCTCGGCCATGCGCTCTACTAGACCTCAGATTCCGCATTTTGATCGATGCTGCAGTATCTATCAAAGTACGGTCCGATCGGTTTGACTGAACCTTGACGCAAGTCACGTGGCAAGTTGCATCGCCCGAGGATGTGAGCGGGACCGAAAAGATAAAATAACATCGTTTATAATGCTAGCTATCGCCTATTTGGCTCTTCGCAGACATCGTCCATATTCCAGGCTATTGCTAAGGTCAAAGTTTCAAAGAAAGGACGGAATTCTGTGTACGCTTGCGTGAGCACACTAAGCTTGTACCGTCTTTTCTTTTTAACAAACTTCCTTCATCTATGATATGGTATATATGTATATTCTGTGAGGATTCTCTCATTTCTACAGAGATTATTACTATTACGACTATTATGGGTACGTATTACAATACCGAAATTTAAAATACCGTATTTTAAAATACTTATAGAAGAAATCCCGAAAAATTAAACGCCGAATGATTGTTTGGTCAAAAGTTTTAAATGCCGAAAGTTCATTTGCCCGAAACTTCAAAATCCCGAAGATCCAAGCGCTCGCCGGCCGCTGCCACGGCACCGCTCGCTTCGCTCGCTCGGCTCGCGCGTATTTGGTCACAGTTCTAACCTAACCTATCCTATTTGGTTGGAGTAAACTGAATGCTCATGTGTGCAGATTTGGGGTTTCAACCTTTCGGGCATTTGGACATCGGTATTTTATGTTTCGATATAACGGCTATCGTCGGTATTTTGAACTTCGTTGTTTTGGACGTCGATATTTCAGTCATAGTTATTATGAAATTTCGGGATTTCAATACGTACCCACTATTAAAGATGGAATATATATTTAGTGTACACCAAAATTGTAACACATCTCTTTTATAATTTTGCTCATTCTATGCGGTAATTTTGCTAATAGCAGTCTATCACTGATGTATTTATTTCTGTAAGTAGGTTTGTAGAAACTGTGGAAAAACTATGTCAGTGTTTGTTATCTGATTACTTTAAAAATAAACACCGAAACAAACTCAGAGGTCAAGCAGGCTGTGATGACGTTGACTTGGCAGATGATCACGGTGACTATATGATGGCATCGACGTGGTCAGGCCATGGAAGCTCAGATTTCTGATTGTAAAATATTTGCGATCACGAAATTAAATTCTGTTATTTAATGGAAATACCCTCTTAAGCGAAGATTAAAATCCTCACGCAACCAAATCTTCCAAAGCCAAATACCACGTATTTCAAGTCCGTTTCCCTAAGCACGGTATTCCTACAAAACCCTTCTCAACTCTATATTACTCTAATATCCTACAAATTCTACAACTTTAATTTAGTACTAAAGACAAGGGCTAAATTGTGTATAAAGTTTACGCTCGGTAATACACGTGCGACGTTATATATTGCGTAAACAAGGCCTCTTACGTTTCATAAAATCGTAAGAGATCCGTGTCGTAATACATCATTTTATTAAACGTCGGAGAGAGAGGCGTGTCTTGCCACGCAAAGATGGTTTTAAGGCGCAAACCCACCGCGGCCCACGGATAGGCTACGCACGTGTGTTAAGCTTCGCTTTATAAGAAAATGTATGTGATTGTGTCCACTGCAAACCACGGACACGCTATGCATGAAATGACGTCATTAGTACATGCGTGGCTTGCTCGAATAAGGCGCTCACATAGCTCAACGCTGTCAACGTTATGCACGCTGTGCACGTGGTACACGCTATACACGAATATCCCACGACTGTGCCGCGGTGGGCCACGCACGTTACGTTGTGGGTGTGTAGCGTGTACTGCTGTGGAAACGTAGACCCACGTTGTCAAACAAATGAATGCACGCAGCTAAAATGCGCCGCGTGCACCGCGGTGGGTTTGCCCCTTTACACCAGAGATGTGTGAGATAGTCATGCGGTACGAGGAAGTGTAGTGACGCTTTGAAACGGAGCCATGGTTTCCAAAAGCTGAGCTAGGATGCATGTTTAGCTGAGAGGTGTGAGGATGCGTAATGGACTCTTTTCAGTTCTAGTTTCCTCAGGGTTTCATATGCATCCCTCGCCCACACTCCCCCCCCGCTCGCGTCCCTATCTCACATTACTCGCTCGCATCCATCGCACACATCTCTCGTTTCTTGTTTGCAAAAATACTTAGCTGCGCTAGCTCTTTTATACCAAAACTGCGCTAAACCAGGCTAAAGACCGCATAGCTACTTCGTACATCTCTGGTAGAATCGCAATCTAATTTGGATATTTTTGGCTGTTTCTTTCTGTAAATTATATTCCCGTTCCGTTGATTCCTGATTGACCCACTCTAGGAAGTGAACGGAGTAATCCAACCTTTTGGAATGAATAGGAAAACAATCGCGTTCCTGGGAATCGGTAATGGCCTGGAAAAGGAAACGAGATTTTTTTATTTCCAAAAATGTTTGGGGATACTGGGAATAAAAGAGCATGAACTGGAATCAATACAATTCTTGAGTTTAGTTTGTTACAGAATAATAGGAAGATAACAAAATGATGCTGCTGAACGTGGAGGAATTCACTTCGGTGTGTTTTTCAAATCAAATAAAAACAAAAATTTGCAAGAAAATTTAAAAAAAAAATTACAAGGAAAGATCTTAAATACGTAAAAGTCATTGTATTCTGCCTGCAAGCAAGAGCGCAAATTATTTACTAACATCCATTTATGTGATTTTTACCGTGCAATTAATATTATTACTCTATTTTATTCATTTATCTACACATTTTTAAAACAAAAAACATATAAAAATATACAAAAAATAGTGGTCCGCCGGCGTCGGGAGCAGGGTCCAAGCTACCGGTGGTTAGGGCTCCAGAGACAGGAACCTCTTCATAATGCGAGCAGTACTGCCTTCTGAATCAGGTCCTTGATCCAACCGCCTAAGGAGCTATTATTACCATTATTATAAAATCAATTATTCATTTTCATTCATCATTAACATAATTTTTTAAGTTCCATAACTTCCTTAATGCCATAGAAATAACTATTTTGTAGCCACTCTGTCAAATTTTTGTTTGTTAATCTTCGGCAGGATTTATATTTTTTGTGTTTTTATTATTTTGTGTTGGATTTATCATTATTGGCTATACGTATGCACAAAAAATACTGCAACCAAAAAAATATTAAAACCTTTCCCTCTACAAAACTCTAAAACCGCAGTACTTTCTACGCAATTTCATTCAAAACAAAATTTTTGAGCTAGTTTTTCCAACCGAAAACTGTGAATCCGGGAAGTGCAGTCAGTCAGTTTGAGCGACGTTGCCAGACACATGTCCTCCCGTACATTTTCTCTCCTTAAAATCTATTGCTCCTGTCTCCGATGTATGTAGGTCCCAGAATAGTTTAACTTCGCCTAACATTCCCCGATTAGCGGTTTTGGTTCGGCGCCCTAAATTCTGGTCACAGAGGAAAATCTCTTGAAACTTCTAAAGCCAACTTTCGTCATTTGTTAGCTTAGATAGCAATCTGTTATTAATGGTAATCTTAGGCTTCAAGTTTTGATGTCTTTCATATTAAGGTAAGGTAAGGTACTTCGAATACACATATTCTCGCTCTTGTAATTACTTAGGAGATAAAATACGCGAACCGTTGCTAAGTACAATCATATCTGAACTTGTAACTGTACTCTAATGTGGATGTTCAATGCGCTCATGAAATCACTGTCTTACATTATTGAAAAAGTTTTGATTGACGCTTTGTCGTGTTTACGGACAGATAACGAAAATTCCTTTGTAGATAAAGGAAGTGTTTTGACTGTTGCTGCTCAGGAAACAAAATTATGAATTTACTTTAACAAGTCCTCGTTTATATTACCAGGAACCTTATGTTTGTTTATTTCTCGACAAACTTTATATGACAAAAGAAATACTCCTCAGATATGGGATTAAATAAAAAATAATCGTGACACGTCCACCAAAAATGGCTTTCAGATGCTAAATGTGAGTGGCTCAGTCAGCTATTGTATTCCCGGTCGTAAAAAGTTACAAATTCCAACTAACACGAATAAGCACTTTATACTAGACTAAATGACAGAGCCTATATGAGCTCCATTTCATTTTTATGATATAAAAGTAAAATTTCGATTGTCGAGATTGATATGTTATGTACATGAAAACTATTTCATGTACTTACTTGCTAGCATTAAATATGAAAAAACGCTAACAATGCGTTGTAAAGAAAAAAGACAGATCGATTCAAGCTAAGCCTGTTCGAGTAATATTAATGGCATGGGTAAATCATCATCGCATCCAGCAGATCCCCGCAACCTTCACCAGGTCATCGGTTCACCTAGTGGGAGGCCTTCCAACGCAACGTCTTCCGGTTCGTGGTCGCCACTCCAAAACTTTTCGGCCCCATCGGCCATCCGTTCTGCGAGAAATGTGCCCTGCCCACTGCCACTTAAGTTTGATAATTCTTCGAGCTACTTCGGTAACCTTGATTCTCTTGCGTATGCCCTCATTTATGATTTGATCACGCAAGGAAACTCCGAGCATAGCCCTCTCCATTGCCCTCTGGATGACTTTAAGCTTTCCGATGAGGCCCATTGTGAGTGACCACGTAAATAATTTTGGTAAAAGCCACAACCTACTGTTTTTACTTATTTTGACAATACCTAGTTTTCCATTTTAATTCTCTCTTCTGTTTTATTTCATAATTATTTAGTTGTCCTTAAAAAAACACACACATTCAATATTTACGAAAGACCCATTTACATAGGTTCGAAATTATTTTTTACATTATTTTCTCTAAACCGATATAAACAGGCACCTGCTGCCATACGATAAACATTTATCGTTTTATTATATTTTCATACAAATAACAGAAGAACGTTTATTTTATTTATTAATGTTATTTATGTTAGTTGACAAAACCAAATGTCATTTTGTCGAGCCGTTTGTGGTTATGACATTTGAATTAAAGGTTTTTGTTATAACATTTTGAACGTGAACTATTTGGGGCCACGTGTTGAATATATATGTAAGTTATTTAGGCGAACGGTGAAGTAAAATTACTATTATAACATTAAAATATTTTTAATAATTTATTATAGTCTTTATTCATATGTTTTAGGAATCAACACCAGTTTCATTTTAAAGTACAGACAGTTGGTAAATAAGCCTAACGAATATATCGCAGTCTTAACAACGCAACGATATTTGAACGCCGCTCAATATAAACTCAGCGTATCTTTTTTCATTGAATGGACAGTTATAATTTTGTGTTCTTATTTTTTATAACTAACAAAGAAAAGTGCTAGAGTTCAGAATTAAGGAGCTACTTCTGTGGCAAACACAGCAAAACATTGAGTTCGTTGATGACGAACAAAGGCCATAAATAAACAAATATCAAAATCCAATGCCCCAATAATTTTCAAAATTCAAACTAACAGAACGTAATATTAGTTCATCACAATATCCATACATCGTAAAGAGATGGAAACAGGTGTCTTTAATATAGAAATATAAATCAACCAGTTTTGAATGACCTTCCTTACAAATCTTTCTATGAAGATTAATGGTTGATATAGGGGTTGTGTCGTGTATGGTGACGGTTCAGATTATGCCGGATAGTGTAAGGGACGGAAATTAAGGGGGTTTCAAAGGTTGAAGAGCGGGATTAGCTGAACGCAGATTATTGGAATTGTTCGACTTTACAGCCGAAATCCGAGCTCTTTAGTTTCGGGAACACTGTTGTTAATTTAGATTATATGTGCCTTTGTTTTATGTAAATTTAACGTTGATTAAGTATTGGTAGCGTATGTGAGGGATACGGTTCAGTGTAGTTAATTGGGCCGATATGTTATGCGAGCCCATGTTATGTTTAAAATCATTGATTAGCTCGTTACCCTAAATAGATTTTGTCAAAAACCAATCAGCTATTTCAAGTTTGACCCAGTTCCACTCTGCCTTTTGTCTTAAGGTTTGATTTGTTATCCATAATTATTATATACCTACTATTTTGCCGATGTATTGTATGTGTTCATAATTAAATAAATCAGGAGTTCGCCCTTTAATCTTTCTATAAGGTAACCGATCAGAGGATCGGTTTACTTTTTTACCACTTTAAAGTTATTTTTTCTTTTTTGTGTTCACTAATATTATAGACTGCCTCGTTGGCCGAGTGGTGGTAAGATCAACTGCAGAGCATGAGGTCCTTAGTCGGGCAAGGTGTTATTGGGCTTTTCCATGAGGAATTTCTCAGTAGCAGCCACGGAGTCTGGATTTATGCCCGATTAATGGCAATAAGCTCACCTTCTATTAGATGGGACTTAAAACGTAACTGATGAAATAGGTGTACTATTAGGTACGCCTCTGCCTAACCCTTCGGGGATTACAGGCATGACGTTATAAGCGATATTATAAGTTTTTCGGTATGACTGTTCCATACATACTTATGAGCCTTTTATATTATCGCTCATAAAATGTATCTTTGTCTAAGACACAGGCTATTCAAGCAGAACCTCTACAGTACCTAACGTAGATGATATAAAGGGTGTAACAAGACCCTTAACGAAGCCGAAGGGTACTTGTTTTCCCCGTCATTTTGATCTTTTTTTTGTCCTAGACCACACCTGGGAACTTTCTAGTTACGGAGATATTGGGGGTCAAAGTTCCAACTTTTTCTCAAGTTTTTTTTAAAACATGTTTTTGATATAAGATTTTTACTTTAAACACCTCCACGGCCCCCGTACTATTCATTCCATCCATCAGCACCATTTTTTGAGCGCGCCACATTGAGTCCTACCGTAAAACGTGATTATTCACCCCAAAAAAAAAATTCGTTTCCCAGCCATAATTTTTGCGTAAAGTTACTTAGTTTGATGTACTGTAATGCTTGGTCGACGGCTTCGTGAAGGGTCACTGTATTATTGTTTAAGTAAATAAAGACTTATTAGCCAGTTGGCAGTCTTTGCCCACAATAATAGGATCGATATTTCTGTCAACAACAGACTCCTTGGCTAATTGGTAAAGCTATAATAATATCGGGCTCAAACGGAAGCAATTAGTCGAACCTATAGAGATTAGCCCTATTAGGAGATCTTTCGGCATTATGTCTAGGTAAATTATAGGTGTATGGAGACATCTAGAACTTTCGTACATCGAATTGATGAGGTCTGCGGAAAAAATTAATGTTTTCTTGTGAATTCATGTCAAATGCTTAATAAAATATTTCAAAAGATTCTGTAACTGATGAAGCTGTTATTTTATTTTTTTACAACTAAGAGTAAACAAAGTGATTATAATATGCATTACTGTGGATTCTTCAGAGACTCTTGTAAACCAATAATATTGGGTTAAAAGTCGTAGATTCGAACTTAGATAGGCTTTTTTGTTGACTTAGGTAATAAGTGTTCTACTGTTAGCCAAAGACCTCCATTTTCTCCTTCCAAACCAGATCGGATCGTTACACCACCTTCGCCACGGTCTACCTCAACGGCGATTAACTCTGACAGGCGTCCAGTGAGTGACGATCGTTGCCACTCTCCAGACGCATTCGTGCTACATAGCCAGCCCATTCCCGCAATGTAGTGTAAATTATTTAATCATCGCTGTTCTCAAAATTATTAATGAAAACATCGTTGGAACGGGGGGCGGCATAAATTAGAATCAAAATAATTGAAGATATCTGACATCCACCAACACGCAGTGAACCCTCGTAGATCACTACGGCTTTCAGAACAGTGAAAGCGAACATCGTTAGAAAAACGGCATGTCCAAGAATAGAAGCATCAGAGGTCATGATATCTATCAATACGCAGAGCACTCGCTTGTTGGCTTTTGGCCCATTCCCTCCCCAATCACAGAGGTAGGCCTTTGTCGCAACAGTGAAAACATTCTAGGCTGATTAAATCATGAATCACCACGATAGACTGCTGAAAAGTAAACCATTTATTTGTTTCTACATTTTATATTTTAATGCTGAAATATTTCGCGACCTCTACCCTAAGCGCAAATAACCTAAATAATATCTAACACAAAGACAGAACAAACGATCGACCCTTGCCTTTTGACGTCAAGACACTAACAGTCCACACATGCCCTAATGACTGCCATCAATTAAAGCATTACTTCCCTTATAAAAGACTTTGCACATTACAGATTTGACGCCGGCTCCACTCCGTCTCGACTCACAGAAATATAAGCTTTATTTCGTGGTGTCTGCAGGAGGAGCTCGTGTCTAAATAATAACAGCCGCAAGGATCAATTTTCAAGATTTAACAGTGCTTTCCAAGGTCGGTCCGTGGATGGGTGACCATCCATTACATTTCGACTTTACTCTGTGCCTTGGAAAGCACGTTAAGTCGTTTCTGACAACCAGTCTTACCAAGGGTATTACCCAGTTAGGTACCGGATGGGGAGGTCAGATAGACATTAGCTTCTTGTAAATACTGGCATTCAGCTGCATCCGGTAAAACTGGAAGCCGAGCTCAACATAGTTGTGAAAAGTCTAGGCAGATGATCGTGGTGCTTACGGTAGAATATTCACTATTTACTTGAAAAAAGTGTATGATGTGGCCACCACGCGTTCATGCGCCGTACACTTATGGCTGTGCTGAAAATGTAACCCTTAGGAATACGGTATAAAGCTTACATTTCAATGCTTTGCTATGAGTCGAGTCAGAGTTGAGCCGACATCGAGTCTGTGTAATGTGCGAAGTCCTTAATGCTTCCATTGTCCCACTAGAGCAAATAGAAATTATGCCAACACAATGTAGCAAAATTGGAACCACAAACGGATAGGTTACAATAGATTCGAATTACGGTCTATTTTTGAATACGCTTTGATCATTAGATGTATGATTGTCATCATGATTATTGGCATGGCATGACGATTCCAAAAATAGCTTTTGAATAAAAGCCATACAATTTTTTAATAATGTCTCTATAAGAAATGATTTTTGTTGTGTGTAATCAAATTATTTTCCCCATCCCATTATAATTATGTACGGACACCGTAATTCAGTCTCATAGTAAGTTTAGGTTATACAAATGACTCTGAAAAATGTCGCATAAGTAAAGCCTCTTTTTTGAAAAAAAAAAAAAAAACACTCCATAAAGATGCAGTTGAGTACGAATCTGTTGCTCAGCCACCTAAATACTACAATTTCCACATCGTGACTCGTGTCGCATTAGTCTTCCTTCTAGGACGATGGGTCTAAGAGCTACCTGTGACCCCCGTCTCCCCCCTTTTATTCACCCCCTGGTTTGCCTTCCCTGCTCGTTGGAACGTCTTAAGCCTCTCCTCGCGAAGTGCCATTTGGCTTGCAGTAATCCTTTTTTGTTTAGCAGCGCTTCAGACCTCGTACCCTAACGTTGGTGAGTTACTACTTAAAGGGTACAGTGAAACTAGTATGTATATGTGGTAAGAATGATCGTGTGATGCGCAGGAATGAGGTTAATTTTGTGAGGAAAGCTTTGAGGATGAATGTGGATGGATATTTAGAGTAGGGAAATACCAAAGAAACGATGGATGGACTGTGTAAAGAGTGATATGGCAAGAAAGGAGATGTCTGATGAGATAACGAATAATAGAGAAGTATAGAAGAACAAGACATGTTGCACCGACCCCAAATAAATTGGGATAAGGGCAGGAGAATGATGAATGATCATGTTAGCAGTACTTTATTTTGTCTAAGAGAATGATTGTTTATGAATACTTGTGCTGGTTCTGTTCCTGAAAACCTTTTGGTTTTTGTTTGTCAAAAAATCAGAGGCAAGAAGATCTACTGAAATACAAAAAGAGAGGCCGAAGGACTTTAACGAACTGCAGTTTTGTCAGTTATAACGATAATGGAAAAGTCTAAAATACCACTATAAAATGTTATAATGTCGTTCCTATTAAGAGATTCGTGTTTTAGAAATATGAAACAATTTGAATGGGATTGCTTCTTGTCTATGCTCTCTAGCGCTTTGCTCCTATTTATTAATAACGATTGATATGTATCATGAACTTCAGAATATGCATCGGACTTGCATTAATAAAAGTCTGTGAGCAAATGCTCTGTAACCGGCAAAGTTCTTAATATTTTCCAAGTTTGAAACCAATGGACTCAAAAACAAACCAAATAAAACGGTAAGTAAACTAAACTCAATTTCCTGATTAAAACGAAGTGGTTCCCAAATAAGTTTGAGGTACAGTTCGTAAAATTAACAATTAACCCAAGTGGCACAACCACTACAGAATCATTCGCCATTTCCACGAATTGACGGAGCAGAGAGAGCCCTTTGGAAATTTGTATATTAATATTGCTTTCAGTTCTCTTCCTTATAATATTTTGGCCATGTTTTATTAAATAGCGACTAAATATTTAAACGCTGAGGGATCTAGAATCATATACTGAATCCTTGGTAAAAGTTAGTGCGACACTACATAAACTTTAATTAAGGTCAGTCCACTACACCGTACCAGACCATGACCGTGCTATGAACGTATCAGGCACGGAGAGAAACATGACACGTACTACTATGCCCACTAGAACGTAAGATATCGGGTTAGTATTTTTACTGTTCCATGTTCTGACAAATAAATAATTATTTGATTTGATATTTTTTTTTTGATTTGATTTACTTACCAGTGGATTTTCAAATAACCTAGAAGAACCAGTCGCTGCCGATGAAGTAACCTTGTCTTTTAACATTTTCAATACCAAAGACGGCACGAGATTAACCATTTTGCAAAACGTTTGTACCAGGACTACAGAACATACGAGTATTTCACACTCAAGTTGACTCCTGTCGTGTTTGTAAACTATTCCGACTAATGTCAATACGGAGCGTAATGGCGTTCAAACATAAAATAACCGTGTTTATTGTTTCTGTATATATTTCGTGTGAGGTTTGCTTGCTCTTTCACTGGAAACTTTCTAGTTGTTGTTTGTGGAATGGAATTGTCTGCTGACTAAGGTTTATTCAGATCTAGCATTTACTTGGCTCCACTGACTAAAATAAATATCGCAAATTCGCGATTCAAACCAAAATGATCGCAACACGTGTAACACAATCAATACTAATAAAGCTAAAGAGTTTGTTTGTATTGCACCATACCTACGACGCATACTCAATAATTTTATTTTTATTATTTTAAAGGCGTCCCCAAAGTCCTTCCAAATATTCTTTTCAAGCGCAGTTCCGAACCAATCCTCATGGTAAGCCTAAGTCATCAGTATCAGTAAATAACATAACATCACGCCTGTAATCCGCGAAGGGATAGGCTGAGGTGTGTACCCATTGGTACACCCATATATCGCCAATTATGTTTAAAGTCGCGTTGACACGATCAGAGTACGCTCAGACCGAGTAGACTCGGATACCTACTCCGAGTGCGCTCGGATTATGGGTTGCCACGAAACGAGTTGCGTCTGAGTAGGTATCCGAATCTACTCGGTTCGAACATACTCTGATCGTGTCAACGCGGCCTAACACCCATATTCCAGAACGCCGACTTAGTCCATTTTTGAACTTAAGTCGACATTTGTTGTCATGGCAACAGGTGAGGAACGCCCACCACGGTATCAGCAACACCCACTCAATGATGTTCAAAAGGTGAGGACAGACTAGCTAGAGCTTGCATTTGCAACAAGACATCGAGCCGCTTGACACTTTGTTAAAACTTGATTTTGCTAAGAAACAAGCAACTTGTGTAACATTTCATCGAGCAAAAACACGAGCGCGGGCAAATCGTGCAACATGGAAAGAGGTGCGTGGACTTTGCTGGTCGTTACTTCTCCTAATTCGCTCAGTGTTTTTTTTTTAATATTAAATTAAATTGCAGCACACGCGACTTGCAAATCCAACATATCAACGAAGAGTACCTAAATGCCACACAGTAAGAACAGTCACTAAAGAACCCCACCGGCTTACTCCTTTTGCTTCGTTCACGTTCATACATCTGGTCATACACGCACGCAGGTCGCGAGCACTGCCACCTGACCTTTTTTAAGAACAATACCAATAATTTTTGTCCTTCTAAGGTGTTCTCTTTCGGGTTTTGTTAGTCGCCTTTTACTCGTCCTCTCAACAAGACCATCATCCAAACATATTCTTTTAATTTTTTGTCTCTACATCTCCTTTTCAACCGCAACCTTGCAGTATTATATCATTCCTCAATTTATCAACCAATGTTACAATACGTTTAATTGCTCAGATGAGTACTCACCTTAATCTACCTCCAAAACATGCTGTCCATTTCAAACCCAAAATAAGTATGTTGCATGAAGGTTGCAAGCTGCTTTGTATGCTAAAAATGTTATATTAAAATACGTCCCAATGCTAGAGATGTCTTCAATTGATGTTCTACCGAATGCTCTTGGTTGACATCATTTGTCAAAGAACTTAAACGGAATTACTTGAAAATAAATATTTATTTTTTCGTGGTTCATTTCTAAGATTTTCACTTAAAATAATGGCATCAAGAATTTTCTTTTCGGATGGTGAAAAGTCAGGACAGGAACTTGTCTGCAAGTACAAGCTTCTTCAAAATACGACGTTGCCGGGCAGCTCATGAGCGACAAAATGTGCTGTGGGCTCGCCTAACCCAAGAGTATAACTCAGTATTTAACTCGCGCGTAAGTACCAAATAACATGTATGCTGTTTAATTAATACCTGGTCTATGTTTGATGATCGTAATGAACGGCAATCTTTTCTTTTTATAGAGAACCGAATCTCAGTTAAACAGGTGCTGGTCCAATATTAAGGCCACCCTTAATTTAGAAAAAAAAGAAAGAATGAGGACTGGGGGTGGCCCCTATCCTGGCCCCGCGTCCTCAGATCTCGAAGGAGTGAACGATGCGCTGCCGGCCTCCACCGATTTGAAATTGAGGTTCGCAATGGACTGTGACACTATGCCAAGTGAAACTCCTGCTGACGATACACCTATAGTCTAGTAATTTTATTGATTCTATTCTTTGTGTTAACGAATATATGATTAGATTATTAAAAATATTTACTTTCTTTTTTCAGTTCTGGAATTTCGTCCGGTAGACGAGGTACCGGTACCGGTGGCTCAAGGGCCACCTAACAATAACTCGACTGACTTGGCGTCAGCAAACTCGCAGTTTATTGGTAGGGTTGATCAAATGATTTTCAGTTCATCTCTACACGTTACCGTACATCAGATAGTTAAATTATCTGTGTATGGCACCAATACAGAATTTGAAATAACATCAATCTATTTGTATTCATTCGAAGCATTTCATTTTTTATATTCTCATTAGTGTTTTTTGAAGGTGCTTGTGGTTAGCAAATTAATACTAATATATGTTCGCGCCCAAGTTATAATAAAGGAGGTACGGGCGAAAAATTTAAAACGGAATGAGGAACGAGAGGAGGAGTAACATCTGCTGAAAATGGAGAAGCAGAAGTGGTGGTGAAGGCAGCAGAAGAAGCGTACCAAAAGGCAAAACTCGAACGTTTGAGTGCCGCCCAGCTACTTCGATTCAGTGATGTTACAAGGGACGAGGCCGAAAAAATAAATTAAATTATTATTGTACAAGCCAACTGGTTTTTATTTTATTTAAAAGTCACGTATAAAAAATATCTAAATTACACATTTATAGACATAGAAAAACAAAGGAAATTTTTCATTTTCATTCACGTAGGACTACGTAAGACTGGATCCAATCTCTAGGTTAGTAAAACCCAACAACACTGCATGCATGGGGATCGAACCCATAACCTCACACCGTGCAATTGCGCTTATGACTATTTGACCAACGAGAGAACAAAAATACAAATATGATCATCACACAATTATAAACATACTAGCTGTTGCCCGCGACCTTCGTCCGCGATTTTTATATTTAAAAAAAACCCGTTTTCGCAACATTTTTTAATGCTCCGCTCCTATTCCTCAACAAAAGGTTTATCCAACACTAAAAGATTTTTTCAATTGGAACCAGCAATTCCTGAGATTAGAAGGTTCCGGTCGTCCAGAGTTGAGGGAAGAATTCAGTTGGACGATGGACCGAGTAGCCTTGAATTTCTTTGGATTCGTTATCGCTTATTCTCTCATCATTACTCTGCAGAATGAGTTTGTGCGCATGACATGGTTGTGGTCACCCAACATAATGGTGGGTTTCATATATCGGCCCTTCTCTTCCTCCGTTTAGCAGTAGCAAGCCGCCTGCTACTCATGTTTAGCTTACACCTGTCCTTTCCCGTATCATATGAAAACAAACCTAAGATAAGCCGACTAAACCACTAAACGCAACGGCGAATAAGAATTCGATTTGATTGTTTTATTATTGCAATATAACAGAAACTGGCCACAACAGCGGCTGACGAGCGCTACATCCAAGTTGGTTGCATCAAATTTGTATTTTTTTCTTTCTCCTTCTATTTACAATCTATATACTACTGCTATCGCAGTAGTATATAGATTGTAAATAGAAGGACTACCGTACTATCGGTACTATCGGGTACTATCGTACCGCAAAGGCAATGGGATTACCCGTATTACTACAGGTAGAAAGATCTATGTGCTATACCAGACTATAATATATCTCTGTACCAAGTTTCATCCAGATCTGTTCAGCCGTTCTGGCGATTGAGTAACAAACATCTATTCATCCAAACTTTCGCATTTATAATAGTTATGTAAGATTTATGTGTAAGCTTTTACTTTTAAAGTTGAATAGGTAATAAATAATAGTTAGTGTAAGTATTTCATTTTATTTGAGCAATACAGACACACTCGCGTTTTTCTTACATGTACTTACTTATAACTTGTTCATTTTCATATCAATTACATTACATTTATGTGAAATATTGATAACTTGGTTCGAGATTGGACACCGGTGGCGACAATCAAATGATTCATTAGGAATCTATATAGACATAATACTTTTACATAATATTTAATATCAGTGTCGCGTATCACGAGTCAATATGGCGACAGTTGGGGGAGGCCTATGTCCAGCAGTGGACGTCTTTCGGCTGAAATGATGATGATGATGATGTTGTATCACGAGCCAACGCGAAAATCGGGTTTTCACATATATTTACAGACACGACTACCTCAGAAATATTCTACCTACTTAATAATAGGTAAATGCGCCCTGCACGCCCTGCGTAAAACTGCGCGCCATGGCCCGTCTACGTGAGTTTCGAAGGCCTATTTGACTCTTGATGATGTTTTTAAGTATAGATAGATGATGAGAGCGACTTTGTGGTATCGTAGGTATAAACAAAACAACACGAGTATGGGCAAGCTCGCTCATAAGCACCATTCGCACCATTTTGTCTGAGATTCAAAATGGTTCGTTAGTTTTCTCATGCTTTAGAAATATCACGTGAATTAAGCTTGTATTCATCTTTTATGTGTACGGTACTCCATATTACGACTATTTGTCACTAATATAATTATTTACGCGATCTTGATTGCTAATTCATACAATCCCACGATAATGAACACCTACCGATACCAATACCTACCGATTTGAAAAAGAAACCGTGCTTTATATATATTTACCACGGATATTTGCAAGTGCTCGCAATATTAATAATCATTGATTAATAATCCCGACTACATACTAGCTGGCTTCGAAATTAAAGGCGACGGAAAATAGTTTTTATCAACAAGGGCCGTCCACGGGCTGTAGGTCAAAATTTCGAGAACGATAACGTTGGAACCAAAAACGAACCGCGTTTTCTTTTACAGTAGCTTCCCTATTTTATTTTATATCAGCCCTCTATGTCCTACTGCTGGGCAAAGACCTCTCTCATGGCTTTCCAATTTTTGTACGGTTTCCTTCTGAAATCGAAAGTGTCTTTGGAACTGTATATTGATGTCACATTCTAACGGGTTGTCAGCATCGGGTCGCGATAAATAATTGTATGGCATATCGTATCCTACATAACCGACATACTCCTCAAAGTTCATCTTGTTTTGGCTATAACAAGAAAACAATTTTACACACGTCGATTCACTTGGATTTCAGTAGGTACATATGTCACCCACAAGGTAGGTTTCAAGGATCTGATGGCGCGGGCAAACATCGGAACTAACGCAGCTATCTCTTTCTTTTCTCAATATTTTTTACAAAACAATTAACAAAAGGTTTACCAACAGCGACCCCCTGTCAGCTTCATTCGAGCGCCAAAACATTCTTGTACTACAAAACCCTTGAAAAGTGGGCGTTTATGTCAAATTATAAACAAACTGTAGCTGTCAATATGACTTATGGGGTGAAAAGTAGGCGTGTCTAGTCCGACTTAAGTTCAATCCACGACTTAAACTACGGGTGTAAGTCACATGTTATAGGGATCGAGCCTATTGCACAACCAGGCACAAATACAGTCTCAGTGGCTGCTATTGAGAAATTCCTGATGGCAAACCACTATAACCCTTACCCCGAATTGGGAATCGAACCCACCGACCTCATGCTCAGCAGTCGTGCTTGCAACCACTAGACCAACGAGGCAGTCTCAGTCTTAATCGAGTGGTTAGTGCCTAAATTGGTGTTAGAGATTTTCATGACATCCATGGGCCTCTGACTTGGGTTTACATGCCATCGAGAAATAAGTTTCCTCACGATTTCACCGAAGCCAGTGATATCATTATACATTACGAACATGAAACCGAAAAATCAGAGGTGCGTGTCTTGGGTTCGAACTTGAGACCTATGACTTGGCAGTCCGACGGTAACACCACTAGGCTATCAACCCACGAATAACCTAGTGTAGCAGTTGCAAGTCTCAATAAATATAAATAAATAAATAAAAATTCTTTATTGTCGCCAGTTAATACATTCATCGTAGAGTAATCTAACATATGCATCGTATTAATGTATTGCACAGAAAGTACTGCTACTGATTCCCAAACTAAGCTTGAGCTTGTATTTTGGGAAACAGTGTTCAGCCGCAGGAAATATCACATAATAAAATACGATTACATTGGTTTGAATGTCGCTGCAGTTGACTTACAATATTCTGTTAATATGTAAGTTTATTCCATGATTCTGGAATGTTCTAATAGCCATCATCACAACAAATCAACACCATCCCCAACCCCTGTTAAGACGTCATTATTTCAGGATATAAAGTTACGTAAACATCGGATCATTATTAAAACGGAAGAAACATTTAAAAGAACAATATAAAATAATACTTCGGCAGTAAAATGAAAAGTTAAGTGGCTTGACAATATCGAATTACATTTCGTCAACGTTTTTCAATATTTTTTTTTAACAGAGGGAAGTTTTAGACGAAATTGCGTTATATTTGTACTGGAAAACGTTCGAGTTGTTATGTAAATATAGCTTCGTGATCGGTTTTAAAACTGAAGGGCCAGAAAAAGTGTCATGGAAAAGTCACAATGTATTGAATTTTGCCTCCAAACAAATTCAAAAACCGGGGATTACTATGACGTTTTAGGAGTAAGTCCAGTATCGGAAAGACATGCCGGTAGACGACCTGTATAGCTTTGTCTCTTTCCCACACTGGAATTGCTCCTGCTTTAAGACGTCATGGTAGGCCACCTGTTCTTTCCCACTGCTGGGCAAGACCTACACCATTCCTTTCCAACTCTCTCGATGTTCGCACAAACTTAATAAAGCATTTAATCCCTCACTAGTTTAGTTTCCTAGCCTAGTAGGCCAATTTCTTTCAGGCGTTGACGAGAAAAAAAAAAAATACCATTCAAAGCTTGCTACATAAACACCATTGTCCATAAGTTCCCGAAAACCACGTCCTCTAAGCCAAGACTTCAACACACGATTCCAAAACAGAAGCCGAGAAAATTACGCATAAACTATCGAACTATTCTGTCACGTCTTAAAAGGTTCCAATGCAAGATTTCCTCTCAAAACTAAATTATGTTTCAATCAAATCAAATCAAATCAAAATATTTTATTTCACATAGGCCTCGATGGGCACTTATAAAACGTCGACAAAAAGGTGCACGGTTCGGGTTGGTCGTTTCCTATGGAGAAGAACCGGCAAGAAACTCCATGGTTACTCTTTTCAAATCATTTGGTGTTACAGTATTATGGATACAGCATTTGTACTTAAGTATGGGGGGACAGCGTAGGCCCGACAATAAGTCGTTGCTTACTACACAAAAAATGTAGAACAAAATAAAAAGTTAACAAAAGTTAACAAGCAGCTGCGAATCTACAAAGCCTACAATGTCCACACATTCACAAACAATCGATAAAAAGAATCTATACAAAGGTAAGAAAATATTGTAAAATACTAAATTAAACAAGTGACACAAATACTGTTATCAGTGCTGTAACTATTTTGAGGAAAAGATATAAATGATTTGAAAATTACTGTAAAATCTGATTCAAAAGAAGAGAAAAAAAATTGAGAATAGTTAGAGACATCCACATATTTGTGCCGTTTATGAGCTACCAGGGAGGCCGCAAGCGCAGAAGGAACTAAGGCCAAACTTCTTTATCTTCAACTTTATCTCAAAGCTCCGATAAGTTTGTTTTTGTTATCTCGCGTTGATACTCGTACATAACATAGTTTCTAGCTTCCCAAGAACTTGGGCGATGTTTATTTTTGCCTTTGTTGTGGTAAGATAAGAGTCGGTACAAAGGCTCCATTAGGGACACTGAAATATTCGCAACCACATCCCCATAACCCTGTCCATTGTGCGTTTTGTTAAGAAGCTAAAAAAACCTTTCGAAGGCACCGCGCAATGTAATGCAAAATTGGTGGTTGTGAAAAATGTCGCGCGTTTTCTTGGTATTAAGAAACTGTGGCGGGCGCTCGAATTGAATTTCTTGGTGGAACTTTACTTAATAGATTATTCCGTTGAAATTTATTTCCTGGAGGCTTCAAAGGTCGGCGTAATTGCTCCGTATTCAGAGTTTCTTATTATTGATTTTAAATTGAAAATGTTTTGTAAGTAACCAAAAATGGTTAAAAATTATTATTGAACGGTATTCATTGATTATGTACAGTTTAGTGCCACGTGTCGTTACATGTTTCAAAACTACACAAATATATATGTAGGGTACTTGACAGTTAAATGAAATGAAATGTCTATTTATCGTCTGAATAAAAACAATTGACGAGGCTTTGGACACCGGACTCTATATATATTATATTGATGTACCTTTCAGTGTGCTTGGTCCGCCACTGCTCCAGAAACTGTCCGCTCCGGTTTACCTTAAAACAATTTTAAACTATTCACGGTAATACGTCACAATGACATACAATATTTTCTGCTCACGTCATTTCGCCCTACATTTCACGACCTGACGTTGTGTCCCCGCTATAAATTATCAAGAAATTAATATTCACAGGAGAGCAGCTACAAAATTGTGTTTGCGGATAATTTTAATGTAGGTAACCTGACAAAAATTCAACAGGCTGAAATTTTATTACGAGAAAACGGTGTTTAAGCAGTAAAATGTTCTTTAAACATTCTTCTTAAGACAAATTAATATTACAATAATTTAGGAAATGTGCTTTCTGAGGCACGGAGGAAACTCCCATTACATAGGTATCGAGTTTCCTCCGTGCCTCTGAAAGCACGTCAAGCCTTTGGTTCCGGCCGTCATTCATAGATCTTTGACAGTCGTTTCAGGTGGTCAGTGCACCGAAATTCTGACAACCAGTCTTACCAAAGGATATCGTATTGCCCAGTTCTAACTGAATAGTGGAGGTCAAATCACGTCTGCATCTGGTTATTTCGGAAGCCAACACTATTATAGTTGGGAAAAGGCTAGGCAGATCTTGATGAATTTAGTAGGCGTTCTGGTGAGCGTCGTATACATCGTTATAAATCTTTATTGTTCTGTCAAAGATCCTGCTACTCATATAGCACTCACAGCAGTGAACCGATATTCCACGCGCCGCTACAAAGAGCTTCAAGCTTAGATTTGTTGCTAACTTCAAGTGTGTTGCACTATTTATTATAAACACAAGAATTTTTCAACGTCGTCGTCGTTTTCGTCTTTTTTCTTTTCTTTTCTTTTCTTTTCTTTCTTTCTTTTTCTTTTTTCTTTCTTTCTTTCTTTTTCTTTCTTTTTCAATTTTTGTGTTCAAAAAGTGTGTTTTGACTCATAAAACAGTTAAATGTTTTTAAAATACCAAATATAACTTCGGTTTTGTTCGCCTTTGAAGTCAGGGAAATTATTTTGACTACTTACTTTGACAGTTGTATGAAATGGCAGTTTCTTTGACTTTAGGTGTCAAATCGCTTAGCAATTTCCTCTGACGGTATATGTTTGACAAGCTGCTAGCAGACGAACTAATTTAAAATAGTCCTGAATATCCAATTTTCTAACTAAGATAAAACACAATGTAGCCATAATTTCATAGGTGTAAAATGAATGTTTATTCCACCATGCGTGCACCACTAAACAAACATTGCCCGTAATTTACTCAACCACAAATTCACCTACAACATTAGTAGCATTGGGCCCACAGAGAGATCGCCAACAGCCACCAATAAATAGAATTCCCGACACATTCAGAATACACTATTTTATTTGAGGTGCACGTAAGAATAAGTTCAGAAGATCAGCTCCATTGGACGGGCAAACACAAGCGCATGGACAAATAGACACGTACAAGCGGCAACCTCAAACAAATGACGATCGCGAGTGCGCTTGCACTCGCTGTACTCGAAGCGTGACTATGTGTGTGTGCGTTTCTTGTAGATGTATGGAGTGGGCCTTCTGCATCAATCTATTTTGTGACCTAAACCTGCATATTGTTCACATACATATTTTGTTTATAAAGCCCTCGATACAGACCGTATTTACTGGGAGTATCGGCGGTAGGTAAATGGAAATAGTGTCCGTGACGATATAAGAGGACTTTAGTATTTTATCCATGAGGGTATTGTGTATGGAAACTCAGGCAGAACATAGAAGAGATATTATCATAACTTAGATGCGAGGAAATAAAACATGAACAGAAATTACTTTCTGAAAAATCGAATAATTGGCGCCCAACGTGTTACCAAAAAAAAAAACAGTAATATTTATTGCATTACAATCTGCTATGGGTAGATGGTGGGTAAAAAAACCCTAAATGGACTTCAACCACGCCTGTTTATTTAAAACGGTAGCGAGTTATAGTGACCCACAAAACTATTTTTAAACCAGAGCAGTTATGAAACACAAAACTCTTTATAGAACCCAGTAGGGTAGGTCAAAACAACAGCGCTGTTGGTCAAGCTTCAAAGATTTCTAAAGCACCTAACATGAACACAGGCAGCAAATTGTTTTAGAGCCCCGTTTTGTTTGTGCAACACTCGAGCTATCTCGAGCTATCTAGAGGCGTGCTCTGAGAGGCCACACTCGAGCTCAGATATTGCTTTATTTTTACAACTACAAAATGTCAGGATTTTTTTGTTAAACGTTTTAATATCCTGTCTTCCATCTATGAGATTTCTCTCAATAGAAGTACATGCTCTAAATCGTCTTTTGTTTCTGGCTTTTGTTCTGTTGGTTGCAGTTTTCTTTTCTATTTCTGAGTTCATTTAATACCTTAGGTTATTTCTTAAGAGAAGATTTATTTTTGTAGACTCATGTAGACTAATTTTTATAGATAATTGTCAATTTTAAGAACAAATTATTATCACAAAATTATAAAATAGTCAAGAGACTTTTTTCTATGGGCTGTAATAATGTCTTAATTGACGCCTATTTAATGTTGATTGATTTTAATTATGTCAATCTTATATTTTCCACTGGAAAATATGCTGAAACAAATCTTGAATTCACAAAGGTGCTGTAAATAAAAGTTTTTACATTTTATCTGCACACATACAGGACAGATAAAGTTTCTGTTGGTAATAACAGTTAATATAACATTCATATTATTAGTTTCACAGGTATTGTTTTTTTTACAACGTTATTAAGGAATGTAGGCTATTAAGACTTTTGTTTTCCTCAATTCCAAAATAAATGCTGAAACCTTTCAAACTTGTCCTTGACCTAGTCAAAATTTCTTGTACCGGTACGGTGCCTGTATAAAACTTAATTAGCAAGCTATTATCATCTCAAACTGAGTGCTTGTTAACAATTTTTGTACTAAAAATAATATTATGCACCCACAATTTACGAATTAAACCTCGCCAAGTATAATAGCCAATCTCGCTTTACATTATTATTGAGTTATTGGAAAATGAAGCTCTTGTTGAGGAAACTAATCTTCTACAAGAATAGAACGGTTATTAAAAAATCTGTCCAATAAGCCAAGATTGATATGATAAGGAAAAGTTCCTTTAAAAAGGTTGGTCATGTGTGAAAAGATTGTTAGGCTTTTGATGGCTAATGTGACCGTCGAATTTGAGTGACAAAACACACTCAACATTTGCAAGTATTTTAACCGTTTATATTAACTGCATTCCAAGACGCCCCATAATAGATATTGGAATGAAGGATGCCAGTCCAAAATGGTCATCCTCATGCACGATGACCACTGGGCAAAAGTCTCCACACAATAATAAAAAAAAAGAACAATGCGTTCTGGGATATAGACGGCGCCGCCGCTGCTGACCCAAAAAAGGTGAAAAAATTACCTGGATGCATACCGCGAGGGCTAGTTGGAGGTCACGCGGGAAAAGAGCTACTCAAAAGGATTAGGGGAAGCTTTTTCACGGCAATGAGACACTAGTGCTTGCTAAAAAAAATTACTTTGAGATCATGTAAACTTTATAGTGTGAAAATAACCTAAAGGTGCTCCCTCACCGGGAGCATTCGCCTGTAATGTAACAGTTCAGATTCACTTGTTTCCGTACAAAATCGAATCTTGGACTGTTACATTACAGGCGAATGCTCGCGGTGAGGGAGCACCATTACAGATAAATTAAACACTATACTACTTCTAGACTTATTCTACGCAATAATAACCGTACTGATTCTTGCATACGCATACTAATTGCATACGCCATGTCACGTGCAACGTCCACGACTGAACGTGAGCATTCTAAATTGCATTGCCTCTGCGAAACTGAGCTGTGATGGCAAACGGACAGATACGACGTTGATCCCATACAAGTGGCCCGTTCCATCACAATATTTGATACGGAACACTGAAAACAGCAAAACATTCTGTAGCAAAGCGGAGAACCAACATTCATATCGGAGTGGCCGCAGATTACAGCGCCAATGCCGGACGCGTCTTACAAATGTTTTAGAAAAGACTTCTTTATATTTATATTTTCTGTAATATTTGTTACGTTACGCAAAAGATGTAGCAATGGAAAAAATACAGAATAAATGATTTAGTCCCATGCTGGGCGCCAAAATAGTCGTAATGGTGCCCAGTTGGGACTTAAACAGAAGTGGGTTGGTGGGGAGGGTTTTAAACTCATTTTAAGTTTTTTGATTCATCAATGAACATAATTAAGAGTAAGAACAGTACCTAGGTTTTTTGATAATGTCACATTATGTTAGACACTCTCCGGTTCGTTGACAAAACGCTCATGCATTTTTATGGAGCTTAACGGCTCGAGAGTACTTGCCCCGCGCGCAGCGCGGTTGTCTGTACTTACCTACAACCCGACCCTTTTTTTACGAGGAGCGGCGGGTGTCGGGTGACCGACACGGCGTATAAACAAAAAGTTTCTATGAACTGATAGTAAACTAATGACTGTTTACTCAAGTGTATGTACCAAGCTTCACAACGCAAGTTGTTTCGTAACTTTGAATGAATGTCATTGTTTTGATAAGCCAAAACAAAATAAAACTTGTATTATTTCAAAATTTAAAGCGGTGACCCTATGTTTTTTTTAACTTTAATTATAGCCGTACTCAGTAGGCATCAAATGACATCAAAATAGTTACCACTCTTCAAACAAAGTTTTGAAATACGAATATTAATAACATCGCCTGGACTAAATTTCTAGTCAAAACAAATACCTACACTACGTAAGTAAATCATTACACACCTTCGAATTCTTAACTAAATGGTATGGAATTGGTACCAAATCGTTCGTAATTAATCACGCTTTATGGTTAATTCACAATGACTAAGTACAAACTAGCAATTTAATAGTTATATCACGTTTTTAGTAATTTAAAGATTTTTCAGACAACATTATATATTATTCCAACATCAAATAAAACTTGTATTATTTCAAAATCTAAAGCGATGACCCTATGTTTTTATTAACCTAAATTATAGGCTAACTCAATATGCATCAAATGACATCATAATAGTTACCACTCTTCAAACAAAGTTTTGAAATACAAATAATAATAACATCGCGTGTACCAAATTTCTAGTAAATTTTTTTACCTACAATGCTCTGGCGCAACGTAAACAAATTATTTCACAACTTCGAAACCTTATCTGAATGGTATGTTATTGGTACCGAATTGTTCGTAATTAATCACGCTTTATGGTTAATTCACAATGACTTAAGTACAAACTAGCAATTTAATAGTTTTGTCACGTTTTTATAAATTTTTAAATTTTTCTGACTAAATTATAACCTAACTATTGATTTCATCATCCAATTTACGATCGATTCAGTATTTTCATGTATCATTAGAAAGGCCGTTAAAACAGGAACAAAAAGGTATATAATATTACTTACCAAACAAATAACAAACTCCAACAACTATCACTTCAAAACACAACCACAGAAAAAATAAATACCAAATAATTCACTCAAAATTCTACTTTTTCCACAGCGTATAAAATTTTGCGTAAGCCGATTGGAAACAATGCCATCTGTCTTAAAAATGAGGTATTTCAATGGCTTTCTATCAGTACAAGAACGAAGGATGTCGCTTCG
Source organism: Noctua comes (assembly GCA_963082995.1). Lineage (NCBI taxonomy): Eukaryota > Metazoa > Arthropoda > Insecta > Lepidoptera > Noctuidae > Noctua > Noctua comes. The sequence goes on along the minus strand of OY720279.1, from coordinate 14,765,675 downwards.
TTAGAAAAATTCTAAAAAATAAAACAGAGTGCGCTGTCAACAAAAATAAAAAGTAATAATAATAGTGTGCCAAAATTGGGCGTTGGGCAGTTGACCGTTTTCGTTCCGGTCCCAATTTTGGCACTTGGTCAGTTTAGGGGTTAATATTACCCGTATTCCCATTTTCCGTAATGGTTTCGTACTGTTCACGGCTAATGCCAAACAGCTAATGTCCTCCGCGTCCCATTTATAAATCAGCATACAAGCACCCTAATTCCAAAAACAAAGCTTATAATTTCCCTACCCACCATAAAATCCTGTTTTACGTATTACGGGAATATATTTAAAAAAAAAGGGAAAGAGACTGCAAGCCGTCGCGCCGTGGTTGACATTTAACTCTGCGATAAATTCGCTTACCCAAGTATTAACCTAATTAAATCGGGTGACCCATTGTACCCGCAATGCACTCAACGGTTACCAATTTTTTGGATTCAAGCCAAAGTCAGTTTACTCGATCGTAATAACTTTAAGAGTACCTTCAAATTAATATTTTCAATATTTTTGCCGCAATGTATTTGCTTCGGTTGCTTAATGGGCGGGCGATATTGCTTCTGTATTCTGTAAAGAAATATTGGTGGTGCAGTTTAGTAATTTTGATCATTTGTTATCTATAATTATATAAAATGGTAAACTGACTGACTGACTGGGTGATATATCAACACAGCCCAAACCACTGGTCCTAAAGACATGAAACTTGGAGGGTGTGTTCTTTGTGAAGAGTAAATATCCACTAAGAAATTATTTTTGGGAATTCCACCCCTAAAGGGGTAAAATAGGGGATGGAAGTTTGTATGAAAGTCCGTCAGTTTTGAAGTTAGGATCTTCAAATTTTGTGTTTAGGCTGACGATTGAAACTTAATTTATACGCGTCTCAGCGTTTTTGGTAATTCTTCCCCCGAAGGGTTAAAAAGGGGGGGTATTTTTCGACATACGCGCGAGCGAAGCCGCGGGCAAAAGCTAGTTAAAATTAAAAGTCTTGTGGCATTGAAATGTATTATGAACTGTCTTAAACCGATTTGAGTAAAACCTAAAAATAAAAGGAAGCACCGTTCTTAAGTCAGCAGACTATTATTAACAATTTTCTATTTATTTCATCTTGCACAAAAGCGATAATTGGAAAGCTCAAGTTCGTGTTAAAACGTTAGTAACTAGACAAAGATGGTTTCTTAGAAATTATTACATTATATTGTCAGTTCGTTATTTCTGTCATAATATAGCTTGTCTGCCTTGAAGGCAAATTACCTAAGACATCCATACGTAATTGTAGTATAATAATAGCTTGAGGCGACACAATGGAAGATAACCCGGTTTCACATGTTGAATAATTTAGTTTTTAGTTTAAGTTAATAGTTAAGTTAGTTTTTAACTTCTACTAAGAAAATCACAACTTTATCGAAACGTAGGTATTTATTTTGCAATAAATGATTTTACATCGGTTCTAGTGATGTGAAATATTTGTATAAAAATTTTTGTTTTTTACAAACAGAATGAATTCCATTGCATGTATACTCCGTTTTTTTTCCAAAATGTAGTTATCATATTCGTTTTGGTATATAAATAGTATTATTATAATTAAACAGGTTAAATACCATTTTTTTTTTTGTGTTGAATGTTATTTTGTCGATCTACACAGCTTTGATGGCACAGAAAAACGTTTAAAGTTTTATAAGTATACGAAATTTGTATGCCTATTAGGTTAAACATAGCGATCCTTACATTCGAATTAGATCTTAATATTGTACCTATGTTTCACAAATAAATAATTCGAATTTTGAATAATACGGGCGCAGTATTGTTCTTAGACAAGTAAGGAAAGACTTTCTATGGTTGCCGTCTATTCAACCTAAATAACTTGTCTCCAAATGAAGTAAAAACGACCTCATAACTCCTATAAAACTTAACCATCAAGTTCATAAACCGTGTCTCCATTACTGTGGGTTATAAACCCCAATCCATATCTCTCATCACAACACTCAATATAACGTTATAAAAACTCAGGAAGCGTTCGATTTGACGTTTCCGCAGGCCATGAAAAAGTGGATTGGTGCTATCAATATCCATCATGTGGCAACTAAATTAAATTGCCGTTACGTCCGAAGCAAAATCCCTCGGGGCCGCCTCTGTCATCCCCCTGTTTCTACATCGGGCCGTTTTATTAAAACTGCAAAAACGGACAGTCGCAAACAAGGGTTAAGTACGAAATGATGGCTTTATGCGCGATGGTTCCAGTACTGTTACGCCGGATTAGGTCCCAAAGCGTCAAATATTGACTTTTACCGCCAGTTATTGGTACCTTCAATGGGAAATAAGGTCGTAATGGTCACGGATTTTGGGACAAGTTAAATAAATTTTGGCGGTAACGTAAAATGTTTTTTGTTGCGGCGATTTTAGGGGAGAGTATCGTTTGAGTTTTATCAAAAGATTTAATCGGGCTGAAAATAGCGTCAGAGGAAAATATTTCTTATGGTGTTTTCTCGACCAACCTGGACGGTTCAAAAGCGACAAAAAATCCGCAACTAGCAAATGTTTAAAAAACAAAACCCTATCGCACTCTTTCATTTGCTGCGGCCTACATACGGGATTTATAATAAAAATCACTGCACGTGACACTCCTGACCCTAAAACGAATTCGATGACACGCCATTTGTCCGGTTCGGTTCACTGCAGATAGATTTGATAGCATTAGATTTAGTTCCACGTTTACTGCTGCCGCATCTGGTTAGTTCCGGATTCGAACTGTTACATGCACGGGATTGTGAGGATGATTTGCACTTTTGCTGTTATATTGACTGAGATTTAGAGCTAGGAGAAGTGTTTGATGAATTCAAGATTATTTTATTACATAATGAACAACTTTAGCAATGAGATCGTCTCTGGAAAGAGAGAATAAATCAACTGCCTCATACATTTAAACGGCTTATGTAGTTAGTGTAAATGGCTTATGCTGTACTAAATACAGGGTGTTTGGTTCAACGTGGGCAATACTTTAAGGGAGCGAAGTACTCATAAATATGAGTAATTCTGACTATGGGGCTAACTATGAAATATGATTTAATAATCTGCTCTTGCCTACATTTTTTCGAGTTACGCGACCAATAATGTGTGGAGTAGCTGATATTTTTTTCGCTATTTCATGGTCAGTGCCATAGTAAAAGTTGCTTATTTTCATGAGTTCTACACGCCCCTAAAGTATTGCCCACGTTTAAAAAAACACCCTGTATAATAAATAATAAAAAATATGTTCACTTAACTGGATAAAATGTATTGCCATGGCATGATTTTTTACCTTGAAAATTGTTAATACTTTCCCTTTAAAATCTCGAATCAATATACCACCCTTTTTTTGGGATGGGAAATCAGCAGATGACCCCTCCCGCTGGGCAGAGCGGAAGGGAGTGTTAGACTTGTACTGACTAAAACCCATCCATGTTCCTTCTTTGCCCTTTGTGTTCCAGGGCCACGGTATCTCTTTCGAACAATCCCGCAGTCCCGGCAGGAACATACCACCCTTCGATGTCCATTTGTCCAATGTTCAATATCATATCGATAAGCTTGCTTAATTCCTATACCTCCGTATTATGTTTATTAACGAAACAAGTGGACCGGGCCACAATAATCTTATTCAAAGATGGCAACACACAAGCAATAAATACACCGATACACACCCCTGAAAACCATTAACCTCCTTTCTGCAGAGCAAGTCGGGCAAAAATAAAATTTACAACCCCATTAAACGGAGTATGCTAAACACACGGGCATGTGTATTCTTATTTTTATACGCCTATTTGGAAGCTTTACGCAGTGTGCACCCTGAGCAAGTGTAGGAACATTCACTCTCTTTAAGTTGATGTAAAACAGGAACACAGGAATAATTTATGAAGGTTATCTGAAGCAGCATTACAGTTAAAGAAGAAAATTCTTAACATTATTATTTCCTTTATTATTTCTATACAAATCAATTATATTTTTAAATAATCCTTAGAAAAAACAATATAAATAAAAACATTTACTAATATTAAAAAAAAAAACCGGGTCAGTGATCCGTGATCATGGTGCTTGCAACAGCTTCGGCGCTGTTGCAAGCACCATTAATCGGGAACACAAAACAATCAGTAAACATGGTAAATATTCCGTTTCTAGTGTTAATAATCATGAAAATTCTTAAATTCACTAACTGAAAGACAACGCACAGTTTAAACCGATGGGTCTAGAGACATGTATTTTTTACAGGATTCCTTATACAGGCTGTAAAAGAGCCCATCACAAAGCCGTCAAACAAGCATTCTGTACATTTGATGTACAGTATACTTGGTTGACTAAGTTACACTGCGCAGAAATTGTTGCTTATTACGATGTTATGACGAACGTTGCTTTTTTTTGGTGTGAAAAATCACGACTTTCGGTAGCACTCAATGTAACGCACTCATTGCACTGAATAGAACAGGAGTCATGGGGATATTTAAAGTAAACTTATAACTTTCATAAATTGTTGTTTTTTAAACGTGTGAAAAAGGGGGAACATTGACCTTCCATAACCCCGAAACTAAAGGTTTCCTAGTATGGTTCAGAACAAAAAATATCGCAATTACAATGCTTTCACAGAAGTATGGAGTACAAAGATAATATTGCTTCTTATTTTGACATGGCATTAGATCTTTCATCTGAGTTCACATGCCTCGTAGATCAACGCGTCGCATTCATGCGACGTCAAATTCAGTTATTCTTATTTCACAAACAAACCTCGAGTAGATTTTGGCGAAGCTAGCTGCTTTGCCAAAATCCACTCAAGTTTGTTCCTAATACTATTTATCTGACACCATTTTTTAGTATTATTGTTAAGTTAGTTTCTTTTAGGTTATTTAAATTGATTAATATTATATATTTATAATATTGTTATGAAAAAATATGTATTTCTTTGTTTAGGTCACGGATATAATTATTATAGACATGTAAATATTTGGACATATGTTTTGGATACATTTTCGGTTTTTTTCAAAGTTAGGAAGCCTTTAGGCATCTTATTTTTATTTTTCCACTTAAATATTATAAACAGCTCAATTTTTTTTTTTTTTTTTAAGTATCTTTGCTCCACACTAGGAATTTCTCCTGTATCGTGAATGCGTTTACAAACATTTAAGCTCACATACACAAACAGCCAGACCCGGAACAACTACCTGTAGGCCATACAAATAATTGTTTCGTGCGGGAATCGAACCCGCGACACGAAGCGCAGCAGTCAATCGCTCAGCCACTGCGCCAACCGTGCCATCGAAGTTTCACAGGTATTGTTTATTTTATCTTCTTGAAAATTATTTGCTTAGTTACTCTTCCTTTTCCCAATATTTCCCTTTCAAACAGTGTGAAATTCTTATAAAAACTGAATACATTTTTCCCTTGAACCGTTTCGTAAATCGATTAAAAACTTTTAACAAAAGGATTAAACGGAGATTAGGGATTATTTGAAGCGAATTCAAATAACTTACGTCAGATTTAATATCGTTTGTTTTTATTCCGACGCTTTTTATTACTTTGAGATGTGTAGAAGTTAAAGAAAATATTAGAGAAGCGATGAATCAAATTGGACTGTTAAAAGCAGCTTAACTAGTGAAGGCTTGGCAGTCTGCCCTTGCGCAGACAGAAGTTTCAAAATCCGACAACCAGTCTCACCGGGTACTACCCAAAAACTGGACTGCGGAGGCGAAATTGGTAGTCACTCCAAACTTTCATCATATCTACCTAGCCTTTTCCCAACTATGTTGGGGTCGGCTTCCAGTCTAACCGGATGCAGCTGAACACTTACTTGCTGAGTACTTTACATGGAGCGACTGCCTATCTGACCTCCACAACCCAGTTAGTACTTAGGTCCTGGGTAATAAGATACGCCTTGGCAGGATTGGTTGTTAGAGTTTCGTGCCACTGATTACCTGGTAACGACTGTTAAAACCTACAAATGGCAGCCGGGACCAACTTCCATGCTTTCCGAGGCACGGAGGAAACCCGGCCTATTTTATGATGGTCACCCATCCACAGACCGACCTAGGCAAGCGCGGCTTAACCTTGAAGATCAACCTGTGTGGCTGTTATTATTTAGCCACTAGCTACAATTAAACTATATATATACTGATATTCAGCCGAATACAGTTAGGCTGGGAGACGACCCTAATAAAAAAAGCAAAGTTCATGATGAATAAAGCTATAATTTGCTTTTGCCAAGATAAAAAAATGATTTGTTTTTTTTTTTTTTTGATTTTGATTTTTTTTTTTTTTTTTTTGTGCAATAAAGAATAAAGAATAAAAAAAACTATAATTTGCTTAGCCGTTCGTATTTGCTAGTTTTCACATTTACTAAAACATCTACTATACAGAAAAAAATACTATACTCTGGTTGGCAACGTTCTTTTTTAAGGAGAAAAAAAGGTTATCTTTCTGAATGCTTTCAAAAACCGACATTACCATTTCAATGGCCTTTTACAGTCCACTTATTTAAATAGAAAATGTTTCTCTAACAGTATTCTTTAGGGATGCATCGACAATCCACATGAGACTCGTATGAGCGATGGATACAGACAGTGCACTAAAACCAACTTTGTTATCTTCTCAGAAACTTATTTATTGGTCTTTACGACCTTTTGCTCTTATGAGTTGGATGGATAACTGAAACACTCACAATGTTTGTGATCCCTATAGAGTAAAGTATCGGTAGGTTACCTACGTTCGCTTAGTACATCGGCCTTATTTTCTTAGTGGTCCAGCCTTGGGGGCTTCTAAATGTTATTCTAAAGGTAGCCATACACGCTTGGGTAATACCTGACAGGTTTACCTGTACAGTTGAACTGTGCAGGCAAACTTGTGAGGTACATTCTAGCGTGTATGATTATTAGTATTGGTCAAACTATCTTCATCAGAAAACGATGGATGGATTGTGTGAGGAATGATTTTGAAAGATAAAGGAGTAAATGATTGCGTGACGGTTGATAGAGAGAATGGAAATGCCATTCAAAGCGCCACAAGAAGCACATAGCTCAGTATTTTACTGCCATGGTCTATTTTCATTACAAATGATAGCGTGACGGTTGACAGAGGAGATTGGAAGAAAAAAACGTGTTGCGCTGACCCCAAGTGACATGGGACAAGGGCAGGAAAATGATGATGATGATGATGGTCTATTTTCAATAAGTTAAACAAACGCTGTTTGGAACTAACGCCGCCATCTATTTTGTATTCATTTCACAAAACAAATCATCATCTGCCTAGCCTTTTCCCAACGATGTTGGAGTCGGCTTCCAGTCTAACCAGATACAGCTGAATACCAGTATTTTATATTTTATACGACTGCCTATCTGACCTCCACAACACAGTTAGTACTGGGTAATACGATAACCTTTGGTAAACAAAACAAAATGTTTACTAAAAGCGCGCCTCTGTCAACGTCAATCAAGCGGGAAAAAAATCTTTGTAGTTCAATTCAAAGTCCAGCCATTGAAATAATTCTTTTTTTATTTCAATATTCAGCACCGCTTTATTTCAGCTTAACACCCAGATCAGTATCAGGCCACCGAAGGCATATTTCCTTGTTTTATACGATCATGTATTACCATATTCTGGTCGTAGCCTTGAACCCCCTAGTTTACGACAGGGTTCTACACATACATATATAAATGTATGTATGTAAGTACATTCGTATGTATGTATGTAGGTATTTTTATGAGGCATCGTGCTCATTCGTTTTTATGAGTTTCAGACGAGACAATATTTATTATTAAATTGTTTTTTTTATGAACTTTGGTGGGTTAGGATTACGATAAAGCTATCTTGTCCATTTTCTTGTCATGTTTATTTAATATTTAAGCATGCATCATGCAGCTTCTTCCTTCAAAACTTAACCTCAGTAATAATCCATCATACACTGTTTTAAGCTTTCACGGTTTAACACTAAACTTATACTGTCACTTACGGGATATCTTCCGTGATTGTTCATTATTTTGAGCTCCCGATATTCAACCCGCGATCATGGCGCTTGCAACAGCGCCGAAATATAATAAATATATATCACGGAAGATATCCCGTAAGTGACAGTAAAAGTATAATCCATCATCATCACAGATCCAGACTCCGTGGCTAATCAACAACAAGAACAACAACAAGTCAACAACAACTCAACAACACGACAACAACAAGTCAACAGTCTCTCAACTTCAAGTCGTTCGTGGTTCGAGCTCCAACTCACCATCTGCCTGGCCTTTTCCCAACTATGTTGGGGTCGGCTGCCAGTCTAAACGAATGCAGCTGAATACCAGTATTTTAAATGGAGAAATGCCCAACTGACCTCTACAACCCAGTTAGTACTGGGTAATACGATACCCTTTTGGTAACACTGGTTGTCAGACTTTCACTTAGTAATAATCTATGAAACCATAGGTGCAATTTATTTTTAGTAAACTGTACTTTGAACTTTAATAAAAAAAAAAACTGAAGCATTTTTTTTTTTTTTTAAGTACCTGAAATAATATTATCAAATCAGTTTATCGCGATCAGTTGCTGTACAGGTGGATAGAAGCATTTCCTAATCTACACTACAACATGTCCTACACCTTTCACACCCTAGCCACCCTTTGAAATTTACATAACCTCACGCCTGTAATCCCTGAAGAGTTAGGTAGGGGTGTACCTATTAGTACACACACATTTCGCCAGTTATGTTAAAGTCCCATGTAATAGGGGGCAAGCCTATTGCCAGTAACCGGGCACAGATCCAGACTCCGTGGCTGATACTGAGAAATTTCTGATAGCAAAACCTAATAACACTTTACCCGACCCGGGAATCGAACCTAGAACCTCATGCTCAGCAGTCGCGCTTGTGACCACTAGACCAACGACGCCGTCTGTGAAAAGCAGTGTATATTAGTAAAAAACGATAAATAAATTAGTATTGCTATTCCTTCGATCTGGACTCATTCTTATCGGATTGGTCGGAGAGATCAAATTGTAAACAGGATTGGAAAGCCATGGGGAGGCCTTTGCCCAGCGGTGGGACAGAGCAGGCTGATATAAAAAAAAAAAATCCTAGAATTTTCTCACTTCGAGCCTCTAAGAAATGACCTCTTGATGAGTTATTTACCACAATAACAACATTACTATCGTAAAGGATTACACTTCAAAGTATCCAAACTCGATAATTATTATAATTATTTATTTAAAGCATTTCCATTTCGTCACTAATAAAGTTGTTGTCAAAGTGGTTTGCAAACAATTCCGCTATTAATTTTACTTAATCGAATTCTGCTTTGCACAAAGTCTTTGTTAATTTTAATCTAAACTGAAGATTAAAATATATTATTTTGCTTTGAGACTTTGGACTAGAGTTCAAGAATGTGGAAGAATATAAACAGCATCATCATTTTAATGGCCGATGGATTATATCGATCGAACTAGTTTTCGACGCGGCTTCTCCAGCTTGTAGTTCTGAAATTATTCCTCAGGAACGTACTACGATATATTATTATTATATAAGGTCCCATTAAAATAGATGGACAAACTTTTAGAAATCATTCAGACCACCAAAATAAGGACAATGGTAAAAAATAATAAGAAAAACGCATTAGATACTTACAAGAAAAAAAATCAGCAAACGAAAATACACTAAAAATATAAGATTTTAAACTATCATGGTCACTAACTCATAAAAAACAGTAAACATGGTAAATATCCCGTTTCGAGTATTAATAATACACTAAAAATGTTTGTTACCCACTGATTTTAGGTCAACATAAAATCACTTAAATCAGTGTTTTTTTTGCTTATGGATCTTTGGTTAGACGTACTGAACCTTGTGTTAAAATTTGTCCACCTATTTTAATGGGACCTTAAATACCATAAATAGCCGTACCTCATAACCTAGATCACAATGTAAATAACTATGTGCCAAATATCTTCTAAGTTCTTACTGCCGTAGGGCTGTGAAATGGTAACAGACTTAAAAGGATTAATATAATATAACACCACAATATCACGCCTTGTAATCCTAACACTTCGAGGATTGCCTAATAATTTCACACCCACATTTCGCCAGATATTTTTAAGTCCCAGGTAATAGGGGCGAGCCTATTGCCAGCCGGGCACAAATTCAGACTCCGTGGTTGTTACTGCGGATTCCTGATGGAAAAACACAATATCACTTTGCTCGACCTGGGAGTCGCACGCAGGACCACATGCTCAGCAAAATTTTTAATCACTATTAAAACTATTACTTAATATACATTTATTGCGAATGTTTATCTGGATTCTTAGAGGCATGTAGATGTCGGATGTGTCAGGATTTACTCCGTTAGGCTTGTACATCTTGTGGGCAGACGATGGGTTTCGTTCTATGAAAACACACTGGGTGCGATACACTGTTTCTAGCAAAACAAACGAATTACTTGAAATTACAATTTAACAGAATTACACGGGGCACAATAAATCGAATACAGTTCCAAGACGTCTCAACTCCACCGCGATCAGACATTGACTGTCGCCCTCGCCTCGAGCTGAATATCAGGGCTCTGTAGAAGCACGATGTCACCGGCGCACTTGCAATTCATTTTATACATACTAACGACCGGATCCGACGTAGACATTATTGTTTCATGTTAAGTATTAATTACTGATCGTGAGGTTCAGCAAAGATATCACGGAAACATAGCAAACTTAAAACAAACAATTAACTACATACATTTCAACATCCACGAGAACAGATGAATCTACATTCGAACAAATCTTGCTCTCAACTTGCATAGTAGACTAAATATTCGTCGCTTCCCAGTATGACTTCACAAATTCCGTTTCGTTCCACGCGAGTGAAAACTTTTTATATACCTTCATCGAAAGCATATTATTTTAAAATTGCTCTCAAAGGCTGAGGAAGAGAAAAAAAATAGTAATGGAAACTTTTTGTGCGAAAAGAAGATATCTAATGGTTCTGAACTCTGATATTAAATGTAGCACTAACGAAGTTACAATATACAGTACGTGAACCAAATATCGTGGTCTTCTTCTATATTGTGTGGTTAGTTCCTAACCTTAAACCATAGTTTAAATGCCGCCCATGGGCCCCTGCCTTGTAAAGCCAAGTCATGGGCCCATGGGGGCCGTCAAGAAATATCTCTCCGGTTCTGGTTTCCTCATGATGGTTGTCCTGAATCCGAAAATCAGAGGTGCGTGCTGTGTGCTGTAGAAGCAAGGCTGACCAAAAGGGCCTGGGTTCGATTATCAAGTCGAGCAAAGTATCATTGGGTTTTTTCCTCTGGACTTTCTCAGTAGCAGCCTGGTGATTGGATTTGTGCCCAGTTGATGACAATAGATGTCCATTAAATGGTACTAATAGGTACAAATACAAATCATCCATCATTTGATGGGAGGAGCTCGTGGCTAAATAATAACAGCCACTCGGGTCGATCTTCAGGTTAAGCCGCGCTTGTCTAGATTGGTCCGTGAATGGGTAACCAGCCATTACATACCGAGTTTCGTCCGTGCCTCGGAAAGCACGTTAAGCCGTTGGTCCCGGCTGTCATTTGTAGAACTTTGATAGTCGTTACAGGTAGTCAGTGACCCGGAATTCCGAGAACCAGTCTTACCAAGGGGTATCGTATTACCCAGTGCTAACTGGGTTGTGGGGGGCAGATAGACAGTCGCTCCATGTAAAATACTGGAATCAGCTGCATCCAGTTAGACTGGAAGCCGACCCTAACATAGTTGGGAAAAGGCTAGGCAGATGATGATGATGAAGAAACCAAACCTAGTTTCTATGCTATAAATCCATTTCATCTATAATTTACACTTTGTGAGTGTACACAAAGCGCCTGCGTGCGTGCGCTTGCTGTGCCAATCAAGCTTTACAAAATCAGTTTATGCAGATCTCTCATTGTGTGGGAACTCTATACAAAGCGAGTCCAAGTTATACTGGAAATGCCTTCATGTGTCGCCGTGTGTACAAAGCTTGAAAACGGCACAACCCAAACCCTTTGAGAATTAAGATCTCAAGTACGTTTTAATTACAAGAAACCGAGAAACCCTATACATCTCACAAAGGTTGTCATGGCAACCGTAACAACAAACTATTAATATCAATTAGCGTGATAAATGCTTCATTGGTTTAATACCTGAAACCATTGTTTGATCAATTTGGCTAATAATATATAAATGTTGGCTAATTGGATGTGAGAGAGTGAATAAGGCGAGGTGGTATTGGAAATGGGGTTAGGTGTTGTGTATTGTTTTGTATTACTTCTGATTTATTTGAATTGTGTGGCTTCCTGAATTAGAAGGTGGAAAATTGGGAGTTATACAAGGTGTAACATAATAAACGCAAGACCTCCCGTGTGGTCTCTCGCACCATGAAACTAAACATCTTTTGTTCTACGAGTTCTTGAAATTCGCAAAAAAAAAAAAACTTTTTATAGGAACTGACGCAATATGAATTTCCAAAAGTCATAGAACAAAAGTTGTTCAGTTTCATGGCCTGAGACACCACACGAGAGGTCTTGCGTTTATTATGTTACACGTTGTAGAGTAGAATAGGCTGCTTGTAATGCTTTGAACAAAGCCTACCTGCTTTTGCACCCGTATCCTTAGTCAGTTAAAGTAAAGTAAAGTACGGGTGTCAGTTTTCAACTAACACTAGCTGTATTCGCCTACACGTTGTTGCAAAGAAAAGATGAAATTATGAGTCTTATTTCAACATTGATAAAGTCTGATGTAGGTATTATACTATTCCTTTGACTTTTCATGAAATAGAAATCTAAGATCAAACGTTTTCTGTAAACTTAAAGTGCTTTTTCATAGAGATTCCTTTAGAACTAAAACCATGAAAATTTAAAGAAGACATACTCGTATAATTGTTATCAAACTCAAACTCAAAGCATTTATTTCAATTAGACCATCACAGGCAATTTAGAAAGTCAAAAAAAAAAAAAAAGAAGCGAAGCTACAGTCATAGTCACAAGGCATGATTACTTGAGAAAGTACTGTATAGTTGCACATTCCAAAGCGTAGATCTCTATGGAGAAGAATGGGCAAGAAACTCCATGGACACTCTTTTATCATCTTCAACTAGCATTGTCAACATCAACGCCAACACAATCAAATAAGTACGTTGCTTTGATGTTGCCGACTCTCACTCTAATCGTATTCAATACCGTGTGGGCGCTTATGAAATGATTATTGAAAAAGTCTTTAATTGTCAGATCATCGCTAAACTTTAACGTAACAGCAGTGATAGCCTAGTGTTGTGACCGTCGAACTGCCAAGTAATAGATCTCGAGAGAACCCAAGACACGCACCTCTCGCTGAGCTGAGCTGGCTCGCAGCCACCGTAGGCGCGGGCCTGTAGACGGTGAGTAATGGGCTAGCTCGTCGACAGGCTGTGTCGATGGCGCGTTCGTGGTCCACTCGCGTCTCAATGAGATGTCAACAAGCAGGAAGGGGTCCGCAAGGGCCGATGCCCGCGGGACTGTTCGAAAGAGATACCGCGGCCCTGGAACACAAAGGGCAAAGCAAATGGGTTTTATACAGTAAAAGTCTGACACTACCTTCCACTCCGCCCAGAGCGGAAGGGGTCATTTGGCGATTGGCCCATCCGAAAAAAAAAGAAAGACACGCATCTCTGATATTTCGGATTCTTTTGAGTATTGTAATAATCATCACTTGCTTCGGTGAAGGAAAACATCGTGAGGAAACCAAACCAGCATGCCTGAAAGATATTTCTCGACGGCATGTAAAGCCAAGTCAGAGGCCCATGGATGGCATAAAAACTTTGACACCAGGGTAGGCACTATACACACGAAAAATAAGAAGAAGACTTTTTTTACATCAGTACCAAAAGGATGTAGTTTAACCGAATAATTGAAAATTCGACCTTGTGCCCTATCCCTTAGAGTCTTTGCTTTTTAACCTTCAACTGCAAACTCCCACTATTATTTTCCTATGACCCTTATCGCAGAGGTCACCTCAAAACTTTTGAACACATAAATTCGTACTCTACGGATCATTAAACAGTTGATGAATTTATGTAAAATGAAAATCGAATTCCCATTAAGTAGTCTTTCGTAAAAAAGATCTATTCACGCTGATCCGAACTTTCGTCTGTGACTGCGAGGTTTTCGGCTCCTATTGTGACGAAATTTTCGGATCAATGGTTACTAAGTCAGCTTGTGGGTCGAAGGTCAAAATTTTCGTAACTCTTACTATTTACAGATTTTAATTTATTTATATAGGGTGACTGGTAATTAGTGACCGATACTTAAACACGTGATTGTACTCATGATAACAAACAACTTTCCCAAAGAAACATTTTTTTTATACTCATTCACTTTTATCGCAATAGCATGGCCTTTATCCCAATTTATTTAAGGTCGGCGCAGCATGTCTTCTTCTTCCATATTTCTCTATTACTCGTCATCTCATCAGACACCCTTCTTGCCATATCATCTTTCACACAGTCCATCCATAGTTTCTTTGGTCTCCCTTTACTCTTATAACCATCCACATTCTTACTCAAAACTTTCCTCACGACATTTTCTTCATTCCTCCGCATCACATGCCCATTCCAAGTCAATCGATTACCACACAATTTTTCAGTCATCGGTTTGGTACTGGTATGACAATGACGTCATGGTCAAACACAACTCTTATAATTAGCGGGACAAGATAACCAGTTGAAGCCCCGAAATAACTCAAAGTAAACCCGTATCTTGCTATCTCCCCCCTCTTCTGTACTCATTAACATTTTGTTCTCAATTTTGTGTACTTATAAAACTCGAGATCAAACTTTCATTAAATACTTTCATAAAGCTAGTCTGTTTTTGATGCCCTATTTAATTTTTAGCTTTGAACGACAGTGTTTTCTGTGAGTAAATAGGTTCATGTATTTACCTTCTATATTGTTAATAATTGGTTAGCTTTTCTTGTAGAAGTGGAATTAATAAAGTTATTACAAAACGTTACTATTGCCAGTAAAAGTAAACAAAATCAAGTGGCTATTACGCTACAATTATTTTCCAAAGAAAAATACAATAGCAAAATTTAGGCAAAGCCTAGCTAAATAGGCCTTGTGCTTGTTTTCACAAAATCTAAACGAAACCTAAATGAAATTCTAATTTATACCTATTTTACTGTTTTGGTATTACCATAGGTGTCGTGTGGTGTATATAGGGTGCAAGAAACGGGCCTCCCAGAGCGACACACCCTAGAACCTCCTGATACATCCGCGCACCCACGGCAATCGACATCTCAACAGATGCCGATTGCGATTGTGTTGCCCAGGGTGCGCCGGACGATTATCCCATCGACATTGGCTAATCCTTTCACCATGATTACGCAGACACTGAGGCATTATTACAACACACGAAATGAAACACACATACACACGCAAATACACACACATGCACACACCCTCGCACTAACACATTCACACACTCACACATATACATACACAAGCATGCTGTTAAATCTAAGTTTTTTATTTATTGTATATTGATGTAGAAGAGCGGAGTGTCCTAATACAGGCATTACTTGCTTAAAAGGAGGCTCCAATCACCAACTTATGTAAAACTTTTTTGATTCAGAAATAAAGATTTTGTATTTGTATTTGTATGATGCTTTGCCATCGACACTCTAAGAAAAAGAATAGGTGTCGCCTATGTTTTAGTAAAAAACAGGCATTGAAAAAAGCATTAGCAATCTACCATTATTGTCAGTAACGCCAAAAGAAATCCATTCACAAATCGCATTTCGAGCTACAATTCACAAACAGCTAGAAAAATGCTTCCAACACAACATGCTACAACCAACCTTGCATCGAGAGTTCAGAAATCCGAGTAATTTAGAACTTCAGCTAACCAACCAAGAGTTCCTACCCGGGCTTGGGCCAAGAATTAGCATACCAACGAACAATAAGTACTTTGGCGCTTCGCCACGTTTAAGTTTTTCCATATTTAATTAGATCCGCGGTTGTTTCTTGTGAGAAAAACAATACTATCTTGCTTTGCGAAGTGAACCAGATTACTTACAAGAGATTTGGTGTGAGGGAACCAGCATTTTTGAGGAACATTTCGGGCTTCGGAAAGTTTTGCTTGTCTGATAAAAATTTCAAATTCACTTGAAATATTTGCCTTGACTGAGTTTCATTACAGGAACTAATGGACGCTAGTGAGGGCGCCGAACTGGTGGCTACACGCTAGGAAAAAGAAGAAAATCTCATTAGAGGACATAGTCATGAATGCAGTTGCAGTTAGCATAAAAGAGCCTATAATGTACTCACTGCTGGTATATAGACCTGCTAGGATGGAATAAAGGAGAAGGACGGAGGTGGGGAAGCGAGTGGGCCGTAAACCACTAAGAGGCCAACAGAACTGTACTTAATGGCGGTAGTTTTATACAAGCCTAAAAGCTTGGCTGGCCTTTATAACCGACTACTCTTCATGATGTTAGGATATTTATGCTGTATTGTTGGCCCCTAGACGCGCCAGTGGCTGTACGGGTTGGTGGATGTCAGTCAGATGAAGTCATGTCTCTAGGACATGCCGATTTCCTCTCGATGTGTTCCTTCCTTGAAGTGGTGATGAAATAGTTTACACCAATGAATTCATTGCATTTTGGTATGGTTTAATTACTTCTTGGAAAGCTATGAACACCATACGCTTACGCCCAAATAGGGAAATAATAACAGGAAAATTTTACCACCTGCCCATAAATTGTTCGATCTTCCTGGTAACCATTGAACGCCTCCAATTCCACGTATTAACACAAAATATTTCATTATGAATATCTTCCGAACACCAAAAGTTGATTATCTACGATTAATCCTTCTGGTATAAAATTCCCTAAGAGAATTTTATTGTCGTTGGTTTATTTTTGGCATAACTATGGTGTATCATGTGTCGTATTTTTAATATTATTGGCTGTTCTTGGAAAAATACTTCGATATATAGTTAAAATGTGTTTGTGGGATGATTTTTCAATTATCAGTGGATAGCTTAATCCAACAGTATGATTATTTTGTAAAAGTGTCGATTATACTTCTTACCAAACGGCCAAACGCAAGCCTATTTAGTATTAAAAAATAAATAAAAAAACGGACTTATCTAAATAGTACTTTGAGTACATCTAAATAAAGTAACCAAAGGCTCTCTATACATTGATAATAACAAGCCTCATAATCTGTAATTGTACTGGTATATAATCGTACCGGATTCGATTCCTGAAAGAGACTCCAAGCGGACCAAGCATATCCCTTTCCATAGCTTGCTGAGCAACTCTGAACTTAAACGCACACCTCACTTGTCTACTGTCATCTTTCTATCGAATAGAAGACACAATATATCATAATATCAGGTAGATACTTTTATTTTTCACTGCTCCACGTTTAGTAAAACATCCGGAACTTCTATAATAAACTCCAAAACATGTTAAAATAAGACAGTGGAAGGACGGAGGCTACTCCTCCTGTCATGTTCTCCACGAATTAATGTCACAAACACACTCAATCAAATTTGTTAGAAAACGCGAAGTAGGAATCAAGAGACATTTATTTTTAGTCCCTTTCTGTTGTTTCGATCAATGAAACAAGTCTTGGGGGCATCTAATAATTTCTTATTTGACATCTGTCCCATGTCTTGTCTTAAACTTTTCGATTACTCAATCGCCCACATATGAAACTTGAGGGGTGTTACGCTCGTGTTTGGGTACAAACGATTAGCCAGTTTTTGTTGAAGAAAAAGCCGACCTGAAGTAAATTACTACAGAATGTTGGCTTACATGGAAACATGACGTAGTGGACGTAGTTCGAGACACCGGACGTGGACAGATACGGTTTCGAAGGATCTATCAGATTCTGTGGTCCGCAGAAGGTCCACAATTTGTCTGTACGAATTTGACTATGTAATAAATGATCCTAATCATGTTCGGGTTGGCTCGGCAAAGTTCGAGATAAGCCGAGCAGCTTTTTTCGAAACATTTTACATATTCGATTCAAGCCACCTGGCTACGCCAAATCATCCGAAAATGTGTAGTACCCCTGATTCAAACATGACGAGAAAGCTTTTATGAGTTGACATAGATTATTTAGTAATAAGTTAAAGCCTTGTTATTTCTAGCCAGGTTGACTTTATTAATTCTGAGGGTGAGACCAATTGCCATTCAATCGGTTTTAACGAAAATGGAAAAATCAAAAAAATCTTGAATGGAATTGGTACAGATTGGGTTGGCCTTTAGGTTGGGATGCAACTACTCTTATGCCATCCCATCTTCCTGGTTCGACAGGTTCATCGTGTTGTGCTGGCGCTGCCGCAATGGCTGCGACGAATCTTAAGCGGCGTAAAAATAGTAGCCTTATTATTAACTATATTTTCAAACCGGGCCCCACGGGGGGCCCCGTGGGGCCCGGGTGCTCAAAGTCCTTTTAAGGAAATGTCAAGACGCTTATTTGACACTTCCCGTGACCCAAAGGCTGGCTTTTACCTTGGCCAGAGGTTAAGCGTTGCCATACAACGTGGCAGCGCCGCCAGTTTCTTAGAGACATTACCAGTTAACGCCATTTTTTGTTAAGTTAGTTACTTTGGGTTATTTTAATTTACAAATTAATATAATATTATTATGAAAAAAAAGCTACAGATAAGGTTATGCCAATTTCGATGAAAGTCACAGTAGAAATGTGAAACGCTTTGAAAGCGATTGCTATTTTTCAAGACATGCGTATACAGCCTTGTAGCTAGACCGACGGGACAAAGCTGTATACCTGACATCCTGGCTGTATACGCATGTAAGTACCTATGTAGGTTTTATTTTTCAGTATCTTGTCGATAATTTAATCATTTCATTATATAATTTGTTTCTACTTAATCTTTAAAGTTTGCCCATTCTCAATTTCATTTTCTAAAATGAATTTAAAATTAGATTTTGCAAACATTTCGTATCTTGAAATATTGAAAACTTGATCACAAATTCTATTACACGGAGTACACACACACGGATGAATGAATACGAAATTTTTAAATAACGAATTTATTTCTATTATTAAAACTATAATATTAAAATTTTGCTTGTGTGAACAATATTATAATCGTACCCATGCATAAATTAATTATTAAATCTAAATTCTGTGTTTAAAGATTGCGATTTTGAAACTACAAGTTGAGTTTTTGAATCTTATAAATATCCAGTCGTATAAAGCTGTCTTTAAAGTCGATTGTTGAACTATGAAACCGTAAGTTAAATTATGAGTCATGAATTTAAGATAGATTTTTTTATGCCTGACATGGGATTTGACAAAACCAAGTACTTGTATTCGTCCGACATTTTCCTACATACAACATGTGCCATGAACGTCGTTCTTCCCGTTAATACTCCCAAACGTATCATAAAAGATGATTACGTTGTAAAACAATAACGCACCGTATACATTAGACCAGCGACCAGTGCTCCACATTGGAATTGGATCGACACAACTGTATGTCACGGGGAGAGGCCTTTGCCCAGCAGTGAGATGTTGCAGGCTAACAGTATCAGTATACATTCACGTTTCCTACGCAACGATTAAAATAGTTAGACTTGCTCTCACCGCACTTAGGTCACGCGGGATTTGTGAGCTCACTGAGAAAAGTGAGCTCACCAATCCCGCGTGCAAATTACAGATACAAATTTTTCAGTTCGAGTGGGCGAGACAATCATGTCCAAATGCCAAATCGTGAATGTATATCGTTCCTACCGAGCAATGTCCATATTGATCATGACTCACTTCTGGGAATCGAGCCACACAATGCGGATTTGTAACTATTATGTCATATCAAAATGCTACGTTGGGCACCTCTTCTACCTCTCTCGTCCGGCCCTGGTTCAATGAATGGTCCGTAGCAAGAGGGAATGGGAAGCCGTCACCTCCTTCTGCGAAGCAGTCATGCTAGCGAAGGAGGTGGCGGAACGCCCCAGGCGCCGGGCGCCACGTGGTGGCTACGGCTACCGTAGGCGCGGGCCTGTAGACGATGAGTAATGGGCTAGCTCGCCGTCCGTCCGTCTAATGACGACAGGCCGGCCGTGTCGAGGCGACGCACAGTGGGCTGAAACGGGCCGGTAAAGGACTTAGCATTTAAAAAAAAAAAGTTTCTTTTTCTGAAATTTTAAATATTGTGTTGGATTTATCTATCGATTATAAGTAATTATTTCTATGAGGGTCGTTCAGATAATTTAGTATTTTCGGAGTTATAAATATCCAAAGTAATTTTTGTATGAAGCAAAAGAAAAAAATGTGAAAATCTCGAAATTCTCAAATTTTCTCAAAGAATTGACTCTACGTATGCATAGTACGTATATTTGTCCTATTTTAGCGCCTATTCTCGGGTTGCGATTTTCTGCGATTTGGTCGCAATTTCAAATTTTGTTCTCTATTCCACACCACCACAGAGGTTAAGAACTAGGCGCGTTTTTTTTTATGTAGTGGTCTCCCCTTTAGGCCTAATTCACTAAGGACTAATAAAATAAATAAATAAATAAGTAAAAATCACAATCACTACTGGCCATTGCACTGTTTTAATTTAATCACTGTCAAGGGTATCCACATTAACGAATGCAAAATTTTTGTATTCGTCATCATCAAATGTTTCCGCTTGTTCAATTACTAATAAACTTTGTGCTTCTACTGACAAAGTTTTATGTTTTCTGCGAAGTTTGTGACTTTTCGCTGAGATGAGTGGATCAGAGCTGGTCAATAAATTATTTAAAATGTCTCCTTTTTTAGTTTTTCTACTGCATTTCCTGGAATGGTGTTGGCGGTACCTACGAAATTCTTAATTTCTAGCTTCAGCAGCTTCTTCAGATAGCTGTCCAATTGGTATTAGACCAAATCTTTCAATAATAGCTGCACCATGCATAAGAACTTTATGAACACTTGAAGGCATATAATACCAGCTATATAATTCTAAATACAGTTGCATGGTCACTTGAGCATATTCGTGAAATTTCGCTGTGTCAATGTGGTAACCTGATGAAATTGCCTCTAAAATGATTGCAAATCGCCTTATTAATTCTTCACTTACACCAGTTATCTCAGCAGTCATGTTTGGATTTGCAAAAAATCTATCTTCAAGCAGTATTTCCGTCATTCGTGGAGGCGTGCCCTTGTTTAACAACATCAATCAGAAGTCCCATTCTATTTTTAAAAGCGTCTTGTATGTCTTTCTTTCTTCTTTCCATGATGCACTTGTTGTCTCCCTTTACTGTCCATGTCTGTATCGTTAATCAGTATGCTGTATGCAGAATGCATTCCATCATTCGTATCCAGGTATGCAATGATGACAATCCGTATTTACAGAGATCTGGATCAGTCGGTTTTGATGCAATTAAGGGCAAATTATTCATCTCTGTTGGAGTGGCTTTACAAATGTCGCATCTCTGACATGAAGTATCACATACAATTGATGTTGCTTTTGTTGCGCTCGCGCACTCTTATCCCTTGATTCCCGGAAATAAGTCTCAAAACAAATTACGTCATACCTACCTATGGTGGTGGAAAATGTCGAACATTGTTTTTTTTTTAAAGAACTAAGTAGGTATTGAGGTTTTCAGGCCGTTTAGTATACATTATTTTCAATTTCAATTTAATTGGAATAAATTGCTTAACTAAAATAACATGACTCTTCATACAAATTTGATATGGCTATGTCTCCGAAAGTACTCGTTAAATTAAAAAAAGTCAAAGAATAAAAACGTTTTAAATTTATGCCTAGATACCAAAAAAATACATTTGATCTCTTAAGACCCAACCTTGTAATCCCAGCCCACTGTGCGACGGCGCGTTGGTGTTCCACGCGCGCTTTAAAGAGTTGTCAGCAAATCGAAAGGGCCGATGCCTGCCCGGGCTGCGGGACTATTCGAAAGAGATACCGCGTGCCTGGAACACAAAGAGCAAAGACAAGACTTGTACTGATTAAAACCATGTTCCTGGTTTTAATCAGTACAAGTCTGACACTCCCTTTCGCTCCGCCCAGAGCGCGAGAGGTCATTTGAATATTTGCCATCCGAAAATTCGTTTTCTACGAATTGTAGGCTAGTACATACGTATCAAAACGCACGAACGATCACGGACAACGTAGAACTATGGTGGCTCATAAACGGGGTGGGTACGAGTTAGCCGTGCGTATAGTTTCGATGGTACAAATCAATCCGAACTTGTTGGGATGTTTTTACTTGTCGGACGAAACAATTCACCAAATAGCCATTGAAACAATATAGTTTTGAACATGTAGGGAACCTATCATCTACAAAACGATGAAGATGTACCATCACGCAGTTACGCCTTTATTTCCCCAAGGGTAAGTGCCTATAATGTCACTTCATAATTTCGCCAAGTCCCATCAAATAAGAGGCGAGCCTTACCAGTCTTTCCAAGGGGTATCGTAATACCCAGTGCTAACTGGGTTGCGGAGTTCAGATAGGCAGTCGCACTATGTAAAATACTGGTACTCAGCTGCATCCCTAGACTGGAAGCCGACCCCAACATAGTTGGGAAAAGGCTAGGGAGATGATTATGATAATAAGAGGCGAGCCTGTGGTGATCAACGGGGCACAAATACTTCGATATTCCTAATGGAAAAACCCAATAACACTTTTCTCGACTTGACTGAAGCCTCAAACGCAGCTGTAGCACAAAAAAGCACAAAAATGAAACCAACAAAGCTGTCAAAACAATGACCATCACACAATAACAGTCACTGTTTTCAAAACATTTTAAATTAAAATAAGAATAGATGGAATAAAACATTTCAGCCAGATATAAATTGAAATGTTTGTATGGACGTGGACACGTCACGTTGTTTTAGCAAAAAAAAAGTTCCTACATGGAGAGTGATTGGTTTTCAGTACTTTTCAGCAACCATATTGGATTTTCAATTTGTTTAACTAACCCCGTAGTAGGAGTTGTTAGTGAGGGAAACTCAACTGTATAAAATCTATGGAAATCAATTCAACCCTTTGACGGTTTGAATATTATAGGGGTTAATGGACACTGAAAACTAATTGATAGGTACCCAGTGCGTTTAAGAGTTATTGACAAAGTTAACTTATGCGGAATTGGCAAATAAAATTATGTTGACGGTGACTGTTTAGTTGAGTACAGTTTGTGCATGAGGATGTAAGCACACGTCAAAATTCCTTCAAAATTATATCTTAAGATTGCCAAACATTTGTCAAATAGTGCCATGTAACACATCATGTTGTCCTTGTCTTACTTGGAGTCTGCAAAACACGTTTTTTCTTCCATTCTCACCTGTCAACCGTCACGCAATCATTTACTCTTTTTTCCTTTATATCATGTCAATTTTGGCATATTTTCATAAATAACTTCAAAACTATTTATCTTATAATTATAAAAAAATATATGTATTTGAGATGCTCACAATGAGTCCTTTTATTTGTTATGTACCAGGATTGAGATTGAAAAATTTTTTTTTCATTTTCTAATTTACCCCCCAAAAGTGGCCTCCATGTTTAAAATTTATTAATTTACATTACACGTCCGTCTTTGGGTCACCGATTTAAATTCGTGTTGCAACAACTCAATCGGTCCAGTTCGGGGTAAATTGACTGTGACAGATGGACAGACAGACACGCGAGTGACCTAGTGTAAAAACGGAACCCTTATTCCTAGAAGGGTTCTGTTTTTTCTGTAGGTACGGAACCCTAAAAAGTAATGCAAATAAAAAACCCGAGGTATTTAGCCAGAGGGGCAGGATTCAATCTGTCTGTCTAAAAACCTCTATTACATACCTACATTTTTATCAAGTTTATGACGTCAATTTTGTAGCTGTGACTACGACATAGATTCTTAACCTAGTGCCGACAAGAGAGAACCAGAATAATTCTCAATCAAGTCTCATTATACGCCCTTTTTATGAAGCTCCGCACGTAGATAGGCACGTCCTAATTATCAGCAATCCGTAAAACCGTCTTACATAACAAATCAATACTTAGTTATTTTCACTTCGTTTCCAATAGAAATGCCAATTCATCACTCACGAACGCGGTACTTTGGACCTAAAACTCTGCTCCATTAGGAGGTTTCTTGAAATTGATGGTTTAAACTGATATTTCATATAATTTTTTGTTTAGATTGATAAAAATGAGTATGAAAATTTTACTGAATTCGTGTTATTTGAACAGTTAATGAGTGATTGTTGTAATTGCTCGTTAATTTTGAGGTTTTAAACGTAAAAAGAATATTAAAGTAGAACTTATGTAGGCTGACCGCATTGCAAAATTCCTTTTACATTAATTTCGTGTAATATTTTGTATGAACCATCACACAGTATAGGCTGGCGCCGCGCGGTGCCGTACTTTTTTGTGCAGAAATGCGATGCGTTGCGCCCCGAAGCGGCTGTAAAGTGCTCTTAACTTCAGTGTATGGCTAAAAGTCTTGAAATTACATCAGTTACAAACTAATCGAGAAAAAAAAACACATTACATTACATCACGCCTGTAATCTCCGAAAGGTTAGTCAGATATGTACAGCTAATTATTACACCCACATTTCGTCAGGAAAATACTTTGAAAAAAATAACCTATACGTATACTGCCTTCGTAACTTAAACAAAGTCTGTATCGATATTGTACACAGCCAATTTCAAATCCCCATTGTATATTCTTTGTATTATTATCTCATCTAGGTCTTCCGAAAAAATCTCATTGTGTCGCTTACAAAATGATCATGAAATTCGCAATCGTGTCCTGTACAAAATTGGGTAAATTGAATCTTAGGACGATGTGATTACGACATCTCTAAATGTACTGAATGCTCCAATTCAAATTTCTATTGCGAATAATTTCAGATTGAATAGGGGATTTGTCGAAAAACGATTCGCGGGGATTTTATTATTCGTAAATCGGGACTTGGAGGCCTTATTATGGCGGCGACGTACGTTTTACAATTGGAATTTTATTTATAGAGAAGTGAATGACGTATAAATGCAAAGCAATTAATTACTTGCCTTTTGTATGGATGCTGCGTTGACCTCTTCTAGAAATGAGCAGTATTTTCCTTGAATAATATCTATTTGCGGCTTTTCTTAGAAATGATTCTAAGTACGGTCTGAGGATTGTACAGATGAGGCTTCGTTTTGTGTACCTGCTACTACTTTATTCCACTTTGCCTAGCATTACAATCATAATAATATTGTTTTGACAATAACTCACAGCATTTCATTCAAGGCACTATGTAAACAAAAAAAATGGTACTTCGGAATGCTGTTCTCTAATTGAACTTTTTTGGCATTTGAGTATAAATTGAACATAATTATGATGAGTATAATGTGGTTTATCAACCAATCCTAAAACAGAAATTCGAAGATTTGAGAAATCCACCAACCTGTCTTTCGCTTGCGCGGTAGAAAACGACTTATTCGCTCTCACAGAAAGATACTAAGATATGTCCCAGTAATGGGAACATTGACTATACATACAATGCCTGAAGAGAAAGAGTTTTTATTCCGTCCAGACACTTATTTCAACTGTCTTGTTTAAAAATCGAACTTCAAATAAAACAAAAGACAATCGCCCTTCCTGATTACTTCATCAAAAATCTTTCCAAACCAGGACAATTAGCAGGCACAGCGACAGTTATACAAGAACTGCCGCCATTTTGTACCACAGACGAAATTAATGTAGAAGTTGAAGTAGGTATTTCGTTCCTAATATTTTACCTTGTAATTAAATCCTGTGCGGTTCCCAAGCACTAAGTCGGGCAGAGTTGTGTTATATTACGTAATTTGCCTGGTATATATTTCAGGCATTTAAGTTGCGCAAACGGTATGCTGAAGATATTTGCCAACCTATTCTTGGTGGTTTGAATATGAACTAGAATAAAAGGACAGTACTTTTATCCATGACGAGTAATAGCGAAGTATGGAAGAAGAAGACAAAACATTAAAAATTTATATCCTAAGCTGAATCTTTAATCAGCTTAGGATATTAATTTTTAATGTTTGTGGCTTTATTTGTGGTTGTCCACAAGTTCGATTTACGATTAAAATTCCTTCGTAATGGTTCTGACTCAAACTCAAAGCATTTATTTCAATGATACCCATAACAGGCACTTTTGAATGTCAGAAAAACAAAGAAGGTGAAGCTACAGTCACAGGCATAAGGCATAATAATTTGTGAATGTACTGTAGTTGCTCATTCCAAAGCGTCTGTGGAGGAGAATGGGCAAGAAACTCCATGGACACTGTTTTCAATCAAAATAATGTTACAAAATCTTGGTTAGGTACATCATTCATGTTGAGATTATATATACTTATTAATTTGTAAGCTACTTCCAACGCCACACATAATTATACTGCAGCTGAATACAAAATACAATTGAGAGATTATTATCAGAATAAATAAACTGATTGGGAAGACGTGGTAATGGCGAAAATTACATTCTGATAGTTTCAATTAACGTTTCGTTTAAACTACACAGACACAATACATTAACTGACTGTAATCCCCAGAGGCTTAACCATAGGTTTAACTGTACCTATATTTATACGTTAAAAATCCCTGTCCGAGACGTGAGGGTATTATTAGGTATTGAGATTAAATTCTAAATAATATGTAATCCTTTTTGAATAAAAAGTAAAAAAAACCCGCTAAAAATTAAACAAAATGTACTAAAGTGAGGAAACTTTTATGGCAGCACTGGGGTGCGGTCGGCGACGCACCGGTTGCTTCTCGGGCAATGACGTCATAAACAAACAATTGACGATCGAAAATATTAATGCCGGAGATAGTGTTGTCACGTTTTAAAAGTTTAATAGATTTTAGAAAAATGGTGATAATTTGGGCACAAAAATTCGTTAATATGTTTACTTTCATGAATATTTAAAGTTTCTTATTTTATTTGGTTATGTCATTGTTAAATCTATTATGCCCTTTTCGGATCGAACAGGGTTTTTTTATAACATATCACATCCATTAATCACACATCCATTACATCACACACACATCCATTTTGCCAGTTAGTCATGTTCCAGTCCCATGTAAAGCTTCTCGCTGATAGATAATTTACTGACATATTTGTTTATACCGAGCCTTTACAGACTCCCCAGGGATGTGCCCTAACAGGCGTTGCACAGAGGACGTTCCGGGGTGATACTTTAAAAGGAAACGGTGACTCCGTCCATGTGCTTAAGGTAACCATATTGTTGGTTTTAATAAGGTAAGAATCCCATAGCATAATCAGGCTATAAAGTTCCCACTGCTGGGACACAGGTCTACTCTCTATAAGAGGGATTGGGCTATAATCCAACACGTGAGTGCGGGTTGGTAGATGTCACATTCCATCGAATTTTGGTTCTAGGACATGCCGGTTTTCTCACGATGTTTTCCTTCACCGTTTTGAGAGCCGCCTGCCTGGGTTCAAATCAACGACTTACTGCTCGTAAGTCGGAGCCGCCACCACTGGGCCACCGCTGCTCTTCCATACTCTTCTGTCTTATGTCCAAAAACCTGGTGCAGTTTGAAGGTGACCCTTCGAAAACAAAAAAGGTACTAGAACCTGACTTTGATTTTCAGCTGCTCCCCACAAAATGCATAAACAAGTCCAATACCTAGATTCATTTAAAAATCATTGCGAAAGTGGTTTGGAATCGACAATTTGTTGGTCTTTGTATACTCGCTGCAATAAATCTCTACGCTACATGGCGGCGGGATCCACAGACTGCAATACATGTTTTATTTATTCAGAAACATTCTACACCATAAATGTTTTTAGAATTTCCTTTTTTCATTAAACTAGTGAAGGCTCGAGCTAAAACTGTACTAGTTGATCAATGTGTTAGGTTAAGCTGCGTTTGGTGCGGTCATTCAATGGATGAGGCTGTTATTTACACTTTGAAAACTGTGCCTCGGAAAAAACATTTTTGCTTTACGTCTAACGGTTACTTAGGTATCCAAGGCAGGAATTGTCAGAAGTCCCAGTGTTGAAGCTGTTAACCTATAACATTTTTTAGGTTTTATTGAAGCATCACAGCAGAAAACTAATGTAATTGAATCACTTTAAGAGCGTTTATACAGAAAGTGGGCAACGTCGCAAATAGCTGTCAAATATTTCGCTGTTTTGATTAATTTGGCAATACTGTATGGAAATACGAAATATGACTTACTAGTGAACTAAAATATTGATTTTGAAATGCAATAATTAATATCGTAACACCGAATATTTACTTTTCGATGTAAAAAAGGTATTTGAAAACTTTCCAAATGCCTTTTTCACACCAAAAACTGTTACAACATCAAATTCAGTGTTTTAATTGCAATTCATTATTAATATTCTAGTTCACTAGTTAGCCATGTTCCTTATTTCCATACAGTAATATTGCCAAATTAATTTAAACAGGTAAATATTTGACAGCTATTTGCGACGTTGCCAACTTTTTGGATGAACGCTCTTAATACAGAAGCATCCGTCAAAAGATGTAATGTATTAGAATCTTTTTGCGATATTTTGATGCAATCGTATTTTGCGCTCACTTAAAACAAAATTATTATTTCGGAAGAAAAGGACGTTACAATTAATTGAGCCCCTAGTATATCAAGTTTATTTTTAATTTAAGCTGTAATAATAATTATGCTCGACAATAAAGCTTATAATTATACGGAAAAATACTTTAATAAGGTACTGTGTCAATATTATGAAATGAATAATTATGTTCTGCTATCCAATACCTATTAAAACGCTTTAATTAAATTACAATAGTTTTTTACGAAATATTCCAATTTTTGATGTTTGTGAAAAAATTAATGATCCACAAATGATTTTTAATTAAACCATAAATGAGAATCATCATTCATCATCATCATTTCAGCCCAAAGACGTCCACTGCTGGACATAGGCCTCCCCCAAGTATCGTCACATTGAACGGTCCCGTGCGTTTCGCATCCAGCGGATCCCCGTAACCTTCACCAGATCATCGGTCCACCTCGCCAACCCGCCTGCCAAGCGGGGGTTTTTCTTAGGATGGGTAATCATCAAATGACCCCCCCCTCTCTGGGCGGAGCGGAAGGGAGTGTCAGACTTGTATGGACTAAAACCCATCCATGTTCCTTTTTTGCCCTTTGTGTCCCAAGGCCACGGTATCTCTTTCAAACAGTCCCGCAGCCCATACGATACCCCTTGGTAAGACTATTTGTCTGACTTTCAGTTTCATAAGTGATTTTCCTCTGAACTATACGGTAACATAGTTTAAAACTTCTTTCTTTCAAAAACTGTGCGAACTCAGGTGAATATTTCTATTAAAAAACGTCGCAGGTCAACTTTTACTTTGAAAGAGCATTTACTTTCGCAAATTGGTATGAAAGCGATAAGAATCTAAATGGATTCAGTTAATTAAATCTTCTTTTTAATCTATGATCTTTTAGACATGTCTAAGGTAAAAGGTTTTTTAAGGTATAAGAGGAAGTCGTGAAGTGAACTCAGGTATTACCAACTCAGCTTTCAGGTAGGTAGATATTATATGACCGTGGTTATACCTATCGTACTGTATAGCACGATGAAGCAGATGGATGAAAAATATTTGCATGTAGTGGAGATGAAAATATTGAGATGAACGTGTAGAGTGAGGAAAATGTCGTGAGGAAAGTTTTGAGTATGAATGTGGATGGGTATATAAGTAGAGGAAGACCAAAGACACGATGGATGGACTGTGTAAAGAATGATATGGCAAGAAAGGAGGTGTATGATGAGATGACGAGTAATAGAGAAGTATGGAAGAAGAAGACATGCTGCGCCGACCCCAAATGAATTGGGATAAGACTAAGAGAATGATGATGATGATGTGTGGAGTGAAAATAATGGATAAAGTAAGGAATGTGTATAAAGGGTGCAAATAGACCCTTAACATATACGAAAGGTACTTGTTCTCCCCGTCTTTTCGATAATTTTTTGTTCTACAACATACCTGCGAACCTTCTAGTTAGGGAGAAATTGGGGGTCAAAGTTCCAACTCTTTCACAAGTTTTTTTTTAAATACATGTTTTTAATTTAAGATTTTTCCTTTACACACCTCCACGACCCCCGTACTATTCAATCCACAATGCTTTAAGTGCTTTCCATCGAGTCCTACCTTAAAACGTGATTTTTCATCCCAAAAAAAAAGTCGATTCCCAGCAATAATTTTTGCATAAAGTTACTTAGTTTGATCTACAGAATGCTTGGTTGACGGCTATGTGAAGGGTCTGTTTACACCCTGTATAGAGGAAGTTTGAAAGTGGCGCCTGTTACAAAAAAAATGATGGGAAGTCTTGGTATTAACGTGTAATGAAGAGGGATGACACGCATGTGACTAATAGAGTGATGAATATGAATGTGGATGGTTAGAGAGCGAGAGGCAGGCCAAAGAAAGAGGATTGTGTGAGTAAGGATTTGAAAGAGAGAGGATTAAAGGATGCCGTGACGTCTGACAGGGGAGAATGGAAGAAGAAAACGTGTTGCGCCGACCCCAAATAGAATGACAATGTACAAGAAGATAGTGAGATATTATATGACTCACGAGATGAAGACTAACAGAGAAGGATAGTAGAAGAAGACCCAATATTTTGATTTAAAAGACTGTCCATGGAGTTTCTTGCCCATTCTTCTCCATAAGATCTACGCTTTAGAATGTGCAACTACAGTACTTTCTTTTTTTTCTTTTTTCTTGTGACTGTGACTGTAGCTTCGCTTCTTTTTTGTTTTTTTTTTTACTTTCAAAAGTGCCTGTGATGGCCTAATTGAAAAAAATGCTTTGAGTTTGAGTTTGACCCTCAATAACAATGGGATAAGGGTAGAAAAATGTTTCTTTTTTCTTTATTTACTTAGGGACAATTATAATCGCAATGCGAATGTTAGTTGCTTATGATGACAGTTATATGAACAAGTACTAGATGCTAAAACTTCTTTAACGACTGAAAGAGTCATGTAAAGGCTGAAATACATGGAGTCTGGATTTGGGCTCGATTGATGTTATTGGGCTGGACCCCTTTACATAGCACGTAAACATAACTAGCAAAATGTGGGCGCACTATACAGGTTTAATATCTCTGACAAACCTATCACAGATTACAGGTATGGTGTTATGTTATGCCTATCGTACTATGTCTTTTTTTTTTCGGATGGGAAATCATCAAATTACCCCCCCCCCCACTCTGGGCAGAGCGGAAGGGAGTGTCAGACTTATACAGACTAAAACCCATCCATGTTCCTTCTTTGCCCTTTGTGTTCTAGGGCCACGGTATCTCTTTCGAACACTCCCGCAGCGCTGGCAGGCATCGGCCCTTGCAGACCCCTACATCGTTGCTGACATCTCTTTGAGGCGCGCGTGGACACGAACGCGCCGTCGCCGTCCACACGGCCTGTCGTCATAAGACGGCCGGACGGCGAGCTAGCCCATAACTCGCCGTCCACAGGCCCGCGCCT
This sequence comes from Noctua comes, assembly GCA_963082995.1. Taxonomy (NCBI): domain Eukaryota; kingdom Metazoa; phylum Arthropoda; class Insecta; order Lepidoptera; family Noctuidae; genus Noctua; species Noctua comes. The sequence continues at coordinate 14,734,183 of OY720279.1, read as the reverse complement.
ACGGTGGCCGGGAGCCACCACGTGACCCCCGATGCCCAGGGCGTCTCCCGCGGTGTCTTCTTTCCCTCATCGTACTATGTCTAACATGCGGTCAATGTACGGTCGGTACATTGACCGATACATATTAATGCCTATTAATACAGGGATGTATTGTGAAAGAACGAAACGGATAAAAAGAGATAAAAATGTTCATTCGATGAAACCAGGTAAGCAAAATTGCCCTTAGGATACTAACACACGCGTGAAATGTGTAGGCCACACATCCTTTTGGCTGAATGGTTTCTGACTAAAATAAAAATGTACTCTCACATATCGTACACGTGTAGCTACCTACACATTCAAAATATTGTTATAAATCTACGTACTATAACTAACAAAAAAAATAGGTTATAGCAGTAGTATCCTAGTGGTATGACTGTCTGTGAGAGCAGCAGTGGCCAAGTGGTGGCGGCTCCGACTTACAAACAGTAAGTCGTGGGTTCGAACCCAGGCAGGCGCATTACTTTGTGTAATTTATTTCATCACCATTGCTCTCAAAAACGGTGAAGGAAAACATCGTGAGGAAAATGTTAAAACGTTCATGTTTTAGAACAAAAAATTCGAAGACATGTGACATCTACCAACCCGCACTGGGCCCGCGTAGTGGATTATAGCCCATTCCCTCTCATAGAGAGGAGGCCGGTGTCCCAGCAGTGGGAACATTATAGGCTGATTATGGTATGACTGTCAGACTGCCTAGTCATAGGTCTCGAGTTCGAACCCATGACAAGCACCTCTGATTTTTCGGATTCATATGCGTATTGTATTATTATCCCTTTTTTTTAAGGGACAAGCCCGCCACACTATACCCAAACCCCTGTAACTCCTGAAAGTAAGAATCAATAGTGGCGACCACCAGAAAAGCGCCAAGACAATGAAGCTCGACGAAGTCCCAGAGAAACAATTTAACTGTCTTGGATCCCGTAATGAAATAATAAATATCACTTGCTTCGGTGAAGGAAAACATCGTGAGGAAACCAGCATGCCTGACAGATACATATTTCTTGACGGCATGTAAAACCAAGTCAGAGGCCCATGGGCGGCATAAAAACTCTGACACCAGGTTAGGCACTAACCACACGATAAAGGAAAAAAACCAAAACAGGGCATCGAAAAATTCATTCTCAAATATTCTTCCTGCTGGCTTCGTTATCATCAAATAAAAACAAGCAATCGCAATAAAAATCATTCCCCTCAAAATAACAACACACATACTTCAAAAATCTCCACTCAACCCGCAATTCAAGCAACAGATTTACAACCCTTTGTTACTGAAAAATAAAGAACAATTTCCCTCTTATCAGTGTGGCGATACCGAGAGAATTAACGTGGCCTACGTGACTGCGGTCTCAAAGACCGAATTATACAATTTTTTTCCTCAAAACCCTGGGACTTGTATTTGCGAAGCAAACTGACTGCCCATATCTGATTCGATAGGCTTTTCAATGATATGAACAAACAAGGCTTTTTGGGACCGAATTTGTGGAACGATTTTATTTGGAATACTGTCTCGTTAGGGATTTTTGGGAAAGATCTTCACTTGTAGGACAAACGATTTTATTTATTTCATCGGTGTTCGACTTGTTTAGGTGCAGAAAATGAGATTTTGCGGTAAAAATACATTTTAGTGGTTAAATGCAATAGTTTGTGTCAAATCTGGGTGGACAAATAAGCTCGTAAGCACAAATGAATGCGTTTACCGCTAAACGTGTTTAAAACATCGTTCTGTTTCTTTTAATCCCTTGCAAAAGATTGAGAATTATGTTGAACGCTACACGAATTTAGTGGTGCAAATGGGCCTTGGTCTTAACTATAATTCAAAATGAAAAGAAATTACTATCATTAAGAGTTTCAGTCATAGTAACAAATATGCTTCTGATAGAAGCAAGTTCTATTGTCAAGTCAGTTAATTGGAAATTTAGAGCAGTTCAATTAAAAAGTTTCAATCTTTTATTTATTTCTTCTTTCCTTATTATTTAAAAAAAAATTTATTCGACTTTAGACTGACTTCAAAATACATCTACATTAATCAAAACAGTTTTATTGTAAATTTTGCAAACTAGATTTCAGAACACAATTATTATCTCTTATATTTATATCCCCTTCATTTTCACTTTTATTTTATTTCACGTTTCATAAAATAAAGCTAGAATAACTAGAATGATATCAATATTTGTGCAATATTGAATTAATTATTCTGTTACGCCTGAAAAGTGATGGAAAACAAATTAATATGATTAAATTTTACTGCAAAAACTGTTGCAAAATAGTTTTGAACATAAAAGCTGAATAAATTAACTGAATAAAATTAATTTATTAATTGATAATTATTTAATTGTTAATTAATTAATAGTTTTATAATTGGAGCATAAGGCTCCAATTATAAAACAATTAGTGGTAAAATAATTAAAACCACACGGGTCCATCAACGGTCAAGCTATGCTAGTTGAGATCGGTTCGTGGATGGGTGACCATCCATTACTTATCAAGACCCATAGGCGCGTCGTGTGTCCCTGCGATAAATATTTTTTTTACAGCTGGGACCAACGGCCTAACGTGCTATCGGAGGCACGGAGGAAACTCGGTATGTAATGGGTGGTCACCCATCCACGGACCAACCTAGGTAAGCACGGCTTAACCTAATAATCGACGCGAGCGGCTGTTACTATTTAGCAACATATTAATATTGTAAAAAATTAAATATCCGCGTGGATATAAAAACAGTAAACATATTTCACTGTTTAACATTTATAGCACAGTCTGCTTTCTACAGTATATGAATCTAGCTCTATGAAATATTATTGACACTGTAGAAAGCTCAAAGAATCAAAGACCAAAAACCAGCAAAAAAATTGTTACCCTAAAAGTATGCATTTTTACCAAAATTCTGACAAATCACTCTACAAAGGCTCTTCAAACAAATATTGTAGCCAATCCACAAAAGAACTTCATTTTAAAACACTCATTTAATACGACTCTTTTAAAAGTCTAAGAGAGTAATAAACAAAGTGATAGCAGTTGTCTCCCCTCCAAAAGACACCACCTGCGCATCACCCCTTCAATAATTCAAAGAATCTTTCTCTTACATTTTGGATAATGAAATTTTAATCATTTCTTCTGTCTTAAGTCAGCACTTATAAGGCTGGGTGGATGATTAATTTTTTATGTCCCACAGAATTTGGTTGCCAGGCCGTACAGTCACGAGCACCAATATGTTTACACTTTCCTAAATTTAAAAGCAATTTTCGCGACAAATAACGATTGTAACTTGGAGACAGGATCTTTTTCATAAAATATAAGTTCCAGAATGCTATTTTCGTAACAACATGAAATTGAAATCAGAACAGTAAGAGAAAATCACTTTAAAAAGTTGTGAAGTGTTTACATATTGGTGCTCGTGACTGTACAACGCATTGTGAAAATAATTTAGGACGAAAAAAAGAAAATTGCTGACAAGTTACCTAGTTAGCTGCCATAGAATATTGAAAATGGATGGTGCATGGATGTTACCTGGTATATGAAAATTACATCTTCATAATCAGTTTATAATGTTTCCACTGCTAGGACACAGGCTTCTCTATGAGAGGGAATGGGCTATAATCCACCACGCGGGCCCAGTGCGGGTTGGTAGATGTCACATTTCTTCGAATTTTTGGTTCTAGGACATGCCGGTTTCCTCACGATGTTTTCCTTCACCGTTTTGAGAGCAGCGGTGACGGAATAAATTACACAAAGTAATGCGCCTGCCTGAGTTCGAACCCAAGACTTACTGGTCGTAAATCGGGGCCGCAACCACTGGGCTACCGCTGCTCCCCGAAAAATATATAGTTTGACAAAAAATACTGCAGTATCTGAGAAGTCTCAAATCAAAAAAAAAAGTTACTCTGCCCAGCTTTTTATCAACTACGTTGGAATCGTCTTCCAGTCTAACAGGTGCCACAGTGTACAGTAGCCAGAACATCAAGTTACCATAAACTGTCAAATTTCTCCAAATGATTGTAAACCATAAAATGTTGATGTTTAAGTTCAAAATCGAATGAGAAAATTTGACAGTTTGTGATAACTTAATGTACTGGCGACTGTACATTGAGCGACTCTGACTTCCACAACCCACTGGGTAGAAACGGTCTAAGAACCTGCAAAATCGATTGTACGGTATGATAAGCAAAATAGCATTATTGGACGACAAAATAGCAGAGTTGTACTTAACAGTACACCCACATTTCACCAGTTATGTTTAAGTCCCAATATTAATTGTTTTTTTTTTATATTAATTACCCAGAGAACCAAGGTTACCGACGTAGCCCGAAGAATAGCCAAACTTAAGTGGCAGTGGGCAGGGCACATTGCTCGCAGAACGGATGGCCGATGGGGCCGTAAAGTTCTGGAGTGGCGACGGCGAACCGGAAGACGTTGCGTTGGAAGGCCTCCCACTAGGTGGACCGATGACCTGGTGAAGGTTGCAGGGATCCGCTGGATGCGAGTCGCACGGGACCGGTCAATGTGGCGACACTTGGGGGAGGCCTATGTCCAGCAGTGGACGTCTTTTGGCTGAAATGATGAATGATGATGATGATATTAATTACACAAATCCAGACTCCGTGGCTGCTACTGATAAATTCCTGATGAAAAACCTAATAACACTCTGCCCGACCCGGGAATCGAATCCAGTACCTCTTGCTCAGCAGTAGCGCTTGCGACCAATATTAAGTAGTTCAATTCGGTTTTTTTTTTTAATTATTATTTTTCAAAGCACGCCCTATAAGTGTGGAAAATTCAAATACATTAAATTTCTGTCGGCGACCCGCTAAATTCATCACAATTATAACTACTGGTACGAGTGATAAGTTATTTCTGTAATTATATACCCGGTTTATGGCAGACCGCATAATCATTTATAACATGTCGAACTGTGTCACACAGGATTATTAATTCTACTTCATTTTCGATAATACCCACAAATACCTGCCAGTGTGAATTGCGGCTAAACGCAAGCCTATTTAGTACAAAATTTATTATTTAAATAATATTTATTATCTAATCATTTTTTTTATATTATTTCGTTCAAAACCTATAAGCTGTGGTGCCTGTGGCATTTGCTATAGTCCTGAATGTCGTATATTGCAGTCAATTAATATCAGAAGTCATTTATTCAATAGACTGAAATTCTAAAATTAACGACCGTCCCCCCAAACGCCCACCATTTATTTCAAATATCTACCTTCAGGTTTTCAATATGAATGAAAACATTGTGAAGAAAGTTTTGTGGGATAGTTTATCATTCTTTTACGCAAAAACTACTCAACGAATTTGGATGAAATTGGACACACAGGTAGTTCACAGCCTGTTATAGCACCGAATACTTTTTGTCTCAGCAATATGATCATTGGACAATTACCAAACTCCACACGGGTGAACCCGCGGGCATAAGCTAGTAAGTTTATAATATTTCCTAGCTTCGAGTTATTTTGGATAGCCTACTACTCTTGTCGAGGCAACGGGGGCAATGTTTTGGGGTTTAATTAGTCCCACAGAAGATCTGTTGGGTCGCGATAAGCAATTTTACGTTTATTTGTCAAACAGGACGGCCTGGTCAAATACCCTTAGTATAATATAGCAGCGGTTGGGTTGAATTTCCTTTGGTTGTACAGGGCGACTTACTCGTGTATATTTCTGTTTGTTCTGACACTTTGGTCTTTTAATCTAAGAAAGGAATATTAAACATCTGCGTAATAAATCACAAAGTCAGCCTTTACTGTTTCTACTGCTAGGAAACTAACCTCCTCTTTTTGAGAGAGAGTGGGCCATAATCCACCACATGGGCCGGGAGCGGATTGGTGGAAGGTGAATTTAAAATTCCATAAAATGCGTGTTTCTTCACGATGTTTTCCCGTAAGGTTCTGAGAGCAGTGAAGATCAAATAAATTGCACCAAAATAGAAGTATCTATCTGTTTTCCAACATAAGTACCTAACACATGAGTCGTGGTTGTTATAATTGGACGTAATTAAGTGAAAAGGTTCTAATCCACAACATAGCAAAAATTACTTAAGTGCACCAAACCCAAACTGATGCTAAATATCGAAACTATCAGCCAGAAAAAAAAACCATGCAAAAAACAATAAGTTATAATTTGTATCAACGTTAGAACCAACCCACACCTACATGTGGCTTATAGTATCGATATTCAGCATCAATTTGGTGCATTTAAGTCATTTTTAGTCATGTTGTGGATTGCAACCACGTCATCATCTTCTCTGTCACTGCCCCATGTTACTGCAGGTCGGCGCAAAACGTTGTTTTCTCTCATCAAAACCATTCATTATTTAAAGAACATAAGAATTTTTCCAAGACTCTACAATCTTCTTACGAAAAAATCCCGTAGGTTTTACAGCAGTTTTGAAATAATACTTCCGTACCGAGAAATACAAAATGTCGCTTCCTGCAAGTTCCACAACAGAAGACGGGAAGGCTTAAGCTTAGTCTAGAACTGTGCATTCATTATCATCACAGTCTTTTGTTTTGACAGCTACCGAGATAACAACACAAATTCTGAGACTGTAGCTCAAACGTATTTAAATTCGAATCTTTTTAACACCCTTTTTTTTTCGTGGTAATATCATCAAATGAGTTCTCCCACCCAGGGCAGAGTGGGAGGGACTGTCAGACTTGTACTGACTAAAATCCGCGGTGTCCTTCAATAGCCCTTTATGATCCAGGGTCACGGTAATTCTATAAGTCCCGCGACCATCATTTTAACACCCTTCTATTAGATTCACCTGTAACTATGTAAAACAATCTTAAAAGATAAATTTGACCCACTTTCTGATTGCGCTGAAATTTTGCATACATTTTTACTTTGGATGAAAATACATGGTTAGTTAAGTGACGTCATTCTAAATCCAATATGGTGGACTCCCTAAGATGGTGCACTAGTTTTTTTTTCGTGCTTTCCCATGATAAGGATAACAAATGACAGGGTTTGCTGAATACGAAAAATGAAATGGTGTCACTGAAGCGTGTTTGGTTTTAAACCATAATATTTTATTTTAATCAAAAGTACAACTATTCTGTTGCCATATTGTTTTTTTTTACGACAAGCCTGATAAGAATCACCAATAATACATACGTTTTAACTCTTAAAACTAAGTAAAATGTTTTAAAATTGAATTTGCGTAACGCAAATCATTCTTGCTTGACCTACAAGTAACTGAAAATTATTTTCATACATGACAGCGGACGGTATCATCGATCAATTTAAGAGTTTCTGTTCACGCTAAATTGTATATGTATAGGGTTTTCGGCAAATATCCCCTCAAACTATTTCGTAACGAATTCTAAGAAAATATGTTCAACATTTTATTATTCAGAGAAGTTGTTGTTAATTTCTTGTTAAATTATTTAAAAAAAAAATACTCCAAAGAACTAGAATCTGAAAGGTTTTCCCCTTATGCACTTCAAAATATTGACAGTCAGGTGTATCTCGTTAGAGAGAAGCACTCTGCGAGCTACCCACAACGTAGTTCGAAAAATAATCATCATTATTTTTATCGGAAGCCAAACATTATTATATCGAATTATTGGAGCAAGATTTATCCGTACTCATATAGATTAGTTTCCAAGAATCCATGTTTTCTATCGGTACTAAAAAGTCAACATTTTTCAAGGAAATATTTTCTTTTTATCCCAAAACGGTTTAAGTCTACTCTAGAAATTATTTATTTAAAATTAAACGAAACTGTCGAGAGTATTCAGGATAAGCCATCACCATCTTTAATATTATGCTAACTGAGCAGAACGATAAATAGTATTTCATTAAAGCAAAGCAAACTCGCTTCAAAGGCGTTACAGTACAACTGTACCAGAATACAGAAATATTACGGAGTATAGAAATAATGGAGACGGCATCCGTGTGAAGTGCCTCAAGGGCCATGAAGATTGAGATTGACAACTCAAAGTAGCATTCAGAAGCTGCGATCTAGGACCGGTCAATGTGGCGACCCAAGTGTCGCCACATTGACCGGTCTTAGTTCGGAGGCCTATGTCCAGCAGTGGACGTCTTTCGGCTGAAATGGTAATGATGATGGTGATCTTAGAACTACGTTACCTAGTCGAAGTTTTAGTGACTTCTAACTGCTATTACTATCAACCATTTGTATCCCACTGCACGGCAAAGGCCTCCCTTCCCTCCTACCACTTATCCCTATTCAGTGCTGATTTGCCAATCCTTGTGAAAGGAGCTGAATTCGTCCCGCCATCTCCTTTTGGGCCTGCCGCGTAGCCGTTTCCCGCTGTTTGGGACAAATTGTGGGGTAACTTTAGCCCATAGCTGAAAGCCACTGTTCCGGCCCAGCCCAGTTCCATTTCAGCTTGGCAGCCGTGTGACCTACATGTGTAATTTGAGTTTTGGAACGCAGTATCGAGTTCCTTTTTCAATCAGTAAGTTTCACTCCAAGGAAACTGCACTCCATTGCTCGCTGACAGACCCCGAGTACGGACTTTTGACGATTGGTTAGTGACCATGTCTGCGCTCTATAGGTGAGGGTAGGAAGAACTAACTAACTGCTATTCGGCACAAAAAAATAGAATACAGGGTGTAAGGGACAGCCCTCCACAAACTGAAGAGGTGAATTCAGTATATCATACTAAGATGAACGGTACAAGAAATTATTTCAGGAATGTTATGAGAATCCAATAAATTTGAATTGTTTCATTTCCTTTTACGCAGTGTATCGTTACGGTTGCAAAACACACGTAGCGAACAGCGAGCGCGACGACGAGTTCTATGAACTCTGTAGCTAGGCAGGAACTGAACAGCTGATTTCACGCGTCGTTCGTTAGAGTATTTCAACATCCATCATTGGTTTTTTGCTTTTAGCCATATTATTTACATAAATGGAATGCTGCGTACGGGGAACGTAATTTTATTTAATAAAATTTAAAAAAAAAACAACATTTTCTGGAAAAAAAATCCAGTGGAATATGATTCAAAATAAGGAGCTGAATTCACCCTGTCAGTTTGTGGAGGGCTGTCCCTTACACCCTGTGTACTAAGCTGCAATTTAAGTTACCTAAACCGAAAACTACTTCTAACTTTATGGGATTTTCAGAATCGTGTCCTGTTTACTAGAAACATAAGAAAATAAACCATTGAGTAGTATTTAGAACAAGAAGAAAAACGGCTACTGTTTTTAATTTCTACCCAAATTATTTTACAAATTAACGGAATCGGAGCCGCCGCGCCCCGTCTAGACGAAGTTTTAAACACTGAAGTCTACTTATAACTTTAAAGTGTAAGTAGACATTTAGTGTAATATTTCATCAACTCAAAACTCAAACGATACAATTATGTATTAGAAAGCTAACTACCCTCACGCATACCCAAACTATCATAACAGCACCCAAATAATAAAATAAATAAATAATAAAAGCCGTTTATTCCATATCTCTATCAGTAGAAAGAATCGATACAAATCAGAGATCAGTTACAAATACAAATGTTGTTAGTAGGGTGTTAGTAATTCCCAAGTTAGCAGATATTATTATCCAAATCCATGTCGTCATGTAGAGGATAACTTTTCATATCCTCGTTGCATCTGCAATCCTGGTACCAATCACTGGGCAAGGGATAGCTGCTTTCGTGTAGAATCGTTTATAATATTTCTAAATTGACGAAATTGGAACAGTTTATTTTGTGAATAAAAAACCGGTTGTCTGTAAAGTCGGATTACTGACGATAGTTGAACGTGACAACGTCATAAGAAAATACTGATGGAGTGGTTGCATTTTTCAAAAGAAAATTTTAATTTTATTTGTTTGATAGATATTTTGTATGGATATAGAGAAGGAGGTAAATGGAAATCACAATTGAATTGATCAAGTTACATTTATTTGTACGCATAAATACAATCATGTCAATTTTTTTTTTTACAATGTCCTTAGTTTTTACAAGTATGAATGTGCGTTGAGCAATTGTTTTATGGAACGCCTCAGAGCGAGGTAACGCCCGTTTTTTCGCGCGTGCAGCCGGCTCCATCGAATTATAAGACGTTGTCACGTCAATAACTCCAAGAATGATTCAAATTGTTATGGAATCTTAGACTAACAGTCGAATTTATGAAGACGATTACTTCAACAAAATATTCCTTTGCATGTCCTCATTACTTCTGTAATCCTGGTACTGGCACTGCACATTGGATAGCTACAGTCACTGTTTCGTAAAGGATCATTTGGAAGGAGACTCTAGAAGGATTATCCCGGCGCAGTTCATTCATCTGACGAAGGTTTTTGAAGCTATGACGAAACGTTGCTATTTGTGCCTTAATTTGGCAAGCTTCTGAAATTGATTTGGACGTTTAGTCAGACGAATTAGCTATTGAGAGCAATTCGTTTTAGATTTGAAAGTGCTTCTGTTATGTTATTTTTTATTCTATGTGCTAGAAAAGTACCTTCGTACCTAAAACATTTATTTCTAAACTTAAGCACTGGAAAAAGTTGAGAGAGAAACAGAATATGTAATTTGACTAACTAACTAGATAAATGAAAAAGCTTGTCCAACCTGAAAAAAGTTACGTACTAAGCCTAAAAACGAAACACACGAAATGAATAAAAACAGCAGTAATTTGAGGCCTAATTCTTTTTCGCTCAGACCTTTTAACTCTCTAGTACTGTTTTACCTGTACCTAATGAGTTCTATGAAACGAGGTCAGTTTTCAAACTGAACGAAATGAGAGGCAGAACTAAGTCTTATCTGCTAAAGCTCCATTGAATTGAGTTTTCTCGGCGGCCATTGATAATTTTGAACGTAAAATGGAGTTATCAACTTTTACTTTTTAATGTGCGGACTGGGCTTATTAATTCGCTGGAGACTATGCTAATCATTAGTAGATAGATACGCTGAAACTTTTAAATGAGCGCTTATTTCTATGTTATCATACAGTAACCAAGGAATTTTAAGAATCGTTTCTGCATTGTAGTTCTGCTGAACGGACGAACGTGTAACATAAATTCAACGATTTTTGAACCGAAAGTACTCGTTCCCATATTATTTTTGTTTAAATTGTGACAGTCCTTTTTTTATTTTCGGATGGGAAATCATCAAATCCCTCTGGGCGGAGCGAAAGGGAGTGTCAGACTTCTACGGACTAAAACCTATTCATGTTCCTTCTTAGCCCTTTGTGTTCCAGGACCGCGTTATCTCTTTCGAACAGTCCCGCAGCCCTGGCAGGCACCAGCCCTTGCAGACCCCTAAATCGTTGCTGACATCTCTTTGAGGCGCGCGTGGAACACGAACGCGCCGTCGACACGGCCGGACGGCGAGCTAGCCCTCACTGGCGGCTGATACGTGAGGTTCTTACCCACTCACGTCTCGCCACCTCCTTCGCTAGCATTTTTTTTTTAATCGGTCCTTACGTTACTTTTAGTCTAAGCGTTCGCGCTAGACCTGCGAAAACATATTTTAGTCTGATAACTCGAATAATATACCTAACGGAGAATATACTTAATTTAACCAAAGAAAGCAGATTTAAACCACTAGAAACACCATTAAACTGTCCCACAAAACGAAGTACCTATCAACCAATTCTAAATAGTTCACCAAAAACTTTAAGTTCGCTCGCAAATAATCCAACTACGTTGGTAGTAGGTATTTTATAATGCTGCTACATTTTGACTGTTCAATTCTCAGCCGATCTCATTACAACTTTACACAGTTTGTTTAATTGGCTACCCACTACACGGAATTGAGCCACCTGAGCCAATTTAAATTGACCTCCCCCTCCTCTCCAACAACCTCTCACGAACGACGGATCGGGGGAAAACGTGAAAAATAAAAGAGCTCTCAATTAATTGGTTATTTAAATGCAACAGTGTCTGTATAGCTTTTGCAAGTGTAATTGTTGTTTTCAGTGGTTTTCAGCGCATGAAATTGTTGTATGGCCGCTGTGAGTAATGGCTTTACTGCCTTTGCTGCGGTTTGAGTTATATTAATATACAAAATGTGGAATTGGCACCAAATGTTAGTATTTGAACGTTATTTGACCGGGAATCAAATTAGAAATGTTGAGGTTTTGTGTTCCATTTAATCTAATGTGTTTTGTAATTGGCATTGTAATTAACTATTGAGTCAGTTAATTGAAACCCTGTTTCTATTTTCATGCCCTTTTTAGGGTTCCCGCTCGTACCCGAAGGGTAACCAGCAGGACCCTATTACTAAGTCACCGCTGACCGTCCCGTCCATCCGTCCGTCTCATAATCCGTAATAGGTAGTCAGTTGAAATTTTCACAGACTGTGTATTTCCTTTGCCGCTATAAATATAATTAAAAATAAAAGGGGCCGGTTTTTATTGTTTACTAGTGGTACTTATGAAGTCTCATGATTTTTTTAAATCATGTTTATAAGTAGTTAGAATAAACAATCTTATACAAGAATAATTATTTCATTTGATTCGTAATATAACCACGTATCAACGATGTACGACAGGATGTAAGGTAAAAATTAATAAAACAGCATTATTTTAATATAATCTGCGAGATTTTTTCCAAAACCTTCTTAATTAAAATATAATATTTGAAGGTATTTTTTAAATTCCTGCTTTGACAGACTCGTCGCCGAAATCTGATGTAATTTTGCGGAGCACCGCCCAGTCTGGCGTTTGTCCTGTTGCAAGCCGGTAGTAGGATGTACCTATATCAAATAATTGAACCACAGCTTACGGTGATGATGGCTTGCAGATGGAGGTTGTGTTTCCTTGGGATATGTATAGAGTTGTGAAAGTATTTTATAGAAAACAGATTTAGTGAAAATTATAGATTCGTTCTTACGCTGCATGCCCTAATACCTGCACACTTGACGATCTTATGACTGCATCAGCGAGCGGAATTTGCGTAGCTGAATTTTGGGCCAAACACATCTAATATAAATTTGCCATCGACACGCTACGAAGAAGAAGTGAGAATTTTTATTTGTTGTATAAATGGGCCCCGATTGTTCATAGGTTGTTTCCCGTCTCGTTGTCACCGATGTAGCTGTTTAAGTGACAAAGATTTAGGTCAACAAAATTTTAAATAAATAAAAAAACAAATAAAATTTGTTTAATTCAAGTATCAAGACTCATATACAAACAGAAAAATAAAAGGAAATAGACAGGATAACAAGCACAGACAAAAGCGAACACTCACAAGGTAACAATATGTCTACTGCAGCATTGCCGGATATAAGGGCAATCCAGTCTGCTGGCGATCATCAAATTCAAATTCAAATTCAAATTCATTTATTTGCGTAAATAAGGTACAGAAGGTTGGTAAAATGTACAGACTTGTCCTCTTATTCTGCCTTTAATTTCGGCGTACAAATATAAAATAAGTTCACATATTATTTTATTTTATTTAATCGCCAGGTACTAAATAGGTGCTGTCGTGCTTGCGACACGAAGACGAAGAAAGAGACCATCATCATTGCGTAGCAGATGATAAAGCTAAAAAGATACTACGCTGAAGGCAAATTATGACGAATTGTGAATAAATTGGGATAGGCTCAGCTGTGGGCCCGAATATCGCAAGACTGGAGCCCTGAAACAGCTAGACGGGGTCGCGGTAGACCGAAGAGAATATGGCGGGACGTCTTGGATGGCTTCCTCGCGAATTGGCGAGAAGAAGCACACCATCGTGGAAGGAATGGGGGGAGGCTTTTGCTCGGGAGTGGGACAATAAGGGCTAACAAAAAAAAAAAAAAGACCGAAGGATGATGGGTGGTCATTGATGAATTATTTAATTATTATTTTTAGTTATCAATAAAATGTTAAAAGCCTTTCTTATTCTATAGACCTAAATCAAAGCATAATTTCTGTAACAAGAATTCTTATTAAAATATGGCCCAGCTTTATAATTAACCACACAAAGGCTAAAGGGCTCAGAGCAGATATTTTAAGAAAACCAGGCCTTCTATTTTAAGAAAAAATTAACCTAAGTAATTTACGTCATCATCATCTGCCTAGCCTTTTCCCAACTATGTTAGGGTCGGCTTCCAGTCCAACCGGATGCAGCTGAATACCAGTATTTTACATGGAGTGACTGCCTATCTGACCTCCACAACCCAGTTAGTACTAGGTAATACGATACCCCTTGGTAAGACTGGTTGTCAGTCCTGTAACGACTGTCAAAGATCTACAAATGACAGCCGGGACCAACGGCTTAACGTGCTTTCAGAGGCACGGAGGAAACTCTGAACCAAAGTAATTTACCTACCTATACAAAATATACATAGGCTATTCACACAGATTCTTACTGAAATATTTTCTTAGCCGTTCCCTATTCATGAAAAAACATGTAATTAACCTTTTCAACCTCTCATTTATAATGGCGAACATATTTTCATTACCACCTTTCAATAACCATCAGAGCTGAATAGTTTCATAATTACCTAGTAATTAATAGTTAAAGGATTTTGCGCTGTCAGTACATTACCGTACATACTCATTGAAAGCTTCGAACGATATTTTAATGACACTGGTATTAATTACTGTTTCATCTGAAAAGTACATTTGTATTTATGATTTCGATTTCAATTTAAAAACTCGTATATTTGGATGAGTGTGAGGTTAATCTGTTAAATTATTTTTGGAAAACAATGTTTTAATTCGAATTGGATTTGTAAGGCTAACAAATAGCAAAATGAATGTCAATTAAATTAGTAAGAAAGCACCAACTCATTGATTTTTTTAGAAATATTGGGGCAGCAACGAAATACTGTTTTTTTTTGTTTCGCACTATCAATTCAATATACCCACGCTGACTGGAAAAAGCAATTGATCGAAAGAATTGGAGCGTTACGACGCGCGACGGTATAGAGTTCATTCATTTACTACCGTTATACTTGTATAACTTTATTGAGGGTTATTCTATCAAAAAAAGTTTTTATTCTTCTTCTTTCTCGTGTGGTTAGGTTAGGTTAGGCCAATTATGCATAAAAACTTCGACACAAGGTGCCTAACCTGGTGACGGAGTTACATGCCGTCGAGCAATATCACTCAAGGATGCTGCTTTCCTCACGATGTCTTCCTTCACCGATACAAGTGATAATTATACAATACGTGAACCCGAAAATCAGAGGCGTGTCTTGGGTTCGAACTGCTTAGATTTTATTTATAACTAGCGTTTGCCCGCGGCTTCGCCCGCGTGGATGTCGAATAAGATCCGATTACTTACCTTCATCCCCCTTTTTAACCCTTCGGGGGAAGAATTATCAAAAACGCTGAGACACGTATAAATTAATTTTCAATCGTCAGCCTAAACACAAAATTTGAAGATCCTAACTTCAAAACTGACGGACTTTCATAAAAACTTCCATCCCCTATTTCACCCCTTTAGGGGTGGTATTCTCAAAAATTCTTTCTTAGTGGATACTTACTCATCACAAAGAACACACCCTCAAAGTTTCACGTATCTAGGACCAGCGGTTTGGGCTGTATGTTGATATATCACCCAGTCAGTCAGTCAGTCAGTCATACAGTTTACTATTTTATATACATAGATAGATAGATGTTAAAAACCAATAATTGAAAATCACGTAATCATTTTTGTAAGTGTCAGTGTAAGTTTAGTTATAAACCGTGAAAGCTTAAAACAGAGTCTATGTTTGTTAACAACGGCGAATTGAATTGAGTGTAAAAGTCGTATTTATCACTCTGTAAATTCCCAACAGTGATTGCCCCAACTCGGGGCGTGACTATGGACGGGACACCACTCAACACATTAGGAAGCAACCCAGACGATGATGGAAAATATGTATTAAGCTGTGAGTAACAACATCCGTCGTTATTTATGTTATGTTTATTATACCAGTAAAATTTGGATTTACTGACTATATATACGATATTTTGGGTTTAAGTATGACAAAAAAAATTGTGGATAAAATGTTTTCAGAAGGATCATTTTCCTCGTAATAACATAACATCACGCCTGTAATCCCCGAAGGGTTAGGCAGAGGTGTACCTAATAGTACAACAACACATTTCGCCAGTTTTGTTTAATTCCTATGTAATAGAGGGCGGGCCTATTGCCATCAACCGGGCGCAAATCCAGACTCCGTAGCTGCTACTAAGAAATTCCTAAAATTCCGGGAATACCTGAAATACCCCGTAAAAGTGCCACGGTAAAATAAAGGTTATGTCTTGACTTGGAGACAGACCTCCGAAGATGCACGAGTGAGCTGTAAGATCTAGGCTGCGCTGTTAACTATATCTGAATGGTCTTTTGCCAACAATGTGAAGGTTGCTTTCACCAGTCTTACCAAGAGGTATCGTATTACGAAGTACTAACTGGGTTGTGGAGGACAGATAGGCAGTCGCTCCATGTAAAATACTGGTATTCAGCTGCATCCGGTTAGACTGGAAGCCGACCCCAACATAGTTGGGAAAAGGCTAGGCAGATGATGATGATATAAAGATTGCTTTCAAGTCCCACCGGGATACTTCTGTATTTTACATGAAGCGACTACCTATCTGTCCTTCACAATCAATTCAATGTTACCCGTGCGAAATAATTCATGTTTTTGAGACACAAAGGGAAAAACACTCGACGCACCTCGCAGATACTTATTTTCTATACCAATTCAGTACAACATCTTTTATAATAATAATACAGGAGGCAGCCTAACAGTCGGTAAATGTTCTCCAAGAAACGCTCAATATTACTAAATAGTTTGTGTTCAATGAGGATTTGATGCGTACACGACGAACTCTTTAGTGGTCACCCTGTAAAGTAAGTAACCTTCTATGTATGCCTTAGGGCTAGTTCAGACACGGCGGGAACCGCGCGATTTCAGGATCGCATGGAAATCGCACGAGTCTTATTTGTATGAGTTATTAAGTAATCTTTCAGACATAACCGCGCGGTTAATCAAGCCGCGACTAGCCCTAACGCATACATAGAATTTTACTATACAGAGTGACCACTAAAGAATTCGTCCAGAGACACCACAAACAAACTATATGTAACACTAAGTTCGCAACTTCTCGGTACTGGGAGCTGTAACTGACATGCTTCAGTTACGGATCGTAGAAGAGATGTACAATATTTAGATTTGTATCGAAAATTTAAATCGTTTTGGATCACAACTATGCAATACGATTCTAGGACCGTATCGAATGGCTTCGGTCCGGTTCTCTAAATATCGAATTGTATTGTACCATCCTGTAGGAAGTAGGATACTTGTCCTAGTATCGATACTACGAAGTCGTACTTAAATAGCATTTTAAAGTCGAGGCCCAAGGATTGTTTTGTACTCCTTTTTTTTTAAATTGACTGATCCTAAAATTTACAGCGTTGTAGTACGATAATTTTGTATCGATCCAAGCATAGTGTCGTATTTGTTAGTATCGATTCAAAATATCGGAGTATAGTATTTTTTTGTATCGATACTGAACTGAATAATATCGGCTCGTATCGTGCATCACTAGCTGTAACTGACATGCCTCACTTACGGACAAGTTGGTAACTTCGAGATCGATATGTTGTTTGCTTACCCACTGTTTGTTTTGGTCTAATAATGTGGTGCTGATGTAGGGAAATTGATATTGTTAGTCACTTGTGCGGAAAACACATATTCTTACGTCAGTTATAAGAATAAAAATAAGTGGCATTTTTCTCAACATGTTTTTTAATTGCTTAGTAAACAAAACATGTTACTCAAAATGCGTTTAGGACAGGTAAATGTAATGTCCATACTCGTACTATACCAGAATGTGAGAAACCCGAAGATTAATAGCGATTGTCAAGTCAACATTATTAGATGTCTCCACACAATCATGCGGATTGTTCGCGCATAGTTACTGAGTCGCGGTTTGAAAAGCAAAATTGACAGTGGACCTTCTAGGAAGAATTACTTTCCCCCATGAATAAAATGTAAAAAAATGTTATTTCGATATAATATTGGGCCAGTTTCCAAACATATACACAATACACATACATGTCATACAAAATAATCTATACAGTACTGTCAAATTATTGATGAATTGACTTATAAAACAGACTCATTTATCCATCGCGATTTATTGCAATCGGTGTGGTGTTATTGTGATAAAAGTGAATAACAATTTAGAAAAAAATGTTTCTTTGGGAAAGTTGTTTGTTATCATGAGCACAATCACGTGTTTAAGTATCGGTCACTAATTACCAGTCCCCTATATTTAGTATCTACTCAATTATTACTAGTTTTTAAAGCTGCAACGTAACCAGAATTAACAATTTATTATCTTACTGTTCGAACTAGGAAGACAGCGTGAGAGTATGCCATAACCGCTGACCATTACAGGTATGGCATGTAACACATACCGTTACACAGTAAAGCAGAAGAAAGTTAATCATGAACGCATGCATGATTGTTACTGAAAGTACCTTCGTTTCCACATGCGATGCCCAGCCGAGCGGCATAGAGCAGCGCAACTGAGAAAATAGTCCGATTGACCGATATGTATAATTAAATGTGAATACTTGGATGTGATAATGGGGATGTTTCCTGTGTAAATTGATTCTATTTAGTCCGTCAGTTAGATTATCGAAAAATATTGGATACGTATTTTTTGTTTTATCAAATCAATAAAAATTGACGAAGATAAAACGCATCAAAGATCATGGGTGGAGCCTGTGACGTCACTTTTCGGTAAAAAGTGTACTGAAGTATGACGTCACACGAGTTTTCGACGCACTGTATCGTCTTCATTTTTAGTTTTCGTGAAAAAAGAAAAAATACGTGTCCAATATTTTTTGGAAATCTATCTGACGGATTAATTAGATTTTTTCAGGAAACATCCCTATTAATCCGTATCCCTATTAATCAGAGTAATTTCGTGTTTCATGAGTATTTGTACGCTATCCATAATATTGATAAAATACAGTGATGTGTATGGCACTTTTCCAATCTCCGTGTTTATACAGTCTAACCACAGATCATTGAATACCAAAGCAAATATTTGTAAGAAGTAGCCATTTAGGTGACGGCCTTATTGGCGATCGAAAGCGCTCTGCTGAGCATGAGGTTTAGAGTTTGATTGCTATCTCAGGCAAAATGTTAGTGTGTCTTTCCATCCGGAATTTCTCAGAAGCAACTCAGAGTCTGGATTTGGAACCGGTAAATGGCAATAGGGTCGATTCCTATTACATGAGACTGAAACACAACTGGCGAAATGTGGTTTTACTATTACTAGATACAGCTTTGTCTAACCCTTCGATGATTACAGGCGTGGTATTTTACTCGGAGACTATGAAGTTCTAAGCTCAGAGGCCCCAGCACAAGAGCTCGCTGTAAACGTAACGTAAATACGGCG
This sequence comes from Noctua comes, assembly GCA_963082995.1. Lineage (NCBI taxonomy): Eukaryota > Metazoa > Arthropoda > Insecta > Lepidoptera > Noctuidae > Noctua > Noctua comes. The sequence goes on along the minus strand of OY720279.1, from coordinate 14,714,823 downwards.
ACTTTAAAATTAAGAATACTTGTTTTACATCTAATATTTTTTTTATAGTTTTAAGCATTTATTCTATCTATGGATGATACTGATTGTGCTTGTTGCAAATAATTTAACTAAAATGCTTTGGGATAATATCATCATCTGCCTAGCCTTTCCCCAACTATGTTAGGGTCGGCTTCCAGTCTAACCGGATGCAGCTGAATACCCGTATTTTACATGGAGCGACTGCCTATCTGACCTCCACAACCCAGTTAGTACTAGGCAATACGATACCCCGTGGTAAGACTGGTTGTCAGACTTTCGGGCCACTGACTACTTGTAACGACTGTCAAAGATCTACAAATGACAGCCGGGACCAACGGCTTAACGTGCTTTCCGAGGCACGGAGGAAACTCGGTATGTAATGGGTGGTCACCCATCTACAAACCAACCTAAGCAAGCACGGCTTAACCTAAAGATCAATCCGAGCGGCTGTTATTATTTAGCCACGAGCTCCTCATGCTATGGGATAGTATGGAATATTAAAAATCGATATAACTACATATTTACGTTACGTCACCGCGCGTTCGTTCTATGGTCTCAATTCTAGGAATTCTTTACTAAGTACTTAATCTCCAGTCCAATCTATCTATCGCAGTATTATCTACAAACGTGGCACAACAAGCAGATTATGAGATATCTCCAGTATTAATTAATCAGGTTTCAATAATATCACTCGTATCGAGAGTAATGGGCGGGCTGACAGCATCTCGTTAGCTTCTAGATTAGACTTCATATACAACCTAGGTGTAGATAGATTGTGTACAGTGTGGGCCTGATTAAATGGACAGGTTTGGGTTGGTATTGGATGTCCGAAGTTATTTATTTTCCACTAGCTTTTGCACGCAGCTTCGCTTGCGTTATGGTCGGAACTTATCCCACAAGAATGTTTTGAATATTGATAGACACTCGAGGATAATTTATCATCACATTAGTGTAAGAAGTTTGTCATTTTGTAAATTTTTGACAGTCGTAACAGGTAGTTATTACTCATAGAAACTATAAAATCACATATTTTTACTACCTTTGCTTCTTGGCTTCTTTTGTTTTATTTATTTTGTTTTTGTACTCTTTTCTATTAATTTAGTCTCAATATTGTATTAAATAAGGGAAGTAGCGATTCAACCCCAACACAAGCATTTTTAATAACTTATTGGGACTGTCTCAACTCATGCATAGCATGAGTATCAATTCCCGCATGCCCCACCAGTTGGCACACGGGTGGTGGAGTCAACGGGAACAATTGTTAATTATTTTTTCAATTCCCGCTGGCCCCACCAGTAGTTATGGCGCGGTGGGGCCAACGGGAACAATTATTAATTATTTTAATCCATTCCCGCATGCCCCACCACTTGGGACACGGGCGGTGGGGTCAACGGGAACAATTATTAATTATTTTAATCCATTCCCGCATGCCCCACTATTTGGGACACGTGTGGTGGGGCCAACGGGAATACACCTTACCAAGGGGTATCCTAATACCTAGTACTAACTGGGTTGTGGAGGTCAGATAGGCAGACACTCCATGTAAAAATACTGGTATATAGCTGCATCAGGTTAAACTGGAAGCCGACCCCAACACAGTTGGGAAAAAGCTTAGTAGATTATAAGGTAGGTATATCTAATAAATTACCTCCATTCATAGGTCGTAAATTATATTTGTTCAGTCAAGCAGGCGTAGTAAAAATAATGTAAAACCCTTGTTAAGGCTTGTCGTAACACAGTACCCGTGTTATTTTTAAAGCTAATGTTAATGTAAACAGCTAAGTTAGCAGCTCTTTAAAATATATGAAAGTCATAAAATTATTTGAAGGTTTAAGTTTTTTCTATTCATCATCATCATCATCTGCTTAGCCTTTTCCCAACTATATTGGGGTCGGCTTCTAGTCTAACCGGATGCAGCTGAATACCAGTATTTTACATGGAGCGACTGCCTATCTGACCTCCACAACCGTTTACAAGTTTTTTCTATTATTTAGTTTATATATTCGATAAAACTCAAACTCAAAGCATTTATTTCAATTAGACCATCAAAGGCACTTTTGAATGTCAAAAAAACAAAAAAAAGCGCGCTACAGTCATAGTCACAAGGATTAATAACTTGAGAAAGTACTGTAGTTGCACATTCCAAAGCTTAGATCTCTATGGAGAAGAATGGGCAAGAAACTCCATGGACACTCTTTTTAAATAAAAATACTGTTACAAAATCTTGGTTACATCATTCATATCGATATCGGAGTATTTCCGTTTTCACTCATAGCAGAATGTATTTACATAAACTAACGCCTTAATCATTTGGGGGTAGGCAGTAACCACAGAACGCCACCTGCTACGATCCTGACACACTCCTTTTGCCTCGTCCACGTTCATACATCTGGTCATACACGCACGCCGGCTGCGAGTACCAAGCACCTGATCTTTCTGAAGAAGCTCACCAGTTATCTCAGTGTAAATTCGATGTTTTTACCATGGACGATGTTTGTCATAATGATCCTGCCTACTGTTCACTATGAATAAGTAACTACCACAGCCAGGCCCTTTAGTAACACTTATACTTCGACCTTGCGCTAGCCTAGTGTAATACGGAGTTTCAATAGAATAAGAGTTCAATTTATACTAGTTTTGTTAGGTACCATTAATGTACAGCCATATCAAAAAGGCTTACGCACAAAAAAGAGAGATTTAGGCATGATATTATTGATTAGCTTATGCCCGAAGCTTCGCCCGCGTTGAGTTCGGTAATTGTCCCACGAGGTCGTAGTATCGGGATAAAAAGTACCTTATATATTAATTCAGGCTATAAACTATCTATATGCCAAATTTCATCCAAATCCGTTCAGTAATTTTTGCGTGAAAGAGTAACAAACATCCATCCATCCATCAATCCTCACAAACTTATTATAATAATAACTTTAATATTAGTAAAATTTTACTATTCGAGTACTTTCAACGCCACATGGCGTTCATCCACAGATAATTATAGCTATGCAAGCATTTTATGTTTTACGTGGGTTATATCGCAGCAAGCTAGTTTGTTTAAAACAACAACTTTACAACTCAAGAACTTAATTCTAGACATTTAAAGAACAAAAACGTAGTCTATTTTGTATAGTAACTAAATAGTGCTTATGACGTCATAGTAGGTATTAAAAAAATGGCAATTTTGGTTTTCATACGGATACTTGCGTTATCTAGTTATATCTGTGCATGTACCCTTTTCCTCGAAGGGCGAGAGATAAACCAACAAAAAGACACACCTATCAAAGTAATTCGAAAAAGTTTTGCAGAACGATTTCACAAAATAATATCGGAATTACGCTCAACATTTTTTCTGTAACCATTTTCTTGTTTTTGAAATTTGTAAAAACAAATCCAATTCCACGTTGGATGCTGGATTCAAATCAATAGCGTGTGGAAATTCAATTTGTAAGTCTTTCGTAGGCAGACGCGAACAGTTTTCAGTAGTTTATAGAATTTTAAAGGTAAAAATCTGAGGTAAAATGGCTGTGTCAGCTGTTTAGAGATCTTGAACGAGCTGCAGCTGTTGCAAGTATCGGGACTACTTTTTTATCCGACTACGGAAAAAGAAAAAGTAACTAATGAGTTCACCAAAGGTACGTATGTCTCCATTTTCGATCTTAGCCTGTAACATTTTTGATTTGAAGGGCAATTTTAAAATTCTGTCACTGTGTATGGTTATTTTGTATCAAATATTTTGTACCTCTATCTTCAGAATACTATAGTATACAGCGACAGCTGAATTTCAGACAGACTGTTGTTTCATGCTAATGATTCCGAAGAAAAAAATCAAATTGTTAATTTTGCATCAATTAAATGAAAAAAGACATCATCATCTGCCTAGCCTTTTCCCAACTATGTTGGGGTCGGTTTCCAGTCTAACCGGATGCAGCTGAATACCAGTATTTTACATGGAGCGACTGCCTATCTGCCCTCCACAACCCAGTACTGGGTAATACGATACCCCTTGGTAAGACTGGTTGTCAGACTTTTTGGGCCACTGACGAAAAAAGAAAAAAGATAGTCATACACTTAATATATTACAATAAATACTTACATTAAAACCAGCACACATTGACAATAACAAAGACACACAGTTATATTTATAAAGTCAAAATCATCTGCGATTACCAATATTCGTCCTTGTTGATGAAACTAAAAGGTTCACAAATGTGAATTTAAGTCGAACGGATAATTCATTTGCTCAGTGAAGCGAATTGGAAAATTTCGTGCTAACACATGCCACTGTATCGGAAATATTTAATGGAAACATTTGGTTTGCTTTTAATTAATGATGTAGTCATTGAATTATGTTCCATATGAGAATTTCAATGGTTTCATGAAAATGTATTAACTGCCAATTGTTAAATACTTAATTCACAGTCATGCCGGAGGAGTAAACGACGCGTGCAAATGTTCTTCCCTGTCAGACGGCTGGAGAATTATTTATTTATCAGAGAACATTTTCGAAAAATAGTGTTACAGCTAAATTAGACCGATTTTAGATTTACTATAGAAACGGGAATTTTCAATTATCAAGACATTTTGGAAATGTTCTCTGATAACTTTTTAGACTTATTTATCTTGCTTATGCGTATGAAGTTTCATTAAAATCGCTTCAGTCATTTCGAAAAAAAAAGGACTTGAAAGTCTGTATGAAATGACGTTAATCGTAAATGCTCATTTTGAGAACAGTGATGATATTTAAAGAAAACTGCCTGCTGACTTCGAACCTAAGACCTACGAAAATTATTCAACTGAGTCACCACTCACTGGTCTAACTAACCATGTTATTACAACCCTAGAATTGATTTACTTTCTTTGTTTTTATTAATTTACTCTGTGTTCCCCTGGATCATAGAAAACTACACAAAAATAACTCCATACTAAACAGCCATGTATAATGTTGAAAAGGAAGAATATTAACTTCCTACTTCTGATACCCCAACTCGTACATCACCCAAGTCTCATAATAATGCACTGGATGCAGCAGAACTTGTCGGCTCTAAACAAATTTGAACAAGTTTGACGACAAGGCGCAACGTCGCTACCGACAAACTTACTCGTATGCCATCATTATACATTTTTGCTGTACACTATATTGAGAAGTTTTACTTGGGAGTCGTGTACTCTTAACCGTGTGTTATATTTATATTTATTTTTGACGGCTCAGACCTCAAGTGCGTATGCGGCGTCTCCCCACAAACAATGGCCCACCTTCCATCTTGCCCCGCATGCCCTTTCACCTGCTCTCTTGATGATTTATTTACTGCATCAGTGTGCGGGGTACGCGTGGCTGAGTTTTGGGCTAAACATATTTAAACATTTTGCCATCGAAACGCTAAGAAGAAGAACCGTGTGTTGGCTGATTTCTGTACCTCGACGGACGTTGTTAGTAACTATTTTTAATACGCTTTTATTAGCTTCTCCTGTAACTATGTAAAAATCTTAGAAGTTAGATTTGACCCACTTCCCGATTTCCAACAATTGAGCTGAAATTTGCATACATGTTTAGCTTGGATGACAATGCATGGTTAGCTGAGTGAGGTCATTCTAAATCCAATATGGTGGACTCACTGGTGGACTAGTTATTATTTATGCATTCCCATGATATGGATTTCAAATGAAAGGGTTCACTAAGAAGAAAACAAGAAATAAAATGACGTCATTCTAAAGTGTGTTTTATTTCTTTATTACTCATTTAACAAAATGATGACAATGGTGAACCGATGACCTGTTGAAGGTTGCAGGGATCCGCTGGATGCGAGTCACACGGGACCGGTCAATGTGGCGACACTAGGGGGAGGCCTATGTCTAGCAGTGGACGTCTTTTGGCTAAAATGATGATGATGATGATGATAACAAAACGACGCCTTTTTCCCGAAAGAGGTGTACCTGGTACACCAACATATTGTCAGTTATGTTTTGCGGACTATTGCCGTTATTTCAGCCACTTTTAATGCATACTGCGGGCGGCTTCTAAGAAATTCTTGATGGAAAAACCCAAGAAAACTTCGCCGGACCTGGGAATCGAACCCAAGACCACAGTACGTGCAACCACTAAACCAACAAGGAAGTCATACTCACCCGTACTTACTCATGTCTTCATATCGACGCATATCTTCACATATATTGAAGAGTTTAATTGGTTTTCACAGCAATGCCATTTAGAATATCCTAAGTGACGTTAATCTCGTAGTACCATCATAGTCAAAAAAACAGTCGCTAACAAACACGCTTCGACTTAAACTTTCCCTCGTTTTGCAAAAAGGTTAGGGACGGCCTTGAAACAATTTCCTCGACCCACTCGGCTAAATGGTTGCTTATTTGGTTTACAAATGATTATTATACAATTGTCTCAACACCCAAACATCCGGGCGAGCCTCCAGAAAAAAAGGTAACTGCCATAAAATCTTCATATCATCAGCGAAGCAATACGAAATCCTAGGCCGAAATCCGCCAATAAATATAAGAATATCTATTATTGTAATGGCTAGCTCTTACAGTTTAGGAAGGGTCCACAGAAATCGATGTAAAACTCCGCGATGCGGCTTCTCAAGCCGTGGGTATTTACATAACTCGGGTACGAGGAAAGGTCACAAATGGTCCGGACCATTCATCATTCTAACGTCACTCAATTTTGTTAGCATTATATGTAAATAACGCTATATCCTTCTGAGAAACTAACGTTTACGTAACCTATATCAATTTGGTTACGCTTCGAATGAAATGGACATCTTTATGTAGAACCTTTTTGTGAGCCCACTACGGAAATAGACTTGGGAGTTTACGTTTGCAGCTCGCTTTCTGGAATGAAATTACAGTTCAGCGTATTTTTTATCCTTGGGGTCTTAAGGAAATGCTTAGAAATAGATATTGATAGCTCACATTTCATATATTTTGAATAGTTTGAAGGCGTGGAGAAAAGTAAAAGTTTTGCACATTGAAGCCTGCAAAAAATATGCTCTTAAGTTTTCTTCATGTGTGTTGAGGCCTGGATTTTTCTTCTTTTTCGAAAGTTACAATGGTCTACATATTTGTACTCAAGTCACTTCAGTAAAATCCTTGAGTTAAGCATGCTCCGATACACCTTTATAAATATAATACGGAAAGAATTACGGTTATATTATCGAAAGCATTGAACTTTTCCACGAATTTATTAATTTTGGAGGGATCGAGTTTAACATCCCGGAAAGTACTTGGGCTATTTAAAGATTAATAATGTATTATCGTCATATTATGCCCTTTTGAATTATGTTGGGGTCAGGTTTTTATATAATCGGTTGCAACTGAACACCAGTATTTCATATGGAGCGACTGTGCTATCTGCCGAGAGCTTACGCAAATTTAAGATTACTCATGTAAAAAATGATTCAATTTTAATCGAATACACTCATGATATGATTCGTCTTAGATTTGAGCATGTACGATTCCCCTCGGAAATATGATCATCCCGAACGAAAAGAACGAATGGAATGGTAGATACATCCGTATAATGTGTTACATTTCATTCAATTATGTCCGAGAAGATTTGGGCCTTTCGGAATTGAAAGATTATAGCTTCGATCCTTCGTTCGTGCTTATTGATACGTTAACATCAAATTCGTTCAAAAATATATTTCTTTGGATTCATGCTCGATTTCTAGTGTTTTCGACCCAGCCAGAGTTAATGTTTCATCTTTAAATCTACACAAGTATTAGCATAGTATTGGCAGGCCAAGTGCCAATCAAGATTCCTTTGCAAGATGTAGGTATACAAAGGAACACAATTAAGAAACTGATTCTATGGTAAACAAAGCATTTATTAATTGTCGAAAACATAAATAATAAATATCATCTAATTTTTGTGACTTTGTGGGTAAGCTGCAAGTCAAATTAAGAGTCAAGCCTTTTAAGCATTGTCCTTTCATCCTGTGTACTTACAATCAGGATATGTTCTGCATTTAGAAATGCTACTTTAAATCATCTGTTCTATATATTTTGACCGAGTAGGAATTGCACTCTGGTCTGTATGGAATATGAGGGTAAGGGGGGGCTAGAATCATTTACTGAATTCTTAGTACAAGTTTGTGTCACTATGTCTTTTGCACTGGAAATATTTAGTATATAAAGAAACCTGCATCCACAGCAATTATCACTACAGTCCAACACACACGTCATTTTCATAATACCATCCTTTGTTCACTGACACAGCAATATATTCTATGACGGCACCCCTAGTTTGAGTGACATAGTGCTCGTCCAGATAAAACGGTTTTACGCGGGAATAGAACTGCGCGTATGCACTGGTATCAAGCGGTAATCCTGCGCGATGCGGACTGGAATATTAAACCCATGGGTTGTAGTGTGTGCACGTTTGTTCTGAATATTCGCACGTCATCCGGCTGGATATTATGCGTTCCTGTTTTTTTGGGTCTTAGAAAATTTGTAATAGCTACCTTGCGATTCAATCTGGGACAGTTGTCGTCATAATTTCAGCTCGGATTCACCCACTGCTGGGAATATGCCTCGAATTTCTTCTGCCACACTTCCCAGTTCCGTGCGGAGGATCCCGCTGTTTCCTGCAATTTTGATGATAACATAAATCTAACTAGCTTGGACGGCCCTGGTTTCCTTAGCGAAACCTTGACCACCAATCTGTCAAAAATTTGCTCCATCGGCTATCTCCACATCTAGCCAGATGTCTGGTAAAGTATTTTCACGTACTTCTGCTACCACGAAGTCATTGTGCCACTTTCATTGTCAGCATCTTCCTGCCTTTGTGCCAATATATCTGGGATATCAAACGGTAATCCTTATGTCATGCAGACTGGAATATTAAACTCATTGGTTCTAGTGTGAGTAGGTACGTTTGTTTTGGTCATTCCCACGTCATCTGGCATGGAAATGTGCATTGCTATTTGTTTAGATCTTTGGAAATTAGCAGCAGCAGTAGAGGAAATTAGCAGCTGCTAGCTAGCTTGTTATTAAGTCTGCAGAAGTACTTTTAACTATTTCTGTTGCCAAGCAGCAATGTGTTCCGGTTTCATCATCATCATCTTGATCTTACTGTTACCGCTAGCCTCCACCATTCTATTGCTAGGCGATGTGGGCCACTGGTCGTTGGTTTTGTCCAGCCCATTCTGCCATTTGCTTCGAAGCCGGTCAGTTCTAGTTTTCTTCTCTACGATCTATTTTGCGGCACCGTCTCCAACCAGCAATAATAAGCATTTTTCATCTTTCAATTTTTATAATTTTCCACATTGAAACTCATTTTTTTTTTAAAAAGAACAAAATGTAAGCTATTTTATTCATTGCAAATTTTAATATAATGTTTACTGCATATTTGCAGTTTGCTCGTTTTGCATTACCCGCTTCATCTGTACACGGTCTTATTCAGAAGCCGCAGTGAGTGATCTAACCGCAATTTTGCAATGCAGCAGGAAATCTCTATTTTCTTCTACATATTTAACCGTAACTGTGCAGTATTGCATAGTATTAACTGTATTTGTTAGGTAGGATTCGCTTAAATCCTATGACCTAGTTTCTACTATTAGGCATTGTCTTAATGGCGTTTTAAAGGGTTACATTCGTATCTATGTAGTAATTTATAGTATTTACTTCATCGCTAGGATAGTCCCAAAATACTCTGGCCTTTCTATCTATTTTCTATTTAGGCGTTGCATCAATGGTGAATCGTGAGTGCAACTAGACTAGACAAACATAGTTTGCTGTGAAGCATTTTAAAAATTATATTTTGTCTTCTGAATAGACGCTATTCATCAATGTGAAGTAGGACCAGGTGGTGCTGATTACCTGAAAGTCGAACACAATGTAATATTAACTTCTTTCACGTTTTATCTTAAACATTGATAATCTTAGAGCTCTTCACTTTTAAGATTTTTTACAGCGAAATTGAACAGATTAAGATACAACTGCCAAAATTTGCTTTATTCCGTTAGAATAAAGGGTGTAACAAGACCCTTATCGAAGACAAAAGGTCCTTGTTCTCCCCGCCATTGCGATAATTTTTATGTTCTAGACCATACCTGGGAACCTTCTAGTTACGGAGATATTGGAGGTCAAAGTTCCAACTTTTTCACAAGTTTTTTTTTAAATACATATTTATAATGTAAGATTTTTACTTTTAACACCTCTACGACCCCCGTACGACTCAATCCATCAATCAGCACAATGCTTTGAGTGCGTTACATCGACTCCTATCGTAAAACTTGACCACAAAAAAGAAAAGTCGTTTCCCAGCAATAATTTTTGTGTAAAGTTAATTAGTTTGATGTACAGAATGCTTGGTTGACGGCTTCTGTTTACGCCCTGTATGAAGAAGAAATACCTTACCGTGGTAAACATATTCAAAGACACTACAGCATATCTGGAGGACGTTAAGCAACACGGTTTTTGGGATCTGAAATACAATAAAGAAAATTATTTCCACTTTCAACGTCGTTTCAGATATGGTGTCAACTTTGTCATCACAATAATAATATTTACAAGTTTTGCCATTGTATAATCAATGACTTAAAAAATATGGCAATTTAAAACATTATTAGTTTATATTTTAAGACTAGGTGAAGTCTTTGACAATCCTTACAGGTTGCCAGTGCCCAGAAAGTCTGACTAACAGTCTTACCAAGGTGTATCGTATTGCCCATTGTACTAACTGGGTTGTGGGGGTCAGATAGGCAGTCCTTCAATGTAAAATACTGGTATTTGGCTGCATCCAGTTAAACTGGAAGCCGACTCCAATATAGCTGGGAAAGGCTAGGCTAATATGACTGGGCGAAGTGCAATGGTACAAACGAGTAACCGGACTGTATATCGGCAAGCATAATGTGAGACGCGCTTCAGCTAAATGGACCGATACCTTGAAGACTGGTGTAGATTCGATGCCGAAAGCAGAGTAGAATTTGGCGCAACTTGAGAGAGACCCTAATCCAGCAATAGACTACCATAGGAGCTGATTGAAGTTGATTAGCGTGGGCCACCTTTCAGAACAATTTCTTTAAATTTCCTCGCATTTTTTTTTCTCTTTAATAAGTCAGTTTGGTCAAATTAGTTTTCCATTTCAATTTGTGTAAAACTCATCAACCTGAAAACTGAACGCTGAAGATATACAATTTTTAATTTGGGTCCATTTATATTTTATCATGTGATAATTGAATCATTTACAATAAATACACTCGTTGACACAAAACTAATCAAGTAAAATAATATTTTTATTAATAAATACTGTTTTATAATTGAATTTTCTGACCAAAAATGAAACCATTGCTCTTTACTACTTTTTGTTATAATTATATTATCACAACTTATAAAAGAATCAGTGATCTGGAAGTCGAAGCTTATTTATTTATTGCAAGGTAATTGGAAACATATTGTGAACTATGAAACAAAAATGTAGGTGAACATATTAAACGGGTTGCTCCTTCATATAAAACTATCTTTAGCCCGCGGCGTCGCTCGCGTTAATTTAGTATTATTTAATTAAGTAGAGTAAACTAACTAAATACATTATTAATTAAAAACTATTAAATAACCTAAAATAAATAAACTAACAATAAACTATAAAAGGGCATCAAAAAGCTCCTCCTCAACGCTGGCAGCTGGTAATGTGCCCAAGAGACTGGCGGCGTGGCCACGTTGTATGGCAACACTTAGCCTATGGCCAAAGTAAAAGCCAGTATTTAGTATTTGACAATTAAACTCAACACACTACTAAAGTTATGTAATTCCATTATGATTCGAAAGACACGTGGCGCCATCTATTATAATAGGAACGTTATTGTTTTTTTCCTCGAGAACAGTATTTTTTCGGGATGAAATGTACCCTATGTCCGTTTCTGTACACCTGACAACAAATATACAAAATTTCAGGATAATCGGTTCAGTGGTTCAGGCGTGAAAAGGTAACAAACAAACAAACGAACTTACTTTCGCATTTATAATATTAGTTAGGATTAGGACTAGCGAAATGTACAAGAACTGAAAATATATATTTTTAAAAGAATATTGAAGAACTGTACAAGGGCCATCGAGAAAATTACATTGTACCAGCCGGACAACGACGACGGAACCGTCAGCAAAAATGTATTACATAAACTGCCGAAAAACGAAACGATTTGAAAGCTGTTGTCACTTTGTCAAAAGCCATACACCATACCATAGCCATGTACTATTGTATTACGTATATTATATTGTATGCATGTAGTTTAGTTTATAACATTAATTAATTTAAGTAAGACGATGTAATGTTAATGCACTTAAGTATATCCTTTTCTGCAAATCTCGCAGTTTAAATTTGGTTTGCTGTAAGAAAATCCAATTCTGGGTTAAGCTCGCCATTGTACATGAGCTATATTATTGCATTTGTATCTACATTTGTTTTTTGTGTGCAATAAAGAATAAGAATAAGAATAAGCCATTAATTGTATCCAATATGAATAATAATTGCAAGGTTTTCACGCCTGTTATCCCGAAGGCAACCGCAGAGATGTACCTAATAGTACACCCACATTTCGCCAGTTATGTTGAAGTCCCATGTAATAGGGGGCGAGCCTATTGCCATCAAACGGGCACAAACTGCAGACTCCGTGGCTGCTTCTCAGAAATTCTTGATGGAAAAACTCAATAACGCTGCCCGACCTAGGAATTGAACCCGGGACTTCATGGTCAGCACTTACGACTACTAGAACAACACGTTATTATAGAAACAAGAAAATAATTTCTTACATTATTATGATAAGTAATATCGCCATTTTGTATTGTTTTCCACCTTCGTACCACAAGTTGTCATACGCCGTATCTCCAATATTGGAACTCTGAAAAGGTACCGTATCTTGAGTGTTATAGAAATCAAAATTCCTTTTTACCTCCCCTATTTTACGTCAAGGGAAAACGGCTAACTTCTGCTGTGTATTACTGCTATCTAGATTTTCATAGACAACACTATGACAAGAACAGAGTAAATAGAAAAAATGGCTCGTAATTCTCATTTTACTAGCACCTTTGCAATCTTTCAGAATGGAAAACAAAAAACGCTGCAATCAAGATGGTTGTAGTACTTGCAACCATTTAGGTACAAGGTGCTTGTCGGCGCAGTATGTGAGTCTTTCGGGAGTGATTTAAAGATTCGAATGACGTTATTGCGACGCAAGCTATTTCGAAAAAAATACAAAGATAAGGCTTTATCGGTGTCGCGAATTCGATCCCCAGACAAATTCAGATTGGAATATGCTATTCGCAATAGTGGATTTCAATGCCAAGACTTTCGTACTAGCTTTCCATTAAAACAGTTTTTCGAATCAGCGTGTTCGCGACAACGTCATTCGATATAGCGGTTTTCGACTTAACTACTTACCGTCTGTCATAGATCTACAATCAATTTAACACATACATTTACGAGAGGAATGTGTTTTCGAACTGCCGTACCACTCATAATTTTTTTCGAAATAGCCTGCGTCGCAATAACGTCATTCGAATCTTCATATCACTCCCGAGTCTTTCATATTTCTCTATTGCTCATCTTCCAGCAGACACCTCCTTTCCAACCATGTCATTCTTCACACAGTCCATTTATCGTTTCTTTAGTCTCCTCCTACTCTAATACTCTTATGGCGATTCATATTCATGCTTTAAACTTTCCTGACGAAACCTTGTACCATAAAGCATCATCATCATTTCAGCAGAAAGACATCCACTACTGGACAAAGGCCTCCCCCAAGTGTCGCCACATTGACCGGCCCCGTGCGACTCGCATCCAGCGAAACCCCGAAACCTTCACCAGGTCATCGGTTCACTCATCATCCACATCATCTTTTCTTTTTTTTTTAATTTGTTGCCCCACACTAGGAATTTCTCCTGTATCGTGGGTGATATTACAAACATTTAAAGTCACGTACACAAACAGCCCGGTACAAAAATTTGTACCGTGCGGGATCGAACCCGCGACACGCAGCGCAGCAATCAATCGCTCAGCCACTGCGCCAACCATGCCGTCAAAACACCATCCACACAATTAAGCATGTATTGTCCAATTTCCAAAATATTTTCAGTTATAAAAACTACAATATTTTTCCTTTTACCACGCTGCAACGGAAAACTAAACTTTATATACCTACCTCTTTTACATTGAAACCCAGCTTCAAAAGCGACCACTGTAAAGGACTCTAGTTAATTAATAACACTTTACTTAATAAGTATTAAAAGTTTTACCGCTCTTGTAAGTAGCTCTCCGTAGTAACACAAATACAAAACGGTCAACATGGAGCTGGCGATCCCTATGTAGCTGACCAACATGTAGCCAGGACCGCGGGCGAACTGGAACAATAAAGGCGGAATGCAGAAGACTTACTAAATGCAGTAATATCATAGGCATACATCAGTGGCGACATCTACACTGCCACACACGAACTACATTGACGTATCCTAGATCCTGCTGACATCGATGCGATCGCCATTTTACTCGTTCAATTAGCAAAGAGCTGTATAACAATTTTAGTGTTGGTGGAAACGTGTTGGGTTAGTAAACTATATCAGAGTTCGGCGAGTGATTGTCAGAAATCCTATAACATCCAGCGGCAGTAGCCCATCAGAAACAAAACCCGTCTGTTCGGAGGATTCGGAAAAGGGAGAACCCTTGTCATTAGAATATGAGGAGCTTTCCAACCTTTTTCTCATTCCACTAAAAATTAAAATACTTAAAACAAAATACTTAAGTACGATTTGGAATTTATGACTCCTATCTGATGAGCCAATTGATTAAGTAAGCAACAGGATACAAATACGTTCTTAAAATGAAGTTTTCTGTATCAGTTAGCAAGTAAGACAAATGATTTCCTAACTAGATTATTATAAAGGTAATTTTCTATAGACCGACCGCTTTAATGAGTCCTCCGTTTTACCCCATTAAAGGCAAATTAAGCGTTCACAAAGTCTTAACAATATCCCACAGGTTATTTGTTTTAAAATTACCATAATCCACTTAGGTATTTCGATAATAATTAAAACAATACGTGATCAACCTTCAGAATATGACATTTAAATTGATACTTTCGCGAGAACTCATTAAAGCGGTTGGTCTATAGAAGGTGGTATTACTTTGTGGAAATGTCTTTCCCTGAAATCTTTCTAAATTAATTAACAATAATTATTAAGGTGTGAATCTGCTGCCATTTTCTGTGTTGCGTCATATTTTACTGTAAAGATACCCAGCTTTTGTGGAGTTTGTTAAACATTTTTATTTGAGCTCAATTGTTTGAGTACGTTCTTTCACTGTTTTGAGAAAACGTTGAGCGTGGAGCACAAATTGAATACGATGTACTACACGAGTAAAGAACTTTTTAATAAAGTGCAGATTCTTCCAACGCCCTCATTTTTTTGCCGACTTTCGTCACGAATCGGGTAACCAATTCAACTTTTCTGTAATTTAAGCGGCTCTTTTTTAATAAAATTATTGTGGAATCCCAATTTACATACAAACGATTCGAATTACGTTGTCCGCGGTGGCCTGCGAAATTTCGGAATGTTTTCCGGTAGTTCATAATGGGAATATGAAATTGCCAAGATCGAAAAAGATGAAAGCAATCTGATCTCGATCAGAAAAAAAGATTAATGCTTATTAAGACCACCGAAATAGCTCAATGCTTGTGTTTCTTATTTTTATTTTTTTGGGTTGCTTGTTTCCCAGATTTTTCAACCAAGAGGATTTAAGAAGTCCGATTTATCTTTATCTTAACATAGTATTAAACAGAGTCGCTCCCGCTGTTTGTACGCTTAGATCTTTTAAACTACGCAACGGATTTTAATTCAGTTTTCAGCAATAGATAGATTGATTTTAGAGGTAGTTTTTATGTATATATTGCACCCGGGCAAATCCGGGGCAGGAAGCTAGTTTATTATAAATGTATGCACATGGCATCGCGCCTGTAATCCCTGATAAGAAGGAAGCTACCGAGAAATTCCTGATGGGAAATCCACTGTCACGCTGTCTGACTTCGAAACCTCAGGACCTCACTCTTAGTAGTAGCTCTTACGACCACTAGACCAGAGAAACAGTCATCGAGGATCATCAGGAGACATCAATCATCAAGGATTTATTTCTATAATAATTACAAAATACAATAACTCACCTGCCCCATGAAACTAAAAGCACACGTCGTGATCCCAACAAACAATAGATCTATGAATACCATTCCGTTGAAAACGTTATCCAGCTGGCGCGATAACCTGTCAACAAATAAAATACATGTTTTATTTATGTTCACCCCTATGTCGGCTTTGATGGCGAACAAGGGGTTAGACCGGGAAACAGTTTAGGTGGCAACAAAACATTTTTTTTTGGGACAGGTGTATTTTGATGAAATATGAGTTTGTGGAACAGCCCAGCCTAAACTTATTGTACATAGGTAAGCTTCCGAATAAGCCTCTCCGTTTTTAGAAGAATTTTAGGTACGTATATTAGAAATGCGGTGTCATCATTATGGGTGTTGTATACAGACAAAATTTTAATAACTACTCGACCTAAATACTTTCCACAGTTGATTATTAACAAACGTGACTGCTGAGCGTAAGGGTCTGGGTTCGATTCTCGGGTCGGGCAAAAAGTGTTACTGGGTGTTTTTTATTAGGAATTTCTCAGGAGCCCAAAGTTTGGAAGTTGATTGATACCTTCGTGCCTCGGAAATCACGTAAAGCCTTTGGTCCTACGCCTGATCTCTCCGATCATGTCGAATTGAGAGTGAGGGAAGAGGGAGTGCACCTGTGCCTGCGCACATATTTGTGCACTTAATGTCTCCTGCGCCGATGGTTCCACTGAGATTGGCCGCCGTGACCGAAAACGGTCAGGACTATTTTTATTTGTGACTAGCACTTCGCCCGCGACTTCGTCCGAAAAAATTGTGATAGCTCGTAATATGCATGATATAAATATGACTTATAGCCTGTAGCACCCACGAATAATGTAGCTTTATGCCAGTGAAAGATTTTTTAGAATTGGATCACTAATTCCGGGAATTACCTCCTACATACAAGCTTACAAAGAAATTTTACCTCTTTATAATATTAGTATTAATAGGTTACAATATTGGTCCCATGGAAAAAGTTGTTCAGACTGATGGTATGTACCATATCCATAATTGTAACCACACATCTCTGATTCATATTGTGGGCTAGTTAGAAAACATAGCTAAGTTAGTAAAAGCTGCTATTAACTTCAGCACCTAACTACTCGACCCAAGTAATCAAAAAAGTAATGACTCAAAAAGAAGAACACAAGCCACATTGCAAGCACAAGCCAGGATTTTGAACATCAAACCAGAACACTGAAGTGGGTCCATAAACATCCAAGCCACGACCAAATTCCTGTGTTCCATGAAAAGAACCAAAAGAGGGGCAAATTTTTCTCACACACCATAAAATACGAAAAAGTAGGACCACTAATATTACATAGACCATTGGTCTCACGGGGTGAGGGCATCGTTATAGCGGAAAAACTTTCGATAATGTTGGCAGAGGACCAGAAAAAGTGGCAGCCATAATAGAGATTGATTAGATAGGTTTGACTGAAGTTGAAGTTGTCACGAAAACTTCCTTGTGGTCCAGAACTGAAGACACGGCTACTTATATATTCGAAGTTAGGGAAACAATCATTGAACAATAAGTACAGAAACAAGTTTTCTTCTAAGAACTTGGTGGTAAAGAAAAAGGCAGCATTATTGATTAGTTGAGGTACTAGGTATTTACTTCATTTCTTGAATAATTCCTTTCTAACTAATACTCAAATGAACCTATGACGCTTTATGATGAAGATTTTAATTAATAATATTGCAACACCAACATTAAAATGTAAATTATTATGTGAACTGTGGCAACACTCTTCCCTTCCATCTTCGACACTGGTCCAATACAGACGTGAATTTTACTTGCCCGCCGTTTTATTTTATCTTCCTCGGCACCAACGGCTCCTCCTCCACCAGCACCTCATCAGCACCTACCACCTCAATACTACAAAGCTACACACTTTATCACTGTGTTAATTAAGGTAATGTTATTTATGTTAATGTTTTTCTTTGTGTTTCTGTTATTTAAAACAAAAGATATTGAAAGATGAACGCAGCAACTTTGTCTGCCGAGTTTTTGAAACATGCAAACACACTTGCGAGCAAAAAAATCGACCCACCCCTTTATTTTCTATTTGAGAGACGATATCTCAAAAAAAAATAATAAAAAAAAAATAATAATAATTAATAACAATAAAAAATAAAAAAATATTAATTGATTTTATTTACACATACCCTGTACTTTGATAAAAGCATTATTTTTGACAAGATCGACTCGATTCTTCAGATACCATCATCAGCCACTATTGCTAACGTAAACTGCGTGACTTTTTTTTGCCAGTGAAGTTGACAAAATTTTTCTTTTGTTCATTTATTGATCATTTAACGTGACTTTAAACGTTATTTCTTTGTGTGGAAATGTATACCACTGCAGCTGAAGCCGCACAAGTTGTGGCTCTGATCCAACTTCCCCCGTTGATTTAGACACAGGATCTATCACCACAACTTATACTTATGAAGTCTTCATTATTCGAAGAACTATTTATGATAACATGCTTTTGGCATGATAATAATAATATGTAGTTTTTAACCTTGAATTATTATGGATCAACAACGTTTTTATGTAAACAACTTACCTCAACAGTTTCTGATGTCTTTCTACAAATGCTTCAATAGTGGGTCCTTCATCATCATCAGAATCATCATCATTTATTCTTCTTCCATTCAGTTTCGGCTTCACCTGTGCTAGGTCATGTCTTAGCATCAGAAACTCTATTCCCAATAGTGCGCAAGATGTTGTCATGATCAATGATGCTCCCATGTACATGCCCACCAGGAGGGTCACTAAAAAATGGAATAATAGAATAAGGATATTTTTTTTTTTTTTTTTTTTATAGAATGATAATATAATTTATTATAACTAAATAATATTTACATTATATACAGACTACAAATAGAACTAACCTAATGAAAAAAAAAATTCAAAAAAAAAAATAAAAAAATTAAAAATTATTACAAAAGTGTACATTTAGGCGCATTAATGTTTTCTCAAAAAAATAAAGATGTAGGATAAAAGTAAAAAAAACATACTGAGAATAAAGTAAGAAAATCAGGGGATGGAATGCATAACGGGTTGAGAATGACTACAGCCAGGGTCACAGTTTCAGCATAAAGTCCATTCCTCCGACTTCCTACTAATATTATAAATGCGAAAGTTTCTGAGGATGTATGGATGTCTGTATGTTTGTTACTCTTTCACGCCAAAACTTCTGACCGGATTTGGATGAAATTTGGCACACAAATGGTTTATAACCTGTATTAACACGTAGGATACTTTTCTCCCGGTAGTACGATCCCGTGGGATAATTACCGAAGTCCACGCGGATGAAGCCGTGGGCCTAGGCCGTGGATAGTATATTATAAATGCTTAAGCGCAGGCCTCACCGCCAGCTGGCGGGCGGGCGAGCGACGCGAACGACGCGTCGTTTCACCTCTTTTCACTCTTTGGTTCGCACCGCGAACTATCGAAAGACACGAACAAAGTATGCAAATGGGCGTCATTCGCGTCGCTCGCCCGCCCGCTAGCTGGCGGTGTGACCTACGCTTTATAAAAAACATAACTTTTGAGGTGTAAAAGAAAAAAAAATGAGTCAATCTTCAATCTCAATATCAATCAATCTTCAATCTTAATATACAATGTAAAATATCACATCCCAAAACACAGTGTCTTGGCATAACTTCTTCCAAATAGTTTAGGAAAGCAATATGCAATATTTCATAAAACTAACCTTGATTAACAAGCAACTTACTAGAATACAGCTGGAAAATATATACTAGGACATAAATCGTCCAGTTCTTAGTTGAGTTGAATGGGTAGCTCGAAGCGAAAGGCAGAAGTAGCCCGCAGTCCTGTTTTAATATAAATCTTCGGAACAAAGTTTCAAATAACGGTGATAGCAAGTATTGGAACGAGCCGATCACGGAAACCCAGAAGCTGGCTGGAAATATACTTTCATGTGAAATTGTTTGGGTTTTGAGGTCAAACAGGTATTTTTTAAACTAAAAAAAAAAAAAAATCTTAAGTAACACAAAAAAAAATATAGACCGACCGCTTTAATGAGTCCTCCGCCTTGCCCCATCAAAGGCTTTTTAAGCGTCCACAAAGTCTTAACAATATCCCACAGGTTATTTGCTTTAAAATAACCATAATCCAAATAGGTATTACGATACTAATTGAACTAATACGTGATCAACCTTCAGAATAGGAGCAAAGGGCGCTAACCACTTTGTTTTCTTTCCTTGTTTCTCCCTCTTCCCCTAGTTACCTTGCTCCCCACTTTCAATACATCTGTGCCAATCATAATAGGCAGACGCCTATTATGATTGGCACAGATGCGCAGACGCGCTCATCGCAAAACCGAATTCTTCAATGTCCCTCTCACCGCACCGACTTCATTCACCGATCATTCTTCGTTCAATCTATTTCTCTGTGGAATGCGCTTCCCCAGGAAATCAGGATGGCAACCAATCGCTTATCGTTTAAATTTAAAGTTCGCGAGTACATACAGAAAAAGCTGGCAGTTTCGTCACAACGTTAATGTTTTCTTCATTGTTTGTATTTTTATTTCATTAAATCCGTGTAAATTTCTATTCACTTATATTTATATTGATATATATGTATAGTATTTTGATATATAGTTATAGTATTTTATATATCCTTGTAGTTTATCTTAGTGTTAAATTATTTTTTTTGCAAATTTATGCACCTACCACTGTCTGTCTCTGCATCACCCAAAGGTTGACTGGTAGAAAATGCCTATGGCATTAAGTCCGCCCGTGCACTTTGTGCTTGAAGTGTTAATAAATAAATAAATAAATAAATATTCCATTTAAATTGATACCTTCGCGAGGACTCATTAAAGCGGTCGGTCTATAACATAAATCACATTATGGCTGCAATTCCAGAGGCTGAATTGCCGAATTGGGAATCGAATTAGTCACCTCATGTTCAACAGTAGTGCTTGCGACAACTGAACTAACGATGAAGCCAAAATATTTATTACAAGAAAATATAAAGAGAATTCTACAGTACCTTAAATACTTCAACTTGACAACAAGTAATTAACAAAGAACTTAACTAGACCTTAAGAAATTCAAACAAGTTAATCAACAAAATACCATTTTTTTAAGTATTAAACCGTGTCTAGTGAAAAGTGAGTAGGTATCAGCTTTACCTTTGACCAAAGCATTAATTTGATTAATATTTATTTAGAAAACAGAAGGTTCCAGATTTTTCTAAGCCGTATAAAAACATTTGTAATTTTCTGCAGCAACTGTTAATTGCATTGATATATACATAAATAGATAAACTCACAGCGTCCTAAAGACTGTTGTCAATGAAATTTATTGTCAAACAAATCTCAATTCAATTTATTTGATTGAGTTTTGTTACTATAGTTAAACTAATCTTAATAAGAGTATTTTGTTTTTACGTAAATTTGAGATTACAGATTTCATAGTTACAGACGTTATCATGTAAGAGCGTTAACGTCTTACGGCATTTCATACAAACTTGCAAGTGTTTTTTTTTCGAAATGACTGAACCGATTTTAATGAAACTTCGTACGCATAAGCAGGATACATAAGTCTAAAAATTTGACAGATAACATTTTCGAAAACTAAAAGCCGGCCTTAAACTTGCATTTAAAAACAGTGGTATGGCGAAAATATTCTACAAAAATTTTAAAATTTTCTTTGTGCGAAAAGTACATACAAAGAAAAAGCCAATGACCAAAATGTATGGAGCCAGTTTTTCACTTTACCCTCACGAAATTTGGTTTGGTATGTTTTTGCTACAGTTAGCCTTTTTGTCTACGATACTGCTCAAAAGTGATCAGTCACAATCTCAAATCACCAATGTCAGTACTAGTGATCTGATTTTCTGGCTACTCACTGGTGATTTATATTTGTAGCAGTTACTTTTGACAAACATCATGGCCTAAGGCGTTAAGCAAACGATGGAATATTTGTCCGCCGAGCGGAAATAAATCCTGTCCATTGATTGTCGTTTCATCCATTGGTTGACGTCTATTTGCTGTTGCCAATTTTCCTCGTCTGTCCGATGGACAAATAGTCCATCACCTAATAAAAGTTTCACCTCTATTAATAAAGTTGATTCGCCAAAGCATCGCATCCTTCTCTTGTTTCTGACATGGGGTAAACTTCACCCTCCAAAGAGTACCAAGTTCCTTTATAAACGCAGATACTTGCCTTGTGTTTGGTATCAATACTATGGATTTCAAGACGGCTAAAAATAATAATAAATTAGTACATTAAACATATTCACCGAAAAAATAAACGACTGAAAAACACCGGTGTACGTGCGCTGGAACGTGAGACGCACGTTCCAGCGCACTTACACCGGTTTTTTTTTGTACTTTCTTTACACAACGAACTCAGAGACGACACATAAAAAAATAAATCGTAAACTGGTTCACAATTTTTGACCGACAGCGATCCAAATAAACGTGTCTTTTAAAGTTAGTTTGACGATGACGGGACAGACTTGTATGAGAGACACACTGAACCGAGAAGTATGGTAGAAGAAAGTGAAGGCCTATACCCAACAATGGGCGATTTCGGGATGAAATGGTGATAATGATAATTTTAAGAAAGATAATATCATTTTTTAGGTAACGTTTCTGAGAGCGGCGGGTTAAAAAATCAAAGACAAACATGTCTGTGTTTGAAATCCTGTCGTACACGTGGTGGATAAAGTAAAAAAACATAAAAACGAAAAAGAGTTTCCCGATAAAAAAAACACATCATCATCTGCCTAGCCTTTTCCCAACAATATTGGGGTCGGCTGCCAGTCTAACCGGATGCAGCTGAATACCAGTATTTTACATGGAGCGACTGCCTATCTGACCTCCACAACCCAGTTAGTACTGGGTAATACGATACCCCTTGGTAAGACTGGTTGTCAGACTTTTTGGGCCATTGACTGAAAAAAAAAAAAAAAAAAAAAAAAAAATGCCATACCGTGGATAGTAACCAAAATAGAAGGTATCAAGTAAGCGAATTGTGTCATCTCTTCCTCTGTCAACAGCTCGGGCATGTGAAACGCCAGCCCAAAGACATGGATAAAAACAGTAACGCTTATGTAGGAGAACTGCCAGTACTTCTTGAGGCATGGTTTGTTGTCTTCTAGATACCTGTCAGTGTAAAAAAACTCGTAATTTAAATATCACGTCTGTAATTCGAGAAGGGTTAGGCAGAGGTGTATCTAATAGTACACCCAGCCAGTTATGTTTAAGTCCTATGTAATAGGGGGCGAGCCTATTGCCATTAACCGGGCAAAAA
Source organism: Noctua comes (assembly GCA_963082995.1). Taxonomy (NCBI): domain Eukaryota; kingdom Metazoa; phylum Arthropoda; class Insecta; order Lepidoptera; family Noctuidae; genus Noctua; species Noctua comes. The sequence goes on along the minus strand of OY720279.1, from coordinate 14,691,358 downwards.
TCCAGACTTCGTGGATGCTACTTAGAGATTCCTAATGAAAAAACCCAAAAACACCAACCTGGGAATCGATCCCAGGTAACCAGAAAAAAGTGCTGTTAGTAGGCTGAGCGTTATCTACCTGTTAACCAACAAACAAGACATTCATGAATCTAATAAGTAAAAATACTGTCCAAACAATAAAGGGTGTAAATAGACCCTTAACATAACCGAAAGGCACTTATTCTCCCGGTCTTTGCGATCATTTTTTTGTTCTAGACCATACCTGGGAGCCACGGAGTTACGGAGAAATTGGGGATCAAAGTTCCAACTTTTTCACTAGTTTTTTTTTAAATACATGTTTTTAATTTAAGATTTTTACTTTACACACCTCCACGACCCCCGTACTATTCAATCCATACATCAGCACAATTGAGTGCTTTCCATCGAGTCCTACCTTAAAACGTGATTTTTTACCCCAAAAAAAAGTCGATTCCCAGCAATAATTTTTGCGTAAAGTTACTTAGTTTGATGTACAGAATGCTTGGTTGAAACGGCTGCCGAAAATTATACTTGTAAGTATTTTTTTCATACCGTACTATTATTGATTGGTTCAGAATAAGAAAGACTTCGTAACAAAGGCCTCAGAAGATCTAATTTCAAAGGTATTAAATTTTTGTCTTAGTAAACCTTTTTTTTTCGAGAAAGCGAAAGAAAATTATATTATAATACTTTTGTAATTTCAGCAGATGCGACTCAATCATTATTTTTGTCTTCCTTGCCGATTTTGATTAAATCTGGACGTAGACCTCGGGATGGTCAACTAAAAGTCATTAGTAATACCAACTTGAACAGCAAAAATTGCAAATACTGCTTCAAATGTAGGTGTTTTACTGTACTGAAAAAAGGTTTGGGGACTCCATTTCTATACATGAAATAAACGACTTTTTCTTCATATTACAGTCTCATACCAGTCTTCCTTCACATATAAAGACCACTTCTCATAGGTTTAATCCCGTCTACCGGTGACCGGTGGGCGGTCTGTCCCCACTGGTGGCAGTTGCAACTACTGCTATTTGTTGGATCTACCACCACTAGTGGTGGCTGCTTCTGTTCAGTCGCAAGGTGGGGGGTATGAAAATTAATTAGCAAGCTTGCTCTGCTGGTGCTGGATTTCCAGACTCTTTTCAAACTCGTTTTCCTCACGATATTTTCCTACACCGATTCCAACTTTGACATGACGTCATTTTAAATTAAACACTTTTGGTCAAAATACAGACCTGACATTAAAAATCTTCAACATCTTAAAACTGGTTTGTAACGCTTTCGCGAAATCTTCGGGGAAGTTCGTGAAAGCTTCCATCTATACATATAAAATTCAAAGTCCTGACTGACTGACTGACTGACTGACTGACTGACTTATATATCAACGCACAGCCCAAACCACAGGTCCTAGAGACATGAAATTTAGACAGTGTACTCTTTGTAAAGAGTAGATATCCACTAAGAAAGGGTTTTTCGAAATTCCACCCCTAAGAGGGTGAAATGGGGTGTTGAATTTTCTATGAAACTTTTTATTCTCTGAGTCGATTGACTTGAAAATGTGTCTACATATACTTCAGTTAAAATGATGAGATACGTGTATCACAGTTTTTCCAAAATCATTCCCCAATTTAAAATTCAATGTCCTGACTGGCTGACTGATACATCAACGCACAGCCCAAACCGCTGGTCCTAGAGACATGAAATTTGGAGAATGTACTGTTTGTGGAGAGTAGGTATCCACTAAGAAAGTGTTTTTCGAAATTCCACCCCTAAGAGGGTGAAATGGGGCGTTGAATTTTCTGTGAAACTCTCTCGAAGTCGATTGACTTGAAAATGTATCTACATATACTTCAGTTAAAATGATGAGATACATGTAGGTATCAGTTTTTCCAAATCATCCCCCAATTTAAAATTCCATGCCCTGACTGGCTGACTGATATACCAACGCACAGCCCAAACCGCGGGTCCCAGAGACATGAAAATTGGAGGGTGTATTCTTTGTGAAGAGTAAGTATAATTTTTTCGAAATTCCTACCTGTTTGAGGGTGAAATGGGGTGTTGAATTTTCTGTGAAACTTTTTATTCTCGGGGTGATCGACTTGAAAATTTGTGTACATACTCTTCAGATAAAATCCAGTAAATCCGATGTCCAATCTCAAACCAAGGTATCAATATTTCACGTATCTAATTTAATTGATATAACTTTAAACTAATATTTGCAAGTTATAAGCAAGAACATGTAAATCCATGTAAGTATGTATTTTAAATGTAGATTACTTATTATCCCAGAAGTAAGATCCCGTGGGCTATTCCCTAACTCCACGCGGGCGAAGCCGCGGGCATAAGCTAGTCTTCTATAAGGTTATAGTTGATCGAGTGCTGTTGTGAAAATGATGTATTTTTCCCCAGACAATCCATGTTTGCTTTCAAATCAAATTGTTGGATAGCTTTTGATGATTTGTGTTATTATTTTTAGAGTTCCTTGAGAAAATATTTCTTTGTAAACCTATATGATTTAATCATTATATTTCTGTTGAATACTAAAAAGATTGAAATGGAGAAACAACATTTACTATAAATTACTATGTCAACAAGGTACGAGTTACCCTATACTAACTGGGTTGTGGAGGTCAGATAAGCAGTCGCTCCATGTAAAATACTGGTATTCAGCTGCATCCGGTTAGACTGGAAGCCGACCTCAACACATTTGGGAAAAACCTAGGCTGTTGATGATGCTCGTACAGTCACCAAACTAAAACATGTAAATCATTTTAGAAAATAATCAATGTCACAATATGAAGGGTCATTAGTTAAAATTCATCATCTGCCTAGCCTTTTCCCAACTATGTTATGGTCGGCTTCCAGTCTTACCGGAAGCAGATGAATACCAGTATTTTACATGGAGCGACTGCCTCTGATGAGGATCTGACCTCCACAACCCAGTTAGTACTGGGTAATACGATACCCCTTGGTAAGACTGGTTGTCAGACTTTTTGGGCCACTGTCTACCTAACGACTGTCAAAGATCTACCAATGACATCCGGGACCAATGGCTTAACGTGCTTTCCGAGGCACGGAGGAAACTCGGTATGTAATGAGTCGTCACCCATCCACAGACCAACCTAGGCAAGCACGGCTTAATCTAAAGATCGACCCGAGCGGCCGTTATTATTTAGTCACGAGCTATGGATCAAAATAGACCGGGCATATAGACAAGTTTATGTAACCCAAAGAAAAAACTAATACATGCATTTAATTCATTTAAGACGAAAGAAAATGCACTTTAATCTACATCGCGGAACCATGAACAAATTTTAATGACTCAGTCTCATACACATTCGCTTATAATGTTGTCGTGGAAAAATTTGCACCATATAATTTCCTTGCCCCCCAGCGGGTGAACATTACTTTCTATTACCTTCGTGTCTTGGCCATATTATTTCTGCTGGACGTGTAATCTGCGAAATTACGTATAAACACTAGACTATGAAGGTGAAATGTTCAGTTATTTTGTTGTGTGTTTTTTTCTTTGCACTACACTGTAATCAAAGTAAACGGCGATTTTGTAATTATTGCTTGCGTATGTTTTAGCAAATTATTTAAGGGTGAATCAGTGATTTGTTTTTTCTTCGTTTTCGTATATGTAATACATGACATATTTTAATAATGATTTTTTATTCCGGTTATAAAGGGTGTAAGAAGGCCCTTGACGAAGCCGAAAGGCACTTGTTCTCCTCGTCATTGCGATCATTTTTTTTTGTTTTGGTCCATACCTAGGAACTTCTCTAGTTACGGAGATATTTGAGGTCAAAGTTCCAATTTTTTCACAAGTATTTTTTTAGATACTAGTTTTTAATGTTATATTTTGACTTTAATTACAGTATTTTATTAAATATAACATTTTAAATCTGCCTTCCTTATTTATTTATGAAATAGCTAATTTTATACAAACTAATCCTAATCTATTTAAGAAACTATCAGACGTTTCTATTCGTAATCGACGGGATAATAACAAATTATGCGTACCAAGATCAACCACGGCATTGATGCGTAAAAGTATTTTTTTGTTTAGCACCAATCATTTATAATAAAATCCCAAAACCTATTAGACAAATGCCTACTGCTCTGTTTAAAATACATTTAAAAAATATCTCATAGCTAAATGCTATTATTCCATAGCGAATTTTTTAAATGCCCGCAATTAATTAAATGATTCCTGTAACTACGATATTTTCACAATTTGACCCCCAAATCTGTAAATCAATACTTTCTATTTTTAATAAGCATTAGGATTGGCTATTCAAATTTCATAGTTTGCTGTGTAGACTCAAATTTTAATTTTTTTGGTTTATTCTAAGCCAAAAATATGTTGTTTTTGTACGCCATAAATGGCAAAACATGTAGATCTAAACGTTATTTTTAAGACCTTGCACATATTATTTGATGTATACTCATGTTTTACAATAAAAATATAAATATATATATTCTAATGACCTGTTTACTATTCAAAGCATTCATCAGCACAATGAGTTGAGACCTTTAAATTGAGTTTTACCGTAAAACGTGATATTTCACCCCAAAAAAAAAGTCATATCCCAGCAATAATTTTTACATTGGGTTACATACTTTGATGTACAGAATGCTTGGTTGACGGCTTCGTGAAGGGTCCATTTACACCCTGTGAATACCGTAAAAATCATGAGTGTCATCATCTCATCAGTGTCTTGTTTATACATTTTTAGAGGCAGCTTTTAGCGTAGTTAGCTTTCTTGTTGTTTAGTTATCTGTTATTCCCATATGAAGCAGAATCTGCTACAGCACAGGAGTCCATCAAATATTAGGCCCAAAAAATATTCATCATCATCATCATATCAGCTCGGGTTCACCCACTGCTGGGTATTATAGGCCTCCTCTTTTGTCTGCCACACTTCCCGGCTCAGAGCGTTCCTTATCCAGGTGTTTCCCACGACTTTGACGATATCGTCAACCCAACGACCTTTAGGACGGCCTTGATTTCTTTGGCCAAACCTTGGCCTCCACCAAAAAATATTACTTTCAAATAAAAAAAAACAACATATTTTTTCACTCCTTTAATAAAATTCAGCTTCAAACCAGTTTATTTCCAATAGCTATGAACGAAGAGCTCCGAACATAACAAACGGCAACAATGTATTTACAATACAAAATGTATGATTCCAGATCAGTCGTTGTTGAAATATTGTGGAGAATCCGCCATTGGCACTGGCAAATGCTCACTTTGAAGCATACCGGGACTTTTGTAGTTACGTTTCGATTTTGTTTCGACAATTGAACATCAGTTACCAAAATATTTCGGCTGTTATGTTTTAAAAAGCTTTAAGGAGAGAGAGAAGAATACCAGAGAAAATATGAACAAAAAGAAAGAAATAATAATAATAAGCCCTAACCACCGGTAGCTTAGACCCGGCTCCCGACACCGGCGGACCACTATTTTTTTATATTTTTAAATATTTTTTTAAGAAATATTTAAAAATGTGTAAATAAATGAATAAAGGCTGTAATAATAATCGTTAGGAATTATAAGAAAGAAAAAGAATTAACTGATAGCGTGACAGAACTGGCTGGCGAGACTGGAATAATAAAAAAACATGTTGCGCCTACTCCAAGTAATATGGAAGATGGACAGTAAGATGATGAAACAGGAGAAGATCTATTATTTCTGACAGGAGATAAGAGATGTTCGGCAACGTATTTTGTAAAAGATATGCACAAAGATGTAAGGACTTAGAGGGAGCATCAATTATTGCTAGTCGTAAATCGAATGTTTGTGGCTAGCCAAACCCCGCAGACTATCTATCTATTAAAGCCTCAGGCGAATATTGTGGTAAACGCATTAGCTTCACTAATTAGTAAGACCCTGGCACACTGACCTTTATGATCCGATTATCGCAGCTTGTGTATACTATTTTAATGTAACCTTTATTTACAGTTGCGAATTCCAAGGCAATGACTTATCTGCCCGACGCTGGTTTTCAACTGGACCTGGATTTGGTAACGAGTTTGGTAATTCTCCCACGGGATCATGCTACTGGGATAAAAAGTATCCTAACACTGTTTTAAGCTTTCACGGTTAACAACTAAACTTATACTGTCACTTACGGGATATCTTCCGTGATTGTTCATTATTAAAGTACGTGGAATCCAGTTTTGAGTAAGCTCAAAAGTAGCAGCCGGCATCGTAATAAGGACTCCACAAAACCTGGTGATACTGTGAGTGTATTTTGCCGTGACTTAGTGTCGAGTTCCAGCAGTGCGCGTAGCAAAAGACAAAGAAAGAGGGTAGATAGATTTGTCTGCTCGTAACAATTTATTTTCCAAAATAATGATCAATCACGAAAGATATCCCGTAAGTGACAGTATAAGATTAAAAGTATCCTATATGTTAATCCAAGCTATTAACTATCTGTGTGCCAAATTTCATATAATTCCGTTCAGTAGGTTTTGCGTGAAAGAGTAACAAACATCCAGACATCCATATATCCTCAGAAGCTTTCGCATTTATAATATTAGTAGGATATTCGAAGCCAATTACTTATGGTCCTCACATTTCACAGTACCTAAGTAAATGAGAATTAATTTCGTCCTGAAATCCCATGGTTTATTTAAATGGCAGTGAGTCCCTTACTACAAAATTCATTACGAAATAAATCATTTATTTATGTGCACAGTCCAAAAACAATTCATCTTCTCGAATTTAACACCTATTCTTCAGAAATTTCGCTTCTAAAATACGAGTAATTTATTGGTCCTGGAGTAACGTTGCCGAAATCCATTATGGAAATAATGGTTTCTGAGTACGGGACCCTACCTCGGACGTCCGCTTCGATTAGTCGGGCAAACAACAAAGCTGGTCCCTGTTTCTACTAAATTTTACTCAAGTTTTGGTCCAGGCGGTGGTAATTATTAATATCAATAATAGCTATGCTATTCGTGCTATGGTCAGTTGCATGTTACTCTGAGCCTGTCTTTTCCTCAATCTCTGTCAAGACAGTATTCTATGGCAGCATGTTGAACAGACATTTGTAAAGAAAAATTAAAAACAAAAACAATAGAATGAACACGGAACGATCTACTAAATAACTTAAGGTGGATGCGCCAGGGTACCCCGCGAAATTCAAAGTTTTTTTCAATTTGCAGGTCAGTGTCAGGTTGTATGTTGATAAAAATGAGTCGCGCAAGTAACAAGTATGTAGTTACAGATTTATAATCATTAAAATTATGAACACAACCCTTTAAGTTCATTTAATCCCATTATACATATAAGTATTTCATGAAAAAGTCATTCAATGGGATTACATGAACTTAACATGAAATGAATGCTCGCAGAACGGATGGCCGATGGAACCGAAAAGTTCTGGAGTGGCGACCGCGAACCGGAAGACTTGCGTTGGAAGGCCTCCCACTAGGTGGACCGCTGACCTGGTGAAGGTTGCAGGGATCCGCTGGATACGAGTCGCACGGGACCGGTCAATGTGGCGACACTTGGGGGAGCCCTATGTCCAGCAGTGGACGTCTTTTGGCTGAAATGATGATGAGATGAACTTAAAGACTTAAAGAATTCATTCATATCCATGGATGATAATGATTGTGCTTGGTACAAACAAATTAACTAAAATGATAAATAATAATCGAATTATCAATTCAAAAATCGACGTATTTACGTTAAGTTTACACCACGCGATCATACTCGAGCCTTAGTACTGCAAAAGTGATGCAAACAGACCAGTCAGTTTCGATGATAATTAAAATTACTGAGGTTTTGTTTACGGCCCGTAATGTCTTAATACCTTGAGTATAAATACTTGTCATTAACAAAATTAATAGCAAATCAAAACAATTAACCGAGGACCCAAAGTTATGACGGAAACGGTAAACTTTTCATCTATTCAAAAACTTCTCAAAGTTATTATTGACATTTTCTCATCACGAACAAAATGGCGAAGGTAAACAATGCCTGGATTTCGCATCAATGGCGCAATGGGACGGACTTATGGTTCATAAGTCTTTGCGGATTATAAATACTGATTCAGAAGTCTATTGTATTGAAAATAATTCCAATAAAATAAAATCCAACTCCAAAATGAAATAAATAACGTTCAGAATGGGATGAGTGATATTTTAAGTGGTTTATTCTCTTTTTTTACCAAAACTGATTGACAATGTGAAAAGATACTAATAATTTGTTAATCACAAGATTCACCAATCCGTGTGCCATACGAAACAACAATAGACAAACAACCATTTTTTTCTATAATCTTATTTCCTCGTACGGTAAATACGGTAGTTATTGTCACTGTGAATTTTTTACCATTCAATTCTATTATTCCAGCAAGTTCGATACGTTCACGTGCTTACGTTGACAAGCTTATGTGCCGAAGCGATACTGATCCTGGACAGCATTTATACAGCATGTTTCAGTAAAGTCTGGTCATATGAGTATATGTATAAGTGTATGTGTACAGACCATCTGAAGATTCGCCCCTGGCTAAAGGCCTTACACCCAAGGTCCGGTTAAGCAGACGATAATAGACTTCATAGGTTGACTTGCGAGATGACATACACAAAACAAACCGGCCAAGTGCGAGTCGGACTAGGAGTAGTATGGGAGCCTCTTTATTTTTTAATTTATGTTTATAATTTTTTCTTATAGCGGCAACAGAAATACACATTCTGTGAAAAATTTCAACTGGCTAACTATTACAGCTCGCTAACACGTAAGCTCCTGTTGGTTACCCTTCGAGTACGGAACCCTAAGCCATCTGAACCACTTTCTCCATAGGATCAGCTTGGTAATTATGAAAAATATTCATCAGTTCCATAAAAGATTTCAATACGTACTCGACCACAGTGTTAGAAAGAAAGAAGAATAAAGTTTATTTGACGTCAGTTCACCAAGCACACAGAATAAAAAAATAAAAAATAAATAACAAATTAAAAAAAAAGAGAAAATACACATACACACACGTATACATGTGCTGTGTGCCTCACGGCTGCGCCAAAAACGTCCATTTCAGCATTCATGCCAGACAGGTGATGCTGTCTGATGCTGTGTTGCCACAAGGACTGATTCTGCGTTGTCCTTCGGATTTCTTTTCAGGTAAACCTCAAGTTAAGAAAACCAAATCAAGTGAAAAATTAGTTCTAATCGCCAAGGGTTTTGTTTTGTGCCTGACTTTGACAGGACCTGGCTTTTAAATTAAACCTTTTAAGGACCACCTTCATTGAGTTCAGTGTCAGGTAACTATCAAACGAAATAAAAGACAATTTGCATGGAATAATAAAATACAATAAAAAAAAAAGCTAAAAAAATAAAAATAATAATCAATTTAATGTTTTAGTGAGAATTTTAATTAAAAATAATAATCAATTTAATGTTTTAATGAGAATTTTAATTTTAACAATTTTGTAAAATGAAAATGTTTGCATGCCGAATGGTGAAATATGGCAGAACTCTGATGTATACCTACTACTACCTACTTATGTATTACCCATATTTGCAAATAAATGCTATTATATTCTATTCTAGTGATACCAGCGTATGTAGGGCAAAAGCCCTTTCCCCTACAAAGCAGGAATGCGCATGAGCATTCGTCACTCGTGTATTAAGAGGATTGGAGATTTCAGACTCGTATTAATTTGTTACATAAAAAAAATATCCGAATAAAATGCTTTCAGGATATACACAAAAATACATTCTAGCTAAATTTATCATTACTGCCTTGTTGGTCGAGTGGTCGCAAGCGCGACTGCTGAACATTAGGTCCTTGGTTCGATTCCCGAGTCGGGCAAAGTGTTATTGGGTTTATCTATCACGAAATTCTCAGTAGCAGCCACGGACCCTGGACTGATGCCCGGTTGATGGCAATAAGCTCGCCCCCTATTACATGGGACTTAAACAAAATTGGCGAAATGTGGGTGTACTATTAGGTACACTTCTGCCTAACCCTTCGGGGATTAGGCGTGATGTTATGTGTTAAATTGATAATACACAATTTTGTGATCAATCCACGACAACCTTCAGTTCTAAAGACCGACCGCTTTAATGAGTCCTCCTCCTTGCCCCATCAAAGGCACGTTAAGCGTCCACAAAGTCCTAACAATATCCCACAGGTTATTTGCTTTAGCATAACCACAATCCAGGTAGGTGTTACGATAGTAATTGAACCAATACGTGATCAACCTTCAAAATATTCCATTTAAATTGATACCTTCGCGAGGAGTCATTAAAGCGGTCAGTCTATAGTCTCAATTACACAACCAACAACACTATCATACTCTCGAACACTTCACCATTGAAGTGTACCTATGTATTTAGTTATCCAAACACATTATTTACTCACAGAACCCGCACTAACATATTGATGTGCCATCACTAAGATAAGGATCACGATAAGTGGACCCCTAAACTTGGTAACTTAGAGTGATAACAAACTTCTTTCAAGCTATCCTATCTTGTTAAACGTTCGTAAATGTACTGCATTCGCTATTTTAGTTTCCAAACATGTAAACAAATATTGGTTTTTGGAAAAACAACTTTAGCACCCATTTAATAAAGTTCAGTTTTGCTCCAGCTTTTAATATTCATTAAGACTTTTCAGTAGTACTAGTCATTCTTCTTCTTCGTCGTTGTGTCAATGATTCTTTCTCATCATCATCTGCGTAGCCTTTTCCCAACTATGTTGGGGTCGGCTTCCAGTCTAACCGGATGCAGCTGAATACCAGTATTTTAAATGTAGCGACTGCCTATCTGACCTCCACAAACTAGTTAGTACTGCGTAATACAATACCACTTGGTAATGCGCGGTCACCCATCCACGGACCAACCTAGGCAAGCGCGGCTTTACCTGAAGATCGACCCGAGTGCTAACTGTTGTTGGTGTTGTCAATGATTCACTCTGAAATCAACTTAAATTGCATCGTCAAAAAGTTAAAATTAATTTTGGAAACAAAGAATTGAATAGACTTTAGGTTAGGTTACGTAACAAAGTTGATCGGCTTACGGGTTCAAGTTTCGTTTATGAATACAGATTAGTATAGGTAACGGGTTGTTTATCGAAATAACCCACTTTTTTTGAGATTTTTTGTATATTATTAAACTTTTACAGGCTTTTTCTTACGTATAAAAATCTTGATGGATTCTTTCGCAGACAATGGAACGGAAAATCGAAGTCATAGTCTGCAACTATTTGGTAGACTGATGCTTTTGCATTCTTCTCCAACACCGAGTGCGAGTGCGGCGCTCCGGATCAAACTATGCCCCACCTGCTGGAGTGCCCCAGGTGTCCGTTTACCTGCACTCTTGACGACCTGAATAGCGCCTCTGCCGCCTACTGGGCCAATGTCGTCTAATATGGAAGGAACATCGATACGATAAGAAGACGACTTATGCATTCACACATACATATTATTATGTTACTAACTGTACTTTGGGTGTCGACAGGAAACTAAAACTTGACTGGAAAATAAAATCCACTCTTGACCCCCAAGGGTCGAAAATAAACTATAGTTAGAGGTCCAGTGGACACATTATTTTTGGGGGGTCGAGGGTCCGAGAGTGGACTAAATGATACTGACTACCTTTACGTATTAGAGCTGGATCATCTGCCTAACCTTTTCCTAACTATGTTGGGGTCGGCTTCCAGTCCAACCGGATGCAGCTGAATACCAGTATTTTACATGGAGCAACTATCTGGCCTGCACAACCCAGTTAGAATTGGGTAATGGTTGGGTTTATGGTACTTTCTGAGAAAACTCGTTATGTAATGGATTTTCATTACATAACGTGTAATGGATTTTCCGCCATTCAAGGACTAACCTTGCCAAGCACTGCTTAACCTTGGAGATCGACCCGTGTATCACTTACCATGTAGCCACGTGCTCCTTTGATAATAATAAATCATGCTGTGAAAAAAGTTATAAGCAGTGCGGCTTATTACCTGGGCCCTAGATAATTAGTGCTCAGAGTCTATCCCTAGGTCCTAAGGTCACGGATAGACTCTAAGACCGAGAGCCACAAACATATTGATCACGTGGTCACTTTGGCTAAAACACGACTATGATGGGAGCAAAGCTTAGCCAAACTAAGAACGTGCTAAGTTACTTTCAACCTTAATACCATCACCGGTTGAGCAAAATCTACTATTAACCCAGTCCTATTACAGCACAATTATTTAACATAATTGTAGGAGTTGACACGTTTATTTGTATTAAGCAATTAGGCACCCAATAACGTTCAACAAAACAATTGCTTAGTGTTTATAACCCAATCTAGCCGTTCAGTATTACCTTTTTATTAAAAAATACGGATAATTTCAAGCTCATTGGTTGAACATTATAAATTATACTTAATGGCCTTAATAAATTTAAACTTAAAGCCTTTTTCCTATTAAAGTGGCGCTATTAATATTAAAATATACGCCGCTTTAAGCTAGTAATCCAGACGCAGTTGTTACAGTTTTTGTTCATTCATATTAACAGTTATAAAAACTCAATTTGCATTATTGTTTTTTGTGAGAGTTTTTGTGAGAGAGAAATAGTCCCCAGTATTGGCCGGCCGCTGCGTTGGAAGGCCTCCCACTAGGTGGACCGATGACCTTGTAAAGGTTGCAGGGATCCGCTGGATGCGAGACGCACGGGACCGGTCAATGTGGCGACACTTGGGGGAGGCCTATGTCCAGCAGTGGACGTCTTTCGGCTGAAATGATGATGATGATGATTGGCCGGGAACAGTTTTAAATGCCTCGGCCTTAGCACAAAAACGACGTAAACGATACGTAAATTCAACTAATTTTTCACCGTCAATCCAAGTTTCTGCGGATGGTCGTCGACGCCGATGTCGGCCCGGAAAGAGGTGGCGAGATGACCTGGACGATGCGATGGCTGGTGCGAGGTGGTACACGAAAATAGCACCTGGATAGATATGAGAAAGGCCCAGCAGTGGGATATTGGAGGCTCATAAAAACAACAGCATCTTCTATCATTTTCGTTACAGGGTTTTGGCACAAGCAAGTCAACCCGGTCACTGGCGAACGCGCTAAGGAAAGATTGAAGCTGTGGCGAGAAACTGTTTCTCTACCCAACCCATTTGTGCCCCTTGCTGAAAATCTCCCAGCTGGACACGAGTTGCTATGGCTGACCTGGAAGTCTTTAAGTAGACTCCGGATACACGTTGGTCGAAGCAAAGAAAACCTGTTCAGGTGGAGATTACTCTGCCCTTTGGTGTAAATGTGGTGCTGCCCCACAAATGATGGGACACGTGATATCGTGGCATATAGGATAGGAGCTGATGGACGCTGTTGAAAGTGCCAAAGGTGTCGCCAAATTTTGGGCTGACTCAAATTGAATTGTCATCGAAACGCTAAGAAGAAGAAGTCAGCCCATGATTTTAGAGGTATGAGGAACTGAGTTTATAAATTCCTCATGTTACGATGATATAGAAAAGGGAAGATTCCCCGAATAAGAAGGGTATTGTGTCCAGCGGGTTTCTAACCGAAGACGGTTGTTATCGGGTTTCCGTATATTATGTTGATCGCACGGATAACACTGATATCGCGATGTAGCATCATAAGTCAGTGTAGTTCGTATGTGGTATAGATGGTATAGATGTCGCCTCATAATCATGAAACACAAAGGCCAAACAGATCAAGATTACACAAGACAAGAGTAAAACTCATCATCATCATCATCATTTTAGCCGAAAGACGTCCACAGCTGGACATAGGCCTCCCCAAGTGTCGCCACATTGACCGGTCCCTTGCGACTCGCATCCATCGGAACCCTGCAACCTTCATCGGTCCTCCTAGTGGGAGGCCTTCTAACGCTAGTACGCAACCTAGACGCAACGTAGAGTAAAACTAAATTACGCTAATGTTATTATCCAAACCATCTGATATTTTAGTGCAAACTAAACCTTATATGGGATCTATAAAGCTTATCTAACCCTTAGTCAGTGCTCTGAAAATGTAGTTAAACCGAAGACACGTAAAACTAGTGAAATGGTAAAGTAGTAATGACTGGAGTGTAGTCCCAATTGACTTTCGTCTAGACTAGAGCATTCATTTTATTGAGCTTGTTTGTATGTTGTACTACAAAATACGTCAAAATACTGATATCTTGGAATTGATATTTCAGGATATTTGGTATGAAACAAAAAAATTATTGCGAGGAAGAAAATATCGGGATTAGAGCAGGCAGAAGCGGTTTCGCATGCTCTAGTTAGTTCTAGAACCAAAAGAATCGAAGACATCTACCACGAACCCACACTAAGCTCGCACGATGGATGACGGCTTGCAGAACTGAGGCTTGTGTCCTTATAGTGAATTGATTGGAACCTTATACACTGATTATTCATGTTTATCTGTAAATAATCGGGTGGAAAATTTCACCAACGTTTGACCGATAAAATACATCGTGGAAGGGACAGCGACGTCATTATAAGCTAGGAAATTAAAAATCTGCTGGTTTCTACAAAAGTGCGTGCTTCACAACAAAATTTAATGAACAGCTAATTATTATTATTTATTTTTTTTTTTTTAACGTGGTAATATCATCAAATAAGTCCTCCCCACCCAAGGCAGAGCGGGAGGGACTGTCAGACTTGTACTGACTAAAATCCACGGTGTCCTTCAGTAGCCCTTTATGTTCCAGGGTCACGGTAATTCTATGAGTCCCGCGACCATGAACAGCTGATTTCTTTTAAATTACTGATGTAAAAATGCTATGTGCCCCCTCCCCCCCCATAGAAATTTTTCAGACACAGAATGATGTACTGAATACAATCGTGGTCGCAATCGTGACTTCTGAGCATGAAGTCCTGGGTTCGATTCTCGGGTCGGGAAAAGTGTTATTGGGTTTTCCATCAGGAATTTCTCAGTAGCAGCCAGCCACGGAGTCTGGATTTGTGCCCGGTTGATGGAAATTGGCTCGCCCCTATTACATGGGACTTCAGGCTCTGAATGATGTACTGAATACGTGGTAAACGTTTGTGCGTCGGTGTCCCTTCACATTTGTCTCTATTTCATATTGAAGGAAACTTGACTGTTGAACACGACACGACCAGGTGGCCTACCATGACGTCTTAAAGCAGGAGTTATTCCAAACACTGTTTTAAGCTTTCACGGTTTACAACTAAACTTATACTGTCACTTACGGGATATCAGGAGCTCAAAATAATGAACAATCACGGAAGATATCCCGTAAGTGACAGTATAAGTTTAGGAGTTATTCCAGTGTGGGAAAGAGATGGCGCTAGACGACCTGTATTGCTCTGTCTCTTTCCCACACTGGAATTACTTCTGCTTTAAGACGTTATGGTAACCCCCCAGATCCCGAGAAAAAATCTCTATGAAAGCAACTCTTTGTTTCACTAGCTACATCTGCCTATCAGCGACGTTTCACCCATATTATAGTAGACTAGCTTTTGGCCGCGGCTTTGCCCGCGTGGTCTACATGAAACAAATGATATTTTTAAATTCAGAAACAAACATTATAAGCGCTCTGACTCCCTCTTTGACTTTTTTGGGGGATGATTTTGGAAAATCTGTGATAAATATGTGCGTGCGTGTGCGTGTGTGTTATGTGTGTGTGTGTGCGATTGACTGCTGCGCTTCGTGTCGCGGGTTCGATTCCCGCACGGAACAAATATTTGTATGGCCTACAGGTAGTTGTTCCGGGTCTGGCTGTTTGTGTATGTGAATTTAAATGTTTGTAAACGCACCCACGATACAGGAGAAATTCCTAGTGTGGGGCAACGTTTTAATAAAAACAAATTAAAAAAAAAAAAATCAATTGGAGAGTGGGTGGGTACACCAATTTTCGAGTCAATCGACCGAGAGAATATAAAGTTACGCAGAAAATTCAACCCCCATTTCACCCTCTTAGGGGTGGAATTTCGAAAAACCCTTTCTTAGTGGAAACCTACCCTTCACAAAAAACACAACCTCCAAATTTCATGTCTCTAGGACCAGCGGTTTGGGCTGTGCGTTGATATATCAGTCAGTCAGTCAGGACTTTGAATTTTATATGTATAGATTAAACTTTCAACCATTCCAGTAAAGTCCATATTATGTCCACCCAGAAAGTGACGAATAAATTTAAAATTCACAGAAACGAAGGGCAATTTCGTCCCTAACGACGTTTATACAAAAACTTCGGAATAATAATACAACAAAATGTTGTCGCTACAATTTTTGAGGAAAATATTCCAAATTTGTATGTATGTATGTTTATTTAATTTAACGTGACAGGCTGTCTCCTGCATGATGAGGGTACTAACAACAAAACCTTTGGAAAATATCTAAATGTGCGTCCAGAACTCGGATATTGCGACACCAAATATCATTTTGTAATGTGTGAGTTTTAATGGGGGACATACTGGACTTTGGTCAACACGTGTACGTTTGTCGTCAGTGTTTTGTTTTCAAGGTTTCTTCGGTAAAAAACAGTACAGAGAGTGTATTAGACAGTGTAGTGTAGTGTGTGTGTATGTATTGTGTAGTGTGTGTGTGTTTTTGTGTGTTTTGTTTTATTAGTGTGTGTGTATTTGTTTATTTGTGTTTCTTGTGAGTGTATTTTACTCGATAAATCCGGGTTCTTTTAGGCAGTGAAACATAGATGCGAGTATTTAAACCTGAAATCGTATTAGGCACTCAATTTAATTATTCGTAAACGTCCCCGAATTAGTGGGTCATTTGTAATGTTAACATGTAGTTATTGTGCAATAATCTAACCATTTCATATTTCGACTGTTTCTAGGTTGCTAGGGGACCGTTCGTTAAGTTTTGCTAGGTTCTAAGGTAAACTATCAAAAGTGTAAAGTAAGCACTTTTCTTTTATTTATGGATAACTTTGTCATTAATGACTATCCGTACAAAAAATGATTTTGAATTCATGTAGGGAACCCACTTTTTATACAGATTATAAATAGTCTTCAACTTCAAATTTCTGTTCTGTAAAGTAAGCAGTTTTGAATTTCGATAGTTTACTTAGGGTCAATCGATTTTTATTCAAAACAGTGTACAGTTTCAAATAAGCAAGTTAGCTTTTGTGGTGTTTTGTAGGGACCCGTAGCAGAATGACAAAAAACGGAACCCTTTTAGATTCGTCATGTCTGTCTGTCTGTCCGCCCGTATGTCACAGCCCCTTTCCGGAACTCTTAGGACTAAACAGTTGAAACTGGGCAGATAGATGTATTCTGTGAACCGCTTTACGACCTTTATACAAAACAAAAAAAAAAAGAATCGTCAAAATCGGTTCACAATTGGCGAAGATATCGCTGAACATACAAACAAAAAAAAAAAAAAAAATTCAGTCGACTTGATAACCTCCTCCTTTTGGAAGTCGGTTAAAAAATAAGGGGGGCTCCACTGGGAATTGAAACTAAAAAAATAATTTCATCTACCCTGTACGTGCAGAGTGTCGATAGACAGGTCTTTAATAATTACATTGAGGTTCCCGATACCATTTTTTCTCAAAGTCAATCCCCCCCCTCTAATTTATTTTTTATGTTTACCTGTTCTGTCTCACTGCAAGGAAAAGGCTTTCCCCTTAACTTTCCAAACTTCGTTAGATTTTGCCTTCTCCAGACATATTCTCTTTAGTATTTTTTTACTGAGATAAACTATTTTAAACCTTATTTTAAACTAATTCGTTTAGAAGTAGATAAATGTGAAAGTAATTACTTACTTTAACTTAAAAGGACTTCTAATAAAATAAGTACCTTACACAGGCAACATCACCCGCAAATCTCCCACACAATTTATTAGTAAACGAGGTAAATCTATTACGGTGTTGCCAGCTCAGCTGTGGTAAATGGATTACTTCAAGCTTAGCCAGACGGTAAAGCAGTCCCTAGTAAACTACTTATTACTTGATCACATGCTGCTGTTGCCTAGATAAACACCTTTGTATAGGAGGGTTTTTTTTGCTGGTAATAGTGATACTAGTTTTTTTCGGAGATTCGTTTTGGTGATATAATACGCTTTATAGGTCTCGCAAAGATGAGAGTAATTCCACTGAGTTCACCATACTGCGACGAAATTCTAAAGGATGGTTGGTTATGTTTTCTGGGCAAATAAGTTATGTTTACAAAGATGTCTGACGATCCCAGACTGCCTCGTTGGTCGAGTGGTCGCGCGTGAGTGCTGGGCATGAGGTTGTGGATTCGATTCCCGGGTCGGGCAAAGTGTTATTGGGTTTTCCATCAGGAATTTCTCAGTGGCAACCACGGAGTGTGGGTTTGGGCCCGGTTGATTGCAATAGGCTCGCCCCCTGTTACATGGGACGTAAATAAAACTGGCGAAATGTGGGTGTACTAGTAGGTACACTTCTGTCTTACCCTTTGGGAATTACAGGCGTGTTGTTATGTCTTATGTTATATCTGACGATCCCAAACCCACTTTTTATGATAAAAAATACACTGCACCAAAGGACACATTATGTGTGTGTTCATTACACGCGCATTCTTTAAAAAATGAAGACATTATGAAAACTGATTGTGTGCAATGTGCATTCATCAATGAGAATAGAAATGAATGAAGTAACACAAAAAAGCGAAAAATGTAAGCCAAAGTATTTAAAAATATGAAAGTGTGCTTCGAAAACTCAATTGCACATAGTCTGTCGTGATGTCCCATAAGTGCATTGATACAGAAATGTTATGCACTATTTGTATGGAATCATGTCTACTTTTGAAAAATAACAATTATTGTTCTAGAAATACAACACATTCACTTGTTTCTTAGTTCACTAGGGACTTTGATAATACAATGTCATTTGAGTTGACTGTATTTGCTATTTGCAGCGCGCTTGTTACTGAATTCATTCGTTTGTTTCTTGAATCGTTTAGGACATTAGAAAATGCAGTATTTTTGTATTTGTTGTGCTTTTTTTCATACTAAAGTAAGTTTCTTGTTAATGTATTCAAACACCATTTAGAAGTGTTTTTCTTATATTAATGTTTAACCGCACGGGACCGATCAATGTGGCGACACTTGGGGGAGGCCTATGTCCAGCAGTGGACGTCTTTTGGCTGAAATAATGATGATAATGATGAATGTTTAAAATTACAAAAGGCTCGCCTCCTATTACACAGGACTTAAAAATAACTGGCCAAATGTGGGTGCACTAATGGGTACACCTCTGCCTAACCCTTAGTCGATACAGGCGTAATGATGTTACAATGTTTTAAATTCTACTGCCTAGTCATCTATCTATGTTTAAAGCCTGACAAGTTGGTGTAGTCGTCGCAAGGGCGAAGTATGAGGTCTTAGGTTTGAATCCGGAATTGGGTAAGGTAATTGAGTTTTGCCATCAAGAATTCCTCGATTCATGGCAGCAGGCTTGCCCACTATTACCTAAAGAGACGTAAACATAACTGCCGAAATGTGGGTACCTATATTATAAATACATATGTGGGTGACCCATCAGAGATTACAGGCAAGATGTTTGCCTTCTGTTATACAATCCCACAGTCCATGAAAAAGTCGGCTATCAAATTGAATTTCACCAGACATTACCGTTTAATACAGAGCCTATAGTACGGGCATATGGTCAAGAGCCCTTGTACGGAGGCACGTTGCTCTTCCAACGGTCAATTGACTTTGAAACTAGAATCCGATCGCTCTTTCCAAGTTGGAGGAGGTTTGAGAGGGCTTCCAGCCGTTATTTCTTTTGAGCCTTCTTTTTGAAGAGGGATTTGTTTTTTGTTAACCCTTTTTTTTAATTTCTTGGGGCTATTTTGGTTGGGTTTCGTTAAGGGTTGCCTTGATGAAAAATCAAACAAATTGTGAAGATTTGTGCTGTAGAGTAATTCCACCTATTTTTTATCCTTATTGTGTTGATGAGTATCCAAATTGAGTCGCTGTGAATTTGAAACTTTCAGTAGCGTCAATCAGTTCCTGCAACGTGCAGTCAACAGGACATGATAAGTGCCCCATTGCCTGTGGAACAACACCACATCTACACATCAGAATGGTGGATCTACACTTGGCAGATCTGGGCAAATATTCGCCTTCTATCATTAAAGCAAAGGGTACTATATAGCAACAGGCATAAAAAACATTTTGTTTTGATCCAATATCGCGAAAATTTTGACAAATACGCCAAGTAAAGTGCCAGCATGGCACTAAATACTTAGTTTGAGACAATCGAGAACTGTTTAGTTCCGGGTTCCGGTGGTAACGCCTAACTTGTGTAAATCTGATTTGTCAACCGTCATGTAATTTTTATTGTCCCAGTCAATTGAACTTTCATACATTTTTGTAAAAAAAAAGATATTTCTCGGTCTCATAATCACGCTAAACTTAGCTATTGTACAAAGAATAGTCAGGTTTTTAGTATAATGGCTTCATTGTTTGTTTGAACATTATTCAAAACTAAAGACTGGAACGATATGAGCTAAAGTGCAGGTTTATGAAAATCCCGCTCGCTGAACACTTAAAGATATTTCAGTAAATAATCTGTGAGAGTCTGGTGTCCGAACCCACGCTCGCTTTCTTTGTCTGAACCGGTTTGACCGTACCTTAAGGGACAGACTCCACCGAAGCGGACACGAGACGAGAGAAGAGGAGATGTGTTGTAAACCACCAATAGATATCAGTTACTTACGTTTTTCGTCTCCGCTTAGCTTGTGTGCGTGTGGCGTGCGTTGAGAAGTGTACTGTGTGTGGCGTGCTATGTGTGGTGTGTTGTGAGCGGCGTGCGGTGTACATCTCCTCTCCTCTCCGCTTCGCACATCTCCACTCATCTCCGCTTTGCACATCTCCGCACAGCTTCGGTAGATACACCTTAACTCTTACGCATCGTCTCTCACCTCCGCTTCGCACACCTCCGCTCGTCTTCGATTCCGGGCCCTATGCAAGCTAATGTCTATTCATACCCCTGAGTCTTAGTTTGTGGGAAGAAGCTACACAAATTACATACTCGTACATGCTACTTACTCCAAACCATCACATCATATACCTACCGATCACTCGTCCCATCCCTATAGAACCGTCAGCCAACTTCAACCAACTCCCAACCACGTGTACCAACCAACTAAAACCCTATTAATACATCCATGATAGAAAGGCTCTGACAAGATGGTATGACAGCAGTTTCCTAAACTTTGATTACAACGTGACAGGCGCGTTCAAAGTTCCGATAGATTCCACCAGTGAGACGTCGCCATATCTGATTAGCTTGTGAACTTGTTACAGTTTGCCACTACTATTGGTAGCGGGAGTGGATGTGGGCGAGAGTGACTTTGATTCGAATGGACAAAAATGGATGGATGTTATTGCTCTGTGAAAGATTTTCTAAATGACATGAATTTATCCAGATTATGATTGTTATAATTAATTGCAAATTTGACCATGTAAGACTTATAATGTACCTGACTATAATATTATTAATTGACTTCACTTTAATTTCTATTTTGTTTTGTTGACATTATTTTGTTTGTATTAATATTTTAACTTATGTAATAATTTGCACGCCGTAATAGACTGTAGCCGATCTCATTAATTTATGTACAACACCTAATCTGTACCTACTTTCATAGCAAATAAATTCTGATTCTGATTCTAATTCTGACAGCTCAACAGCTGTATTAGCTGCTCTATTTTGTTTTACAGATACAGTACGGTGTTCATTGGGTTTTTTCTGTGATTAGTTGACTAACTCGTTCATCGGGTTGTCTACTACTGACATTATTTAGATTTTAGCAAAATCAATTTATAACTATCCCACTTCTGAGTGGAATCTCACAGACATGAGGCCTATATCCCACCGATGCAGCGGTGGCCGTAATCTGCCGTCCAGTGCGAGTTGTTGAAGGTAAACGTCGTGAGGGTACAGATCCTCACGAGGTTTTCCTTCACCAACATAAAATTAGTTTGAATGAAATTGATTTGTTTAAAGGAGGTGTTATTCCAAGTGACATCGTTGATATCGAGGGTGTTAACGAGACACTGTACCCACAAATATCCCTGTGTCTCTGTATTCAACTTCAGATTAATAAAATATGAATTGACTTCCAAACATGTCTTCAATCATTACTAATCATATTACCCTAGTTTCTTGTACAAATAAAGCCAAAAACAAACTTGAACGACACTATTCATTATTCAAACGGACCGCAGTAACTAAGGGTCAAGTTAACCTCAAATACTGGGCCACGAGCCACGAGCCACAGGCTTGCAGGTCGAAGTATTTCCGGGTGAATAGTCACATTATTTACATAATCCTGGGATTTCATACTCTCGGTCCCGGGGGAATTCACGCCAGATCGACCGAACGCTAAAGTCTCTCTTGTGTTCGTGCTAATTATGTTAAAATAATAGTGGCGAATATTTTAAATTGCATTGTTATGTGTGTTTAGTAAAATGTGAAAATAGTTTTACTTGGTGTGTTTATTTATCCTATGTGTTTTTATACCTATATGAGTAATTTGTATCAATATCCTGATAGGAAAGAAATATTTTTTATACATTAACAAAGTGTCGGTGTCATTGTTGTTATCATCAGTATTGTTATGTTAAAAATCAGTGGAATATAATTAAGTCAATAAATTTAAATGAAGAGAGAGTTTACGGGAACATTTAGAGACCAACCGCTTTAATGAGTCCGTCGTCTTGCCCCATCAAAGGCACATTAAGTGTCCACAAAGTCCTAACAATATCCCACAGGTCATTTGCTTTAAAATAACCATAATCCTCGTAGGTACTCATTGAATCAATACGTGATCAACTTTCAGAATATTCCATTTAAATTGATACCTTCGTGAGGACTCATTAAAGCGGTTGGTCTTTACCAATCGAACGTTGGTTCATATTTATTAAGCCTATGAGATCGTTGTTCGTGTAAATGTTACGGCTAAAACCCGAAGTGCGACCTAGTTCTAGCCGGCTAAAACTAGGTGCGGCCGGTAACAGTTAAGTATCCTTTTTATTGCCAGGACACACCGACCAAATGGATTAGGTTAGGTTAGAACTGTGACCAAACGAGCGCGAGCCGAGCGAGCCGAGCGAGCGCAGCGAGCAATGCCGCGGCAGCGGCCGGCGAGCGCTACATCCAAATTGGTTGCATTTTCTAACCGAAGATAAGTAGGATACATCTAAGTTTAACCGGCCGCACCTAGATTTGGCCGGCTAAAATGAGGTGTAGCCGCACTTCGGCTATTAGCCGTAACATAAATATATCCTTACTACTTTGTCTCATCCAATGATTGTAATTGTAATTTCCTTCGTAGATCGTTAGGTAGCCAAGAAATCATCATCATCAAAGTTTTGCATAGTGATCACATAATTTACTCCAAATACAACATTTTGTACTTACTGAACCATATCACATTTCGCCGCCAATTTTCTCTGTTAAACCCTAAACAATAAAACGAAAATGTTAAGTCACCAATTCTACAGCCCGTTCAATTTGTTTTGCTTTGATTCTCGTTCGTTGAGTAAACAATATGGCGGAGAGACTTGCCCCATCGCTATTCGCAGCACGTAGTTGTTGCGAGGAAAGCAAACTGATCGCCAATATCGTATTTCAAGGTTCCATATCAAATCTTTACAGGACTCGACTGTCTATATGTATTGGTGTCTCTTTTTGACAGGGAAAACAAAGGAGAGATGGGTGAAATGTTGAGCAATTAAGGGTTGCAGGTTGACGAAGATCTAGGTGGCTAAATAATTACAGCCGCTCGGGTATACCTTCAGGTTAAGCCGTTTGGTCCGTGGATGGGTGACCATCATTACATACTGAGTGTGCTCCGTGCTTCGGAAAGCACGTTAAGCCGTTAGTCCCGACTGCCATTCTAGTAGATCCTTGACAGTCGTTACGAGTAGTCAGATGCCGCGAAAGTCTGACATCCAGTCTCACTAAGGGCCATTACCCAGTTACTAAGTTGCGGAGTTCAGATAAGCAGTCGCTCCATGTAAAATACTGGTATTCAGCTGTATACGGTTAGACTGGAAGCCGACCCCAGCATAGTTTGGGAAAGGGCATGGCAGATGATGAAGGGTTGCAGGTTAACCTTTTTCCTGAGGTGATGTCCAAGCGTATGTGGTAACCGGATCAAGTGGTATGGTGGGCAATCTACTCCTTAAGGCTAATGATGATAACCACCTTAAATTAATTGTCTTAATAGCTGAAGGACGTCCACTGCTCCATTGCAAGCCTCGCCATGTCAACTGTCAGGAGTGCACTGAATGTGAGATCATCATCACTGGTCATCGATCCACCTACTTAAATGAAAATACAACAATGACATATTACAATATTTGCACTAAGTTTGACCCAGTTAAATGTCGTGCAATAGCTGTATTTAGATTTCCTATTTTTCTTAGAATTTATTCTGTCCTCGTTGATACTTTGCAAAGTTTCGCAGCAGAACCCCACATTTATTTTTATATTATCCGTTGCACATGCAATTTTAGAATCGAAGATGTTTATCAAAGGCTACAAATACTGTCGTCTCACATTGTTACTGCATACAAATATGCTTCTTTTCTTTGGTTCTTGGTTTTTCTTGCATTTTGCCTACAGGATTCAGGAATGAACCGAATGTTCTTTGCTTCTATTTGATTTGAAACATTTTGTTGAAATATTAGTAGTGATGTGATGAAAATAATCTTTTTACCCGACTACGGCGAAGCAAAAAGGAAGGGTTATGATTTTAGCAATCTATGTATGTTTGTATTTACGTACGTGTGTTCTTCCGTAGCGCCTAAACTGTTCATCCGATTTTGATGAATAAGGTGTCAATCGATTCGTTATCATGGCCCGGGTAACATAAGCTACATTTTAACCGACTTCATCAATAGGAGAAGTCGATTTTACCTTGTAAACACCGAATTTAATTACAGCGTGATTTTTAGTAGTCGGGTTTTTTAGTTGTAGTATACCACACAAATTCTTGTTAATCTTATTACATTAGCTATAGAAAAATGGTTGAAAATGGTAGAAATTAAACTCGGTCTGGTGGTTAATTTCGATCTTTAAATCATCCAATTTTCGAAATTAAATTATGAAATTCATTAGATTAATACGATGACCTTAAAACGAGGTTACAGCAAAAGTGTGGTTACGACTAAAAGGCATATAATTATATCTATTTGATACAAACAAAATGAATAATCGCAATTGTTCGTATCAAAAACTAAAGGGAATAACAAATACCCTTGCAGAACCCACAGAAAGGTGTCACCAAGTCATATTCGACGTCTAAATTGTCGGCTTTCAGTACCGTATGGTGAACGATTCTGTATTGTGGCAAATCGTTCGAGAATATTCGGACTGTTTGATAACCACAATGCCGAGAATCACGGCCTGGTTCGGATCTTCTTGAACGTGCCTTTGACGATTTTAGCCAATCTAGAGAGTCATATTCAGTTACAATTTTGATGATATTCCCAAGATACATACATGTACTGGGCGTTGTTCAATTGGTCGGATTTTCGCCTGTGGGTGGTTAACAAGAGCAGAGTTTTCAAATTGAAACCTATTACAGTCGTTTGCAATGATTTAATTCCAAGAAAAACAGAAAATGGTCGTCTAAAAATATTTTAGTTTTAATTGGAGAATGGATCAGGATTCAATGACACAACTAGTTATAAGCTGCTGTTGGAGCTTTAATTTCAGTAAAAGGTTTCGTAGGAATTCTAAATCCGTTCCAATTCTGTTCGACATTTTCACATATAATATCTACGTTCTGTGTTACGCTACATTTTATAAATTAAAGCCGCTCTTCATCTGTTTTGTCCATTTTTCTGATCGCGTTGTTCTTCTAAACCACACAACTAATTTTGATTCAGCGTACAACATCATTAAGAAAATGTATTCAAGAAGGGATATGAGTATACACGGTGTAAACGGGCCCTTCACAAAACCGACAAAAATGGGTTCTGTACATCAATCTAAGTAACGCTGCACAAAAAAGACTTGCTGGAAAACGACTTTTCTTTTTTGATGTGAAAATCATGTTTTACGGTAGCGCTCAATGTAACGCACTCAAAACATTGCAGCTGGACGCCTGCATTATTCAATGCATCCAGCATTGAACAGTGCAGGCATCATGGAGGTATTTAAAGTAAAGTTACAACATTAAAAACATGTACCTATTTAAAAAAAGGGTGAAAAAATCGGAACAATATTCTTATTCTTTATTGTACACAAAAAACAAACATTGAGATTATTAATATCTCAATAATCTCGATTTCTCCGTAACTAGAAGGTTCCCAGGTATGGTCCAGAACAAAAAAAATATCGCAATGACGGGAAGAACAAGTGCCTTGCGGCTTTGCTAACGTTACCTAACACCCTTTGTTTTAATATTTAACACAGGTATAAATTAAAATTAATCTTTGTGTTATGTGAAATCA
Organism: Noctua comes; assembly: GCA_963082995.1. NCBI lineage: Eukaryota > Metazoa > Arthropoda > Insecta > Lepidoptera > Noctuidae > Noctua > Noctua comes. The sequence goes on along the minus strand of OY720279.1, from coordinate 14,664,941 downwards.
TAAAAACCGGGTGAAGTCGGGACAGGTCGCTAGGATTAATTAGAACATTACTCCATGACATTTTTAATTGAAACACCAAAGGGATCTCTCAACTAAACGTGAGTTCCACTAGTAGCACACTATTCTAGGACATGAGGACGTACTTGTGGGCGTGAAATACACTTTGAAATAACATGTAAGCGAGTTCGTGGGAACAGCTGCGAATTATGCCAAGTGTTCATAATTTTGTTTGGCTGAATCCGCAGATCGTTGAAACTGGAGGGATGGAATGACAGGTTCTGAATATGCACGAAATGTGCCTAATGAAGTGTTAATTATTTTGTAATATTGTTGCAGGACAGAATTTGCGTCGTAAATGGTCCACATTAACAGATGCAGCTGAATACAAGTAACTCTATCCACATGGTTATGTAAAATACTGATTGTAATCTGTCGATGTTGTCGGTTACAATTTTACTGTAGTAAGATATTTTGTGCCACGCTCCACGGTCTTGTGCCTGCCTCATCCAGGATATGCAATGATCCCGCAATGACAATATTTTTTTTTTTCTTTTAAAAACCGTTGCCCCACGCTAGGAATTTTTCCTGTATCGTGGATGCGTTTACAAACATTTAAATTCACATACACAAACAGCCTTACCCGGAACAACTACCTGTAGGCCATACAAATATTTGTTCCGTGCGGGAATCGAACCCGCGACACGAAGCGCAGTAGTCAATCGCTCAGCCACTGCGTCAACAATGTCGTCTGCCGTGGAGCTTGGCACTAGCAAAGTGAGGCCTATACCTGGGTATATAGTGGGTGAAGTCGGGCTGTGGATGATGATGAAGCTATTCCAACATCCTTAAAACTGTTGCAGAGTTGTTTTAGTAATATTATTAATATGGTGTACTGTGACGAGCACTAACGAGTATGTGTTACCGGTCAAACCCTATTTCAGACCAAACTTGTTTGACCGAGGCCAAAGAGCGAGCGAAGCGAGCTCGGGACTTTGGGTAATCCGACTCGGACAGGTTAGGTTCGAGTTCCTTTCTTCGTGTTAGGTTACTGTAAATCCTGCAAGCAGAAATACTCGACTTCGCCATTAAACCGAATTGGCCGGTAACAGGCCAAACTAGTTTGGCCTGAAATCGGGTTTGGCCGGTAATACACATACATTATTTGCAAAGCGTATACATATTAGTGCACCGGACTGTGTCTAATAAAGAGTATTCCATTTCATTCTATACCTCTCATTAGTAAATTTGCATCAGTTTCACAATTAGCAATGTGTTGCAACGAATTGGTGTGGTAAATTGATTCCAGGACATTGATAAAGGATTGTGTTCGGTTCGCGGAATACATTCATTTGACACGATTTGAACGGACGAGGGTACGAACTTACGCAGCCCACCGGTAATGGTCTGGTTTGGTTCGTCGAATGCATTTACACGAACAAATAAGTCCTCTTAACGGGATAATGTGTTTATCTATAAACAAACAGATTTGGTAAAACTCTGTACTGCACCGATGCCTATACAGTTGTCTTGATATTATTCCTTGATTTTAGACATTTGTTAATGATGTCTCGCTAAGAGTCAATGTAAATTATATAAAATTATCTATCGTCCAGAGGACTTACGCATTATTAACTAGTTTGTTATTATCATTAACACTAGCAACGGGATATTTACCATGTTTACTGATTGTTTTGAGTTCCCGATATTTCGGCGCTGTTGCAAGCACCATGATCACGGATAAACTGAAGTTATTGCGGGTGGGTGTTTATGAGCAGACAAATCGGTCTACCCTTTCTTGATCGTTTTAACGTGGTAAATATCCCGTTTCTAGTGTCCATGATAGTTTTAAAACTAGTTTGTTATTGGTTGAGTCGAATATTTACTGCCATTGAAATACTAGTGCTAAGACGTTCTGGTTACTCATTGGTTGTGATAACTTGGTGGTGTGTCCATCAGACTGCAAAGTCATATGTCTCGCGTTTGAACACTAGACACGCCCTCTGATTTTTCGGATTTATGTACGTATTGTACAATTATCACTTGCTTCGGTAACGGAAAACATCGTGAGGAAACCAGTATGCCTGACAGACATTTCTCAACGGCATGTAAAGCCAAGTCAGAGGTCTAGAGGCGGCATTAAATCTCTGATCTGACCAGATTAGTGACTACCCAGACGATAAAGAAAAGATTAGTTGTTTGAGTTGATTGCTTTTAAGTATCGTGGAGGTACCCTAAAAAAACTTAATGAAAATTCTTGGAACCTAATAATTAGGGAGAAAAGCTAGCATAGCGCTTAGCCATAAAATTATTCTGAGAAAACTTGATTACTACAAGTTGTTTGTAATAGGAAACTAGCTTTTAATAAAGAAATTAGTTTCAAGAAACTGTGTTTTGGAATAATAATTATAAAAGACCTACTCCCCTATTGATGTCTGAAAAGCAAGTTAGAACGCTGCTAGGAAGATAGACGGTATAATCATACCTGTATTAACCTGAGGACCTAGATAAATGGACATTATAACAGCAATAACGACGAAAAGTAAAAAAAACTATGGAAATGAAATCATCATCATCTGCCTAGCCTTTTCCCAACTATGTTGAAGTCGGCTTCCAGTTTAACCATATGCAGTTGAATACCAATATTTTACATGGAGAGACTGCTCATCTAACCTCCACAACCCAGTTAGTTCTGGGTAATACGATACCCCTTGGTAAGACTGGTTGTCAGCCTTTCGGGTCTTTGACTACCTGTAACACCTGTCAATGACATTCAAATAACAGCCGGGACCAACAGCTTAACGTGCTTTTCGAAGCACGAAGGAAACTCGGTATGTAATGGGTAGTAATACATTTGGGTCGAGTAGGTATTGAAATTTAGTATGGGATAGCTGATAATTTTTTCGCAATAACTATATTGGACCCATGAAGGAAGTTGTTAAGTTCGATGGTCTGCAGCATATCCTTTCATATGACTATACCTTTTCTGTTACACCCTGTATATGATGATGACTTAATTAACTGCAAAATTAGTGACTGCTGTTATGAACTAAAATGCCTAGAAAAAATAGCTCTAACATATCTCTTTGGCTCGAAAAGGTGTCAACTGCATACGATTTAGTTAAAGCATTCACCACGTGTGACCAAATTAAACGCCTGTCATGTGACGTCACTGGAGGCTTCTATTCTGCTCGGAGCTCGTTTTTGAGGCCGTCAGCTAAACACTGCGGTCATATCGGCTATGTTCGGCGCACCGACACTACCGTTGTAACGATGTTTGGTGAGGGGCGATGGTTTTATTTACTGAATGTATTTGGTCAGCCTTCCAATATTCGAATATTCTGTAAAGGAAAAATTGCATATGACTCTTACCTCGGCTTACCATATCACTCCTCAATCAACTCCGTCATATCTACTACAAAAAATGCTATTATTTGAATAAAGACCAGTAAAACAGCTATAACGACGATATATATCTGTAGGCTAGCAAAAGACTCGAGTTGTCTATAAAAAGCTGCATATTGTGGTTTTTTTTTTCATGTTTATTGGGACTGAAGTTATTTCAAGGTCTTCATCCCCGGGGGCCACGTGGTGGCTCTCGGCCACCATAGGCGCGGGCCTGTGGATGGTGAGTAAAATATCTGCTTAGCCACAAAATCCAGTACGCTGAACACTAGAAAATTATAATGAATCGCCCTGATAAAATAATATCCTCCATACTTACTACATCAGTATTTAATTATAGCTCAGGATTAGCTTACAAACAGGTTCACATTTTACACTTTTACCTAAACAAGTCTGATATTAAACCCTGCTGTGCACATAGACGTTACGAAAACTCATTTAGGCACTAAACCATTTATTTTATTTAGTAGATCGTTCACAAGATCTTTAAGGATTAAACGACTTGAGGTTTTAGGATCTTGCTGCAATTGGGACTTTAGTAGGTACCTAATTATGTTTGATCATTGTCCGCAGTAATCTTGTTCAGCAAATGGTTTGACATTTCAGTGTTATGGGGATGTTAATTAGGTTTAACTGTTGTTTTTAACTATCAGTTTAACAAGATAGGTTTATGTTTCGAGTAACCATCTTCTGCCAACAGCGGAACATTTAAAAAAAACGTTGCCTTACACTAGGAATTTTTCCGGCATCGTGAGTAAGTTTGCAAACATTTTAACTCACATACACAAACAGCCAGACCCAGAACAACTACCTGTAGACCATACAAATATTTGTTCCGTGCGGGGATCGAACCCGCGACACGCAACGCAGCACTCAAACGCTCAGCCACTGCACCAACCGTGCCGTCAACTATGTTGGGGACGGCTTCAAATATAACCAGATGCAGCTCAATACTAGTATTTTACTTGAAGATACTGCTTATCTGACCTCTTCAGTAACTGGTAAAGCAATACCCCTTGATAGCGTCATCTATTAAAATATCCCACTTGCCCATGTATATTATGTACTGTAACTGCGTAACGCGATTTCAATCACAATCTGAAGGATTTGAAAGAAATTCCCCATCAATTGCTTCAATGTTTGACCTACATTATTAGTACCTAAACTTGACATTTGCATTTGGTTTTCATTTGGTGTCTATTTATTGGTTTCAGCCCCCGTAGCACAACCACCGTAGACAAGGGTTTCTTTGACGGTAGAATCGACAAAATGACAGATAGTGCACAGAAATCTGTCATTGTGTCGACACAATCTGTCATTTTGTCGATTTTACCGTCAAAGAAACCTTTGTTTACGGTGGTCATGCGACGGGGGCTGGATTGAGAATTTGAACGTGTCAAACTTCACTCTAGCAGTATAGGTTCATAAGGAGAATATTTCAAAATTAAAAGGCTAAACTAACATAATTTCCGTAACTTCGATAATAACACGTGGAAACATGAAGTGTGATTGCATGTTCCTTTTGATTACCTTAAGTTACATTTATGTAAGTAATTCACTGAGTCATAATAGTGATGCAAGTTACTCGGAAGTAGAAATACTAATAATTCAAGTGCTCATGTAATAAATTATGGCAAAAAAGAAAGCAAATAAAAAACAGATAGCATTTAAATAAGTATTTATTTATAAAAACTACAAAATGGCTCCTTACAAAATATAATTTATCTAAAACCCCATCTATACTCATATCGCTACATACGTACTAGGCCGCTTTCGAATTTCATTTGACGATTCATATTATAATTGTTCACATTCCATCGATGCATTTCACCGTGAAACATTCCAAAGATGAGTTCGAAACAAGCATTGGAAATTGTTGTACCGTGAATACTGGAATATGTTCGATTCGATATTAACAAGATCGTTTTTGCACCACTTATTTGGATAATCGAAGCACAGGTCACATATGGAATGTTCTTACATCATGAGACTCAATTTATTAATAGTATAATTAGCTAATGTTCGAGTTCTTTAAAATTTCACTCGTTACGCACCCAATATTTCTAATCGTTCTAGGTAACAGCCATTAAGTGTTACAATCATCAGTTAATATTACCCCACCGTTTCAAATTACTTTACAAAGACACTTGGCTTTCTCTAACACTAACCAAAAGACTAGAACTCATAAATATTACAATACATCCCAAATATTCACTCACGGTACAGTGACGGGTAAAAACATTTGAGGATCACCTAATTTTGGCTCAAAACGGATATTCACTTTAGTGTCACCATCACCGACTTCTAAGAAACTATTCCAATCGAGCATCCAGTAGAAGCCATTTTTCCTTGGAGGTGGTAGTTCTGAGTCCCCTGGTACTGCAGGGGCGGCTCCTCCGAAGGAATCTTCTAGATCAGCTATTGAAGCTCCTGAGTCATCGGCTGATACTGAAGAGTCGCTGACAGCGTTAGTCTTTGGTTCTTCAGTCGTCGTTGTAGATGTTGTGGTAGAAGTCGTTTCTGCTGCTGCAGTGGTAGTCTCTTCGGCTTGTCTTTTACTTTGATCATTATTAACATTCACTTGTTCATTGATAGGATTGATGCCTTTGTTCAATGGTATTACTTTCACAGAATCGTAGTCTATCGGGTCATAGTTTGGTTTAGACACCGATTTAGTTTTCCTGACTGGCATGTCATAAGGAAGGCTGATCTCTTTCGTTTCCGATGATGATGTATCCAATTCAAACGGCAATTCTGGGCGGAGAGGTTCATATAAGAAATTGTTTGGAGACAAAGAATATGTTCCATCCTTTTTGGTTTTCGAATCACTGCTAGGTGATATCAGGTCGTAGGTAAGTAATATGTTTTCTGGAAGTTGAACTGTGCCGTCTATAACTCTAGGAGGCGGTAGAGGTTTGAAACCTTCAAGAGGCAGAAGGAAATGATCTTGTCCAGGTTTTCCTTCTAGACCGTGAGCATCCAGAAAAGCTTGCAGTTCTTCAGGGAAATTGTCTATCAGCTTATCTGGTAAGGCATAACTTGGTTTCACCGTTTTATAGTTAGATTTTGCTGTTTTAGGTTGTGGAGTAGTGCTCGGTAATGCAACTACTTCTGTTCGTGGTGGCCTAGTATACAATTCCTGTAGCGAGGACCCATCGCGTGGGGTGTAGGGCAGAACCACCGTCAATGTAGGTTCACCCTTCTTGGTAGTCGATTCAAAAATCGTAGGGGCTGATGATGATACTTTTACATTTTTGCTATCATCAATAACTTTATCTTTTACTTTCGGTTCTTGAGGATTTATCTCGTTATCGATTGTACTATAAGGAGTCGTTGCCTTTTCCTTCTTGTTTTCTATAGATTCCTTGGATGCCGAAGTTGTCGATTTCGAATCTTCAGCTCGTATATCGTTAAGTAATTGCATAATTTCATCTCTGCTCAGTCTAGGTAAGAGCTGATTTGTTTGTAGTATATTTTGGACCTGCTTGACGGTTTTCTCTACGTCCAGTGCGGCCCCGGAGACTGCCGCCAAGACTGCAAAAAGGCAGCACCAAAAAAGCTTCATTTTCTGTAACAAAAATAAAAACAAATTAAAGCATTTCATTTAAAATATTTTTGAATATAAGACGACAAAAAAATGTATAACATGGATTAGCATTTAAGGGATCAAATATCAGTGTTGTTTTGAACGAGCTTCCTGTTTTTTGTTTAGAAAATTAATAGGTCAATAACGACCGAGGTCATGGCCTATTGATTATGTTGATGCTCAGGCTTCTGGTGCAAAACCCATCAACGAAGCAACTAGACACAACACAAAAGATATCTAGAAAAGAAAAGATTAAAATATAGTTATGAATACTTCTTTGTAAAAGCAAAGAAGACTGTTATCCAAACAGTGCTAATCAACTAAACATTCATATTTAAATTCCCACCAATCCCCAACAAGGAAATAAAGTATACGGGCGACTAGGACTGTTTAAGCAGTAGCGGAGTTATCTCTGTAATTACAGTTTGAGTTACACAGCAGTACCATAATCGTAATTTCCGAAGTTGGGAAGCAGGCCACGATATCGGGAAGTTGTTATCGTTTCAAAAGTTTCGGCTCCCGGATCACTTATAAGACGCTCCACTCACATCTGCGTTGTATGAGAAAAATGTTATGATCTTTTATAAGTAACGATGGAGTAAACTGTGCGTTTATGTAGCAAATGGGCTTTTGGTGGGGTCTTGGGGAATTTTATTGCCATTTGCTTCTTGTTCTTAATTGCTTATACATCGTTAGGTTAGATAATTACTGACATTACTGTCCATTATTGCATTTTGTTACCGATGACGTGTTGTGTATTTTTAACAAGAGAAGCTATTCAAGCATAGATTTGTAAAAAAAGTTTTTTTTTCTGAAATGAAAAAAAACGTTTAAAAAAAAACATGAAAAAAAAACAGTTTTTTTTATGGAGTAGGTTTTTTTTCATGAGTAGGAAAATAAAAATGAAGGTAAGGCGGTTATCGTATATGAGTTGATATTATTATTTTTTTTGTTCAATAAGATAATACCATTTGTTTTTTATTAAATAGTACATACATGTCTTAACATAATTGGCAACACCAAATGTAACTACATTTACGTACGGGGATTTCCCTAATCCTCGTTTTTTAAGTATTTTTTTAAGTTCATGATGATAGTAACCCATTGATTAAAACATAATTTGACTTGAATAAAAACAAAACAATCAAATTTAGTGTTTATTCCACCTTAGTTAAAGTGTTTCACTGTTTCTCAAAAAAAAACGAAAAGTAGAAAAAAAACAACTGTGCCAAGATTTTTTTCATGTTTTTTTTCATCATTGTGAAAAAAAAACCTTTTGTTTTTTTTTCAATTTACGTCTCTATTCAAGCATCTAGTTTAGCTCAGTTTTTTTGGGTCAAGTTTTACTCAAAAATCCCATCCCTGACGCAGTCCGGAAAAATGTTTTATGTCCCTACTGAATCACTTCAACTTCAGATTCAACCAATTCTTTTGAATGTTTTTTTAGCAGAGAAGTTTCCAAACAAAGTTTAGATCCAATGATACAATCCCTTTAAGTTTAAATCGGAGTCCCAAATGACATTTCAAGATTGCTCTCTGAGATAAAAGATCGTCAGGAGCACGATTGTGCAAATCGGAACCTAGTCTTAATAGGCTTAAAGTATGTAATATAAAGTATTATCGTTATATACTTTGGAAGATAAGATGATAGGAATCGGATTTTAGTTAGTGAATTTCGAAAGGAAACTCCATGGTATCTGCATTTCAATAAGGGAAAACTTTGTATTAATCCAATATTTTCTACATGTTAATAGCTACTCGACTTGTTGTAACGTAGGCAAAGTCAGTCTCAATGTTTTTTTACACTCTTTGTTTATTTGCTCATACATTCTGATAGTTATTTTAGGTTCCATGTTATGTTACTGATCAATCCACCTGTAGGGACACCTACAGGTGGATTGATCAGTAACTAAAAACAGCGTTTATGCTGACAGTGCGAATATTCCATAACAATTATGACACTTGCAGCTCTTGAACGTGGTTTAGATAGGCTTATCATATTCAGTTTCATTGGTGAAATTCGCTCTAAAAGAGATCGGATAATGGTAACAGTTGCTACAACAATCACACAAATCTGAACTACAGACTGGTAACTTAAAATATCATCATCCGCCTAGCCATTACCCAACTATGTTAGGATCAGCTTGGAAGCTGAAAATACTGGCATTCCACACGAATGCAGCTGAATGCCAGTATTTTACATGGAGCGATTCCCTATCTGACCTCCACAACCCAGTAAGTACTAGATAATACGATCCCTTGGTAAGACTGGTTGTCAGGCTTTCGGGACATTACCTGTAACAACTGTCAAAGATCTACAAATGACAGCCGGGACCAACGGCTTCACATGCTTTCCGAGGCACGGAGGAAACTCGGTATGTAATGGCTGGTCATACATCCACGGACCAACCTGGGTCTGGCTATTTGTGTATGTGATTATAAATGTTTGTAAACGCACCCACGATACAGGAGAAATTCCTAAGGTGGGGCAACGTTTTTTATTAAAAAAAAAAAAAAACCTAGGTAAGCGGACCCGAGCGGCTGTTATTATTTAGCCACGAGCTTCACTGCTAGCTTTAATAATCCTTATCGAAAAACCCAATAACCCTGAAAAAGGTACCCAGTACCTCAGTCTAACTTAACAGCTACTACACTTTCGGTATTATATTTTTTTTTTTTCCTCCCCTTTTAAAGTCAACAGGAGGGAAAAATAGGTTACTATAAGGTTTGTAGGCCACTGGCTTGGCTGCAATTAGCGACAAGTGCCATAGAGCCTGTCTGGATGAAGAGCTTTACGTGCAATTGCACAAATAAAATGTTTTGCGTTCGCTATTTTTATTAAAATAGTTAAGAGTTTAAGTAAGTGCCTATAAAATGGACTTGTGATTGTGTGATTGAAATCTTAGATTTCAGTTTTTTTTTTACGCAAAATGTAAGTAGGTACAACGAGAAAAAGTCAAAAAATAATACACGTACCCAAAATGAACGTTTCGTACTGTCAAAATAATTACTGAACAATTTGTTTTATTACTGAAACTATACCGATTATTCATTCGATTATTTATTTCGTGTTTGTGTACATCCTTTACTGGTGATCCTAAACAAATAAATAAATAAATAATATCGAACCGAACTATAAAGAATCGCTATCAAGGTTTGTCGTATCCACGAATGCTTGGGATAGATGGCCCACTGTGTCTGAAAGTAGACGACATGCAATAATACGTTACACTACTAACTACTGGGCAAAGACCTCCCCATAATTCTTTTATCTACACTTCCCCTGTATAGTGACATTTGAAGCCTGTCTTTCAATGTTGGTACCTTCAACCCATATTTATCTCTTTATAAGTACGCCATCTACGGTCACATTTGGTACAGTCACGAGCAACCATACATAAGATTTACACTTAGCAATTTTTTGCTCGTCCTGTATACATTGTGATTGCAAATTTTTGTTACGAACAATCAATCAAGTCAGCCTTTCGCAGTGTACTATTGGACCTAAGTCTCTCCCAAGCTACGCCACAACACACACGAACGTAGTATCTTGGAGCCTTAGAATCCATAATATTAAGAAACCCGTCTTATCTCAGCCACATTTTGCCGCCAGTTATGTTTTAAGTCCCATGTAATAGGTGGCGAGACTATTGCCAGACCCCGTGGTTGCTACTGAGAAAATAGAAAAACCCAATAACACTTTACCCTATCCAAATCGTAGGAAGGAATCGAACCCAGAACCTCATGCTCGGCAGTCGCGCTTGCGACTGCTCGAGCAACGAGGTAGTCAGTATGGCTGTACTGTTAGGGTACACTTCTGCCTAACCCTACGAGGATTACAGGCGTGATGTTATTTATGTATGCACGACGTACGTCTTATTTCTACGAGAAAATCGCTTATGAATTGGCATGAATTGGCTAGTGTATACAAAATGATATACATAGTGCTACTCGTGATGGTACAAAAAGCAGAATTTATGCTATTCATCGATGATCTATATAAAGTCAAGTAGGTTATTAAACCACATACCACGAACAAGCATGAATATTACATACCCCTGTCTTGTTCTGCAGTGACAGTGAATTTTAATTGCATGTCATCATGTATCGCGTACCGCGTTGATTTAAGGACTCAACACATTTGTACGTTAAGCTTACATGATACGTGTGCGGAATATTTTCACGTTATTTTGGGCATTTTCGGTTTGATTTACTTTGTTTCGTGTTTTATGTGCATTAGAGTTTTGATATCGACTGATTGAATTTGTGTTGGAGTATGCATGATTTTTAAAGTTTAATTTTAAGACTTTCTTAAACTGTACTCTGTGCTACAATGGAACGTGATGATACTTCATCAGACGACAATACAAGATAAAATAATTTCTTCGAAATTACAGCTTGACGACATTTTTAATCTTCTGTAAAAATGCAAACAGTTCTAAACGAGTTAATATGTAGGTAAGTTCTATTTTGAACAATCCATGACCATATATACGCGAGACTTTCTAGGTTCCACTACGATTATCCACATTAAGTAAGAATGCTAAAGTTAAACATTCTTGTTATTTAATATAATATCGCAACGCTAATCCTTACAAATTAGATCATCAAAGTAACAACAATGTGTCACGATGTGTGACGTTTTAACACGATACACACTCTACGTTCCAGTACGATTATATTCTTCGCGAATATAGATAAAATGCCATTTCTTATTATACCCATTGGTATTGTTTGTACCCTATCACAATATTGTCCTATATAACCCAAAGGTTGACTGGTAGTGAATTCTTTGTGGCATTAAGTCCGCATAATAAATAAAAGATACTACATCACAATTCCTCATTCTTTTTTATAACACAACACAAATCTTGTCGACTCTAACCGTACAAGTGTGAAAAACCCTTCACGACATGTGTACGAAGTGTGACGTTGGAACACGAAACACTTTCTACGCTGCCTCGTTAACATTCGTGATGCAATGTCTCTGTGAGTTGTTCATTACTAAGCGTTCTGCTTGATAATTATTTATTTACTGTATTTTGTTAGAAACATTTTGGAAGACTTTTTGATACTTAAAACTTCCACCCTTTTTCCAGAAGGATTAGCAAAAAATACAGAACACATTTAGATACAAATACACATACATACATACATACATTTAGACTACTACACTACACTTAAATTTTTACATTTTTTACATTTAGATTTCATTTTAATTCTGATGTTGATTGTGATTTTGATTTTATTTGATTTTAATTTAATTTTAATTATGTATTTAAAAACCATAGTTGTGTGCGTGTGAGTAGTTAGGTACTCATCTGATTTTAAGTAGGCACCTAACGACAAAAAATTAGTGCATGATGCGCTTACCTGTAAGAGGTTGATACACTAGTCTGTGACTCTAACGGATGTATGTCGTATCTTTGAAACAGTGTATTCAATTGTTGATGAGCCAAATAAATAAAATAATATAACGCCACCTATTACGACCCTTACTTACTTCTTTTGCTACGTCCCCGTTCCTGTGATGATGTACGAAATAATTACAGCCATATGTTTGGTTAAGCAACGCTTGCCGAGGTCAGGCAGTGGATGGGCGACCATCGATGAGAAGTCTGACAATCAGTCTTAGTCATTTTACTACGGATCACTTTCTACGCTGCTTCGTTAACATTCGTGATGCATGTCTATGCGACTTGTTCATTACTAAGCATTATGTTATTTACAGTATTTTAGGGACTATTTGGGTAACGGGTAACTTTTGTATCTATATTCAGACTTTAAAATAAATAATTTACACTCTAAACATCATAACTCAATAACAAATGAAAAGAATCAAAACTAACTACAAACTAAAATATAGCTTCAACTGGTAATACCTAATGGAAAAAAATCGGTTGTCTGTAAAGTCGGTTTACTGACGATTTTTTGAAAAATGCGTACGTTCAACGTACGCATTTTTCAAAAAATCAATGTGCGTTGAGCAATTGTTTTATGGAACGCCTCAGAGCGAGGTAACGCCGCATACGTCATGTTTTTTCGAGCGTGCAGCCGGCTCCATCGAATTATAAGACGTTGTCACGTCAAAACCCAATATCAATTAGCCCGACCTAGGAATTGAACCCAGGACCTTATGCAGTCAGCAGTAGCATTAGCTGGTGATAACATTGCCACGTTGTATGGCAATGCTTAACCTTTGGCCAAGGTCAAAGCCAGCCTTTGAGTCACGGGAAACCATGCCAACACCTGCCTAGCCTTTTCTCAACTATGTCGGGGTCGGCTTCCAGTCTAACCGGATGCAGCTGAACCCCAGTATTTTACATGGAGCCATTGGCTATCTGACCTCTAAAGCCAGGCAACTGGATAATACGATACCCCTTGGTATGACTGGTTGTCAGATTTTGTAACGAGGGAAGTATCAACTAATAATTGACTGGAAAATGGAGATCTTGTTTGTACTGAATTCTGTTATGCTCAGTTAGCGTAAGTGATGTTAGTCATCGAATAAGCATAACTAATCACTAATCTGTTATGCATGTTAGTTGCACGTCTTGGAATTTCGCTCTTCAACTATGGAAATTGGCGCATTCCGCACAGTTTACAAGACGCCATCATTTTTCATTACTTATAATTTTCTTTTTGGTTTGTACATTGATCGAACGGCATATATATCAATAATATGATACAGCTTGCATCCTAATGTAGGACATAAGTCTACGAAATGTAACTGGGCATTGCCATTTTTGCTCACTAATATGGTGGCCTAAGAAATGCTGGTTTAACGATTTGGACTCGTTCCTGAATGAATTGCCAGAGAAGGCAAAACACCGGGAGAGTTGAAAAGGAATGAGGGAGGCCTATGCCTGAGGCCTGTCCCATTAGCCTGGAGGCTACTGGGACAGAATAGGCTAATAAAAATATGGTGACGCTTGCAGACTACAGCACAGTTTTTTAGAGGTTCATAGCCTCCAAAAGTGATACTGTACATCTGGAGCACTCGTTTTATTCTGTGTCATGCTCATGATACCAACCAAACCAATTGCTTGATCTTTTACCACAACATCAACGGAAGAATCGACGAAATGACAGATCAACAAAAGAAATCTGTCATTTTGTCAATTCTTCCGTCGACAAAACCCGTTTCTACGGTGGTCATGCAAATATAGAAAGAAAAGATACGAAATGAAATCACGAATTTCAATAAAACCGAAAACGGAAAGATATCGCCAACAACAAAACATCGGAACATCACAACTACTAGTGACCTCAAAGATAAAACTCTGTTTTTGCGACAACAATGGTTAAAACAAACAAAGTCATATATGTTCCGATTTCTATTCATCGGTTTGCTCTGATTTTCTTCGTTATTATTTCCTTTGTAGTTTGTGTACACAGTTTTTATTTATAAGCAGGGTAAAGACAAAGGTTTTGATGTTATTTAGGAGTAAATATGTAGACGCTCGTAACAAAATATGATATTGATATCAGAATGGTCCTTCTGTAAAACGATAGGACCAGAACTTTGCAGATTTATCCTATTTGCTTTCAAATATTCTTATCAACAGTAAAATAACTACGGTAGCCACGTAGTTATTTTTTGTGTTATTTACTTCAAAGATTTAGGTGAACTGGACTGACCACGTCTGCTGCATGCCCATTGAGCTGTAGGTCAAAATTACCACTTTCTGGAACCCTGACACAGCCAGAAGGCGTCGCGGAAGACCTCGTAGAAGATGGCGGGACGAGCTAGATAAAACCAACGATCAGTGGATCAGTACTTGGGGTCGGCGCTACACGTTTTCTTCTTACATTATCCCCTGTCAGACGTCACGGCATCATTTACTCCTTTATCTTTCATATCATTCCTCACACAATCCAACCATCTTTTCTTTATCGTTCCTCTCCCTCTCCATCCATCATCATTCATATCCATCACTTTTTTAGTCACATGCGTTTCATCCCTCCTCATTACATAAGCAACGTAACCTATATATATATATTCAACAGAACTGTCGAAATGTGTTTGTACTCGTACTATTAGATATGTCAGGATTTACTCAGTTAGGCTCGTACATCATGTGGGCAGACAATGGGTTTCGTGCTATGAAAACACACTGTTTCTAGCAAACTAACAAATTACTTGAGATTACAACTTAACACGAGGCACAATGAATCGGGCACAGTTCCAAGACGTCTCAACTCCGCCACGATCAGACATTGACTGTCGTCTTCGCCTCTAGCTGGGCATCAGGGCTCTGTAGAAGCACGCTGTGTTGTGATTGGTAAGTAGTTCGCGTGATGTCACCACTGCACACAGGCGCGCTTTCCAATTAATTTTATGTCCATACTAAGGACCGGATCCGACAGATACATTTCTGCTTACTCTTCGCGGATTACAGCCGTGTCGTTATGTTATGTTTATAATATTATTACCAACTCAATTTTATCATCGACACATAACCGATACGCGTAACAAGAACACATAAAAACGTCCGCACTATATTTACCTAAATAATAGATGTCTCAATATTTTTCTATGAAAATCTTTGTTCGCGTCGTAGGAAACATCACCTGAGTCAATAGCACTTGTTTCCTCGACTTATGAAAGCAATTGTGTTTGTGATACAAATAAATAAAACTGGGACAGGTAATGTGCTGGCGGGGCTTTATCTAGGTATTGTTATTGTATACCAAAGGTGGGTTTTAGGTCTTACAAATGGAATATTTCTATCAGTATTTTTTAGTTTTGTCTCAAAAGAGACTGGTTCCCAGTTTCATTCTCGTTTAAGTACTCGTAAACGAATGACTTTATTTAGACGTCTCGTATAACATAACATAACAACATTCGTGTAATCCCATACACCCGTACATATACACCTCTGCCTAACATTACGCTAGTAATGTTTTAAGTCCCATTTAATAGGGGACGACAATATTGCCATCAACTCGGCACAAACCCAGACTCCGTGCTACTGAGAAAAAACCAAATAACGATTTACCCGACCTGGGAATCGAAACCCAGGACCTGATGTTCAGCAGTCGCGAGCGCAACCACTAGGCTAACGAGGCGTCTCGTATAGTATTCGTTAGAACATTATTTATAAACATTTCTTTTGGGAAAAACGATTCGACATCCAGAGAAATCTGTGTGTATATAAAACCAAATACGACTCACTACTGACGAAAGCTCCTAAACATGATTTGAGGCACGCGTGATTTCTTTGACCTTTATACGCTCGCTAAGAAGGACTTATATACAAGAGGATGTAAGTAAATATATATTATGTATATTTAATACTATAGTATATAGTGGAGCTTGTGGCTAAATGAGGATCTTTGTGGCTTTTTAAAAACAGCCGCCCGAGTCGATCTTTAGGTTAAGCCGCGCTTACCTAGGTTGGTCCGTGGATGGCGGACCATCCCTTACATACTGAGTTTCCTCCGTTCCTCGGAAAGCACGTTAAGCTATTGGTCCCGGCTGTCATTTAGATGAAGATCTTTGACAGACATGGCAGGTAGTCAGTAGCCCGAAAGTCTGACAACCAGTCTTTCCAAGGGATATCGTATTACCCAGTAATAACTGAGTTATGAACGTCAGATACGCAGTCGCTATATGTAGAATACTGGTATTCAGCTGCTTCTGGTTAGACTGGAAACCGATCCCAACATTGTTGGGAAAAGGCTAGGCAGATGACGATACTGGAGTGTACGCATGACGGCCAATCAAGCTATACCAAACCAGTTTATGCGGATCTCTCATTGTATAGGAAATCTATAAAAAGCGAGGCCAAGTTATACTGGAATTGTACAGCTTCATTACATTACCAATACATATGTCCACGTGTTACAAGACGAAGAAACGTGCAACAGCTAGAAATTTCGTAACTGATGGCTATTCAAATGTCGAATGATTAATTGCGTTACAACATGAAATGCATCAAGAAGTAGTTACAAAGATTTCAAATATTTACCGCACGCTTGTTTTGTACACGCAAATGTTCAGATGAATCTTATGTTATAAGTATCTACAGTTACCGACTGAATTGCTTGAATCATCTTAGTACGTAATAAAATAAACACCACGCCTGTGCTCTCTGAAGGATTAGGCAGGACAAGGCGGCACTTGAAGCTATACATTTCCAGTATAACTTGACCTCGCTTCGTATAGATTTCCTATACAATGAGAGTTCCGCATAAACAGGTTTTGTATAGCTTGACTGGCCGTCGTCGTGCGTACCTAATGGGTGTAAAAAAGACCCTTAACGAAGCCGAAAGCCTCTTATTCTCCCCGTCATTGCAAAAATCATTTTGTAAGGACCATACCTGGGAACCTACTAGTTACGGAGATATTGGAGTCCAGTCTCGACATTTGCAAAGTATTTTTTTTTAATACAAGTTTTTAATGATATAACTTAATTTTAAATAACTCCATGACAGTAATATTCAATGCACCCCTCAGGAGAATGTGTTGAGTGCATTACATCGAGTCCTACCGCAGAACGTTATTTCTCATCCCAAAAACAAAAGTCGTTTCCCAGCAAAAAATGTAAATGCCTTAATAGACGGCAGTGGCGAAGGTTCCATACAACCCGATTCCTACTGGCTTCCCTTTGAAAAATGGCCCGGCAGTATTCTATAGCCAATAATATTGTAACACAGTTTTAAGCTTTCACGGTTTACAACTACACTACACTGGTGCTATACTATATCGGGAGCTCAAAATAATGAACAATCACGGAAGATATCCCTTATGTGACAGTATTAGTTTATTAATATACTATACAGTAAAGATCTGTACTCCGGCTTACCTCTTACCAAAAATTGACCCTTCGCTACTGATAGACGGCTTCCTGAAGGGTCCATTTAACCTGGTATTCATTAAAACATTAATTTCGCCAGTTATATTGAAGTTTTTTAGATGACGAGCCTGTTGTCATCAACTGGGCACGAATTTAGACTCCCGGCATAGTCATGATGTAAAACGAGGAGAAAAATTAAAAGAGAAGGTAGCAAGGCTAAATAACACAGATCAGAGAAAAAGTGATGATCCGAAAAAACCGAAAAATTAATCAAGAAAACTGGTAAATAATTCACCAGCTAAGTCCACAAGATTCGTAGTCACACTAGAGTATAAAGAATGATAATATAAACGAGTTTCTTTATCATGCGTGCGACACGTCGCCTTATTATATATTTATCACTCCTCACACAACTAACTTCAGTAGAAGTCGCCTGAACTTGTACAGTAACAAGAATTTATTTTGCTAAATTATCTACACATTTCAACACTCCGAGAGAAAGGGCACACATTAATAATAAATTTCCGCAAATGTGTTTCACTTCCATATTTCCCGACATGCACAGGACCAACTGTGAAATCTGATAAGTAATTTCACATTAGAACAAAATCATGAGATATTTTAACTTCGTTCAAAGGGCTTAGACAACTGACAATCGCATTCAATACGTTTCGTACCTCTATATCCACTTTCAATAGGATAGATATAATATTTTCATAATTTCCCTTGCCTTTACCAAACTATGTTGGAGTCGGCTGCAGCTGAATACCAGTATTTTATGGAGCGGCTGCCTATCTGACCTCCACAACCCAGTTAGTACTGGATAATACTTTACCCCTTGGTAAGACTGGCTGTCAAACTTTCGGGCCACTGACTACGTGTAACGACTGTCAAAGATCTACAAATGGCAGCCGAGATCAACGGCTTAACGTACTTTTCGAGGCAAGGAGGAAACTTGGTATGTAACGGGACCCATCCACGGACCAGCCTAGGCAAGCGCAGCTTCCCGACTTGAGCGACTGTTATAATTTAGTCATGAGCTCCTTTTCTCAATATTTTCAGTATTTAATGTCTTTATTAATTTGGACCTTTTCATCGTCATCATAGCTGATAGAATAGAATGTCATTTGGTTATTGTGTACGGTGGGAAACTGCAATTCTATGGATTTTTTCAAGTGGCCATAACGAATCTCTATCAAGTGATTCACTGACCTGTTTACACTACCATAAGAAACAAATCTAATTTATCGCCCATCTACAACAACATAAGGAAACCCTTACCCAACTCTTTTACAATTTGCATGCTACGATAACCAACAGATTTTCTCATGAACATCAAATATAATATTATTACATCTACGGCAACCAAATGAAATAAGGGACGGACTCAGAGGGCTCAGTAGTAGTATATATTATGTTAGAGGGAGCTCGATCCGCCCCTAGATTTACATATGGAAACAATGAGATGGAAAACAGTTCGCGCGAGATTCATGTGTGATAGTGATAACAATAACAGTGGTGGGTGTGAACCACGGATGGCGGGATCGGCTGTTGAGAATCGAGATTGGGTTGTAACACTTTTGGTACGCACTTTTCACCCTTACCCGTAAAACACGGTATCAAGTCACAATTTATCCATTGTATACTTTGTTATGCCGTCTCATCGGTTTTCTGATATTAGGGAGTGAGGTGTGCACCTGCTTTAGTACATACACTCTTGTGAAATATATTTTTTGTGTACTTGGATAATCTCCTTTAAGATTGGCCGCCGTGAATAAAATTCAGTCAGGAGGATATTAGTTTCTTTTTTTTAAATTGGGTTTGTTCCAACTCTTTGTATTTTCTTACGATTAGAAAAAAAAATTTTGATTATGAGATATAATAATTATATTCTGATAAAAGTCACAAAATGGGGTGTTTTAAACGTCTAAATCAAAGTAACAGTCGCAATAAAGGAAATAATTCAAATAATACCATTTACTTCCGGACATAAAGACCAATCTGGTAAGTTTTTTAATCGCTGAAACACAAACAATAATAAATAATACATGACCAGGTATCGACAATCGACATAGACAATATCCTTTGAAATATGATGTTCATTTTGTTGGTATAGTGTGTTTACAAAGCGCCGTTGTTACGAGGAAAGTCGAAGCGTTTTGTTATCATAAAATAAATATTTCTTGATAAATGTTAGAAAATAAATTAATGCCAGCAACAAGTAGACAAATAAATAAAAATAAAAGGATACAGAAAGGATTACAAGCGGGAAAATACTATTAAATGTATTGAATCTATTGATTCGTCAAGTCAACGTTTGAATATTGACCACGGTAGTAGAACCGGAATTTTAGAATATTTTTTATTTCCTGCAGTTAAAACGTATGAAAAATTCTAAATCCTTGTAAAGGAATATGGCAGAAACCGGTGCTTTGATCCCAGATGCACCTCTAACTACTTTATCTGCAGACAATGTGGGAAATCGAGGCTGACAGCAACATAGTGACTGGCTCGAAACTAGATGTCCAATTTTAGCCGTACGACGTTATCTAAACCCCACCCACCCGATACAATCCCTTTGTTGTACTAAGACAGACTGTGAGACAATATTGCTGCGTAGACAAAAGTCGGCGAGTGGTATAATATCTCTCATTTTGCTATTCCAAATTCAGCTCTCTTTGACGCAAAATAGCCTGAAGATAGACACGTAATAAAATACGTACGATCCTATTACCTAGGCCTGACTAAAGTTAATATATGGCAGCAAAGATAAACCCTTTCAATCTAGTCCTTCGAGCCGGATCCAATGTAATTTAAGTCGGATTTCTTGACGGCATCGCTGATATTTTTCGACGCCTTAGCGCTTGTAAGAAATTACATCTCTATTCTATTTGAAGGAAACGTTAATTTTGACGAATAGCCCTTTGATATGGATATACTGTATTCAGCAATATCAAAGTTTATGTCGTGAAAGGAAACATTTATACTGGAATATGGACCTTGTTTCATACTGTTTAGAGTTCGTTTTTATTTATTGTTGACACTGAACGTTGTAAGGTATGAAGCACAATATTTTCGTTTTATTGCTTCCGTTTGTCCGTCTATTCACTTACTTAAATTATGTATATTGTGTTGTAACATCCTAACATAATTGTGTTACCCACATTGACGAAAATGTAGGCGATAGACATTTTTACATGTTAATTTGGGAGTCAAGTCGTACATATGTACTGCCTTTGTTATTTATTATGGAAATAAAACCATAAAAATACACAGCTTTTGTTGTATATTCCAGAATAGGTCTTGCTCGTGCCTTCGTCATTTCTTATTTCAATCTTTGTTACTTTCGTATTCATATTAAAGTATGGATTTGGATAAATATATATATCATATTTTCCACATTTTTATCCATAGTCAATAGCTAGTAGAAAAAGAGTCTCTTCAAAAGAATTTTTGTAAGTATGATCAGAAACAGTTGGTAGTTTGAAGCATGAATAACGATGTTACTGAGCGCAAAAACTAGACAATTTTGTAAGCAGATCGTCTGTCTAGGTAAGTTTATCGAATATTCTAGATTATTAGTTGCTACATTGCTACATTGTTGTGGTATTGAGTTTTTCCACCAGGATTTTATTTAGCATAACTGGCGAAATATACGTGTACTAAAGGGTGCAAATAGACCATTAACGAAGCCTAAAAGGCACTTATTTTCCCCGTCCTTGTGATAATTTTTTTGTTGTAGACCATAACTGGGAACCTTCTAGTTACGGAGATATTGGGGGTCAAAGTCCCAACTCTTTCCCAAGTTTTTTTTTAAATACAAATGTTTAATGCTATAAATACCTCCACGAATCCCGTACTATTTAATGCATCTATCAGCACAATGTTTTGAGTGCGTTGCTTTTAGTTTTACCGTAAAACGTGAAACGTGAGCCGTGATTTTTCACCCCAAAAATAAAAGTCGTTTCCCAGCAATAATTTCTGCGTTGGGTTACTTAGTTTGATGTACGTAATGCTTGGTTGACGGCTTCGTGAAGGGTCCGTTTACACCCTGTATAATAGGTACCATTCTACGTAACCCTTAGGAGAAATACTATTACTGTTATATGATGAAGTAGCTATACTGCTTTACACGAGAAAGGTTTCAGAAATTGGGGACTAAACATTTATTAAAACAAGGTACTGTCTTCAAAGCAAAATCAACCCCGTAAATCCCAAGAGTAAGCATACGTGTAATATCTACATCCTTTAATCTTACATCATAATACTACTAAAATATGATGCACTGCCAAACACGGCGGACATTAGCCAGCCGACCATATTCGACCCACTATAAAGGAGGCTATGTTTATGACGGTACGACCATAAAACAGGATGATTCATCGACTAGTGTGCCACTAACTTTATTACACAACCGGTGACCGGATATCTTATGTAAGTGGATAATCTTCATTTCACTTTATAATCTTGTTAAGTAATAAAAGAATCTGGCGGTAATGCATGGAATTGGGGCAATGGCGGAACTTGTAGGTCGCATCTGTTTTGCTGATTGTCTTCTGAATTTGGTGGGTTAGTAGCTAACTTACTTAATCAGATTGCGCATTTACCGTAACATTTCTCGGCAAACTAAAACCGAGATATGTAAACGGCTAGATTTTTCCCGCGGCTTCCCTCGCGTTTATTTAGAATTTTACAATTAAGCTGGCATCCAGTCTAACCAGATCCAGCTGAATACCAGTATTTTACATGGAGCGACTGCCTATCGGACCTCCACAACCCAGTTAGTACTGGGTAATACGATACCCTTGGTAAGACTGGTTGTCAGACTTTTTTGGGCGCACTACTAAAGTTTCTATTCCGAGTGCGAGTGCGGCGCTCTGGATCAAACTATGCCCCACCTGCTGAAGTGTCCCAGGTGTCCGTTTACCTGCACTCTTGACGACCTGAATAGCGCCTCTGCCGCTGCATAAACGTGGCCACCTACTGGGCCAATGCCGTCTACTATTGAAGAAACGTCGATACGATAAGAAGAAGTTTCTATAATAATATAATTCAATCATGATTCGAAAGACACGTGACGCCATCTATTATCATAAGAACGTTATTGTTGTATTCCTCGAGAACAGTACTTTTTTTCGGGATGAAAGGAACCCTTTGTCCGTTCCTGTACACGTGACAGCATACATGCAAAATTTCAGGATGATCGGTTCAGTGGTTTAGGCGTGAAAAGGTAACAAACAAACTTACTTTCGCATTATACTCGTAATATTAGTAAGGAAGTATGGATTCATCGACTTTCACATGTCATATACCTGACTCTTGCTTGCATTAGTAGTTTAGTGGATGTACAGTGACAAGAATAAACCTATAAGCCAACAGGCGTGTTAAGTAACGTTTGTAGATGTCGTCCTAAGTCTAAAAAATGTTTTATTTTGTTCGTTTTTTAACAACTAAACAGCAGTTGTCTGTCTGTTCACTTAGTTTAACAGTTTTTTAATTACTCTTAATTAAAATGATGTCGGAGAGAATCGCTCGTAATAAAAACAAACACCTGAAAACGGTGAACAGTCCAATTACATAGTACATTGCCATGAATAGATTTCAACCCTGTAAATAGCAAAGTGGTCAGTCCATAAGAGCATCGTCCCTCAATTCACGTGGTTAAACAAGAACGCATTTCACGTGACCTTATACATGACAAATGGAACCTTAGGCCGAAGACAAAAGGTTCTCGACCCACATAATAGAACAATATGTAAGTAAATGTGGGCGTACGTGGTTTCACTGGTTTTGTGGGTCCCACGTGGGTCTAAAAAGGTGACCTATTACCAAAATGCTATCCAAAATCAGATAGGGACCAAAATACATTTTTGCGCCTCCAAGGACCAACAATGAGATTAAAATTTTACTAAGTATACAACTGCTTCTATGATAAAGAAGAAATCGACAAATTACTTTCTTGTTGGTTAATATTGAAATGAATGTGTTTTTAGAGAGAAGATCACTTTAGCTGAAGTAACTCATTCTAACTCTATGTTTTAGAATGAGATGGAAATAGGAGTCGTGTTGGCCTAGTGTTCGCTAGCGCTACTGGGGAGCACGGGGTCCTGGTTTCGGATCTCAGGTCTGGAAAAGTGTGGCTAACTTCCTGTCTAACTCATTGGAGAAAATAGTCGTAATGCTATCTGAAAATAAAAGCTTTACTTTGTTGAACTTAAATGTTTCAAATACCTTTAGGCATTTCTAATATAGAATCTCAAACAGTTATTCTAATAAATATAAGTTAAAGTTAAATTATTCAACGAAACGTAGATAAAACATGATTAATTCCTAAAATTCATTAAGCAAAAACGTTCTCGCAAAATTCCAAAATCCTCATATGTCACTTAAGCTGAAAAGTACTTATTTAACTTCGAAGCTTAAAACACAAATTGATTAATTAACCTCTACAAGTTTGAACGCATAAAATAAACTAATAATAAGTCTCGCAGCTTCATATATCATTTAGTAGTTAGGGGTCATGGCTCTGAACCTTAGAGCCCTCGTCCACCGCGTCTTTTTGCAGCGATGCAGTAGCGATGGAAACTCAAATCGGCCGCAATTTTTAATTATTATTCACGGTTAATGTGGCGACGCTTGGGGGAGGCCTATGTGCAGCAGTGGACGTCTTTCGGCTGAAATGATGATGATGATGATGATTCACTGGCTGTGTGTCTTTGCCCATAAAACCATGATTATTTGCCGTTACTATCGCGATGCTGTCCCGCTTTAGTCGTGATACAAATGGGATGCTGTAGCAATGCACTCTTCCATCTCTACTCCTTGTTTCACCGATGTAGTCAGAAACAGTCGCGCCCTTGCATCGCTTCTGTTGTGCGAAGCTAATTCGTTAGCAGTGATGCTGTGGGCGAAGGGCCTTAACCACTCTCTCTTTGAAAATGCATTAATTAGAAGTACATCGCGAATTTATGCAAGTACCAAAGTCAGCGTCTCCATATATTTAAATAACATTTTGTCGCCCCCGCATTATGACTCCGGCCTTGGACTGGAAAAGGGTTTTTAATATTTAAGTCGTATGCATAAGGTAGAATATGAATTAAGTGACTGCAGTGAGGTCGTGGATGAAAGATATTATATGTTTCCGTAAATTGCTTTTGAGTTGTCGAGGCCACAGTCTAGGAAAGGGTCTTGTAATGATTGTACACAACTCTGTCATGAGTTCAAAAAACCCGAAGATATGTTGTTGGACTGTTTTTATTGCTATTCTTAAGAACTTTATAAACTTAAATGATATGATTCACACAAAATTTTGTTATATTAATAATTGTTACTAACACTATGAGTTATGTAACCTGAATAAATAATTTTATTTATTTATTTAAAATTGAGTCTGCAAAGTAGTTGTTTATTTACATTTTACTGTATTTTCATATTCATTTCATTTTCGTTCCACTTGCGTTGCGTTTTCAGAAAAATACAAACAACTTTTATTAGCGATGCTGCGATGCGAGGCCTTAGAGGCCTCGCATCGCAGCATCGCTACAAAAAGTTGTTTGTTTTTTTGGAAATTCTCTTAGAGAGAATTTCCAAAAAACTTCCAGCGAAAAAGAAATTGAATTAAGCGTATTTTTTTCTTAACTTTTTCGTATATATGCGAATTTACTCGCTAAGCTATGTATCTCATCATTTTCCGATTTCACGATCATTCGCATCTCGCGCCTCCAAAACAGTTTCGAGGCCGCCTTATAAACGGATTCAATTTATTTTTACTGGCACGTTTTGCGAACCGTGGTGCACCACCGTACGTTACCAGTTTTCTATTATACGGATAAGGAGTTATACTGCTAATATATTAGAGTATAATCATCATCATCTGCCAAGTCTTTTCCCAACTATGTCGTATGTGTAATGTGTGTGTGTGTGTGTGTGCGTGTGTGTAGTGTGTGTGTGTGTATGTGTAATATGTGTGTGTCTCTATGTGTTGTATGTTGTCTGTGTGTGTTCTGTGTGTTTATATTAGACTATAATACCGGTGTTATATCATTAAGAAAAGTAGACGTATTTGTGATGATGTTAGAGGTTATATCGGGAACTCATAGAAAACAGTAAACATGGTAAATATCCCGTTAGTATTAATAATAATGTTAGAGGTTGTTCTTCAATGTCCGCTGTAACATAACAGACGGAACGTCTTGCTGGGATTTGTATGCACAACATCAAAACAATATGAAATGGTGACAATTAAGCGTTTTGGGAGAATGTTATTTGATGTTCAAAAAGTGCTCATTATCACTCTAGTTTGCATAAAATACATTTGATTTTGAAAAGCTGGACACACGGTGGAACAAACAGCCTGATACTTACAAAATTGTAGATGTGGGACGTGGGTGTATATTTAAAAATTTATTTCAAGACTTAGGCATATTAATCTCATAGAATTTACTATTTTTTGTAGAGTAAGCTGATATCTAGCGTTTTAAAAGGCTATTGTTTCTAATGAAACCTTTAGAACTAGTAATTTAATATCCAATTAGAATTTGCGTTTAGATTTTATATTCACGTACCTTAGTAACTAGTTATTTTGTGTTTACGTGGTGCAGAATTATTATTTAGTAAATATTGATACAGAAAATGAACACAAACTCATGAATGAGTTACTAATTGATCGAGGTATTAAACACTGTATTAACTTTCAACATTAATACATCGTTTTGCACGAAAATCTGTCTTCTGTAAACGAACAATACTGGATCGATTTTTCGTAACAATAGTCGCGGGGAGCCTATCACTCGTATTAACCGTATCGTCATACCTTAAAACGTGTTCACAGAAATAGATCATGACCCTTTGATTTTGGATAAGGAGGTACTAAGAGGTACTATGTTACGCAGTTAAAGAAAAGAAAGAAAGATTTTTTTTTTTCTATTACTTTTTTTTTTTTTTTTTTAGGTACTGTGTTGTTGATGTCAGACGGGCAGTCGCTCCATGTAAAATACTGATCTTCAGCTGCATCTGGTGAATTTGACTATGATAATACTAATGACTTTTAGGACATAAGATCATTCCTTGGAATTTGTATGTATTTTATTGCAAATAAACATTTTGATTTGATTTGATTTGTATTTTTACGATATACGGGGTGGAAGGGATATCGACACGAAAACGTTTACCACGTCTTCAGTACTTAATTTTGAGCCTCCCTACATAGAAATATGGCAACGGATATGAAAAAAAAAATCAGCTGTTCCATACATTTTGACATCTGATTTTTTTTGGGGGGGCTCAGAATGATGTACTGAATAACTGGTAAACGTTTTCGCGTCGGTGTGATTTCCACCCCGTATTTGTTGGTCTGTAAGGTATTTATCTGTAGGGCAAAATTGCCTGAAAATAAATGAATAAAGCCGACCCCAACATAGTTGGGAAAAGCAAAGCTAGAGGTGACAACAGATCGTGAGTATGGCCAGTAACATCGGTACATAAAATTGCACAACCTGTGCCGTTACAAATGTGCCTCAATGCGGACAAAGCTTTACACAGATATAACTAAAAGAGCCGTTAGTTCGGTGTCATCGATTGACCGGCCCTCATCAATCAACCGTTCAACTGACAACGGTTGTCGCTTCACTGGTTGCTAACAACCGTGAGAGGTTCTAATTAACGACGCGATAATTTGGTGCGGAGTCAGCAGAATAGTTGGGGTCGAATTATAATGTGAATAGTTTCGATAAATTTTGAATGAGTTTGTGGTGATAAATTCTTAAATTTTATAGAAGTGGAGTTTGCCCGTGAGTACGCATATAAGTCGAAGAAAACTTAACCAATTAACCTACGCAATTTTTGTTTAAAATCATCAATTATCACGATGTCTCCTCTATTGTATCTTAGGTTTTATAAATAATTAGATTACGTTGCTATGACTGTCTAATGTGAAGTACATCTTCAATATTTCTTTATCTTCTACATCGAGATCTATGCTAGGGAATGGGCAACTACAGTACCTACTTTCACAGTTTTTATGCCTTGTGACTGTGACTGTAGTTACATTACATTGTTGTCTTTGTTTCGACAATTCAAAAGTGTGTGTAACTGGGGTTTGAAATAAAAAATAATTAGGGTTCATAATTTTGGAAAAAGTTGTTCAATTGCACCCATGAAGTAAATAAACAGATTGAACCTCACTCAAGTAACCGCAAAGACAGGAAAGTAAATTCACTTGCTCTTAAAATAAAGTCATTGCGGATTCACCTTTCGAATTTCGAAGTTATGCAATGGCGCTTT
Organism: Noctua comes; assembly: GCA_963082995.1. Taxonomy (NCBI): domain Eukaryota; kingdom Metazoa; phylum Arthropoda; class Insecta; order Lepidoptera; family Noctuidae; genus Noctua; species Noctua comes. Next base: position 14,636,870 of record OY720279.1, on the reverse strand, counting down.
TGAATTTTTGAGCCATTGGTTTTGTGGTGCTATCTATAGTGTAAAAGCTCTCACGATACAGGAAAATCCTGTTTCAGAGTAACAGTCAACTTCATAATTTCTTTATCACCCTTGTCTGGTAAGGCTAAGTGTCATTTCCAGGTCATAAAACGACAAGGGTGTTTGTCTATGGTTCAGTTAGACAACTTCAGTAGTTTTCGGCCTTCTAAAATTAACTGTGAATTTTGCTAAAAACCGTGAAGCAACTACTAGGGGGCTAGAACGGCCGGCTTCAGCAGATTCATAAAAGGATAAAAAAATATATATATGTGACGATTCAGAACATTAAATGCGTCTGTGTCGTGATTTATAACATATCCTATTAAGATTCTGTTAAAGCGGCTATTTCAGACCCCCAGGTCAAATTTCATCATAAATACGTACACATCTGCGATATTAATGTCTTGTCAGCTACTCTTCATGACTAGACAACAGGTCATGACCAGTCGTATGGCAAACTTACGTGTACTTACGTCTAGCTATTGCATAAATCGTATACTCATAGTGGGATAAATCAATGACAGATTTCTAGGTGCTGCTCACATAATTATGCAAGGTTATGGCAAGCCTTGCTTGGGTCTACAGATTTAACTACAGATTTAAATTTTTCTTTAAATTCATCTGGCTAGCCTTTTCCCATCTATGTTGGGGTCGGTTTCCAGTGTAACCGGATGCAGCTGAATACCAGTATTTTACCTGAAGCGACTGCCTATCTGACCTTCACAACCCAGTTAGTACTGGGTAATACGATACCCCTTGGTAAGACTAGTTGTCAGACTTTCGGGGCACTGACTACCTGTAACGACTGTCAGAAATCTACAAATGACAGCCGGGACCAACGGCCTTTCGAGGCACGGATGTAACGCGGTATGTAATAGGTGGTCACTCATCCGCGGACCAACCTAGGTAAGTTCGGCTTAACCTGAAGATCGACCCGAGCGGCTGCTATTTTTTAGCCACGAGCTTCTCATAAGGCAAATTATACAATTAAATGGCTCGAGCATTTTGTTAATGCTTACTCCCAAATAAAAACAGAGGTTATCTAGTAGGTTTTTCTTATAATATAAAGTGACTTTGATTTTATGGTTAAGCAAGTCTTCTCAAGGTCTGCAGTTCCGCACATTAGCTAACCGCACTTATGTTAAGCAAATGATTTTATTTTTCAATCATATCCTGGGGTTAATGGAAGTAGAGGCTGACATTGAGTCTTGGCATAAATTATATCTAATTTATGGTGATTAAATGAGCCGGTGCATTTTGTAGGTACAATTTTTTTTATTAAATTGGCTTTGGCACGATAGACATGTGCGATCCTAAAACGATGTTTGGTTACCCTATCCGACTCGTTCTCTAAGTATTTACTCGATAAACAGAGAAAACAACAACACATTAACATACATGTAATGTATGTAATCACCATACTCATAATAAAGAATCGTTGAACTTTGACCCTTAACAACCATTGTCTAACCTAACATTACACAGCTGACATAAAAACGAGTACGTGACAAGTAATCTCTGTATCGAAAGTGAAAGGCGTAGCCTCGGGCGTATCGCGTGAGAATATTTTTACAACAACATCGGCATAAACATCATACATTGCCCACTTATAAGGACGTTTTTACGACTCATTCAAACAGACGCGTCAATGGTTCGCGTGTCTACAAACATTGTCGTCACCTGAGCGTATCGAGGTGAGTAGCTCAATGAGTACGTGTCCATGTCACAGCATTGGCGAAGAGGATTTATATTACGTGATGTACAACTGTGCTAAATGTGTTTCATTGCCATCTTATCACAAGGGAATAAGGTTTAGAGTCGGGGGACGGTTCGGCTTGAGGTTAATATGTGATGCGTCTAATGGCCATAAATTCTAAGTAGACACTCAATCTGAGTGGTAATTTTATTTATAGCGTTTTTTATTCAAATGTAAATTATGAATGAATTTCGTAATAGACAGATGAGAGTTGGAAATTGAGTAATTTTTATTGCAAACCAAGAGAGGGATAGCATTTTGCAGATAAATGAAAATATGATGATAAAGAGTGACAAAAAAAAAACTTAACAAAATATAGGGTAATGAAACACGACAAGCATTGCTTTTGTACCGAATAAAATTAATCATCATTGTTGCACTATACTGATTTGAAGAAAGTACTTAAATTATTTTATCAAGATAATTTATCCATTAGTTATTAAAAAGCAGTCGGTCTTCAAGGAGTTAAGGTTAAAAATCCGAATAAAAACCTTCTACTATGGTTCTATCCACTGACTGACCCGATCAAACATTTTAGTACATACTCACACTCAACCGCGTAGTGACCCATCAATCATGCAACGAAACCATTGCGGATTGACACACACATGTCGCAACGTCAATCCTGTGTTAAGCAATCAATGGACGTTAAACATCATCGAACGAACACAATACGAAGTTGCATTGCGTTTAGCAATTTGTTCTTTGGTGCAATTGTTGACGAGAAAATTGAGTTTCCTTTGCATCATCTTTCAGTTTTGTATTGGGTGCTTGGTGCTGGCGATTTAATTTAGTATTCAAATAGATGTCTATTTTTATTGATTCGATTTCTACGAAGATGTTCTCAAGCAGCATAAATAAAGGTAATCAAAACTAGGGATGACAGAAGCTCAGAATTTGAAATGATTGAAGAAATAACAATTAATCCGAATTAGGAAGCTTCTTATACAGGGTTTTAGGGACAGTCCTCCACAAAGTGACAGGATGCATTCAGCTCCTTATTTTTTTTTTTTTTTTCAATTTGTATTCCTTTATTCAACGTAAAATTACATACCCCGTACGCAGCATTCCATTTATGTAATACGGCTAAAATCAAAAATCCAACAATGGATGTTGAAATAATCTAACGAACGACTCGTGAAATCAGCTGTGCACTTACTGCCCAGCTACAGAGTTCATCGAACTCGTCATCGCGCTTGCTGTTCGCTACGTGCGTTTTGCCACGTTAACGATACATTGCGTATGAGGAAATAAAACAAATCAAATTTATTGGATTCCCTTAAAATTCCTGAAATAATTTCTTGTACCGGTCAGCTTAGTATAATGTACTGAATTCACCCCATCAGTTTGGAGGGCTGTCCCGTACACCCTGTATATGACATATTGTTTTGAGGTCTTCATAATAAATAAAAAAAATCATAATTAATATATTATTAAGCATGAATTGTAAGACTAACAAGAATTCTCCAATGCGCCAAGGGGTTATGCAGCTTCTCTGAATGTCTATTGTACCCCCCTAAGGTACTTTCGTTGCGCAGGTTCGGGTACTTCATCAGAATACAAAACACATGCTGACAAAACTTAAGATTTCCATGCATGATCGACTTAGTACTAGTCAGACTTAATTTACTTTATATCATGACATAATCGCGTTATAACACATGATATTACCAACAGCAAAAGCCAAAATATAGTAATTCATACAAAACTAACGCGTCTTGACACCACTCTTATTAAAGATGACGGGTTCAACTTGTGTCTGTCACGAAAAATGCTCCCAGAAATAACGTTGATATTTTCCGAACACGAGGAAATGCCTTTGAATTATTTATAAAGGATTATGCGTAATTATAAATGTGTGAAAGTGTTCTTGGAGTTATTCTTCGTCTTTCGTATAGATATAAGCTATGCTGTAAAACTTATCATGTCATTTGCTTCACTTTTTCCCAACTATGTTGGGATCGGCTTCCAGTGTAACCGGATACAGGTATATACCAGTATTTTCAAACACTGTTTTAAGCTTTCACAGTTTACAACTAAACTTATACTAAAAGTGCCGCGTCAAAATATCGGGAGCTCAAAATAATGATCAATCACGGAAGATATCCCGTAAGTGACAGTATAAGTTTACCAGTATTTTATATGGAGCGACTGCCTATCTGACCTCCACAGCCCAGTTAGGAATGAGTAATACGATCTCTCTTACCAAGACTGGTTGTCAGACTCTCGAGCAACTGACTACCTGTTACAACTGTCAAAGATCTATAAATGTCAGCCAGGACCAACGGCTTAACGTATTTTCCAAGGCACGGAGGAAACCCGGTATGTAATGGGGTGGTCACTTATAACTTGGAGATCGACCCAGACGGCTGTAATTATTTTAATTGAGCTACCTCCGTGAAATTTAGCATAATCAATTGGGATATTTACCATGTTTACTGTTTTCTATGAGTTCCCGATATTTCGGCGCTGTTGCAAGCACTATGATCACGGATAAACTGAAGTTATTGCGGGTGGGTATTTATGAGCAGACAAATCGGTCTACCCTCTTTCTTGTTCGTTTGCACTCAGTACCGCTACCACTGTCACTCGCAACGTAAGCAGTCAGCATAAGCAAGCTGTAGCAGCAGCAGCAGCGACAGCGGCTGCAGCTGTAGGCTGTCATTAGCATAATCAGCCTATAATGTTCCCACTGCTGGGATAAAGGACTCGAATCCTCTCTGTGAGAAGGAGTGGGCCGTAATCCACCACCATGCCCCAGGTGGTGGTTCGTCTTTGCAGTTTTGGTTCTACGTCAAAGAATTATATGTCTTATGTAGATGGAAATATGCCTTGAATTTGTGAATGTTGTTTCTTCTAGCAAAGTATCGATGTCGTGAAATTAACAAACAAAAAAGATATTTCAATGAATCTAGCACACGTAAACAATCTTCAAAAGTATGAATTTCTTATTTTCAACGACTCTTAGAACCCTCTTATTTTCTCAACGGAGGTCACATCACATCTACGTTGCTCAACATGTGCACAATCGTCTGACCTTTTATATGTTGTAACTGTTAGCGGTACTCATTTGCATGATTCGGTTTGAAATTGTTATTTTTTTTTAACACCAACACAAGTGCTATCTCAAATAAATAAAATTAAAGTGTCTGTTTGTAATTTCAAGATAACAGCTTTTTACTGTATACAAATGAAAGTATTTAGGGTACATCATTATAAAAACAAAAAACATTTTTATTTAAGTTATCTGTCTGTCTGTTCCAGCTTATCTCCGAAACGGCGGGCAGATTTTGACGGGATTTTTCATGGCAGCTAGCTGATTATAAGAAGAAATTTGGCTACTTTTATTGAAAATAGAAAAAGGATTATACCCGAAACAAAAATCGTTCCATGCAACAATATTTAAACCGTTGAAATTGTTAACAAAATTCGTTTTAAATAGAGAAGTAATATTTTAGAATAATTTCACGTGGAGGAAGGTCACGGGCAACAGCTAGTCAACACTAAATGAAATTGAATTAAAAAAGCAGGAAAATTCCGTAAGAAAAAAAAAAAATATGCTAACGCTTGATCAGACTCTTGGTCATAGTATCACGAAAGTTTTTCCCGAAAGAATACGTAGAAGTGTTCCTATAAAGGCTACGCCCACATTTTCCAGTCATTTTTTAATTTCATTGTACTAGAAGGCGAACCTACTACCAGCTGAGCTGCTGTTAAGAAATATCTGGTGGAAAACCCAATAATACTCCACGTGACCTGGGAATCGAAATCAGGCTCTCATGCTCACGCCAATACAAGCCACTTTTAGCCAAACCCTTTGTAAAATATTTTATGAGGCATTCTCTTTGACTTCAAACAGGACCTAAATTGTAGCCTATTTTAAGCAGACGTCTAGATGATCGTTCAAATTAAAATCCCTAGAATTTCAACAAAGAGTTGGATATTGCGTATAACAAAATTTATTTCAAAGGGACCAGAATATTCCAGGCTAAACTGACGAGTAATGATAGCAGGCAATCCCGAAAATCTTATAGAATTTTCGAGAAGGGTCTGTCAAATCAGACAAACCTATAATCCAGTGGCTCACTGACCGTATATAGGCGAATCCTTTGGCGTAATCCTTTTGATAAAAGGATACTGTCCAAATCATTTTAGGTCAAGGATCTTATAGTATGTATCGGTTTTTTTTTTTCTTTTATGTGGGTACCTAGTTATTTATTTTCATATCCTGTGGTATTGCGTTTTGAGATGGATGGGATGGTTGAATATATAAGCTAGACCAAGGATTTTTCGTGGTACAGGAGTTATGATATCAATTTCATAAGAAGTTAGCAAAGGATTATGTTAATGTCACTTTTGATGTAAATGTGGTTAATAATATCTCCATGGACGTCATCAGACATGCCTGTACGAAAGTAATGACAGAATAAGGAACTTTTTAAGATCTTAGCAATATTAAACTACTAGTTTTTGCCCGTGGCTACGCCGGCGTGGTGTTCGGTAATTGTCCCTCATGGTCTTACTATCGGTACAAAAAAAGGTTTCCAGGTTACAATCTATCTTTACGCCAAATTTCATTCAAAAGCTTTCAATAGTTTTTACGTGAAAGAGTAACAAACATCCTCACGAAACTTTCGCATTTAACAATAGTTAAAGTAAAAAGTAAGATAATTATGTTGAATTTTTAAATTAATTTTTCTTCCTTCTTTTGTGTGATGCGGAAGAATAAGGAAAATGTCGTGAGGAAAGTTTTGACTATGAATGTCGATAGGTATGAGAATAGAGGAAGACCAAATACACGATGGATGAACTGTGTAAAGGGTGATGCGGCAAGAAAGGCGGTGTCTGATGAGATGACGAGTAATAGAGAAGAATGAAAGAAGAAGACATGCTGCATCCCAAATAATTTGGCATAAGGACAGGAAAATGATGAAGCAACAAAATAGTAGAAGCAGGACCTATGTCGCTACACCGATCCTTTTAACGTAGACCCTCATTCATTAGCCTCCATAATTCCTAATAGTTCCAACAGTCTGTCCATAAATACCATAACTCATTTCACTAATACCATCATTAATTAAAATGACATTTAAACGATTAATAAATTCGTCCCATTCACTGAAATGTGAATGTTGTGGTTTTAAATTGAATGCAATGGCTCTACGTAAATTACGACTAGCTAATTATTTTGCGGTAAATCGATTCACATATCGGTTTTGTTCAATGATTCAGACTTATTCGTTTAAATACGAGTATTTATGGTGGGATTCTGTGAATGATTGGGCCCTAGAGAATTTTAATTAAATAATGCGGTTTGATTATTATTTATGCTAATGATGTACTATACCATATTCCTTCCCACAGGGAGCAGACCTGATTATGTTAAATTTATTTTATTATTTATTTATTCATATAACAATTCGCATTGTGTTTGAATTGGTTTGTACATTAATTAATATTTTATAGTTATAACAACAAATTATGAATATGAAAAAACAGTAAAGTCTACAATACAATAATTATAAATAGTTTTATTTTATTAAATCTTTACTATAAACTATGACGTTATTGAGGTCATTCACTGCCTTTTTAAAAGACTACATTTATTTTGCATCAAAAAACATCATGAAGTGGCTCGTATCCTCAAAATGACGTATTCATAAATAATTATATTAAGATTAAAATGGTAGTATCCTCCATTTAAATCCCACATCAATTTCATATTGCTCTCTTTAAAATCTGACACGGTCATCTTTTAAAAAACTCAAACGCAACCGAAACTAGACATTCCCAAAACGAAACACGGCTGCACACGAAAAAAAAACGAATATTTCAAAAATAGAACAAACAAACGAAAAAATAATCTTAAACCTACCACAGCACTAAAATCCAGCGCACACCATTCACTTCACTTCACTAGTTCCGTCCAACGGCAGGCACTGTACTGAGGACGTTGGTTGCCACCACCCAGTGGTTGCGCCACTCGCTTCAATGGTCACAATGACGAACGTGGTGGTAGTAGATACAGTGTGTAATGTGAATGATGCTTGATGTTACAAAACATGTGAGAAGGCAGGACCTAATGTAGGTCCCTGGGAGAACCTTTTTTAAAATTTGCAGTTAGTAACCTTATGAGAAAGGAAGAAAGCAGGAATTTATTTGGCGGGTTGTTAGTTGACCTTGTCTACTTTTTTACACCCCCAACAACCTCACTTGAAAACTCAATACATCTAAAAATATTTAAAAAAGTTCTTTTACACTTATCATAGGATTGTAGACTAGATTAAAGAACCTATTTACGAGTATCAGTGTGAGAAAAATAATATAAAACAGCCAAGAAATAATGAACATTACAACCCCGTTACTTCTTCGCTGTTCCGGCAAAATCAGGAAACCATTGGTCCACTCGTAGTTACCTTTCAAAGGTAGTATAGTCTGTCAGAATTTCAAATATTTATAAAATACTTTTAAACTGGAAGTGTTAAATTCAAGGAAAAACGTTAACCAATGGTTATACGATAATCGCTTAATATGGTATTAACGGCTACCTTCACCGATTAAAAATAGATTGCCACTACAAAATAAATTATTATGTTTTATACAAGTCAGAAGGAGGCCACTCTTTTCCGGATTGTTGCGTAACATCCTGCGTTACTCGCTCATAATATTAGTTGAATGCATCTAATCTTCTATACAAGTAAATAAAATTTAAGTGTCTGTTTGTAATTTCAAAATCCTGAATGCATATAAAAATGTGTACGGTACTTATACACGAAACAAAAAACCAAAAAAAACAAAAACAAAAAAAAAAAACTTTTTTTTTATTTTTCTCTCTTTCCGTCCGTTTCTTTGTTCAGACTAATCTCCGAAACGGCTGGACCGATTTTGACGGGACTTTTACTGAAAGGTGATGTTATAAGAAGAAATTCAATCTACTTTTATTTTAGAAAAAGAATTAGGGTACCGGGAAATTCAATCTTCTTTTTTTTTTGGAAAGGGAATTAGGGTAAAATTAAAACTCTTGAAATTGTTAACAAAATCCGATTCATATAAGGAAGTAATATTTTTATAACAATTTCACGGGGACCAAAGTCGCGGGCAACAGCTAGTGTGTTAAATATATACACATTTTGTGCTCTTTCTTTTATCTATTATGTAAATGAGAGCGTTGAGCTGATGACCGATAGAATTATCTCATTTTAGAACCAGTTTTTATGTTTTCATTATTTCTTGCAGTCTTGGTAGGTAGTCAACAGCTAGGTTTTTTTAAAAGGAATCTAGGTTTACTTCGAAGTCAGCATTACCATGACTCTCCTGCATTTATTCCAATTTATTTGGGACGGAGCAACATGACTTCTTCGTCCATACTTCTTTAGTCATCATCTCAGTAGTAACCCCCATTCCAGCCATATCATCACCCAGTCCATCGCTTCTTTGGTATTCCTCTGCTCTTCGAAGTATGGTAATGATTGGAGGAGACTCGTAATTTTAATAAGATACTTCAACATATAAAAAGTACATCCACACTTCCACATCCATACTAATATTATAAAATGCGAAAGTAAGTTTGTTTGTTTGTTCGTTACATTTTCACGCCTAAACCACTGAACCGATCATTCTGAAATTTTGCATATACGTTGTCAGGTGTACAGAAAAGGTCATAGGGTACCTTTTATCCCGAAAAAAGTAGGTACTGTTCCCGAGGAAAACAACAATAACGTTCTTATAATATTAGATGGTGCCACGTTTCTTTCGAATCATGATTGAATTCTGTTATTACAAGCAGTGTACAAACCGAATTGATTGTCAAATTCTAAATTAGCCGCGGGCAAAGGCTAGTAGCCTATATTATATTATATTATATTATATTATATTATATTATATTATATTACATTATATTATATTATATTATATTATATTATATTATATTATATTATATTATATTATATTATATTATATTATATTATATTATATTATATTATATTATATTATATTATATTAAAAGGAATAACTGCAAATGTAAAGTGTCAACCTAAATGTTTAATTTGCAATAGCATCAATCACTTTAAAGTTAAGCAAGTGTCTAGTTTTTGTTGATTGTTGTAATGACCTAAAACCTGAACTGTTCGAGTATCTTTTAGTCTTTGTGAAATATTGTAATTTACTTAGAAGATAAAATATACGGCAAAACATTGTACTAGATGGATGACCCAACGTGCAGGTGCAACCTTGCATAGCATGTCTGCAGCCACACTTTCGATCAATCTTGCAAATATTTGCTTTGTCTGGCCAACAGATAGGCCCCGTTCACACGGCAATGATCAGTACCTACGATATTTTAGATTGAAAATTTGGAATCAGATGTCAACCCGACCATTAGCATGTAACAGCAGTGGCCTCTGCAATCATTCAACTCGATTCTCGGCAACCCTCATTCTGTTGCTTGCAAAAACCCTGGGGAGACCGTCGCACCACCTAATCTGAGGACGCCCTACCTTACGTCTGCTGATTTGCAGTCCACACTCAAAAGAAAATCTACGTCATTTATGGTTACAAACAAATGCAGTATGACACGCCATCATCATCAGCCTACAACAGTCCACTATTGGACAAAGGCCTCTTCAATCGCACGCCACTTAACTCGATTTTAGGCAACTCCCATCCAGTTGCCACCAGCCACCCTGCGAACATCCTCACTCCACCGAGCCTGAGGGCGGCCCACCTTACGCTTACAGATTGGCGGTCTTCACTCAAGAACACGTCATGACGTTACAAAATCGTACAGTAAAAATATCGCAATGATGATCTCCATATGAAGGGGGCTGACAAATACATATAGTCAGTTTGACATTAAAATTGTTTCGAACAAAACGCAGAATATGTCTTTGCATCTTATAAACTAACAAGTGAATAACCTTATATAATTGTATATAGCGCGTACAATCTACATCGGTGTACAGCCGGCAGAGAAAGTTGTTCCGTCACAATGTCAATAGCGCTGCCGACGAGGACGGAAGCGTTCGCGTAATCATTACGAAACTTACGTCTACCTGTGTACGTTGCACCGGGCAGTGTGGATAATTACGTCTTTGTATGACTTAGGTATGCGGTATATTATGTCATAGAGGTAATTGGTATTTTGGAATGTGATGCGGCAATGGGATAACTAGTTTTTGGAACCTTTCCCTGCAGCGGCGGTTTACTTTCTAAGAAGTGATTCTGTAATTCCTTTGGGCTGGACAAAGGTCTCCCGCACCGTTTTCAAGTTATCTCTTGCCTTGTGACTTTTCTGAGCGAGACGCGAGTATGATGATCAAAAAGTTGTCGGATTGACACTGAAGGCCGGTACGGCATATATCAGTATCGGGTAATAAAACCAGTGTAAGGAGGCCTCTTCTTCCATTAAAACTCCGACCCACTCTAGGCCAGCTCAAGGTTTAAACTGTTACCATGGGCGTGCGATATTACTGCTTATGGTCAATTGTAAATTTCCTATACAAGGTGTAACATAATAAATGCAAAACCTCCCGTGTGGTCTCTCGGACCATGGAACTGAACAACTTTTGTTCTACGAGTTCTAGAAATTCGCAAAAAAAATATTGGATTTTCTATAGGATTTGACGCGATCCGCTGATCAACATGTATGGTAAAACTAAAAAAAAAGTTATGAATTTCCAAAAGTCATGGAACAAAAGTTGTTTAGATTCATGGTCTGAGAGACCACACGAGAGGTCTTGCGTTTATTATGTTACACTCTGTATAATTATTTTGAAATACTTATTCCATTGAAGAGCGTTTAAACAGTCGAGCATTTTTACTTTCAAGTTGATTATCATATGAAAACATATCTAACCCGAACATGATAACACAGCTTTTCAATCACGGCATTCAAATCCATCCCAAGAACTACCACCCCAGCGAAAATATTCATGAAAATCCTAACTAAAGGGATGCCCTGAATAAATCATAGATCAACTATTTTTAGAACCTACCCCGAACAAGCAAAGTCAAACTTACTAGAAACATAACAGATTTATTACCTATTAGCAAGGGAGAGGCGAAGGCTGACCACAGAGAGGCGACCCGATTAACTTAATCGTCCACGTCTAGTCCTCTGAGAGGGGGCACGGCTGAAGGTATTAACTCATGAAACACAGTCACGTGGCTCGAATAGATAATGGGTCATGTGAGGACATGGAGTCACAGTAGATATATTAGTTTTAACATACAGTAATTCAACTAGGAACAAGCGGTCGAAATCGGCTCTTCTTCTTCTTCAACCTTTGCAGCTTTGGCCATCCAATGCCGAGTGTAGCTATTTAAAATCTCTCTATGTTTAGCAGTTTTGTGTCATGGTCATTAAGATCATCTGTCCTCCTAGCCGGTCCACGCACATGCTAGGCATTAACACCAATGCTTCAGGTAATAGGCTACTCGTGAGTAAATCGGGGCTGTCGCATCGAGACAAGTGGTTACGTTTTATGTTTGTAGTCCAATATAGCAAAAAGGTTATTTGGCAACCCTAACAACCGCGTTTGACTTGATCACCAAGGGTTCTGTGCCACCGTAAAAACACGTTTTCCGTACGGTTAATATTAAAAGGGAAAATAAAATTTAGTTTTATTATTTGTTCTTTTAGTGGACATAGTTATACACTCTCATTCTAAGTCTACCTATTACACCACTATTAATACTAACGGGATATTTAGCACCATGATCACGGATAAATAGGTCGGTTTATCCGTGATCATGGTGCTTGCAACAGCGCCGAAATATCGGGAACTCATAGAAAACAGTAAACATGGTAAATATCCCGTTACTATTAATAGTAATGTTAGTGACCATGATAGTTTAAAATCTTATATCTACCTATCATCATCATCATCATCATTTCAGCCGAAAGACGTCCACTGCTGGACATAGGCCTCCCCCAAGTGTCGCCACATTGACCGGTCCCGTGCGTCTCGCATCCAGCGGATCCCTGCAACCTTTACGAGGTCATCGGTCCACCTAGTGGGGGGCCTTCCAACGCAGCGTCTTCCGGTTCGCGGTCGCCACTCCAGAACTTTTCGGCCCCATCGGCCATCCGTTCTGCGAGCAATGTGCCCTGCCCACTGCCACTTAAGTTTGGCTATTCTTCGGGCTACGTCGGTAACTCTGGTTCTCTTGCGGATCTCCTCATTTCTGATTTGATCACGCAAGGAAACTCCGAGCATAGCCCTCTCCATTGCCCTTTGGGTGACTTTCAGCCTTCTGATGAGGCCCATTGTGAGCGACCACGTTTCGGTCCCGTATGTAATCACTGGCAACACACACTGGTCATAGACTTTCGTCTTGAGACACTGCGGTAAGTTGGACGAGAAGATACCACGCAACTTCCCGAACGCTGCCCAGCCGAGTCGGATTCGACGATTGACCTCTTTCTCGAAGTTAGACCTACCTAACTGGACCGTTTGTCCCAGGTAGACATAATCGTCTACAACTTCGAGTGTAGAGTCTCCGATCTTGATAGGAGTGGGTGTTACATGGGCATTCAACATGACTTTGGTTTTGTCCATGTTCATTTTAAGACCCACTCTTTCGGAAGCTCTACTGAGGTCATCGAGCATTGTACTGAGGTCCTCCATGGTCTCAGCCATGACCACTATATCGTCGGCAAACCGAAGGTGAGAGATGTACTCGCCATTGACGTTGATGCCTAGCCCTCTCCAGTCCAGAACCTTGAAGACATCCTCCAGTGCAGCGGTGAACAGTTTCGGAGATATGACGTCTCCCTGTCTTACACCTCGCTGCAGAAGGATAGGTTCCGAGGTCTGGTCCTGAAGTCGGACTGACATGGTGGCGTTTTTGTACAAACTCTTCAGCACCTCGATGTACCGATAGTCGATTTGGCACCGTTGGAGAGACTGCAGTACAGCCCAAGTCTCGATCGAATCGAAGGCTTTCTCGTAGTCCACAAACGCCAAGCAGAGAGGCAGGTTATACTCTTCGGTCTTCTGTATAACCTGGCGCAGCGTATGTATGTGGTCTACGGTGCTAAAGCCTTTTCGGAATCCGGCTTGTTCGGGAGGCTGAAAATCGTCAAACCTGCGCGCGAGACGATTCGTGATGACTCTTGAAAACAGCTTGTAGACATGGCTTAGAAGTGAGATGGGCCTATAGTTCTTCAGCCGGGCATTGTCGCCCTTTTTGAAGAAGAGTACCACCACACCCCTGCACCATGCCTGCGGCGTTTTCCCCTCGAGTATGACGGAATCAAACAGCTTCTGAAGGGTCTTAAGTACCGGTTTTCCACCTGCCTTCAGGAGTTCGGCCGTAATTCCGTCCTCACCCGGTGCCTTGTTGTTTTTAAGCTGTTTCAGAGCCATCCTAATCTCGTACAGGCTGACATCCGGAATGTCTTCGGTATAGTGTCGGGTCAGTCTAGCTCTTGGGTCGTTAGCTAGATTTGCAACGGGTCTCCCTATTCTATCTATTACAGTCCAAAATATAGCCCTGTGACAAACAGATACAGCGGAGCCTTAGTAATAAGGCCCCGTCGGCACTCTTTGGGTACGGAACCAAAAAAAGGACCAAGTTAGTTTACTGGTTATCTTTATACTGTGGAAAATCTTGGTAGGATGAGAGGCTCTGACTTCGGATAAAGGATTTGAAGTTTCTTGGCTTTAAATGCTTTAGTCGTTGATCGATGGAGGCATTGAACGCGGAAGGTAGGCAGGTTTTGCTAAGAAAATGCAAGTGGTTCTTGCAAGTGAAAATAGAAGGGAGTGGGAAGTGGCAGCCGCGAGGTTGAAATTGCAAGGCTTGCCTTGGTGAAGTGAAGGTGTTGATGCAGTTTTAGTAACGGTCGACCACATTTCACTCTTATGCCTGGAGTGATAAGGTTGAAAAGTGGTCGACCGTCAGTGAGCGCGGTATTACGTTTTATTGTTTCTAAATACTGAAAGTTTTTTTTTTTATTTTTAAATTGTTTGGTATGACTGACTATCAACGCACAGCTTAAACCACGGGACTGATCGGGCTAAAATGTAGCATACAGATAGCTATTAGAGATTTTTGGAAAATTCAAGCCTTAAGCATGTGAAATGCTTCGTCGTATATACGTCACCAGGCTATACTGCTGTCGTTGGTTAGTAATTGCATAAGATACCTACTTTTTGATTTTCTGATTAATATCTAATTTAAACGCATACTGATGACCGCCTCGTTGTGCAAGTGATCACAAGCGCGACTACTGAGCATGAGGTCCTGGGTTCGATTCCCGGGTCGGGCAAAGTGCTATTGGGTTTTTCCACCAGGAGTCACTCAGTAGCAGCCACGGAGTCTGAATTTGTGCCCAGTTGATGGTAATAAGCTCTCGCCCCCTATTACAAGGGACTTCAATATTTATGGCGAAATATGGGTGTACTGTTAGGTACATCTCTGCCTAACCCGTCGGGAATTACAAGCGTGATGTTATGTTATGTATTAAACGCATATTTGCTAAACTCGAAGCATTTTTAAAACCCTGATTCTCAGAGACTACAGAAATAACACCGAAAAATACCTGACTTTATTTTTGTAAATATTGTATTCACACGGATTTGAATGAGACATTTTATGTTGAGATCAGTGAGATTAAAGGCATATTTTTGAAAGCCGGACATCCATTCATGGTGCCCCATAATGTAGCCTAAGGAACGTTGGCTGGGGGATCGTAACTGGATGATTAGCCTTTGCCCGCGATTTGAACCGGTAACCTTTGGGTTTGAAGAAGATTCTTATCACAATTCTTTGTCATATAATATTTTACTTCCTAACTTGGCATTTTTAGAATTAGATTCGTTCGTTTTTTTAGGTTCGTCCTGTCCGTCTGTATGTCCGGCCGTATGTCACAGCTATTTTACTCCGAGACTGTTGGAGCAGGTGTTTTGTATGAGCCGCTACACAAAAGTGATGAGAAATTACGAATAAAAAAAAAGGGATTGCCCCCCATACATGTAACTGAAGGTAGAAAAAAAATCATCCGACTTACACTTGGCCGACTTTATAAACTTTATTTCGCTTCCTTTAAAAGGTTTGGCTGAGATGTTTAATTTCATTTTTTGTGTAGATAACAAAAAAAACATACACACAACACATTTTCGACGACACGGTTGGCGCAGTGGCTGAGCGATTGACTGCTGCGCTGCGTGTCGCGGGTTCGATCCCCGCACGGAACAAATATTTGTATGATCTACAGGTAGTTGTTCCGGGTCTGGCTGTTTGTGTATGTGAGTTTAAATGTTTGTAAACGCACCCACGATACAGGAGAAATTCCTAGTGTGGGGCAAAGTAACAAAAAAAAAAAAAAAATCGAGAAACTAAAAATGTAAAACATTACGTCATATTTTTAGATTCTCGAAAATCCGTTAAGCCATCTTACACCACTTACTACTGAATCGAAGTCAGCTCAGACTTTGTATTATTTGAGTTGTGCCTTGTCATTAACGTCACCACAAAGTATCATAACGGCTATAGCTTGCTAAACGTTTTTGTGCAGGCGTCGTGAACTACTTTTAAAATAATTAAACCTTCAGAACCCCCGCTTTTGTAATTAGTATCAAGCGTAACCAATTAAAAAATAAAATTATTTTAATAGTACCTACAACCACGAACAAATGTTGAACTATTTAAAGATACTTAAAACTAAATTTCCGCTAAATAATGATTATAAAGGGTGTAAATAGACTCTTAACATAAACGAAAGGCACTTGTTCTCCCCGTCTTTGCGATCATTTTTTTGTTCTAGACCATACCTGGGAACCTTCTAGTTACGGATATATTGGGGGTCAAAGTTCCAACTTTTTCACAAGTTTTTTTTTTAATACACGTTTTTAATGTAAGATTTTTACTGTACACACCTCCACGACCCCCGTACTATTCAATCCATCCATCAGCACAATGCTTTATGGGCTTTCCACCGAGTCCTACCTTAAAACGTGATTTATAACCCCAAAAAAAAAGTCGATTCCCAGCAATAATTTTTGCGTAAAGTTACTTAGTGTGATGTACAGAATGCTTGGTTGACGGGTATGTGAAGGGTCTGTTTACACCCTGTAGAATACCCTGAACTAGTTGGAACAAATTGTTACAAGAAAACCCACAATTATTACAAGAAATTATAATGAGAGCCGTGCATTTTCCCAGAATCAATTTCAACCAGACCCTCCAACTATCTCAGCAAAAATTCTGCATAAAATGATACGCAAAACAACAACACGACAGATGGTATCTTTTTCTTTCTATTATAATACCTTTAACTTCGAGTCTCCTGTCCCTTCGGAACAAAGAAGAAAGCGGTGGAATTCCACAGAGACCCACCGAATTCCAAATATCGGTCTGCAATTGTTACGTAAACAGGAAAAAAGTGATGACAAAACTTGTAAACACGGGGACTTATGTGATCACAAACGTACAGAAAGGACTTTGACGATAACTTTTTTATATAAATTAAATTCTTTCCTATGTCTTCAACATCAATGGATCCGATAACCGAAATTCTTGGAAATGTTTAATTAAAATTTGTGCTGGATTCTTTGCCCAAAATAGGTCACGTAGGCGGCTTAAATACGCCCTTTAAAATGGATGATAACATTGACTGAAAAGTAATTTGTTAGTGCTTCGACCTTAGCCGAAGTTTTTGTCTCATTCGGAGTTGCGAGTGATAAGTGTCGAAGTACCTGGCCGTTTCGGTGAATGAATCCCGGAACGGGGAAGTTATCCCGCTCGTGCTGTAAAGGGCAATTTTAAGATTGCGATAAATACCTAGCACGATTAGTTCTCAGTCAATTAACACATTGCCCTTAAATATGTTTAGTTCTTAGGTGCTTAGAACTAAATTCATTTAAAGCCATCATCTGCCCAGCCTTTGCCAAACTATATTGAAGTTGGCTTGCAGTCTAACCGGTTGCAGCTGAATACCATTATTTTACATGAAGCGATTGCCTATCTGACCTCCACAACCCAGTTAGTACTTGCTCAGACTTTCGGGCCATTGACTACCTGTGACGACCGTCAAAGATCTACAAATGACAGCCGGGACCAACGGCTTAACGTGAACGCTTAACCTAAAGATCGACCCGAGCGGCTGTTTTTATTTCGCCACAAGCTCCTCTAATTTCAAATTCATTTATAGCCATGCAGCAGAAACAAAAACAAAATCTTCACTAATAGTTCTCCAACTGGAGCCAGTAGTACTAAAATCTTCAGTCTGTTAATTGTTTGCAGTTTCATGTGTTGTTACTTTTTATTTGCGTCATTCTTTTGTCCTCTTATCCCGATTTTTGGACGCACGTACACTTCATTACAAGTCGTTAGCACAGTACAATTAATTCTGTTTGCATAATTTACCACTTGCTTCGGTAAAGGAAAACTTCGTGAGGAAACCAGAATGCCTAAAAGAGATATTTCTCGACGGCATGTAAAGCCAAATCAGAGGCCCATGGTCGGCATAAAAACTCCGACACCAGGTTAAGCTCTAGGACGGCGAGCTATGGGCTAGCCCGCCGTCCAGCCGTCGTTTGACGACAGGCCGTGTCGACGGTGCGTTCGTGTTCCACGCGCGCCTCAAAGAGATATCAGCAACGATGTAGGGGTCTGCAAGGGCCGATGCCTGCCAGGGCTGAGGGACTGTTCGAAAGAGATACCATGGCCCTGGAACACAAAGGGCAAAGAAGGAACATGGATGGGTTTTAGTCAGTACAAGTCTGACACTCCCTTCCGCTCCGCCCCTCAGAGTGGGGGGGGGGGGTCATTTGATGATTTCCCATCCGAAAAAAAAAAAAAAAAAGGTTAAGCTCTAACCACACGCAAAAGAAAGAAGATTACAGTACTCACCCTCCTTCTCGCCATATCATCAATGATTACTTGCTCGACAGTAGATACCCAATACATGGCCTAAATAACCCGAACCTTTTCTTCAAGAACTTGCTACTACTAGTGTTACTAAGCGTTAATAGGGAGGCGAAACTTCTATATAAACGCAAGGTATCAGTACGTAACTCGGTTGAAGTTGGTAACCTAATATTCTGGCAACGGTTAACATCAATCAACCTCGACGTTCGTGTTGCAGTTAGATTGATTCGAAATTATTTTTTGATTATTTCTAGATGAGATTGGCTGCTTGTCTCGCCGTTCCCGTCATACATTTAATAATAATAATAATTCATTTATTCATCAAGTAACAAGGACTCATTAATACACAAAAATTAAATATAGCACAAATAACACACTGAATACATTAAACATTACATTACAATAGGAACAACACAAAACAATAACCACACAAAACATTTTTATACAGGCAGCCGACGACTGTAGGTGACGTGCAAGTCACTGCAACGTCTGACGTATGGACAGTCGAGCCTGTCAGCTATCATCACCAGCACGCTGTTGGAGCTGCCGCGAACTCTGCGTACCAGGGACGCGCTTCGCTTACGCATCGTTGCATAAAAGCAGTCGACGCTAGCGACGGCGAACATGCCCGAGGCACTACAATGTCGCGGCAGCCCCATCAACGCTCTGAATGCGTTGTTATATTGGATTGTTGTTATGTTGTTTGGTTTGATTTACCATGCACTTGGTGGCTACCGCGAAATCCCTAACGGAAAACCAATCCAGGATTCCATGATCAGCATTCCCGCTTGCAACCATGAGATCAAGGGTACGTATTAAAATCCCGAAATTTCTTAATAACGTTGTTCCGAAATTTCATAAATTCGTTGTTCCGAAATTTCACAAATTCGTTGTTTTAAAAAACCGAAAAAATACCGAAAGTTTTAAATGCCGATAGCCGTTATATCGAAACATAAAATACCGATGTCCAAATGCCCGAAAAGATGAAACCCCGAATCTGCACACATGAACATTCTGTTCTCCGACCAAATAGGTTAGTTTAGAACTGTGACCAAATACGCGCGAGCCGAGCGAGCGAGGCGAGCGGTGCCGCGGCAGCGACCGGCAAGCGCTTGGATCTTCTGGATTTTAAGCTTTCGGGCAAATGAACTTCCGGGATTTAAAACTTTCGACCAAACAATCATTCGGCGTTTAGTTTTTCTGGATTTCTTCCACAGGTATTTTAAAATACGGTCTTCTAAATTTCGGTATTGTAATACGTACCCGAGACCAAAGGGCAGTTATTCTTGCGTCTGATCTCTCTCAAATCTTGTAAGATTGCCGTCCCATCGGACTCTTAGCGAAGGAAGGGAAGCAAGGAGCTTGGAAACTATAAAATTTCTTGCTTCAATTACTGGGCCCCGCTGGGAATGCTCGCCATGACCGGAAACAGTCAGGAAGACTATTTCTATTTTTTGTTCACCACTCATCATCATGTCCTTGCTCTCGTTTCAATATCTTTACTTTATACATACAGTTCAATCAGCAGTCTTTGCCATTTTCACAATTGATCATATTCCTGCCCTTGTCTCATTCTATTTGGGGTCGGCGCAACACGTTTTCTTCTTCCATTCTCCCCTGTCAGACGTCACGCCATCATTTGCTTCTTTCTCTTTCATATCATTCCTCACACAATCCATGCATATTTTCTTTGGCCTTCCTCTCTCTCTCGATCCATCAATATTTTTATTGTTTTTCACAATTATATT
Source organism: Noctua comes (assembly GCA_963082995.1). Taxonomy (NCBI): domain Eukaryota; kingdom Metazoa; phylum Arthropoda; class Insecta; order Lepidoptera; family Noctuidae; genus Noctua; species Noctua comes. Next base: position 14,616,452 of record OY720279.1, on the reverse strand, counting down.
CCATTTATCTATTTACGTACCTGCCATGTGAAAATAATTCTAAAATACATGGTAAGGCTACTCTGCAGCAAACAAATGTGAATAGAAATGCAGGTTCTGGATGAATCTTAAAAATTTTTTTAGCCACCGCATACGATTTAGAATATCCAGACATTTCAAGATAAGCCCAAAGCTCACTATATCCCTACAACCCGTTCGTCACCGCTGCCGCGCTAATGCAGAGTAAAATTACAATATCAAATTATTGGCTATGTATCAATATCAAATTGATATGATGAGGGGTAATACTTAGATATTAGATTTCAATTCCACCGGACACGTGCCCTTTGTGCTCGAAGACTGATTGAGTGTGTTAACTATTCAGCTTACTCAGTTATACCTGGGTAATGGAGATTTAGTGCTTTTAGTCTGTCTAAATGCAGAAGTTCGACGAATGGTCTTGACATTTTTATTGAATGAAGATAGATAAAAATGATGAAGTGTGAAATTGTAATGCTGCGGGGCGAGACGGAGTGGGAAGCGGTCGCCTCCTTCTGCGAAGCAGTCATGCTCGCGAAGAACTGGCGGGCCGCGTGAGGGAGAGGACAGCGTCCTCCCTCCACACCAGCCGCAGTGGTAGACGCCCACGGCGCCGGACGTCGGCAGACGAGACGATTTCCGGCCACTGTAGGCGCGGGCATGCGGGCGGCGAGTAATGGGCGACTCGCTGTCCGACCATGGACCATGCCCGGGTCGACGGCGCGTTGTGTTCCACGCGCGCCTCAAAGAGTGTCAGCATAATGACGGGGCCCCCCCTCTAGAGGGCCAAAGCCTGCCGGGGTCGCGGGACTCATACAATTACCATGACCCTGGAACATAAAGGGCTACTGTGAAATTGTATAAAGTTATTTATCGTTTTATTTATGTAGGCAGTGCCCCAGTTGAAGTGACCGTGACATACGAATTACACATAACATCTCATCATGCCTGTAATTCCCGAAGGGTTAGGCAGAGGCGTACCTAATAGCACACCCACATTTCGCCAGTTATGTTTAGGTCCAATGTAATAGGGTGCGAGCCTATTGGCATCAACCGGGCTCAAACTCAGACTACTTGGCTGCTACTGAGAAATTCCTAAAGGAAGAACCCAATAACACTTTGCCCGATCTGGGGCTCTGGGACCTGATAGAAATCTATCTATCTTCTATCTATCTATACATATAAAATTCAAAGTCCTGACTGACTGACTGACTGACTGACTGACTGACTGACTGACTGACTGACTGACTGACTGACTTATATATCAACGCACAGCCCAAACCACTGGTCCTAGAGACATGAAATTTGGACAGTGTACTCTTTGTGAAGAGTAGATATCCACTAAGAAAGGGTTTTTCGAAATTCCACCCCTAAGAGGGTGAAATGGGGTGTTGAATTTTCTATGAAACTTTTTATTCTCTTGAGTCGAGTGACTTGAAAATGTGTCTTCATATACTTCAGTTGAAATGATGAGATACGTGTATCACAGTTTTTCCAAAATCATCCCCCAATTTAAAATTCAATGTTCTGACTGGCTGACTGATACATCAACGCACAGCCCAAACCGCTGGTCCTAGAGACATGAAATTTGGAGATTGTACTCTTTGTGGAAAGTAAATATCCACTAACAAAGGGTTTTTTGCAATTCCACCCCTAATAGGGTGAAATAGGGTTTTTAATTTTATGTGAAACTTTTTATTCTCGGAGTCGATTGACTTGAAAATGTGTCTACATAATTATACTTCAGTTAAAATGATGAGATACGTGTATCACAGTTTTTCCAAAATCATCCCCCAATTTAAAATTCCATGTCCTGACTGGCTGACTGATATACCAACGCACAGCCCAAACCGCGGGTCCTAGAGACATAAAAATTGGAGGGTGTATTCTTTGTGAAGAGTAAGTATCAGTTTTTCTAAATTCCTACCCCTTAGAGGGTGAAATGGGGTGTTGAATTTTCTGTGAAACTTTTTATTCTCAGGGTCGATTGACTTGATTTGTGTACATACTCTTCAGATAAAATCCAGTAAAACCGGTGTCCAATCTCAAACCAAGGTATCAATATTTCACGTATCTATTTTAATTGATATAACTTTAAAAGATAAAATAAAAAAAAACTATGTGTGTATTATAGATAGATACATAGATTACTTATTATCCCAGAAGTAAGATCCTGTGGGCAATTCCCTAACTCCACGCGGGCGAAGCCGCGGGCATAAGCTAGTTGTATGCATAAAGTTCGAAACGGTAAAGAAATATTGTGAGGACAGCGCTATGAGATAGAAACTGAAAATTTCTAAAACTTGATGATTGTGTCATGACCCGCAATGAGCCGTGTGGTGAATGACAGCCCACTCCCTTTGATAGACCCTGTGACCCAAAAGTCTGGACATTACAGGCTGATTATACCATTACTAGCTTTTGCCCGCGGCTTCGCTCGCGTTAATTTAGAATTTCACAATTAGTTCGAGTTGTACTCTGCTTGTAATCATATATAATTCAATCATGATTCAAAAGACACGTGGCGCCATCTATTATCATAAGAACGTTATTGTTGTTTTCCTCGGGAACAGTATTTTTTTTCGGGATGAAAGGCCGTTTCTGTACACCTGACAACGTATAATTATACAAAATGTCAGGATGATCGGTTCAACGGCTTAAGCTTGAAAAGGTAACAAACAAACTCACTTTCGCATTTATAATATTAAGTTAGTAAGTAAGTATAGTAAGTATGGAGTATGGATATGGATATCCGGCTATTGCAGTTATAACTATCGCCATAATGTCAACAATTACATACAACATTATTTTTAGTTTATGCGAAACCTGAATATAGTTTGTTCAAAATAAGTAACTGAAATAATTCCAATAATTTTTAAACCATGTTATATTTTGGCCCAAAAATATTATAAAAAAGTTACAAGTTGAACACCGAGCGACACTAAGTACCTATCACAATCATTTGGGTACCTACTGCCAAATTAATATTATCAATGAGCTCAAGACGACGCTGGAGGCCCGCCCGCGGCGGCGGCGCTTGCCGACGCCGTTTTTGTGCGGACAACCTGGAAACGGCACAAGCTTATATAACTTTGTAATTTTTCATGATACTGTTTTGAAATTTTGTAAACAGATTCTTTACATAAAAATACTAGAAATGTGTTTCAGGTAACGCATATACTAAAACTAATGTTGTATAAGTACTCACAAACACCAGTCCAGATTTTAATTTACAAACAAAATAACCATATTCCCCAGACATCGATGGTTGAACATTATGCCGCCTTAATGAACAAATTTCAGTGCATATTACCATAAACTGGCAGCCGATTGCTGGTCGATGCGTTATGTTATTAGTTAGCAAGCAGTTGCCAGTATCCGTCTCTTTGATAATGGCTTAGTTAACTCCGCTACTAATTAGCAGAATCAGTGCAATTTCGATGTATTCGGCTGTCGGTTATATCAAAACATGAAAATGTACTGTGAAATTTACCGATGGTTCGAGGAATCTGCAATTTGTTGAAAGCGGCGGTTTCTGTGTTATAGTTATGCCCCATTTGCCAGTGAATAGTGGACATACTATAGGTATCGGTACACGGGATGATTATTTCGACGAAAATTCACCGATCCTCAATTTAAGGCTACGAATGGGCTGTGTGTGGCTGTGATTTGATTTTAAAATTGAAAATACTCGTTTCAAACAAGAGGCATAATTCATTTCGACCGTGATTTTTGCGTTAAATAGACAACTTTGGCGTTCGACAAGACTTCGACAACTTTAAACTTATTAAGTGGAAAGTAGTTTTTTGAATAGTTTATAGTGGTCTTCCTTTCCTAAAGTTTTTCTAGCGTTAAGAGCGTTTACGACTTACGGCATTTCATCCAAACTTTCAAGTCCTTATTTTTCGAAATGACTGAACCGATTTTAATGAAACTTCATACGCGTAAGCAGGATACATAGCTCTAAAAACTGTATAAAGAACACTTTCGAAAAATAGTGTAACAGCTAAATTAGACCAATTTAAAATTTTCATAAAAACAGAAATTTCCAATTAATTATCTTTAAAAAGAAAGTCATTTCGTAAATGTTGTCTATAAACATTTTAGACCTATGTATCTTGCTTATGCGTATGAAGTTTCGTAAAAATCGGTTCAGTCATTTCGAAAAAAGACTTGAAAGTTTGTATGAAATGCCGTAAGTCGTAAACGCTCAGGATTAAAATCTGGGTCAAAACCATGGGATACTTTTTAGCCAGGTAGTACGTTTCCATGGGATAATTTCCGCCCTCCAACTATATTATCCATTCAAAAATCATCTCCTTTCGACACTTGGTCTCCTAGTCTACAATCTCTGATGATTCATTAAAAATATGTTACCTATTGGATAATTTTCCTACGTTCAGTGATTGCTTCCTCAATGTAAAATCTCAGTAATCCTATCCTTACTGGGAACCTCACAGCACTAATGAAAAGCACTCTACTGAATATAAAACAGCCTGATTCATGTTTAACTGTACTTTGCTTTTTCCTGAAACATTAAATTATAAAATGAGACGATTATTCTTAAATCATACTTTAATCAGAATGGATGTAGAGATGGATAATTATGCTGAATAAAGGGTAAGATTAAGGCTTTAAGTGTCTTAACACACTATGCCGAAGTTACGCGACCGAAGTTCAGCACAATTACGCCTGCAATGCTATTTGAATTCCTGACGACACACTATGCCGAAATTACGTCGCGTCATAGCGTACAGCCTAACTTCGGTCGAGCGTAAGTTCAGCGGCAACTTATTCTGTGAGCAGACTACGCGATCGAAGTTCGGTTCGATTGCCGACGACGATCCGGGGGCGGGGAGCAGCAGGGAGATCACTTTGTTTTGCGTCTGTCTATCCAACTGTGTAGATAACACGACAGGACGCCACGATGTTTTCCCTCACCGTTTTGAGAGCAGTGGTGATGAAATAAATTACAAAAAGTATTGCGCTTGTCTGGGTTCGAACCCATGACTTACTGCTCATAAGTCGGGGCTGCCACCACTGGGCCACCGCCGCTCTCTCGAATTCTAACATTAATTTACTTTATTTCACTAATTATTTTCCATTAGTGATTGCTCTGTAGCAGCCACGGAGTCTGAATTGGGCCCATTTGATGTCAAGAGGCTCGCCCCCTATTACTTGAGACTTAAAATATAACTGGGGAAATGTGGGTGAACTATTAGGTACACCTCTGTCTAACCCTTCGGGGATTACAGGTGTGATGTTTTGCTATGTTATATTTAAACTATTTGTTGTTGGTGTTGTTGTTTGTGTTTGTTTGTTTTGTGTTTGTGTGTTTTGTGTTGTTTGTTTGTCTGTTTTGTTTGTTTGTTTGTGTTTTGTCGTACACACCTGTAACGACTTACAAATATCTACAGAAATCAGTCGAGACCAACGGCTTTTTTAAATAAATAGATATATTGCAACTATACTGGCTTACACTATTTGCTTTCCTGTCAACCTGACCATCTAACCTAAGGTAATGATGAACGATTAAGCTATTTCTGGTTTTTAAAAAAGAAAGAAAAGGCACGTGTAATATAGAGACTTTTAGATCCATATTTTTTTCTGGCATGTCCAATTAATCATAGGTATTATTTACTTTCTTTTCAAATCTTCATCCTCAAGATCTAAGATCATACTTGTTTTAATGGTTACAATTTTAAACATAAAACAGTGATGCCTCAAGCCGGCAGGGTGTCCTATTAGAAGTTTGTAATGTGGCCTAACCGCAACGGTTCGTAAACCCCACTTTATATTAGTTCCTTGAACGGATCGTTAAAGGTGAGTGCACATTATGGAGAATTGCCAGTTATTTTACAGTTGCTGCGCATTGTTTGTAGTAAATAAAATAGTCGTAAAAATGAAATTATGAAACAGGTTCTACGATTTGTAAATAACTAGCGATTAGTTAGTTTTTTTACGACTGAACACAACTTCGAGCCACCATCGCGGCATCGACAGCGACCCACCTTTGTTTAGCACAGCGCCACCTGTCGGTTCCAATGGTAATGTGGCCTATATTTTAAGTTAAGCGTCTAGCAGTAGAGCGGTGAAAACTGCGTTCAAATCCATGCAGTAGTTTTGGGCAAAAAACAAAAAGCTCCTGATTAAAGGCTCAACAGAGTCCCTAAGTTGTCGATATAGCTTACTGTAGAAGGAACCTGCCGTAGAACCGATGGCCGTTGGGGTAGACGTGTTCTTGAGTGAAGACTGCGAATCGGCAAACGTAAGGTGGGACGCCCTCAGGCTCGGTGGAGTGACGATCTCCCAAGGGTGACTGGTCGCAACTGTATGAGAGTCGCCGAGTGTCGAGTTAAGTGGTGGTGGCGGTGGTGGTGGTGGTGGTGGTGTGGTTATAGGGGCCTTTGTCCAGCTGTGAACTGCTGAAGGCTGATGATGATGAAAGGCGCCAAAACCAGTCGTTTTGGAGTCGAGCCTTTATTCATCTGCATAGTCTTTTATTTAATTTTAAAGGCAGACAGCCCAACCGCCCCAACCCCCCCAACCCTCCCCTCCCCACCCCTCCCCTCCCCTCTTCCCTACTTTTTTCCCAACTATTTTGGCGTCGGCTTCCACTCTAACCGGATGCAGCTGAATACTAGTACTTTACGTGGAGCGACTGCCTATCTGACCTCCGCAACTCAGTTAGTTCTGGGTAATACGATACCCTTTGGTAAGACTGGTTATCAGACTTTCGGGCTACTGACTACCTGTAACGACTGTCGAAGATCTACAAATGACAGCCGGGACCAATGTGCTTTCCAAGGCACAGGGGAAACTCGGTAAGCAATGGGTGGTCACCCATCCACGGGCCAACCTAGGCAAGCGTAACTTAACCTAAAGATCGACCCGAGCGGCAGTTATTATTTAGCCACGAGCTCCTCAGGAGTTGAGCCTTTATTAAAAAGCTTTTTTCTTTTGTGATTAAACCGCAAGTCATGTCACTCAAATCAGTTGTTGTTTAAAGTTTTATTTTTTTGAATTTTCTTCAAAGAAACCACTTATTAATTCTAGCGCAGAGGTTCGTTAAATTGTAGTTAATCAAATTGCCGAATAATGTTTGAATAAGGCTTCTTTCATTTATCTATATCAAGTATTCCAACTTTGCCTGCTCGTCTGTTATGTTTCCACGCATAAAAAAGCATATTATACTGTCATTTACGGGATATCTTCCGTGATTGTTCATTATTTTGAGCTCCCGATATTTCGGCGCTGTTGCAAACGTTGTCGGCGTTGTATAGTTGTAAACCGTGAAAGCTTGAAACAGTGTTAAAAAGCATATTATTATTAAAGTTGGATAAAAAATGCCAAACTGATAGACCATAACCAGTGTTAGGACTAAGGATAATTTTTATCCCGGCAGAACATCATCAGATGTGAGTGGCAACTCCGGGAGGAGACGCTCTAGAAGGACATACCTTGTTGGTGAGATTCTTCAAAAACGTAAGGTGAGTAACTGCATAGTACTCGCAATAGGCGGGCGATGGTTCAGATGTATGAACGCGGACGAGGCCAAAGAAGTATGTAAGGATCAGAGTAGGCAGCGTTCTGGGGTTTCTGCCAACCCTCGAGGGAAAAAGCGTGAGTTTATTTATGTACTAGCTTTTGCCCGCGGCTTCGCTCGAGTTAATTTAGAATTTGACAATCTAGTTGGGTTGTACTCTGCTTGTAATAATACTCGTATAATTCAATCATGATTCGACACGTTGCGCCATCAAGAACGTTATTGTTGTTTTCCTCGGGAACTGTACTTTTTTTCGGGATGAAAGGTATCCTATGTCCGTTTCTGTACACCTGACAACGTATATGCAAAATTTCGGGATCATCGGTTCAGTGGTTTAGGCGTGAAAATGTAACAAACAAACAAACAAACTTACATTCGCAATTTATAATATTAGTAAGGACTAGTAAGGATAAGAATGCAACATTATAATCTGTTTAGCCTTTTCCCAACACCAGTATTTTACATCGAACGACCCAGCAAAAAGTTGGAATAATTTCCGACACGAGCGAAGCCGTGGTCAAAAACTAGTAACCCCATGAACCACGTACACACAACTTATCGAAAGCAAAATATTCCCAGAACGACAAGAATGCTGAATTGCTCACAAAACTCGTAGACATTTGCTTATCGGAAACGAATAGAATTTTATCTTCCTTCCTTCCATTATTATACGGAGTATGGTGTCTTTTGTTTATATAATGGGCGTGAATGGCCCTTAATGGCTGTCAAATGTACTTGAGTGGTTTGATGATCGAGGTATAAACGGATATTGAATGTGTTTGCAGTTTGATTGGATGAGAAAACACTGACTTATCTTCGGAAGATCTGTGTGAAAATGTGCTTTAAATATTTATGGCTTCAACGAGAGATTTGCGGTTACACGGTCGGTGCATAAATCTCGTTGATTAGTCAGGTAACTGTGTATGTGTTATAAATCATAAGTCATATTTATTTCTGTAAATTGGTTTTACAAAACACTTTTTCATGTCACATCATGTTATGTTTTAAATCTAGATGGGGCCGGTGTTTCGTGCCTGACTACTCTGAAAGGAAACATCCGAAAAAAATTCAGAGGTCACTGTCTCTTTTAAAGTCCAGACATTAGTCAAGTCATAAATTAATGAGGACCATGCAGATTAATGTCAGAGATGGTCTGTTGAAGAAATAACAACACAGATTTGAGTGGACCTGTCCAGTCAGTGCAAGCATTTGTCAGTGATCGTGTAGCTCGACTCATAATCCAAGGAGCTCATTGACGCGACGAACAATACCAAAGAAGGACATGTGGGCCGCCTAAAGTACTCAAACTGCCAGACAACACAATCTTGAAACTAACTAAGCTTAAAGGTATAAAAATATTGTGATCTACGTAGTCCTCATATTCACAGTAATAAACAAAAATAATTATAATACATAATAACAGCCGCAGATCGATTTTCAAGGTTAAACCGCGCTTGCCTAGGTCGGTCCGTGGACAGGTGACCATCTATTACATACCGAGTTGCCTCCGTGCTTTGGAAAGCACGTTAAGTCGTTGGTCCCGGCTGTCATTTTGTAGATCTTTGACAGTCGTTACAGTCAGTGGCCCGAAAGTTTGACAACTAGTCTTACCAAGCGATATCGTACTACCCAGTATTAACTGGATTGTGGAAGTCAGATAGGCAATCGTTCCATGTGAAAAACGTTTATTCAGGTGCATTGGGTTAGATTGGAATCTGACCTCAAAATAGTTGGGAAAAGGCAGGCAGATGATGTCGTGTACCTACCTTCATGATGATGGTAACTAAACGTTCTGTAACAGCGGCTTTGCAACTGCAGTTTGCGGTTGTTGCCGCTCTACAGTATTGTACAGCAGATCAGCGCATCAAGTTGACTACAAACTGACTTTTTTCATTCGATTTTGAACTCAACCATCAACATTTTACGGTTTAACATTTTTGACAGTTTGTGGTAGGTTACTTGATCTCCTGGCGACTGTACCTTTAAGATTGGCTTCTAAGAAGGTATGACATTAGAAAGTTACCTTCGTACATACTAGCTTTTCAATCTGAAACCTAGTGCTCAAAGGTTGGATAAACTAAATACTTTGTTGCTGTCAATTCAACAAGAAACTCTAAAGGTAGCACCTTGCCTTAATATCGCTAAAAGCTGCCTTGTATCGTAAAAGTGTATGTGAAAGTAGGTCCTATACATTGTCACCATTTTACATGCACTATAACTCCGCGAACATTATTAACCAACATGTTTTATGTTTATTTTATACGATGTTGGTAAGATGACGCTTCAGGTAAGTGTACAGTAAAAAATAAAACAAATTACGGCGCAACAACGACTACCTATAATTAATTTTCTTGATGACGTAATTCTATGTGCTTTATACTCTTCACAAAAATTTATTACTAACGTTCAAACTATTCCTTAAATTTATTTTCTCGTTCAGTAGCTAGGTGTAGTAGTTTCGTTTTCTCCTTAGGATATGGAATGGACCTACCTTATTTTTTTTTGTATTTTGCTTGACCTTCAAAAGTTGAAATAGACGATTTGTCTTCATGATAGTGTAAGGTTTTATAACTTACAACCAAACCTAAATATATACCAATTAAAGTGGAGTTGTCGGGCCATATACAGTGTGTAAACGGGCCCTTCACGAAGCCGCCAACCAAGCATTCTGTACATCAAACTAAGTAACTTTACGCAAAAATTATTGCTGGGAAACATTTTTTTTTTTGGATAAAAAATCACGTTTTACGGTAGGCCCTAATGTAATGCACACAAAACATTGTGCTTATGGATGGATTGAATAGTACGGGGGTCGTGGAGGTGTTAAGAGTAAAAATCTTACAATAAAAACAAAATTTAGAACTTTGACTCCCAATATCTACGTAACTAGAATGTTCCCAGGTGTGGTCTAGAACAAAAAAAATATCGCATTGACAGGGAGAACAAATGTCTTTCGGCTTCGTTATGGGTCTTGTTACACAAGAAAAGTGGAGCAAAATTGTCACTGACTGGTATCCTAAAGATGGTAAACGGAAAAGAGGAAGGCAAGAGACGAGATCGGAGGATGAGCTAAAACTCACAGCCAACTGGAGAAGGGTTGGTGGAGATAGGAATCAGTAGAAGACTTTAAAGGAGGCATATGCCAGGAGGCACACTGAACTGAGAGATATTGTTTGAGGACCACCATAATAGTAATAAGAGTGATAGTAATGAAAGTGTGTGTTGTGTTTTGTTTTATTTTATTTATTTTTCTAACATTTTTTATTTTATTTTACTTTTTGTACCTTATGCTATAATATGATCCAACTTATGATTGAAATAAATTGAAATGAATTGAATTGAATAATTTAAACAACATACTTAATGGTTCAGGATTATTACTTATTGAAATCCCCACGTCTATATTCTACAGTAGCATCATAATGTATCATCATCACCAACCACAGCCCGACTTCACCCACAGCTGTGAATAGGCCTCTCTTTTCTCTCATGGGCATACTATGATATTAATACTACACGGTTTCAAGTTCAACACTGTCTAATTGATACCTTGGCATCCTTCAGTACCTAGCCCTTTGCAACTTATACCTAATTAACCTTGATGAATATGATACCTAAGAGGTACCCTTGCGGCCTTTTAGTTTACAACAGACGAACCTCTAATGACATCAACCAAGGTATCTAATTCAAACTATAAATTGAAATTTCTCATGTCTGTTTCAAGCCCGAAGTACGATCTCCCAAAACTATATAAGCGATTTCTATCTTTGTAATTAAGTGCTGCAAAGGCTACAATCGCGTGAACGTTTTAATTAGATGGAACTTTATAAGTTCTTATCTTGATTTTATCGGGTTCAAAAGTTAGGCGACCTACAACTTGGAGCTGAAAGATGTTTCTTACAGTGAAATAGTTTTGCCTTTAATTTGTTTAAAGTAGGTACCTACTTTAGTTGGTTCGGTGTGATCCGCTCCATATTTCCACAACTTCACAAGCGGTGTGGTTTTGCTTACCAACAGCGAAAGGTTGTTCTAAAACTACGAAGTGCTACTACAGAAAATCCATTATTTCCCGAAAGAGAGCCTTCATTCATCACATGTTATTATTGCGAAATAGCAGCGGTAGCCTAGTGGTGTGTCGGACTACCAAGTCATAGGTCTCAAGTTCGAACTCAAGACAGACACCTCTGATTTTTCGGAATCATGTGCCTAATATATAATTATCACCTTGCTTCCGTGAAGTAAAACATCGTGAGGAAACCAGCATGCCTAGAGCTAAGAGATATTTCTCAACGGCATGTAAAGCCGAGTCAGAGGCCCATGGGCGGCACAAAAACTCTGACACCAGGGATAGGCACTAACCACACGATAAAGAAGAATGCGAAAGTATCTCTGTCTGTCTGTCATCTACTCTCTGTGTGTCTGCTACCTTCTTACGCCTTAAAAGCAGAACGGATTTGGATGGAATTTGGCATAAGCAGATAAACCTTGGTTAACACACAGGTTAGGACATGTTATTTCTGTACCTAAAAAAGCTTTTCAGTTTTATCAGAATTCCTTACTACCATGAGATTGATTACCATGGAAAAATAATGGGAGCTGGGCCACTTGGTCGAATTATTTATAAGAATAATACTTCTGCGTAGATCTTTGCATTGTGTCCCTAGTTTATATTATATGAAGGACTTATGGGCAATTATTGAGCGAAGGTAAATGGAGTGTGGTGGGACAGATTACGGTATGAGCGTTACCATGACGACAGGTAAGGGCTTCCTGTCTGCGCAGTTCAATGGCCTGCGGGTTGACCTTATATCACTTATCGATGAGAATTCGTATCAGTTTTAGTGAATTGGAAAACAAGACATGCTTGAAGATTCTGACCAAAATATTATCTTTTTTTACCCGACTACGGCGAAGCCAAAAGGCAGGGTTATGATTTTAGCAGTCTATATTGTATGTTTGTATTTACGTATGTTCCTCCGTAGCGCCTAAACTATTCATCTGATTTTGATGAATAAGGTGACAATCGATTCGTTATTATGGCCCGGTAACAGGCTACATTTTATTCAGTAGTCGGGTTTTTTAGTTGTAGTATACCATACAAATTCTTGTTTAATATACGTGGTGGCATGGTCGCTCAAATTTAAAAATTATAACTAATTCTTATGGAACTCATTGGGAAAGCTACAGCCAGAGTTACTCAGGGAACTAGCAAGGACCAATTTACTTATAGGTTTTATTAAATTTATTGACTTGGTAAAGGAAAATTTCGAAATAAATCATAGACTACCATCTAGTGATAAGTACTATGCCTACGCATGTGGCTGGGTTCGATTCTCAGGTCTGCTTTAGTTTGTTCTATTGAGGTTTTTGTCCACAAGGACTTTTTCAGTAGCAGCCGGGATTTTGGCGGTTTGTGGTGCAACACAAACCCCCGCCTCGCCCCCTCGCCTTGAAAACCACGTGTCATCGTTGGTCCTACGCCTGATCTTTCTCCCGTGCCGTTTCTGTCGTGCCGGATAGCCGTTATATCTGACCACAGTGAATGGAGAGAGAAAGCACCTGTGTTTGAGCACACGTTTAATGTGTCAAATAAAATGTGTTTGTGTGTTGTGTGTTTAATGTGTGTAGGTCTGTGTAAATATTATAGTGCACAAATTTTGTGCAGTATAATATTTCCTACGTCAATGAGTGCGTCAATGAGTCCTGTCGGGGGACAGGACGCCGTGAAGGATTATTATGTGCAAGCCTGCAGAGAAGCAATAGAAACCAACATTGTGAAACGAAGAACCAGTTATGTTTAATTCCTCTGCCCTTACAACTATGATGGAAAACATCGTGAGGAAGTCGGGCATGTCTTAGAACCAAAACTTGGAAGATAATGTGACATCCGACCTGCACATAAATGCCCACTATCACAGAAAAGTAGCTTGTATCCTAGTCGTGAGAGCATTCTAAAATCCCACCAGTTATGTTTAATTACAACTTGAACTTATGTTAGTCAAGTCTTGATGTAAATTCTTAGCAGTGTTGTGTGCTTCTTGTTCAGTGCTGCACTTTGAATAATGAGAAAAGTTCCGCAGTATTGTGCGACAACCACTATGTTAACTACCGCTAACTGTGCTGTAAGGAAACTGGGTTTGTATGATTATTTATTTCTTATTACCTGTACTCACGACTTTGTTGATATTAATGTTTGTTTCCACTATCACTCGACCGAAATTACAGAACTCTTTTTGTTTGTGTATGGTATCTTGCAAGTCAACGTAGGAAGTTATCGTCTGCTTAACCAGACTATCCTAGTGTGTTTCTACACACACCCACACCAACTCCACACCCACACACACTTAAAGTCTCCACAACAAGTAAAGACACCCACAGCAGTGTCAGGGGCATAAATAACTTAAAACTAGCGACTAAACGCTATGGGCACCTTCTGTGGGATAAAAGCCTCCGCTTAGGGCGTCGCTAGATCGGACATCGAAAAATGCACTTATAATTTATGTGTCATAAAGTTTTAGTCATAAAATCAAAATCAGAATATTTAATTTCACGTAGGCCTACATGGGTACATACGAAACGTCGAGAAAAGGTGCACGGTTCAGGTTGGGCGTTTCCTATGGAGAAGAAGCAGCATGAAACTCCTTGGTTGCTCTTAAACTTAAAGAAAAGAAAAATAATAGTTAGTAAAAAAGTTAACAAGTATCTAGGAATTTACAGGGCCTACAATGTGTGAACATTCACAAACACAATCGGTAAAAAAGAATCTATACAAAGAAAAATATAATTTCAATTCTACTAGCCATCCATATAGATGTGCACTAATACTGTTTTATTTAAATGTCATACAATGTGTTTTAAGGGCCACCGATGCGAAGACGGTGACCACGTATTCAGTACATCATTCTGAGCCCCCCCTGAAAATTTCTATGTGGCCCCGGGGGCCCACATAGAAATTTTTCATCGGTTATAATAAAAAAATCAGCTGTTCCATATATTTTGACCGTGTAGGTATTGCGCTTTTGTTGCAAACAGCAGATTTTTTTTAATAACCGATGTAAAATCTCTATGTGGGGAGCTCAAAATGATTATTTATTATTTATTTATTTATTATTAAAATCTCCCTTACACTACCATTACAGGTGAATCCCTAATGCGATAGCGCGGTGTTAAAATTAACGCGCGCGCGGTGTTTATGTACTGAATACGTGGTAACCGTTTTCGCGTCGGTGTCCCTTCCACCCCGTATAATGGTATCCATTACCTAAGGGGCCGTCTCCACGAGCGAGAGAATCGCGGCGATATTATCGTCGTGCCACGTATTTCTATACGAGAATATCGCCGCGATTCTCTCGCTCATGGAGACGGCCCTTAAGAGAGTGTATAGAAATAAGTGGCACGACGATAATATCACCGCGATTCTCTCGCTCGTGGAGATGGCTCCTAAGTTTGCTGACTCCCACGTCAGAATCAGAATTTATTTGCTATGAAAGTAGGTACAAATTAGGTGTTGTACATATAAATTAATGATATCGGCTACAGTCTACCTCAAGAGTCAAGAGTTAATATTCCAAACGTATCAAGATTGTTTTTGTAACATTTTTGGTCCTTTATCACAAATGTATAAAAAGACGGCAGAATCACTTATTCATCATAAACTTGAACAATGAACTTTAATTCAAGACAATAAGAAAGAACTCAACTGAAAACAAAGTTTAACGTCAAAAAAATCTGCAAAAGAAACTTTTAATTTTCAATTAATTGATACAATTTACGTTTCAAGTTATAAAAGAAATACCAATGAGAGATTCGTTAATTGAATTTGAAGTTAACGATAATGATCACTTTTGAAATACACGAAAAGCAATTTATAGCTGATTTTTAATAAGACTAACAAACTACATAAAACATCACGCTTGGAATCATCGAAGGGTGAGGCAGAAGAGTTACTAATATTAACACCTTCAATTTGCCAGTAACGATTAAGTCACATTTTATAGGGGGCGAGCCTATTGCCATCAACCGAGCATAAATCCAGACTACGTGGTTTCTACTGAGAAATTACTCGTGAAAAACCCAATAACACTTTGCCCAGAATCGTACATAGGATCTCATTCTCAGCAGTCGCGCTTGTTACCACTAGAAATAATAATGTATAATTGCTCTTTAGGATTCATGCTGCTCATCATTATAACCTGTTATAGAATAGAATAGAATTTCTCTTTATTCGAGTATTATGACTCAAAAAACTGTTGGTAAAACTTACGACTATGAAAGCATCGAAAAAAAGAAAAGAAAAAAAAATCTTATACTGTCACTTACGGGATATCTTCCGTGATTGTTCATTATTTTGAGCTCCCGATATTTCGGCGCTGTTGCAAGCGCCATGATCGCGGGTTAAAGGGTAAAAGTTTAGTTGTAAACCGTGAAAGCTTGAAACAGTGTTAGAAAAAAAAAAGTTATAAACATTATTCATAAAGATGAGCACAATGACCCCATAATATTTTCAGTAATTTTAATTATACCTTTTATATCAATCAATTAAAATAATCGGTTCAGACATTAAAGGAGACATTTTAAAAATCCTTGCTCTAAATTATTATTAGAAAAGGTATGTCTAATGGATTTATCTAATTTAGAACGCGAATGTTATTCGTAGAATTCTTTGAAAACGTAGACTTCAAATTTTTCGCCTTTCAAAAAGACTGGCTGATTCAGACATAAATTATGCAACGTAAACTTGGATTAAGCTAGACTTCTAATAATTAATTACAGTAGTTATATACTAGAAACCTAACTAATTAGTAAAATATCTCAAATGTGTATGCGGCGCGTCTCCACAGATAATGGCCCATTTTCCATGTTGCGCTGCATGCCCTAACTCGTGCGTGTGCGTTTCGATGAATGATGAATGAATCTTGGAATAGTTTTTTTTAAAAAAAAACGCCGTGGCCGCGCCGTCGAAACGCACACACACCTGCGCACTTGGCGATCTTATGACTGCATCAGCGACTTCTCTATTACTCGTCATCTCATCAGACACCTCCTTTCTTGCCATATCATTCTTTTCACAGTCCATTCCTTTCATTTTTGATATGTAACAGAATATAGTTTGCACAACTTTTTTTTTCATTTTCTAATTACCCCCAAAAGTGGCCCCCATGTTTAAAATGTATTAATAAATGTTACACGTTCGTCTTTGGATCACCGACTTACATAATGTGTACCAAATTTCAACTTAATCGGTCCAGTAGTTTCGGAGTAAGTTGGCGGTGACCGATGGACACACAGACACGCGAGTGATCACATAAGGGGTTCCGTCTTTTCCTTTTGAGGTACGAAACCTTAAAAATAAGACATAGTCGCGAGTTCACGCGATAATCGCTTTGGTTAGGTGAAGGCGCAGCTGTTTGTGTTTGTGAGTACTGCTGGCAAGATCTCATTATCCAGCGTTAAAGTTAGTTAAGCGGACTGTTCGAAAGAGATACCGTGACCCTGGAACACAAAGGGCAAAGAAGGAACATGCATGGGTTTTAGTCAGTACAAGTCTGACACTTCCTTCCGCTCCGCCCAGAGTGGGGGGGGGGGGTCATTTGATGATTACCCATCCGAAAAAAAAAGGGTTATAATGTTTTAACAGATTTTAATTAGAATCTATCCTTTGCTTTCTTTCCATAACATTTTTGTATACATTGTATCTTTATTTAGGCTCTAAAGGGTGTTTATAAAGTTGAGTACCCGAAAATACGTTCCCCTTTACAAAAGTAATTTACGAAGTTGCTGCCGCCCAGCATAATTTAACTGTTTACAGGCTTTGCAAGGGAAGCAATAACAGTGGTTTAAAAGTTTATACTTTTCATAAAGTTATTAAAATGTACCACCCGCAGTTTTAAAGCGGCTGATAATATTATTATTTAATTGTTATTTTTTTGCAGAGTCTCCTAATACAAGCAATTCCTTACTAAAAAGGTGACCTCCAATAATAATATATGTATCTAAATGTCCATTGTAATTGAAATATATATTTATTTTTTTGTATTCATTTTCATGACGGTGTTTCTGTGCCTCAACCAAAATCGAAGCGACAATAAATGATGTCTTTTTCGTCTTTAGTATTGCCAAATGGCAAAATACAGATTCGTTCTGTCTGTCCGCATGTCACAGCCATTACTCAGGGACTGTTGCCACCACACAGTTAAAATTTGGAGAGCAGACTTCTTCTATGAACCGCAGACCGCTACACAAAATTGATGTGAAATAAAATTTAAGGTTGGGAAAAAAACTACGGATATTGCGGGGTATTGTGTGTCTATCGACAGATCTTAGAAGATAATAAATCAACGTTCCTCAAATACTAGGTTTGTAGAATGTAAAAAGAACTTTCAACGATAAATTGGTTTGAATAAGATTTTATATTAAGCTTTGAGATATGGGACTAAAACTGCAGCAGTAATTTTGATTTTCATTAACATACTGTGAAAAACAGATTTAGCTTTGCAATTGAGTGTAAATTGACCTATGTTTGGTGCTACGGAACCCTTTGTGTGCGAGTCCAACTCGAACTTGCAGTTACATAGACTTAAGGAGGATTTCCACCAAACGGCTCGCATCGCATCGGATCGGAACGGATTTTACAATCTTTAAACGATATTAAATCGTGTACACAGTATTTAAAGTCTTTATTAACAAGCCGCGCACAGCAGCTTGACCGCGGGCGGCTACCGCGACACGCGATCGTAGCCAAATGTATGCTGCGACACGCGATCAGCTCCGTTCGCCTGTTGTCGTATACGATCGGATGAAATGAATTATTTGACTAAGCGCAGAAACGGATATGTTCGCAAGTGACGGAACGGAGCCCATCGTATGCGTCGACATCCTGCCGGACATGATCGGCTGTCGCCGCATCCGTGCGTATCCTTTCCGATGCGATGCGATACGCACCATTTGGAGGAAATCATATTTTAGAGGAGCTCTTCCTGGGCGGCAGTCTGTGGTCGAAACACAGGCGTGTATAATTTTTTTTTTTTTTTTCGTAAATGCAACAGCACATCAACGCAATTTATTGCACCCATTATTGAAAATTCTCCTGTTACTGGGAACAGTTCTAAATTAAAATAAAAAAAACATTCATTTACATGACTTCTTTATTAGACATTTAACGTACAAAAGAGCTATGAAATAGATGTGATTGTTTATCTTAACTTTCATTCTTTGGTTTCCTCTGGTGTCAGCTTTATAAACGTGTAGATTACTACAATATCGTGACACAATGCAGCTGAAACGAAAACATAGCAATATTAGTTTGGAAATGTAGGAGATGAGAATGTTGAGATGGATGTGTGGAGTGACAAGAATGGATAAAGTAAGGAAGTAGAAGAAAGAAAGAAGTAGTAGTAGAAAGAAGGCGTATTAGAGGAAGTTGGATAGTGGCTCCTGTTACAAAAAATGGGTAGTCGTTTGTCTTGGTATGGACATGTAATGAGGAGGGATGAAACGCATGTGACTAAAAGAGTGATGGACATAAATTTTGATGGATGGAGGGAGAGGGAGAGGAAGGCCAAAGAAAAGATGGATGGATTTTGTGAAGACTGATATGAAAGAGAAAGCAGTAAATGATGCCGTGACGTCTGACAGGGGAGAATGGAAGAACAGGACGTGTTGCGCCGACACCAAGTAGACTGGAACAAAGGCAGGTGACGAGTTTGGAAATGTTCTTAAACTCTTAAGATTCCGTCTGAGACCGACCTTCACTCATCTGTTTACCAAATGAAAAATATTTTTTAGCAATCTTAATACATTTTTTTTTTTTTTTCGGATGGGAACTCATCAAATGAGGGGGTCATTTGATGAACCACACCCCACTCTGGGCGGAGCGGAAGGGAGTGTCAGACTTGTACTGACTAAAACCCATCCATGTTCCTTCTTTGCCCTTTGTGTTCCAGGGCCACGGTATCTCTTTCGAACAGTCCCGCAGCCATCTTAATACATTGGCCCTGGATAGAATGATTTGGTAGTCATGGAGAGGGCCTTTGCCAAGCAGTGGGATCCTCTCTCTGGAGCCCTGACCGCCGGCCGGTAGCTTGGATTCTGTTCCCGATACCGGTGGGCTACAATTTTTATATATTTAAATGTTTTTAATATTGTTTTTTTTCTAAGGAATATTTAAAAATGTAATTAATTTGTATAGAAATAAATAAAGGAAATAATCTTAATACATGACGTAAGCAAACATTTAGCGAATGGGTTGTCTGATGATTTTTAATCAAGACTATTAATAGTGTTAAAACCGAGAGTCTTAGTCTAAATAATCAAAAATCAATAAGAAAAAAGTGACGATCTGTGGTTTCTGCCTACCCCCTTGGGGACAACGCGTGAATTTATGTAGGTATGATAATGATATTGTGGTCAGAATGATAATACAAGACAGCCATCTTGTATATAAAAATTCTCAAGATTTCGTCATGGGCGCCTTTTTGAGTTTTCGGGGGTGCTGTTGACGATACTGAGATCAAAATGAAATACAAGATGGCGGCTGTGAAAATTCTGAAAAATTCGTCATCTGTGTCGTTTTCGGGGTTTTCAGGGGTGGTTATAACGACGATATTAATTCTCAATATCGTTATCAGCGCCCCCGAAAACGACACCCATCCGCCATCTTGGATTTTCATTTAAGCATCATCACCAGTGATCGGAATAGGCTGACTATATTTGCCAAAACTTCGGAGAACAGAGACAGAAAGTGGAGACTTCCTTACGACTGATCATCACATCCGTCATCGTTGACAAGTTCCACTGCCAGAACGCGATGTGGTCGACCATCAAAGCAGCCGCAACGCGAATTTGGCTTCATGGTCGTTTTGTGTTTGACAGAACGCGATGTGGTCGTTTTTAAAGATCCACGACGTGAATTTCCGCGTCATGGTCATTTTTTTATTGCAAAATGCGCCTGCTCTTGACCTTGATCAAGCCTGATGGAAAACGTTGGATGGATGATGGAACGAGCTTGTCCAGAAGTTGCCTGTGCACTCTTACTTTGAAAGCAGATGGGTTAAATGTGGAAGGGAACACAGATCAAAGACCGGCAGAGACTTCCACAGTTTGGCTGGAAATGCCACAACGCGATTTGGTTGGTTTTGTTTTCGGTTTGAACCTAACATACACGGGACCGGTCAATGTGGCGACACTTGGGGGAGGCCTATGTCCAGCAGTGGATGTCTTTCGGCTAAAATGATGATGATGATAATGAGCCTAACATACATACATAAATCGGCTGCTGAACTGACAACCAAACCAAACCAACAACACTAGAAGGGAAAAGATAGATAGCTCAACAGTTTCTTGTTCCTAATGTTTTGCACTTTCAACCAATATTGATTTTGGTAGATTAAAACATAGCATAAATTCACGCCTGGAATTCCCGAAGAGTTAGGCAGAGATGTGCTTAATTGTACACCCACATTTCGCCAGTTATGTTTAAGTCCTATGTAATAGGGGGTGAGCCTATTGGCATCTACCGGGCACAAGTCCAGACCCCGCGGCTACTACTGAGAAATTCTTGATGGAAAAACCCAATAACAATTTTCCCGACCAGGGAATCGAACCCAGGACCTCATGCTCAGCAGTCGCGCTTGCGCTCACTGGACCAACAAGGCAGTTAAAAGACAAGGCTTAAAAAGGGAGATAAAGGGAGAGGCAAGTTAGGTTAAAAATAAGTAACAAAGTTAAAAATCATTTTCAACCGACTTTCTTCAAAAAGGATTTAGGGCTTCTCAATTCGGTTGTATTTACCTCACAAATCCGTAATTTGTAAACCGATTTAAAAAGTTATTTTATGTAAAAGGATATACTGTTCGATTGGTCTCATAGAAATTTCATCAAAATCACATCACGCGACGTCACGTGAAGTGGCCTGGTATGCTATGGTCGTTCACGCGACGTCGCGTGATAGTGCCTCACAATTATGTACGAGGATTTTTTTTTTTTTTAAATCTTTCTTTAAAGAATTTTTTCACTAATGCGAGACGATTTTTTTCTTATTAACTTCTAGTTTAATGTAAAAATAAATTCATGATAAGAATTTTTGTGGTATACAACTAAATAGGGTAAAGCTAACGTAAGGGTATTCGGTGGCAATAAAAACAATAAAGCAAACAAAGTCACCGACTTCCGAAAGTTAAGTTGTTTTAGACATTTTTAGTATTTTTTTGGAAGTCGGTTTTTTTTTGCAGAAAGTGTTTATTAAATAAAAAGTACATTTCACTAAATTTCATCAGGCAACCCATTCGCAATAATGCCTATTCGTGTATTAAGATTTCTAAAAAGTATTTCCATTCGGTTAACGGATGGGTGAAGGTAGATCCTAGGCGGGATCTCAGAAAAATACAACAAGATATATATTATGTGAAATGACATGTTCTCTACAGGTCATAAGTTCGAACCCAGGCAGGAGCATTACTTTGTGTCATTTATTTTATCACCACTGCTCTGAAACGGTGAAGGATAACATCGTAGGGAAACCGGCATGTCCTGGAACCAAAAATTCCGAGACATGTGACATCTACCAACCCGCACTGGGCCCGCGTGGTGAATTACAGCCCACTCTCTCCTGCAGCAAGGCCTGTGTCCCAACAGTGGGAACATTATATACTTATGCAAAAGTAATTTCCTTAATCAACGTGTTATCAGAATAATTCGTTGGTACATGCATAGCAATCATAATCACCATTCTTCTACCCTTATACCAATTTATTTGGGGTTGGCGCTGCATGTCATCTTTTTCATAGGTACTTCCCTATTACTCGTCATCTCATCAGACATCTCCTTTCTTGCCATATCATCCTTCACACCGGGAACTAAGTATATACTGGGGCATAGTATTAAAATAAAAAAAGCTTTTATGTACATGATTTCTATATTATTTAAAATACAATTAATTGAGCTATGGGTTATGTGTAATCTCTAATGTTTGCGGGGGGTATGGAGAGTTCGGTGACGGATTTTCTATCAATTTTATGAACATGTAGACAACGATTACGTCGTGACACAATACAGCTGAAACGAACAATAACAATATTAGTTTGAAAGATCTTGCAACCAGAGTATACAGGGCGGAAGGGGTGAATACTGAACTGTGGGTTCAGAATGATGTACTGAATACTGAACTGTGGGTTCAGAATGATGTAGTGAATACTGAACTGGGGGTTCAGAATGATGTACATCATTATTATTAATACTCGAAACGGGATATTTACCATGTTTACTGTTTCTTATGAGTTCCCGATATTTCGGCGCTGTTGCAAGCACCATGATCACGGATAAACATAAGAAACATAAAAAACAGTAAACATGGTAAATATCCGAGTATTAATAATAAAGTTAGTGACCATGATAGTTTAAAATGATGTACATCATACTGAACTGGGGGTTCAGAATTATGTACATCATACTGAACTGGGAGTTCAGAATTATGTACATCATACTGAACTGGGGGTTCAGAATGATGTACGAATACGTGGTAAACGTTTTGGTGTCGGTGTTCATTCCACGTTGTATAAGAGGAAGTCTGAAAGCGCCGGTGACTGGAAAATTATGTGGTAATGGATTGTTATGATATGGGCGTGTGATGCGGAGGATTGAGGAACTTGTCGTCAGGAAATTTTGAGTATGAATGGGAATGGGTATAAGAGAACGGAAAGACTAATGAAACGATTGATGGAGTATTTATAGGATAGTATAGCGAGAAAAAAGTGTCTTCGGAGAGTGTGCGCAGGAACTTCACGACCTGATCCCAACATCACCTTTTTACCACTGGACTAACAGACGCACTGCGGCGTACCATCCACACTTGGGTGACATCCCGACGAGTCGTACTCAGCGCTTCTCATCCACGTTTATAATGCGCACAGCCAAAGTGTGGAACTCTCTGCCGGCATCTGTGGTCCCTCCCACATTTAACCCGTCAGCCTTCAAAGCAACTGCTCCGCTTGGGCAGAGCACCGCCGTGTCCTCACGGCGGCGATAGGCGGAGCCCTCTCGCGCCCGGCATTGGTCGAGGCCATGCTGCGGGGCGAGACGGAGTGGGAAGCGGTCGCCTCCTTCTGCGAAGCAGTCATGCTCGCGAAGGAGGAGGCGGGCCGCGTGAGGGAGAGGACAGCGTCCTCCCTCCACACCAGCCGCAGTGGTAGACGCCCACGGCGCCGGACGTCGGCAGACGATCTCCGGCCACCGTAGGCGCGGGCATGCGGGCGGCGAGTAATGGGCGACTCGCTGTCCGACCATGGACCATGCCCGGGTCGACGGCGCGTTGTGTTCTACGCGCGCCTCAAAGAGTGTCAGCATAATGACGGGGCCCCCCTCTAGAGGGCCAAAGCCTGCCGGAGTCGCGGGACTCATAGAATTACCGTGACCCTGGAACATAAAGGGCTACTGAAGGACACCGTGGATTTTAGTCAGTACAAGTCTGACAGTCCCTCCCGCTCTGCCCTGGGTGGGAGGACTCATTTGATGATTTTACCACGTTAAAAAAAAAAAGCCTTCAAAGCAAGAGTGAACAGGTATCTTCTGGGCACGCTCGTCCCATCATAAACCTCATCTATCGCTTTCCATCAGGCGAGATCGAGGTCAAGAGCAGGCCCATTCAGAAAAAAAAAGTCTGCTGACATGACAAGTAATACAGAAGTATGGAAGTAGACACGTTGCGCCGACCCTAAATACATTGAGATGTGGGCTGGAGAATCATGATGTTCTTACAACCAGTCGAAAACGAATGTACTAAGATTTATCACAAGTTTGAAAGAATGTTTCGATGCAATTTGTTTGCTTCGTTTTTAATGAGGTGACAAAATATGTGGAACAGTACAAAGTACAAGGTCACTTAAAGGTGATATAAAGGCTGCGTAAAAATTCGTGGATCAAACGAAGCAGGGCGATAGTTGGGGTTATCAGGGTCATTTTTTGGTAGTACATTTTTTTACAGTAAGGTTCTGAAGTTACAAATAATCTTTCGTGAGACTTAAAAGATTTTGAAAAAAGTGCCAATACTCATAAATCATGGGTCATACTGCATGCCATAAAAGCACTTTTGTAGTTTTGATACATTTCCTAGAAGCAACCCACTTTACTCTAATTGCCTATTTAGTAAAAATTGTTTGTATTTTCTTAAAAAACACTCAAGTAGTCATAACTTTTAAGGAGATCAAGATAGGACTCTGCCACAGAAATATTTTTTACTGCAAATAACTCCAACTATCGCCCTGTTTCGTTTGATCCATAATTTTTTCTCACCCTGTATATGAATAATAAACAACAAAAAAAACAGTATCCACATGGATCGTTTTACAACTCTATCTTGGTTCTTAATTCACTTAAACTGTTTGTGCTAGAATAAGTTAAAGTAATATAATCATAACGGAAAACAACTTACAACAAAAACACAGAGCAATTAAGACGAAAATTAAGGAAATTATAAAGTGTATAACTTGGCTTCCAATGCGGAAAAAAAATAATGCTCCTATCACGCCCATGGTTGAATTTAATACAGCCACAAATAAACACAAGAATGCTCCAACTTTCAAGGCACTTGGTTTTCTCTGAAAACAAAATTTTGTCATTATTCGCGTCTACACAGTTTTGCAAAATCAAAATCAAAATATTTTATTTCACATAGGCCTCGATGGGCACTTATAAAAACGTCGACAAAAAGGTGCACGGTTCGGGTTGGTCGTTTCCTATGGAGAAGAACCGGCAAGAAACTCCATGGTTACTCTTTTCAAATCATTTGGTGTTACAATATTATTTTGGATACAACATTTGTACTTAAGTATGGGGAGACAGCGTAGGCCCGACAATAAGTCGTTGCTTACTACACAAAAAATGTAGAACAAAATAAAAAGTTAACAAAAGTTAACAAGCAGCTGGGAATCTACAAAATGTAATCTTCCAGAAGGATAACTAGAACGTCTTTGCAATCAGGTAAGGTTAAGTTGTAGCTACTGAGCTTCAGTTATGGATCACAGAAAGGTCTATAAGTCGAAGATTTAAATATGCCTTTACGCAGACATATTTGAGCAAGCCTCTCCATGCTCCAAAAATAATCAAAGGGTTAGGTCTGTCGAAGTAGGGTCATCGAAAATTCCTTATTCTACTTTCGGTCCCAAATCCGGATAGATAAAGTCTCAAAGATATTTTAAGATAACACTGATGTTGATATTGTATTGTTAACGAGCGTGTGCCGAAGGCAAATTGAAGTTTCTCAAAGAATGAAAACTTGCGCACATATTCTCTTTTGTGAGACCTACAAGCCCGAAGCGGAGGGATCCAAAGGTGGGGTTTATGATAAAATCGGAATCCCTTAAATGTCTTTTGTTGATCTTGAGTACGACAGAATCGTTCGGTTTTATTGTCAAAGCTTCCTTTTAGATTCTTCGGGAAATAAACCGATGAAACGAGCAAAAATATTTCGCAGTTGAAATATCGTTTAGGATTGTTAGACGAGTGGCTTATGAGACCGTATTGTTCGATACTATTCGATTGAATACATTTTGCTGACAATACGGTTTGAAACAGAAACTGTATGAACAGTTATTAGTGTTATTACTAATATGATTGTGGAACTTACTTCTGCCTAGCATGCGAGATTTGAAAACAATTTCACAGTTCAAAAAGAGAGTGAAAAATCATTACCTTTCCTCCCAAGTTATTTTTTTAAAGTAGTATAAGAAAAACTATGGGTACGTTCTATACGTAGTTTTGGACTTACATAGTCGCTAATTACTGGTTACTCAGCATTCTCAAAAACAAGTGAAATCAAAAAAAAAAAACGTGGATATTTAGAAATTAAATATTTTGTTGATTTATCAAAATGAAAGGCATTGCCATAGCAATTGTGGTAAGCAATTAGGAGACCTGACCAGACAATTTACATATGCATCAGTGTGTAGCTCAACTATCATAACTTAGAATAGGATCATCAAAATTTAAAATAGATACTTACTTCCAGAGCGCCTAAAAAAAGGAGTAATCCGTTGATAACCTCTATTGGAATGAGTATCCCTACCATAATTTTAAGTATGTTTGACCAAAACCCTTCACTGTAGAGTTGGACGAGTACATAAAGGCCTAGATAAGAAAATGCTGCGCACTGAAAAACATACATCAAAATTATGTAGGTATATTAAAATCGAAAAAAAAATCAGAAAGTCGTTTTCGACGGCTCGTTGTGTTCCACGCGCGCCTCAAAGAGTGTCAGCATAATGACGGGGCCCCCCTCTAGAGGGCCAAAGCCTGCCGGGGTCGCGGGACTCATAGAGTTATCGTGACCCTGGAACATAAAGGGCTACTGAAGGACACCGTGGATTTTAGTCAGTACAAGTCTGACAGTCCCTCCCGCTCTGCCCTGGGTGGGAGGACTCATTTGATGATTTTACCAAGTTAAAAAAAAAAAAAAAGTCGTTCCTAAAAGCACGCTTTGGTAGGACAATATTCTAAAATTCAACGCATTCCCCTTTTTTTTAACTTGACTTCTGACTAGATCAGGACTTATGCCAGGCGGGCGACTCACAACAGCTCGGCGGGCTGCATGCACCTCGGGGGCTGCAGATTGAATATGACTGCTTTATACCATATCGACTCATATAAAGGGTGTAAATAGACCCTTAACACATCCGAAACGCACTTGTTCTCCCCTTCTTTGCGATATTTTTTTTGTTCTAGACCATACCTGGGAACCTTCTTGTTACGGAGATATTGGGGGTCAAAGTTCCAACTTTTTCCCAATTTTTTTTTTAAATACATGTTTCTAATTAAGATTTTTACTTTACACACCTCCACGACCTCCGTACTATTCAATCCATCCATCAGCACAATGCTTTGAGTGCTTTCTATCGAGTCTTACCTTAAAACATGATTTTTCACCCCTAAAAAAAAGTCGATTCCCAGCAATAATTTTTGTGTAAAGTTACTTAGTTTGATGTACAGAATGCTTGGTTGACGGCTATGTGAAGGGTCTTTTTACACCCTGTAGAATATTACTCGTTGTCTCAGTAATCAACCCCTCTGTAGCCAAGTCACCTTTCACCCAGTCCATCCATCGTTTCTTTGGTTTCGCTACTCTGTTATGCACTGGATACGTCTCCAGTCACATGAGAATGTTTGTAGCCGAAGATCAGACCGAACTGACGCAGTTTCTTCTGTTCCGCGTTTCTCATTTCAAAAATGCCTTTGAAGTAGTATGTGTCTGGTTGGTAAATGCCCCGTCATTCGATGCCCTGATTGGGTGACGTGTTATTACCGCTTATCATTAGGAATTTCTCAGTAGCACCACAGAGATTGTAAGTTGGCCTTGTGATACCCTCGGAGAGCCGTTGGTGTCTCTCCGGTCGTGTCGGATGGCCGTCCCATCAGAGTTTGAGAGTAAGGAAAAGAGAGTGCACCTGTGTCGATCCCAAATTCTGTCTGGAGAGCTATTAAGGTGCCTTGTATAGTCTAGGGTCAGTAACGCCAATTTCATTGGCAATACTTACCATCTTGAGCCCCGCCATAAACAAAATGGCATCCCGAAGTGCTTCTTTCAAATCGTTCTGCTCTTCGGGAGTCATATGCCTAGATGAAATCAGTAAATGCCTAGTAGATGAATTCATGGTGTCGACTTTCTGTTCTGTTACGATATTTTAGGTAATTTAAGCTTTTTTAAGTTTCTTGAGACGTTTAAAGTTTTACAATACATTTCACAAAACAATTTTACAAATATTTACCAACAGTGAACTTCTGTCAACGTTACACAAACGCCAATAAAGATCCTTGTATGAGTTGTACAGTATGGCCACTTTATGTGAGCAGCTCAAGTTGGCGCTGCTTTTCAAGTAAAAATGCATCGATATGTCAAACTTGGTACATTTTTTTTAGTTCACTGTTTTCCCGCCTGCACAGATAAATTGGATGAAGTGTACGTGGATCTTATAGCACGTGGCCCTAATCAGAACTAACGCTGCCATCAGTTTCCTCCTGACAGTGTCATTGAATTGCCAAAAGATCTTTACAACGTACTTACCAAGGAGGATAATTATGTTTCGATTTTGGATCGTCGAGCCGAATAATACTCGTCAGATGAGATACGGCCAATAATAGTTCAAATAGCCAAGTTGCATACACATAAAATCACACCTTTTTCCATGGGGTAGGTAACCAAACTACAGAACGCCACTTGTTACATACCCCTTTTGTTTTGTCATTTGTGAAATATGTGTTCGCGGTTAAGGCCATTACATCGCTCAAATCCCAAAAATACCGTTTTGCTTAAAGAAGTTTGTAGATGAATCCCTATGTGCGTTTTCCGTGAAAAAGATGGTTGAAAAACGATTGCATGGAGATGAGAATGTCTGCGGTGCTTACTTCAAGAAAGTCTACATGCACCATTAACACCAACACCAATTCCAATAAACGACCAACCGATCTGTTCAAGATATTTGAATTTTAATGACTTCTTACTTAAGAATTAAGAATTTTATATTTTTTTGTGAATGGAAACCTTTTGTACTTATCAGAGCGTGGCGACATTAAAACAAAGCTATTTTTTTTTATTCCGCTCATCATCAGACATCCAACTTTATTTCTACACGATGTATTGCGGTCTCCCAGAGAGCGAATAAATTAGGCAAAAACGATGACAAAACTGCGACACATCTGTGTTCTTGCTTAATCTTTATTGTAGTAATGGCCGTTTGCCGGTAGGGGCACCAAATAAACAAAAACCAGTACATGGGGTCAAATCATCAAGGTCATCGAGCAATGTAATACCCTAAAGAACTATTTAACCTCTCAGACCTTTATGGATACAAAAGTTGATGCCTTGCAAAATTTTGTAAAGCCTTGAAATTGCTTGCTGAGTTAACTATCTTAATTAAATATGTTTGTACCATTCTAATTATAATGAACACCATTGTTTATCATGTTTATGAAAATAAATGATTAAAGTTTTAAACCACGTTAAACATTAACGTAAATATTCAATAAATCCTACGCTTGCTCCGTCTCCGGCCGTGTCGGATTGCCGTCCCGTTGAACCATGCGAGTAAGGTACCTGTTTCTGCGCTCTAACTTGTTCACAACATTATCTTCTGTCGATGACTGAGATTGGCCGAAATTCGACCTGAACGACTATTATTATTATGCCTAGCATGTTCCTGGGCTAATAACACCAATATAATAGAAGTACTCACGAGTTTCAGCCACCCTAAACAAATAATGGCATCATGAAGTACAAGTTTCTTCTCCTCCAACTTTTTGGGAGATAGATTTTCAGAATCACTCCATAGTTTTAGTTGGTACATAGGATTAGTCGCGGTGCCAACGTTCATTTTACAATGATAATTACACTATAACTTGGAATTTAGTAAAGTTGTTGTTTCGATTTTATTATGACATTTTGAGACGTTTGATCGTTCAATAAGGCATATCATTTCACAGAGTTTAACAGTGTTCTTTTTTCTGCATCCTTGGGTACATGGAATCATTAAGTACTGTAGCTGTATAGGGATGTTTTGGCGAGTGGACAAAATTGGAACTAACGGCAACATCTGGAAGAACTTTTACTAACAAATTGTTTGTAATTTATTGCTAAGCTTTTTTAATGAATACATATTATTGTTTCATATTTTGTTTTTCAATACAATTTCCACAAACATTTAACTTGATTTTTCCAAGAATGGCCAACAGATAAAAAATCCTTGACGCTCTTTCGCTGCTTTTGCGATGATGTCGCTATTCAGTTGCGAAGCAAACGGGATTCAGTATCGAGCTACTTAAAGTCGCTGTGGGCGAAGGTCCCAAGTCAGTAGTCAATTTGCTTCACAAATGATTTCCCTATCTTTAGATAAATAGTTTTCGTTTTCTTCAAACGACATTTATACCAAAAGCTTAAACCGCTGATCACTCCTTAAGATAACGCCTATAAGAGCCGTCTATAATATTGGTGCTCAGCCAAATCGATGAGTACAAACATAAACCTTACATTCCTGGGAATAAGCCAAAATTATTTCCTTATCGGTATGGGGAACATGGTGGAAACTCAATGGAACCCAACTGAGTCTGGATTGCGCTGCGGTTTACTCTATTGAGGTGAAACCTGCGATGAATTCGACCCACTGAAAAAAATCGGTTGTCTGTAAAGTCGGTTTACTGACGATAGTTGAACGTGACAACGTCATAAGAAAATACTGATGAAATGGTTGCATTTTTCAAAAAATGAATGTGCGTTGAGCAATTGTTTTATGGAACGCCTCAGAGCGAGGTAACGCCTCCTACGTCATGTTTTTTCGTGCGTGCAGCTGGCTCCATCGAATTATAAGACGTTGTCACGTCAAAAAATAGGGTGTGATTTGTGACTGTGTCATGGACACGGCCGTGTGTTGTCCGTGAATACGTTAATGTAACGGGTATTTCATCATCCACTTGCATAATTTCAACCGCCCCAGCTACAGATGTACTGGCACCGTCGTTAATCCGCTCGGCCGCATTCATTCTTTAACGTTCCCAACACTGCTCGACTCGGTCATCATCATCTGCCTAGCCTTTTCCCAACTATGTTGGACTCGGCTTCCAGTCTAACCGGATGCAGATGAATACCAGTATTTTACATGGAGCGACGGCCTATCTGACCTCCACAACCCAGATAGTACTGGGTAATACGATACCCCTTGGTAAGACTGGTTGTCACACTTTCGGGCCACTATAACCTGTTACGACTGTCAAAGATCTACAAATGACAGCCAGGAACACCGGCTTAACGTGCTTTCCGAGGCACGGAGGAAAAAGCTCTTTCCAACCGTATACGATCTCTGTATTTTAATAACAAATAAACGATTTGATTTTGATTTGGCTTTTTGACGCATATAGGCCGACATTATAAAGCGTGTAAACATACCCTTCACATAGCCGTCAACCAAGCATTCTGTACATCAAACTAAGTAACTTTACGCAAAAATTATTGCTGGGAATCGACTTTTTTTTTTTTGGGTTAAAAATCACGTTTTACGGTAGGACTCCATGGAAAGCACTCAAAGCATTGTGCTGATGGATGGATTGAATAGTACAAGGGTCGTGGAGGTGTGTAAAGTAAAAATCTTACATTAAAAACATGTATTTAAAAAAATACTTGTGAAAAAGTTGGAACTTTGACCCCCAATATCGCCGTATATAGGGTCGTTTTGTGTGCGTGTATATAGGGTCTTTGGGTTGTGTGTGTACGGAGAGAAATATGAAATACTGCGGAACTCTTTAGTTACTTTACATATTAAATTTGTTACGAAATATTACAAAGGAGTAGCTAATCAGGTTGGGAGCGCGTCTATAGTTTACGGTGGTTACGGGCGAACTATTGTCGCCGGACGCTGCACGTATCATGAATACAAAAGGATGTGTCAGCGCTCCTACAGGTTCCCAGGTATGGTCTAGAACAAAAAAATGATCGCAAAGACGGGGAGAACAAGTGCCTTTCGGTTATGTTAAGGGTCTATTTACATATATATCACCGGAAAATAACAAGAACCGCCAATTTATAAATTTTTATGAATTTAAATAAAGATTAATTGTATTATTTTAAGGCGACATTTTCGCAAATCTCGGGACTTGGGGCACCCCGACTTTAGGTTAGGTTAGGTTACTTTAAACCCTGTAAACAGAAATAGGAGCCCCGTGTGGAGCCCCGTGAGAAAATGTGGCCGTAACTAATGTTTTGTATACAATCAATAGATTTTGACGAGAGTTGACGATTGAAATTTTGGTTTGCGAAGAAAAAAAACAAAACCCTATAAAAAGTTCAATATTATATGAAAAACAAACTAATTGGTTACTAATTTCAATATCATCAGCGCTTTGCATCGCTTTAAAACTGGCCACCGAACAGCGAAACTAATTAAAGTTAGTTTAACTATACGAAATTCTCAACATTCAACAGTCGAGTCAGCGACTATAAAAACTTTTATCTTTTCGTTCGATTTCTTTTACGACCGGCAACATAGTGATTATATATAGTCTCTATGGGCTGCGAGCTGTATTATAAGTCGTTATTGTAATAGAAATTGCTTTGAGAGCGCAAACGACCTTGCCAAAAAAAGAGTAAAATTGGACTTGTTTGATACAGAAATCCCAGCAAAAGTATGTGCTTCGGTAATACTGGTCTTATATTATGTCACCGTAAAATTGTAAAAAACGTTACATTATAAACTATCTCGCGAGATTGTAATCTGTCGAAAGATTGTGAACCGTAACATACTGCAAACAACTACAAATTTATTTTATATATTAAACGCATTACATAGATTATAATTTTTCGAAGTGAAACCGTCAAATTGTGAAATGGTATGCGACGGAACGCACCTCGCGCGCTTTGTCACCGCCCTTAAGTCGTAGCACAGAGAACTATTTTTGTAATTGAAGTGTTACCCACGTTTTTTCTCCAGTAACTTATAGAAAAACCATTATCAAGAATAAATTACGTAGGAATCGAACTAAACTTCAATCTGTCCAAAGAAAAAATAAGCTTTCCCTTCCAATATTATCATTTCGCGAAAAACGATTCAATGTCAAAATAATGTCCCAACAAAAAGTAATTTCATATTCGAATGACGACTTGAAGTTATAAAAAAAACTCTGTGAAGTTACTGCGTATCATAAATATCTTTTTATTTCGATATTAAAAAGTTCTTAGAGGAAAAAAAATACAACTTATTTAATATGTTCGAGGACATTTTCTTCTGAGGCCGCTCCTACTTTTTTGTAGTTCTTGTGATGAAATTATTTCCAATAGCTCCGCTAAGAAAATGTTTTTTTTAAAAAAAAAACATTATTTATATTTAGGTACTTAAAACTCTCATATGAAAGTGTGCCTAGCCAATAAAATAGTACAGTAGCTTCTATAGCTTCAAAGATAAACATAACCGTCGAAATTATCCTATTACGTATTTTTAACCCGGAAGAGCTCGTGACGAAATAATAACAACCGCTTGGATCGATCTTTAGGTTAAGCCATGCTTGCCTAGGTTGGTCTGCGGATGGGTGACCACCCATTACATACCGAGTTTCCTCCGTGCCTCGGAAAACATGTTAAGCCGTTGGTCCCGGCTGTCTGTCTGATTTTTGACAGTCGTTTCAGGTAGTCAGTGGCACAAAAAGTCTGGCAACCAGTCTTACCAAGGGGTATCGTATTACCCAGTACTAACCGAGTTGTGGAGGTCAAATAGGCAGTCCCTCCATATAAAATACTGGCACCTATTCAGCTGCATCCGGTTAGACTGGAAGCCGACCCCAACATAGTTGGGAAAAGGCGAGGCAGATGATGATGTATATTTAACACGTCAAAGAAAGAAGCGACTCAATAATGCACGCTGGCATCGAATGCAGTTTCCATTGCAAAGTAATTTTCAGTAATTAACTCATCGAGTAACAAGGCCCTCGTCAGTCAATCAATTTAAACGGCAAATGGAAGCACAACCTAGTTTTTTGGACTGTGCTACAGAAAGAATATTATAGTATTTTTATTGCTCTATCCATTTTAAGAGTCGAGGACGAGTCTTTAATCAAATCCAAACATGTTGAGCCAAAGAGTATATTGTAACACCTATAATAAGCATCATACCATACATGGTAGCATGATATTATCTACACATGTTTTTGCAAATAAATGAATTGAATTGAATTGAATTGAATTGAAGATGATTTGGCATATTAAAGCTTGTAGTTTTATCCATTTTGATCTGGAGTAATTATTGAATGATCATTAAGGTTATTTACAAAAATGTCGCCTCATCAACATCATAATATTCGCAACGCTTTGAAAATCTTAAAGGAGAAGCAATTCCAATCGCAGCCCGTAAGATTTTGAGGGAAATTTAAATTTTATTGCTTCACAAGTTCGAAAAATTCTTCTTTACAACTGTCCGTGTCGCAAGTCGCAGTAATGTGTTACGCAATAAGCCAGCAGGAATATGAAAAAGAGGCGTACCTAAAGAAATTATACTGCATTGGGCTGCTAAATCCGTCTGTAATCCATCTGTGACTGTACCACCAACTCTAATGGCAGTATGACTTTCATCTTACAATACATCCTGTCCGTATATCTTATAGTATGTCCTGTATAGCTTTTTTTTTTTTTTTTTTTTTTTTTTTTTTTTTTTTTATCGTGGTAAAATCATCAAATGAGTCCTCCCACCCAGGGCAGAGTGGGAGGAACTGTCAGACTTGTACTGACTAAAATCCACGGTGTCCTTCAATAGCCCTTTATGATCCAGGGTCACGGTAATTCTATAAGTCCCGCGACCCCGGCAGGCTTTCGCCCTCTAGAGGGGGGCCCCGTCATAATGCTGACACTCTTTGAGGCGCGCGTGGAACACAACGCGCCGTCGACCCGGGCATGGTCCATGGTCGGACAGCGAGTCGCCCATTACTCGCCGCCCGCAAGCCCGCGCCTACGGTGGCCGGAGATCGTCTGCCAACGTCCGGCGCCGTGGGCGTCTACCACTGCGGCTGGGGTGGAGGGAGGACGCTGTCCTCTCCCTCACGCGGCCCGCCTCCTCCTTCGCGAGCATGACTGCTTCGCAGAAGGAGGCGACCGCTTCCCACTCCGTCTCGCCCCGCAGCATGGCCTCGACCAATGCCGGGCGCGAGAGGTCTCCGCCTATCGCCGCCGTGAGGACACGGCGGTGCCCTGCCCAAGCGGGGCAGTCCTGCACCGTATGCTCCACCGTGTCCTCCGGGCGGTCCTCGCAGTGGTGACACCCAGGCGTTTCCTCCTTCCCCATCAGACACAGGTACCTCCCGAAGCTTCCGTGTCCGGTGAGGACCTGCGTCATGCGGTAGGTCAGGACGCCGTGACGCCTATCCAGCCACTCCTCAAAGAGGGGTCTTACCGCCGCGATTGCGGCGTGCCCGGTCCTGTATAGCTTCCATTTCTTTGGGCCATCTCTTACCCGTACTAAAGTAAGATTGAACTATATAAAAATCTCGTGTCACTTTGTTCGTACAAAATTTGGTTCGGTTGGGTGGTTATTAACTAACGCAGATTATCGTAATCTTCGAAACCACCAAATTGATTTCAATTACATTTTGTGAATGAGTAAAGTATGATTGGTTTCAGATTGTAAATAAGACAGTTGTGGACCCCATATGATAGGTGCTGTTGTAAGTATTTTTTTTTTTTTTTAAACTTTGCCTACACTAGGAATTTCTCCTGAATCGTGGGTGCTGTTAAAAAACATTTAAACTCACATAAACAAACAGCCAGACCCGGAACAACTACCTGTAGATCATAGAAATATTTGTTCCATGCGGGGAACGAACCCGCAACACGCAGCGCAACAGCCAATCGCTCAGCCACTGCGCCAACCGTGCCGTCAAAATTGTCGTGCGAAGCCGGGGCGGGTCGCTACTACTGCTATAAAGGTGCGTATAGACTAGAGCATTTTCTCGAGCATTTCTGTGTAATGTAACGTTCTTACGAATGGTAAAATACAGGTAAAAGCTCAGTTTCCAAAGCGTGAAGGGAAAGGTGAAGGGTGATACACTAGAACATATCATAGAGCGGCTCGTTGTTCTGTTACAAGTAAATGCTCTAGTCTACACTCACCTTAAGAGCTGTTGGTAAACCCCTTGCAAAAATAATGGTACATCATCAAACAAAATACCTTCTACGCATGATAATTCTGGGAGCCTACAGAAAAACTTTTAACCGACAGATATATTCAAGTATCTATCTCTCAAATCACCTATTTCTGAGTAACATTTCCAAAACGAAACCGAAAACAACCCTACATTGATGTCGGGCGTAAACATCTCAGTCACTAAGATTATTTTTATGGCACACTCCCTGACTCCGGGTCTATAATATTTTTACCACAATTTCGCTTTCCGTTCCGATACTCTGAGCGTTTATGGGTTCCAATTTAATTTACGATATAGAGCAGTACAAACAGAAATAAACATGTTTTTTTTTTATTTCGGGGATATTTTAACGCGAAGTTGCTTTGCCCTAGAATTTCGAAAATGCTGGAAAATGTTTTGAGCTTTGTGCTTTATGTTTCAATTGTCGTTTGTAAGTAAACGCCAGCCGCTCGGGTCGATCTTCAGGTTAAGGCGCGCTTGCCTAGGTTGGTCCATGGATGGGTGACTACCCATTACATAAACTTATACTGTCACTTACGGGATATCTTCCGTGATTGAACAAAACAGAACAAATAATGAACAATCAAGGAAGATATCCCGTAAGTGACAGTATAAGTTTAGTTGTAAACCGTGAAAGCTTAAAACGGTGTCTACCCATTACATACCAAGTTCCCTGCGTGCCTCGGAAAGGACGTTAAGCCTCGTATGCCAATTGTAGATCTTTGACAGTCGTAACAGGTTCAGTGGCTCGAAAGTCTGACAACCAGTCTTACCAAGGGGTATGTGTATTACCTAGTACTTACTGGGTTGTGGAGGTCAGATAGGCAGTCGCTTCATGTTAAAATACTGGTATTCAGCTGCATTCGGTTAGACTGTAAGCCGACCCCAACATAGTTAGGCTAGGCAGATGATGATGATGTCGTTTGCAATCTAAGTTGGTTGGTTTGCTGTGGTTCGGCGCCGATTTTTTTTTTGTTTTTAAAAGAACATTGCCCCCCACTAGGAATTTCTCCTGTATCGTGGGTGCGTTTACAAACATTTAAACTCACATACACAAACAGCCAGACCCGGAACAACTACCTGTAGATCATACAAATATTTGTTCCGTGCGGGGATCGAACCCGCAACACACAGCGCAGCAGCCAATCGCTCAGCCACTGCGCCAGCCGTGCCGTCTATAATAAATATGATTATACAGCGTGTTTTAAAAGTTTTGTCAATATTTAAGGAGGTGGTATAGACCATCAAATGAAATAGCTTTCTCCATAGAACCAATATTATAATCGCGCAAAATATCAGCTGTCCCATACATTTGGGGCGAGTAGGTATTGAAAAGTACGGAAGATCGGAATTTTTTGCTAATACTATGATAATCCCGAGGAGGAAGTTGTTCAGTCACCGAAGTTTTCTCTTAAATGCTATACGAATTTGACGTCGTGTTTACAACATAACATAACATCACGCCTTGTAATCACCGAAGGATTGGCAGAGGTTGGTCGCGGGACTTAAAGAATTACCGTGACCCTGGAACATAAAGGGCTATTGAAGGACACCGTAGATTTTAGGCAGTACAAGTCTGACAGTCCCTCCCGCTTTGCCCTGGGTGGGAGGACTCATTTGATGATTTTACCACGATAAAAAAAAAA
The DNA here is from genome assembly GCA_963082995.1 of Noctua comes. NCBI lineage: Eukaryota > Metazoa > Arthropoda > Insecta > Lepidoptera > Noctuidae > Noctua > Noctua comes. Next base: position 14,578,592 of record OY720279.1, on the reverse strand, counting down.
AAAACAAAAAAGGGTTGGCAGAGGAGTACGTAATAGTACACCCACATTTCGCCAGTTATGTTTTAAGTCCCCTTGTAATAGGGAGCTAGCCTATTGCCATCAACCAGGCACAAACACTCCGTGGCTGCTATGGAGAAAATCTTAACTAACTTAACTCCACTTCACCTTCTAACTTTACTTAAGGCGAATATACTTCCATGTTACTCGTTAATGCATTAAATTAATATGCCATAATTAGTTTTACGACACAAGTCAAAGTGGGCAAGCTTTTCAAAATGATGCTCAAAGTAAACTCCTTCGTAGGATGTATGAATACGCACGACATATAAAATACTTCTTAGTTTGCCTTGAAAAGGCTTCTTTATATATATACGGCATAAGTGGAAATCTCATTTAATTAGCTAAATTAATGACTGCTGTTAACAGATATTTCTAAAAGGTATTACACGAAAGTAATTTGAGTGAGTAGAAGTTCATATAGGACGAGACAAATTATAATGTCGTAGTGTAATCACAGACTTACGTTATTAGACCCCTCGTTGGTCTACTCGTAAATGCGATAGCTGAGCATGAGGTCCTGGGTTCAGGTTGTTAAGGCAAGCCAAATAATTCATACCCCTTTCAATTATACAGAAATCGCATTTGTACCAGAATTCAGGAATTCAGAATTCACCAATGCTGAAATAGAGGTGCACCAATATACTGCATACCAATTTCAGCTAACATATCAAACCTCTAAATTCAGTCACTTGATTTCACGTTTCACAGCTACACCAGCATTCACCAATTCTCATTCGTACCAGATTTTAGTAGAGCACTGCACTTGGAAAAAGCTGCATCAAATAACATCGGTACAAGCTGGGACAAAATTGATAGTAACAGAAGGTCAGCTCCATTACACAACATGACATCACGCTTGTTATCCCCAAGGGTAGTTCAGAAGTGTATCTAATAGTACATCCACATTGGGCTAGCCTAGTCATGTTTAAGCCCTATTAAATAGGGGGCGAGCCTATTGCTATCTACTGGGCACAAATCCAGACTCCGTGGCCGCTACTGATTGAAATATTCAATTTTCTTTGATGCAAAATATTCACTGACACTGCCAATAACACTGCCCGACCTGGGACTCGGATCCAGGACCTACTGCTCAGCAGTTGCGCTTGCGACCACTAGACCAATGAGGCACCTTCATAATTATGAGTAAAAAAGGCAACCGTAAAGTTGAGTTCAAAATGAACACCATTAAAAAGTCATTAGTTGCAGGGTAAAATAAAGTTTGTTTGTGAGCATTAAAGTTGTCTTTCTAATAACACTGTTGTTTACAATATGTTCAGAAACAAAATCTCGAATGCATTTCTCGTTTGCAACTGTCCATTTTCGATCGTTCCCTAGATTTCTAGCTTGTTACACTTCAACCAACTTATCTGTGCAAGCGGGAAAACACAAAACTAAAAAAAAGTATCAAGTTTGACACATCGATGCATGTTTTCTTGACAAGCAGCGCCATCTTGAAGTGCGAACTTAAAGTGGTCATACTGTACTGGCTCGTTCTACCCGTCCTTCTGCAGCTATTCTATTTTGTAACAATAGCAAATTCGTTCGGAAAACACGTCTTGTGACCATTCACACGGCAACGGGAGGCGACTGTGACGTCAACAATCACAGAAGAATTGAACGTGAATTGATGTTTGATTGTGCGATTCACAGTGCTGTTCCAAGCATGAATTTTTGAAGTCAAATGTGACAAACAAATATGTGGGGGAACGGAAACGGTCGGCTCGTCAGAATTTTTAATTGAATTGGGTGACATTGGTATTATGTTTTCGGAATAGTCAACTTCTGTTTTTCTTCTTTATCGTGTGGTTAGTGCCCAACCTGGTGTCAGAGTTTTTATCCGGCCCATGGGCCTCTGATTTGGTTTTACATGCCGTCGAGAAATATCTCTCAGGCATGCTGGTTTCCTCATAATTATCATATATGACTAGAGTAGGACCCAATCAGTAATTACAGGTTTCATGTTATAAAAGCAAGATTTAAGGAATATAGAACAACTTCTCTTACCGCAAAACAAATGACGTTCTAGTACAAAATCTAAGATGAGTTGACCGTAAACATCATCATCATAATTCTCCTGCCCTTATCTCAATTTATTTACGGTCAGCGCAGCATATATTCTTCTTCCAAACCTCTTCCATATTACTCGTAATTTTAGTAGTTACCTCCTTCCTAGCTATATCACCGTTCACACAGTCCATCCATATTTTCTTTGGTTTTGTCTCAAAGAGAAACACCAAAGCATTCTCACACACTCACTCACACACACACACACTCACCCCAGTCACACTTACACACACAAGACGCAGTGAGTGGTACCTAACCTAAGTTAATTTGTAAAATGTTTACCCCATATCATTTTCACTTTTTTATTTTTTCTCCCCATTTTATGTTTGTTAACACTTTTAATGCATGCCATATCTTAAAGTGTTTCCCAAATATTTTTATTGTCTGTCGTTTTTTACATGTCCTCTGTGAACTGAGAGGTCTGGCTCTTGTGATACAGGGAATCCTAGTATAAGAGCCAGGGCTACACAGATGTTTGATCAGTCACCTGTTAATAAAGATTTTTGACGTGACAACGTCTTATAATTCGATGGAGCCGGCTGCACGCACGAAAAAAACATGACGTATGAAGCGTTACCTCGCTCTGAGGCGTTCCATAAAACAATTGCTCAACGCACATTCATTTTTTTTAAAATGCAACCATTCCATCAGTATTTTCTTATGACGTTGTCACGTTCAACTATCGTCAGTAAACCGACTTTACAGACAACCGATTTTTATTATTTATTTTTATTCATTCAATTCTGACCTCTAAAACGTATGATCCACGCACTCTCAACGCAACAAAGTAGACAAAACCGCACGAACAAGCTCTTCTTACGAGCAAAGGAATGCAAAATACCTGTGGGTAAGGAACAATTAACTGAAGTTACCGAACTGCGCCGATCCGAAGCTTTAATTACCCTTTTGCTTTCTACGTGTTGCCTTAGTTCACTTTGGTACGTGAAGAAAGAAAATACACAGAAGTTTCAGTGAATAAAAAAATTAGCCACTAGTGGTATTTTATGGCCAACGTTCATGGGATTTTCCAAGAGCAGCAGTCTGTAGGTGGGTCTATTTCATAAACGAGCCAAAAACGTTTGATAAAGACCAACGGCAGCTAGGTGAAAAGTTGCATAAATGACGTCTATTTTTAACCGACTTCCAAAAGGAGGAGGTTATCAAGTCGACTGAATTTTTTTTTTGATATAACGAAATAAAATACTTCCCGTGACCCAGGGGCTGGCTTTTACCTTGGTCTGAGGCTTAGCTTTGCCATACAACGTGGCGACGGCGCTCTTGAGGACATTACCAGTTGACAGCGTTCAGGAGGATTTTTTGACGCAATTTTGAAGTTTATTGTTAAGTTAGTTACTCTAGGTTATTTTATTTTATATTTATTTAAGATTGTATATCTCTGAACAGACAGCGATCTGAGAGTTTTCCCTTAACAACTATTGTTCTAGAATAATAAGACCTTTAAAACTATACAGGGTGTAAACAGACCCTTCACATAGCCGTCAACCAAGCATTCCATACATCAAATTAAGTAACTTTACACAAAAATTATTGCTGGGAATCGACTTTTTTTTTTTGGGGTGAAAAATCACGTGATACGGTAGGACTCGATGGAAAGCACTTAAAGCATTGTGCTGATGGATGGATTGAATAGACGGGGGTCGTGGAGGTGTGTAAAGTAAAAATCTTACATTATAAACATGTATTTAAAAAAAAACTTGTGAAAAAGTTGGAACTTTGACCCCCAATATCTCCGTAACTAGAAAGTTCCCAGGTATGGTGTAGAACAAAACAAATGATCGCAAAGACGGGGAGAACAAGTACCTTTCGTATATGTTAAGAGTCTATTTATTTACACCCTTTATAAAAAATATTTTTACTGGTTGCCATTGGTTTTCGGGTACCAGCTTCCATACCTTTTTGCCCATACTCCTTTAACATTCAAGAATTTTTTACATAATACAGGTGAAGATAATAAAAGAGTGCTAAAAACGCATACCACAGCAGACTTAAAAATCACCCCCCGCCTCATATTTTTTTATGCAAGCGGTTCAATGGGCACTTGATTTACTAACAACTCTCGCTCACAAGTCTGTGAACTTTATAACCCTGCTGCCTTCTAGTGAAACTAACAACGACTAATTGTACAAACCAAACCTTCTTTTTCACGTTTACCCTACATTGAGAGAGGTAACGATAGCCGTTTATACCAATTTATGCTGCAAAGTTGGCTCTAGCTGCTCGCGGTGGGTACGTAGCGATACGCTTCGGGAATTCCTCGGAGTTCGTGAGGTTGCGTGGGAACTTCCAATTTCATATGAGTTTTTTAATTAAAGAAAAGGGTTTTCCTAATACAAGTGGAGGAGCTCGTGGCTATTTAGCCACTTTATTATTTAATAACAGCCACTCGGGTCGATTTTCAGGTTAAGCCGCGCTTACCTAGGTTGGTCCGTGGATGGGTGACCACCCATTACATACCGAGTTTCGTCTGTGCCTTGGGAATACGTTAAGCCGTTGGTCCTGGCTGTCCTTTCAAGATCCTTGACAGTCGTTACATTGGCCCGAAAGTCTGACAACCAGTCTTACCAAGGGATATCGTATTACCCAATACTAATTGGGTTGTGGAGGTCAGATAGGCAGCCGCTCCATGTAAAATACTGGTATTCAGCTGCATCCGATTAGACTGGAACCAACATAGTTAGGAAAAGGTTACCTGTAACGACTGTCAAAGATCTATAAATGACAACCGGGACCACCGGCACCACCGGCTTAACGTACTTTCCAAGGCACGTGGGCAATTCGGTATGGCATTGATCCCATCCACCGTCCAACCTAGGCAAGCGCGGCTTAATGGGAACATCGACCCAAACGTCTGTTATTGAAAAAAAAAAAGGAAAAAAAATGAAAAAGCGTTTGTTCGTGGTAACCTCAAATTACAAAAAATGTTACTTCTGCCAAACTGTAAAGCAGTTTGTTGGCAGATGTAACTCCCATTTACATACAATATTACCTAATTTTTTTTATTTAGCTGCGAGCTCTACTCGACTCGTTTTCATGACTCTATTACCTATAGCAGTGGCGAAGGTTCCATACAACGGGATTCCTACCGGATACCCTTTGAAAAATGGCACAGTCAGTATTCTAGAGGCAAATAATATAATCAGATTAAAGATAATAATATGTACTCCGGCTGACCTGTTACAAAAATTGTCCCTTTGCTACTATAGTATACCTACCCCGAAAAATTCAGTGGCGTCTTGGAAATTTAAAAAACTTTTCGAGCGGAAGGTGGGTACATTAAGAAGCATTTAAAAAGGGACCAGTCTATTAAGGACCATTGTTAGCCTTTATTGTAACTAAAGTTCTACATCAGCTGGTCTTTACGGGTTCCAAATTATAAATGCGAAAGTAATATCTGTCTGTCTGTTACCATCATCATCTGCCTAGCCTTTTCCCAACTATGCTGGGGTCGGCTTCCAGTCTAACCAGATGCAGCTGAATACCAGTATTTTATATGGAGCGACTGCCTATCTGACCTCCACAACCCAGTTAATACTGGGTAATACGATACCCCTTGGTAAGACTGGTTGTCAGACTTTTTGGGCCACTGACTACCTAACGACTGTCAAAGATTTACAAATGACACCCGGGAGCAACGGCTTAACGTGCTTTCCTAGGTACAGAGGATACTCGGTATGTAATGGGTGGTCACCCATCCACAGACCAATCTAGGCAAGCACGGCTTAACCTAAAGATCGACCCGAGTGGCTGTTATTATTTAGCCACGAGCTCCTCCGAGCTCCGAGCTTCTGTCTGTCTGTTACCGTTTACACCTAAATGCCCGAACAGATTTGGATAAAAGACGCACCATGACCAGAACAAGGACATTAGATAAGTTTCATATCGAGGAATTATTCCCGATCTTCACGCCAAAAACTAGTGAATCACCTATATTTAGAAGCCACAAAAGATAAAGGAAATAGAATATCTTCCTAGAACTTAAGATTCGCTTCCGAGAATCCACTTTCATTTAGTCTCTGACCTTTAAAAGCTAATAAGATCAGATGTTTTTCCATAGATTCCATAGATATTTTTTGTTTCAGACCGGAGTTCATAGGGTTAGTAGGTTACAGACACATACAATTAAAATTCAGCGTGGAGCCGCATCCACCTCCGCAGCATCGGGGAATCCCATCGATCTGCAAATACACTGAGAATACAGAATACAGATACACTGTTTCAAGCTTTCACGGTTTACAACTATACTGTCACTTACGGGATAAAAAAAAAAAAAAAAAAAAAAACAAAAAAAAAAAATAATGAACAATCACGGAAGATATCCCGTAAGTGACAGTATACAGATACACTGTTTATATTTCGTCATCGATCTCAGCTACTGAATTCGATTCGGTACTATGTTTGAATATTTTTATCGGCAGTAAAATCCTCATTTGTCTCTTTTCTGGAATTCTTAAAATATTGTACAAACAAAAATATTTTGTCAAATATCTACACTACGGGTCAGTCTGAACCAGCAAGACAAAAAAAAACTCAACTCAATTTTTGGCAATTCTCATCTAGGTACTATCAGCCTATGAAAATCGTCGGGCTAAAGTTTAGACTAAACAAAATGACGTGTGAAAGTGTTTGTAAAAACCAATACATAAAATAAAAATCATTTAATCATTTGAAGCGTATACTATGTACTGGAGAAGTACTAGTGAGGAATAATGCTGTTTTCAAACAAACCTAATACGAGCCTAACACAACACAAACAATCTAAATAGATACTAGTAACAAACACAGTCTATTGGACAAACATCACAATCATGATCCAATGCAAGCACTTGTGCCTATGTTTGTCAGAGCGAAGCGTTATGCTGGCTTCCACTAACACAAACTGATACCTAAATTAATGCCTACGTATTATTCCTCTAGTGGAATTTCAACTCTAGGCACTAAACCTAGCGTTGGAACTCCAACAGTGTACTTTTACTTAGGCATTCATTAAAGTTGATATCAGACGGTTTAGTCGAGTGAGTGGTTCACTCGAGTGACAGTTAATTTTTGTTTCATTCTACGTTCACACTTAACGTATTGGCAATAAAACATAGGAATGATCGATCAACATCCAATTTTATTTAATTTTTCGACCATTTGGTAGGCGAATGAAAGATGTCGACTATCTAAATTCAACTTTGTTATATCGGCATCGGTTCACTACGAATGCGAATTTATTTTTAGTATTAATTAATTTTTTTCACTATGGTCCTAGTTTATTATGTGTGACTTCAAATTACTGCAATTTTGTATAAGCATTGCAAGTGTTTAGTAATGCTTGGGTGTATATTTCTTAATATATTTTTTTTATTATTGGTGTGTGCTAGCTGATATGTGAGAATAATTTAATGTAGGTAATGGATCCTTTGTTAAAATTATAGAACACACACACACTACTACACTACACTACTCCACACACAAACACACATACTCACGCACACACACATTCATACACACACACTACACACGCACACACAACAAACTACACTACTTCTTTCTACTTACACTATTGTATAGAAATTGGTTGTACTAACACGGAACAAGGAAGTGTCGAAGTGTGGGCGTTTTGAGGGGCTGTCTCTTTTAAACTTTGACGTTCAAAAAGTGCTGATTATCAGAATAATTTGAATAAATGACATTTGATTTGATTTTGGACGTTTAACGTTCAAAGTGTGCACTGCCTAGGGTGGAGCACGCTTGCCTAGAAGAAACCCATTCACTCGAACTTTCATCGTCATACGTCTGATATCGGCTTAACATTTTACCTAACGTTAGTGAAAGCGGGCGTTAGTGACTACTTGATATTCCATTTAGTTCGGGATTGACATCCCTCGGTGCAGGGTTCACTAATAAATGATGATCTGTAATGACATTGGGTTCTGTGTGGCTTGTCTAATACCACATCAGACTAATCACCAACAAGTCCTCTGATGGCTTCAATATACCTTATGCATATATTTTATGCTCATAGACAGCACGAATGAAGACATTGTAAGAAGGTAATGCCTTCGATGTTTGACGGCACGGTTGGTGCAGTGGCTGAGCGATTGACTGGCTACTGCGCTGCGTGTCACAGGTTCGATTCCCGCACGGAAAAATATTGCTAAAGCCTACAGTTACTTGTTCCGGGTCTGGCTGTTCTTGTACGCAAGTTTAAGTGTTTGTAAACGCACCCACGATACAGGAGAAATTCCTAGAGAGGGGAAACGTTTTTTTTAATAAAAAAAATGTGAGGAATGATATTATGAAAGAGAAAGCAGTAAATGATGCCGTGACGTCTGACATGGGAGAAAAAAGCGTGTTGCGCCGAACCCAAATAGAATGGGACAAGAACAAGAAGATGATGATGATGATGATCATTCAAATTTGATCATTAAAACTCTCTTTTGAACTTCAAACTTTACAAAGAATTAGAATTGACACTATAATTTCATATTTACACTACTTGCATAGATAACCGACAAATACAGGGTGTAAACAGACCCTTCACATAGCTGTCAACCAAGCATTCTGTAGATCAAACTAAGTAACTTTACACAAAAATTATTGCTGAGAATCGACTTTTTTTTTGGGGTTAAAAATCACGTTTTACGGTAGGACTTGATGGAACGCACTCAAAGCATTGTGCTGATGGATGGATTGAATAGTACGGGGTCGTGGAGGTGTGTAAAGTAAAAATCTTACATAAACGTGTATTAAAAAAAAAAAACTTGTGAAAAAGTTGAAACTTTGACCCCCAATATCTTTGTAACTAGAAGGTTCCCAGGTATAGTCTAGAACAAAAAAATGATCGCAAAGACGGGGAGAACAAGTGCCTTTCGGTTATGTTAAGGATCTATTTACACCCTTTATTGTTGTCTAATGTCTGTAGCAAAACACGTTATCGTGGAAAAATCAAACTTAAACATAATGATATCCTCCTTTTTTGGGCAGTCATCTCTTCTCTTCTCTACATATAATAAAATCGTTAAAATCCGGTCCGATGTTCCGACCTGGCGCAAAAACTACTGCATAGATCCTGTTCAAATTTTGCACAAATGTCTGTAATAGGCTTCTTCAAATGTTAGGTTATATATTATCACGCTATTTGCTGAAGGGGATGAGCAATACTGCATTATGTCAGTATTATTCAATTGTTTATCGTTTCAGTCATGATATGCGTAACAACGTCTATTTCAAAGCATATGTCAGCGAAGCAAATAGAGAAACGGTTTCATGACCGCTTTACGTGCATCACGTCGCAAGTTCGATCCCCAGTAAAATTATTATACTTTTTGAAATTGTTTGTATTTTTTTTGATAGAGATTATTATTATTTATTTTCTCTTTTTTATGTATAATATAATAAATTCTTATGAATAAAGTTAAATCATTGGTGAAATTTCTTTCCTCATGTTTAAATCTGGCCGTTCGATGGTGTTCTAAACTGACAACGTCGTTGTGTGCTGTCCACAGGTGCTGTCAGACTCGATGTTTTCAATTTCACCTATCGCTCCCAATTAAAATAATAGCAGTTATTGAAATTAATTTGAAACTATTTTGTTGTGTCGTTGTTCTTAGTTTTGCACAACTATTATTTAAGGTTAGGTCTATTATTGTTAGGTCCCAAAAATAAATTCGTCTTTGTTGTCTTTGTTGGAGGGTGGATGATTGTAATGTATGATTTCTGATGCGTCTTGATTGTTAAAAAAACACGTAATTCGTTACTTGAAAAATATTTAGGTATCTTTATCATATCTGTCTTTTGTATCTTACTTCTATTATAAATGCGAAAGTTTGGATGGATGGATGGATGTTTGTTACTCAATCACGCCAGAACGGCTGAACGGATGTAGATGATATTTGGCACAGAGATAGATTATCGTGCTAATAATTATGTCCATATTCCGCAACTGGTTGCCAACTGGCAACTGTCAAACAATGCATTAGAAAAGAACGGCTATTTTAGCCCATTTGTCATCGAAGCGAAGCGAGGTAGGATTCGAAACTTCATATCACTCCCAGGCTGACGGTTCACAGACCTCCCTGAAAACCAGGTTTCGCAATTTCGAATGTTTTTTTCTAATGCTTTATGATTTTCAAATCATTATAAAGTAGATTAATATGCTTTTGGTTTTTTTTAACCATTCAAAGACAGTTAGGTAATCATAAATTAACAAATATTAATTGACCAATTTTCAGTGGCCGAAAAAAAATCTCTAAAAACTTTAAAATAAAAACAAAAAATAAAATTAGATAAAACCAACGGCGTTGTAAATTTGTTCCGTGCGGGAATCGAACCCGCGACACGCAGCACTGCAGTGCTGTGTGTGTCTTTTGTCAATCGCTCAGCCGCTGCGCCAACTGTGCCATCACATTGCATTTGTGCTGAATCTTCTGCTGGCCCAACTCCTCAAGGACCGCTATATACAGCTTTAAAGTTTTTTTTAACTTTGCCCCAGTCCAGGCCCACACTTGGAATTTCTCCTGTATCGTGGGTGTACAGACAGTTAAACTCACAAACAGCCAGACCCGGAACCACTACCTGTAGCCCCTGTAGGCCATACAAAAGTGTGATCCGTGAGGGAATCGAACCCGATACACGCAGCGCAGCAGCCATTCGCTCAGCCACTGCGCCAACCGGGTGGTCACATAGCTGTGGCTGTGGCTCCCTCGGACATTGCTGCAACCCCCCAGCCGGACTGCACATTCCGTTTTCATATTGCCGCTGAATCTTGCAAGTGAAGATACCTCAACATGCAACATTACAGCGGCCGGGGAGTCCTTTTGCAGCAGTGCAAGTTTAAAGTGCATAAGAGGCGTTGAACCGCAGCTTGCAGGACATTCGCGGCAACCAGGCGCTGATGGGTGGCGTTGTCGTTTTGCTCGCAGGCGACTTTAGACAGATACTGCAAGTTATTGAGAGGGGCACACCGGCGGATGAAATAAACGCCTCAATAAATGTCACAAGGCGTCGCCACTGTTGTCTGGGATCGAAAACATCCATCTTACTTGCAACATGTGCGTCCAGCTGTACAACGACCACGACCACGAAGCAGGTGTCTTTGCGAATATGCTGCTGCAAATGGGAGTGGGTCGTCTAGAATCGGGCGCAGATGGGAAAATTCTATTTTCTGAAGAATTTTCCCATCCAGTGGCTACAGAGGATGCACGCACATCCACATCATCACATCATGCACGTTTTTCCAAATTTGTTAATATAAAAAATTAAGGGTGGTTGTGTGAGGGGTAGTGCTGTCGCCAAAGAACGATGTCAATCAAATAAAAAAAATTATATGATCGTCGGCGTCGACATTCATAGACCCTGTGATGGCTAATGATGATAGTACTGCCTACCCCGTTGAATTCCTCAACTCCCTGGGGTTAACTCCCAGACTATGCAATGGAACCAGGCTTCGTATCACAGAGCTGGGCAGTAATATTATAACAGTCACCATTATTACAGGAGTGGCTAAAGGAGAGAGCGGTTTAATTCCCCGCATACCCTTTATTCCAAATAACTAGCCATTTCAATTTAAGAAGTTGCAATTTCCCTTAAAATTGGCTTTTACAATGACGGTCAACAAATTCCAAGGAAAAACCTTAAAAGTGGCAGGCACTCTTTTGGGTGCTTCATGCTTCTCACACGGTCATTAAACAATTCATTTAATGTTGTATACAAAACGGTATTAGAATAAATAAAGAAATAGCGCCCAACAAGGCGTTTGATTGTTCACTTTGAAAAAAAAGTCGTAAGGCACCATAATGTTCCAGCTTTTAAGCCATATCGTCGCCTCAACGCCGTTCAGACCTCTGCGGCCCAGAATTACAGCGCCCAAAAACACGCCTTTTGTAGTCATCACCCACATTATCACATTTTGATCAGGCCTTCAGTTCTCACACACGTCCCGCCTGTAATCCCCGAAGGGTTAGGCACAGATGTGTACCTAATCGTACACCCACATTACACCAGTTATGTTGAAGTCCCATGTAATAGGGGGCGAGCCTATTGCCATCAATCGGGCACAAATCCAGACTCCGTAGCTGCTACTGATAATGCCTGACGGAATAACCAAACAACACTTTACCCAACAAGGGAATCGAACACGCATACACGACAAAATTTCCACGCGAACGAAGTCGCGGGCAACAGCTAGTAGTTAATAAAATTTCTAATACTTAAACTTTATCAAAATGCAATGACGGCCATTTTGCACGAATATGATTAAAACTACGGTCTACTAATTTTACAATAAAAAAAAAACATTTTTAAAACTTGTTCCGTTTGGCGAGTCCGCTGTAATTTTTATTCCTTAGTTAGAATATCACTGAAATTTTCATTCGACTGTCACATTATCATCCCAAACTATAGCCACTAAATCATAAACACAATTCCCTCTACCATACACACGTGTACAGGCTGATCAAGGTCCACAGACCGTGTTTGCTATCACGGCTACCCGATATCCCATTTAGCACAGGGACGCTCTCGGGAATCGAACCCGCTAATAAATAATTCTCGGTAATGACTAGTGGGAGCCGTAGATCAATAGCCACTGAACCTACACTAAAAATAGATATTGGATATTCGTGTGAGGTATTTTATTCATGATTGCTTATGCTTACGACCCTGTATAACCTGTTTAAGTGGTGATGTAGGAGAAATTGACCTATGTTGTTTTTCTAAGGCATTTTTTAATGTGGGATGAAAAATGTAGGATTATTTAATTAGCATGGTGTGGGACTCGACTAACACAACAGCCGTATAAAATTACGAGCTGCGCGGGTGCTCTGCTTACCCGGCGGTGACCTATCAGCTGTTAACGGCGTCACGCGGCTAACAGCTGATAGGTTACAGGCGCGCGCGCGTGAATTTCATACGGCGGTTGTATTATTGGGATGAAAGTAAATGAGTATAAAAAAAAATTCTATGGGAAAGTTGTTTGTTATCATGAGTACAATCACGTGTTTAAGTATCGGTCACTAATTACCAGTCACCCAATATTTGACGGCACGGTTGGCGTAGTGGCTGAGCGATCGGCTGCTGCGCTGCGTGTCGCGCGTTCGATCCCCGCACGGAACAAATATTTGTATGATCTACAGGTAGTTGTTCCGGGTCTGGCTGTTTGTGTATGTGACTTTTAATGTTTGTAAACGCACCCCCGATACAGGAGAAATTCCTAGTATGGGGCAATAAAAAAAAAATTATAATAAAAAAAAGAAGTTAAAAATATATAAAGTGAAATAAAATGAGTGAAGTTATCAAACTTCACGCACAGCCCAAAATCGTATGGCCTTATTTCACTCCGCGACTACACAGATAATGATTCTCTTTTAACTTCTTTAGATAACTAATTCTTCTTAGAAAAGAAAATTAAATTGAAACTAGAACATTTTAATAAATGAGTGCCATTCGTTAGTAGTGAGGTACGACGTCTAACCGATAAGAAACCCAAGTTTTTGTTAAGATATAGAAGCTTTACTTGTAAAACAGTAATTCTTCAGACTACGGCCGCTTTACAGTTTTTGGTAATGTCTCAGAAACTTTATATCGCAGTACAAAAGAAAGAAAGAGTTTTAAAACAAATCCTATTATTTAATTTCAAGTTTTCTACTATTTTGCGAAATAAACAATTTGCTTACATTTTTACAAAATTGTATTATCTGCCTAGCCTTTTCCCAATTATGTTGGGGTCGGCTTCCAGTCTTACCAAATGCAGCTGATTATCAGTATTTAATATGGAGCAACTGCCTATCTGACTTCCTCAACCCATTTAATACTGGGTAATACCCCTTGGTGAGACTGGTTGTTAGACTTTCGGGCCACTGACTACTTGTAACGACTGTCAAAGATCTACAATTGACAGCCGGGGCTTAACTTGCTTTCTAAGGGACGGCGGAAACTCGCTTCGAAATGGATGGTCACCCATCCACGGACCAACCTAGGCAAACGCGGCTTAACCTGAAAGTTACGTTAGTTAGATTAAAATTTTGACAAAAAACGAAACTATATATTTTCTACTTAACCTTACTCGATCATTAAAAGTTACGCTAAGCTACATTACCTGGAAATGAACCCCCAATCCCAGGTAACGTAACTAAGCGTTCGTTTTTCCATTGAGAAGTACCTAGCAGCACTTTGAAAGCTAGGAGCCCTTGATAAGTCTAAGTTTGTTCTGACACCTTGATCCTAACAACATACTGGAAAAATTACGGGAGTTGCTTTATCTGCGTACATTCAGCTTTGAAGAATACTCATAATCCTTTGCTGTGTGTTTTCGAAAAGTTCGTCGACGAATTTACAAAATGAACATAATTTAATTATAGGGCTAATTACAACAATTTTGACCCCGATTTTGGCTCCATTTCACGGGATTCCCCGAATTATCAAGCAAACTGTATGAACCTAATTAATAAGTTTCTAGATGTCAAACTGTGATGACCTTGTAACTAACTAGAACAATAATTAACTTAGATGAATAGTTAATTGACTAAAAGAGTGATGAATATAAACGTTGATGGATGGAGAAGGAAGGACCAAAGAAACGATGGATGGATTGTGTGAGGAATGATATGAAAGTGAAAGGAGTAAATGATAGCGTGACGGTTGACAGAGGAGATTGGAAGAAAAAAACGTGTTGCGCCGACCCCAAGTGACATGGGACAAGGGCAGGCAAATGATGATGAATAGTTAATTGACGTTAATTCAGTTAATTCAAATTATGTTCTCTAGTCAATCACAGATCTACAATAGGGATGTTCCCTGAAAAAATCTAATTAGTCCGTCAGATAGATATCCAAAAAATATTGGACACGTATTTTTTCTCGAAAACGAAAAACTAAAAATGAAGACGAAACAGTGCGTCGAAAACTCGTGTGATGTCATACTTGTAAGTAAAGTGTACTGACTTTTTACCGAAAAGTGACGTCACAGGCCCCCACTCATGATCTTTGATGCGTTTTATCTTCGTCAATTTTTATTGATTTGATAAAATAAAAAATACGTATCCAATATTTTTCGATAATCTAACTGACGGACTGAATAGAATCATATTTTTTTTTACACAGGAAACATCCCTATTATTATACTAATTAAAAATAACTATAATGGTGACCTGGCATTCGTCGATTTTTTTCATTGTCTGGTTTGAAAACCATGTTAATTATAGTTTTTTTTTTTTTTTTTTTGATTTTGGCAATAAATAGGCTGGCTCCGTATTACATGGCACTTAAACGTAACTTTTTACTGTTTTTACTATTTTATTCGATTCATTTGAATATTTCGATGCTCCGAAGCAATAAGTCAATGTGCTGTTATGCCAAATTCGGCACCTATGGACTAGACTACATCTTAGTAATTTTTTTCAGATTGCTCCTAAAGATATTGGCGAAGATTATTTTTAACATTTTATTTCATTATTATTGTTGTAAATTTATTGTTCAAGTGTAGTGTATCAATTTATTGATTTTCATAACCAGCGAAATGTGGGTGTACTATTAGGTACATCTCTGCCTAGCCCTTTAGGGATTTCAGGCGAAAAGTCGTGTATATTATGTTATTTAGTTTTGAAGTAGATAGTGGAAAGCAAAACAGGCTTACAATAATAGTAAATAATTTACGACGGATGTTACGCTGAATAATTTCATGGCATAATCAGCCATTATGCTGGAACACAGGGCTACAGGCCATCTCTCTAAGAGGGCCACCACGTGGGCCCAGTTGTAGATGATGCTTTCCTTCATCGCTTTTAGACGAGTAGAGAAAAATTTTCATGCAAAAATAAAAAAAAATATAAATAAAATAAAAATCATAAATTCAGAATAAAATCTCTTTACAAAAACTCGCTTCTCAGTGCACACAAACTATTGACTCAATCCCTCATTTAATTTACTATTACAAAACTAATTAACAGGCAAGCCATAGTTCCAAGTTCTTTGTGGAGTGCCAAGATGAATGAAAAAATACAAACAACTTGTACTAGTGCAGTTTTAATAAATGTTGCTTTTAACCCTCGCAAGTTCGAGCTCAGCTAAACGTGCTCGCTGTAAGAATGAGCTCGAGAATAGTTGGCCGGTCCAATTTGAGTTCACGATAGCCGCTGGGCTATTGACGGGTTTAAGTTTAAAATGTATTGATACTGTGAGAATTTTGCCAGCTGTTACTTTTATTAGTGGCTATTTTGGGTCGTTGGTTGTCAAGTTGATTGTATTGTATAACGGGCTGGTATCCACAAGTCCACTTCCAAAGCGCGTATTTTGCGTATGGGTGGGAAAATCATTCGATCTACCCCAGTTCCTCGAGAATGGCCCGTAACGCCTTGGTATTAGCGATGATCTTGCGGGGAGTACCTGGGTTACCGAATTTCTTTGCCCTGTGTGGGCAGTAAAGTCAAGTCGCTTACCAGCTATCTACTAATCATCATAATAGGGATGTTTCCTGTGTAAAAAAAATATGATTCTATTTAGTCCGTCAGTTAGATTATCGAAAATATTTTACACGTATTTTTTGTATTATCAAACGACGAAGATAAAACGCATCAAAGATCATGAGTGGGGGCCTGTGACGTCACTATTCGGTTAAAAGTCAGTACACTTAACTTACAAGTATGACGTCACACGAGTTTTCGACGCACTGTATCGTCTTCATTTTGAGTTTTCGTGAAAAAAGAAAAAATACGGGTCCAATATTTTTTGGAAATCTATCTGACGGACTAATTAGATTTTTTCAGGAAACACCCCTATTATTACGATTATTACCATTGTCGAGTAGTATGGCAATTATTATTAAGAAAATAGGACACACTTTTTCCCGTTTGTTTGTTGCTCACGCAAACTGTGTGACTAGAGGGCAATGGTAATTAAACATGCATTTATTTGATCACAATTGTAAATCAAAATGTCGGGTGGATTGTGCAAGGAATGAAAGAGTAAGGAGTAAATGATGCCGTGATGTCTGACAGGGGAGAATGGAAGAAGAAAACGTGTTGCGCCGACCCCAAGTAGAATGGAACAAGGGCAACGGAAAATGATGACGACATTTAAAACTCTCATCTTTGCATCAACTGCAGACCAGTATTGGCTCTGACTTACGAATTCGTAGCTTGTGGGTTCTGTTAGGACACGCTTTATAAAAGCCTTTTTAAAAAAAACGATTATCGAAGGTTAATTGATTATATTAGTGAAAGGCACAAATACAGTAATAAAAACGGGAAATTTGATCAATATTCTGACTTGCGACCTATCCGGTAGGAGTCTCAACCCGAACTGGCTCTATTGCCTGACCAATGCACTAAGTCTAGATAGAAATGATGATGTGGTGCTGACTAGGCACTTAAGGGTGTATTCTAGGGATGTAACAACCCCCCCTTTAAGAGGAACTTTACGGTTTTCATGGAAAGTTACGAATTTATTCTTAACCTTGGAAGAGAAATTGTTTCGGGTTCCGGTTCGTTATCTAAAGTGATATCGTCATGTAATTTAGGTTTTGTTTTGCAGCCAGAATATTTTCCAAACTTCTTACAAAGTTTATAACTAATAAAAATTAAAATTAAGATTAATACAAAGTAAGTCAATAGTGGATAATGAGAACTGTATTCAATTAAGTTAGGGCTAGGATTATTTATAATTTTATCAACATCTGACAACATTTGGTTGTTGATAACGCTAGGAAGTTTTTCTAAGTCTATATTCGACAATTTAGAGGATAACAATTTGGGTCTTGATATATTAAACTTTTCTAGATTACAACAGGCTTCATTAATTAGATTAAAATCGGAAACTATAGTTTTAACATTTATGTCAATGTTGTTTTTTCCAAACAGTTGTTTATTTCTACAATAAGCAGTACAATTAGGTCGAATATTAAGTACACCAGTACCTAGTATTTTGAACTCCATTAAATCAGATTTACACTGAATAGAAAGTTTAGTTGGTTCAGATTGGAAAAATATCCATTTGTTTCCTTGCAATTCTTGCCAAATATCTATCTGACCATACATTAATTTGGTTTGACAGTACTTAGGTATTTCTGTAACAATTTTTGTTAGTATTTCAGTTTCACAGGTTGGTGTTCCTTGAATTGAGCGTGTGTCAGTATCGTCACCAATATAAACTCTGTTTACAGGCTCAATACAGGATTTTAGATTACTTATACAGGTGTATGTTAGTTTATCTTTACTAATTCCAACATAATTACAAGATGGTATAATCATAGCAACATAATTACAAGATGGTATACTGAAATAGCCTTAAACAGATCTAACTCAAAAGAGTGTACAAGGGGAATCTTGATTACAAACACTAACTTATTGTTTACAAAATAACATGACAACTTTGATATATCTATCAAAGCATGAATAGTGTCTAAATCTAAATCTATAGGCAATTCTTTTCTCGCCCGGATGTTAAATGAGATATGGCACTGTAGTCTTTCAGAATATCGATAAGTCGCAAAGCCAGAGGCTGTAGTATGTTTGTACATTCAGATTATTTAAGTATTGTATTTTGTTGACACAAAAGCGTAGAAGCTTTTAATGCATTGTTTACATTATCTATATGGGGTTTTATATATGTAATATCTATAGGTACAAGTAAATGAATATGATCTCTAGTCTGTTTCATGATACCTATTGGGTCGAAGTATATGCCAGGGCTTTCATTGACTTGTTCGATGATATCAGATGTTGCAAGGGACAGGAATGTAGATATTCTGAAATATATTAGACAAAATATTTACCTAATGTTATTTTTTATATTTTAAAACTAGGTGTATTAGATTAAGGAATAATATGAAAATAAAACTAAATACTAGTTGTTTCCGCCAGCTTTAACTCGTCATAGTGATACTTGACGTGACGGCGATTAACGAGAAGGGTCAACGTATTGTTGCCATTAATTTTGATCACTTTATGTGGACCTTTCCAGATAGGCGACAGAGCTTTATTCTGCCGCGGATGGTGTTTGATATACACCATATCGCCTGTTTTATATTTCATAGGTCTGGTTTTCCTATCGTAATAGTCTTTTGATGTGACTTTGGATTTAAGAATATTTTCTACGGCTTTCTCTCTGGAGAGTTTCATTCTTTGTTGGAGTATACGGACATAACTGGGATATGTAGGTTCTAATGCTGTATCGTAAATCGAGGTGGGTATAAATGGTTTGTAACCGAATAATAATTCGTAGGGTGTATAATTTGTGGTGCAATGGACTGTGGTATTGTAGGTTAACATAGCCGTGTAAACGTATCTCGGCCAGTCATTTTGGTTGTCATCGACGAAAGATTTTAAATATTCTTTTAGAGTCGCATGACTTCTCTCTAAAGCACCTTGAGTTTGTGGATGATAGGGGCTGGACCATAATTGTTTGATTTTCAAAAAGATACAGGTTTGTTTAAATAGTTCTGCTGTGAAATTGGTTCCCTGATCTGTAAGAATAGTTTTGGGGATACCAAACTGGGATATGAAATGGATTAAACATTCAGCGGTTTCTTCTGCCGTAGCATTTCGGATAGGATAGCCTGCTGAATATTTCGTAAGGTCATCCTGAATTGTTAGAATGTACCTGAGTTTGGCTGCGCCTGATTCAGGCAATGGTCCGACAATGTCAAGTGACACGCGTTCAAAAGGTTGTGTAGATGTCGTTGTGATCTGCATAGGGGCTCGATTAGTTCTACGCAGGGCTTTATTGGTTTGACATTGTTCACATTTTCGGACATAGTCTTCGACATCTCTGCGCATATTGCGCCAATAATATTTTTCCTGGATTCTACTTAACATTCTATTTGAGCCTAAATGGCCTGATATGGGAATATCGTGGTTTTCCTTTAAGATTTTAATGATTTCAGTTGGAGAAGGATAAATTATAATGTTTTTGAAAATATGGGCAGTGATTAAAGTAGTGTGAAACAAGTATGTAATTATATTATGAATCTTCATTAAACTATGTGAATCGAATGGATTACGAAAGTCAGTTATAGCGAATTCAGTGGTGTTATCATTAATTAATTCAAGTTTCAGATTTTTAAGGCTCTTAAAAATATCCTCATAGTTGCACTGATCGAAGTGATGGACTTTTACAAAAAGTAAGTAAAATTTCACATTATTATTTTCGAAAGAGAGAAAGGAATGTAATGTCCTTTCTTTTTCAAGGATATCTTTTGGTTCCGAAAGTTTATCGATAACTTCCGAAATATAGGGATTTGACTCGTCAAGGTCAATAGAAGTTGGTATGATAATAGTTTTTAATTTTGTTTTTAATAAGGTTTCATTATGTTCATGAATTATAGTATCAAATTGATTAAATTTATTATTTATGTTTTTCAGGCACTTAGAGTAAGTATCGTCGTCGTTCTGGACTTCAGGTGGTGTTGGGATATCAAAATCTTCAGGGAGTTCAAAGTCATCAGGTAACTCAACATTTTCAGGTAAGTCAATAAAGTCAGGTAAGTCAGGAATTTCAGGTATTCCGGGACTTTCAGGATCAACAGGAGGGACTTCAGGCTGCTGAAGTGTAGGTGGAGCACTCACAGGTGGTACTTTGTCGGTAAGTACGTGAGCGGTGTTTGGTAATGGAATGGATTTCACAGGGTAACGAGAAAGAGCATCAGCGTTACTATTGATCTTACCCTTTTTATATTCAATCTCATAATCGTATTCCTCGAGTTTTAATCTCCATCTAACTAGTTTGGAGCCTGGTTCTTTGCAATTGAATAGCCATCTAAGTGGTTTATGATCGGTTACAATTTTAAATTTGTAACCATAAAGATATGGGCGAAATATTTTTGTTCCAAAAATAATAGCCAGACATTCTTTTTCAGTTACGCTGTAATTAGTTTCGGCTTTATTTAGTGTGCGTGAGGCAAAAGCAATTGGGCGGTCTTTTCCTATCTCGCCTTGAGAGAGTATCGCTGAAATAGCGTAATTTGACGCATCACACGTCAGGATGAAAGGTTTTGTAAAGTCAGGGTATATTAAGACGGGTGCTGAAATTAACTTATTTTTTAGTGTTTCAAAAGCAAGTTGTTGACTATTAGTCCAATCAAATGGTATATCCTTTTTTAACAAGGATGTAAGAGGTTTAGCTAGTTTGGAAAAATCCTGCAGAAAGCGACGATAATAAGACACTAAACCTAGGAATGATTTTACGTCTTTTGGACATTTTGGGATAGGGAATTCACTTACAGCTTTTATTTTCTCGGGGTTAGGTTTTAGGCCTGTTTCACTAATAGTGTGGCCAAGATAAGTAACTTCTTTGCGAAGAAACTCACATTTGTCCGGTTGCAATTTGAGGTTGAATTTTCTCAATCTCTCAAATGTGTGGGATAATTTCTGGACATGGGATGTAAGATCGTAGGAGTATATAACTATATCGTCTAAATAAACATAGCAATGCATACCTTGAAGGCCTGATAGGACTGTGTTCATGAGCCTCTGAAAAGTTGCAGGGGCATTTTTGAGACCGAAAGGCATTCGGATAAATTCGAAGTGACCTTCGGGTACACTAAAGGCAGTTTTAGGGATATCTTCAGCTGAAATTTCTATTTGGTGAAAACCTGATGCTAAATCGAGAGTTGTGAAGTATTTACTCTTGCCTAGCTGGTCTAGGATTTCATTAATTTGGGGAATTGGATAGCTCTCACCAATAGTGATGTCGTTGAGCTTGCGATAGTCAATCACTATGCGCCATTTCTTTTTTCCTGAAGCATCAACCTTTTTGGGCACTATCCAAATGGGGGATGACCATGGAGAGGTAGATGGTTTAATTATATTTTGTTCCAGCATCTTACTAATCTGGGTTCTGACCTCGTCCTTATGAACTTCTGGAAATCTATAAGATTTTACATTTATAGGTTGCGAGGAGCTTGTTTTGATTTCGTGCTTGATGGCACTAGTTGAAGTGAGTTCATCGTCAGGAAGGAAGAATATGTCTGCATATTGACTGCAGATGTCATAAAGAGCTTCAGACTCTTCAGAGTTTAAATGGGAAGTTCGTAACTGTTTAAGGACCCCGTTTGTTCTCTCATAACGACTAGCGTTGGGTTGAGATAAGCATATTTCATTTTTAGTTATCGGGATTAAAGTCAAAGAGAGATTAGAATTTATTGAAATAGGTTTTTCAGATACGTTAAGGATCGATACATTTATTCGATTATTACTTTTTATTTTCACTATGGAATTAGCTACTAACAATTTATCAGAGATATGTTGGTCCAAGATTATACCTTCCTTAACTTCTGGATTTTTGACTGAACATTCTATGATGGTTTCGGTTCGTGGTTCTATTATGTAAGACGGATGGTTGAATGACAACTTTATATGATGGTGTGCGATTTCCAGCGTACCTGAATCGTAATTTATTCGGCAGCCGCTTTTAATGAATAGGTCATTACCTATAATACCATCATAGGGAAAGCTTAAGTTATCAAACACGTGAAATTTGTGTAATACTGTGTATCCAGGGGATAGACTCAAGTCCAGAGTAAGGTTACCGTGACTCGTAATCGGGTCTTTTGAGTCAATACCTTTTATTTTGACCATGTCAACCCCTAATTCAAGAGGTTTAGATAGACATGATTTCTTTAGGATACACAAGGAAGCTCCAGTATCTATCAAAAGGGTAAGTGGTTCCTTGCTGACAGACGACTGGGCGACGATATAGGGTAAGTATGTTTTTAAATTAGTATTTACTTCGTATACTTCTTTATAATTATTGTTGTTTTCTTTTTCAGGGACACACATGGATTGAGGATTGGAAATGTCTTCAGTTTGGGGCTGGTTACCCTGTCGCGTGACATTATGAGAGCTGCCAGTTTGGGGCTGATAACCCTGTCGTATAGCTCTAGGGAGAATGTCTTCAGTTTGGGGCTGGTTACCCTGTCGCGTGACATTATGAGAGCTGCCAGTTTGGGGCTGATTACCCTGTCGTATAGCTCTAGGGAGAATGTCTTCAGTTTGGGGCTGGTTACCCTGTCGCGTGACATTATGAGAGCTGCCAGTTTGGGGCTGATTACCCTGTCGTATAGCTCTAGGGAGAATGTCTTCAGTTTGGGGCTGGTTACCCTGTCGCGTGACATTATGAGAGCTGCCAGTTTGGGGCTGATTACCCTGTCGTATAGCTCTGGAAGATAAATGGTGTTTGGAAATAGGATTAATGGCGTCGTCTTTTAAGGTTCGTCTCGTGCGACACCCTGTCGAGACGTTTAATAATTTAAATTGTCCTGAACAGATTCTAAATTATTTGTAAAGAGGTTTTCTTCGTCGTTCACGAAGTTTACATGAGGACTCTTGGGCTTAGAAGAATATTGTTGCGCGGGAGAACTGAATTTATTATTATACTTTTTATTATTATATTCGCGCAATTTACAATCGGCTAAAGTATGGCCTTCCTTCTTGCAGTATCTGCATACCGACGAATCTCTAGAGAAAGAAGGTTGATTTTTATAATTGGGTAGATGTGGCTTAGATGGAGGCCTATTATTGTCCTTCTTAAAATTAACATTTTGTTTGAATGCATATTGCTGAATCTTTTCTTCTGAGATTGCATAGTTGACAGCTTCGTTCAATTTTTTTGGATCTCTACATCTTACAATGGTTGCTATACGAGGATGTAACCCTATGTTAAATGTATGAAGCGCTAAATCCTCCATTGCGGCCACTCTACCAACAAGTTCACTTTTCTTCGTGTTGGAAATTGTTACTTCTGTAAGTAATTTGGATAAGCAAGTTTCGACTCGCAGGTGAAATTGGCTTACCGTCTCCTGGTTAGTTTGATGACAGTCTTGAAGCTCGGTAAGTAAATGGGCGTAATGCTTTCTCTCACCGAATTGATTTTTCAAAAATTCTTTGAGAGATGACCAGTTATCAAAATCTTTGATGGAACATGCGCTTTGCGCTTTACCATCTAGTTGGCTAATAATATATCTGAAGACGATGTCTTTCTGGGATGATGATGATAAGGATATTGCATTATCGCAATTTACTAGGAAAGCATTTAATTTTTCCCTACAACCATCGAATGGCTTAATAAACTTTAAGATAACACTGAGGGGTATTTCCTCATCTCTCTCTATAAGGTCTTTTTTTGAATCTGCTTTAGCCATTTTAAGTAACTAAAATAACTTGCTGTGGAATGAAATACAATAACTATGGTCACGATATTAAAACTTGCCAACTGGTTCTATACGGCTTATCAGTATTCTCAGTACTAAGTAACCGAATACGTGTGGGAAGGATGCTTAGACTACGGTCTGGACATAATGTTGTATCGACAGATATGAAGTAACAGGAATATAAAGTAACTTATGCAAATCTATAAATAGAATTAAAATTAAAAGCACTGAACTGACTCACAGGACACAAAAACACTTCATTTTGTAGGGACACGGGGGACGTCTGATCCTGGTCGGTGCTGGATACGAGCAGGTCCGTAGAATGCGCCTGCAGCGCGCTGCCCAGTACCACTGCACAGTAGACAGGTGACGACTTGGATGACCTCAAAAGGGCTCTGGATTTAGCCTCTTTTGAGCTGGGGGTAGCCTCTCGTAGGCCACTGGAGTTGGCCTATTACAGCCAGGGTTGGCCTCTCTTAGGCCGCGGATAGGTCTTCGTTGAGTTCGGGTCGTAGGTTTATCGCACAAGATACACTTGGCACAAGGACACTTTCACTGTATAACACTTCGCGAGACGTTCCACGGGAAATAAATCCCTTGCCGCTGCCACCAATGTTAGGACACGCTTTATAAAAGCCTTTTTAAAAAAAACGATTATCGAAGGTTAATTGATTATATTAGTGAAAGGCACAAATACAGTAATAAAAACGGGAAATTTGATCAATATTCTGACTTGCGACCTATCCGGTAGGAGTCTCAACCCGAACTGGCTCTATTGCCTGACCAATGCACTAAGTCTAGATAGAAATGATGATGTGGTGCTGACTAGGCACTTAAGGGTGTATTCTAGGGATGTAACAGTTCGAACCCAGTCAAGCACTTTACATTGTGTTCTTTATTTCATCACCACTGCTCTCGAATGATAAGGAAAATAACCAAAAATTCGAAGACGTGAGACCCATCAACCCGTACTGGGCCCGCGTTGCGGATTATTAACCAGTCCCTCCTAAAAAGAGGAGGTGTATGGGCCATCTGTATGATCGTTGCATGCTGATTATGTAACACAGCTGGAACACATGTTGCATCCTTACTCCCAATTACTCATAGCAGTGAAATAAATAGTAATAATAGTAAGTTTCTTGCCTATTCTTCTCCATAGAGATCTACGCTTTGGAACGCGACAGCACTTTCACAAGTTATTATGCCTTTTTTTTCCGGATGGGAAATCATCAAATGACCCCCCCCCCCCCCCAACTCTGGGCGGAGCGGAAGGGAGAGTCAGACTTGTACTGACTAAAACCCATCCATGTTCCTTCTTTGCCCTTTATGTTCCAGGGCCACGGTATCTCTTTCGAACAGTCCCGCAGCCCTGGCAGGCATCGGCCCTTGCAGACCCCTACATTGTTGCTGACATCTCTTTGAGGCGCGCGTGGAACACGAACGCGCCGTCGACACGGCCTGTCGTCATAAGACGGCCGGACGGCGAGCTAGCCCATAGCTCGCCGTCCACCTACGGTGGCCGGGAAGTTATTATGCCTTGTGACCGTAGCTTCGCTTTTTTTGTGTTTTTTTTTACTTTCAAAAGTGCCTGTAACGGTCTTATTGAAATAAATGCTTGGAGTTTGAATTTGCAAACAACCGTTTTGAATTTTATTTTCGTTATCTAACAAATAAACGGTTGTCCCATCACGTATCAAAATAACATCCCTTTACACCCCTTCTTATACACCCAAAACAATAACATCCAACTGATACATCCAATGTTTTCATTTAATTCCCGTTTGTAACAGAACTAAAGTTCGTTGCTAGTGGAAACACCGAACATTTACATACGAAACGGTTTTACAAAATAAACTTATCGAATGTTTAATATTTGTAATTGAAACTAAACGGATCTCTTTGTGGTTGTTTACATTTGTTCAGAATAAAACGTGTTGAAGCAAGAATTGGAATAGTTGTTAATGATTCCTTGGTTATTCCCGTTTTCACTAACACTAAGCAATACTTGAATTAATGCTGAAATATTATTATACTGTTTATCATTGATGTTAAGAGGGAGCAGAGCCTGCGAGGAATTGGAATAATAGGTATTTAAAGAAAGCTGTCGCGCTGCGTCAAGCCTGCTCCCGTAGAGTGAGATAGGGACAGCTGCAGCTCAGACGGATTATATCCCAAAAAAAATTACGAGATCGACTTTTCGTATTCCTCTTTTTCTCCTCGAAAGCTCAGCTGATTCAATTATTTTTGATATTAAAAATATAAAAAAGATTGTGCCTAGGTTCCTATCAATTTCTTTTATGTTAAAAACTTTTCGTATTTGTCTGGTAAACCTCTAATCACGGCCATAAAAATGGGGCATTTTTTGACATTTTTGGAGGGTTATATTTTCTTTACTAATTAGTTGATGAAAAAAAGCAAATCACATAGACGTGTCCACAGTAGACCTTGATTTTATGAAAAAAATAAGATTGCTCTCGAGGCATTATTAAGGAATAAAAAAGAGGAATAAATTTGTAAAGAGAATCGCAGCCCCTGTTTCCTCTTAAGGCCTTCGTTTTTCCCACAAGGTAGACCGATGAGCAAAGTAGAACAGGAACAGTCGACGTTGCGACGTTAGGAGGAGGCCAATATCCACCATTGGACGTCTTTCAACTATGATGATGTTTAGGCCTGAAACTGGTAACTAAACATTCTATTTAACCGTTTATGATCGGGTACTAAAACCTCTACAGACAGATTAGTAAGTAGGTACCTACCAGTAAAAAACAAATACGAAAAAACGTTTCAACAAACCTTATCGGCTTAAACATAAGCTCCTTTATAATATTTTTCTGCACAACTAAATAAATAAATATTTTCTTTAACGTTAATGTTACGTTAACAGCATTGTTACAGACATCTTAAAGTACAATAAACAGACACTACGTCCCACAGATAGGTCACCTGGCTCACAAACTAATTTTTCATCTGTGACTTGGGAGACAGTGTACCATTGTAGAAATATTTATTTTTTGTAGTAATCTTATTTTATACCTACGAAAATTCGCCCCTGTCTCGTGATAGTTTACTCAACAAATATTAGTACAACCACTAACAACACGATATCGCATTACCTGAGCGCTGAACTTGTTACAGATAATGGTACAAATTGACAAATGGTGTAAACAACTTGTATTTACGACTGTACCTCAGCGTAAGTGGATCAGGGGATAATATACATAGGTGTGGAGAATGTATGTTGTGGTTGTAATCCTATTGGTTCTGTGTAGCTGGTAGTGTACGTGTAAGTTGCATGTAAATATCATTGATGTGAGTCATATACCCGTGTGTCAAAGTGGTTACAAGAGTGCCTGCTGAACGTGGGTTTTGAGCAACTGGACAAGTGGCATTGGCGTTCATAGATAGAGTGCTTTTGGTAGAAGTGAGTAGGATAGTTTAGGTAGCAGAATCCCACTAGAACACGTTTTAAAGTAATAAAAAATAGTGGCCCGTCGGAGTCGGGAGCAGGACCCCAGCTATCGATGGTTATTTAAATTAATTACTATACTAATTTCAAAGAATATTTACATTATTTACAACTAAAATCTATAATAGTAATAAAAATATGTACATGTATCAAAAGGGTTAATGGGCGTCAAAAAATTCGTCCACTTCGCTGTCAACAGGAAAAGTGCCCAGACGGCTGGCAGTAGGTTCTTAAAGTCTCTATAGACCTACCCCCATGGGACAAAGGCGCGAAATTATGTATATATGATTTTTAAAGTCTCTTGGGTCTGTCGCTGGTATTTTAGGTAAATAGGTACTGCCCTGGACTATGTCCTTTAGTAGACTCGGTAGGTGGCGCACGCTGTTTTAGGCACAAGGTAGTGGGGATAGTGGAAGGTAGCGGCCACGTGCCCCAGGCCTGCAGATTGAATCCTGGTGCGCAGTTGACCTCGTAACACTCATAGCGATGCCTATTCCTAAGACGATTTTCAACAGAGCTGACATAAACTTTTTGGTAGCTAATGTCTATCTAAATACATTATTCATTGTCACCGTGCAACGTCACTCTGACTCGCAATCATCATCATCTGTCTAGCCTTTTCCCAACTATGTTTGGGTCGGCTTCCAGTCTAACCAAATGCAGCCGAATACCAGTATTTTTTATGAAGCCACTGCTTATCTGACCTCTACAACACATTTGGTACTAGGTAATACGATGCTTTCCAAGTCACGGAAGAAACTCGGTATGTAAAGGGTGAGCACCCATCCACGGACCAACCCAGGCAAGCGCAGCTTAACCTGAAGATCCATCCGAGCGGCTGTTTATTTAGTATCGAGCTCCTCGCGACTCTTAATCGCTACCTTCATAACTAAAACAGAGAATTTGGCATATGGGTTTGTTACAAGAAATGCGGCATTGAATATGCTAATTTTGAATTCTGTGTGTAACTCAGTATTCAATATGTGCTTTGAGAATTAAACTCAACGTGAAACTACGGCATGTCTAATTTAATTATTGGTGACAATCGCAGAGCCTGCTGACGATTTTATGTTTGACGAGCTTTTGCCTACGGCCTCGCTCGCTTTATGTGAGGAAATTATACCTCGGGAAGAATTTTAGGAATAGTAGTATCAGCAGTTCCGAAGATAACCATCCACATCCAAACTTACAAAACATCATCATCATCATTCTCCTGCCTTTATCCCAATTTACACACACATCAAAATCAAAATATTTGATTTCACATAGGCCTACTGGCACACACACTTATAAAACGTCGACAAAAAGATGCACGGTTCGAGTTGGTTTCCTATGGAGAAGAACCGGCAAGAAACTCCGTAACATAGCATCACGCCTATAATCTCCGAAGGGTTAGCCGTACCTAATAGTACACCCACATTTCGCCAGTTATATTTAAGTCCCATGTAATAGGAGGCGAGCTTATTGCCAATTCTTCTTCTTCCATACTTCTCTATTTCTCGTAATCTCAGCAGTCACCTCCTTTCTAGCCATATCATCCTTCACAAAGTCCACCCATCGTTTTTTTGTCTTCCTCTACTCTTACAGCCATCACATCCACATTCATACTCAAAACTTTCCTCACGACATAATTTACAAGCTTGACCTTTCTATTTTTATTAGTATAGATTCCAAATTATAAAGCAAGGATGTGCTCAACGTTTTCACTGCTGAGGTACAGTAAGAGAAAGAGTGAGAGGTAGTGGGCCATAACATACCACAACCCAGTGCGAGCTGGTGGATATCACATGTTATCGAATTTTCGGTTCGGTTTTTGAGAGCAGTAGTGATGAAATAATCTTACTAAAATTACAAATGCGAAAGTTTGTGAGGATGGATGGATGTTTGTTACTCTTTCACACGAAAACTACAGAACGGATTTAGATGAAATTTGGCACTTAGATAGTTTATAATCTGGATTAATATGTTAATCCGGATTAGACTTTTATCCCGGCAGAAAGATCCCGTGGGACAGGTACCGAACCTCACGCGAAGCAAAGTGCCTGAATGGATGGGAAAAACACGACCTATGACAAGTTAGTCACTGTTACTACGATTTAATATAAACTGAAAGCTTTCTAGTAGGTACAATGTCTAAAAATTCCTGAAACACATACATACATAGTGCAAACAAAAAAAAATACAATTGTTTCACAGTCCATGCACAAAGCTTAATTCACCAGGAAATTTCGTTTCCGTGATCAAATAAAAACAAAAGCAAAAAAAAATCGCAACGTCCTGTCAAACTGTAGTTAACACAAACGAAACCGAACACAAAGATGAAAAATTAATGAGAAAATAAACGCACAACATCTGCGTCACTGCTCCTGTATCACGACCAATATTTCCTGACCTCTACAACTGTATACAAGAACCACCTATCCAGTGTAGTTGAATTAGAACGCGGGCGGGGCGGGAGGTCTTCACCCCTGGTCATCACTAGACCCATCATGAAATATTCATTCTGGAATGTTCCCCGAGCGGGCTGCGATCTCTTTTATTAGCATTTAAGACAAGTTTTGTAATGTAAGTCGGGGTTTCTTTCATGTCTACGTTTGGCCGGTTTGTTTCTGAATATTGAGGGCGATAATTTGAATTTGTTAAGACTTTTCGGGGACAGGAGTTACAATGGCATGTTATTTGCATTTTATTATTGTCTGTTTATGAAGGTTGGTCGCGTTCTTGGCTTTTATGACAAACTCTGTTGTGTTTAGCACGAGTATGATTTTTTTATGTAGCTATTTTTTTTAGCTTTTTTTTTGTTTAGTTTTAACCTTTTTTTATTGTGTAAATTTAAGTTTTTTTATATATATTTTTTTTGTTTGTTGTGTGCACTTTTGGCATGTGCCAAATAAATATGTTTTCTTTCTTTCATTCTCTTTTTCTAGGAATCCATTAGCATAGAGAATAGTATATTATAATAATGTGGGAGATTACATTGACATACGGGATTTGGATGGATAATAATAATTCTAAGAAAAACAAATAAACACTAAATGTCTCGGTACGTTGAAATCTGTTTCTGTTTCGTAAAAATACAAAGTAACTGTTTTTGTCATCCATACATCATAAAAACCGATAATTAATAATTACTGGACAAAAACCAAATCAAAATTGGGAATAAAAACTCGTAAAAACTTATATAATGTCGAAAAAAGATTTGAAAAATACCCAGGCATGGCAGACAGCTACTGTCACCTGTCAAATCAAATTTTCAATAAAGCAAAATAAGTAATGGATGAAAACGAACTGAAGACACAATGATAACTAGATCAGTGGCTCGCCACCGCGCACGCCTATCGCCTCCGGACCCGTCGCTCAGCTCCGCCTCGCCACCACCGGAATCCAGCCCCGTCGTGAGTGCTGTGACACCGACCGTGGCAGTTGCGTCGAGCTCGAGCGACGAGTATTTCTCTCCGCCCACGACGCCACCACCTGTTCGTCGACGGGGAGGACGCCGGCCGCCGGACGGCTTAGGACCTCGAGGCCCACCGGCCTCTGATAGGGTCCCAGCTCTCGGCGGGAGTGTGCAGCGCATGCGATGGACGCAATCCATTAATGCAAATGTCATGCGCGCATACTATGGGGCTACAGAGGGGGGAAACAACCTGACTGCGTACCGTGTTCGGATGCTCTCTCTGTTTCAGGTGCTTGAGCCAGCTGTCAACGTGTCGGCACAACGACTATCGGATCAGGTACGAGTCATAAAGCGTAATCGTATGTTGGATGATACTGTGCTTGATCGCTTGCGAATGGAAATGCAGAGTAGCCAGGTCATTGCCACACCGCCGCAGGCTGTGGTTCCACCACAGTCTACCATGATATCAAATCGCGATAAGGACGTGAGTAATGACATGGTTACTAATGTAAGTACCCAGTGCAATGAGGAAATGAGGAGTGCTTTGGAGGGTGCGATTCGAGAATATCGGTTCATGCAACCCGACCTTAGACCACGCATACCTCGTTTGCCCATGCATAACAAAAATAGGGCGCTGGTGGCTGTTCTGGATTCGCAGTTGTCAAACTATTTTGACAACTGTGAAGACCTCACCGATGCTCACTCAATCCTGTATTGTGCGGCTGTAGCGGCATGTCGTGTAGCTCGTGTCAAATTTTCTGATGACAGAGCTACACGACCTAAACCAGCCGTACCAGCATGGCAGTACAGGATTGAACGACGTATTGGTGAGGCCAGAGCACTCATCGGCAAACTGATCTGCTTCAGGGAGGGCAATACTCGTCCTAGAGTGATGCGTTTTGTGCGGCGGGCATTCTCGGGGACTGATATTAGTCCTCGAGACTACATGTCCGGTGTCACAGAGCGCATCGACTTCCTGAAGCAGAAAGTGTATGCATGGGCAAACCGTATCCGTAGGTATAAGCGGAGGGTGGACCGATACACTCAGAATCGCACATTCCAAAGAGATGAAAGGTGGGTTTATAGAGCTTGGGAGCGACCGGACCAAGGTGTGGCTGACACGCGCCTGCCGGATGATGATGCCATGTCTTCGTTTTGGCGCAGCATCTGGTCGGTGCCTGTTAGCCATACCGAGGGTGATTGGACTCGGGAGGTTGAGCGGGCGTGCGATCTGGTACCAGAAATGGGGGCAATCAGTATCAGCCCCCAAGACGTAGTTCGTGCAGTCCGTCCGTTGCCAAACTGGAAATCTCCAGGGCCGGATGGGCTGCACAACTTCTGGATTAAATGGT
The DNA here is from genome assembly GCA_963082995.1 of Noctua comes. NCBI lineage: Eukaryota > Metazoa > Arthropoda > Insecta > Lepidoptera > Noctuidae > Noctua > Noctua comes. The sequence continues at coordinate 14,546,110 of OY720279.1, read as the reverse complement.
TAACAAGATCGCACGCTCGCCTGGCGATCCTGTTCCAGTCAGCCTTAGAGTCAGGGTCGCTGCCAGAGTTCCTGACAACAGGTATAACCCACCTGCTCCATAAATCGGGTAGTACTGCGGAACCCAAAAATTATAGACCGATTACCTGTCTTCCGACGGTCTATAAAGTTCTTACATCCATTTTGAGAGCTAAAATTAACAAACACATTGATGAAAATTCTATCATGTCTGCTTCTCAAAATGGAAGTAGGAACGGGTCCCGTGGTACTAAGGAGCTACTCCTCATTGATATGGCCATTAGTCAACAGGTTCGCCGTTCCCGAAAGGATCTGTCGACATGTTGGATAGACTATAAGAAGGCCTATGACTCGGTGCCACATACATGGCTCATGAGGGTGCTAGAGTTGTATAAAGTTGATGCAACTCTGCGCACCTTCCTGATGTCATGTATGAGGCAATGGAGGACAGTCCTTCTCTATCCAGGATGTCGGCAAATCCAGAGGAATAGCGAGCCGATAAGGATAGAGCGAGGTATATTTCAGGGCGATAGTTTGAGTCCACTTTGGTTCTACTTAGCCTTGAATCCTCTTAGCACGCTGCTGGAGGATTCAGGTCTAGGCTATCGGTTGAGGAGAGGTGGTCAAGTTATATCTCACCTCCTTTACATGGATGACCTGAAACTCTTTGCCCCCAACGATTTACAACTGATGGAGCTACTGAAGGTAACTGAAACTTTCAGTAGCGCCATCAGGATGGAATTTGGTGTGGACAAATGTGCGGTCATGCATGTAAAGCGAGGGGAGATTGTGGAATCCGTGGGAACCCAGCTCTCGAATTCCATAAATCTTAGATCCCTCTCAGCAACCGAAACCTATAAGTATTTGGATATGTCGGAAGCGCTGGGCATCAATGTTGCTGACATGAAGCAATCGTTGAAGGAGCGCTTCTTTGGCCGCCTGAAAAAAGTATTTAATAGTCTTTTATCAGGCGGAAATAAGGTACGTGCCTTCAACGGTTGGGTCATGCCGGTTTTGATGTACTCTTTCGGCATACTCAAATGGACTCAAACAGAACTAGACGCCCTGGATAGGAGGGTCCGTACATTGTTGACGGCATATCGTATGCATCACCCGCGTTCTTCAGTTATGAGATTGTATATCCCGCGGAAGTGTGGGGGTCGAGGCTTTTTAAATGCTAAGACTCTCCACAATCGCGAGATATGCAGTCTCAGGGAATATTTCCTTGAAGCCGACGTGGGGATGCATCGAGATGTAGTCGCGGTGGACAAAGGCCTCACCCCGCTTTCCTTGGCTAAAGAGAACTGGCGCAAACCTGTAGTACTTGACACTAACGACCGCATGGAGGTATGGCAGAGTAAGGAGCTTCACGGACGCTTTTTCCGGGCCTTACATGGACCCGATGTAGACCTATCAGCGTCCGTAGCCTGGCTACGTTCCGGGGACCTTTTCGGAGAAACCGAAGGTTTTGTCTGTGCAATTATGGATGAAGTTATGATGACGAATAACTACCGGAAATTTATTGTGAAGGATGGTACGGTGGACATATGTCGGGCATGCCACCGTCCAGGCGAATCAATCCGTCACATTATCTCCGGGTGTTCTCGTCTGGCTAACGGAGAGTACTTGCATAGACACAACCTTGTAGCCAGGATTATACATCAGCAACTTGCTCTAAAATACAACCTTGTGGAATCGGAAGTGCCGTACTATAAGTATGTGCCCGACCCAGTTCTCGAAAATGGCAGTATCACATTGTACTGGGATCGATCCATCATCACTGACAGGACTATTGTAGCCAATAAGCCTGATATAGTGGTGGTGGATCGATCAGAGCGGCGCGCAATGATTGTTGATATAACGGTCCCGCATGATGAGAACCTCGTGAAAGCCGAGAAAGATAAGCAAATCAAGTATCTTGACTTGGCTCACGAGGTTGTCGACATGTGGGATGTGGACTCAGCGATCATTGTGCCGATAGTTGTATCAGCCCATGGCTTAATTGCCAAGAGCCTCGACCAATACCTGAGGAGGCTCTCGTTAGGCAGCTGGATCAAGGGGTTGATTCAGAGAGCGGTACTTCTAGACACGGCTCGTATTGTTAGGAGGTTCCTCTCTTTGGAGCCCTGACCGCCGGTAGCTTGGACCCTGTTCCCGATACCGGTGGGCTACAATTTTTTATATTTTTAAATGTTTTTATATTGTTTTTTCTAAGAAATATTTAAAAATGTTAAAAATTTGTAAAAATATAAATAAAGGAAAACAATTCTAAGAAGAATACTCAGGATGATTGTTTTAGCGGGAAACTTTACAGCAAACATTTAAACAACATTGTTGTAAAATATTATTCTAAAAGCTCCAATGTTTCTTTTTTAATTTTATTGCTTGGCTTTCTTTATCGCTACTATCGCGATACCGTCGCGCTTTCGTTGCGATGCTGTTACGATACCAACGCGATTCAGCATCGTTACAGAAATTCCTATTCATCATTCTCCTGCCTTTATCCCAATGTATTTTGGGGTCGGCGCAGTCTTCTACTTCCATAATTCTCTATTACTCATCATCTCAGCAGTCACCTCCTTTCTAGCCATTTCATCCTTCACACAGTTCACCCACCATTTCTTGGGTCTTCCTCTACTGTTATAGCCATCCACATTCATACTTTCCTCACGACATTTTCCTCAATCCTCCGCATCAGATCTCCATACCACAGAAATGCCTCTTCGTCCTTCCGTTTTCGTCAGAAACAGTCACGCGATAGAAAAAGACGCCGTGAGCGGAAGGCCTTAACTCTTCTTCATTATCGTGTGGTTATTACCTAACCTGGTGTCAGAGTTGTTAATGCAGCATATGGATCTCTGACTTGGCTTTACATGCAGTCGTCAGGCATGCTGGTTTCCTTTCGATGTTTTCCTTCACCGAAGCAAGTGATAATTATTCAATACGCATATGAATCCGAAAAGTTAGGGGTGTCTTGGGTTCGAACTTAAGACCCATGACTTGGCAGTCCGACGGTCACAGAAAGAAAGAAAAAATATTTATTTGTGGCAGGGACATGACGTGCATCATACAAACTATAAATTTAACAGGACGGAACAAAAATAGAAAAAAGGTAATAGCTTGCACGTCGTGACTGCGACAAGCAGGTTACCACTCAGCATGATGCTGTGCTATGGGGGGCCCACAGCACAGCGCTGGTTTTCAGTGGTCACCCAGCACTAGGCTATCACTGCTTTTGAGCTGCAAAGTTACGGATTGCCAGTTCCAGTCCACAATCGCTCCTCCTAGTTATAGACATTTCTCAGTAACAATCGTAGTCACACTAAGCTATTTCTAACTTAGACCAATGCGGTTTCTCAAGACTCGAGTCTTCTCAAAACAGTTAATAATATCATTGTGAGCGAGTAACCTCGGCCGGAAAGTTTTAAGTGGCGTTCGCTCTTAGCACTTAGATCTTGATAGCTTAAAATGTTCCTTGCCAAAATTGGCCAGGAAATGGTATTATCTTGAGCTATAATCGCTAGGAGGAAACTTGAAAGTGTGGCGTTTTACTGTCAAGGCCTTGGTCATGGGGAAGAATGGAATAAAGTAACGTTGTCTTTTGAATTTCATTTGGAAGCAATGACAGTTTTAATGGTTTTCTTTTGAAATACGTTTACACCGCCGCGTCTTAATTAGTTACACGCGGGTGTGATGATAGCTTTGATTAGGACATAACCTTAGGGTTATTACCCCCTTCATAATCTGAACCTAACCTGGGTTAATGGGTTTGGGGTTAAGTTGTAAAGTGTTACTGTGTGTCTATGTATGTTAATCTGTAAGGTATACAGGGTGAATTTTTCAAGTGGGTGTGGATGGCAAAATCCGAAACTATAATAATCTAATGATTTAGTTTTAGTTTTGATCAAATTCGGGCTCGAGACTCCTTTGAGTATTTTTCGATATTCCTCATTGTTTCGGACTTGGCCATGTATGCCCACTTAAAAAAATCACCCTGTTTATCTATGAGCCAACGTTCCCTGAAAATAAATTAATGTTATGTATGCCCGAATATATAAATATATAATACATAATCGAAGCTATAGTTGGCGAGAAAATAAACCAAATCTTAGTTTAATACTAAACATACACCATGCAACCATATAAAGTACTAAAAAGGAATACGGAATCATAAAACAAAATACCATTTAATAACTGACACGTTTCTGACCTGAGATTTAATTGAAATTGCAAAAGCAAATCAAGTGTTCGACTTGAAAATAATCCGTTCTAAATCTTTCCTGAAATAGATTACTGAAAGTTAAAACGGATAGAAATCTCGTTAGACACGGTTGAGTGATTATCCAAATTAGCGAACTTATTGAGAGCAAAAATTCTACTTTATTTTGTACAGTGAAATCTTGAGGAAACTTTTCTGCTGTTTCGTAGCTACTCCGGCTACAGTAGCTACGCCGTAGCAACTATGCTACGCCGTAGCAACACTCATACGCGAACCACATTCATGCAAAATTGATTTCTATTCACCTTTTTATAGAGTTACAAAGAAACCAGTCGTTTTGCACCGGTCTTTCATTGTGATTGGGCAACTCTGCCTTAGAAGTTTGCGGTTATAGACGCCTTCGCAATTGTTTCTCCATCTAGCCTTTGTGAAAAGTCCGAAACCATTGTATTTGATATCACAGGTCGCTCTTACTTCATAGAGGAGGAGGAGCACGTGGCTAAATAATAACAGCTACTCGGATCAATCTTCAGGTTAACCCGCGCTAGCCTAGGTTGGTCTGTGGATGGGTGACCACCCATTACATACCGAGTTTTCGCCATGCTTCGCACAGCACGTTAAACCGTTGGTCCCGGCTGTCATAATTAGATTTATGACAGTCGTTATAAGTCTATTGCCCGAAAGTCTGACAACCAGTCTTACCAAGGGGTATCGTATCGTTATAGGAAGTCTATGTGGTTTTTTTTTTTTTTATGGCCCGAAAGTCTGAGAACCAGTCTTACCAAGGGGTATCATATTACCTAATACTAACTGGGTTGTAAAAGTCAGATAGGCAGTCGTTCCATATAAAATACTGGTATTCAGCTGCATCCGCTTAGACTGAAAAGGCTATTCAGATGATGAGGTCGCTCTTACTTCAAACAAAAACAAATGAAGATTCCTGAATCTTTTAAATAAATCAAAGGTATTTTTGCAATCACGGCCATTAAGAGTTGTCTTAATTCACGTCCCGCTGCTGAAACAATAGAAAACAAACTTGTATCCCAATGGGTACTGATGCTGGTTCGTTAAACCCCTTTCGTTGAAGCATTTGTATTGGTTGATGCTGCTTTGTACCTTGTTATTTGAGCCTTTGTTTTTTTCTGCCAGGGTCACTCCCTTCTGCTCCGCCCAGAGCGGGGGGGGGGGGGTCATTTATTACCCATTCGAAAAACCTTGAATCTTCTAGTTACGGACATTGGAGGTCTAAGTTTTTTGTATTTTTTTTCAAAAGTTTTTTTTTTAAAACGGTTTTTAATGTAAGAACTTTACTTTATACACCTCTACGACCTCCCTACTATTTAATCCATCTATCAGCACAATGTTTTGAGTGCGTCAAATTCAGTCCTACCCTAAAATGTGACTTTTCACCGCAAAAAAAAAAGTTGTTTCCCTGCAATAATTTATGTATAAAGTTACTTAGTTTGATGTACATAATGCTTGGTTGACGGCTTCGTGAAGGGTCTGTTTACACGCTGTATGTGAAATAGGTAGTCACAGACAGCCTCGTTGGTCTAGTGGTCGCAAGCACGACTGCCGAGCATGAGGTCCTGGGTTCGATTCCCAGGTCAGGCAAAGTCTTATTGGGTTTTCCATCAGAAATTTATCATTAGCAGTCACGGAGTCCGGATTTGCGCCTGGTTGATGGCAATAGGCTCGCCCCCTATTACATGGGACTTAAACATAACTGGTGAAATGGGGGTGTATACCTCTGCCTAACCCTTCGGGGATTACAGGCGTAATGTTATGTCAATAGATAGTCGGTTCATGTAAAATATTCAGCTGCATCCGGTTAGATTATCGGCAGTATTTTCCCAACTATATCGGGGACAGCCCCAAAATATGTAGTTTGGAAAAGATTAACGGATGATTTTAGACGATCAATCAAATGATACCACAACACAACCTACTCATCAAGGTTGTGTTGTGGTATCATTTGATTAGAATCGAAAGTGCTCCTACGTTTACACTCATAATTATGCAAAATGTGAAACTTTAAAAAAGTGTTAAAAAGATGTCGTGTACAAAAAACGTTGTTTCAGACATGTATTGTTGACTATGTTGTCCACATTTATGTAATTTTTAACAAGTTTTGTACCTATACCACTAGTCTTTACAGCTTGTTTTAGGTACAAACGATAAACGAAACAAAAAAAACACAACATGTAGAATACATGTTTTATACCTAGGTGTAAACGCGGGCCTAAATTATGTTGTTTTATGTCAATAACGGCAAGTGTCGCGTGTTCACGTTCACAAAGTTCACTATTGTTATCAAACGGTCTTTAACTCAGCATTTACTAACTGCAAATATAATGACACACCTAAATTATACTGTTTCGCCTACACCATAAAACTGAACATGCATTTAACTCCCCATGGAAAAAATAAGGGGATGCCATATCTTTACCCATCAACCACACGTCTCACACATAAACTGAATAGTCTATAATTTTTTATAGGTTAAACTATCAAATAAATTATATTTATCGAAAGAAAACTCAATTTTCCTTTGACTTTTATGAATGCTTATGTCAAAAAGTATTCGAATATCTTGTTATACCGCAATAATATTTGAATTTATTATCATTTCGATAGATACATATTTACTTGTATCTTTGATATCTAACCGAATACCAATATGTCAATCAAAATGAAACTATAATGTAGAGAATTCAATATTATGAAATGAATAGAGATATATTCGTATTTCATTGTCTTTTTGATGTATTGATATGGCTCCAACGAATTCGGTAGATTGAGCGGGGAACTTCAAATCAAATAAGGCAGTTTCATGATATTTGGTAACTATTGTTATGTTTGTCTGTACTGGAAATCGCACAGAGAAAATCCAATTCTTGGGATGACCCACATTCCCAGAATAACTAGTTTCTCGAATTAGCATATGCGGAATGAACGCGGCTTAACCTTTCAGAGAAAACCACTCGGAAATATCACGCTAGTCTTTCAGTTTCATATTAAATTCCCAGAATGACCAGTGATCAATTTGCTGTGTAAGTAATTGTCAGAACGACCAATTCGTAATCACGACACGTCTTGTGTTTTATTTATTTTACTATTTATGCACACACAGTAGACAACACAGGAAAATAACGTAATTATAAAAGGTAGGCACTTAAGAAACTGCTAGCAGACCTGCAAAAAGAGAAATGTAAACGAAATGTACACATAACAACACGCCTGTAACGTGTTGATGACAATCTAAATTATGTTCTTGAATTGTTGATCTGCAGTTAATGGGCTCTTGATAGCAAATCGATTCAACATTAACTAGTAGCCTAGCTATCAATATAACAGCCGACTGACGAGATGACGTGTAATAGAGAAGTATGGAAGAAGAAGACATGCTTCACCGAACCCAAATAAATTGGGATAAGGGCAAGTAATGATGCTGATGATGATGACATTGAATTGTTTTTGTCTGCAGTCAAAAAGCACTCAATATCCAAGAACTGTTTATTAATGCATTGAATGATTCCGGTTACTTTGCTAAATGTATACTTATCAATGCTTGTATCTGCACATGATCGCGGATTCGTTCGAGAGATTTGGTTAGGATACGGGGTCACGCTTTTGCTTTCGATTAAACTCGAGTTCTCAAAATGATACATCCTCAGAATTACAATTTTATTACCAGGATGACCGAATTACAGACTGTTAGCTATTCAGGACTCCACCCTATTTCCAGACTGAAAAAGATCAAAATAAGTGATGGCGGTAGGCGCACTAATCATACAACCTTTATAATAATTCATCGCAAAATGACCGAATTTCAGGCTGATCATAAAATACCTTCAATTATTAAACCAACAGCCAAATTATGTCCGTCAATACTATTCAACAGCGTGTACCAGAAAGGTGTGGTCATATTTCAGGGTGTGATTCAGGTCATTAAACTGAACAACTTTCTAAATTTCGCGATTTCGATGGTGGTCCACCATCGAAATCGCGAAAAAAAACAGCTGTCCAGTACAAAACTTCAATACCTACTCGACCCAAATTTATGGGACAGCAGATTTTTTTGTCGCGATTTTAGTTGCGGTCCTATGGAGAATGTTGTTCAGTTTGATGGTCTGAATCATATCCTGAAATATGGCCCCACCTTTCTAATAGACGCAATATACAGTGTGTGCCCTCCGCAGACTGATGGGGCGAATTCAGTATAATTAACATACTAAGATGACCGATACAAGAAATTATTTCAGGAACGTTATGGGAATCCAATTAAGATTTTTTTATTTCCTCATACGCAATGTATCGTTACCGTGGCAAAACGCACGTAGCGAACGGCAAGCGCGACGACGAGTTCGATTAACTCTCTAGCTAGGCGGGATGTGAACCGCTGATTTCACGCGTCAAGTCGTTCGTTAATAATTCGAGTATTTCAACTTCCATTGTTGGTTTTTTTTTGTGGACACAGAATGTAATTTTACATTGAAATAAAGGAATAGTAACTGAAAAAAGATAAAAAAAATAAAATTTCCAGAGAAAAATTGTGGAATAAGATTCAAAATAAGGAGCTGAATGCACCTATCAGTTTGCGGAGGGCTGTCCCTTAAACCCTAAGACCACTGCATAATCACTAACCAGTAACACATAACTAACATTGAATTGTTTGTCTGCAGTCAAAGAGCACTCGATGTCAAAGGACTGTTTATTAATGCACTGATTGATTCCCGTTCTTAGTTTAGAGTAAACACTTGTGTTCTAATTAGAGAGCGCATGCGATCCGATTGTTGTTTGTGGACTTATCAACTTGGATCGGATTTGTATGTAGGAATAATAGATTTCGAGTCATGATAGTAGAATTTAGCAAGACAGGAGTGAAGCTTCATTAAAATGGTCTGAATCACTACAGAGTATAAAACAAAGTCGCTTCCCGCTGTCTGTCTGTCCCTATGTGTGCTTAGATTTTTAAAACATACTTTCGTTGACAGTCTTACCAAGAGGTGTAGTATTACCCAGTAATTAACTGGATTGTGGAAGAGAGATAGGCAATCGCTCCATATAAAATACTGGTATTAGCTGCATCCGGTTGGACTGGAAGCCGACCCCAACATAGTTGGGCTTTTCCCATTTTCACGGTAGATGATGATGATGATGAGTTTCGTATGGACTCGAAAACCCGATGGGGTTCTCCACCGGCAAAACTGCGGTTCATCCATACAAACTTCCATCCCCTAAATTTGCCCTCTCTGGTATTTTTCAAAAATCCTTAGAGCTCACTTTCCTGCTCATGCACTCTTGCGCAAAATGACATGCTTCTAGACCCAGCGTTTTAAGTTGCGCGATTTCTGTCAGTGAATGGATAAATCGAAGACTTTGAAAAAGAAGAACATAAGCTACACCGACACCGTGGCCGTTGTACATAAGCTAAGCGTTGTATGTAATGGGTGTAAATAGACCCTTAATATAGCCGAAAGGCACTTGTTCTCCCCGTCTTTGCGATCATTTTTTTGTTCTAGACCATACCTGGGAACCTTCCAGTTGCGGAGATATTGGGGGTCAAAGTTCCAACTTTTTCTCAAGTTTTTTTAAATACATGTTTTTAATGTAAAATTTTTATCCTATTTAATCCATCCATCAGCACAATACTTTGAGTGCTTTCCTTCGAGTCCAACCGTAAAATGTGATTTTTCACCCCAAAAAAAAAAGTCGATTCCCAGCAATAATTTTTGCGTAAAGTTACTTAGTTTGATGTTTGACTGCTTGGTTGACGGCTATGTGAAGGGTCTGTTTACACCCTGTATTGTAATTATGTGTGTGTATATTTTAATTTTGTGTGCAATAAAGAGTAAGAAGATGAAGCCAAGTTGTAAAATTGTTTTTTTTCCTATCTCTAAGCACGTTTAACGGGTCCTAAATGTGAGCTTACTAAACACTTTTGACCCTCGCAAACGTCACAATAACTTATATAGGAACGTAATATTTTACATGTTAGAGGTACCCCAAAAGTCGTATATTAGATATTATGTAGTAAATAGATCATAAATAGTAAGATATCAAACATACATCATAGAAAACCTATGTAAGTAAGGTCGTAAGGCTAGAATGGGATTCTTATCTGAATTTATCACACATATTAGTAAAGGAGACTGCCCACTACACCGAACCATACCATGACCGTGTTATGAACGTATCAGGCAAAAAAAAAAATTCTTTGTATGAAAGTAAAAAGTATGACACTATGCCCGCCCACTAGACCGTACCGTCACCGACCAACACCATCACGTGCTATGCACGTATCTCTTTTATTTTTCTACTTATTTAAATTATATGTAATTCCAATTCTATTGATTAATAATTTAATTTTAATGTACTTAATGATGACTCATAATTTTATAAACCATATTTCTATGCCGGAAACGGCAGAATATTATGATCCTAATACATTATGAACAGCTTTGTGTAATATTTGACAAATAAATGCATTCATTCATATGATATTCAAATGATGCATAACCGAAATATTTCGCATACCAAATAATAAATACAAAAGGGCAGAAACAAAAAAAAAGAAAAAAAAAACAAGTTAACAGCTTGCACGTTATGACTGCGACAAGCAGGTTACCACTCAGCATGTTGCTGAGTTATGGGGGCCCACAACACAGCGCTGGTTTTCAGCGGTCACCCATGAAAAAATGTACAGAGGCCAGACAGCATAAATATTTGATTACATTACGTATAATTTATTCTTGTCTAAAACTAGCATCGTATCGTTTCGTACAAAATCCGAAGCATTTTATTTATTTTAACAAAACAAAACCTACCAGACTTTTAAAGCACACACACTCAAGAATAGTACTTTTACTAATAGCACCGTTTATTTGTGAAATACTCAACTACTCTCGTCTTAAGTACCTACATACAACTATAATTACTTTTTAAATGGCCAGAATAAAGCCACTTTCACACTGCTAGCAGCTGATAAGGGAACAGCTGCGTTTTATGCAGTTTACAGCGTGAGATCTGGCTACTATGCATATTAACTGGCTAATCTCCGAATTACTTGCTGTACATTATTCAGCGTTTATTCAATTAATGTGATTTAAAAAAAAAAAAAAGGCGGCGCAACTGTTTCGTTGTTCGATTGGTCGCTAGCGCTACACTGTTGAACATGATGACTTTTTTTTTTCGATTGGGAAATCATCAAATGACTCCTCCCGCTCTGGGCGGAGTGGAAGGGAGTGTCAGACTTTTACTGACTAAAACCCATCCATGTTCCTTCTTTGCCCTTTGTGTTCCAGGGCCGCGGTCCCGGCAGGCATCGGCCTTTACGGATCCCTTCCTGTGTGCTGACATCTCTTTGAGGCGCGCGTGGAACACGAACGCGCCGTCGACATGGCCTGATGTCATAAGACGGACGGACGGCGAGCTAGCCCATTACTCACCGTGCTCAGGCCCTAGATCTGATTCTCAGATTGGACAAAACGGTTTTTTGTTTTTTTAACAGGCATTTCTTAGTAGTTTTTATTTGGATTTCTACCTGGTTGATGAGAATGAGCTCACTACGAATCGCAAGCGACACTATTGCTTCGTTGGCCTAGCGCAACCGCTGAGCATGAGGTCCTGGGTTCGATTCCCAGGTCGGGCATAGTGTTTTTGGGTTTTCCCCTATGGAATTTCTCAGTAGCAGCCTCGGAGTCTGGATTTGTGCCCGGTTGATGGCAATAGGCTCACAGCCTATTATATGCGACTTAAACAATAACTGACGAAATGTGGGTGTACTATTAGGTACACCTCTGCCCAACACTTCGGGCGTTACAGGCTCGATATTATCCTACGTGGAAACGTGAAATGTTTTAGTAGTAAAATTACAAACCAATTAGTTCAGGAACAATTTGTTAGGTTCGTTTTTCTCACAAAACATTTTTAAAAACACTTTAACCTTTTTAATTTCTACTCTCAACCACGGGCAAGAACAATAAAAATAAATATAAAATTCTAAATTGTTGACCTGGAAAAGTATGTATATTGTAACAGTCTGTAATTTATGATGTATTTTATGTAGACATTGGTGTGGCTGCGTTCTTGGTCCTGCTACGCGCTTCGCTTGTCGCAAGTAACATAGCCCGAGGCTATGGACGAGGCCTTAAAACTGGTTGTTTCTTACATCATCAAAAGACGAATAAAAAAAATCCGTATACGGGATCAGGATCAAACCCCACTATAGTCTTAACAGAAGCCACAAGGGTCAGCTTAACCCGTCTTTAGCTCGAAGTAAAAAAAAAACTGAAGTCTTACTCAAAAAGGTCCAATAGGAAAAACCTTTAAAAGAGTTAACACAGGCCACTTTTGTTGTTCTTTTTTATTTAACTTTTTTTTTATTAAGCCTATAAATGTTTTATTATCTAGTTGTCCGTAAAAAGAAACGTTGCTTCAGTTTCAGATGTAAAACTTTGACAATTGTGAATCGTGGAAGTTGCGAGTGAAAAATTCGAGTTGTTCTAAAGTTGAATCGATAGGGTTGGTTTAAAGTTTGTCGATGGAACGTCTGCGTGATGCTTTATGGAATGTTCGTATTGCTTACCGACTCGTAAAATGAGTATTTTAAGTATTATACCTTATTTAAATTAGTTTGACTGCCTCATTGGTCTAGTGATCGTAATTACTATTACGTACTATTCAAATCACAATAACACAATTTGCAAATCACGTTTTGCGGTAGGACTCAATGTAACACACTCAAAACATTGTGTGTGTTACATTGAGTCCTACCGCAAAACGTGATTTATCACCTCAAAAAAAGAAGTCGTTTCCCAGCATTAATTTTTTTAAGGGTCCGCAGATTAGATTTCGCAACAAAAGATCCTTGTATAATACAAGGATCTTTTGTTACAGATTCTTAATTTTTCAATACAATATTTAAAAACAACCTACATTCACCAACAATGCTGTCAACGTGATTCAAACGTCAAAGACCTTGTGGCACTGTATGCTCCTCGCTGGGTTACCCGCTCACAGTCCGCCCCGTTGGGTTTAAATGTGCTCCGTCGCGTTTCCTTTAAAGTGATTCACACGGAGCACCTAAATGTTAAATAACATAAACACCTTTAGTGACATTTGGCACACCTAAATATAGCCTTACGATGTGGTAGAACAGTATACAACGTGTAACATAATAAACGCAAGACCTCTCGTGTGGTGTCTCAGACCATGAAACTGAACAACTTTTGTTCTATGACTTTTGGAAATTCATAACTTTTTAGTTCTACCATACATGTGGATCAGCTGATTGCGTCCGTTCCTATAGAAAATATTTTTTTTTTTTGGGAATTTCTGGAACTCGTAGAACAAAAGATGTTTAGTTTCATGGTGCGAGAGACCACACGGGAGGTCTTGCATTTATTATGTTACACCTTGTATATATCAAAGAAACGATGGGTGATATGGCTAGAAAGGAGGCCACTGCTGAGATTACGAGTATTAGAGAAGTATGGAAGAAGAAGACATGCTGCGCCGACCCCAAATAAATTGGTATAAGGCCAGGAAAATGATGATGATGATGATGTGGTAGAACAGTGAAGTGGTTTGCTGTAGTTATTTCCTTCAGTCAACTGAGGATCTGTTCCAAATACCTCGATAAAGAGGTATTCGGAACAGTTCCTCATCCTCCAAAAAGGGTCCTTCAACCTGATCTGGTTTCGCGGGTAACTCTCTTGCAGTGTAACGTAAGCAAAAGAAACCCAGTTGATTCCGTTTCAGAAAAACTACATTTTACAACATAGTTCCCACTACCTAGCCCCCCTTTAAAGAAAAAGAAGAGGGTAAGAGGGATCAGGTCATCATAAATCTCGCCTTGTAACCGTGGCTTCTAACCCATATTACACTGCGCATTTCCCGCCTAGGAACCCGTGTGAACGAAGCTGTGGATTTATTGGCTCCACGAGTCAATACACGATCCAAGGTAGGTGTGTTCTGCCGTGTTCAGTACACCGATATCTCAAAGGCTCTGGTCCTGATACCTGCAACTCGGTTCAACTTCTGAAGTAAAACGAGCCATCAAGGTACAAACACTGGACAGAAGCTTCACTCTGGACTACATATCGTCGGGGATAGTGCAAATCCGTGGAACTAGCATTGGATAATTCCGCGTATCTGACAAATGTAGCCAACTTCAATTACGCATTGTCGTAGCGACTAAATTAATGACTTTAATAGATTTCTACTGTGAACAATACATAGAACACATATATTGTTACGATTCATGTAAAAATGAGGTCAAAAATCGTTGAAGTAAAAAAAAATATAAACTTATAACCTTCCCCTGTAAACCTACTCGTTGTGCAGATACGCGCACTTTAGACTTTGTAAATTGAACTTCTGTAACTTACTTCACAGTTACCGGTAGGCCCGACGTGTAAATACAGGTTCGATCCCCCAGCTTCACTTATTAGAGGTAACAAAATGGCTGTCCTACACTCAGTTGTCTGTCATTCAGTCTGTCATTCAGTTGCTAACAGGAACTGAATGACAGACTGAACAATGTCATTTAGACCCGATGTCTAAAACCCTTTGAGATGGTGTGAATTCGCTTTGTACGAAATAGCTGCAAGGCTTTTAATTTATAAGGCTTCGGGACTGGTTCCTTGGAGGTCTTGTAATTGCAAGTGTTACTGGAAATTGGTTCTTCGGTTCGATGATAAGGTAAGGCAATATATGTTTCTGCGTTTCTCCAAAAGGATTATCCCAGCACGAGATTTAAAGGTAATATATGCTTCATCAAAATTGTATGAAATAGTATGAGCAGTAAAGGTAAATCACCTGTGCAATTTTACCTTCTTCATCATCATAACATCATCACGCCTGTAATCCCCAAAGGGTTAGGCAGAGGTGTACCTAATAAAACACCCACATTTTGCCAGTTATGTTTGAGTGCCACGTAATAGAAGGCGAGATCGTATTACTATCAACCGGGCACAAATCAGGACTCCGTGGCGGTTACTGAAAAATTCCTGATGGAAAATCCCAAGAAAATTTTGCTAGACCCGTGAACCGAACCCAGGACCTCATGCTCAGCAGTCGCGATGCGACTACTAGACCAATGAGTTAGTCATCACCATCATTACTATCATAACAAGCAGAAGCTTCTTCGACCTTCCCCCAAGCGCCGGTGCATTATCTGATCATTTATTTCTCGTAACCAGCGGATCACAGCTTTCCTCAGGTTATTGTACTCACTTAAACTTAAATAGGTGTGATTAAGTATCTAACATTATCCACAATACTATAAGTCCCTTACGGCAATTCCAACACCAAGTTATGACGTCATTAAGACAGTAATAGTCATCCAAATTATCCCTATGTAATGTCCCACATTATATTAACCATATCCCATTAAATTATATCCAGGTATAATGCCTTAGGTGAAGATTATGTAACTTACGTTTCTTTAATTCCGGATACACACACACACCCTCATACACAAAAATAGCCAAAAACTACTGAACGTCTGCTAGGCCTTCAGGTACATCTTTTACCCACGGCTTCGCTGGCGGCCAAACAAATCTTCACGAAAATAGATACTTGTCACTGTTGGAATAAAATTAATGTCGCACTTTTCAAGTCACAAAAGTCAATGACCTATTTCGGCGACATTACGGCTCGTGTTCATAGAAAGGAATTTTTTTAAACGGAAAATAATCTTCTTTCGCGTTGTATTTTTTTAGGTAACTGTAAATTATATTAAAAGCCCAAAATAACCCTTTTCAAAGCCTCCCTCCCAAACTAATACATCATCACATTAATTATAAAAAGGCGAGGTTTATCCCGTAAACAAAGAAACACCCTAGAGTGAAAACACAGGAATTCATAAACAAAATTCACACCTGAGATGTCGGGTATTATAATAATTTAACATCTTTCCGCTTGACTTGAATAAAATATAACTCACTGAAACACGGCGGTAGAGTGACAGCCAAGTTCTGTGCCGAAAACGTGTCAATTTTTTATTTGATGTTTCCATCATGTAAATTTGCAATGAATCTGTCTTTTTTTAATGTAATAATGAGGCGGTTTTTATAACGCAAGTGTTAGTGTACTAATGTGCTGTACCCATTGCTTTTGCGTCTTCCTCTCTCTTTCTTCTTCGTATCCATCCAAAGCAGAAAAACTATAATATAGGACCGTCCAATGCTCACAATTCGATATTTAGTAAACCAGTCACTATAAATTGCTGATTATCGCTGAAAATTTACTAAAAAGTAACATTCTTTTTATTTTGAGCCCAACATCCTCGTCAAAAATAGAGCATTCCTTCATTTCTTTTAAAACTTGTCTTACACTGCCGTGCACCTATTTCAGCCCGCGTCCGAGCATTAATTAAACGAATGAGCCCAATTTCAGGTTACTCCTTTCATGCTAATTGAAATAAATGTAAAGTTTTAATCAACCAATGGAAAATAGGGAGGGAGGATACTCCTGATTAGTGCTGGGAGATTCTTATTATAATCGAGAAAAAAGCACTCTGAGTAGACTAGCATAAAGATTAGTTTTAATAACAGTATCGCTAACCGGAGTTTAGCAGGGTCGTGAGGGTTAAAAATCACAGTGAGTCAAAAATAGTAAAGGCTGATCCTATTAAACACTAAATACCATGAAACCACATTGTCTATTTATAATTTAGGGAGTGATCACCCATTGACGCGGAATCGGCTTGAGCCCAGTACGTTTCACATAACCATTTGTCGCATTTATGTATCGAGTCGAACCGAAACTCGTCGATGACGTGTTTTTTGCTTGTGTTACATGGGCATAAAGCCCGTTTTGACCGGCCACCTTATACATCAATGCTAATGGTACATCTACGTATAATCAAACTCAATGTACCGAAATTCCAACATCAGGCCTCATTCAAAAGCCAAGTCCACACAATAGCCCAGTTCTGTACGGAATCAACAAGCGGGGCTAGACTAAGGCCTTGAGTAAACACACTCGCTCGAGCCATGATTCGGAACGACAATATCCCAAAGCTATGGGCAGAACTTCAAACTACTTGAGTTTGAATCCTAACCAATTCAACAAACAGATGAATTTGCATTACTATGTTGTTATAGTGTGTGTTTGAAACAAAGCGAGCTTTGAAGTGGAACATGAGATTCTAGTAGTACCACTGAAACATTGTCAAATGCTTCAAATGATAGTAATTCAGGCCGCTTTCGTTGCAGTATGTTTAGGTGACCCGTTACTCGAGGCCCAATTTACATTAGCAAAGGAAAAAGACGTTATCCAGTCTAATTTTAACTGATATTATTGAAATGATTTTATTATAAAAGGGCGTAAATAGACCCTTAACATAGCCGAACGAAAGGCATTTGTTCTCCTCGTCTTTGCGATCATTTTTTTGTTCCAGACCATACCTTCGGGAGCCTTCTAGTTACGGAGATATTGGGGGTCAAAGTTCCAACTTTTTCACAAGTTTTTTTTTTAAATACATGTTGTTAATGTAAGATTTTTTACTTTAAACACCTACACGACCCCCGTACTATTCAATCCATCCACCAGCACAATGTTTTGAGTGCTTTCCATCGAGTCCTACCGTGAAACGTGACTTTTCACCCCAAAAAAAAAAGTCGATTCCCAGCAATATTTTTTGCGTCAAGTTGCTTAGTTTGATGTACAGAATGCTTGGTTGACGGCTATGTGAAGGGTCTGTTTACACCCTGTATTTATTTACCATTGACTTTACACTTCATAAAGTAAAACACATTACATCACTCAACATCACGCCTGTAATCTCTGAAGGGTTAGGCAGAGGCGTACCTAATAGTACAACCACATTTCACCATTTAGGTTTTAAGTCCCATTCTAATAGGGTGCGAGCCTATTGCCATCAACTGGGCACAAAACCAGACACCGTGACTGCTATTGATATATTCATGACGGAAAAACCGTATATTTGACCGTCCCGGAAATCAAACCCAGGACTTCATGCTCAGCAGTCGCGCTTGTGACCACTCGACCAACTAGGTAGTAAAATAATACATACATCCATAAACTTTGACTTTTTAATTTAATTCTGTAATGTTTCTAATTTAATGTTTCTCATAATTCTGCTATTTAGGTTTTGGCTATAATTTATGTTTTTATTTTTGTATTTTCGTCTATTTTTGGTTCTTATTTGGGTCTCGGACCTGAAATAAATGAAATTTATTTATTCATTTATTATTGTTAATTTAATTTAATACTAACATTAGGCTAAGTCATACTGCTACTAACATAATATTAATTTTTGATCTGAAATAAAATATTTGAATTTGAACAAACTCACGTCTTTTTCCTTCGGGGAATGCAAAAACTTCAAAACGCCTCCTGTTACGATCCTTGTTACTGCATTCACCTCGTCCATGTCAAAATCATCATCACAACTAGTTAAATCCTATCCTATACTATCCAATGAGCAATATTTGTTTACTGGTATATACAGGGTGTAAACAGAACCTTCACATAGCCGTCAACCAAGCATTCTGTACATCAAACTAAGTAACTTCGCGCAAAAATTATTGCTGGGAATCGACTTTTTTTTTGGGCTGAAAAATCACGTTTTAAGGTAAGACTCAATGGAAGGCACTCAAAGCATTGTGCTGATGGATGAATTGAATAGTATGGGGGTCATGGATGTGTGTAAAGTAAAAATCTTACATTAAAAACATGTACTTCAAAAAAACTTGTGAAAAAAGTTGAAACTTTGACCCCCATTATCTCCGTAACTAGAAGGTTCCCAGGTATGGTCTAGAACAAAAAAATGATTGCAACGACGGCGAAAATAAGTGCCTTTCGGATTTGTTAAGGGTCTATTTACACCCTTTATTTGTAACCACGTTCTCGAAAACGTCTCGAACGAATTGTTTAATCTATGAAAGTTGCAATGTAGGGGTTAACGGGGACGAAACATTGATCTAGCTAGGTCTCATGTCTGGGAAGATTCGTTTTCTCTATTTTTAACCGACTTCAAAAAGGAGGAGTTTCTATGTTCGGCTGAATATAAATAATAGACAAAGAGGACTTCTACCCAAAAGTACACGCAATTCACGTGTATTTTTAACACGCTACAACAAAGGAAAACTCCATAAAGTTCCAAAATAAACTTCCACTTGTCTTAAGCCCATCCCTATAGGCCTCGTCTCGCTAATTTGACGGCCACTTTCACCCTAATCCAGAGAGTGCGGTGATGCGAATAAGTTTTGTATAAACAGTTGAATAAACCACCCATTAGTACTTTTTGTACGATTGAATAAATAGGCCTGCATAGCGGGCCACGGCCTCGCACGAAATGGCCCACGTTTCGCAAAAATGCATGTTAAAATGGAACGGGAAGTTTCGTAATAAAATGTATTTAAAGGAAAGTTTTTTGGGTATAAATAAGGAAGGAATTTGTTGCCCTATTTTTTGTATTTTTCTCTTTTATATTGTTACTGTAAACTAGAGTACCATGACAGATATTAACATTAGTTTAATAATATATTGTCACGGGTTCAGTTCCTAGTTCGGGCAATATGGTATTTCTTTCAAGATTTTTTCAATATCAACCCGTAGACTGAAAATATGCTTGGTTGTTGGCAATAAGCTCTTCCCCTATAAGTTATACGGGCCTTACACATAACTTAAGAGGAAATGCGGGTGGTCCATTCTCCATACAAACGCTCTCGCCTGTTATCATTCTGGTTTATGACTTTAAAGCAATGATTTTTTACAGTAAAATAAATATCAACCTCTTCTATGTCCCTATGTTTTTCTTTTTGATGATACGTAATCTTTATAAGCACTAGAACCTTTACAAATGCCCAAAATTGCCTAATTAGACCGCTGTCAACAGAGGCCTAGTGTACAAATTTGACAATTATAAAAGAAGAAAGAAAAACATAGGGAGGGACACATTACATATTCTTCTTATTCAGTTTATGAAATATCTTTTAAATTGGTCGAATGTTGGAGGAGGAAATAGTCGAGGGCCTAACCTCGAATTATGACTTTTTACTTATGCTATTCAGTCGGATCTGCAGTTGTCCTTATCGCACTAATCTTGACATCGGGCTCGTAGAGCGACAGCGATAGTTTCTTAAAATACCTATTCTTTTTTTACTTTCTCTGCCCGCATTTGCTCTTTAGAAAGAGGAAATGCGGGTGGTCTTTTCTCCATACAAACGCTCTCGCCTGTTTTCTTTCTGGTTTACACCCCTACCTAACGCTTCGCGGACAACAGGCGTGATATTATATTTATTTCAATTTGCTGTCCTTTGATAAACTAACCTTGTGACGCCCGGGCATATAGCCTAAGATATTATTTTGTTTTTTTCTTATCAAGGCCAAAAGCTGAACGAAACAACACGATTTCCCAGTAAGCCTGGAATCGACGTGATTGTTTCATCCGATTTGAGACCTAAGACAATAAGAAGATCTACCAAATCTTGACAATCACAAGGAGATTATTTATGTGATTCCTTTTATTTCTCTAGCTTTGTTGACATCCATGTCTGCTTCGCTATGTCATACGAACCAAAGATATATAAATCATTAGATTCGCCCTCGTAATCAGCCTATAATGGTCCCACCACGCGGGCTCAGTACGGGCCTTGTACATGTCTCACGTCTTTGAATTTTTAGATTTCGGACATGGCGGTTTCCTCACGAGCTTTTCCTTCACCGTTTTGAGAGCAGTGGTGATGAAATAAATTGCACTAACATTGTAATGCGCCTGACTGATTGGCCAGAGAAGGTAAAACAGCGGGAGAGTTGGAAAGGCATGGGGAGGTCTTTGGCAGCAGTGAGACAGAATTACGTTTCTGTTTTGTCGACAATGTCATTTGAATGGTCATTTGTAGATCTTTGGCAGGCATTACAGACAATACAGACAATCAGTGGCCCGTTACTGGGTTTTGGAGGTCAAATAGGCAGTCGCTCCGTGTTATATACTGATAATCAGCTGCATTCAGTTAGACTGGAAGCACCCCCAATATATGTAGTTGAGAAAAGATAAGCAGATGAGTGACATTTGAATAGTTTTGGTGCTGAAAATCCTGATAATTATGTGTGTACACTTTCTCGCGCAACCTAAGTAAGCACATCTCACGCTTTCAATCTTTGATTCAAACACGAATTCTTTATACACAACTCTAGGCAAAGGTCACACCGTTAAGCCTGGACCACCTAGGTACACGCAACGTGTCATGTCGTAGCTGAAAATCCTTCTAATTCAATTTATATTCCTTTATCCTTTTTCTGAAACGTTTACTTTCACTGAGTCAAGAATGAATCATAACTCGTGGTATAAAGTGTTTATCAGAAAATTGTAGTCATTTTTAAAGATATGGTACAGACCATCTAACTGGTCAACTTTCTCCATGGGGAGCATTTACGACTTACGGTATTTCTTCTTGTTTCATACGTCAAATTTTATTCTTTTTTCTGTAGTACCCACAGATCACAGCTGAATATTTTTTCGTCATAAGAGCGTTTACGACTTTCAAACTTTCAAGTCCTTATTTTTCGAATGACTGAACCGATTTTAATGAAACTTCATACGCATAAGCAGGAGACGTGGCTCTCAAAAGTTTATGTAGAACATTTTCGAAAAATAGTGTTACAGCTAAATAAGACCGACTTTAAACTTTCCATAGAAAAGGAAATTTCCAATTGTCTTTTTTTTTTAAAGACATTTCGAAAATGTTTTCTATAAACTTTTTTGCCTACCTATCCTATACCACATCCTGAGGAGGAGCTCGTGGCTAAATTATAACAGTCATTCGGGTTTATCTTCAGGTTAAGCCGCGCTTGCTTAGGTTGGGTGAACACCCATTACGTAGACAGAAGTCATAAAAACAGCCGACAAATGACAGCCAAGTCCCGGCTGTCATTTGTAGATCTTGGATAGTCGTTACAGGTACTCATTAGCCCAAAAGTGAAAGTGACAACCAGTCTTACCAAGGGGTATCGTATTACCCAGTACTAACGGTGGTGGAGGTCAGATAGGCAGGCACTCCATGTAAAATTCAGCTGTATCTGGTTAGACTGGAAGCCGACCCCAACATAGTTGGGAAAAGGCTAGGCAGATGATGATGGTCTACATCACACATTTTCCTATACATATTTTATTTATATTTATTGTCCGTAAATATCAAATCAAAACTACACAAGGCTTTAGCTGAAACTAAATCGAAAAACCTATCGCCTTCAAGACACATAAAAGGGCACACGAAATGAGATTGAATGTTATGTTAACAATGGAATTTTTCATCCCTTTCCTCGTCTGTTAAATAGGGTAAACGCGACAGTTCCCGACTGATACAAATTGCGGCTTAATCCAACGATTGAGCGTGAACTATGAGAGTCGTTACGCGGATCCAGCCGACGTAATAGTCCTTCTTTGTCGCTAATGTGCCATAAAAGGCGAGCTGTCCTCACGGCAAACGGTTTTGACGGTCAATCGGGTTTTGGACAACGAATGGGGATTTTACCCTAGTTACCAGTGTGTCACTACATTGGTACTTAGATTTATGTGATTTATTTCCCTTGTTTGCGACAATAATGGCATTAGTCAAAAAATAAGAAATACAGGGTGTAAACAGACCCTTCACATAGCCGTCAACCAAGCATTCTGTACATCAGACTAAGTAACTTTACGCAAAAATTATTGCTAGGAAACGACTTTTTTTTTGGGGTGTAAAATCACGTTTTACGGAGGACTCGATGGAAAGCACTCAAAGCATTGTGCTGATGGATGGATTGGTAGTACGGGGGTCGTGGAGGTGTGTAAAGTAAAAATCTTACATTAAAAACATGTATTTTAAAAAAAAACTTGTGAAAAAGTTGGAACTTTGACCTCCAATATCTCCGTAACTAGAAGGTTCCCAGGTATGGTGTAGAACAAAAAAGTGATCGCAAAGACTGGGAGAACAAGAGCCTTTCAGCTATGCTAAGGGTCTATTTACACCCTTTCTAGGACTCCGATTTTTTAAAGTAGACTAAATATATTTTCATTGCGATTGCCAATATTTTGTTTTACATTAAAACCTTTTAATATTATCTGAAGATCCTATATAACTTTCTGATAATAGAATAAGATTTCTAATTCGACTCCCGCACGGAACAAATATTTGTACGGCCTGCAGATAGTGGTTCCGGGACTGGCTGTTTATGTTTGTGAGTTTAAATGTTTGTAAACGCACCCCCAAGAAATTCCTAGTGTTTTAAAAAAAAAAACCAAGAACGCCTTTATAAAAAAAAAAAAAAATTCAATTACAATAGGCATTTAGTTACATATTATTGGAGGTCACCTTTTAAGCAAGGAAAAAACAAAATTATAATAATAAATAAAAAAATAAAAAAAAGGAAAAAACTAGGAAGGAAAATACTTTTCACCAGTATGGAAGGACCTTCCAAGGAACTCTGAAGACATACGGCGTAGCACTCAGCATAGAGCCTTTGTCGCTTTGAAGAAAATATTAATAAAATATTCCACTCATTTTAATTTGAAGGTTCACTTCCTACTTGTCAGTACATAACTCCTTTTGATTATTTTTCGTGTAAGTCTGTTAAAGGAAATTATTAAAGAAGGAATGTGAATTCGCTGCTCAAAGGCGAGGCAAGACGATGTTACTTTTTGAACTAAGGCATGTACTTAATAAAATATCTTTACGTTACATTGTCGCCATGCCACGGACGTAAGGTTCTTCAAAAGGCTTCTATTGTGAGACAATGTTTTAACTTAACATAACATCGCGCCTGTAAGCCCTGAAGAGATAAGCAGTGATGTTTCGTTTTGAACATCAAAATGTCGCCTGTTGTGTTTAATTCCCATGTAATATGTGTTCCCATTCTTCAATGTCCCTCTCACCGCACTGACTTCATTCACCGATCATTCTTCGTTCAGTCTATTTCTCTGTGGAATGCGCTTCCACAGGAAATCAGGATGGCAACCAATAGTTTGTCTTTTAAAATTAAAGTTCGCGAGTACATTCGGAAAAAGCTGGCAGTTTCGTCACAGCATTAATGTTTTCTGCATTGTTTGTCTTTTTATTTTAGTATATCCGTGTAAATGTCTATTGACATATATATTTATAGTATTTTGGTATATAGTATTTTATATATCCTTGTAGTTTATCTTATTAAAAAATTAAAATTTTTGCAGATATAAAGGGTGTAAATAGACCTTTAACCTATGTTAAGACACTTGTTCTCACCGTCTTTGCGATCATTTTGTTGTTGTAGACCATACCTGAGAACCTTCTAGTTACGGAGATATTGGGGGTCAAAGTTCCAAATTTTCACAAGTTTTTTTTTTAAATACATGTTTTTAATGTAAGATTTTTACTTTACACACCTCCACGACCCCCGTACTATTCAATCCATCCATCAGCTCAATGTTTTGAGTCCTTACCATCGAGTCCTATCGTAAAACGTGATTATTCACCCTAAAAAGAAAAGTCGTTTCCCATCTATAATTTTTGCCTAAAGTTACTTAGTTTGATGCACAGAATGCTTGGTTGACGGCTATGTGAAGGGTCTGTTTACACCCTGTATACACCTACCACTGTTTGTCTCTGCATCACCCACAGGTTGACTGGTAGAAAAAGCCTATGGCATTAAGTCCACCTCTGTACTTTGTGCTTGAACTTTCAAATAAATAAATACATAATAGGGGGCGACCCTGTTGCCATCAGACGCTGGGCTGAAACTGATGGACTTTCCTGATGAAAAAACTTAAAAACACATTTCCTGATTTTGGGACTTCAATCCAAGACTTCACGCTCTGCAGTAGTGCTTGCGACCAGTAGACTAACGAGGCAGTATACAATATTTTAATTAGTCATGTCATAAGGCATTAGGTAAAAGGCTAAGGATATTCGATAATGATTAAAATGACTGCCTCGTTGGTCTAGACTCTAGTGTTCGCAAACTTGACTGCTGAACATGAGTCCTGGGTTCGAATCCCAGGTCGGGCAAAGTGTTATTGCGTTTTTTCATCAGGAATTTCTCAGCAGCATCCATGGAGTCTGGATTTGTGTCCGGTTGATGGCAATAGGCTCGCCACCTATTGCAACTTAAGCATAAATGGCGAAATGTGGGTATACAATTTCGTAAACCTCTGCCTAACCCTTCTGGGATTACAGGCGTGATGTCATGTTATGATTAAAATGCTTTTGCGGATTAAGATTTTCACCGCAAAACCATCTTCAACAAAGTACACTTGTAAGTATTAATATAAACAACGAGGGTGTATTAGATTATATTCTGTAACAGTAGCCTCAAAATAATAACCCATGGGTGTCGTAACTCGAAATTATTACATGGTTCCGCTATATAACGGAGAGGTTAAGTACGTATGTTTGAAGTATGTGATACTAGGCTTACCTAACACCAGGGTATTTATAAAATAAATAAATTCGTTTATTTCAGGTAAATTACACCCATTGCCACACATAAATTAATAAAAATCCGAAAATATGTACAAATAAAATCCGATAAAATCACATAGAATCAAACTGAATAAATTAAAACCAAATACAATATAACCAAACTAAGACAAATTGAATATATTAAAACCAAATAAAAGAACGTACGTTCGTACGTTATTTTAGAAGGTCAATTCTTGACGATATAAACTTACATAACATCACACCTGTAATCGCCGAAGGATTTGGCCGAGTATGTACAATAGTTTATCTAGATTTTGCCAGTTTTATGTATTTAAGTCTCATGTTATAGAGGGGGAGCCTATTGCCTTTAATTGGGCATAAATACAGACAAAGTAAGGTGTCAGGCATTGTACCATGCCTAGGCTTTCCCAACTACATAATATTTTTGTCGTGGTCGGCTTCCAGTTAAATCGAATCATCATCTGCCTATCCTTTTCCCAGCTACGGGCTTCCAGTCTAACCGGATGCAGCTGAATACCAGTATTTTACATGGAGCGACTGCCTATCTGACCTCCACAACCCAACTACCTAGTACTGGGTAATACTGATACCCTTTCGTAAGACTGGTTGTCAGACTGTCGAGCCACTGACTACCTTTAACGACTGTCAAAGATACGGAGCCAAATGATAGCCGGGACTAACGGCTTAACGTCCTTTCCGAGGCACGGAGGAAACTCGGTATGTAATAGGTGGTCACCCATCCACGGACCAACCTAGGTAAGCGTAGCTAAAGATCGACTCGTGCGGCTGTTATTATTTACCCACGAGCTTCCAGTTAAATCGAATAGCAATATTTAACATGGAGCAACCGCCTGTCTGACCTCCGCCAGTTACTGTCCAGTGACAGTAACCGGCTAGTAGAGGTGGGTATCAACGTACCCTTGGTAAGACTGATTGTCAGGCTTTCGGGCCTCTAACAACCCACGCTGTCAAAGATCTTGGAATGTAAGCCAGGACCAGCGGTTTAAGATGCTTTCCGAAGCATGAAAGAAATCGACGTGGTTACCTATCCATGAAGCGACCTCGGTAAGGGTGTTACCACATCAATCGATCGATCGCCGATCACCAATCGATCGATAGTAAAAATGACGACGATGGATCAATTGGTGTAGTAGAAACTGTCGATCGACGTCGACTTATCCATTCTACCATCGATCGATTGGTGTGGTAGCACCCTAAGAGTAAGAAAGAAGAAAGGAAGAAAATACATTTATTTGGCACGTGCCACAAGCGCACACAATATAGAAACAAAAAAAAAAACAAAAAAAAAAAACAGAAATACTTAAAACTAAACAAAAAATGTAGGTAGCACTGTGTGCCTCAGTAGTAGAGCAGTTTAACCTCCGATCGACCCGTCCGGCTGATATTGCTTAGCCACAAACCCCTTGCGAATTCTATGTCAGTGACCTAATATAAATTCGCCAATATATAAGATAGCTTTATTTTCTAATGAAAATGTGTTCTACGAAGCTAAGAATTCCAGGTTTTCTCAGTAAGAGCGTGTGTTATAAAACTAGCAATAGCCTAAAGGCTAAAGCTTATCTTGGAACCTCGTTTGTTGCAAATTGACGGTACAATGTAAATATGTATGCGTAACGTATATACAAAGGCTGCTGATAATCTAGACATCGAATAGTTTTTGATTTTATGAAACAGCAGAATTTTTTAAATATAAAAGTTTTGTAGTCTATGTTTCTATTAAAAATAAAAGGTAAAATTAAAAGGTAAAAAATACTATAATTTTACTAAGATGTTTCTTGTATCCTTCATCTAAAGATATCGGGATGATTCTTAAAAGACAATGATAAGCATTCGATCTGCGTGAATAATGAGCATGATGCCCTGGGTTCGATTCCCAGGTTGGGCAAAGTTTTGTTGGGTTTTTCTACCAGGAATTTCTCAATAGCAGCCACGGAGTTTGGATTTGTGCCTGGTTGATGGCAATAGGCTCGCCCCTATTACATGAGATTTAAACATAACTGGCGAAATGTGGGTATACTAATGGGTTACCTCTGCCCACCCTTTTTTTTTTTTTTTTAACGTGGTAAAATCATCAAATGAGTCCTCCCACCCAGGGCAGAGCGGGAGGGACTGTCAGACTTATTATTATTATTATTATCAGCCATTTGTGTCCCACTGCAGGGCAAAGGCCTCCCTTCCCTCTTTCCACTTATCCCTATCCAGTGCTGTTATTTGCCAATTTTTTTGAAAAATGTCGAGTTCGTCCCGCCATCTCCTTTCAGTCTTTTTGTCCTTTCTCTGTCAGACTTGTACTGACTAAAATCCACGGTGTCCTTCAGTAGCCCTTTATGTTCCAGGGTCACGGTAATTTTATGAGTCCCGCGACCCCGGCAGGCTTTGGCCCTCTAGAGGGGGGCCCCGTCATTATGCTGACACTCTTTGAGGCGCGCGTGGAACACAACGCGCCGTCGACCCGGGCATGGTCCATGGTCGGACAGCGAGTCGCCCATTACTCGCCGCCCGCATGCCCGCGCCTACGGTGGCCGGAGATCGTCTGCCGACGTCCGGCGCCGTGGGCGTCTACCACTGCGGCTGGTGTGGAGGGAGGACGCTGTCCTCTCCCTCACGCGGCCCGCCTCCTCCTTCGCGAGCATGACTGCTTCGCAGAAGGAGGCGACCGCTTCCCACTCCGTCTCGCCCCGCAGCATGGCCTCGACCAATGCCGGGCGCGAGAGGGCTCCGCCTATCGCCGCCGTGAGGACACGGCGGTGCTCTGCCCAAGCGGAGCAGTCCTGCACCGTATGCTCCACCGTGTCCTCCGGGCGGTCCTCGCAGTGGTGACACCCAGGCGTTTCCTCCTTCCCCATATGACACAGGTACCTCCCGAAACTTCCGTGTCCGGTGAGGACCTGCGTCACGCGGTAGGTCAGGACGCCGTGACGCCTATCCAGCCACTCCTCAAAGAGGGGTCTTACCGCCGCGATTGCGGCGTGCCCGACCTCTGCCCACCCTTGGGGGATTTCAGACGTGATGTTATTTATGTATGCGCATCATTCAAGCTGGATGCGCGTCGTTCAAGCTGGTAAGGACAAACCGTGGACGAGCTGCGAACACTGGACACTGACCAATACTTCAGTACATTATCTGTGAGAGTTCGTTGTCCGGAGCCGCGTCGTTAACCAACTCTCAAGTAAATATTATTTTCTTCGATATAAAAAATTATCAAAATAAAAAATTATCATTCACGACACAATCTTGTTAGGAACTTGATCGTTATAAAACTTTATACTTACAAAGAAGCGATGAAATACCACAATATCCACGAGGCATCGGACACGTGTAAGGTCTTACCAAATAATACCTACAAAAACAAGACCCCGAGACCTTTTGTAAAACAAAACCTGGGTAGGCATTGTGAGTATGTTTAACACAGAGCACTTTAGAGGCTACGAATTTTATTAGTCCTGCCGTCTCTGGGCACTATTTCATGTATAACAAAAACTAGAAGGTCTGAGGTTTATACTACACTCGCTTAAGACCGCGGCTTTGCCTGGTGTGTTTCGGGTGTAATAATATTAATTGTATGATAATAATTACATAAATAGATGTAAGTCATACAGTGCTCTTCCTCTCTCTACTTATTTAAAAAATTAGCTGTGCCCGACAGGGTCCATAATTGTTTCTATTTTTTTTATTTTCCACCTGTATTGTACATTATGGATATAGCAATAAACGAATTTATTTGATTTGATTTAAGTAAATAATTTGCACGCTTGCTTGCAGTCAGAATACAATGACTTTTAGGACATAAGATAAAGATCTTATCCATGTAATTTGTGTATTTTCTTGCAAATAAACATTTTTGATTTGGTTTGGTAACTGTCCCACGGGATCGTATTATCGGGATAAAAAGTATCCTATGTGTTAATCCAGATTATAAACCATCTGTGTGCCAAATTTCATCCATTCAGTAGTTTTTCGTGAAAGAGTAACAAACAGTTATTCATCCGTTAATTGTTTTGGTCTTGTTAATTTCGTAGCGCTGTTTGTTAAATAAGTGTTCCTATAAAAGCTTGCAGTTAAGTTTTTACTGGATGATTTGACACTTAGGAAAGTGCAGCTGAGCATTTTAAAGGTACGATTAACTTTAATTCTTGCTTTACTTGCAAAACTTTAATAGTTTTGCAAGTAAAGCAATTGTGAGTT
The DNA here is from genome assembly GCA_963082995.1 of Noctua comes. NCBI lineage: Eukaryota > Metazoa > Arthropoda > Insecta > Lepidoptera > Noctuidae > Noctua > Noctua comes. The sequence continues at coordinate 14,516,234 of OY720279.1, read as the reverse complement.
TTAAGCAAATTATGCAAAGATTCATGGATCAGCTATTTTAGCATTTTATTTTAATATTTAAACACTCGACATGGTTATGAACATTCAATGAGCGATTCATATTTTAAAGATTTAAATCATTAGATTCGTATCAAAAGATATATTTAATTTTGAATAGTATTGTTTCCTCATTCATACTGGAAAGCACGTTAAGCCGTTCGTCTCGGCTCTCATTTGTAGATTCTTAAATTGACCGTCGTTACAGGCAGTCAGTGGCCCGAAAATCTGAGAACCAGTCTTACCAAGGAGTATCGTAATACCCAGTACTCACTGGGTTGTGGAGATCAGAGTCGATAAAATACTGATATTCAACGGTATCTGATTAGACTGGAAGCCGACCCCAACATAGTTGTGAAAATGTAGATTTTGATGACTCATACTGAAAATCACATCTATCGTTCGTTAAAGAATGTGTGAGCGTATTTTTTTCAGTGTGTGCGGTTTTTCGCTTAATCTGAAGTACGTTTAGTGCACATTAATAAATCTTTGTGTTTCAGAAATTCCGTCCTCGGTTGTAAATTCAAAGGAAATCCAAATAGTTTGAACAAAAACTTAGTTGAGAATTACAGATGTTACGAACCAAGGTCTAATTAACGTTGATTGTTCTGTGGTGATTGTGAACTTTACATACCTACCAGCTAGACTAAACTAATTATAAGACCCAGAATATGATTTTTTGTAAAACAATTTTGGAACATCTTTATTTAAAAAAAATGGGTGTTTTCGTGATTTTTCTCCGGCTTGACCGATTTTAATGAAATTATTTTTTGGTGGTGTTCTGTAGTTTAATACCCCCATGTGAAAAATATGTTAGCACAGATATAGGTAGACCGGTGTGGGTTAATGCATGTAAGTCTTTTTCATTTATTTATGGAGATACCTGAATGGTTGTTAGCTGTAGCGGTACGGCAAAAAGTACTACAAAGCCATCTATGACACAAATGAAGAAATAACATTAAAATTCTCAATCGCACAATTGAAGTTATCCGCCACTTTTGAGAAAAACTCGACAACAACTATCGGGCAGAAGCCCACCAGACTCAACACCGGTCTGGTCAGACGAAAAAAAAAAAAAAAAAACTTTCCACCCTGAGCTTCATACCCCTATACAAGGTGGTGACGACAATACGAAAACACTGATACGACTAGTTTATAGGAATATTTTTAAACCAACAAATAAAATCCTAACATCGAAATTAAAAAATGTTTTTTTTTTTTCAAACAAACTAAATAGCAGTTGTTTTTTTTTTTTCAAACAAACTAAATAGCAGTTGTTTCGTTAACAGTTTTACTGTTAACGAAACAACACCATTTACAAATATTAGTTCACTAATCTTAGGTATAAATTGCACTTATTCACATCTGGAAATAAAAAGTAACGAATTTGGCTAAGGTTTTTGAAGTAGTGAGTTGGCAACATGTATTTAGCGTCAATACCGATGCGTGGGTCTCTAACTTATCGGTGCTAGCCTATTAATCTACATCTTGTAGAAACGGCGAAAAAATTAAAAATAATTCCCGGTGACCAAACTACTACTATTCGATTTAATTTTTGTATACAGCCTGGGAACGTCATGAGGTACACGCAGTTTAACTTATTGTCGTATTGTCGTCGCCACCCTGTATAGCTATAGTTGTCCTCGACAGATGGCGCTGTTGACGACATCCAGAAAATTACAGGACATAGTCTGTCGGGTCAGCTAAAGCTAGTAACATGATTGAATCTCTAATAATCAGTCTGTTAAACGATCTGATTCGGACCGAAATCCATCCAATCAAAATCAGTCACACACTGCAAGATACTGGTTATCGTTAACCGTGCCGTTGACCGAATCATTCGATAATATCGACGAATGTGGCTTGCGTCATACTGATGATATTGCCTTGCCAATCAAGATATTGCATGCTCAAATGGTATGGTGGAGCTCGTGGCTAAAGTGAGGCTCGTGGCTAAGTAATAGCAGCCGGAGTGAAATTCAGGAAAAGCCGCACTAGCCTAGGTTGGTCCGTGGATGGGTGACCACCCATTACATATCGAGTTTCCTCCGTGCCTCGGAAAGCACGTTAAACCGTTGGTCCCGGCCTTTAACATCTTTATCTTTAACAGTCGTTACAGGCAGTGGCGTGCCCGTAATCAAATTGAGGCAAAGCCCAAATCAACTGACGATATTTGGGGCGGGGGGTGGGGGGGGTGAGTTTCGCTCTTTGTTCTGAGTTCTGACATTGGTTTTTAATAACGCCGGTTTTATTTTCCTATTATTTAATTTAAATATGCCTAAATATAAAATTACAAATAGTGATCATTAACTTTTCGTATTTTATATCCCTTAACAAAATAAGTAAATGATATAAGAGCCATCTATTGACTTAAATGTAACAACTGAACTCTTCGAGTCAATTCGTAAGATTTCCCTCGCTTTTGCTACAGATGGCGCACACATAATCAATTGGTTTCTAACTACAAATTATTAATGAAAATGTTTGTAATTACTCACAATGTAAACAGCCATAACTCTTCATTCTTCACTTCTTTACCACGGACAGATGACAAACAACAAAGCACACAGTAGGCATGGTATTGCTAGATAGATTTAAAGATACATATCAGCAATGACATACCTCCAGTGGCTTTGATAAAAGCCGTTTGTTGTCAATTCGTTTGAGTTTGGTGCATGCTTTTATTGTAACACTTCAATGTATAATAAAATTACTTTAATTACTTTCTGTATTCTAAATCAAAAGCTCTATCTTTCTGTAAAAATGATTTTATTACATCAGCATAAAATGTTGGTGAACGTTTTAATTCTACCAACAGCTGTTTTTCTATGGCAATTGTCGATAATTCGGAAAGCCGCTCTTGTCCTTGTGTATTTCTTAAATATGTGTGAATACGTTTTAAAGATGAAAAAGCGCGTTCCGCGGAACAACTTGTCGCGGGAATTGTCACAATTAAATGTGCTAACTTTAAAAGTTCCTGAAAAGCATCCTGAAGGGAATTCTCACGTAGGAAATCAATTAAATTGAATATATGGAGTTCCTTTAGTTCAGGAATACAAACTTATCAACTGAATCTTTAAAGTGTCCCTATCAAAATAGTTTGCATAAATGCTTAATAAAGAGTCTAATGCCGCTGTCGGAAAAGCTCGATTATAATTATCAAACTGTTTGTTATTAAGCAATTGGAAAAACTGTAATTTAAACATTTCTGAATATCTATCTTTAATTTCGGAAGATATGTTATCAATTATTTGGACAAAGAGTCGTTTATACTCTGTACGAACGCAGGTGACATTACGTCTTAAACGAGGAGCAGAATTATTTATCAATGCATCTTCATAAATTTTACTGAATTGGGCAAGGAATTCATTGTGCAACCATGAGTCAAACACTTTTATTTGGTTAACACAAAAACCGACATCGACTTGTGATTTTTGAATTATGTTGTACAAGCCATCGGTCTTTTCAAATATCTTGTGAAAAAGGGAAAGAAAAAAAATAAAATTGAATGATGTTAGTGAACTATAAAAGTTTTCCGCTGCTAAAATACTATCACCATCCCATTCCTGCTGCGTGTTGTCAGCCATTTCAGTAAACAGTTTAATAAGGTTTTGTTTTTGTTCTGTAACCGTGTTTACAATACGTGATGAATATGACCAACGAGTCGCAGAAAGGTGAGGTAATCGTTTACTACAATGGGTGTCGTAAAATGCAGCACGTTTCGTACTGTTACTGAAAAAACTAATCATTGCCTGAAGGGCAGAAAAAAACGAACTGACTTCACTAATCCTACCACATGATTTGGAAAGTACCAAGTTTAAAATATGAGCATTACACCAAACGTAAATAGCTTGCGGACAAACGTCCTTGACTTTCTGTTGTACGCCATTTCTTATACCAGACATTACGCTTGCACCGTCGTAACTTTGTGCTACTAATTTTCCGATGCACTCGTATTCATTGAGAAAATCTAAAATAATTTTAGATAAAGTTTCTGAGGTACGGTTTTCAGATACATTAACGTATCGCATAAAACGATCATGAATGTCGTTGCCATAATGATACCTAAGAATTACGCATAGTTGCTCTCTGTTGCTTATATCTGGAGTTTCATCAACAATAATAGAAACAAATTTTGTCGTATTAATCTCGAGTTTAATGCGAAATTTAATAACTTCGGATATGGAATGAATAATATCATTTTGAATTTTATTTGATAAGTAACTGGGCCCTGGCTTATTGCCTTCTTGTTGATTTGTATGTTTTTCTAAGACAAGGTCGTACTTAGAAAGCAAAGAAACAAGCTCTAAGAAATTGCCTCGGTTTAATGAGGTTTTAGACTCATCGTGACCTCGAAAAGGTAATTCCTGTTGTGCCAAATGACACACAACATCAACCAACCTTTGAAAAACGGCGCGATTATGATCGACACGCATATTGTGTTTAGAAATTTCGTCACCTAACTGACGAGATAAAGATGTTTCAATTCGTGTTTTACCAAAACTACAGAATGAAATAACAGCATTCAAGTGCTTTTGAGAATTCTGATGTCTTTTCATGGCACCAGAGAAGTTATTTAAATCATCGTAACCTGAGGCACTCCAAGCATTCTTATCATTAGAGAAAAATATGCAAGGCCAACAGAAAAATTTGTTTAAATGAGAGCAGCCGACCAGCCATTGAATACTGTACGCTGATCGACTAAAATGCCTATTATGGTTTTTAGTTTTATGAGAAATAATCAAATCAGGAGTAGGTTTTGGTGAAGTAACCAGATTGTATTTTTCTGTAAAACTCAAAGTATTTACCTTGCCCAGTACCGATTTCACACACTTTAATCCATCACAAGGAACAATTGCATGCGTTTCCGAATTCATTTTAGTGTAAAAAAAATATAAGTAATCACTATTAAACAACGTTAATTACAGCAAAAACTAATCACAACACTTTAAATCACAAGAAATTGAAAAAAATAAAATCACAAAAAAGTAATGCACCAGTAATCTCTCAATACAAATCTGAACTGATTTTAAATCGTCGTGTTTACTTCTAGCAAAATCTGCGCGATGTACCTATTCTGCGCGAACTATATGCGCATCACCGGCATCACACAAACACATTCACTAAAGTTACACTGACTTACACGCACACATTCAAAAAAAAGCCTAGCTTTAAATTCGATACATATTTCGAATAATTCCGAATTGTACCTACGGACAAAAGGAACATTTGCAACGAGCGTAAGAGAGAGGTCAGAAGCCGAATGCAAGCCAGTGTGTGTGACAGAGACAGCGCTAGCACTGGGTCACTACCGACTATTTGGCAACGTCGCGTGAATTTAAAATAATTTCTGTGGATTAATATAGTTGTGTGTAAAGCTGACAACCTCGCATCGCATTACGCTGCTTTTGCCGCGTTGTAGAATCAGCTGATGTTATTATGATGACGGTGTAGCGTAGGTACGTCTCGTACTTTTAATTTGTTTAAGGCACGCGAGCAGTAGCGAAGGGTCAATTTTTGTAAGAGGTAAGCCGGAGTAGATATCTTTAATGTGATTTTATTATTTGTCCTTTTGTTTTTTTTTGTTGTTTGTTTTCAAAGGTAGGCCGTGTGGTTCCGGCCTAGAATAGACCACCCCATTCCTCCCGTGGGTGTCGTAAGAGCCGACTAAGGCATGGTACGGGTGGTTGGTAACTGTCATCCTACAGCCACCTATACCCGTGTGAGTATTCTAACTAATAACTTCACACCACAATAGGCCATCTTTGGGCTCGGAAAAGTATTTTTCCTAGAGGTCTAGATGGAACAGTCGGCATCAGTGCAGGATGACGACTCAGGGCGGCGGCGGATGAACGTCAGAGACGTCAACGGCGGCGCCCAAAGACCCAGTCAGGTGGTCTACTGCGCACCCACCAACCCGCACTAGACAAGCGTGGTGGGTTAATTTGTCTAAACCCCTTCCCAAAAATGAACGATACAACTAAGGCCAATCCCCCAGTGCTCGGCAGCTCCAGACAGTGCACGGCTATTGGTAGTACGCAGGTGCACCCTGGAGCTGGGGATCATAATCTCCGAGCGAGGGTCCACTACCAAACGACTCCGGCTAACAAAAAGGACACCGATAGATTGAAAATCTTAACTTTCAACGTACGAACTTTACGAACCGAGGAACGACTCTTAGAATTAGAAAATGCCCTAGAACATGTCAACTGGGACATCATAGGCCTAGCAGAAGTAAGACGAGAAGGCGAAAATACAATAGAGCGAAGTGATAATATATTTTATTACAATGGGGATACCAACACGAATCGTGGGGTCGGCTTCCTAGTTTCCAAGCGCTGGAAAAATAACATTATGGAATTTGTCGCCTATTCCAATAGGATTGCCGCGCTGAAATTTCGTGTTGCTGAGACCAAAACACTAACCGTCATCCAGGTTTATGCTCCAACATCTTCGCATAGCAACGATGAAATTGAAGAATTCTATGATTTGTTAAATGAAGCATGTGATGACAGCAGAGGAACGTGGACATTGGTCATGGGAGACTATAACGCAAAAATCGGCCCTAGAATAACATCTGACAACACAAATGTCCTAGGCCCACATGGCGTGGGAAACCGTAACGAGCGAGGTCACCGACTTTTAGAATTTGCCTTTGGTCAGAACCTAAGTGTGAGCAACAGTTTTTTCCACAAAAAACCCCACCGTCGATGGACTTGGTTTTCTCCCGACGGACACACAAAAAACGAGATCGATTTTTGTTTGTCTTCCAGTAAACAAATAATAAAAAATATAGAAACACTTAACCAAATTAAATTTAGCTCCGATCACCGACCAGTCCGTATTGATGTACGTTTTGAAATAAAGATTCACCGCCACAAACTAATACAGCATTCAATAAAACGTTTAGATAAGACTACATTAATCTCTAACAAAGAAACATTTAACCTAGACATTAAAAATAGTTTTAGCCTATTAGAAACAAAATTTTCAGAAGATGCACAAGAACAATACGATAACATAAAACACGTTATAAAAACCGCTAGCCAAAACATCAAGAGCCAAAACAAAAAACAAAAGAAACTCACCAATTACACAATTCACCTTATCGAAGAACGACAGACAGAGAATTTTCAGTCTTTAGGTTACAGAGAGCTCGATCGTAAAGTAAAGAGAAGCATACGACATGACATTAGACATTACAATACACAACTCGCTGATGCAGCTCTAACAAACAACCGTTCTCTAAGATCTGCCATGCGCGGTATGGATACAGGCAGGTCCACAATTACACACATAAGGGATAACAACGGTGTGAAGCAAGGAGATAGGACCAAAGTTATACAAATATGCACTCAGTTCTATAAGTCCTTATACTCTGAAAATACCACTCCCCAACTCTTAGCAAACGAAACCTACACATGCCCTGACGATATTCCAGTTATTTCTGGTTTTGAAGTCCATCGGGCTCTTAGTAGCATGAAATATAACCGAAGTCCTGGCGAAGACGGCATCACCACTGAATCACTTCGAGTTGGAGAACCAACCCTACTGCCTTACATTTGCAACCTCTTTAACACTATTCTCAAGACAGGCATCTTCCCTAGTCACTTCTGTCATTCAAACATAATTCTATTACACAAAAAAGGTGACAAATCCGATATTGGGAATTACCGCCCCATCAGCTTAGTCTCGCACCTTTACAAAGTTTTCATCAAAACCCTCGAAAATCGCATATCAAGAACATTAGACCTCCATCAACCTCCAGAACAGGCTGGATTCCGCCGTGGCCTTTCGACTGCTGACCACCTACAGTCTTTAAACCAGATCATCGAAAAACACCAGGAATTCAATCTACCGTTATACCTCGCATTCGTGGACTACTCAAAAGCTTTCGACAGCTTAACACACACCGCAATATTTTCTGCACTCGGCAAACATGACATAGAACCTACGTATATACATCTGTTGCAAAAAATATACCAGAACAGCACAGCAGCCATACGCCTAACTACCACCGGGCCAACTTTTCCCATTCAGAGAGGAGTCAAGCAAGGCGACCCGCTATCCCCCAAACTCTTCACAGCTACGCTGGAAGAAGTTTTTCAAGAGATAAACCCACACTGGCAGGACAAGGGTGTTGTTGTCGGCGAAAAGAGGTTAACTAATCTTCGTTTCGCCGATGACATTGTCCTTTTTTCTTCCTCAGCAGCTGAGCTGGGCCTAATGCTCGATCAACTGAACCACGCCAGTCTCCAAGTCGGGCTTTCAATGAACATGACTAAAACAAAACTGATGACGAACAACACGGAGCGTAACATAGAAATTGGGGGTGCGGTGATTGAATATGTCCATGAATACATATACCTCGGCCAGATAGTCTCTTTCCAGGCAAGACAAGATAAAGAAGTTGCTCGACGCACCGAGAATGCCTGGAAGAGCTACTGGTCGATGAAACATTTGATGAAGGGATCTCTCCCGCTCGCACTTAAGCGAAAGCTCATGGACATGTGCATTCTCCCCACCCTCACCTATGGAGCGCAAACGTGGTCGCTTACAAAACGTCAGAAGTCCGCACTTGGGGTCTGCCAACGAGCTATGGAGCGAAGTATACTGGGTGTCAAACTTACGGACCGCATCAGAAACTCCATACTTCGCTCTAAAACTCAAATAGCTGATGCTGGCCTTACAGCTGCTAGGTTGAAGTGGAACTGGGCTGGTCACGTCTGCCGCATGTCGGAAGAGCAATGGGCAAAAATTACCACTCAGTGGATACCAAATAGCAGGAAACGACAACGTGGCAGGCCCAGAAGAAGATGGCGGGATGAGCTGGACTATTTCGCAAAGGATTGGCCTACAATCGCACTAGACCGCGAAATGTGGAAGGAGGGAAGGGAGGCCTTTGCCCTGCAGTGGGACAATATAGGCTTATAATAATAATTGTTTTCAAAGGGAAGCCGGTAGGAATCGAGTTGTATGGCACCTTCGCCACTACAATCCAGGTCTTTGGGGGTTGTTTAACAGTACCGCCACTGCTCCCGAGAGAAGATTTATTTTTTATTTTTTATTTTTTTTATTTTTTTTATTTTTTTTATTTTTTTTTATTTTTTTTTTGTTTATAGTTAGGCAAGCCAGGCTTTTCGGCTTGTATGAGAGGTCCGCCACTGGTTACAGGTAGTCACATGAACCCACTTTCATTGTTTCACATTTATTTTTTACATATTATTTAATATTTTTAAAAACAAAACCAAATAAAAACACATTTATAAATATAAAAAACTAGTTGTTTTAAAATATAAAAAATAGTAATTTATAAATATAAAAAAACAGTTGTATAAAAATATAAAAAAAAAACAAAATAATTTAAAAAAATATTTATTAATCATGATCATCCCTTGTCCCATTCTACTTGAGGTCTTTTTCTGCTTCAATTCTCCCCTGTCAGACTTCACGGCATCATTTACTCCTTTCTCTTTCATATCACACAATCCATCCATCTTTTCTTTGGCCTTCCTCTCCCTCTCCATCCATTACTATTGAACACAAAAAAAACAAAATACACAAATTCACAATTTTCAGGCAGACACTATGAAAAGATACGTGAAAGACGAAATCGTCATCAAACAAGATTCGCTTATTAGCAGAAGATCGAAAAGTAATATCAATACACTACAACAACCGAGGCAATTCATAAGACTTTATAAAGATTCAATAACCCCTAGTTTTCTGTATCATGAAATAATATCGTTCATTTTTATGATCGTTCGTGTATGGGTGACATATTTGACCCGGATCGACCAATCGATTGGCCCGTAATGGACGCTCTGAATGACGAAATTTCACGACCCGCGTCACGTACAGTCGACCAAATAAGTGCGCACTGTGATTTTCACTATCCCAGTTATGGTTCTGTTGCAACACTTTTGCTTTGTGTACTCGGATTTTTAGTGCTGTTATATTATGTTTGGGGCCTGATGTGCTTTTGTTATTTATTATTTTTTTGTCCTTGTTGTTTGTTTATTTTTTGTTGTGTTTTGGATAAATGCTGTCCGTACTTTTGTATTATGAGAGCAGTCACAAGCGCGACCGCTGAACATGAGGTCCTGGGTTCGATTCCCGTGTCGGGCAAAGTGTTATTGGGTTTTTCCAACAGGAATTTCTCAGTAGCAGCCCCAGAGTCTGGATTTGTGCCCGGTCAATGGCAAAAGGCTCGCCCCCTATTACATGGGACTTAAACATAATTGTCGGAAAGTGGGTGTACTATTAGGTTCACCCCTGCCTAATCCTTCGGGGATTATAGGCGTGATGTTATGTAAATGAATGTCATCATGTTGAAACGTAATTAATAAAAATATCGTTACAGCTAACAGGGCAAAATTGAAAAAAAAAACGTGTTGTGCCGACCCCAAATAATATGTGACAAGGACAGGAAGATCATGAATTGTTCTTGGAGAACCTTTTTTTTATTTTTTCGGATGGGAAATCACCAAATGAAAAAAAAAACCCCCACTCTGGGCGAAGCGGAAAGGAGTGTCAGACTTCTACTGACTAAAACCCATCCATGTTCCTTCTTTGCCCTTTGTGTTCCAGGGCCATGGTATCTCTTTCGAACAGTCCCGCAGCCCTGGCAGGCATCGGGCCTTGCAGACCCCTACATCGTTGCTGACATCTCTTTGAGGCGCGTGTGGAACACGAACGGCCTGTCGTCATAAGACGGCTGGACGGCGAGCTAGCCCATAGCTCGCCGTCCACTTCTTGAAGAACCTTAAAGTACCCGAAGTTTTTAACTAACAGTTGCACTAACTAACCTGTAACACAAAGAAGTTGTGTTTGCTAAAGCTTGATTAGACTAGAAAATACTCTAATGGATGATTTCCACCAAACGGTTCGCATCACATCGGATCGGAACGGATTTTACAATCTTTAAACGATATTAAATCGTGTACGCAGTATTTAAAGTCTGTATTGCCAAGCCGCGCACAGCAGCTTGACCGCGGGCGTCTACCGCGACACGCGATTGTAGCCGAATGTATGCTGCGACACGCGAGCGTCTCCGTTCGCCTGTCGTCGTATACGATCGGATGAAATCAAACTCTTTGACTAGGCGCAGAAACGGATATGTACGCAAGTGACGGTACGGAGCGTTTAGTATAGTAGACATCCTGCCGGAAGAGATCGGCTGTCGCCGCATCCGTTCGTATCCTTTCCGATCCGTAGCGATGCGAGCCGTTTGGTGGAAACCATGCTTTAAAGTACAAAAAAATCATCAAAGAACAATAAGAGAACTATGACAATGTTAAGTCAAGTAAAACCTATTCTTTCTTTCAAAACTTTCCTTTCAGAAGGCACATAATAACATGTAAATTTTCTTTGAGTTTTTTATAATAATTGTCGACGAAAGCTTCAATCTCTTCAATCTGAATTAAGGAAAATTAGTTTGAAAACTTTCCGAATAAGTCAAAATTTCACTAAAGTTTTCTATAAGTCGTCTAATTGTTTTATTAATTTTAGCTTTGGAAATACTTTTTTGGTAGTAACTTCTGTTCTGTTAACATGTCCGTAGATATTTGGAGTTGTGCGTCAGATTTGAAATGGTAGAGGGAAATGTCTTATTTTTGTAATCGGTGGTGGCTATAAGGCATAATTTTGAAGGAAATTATCTTATTTCTGTACATAGTATAGCAGTTATTTGAATGTATGATCAATCTACAACGTACCTCTGCTTGGACATAGTAGTTTTTTGTTTTTTTTTTTAAAAACCTCGCCCCTCACCTGAAGTTTCTCCTGTATCGTGAATGCGTTTACGGCCGATGGGCATTGTCCAAAAAAAATTAAACTTTATGTACATTTAAATATTTTTTGTTATTGTTTTGTTGTTAAAATAATTATATAGTATTTTAAGAAACTAATTTGAATATTTTTGAGATTCCATAGCTAGTTTAATTTATATTTAATTTTAAAGTTTTAGCGCTGATAACGTAATCATTTTAACCAGAAAGAAATGATTAGTAACAAAATGGTTTTGCAAATAGCAACAAAAATTTAAAAACCGGTCAAGTGCGAGTCGGACTCGCGCATGAAGGGTACAATCATAATTATTTAAGGGGCCCCCTTTAATTTTTAATTTAATTTTATTTGTTGATGTAGCGGCAAGAGAAATACACATTCTGTGAAAATTTCAACAGTCTACCTAGCCGATCATGAGATACAGCCCGCTGACCGACAAACAGACGGACGGACGCACGGACGGACAGCGGAGACTTAGTATTAGGGGGTTGGTTACCCTACAAATGGACAATCCCCATTGGGAAGAGCAGGCTTGTCAAATAAATTAGTTATCGCATACTTTTGTTGCCAGACTTTAACAATCCTTTTAATAAAATAAATAAATAAAAAAAATAAAAATATTTTACTGTCAGCCATCAAGGCCCTTAGGGTGTTAGTATTACATCTTACTTAAAAACTATATTAGAAACATGCAGGAACACTAAAAAGAAAAAAAAAAAAAGCGCAGTCACAGAACAGTTTAACAAGCTTTGTTGCCAACATGTAGCTTGGTAAACCTCCCCATTGTAGGCCCATCCAGCCTATCTGGAAACACCTTCAGAATGCTTTTAGTATCTTCTCATCTCCTTAAAACCATTGCAATCAGCAATTCCGTTTTATCTTTCACTTGCTACAAGAGTAATACCAGTTGTTCCTTCCAACAATTTACAGCTCATATTACGTAAAGCGTCGTAAAGTATTTATTTCCTAGTAAAAAGAAAAATATCGTAACAAGAACAATACCATTACGCGGGGCACCCAGTGCACATCTTAAAAGATGAAAATTACGACGCGTTTAGTGATGTTCATTGGACATCTTTATCGATATCGATGTAGTAGATGGACTTTAGGAATGTACGTAAGGTTTGTAATTACTTTCTATAAGTAGGTCAACAGGAGGAGCTCGTGGCTAAATAATAACAGCCAGTCGGTTCGATTTTTAGGTTAAGCCGAGCCTAGACTGGTCTCATTACATACTGAGTTTCCTCCGTGCCTCAGAAAGCACGTTAAGCCGTTGGTATCGGCTGTCAATTGTAGATCTTTGATAGACGGTACAAGCAGTCAGTGGCCTAAAAGTCTGACAACCAATCTTACCAAGGTTTAACGTTTACCCACCCAGTACTAACTGGGTTGTGGAAGATAGGCAGTCACCCCATGTAAAATACTGGTATTGAGCTGCATCCGGTTAGACTGGAAGCCGACCCCAACATAGTTGGGAAAAGGCTAGGCAGATGATGAAGTAGGTCAATAGGTTTATATCCTAATGAAAAGTGGCTAGTGCCTGCAGCTGTTGATCTGATCTCAACTGTATTGGGAAAAGACTAAGTAGACGATGAAGTAGTCAGCGCTTGTGTTTAACAACCCCTACATAGTTGGGAATAGGCTAGGTAGATGATGAAGTAGATCAATAGGTTTATATGCTAATGAAAAGTGGCTAGTGCCTGCAGCTGTTGATAGGATCTGATCTCAACTGAGTTGGAAAAAGACTAGGTAGACGATAAAGTAGTCAGCGCTTGTGTTTAACAACCCCAACATAGTTGGGAAAAGGCTAAGCAATGATGAAGTAGGTCGGCAGATTTATATCCTAATGAAAAGTGGCGACTAGTGCTTGCAGCTGTTGATAGGACCTGATCTCAACTGAGTTGGGAAAAGGCTAGGTAGACTATGAAGTAGCCAGCGTTTGTGTTTAGGAGTAATAACCGATAGCTCCAATAGACACTTAATAATACTTGAAAAGGACTTATTATAAATCAAGCTTTCAAGAACTTCTTCAACCTATATATTCTTACGAGTATTACATCTTTCTACAACACCCGAGATCTATGATCTCGAAAGATCGATGTGGCAAGGACCGTACCTTGCCACATCGAAAACAACCATAAAAGATACCTTATTAAAAATATCGGATGATTACTAAAACGTGATAGTATTTCTAGAATTACATGGAAAAGTATAAACAAACACCGCAAACGCCAGCCGCGAAGAAACTCAAACACATTTTTCAGGCAAAGAATTCGCTTTTCATGTGACAATCAGCAATAGTAATTACGCCACATAGTGAAATTACATGCAAGTAACGCGAGATGAAAAACTAAGTTATGTCTTCATTTGCAACAGGCATGCAAATGATATGCAAAGCGAATGTCCGACTCAGCATACGCTTAGTTTCATGCATATGTAAACTTGTGTTATTGGCTTTTATCTGCATTGTATAATATTTATTGAACCAGTAATTTCTGTTATCTGTAATAATGTGTGATTGAGGAGGTGAGGAGCTTGTGGCAAAATAATGACAGCCTCACGATTCGATGAACATGATTAAGCCACGGTTGTCAGAGTCGGTCCGTGGATGGGTTGGTGATAGGTGATGTGATGGTGGACCATTAATTACATACCAAGTTTCCTCCGCGCCTCAAAAATCTCGTTAAGTCGTTGATCCTGGCTGTTATTTGTAGATCTATGACAGGTACAAGTAGTCAGTGTCCTGAAAGTGTAACAAACAGTCTTACCGAGGAGCATTTTACCCAGTACCTTACTGGGTTGTGAAGCTCATACGGGCAGTCGTGATGTAAAATCCTGGTATCCAGCTCCATCCGGTTAGCCTGGACGCCAACCCCAACACAGTTGAGAAAAGATTAGGCTAAAATATGTATCTAAATAACTATAGAAACACGCTTCTGGCTAGCATAACAAAATAACAAAATACCCAAAACTCTAAAATAATAAATCATGTTTTTCCGCCGTGACGATTTTTTCTCCGGAAACCTTTTACCACAAGCATTTTGAACGTGTTCATGATATAACTGGAAAATCATCTATACAGCACTCAGAATAAATTCTTATCACAGAACCACAGTATTAATTCAATCTTCCATCAAGCAAAAAATATTTTCTACAGCCCAATTTATAGTTCGACGTCGGTCGCACTCAGCAATAATATTTTATCGATATTAGGGTCCCATCACTAAGATCGAAGTTTAGTCGTGCATCAAATTGAATATATTCATAAAAAGTCTGAAGCCTTTATGGACGAAAGTTGGTTCATTGTTGACGCTACTGATAGTGCTTGGAACTTATTTCAATATTCAGCAAGTATTATCATAAAAGCTTATCAATATAAAATTGTCTATCCACTTTTAGTTCGTCGTAAATGTATCGTGAATATGTAAAATAATATACATTGGAAAGAAGAACTTGAATAGAATCAACTTGGTTTGTGTTAGATACATATTAGAGGAATCATCATCTCTTCTTGTAGGGAGGAGGCCTGGTAGGGTAGCCAGATTTTATTTTACCAAGTCGGGATTTTGGAACTTTTTGAGCGAAAAAAGCGGGATTCTATCGTCGAAAGCGGGATATAGTAAAGAAAAATATAATTAATCAGAAGTTTTTATATATTTATCTTAATATTTGAATTCAAATTACGTTTACGTGACAATCGATAGTAAAAATAGCCATAGAAAATGTATTTTAATAAAAGTAATAATAATATTGTAACAGGAATATTTTAAATCAGATTTACCCTATCGTTGAATAGTTGAGTCTTATTCGTCTCCTGAATAAAAAAAAAACAGAAATCAAAATCAAAAAAGTTTTATACGTCAGCACGCTGCACGCACGGTCGAATTATCTCCGAAAAGTGGGACTGAGCCTGTCCCACGCGGGACATTTAATTTTGATTTAAAAATCGGGACGTCCCGCGAAAATCGGGACGTCTGGCAACGCTGGCTGTGTCCCATGTCCCTGTGTAGCATATAGTCTCGGTTAGGAAGTTGGGGGTACATTAAAGGCTGATTACCCTATTTTAAAAGTGTATAAAATCAATGTCATAGATGCCGTAGCATTTGAAACATTCATACAATCTATACTAAAGGTATCCATATCATGCAAAGAAAAGTATTTTTAACTACTCATTTCCCGAACGAAATCGCGATTTGTAGGGCGAATGCACAATCGTCGGGTTCACATACTTCTCAGTTGTTGGGAAAACCAGACAGTGCCCTTTTTCAGCGCGATCACGTGTTTGAGTTCACCGAATAAATAGAACGTGAAAGTCGCATGTTCGTGTGACGATTGCTTCAGTTAAGACGCGAACTTAGGTTTGTCTGGAGTACAGGCACGGGTATAAAAATAATCAGATGTGTCATGATTTTGGTCTGATTTTTCATTTGCAGATAACGGAATAGGTAACGTTTATTTGCCCAAACTTCAAGGAAGTATATACAACGTGTAACATAATAAACGCAAGACCTCCCGTGTGGTCTCTCGCACCATGAAACAAAACATCTTTTGTTCTACGAGTTCTTAAAATTCGCAAAAAAAAAAAAATACTTTCTATAGGAACTGACGCAATCAGCTGATCCACATGTATGGTAAAACTACAAAACAAGTTATGAATTTCCAAAAGTCATAGAACAAAAGTTGTTCAGTTTCATGGTCTGAGACACCACACGAGAGGTCTTGCGTTTATTATGTTACACGTTGTATATGGCTATAAGGCTCCCTCTAAATTAACAGCTTTATTTCTGAACTTAAAAATCATTCCGGGATTTGATTTCGATCTCTGTTCATCAAAACGGTGCAGGAAACCATCGTGAGGAAACATGTGACATCTAACAACCAGCACTGGGCCCGCGTGGTGGATTATAAACCATTGCCTCTCATAGAGAGGAGGCCGTGTGTCCCAGCAGTGGGAACATAATAGGCTGATTATGATTATGCTTATGCTCTGTTCATCGGAAATACTGGAACACCTATAGAGTTGTCATTTCCTGATAAACTAATCTGAGGCTATCGGGGTCCTCCAGACTGTGTACCTCGGTTTCAAATACTCCATTAAAATTTGCCTAACAGTCCGTATAATTGAAAAAGCTTTTGCTATTAATTCGGCTAACGATGGCAGGTGGCGTGACGAATATCGTTCGGAGTTTTTTGGTTAAAAATAACACGAATGTGTTGAAATGTTTTTGATCCATTCTATCCTTTTTTCAGGTTTAGCTTTATTTTTGTGACACCATGATTAACCTTGTGCTTCTCTCATCCAGCGTATTCTCCCGGCTATCACCATGTGGCCTACCATGCATGACGTCTTAAAGCAGCAGTAATTCCAGTGTGAGAAAGAGATGGCGCTAGGCGACCTGTATAGCTCTGTCTCTTTCCCACACTGGAATTACTCCTGCTTTATGACGTCATGGTAGCCCCCCAGGTTTCCTCACGATGTTTTCCTTCACTGATGTCGATAGCGTCCAAGATAAAGTTAGAAAGTATTCTTTGAAAGTAACTTAATGATTACGTCTGTCCAAAACCATTGAAAGAGACAGAGCTATACAGGTCATCTAGCGCCATGTCTAACCCCCCAGGTCATCGGTCCACCTTTAGGAAAGCCTTCCAACACTGCGCCCCCCGGTACGCGGTCGCTATTTCGGAACCTTTCGGCTCTACTGCACTACCACGGCACTACCACTTAAAGTAATTATTACTCTGTTTATGTGCCGGTGCCCGAGGCAGGCCTCTGTCCAGCAGTAAATATCTTCCAGCTGAATTAATTATGATGACCAAAAGGACCAAACAAGGGTGTCATGCAATTTCACTCGCACAGTATAATTTGCGTCGCCATTATGAATTTGGTCATTAATTTCAACATAATTATTATTACTATTAAACGGGGTGAATTGGGATCCCAGGATGGAGAGGGACCAAAATTAATGGGAACAAAAGTTGTCAAAATAAAAAAAAGGTATTGAAAGTATTATTGTTTTAATATATACAGGGTGTAAACAGACCCTTCACATATCCGTCAAACAAGCATTCTGTACATCACACTAAGTAACTTTACGCAAAAATTATTGCTGGGAATCGACTTTTTTTTTGGGGTTATAATTATCACGTTTTAAGGTAGGACTCTATGGAAAGCACTCAAAGCATTGTGCTCATGAATGGATTGAATAGTACGGGGGTCGTGTAGGTGTGTTAAGTAAAAATCTTACATTAAAAACATGTATTTAAAAAAAAACTTGTGAAAAAGTTGGAACTTTGACCCCCAATATCTCCGTAACTAGAAGGTTCCCAGGTATGGTCTAGAACAAAAAAATGATCGCAAAGACGGGGAGAACAAGTGCCTTTCGTTTGTGTTAAGGGTCTATTTACACCCTTTATACACATCTGTACAAATAAATAAAATTGAAGTGTCGATTTGCAATTTTAAAATAACAAGTGTTTACTGAATGCATATGGAAATATACAGGGTGAAACAGAAAGGGTATACTCATATGAAAGGATATGCTGCAGACCATCAAACTGAACAACTTCCTCCATGGGTTCAATATCGTAAATGCGAAAAATTATCAACTGTCCCATACTAAACTCCAATACTTACTCGACCCAAATATTTGGGACAGCTGATAATTGTATGTCTGTCTGTTCCGACTAATCCCCAAAAAGGCTGGACCGATTTTGACAGGACTTTTACTGGCAGAAGGCTGATGCCTAAGTTACTGCTTATTTTAGAAAAAGGATTAGGTTCCATGTAAATAAATTAGATCACTTGAAATTATTAACAAAATACTATTCAAATGGGAAGTAATATTTTTATAAAAATTTCACGCAGACGAAGACCACCGGGCACAGCTATGCTAATATAAAAAAGAGATTTCTGTCAGACTACTAATCTATACTAATATTATAAAGAGGTAAAATTTGTTTGTATGTAGGGGGTAATCTCCGGAAGAAATGAACCAATTTTAAAAATTGTTTCACTGGTAGAAAGCTACATTATTCGTGAGTGCTATAGGCTATAAATTATAAAGATATCATGCATATTAGCCGAGCTATCACAATTTTCGCGGACGAAGTCGCGGGTGTAGTGCTAGTAACATATAACTAACTTGAAATTACGTTTCAGAGTTTCATTTTGATTCACCCCCGAGTCCCTATCCACCCGATTTTACCCATACATAATCATGCAGCTTCTAATATAGCATTTTTGCAGATACATTAAATCATTTTTGCAAATCAACCTTATTCTATTAACCTAAATTCATACGTTGCAAGTTGATGCATTAGCCGCAAGCGTCTAATCAACTCGTAAGTACATAGCCGCAAAACAGACCACGCGTAAAATTGATCAGCTGGAAATGCTGGAATAGCTATTACGGAACCTTAATTGGAGTAGTTATGATGTGAATTAGACCATGCAGTGGCCGAGTGGTCCGCCCCCGAGTTACATGTCGTACGTCATTCAACCTAAACAAGCACTTATTAACACACTTTTATAAGCTTCACCTGTAAGCGACTATGTAACAATATCTTAGAAGTTAAATTTGACCCACTTCCCGATTTCTGATTGAGCTGAAATCTTGCATTTATGTTTAGTTTGGAGGATGATGCATGTTTGCCTTAGTGATGTCATTCTAAATCCAAGATGGCGGACTCCCAAAAGATGGCGGATAAAGTTTTTTTTTATGCATTCCCATGATATGCGTATTAAATTAAAGGGTTTGCTGAGAAGAATACCAGAAATAAACTAACGTCACTTTAAAGTTTGTTTTTAGTTGTTTTAAACCATACCATCTTATTATTATTTTATTGCCAGTGCTCTCAAAACTGAGAAGGAAAGCATCGAGCGAAAACAATATACAAAAATTGGAAGACATATGGCATCTGCCAACCCGCACTCGGACAGCGTGGTGAATTAAAACCCATTCCCTGTGAGCCTGTATACCAGTTGCTATTTTTGTGTCATGTTGCAAAACATGCGGCACGTTTGATTTTTTCACATGGGAATCAAAACTTATAGGGCACTTCCCGTTGACCTAGAATCATGAAAAGCAATGTCTTACAGCACATAAAAGGAAAAATCTGAAAACCGTAAATATTACCCACACATACGGAACCCTCGGTGCGCGACTCCAACTCGCTTTTGGTCGATTCTTTTAAAGAAAACCTGCCGGATCTTCTAGCTAGAACGAAGCTATTCTAGTTGTATTAATTTTCCACAAAGTTTATGTTTTACATATACATACCTTCATGAACACCAACCCCTTACTTATGTAACACGAGATAAATATTTATATGTACTGTATTATGCGTACACAATTTGTCACTCTTTACAAATTTACTGCCACAGTCTATAAACATAAAAGTGTGTCACTTTGTTTTATATTTATTAGCTATCAAAACGTGGTTACATAAGCTCTGCTGAACCCCTAAAGGGATAAGGCACCATCGTTAAATGGAATGCTAAAATACACCTTATGCCTAGGACTATAATGCATAAATTTGTCATCACTCTAAAACACCGTTTGGGAAATCTCATATTTTTAGAGTTCCGTACGCAAAAGGTACCAACGGGAATTACTAAGGCTCCGCTGTCTGTCCATCCGTCTGTCACAGGACTTTTCAACCGTAATAGGTTAACACTTGATATTACACAGAGTATGTTTTACTAATGGTCGCTATAACGACAATATTTTGAAATTAAAAGGAAAAATTTAAAATGGGGGTTCCCATTCAAGAAATATATTATTTTTGTTTGTGAACGGTTCGGTGTTACGGACCCCTTTGTGTGCGAGTCTGATTCGCAGTTTGCCGATTTTGGATGTTAAAACACTTATGGATTCACTTGTATGTATGTCCGTCACGGTATAATTTCTCCGTAACCAGTTGATGTGGGTACTTTGTAATTTAACAGCCATGCGTGCAAACTGTCAACTTGTCCGCTTAAATCTGCTTGACACTTTCCTCGCTAGGGAAGAGCGATGGGACACCATAATTATAATTAATCCATGTATGTTCGCACTTAATTGTATAAGAAAATGGAAATAAGACAAATCAAGGATTTTATTTGAATCCTTCCCGATTCGCGAAACAAATGACATCTGTTTTAAAAAGTTCACGGTTGACCTCATTTCAATGTTAATTCGCAGACAAGCCATATTGTGCTCAATGAGATTAATTTCCTATCAGTCAATATGTCGAAGTTTAATTCCAACTTTAGGCTATAAGAAAGATACAAAGATTCTTCCTCAGTAGTTACTGATCTTATTTCAAGCTCGTAGAGATGGCTGTGCGTTGCCTGTCACCTGTCACTTAATGTTTTTTTTATCAAGTAGCAGATTCTGGCTAAGTAAGACAGAAAATACCGGCTAGACCTTCATCACCTGCCTGGCCTTTTCCCAACTATGTTGGGGTCGGCTTCCAGTCTCACCGGATGCTGCTGAATACCAGTATTTTACATGGAGCAACTGCCGGTCTGACCTCCACAACCCAGTACTGGGTAATACGATACCCCTTTGTAAGACTGGTTGTCAGACTTTCGGGCCACACACTACTTGTAACGACTGTCAAAGATGTACGAAGACATCCGGTTCCAACGGATTAACGTGCTTTCCGAGGCACGGAGGAAACTCGGAATGTATGGGTGGTCACCCATCCACGGACCTACCTAGTCAAGCGCTGCTTAACCTGAAGATCGACCCGAGCGGCTGTTATTATTTAGCCACGATCTCCTATATATGTATGTAATGAAATGACATTTCATTAATTCGAATTTGCCGCGCCTCGCGCCTTTATAAGTTGTCTGTGGAATTGAATGGCGGATGATGGTCAAAATATTCGGTGTGATTTATTGTTTTAAGAAAACGTGTGGAGAGACAAAATAAAAGGATATAATTGAGGAGGCGATATTAGTGAACTTTAAATGTCGTTTCTTTGTATTTTCAGGTTAGATTATTGAAGAAACAATTTGTGGTTTATTTTGAAAATCCTCAATAATATTCTTATAAAACGACATTTAATAACGACGACATTTAATATTCTTATATGTATAGGTAAAAGACGATAAGTACCCATATAGCTTTTAGCGTTAAGATGCCAAACAAAGATTTTTCTCCACCCGTGGGGTTAGGCAGGGGTGTACCTAATAGTACAACCACATTTTGCCAGTTATGTTTAAGTCCAATGTAATTGAGGGCGAACTATTCCCATCAACCGGGCGCAAATCCAAACTCCGTGGCTGCTACTGAGAATTCCTGATGGAAAAACCAACGAACACTTCACCCGACCCCCTAATCGAACCCAGGACCTCATGCTCAGCAGTTGTGCTTGCGACTACTAGTCCAACGAGGCAGCTACCAAATATCCCACATTCGATAATAATTCACCTACCTATGACCTGCATTCAATCTCATTCCCCTAAATACTTACCTAAATCGTAAATCAAGCTATATCCCCGAATGATTGATGCTAATTAAACCTAATTTTGGCGTCGAACGTAAATCGGGATGGCTTTTAGTTCTATATGCATACGGAGTCCGCATATTACGACCGAACCATTGTGAAATCATGCAGTAACTAATTGCAACATTCCATTTCAAAGCTATGAAGCGATTATTGCGTTAAATTTAGTGAAGTGGTGTGCCCAATTGCATTGCTAATGATTGTATAATTGGTTCCCTACCCCTTTATTATTTAGTATTTGGCATAACTTTAGGTACAGTCGCAAGCACATCAAGCTACCCAAAACTGTAAAATTTTCCCAACGAATTTTGAACCTAAAGGCGCTCCCTCACCGGGAGCATTCGCCTGTAATGTAACAAATGCAAGATTCGATTTTGAGCATTACGTTCACTTGTTTCTGCACAAAATCGAAACTTGGATTGTTACATTACAAGCGAATGCTCCCGGTGAAGGAGCACCTTAAGGATGGTCCTTCACCGCGAGCATTCATCTGTAATGTAACGTTACAGATCCGAGAATTACATCAGTGAAGGAGGAAAACCGAGCATGTACCGTGCGCAGCCTGTAATTATACAATCTGTAGTATTTTGTTACAACTTGTAACATCAATGCGCACCACTTGTAATTGAGCGTGCTGCCATAAAATAAATAGTATTGTAACGTAATGCTCGAAATCGAATCTTAGACGTTACATTACAGGCGAATGCTCGCGGTGAGGGACCAGCTTAATGCTTTAGCGATAAGCTTTAAAATCTATTAAAGGAATTTGACAGATTGTACTAGCTTGAGGTGCTGGCGTCTGTACAATCGATTACCGTTGCCGAGCCGTGCTTCTATATGCTGATGATGATAAAAATTAAAATTAAACATAACAGGTACATACCTCACATGACCCCGGGTATACCAATCTACCTTTTTTTGAGAGGAAACTAGTAAAAGGCCAATTTTATTTATTTAATAACGTATGATAACACTTATTACAATAAATTATATTTTCAAATTTTGTGCTCACTGGAACATAACAGTCAGTAATTGAATAGTTTAATAATGTTTTTTTAAATCTTATCAAAGGTAGAGATGTACCAACGCGATCTAGTTAATCGATTTAGGTATCGAGTTAAACCTAATTCGAGTTAAATCGAGTTTGGGCCACGCTTGATCGAGTTAGCGGTTTGCTGTCGTCTTGTGAGAAAGCACGGCTAATCACTTGGGTCCATGTAGAACGTACTGACCAATTACTGCGATTGACGTACATTCTAACGATCTGAATTAACTTTACCGACCCTTATTAATTTACGTCGAGTTCAATTTTGGTGACATTTTAAAATTAGTTATACAACATTGTTTTTAGTATATGCAAAACCTGAATATAGTTTGTTCAGAATAAGTAACTGAATCGATTCCAATAATTTTTAAACCATGTTATATTTTATCCCAAAAATAATTAAAAAACGCTACAAGTTGGGCACCGAGGGACACCAAGTACCTATCGCAATCGTTTAGGTACCTACTGCCACATAATTATTATCAATGAGCTCAAGACCGCGCTGGAGGCGCGCGCGTGCCGGCGCCGCGTAGTAACCACGTTTTTGTGCGGACAACCAAGTAACAGAACAAGCTTATAACTTTGTGATTTTTCATGATACAGTTATGAAATTTGGTACATAAATTCTTTACATAAAAATACTAGGCACGTGTTTCAGGTTTCGCATATACTAAAACTAATGTTGGGATGCCCCAGCAAAATCAGAAAAAAAAATTAAATCGCAAATAAAGACTTTGAACGCAATCAGCATTATGAGTGAAACGAGTATTTTCAATTTCAAAATCAGCTCATTTGTCTCCGCTTGTCTAAACGATTTAAAATAGACTTACAACACACTTTATAGGCCTGTAAAGAAGAACTTGCCTTTCCAATGTCTTAAACAACACTAATTTCTATTAAAATCGATTTGTTTATGAAATGACTGCCGCATACGATATAGAGTTGAAAGCATTCCAAATTAAGTCGAATTTGAAATCGAGTTAAAAGTGATCCCACAAATTCGTCGACTTAATTTAAATGTTTATTATGTCTATTTACTTGATTAAATAAATTAATTGAATCCGCAATCATTACGAGATTGGTTATCTTTAAATTGGAGTATCTATTGTGTGAAACTTTATAAATACGCTTTTAGATAATTTAAATAAAATATTTTCGTCTAACACGTGTAAAAATGCACAAGGGTAAAAAGTCGGTTTTATTTTTTATATGGCACCTTACGTTTGCATTTAATGTGAGTAATTTTTTTATTTTTTTTTATTAGCCTTGTATGTCCCACTGTTGGGCAAAGGCCTCCCCCATATCCTTCCAGGTAGTCTTCTACTGCACCACCTCGAACCAGCCTTCGTGATGCGCGTCCAAATCATCTCGCCACCGCTTTCTGGGCCGGCCTTGGCGGCGCTGTCCATCCTCAGGCACCCATCGTGTTGAAACCTTTGTTTTTTTTAACATCTTAATTTCAGTCTACCTGTACTTATATTTTTATAATTATGTTCTACATACTTCATCCTTGACATATCTCAGTTCCAAACCTTAAAAGAGAAAACTGACCTCTATGTTCGTCTGCAAAACCCACAGGGGATTTGTAGCCCCCTGTGGGCTTCGCAGACGAACAGAGGTCCTTTTTTAGTTTGAATTAAAAGCTAATACAATTTTCTGCTTGAACAGTTGATAAATTTAAGCTTCAGTTAACACAATCGAAAGATTTTGATGCTTATTTCACTTTCAAACCCTAAATATTGGGTACGAGACCTGCTTTTGTACCTTGCATTATAGAGGAAAGAAACCAGATCTCTAATCTCTATGCAAGGAAAAGATTCAGAAAACTCTATTACTACTAACTTACTAATTCTCAACATATTTTTCAGTGCCTCAAAATAATACCGGAGCGTGCTTCAATAAAGTATGTAAATGAGGATTATCTCACCAATGTCTCTGTAACTGTCAGACGTGTTAGCAGGGGAGGTGACTACGTGGCCAATCTCGAGTTCATTACCAAATCGGGTATCGGATACAACGTCTTGGTAAGAGATAATAAAAACCTACATAAATCTATGGCCACAGCAGACGTCTCGGAAGTTAGCTGCGAGTGACGCTCAGCGCAGGTATAACACCTCGAAACATGTAACGTAAAGCTGCGCAGAACACAATTATAGGTATCAGCGGGGCGCAGAGGACGCATCGTTTTCACTGTATAATGCGCAGACCGACATTCGCACCTAACTTCAGAGCAGCCGTAAAGTTTGAACAGAACTATACAGCATCCGCGATTTAGTCGAACGAAAAAGAACATACGATTCGAATGCCGGTGAGTTCAGATGCGCGGTAATTTAGTAAGGCCATTGGCACCTTCGGACCACGGTTTGCTTCTTAACTCCTTGTCCAAATTTTTATCAATAATAGCAAACCATTTTATTTTCAACAGCTCGACATAATCTTCTACGAGTACCTTCATAATGAGTTCAAGCGTTCGTTCGTGGAGATGCATTTCAATGCATGTGACCTCATACTTAGGGATGCGTACGTTGGTTGGATTATAAGGAATGCTGGCTTGACTACGTGTCCTTTACCTGCGGTAAGCCTAACTGTGTTATTTGATTTCTTATTGTTTACACCGACTCAACAACAATAGTCTTTCTACACTAGCGGGTCAAGTTAAATTAGGAAGCGAAACTCCACAGTCGCGATTTTTAGAACTCATAAACAAACTACGCTATAACCTCACTGTTAACACTGGAAACGGGATATTTATTTATTAGGCTTTTCAACAATGAGTACACTGTTACATTATAATTTGTACATTGCAAAATTAAGTCTAAGCGCCTCATCATTTACAGAAAAGCACAGCATGCACTTCATTATGCGCAGATAATTACACAATTAAATAATTAAAAGAAGAAATATATAGTTTGAAAAAAATTAAACTATTAAAAAGTAAATAATTACTAAAACTTTACCTCGTGAAATAAACATGGTAAATATCCCGTTCTTAGTGTTAATGATTATGTAAGTTACCATGTCAGTTTAAAAACGAATACGACCAAAAAAAAAATACAAAGAATATTTGCTAGAGTTGTTCTACATTACAGATGGTCGAGTTTTTTTACAGTTTCTCAAACAGTACGCTAAAACTAGCATGTTAATATTATTGAATACATTAATAAAATAACCAAAAGTAACAGAATTGGTAGATTTCAATTGCTTGGGATAGCTTTCAGTTTAGTTCTTGCCAACGTTTCTAGTTCTTGTCACATCAACTACCATTTTATTTCATACTAGCTTTTGCCCGCGGCTTCGCCCGCGTGGATGTCGAAAAATATCCGATTACTTACCTTCATCCTCTTTTTTAACCCTTCAGGGATAGAATTATCAAAAACGCTGAGACATGTATTAATTAATTTTCAATCGTCAGCCTAAACACAAAATTTGAAGAATCTAACTTCAAAACTGACGGACTTTCATATAAACTTTCATCCCCTATTTTACCCCTTTAGGGGTGGAATTCCCAAAAATCCTTTCTTAGTGGATACTTACTTTTCATAAAGAATACACTCTCCAAATTTCATGTCTATAGGACCAGCGGGTTGAGCTGTGTGTTATATCACCCAGTCAGTCAGTCAGTCAGTTGAACATTTTTATAAAGGGTGTAAATAGACCCTTAATATATCCGAAAAGCACTTGTTCTCCTCGTCTTTGCGATCATTTTTTTGTTCTAAGCCATACCTAAGAACCTTCTAATTACGGAGATATTGGGGTTCAAAGTTCTAACTTTTTCACAAGTTTTTTAAAATACATGTTTTTAATGTAAGATTTTTACCTTACACACCTCCACGATCCCCGTACTATTCAATTCATCCATCAGCACAATACTTTGAGGGCTTTCCATCGAGTCCTACTGTAAAACGTGATTTTTCACCCCAAAAAAAAAAGTCGATTCCCAGCAATAATTTTTGCGTAAAGTTACTTAGTTTGATGTACAGAATGCTTGGTTGACGGCTATGTGAAGGGTCTGTTTACACCCTGTATTTAGATTATTATTTATTTAGGTTTATTTTATCCCTTAAATTTAGTTTGTATCTAATACTTAATGTGTTGTGTACTTATTTATTTATTTGTTAGTTTGTACTTAAAATAAGATAAGTATTGTTAGGTGTAAGGGCCGCCTTTTGGGGTGAAAATCTACATCCATCAACTACCATTAGACCTTCTCAATGCACTTTTTCAGTTGAACTTTGCACTTGTAGCCCAAACTCATTTGACGGATTTTCAGGTGCTAAATGCTTTATCAATATATAACGTCTTAAAAATAACTCTTATTTACACACTATTTAAGGCCCATGCTCAATTTTAATCTAATGTTTTTTTGTTTTGTAGGGAAGCAAAGTTTCTTTTAAGAACGTGAATTTGAACCTTAATATTCCTTCTGTTTGGCCTTTCGAAAAAGGTAAAGCGGAAATAACTGCCTCGAACAATTTGACTGGAGACCTTATGGCCATTGGGGAAATAGTGTTGACTTTTAAACCGAAATAAAAATATTTTTTCTAATTTGTCGTTTATTTTTTGTGGTTCCCACACATCACACCTAAATTAAGATAAAAATTTAGATACCAATTGATTAAATTTAATTAATTTTAATTTGATGGTATTGGAAAAGTTTCGGCGGTAATGATTTCAGGTCAACGCACACGTCTCACCGTACTCTCAAAATAATTTGATAACATTTTAAACTCATGAATTTTCGAAACTAACAAAGGTAAATGAGCGTCTTAATCCTGCTCAAATTGCATGGTTCAGTATTATTTCTACGACACAGGCAAGCAGTCTTATATTAGCTTAAATAAGTCCAGGTGACCTACCATGACATCTTAAAGCAGGAGTAATTCCAGTGTGGGAAGAGATGGCGCTAGACGGCCTGTATAGCTCTGTCTCTTTCCCACACTGGAATTAATCCTGCTTTAAGACGTCATGGTAACCCCCCAGGTTTCCTCACGATGTTTTCCTTCATTGATGTCGATAGCGTCCAAGATAAAGCTAGAAAGTATTCTTTGAAAGTATCTGAATGATTATTTCTGTCCAAAACCATTAAGGATCTAATAAATAAAATAACAGTTGCATATGGAGAATATATTTTTTGTTCTCATACAGCTGAATCGCTGTTATTTTTATTTTGTAAAACTTACAAAAACGTCGATAGCGCCCATAAGTTCACCAGTTGAGGCCACATTCCAGGTTCCTTCCAGCTTGCCTTTATCAAACACGACATCAAAAGGGAATTTACCACTGAATGTCATATTTGTCATTTCAATGGGACCCTGTAAAAAAGATGATCAAAACATTTAAAGTATGACCACTTTAATTGTGCAGTTCAGAAGGCGTTGCTTGTCATGAAAATTTGCATCGATATGTCGAACTTTGTACATTTATTTTAGTTCTTTGTTTTCCCGCCTGCACAGATAAGTTGGTTGAAATGTAAACAGTCGTTTACAGTTATTTGGCAGCCTGGTTTGGCATCACTGTCAAATGGATCTTTATCTTCTTTATTATAAGGTTGCTGTGGGATTGCAGCCACACAAAATTACAGTAATTTTTACTCTCCATTCAGTTAGATTTTTATTGGGTTGCTGTCATAGGTAAATTACTTTGAAATTCCTGAGGGAACTGAGAGTGCAAAATGCTCAAAACCAGTTTAAAAAATAACGATAAAAAAATGAAATGAAATCCGAAATCAATAAAGAGGATATTATAGCATTAGTTATATTTACCGGAGGAGTAGGACATTTCGTTAAGCCATTTTTTCGGATGACAGGACCAAACCAAATGTCTCGAAGGACCAAATCGCACCACTTGTAGTGAAACTCCATCAGGGTACGAACATACTGATTGTATCTGCTACTGTGTTCGTACACGGTTATGTGGAACTGGAAAAATAACAGCAGTTTCAATGACAAATATTGGCTAATTGATGGTAATCATAATTATGGGCGGACCATGCACAGGTTCGTGACAAATTAAAGGAAGCTTTTGATCAATTATGAAGGTACGGAGTATTTCTAATCACTAGCATTAAAAAAGCCACGATAATACAAGAGCAGCTTGAGGCAGATTTTTGCGAATTTTTTTTTAATTGCTTTCTTAAGCACAGTGTGCTGCGGCTGCATGCCAAAATCGGGCCAAGGCACATTTAGGAGTCGCAGCAGGACGCACCACAATGCAGTAATGGTGTCAGTAAGCTCTATCCAAACCAGTGTAATGACTGGTTTTCTTTTTTCTGTTTTTGAGTATATTTGTAATGCGCCCTAATCTATGATAGGCTTCAGAGCCTTCGCACTCTGCGACTATTGACAGTAATGCCGTACATTCTTCACTCTTTGTTCCCCTGGAGTCATTGGAAACAGACACACGACAATCGCGCGTTTGCAATCTCAGTCGTGCGTTCCAAATGCAGTCGATATCAGGGATGCCGTGTGCGACAGCATTGTTACAAAATATGGCCGTTGCTGAAGGCCCTTATAAGTTCATCATCTTCATCTGCCTAGCCTTTTAATAACTATATTGGGGTCGGCTTCCAGTCTAATCGGATGCAGCCGAATACCAGTATTTTACATGGAGCGACTGCCTATCTGACCTCCACAACCCAGTTAGTACTGGGTAATTCGATGCCTTAATTAGTTATTTTATCAAAAATCCTTACCGTAACGTTATTTCCTAATACAGTTTTGTTAATAAGCTTATAGTTGAAGACATACTGCCCTCTCTTGCTTGACCTGCGAACGGTTGTCGATGCGTTAGCGGTGTACTTCTCATTCACGTATTTTAGTATCACACGATCGGGTACTATTGTGAGACACTGAAAAATGGTTTGAAACAAGATATCAGTAATATTAATGTTTTCTTAATTGTCTTTTCTGCACATTTTTCTTTAAATCGCTTTCCATCAGGCGTGATCGAGGTCTAGAGCAGGCCCATTTTGTAAATTAAATAAAAAATATTATTATTATTATAAGCCTATATTGTCCCACTGCAGGGCAAAGGCCTCCCTTCCCTCCTTCCACATTTCGCGGTCTAGTGCGATTGTAGGCCAATCCTTTGCGAAATAGTCCAGCAAAAAAAAAAAAAAATATATATGAAAATTATGGTACGCCAGTGTCGGGAGCCAGGTCCCAGGGAACCCTAACCTAAATATTAATGTTTGTCTATTCTCTCAATCTTGGAAGTTTTGAAAAATTGCATAACACATCACAAATTCCGTCAAACTTTTATATGGTAACCTGACGTTTAACAGCGCAATAAAAAAACGACATTATGTAATTAAGTAAAATAAATAGTTAATAGTATTTAGTACTTACATTATAGGAATATGCGCCACAAAACAACAAAATAATAAGCGAAACAAACGTACGCTTGAACATTATGCCAAGCTACGAAAGACACAATGTCATCTAGGTAATCTATATCCTATCGTAATTATCTATACAAAAAACCTACTAGACCATTAATGTCCACAGCAATTGCACAAAAGCTCACTGTTGGACTTTCAACGTTATGTTCAACGGAAAGAGTTGAATTTACAACGTTATTTAGACAGTCATTTCGGTCTCGCTAGATTTAATGAAAACGTACATTACTGTCCCTGATTTTGATTGAGTGATAGGACTAAATAATGTTTATGAATAGACAACGGACATAATACTTAATTACCTAATTTACGTTGGTATTGTGATCACTGTGGTCAGTGAATGTGAAAGATTTTATCTAACTTTAGTACTAATTCACAGGCTTATCTACCTATAAAATGGTGCCGACTACCGAAGTTGCAAAGATTTGAATCGTTTGATGAGCCCCCACCGTACTCTGGTCGCGCGAAAAATTTAAACACAAAGAAGGAAGAGATCACATATGTGTTTGAATTCTATTCAAATGTCATTATTGACGAAACAGAAACACGAACATTTTTTGATGCGGTAGAGCCAATCTAATGATTTAAATGTTTGCGAAATAAACCTGTTGACTTAATGGGTATTGATTGGTATTTAAATATTATGATAATTGAAAAATTGTCAGATATCGACACAGATGATAGGTACCGCTGGGTAATTTAATGAATGAACCGTTAAATTATTAACTATTTTTTAAGCATACTGCTTTTGTGTCCACAGAAAATGTATGGAGATAATTTGATGCATTTTCAAATACAAAAGAGAAATGAAATTTAGATCATAATGTAAAAATTACTGTCTGTATGTTAATCGACTTTTGTTGCTGATTGTGCCGAAAGTAAACAAAAAATAAAAAAGATATTTATAGCAAGATTACATTTCCTATTATATAAATGCATTTCCACCTTACATTATCCCGAAATAGCTGTGAACAATGGAAAGAAAAGGTGTTCAAATCGACGTCGGAAACATTGAATGTCTTCATCAACTGAAATTCGACAAGGCCGCCATTTTCTAACTTTTCTGATCAATTTACCTTAATGCTGTTGATGATTTGATTGTCTGACTATTGGAGCGAAAGAAATTGGGAACAAAACTTATAATGAAGTGGCATTTGATGATGATTCGTAGATGGTCTCGGTTCCGTGCGTCCCTCATTCAGGTGTTTCCCGCGACTTCGGTGATATCACGGCCCTGCACAATTCCTGCCACTACAGTTATGCATTTTCTATTTTTTTTAAATGCAAACAATATTCTTTTTAATTCAAGTTACATATCGATAGTTTACTAAGGAATTCCTTAGTCCTCGAGCAAGCATAGCTCGTAGTTCATAAGTTTTTTCCTTCCCATTTTACTCGACGCCCCAGTAACGTTGTTTTTTTCTATTTTTTATGCGATGTAATTCACGGCTATTTTAAAGTAAATCGTTTAGTATTTCTATTTGTAACAGTGAAATGTTGAATTCATCGTCTTGTGTTTTTTTCTAGCAAGAATTGTGTTGCATTGTGTGGAATGGTGTAAAGGCGACTAGAAGATAACGATAATTTATTCCTGCAAATGACTGGGTTTGCAGTAGAAATACTGGTGCGAACAAAATATATATTGTCACTATTCATTTAACCACGGAAAACGACCCAATGTTGTACACACGAGCACATATTTCTCTAATTATCGATTCTCAATTCTTGTCTCAATCAATAGAGGGCATCAACAGCTCCTTTTTTTTATGATTTGGCCTATTTCTATGTAAACTTAATCTGTCACTTACGGGATATCTTTCGTGATTATTCATTATAGCTGTTGCCGCGTTTTTTTTTTTTTTTTTTTTTTTTTTTTTTCCTCGATAAAATGGGCTATCCCACACTAAAATAATTTTTCAAATCGAACCCGAAGTTCCTGAGATTAGCGCGTTCAACCAAACAAACAAACTCTTCAGCTTTATAATATTGGTATAGATTTTATTTATTTTTCAGACAACTTTAAATAAGGTCAAAAATAGACTATCAAAACCGTGTAGTCATATTGGGAATCGATATCTACTCGTAAACAGCCTCTCTGCTCCCTGTTCATTATAATCTGGATTTATTCAAAGTACAAGTAAATCGGTTTCTTCTAGACAAGCGTGCTTTTTTTTTTTTTTAACGTGGTAATATCATCAAATGAGTCCTCCCACCCAGGGCAGAGCGGGAGGGACTGTCAGACTTGTACTGACTAAAATTCACGGTGTCCTTCAATAGCCCTTTACGTTCCAGGGTCACGGTAATTCTATAAGTCCCGCGACCCCGGCAGGTTTTGGCCCTCTAGAGGGGCGTCCGTCATTATGCTGACACTCTTTGAGGCGCGCGTGGAACACAACGCGCCGTCGACCCGGGCATGGTCCTTGGTCGGACAGCGAGTCGCCCATTACTCGCCGCCCGCATGCCCGCGCCTACGGTGGCCGGAGATCGTCTAGACAAGCGTGCTTCACCCTAGAATCAAAATCAGAATCATTTATTCATAAACATAGGTTGTAATTACAAACAAGATCTTAAAAATTAGGTTCTGCGCTATGTTTTGCCAATTGACATACAAATAACAACAAAGAAAAAAAATACAGAAAAATAAAGAAAAAAAAACGATTACACAACCTATCCGCATCATCGCTTCACGTCAGGCGAGATGCGGCCAAACGCAAGCCTATTTAGTATAAAAAAAACCAACCGTTCAGATTTTTCCGGCCACTTCGACAATTTCCTTAGCCTGACGCTCTTTTTGACCGAGCGACTTTCCGAAGTTACCTTGATCCCCCAGTAACTAGATAGTTAATCTTCTTTAAATTAAACTTTATTAGTAGATAGGTCAGGACACAAAATGTACCCATATCTAGAGCCAAGCCAGCCATGTAATCTATTGGCTCTTAATTTTATGCAACGCCTTGGCTACGTGCCCAGGCTTCAAGTGATATAGTGTGAGGATATTGACCAGTTTAAGTGTACTTGTGAACCGAAACATAATTATAATGTAGGAGGAATTGGGGTGGGGAAGGTCAATTGTACGGTAAGTGGAATAATACTGTAGTAAATACAAAGGTATTATTGGTGACATCGCAGAGATGGATGGATTGTATGAGGAATGATATGAAAGAGAAAGGAGTAAATGATGCCGTGACTTCTGACAGGGGAGAATGGAAGAAGAAAACGTGTTGCGCCGACCCCAAGTAGATTGGGACAACGGCAGAAAGATAATGATGATTTTTGACATCGCTGGTAGAACCTAAGGCTAGACAGTAATTTAGACAACTGTAAATATCATTGTAGCAGCGCGTGCGCATGACAGCGCGCTCGCCGCTACACTAAGCTGAGGGATCGAGCGCCGGCACATATATTTATAACCTCAGGCGTAAAGTGGTTGCCTGGATTGTTGGCAGAGGGCGCGCACCGCGCGCAGATAATTGTACTAATAGTTTAACTGTGTTCTGATTGGCTGTTATCAAATACTAACTTTTACTTTTCCACTACCTGTGCTTAGGTAATTTTGTATATAGTTAAGGCATTAATAAATCAATATTCATTCATTTCATTCCTACAACAAACATTGTTTTATTTCTAACCACCAAGTCCTAACGTCGCTAAAGTGGTGACCCCGACGTGATCAAGTACCCTCAACATCAGCGGAGCTCAACAATGGAAGAAGCAGCGAAATACCAACAAGAAATCGCCGGGATTGCACTTTCCATGCGAGTTCCACCGTTTTGGCGTGACAAACCACGATTATGGTTTATCACATTTGAAGCCGCCGTCAGCGATCTTAAGAAAAGCGACGTTCAAAAAGCACAGATGGTCGTAGCGCAATTAACGAAGGAAGATATTGAGCAAATCTGTGACCTTCTTGAAAACCCGCCATCCGAACGACCCTACAACGCCATAAAGGAACGGCTTATCTCCGTGTATGAAGAATCAGATGGAAAACAACTACAAAAGCTTTTGTCGGACATGGAGCTGGGCGATCAAAAACCAAGCCAGTTATTACGTCGAATG
Organism: Noctua comes; assembly: GCA_963082995.1. NCBI lineage: Eukaryota > Metazoa > Arthropoda > Insecta > Lepidoptera > Noctuidae > Noctua > Noctua comes. Next base: position 14,481,420 of record OY720279.1, on the reverse strand, counting down.
CGTAACCTAGCGCATAATAAAGTTCCAGACAATACACTCAGACTGATGTGGATGAACCTACTACCCCAGCAAGTGAGATCAGTACTAGTTGTCAGTGACACCATCAGCAAAGACACAGCGTTGGACGAGTTAGCCAAGATGGCAGACAAGATGATGGAGCAGACGTCCGAAGTTCCCGCCGTAGCATCAGTTGACAACTCTAAAGGTCAGGGTAATATGCAGTACATAGTGGAAGAAATACGCAAGTTACATCTAGAAATCGCCGAGCTCAAAAAGGATAACTGCCGGTGCACACACACATCGCCACCGTCACATTACCAACATAGACGCAATCATCGCCACGACCGCTCAAGAACGCCGTCTCGCTCGCACTCAAGAAACTACAGATCTCGCTCATCTACTCCATCGCCACATTGTTATTATCACAGAAAATTTGGCGCAAAAGCAAGACATTGCACAACACCGTGCAGTTTCAACAAGGACAATAAAACGGAAAACTAAAGCAGGCATTAGAAGTGGCGGTACCTAATGTCAACAGTAAATCATATCGCCTTTTCATCACCGACAAGAAAAGCAACACAACTTTCTTGGTCGACACTGGCGCAAACATATCTGTGATACCAAAGCGAAAAGGAACTCGATCTACCCCACTGCCGTACAAGTTATACGCTGCCAATAATTCAGAGATACCCACATATGGAGAAAAAACATTAGACATCAACTTGGGTCTACGACGTCCCTACAAGTGGAAGTTTATTGTTGCTGCCGTAAGCAAGCCAATACTTGGAGCAGATTTCCTAGGCTACCATAATCTACTGGTCGACCTAAGGAATGAGCGTCTCATCGACAACACTACCAAACTCTCTTCAAAGGCACTGGGGCGATATACAAGCATACCTACAATACGCAGTATCGATCTTCACCAAACGTTCCATGACATACTAGCCGACTTTCCCAACGTCACTCGTTTGTCATCAATGAAACTCAACCCGAAGCACAAAGTCGAGCACTACATTGAAACAACCGGACCGCCTATCCATGCCCGAGCTCGACCTATACCCCCGCATCGCTACGAAAAGGTGAAGAAGGAGTTCGAGAATATGATGAGCCAGGGACTCTGCCGACCTAGTAAGAGTTCTTGGGCCAGTCCACTCCACGTAGTACCGAAGAAAAATGGAGATATACGAGTATGTGGTGATTACAGGCGACTCAATGCAATTACCAAGCCTGACCGTTATCCCATCCCACGAATAAAGGACTTCACATATCAGCTCGCAGGCAAGCAAGTTTTCTCTACCCTGGACCTGAACAGAGCATACTCACAACTGCCAGTCCGTGAAGAAGACATAGAGAAGACCGCAATAATAACCCCTTTTGGTTTATATGAGTTTCCACGTATGTGCCCTGGACTGAAGAACGCTGGTCAAACATTCCAGAGATTTATACATGAAGTTCTCCGAGGCCTAGATTTTGTGTACCCATTTGTCGACGACTTGCTTGTGGCTGCAGAAGATGAAACAACAGCTCGAGATAACCTCAGAATCGTACTACAGCGCCTGGACGAATACGGTATCACAATCAACCCCGCCAAATGTGTATTCGCCAAGAGAGAACTTACATTCTTGGGATATTTCGTCTCCCCCGATGGCATAAAACCACCACAAGAAAAGGTTAAGGTAATCACCGACTACCCTCAACCAAAGAATGTCGAAGAATTACGACGTTTTCTCGGTATGATAAATTATTACCGAGAAAACATACCGAACGCCGCCGCAACTCAAGCACCTCTGCACATGTATTTACATAATACACACTCGAAGAAACATGACAAAACCGAAATACTGTGGAACGATGAAACATCAAAAGCTTTTGAAGAATGCAAGGAATGCATTCAAAAAGCAACCTACTTGGCGCATCCACAACACGCGGCCCCTCTCGGCTTAATGTGTGACGCATCGGACAGGTGTGCAGGTGCTGTACTACAACAACAAGTCGACGGCAAATGGCAGCCACTAGGATATTTCTCTAAGAAATTCACACCGGCGCAGCAAAAGTATTCAACATACGATCGAGAACTTCAAGCCATATACTTAGCAATGAAGCACTTTAGAAAATTATTTGAAGGTCGCGAACTGATTGTGTATACAGATCACAAGCCAATCACATACGCGCTCCAGAAAATATCATCAGACTCGGAAACTCCCCGCCGCAGCAGGCAGCTATTGTTCATTAGTGAATTTACTAATGACATACGTCACATCAGCGGACGAGATAACATTGTTGCCGACGCCTTATCGCGCATCGAAGTGATCAACTGCCCCACTCCTATCGACTACGCGTTACTCGCAAGCGCACAAGAAAAGGACGCAGCTATGCAAGATTTACTTCGACAATCAAATATTCAGATGCGCAAGATAACATTGCCTGGGATGACTCACCCTATCTATTGTGAGACATCAACACAAAACATTCGCCCATATTTACCTGAAGAATTCCGCATAAAAACATTTAATGCAATACACAACCTCAGTCATCCCGGTACGCGAACGTCAAGGAAGCTAATACAGACAAGATACTTCTGGCCATCTATGAACTCTGACGTGAAGAAATGGGTGACAGCATGCATCCAATGTCAGCGTGCGAAGATACACCGGCACACTGCAACCCCGGTATCAAACTTTGAACCATCGCACCGTTTCGAACATTTGCATGTTGACATCGTTGGCCCGCTAAGTACGTCACCTCAAGGACACCGTTACGTCATCACAATGATCGACCGCGCGACGCGCTGGCCTGAGGCGCACGCCGCACAAGATATAACAGCTGACACTGTCGCTAAGATTGTGTATGAAGGATGGATCGCTCGGTTCGGATGTCCAGCACGAATGACGACTGACCAAGGTCGTCAGTTCGAAAGCAGCTTGTTCAACGCATTAACAAGACTACTTGGGATCAAGCGCATTCACACTACACCGTACCATCCGCAAAGTAATGGGATGATTGAAAGATGGCACCGCTGCATGAAATCAGCATTAATAGCACGTCTGACCACGAGCAGTTGGATTGAGGAGCTGCCTACAGTGCTACTAGGGCTACGAGCCGCAACACGAAGTGACAGTGGCGTCAGTGCTGCACAGCTTACCTACGGTCACACACTCACGCTGCCAGGAGATTTTTTCGTGCCGTCAAAGCCAGATACTATGGACTACAGTTATGTTGAAAAGTTACGAACAGCAATTAGCACTTTTCGCCAAATAGTAGCACAGTCACGCACCAGTAGCAGGAGTGGCATATTCTTACCTCAAAGCTTACAAACCTGCAAGGAAGTATTCGTGCGAACAGACGCAGTCAAGAAACCACTGCAACCACCATACAACGGACCCTATCCAGTGCTCAGCCGGAGCGATAAAACGTTCACGCTTCAACTACCGGGAAGGCAAGCAGTAATATCAGCAGACCGCCTCAAACCCGCGTTCTCCATTCCATGCACAGAAGATGCATGTGATAAAACACATCAAGGCACCAGTCCGGCTGCGAAGAACACTGTTCCTGTAAACATCACAACAGAGCGTACATCGCGCTCGGGTCGTGTCATAAGGCGACCGGTACGTTTCACTTGAAGGGGAGTACTGTAGCAGCGCGTGCGCATGACAGCGCGCTCGCCGCTACACTAAGCTGAGGGATCGAGCGCCGGCACATATATTTATAACCTCAGGCGTAAAGTGGTTGCCTGGATTGTTGGCAGAGGGCGCGCACCGCGCGCAGATAATTGTACTAATAGTTTAACTGTGTTCTGATTGGCTGTTATCAAATACTAACTTTTACTTTTCCACTACCTGTGCTTAGGTAATTTTGTATATAGTTAAGGCATTAATAAATCAATATTCATTCATTTCATTCCTACAACAAACATTGTTTTATTTCTAACCACCAAGTCCTAACGTCGCTAAATCATCTAGAACACTGACTATTCCAGTCCAAAATGTATGAAATTGACAAAAGATACAGAAAACATTAAGTCAATCCGGTTGCTTGGAGAGTGACACAAATGAAGAGAAGACTGCCTCGTTGGTGTAGTGGTCGCAAACGCAACTGCTGAGCACGAGGTCCTGGCTTCAATTCCCAGATCGGGCAAAGTGCTATTAGATTTTTCCATCAGGAATTCCTCAGTAGCAGCCACGGAGGTAGAATTTGTAACTTAAACATAACTGGCGAAAAGTGGGTGTACTATATTAGGTACACCTATGCCGAACCAACCGGGGATTACAGGCGTTATGTTATGAAGAGAAGACAAGGTACTGAATCTTGAGCCTGTAGTGGGTGCACTCAGGCTGCAGGTGATGACTTTAAATAAAATAATTACTTTTAAATACGCGTTCGTACTAGGGCTTGTGTGTGTATGCTTTTACATTTTTCCAAACAAGCCAGTGTTGGTCACTCTTCAGAGTTCAGTGATGGATTGCAAACCACTTTAACGATCCTCTTTCATGTCGGTACTAATTGATTGATGGATGCCAAAGTGAGCCTTAAATGGATTACTTTTGCATGCGTGCACTCTCTTTTTGAAAAAATGGATTTAATGTTTTTCGTCTCATACCACGTGCACTTGTGAAGGTATTATAAAAGGTGGAAAGGACACCGACGCTAAAACGGTTAACACTTATTCAGTACATCATTCTGACGCCCCCCCCCCCCCCATTACATAGAAATTTATTCATCGCCAATTTAAAAAACGTTTGCTGTTCCATACATTTTGACCGTGTAGGTATTGCAGTTTTTTACAGCTGTTTTTTTTTTATTGTATGTATAGATTTTCAAATTTTGAACAATAGTCTTAATTGATTACTGAACCCCACGTCCTAAAAAAAGCCATTGGTCGTGTGAATTTGCGATCATCAACTTCATAAATGTTACACATTCGGTCGAAGAACCAGAAGGCGCTTTCTGTGAGTGTGACCACGCGTTCTGTTGGCCTACTATGACGTCTTAAAGCAGGAGTAATTCCAGTGTGGGAAAGAGAAAGCGCTAGACGACCTGTATTGCTCTGTCTCTAAAAATGATGAAATGATCGCGACGTTGGCATGTTCACGCACGATGAGGCCATAGTAAGCTCAAGATTAGGTACAAATTCTAACAGAACTCATTAACCCACACAGCGATAAGACCTCCATTGTACCCGTAGAAGAATATTGTAAAATAGCTATGTTACAATCTTGACTATAATAAAGTAAAGGAGAAAAGCTAGTCCTCATTCTCTCTGACAGAACTCAATAGTTAACAAACCTCCGAAATCCAAGACAAAGTTATAAATTCGTCATCAAAATCCTTTAACAAACGGTATCATTGTAAAGCAAGTTTATCCGTTTGCTAAACAAAGCTCCGCTGGCCCGTTAAGTACCCATCACGCAAAGCCTAGCATTAAAGTATCTATAGCTTTAAAGCCTAAAGCCTTAGCCTACAATAAGCTTTATAAATTACTCTGTCTTTGTTGCCTGAAGATTATATGTAACGCTTAATTTATCTTTTAAGATTATGATGTAAACGGGATACCCACACCATTTGCTTAGATAAATATGTTTTACAGTTGTTAAATTGAGAATCCAGGCTGCCCCTGAGCCAGGGCTGCGGGACTGTTCGAAAGAGATACCGTGGCCCTGGAACACAAAGAGCAAAGAAGGAACATGGATGGGTTTTAGTCAGTACCAGTCTGACACTCCCTTCCGCTCCGCCCAGAGTGGGGGCCTCGGGTCATTTGATGATTTCCAATCCGAAAAAATTAAAAATAAAGGCTGTCCCTGAGAACTTCTTCAGCACTGTTTCATCATTCATCATTCTTATGCCCAATTTATTTAGAGTCGGCGCAGCATTTATCTTCTTCTTCTTCGCCGCTGCCTCTGCAAAACTATAATTTCGGAGACATAATAGGTTTTGGTGCCATCCAAAGAGATTTAAAAGAGATATATTTGAATGTCTTTGGTGCCATCCCAAAGAAAAAACCGGATCCCTGACATAAAACTGAAAGAACTATGTGTATGTAATTATGTTCATGACTATCAGAAGAAGTAATAAAGTGCCAACATACTAATAATACCAGCCTAATACGTTTTGCCAGGAGAAAAAAACTCCCCACTGCAAGGCAAGCGGAAAAGGCTTGTTTTAAATTGGCTTGTAAAAGTATATTAGACACTATAGCCCGACCCCTTTAATGAGTCCTACGCCTTGCCCCATCAAAGGCAAATTAAGCGTCCACAAGTCCTAACAATATCCCACAGTTTATTTTTTTTTAAATAACCATAATCCACGTAGGTATTACGATACTAATTGAACCAATACATGATCAATCTTCAGAATATTTCATTTAAATTGATACCTTCGCGAGGACTCATTAAAGCGGACGGTCTATACATACTCGTACTTTTATATAAAACATATGGTAGGTACTTATGAGCAATTGTGCATACAAGTATCAAATTACCAATGCATACTTTTAGAACTAGACACCATTTGCATCGACAAATATTATATTTTCATATAAAAATTAACTGGGGCTAGACGGCCGAAATGAAATTTATTTCACAAACTTGATTTCCCTACGTAGCAGGCAATTTGGCGAAATTTATACAAATTCAATAAAATTTTGATAATAATAGCCTAACCTGATGCGGCTGGGGGAAATACTATTTACTCGTTAGACTGTCATCATAACATTGCATCTGTCTGCAGAGCTATTTCTTTATTTATATTTATTTATTTATGTTTATTGTCTTTTGTTTGTTTTTTGCATTCCATCTGTCTGCAGAGCTATTTATTTATATTTTTTGTTTGTTTGTTTGTTTTGTGTTTATTTATGTTTTTTTATATATTATGTTATAGTTAAAACTGTAAATCGGTCAATAACAATTTTCACTGGTTTCAGAGTTAAACCCACTATTAAGACAAAAAGGCGTTCTCTTTTTTAAAATTCCGTTTTTACAGAACACCTTAATTTAATTATTTGTTATTTTTTTGTTATTTCACTATAACAAAAAAAATGATTTTAAAAAGGATTATTTAAAAAGAATCCTACCAACCTAAGCTTCGAACTGAGGAAATTTCAGTTTTGTTAAAATAGTTATAGTAGTAATAATTATAACCGGTAAAGTAACCGGTAATAGTAGAACCTATACCTACAATAAAAATAATTTTAACTGATTTACAGTTATTGTGACATTATGTACTACGTGGAATTACGTGATACAAAGGTATACCTTCTTGGAATCAAGCTTTGTCTCCTCACGTCTGAGCGGGTTAGACTGGATGTCAAGCTTAATTAATCCGATCTGTCTCAAAGGTTACAGAAACTTCAACCTTCATCCACCAGCTAATTGGGTTGAATTCAGTTTTCAGATGAACAGTCTGTTATGAATAGAGACTGGATTATATTATGTAACTTAAAACTGTAGAAATACGTGGGCAAATATATGGTCGAAATAAACAACATAAAATTGAAATAAGTACTACAAAATAATGTTTTTTTTTTTGACGTGACAACGTCTTATAATTCGATGGAGCCGGCTGCACGCACGAAAAAACATGACGTATGCGGCGTTACCTCGCTCTGAGGCGTTCCATAAAACAACTGCTCAACGCACATTCATACTTGTAAAATCTACGTACAAAGTAGAAAAAAAAAACAAAAAAATTGACATAATTGTATTTATGCTTACAAATAAATGTAACTTGATCAATTCAATTGTGATTTCCATTTACCTCCTTCTCTATATCCATACAAAATATCTAGCAAACAAATAAAATTAAAATTTTCTTTTGAAAAATGCAACCATTCCATCAGTATTTTCTTATGACGTTGTCACGTTCAACTATCGTCAGTAAACTGACTTTACAGACAACCGATTTTTTTTTTTTTGCTGAATTTTCGGATTGAATTATTTTTGTTCTTGAAAACTTGAATATTCGAGTACTGTCTCAAATGACAACGATGCTGAGTACGATTGATTTCTTCAAATATTTTATAACTTGAAAACGTTCGACCTACATCTACGGAGGTCACTAAGTACTATTTAACTTTCCGCAATTAATTTTCGGGTATCACCTCTCTGGTACATTTTTGCATTTTCCCAGTTAGATACAGTTAAAATTAAAGTAAGCATGCCCGAAATATTCACTATCAACCGTTTCTAGCTAAAATAAGCATCATCTTCAAAACATAATAACCAAAAATAATATACAAATGCATAATGCATTTGCAAATAATCCGCTCTCTAATTATGAGTATCGTCATATAAACGAAGAATGACTTTACTATCCATCATCATCTGATCAACATAGTATTCAGAATCGACTAGTCTACAGCAACTACACACTAAAAACTGTGTAAGGCGCGAATTAAACAGAAACGGCGTAAGGTGAAGGCGCGGCGCAGGCTCAGCGCAGGCATGATGCCGCTTCAAAACGTTTTCATACAAAATGAACGTAGGCGACGAGTAAACAAACTTACCTTGTAGTCAGTACGTCTACCTTATTTTTCCCACGTCCGGTATATAAAATAAGTGGTTGTTGAAATAAAAATCTGCTGCTCCATACACATTGATCATGCACTTTAGTATGACATAGAAGTTTTGTTAATAATCAACAAGATTATATAGGAATTTATGTTCATCTACTCTTTTTACTTAATTTTTCAAAGCACCAAAAAAAAAGTCTACCTACATTCAAGAGAACTGCCCATCCATTTAAGAGAAGGCCTTCCTTCCCCACATTTTAGTTACCACCGATATTCTGTTACAATTTATTACCAAGGCTCGTCCTGAGAGCTTCGGCGCTCGAAATGGAATACCAAATAGCGTTGCTGTCATAGCAAACACTCTTGATAGGTGGGCTTCTTGTTTGTCTAAGACGCTGTGTGCTGTCTGAAGTTCAATTAATGGATACCGGTATTGTTCGAGATATTAATTAATTAATTAAAAGGGCTGAGATAGATATTTAAAAGCAGTTCTTTAGTTTTTACCTACCCTAGTAGAGATCACTGTTTTAAGCTTTCACGGTTTACAACTAAACTTATACTGTCACTTACGGGATATCTTCCGTGATTGTTCATTATTTTGAGCTAAAGAGGGTAGATCGATTTGTCTGCTCTTAACAATTTATTTTTCCATCCACCCGCATTCTCCAGTCAACCCGCGATCATGGCGCTTGCAACAGCGCCGAAATATCGGGAGCTCAAAATAATGAACAATCACGGAAGATATCCCGTAAGTGACAGTATAAGCCTAGTAGAGATATTTTTATTACATGGTTTCAATACAAACTATTTGAACATGTAAATATTTGGTCACTTAGTTTTCTGTGGGCACAAAGTGATAATTTTTCTATTTTTACTGTTCTTTTTTGTTCCATTTTGAATGATAATTTAATGAATAAGCTTTTAATAATTTATTCCAATATTTTGATTTCAACATGACTTGACATTGCGGTCCTTCGAGCCGGATATGAACGAGCTTACTTTTGAATAACAAAAATGAGGTTCTTCGTTTAAAAGTATCGCTTTCAATATAATTATTTTGTACCATCATACTATTTCTATCTATCATAAATCTATGGTTACCTATATCTCACCCAAATGGCGTTCCATAACCTTCTACTAAGACGTCTTTTCAGGCCAATCTGTCACGATCACTTCAAAATCATTGCTTTACAAACATTTCCCAACAAGTCCCCAAAAATATAAAGCACAAAATAACAAGCATGATTACTGTCCAACAATACAAAGGAAATCCCGAAATATTTAAATGCAACGAACAAAGATACAAATGACATTTCCCCTTGAAATTCCATTGTTACACTCCTCATGACAGCTAGTGAGGAACACTTGGATACTTGCCAAACGGATTTGAAACTTATGTCATTGTAATAAAAGTCTCACACAATTCACTTGGCACAGTCTCAGGTGTTTGCATCAAGCAAGAATTGGAGAATTATTTCTGAACACCTTTTTCGAATACAGAAACGTATTTGATTTATTAAACGGTTTTTTAGTGAGAGTTTCTTTGTGATAGGGTGATGATTAACTTAGTTCTATATTTGATGAACTGATTTGAATAAAGAACGATTTAATTCACAATTTATCAGATTTTCTTTTTCTTTTGCCGTTGTCAGTAAAGCCGCGTTGACACGATCACAGTATACTCGGACCGAGTGGACTCGGATACCTACTCGGACGCAACTCGTATTGTGGCATCCCATCCGAGTGCGCTCGGATTATGAGTTGCCACAATACGAGTTGCGTCGGAGTAGCTGTCCTAGTCCACTCGATCCGAGCTTACTCTGACCGTGTCAACGCGGCTTAAGACAAGCTCAGTCACTCGTTGCTTTGAAAGCTTAGTTGCAAGTCAGTCTAATTAACTAACGCCCCTCCGCCTTCTTTTTATTTTATGTTCGTACAGTGCATCCAAATGTTATTTGAAAGATCCGCCATTGTAACCATAGAATTGTAAATCAAAAAAAATATTGTAAAATAAAAAAAAAACAAATTTAAATTTTGGTGTACATTAAAGTATATTCTATTGTATTCTGAACTAGCGACCCGCCCTTGCTTCGCACAGCGCCACCTATCGGGTCTAAAACTACATCTAATGTAGCCTATATTTTAAGTTAAGCATCTAGCAGTAGAGCGGTGAAAACTGCGTTCAAATCCATGCAGTAGTTTTTGCGTGATGCGCGTACAAACATACAGATTGAAAGACAGACAAAAAGTCTAAAAACTGTTGTTTTCGCTTCTGTTACTCTAATAAAGACCCCATATAATTTTTTTTCAATATTTTCAATGTACAGCCATCAACCTGTTACAATTTTATTATAATATGTATATATAAAGATAAAAAAAAAAATACAAAATATTAGGGTTTAAATAAGAGACGTAAGTTTATCATTTTACCGATGGGGAATCCCATCATGTGCAAGGATTGTAGATGAATAATAACATTGTACATAATAGAGACTTTCTCCTCATCATTTCGACATCACGATAATAAGTAATCTATGTATCTATCTATAATACATACATAGATTTACATGTACTTGCTTATAACTTGCAATTATTAGTTTAAAGCTATATCAATTAAATTAGATACGTGAAATATTGATACCCGGTTTGAGATTGGACATCGGATTTCATGTCTCTAGGACCAGCGGTTTGGGCTGTGCGTTGGTATATCAGTCAGCCAGTCAGGACATGGAATTTTAAATTGGGGGATGATTTTGGAAAAACGGTGATACACGTATCTCATCATTTTAACTGAAATATATGTAGACACATTTTCAAGTCAATCGACTCAGAGAATAAAAAGTTTCATAGAAAATTCAACACCCCATTTCACCCTCTTAAGGGTGGAATTTCGAAAAACCCTCTTTTAGTGGATACGTAGGTATCTATATATCTTCTTCTATGTATATCTTCACAAAGAATACACCCTCCAAATTTCATGTCTCTAAGACCAGTGGTTTGGGCTGTGCGTTGATATATAAGTCAGTCAGTCAGTCAGTCAGTCAGTCAGTCAGGACTTTGAATTTTATATGTATAGATTAAACCGCCTAACACTGATTCAACTCCTATAAGCGGATTCGGTTTGTAAGCTCCGAAGGAACACCTCAACGTAAATAAAATTCTGTTAAGATTTAATTCCAGCATTTATTAGAAAATGAAGTGTCGAAGTATCAATTTCACATGTTCTTACACACTTGTCCGACCCTCAAGTTTGTTTTGTGAAATAAATCTTCAAAAGCTTCTGGAGAGGAATCTTTAAAAAGGTGCACTTGAAAGTACTTCCTTTTACAATTTATACTTAACTAGCAGACCCGCGCAACTTCGTCTGCGTCACATAATTTATACTTAATTTGAGATTATGTGCTCAACAGTTAAAAATAGGGACTGGGCAGTAAGTAAGGGTCATCGAGGCTTTTCAAGAAAATTGCCTTTTTTTTTAAACATTGTCCCCCACTAAGAATTCCTCCTGTATTGTGGGTGCATTTACAAACACATATACAAAACAGCCAGACCCGGAAAAACTACATGTAGGTCATACACATTCCCACTGCTGGGCTGCTGGGCTGCTGGCCTTCTGCATGAGCAAGTATGGGCTGTAGCAATATCAACCATGCGGGCCCAGTAACTCGGTGTATGTTTGATTTTAGGTTCTATGGTTCGTTAAAATTCCCCACGATGTTTTCCTTTATCAGTTTGAGAGCAGTGATGATGAACGAATAACACAAATTAAAATGGCTGCTTAGGTGTGGTCAGTGTCCTAATTACAGACCGGATTATAAACGCAAAAACAATGTTATTATAATATGCATTTGCTTGTGATTTTTATGAACGTAATGTATATTTCAGCTAAAATCGGCATACCGTTAATTTTTGGGCATAATATATTTCCTTTAATTATTAACTGTTTCAACTAGGAAAATGTACCAGAGGTGATAGCCACAAAAAAGTACCTAAATGCAATTGTGCCCCCATTGACCTATAAGTGGAGGTAGAACGTTCGTTTTCTATTTTTTTTTCTTTTTGCCTTTACTGTACCACTGCTTGGCAAAGGCCTCCCCAAAATTCCTTCCAAGTTCTCTTTTTTTTTTCAATTTTAAGTTATAAAATTATTTTAATAAACAGAAGGCTCAATCGCACTACTGATATCTCGGGAGTCCGGTCTGTCCGCTCGAGTATGTGTAAATTAAAAAATAAAAACATATTTTGTAGTGCTCATTTAAATTTTACGTTGCATTTTTTGCCCTTTATTTCATATTTAGAGCATTTATGATACATGTTATATGCATGATATTTCAACGATTTTAAGTTGCATTAATCCGGTTTGTAGACATAATTTATGCCAGGATGTATCTAAAATAAGAGATAAAAGATTAATTATACAATTATACAAATTCTTTATTATTAACATTTAACAATAATAATATACATATTATTGACTACTATTTTCTATATTTTAAATTAATATATTTTTTGTTATATATTTTTTTTTTATACAAATAATTTGTTAGAGAAATGAATAAAGGATAGGTATACATAATAAAGAAAACATCTTGTTACACTGTTAAAAGTAGATTTTAAATAAAATAAGGTTTTACTTCTTTCTGTGGTAGAGAGCAATTGTTTTTTTATAATTTTTATTGTTGTTTCATGGTTTCCAACTTTTTGCGAAAATATTAATTTAGTAACGCCTTTAACATTGTTATTTTAGAGTAACTATTCTATTATTGAAAATTTACATACTTGTTTTCTATTATTTTAAAATCACTAATGTGGTAGATAGACCATTTACAACAAAAAGTGGATACATTTTATTTTATATTCATTAAATTATTGCTTTGTAGGCTTTGGGGTACGGTAGGGGCGGGGGAGACAGAACTACAAATAATAGTTATTAAAAAAATGTAGTAGCTGTTTTGACAAATCTACAAATTAACATCTATGCTATACATGGGCGTACATTAAATAATACCCCACGTTTTATCAATTTTCTTATAAGACTTACTAGTAAACAAAAAATGCTTTTAAATATGGCGTGCACCTTAGCCTTCATAATTCATTTATTCTTTAATACCTTCTTCCGTCTTAATACTAAAAACTTTCGTGTTCCATTCATTTTCTTTTGGTTCAATTTGAATATCATGATTTTTTTTGTGTTGAACTATATTCTAACACAGTGAAAACCCGATATAAAGCTGCCATCTTGTTTTTTTTTTCTATACAATTTCACAAAACAAGTTCACAGCAATGTCACTCAAGCACTAAAAAAACCGTGTAGCACTATACAATTGCAAGCTTTGAGAATAAAGACTTCATGTGAAGTTAGGGCAGCTCCCAATTCTTTTCGTCGTCGTATCGCTGCTGCACTGACAGATTATCGAAGATTGGAGCTCTTGCGATTAACCCTGCAAAAGGAATAAATTGAGATTGAAAATGTCATCCAAGCTATTTATTATTGCAGCATTATGCTGAAAGAAAATGTAGACAAAGGTACCTATAGTCGTAGATAATACGAAATCTTTTAATCTGTGCCCGGTTTGAGGATAATAGGCTCGCCCCCTGTCCATGGGACTTAAAACATTACTGGCGAAATGTGGGTTATTAGGTACACCTCTGCCTAACCCTTTGGTGATTACTGGCGTGATGTTATGTTTAATCTACAAGGATTGTGACTTTAAACTTGGGTATTCTTATTTGAGTTTTTCTTTCTTATTTTTGTTGATTTAATCTCTTACTCTGGACGCTCTTAATGTGCACGTCTTTCTACATCGTTCTCACATGTTATATGTATAATCTCAACAAGAATGATGTAACCAAGATTTTGTAACATTATTTTGTCTCTTTCTTATTTTTCTTGATTTAATCTCTTACTCTGGACGCTATTAATGTGCACGTCTTTCTACATCGTTCTCACATATTATTTATGTAGATTCTCAACAAGAATGATGTAACCAAGATTTTGTAACATTATTTTGATTTAAAAGAGTGTCCATGGAGTTTCTTGCCTATTCTTCTCCATAGAGATCTACGCTTTGGAATATGCAACTATACAGTACTTTCTCGAAACAGGCACTTTTGAAAGTAAAAAAAAAAACAAAAAAAAGCGAAGCCACAGTCACAGTCACAAGGCATTATAGTTATAATATAAGTTTACAAGTAACAGTCAACCAACTTATAAAATGTACTTGGATAACATATTATTTTCCTAAACATAATGTATGGGAGCACAGGTTTTTCGCTTGTAAATGTGTTTGTTTTTTATTATCACAATAAAAATCATCGTTTGGAGGCAAATCCGCATACTTTGATGGGCAACTACGGAACCCTACATTGTGCGTGGCCCGACACGCACTTAGCCGGGTTTTTTTTAACAGTGACCAATTTATAATTTTCCTAATTGGTATTTTCTGTGAAGAAAAGAAAGAAGTAAACATAGCATACTCGGGATACCAAATACCCAAATAAACTACCGAATTTTCCTGCCTTTTCTCCATATCACAATAGCGAAAACCCAACTCTCCCAGAAAAGAGTATAAATAAATGGGGTAACCTACAATTAATAAATGAACAAATTGAATGAAGGGTAAATCCGTGAAAGTGGATTTTCTAATTCACCCCTTGAGTAAAACCCGAGCCAATATCGACGGTTTAGGAAGACCCCATACGGTTATTAGGAACCTCTTCCACTGGTGGTTTTACGATATTTCCACATTCACACTCTATAAGGGCTTGTACATAAAACTGCGATGCGACGTCGCATCGTGCTACGACGCGGCAAAGACAAACAAACATTAAAGAATAAACTAGAGGAATTCCACAGACGTGATGTGTATCCATATCCAATCATGTTTAATCGATAATAAAATTGAATTGCACAGAACAGAGAGGTTTGGAGGCAGAAAGGGGAGGCCTTTGCCCAGCAGTTGGACAAAAAGTAAAAAAAAAATTGATGTGATGGTTTTGGTATCAACGAAGGTATGTAATTTAATTACTTGATACAGTATGTTTTCTTTTATTTTTTGTTACTAACATAAGTAATCGGACGGACTTTTGAGTAAAAGTGCTTTATCTTATCCCATTGAATTTATAAGTTTAGATTTCATGGATTCCCTTTCATAAAATCCGTTATTAATGGACGTCTACTAACTATAGACTACCTCCCTGCCAAATTTGATCTTTATACAGTTTTTTGTTGTTAGCGGTTTTCGATATTTCGTGATGAATGAGAGAGTGACCTTTCGCTTTTATATATTTAGATAGATTATTGCATCTTGCATTATTTTCACCAATAACTGTGTAGAATGATAGCACCATGAACACGGACTCATATAAAACTACAAAAATACAATTCTAAATGTACTTCCATCAGTACAGACACCAGATGCATCCATGATATTTCAGCGTTCGGGTTTTAATCAAACTGATTTGTTAATCAAACGATTCGTCGGAATAAAATAAATCCGATCCACGGACGGCCGTGTACGAATTGTATTAAATTTTAACAAGCCTTTATTCGGTTCAGTTATGGGAAATTGTGAAATTAATGATTGTAGTACAATGAATAGGTGTGTTGAACCATTTTCTAGGGTAGACCTTTTTCAGTCTAGCATGTAATCGCCTTTTCACGTAAATATATTGGATTAATTAATTGCTAGCTTTAGACCACAGCTTTAGACCGCAGCTTTACCCGACTTTACTATGTTTTATCGTGTGGTTAGTGCCTAAGCTGGTGTCAGAGTTTTTATGCTGCCCATGGGCCTCTGACTTGGGTCTACATGCCGTCGAGAAATATCTCTAAGGCATGCTGGTTTCCTCACCATGTTTTGCTTCACCGAAGCTGTGATAATTATACAATACGCACATGAATTCGGAAAATCAGAGGTGCGTGTCTTGGGTGCGAACTCGAGACCTAAGACTTGGCAGTCCGATGGTCATACCACTAGACTATCACTGCTTACCACCCGTATGTATGTCGGAAAATATCCTAGGGGAGCGTACAAACAGAACAAGAAGTACCTATCCTAGGTCTTGGTCTATCGTATGCCAATTTTCATCCAAATCTGTACATCTGTTAAAGCGCGAAAATGTAGCTGACAGGACGGGCAGAGTTCCTTTCGCATTTATAATTTAAGTATAGATGATCCGAAAACGTACAAAATTTTAAGAATAATAATATAGATTGTAAAGTAATCTACTGTACAAAAACACACTGATGCGAATACATAAAATTAATATTTAAAGTAGAATTTACGAAATGGTTTGTTTGTACCTTTAATCAAATTACAATAAATTACTTCGTCGCCCAGCACAACAGGGCTTAAATCGATTACGTTTTAAACATAAGAGGATAAAGGTTTAAACTTAAGTACTTTTGTACTTTTCCACCACGGTTCACATTAAAATCATATTTCGTCGGAAAGTTAAGGTAAGCTTTGCATCTTCTTATGCCTTTGCTCTCTCAGAAAAATATTCGCCTCTTGTGTTTCAGTTTTAAGAGCGTTAACGTCTTACGGCATTTCAAACAAACTTTCAAGTGATTTTTTACGAAATGACTGAACCGATTTTAATGAAACTTCGTACGCATAATCAGGATAGGTACTAGTCTAAAAACTTAATAGAGAACATTTTCGAAAAATAGTGTTACAGCTAAATTAGACCGATTTTAGATTTTCTATAGAAACAGAAATTTCCAATTATCTTTTTTTTTTAAAGACATTTCGTAAAGTTCTCTGTCAAGTTTTTATTTACGTATGTTCCTCTGTAGCGCCTAAACTATTCATCCGATTTTGATGAATAAGGTGTAAAATCGATTTGTTATTATAGCCCGGGTAACATAGGCTACATTTTAACCGACTTCAACAATAGCAGAAGTCGATTTTACATTGCAAACCCCGAATTTAATTAGAGCGTGATTTGTCAGTAGTTGGGTTTTTAGTTGTGGTACACCACACAAATTCTTGTTTGAAGAAATCCTTTACATGGATTGCAGGGTACATACCAGTTAAGATGCCGCATCCAAGCCCCATTCCCAATGTAGTAACTACTGCTAACAGCTGATATAACGCCTGCGTCTCCATGGATCTCGGGTTGGCTCCCTGTACAAAAATAATACATAAAAGTCACTACACTGGACCTGCATCACCTCAGCGCATCGACTCGTCATCAACCAGGTGTCTGCACAACGTAAGCACTCAACCAGATCGGCTCAGCAGCGCCGAACGATGCCGGGTGGACATCCTGCTTATGATGGGTTGATGCCCTGTTTAGGCTGCCCATCCATTGATTGCATAATGGAGCGGAGCGGAGACTTTATGCAATCCTATTGGTTAATATTTCTCCGTTTTTCCGCTCCGCAGCCTCGCTCCGCTTCAATGGACAGATAGCCTTATGGTAGGACAAGCACAGCTAGTAAGGGTAATTAAGACCTTAAACTAGATTATTACTGTACTGTACTAGTGATTCTAAGCCGAGGCGATGTCGTTATGATAATTTGGGGGAAACCGACATTAATAATAATACTTACATAAATTAGGAAAAACTTAAATTTTATCAGCCTAGGGTAATGTAGGTACACACACTCACACACAAACACACTCACACAACCACAAGCACACACTCACTCACACACACAAACACAGACTCACTCACACACACACACATGTTCACATGTTTCACATTTGTAAATGTGCACCATGTACTTTTTACCTTAACAAGACTAGGGTTATCGTTATCATTATTCTCTTGCCCTTATCTCAATTTGTCTGGGGTCAACATGATGTCTTCATCTTCCTTAGGGGCCGTCTCCACGAGCGAGAGAATCGCGGCGATATTATCGTCGTGTCACGTATTTCTATACGAGAATATCGCCGCGATTCTCTCGCTCATGGAGACGGCCCTTAAGAGAGTGTATAGAATTATACGTGACACGACGATAATATCGCCGCGATTCTCTCGCTCGTGGAGACGGCCCCCTACTTTTCTTTTACTCGTCATCTCATTCGTCACATCCTTTCTAGCCATATCAACCTCCATCCTTAGATGGTATGTAAACAAATGTAATCCAAGTAAAACAAAATAACACAGTGAGTTGCACGTACACCGGCAGCATGATAGATTTCTCCCAACTCAGTGCCGTAGGTTTCAGATGTAGCCAGAGCAGCGAACAGCACAGAGAGTAGACCGGAGTAAAGTCCAGGCATGCCGTGGAGATTGTTTACACCACACGTGTCCAGGACACGGATTTTTTCCATCGCTGGCTGCAAAATTAAATAAATGTTATTACATAATTTTACAACGTACGTAACATACCGTTGCTCCTGCAATCACCGAAGGGTTGGGCAGAGGTGTACCTAATAGTACACCCACATTAATTCGCTAATGTGAATTATGATTACGTCTCATGTAATAGAGGGCGACCTTATTGTCATCAATCGGGCAATAACTTAACATAATACATTCATAACCGTTTTTTTGTCCTTATGGCGGCACTGTTGTGACAGGCAAGTTACAGTGTCGCACGTAAGAGACTATAATGTAATGTTGATTTTAGTAATTGAATTTGATGTATTATTCCTTTATTTATTTTCTATGATTTATTATGATTATTAATGTACTTAATTTATTTGTATATGTGTTGTTGTATGTATAATGTAAGATGTTTTTGTTTTTAATATGGGTTCTTAACCTGAAATAAATGTTTTTTTTTTTTTTATAACATAAGTATTATTCGTAATAATATCACGACTGTAATCCCCTATGCCTAACCCAGGCAGAATTATTCCTATGTAGACCCACATCCAACACAACTCCAAACTAAAGTTAATTATTTTAATATTATTATAATTGTATTTTTCCAATTTTATGACCAAATCTGTTTTGACTTAAATTTTTTTTTTTTAAATGCTAGTATAACTTTTTTAGCTTAGTACACATTTTATTATGCATGCTTTGGTAGTGTACCTGTAAGTGAAGTACACCTACGTGATACTTTTGCTGTCGACTATTTATTTCGCGTATTTGTGTACATCATGTGTTGGAGATCCTAAACAAATAAATAAATAAATAACATAAACACATAAACAGCAAAATAAATTTCTTGGAAACACATAATATTTAGTAAGTGAAACCGCAAGAAGGCAACCTGCCAAAATGTTATATGAAATACAGGTAAAACTAAAATAAACTGTCCGATAGCTCAACAAAAGTTTCTAAATACTTAAACTAGTTACTGTCCATAGATATCGGCTATCCTGAGGGACTTGAAGATTTCAAACGAAGTTCGGTACAAAAATATTATCTACTCGAACACTTGGACATTTTCGCGAAAGTTCTCTCTAATTTCGTCTCTAGGTAGTCAAAACTTTGTTCTTTTATAGTCCTAAAGATATTTTGTGGGAATGTAGGCGGTATATTGGGTAAAATTACCAGATTATTTTGGACCAGAGAATATTTTGTTGAGGAACTCGGTCTGTAGGACACTAAGTGAGTAGGGTGTTCTTTTTTTGTTTGTTACAACATAGGTTTTCAGTCAGTGGCGGACCTCTCATACAAGCCGAAAAGCCTGGCTTGCCTAACGATAAATAAAAAAAAAAAAAAAAAAAAAATTAAAAAAAAAAAAAAATTAAAAAAAAAAAAAAAAATTACTCTCCCTGATGCCGATGGGCCATCTATTTTTTATATTTTTAAATGTTTTTTATATTGTTTTATAATGGAATATTTAAAATGTATTTAATGTGTTTAAAAATAACATTCTTACAAAAACAAAATAATACTTAGTAATTTTTTGTCAAACAATAATAACATTCGGTTTCCACACAACTATCAATCCATAACAGAAATTATTTTAAATTCGCGCGCTTAAATTCTGATATGCCGGCCGCGATACTCTGGCTCGCTCTAACACTATACAAAAGAAGAGTTGAAAAGTTGAAGTTTAGTGCGTAATACGGCCTACGGTCAGTGACCCAGTCCTAGCTAACGCTTGCTCTTTCACACCCACTGGCTTTTACGTGGCTTCTATGACCTCTCATGTTTCCTAGCAAAATGTGTCCGTTTTTGACAAAATTTTTATGTACTCATGTGAGAATTTGTATCGAGTTTAAAGCTAGGCTTTTCTTTGAATGTGTGCGTGTAAGTCTGTGTAAGTTTGAGAGAGAACGTGTGTGTTCGCGCCGATGATTTTGCGCGGCTATGCGTTTCATGCGATTTTGATTTTGATACAAAGTACGTTTTCAAGTTAGTTCGTATTGTTTTGACCTAGGAATTATGCCAGTAGCCAGTGGCGTGCCGCTAGGTCAGAATGGAGGCAAGCCCAGTTAGTCAGCTACCGATGTTCTGGGATACAATTTTATAAGTTATAGTTTTTCAATTAATTTCTAGTCTCGATATCTTAATACGCTTGCATAATTGACAAAGGCGCCATCTATACGTACGAATCGTGACACCAAAGTAAGTTCGCTACGCTGTTTACAATTCAGACGTGCAAAATATTTCATTCAAAATGGCCACTAGATGGCATTTACACTATTGATTTGTTATTTTATTGCCGTACACACTATTTTATTAATTCAATATAGTGTCGATTAAAATGATAATATTTGATATTACATAAATATTAATGATCTCACAAAATCATTATAAATCACTAATAAATAATAGCCAATTTTATTTACTTATTCTATTCTTCAGAACAACTCTTTAAGTACCTAAACTCATATTTACGTATTTTCTTATTTCAAAGAGATATAATATTACGATGATGGTTCTTTATTTGGAAGAACTTTATCAAATAACTACAAAATGATATGCGAAAAGCGACAAAAATACATTGCCGAGAAAAACTATCATTAGGACTTCTTTAACAGTGAAGTAAAGAGCTAACTCAACGTATTTACATACCTTTTCGACGGTAATATCCGAATTCACATTCACAGACCACTTTATAACAATCAATTAATAACTTGCAAAATCATTGGTATAATAAATCACATCGTGCTAATAACTTTCACACAATTACAATAACAAAACAAAACCTAACTTTAGAATATTGTTCTCAAAATTTTCAAAACAGCATTCATTCGTAATAATTAACGCGTGCTACTGGCATAATTCCTAGGTCAAAACAATACGAACTAACTTGAAAACGTACTTTGTATCAAAATCAAAATCGCATGAAACGCATAGCCGCGCAAAATCATCGGCGCGAACACACACGTTCTCTCTCAAACTTACACAGACTTACACGCACACATTCAAAGAAAAGCCTAGCTTTAAACTCGATACAAATTCTCACATGAGTACATAAAAATTTTGTCAAAAACGGACACATTTTGCTAGGAAACATGAGAGGTCATAGAAGCCACGTAAAAGCCAGTGGGTGTGAAAGAGCAAGCGTTAGCTAGGACTGGGTCACTGACCGTAGGCCGTATTACGCACTAAACTTCAACTTTTCAACTCTTCTTTTGTATAGTGTTAGAGCGAGCCAGAGTATCGCGGCCGGCATATCAGAATTTAAGCGCGCGAATTTAAAATAATTTCTGTTATGGATTGATAGTTGTGTGGAAACCGAATGTTATTATTGTTTGACAAAAAATTACTAAGTATTATTTTGTTTTTGTAAGAATGTTATTTTTAAACACATTAAATACATTTTAAATATTCCATTATAAAACAATATAAAAAACATTTAAAAATATAAAAAATAGATGGCCCATCGGCATCAGGGAGAGTAATTTTTTTTTTTTTTTAATTTTTTTTTTTTTTTTTTTTTTATTTATCGTTAGGCAAGCCAGGCTTTTCGGCTTGTATGAGAGGTCCGCCACTGCCAGTAGCACGCGTTAATTATTACGAATGAATGCTGTTTTGAAAATTTTGAGAACAATATTCTAAAGTTAGGTTTTGTTTTGTTATTGTAATTGTGTGAAAGTTATTAGCACGATGTGATTTATTATACCAATGATTTTGCAAGTTATTAATTGATTGTTATAAAGTGGTCTGTGAATGTGAATTCGGATATTACCGTCGAAAAGGTATGTAAATACGTTGAGTTAGCTCTTTACTTCACTGTTAAAGAAGTCCTAATGATAGTTTTTCTCGGCAATGTATTTTTGTCGCTTTTCGCATATCATTTTGTAGTTATTTGATAAAGTTCTTCCAAATAAAGAACCATCATCGTAATATTATATCTCTTTGAAATAAGAAAATACGTAAATATGAGTTTAGGTACTTAAAGAGTTGTTCTGAAGAATAGAATAAGTAAATAAAATTGGCTATTATTTATTAGTGATTTATAATGATTTTGTGAGATCATTAATATTTATGTAATATCAAATATTATCATTTTAATCGACACTATATTGAATTAATAAAATAGTGTGTACGGCAATAAAATAACAAATCAATAGTGTAAATGCCATCTAGTGGCCATTTTGAATGAAATATTTTGCACGTCTGAATTGTAAACAGCGTAGCGAACTTACTTTGGTGTCACGATTCGTACGTATAGATGGCGCCTTTGTCAATTATGCAAGCGTATTAAGATATCGAGACTAGAAATTAATTGAAAAACTATAACTTATAAAATTGTATCCCAGAACATCGGTAGCTGACTAACTGGGCTTGCCTCCATTCTGACCTAGCGGCACGCCACTGTTTTCAGTGTAGTTCACGTAACAATATCGGGATCCTGCCGTTTGCTTAAAATGATTTTGACAAAAATTTCATTATTCTAACAAACTTTAGCAACTTTTTTATACCAATGCCATAATTCGAATGATTTTAGTATGCACATTTTCATTTGGACTAATTTTTACTTGACAGAATATTACCAAGGGGGTTATGAGTTTGAAAATGCTTTGAGTTTGAGTTTGTCATTAAGGCATTTGGTCTTTAATCAAATGATTTATTTCAGCAAACAATCTTTAGACAATAAACGTTTAGTCAAATGATTTGTTATGACAAAAAAAAATATAAACACAAAAATAAGATTTTTTGGGAATTATATAATTTAAAAACGCACTTTTATTTTAATATAATGTACAAGAAGGAATCCGGCTCATTTCACCAACGCCTTCTGAGCCTGCCGTGATGTTGCTTACCATTCAGAGGGACCGATAGGGTCGACGTGAGTTTGGCTCGTCTGAAACGGCAGATCTTTCCGATCATAGATATTTAAAGACACTGTAGTCATGATACTCACAGTTAGGAACCTGTACCCAAAAACACTGATGAAAGCAGCGCCTACGCCAATGGCTATCGCTACGCCAGGGCCAATGAACAGGTTTGCCACAGCACCCACACCCACACCGCCAGACAGAGTCGAGTTCTGTATGTGGACCATATCAAACTTTCCAGGTTTGTGGCTTAGTGTTGCGGAGAGTATGAAGGTTGTCACCTGATGGAAGAAATAGAATGGTTGTTACAATCGTCACTGTCATCATTTGTGATGTAGTATGTATGCATCTATTATATCGATGTGTGTAACCAATATATAACTCGTGTATTAACATAATAAAAGGCAGTCTTATACCAAATCTTGTGATGTTTCATTCAATCTGATACCCAACCATACATGGCGACCCTGCCACTAAACAGGGCATGAATCATGTGCGCGATTAGTAAAGACTTTGCTCTGCGCGGCAACTGTTTAAGTGAGAGATACATGAAAAGTGACTTTCAAAAATGTGTAACTCAAAAGTAACTAATGAAGAGGTGTTTATCAATCAAAATAGCGCCGCTAAAAACACAGCAACTGTGGAGGACTAACTACTGACTGTGACTTAGGCCTCTGGAGCAAGTCTAACCACATTTACAAAAACAATACTGCCCAAATAATACATTTTTTAACTTTGTTGGAATAAAGTTCAAAACTCAACAGTGTGCAGTGGCTTGATGGTTTGACCTGGGTCTTATTAGAGAGAGACTACACTGTCTTATTAGCGCGTAATCAGCTTGAGCTAATCAGAAAGAGCGTATGCCTATCCAAAGAAAACGAAAAAGACATTTTTTTTTTTTTTTTAACCTTTGCCCCACACTGGGAATTTCTCCTGTATCGTGGGTGCGTTTACAAACATTTAAACTCACATACACAAACAGCCAGACCCGGAACAACTACCTGTAGATCATACAAATATTTTTTCCGTGCGGGGATCGAACCCGCGACACGCAGCGCAGCAGCCATTCGCTCAGCCACTGCGCCAACCGCCGTCAATTTGCCTCTATTTGATTCCATTTCATCATCATCGCTCACAGCTCGAGTTCACCCACTGCTGTGTATCTCTTTGCTTGTGCCAAGCTCCACGTTCTTGTGCCAGCCCCATCCAGGATCATCTTTGATGGCAAAAATCGTCTACCCATCTCGCCGCCACTCGGTCACAGCTTTACTCATATTCCACTTAGATAATAAAAATAATCTAATGTGGTTACTCCCTAATATTTAAGCGCTTACAGCCATAACGTTAAACGTTTAAAATCAACATTGAAATGATAATCTTACCGTACATGAAGCAAGAGCCAAGTAGGTATTGATTGTTGCCCTTTGGTACGCAGCCTCACTTGAGGTCAGCGCAGAGTTGAAGAATGGCCAGTAAATCCATAGGAAGATTGAACCTGTGGTTATAAATGCGTAATTAGGGATTTACGTACGTTCTTTGGTTCATCTACTGACCGCAAGTGCGACTGCTGAGCACGAGGTCCTGGGTTCGATTCGCAGGTCGAGAAAAGCTGTATTCGATTTTTAAATCAGGAATTTCTTAGATTTTAAACTATCATGGTCACTAACTTTATTATTAATATTTGAAACGGGATATTTACCGAATACGGGACGGGACGGACGGTAACGGTATTTTTATTAATTTTTTTTTTTTTTAACTGCGCCGATATATCGCGAACTCATAAGAAACAGTAAACATAAAAAAATAAATAATAAATATCCGGTTTCGAGTATTAATAATAAGGAATTTTTAGTCAAGAAGTTTCAATTTGTGCCCAGTTGATGGCAAATGACTTGATATTACATGGGACCTAAACATAATCTGCCAAAATGTGGTTGTATTATGTATACCTCTGCCAAACCCTTCTGGGATTACAGGCGTGATGTTATGTATTGTTGTGTCATACAAAATGTTTTGTAATTGAAATACTTTGTAATAAAGTGTAACAGAGTGGTAAGTAGACATAACTCTTGGCGAGGAACTATCTTAAATATTGGCTACCAATTTTACTCAAAGGAAATTCAATTCAATACCTAAGTAAAACTACATTCAAAACTTTTTAAAATGTCTCTTGGCTGATTCAGCCCCGTAGCATGACCACCGTAGACAAGAATTTCTTTGACGGAAGAATCGACAAAATGACAGATAGTGCAAAGAAATCTGTCATTATGTCGACACAATCTATCATTTTGTCGATTCATCCGTGAAAGAAATCCTTGTCTATGGGGGCAGGAATCGAATCGACACAATTGTGTAAATAAGAACATCTTGTACTTCAATGAAACCTTCAAAAGAGCGATACGCTAATATAAAACCTTTAATTAGTAACCTTTAATTAAAACGTTACCATTTTTTGTATTTGTAAAAATTCTACAATCAGTCAGTCAAACATTAAAATTTTTAATTTTTTTTAATTTTTAATTTTTTTTTTATTATTATTATTATTTATTGGCATCACCAACTATAGGCCCATATCCATACTTCCAGCCATATCAAAGATCCTTGAGAGAATAATTAATGTGAGACTAACAAGGTATCTTGAAAGTAAAAACCTGCTCTCACCAAACCAGTACGGTTTCCGTAACGGGAAATCTACTGAACAAGCAATAACTATTTTAACATCTTAAGGTATTCAAAACATGAAAACGAAGGTTAATCCTTCATAAAACAATCAATTAGTAAAAACTCTGTTTAAAAACTTATACTGTCACTTACGGGATATCTTCCGTGATTGTTCATTATTTTGAGCTCCCGATACAGAGAGAGCGAGAGGAGAGATAGAGAGGATAGAGGACAGAGGAGAGAGGGGGATAGAGGTTATTTATGTATTTATAATTACCTTTACAACTATCATAACAGGATTTACCTAATGCGATGGTGTGGTATTTATATATTTGCAATATTAAATTAACCTAATAAGGAACTTCTATAACATATACAGGGTGGAGACGACAATGCGACAATAAATTAAACTGTATGTAACTCATGACGTTCCCAGTCTGCATACAAAAATTCAATCGAAAATTACTGGATATTTTCGATTGAATTTTGTATTCAGTTTATTCACAGGACGTTATTTTTCACTTTTAGCATTTTCTACATAGTGTAGATAATAGGCTACCACCAACAGGTTAATGAATCCCGCATCGGTATAAACGTTAAACATATGTTGCCAACTCGCTACTTCAAAAACCTTGGCCAACTCTCCACCTTGTATACTTACAACATAACCTAAATTATATAAATCTCATACACAATAACAATAAAAATAACACAGAACAACTATTATTAGGTTGGTTATTATTGTTTTTTGTAAGTGACAGTATAAGTTTAGTTGTGAACCGTGAATGCTTAAAACAGTGTCTGTTTAAAAATAAAATCAAAACAAAATGCGAAGTAGTAAAGTACTCAGAAAGGTCTGCAAGCAAAGCTTCAGAAGCAATCGAGACGAATCTAGGTCATTCCGTCACTTCTAGGATAATGGAGCGAACCGAGGGGCGTACATTTTCAATAATATTAAAAGACACTTTTACGTAAGCTGAGCGGGATAGCAAGCTGCATTAATGGCAGTTTAGAAAGTTGACATGAATAAATGTGCATAGTTTTCGTACATTTTCGTGATAATTCACCAAAAACGATTTACTGATACTTATACTGTTTTTACTATGGTTATGACCAGGTGAAGGTTGCAGGGATCCGCTGGATGCGAGTCGCACGGGACCGGTCAATGTGGCGACACTTGGGGGACAGTCATCCCACTGCTGAGCAAAGGCCTCTCCCAATGACTGCCAGTCGCTACGATCCAGGGCTAATGTGGGCCACTGGTCGTTTGTTTTATCCAAAGACGATTTCGAAATAAAAATTCTACATTTAGTTTTTTTCGTTTTTCTTAAATGCCCCGTGTCACTTAGAGGCAAGCTGAAGAGTCGAAATCGTACAGTTTCCTTAGATAGTATTCCTAGTAAAGCAAGATAAAAGCTGAGGCTCCTCAGATATCACCCTCCTACTGACTATGTTGAGCCAGTCTATCTATATCTGTGGTTGAGCCTGTAGAAAGGCTTCCATTTTCATCCTTTCCATCGAGTCCTACCGTAAAACGTTATTTTTCACCCCAAAAGAAAAGTTCAAAAAAAGTTTCTAGCAATAATTTTTGCGTAGAATTCCTTAGTTTGATGTACATAATGCTTGGTTGAGGGCTTCGTGAAGGGTCCATTTGCACCCTGTATAGCTTACTTACCAAGCGTAGCAGTAACATCAGAGATATATGAGGGTTCATCAAGACGTGTGCTAGATTCTCTGGATTCTGGTTTTATTTGTTTTTGTTTCTGCATTCTTAAAGCAGCGCTTACTCCTAAGCCGAAGTAGGCACCATACGAGTGAATACTGATGGAGCCACCGACGTCTGCGATCTGAAACCAAAGGCTTTTGATTTATTTTATCAATAGCTAGCGGCTAACCCCGGCTTCACTCGAGTAATGAAAAGCATTTTTTTATTACAATTTTATACAGGGTGCTTTTTGAGTCGGGGAAATAAAGGCTGCTTATTCGTTGTGTCTATAGTTTCAACAAATTTTTCCTTTAATTGAGTATAACAAATTGCTAAAAGCATATATAGGTTTTTAAAATAGTACAATCGCATACAAAACTTTCCCCATAAATTTCTCACAGGGTTTCGCTAGCTAATTTAATTTAATCCTGTATAGAAGAGCACACAAACCTTGTATATTGATTCATTGATGTAAATATTGATACAGCCGACTGCTATTTGTACGATAGATATGAAAAGCAACTGTAAGCCACTTGCGAGCCCCAATAAAGCGCCAAACATGATGAGGGCGGTCGCGGCCATTATATCAGCCTCTGTTAATGTAATAGAAATAACATACAAAGTTAAAAATAATCACATAGTAATGACATCACATCTTGAGCCATCTATCGTAATGACTCATAAAACCTGTTTCGCAATCTGGCAACACCTCCACTAAAAGCTGGCCCCCATATTATGAATCATTTTAAACTTAGTACCTAGTAGTAGTACTAGGTACGGAGTTTAAACTGATTCATAGGGCTAGCGTAGGCTAACCCTGCTCAAGGACAAACTACTTCAATCGATGTCCGGTTGAATTAACTAGATAATACAGATTACCTACTTTACCATCGCAATGCCTTTAATATTGAAAATTTAGCAACGTTCATTGCGTCATTTACCTTGTCGATCAAACAAATTTTTAGAACCGAAGAGCAATGTATTTTGAATTTCTTTCAAAATCCTTCAATTCGTGGTTGGATTTTTGGTACGCAATTAGGGTGCTGGATACTCAGCTCAGCTCACAGACAAACTCAATGTTCAGTAATAACATTCAGGCTAATTAATTTAAACAATAATCTTGTAAAATCCTAAAGGTCAAGCTACTGAAAATCAACATCTACCTAATTCAATTACGCTTTCTACCGAAAGAAAATCCAGTTATACACAAAATGGTAATTGAATTTTAAACAATATCAAAACATTTTCGACGATGCTTTAAAAGCTTTCTTTTGTGAAAGAGAATACGGAGGAAATTGGGCATTTAAAATTTAGCCTTTATTAAAATTGAAGAGAGTCCCACGTTATTGTTAGATAAGTACAGTAGGACAGACGTTTGTATCAAAAAACCAGTGTAAACTGACCTCTTAAGGAAAGATCACAGAAATGATGGGTGGACTACGAGAAAGATGATATTGACTAGAGTTGTGTGGGCATGTCGAAAATATAGTAAGGAAACTTTTGAGTATGAATGTGGATAAGTGTAGCAGAAGATCATACAGACAATGGATGGACTGAATGAAAAATTATATGACTAGAAATGGGGATGAATAGCTAAATCTGTTAATTAGTTGTCATCGTATGGACAACAATATGATGCGAAGGAATGAGGAAAATGTCATCAGGAAAGTTTTGAGTATGAATGTAGCTATAAGTGCACTAGACAAAAAAAACAGACAATGGATGGACTGTGTGAAAATGATGTGGCTAGAAAGGAAGTGACGACGACTCGTGAGATAACGACTAATAGGGAATTATAGAAGAAGAAGACATGCTGCGCCGACCCCAAATAATTGGGATAAGGCCAGGAGAATGATGAAGCTAATCTCTAAGGGGCCGTCTCCACGAGCGAGAGAATCGCGGCGATATTATCGTCGTGTCACGTATTTCTATACGAGAACATCGCCGCGATTCTCTCGCTCATGGAGACGGCTCTTAAGGGAGTGTATAGAATTATACGTGACACGACGATAATATCGCCGCGATTCTCTCGCTCGTGGAGACGGCCCCTTACTCTACTGAAACTCCGTAGTAACGCTAGGGCGCCATCTCCACGAGCGAGAGAATCGCGGCGATATTATCGTCGTGTCACGTATTTCTATACGAGAATATCGCCGCGATTCTCTCGCTCATGGAGACGGCCCTTAAGAGAGTGTATAGAAATACGTGGCACGACGATAATATCACCGCGATTCTCTCGCTCGTGGAGACAGCCCCTAGGTCAGCCGAACGTCAAAGTGTTGCCACTGATTTGCAGTCTACTGTACAATTATAATTATTGTTTGTTTCTAACGAATAAACTTTGGGGATTGAATGAAGTACCAAGACTTAGAAAGCACTTGAAGAGTTTATTGTTTTGTTTGGACGATTCCGTGGATAATTAGACCTATTCAACGGTTTCTACCCTAGATTTTGCTTTTAGAGGTACTAACGACAAATTCGGTTCGGTATGATACGGAACATCAGGAAACAGCCGCTTGAATTAGTTCGACCTGTGCTAAGTCGACCCGAACATGAGTCATCAATGGTAGATGCCGAACGGCTTCTTCCGATAGAAAGTCCTACATAAAGGGTGTAAATAGACCCTTAACACATCCGAAAGGCACTTGTTCTCCCCGTCTTTGCGATAATTTTTTTGTTCTAGACCATACCTGGGAACCTTCTAGTTACGGAGATATTGGGGGTCAAAGTTCCAAC
Organism: Noctua comes; assembly: GCA_963082995.1. Lineage (NCBI taxonomy): Eukaryota > Metazoa > Arthropoda > Insecta > Lepidoptera > Noctuidae > Noctua > Noctua comes. The sequence continues at coordinate 14,450,669 of OY720279.1, read as the reverse complement.
TTTTTCACAAGTTTTTTTAAAAATACATGTTTTTAATGTAAGATTTTTACTTTTCACACCTCCACGACCTCCGTACTATTCAATCCATCCATCAGCACAATGCTTTGAGTGCTTTCCGTCGAGTCCTACCTTAAAACGTGATTTTTATCCCCAAAAAAAAAGTCGATTTCCAGCAATATTTTTTGTAAGTTAGTTTGATGTACAGAATGCTTGGTTGACGGCTATGTGAAGGGTCTGTTTACACCCTGTATTGGTTGCTTCGGGTGGGTTTTGTAGTTCAAGAACTACTGCCGAATCCAACAAACTCGTGTATAGCTACCCTCATAAGTTCTCCAGAATCATGTTGCCTCTTTAAAATCCTATGAAAAACACTGATTTAGTTGACGGTGTTTGACTTACCTATTAGGACTTTCCTCGTGATATGTATTACGCCGTTTTCCATGTGAAAGAAGTTCTGGCAGAGGAGGGCCCATTGTATGGCCAAGGCAGCCAGCAGCCAGTTGAATCCCAAGGCGCTGTAGGAGTACTTCTTCAGAAAGGTCATCAGGAAAGCAAAGCCGATGAATATCATCACATGTGTTTCTCCGAAGCCTGAAACAAGGAATACATATTTTTTTAAAGATCTATTTACAGAAATGAACAAATAAACACTGTTTTAAGCTTTCACGGTTTACAACTTAACTTATACTGTCACTTACGGGATATCTTCCGTGATTGTTCATTATTATGAGCTCCCGATATTGAACAATCACGGAAGATATCCCATAAGTGACAGTATAAGTTTAATGAACAATTAATTTCGTTTCATCTGTGGTGTGCCTTACTTAGTCTAGTGCAACCATCTTGGATGTAGCACTCGTCGGCCGTTGGCATAGCATATCTCGCTTCGCTTGCTCCAATCACGCATCATTAGTGACTGTTATAACCTATTGGTCGAGCTATCCTAGCTTAGTTCCTGCGACCAATACAGGAACAAGTTAAAACAGGCTCTGGTGATCGGTTCAGAACCCCGTAGCGAGATCAGACATAATATACTCATAGGTATATAAGTATGCAAAATTCAGTTGATTTCAATTATTATTATATACCGACCGCTTTAATGAGTCCTCGCCAAGGTATCAATTTAAATGGAATATTCTGAAGGTTGATCACGTATTGGTTCAATTAGTATCTGAATACCTACGTGAATTATGGTTATTTTAAAGCAAATAACCTATGGAATATTGTTAGCACTTGGTGGACGCTTAATGTGCCTTTGATGGGGCAAGGCGGAGGACTCATTAAAGCTGTCGGTCTATAGGTGTGTTGGTAGACTTATTGAGGGTCAAATTCAAGTCAAGCCTGTACCCTTATCATTTTATGACGTGATAAATTGACCAGCAACTTTTCACTTTTAATTAAAAAATACTCAACACTAAAAATAAAATGGCTAAAAACAAAATTTACAGTCCTCACCTATTGAACTTTTCTATTATTTATGTTTTAAATGCTTCAAATATACCCATTACGAACTTCATCAGGCATGAAGAGAACAATACATGGACCCTTTATTTCTTTTTTATCTGTTTATTTTTTACTCCAACAGTAATTGTTAGAATGTCAAATGAAAAATTGCAAATGAAATTACACAATTCATTGTTTTTTGGTTCAGAATGGACCTCTGTAGGATAATGGGACTTAAAATGAATGAATAAAACGTGAAACGTTTGTATTATAATACTTGTTATTTTTTCCTTTATGGCCTTAGTCTTTTATGCTGGTGTGGTATGGACAGCTGTGTTTTAAATTAAAGAGAAAGTACTGATTACATAAATGTGATCTTTTAGATAAAGAATTACAAGAAATTATAAGAAGCTCAAAATATAGGAAGCGGATATCGAACATCAAAATGCTCAAAGTTTTCAGACAATATTTCGTAGTCGACAGTTTTACGTATCTACCGAAAAAACCCTTATAGGATCACACGCTTGTCTCTCTGTCTGTCCGTCTGTCATAGCCAATTTACTCCGAAACTACTGGGCCGATTGTGTTGAAATTTGGTACACATATGTAAGTTAGTGACCCAAAGACGGACGTATAACGTAAATTAATTAATTTTAAACATGGAGGGTATAACATTAGGGGGTAAATTAGAAAATGAAAAAAGAATATTGTATAGTTTCCAGACCTGTCCTTATTTGAATGGACCACTAAAAGCAGTCGGTTCATTTAAGGTAAAGTTTTAGACGTTATAATTTGATTAGAAGAAAATTGGCAAGTTCGTTGACATAAAAGTATAAGTCACAAAAAAAAATCTTCAAACGGCACAGTAATAAGGGGTTGATGACTTTAATATGAAAAATAATAAAGGAGGAGCTTTTGTCGGTTTTTACAATGTTAGTTCAACCATCCCTTAAATAATAAGTAGGTACCTACCAAATCGATCAATTTATTTGACTGTGGTGATGTTTGATTAGTTAATTTAAATACTGTAGACCGCTTTAATGAGTCCTCCGCCTTGCCCCATCAAAGGCACACGCAGTGCATCAAATGACGTCATTAGTTCATGCGTGACTTGCTCGAATAAGGCGCACACATAGCTCAACGCTGTCAACGCCATGCACGCTGTGCATGCGGTACACACTATACACGAATATTAACCCACGACTATGCCGCGGTGGGCCACGGACGCTGCAGTTGTACCTACATAGTTCTGGGTGCGTAGCGTGTACTGCAGTGGAATCGCACGTTGTCAAACAAAGGAACCCATCATCTGCTTAGCCTTTTTCCCAACTATATTGGGGTCGGCTTCCAGTCTAACCGGATGCAGCTGAATACCAGTATTTTACATGGAGCGACTGCCTATCTGACCTCCACAACCAAAACAAACAAATGAATCCACGCAGCTAAAATGCGCCGCGTGCCCTGCACAGTATGCACTGCGGTGGGTTTGCGCCTTTAGGTTGCGTTTCCACCAAAGATGAGCGAGGATGCGTAGCGAGGGATGTGTGTGGAACTAACCAATCACATAGCTAGAATAGCTCAAGCTGTGAAAAAGAAGCGATATTATTGGTTACTTGTACACACATCCCTCGCTACGCATCCTCGCTCATCTCTGGTGGAAACGCAGCCTTATGCTTTTGTTTTTTTGAAGCAGAATTGAAAGCTCAATTTAATTTTCACCCTCAATATTCTACCTCTGTTACATTAACAAATTAAATAAAACAACACTGCCAATAAAATAAATAAACGATTAAAATCAATTAGCCAAACTGCATTAACAAATTGCCAATAGCTATGAAAGCACTAAAATTCAATAACGATTGTGCGTTATTGAATTTGAGTGCTTTAGATGATCTACAATAAATGTTTTACAATAAATGTTTTAAATGGACATTTTTTGCAAATATTACTCCTCCAGGAATCTCCAATTACTAAAAGGAATTGTAATACGAAATTCTACTACTCCTGTCTCATCATCAGCCTTGCCTTTTCCCAACTACAATTATGTTGGGGTCGGCGTCCAGTCTAACACGATGCTGCTGATTACCAGTATTTTACATAGGGCGACTGCCTATCTGACCACCACAACACAGTACTGGGTAAAACGCCTTGGTATGACTGACTATCAGACTGTCGGGCCTACTAGTAACGACTGTCAAATCGTGCTTTCCGAGGCAGGGAGTTATGTCGCTGCGGTGTGTCAAAGCAATTTGGCAGCTGCGGTTTGCGATCTACGATCTGCGGTCGCTTTTGGAATGTATAGTTCCAAAAGCGACCGCAGACCGTAAACCGTAGACTTCAGGATTTGTTCCTATATTTAAATTGTTGTCCCTTCTTTATCTTTTAGCTCCAGTTTAACGTTTAGTTCTTCAAATTAAACGATCCATCAAAATCCTTTGATCTGTTTCTAATTTGGAAGTACTAAGTGAATGTATAAATATAATTGACTTTAATTTAAATTATAAAAATAAATATCCACTTTTCTATGAATGTAAAATTTTTAGTACACTTTGACTGCTTTTCCAAGAATTTAGCATACAGACGCCATTTTGGAACGGAGTTTGGAAACAAAGCTCGAGTCAAACTCGAAGTGGTTGATCGTATTTCAACCACTTCTAGTTTGACTCCTACCGTACCTACCCGAAGCCCCTTTCACCAGATTTAAATCAATGGTATTTAATCCCTTGAGAGTATGCAGCTTAGCTACGAATCCTCTTTACAAAGCGAACATTGAATGTCTTAACAAACACCAACCTACCAACTGCAAACCCTGTGAACTAATCCCTTATAAAATAAAAATATCCAATTTCAGCCTTTTCTGTGAATTTACATAAATATATGAAAAAGTTATAACGAAGTTCGTGTCAGCGTTGAATCACTTTTCTTATGTGTGAAATAAGACAAAGATATTATCAGGTTTCAACGTACTTTCATTTCGTGAATAAAGGTTTGTTCTTACCAGGCGTGCAGATTTATCTGGGTACAAAAGCGAAATCTAGGGACTACCTCGCTCACTGACGGTGGACCACTTTTCAAACTTATTCCTTAGGACATAATGTTAAAAATTGGTCGACAGTCATTTAAAAAATATATTTATACCTTACACCATAACATATCGCCAGTTTTTCTCCGAAGGGCTGGTTATGCTCTTAAGTCCCATGTAATAGGAGGTGAGTCTATTGCCATCAACGGGGCCTAATTATAGACACCGGGCTGTTACTGAGAAATTAATGATGGAAAACTCAATAACACTTTACTCGACCCGGGAATCAAACCAGGTCCTCATCCTCATGCTCCGGAGTAGCGCTTGCGACCTTAGACCTTTATTTATTTGAGCCTAAAACCGTATGCAGCTACGACCCTAGATTATATAAACATTTTAACTGAATTTCTATCGAAAATCTTCCTACCTCCGTAGCATGACCACCGTAGACAAGGATTTCTTTGACGGAAGAATCGACAAAATGACAGATTGTGTCGACACAATGACAGATTTCTTTGCACTATCTGTCATTTTGTCGATTATTCCGTCAAAGAAATCCTTGTCTACGGTGGTCATGCTACGGGGGCTGGTGTAATTCCTGAGTCACTTTTTAAAAGACAGTCGAAAAGATAAAGCAAGAAGGAGACGGAAATTCTAAAACCTATTTAAAGATGAACCTAAAGTTATGTGCAACTTAAATGACACCTCAGAGAATACCGCTTACAGCACGCCGAAGTTTAAATGTGTTAATTAGTTTTCAGAACTAAACAGGCAATTATAAACCAACCAACAGAAAATTCAGTGTAATTTTGCGCATGAAGTAGTAGAGCCTTCAGCAGTGAAAGTTTCCGTTGTTATTATTTCCTTTATTCATCATTTAATAAATAAATTACAGTTTTTAATTATTTTCTTTTTTTAAAAATATTTAAAAAAAATATATTATTAAATTTAATAAAGTTTCCGTTGTTATTATTTCCTTTATTCATCTTTTAACAAATAAATTACTAATATTTTTCTTTTTAATAATTTTTAAAAATATTTTAAAAAAACTTTTTACTACATTTAAAAATCAATGGTAAAAAGTTAGGAACAGTATTTTTTTTTTTTAATAACTAATCGAAGAAAGTCTGAACTCTGAAGGGCTACAATTATTTCCTGAAGTCATGTTTCTTCTAGAATGTTTGAATTTATTTCCCTTAAAGTTAGGCATGCTGTTGACCAAATTACAACAGCGTGTAAAATCCTACATGGTTGTACCGACGTCTAGGATTTACATGCGGAGTTGTGTCAATTATGTTCCAAATAATAATAATAATCTCTCTACAAAGCATAAATCGTTTAACATTACATTTTTAACCGACTCCTACAAAAGGAGGTTATGTTTTCTAATAGCAATTTTTGTTTTCCATGTATTTTCACCGATTTCTCCGTGGTTGCTGGTCCAATTTAAGTGATGTGTTTGGTAAAGGAAGCTCGCCCGGTGGTCCTAAATAAATTTTATTAATTTAGCTTAGGTACTTTATGAGTTATCCTCTATAATATGCATTTTACTTCATCTATTTAGATGATGTGTTATGTGTGTTTCTTATTACAATGTAAATTGATACTTGACAAGGATTTATATATACCACAAATAAAAACGGCAAAAAAGGCAATGAAAAAACAAAAGTCACCGACTTCCGAAAGTAAAGTTATTTTCTAGTTTTTAGTGCTTTTTTTTGGAAGTCGGTTTTTTTTTTTTGCAAAAAAGTTTTGTCGCCCTGTAACTCAATCCATCTTCCCTATACCGCGTATGCTAACGATGCTCAACGCGCTCGTGGAGACCAACCCTGGATTAGACTTGTACGCTGATGAATGGAAGACGATAATGTTTGAATATGTCTGTGAGAAGACAGAGTAAAAGGTTTACTTAACTTAAATTAGTTTATATGGCTTAAGCTGTACTAAATGTAATAAATAAATAAATGGTAACAGTTTGCAGGCCTGTGACTCCTGCATTTTGTATAGAATTTGCCTCGTGTTCTTATTAAGCTCACAGTAGTCCTCCTATTAAATAAGTCATCTGAAAATATCTTTATTACAACCCCAATTTATTTTCCCTTTACGTTGGCATATTTTTTGTACAATGACAAATTTTATCTCTCCTTTGTTACGAGAACAATCATGCCTTATTATTTCTGTATAGATATCATTCGGTAGCACACAATGTAATTCTATCAAGGCAGAAGGCATTAAGAGGGCGAAATAACAAGATGATGGCATCGGGGTATCTATGACCGGGATGTCTTTATTGTCAACTAGCTTTTGCCCTCGACTTTGCTCGCGTTCATTTAGAATTTGATAATCAATTCGGGTTGTACTCTGCTTGTAATAATATAATTCAATCATGATTCGAAAGACACGTGGCGCCTATATATTATTATAAGAACGTTATTGTTGTTTTCCTCGGGAACAGTACTATTTTTCGGGATGTACTATGTTAATTTCTGTACACGTGACAACTTATGTGCAAAATTTCAGGATGATCGGTTCAGTGGTTTAGGCGTGAAAAGGTAACAAACAAACAAACTTACTTTCGCATCTAAACATGTGTACAAAAAAAAAAAAATGAAGTGTCTGTTTCTAATATCAAAATAACAGTTTTTTTACTGAATGCATATGAAATTATTTATGTGAGACTTATAACAAAAACACATTTTTTTAAATTGTTGTCTGTCGGTCTGTCTGTTTGTTCCGGCTAATCTCCGAAACGGCTGATGTTATAAGGTCTAACTTAATCTACTTTTATTTTAGAAAAATAATTAGGGTTCTGTTCAAAAAAATTTAAAACCCATTGGCAACAAAATCAGATTATAAAAGGGAAGTAATAATTTTTTTTAAACATTTCACGCGAACGAGGGTCGCGGGCCACAGCTAGTTTATAATATTAGTTAGGATGATTAGGAGTTAACACAAGTAAAGTAAGTTGGTAGTACAGTCACGAGCACCAATATGTATACAGTGGCCTAAATTTAAAAGCAATATTCGCGAGAAATAACGATTGTAACTTGGAGATAGGATCTTTTTCATAAAAATATGAGTTCCAGAATACTATGTTCGTAACAACATGAAATTTGAATCAGAACAGTAGGAGAAAAACACTTTTAAAAGTTGTTTAGTGTTTACTTATTGGTGCTCGTGACTGTACAAGAGGCATCGTATTAAGTAACTGGGTTATCGAGGTCAGATAGGTAGTCTCTCCATGTAAAATTCTTGTATTCAGCTGCAATATATTAGACTAGCAGCTGATGCTAACATCACTACAAGAAGTCCTATTACCTGTGTGTGATGTTAAATTAGTAATTCTTGCCAAATTTAAAACAACGTGCTAATTTTCGTGAGTAAATATGAGTTAAATATTGGAAATTTTCAATTAAATGCTCATTGAACCACTGTTTTATTTAATAAACTTTAAATAATAATGTGCTTTTTGCACAAACATCCCGTTTCCATATGAAATCATTTGAATGCCCGTGTTCCAAGATAAATAATTTAAATAATGCGAGTTGGCCGATGAATTGCTGCTAAATATTTCAATGTTGCATGCTGTTGACTGACTGCCATTACAAATTTATTTTTTTACTAGGTTTAACTCGCGGTTTTGCTCACGTAAAACTAGTTAACCAGTAAAGTTATTATGGTGTTATTTATTACTAGCTAAGAAGAAAACGAGATATGACGTCACTCTAAAGCGTAGTTTTTAGTTTTTTTTTTTTAACTTAAGTAATATTCCGGAATAAATAATTAAAATGATGGTGAAAATTGCATCAAAATCCACTGTGAAGTTAAAAAGAATTACTCGTTCACACAGTCAGACACGAATCGCTACTTTAATTTTTAACTTCTAATATTTATAAGGTCTATCTTTTCATACACGAAATATTTTAAGAGTCGGGCACGCCGCGATCGCGGCGGTAAGACCCCTCTTTGAGGAGTGGCTGGATAGGCGTCACGGCGTCCTGACCTACCGCGTGACGCAGGTCCTCACCGGACACGGAAGTTTCGGGAGGTACCTGTGTCAGATGGGGAAGGAGGAAACGCCTGGGTGTCACCACTGCGAGGACCGCCCGGAGGACACGGTGGAGCATACGGTGCAGGACTGCCCCGCTTGGGCAGAGCACCGCCGTGTCCTCACGGCGGCGATAGGCGGAGACCTCTCGCGCCCGGCATTGGTCGAGGCCATGCTGCGGGGCGAAACGGAGTGGGAAGCAGTCGCCTCCTTCTGCGAAGCAGTCATGCTCGCGAAGGAGGAGGCGGGCCGCGTGAGGGAGAGGACAGCGTCCTCCCTCCACACCAGCCGCAGTGGTAGACGCCCACGGCGCCGGACGTCGACAGACGATCTCCGGCCACCGTAGGTGCGGGCATGCGGGCGGCGAGTAATGGGCGACTCGCTGTCCGACCATGGACCATGCCCGGGTCGACGGCGCGTTGTGTTCCACGCGCGCCTCAAAGAGTGTCAGCATAATGACGGGGCCCCCCTCTAGAGGGCCAAAGCCTGCCGGGGTCGCGGGACTCATAGAATTACCGTGACCCTGGAAAATAAAGGGCTACTGAAGGACACCGTGGATTTTAGTCAGTACAAGTCTGACAGTCCCTCCCGCTCTGCCCTGGGTGGAAGGACTCATTTGATGACATTACCACGTTAAAAAAAAAAAAAAAAAAAATATTTTAAGACTATTTTCTATAAGTAGTAAAGAGGCCGCAAACGCAACGAAAAAAAAATGTTTTTGTTTTTACAAAATTATTTTAATTCTAAAATTACTTGAGACTTTTTGCATAAAACCTTTACTCCCAATTCTAACAATGACAGTAGGTAAATACGACGTAGTAATCTAGCGTGATGGATGTTGAAAAATAGGGAGCCAGTACTTATTTTCAAGTAATTTTTTTTTTTTTTTAATATACTTCGATAAAAAAAGATCGCTTGAAATGGCTTCGTTACAGCCGTTAGATGATTCTAAAAATATTTCGTATATGAATAATTAGACCTTATAAATACATCATGTGTGAGAAAGATGTAGTCATAATAAAATTAAGGGGGTACGTTTGAGTCGAGAAGACATTGCAGTCTTCTATAGGACAGCTGAGGCCCGAGCGTGCGGTTTAAACATAACGTCGATTTTCGAATCGAAAATACAAATTTCCTGTAGCAGTTTAGTTAATTTTTTTGCAACAAGCACAGTCAGTATCATCCATAGATATTGTTAAATTTTTTAAATTATGAAAATGTTGTAATAAATGTGAAACGAGTATTTTTAATTTTAAAAACAAAAAAATATGAAAACATTTAAAAATATAGAAAATATATTATTATTCAGCTGCATATGGATAGACTGGACGCTGACTTCAAAATATTGGAAAAAGGACTTTGGGGACACGTCCATATATCACGAAACTCTATAAATTCACTACTAAAATAATTTGAGGAACCCAAAGACCGATTCAGAGGAAGTTGACACTCATAATCAACATGCTGTTAATAGTAGACAAGGGGGACTTGGTGGGTATTTGTTAGGTATTTTAGCTACATCTATACAGCGTGTTTCGGAAAAGTATGGTCATTTAAATGTCAACCGAGAACATAAAATTGAACAACTTTCACCATGAAACCAACATCGTAATGGCGTAAAAATAATCTGAGGTCCTAGCACGAGCGTGCAGTGTAAACGTAACGTAAATTATTATGTCGATGTTAAGAAATATTTTAAAATGTATTTAATATGTGTAAAAATAAATAATAAAAATCTTTATTCGTACAAAAACCTTCAACATCGCTTTAGGTCGCATGAATTTCAGTTAATGAAAAGTCATACTGATAGAGTAAACCTTGACTCCCAAACTAGCAGATCCTGTGACTTTGGTCACAGTGTTCTGCTGACACTACGATGGTAAAAATTACTAAAAAGTATGTTAAATCCCCACACAAAATCTTGGCAAAAACAGGTTTCAGAGTACAATAAAAAAATATTAAAAAAATATTGTAAAAATATTAAACTAGAAATAAAGGAATTTATTAAACGGAATACAACCCAACAAGATACCCCTTGATAAGACTGGTTGTCAGAATATTAAACGTCTGATTACCCGTAACGATCGTCAAAGATCCACGAATCACAGCCGGGACGTGATTTCCGAAGCAAGGTGAAGTTTATGTTATGAACCCGTACACGGATAGACCTCGGAAAGCGTTGCTAAACTTTGAAGATCGACTCGTGCATCTATTATTGCTTAGCCAAGACCTGTTCGATATAGGAGGCTCATTGTATTACGTTCGAAAGTGTTTCCATGATGCCTAGGTATTGGAATAAAGAGATTTTGATTTAAATAAATTCATTTTTATTTTTCACTGTGTTTGATTGTACTTCTAATATTTTGAGAATATAATAATTCGAGAATATAATATTTTGCGAATGTAATAATATGAGAACAAAGGATCATCATCTTCCTATCCTTGTCCCACATTTCTTCGAGTCGAGTCGGCGCAACAGGTTTTCTTCTTCCATTCTCCCCTGTCATCCGTCACGCTATCATTTACTCCTTTTTCTGTCATATCGTTCCTCACACAGTCCATCCATATTTTCTTTAGCCTTCCTCTCCATTCAACATCATAATAATTTAACCCTCCCAGATAACAACAACTACCAGTCACGAACAAATAATCCGATTAATTGGAATGCACTAAGAACGTTGTTCGTTGACACGCTTATTGATAACCGGTTCTGAACTCAAACCGGGTCAATGGGGGACTGCTTACGTCACGGCTACGGATATATCTGTTTACTCGGGTTGGGAACATTGCCGGGATTAATTACTTGAGAAAAACGTATCAATCTTGTTTTTATTTCACATAATATTAACTTCTTTTATATGAGTATGCGGGAGGGTATTTGGCTTTTCATAATTGCCAGGATGAAAAGTGACCTATACATACAGGGTATAATAATACGGTCGTTCGAGAGTATTTCAACATCCATTTTTGATTTTTTGATTTTAGCCGTATTATTTACATAAATGGAGTGCTGAGTACAGGGAATGTAATTTTACATTGAAATAAAGGAATAGTAACTAAAAAAAAATCGAAGAAAGATTCCGGTGGAATATTATTTAAAATAAGGAGCTGAATGCACCCTGTCAGTTTGGAGAGGGCTGTCCCTTACACTCTGTGTACTTCTCCAGGCTACATATCTATCTTTCATTACAATCGGTTCAGTAGTTTAGGCGTGTAAAGAACAGACAGACTCGCAGACCGCGTTTATTCACCATGAAGTGGCGAAAACTAAGAAATGACTTAGAAATTATTTTTTGTTATTTTGACAAAAATATACTGAAGAACTTTAACGTCTGAAATACCGCAACACATGAAAGGAAAATAATATCCCGTAAATTGGGCAACCTCCTGCGGTGCGACAATAAATCTACGATCATCGACCCTCAGCCAATCAGAGCTTATAGAATTAGATTCCTACGTGTGGGAAGGTCAATGGTAATATGTGCTACATTAACAGATTATCGGGAGTTCATTGGTTTCTCTTAGAATTCCCAGAAATACTCGTGAAAGGTCACGCATGATGATTACAGTCGATTGGTTTGGTTTCAGCGAAAGTGTTTGAGTTGAAATCTAAAATTAAATGGGGGTTTCGATGTAGTGATCAATCAGTCAGAATTAGTCTGAATCATAAGTGTTACATGAACTTTTATGATCCCGATCAATAGGAATGTTTCCTGAAAAAAACTAAATAGTCCGTCAGATAGATTTCCAAAAAATAATGGACACGTATTTTTTCTTTTTTCACGAAAACTAACGTGTGACGTCATATTTCAGTACACTTTCTACCGAAAAGTGACGTCACAGGCCCCCACTCGTGATCTTTGATGCGTTTTATCTTCGTCAATTTTTATTGATTTGATAAAACGAAAAATCACTATTCCAATATTTTTTGATAATCTAACTGACGGACTAAATAGAATCATATTTTTTTTGCACAGGAAACATCCCTATTCTGTAGAGCTTTTCAAGAAACTCGTAGGTGATCGAAAATCAGGATATGCTTATCGAGGTCGATCCGTGGATCGGTGACCATCCTTTGCATACCGAGATCCTCCGCGTCTTGGAAAGAACGTTAGGCCGCTGTCATTCGTAAATCTTTTACAGACAGTCTGTATTCACACTTGATAGTCTGTCAACCAGCCTTACACTAACTTGATTGTAGTGGTGGAAAATACTGGTATCCGGTTAGACTGGAAGCCGACGCCAGCGTAGTTAGAAAAAGGTCAGACAGATTCTCTACGCACTCTGTCCGTAAAACACCAATACAGAAATAGACACCCGCATCACAAATCAATATCGTATGAATAAACAAAGACAAATCACTTTGTTATTTTTTAATTCCTAACTCGCATTCGAACGTGATACGTCACGGGAAAAACATGGCGGATGCGTCTGAATGTGTTTAAAGGAAACAAGCATTTACGGCTTTTTCTAGGTGGAGGTCGGAAATTAACCCACTGCTGGGATAAAAACTATCCTATTATCTAAACCTCGTCTACCTATGCACTGTGTTTCAACATCAAAATCCGTTCAGTTGTTTAGGCGTTAAATGGGAATAGACAGACAGTTACTTAAAGTACGGATAAATAATTTTGTGTTTAATTATTCATTGGTTGGATTTAATTAACTAAAATTGAAATAAATTGTTTGTTTGTTTATAATTGTAATGTCTGTTTGTTCCGGCGAATCTCCGAAACGGCTGGACCGATTTTGACAGGACTTTTACTGACAGACAGCTGATGTCATAAGGCGCAACATAGGCTACTACTTAGAAAAAGATTAGGGTTTCGTGCAAAAATACGAAAACCCTTGAAATTATTCCATACTTTTATTTTATAAAAAGGGTTAGGCTTCCGTGAAAATGTTCCCTTGTTTAAGAAAAAATCCGATTCAAATAGGGAAGCAATATTTCTATAATAATATCACGCGGACGAAGGTCTTGAAATAAACACATTCACTATCATTTTGAATTACCAGTACTGACGTTAAACCTATTAGCTGATTCAGAACAATTAGCAGATATTTGGTGCATGTTGAAAAACATTATTACCCCAATGCTACACTAATGTTTATCAGCAATCAGGGTGTAAGTGTGCCACAGTAACAATTTTCCAGCTACTGCTATGACGAAGTATTGAACACTACTAAAGAATTCAGTAGAAGGTAGAAGACAAATTGTAGAAAATTGCTGCTCTTCAGCCCTGACCTAAGTTTACGTAAACCAATTTGGTCGATTCCATCCACTTTCATGATACGTGAAGCAAGCATGAGCAATGAATGTATCAAAGCTTTTTGTATTTTGCCTTTATTTATATATATATATATATATATATATATATAAATAAAAAGAGAAGTCCTGACTGACTGACTGACTGACTGACTCATCAACGCCCGCCCCAAACCCTTGGACCTAGAAAGCTGAAATATTGCACAGAGGTTTCCTTCTTAATGTAGACAAGGAATAAGGAAGGATTTTTCGGAACTCAACCCCTAAGGGAGTTAAATAGGGGATGAAAGTTTGTATGGAAAATCGTCATTTTTGTAGTTTAAACCATAAAAATTGGTGGTTATTTTTTATATAATGGAGAATTTCTCAGTTGCAGCCAGAGGGCCTTAAATGGCCGCTTTAGAAGTATAGTAATAGGATAATAATGCGAATTACGTAAAAAAAAGTAGTCACGTATTTCAGTACGTCATTAATTGGAGCTGGTAATAAAAACAAAACAGCCGCATCATACATTTTGACTGTGCAGTTACTGCCTTTTGTAGCAAACAGCTGTTTTTTTTTCAAACCGAAGAAAAATTTCTATGCTCAGAATGATGTACTGAATACGTGGTAACCGTTTTCGCGTCGGTGTCCCTCCCACCCCGTAGGTATGTTTTTTTCAAAGCCGTCTGTCTGATTGAGTTAATTACCCATGCGTTTACTTATTTGACATCATTTGCCTAGCCTTTTCCCAACTATGTTAGGGTCGGCTTCCAGTCTAACCGGAAGCAGCTGAATACCAGTATTTTACATGGAGCGACTGCCTATCTGACCTCCACAACCCAGTTAGTACTGGGTAATACGATACCCCTTGGTAAGACTGGTTGTTAGACTTTTTGGGCCACTGTCTACCTAACGACTGTCAAAGATCTACAAATGACACCCGGGACCAATGGCTTAACGTGCTTTTCTTACCCATCCACAGACCAACCTAGGCAAGCACGGCTTAACCTAAAGATCGACCCGAGCGGCTCGGTCGGTTATTATTTAGCCACGAGCTCCTCGCGTTTACTTATTTGACAAAGTACTTATAAGTGGATTCTTTTCAGTTAACGATCACAACTCATACTTGACATACAAACACATATGTATTGATTCCGTATCTTCAATTTCAAGACGAGACAATATCAATTAAATGAGAAATCGATCTACACTGTTGAGTGTTTTGTTCTCTTTTACCAATTTGTTTACATAGTTGGCTTCTACTCGCGCCTTTTTTTT
Organism: Noctua comes; assembly: GCA_963082995.1. Lineage (NCBI taxonomy): Eukaryota > Metazoa > Arthropoda > Insecta > Lepidoptera > Noctuidae > Noctua > Noctua comes. The sequence continues at coordinate 14,435,630 of OY720279.1, read as the reverse complement.
AAAGGTCTCGAGTTCGAACCCAAGATTTTTCTTGAGGATTCATGTGCGTATTGTATCACGTATCACTTGCTTCGGTGAAGGAAAACATAATGAGTAAACCAGCATATATGCCTGAGAGATATTTCTCGACGGCATGTAAACCCAAGTCATGGCCATAGCCCATGGACGGCATAAAAACTGACACCAGGTTAGGCACTAACAACACGATAAAAGAAAAAAAAGTCGGGTAAAGCAGCGGTCTAAAGCTAGCAATAAATTAATCCAATATATTTACATGAAAAGGCGATTACCTGCTAGACCGAAAAAAGTCTACCCTGGAAAATGGTTCAACACACCTATTCATTGTACAACAATCCCTAATTTCACAATTTCCCATAACTGGCCCATAGGCGGCATAAAAACTGACACCAGCTTAGGCACTAACCACACGATACAGAAGAAAGAATTTTGCCCGCGTGAAAAACACAGTTGGCACTCTGCAATCGCGTAGTTCGCGCTCTAAAGTTTGTGAAAGATTTTTTGAAATCGGATGAGTAGTTTCAGAGATTACCTCCGAGCATTAGGTGGATAAGAGGCGGAGTCTGACCGTAAACGGATGTTATATAATTGCTAGGCATTATTTATTTATTAAAACTTTATATGCACACAATGTACAAAGGCGGACTTTATGTCTTGGGTATTATTATGAGAAAAGCAAAGGAAACTCTCTAGAACAGGTATTTAAACAAATACTTTCTCAAGCGTTGTTCTTCAAATGTTTATTGAAAAAAGATTACCATCACGATTCAATATGTAAGTAATAAGTTTATTATTCATCAAAGAAACAAACAGTTGTGCCTTACAAATCAGTGAACCACAAACTAAGCATCTATTGGTCATTACTTTAAATTCGATTTAAAAACTGGCGTCAGAAACGGTGAAGCTGGACTAAATTGAAAGAAAATCTGAATAACAATCGTAGAGTCCAACGAAGCATAAATCAGAAAAGAGAAAATTCCCATTTTTTGCAGAGTGCGAGGAACAAGTAGTCGTCAACGGTGATGATGGCAGACATAATCAAAAAGGTGACTATAAAGGCCATACAAACGAAGTGGCATAGCCCAATGATGATAAACCCAGGCGTATAATAAAACTGGTGTCCCATACACTCCAGTTTTAGGATAATATAAGAATGCGGTGCTATACAGCGTGTATCGTAAGGGCGTGATCATATTTTAAGGTGTTGGTACAGACCATCATACTGACCGTGTTTGTTCATGGGACCCGATATCGACCCAAATATAACCACACATTTTTGTACAGCGATTTTTGACGCAGTCGTGCTCAGGAAAGACCAGAACGAAATAGAGGGAACATGCGTTTGGATAGACCACATAGTCACCTCATTTCATGTGACTTCGGAAATGAAAATGGCGTAGGGGGTGAATATTCCAGCTTCCGTAGAAAAATTTAAACCCCTTGACTCAGCGTTTTCCTAAGTGCAGATTTATTTAATTCCATGTACAACGAGTTCATTCCTGGAAGTCGTTGAATACTTAACAAACAAAAAGGCTAGCATAATGGTTTTGTACTTTTCTCGGAATTTGGTTAAAATCGAGTAGTTAGTTTTCAGGCGTTAGTGCGCCACGCAGCGTGTTTATTAAATAAAGGAATAATAATATTTGAAACAATAGCTAGAATTCACAAACAATATTGTAACGGTAGTCAAGTTTTTTGTTATGGTGCACTTGTTATTTCAACTCTATGAAAATATGTCTGCCGTCTGCCAGTGCCTTTCCGAGAACATCCTCCACGAACTCATCTGATGACCACGAATCCGCGAACAGCGTCGCAGATGTTCACATGCATCATCAACGAATAATAATAATGCAGAATGCTCAATTATTAATAACTTAAAAACGCTATTTAAGGTACCTGTTCCATTGGCGGCGCCAACCTCTCGCGTCCGGACCTGGTTCGATCCATGGTCCGGAGCGAGAAGGAATGGGAAGCCGTCACCTCCTTCTACGAAGCAGTCATGCTAGCGAAGGAAGTGGCGGAACGTGACAGAGAGAGAACCTCACGTCCCAGCCGCCGCGGGAGACGCCCCGGGCGTCGGGAGCCGGGGGTAGAGTGGCCGGGGGCCACGTGGTAGCATCCGGCCACCGTAGGCGCGAGCCTGTGGGCGGTGAGTAATGGGCTAGCTCGCCGTCAGACGTCCGTCATATAACGACAGGCCGTGTCGACGGCGCTTTCGTGTTCCACGCGCGCCTCAAAGAGATGTCAACAAAATGAAAAGGGTCCGCAAGGGCCTATCCGGGCTGCGGGACTGTTCGAAAGAGATACCGCGGCCCTGGAATAGAAAAGGCTAAGAAGGTACGTGCGTGGGATAAAGTCATTACAAGTCTGACACTTCCTTCCGCTCCGGCCGCGCCGCTGCCGCTCAGGGCGGAGCGGAAGGGAGTCATTTGATGATGGCTGATACAAGCGAGAGCCTGTCAGCGAGTATTCTGTCCGCGGTCTCGGGACCTACATCTGGCAGAGACCCTGCCTCCGTGGCAAACGCTCGAACTACCCTATACAGGATGTACTAGAAGGTTGTGTTCATATGCATAAAATTAAAAAAAAAATATCTGAAAAAGAAATGATCACACCTTTTTGGTACATGGTGTAGAGGTCCTATCAGCGGCCCGTGTCGCCACAAAATACCTACGTTAGTGAAAATCCCTGCAAGCTATTCCCAATTCTGTTAACGATGATTCAAAGTTCATAACCAATTTATCAATGAAAATCGCTCTAGTTTCTCGCAGCACAGCTCTGTCTACATTGACCCTTACCGGCCTCGACTACACGCTGGATTAATGTGGAATTTCAAGCATATTAATTGTACGCCAGTTCGTTCCCACACGGAGAACGTTATTTTAATTGACAATACTCGCGATGACATTAACAATTTAATGTGTAACGCGATGCCGTGGTGCCTTTATGTTCATCTCTGCTTAGGATTGGTGATATTTTATATTCCAATTTGAATCATGTTGATGTAGACAGCCTAATGAACCTACAAGGTCAAATAGAAGTAGCTAGTTGAACTTATTAAACTCCTCAGACGTGATGGGTTTCTATGTGTAAACTTGATAAAACAAAAAATATGATGATTTAGTTTTGATTTTTAAAACAAACTCCACGTCTCTGTAATTTCACTAGCCAATAATAAACTGCATAATTAAATTCCATAGGTACGCTTAATGTGTTAAATTAGAATTATAATATACAAAACAATATAATTTTAATACTTTTTGTTTACTCAGTATTTTTTTTAAATTTGTCATAATTACTTATACAGGGTGTAAACAGACCCTTCACATACCCGTCAACCAAGCATTCTGTACGTCAAACTAAGTAACTTTACGCAAAAAATATTGCTGGGAATCGACTATCTTTTTTGGGGTAAAAATCACGTTTTAAGGTAGGACTCGATGGAAAGCCCTCAAAGCATTGTGCTGGTGGATGGATTGAATAGTACGGGGGTCGTGGAGTTGTGTAAAGTAAAAATCTTACAATAAAAACATGTATTTTAAAAAAAACTTGTGAAAAAGTTGGAACTTTGACCCCCAATATCTCCGTAACTAGAAGGTTCCCAGGTATGGTCTAGATCAAAAAAAATATCGCAAAGACGGGGAGAACAAGTGCCTTTCAGATGTGTTAAGGGTCTATTTACACCCTTAATACAGGTTGGAAGGGATATCACACATTGGAAATATTCATCGGTAATTTAAAAAAAAAACGTTTGTTTCCGACAAAAGTGAAATACCTACACGGTCAACATGTATGAAATAGCAGATTTAAACAAAAACTGTAAGTACACTGTGTAATTAATAAAATATTTTTTCTTAGGCTGACATGCAGCACGTGTTAAACTTCAAAAATACATAAAACCACACAAGGTTTTTTGTTTTTAGTGTGCCTTTTTAAATAAAGAGGCGCAAAAAAATCACTAGCATAAAAACAAGGCTGATTTAAAATTAGTTAATGTTCTGCTTCCTAAATGTTGTAATTTGTGCAAATATTGAAAAAATAACTGAAATGAATAATTAATCTTCTGCAAGAGCTAGTAATAACAAAACCACATTCTACTAATATAATTTGCATAATACTCGAGAATTTCAGTCCAGTTCATTATAACAGTACATCCTTGTTTTAATAATTAATTGGAGCAACGCATATGGATTTGCAGAGGAAGCCTGAATTAATTAATTGAAACACGTCGAGGATTATTATTAAGATAAAGATGGAATATACTAATTGGGTCGCTCGTTGAGACTGCACTAATATGCAATTGAAAAAGTTAATGTCATCGGCGCCTAGGACACGTACGCCCGGTTATGGATGCAGTCATTCATTTTATTAGTCGTAACATTTTATTTATTTTTATATTTTTTTATATTACTACTTTCGGTCAAGGAGTTAAGGAGTTAGTGGCTGTTTCGGGAGGTTCCTGCACAGGATCGGGCGGGAGGATACGCCCGGGTGTTTCCATTGCGAGGATCATCCGGAGGACACGGTGGAGCACACCGTGGAGGTCTGCCCCGCTTGGGCGGAGCACCGTCGTGTCCTCGTAGCGACGATTGGCGGCGGCGATCTCTCGCGTCCGGCCCTGGTTCAAGCCATGGTCCGGAGCGAGAGGGAATGGGAAGCCGTCACCTCCTTCTGCGAAGCAGTCATGCTAGTGAAGGAGGTGGCGGGACGTGACAGGGAAAGAACCTCACGTCCCAGCCGCTGCGGGAGACGCCCTGGGCGTCGGGGGTCACGTGGTGGCTCCCGGCCACCGTAGGCGCGGGCCTTTGGACGGCGAGCTATGGGCTAGCTCGCCGTCCGGCCGTCTTATGACGACAGGCCGTGTCGACGGTGCGTTCGTGTTCCACGCGCGCCTCAAAGAGATGTCAGCAATGATGTAGGGGCCTGCAAGGGCCGATGCCTGCCAGGGCTGCGGGACTGTTCGAAAGAGATACCGTGGCCCTCAAAGGGCAAAGAAGGAACATGGATGGGTTTTAGTCAGTACAAGTCTGACACTCCCTTCCGGTCCGCCCAGAGTGGGGGGGTCATTTGATGATATGCCATCCGAAAAAAAAAAAAAAAGGCGTTAGTGGCTAAATAATAACAGCCACACGGGTCGGTCTTCAAGGTTAAGCAGTGCTTACTTGATTGGTCTGTGGATGGGTGAACATCATTTCCTACCGAGTTTCCTCCGTGCCTGGGCTGGCCCAGTCATTTGTAGATCTTTGATAGTCGTTACTAGTGGTCAGAAGCCCGAAAGTCAGACAACCGGTCTTCCCAAGGAGTATCGCAATACCCAGATACTGGGTCGTGGAGGTCTGTTAGGCAGTTGCTTCATGTAAAATAATGGTATATGGGATTATACTGCATCCGGTTAGACTGGAAGCCGACCCCAACATAGTTTTGAAAAAATGCTAGGCAGATTGATACATAGACTTTCGGTCAATAGTTTGAAAAACTCTGAATTTCTTTTTCATAGTTTTTATTCAGTTCATTTTATAATAACATAATTAAATGCTATTTTGACTGTGACATTTTATAAATTCGATTCATATATTCATAGAGAACTGATTAAGAAATAATAAACAATTAACGTTTTAATTATAAGTATCAAATAACCCAACTACAAATTGTATTATGTACCTATATATGAATATACAACATTATTTTTAGTATATGCGAAACCTGAATACAGTTTGTTCAGAATAAGCAACTGAATCGATTCCAATAATTTTTAAACCATCTTATATTTTGTCCCAAAATTTTTTTAAAAAGGCTACAAGTTGGACACTGAGCGATACAAAGTACCTATCGCAATCATTTAGGTACCTACTGCCAAATAATTATTATCAATGAGCTCGAGACGACGCTGGAGGCGCGTGTGCGGTGGCTCTGCGTGGTGACCACGTTTTTGTACGGATAACCAGGTAACAGAACAAGCTTATAACTTTGTGACTTTTCATGATACAGTTTTGAAATTTTGTACACAGATTCTTTACATAAAAATACTAGACACGTGTTTCAGGTTTCGCATATATACTAAAACTAATGTTGTATATTTGTAATCTACTTTTAATTTCCTTCATTTTGATACCCTACTAGATAGGTTTGGTTGAAAAAAAAATATTATTTATTATATTAATATTATTATATTAAAAAATATTATACGACTTATAATTATGTATATTTAGCGCCAAAAATCCACCATTTTGTTTTTTTTAAACACCTATCTAATGACACTTGGGTTTTTGAGACGGATCTAATGATACCTTAATCGTCGAAATCCATCCAGCCATTTGGAACAAATGAGGCAAAAAAGACATTTACATAGAAACAAACAAAGAAACGTACAAGATACGCGCGAAAAACATAACCCGTCCTTGGCCATCGACTAAAAAGAACGAATTATTTTAGCTTCGTAATATCTTGTGTTTATTGCAGTCCCATACCTCAAAAGGAAAAAAAAACGGAACCCGTTCACAGATTATCTCGTTGTTTGTCTATTCGCATGTCAAGACTCTTTTTCTAAGGAACCGATGAAGGTAAGGGTCAAGCTTTTAAGGCAAAGGAATCAAGCAAAGCTGTCAATTAGGTCACATATTTTGAAGATTACCTTCTTGTAGACCTAGGCAGCATGGAATTTGGTAAGAACTAAGGCCCCACGAAGGGGACGGGGGAATGTGAGAAGACAACCGACTAGATGGACAAATAATCTCATTAAAGTGGCCGGAAGAAACTGGATAGCCATGACACAAAACTGCCAATAGTGAAGAGATTTGGAAGAGACCTACACTCAGCATTGGGTGGCCAAAGGTTGAAGACGAAGAAGGTCTCATAATCTATACTAATATTATAAAGAGGTTAAATTTGTTTGTATGTAGGGTGTAATCTCCGGAACTAATGATCCAATTCTAAAAAATCATTCACTGGCAGAAAGCTACATTATTCGTGAGTGCTATTGGCTATAAATTATTTTTATATCATGCAAATTAGCCGAGCTATTACAATTTTCGCGGACGAAGTCGCGGGCGGAGTGCTAGTAAATAAATATAAATTACGGAAAAATCAGAAACGTAAAGTAAAGATCCGTTTAATTCATTTAAAAAAACTTACCTTTTAGATCAGCATCCTTATCTCCCCCATAATCGGTGAAGATAATGTACAAGATCATAAGAATGATCTGAAACACCAACAAGGGTGTATACTTGTATCGAATCATTGACATCACCATGATGTTGGTTTAAATCTGTAACAAAGAAAATAAATTTAGATATTTTTTTTTTTCCTTTTTTTTACATTTTTAAATATTCCTTAGAAAAAATAATATAAAAAAACATTTAAAAATATAAAAAATTGTAGCCCACCGGTATCGGGAACAGTGTCCAAGCTACCGGCGGTCAGGGCTCCAGAGAGAGGAACCTCCTAATAATACGAGCCGTGTCCAGGAGTACCGCTTTCTGAATCAAGCCCTTGATCCAGCTGCCTAACGAGAGCCTCCTCAGGTATTGGTCGAGGCTCTTGGCAATTAAGCCATGGGCTGATACAACTATCGGCACAATGATCGTTGAGTTCACATCCCACATGTCGACAACCTCGTGAGCCAAGTCAAGATACTTAATTTACTAGAATTTTTTTAGATAATTATTATTATTATTCTCTCGTTAGGCAGCTGGATCAAGGGCTTGATTCAGAAAGCGGTATTCCTGGACACGGCTCGTATTTTTAGGAGGTTCCTCTCTAGCTTTCCCTTGTGAAGATCCCAATCGGTGGCAGACATGAATGCTTTGCTTTATGAACTCGGACAAGCTCATTTGGTCCGTTAACATTAACTTTTATATGGGAAGTTCAATTTTTTTTTGCAATCTTTGCCTTTTTTTTTTTTTTAACGTGGTATAATCATCAAATGAGTCCTCCCACCCAGGGCAGAGCGGGAGGGACTGTCAGACTTGTACTGACTAAAATCCACGGTGTCCTTCAATAGCCCTTTATGTTCCAGGGTCACGGTAATTCTATGAGTCCCGCGACCCCGGCAGGCTTTGGCCCTCTAGAGGGGGGCCACGTCATTATGCTGACACTCTTTGAGGCGCGCGTGGAACACAACGCGCCGTCGACCCGGGCATGGTCCATGGTCGGACAGCGAGTCGCCCATTACTCGCCGCCCGCATGCCCGCGCCTACGGTGGCCGGAGATCGTCTGCCGACGTCCGGCGGCAACCTTTGCCTTGGGGAAAGTTGTCTAATTTGAAGGTCTAAATCAGCACTTAGTACCATCCTGTATACGTGAATGATAAGAGTGTACAATAAACACCTGCATCAGTTTGTTGTGTATGTATGTGATGTATGATGTTTACACTCGTCATACAAAAGAAATTACATAACGAGATTAGCTCTTGTCAACATTGCAGATTGCTAGATTTTGATAACAACTAAGTACTTTTTTATGATTTAATTCTGTTACGTTTTAATAGTGGGTTTAGATTGTTGGCAGCAAATATCTGGTTTTAGTTTTGATTATATTTTGAATTCACTTCATCAACATGTGATTGAATTGGATATGGAATAAACAGGGTGTAAACAGACCCTTCACATAGCCATCAACCAGGCATTCAATACATCAAAATAAGTAACTTGACGCAAAAATTATTGCTGGGAATCGACTTTTTTTTTTCGGGTGAAAAATCACGTTTTATGGTAGGACTCGGTGGAAAGCACTCAAAGCATTGTGCTGATGGGTGGTTTGAATAGTACAGGGGTCGTGGAGGTGTGTAAAGTAAAAATCTTACATTAAAAACATGTATTTTTTTAAAAACTTGTGAAAAAGTTGAAACTTTGACCCCCAATATCTCCGTCACTAGAAGGTTCCCAGGTATGGTCTAGAACAAAAAAAAATATCGCAAAGACGGGGAGAACAAGTGCCTATCGGTTATGTTAAGGGTCTATTTACACCCTTTATTTATTTAATATTGATTACCAGGATAGCAGTTGAGATGACCGATAGGCGCCTGTACCCTGCTGCTCCCCACTAGATTTGTTATTGATACCTCTTGGTAAGACTGCTTGGTTGCCAGACTTTCGGCCCACTGACTACTTGTAACAACTGTCAGAGATCTACACATGACAGCTGGGACCAACAGTTTAAAATACTTTCTGAGCCACAGAGGAAACTCGGTATGTAAAGGGTGGTCACCCATCCACAGACTAACCTAGGCAAGCGCGACTTAACCTGAGCGGTTGCTATAATTTAGCCACAAGCTCCTCCAACATAAAGTAATCTATATTTATTTTCGCATTTTACTAGATGTTCCTGCTGTTCCGACTGAGCTAAATGCACAGAGGGATCACGAATAGGATATGAACTCATGACCTGTTTATCGTCACTGCATGCCATAGTTGTATGCTATTATTGTCGTTGGTGCTATTTATGTATTTAGGTTGAAAAGTGGATCAACTCACATTCCATACAAATACTAGAAACGGGATATTTACCATGTTTACTGTTTTTGATTGAGTTCCCGATATTTTGGCGCCCGCAACAACTTCAGTTTATCCGTGATCATGGTGCTTGCAACAGCGCCGAAATATCGGGAACTCATAAAAAACAGTAAACATGGGAAATATCCCGTTTCTAGTATTAATAATAAAGTTAGTGACCATGATAGTTTAAAATTTTATATCCTTGCAAATAGTCAGTAAATAAATATCCCATTTTTTTTCTTTTTTTAAACGTTGCCCCACACTAGCAATTTCTCCTGTATTTTGGGTGCGTTTACAAACATTTAAACTCATATATACAAACAGCCAGACCCGTTGTTAACCCCTGTCATTCGCAATGCGATTTGAAGTCCCTTATTACATAGAGAAAAATAAAAGAACTAAGTAGCTTCTTACAGTTAAACCACAAAATGTATGCGCTATCGTACAGGGATGTTGCGGATGCTGATTTTTTGACATCCGCTGATGCTGATGCGGATTTTTGAAGCCTCACTTCCGCGGATGCGGATCTTATTTTTTTTGAAGAATCTTCGTTTTGGTGCAGTTATTACATATTTAACAATGAGCCTTATCCTGGTCATGTTTATCTTGTTTACAATAAGTTCAAATTTCACTTCACCGGTGGTGAAATTGTGAATTCACTTGTCCAATAAACTATTAACTGTAGAAAATTCGCTTAACAGACAATACTCACTATATACTCACAATAAAACTCAAAAACGGCAATATTCATACGATAAGACAAGTAAACACGTTATGATTGATTTGCGAGAGACAAAATATGATAAACAACAAACGCATCGGATCTTGTCACCGAAATCTTCGCTCTTTTCAATCAGCAGTAACCACGGCACGCGCCACTCGCAAGTCCCACCCAATTATTTCTTGTCGCGACCTGCGCTACATCTGCATCATGCACATCCGCATCGATTACTGCGGATGTCCAAACCGATCCGGAGACACCGCATTTGCAGATGCGGATGCTGATATCCACAACATCCCTGCAGCAATGCATTAGCTTAGCGGTTATAACATGGCTAAAACTAATTAAACTTACGCATCAATTTCTAATACATTCATCTTATAATTTAGAATACGGGTTTACTTTCAGTGAATCTTTACCTACCCCTTTGGAGTACATGCGTGATGATATAATATCGTTCTGGAATGAACCCAAACGACCTTGTTCTGCTTACCCGTGATCTAAACCGAAGTAATTAATACGCCACTGTACAACCATAACAATCATTGTGTCACTTCCAACTGTTATATTTCTTAGATAGTTCGTGTTTCATTTAAACAATCATTATACAGAGCGCCCGCGTGGAGTTCGATAGATAGTATTAGATAAAAAGTATCCTATGTGTTAATCCACGTTATAAACTATCTGTGCGCTAAATTTCATCCAAATCCGTTCAGTAGTTTTTGCGTGAAACAATAACAAACATTCATCCATAAATCCTTAAAAAACTTTCGTGTTTATAATATTAGTAGGATTTATTCTCTGGTTAGTTGCCTCCACATTTCACCAGTTAAGTGGAATCAGGGCAAACCTATTGCCATCAACTGGGCTCCAGGCTCCGAGCTTGTACTGAAATTCTAAGTGGCAAGACCCAACAAAAGTTTTGCTCGATGACGGAATCGAAATCAGGAACGTAAACTCGGTAAGTAACGTATTACAAGCCCAAACCACCAATGAGTAGTCGAAGACTCAGCACTCATCATCATCTGCCTAGCCTTTTCCAAACTGGGTTGTTGTCGGCTTCCAGTCTAACCGGATGCAGCGTAATACCAGTATTTTACATGGAGCAACTGCCTATCTGACCTCCACAACCCTGTTAGTACTGGGTAACACGGTACCCCTCGGCTGATATACTCCTAACAACCTTGAAAATTTGTAACGTCATAAAAATGTTTTCAAAGTCACATCTTATTACCATAAAGGCGAGAATTAATAAAAAGTAACACCAGAATCTCAACAGCGTGTAAACAACATTATCAACCAGTACGATGGTAACTAAAAGGTACCTGTTTTATAATCGACAAGCACTAAATAATTAGATGAGCTCGTGGCTAAATAATAACAGTCGCACGGGTCGATCTTCAAGGTTAAGCCGTGCTTGCCTAGGTTGGCCTGTGGATGTGTGACCACCCATTACATACCGAGTTTCCTCCGTGCCTCGGGAAGCACGTTAAGCCGTTGGTCCCGGCTGTCATTTATGACAGTTGTTAGGGGTAGTCAGTGGCCCGAAAGTCTGACACCCAACCCTTCCGAGGGGTACCGTGTTACCCAGTACTAACAGGGTTGTGGAGGTCAGATAGGCAGTTGCTCCATGTAAAATACTGGTATTACGCTGCATCCGGTTAGACTGGAAGCCGACAACAACCCAGTTTGGAAAAGGCTAGGCAGATGATGATGAGTGCTGAGTCTTCGACTACTCATTGGTGGTTTGGGCTTGTAATACGTTACTTTTGAGTATCGTCATGAGCCCATTGCCCTTAGTCTGAGGAGATGGGAATGCTGCTTGGTAACACATTACCAACTTAAATTAATTAATTTTGCAACATAAATAGCAGTAAGTAATAATAATAGTTTATTGATCACGGTAATTTAATTTACCCACGTAATGTAACTATAAAAATAATAGAATATTGTATTCGAAAATATTGAAGGTGCTAATCAAGATGAATTATTAAGTAGAAACTATTCAATGGTGCTACACTTTAGTGTATTGCTGCATGTTATTGACTATAGTCATGTTTTGAGGATGAATAATTAAATGCGACTAACCTGACACATGGCAGATATGAGTAGAAACTCCGGGAGGGATCGCTCTAGAAGGACCTACACTGACCACATTGGCGAACGCCGGGCGGGATCGCTCTAGAAGGACCTACACTGACCACATTGGCGAACGCCGGGCGGGATCGCTCTAGAGGGACCTACACTGACCACATTGGCGAACTCCGGGCGGGATCGCTCTAGAAGGACCTACACTGACCACATTGGCGAACGCCGGGCGGGATCGCTCTAGAGGGACCTACACTGACCACATTGGCGAACGCCGGGCGGGATCGCTCTAGAAGGACCTACACTGACCACATTGGCGAACGCCGGGAGGGATCGCTCTAGAGGGACCTACACTGACCACATTGGCGAACGCCGGGCGGGATCGCTCTAGAGGGACCTACACTGACCACATTGGCGAACTCCGGGCGGGATCGCTCTAGAAGGACCTACACTGACCACATTGGCGAACGCCGGGAGGGATCGCTCTAGAGGGACCTACACTGACCACATTGGCGAACGCCGGGCGGGATCGCTCTAGAAGGACCTACACTGACCACATTGGCGAACGCCGGGCGGGATCGCTCTAAAAGGACCTACACTGACCACATTGGCGAACTCCGGGCGGGATCGCTCTAGAAGGACCTACACTGACCACATTGGCGAACGCCGGGCGGGATCGCTCTAAAAGGACCTACACTGACCACATTGGCGAACTCCGGGCGGGATCGCTCTAGAAGGACCTACACTGACCACATTGGCGAACGCCGGGCGGGATCGCTCTAGAAGGACCTACACTGACCACATTGGCGAACTCCGGGCGGGATCGCTCTAGAAGGACCTACACTGACCACATTGGCGAACGCCGGGCGGGATCGCTCTAGAAGGACCTACACTGACCACATTGGCGAACGCCGGGCGGGATCGCTCTAGAAGGACCTACACTGACCACATTGGCGAACTCCGGGCGGGATCGCTCTAGAAGGACCTACACTGACCACATTGGCGAACGCCGGGCGGGATCGCTCTAGAAGGACCTACACTGACCACATTGGCGAACGCCGGGCGGGATCGCTCTAGAAGGACCTACACTGACCACATTGGCGAACGCCGGGCGGGATCGCTCTAGAAGGACCTACACTGACCACATTGGCGAACGCCGGGCGGGATCGCTCTAGAGGGACCTACACTGACCACATTGGCGAACGCCGGGCGGGATCGCTCTAGAAGGACCTACACTGACCACATTGGCGAACGCCGGGCGGGATCGCTCTAGAAGGACCTACACTGACCACATTGGCGAACTCCGGGCGGGATCGCTCTAGAAGGACCTACACTGACCACATTGGCGAACGCCGGGAGGGATCTCTCTAGAAGAACCTACACTGACCATATTGGCGATGTTCTACATGTATGAACGAAGACGAAGAAAGAGTATCTTTAGATCGTAGCAGATGGCATTCTTTAGTTCTTTTGCCCCTTGGATTAAATGCTTGAATTTATGTTTAAACGTATTTCCCTATTTGAAAACATACGTGAACCCTGAACACGTTAAAAAAATAATAGAAAAAAAAGCCACGGAAAATTGCTCCCAACTCGGTAAAGTCACGACCATAAAAAGCATAAATCAATGAAAAGGAAAACTATTACTAATACTCGTACATAGTCAAAGGGAAATCAAAGTTATAAGCGTTTAAAGACAGTTTTAGACGCGATTTCCATTTAAACGGTGTGGACCAAACGATCGAGGCGCTATTATGCAATTGAATGCACGTTAACTTGATAGAAATTTTACATTTTATGCCCCAACGCTTTATTCTTGGGAGGTTAAATATTTGAAAAGGACTACTATCGTTGATTGGTCTTCTATTGGAAAATGGATGTAAAGTTTATTCTTGGTCGGTGATTAGGCCACAGTGTGCTTTTTATGGTTGGAGAGTTGGAATTTTCTGATGTTAAATGCTTTTAATATTTATGAAGTGACTAAAAAAGTTGATTTGGCCTGCCTCGATGTTCTAGTGGGTTTGATTTCCGGGTCGGGCAGTGTTATTAGGGGGTCCATTCTCAGTAGCAGCCACGGAGTCCGGATCTGTGGCCGGTTTATGGCAATAGGCTCGCCCCCTAATACATGGGACTTAACCATAATTGGCGAAATGTGGGTATAAATAGGTAATAAATATATAATATAATATATAGGTAATGTTTTTACATCTTAACATCACTTATGATGTAAAAACATTACACTACTGCTCGGCTAAGGCACATACAATTCAAGACAAACTGTTGATTCTTTGAAAAAAAAACTATAAGTACCAGTCTTCAGAATACATTTTCCACAGCCATAAAAGTTACGAACAAAATTAAAATTAAAAAAAACCGTCACGAAAATCATTTAAACATTTCCCAGTTTTTACACTTAGTTCCCAATATGTACACATTACATAAAACTAAAACTGTAGTCTATCCATGTCTTCGGCTTTCAGTCAAAATCTTGCGCATATTATATTAAGTGGGCACAGAAACAGAAAATCTGTCCAGCTAATAGGTTAAATAACCTGAAGCGACTTTGTTTTTCAATAATCTCTAAATCTCTTCACCATACAAGTAGGTATATCATCGCCAAAGATCGCAATCGGTAGAGTACATAATTATACTAAACTTCAGGAAACACACACACACACAAACAACATACACAACATACAACATACAACAACAACAACATACTTATAACTTGAGAATAATCCGTCCCTCTTGTAGAGGAAATACTCCTAAATTATTGTTAAGTTCCGGTATGAAACTTTTAAATTTATTATCCACACTTCTTGCATAATTATCAGGTAAATAAAATATACCTACTCTTCCTATCCCAGGACTTGCGCAAGCGCACGGTGTGAACGTAACGTAAATACGTCTATTTAAAAATTAAAATACTCCTTTCACATTTAAATATTTTCATAATTTTAAGAATTTATTCAGATCTATGGAAGAGACTGATTGTACTTGTTTCAAACTAAAAAAAAAAAACTATTTTCGAATTAAGAAGTCGAGGTATTTACGTTTAAACCGCGCACTCGTGCTCTCAGCATCACTCACTCTCCCATTTCCCACGTTCATAAAAACTAATGATGTCAATCACAATATAAAAAAACACAGCATACCTTCAGTACGTGCGAAGTCCCCGGCAGCTGTCGCCCAACAAACCCGCTTCAGGCGAGCCCCCGTTTGTCAAACAACAATCAGCTATTACCAACTATTATGTCGCGAGCAGTGTGCACAAACGAACGTTTTCATACTTCCTACTAATTTGTTGGTATCACGAATTATAAATATTGTTGTGTGACATGGTAGTTACGTAATACACTGTTTGGAGAAGTATTAAACAATCTGTGTTTAGATTTACATTGTTTTACTATGCTTCATGAAACGCTGTTGCGCTCTGTTGTCGACAGTATCCGAAATACTCGTATAAACGATCCGAAACACACAAATATCACTATTTTCGAAACGTCCTCCAGTTTTACAAAATCACAACAATCATTCATAGAATTCTCAGCTTTTCCCACGTCCATCGACAAAGTTATCAACTTGAAAAGAGATCCCGTGTTTGTAAACACGGATTTTTCGTTTACGTTTCCACTTTATCCAATCGGCCATGCAAACACATGGAATATCGAGCACTGACTGCAATCTGTACCTAATTATCTATCTATTCTTGACTCCTGAAATATTTTTTGCGTACGTTTAAAAATAATACAAATAATTTATGTAAGAACGTTTTTATGTGCACACGTTGCCAGTTCTAAGTCTGAAATACTACGCAAATACATTTCTCATAAAATTTTAAACGGTCGTCAGCCAATAAGAAGTAGGTATTGTATTTATTTCAAGAAACACTCGTTATTTATTAACTATTATTGTGTAGTATTTATTCCTTTAAAGAATCAACTGTACCAATGGCGTAAACATTTACATAGTTTATTATATAATAATTTACTTGATTTAAAAAAAAACATATCTATACATATAAAATTCAAAGTCCTGACTGACTGACTGACTGACTGACTGACTGACTGACTGACTTATATATCAACGCACAGCCCAAACCACTGGTCCTAGAGACATGAAATTTGGACAGTGTACTCTTTGTGAAGAGTAGGTATCCACTAAGAAAGGGTTTTTGAAATTACACCCCTAAGAGGGTGAAATGGGGTGTTGAATTTTCTATGAAACTTTTTATTCTCTGAGTCGATCGACTTGAAATTGTGTCTACATATACTTCAGTTAAAATGATGAGATACGTGTATCACAGTTTTTCCAAAATCATCCCCCAATTTAAAATTCAATGTCCTGACTGGCTGACTGATACATCAACGCACAGCCCAAACCAGTGGTCCTAGAGACATGAAATTTGGAAAGTGTACTCTTTGTGAAGAGTAGGTATCCACTAAGAAAGGCTTTTTCGAAATTTCACCCATAAGAGGGTGAAATGGGGTGTTGAATTTTCTATGAAACTTTTTATTCTCTGAGTCGATTGACTTTAAATTGTGTCTACATATACTTCAGTTAAAATGATGAGATACGTGTATCACAGTTTTTCCAAAATCATCCCCCAATTTAAAATTCAATGTCCTGACTGGCTGACTGAAATATCAACGCACAGTCCAAACCACTGGTCCTAGAGACATGAAATTTGGACAGTGTACTCTTTGTGAAGAGTAGGTATCCACTAAGAAAGACTTTTTCGAAATTTCACCCCTAAGAGGGTGAATTGGGGTGTTGAATTTTCTATGAAACTTTTTATTCTCCGAGTCGATGACTTGAAATTGTGTCTACATATACTTCAGTTAAAATGATGAGATACGTGTATCACAGTTTTTCCAAAATCATCCCCCAATTTAAAATTCAATGTCCTGACTGGCTGACTGATATATCAATGCACAGCCCAAACCGCTGGTTCTAGAGACATGAAATTTGGAGAATGTACTCTTTGTGGAGAGTAGGTATCCACTAAGAAAGGGTTTTTGAAATTACACCCCTAAGAGGGTGAAATGGGGTGTTGAATTTTCTGTGAAACTATCTCGGGGTCGATTGACTTGAAAATGTGTCTACATATACTTCAGTTAAAATGATGAGATACGTGTATCACAAAATCATCCCCCAATTTAAAATTCCATGTCCTGACTGGCTGACTGATATACCAACGCACAGCCCAAACCGCGGGTCCCAGAGATATGAAAATTGGAGGGTGTATTCTTTGTGAAGAGTTAGTATCAGTTTTTCGAAATTCCTACCCCTTAGAGGGTGAAATGGGGTGTTGAATTTTCTGTGAAACTTTTTACTCTCGGGGTCGATTGACTTGAAAATTTGTTTACATACTCTTCAGATAAAATCCAGTAAATCCGATGTCCAATCTCAAACCAAGGTATCAATATTTCAAGTATCTAATTTAATTGATATAACTTTATAATAATAATTGCAAGTTATAAGCAAGTACATGTAAATCTATGTATGTATTATAGATAGATACATAGATTACTTATTATTCCAGAAGTAAGATCCCGTGGGCAATTCCCTACCTCCACGCGGGCGAAGCCGCGGGCATAAGCTAGTTAACTTATGAAATCGGTCAAGGTATTACGCATTTACAGGATTGATGAAGACTTGACTTCGTATTTCCTTGAATAGGACGTCAATCCTCAATCCGGAATCTCACTTCCCATTTTAGAACCTGTTTATATCGTATTTTCGCGCGTACCATAGCCGAACAGGTAAAGTAGAACCCTTACGATTTTTACCTTTACTCTCTCAGCAAAGGGCACAAACCAATGTTTAGTGCCACTCGAACAAAGACGTAAATAAAGGGATAAGTAATTCTACAAACGTAAAATCAGACGCAGCACAGAAATTGCTGTAACTTCACGATTTCGCGATAACACTCTATCTTTGTCCCCCACTATCATTTAGAAAAAGATGCATATAATATAAAGAATCAGTCTCGCTGCCGGCGATAGCGATAAGCGAGAAGAGGTAGCAATAGGAAACGAGTTGGCGAGTAACGAGCAGCGAGTTTTAGCATCGAGCACGAGGATGTATGAGCGAGTGGCGGAAGTCGGGCGATTACTCGCTGATATGCTTTTGTACCTACTCCTCCTCCTTTTTTTTGGAAAATGTCGTGACAAAACTTAAAAGCATGAATGTGGATGGGTATAAGAGTAGAGGAAGATCAAAGAAACGATGGATGGACTGTGTTAAGGATGATATTATGTCAAAAAAGGAGGTGACTGATGAGATGACGAGTAATAGAGACATATGGAAGAAGAAGACATGCTGCACCGACCCCAATTGAATTGGGATAAGGGCAAGAGAGTGATGATGATGATGCTTTTGTACCTAATGAGGGTCCCTTAGCGAGTGTTCTGCAACAGAACTTCACTGAGTGAGTACTCTCTTTGACAGCTCTTGTTGCTGCGGTAAACGAGAGAAGGTACTCGCTGGTGGTGTGACCAGTCAGCGATCAACTATAACTAGCTGGATACAGTTAGACTGGAAGTCGGCCCCAACATAGTTGGGAAAGGCTTGGCAGATGATGATAGCTTTTACTTACAACTTACCTACATATTTTTTTAAGATTTTTGAGAAAAAAAAGTCGATATCAAAACGCTCTCTCGCGACGACAGCCTTACCCGCGTCAACATCGGCTGCCGGTACTTATCATCTATTTAGCGAATCGAGCGCCCTTGCACTTGTTTTATTTATGCGCGGTTACGAGAAACAATTTGTTTGTTTGTTTGTTTCAAACGAAATGAACTTGATTCGTGATTGATTCTTTTGTTTTTGTTTACGTTTTGCATTGTTTGTGAAAAGTTCTTGTTTGCTAAATTAAAAATTAGGTGGTGTATTTTCATATCAGATTCAGATTCAGATTCAGATTCATTTATTTGCTTGAAATATGGTATCTTGCTGTTCATCTGAGAAGTTAGCAATCTCCTTCAGGAAAATAAATATTATATATGCGTATTCTTGTAAAATGCCGTACTTTTGTCAAAAAGATAATAAATGATTGTGCATATAAATTGTTTAGAGAAAAGGAAGGACTTGGAAGCAAAAGCATGTATTTCAGGGAAGCATTAAGACGACATTAGCGGAGGCCAAAAGTGTGTGGAAACATGAAAATAAAGAAACTAGCCAAGTGCGAGTCGGACTCTCGCGTGAAGCGTTCCGTACCATCGTAGTAGGAGCTCCCTTTAATTTTTAATTTATTCTTATTATTTCTTGTTATAGCAGCAACAGAAATACACATCTCTGAAATCATCATCATCTGTGAAAATTTCAACTGTCCGCCTACATGAGATACAGCCGCTGACAGATAGACGGACGTACGGACGGACAGCGGAGGCTTAGTAACAGGGTCCCGTTGGTTACTCTTCGGGTACGGAACCCTAAAAAAATATTAACCAAGCAGTGAACAAGCTAGATGAGCTTGAGTGGTCAGGAACCAACACCAATCTAAACATCATCATCTGCCTAGCCTTTTCCCAACTATGTTAGGGTCGGCTTCCAGTCCAACCGGATGCAGCTGAATACCAGTATTTTACATGGAGCGACTGCCTATCTGACCTCCACAACCCAGTTAGTACTAGGTAATACGATATACCCTTTGGTAAGACTGGTTGTCAAACGTTTTGGGCCATTGACTACCTGTAACGACTGTCAAAGATCTACAAATGACAGCCGGGACCAAGGGCTTAACGTGCTATCCGAGGCACGGAGGTAACTCGGTATGTAATGGATGGTCACCCATCCACAGACCAACCTAGGCAAGCACCACTTAACCTAAAGATCGATCCGAGCGGCTGTTATTATTTAGCCACGAGCTTCTCCAACACCAATCTAAACAATAAACTATCATGGTCACTAACATTACTATTTTTTTTTTTTTTTTACTTCTGTTTATCCGTGATCATGGTGCTTGCAACAGCGCCGAAATATCGGGAACTCATAACAAACAGTAAACATGGTAAATATCCCGTTAGTATTAATAGTAAACAATAAACATTAAAATAAACGTATACAAATAACTAAAGTACTAAGTCCAGAAAACAAAACAATCAACTGGCTAATGGAAGTCTTAACCGCGCGAACTAAAGAGTAGGTGCGCACATCCGTACCCTGTTTGCTTAGATTTTTGAGGGAGGGTTTTAGTATAGCTATCAGTAGCGAAGGGTAAATTTTTGTAAGAGGTAAGCCGGAGTACATATCTTTAATGTGATTATATTATTTGTCTATAGAATACTGACTGTGCCATTTTTCAAAGGGAAGCCGGTAGGAATCGAGTTCTATGGAACCTTCACCACTGCTAGTGGCGAAGGTTCCATCTTAAAGCCGTCATCTAGTTATTATTCAAAACATCATCTGCTTAGTCTTTTCCCAATTATATTAGGGTCGGCTTCCAGTCTAACCGGATTTAGCTGAATACCAGTATTTTACATGGAGCGGTTGCCTATCTGCCCTCCACAACACAGTTAGTACTGGGTAGTAATACCATACCCCTTCGTAAGATTGGGTGTCAGACTTTCCGGCCAATGACTACTTAACCCCCCCCCCCCTTACTCCGGTCTGAATTAAAAAAATTCTATTCTATTCTTAACGACTGTCAAAGATCTAGAATAGCCGGTCCAAAGGCTTAACATGCTTTCCGAGGCACGGAGAAAACTTGGTATGTAATAGGTCACCCATCAACGGACCAACCTAGGCAAGCGCCGCTTAACCTGAAGATTGACCCGATAGGCTGTTATCATTTAACAACGATAGCTACGATCATCATCGTAATAAAAATGAGTTTTGGCGGTCACTCCCCATAGCATGGGATGTACTGGCGAAATGTATTTACCATTAGGTACGCATCTACCAAACCCGTTGAGGATTACAGGCGTGATATTTACGTTATTAAAACTCTTACTTTATTAATCTCCTAAGGCTTAGCAAAAGTATGGGCCCTACAGACATCCAAAGCAGATTCAAATCCGTTAAGATGCAACATCACCAAATGGAAGCATTGTTTTAACCGGCGCCGTCCAACTAATACCGGTATCATCCGGTTCATTCCGCCCGATTCCAGTTTAAAAGCCTATTCTGACTTACTTAAATGGACTTTGTTTTAGTCTGTTTAGACACATCACTCACTTTAATGCATGGACTAACTAAAGTTAGGAATTAAAATTAATTCGGCGATTTTTGTGGGAGAAGTTCATTTAGAGAAGTACTCGTAAAAGCTTTTAAAATTGTGAATGTTAAAGTTATTATGCATTGGTTTGATGAAATAGTAGGCAACTTTGTGTCAGACATCATTTGCCTTGATTTTTTCCAAATATAGTGGAGTCGGCCTCTAGTCTAACCTTAGGCAGCTGAATATTAGCACTTTACATGCTAAATAATAACAGCCGCTCGGGTAGATCTTTTGGTTAAGCCGTGCTTGACTAGGTTGGTCTATAGATGGGCGACCACCCATTACATACCGAGTTTCCTCCGTGCATCGAAAAGCACGTTAAGCCGTTGCCGCGTTGGTCCCGGCTGTCATTTGTAGATCTTTGACAGTCGTTATAGGTAGTCAGTGGCCCAAAAAGTCTCACAACCAGTCTTACCAAGGAGTATCGTATTACCTAGTACTAACTGGGTTGTGGAGGTCAGATAGGCAGTCGCTCCATGTAAAATACTGGTATTCAGCTGCATCCGGTTAGAGTGGAAGCCGACCCTAACATAGTTGGGAAAAGGCTAGGCAGATGATGACATGGACCGACTAAATATCTGACCTTCACGAAGCCAGAAACTGAGTAACATGATATCTTTTGGCAAGACTGGTAAGACTCTTCGTCTTCTGAGTACCTATTATCAACTGCCAAAGATCTACAAATGTCAGCCGGTAACAACTGCTTAACCTGCTTTCAGAAGCACGAAGAAGTCTTATTACGTATTGGTGTGTACTACAATGTATGTAATGGATCAAGCCGCCGCCGTCTAGCTATAAGAGCAAATGTGGTTGTTCTAGAAACTAATCATAGACAAACATCATGTAGGATGTTTGATGTGCTCTCATTAGATTTATACAAGGTGGCTGATACAAGATGGCTGATACAAGATGGCTGATACAAGACGGCTGATACAAGATGGCTGAAAAAGGCCGTGACCCAAACTGCAGTGTGCAATTGGAGAGGCCTATCAACCAACTCAGCTTCTCATTAATGTATGAGAGACCTATATCCAGCCACGCCAGACCTATGTCCAGAACAGCGGTGGCCCAGTGGTCCCGGCCTCGACTTACGAGCAGTAAGTCGTGGGGTCGAACCCGGACAGGCGCATTACTTTGTGTAATTTATTTCATCACCACTGCTCTCAAAACGGTGAAGGAAAACATCGTGAGGTAACCGGCATGTCCTAGAACCAAAATTGTGCCCGCGTGGTGGATTATAGCCCATTCCCTCTCATAAAGAGGAGGCCTGTGTCCCAGTAGTGGGAACATTATAGGCTGGCTGGCATTATACTACGCTATGTCCAGCAATAAATTAACAGCTATTCTTTACTTGGTAGTAAAGAATACAATAGAATAATTTTATTTGTGTAAAAACATGGTACATTAAGGTCTTATAAATAGGTTTGTGAACTCCCATGTTTCGCCATAAAATGGCATACAAATATTAGAACATCTTAAAAATAGAATTTTAATACAACAACAATTAGTGTAAAACATTAATATTATTAATTTATTATTAAATGAAAGAAAAATAAAAAAATCAACTTAAAAAACTCAGAAACCATAAAGTGTCTTCTTTCGCTCTTCTTTGGTCGCGGGACTCATAGAATTACCGTGACCCTAGAACATAAAGGGCTATTGAAGGACACCGTGGATTTTAGTCAGTACAAGTCTGACAGTACCTCCCGCTCTGCTCTGGGTGGGAGGACTCATTTGATGATTTTACCACGTTAAAAAAAAAAAAAAGTGTCTTCATTCATAAATGGGTTTGCAGCCACGATTATTTTACTATCGTTGTCAACAGGATGAACAGATAACAACAGTTCTCCCCCCTACGAGCAATGAAGCGTATACACAATAATACACCTCGCAATCTAATTCTGTCTCGACCGAAAATAGAAATTGTGTGTGTGAATGTACGCCAAAACAACTATTCTCAACTAGTGATGCATGATCCGATCCGATAGTTTACAGTATCGATATGACAGGATTCGATACTCCGATATTTTGGATCTTTTAATTTATTTAACAATTTATAAAATAACATCACGCCTGTAATTCTCGAAGGGATAGGCAGAGTCGTACCTAATAGTACACCCACATTTCGCCAGTTATGTTTAAGTCAAATGTAATAAGGGGCAAGCCTATTGCCATCAACTGGGCACAAATCCAAACTCCGCGGCTGCTACTGAAAAATTCCTGATTGAAAAACCCAATATCACTTTGCCGACCCGGATCGAACCCAGGACCTAATGTTCAAAAAAAAAGAATCCTGAAATTTTGGCTAGACGCTTACACCCGCATCTATAGTCAAGTTAAACTCATTACTTATGCAAACATTTTTATTTATTCGATAGACAAGAATTTTAACGAAGTTAGAACCGTCAAAGAAAGCAAAGCTAAGAATTCTAACTTTTGACAGTTCTAACTCCAAGCAATAAGTAAACTACAGAATAAAAATCGTAACATAAGTAATTACTTTTACTCATGTATTCACTTTGACTTGTTTATAGATACGGATGTGAGAAGGATTAATAAAAACGATTCGATACTTGCATTCTTTCTTTCTTTATCGTGTGGTTAGTGCCTAACCTGGTGTCAGAGCTTTACATGCCGTCGCGAAATATCTCTCAGGCATGCTGGTTTCCTAACGATGTTTTCCTTCACCGAAGCAAGCGATAATTATACAATACGCACATGTATCCGAAAATCAGAGGTGTATGTCTTGGGTTCGAACTCGAGACCTATGACTTGTCAGTCCGTAGGTCACACCACTAGACTATCACTCCTATACTACTACTGATACTGATTCTGATACTTGCATTCATATCGATTGATACAAAACCCTATTGTCAAAGCGAGCATTAACAAATTTATAGGAGCGTTTGTGTAAACAAAACTACCTACGTTACGTAACCGCGTTTGTCAAACGTTTGTCAACCGTTCGTGTTTCATGATTGAGCTCATAGCGTTTAATTAATATAGGTTTTCAGTGCAATTGTCGTTGTTATGTCATTGAGTGACGGTTGGTATTTAAGGTGCTATGTTCCCCAAGAATCAAATTCCTGGCTACGGCCCTGCCCATCACCTATCCCTACAATGGACAAATGGCCAATGGACAGTTTGTGGTATCAAAAGCTACAACAATAACTATAAAGTTTAACGTATTATTTTTTTTTTTTTTATCGTGGTAAAATCATTAAATGAGTCCTCCCACCCAGGGTAGAGTGGGAGGAACTGTCAGACTTGTACTGACTAAAATCCACGGTGTCCTTCAATAGCCCTTTATGATCCAGGGTCACGGTAATTCTATAAGTCCCGCGACCCCGGCAGGCTTTGGCCCTCTAGAGGGGGGCCCCGTCATAATGCTGACACTTTTTGAGGCGCGCGTGGAACACAACGCGCCGTCGACCCGGGCATGGTCCATGGTCGGACAGCGAGTCGCCCATTACTCGCCGCCCGCATTCCCGCGCCTACGGTGGCCGGAGATCGTCTGCCGACGTCCGGCGCCGTGGGCGTCTACCACTGCGGCTGGGGTGGAGGGAGGACGCTGTCCTCTCCCTCACGCGCCCCGCTTCCTCCTTCGCGAGCATGACTGCTTCGCAGAAGGAGGCGAAATTTTAACGTATTTCTAAAACTTAGCTCCGGGCGCACCGCATTTTATTATTTGTGAACGAAAGTTGGCAAAATATTTTTTGGGTTGTACCCTCTCTGGCAGAGCAAGGGCCCCTCGATAGAATTTGCTACGGGCCCCGTGCTTGCTTAATCCGGCACTGGATATTAGGTGATATTAGCCGATCTATAGTCGCCAGTATAGGTACCTACACGTACGGATAATCGAGAGTAGAGATACTGTAGATCGGTATAATTACGAGCTGTACGTCTCTTTTAAAATACACACTAGGCAGCTCCAGTAGGTGTATAGTTAGGCGTGGTGTGGTGCGTACGTCTGTGTGAGCATACGGCGCACAAAAAATACAAGGCGATGTGCCTACCCTTCATCATCATCATCATCATTTCAGCCGAAAGACGTCCACTGCTGGACATAGGCCTCCCCCAAGTGTCGCCACATTGACCGGTCCCGTGCGTCTCGCATCCAGCGGATCCCTGCAACCTTTACAAGGTCATCGGTCCACCTGGTGGGAGGCCTTCCAACGCAGCGTCTTCCGGTTCGCGGTCGCCACTCCAGAAGTTTTCGGCCCCATCGGCCATCCGTTCTGCCTACCCTTATCATAACAAAACTATGTGTTACCTTACCTTTGTAATGAAAAGTAAAGAAATAATGTTATGTAAACTAAGAGCTCGAATACTGCCGACAAACTGTCCTGCAGTTTGGCAGAAGATTTAATGGGTACCCACTTGTGTAACTTTTGTTAAAAATAATTAAAATATATCAGATTCATTCTTTCGATTTCAAGAGGAAGGAACCGTCTATCGTTCAGCGAGATCAGTCAACTAATTAAATAATAAAAATAATCAAGCCTTATTAAACTAAATAGCTAGATTTAAAATCATCTGCCTAGCCTTTTCCCAACTATATTGTGGTCGGCTTCCAGTCTAACCGGATGCAGCTTATTACAAGTATTTTACGTAGAGCGACTGCCTACATGACCTCCATAACCCAGTTAGTACAGGGTAATACGAAACCCTTTAGTAAAACGACGGTACCAATGGTTTAACGTGCTTTCCGAGACACCGAGGAAACTAGGTATGCAATGGATGGTCATTCACAGACCGAGCTAGGTAAGCGTGGCTTTATCTATATATCTACACATATAATAAAATCGTAGACTTTCCGTGTCTGTACATTACAGATTTTTGCAAAAAAAATCACTGGAAGGTGCGAGAAATAAGTAATAGAAAGCAAAAACATTTTTTTTTTAAATTTTTGTCTGTTTGTCGGTTTGTCTGTTCGTTTGAGCGCGCATCACGTAAAAACCTCTCATTGTATTCAAAATCGAAATATTACAAAATAAGAAGCATTGTACTGGGTATTATTTAGCGTTTATTTCATCAAAATCGACCAACAGACGCAAAAGATATTAATTTTTAAACAGGGCCAGATTAAGGAGGCCTAAGGGCTCTCGCAAAAAGTCATTTAATGATGTATACAGAACGGTATTAGAATAAAAAGCGCCCAACAAGGTTCACTTTGAAAAAAAGTTGTATTGCTTCAAAATACACCGATTTTTAAAGCCGTATCGTCGCCTCAACGCCATTTAATTTTGTTTCGGACCTATGCCTCCCAGAATTACAGCTCCCAAAAGGACGCCTTTTGTAGTCATCAATACATTATCACCTATTGATCTGGCAGTCAGTTCTCACACATAACATAACATCACGCCTTAAAGCCCCGAAGGGTTGTGCAGACGGTCGCGGGACTCATAGAATTACCGTGACCCTGGAACATAAAGGGCTACTGAAGGACACCGTGGATTTTAGTCAGTACAAGTCTGACAGTCCCTCCCGCTCTGCCCTGGGTGGGAGGACTCATTTGATGATTTTACCACGTTAAAAAAAAAAAAAAAAAAAAAAAAAAAAAAAAAAAAAAAAAAAAAAAAGGGTTGTGCAGACGTGTACCTAATCGTACACACACATTTTGCCAGTTATATTGAAGTCCCATGTTATAGGGGGTGAGCCTATTGCCATCAACCGGGCACAAATCCAGATTCCGTGGCTGCTACTGAGAAATTCCTGATAGGATAACCCAATTACACTATTATTTATTGTATTTTTTCAATTGCATATACATTGTTTAATGTTAAGTGGAAGAGAGCAGTCACCTAAGGGGGCGTCCATTAATTTCGTGAGGCGTTGAAGGTGGGGGGGTCGCGCCAAATATCACCCAATCTCACGAGGGAGAGAGGGGGGTCTCGGCAAATATCACTGGGTTTAATTAAGTAAACATTTTCTCAACATTTTTTTTTTGTGAATTCAACGTTATCAAGCAGAGATTACCGTATTTATACTAAACTACGCATTTTGATAAATCTCACGTGAGATTAGGAGGGAGATGACGGGGTCAAGCCAACTCTCACGACATCCCACCAAGGGGAAGGGGGGCGGGAAAATCGCCTCACGTAATTAATGAACACCCCCTAACACAAGCCTCTCCTTGCTTAAAAGGTGATCTGCAAATCATGTGTCTGACAACTTTATGTAATTGAAATAAACACATTTTTTTTAAAACACTTTGCCCGACCCGGGAATCGATCCCCACGCTTCGTAGTCGCACTTGCGACCACTACACTTACGAGGCAGTCTCACACATGCACACCAAAATTTCCATGCGAACGAAGTCGCGGGCAATAGCTAGTTTTCAATATAAGTCGAATGTTATTAAATAGCCACGGGCTCCTAGTTTTAAAATATTGACCTAAGAATGAATATGGTTTAGTTTTTTCATCATCAACATCATTCTGATTATGATAGTGACTCCTGTGCTAGTGTAAACTAGGACAGGAGTCGCTGTTGTCTGTAATAAGTTTACAGAGGTATTTTTTTGTCATTTGTGACCACCTAGAAAGGACAGTTTTCAAACGATTAATAACAATAATAGTCCTCCTGACCGTTTTCGGTCACGGCAGCGAAAATAAGCGAAGATTAGCAATCGGCGGCGGCGCAGGGTATGTTATAGTGCACAAGTGTGTGCGCAGGCACAGGTGCACACCCCCCCCACCCTCATAGTTCGGCGGATGGGACGGCAATCCGACATGACCGGAGAGAAATCAGGTGCAGGACCGATGGCGAGGCACGGTGGTATCATACTGCCAACTTCCAAACTCAGGCTTGCTACTAAGAAATTCCAAATGGAAAAACCCAATAACACTTTTGCCCGACCCGGGTATCGAACCCAGGACCTCGCACAGCAGTCGCGCTTGCGATGAGAACGTTGCCTTATTAGTGTCTGTTGATAAGCCGATCTTCTATTTACGTCTACTTAGTGGATGTGTTATATCATCGTTTTGTACAGCATTCCTGAATCACGTTTACCAAATCAATGGAGATCGACGCTAATCACTACGCTAATTAATGAGCGATTTCTGAAATACGGCTTTGTATTTCATTTGGATGTGAGTTCTAATTTGGGTACAGACGCGTGAAGTAAGGGCTCAAACACGAAAACACGTTACGACGACGCAACGTGCCACCGCACAGCAACGTGACGTTGCACGTTGCGTCACGGTGCCGTGACGTGGAAATCGACGTCGAGCAACGTAAATAATCACGTTACGACAACGCAACGTGCCACGTTGAACGACGTCGTATTGACGGTGGCGCATTTGTAGAATTGCCGCAGTTAATTTCGAGAAATGGACCACATTAGACGTGTTCTCCTCCTGCTAATATTAAGAAGACGGATAAAGAAGAAACAGATACAAAGAAAATACTGGATCCATCCATATCTTTCAGCCATATTTTACGTCACGCCGACGTGCTGTGCAACGTGGCACGTTGCGTTGTCGTAACGTGATTATTTACGTTGCTCGACGTGGATTTCCACGTCACGGCACCGTGACGCAACGTGCAACGTCACGTTGCCGTGCGGTGGCACGTTGCGTAATCGTAACGTGTTTTTGTGTTTGAGCCCTAAGGCGCCAAAGACCACCGGAATTCCTCTGTTCAATTCTTTTCCGTTGAGTCGATGATTTCTTTAGAGTTAAATAAGCTTCACCAGAACCGTGCCCCTAGATAGCGCTAGTAAAATATAGTAGCCTCGGAGAGGTACTTCAAGGTGCAGGTAGGCAATAGCAATGATGCCGGGTGGAAGAGATATCGACACACAAAAATATGCTGTTCCATTTATATTGACCGTGTAAGTATTGTACCTCTGCTCTTTTGTAGGTAACAGCTGTATTTGTTAAGCGCGGCAGACCACGGAGGAGACGGCGTGACGAACTGGATGTCTTCCTTGAAAATTGGAAAGAAGTAGCACATAACCTTGACCGTTGGAAGGAACGGAGGGAAGCCTTTGCCCAGCATTGGGACAATATGGGCTAGCTATAATAATAAAAGGTGTACTGAAATGTAAAAATAATAAGGATGTGAGTGGACCCGCCTTGAGGAAAGCCCTAGAAAGACATCATCATCTGCCTAGCCTTTTCCCAACTATATTGGGGTCGGCTTCCAGTCTAACCGGATGCAGCTGGATACCAATATTTTGCCCTAGAAAGACATACAATGACATAATTAGTGAAAGGTCAGGTACTTATTTGAACGTGGACGAAACAAACGGAGGATGTAATAAGGATCGTCGCAAATGGCGTTCTATGTACCTACCTGCAATAATGCCTGTAAAATGGGTGAGTTACTTACAATAATATATGAGCCACGAGAGTGGATAAACCGATTATCAACATAATCATATTCATCAGAATTCAAACAGCACGACAGCAAAGGCGTTCGAGGATATCGTCGCAGCTGTGTTTCATGACTCGTTAGTTAGCAGTCTATTTAGAAGTTACGTGAAAATTGAAGCGGGTATGTCGTTTAAAGGTGACATATGTAAGGAAAAAGTGGTTTTATTTTATTTTACTAGCTATAATTTTATTTTTGATGACTGTTTAGTTGCAGACGATATAGAACGATAAATGCTACGAACCAGCTGATCATCTCAGATCTGATCTAAAAATGAATGTCATACATAGCTAGAAACAATTCTGATTAACAGTTTCATTAAAAAGACAAATATCTTATCCAATTAGAAGCTACGAAGATTTCCAAGTTATTAACTATTCTTTTTGTTGACGAGAAAACTGGTTCTTGTACTAACAAATTAAAATCAATAATAAAAGGAAAATTATGAACAAGGCAAGACAAGACACGCGGCGATTTATAATATTGTAAAGTCTACTATACAAAAGGTACCTAAGTTGCCTACCTCTTGTATCCTTAAGCCCTGTTCACAACCTCAGGTGAAGCAACTGGAGACGTGTTTTACGACAAGCGCCACGCGCGTTTGTCACTGGTTTCCTTCGAATGAGTACCACAAATCGTGTCGTTATAAGGGACCTCCAGCACTGCGCAGCCACGACAACGACTTATCGCATGACCCCATCTTGAACAAAACTGGTCGGACGCCCGGTTGTACGATCAAACTTTCTTCGGGTTTTGTCGACGGCAGAATCGACAAAGTTGGTCTGTTAATGGGAGAGGACAGCGTCCTCCCTCCACCCCAGCCGCAGTGGTAGACGCCCACGGCGCCGGACGTTGGCAGACGATCTCCGGCCACCGTAGGCGCGGGCATGCGGGCGGCGAGTAATGGGCGACTCGCTGTCCGACCATGGACCATGCCCGGGTCGACGGCGCGTTGTGTTCCACGCGTGCCTCAAAGAGTGTCAGCATAATGACGGGGCCCCCCTCTAGAGGGCCAAAGCCTGCCGGGGTCGCGGGGCTCATAGAATTACCGTGACCCTGGAACATAAAGGGCTATTGAAGGACACCGTGGATTTTAGTCAGTACAAGTCTGACAGTCCCTCCCGCTCTGCCCTGGGTGGGAGGACTCATTAGATGATTATACATAAAAAAAAAAAAAAAAAAGTTGCTCTGTTAATTTGTCGATTCTTCCGTCGACAAAACCAGTTTCTACGGTGGTCATGCTACGCGTCCTGGTCGATGGTTCTGCGGCCAAAAGTCGTGGTCATTGCCATGTAGTGCGCTAGGTCTCTTACATGTGGAAGGCGCTAATCAAGTTATTGTAATCTTTTTCTCCATAGTTACTGACGCAACAAACGTGTCGCTTGAGTACGTAGCTCGTGGCCAAATGCTAAGTTTCCCCTCTCTAAGTACTCAAAGTTGCATCTCATCTCTTGTAACCTAAAGACCTGCCGTTAGACAGTTATTGTTCTTTGTCGGCGCACCTGTGCATATTTTATGCACATGCACAGTCGTTACTTGCCTTACGACGTCATTATATTGTAACTCGTGTAACAGGTCGGGAAATGCAGAGTTT
Organism: Noctua comes; assembly: GCA_963082995.1. NCBI lineage: Eukaryota > Metazoa > Arthropoda > Insecta > Lepidoptera > Noctuidae > Noctua > Noctua comes. The sequence goes on along the minus strand of OY720279.1, from coordinate 14,404,116 downwards.
TATGCTCTTTGTGTTCAAGTTTCCTTATGATCATCGCTTGGGTATTTTTTGCTTTTTACAAAATTCTCAATAGCCACTAGCCCTGATACAGCCGGGAGGCGTCGCGTCGTGGCAATTTTCTTAGAAGATAATGGGACGAGCTGGACGCAACCCACGAGTAGTGATCCACATCAGCCCTGAATCGAAAAAAATTGAAGTCTCCATGACTACCAGTTCCCATCAGTGGGGAGACGCAGGCTAACAGTCATCATCATCATCATCTGCCATCGGCAAAGGCTACTTTGCCCAACTATATTGGAATCGGCTTCCAGTCTAGCCGGATGCAGCTCAATACCTGTATTTTACATGGAGCGACTGCCTATCTGACCTCCACAACCCAGTTAGTACTGGGTAATACGATACCCCTTAGTAAAACTGGTAAAACTGGCTGTCAGACTTTTTGGGCCGTTGACTACCTAACGACTGTCAAAGATCAACAAATGACAGCCGGAACAAACGGCTAAACGTACTTTCCGAGGCACGGAGGAAACTCAGTATGTAATGGGCGGTCACCCATCCCCAGATCAACCTAGGTAAGCACGGTTTTTATTATTTAGCTACAAGCTCTTCTAGACGCAGGCTAATAGTACAGTACAGTAAGTAATACGACTCACAATAACATAATAAAAATTAAGGGTTGGATTTGAATGGATCCTTTTGTCATGACGATAGAGGCAGTTGAATTGAGGGCCTAGCGAACTACCAACGCGAAAACAGTGTTGCGAAACATGACTAAGGTTTGCTGTTTCCTTGGATCTCGATTCCAATTTTTATAATCCTATTACTATGTTCTCTGCTGTATTCATGGGCGTACCCACGGTGGGGCAAGGTGGGGCCCCAGCCTGCTCTCTGATCCGAAGCTAAGATTTTTTTGCTAAAATGAATATAGTGACAAAATTAAATATTTATTAGGGTACTTTCACATTTTTACACTAAAATAAAAACTTGGTTAAGGTCAACAATGACAGAAAACCGTCTTCTCGGCCTCTGTATAATGAGTGTGCATAGAAAGAGGGTTATGGAAGCACAACATACATTTGAAAACGAAATTTTAGCCAGATTTAGCCAGAACCCTCGCAAGTTATTATTGAAATTAGGTGTAGTGCATTCAATAAAAAGTATTTTTAATTTCCTACTACTTAGTTTATTTACTTCTGCCCCACCCCTTAAAAATGCTGGGTACGCTCATGGCTGTAGTTACCAAACTTGAATCCCTGAAAATATTTACACAATATTTACCCCACAAACGCCCAAAAACACCTCTAAAAGTTACCAACCCAAGTGCCAAAACGACGCCCAAAGTTCACCAAACTTAATCCGCAAGAGCGATCCATTTTTAACCCAACATTAGCATTATTAGCCAGTCACCCAGCTGTAACGTCCCACCCAGGTCCATTGAAGCTTTATCTTAAAATAGAATATTCCAGAGCCGGCCACATCTTATCTGTTTCCATCTCATACAATATTTATGCGTGAAGAACACAGAATGTCGATTACTCGTCGGTTTGCAAAGATGTTGGGTTAATGGATGGGGTCTAGAGAGAGAAAGGTAAGGTCCAGTTTCCACCAGAGCAGAGTAAAACGGAGACATCATCATCACCACAGCCCGACTTCACCCACTGCTGCGTATGGGCCTCTCTTTGCTTGTGCCAAGCTCCACGGTCTTCTGCCAGCCTCATCCAGGATATTCCCGCAATGGCAACAATGCCGTCTGCCCGTCTCGCCGCCGGACTACCAACACTTCTCTTTCCTTTCCTCGGACGCCACTCGGTCACAGCTTTACTCCTCCTGCCATCACCTCGCCTTGCTAGGTGTACAGGAGACATACAAGTAACAAAAGACGCGAAGTCGTTTTCAACCAATGTGATCAGTCGACTCTCCTCTCCGCTCGTCGCTCTGATAGAGCTTGAGAATTAGTACTTTGTGTTTGAGATGCTACTATTGACAGCCACCAACACGTAGCAGACCTGCGTGTTGGTTTACGGCAAACTCTTACTCGCAGATACGTTTCAGAGCGGTGAGAACGTTACAAGCTTAAACTACGTTAAAATAAAATCAAATGGCTACCTTCTCCATTGAAACACAGTGCAAATAGACTTGGAGACAATGCTCTGAAATTCCCTGCGCATATTTTCTGCTCTGTACAACAAAAGACCTTTGCAAGGGCCAACACTAGGCCAATTGCACGCCCATGATTGAAACTACGCTCAGATGCCCATGAATACTACGCTCCCACCCCTTCCATTGACCCTACATCTGATCTCCCGCTCCTGAACTGACGACCCTAAGGCGAGAAAGAGACAGCATGCTTATCACACAACACTTAAGTTTTAGGTGCTCTTTTGTAATCTTTATTGAGTGGCTGTAAATTGACTTTTCAAGAAGCGCCTCACAACTCAAGGAGTGTTTCGTACTTCGGTGAATATTATACATTAAACTGAAGACGTAATTTTTTGTTTGGCAAAGTAGGTACTTAAGTAAGCGTTCTTGTGTACCTTTGGGAAATGATTTGGCTGGTGGTTTTAGCGTAATAGGGTTTGGGTGCTGTGGCGTGAAATTTTTAAATTGATGATTGTGTTTTATGTTCGTATTTCTTTTGCTTGCATTTCATTTCGTCATGTAGAACTGTTATATTATGAGTCGACTAAACAAGACAATGGCATCAGATAGCCCATTGTCTATTAATACGACTACCTATTTGTTTACCAATTAAAATGGATGTAAAAACACCCTAACGAAGCCGAGAGGCAATTGTTTGCCCCGTCATTGCGATAATATTTTGTTTTGGACCGTACTTGGGAACCTTCTAGTTACGCAGATATTGGAGATCAAAGTTACAATTTTTTCGTCAAATACAAGTTTTTAATGTTATAAACCAGTGATCGGTATTTACCTAAAGTGTAGGTGTTAGCTATTATGGAATGCACTTTTGTATAAAAAAATACCGGGAATTCGGAATCGACAAATTTAGTTTTTTTTACTATAGAATCAAATCGGGTGTAGGAATATTTACTTAGTTTAAGGTGTTGGCTAATATTATGGAATGCACTTTTGTATCGAAAAAATCCCGCGATTTCGGAAACAACAAATTTATTGTTTTTATTATAGAATCAAATCGGGTAATAAAATCAAATTATATTCCTGCTTGTGTGCAGGTACCCGAAGGAAGTTCCTATTGTTCATTTTAAAATTAACTTCAAGTAAATACACATTAATAATTATGTAATCCCCGTTTTTTTTTAATATAAATACCACATGCTAAAGACGACGTTTCCTCACCATGTTACAGACTAGTTTCGAATTCCCGATTTTTCTGGAATCCCGGGATTTATATTTAAAAAAATATGTTTTAAGAAGCCGCTTCCATAATTTTCTAACCAAAAATGAACTTTAGGTTAATATGCATCCAATTATCCGATCACTGGTTATAACTCTACTTTAATACCTCCACGACCCCGTACTATTCAAAGCGTCCATCAGCACAATGTTTTGAGTGCCTTACATTGAGTCCTGCCGTTAAGTGGTCCTGGATTCGATTCCCGGGTCGGGGCAATTATTATTGGGTATTTCCTTTTAGGATTTTCTCAGTAGCAGTCACGCAGTATGGATTTATACCCGGTTCATGGCAATAGGCTCGCCCCCTATTGACTTAAACATAACTGGCGAAATATGGGCCCTAAGCCTTCAGGGATTACAGGCGTGATGTTATTTTATGACAAAAGTTTCGTTCAATAAGCCATCACTGCTGCTGTAAAGGTTTCTTAATTTTTATTTTTATTTTATTTACTTGGTTTCAATACACTACTTCAAAGATAAGAGATACATCCAATAGAGTCACAGACAAGTGTATCAACCTCATACAGGTAAGCACATCATGCACTACTTAGTTGTCGTTGAGTGCCCTACTTAAAATCAGATGATTACCTAACTAAGATTTTAAACTATCATGGTCACTAACATTATTATTAATACTAGAAACGGGATATTTACCATGTTTACTGTTTTCTATGAGTTCCCGATATTTCGGCGCTGTTGCAAGCACCATGATCACGGATAAACTAAAGTAATAAAAAGTAGAAGAAAACAGTGAACAAGAAGAAGTAGAAGTAGTAGTGGTAAAATAGTGAATATCGGGAACTCATAGAAAACAGTAAACATAGTAAATAACCCGTTTCTAGTGTTAATAATAATGATTACCTAACTATTCATCGCACACAGCTATGGTTTTTAAATACATAATTAAAATTAATTCAAAATGAAAATGACCAGAGGGCGCGCCTATTTTTTGCCCAATGAATCAGCATTGCGATCGAAAGTGGCAATGCTGCCAGCCTTCTGGGCACTTTTCCTGTTGACAGCGATGTGGACTTTGACGCCCTGTAACCCTTTTGATACTTGTATGTACATATTTTTATTAGTATTATAGATTTGTAGTTTGTAAATAATGTAAATATTCTGTGAAATAAATGAAAAGTTTTTATTCAAAATTAAATTAAAATCAAAATCAGAATTTCAAAATTAAAATAAAAAATATCAAAATTAAAATTAAAATTAAAATTAAAATTAAAATTAAAATTAAAATTAAAATTAAAATTAAAATTAAAATTAAAATTAAAATTAAAATTAAAATTAAAATTAAAATTAAAATTAAAATTAAAATTAAAATTAAAATTAAAATTAAAATTAAAATTAAAATTAAAATTAAAATTAAAATTAAAATTAAAATTAAAATTAAAATTAAAATTAAAATTAAAATTAAAATTAAAATTAAAATTAAAATTAAAATTAAAATTAAAATTAAAATTAAAATTAAAATTAAAATTAAAATTAAAATTAAAATTAAAATTAAAATTAAAATTAAAATTAAAATTAAAATTAAAATTAAAATTAAAATTAAAATTAAAATTAAAATTAAAATTAAAATTAAAATTAAAATTAAAATTAAAATTAAAATTAAAATCAAAATCAAAATCAAAATCAAAATCAAAATCAAAATCAAAATCAAAATTAAAATCAAAATCAAAATTAATTCTTACGAAGATATCGTCAGGATCCTACCTAGTAACCTCCACCAACCAAGTTACAGTGGTTAATCCTGTTACCAAAGTAAAAAGCCACGACTTAATACCAGGTGCCAAAACTTGAAAGTAGTTAAGTGAAAAGCGCTTAGTCGGAAGTCTTTTCCTAGAAAAGGAATGGGCACTTTGGACTTTGCAGAGTTTTGTCAAAGAGGATAAGTGAGAATGCGTCGAAGAGAAGAAAGAAAACACATTATTTGGCACGTGCCACAAGTGCGTACAGCAGTGGCGAAGGTTCCATACAACCCTATTCCTGCCGGCTTCCCTTTGAAAAATGGCACAGTCAGTATTCTAAAGCCAACAATATTCTATACAGTAAAGATAAGTACTCCGGCTTACGTCTTACAAAAATTGACCCTTCGCTACTGGCGTACAGTATGAAAATACAATACAAAATGACCAATTTATTAGGCATTAAACTAACTAAACACATTATTAATTAAAAACTAATAGATAACCTAAAATAAGTAAACTAACAACAAACTATAAAAGGGCATCAAAAAACTCCTCCTCGACGCTGTCAGCTGGTAATGTGCCCAAGAGACTGGCGGCGTTGCCACGTCGTATGGCAACACTTAGCCTCTGGCCAAAGTAAAAGCCAGCCCTTGGGTCACGGGAATCGTCAACTAAGCGTTTCGAAATTTCATTCAAATAATACAGAAATTAATTTTTGTAGGACAACATTAAGAGTAGGGTAATCAAGCATTCAATTATTGGGACAACCTCGTTAGTCTAGTGGTCGCAAAGGCGACTGCTGAGCTTAAGGCCCTGGGCTTTGATTCCCGGTCAAACAAAGTGTTATTGGGTCTCTCCATTAGTAATTTCTCAGTAGCAGCCACGGAGTCTGTATTTGTGCTCGATTGATGGCAACAGGTTCGCCCCCTATTACTTGGGACTTAAACATAACTGGCGAAATGTGGGTGTACTGTTAGGTACACTTCTGCCTAACCCTTCGAGGATTACTGGCGTGATGTTATGCATTATTGGGTTTCAATAAGGAATCTTTCTGCAACAGCCTGGATCGTGGATTTGTACCTAATGCGTGTACTATAAAATAAATGTAGACCGTTACACGACTCAGACGAGTCAATAGACACCTTACGTATAAAAATCCAACCAGCGCAGCGATTAAAATACAAAGATATGCATGAAAATCATAAACCTGCCTTACCTGCTACGCAGTCGGGTAAAAATAATACTATTCCTTTTAACAGATTTTCCGTAGAACCAACCGAACTACGTTAGTTCGGCGGATGTTAGCGCCGCCGCAGGAAAACATCGGGACGATATCAACGCGATTGAAAATCCACCGCAGAAAAACAACACCTCCAGCTTCCGCTTCCGTTCCCCATCCGCTACCAGCTGGGAAGTCAGACAGACTTTAAAACCAGTTTCTGTTTATTTTTTACAGGTACTATTAGCCTACGTCATGCCAAAAGTGGGCAAAGGCTTCAAATATTTTCCATTCAGGGCCAATATAGACCACTGGTCATTGGTTTTGTCTAGCTCTCATCTTCTACGAGGTCTGCCGTGGCGCCTTCTGATTGTTGTGTTGTCAATAAATATTTTTTTATAAATTGGTATAGATAAACTAGAAAAATTAAGCGCTTCGGTAATCTTCGGTTTTTGAATCACAAAGAATGAACATGCCTTTTTTTTTGTTCGGATGGGAAATCATCAAACGACCCCGCTCTGGGCGGAATGGAAGGGAGTGTCAGACTTGTACTGACTAAAACCCATCCATGTTCCTTCTTTGCCCTTTGTGTTCCAGGGCCGCAGAATCTCTTTCGAACAGTCCCGCAGCCCCGATTTTTTCTCTATGTTAGGCATGACAAAGTGAATAAAACTGCATTTTGTGTAAATATCTTACATAACTGCTGCAGTACCTTCCAAGAACAAAACAAATTGTATTATTTATCAAATTAGTCTCCTATAAGATTACCGTAATAAAGAGATTTCAAACATTACATAATTTAAAATCCCTGTACCTGATATTTAAATATCTCAGCTAAGCGGTATATAATTATACCGTTGTAAATATACATGACCTCCAAAAGGTAATTACGACATAATTTAATCACGTGAAATGACAGTGCAAACATTCAAAACTCCAATATAATGTGGACTTTAAGATTAGTACTATTAAATTTTCTGTTCGTGTGTTCAAAACGCATTTTAGTCCTGACGATACGATTTTCCATGTCTCATTAATTAGCAATATACTTAGCTTCACTTCGTGTCTCCTTCCGTTTTCCGTACAAATGAGTAAATAATAAACGCCACGATTGCGTATTCGCTCGACGATCGCTTTTGTTAGAACGTGGCTAATCTAATAACTCAGTAAAACGTAATAAAATGTAACAATTGTTAGGTAAATTGAAAGATTTTATGTTAAAAACTTCAAAATTCATCAAGCACAAAGTCTTCCCACCTTCTATCTACTAAAGAAAACTCAACGATTCTTGATTGATTTGTTCTGCTCCCTTAAATATCCCTTATTTGGCAGGCCCTTTCCGCTTATCCCTCTGTTGTATTGTTTATTATTGTTGTCTAGTATACTATATGGGCGTGATAAAGATGTCATTTGCCCAGATTATTTGCTGTTTTGGTCTGCTCTTTGTTTGATCAGGGTAAGCGTTTGCGATTTCATTCTGTTTGAATTTTCTTTTTGCCTTGGCTCTTTAATATAAAATATTTGGTATTTCCGCACGCAAAATACGCGCTTTGGACGTGGAGTTGCGGACACCAGCCCATTATACAATACAATACAAAGTATTAGGTGGGTAATTTTACGAACAACACCGCGGAAAGTGGAGGGCAGGGTGCTGCCCTTATCCCAATTCGTTTCGGTCGGCGCAGCCTGTCTTCTTTTTCCATACTACTCTATTACTCGTCATCTCAGCATATCATCCTTCACATGTTTCACTTCACATTATTTTTATTATCAGCCACGTTTCAGAACATAATTACATCGTCTCGCAATCGTATCGTTAGATCTAAATACGATCTTCGAACAACGATGTTAATTAAGTATTTCGCACCGATCCCTTTCAATCAAATTCGGCATTAAATGTTTTGAGGCGAGTTCATTGCTTGTAACTGAATAATTATCTTGTTAGACGTATTGTTGTTTACAATACTTAGTTACGTGCATTTAGAGGTCGAGAATTATTTTATGAGATGATTTTAAAAGGTGTTGGAATAACTATTGCTATAATTTTAGTTTGAGAGTTACCTGTTCTTTGTGCTCGGACATGACATACATGGAAACGTTAAGATGGAAAACAAACAGTATTATGGGGGACTTAAAAGATATTATTGGAATCATTTATTGTTCCCTCTACGATGTATCTTACCATGAAAGTCTCGCTTTTAACTGCGTATAATAATATTCTACCTCTCTTTTTGTTCCTACCAAGGAGTTCAAAAAAAAAAATTAAAAAACTCGACTGAAAAAATTGAAAAGCATAAAACAAGCACATTTTAAATTAAACAAAAGCTGGAAGCAGGTGAACCCTTTTGAATATAAAATTATGGAAATGGAATGGGCCCGCCTTTCATTGCTTTCATTTCCATGTAGCCAGTGACACTTGCGCCACCAAGACAAATGTAACGATGTATAATTTATCCAAATCCGTTGATCTGTTTAGGAGTAACGAGGGAACAAGGAAACGGACTTACATACATACAGGTCAAACACATAACCCCTTTTTTTGGGCTTTAAAAAGTAGATATATAAAAAAAAAAAAAAAAAAAAAAACGAAATGCATAAGATTTGCTTTACCAAATGTTAAAAGTAGCGATTGTGATATAGTATTGAATAAAGAGAAGCTTGAATTTGTAGATAAAACAGTTTTCCTGGGGAATACGCTTGATTCAAGGCTACAATGGGGTTCTCATTTAACATCTCTTGCGGGGCGGCTAAGTTCAGCAGCATATGCTATTAGAAAAATCCGTCAATATACTGATGTAGATACCGCTAGACTGGTCTATTTTAGTTACTTTCATAGTATACTGTCTTATGGCATTTTACTATGGGGACGGGCTGCAGACATTGAGTCTATATTTATTCTGCAAAAAAGAGCCATCAGAGCCATATATAATCTTCGCAGGCGTGATTCTCTAAGGGAACTGTTTAAGGAAATTAACATTCTCAATACATCTATGAAAACATAATGTATGTAAGAAAAAATCTACATCTTTTTAATAAAAGAGGTGACAGACACAATTACAGTACTAGAAATAGAGACCAATTAGTTCAGCCAGGCTTCAGACTCGCTAAAGTAGACTCATCTTTCATGGGGTACTGTTTGAGATGCTATAACAAAATTCCACAAAGTATTCTTGAACTGAATGAAACGAAATTTAAAACATGCATTAAACGCACACTGTGTAGGCAAGCATATTACAAGTTGGACGATTATATCGTTGATAAAAATGCTTGGCTCAATGCCGGTCCTGCTCCACAAGGACAGGGACGCATAAATGAATAGCATTACATATCCCAATCACCTGCGCTCTTGATGATTTATTTACTGCATCAGTGAGCGGGGTACACGTGGCTGAGTTTTTGGGCTAAGCATATTTAAACTTTTTGCCATTGAAACGCTAAGAAGAAGAAGCATTAAATAGTATGTTGGAGCTGCTGAAGATTGTACAACTATCTTTGCTTTGTATAAATTCAATCTCTTTAGTATTATATAGCCGCATAGCCCATATTGTGTGAGTACTATGTAATAGAAAGCTGTCATTCGCGGGAAACCTACGTCTTTTCTTGACTTGAATGTGCCCTGGCGGTTAGGAGTGTGTCATGCTCACTCAAATGTCTCGCTGATGGTGGCGCGTGTGTCGGATCATTTAGTTCCCTTCAAAATGGTTGAGTTGAATGGTGCTGATACATGCGTCAGGTTCGTGAACGGGCGTTGTCAGTTGTGACTGGTCATCTCTTGGTTGCCACGGCTTATTTGAATTGTTTTTTTTTTTCTTTTTTGAATTGTTTACTATGGACACTTTTAACGTACACATCTTGCTACATCGTTCTCACATAATGTACCATCTGAACATGAATGATGTAACCAAGAGTTTGTAAAAGTATACTGATTTAAAAGAGTGTCCATGGAGTTTCTTGCCCGTTCTTCTCCATAGAGATCTACGTTAGGGAATGGGCAACTACAGTACTTTCACAGTTTTTATGCCTTGTGACTGGGACTGTAGCTATTGTTGTCTTTGTTTCGACAATTCAAAAGTGCCTGTAACTGGCCTATTTGAAATAAATGCTTTGATTTTGATTTTGATTTTGATTTTGATATCATTCAATATTACCATCATCAACCTTCAGCAGTCCCCTGCTGGACATTGGCCTCTCCAATCATCATCATCCCATCGCGAAAATCTTCGCTCTACCTAGCCTGAGGGCATCCGTGGCAGTCTCATCTAACAAAGAAACAAAATAATGTCCTTCGAAAATTGTTGTTGCCAAATATTCCTAACAACTCAATTAGTTCAAAACATTATCAGTTGGGCATGCGGGCGGCGAGTAATGGGCGACTCGCTGTCCGACCATGGACCACGCCCGGGTCGACGGCGCGTTGTGTTCCACGCGCACCTCAAAGAGTGTCAGCATAATGACGGGGCCCCCCTCTAGAGGGCCAAAGCCTGCCGGGGTCGCGGTACTCATAGAATTACCGTGACCCTGGAACATAAAGGGCTATTGAAGGACACCGTGGATTTTAGTCGGTACAAGTCTGACAGTCCCTCCCGCTCTGCCCTGGGTGGGAGGACTCATTTGATGATTTTACCACGTTAAAAAAAAAAAAAAAACATTATCAGTTGTAACTATGGACTTCGGAATAATTTTCTATGAAAATGTTTCCGCACGAACTCACCAAAAACCTTTTCGGAACAAGAATTTGTAATGGCTGCAAAATTGAATTATAAATTCTTGTAATTATTTTATCTTGGGACGCGTGACTAAGGTAGATCAAAGACGACATTCTTATTCGATTACCTACTTTTGGTGTACCTACCACAATTTCAGAAGAAATGTGACCTCTTCACTGGTTTACGGGAATGACGTCATTGCCATCCTAGTGTCCTATTTTATAAAAAAACTGTCTGTAAACTATTACCGGTATTTTTAGAATACTAGTCAACTCCTACATTATGTTAAAGTGCTAGAAAAATCTTTTTTATGACATTTTTATTAGTATTTACTAGTAATTCTTTCTAATTACTTATTCTTAGACGAGGTTGATTGATTCGTTTGTGTCGAATTAAATAAACTGCAAACAATTTTTTTTGCATAGACTGTAAGCACGTACGACTGCCAATAAAGCTAAACAAAACCAGTTTATGCGAATCTCTTATTGTATAGGAAATCTATACAAAGCGAGGCCAAGATATACTGGAATGTACAGCTTCATGTGCCGCCAAAACAAGAGTTATGATTTGACGAACACAATTATAGTGGTCTTCGTGAAATCAATACTTAGCCGAGAACGTCGACGATATAGTATTTTTTTTTTTTTTTATTTATTTATTTATCAACTTACATCTACCATTACAGCGAGAAAACCAATGCGGTAAATGCGCCTTAACCTAACTTAATTGCTAAGCTTAGTCCTTAACTTAATATGTAATGATTTTTACAATAAGTATAAATTACTTCGATAAAGAATTCTCGATTCGATGGAAGCGGTACCTATCTACTATACGAGTCATACTGACCCAGATAACCTCAACGCAATTTTAAAACAAGTTTTGTTCAGCAATTTCAGCGACCACGCGAATTACAGGAATATTTTACAAAATTATCTTATGAGCACTGTTGCGATATATATATATGTATGTGGAACTAGGTATGAGTGTGCTTTACGTATTGAGGCGGCTTTGTATTCTGCTGCTGCTTTAAAAAAATCTGTTAAGTTTGCATAATTCTGGAACACAAATTCTCTGGTATATGATTCATTAGTTCATTCGTTTTTACACCTTATTTTGGTAGCTTTTATCAATGTCATCATCTGCCTAGCCTTTTCCCAACTATATTGGGGTCGGTTTCCAGTCTAACCGGATGCAGCTGAATACCAGTGTTTTACATGGAGCGACTGCCTATCTGACCTCCACAACCCAGTTAGTACTGGGTAATACGATACCCCTTGGTAAGACTGGTTATCAGACTTTTTGGGCAACTGACTACCTAACGACTGTCAAAGATCTACAAATGACAGCCGGTACCAACGGCTTAACGTGCTTTCCGAGGCACGGTGGAAGCTCAGTATGTAATGGGCGGTCACCCATCCACAGACCAACCTAGGCAAGCACGGCTTAACCTAAAGATCGACCCGAGCGGCTGTTATTATTTAGCCAAGAGCTCCTCCAGCTTTTATCAATGTGATAGATAAAAAAAAACTACAGACATTAATTGCACCATCTAAGGGTTGTGCTGTGCTCCATCTAGCAACACAGAATCGCATTTTTCCATGCACAAAGTGCGCTGCGAACCGCATCGTCGATTCTCCCGCGTGTGGTAGCATTCCCGCTCTGTTTCTCTCTAGAAAATTCGATCGAGTCGATTCTGAGCGACAAAAAAGGATCGAGTAGGAAGGAAAGAAAGGAACTTGAAAGGAAGTTCGTCATCTTTGCCGTTGAAAAACTCAACGGCAAAAATGACGAACTTCCATACAAACTTTTATGCTCTAATTAACCGCTTTGAGAGATGGATTTTCAAATCTTTATTTTCGTTAAATAATAAACTCATGGACAAAGTTACATTCTTGTAAACTCAGCAGATGAGGCTGTTTGTAGTCTATCTCCAAAAATCCAGAAATATAAAAAAAATATAAAAAATGAATTTCAGTTCAACCCTCATTTACAGGAACCGCATCACATTGCATTCGATAATGATTTTCCACTCCAAACACTAACGATAATGGCTGTTTTACTTACTCATTAAGTCCTACTTTACATTAATTAATTACAATCATACAATGATGTTTTTGTTTTGGGGTTTATTTGTGTCATTTATGCACGTGTTTGCTGCTTAATTGAGCAATCTAAATGACGGGCAAGGTAGCTCTTTTGGCTGAGTTTCTACCAAAGATGCATCGCAAAAGATGTATGTGATCATCATCCATCACCATTCATAGCCTAAATTCTCTCACTGCTGGGTATTAAAAATGAGGCACTTTGAAGGTACCCATCTCCAGTTCAGATTCTTTTTTTTTTTGAAAGAGTGGTTAATACCCAACTACGCATACCGCACCGTCCGGGGAGACGGCCTACTTATGTGGTGCTTGCGCCCATTAAAAAACACCGGCGAGAGCCTACTGTCGTCTTGGTGGATGAGTCGCGAGAAATGCTACCCATGACGTTCGCGGCCCATTCAGTGCAGCCCGCCTCCGGGCACCAAACTCCTTTGACGCCAGCTTCATCCAGGTTTTTTCCACGCTGGCAACAATGACATCTGTCCATTTCGCCGCCAGACGACCAGCATTTATTTTCCCCTTTCTTGGACTCCACTCAGTCACAGCTTTGCTACACCAACTGTCATGACCGCGCCTTGCTAGGTAACCTGCCCAACTCTATTTGAATTGTGTAACCTATAACGCCAATATCGAAGACCTTTGTGCGTCTTCGGATTAACCAATACTAACGCTTCATTTTCACAGCTTGAATTAAGTTGACTATGTGATTGGTTAGTTAACGCATATCCCTCGCTGCACTGGCTCGCCGGTTGACGCAGCATTACAGTTTAGCTTCGAGCTACACGTTCACTCTCACGTTTGCTATTAATATTATTACAGGCGCGTCAATCAGTTTTATAAATTAGTTAAGTAAATTATATTGTAGCCTGGCTACAACGAAAAAACATGATCTAATAAAATATAATTCCTAGCTTTAACCTTTTCACCGCCACGGACTTCAATAGAAGTTCCAGTTTTCCGTGCCAATAGCGCCCACGACTTCATTAGAAGCTCTTAATTTTTAAACTACATATACAAAAACATAAAAGTACTGTATTTAAAAGCTTCGTTTCATTTTATTATTTAATATAACACGGTCTAATACCTTGTTTTTTACTTTTCCACACAAAAGTAGCCCTTATTTGTCTTAAAATCGGCAAAAACATTTATAGCTTGGCGCTGGCGAGACATCGCGTTATGTGTGCGTGGGCGGTGAAAAGGTTAACTCAGATTATCGGCCTCACTGTCTAACTATACATCTTTCATCTTTGTTACAATTCACCCATCGTTTCTTGGTTCCTTTCTCTTATTGTCCTAATGGACTAGTGGTTGAAATATCCATACGACTGCCTCGTCGGTCTAGTAGTCCCAACTGGGACTGAGCATGACGTCCTGCCCCCGTAGCATGACCACCGTAGACAAGGATAGTGCAAAGAAATCTGTCATTGTGTCGACACAATCTGTCATTTTGTCGATTCTTCCGTCAAAGAAATCCTTGTCTACGGTGGTCATGCTACGGGGGCTGGGTTCGATTCCCGGGTCAGGTAAAGTGTCATTGGGTTTTTGCCTCAGGAATTTCTCAGTAGCAGCCACGGAGTCTGCGTTTGCGCCCGGTTGATCTCAATAAGCTCGCCCCCTATTAAATGGGACTTAAACTAAACCGGCGAAATAAGGGTCTACTATTATATACACCTCTGCCTAATCCTTCGGGGATTACAGGCTTGATGTTATGTTATGAACTTTATGATTGTAAGATGTCCCTATAGTCGAATAGGCGTACGAGCTGACTCTCAACATATTGCAGTACAATACTGCTCTACCATCCTACCAAGCATAGAAGTGGTTAGTCTACGGAAGTACGGACTATTTCGACCAATGACATCGAACTGAAGCAATTTTGGACATGCTTATTACTCATTAAATACGGGATAGTTACCATGTTTACTAATTGTTGCATGTTCCCGATATTTCGGCACTGTGGCAAGCGCCATGATCACAGATAAAAAAACTATCTGTAATCCTTTTTTCTTACAGCAACACGGCCGCGGCGTCAGAAAATATACGTATGTACATAGGTACACTCGCCCCGCCACAAAGATTTCCATATTGTAATCCGCTGAGGTCATGAGCCACGGTAAATGTTATTTAGCACTAAGTATTACGCAAACGATCCAGCCGAATATTGGCACCAAGCCCGTTGTATGTATGGATTTCGTACCAACAGGAAAAATCGGGAGAGGTTATCGGCTCAATGCTGTTTTACGGCACTTTATTTTTTACGGAGTCTGTCTGAAAGGCGTACCATTTATGAAGCTTTAATCATAAGGTAAAGAAACATAACATCATGATAATTTGGTCACTGAAGGGTTAGGTTGAAGTTAAGAGCGTTTACGACTTGCGGCATTTCATACAAAATTTCAAGTCCTTTTTTTTCGAAACTTCATACGCATAAGCAGGATACATAGCTCTAAAGTTAACAGAGAACATTTCCTCCACCAGCCCCCGTAGCATGACCACCGTAGACAAGGATTTCTTTGACGGAAGAATCGACAAAATGACAGATTGTGTCGACACAGTGACAGCTTTCTTTGCACTATCTGTCATTTTGTCGATTCTTCCGTCAAAGAAATCCTTGTCTACGGTGGTCATGCTACGGGGGCTGGGCGCTTCCCGGGCCTTCTCTCCGTGTGAGAGTTTGGGATTGGAGTCTACTACGCAGGCTCAGTGCGGGATGACGTTTTCCTTCTGTGTGTTGGAAGCTATACTGTGTTTCAACCTTACAAATGTGCATTATAATAAGTTGCTCCAACTCGAAATGACCTAGTTCTTTTATGCACATATCATTTATTTATTTATTAATGGACACACAAAATACTTAACATGACATTACATTAAGATAGAAGAGCACAAAGGTACTGCTATTTCATGAGAAATCTCTTCCAGCAGACCTGCGAGAGGAAAGTAGGATTAGAAATGTAGGCACAGTGTGTAGAAAAGACAAAACAAGAAAATTGAAATTGGAACTTAAAACAAAATTATATCATTATCATCATCAACATTCTCCTGCCCTTATCCCAATTTATTTGGGGTCGGCGCAGCATGTCTTCTTGTTCCATACTTCTCTATTACTCGTCATCTCAGCAGTCATCTCCTTTCTAGCCATATCATCGTTCGCACAGTCCATCCATCGTTTCATTGGTCTTCCTCTACTCTTATAGCCACCTACATTCATACTCAAAATTTTCCTCTCGACATTTTCCTCGTTCCTCCGAATCACATGTCCATACCACGAAAACCGATTACCACACAACTTTTCAGGCATATTCGTATGTATATTTCAAGTTATACACTGACGATCATATATCTGCCGCTATCCAAACGAGGTTTACAGCAGCTGCTTTCTCCAGAACTCAGGTTATCACAAAATACTAAGTTATAGCTGGCAACAAATTCAATTATAAAAGAAAATAGGATAGAAAGTTTGTAAGTGAAAAAGTTCTGATAACGTTAATAGATAATTTTGGAGAATCGAAGTAATTTCCTTTGAAGTTCTGAAATGGTTGAAAGTTATTTAAGTAAAAGTAGAATTTTTAAAATAACCTATCATTTAAACTTATACTGTCACTTACGGGATATCTTCCGTGATTGTTCATTATTTTGAGCTCCCGATATTTCGGCGCTGTTGCAAGCGCCATGATCGCGTGTTGACTGGAGAATGCGGGTGGATGGAAAATAAATTGTTAAGAGCAGACAAATCTATCTACCCTCTTTCTTTGTCTTTTGCTACGCGCACTACTGGAACTCGACACTGAGTCACGGCAAAACACACTCACAGTATCACCAGATTTTGTGGAGTCCTTATTACGAAGCCGGATGCTACTTTTGAGCTTACTCAAAACTGAATTCCACGTACTTGACAATTTGAAGCCATCCTCTCGATTGAAATTTTTGTGTTTGTTTTTTTTTTTTTTTATCACGGAAGATATCCCGTAAGTGACAGTTTAAGTTTAGATGTAAACCGTGAAAGCTTAAAACAGTGTTTGAACCTATCATTTACTTTAGAGGCCTAGGATAATTAATGTTGTGTATTTTGTAAATAGGTTTTCACGTCATTTCTTTTAAAACTAGAAGAAGCTGGTGTTTCGAACCGATAAAATTATTTTATGTAGGCGGTCTCAGAATGATATACTGAATAAGTGGTAACCGTTTTCGCGTCGTCGTCCCTGCCACCCCGTATAGTCTGTGGAAAATGTTGTGGTGGTGTATATTTGTTAAATTTATGTTCTTATTTTCCCAAACGTAATAAATAAAAAAACAACGATGACGGAAGAGTCAAAAGTATATTGAATTGATATGCTAATGTTTACAACTATTGATCACTGTTGAAAAAATACAAGAAAAACGCTGACACGTGTTTAATCTCATTTTTTTTAATACTAGCAATACTTGTACAAAACTGCAGTTTAAAAAGTTACATTTTTACTTCATAAAAATAAGGAAATTATTAAGGTAAGCTTTTACAATAACAGATTACATTAAAGCTGTGGTAAAGTGACAAACACGAATGTTCCGTACATAACATGAAACCAATTTAATTAAAACCTTCATCCCAAAAATAAAATGGACGTTTTAGCGAATATTAACTCTTTTGACGTTACGTCCCATTAAATTTACGAATACTCGACCTCAAATGTTAACAAATAATTTGTACATTTTTCTTTCAGTCAAAACTCGTTAACAACAGAAGTTTCCACGAAATGATAACAAGCTATCAAACACTTTTTTTATTAGCTGTTGCAGTAGTATCACAATACAGCATTAATCTAAAGGTATCGTATGAAATGGCACGAAATCTGATAGCATCAGGCCTGGAGGCTCGCTCTCGACACGTGATGAAGATGAACTATCGACTAATGGCACTACATCGCTGCGATATCTAAACCTCCTCTTAAACCAACCTACTACACAAGAAGCAATGTATATCAAAATACCACAAGTCATACCAGCCCACAACAAAATCATCTTCGACTCAGTAACGCTGGTAATTTTTCTCCAATCAGTACATGATTTGCTGGAAGCTAGAGTCTTAACACACACCCTAACTAAATATTTGGGTACTATCACAGATTGAACGAACAACTTTGTCTCATCAGCCGACACACACCAAGATTGAGGCATTAGATTATTTATACTTACTCTAGGCAATACTTCGATGGAATACGATAATATTGGACCATTGGTTATGTTTGGAGGGTTCCACTTTATAAAAATATGACCGAATTGGTTCGCGTACACGTAAGTGATAGAAGGTATGTCAGCATTTTTTAAACGGAATGTCCTGACAACACCTTTGGCTGATCGGCTACAGTGACCACCTGAACAAGCTCTTAATCTAAACTTATAGTCACTAAAGGGTGCCAGCCCACCAACTTGGAAGTTACTTCTCGGGCTGCTTATATTTAACAAAATTAGTGTTTGCACATAGTTGCCAAAACTTGAATTGCTTGAAATTATGCTCTCATGGTTATCACAGCCGAACTGTATGTCATCACAGACGTCGAAGTACTCTTCTACCATCGCTCCAGGAGTTACAGATGCGAGTACGCCACACATTGATTCACAGCCTCTGTTATATCGTGGTGGAGGCCTCCTTACTAAAGCATGACGAGTGTAGTCAACGTCAAATAAATCTTCTTTAAGTTTGCAATAATCTACCTCAGACAAGCTCCTTGAATTCCTTTCAATCAAGGCCACATCTAGTTCGTAGTAATCGATATGCAAAGTATAATCTTTATGGTCCACCCATCGCACGACAACGACATCGGATGCAGACGCAACCAACTCAACTATGAAAGGCGGCTCCGGAATTCCAACAGGCGTTGTAAAATTGAATATATTGCTCCTAAACAATCGCTTGTTCTTAGGATCGTATATTTCGATACAGAGAGCGTAAGATGATGCTGGTTGCAGTGCATTTAATTCAGCCACTCCAAAACCCTTATCAAAAACTGCGGGCACATCAGTAGCATGCCATTCGAACTCGCTACATGTTTCTGGAACTACCGTCGTATGAACTCCAGGTGGTAAACGCACATACAGAGCAGAGTAGTGTATATCGTGATTTCGAACAGGTGAAAACTTGATCAAAACTGAGGATTCATTGGCTAGTGTTATTTTAAAGTCGAAAGAGACCTCTTCACAGGCTCCGCTATAACCATTGGACCCTTCAGGGATCTCTATCGAAGTTGGTTTAACCTGGAGTCTGCTTTTCACTTCATCAATTTTGGACATACATAGTACTGGATTATGATCAAATCTTGCTGTACCGTTCTTGATTTTGAGATTCTTTGTGACAGCTGAAGTAAATAATGTTTGAAGATTGTTATTATGTTCGATATCGATAACGTACTTATCGTCTTTTAATTTCTCGCCTTTGATTACTCGTAGTGACGACAGAAAGTCTAGTGATGTTATATCGGAGCCTTCAATGGAGATGTAGTGAGAAACTTCTTGGATATGACCGAGGTATGATCTGAGATCTGCCATTGCTCCAGGGATTGCTCTAACGTGTATAGTCAAAGATCCGTTTACGTAAACACATCTTTCTGCGTCTTGAATAGAGCTCAGAGACTGAATTTGTATGTCACCGCATGTCTGGAAATAAAAAAACAAAAAATGTAGGTACAAGATTTTAAACTATCATGGTCACTAACATTACTATTAATACTAACGGGATATTTACCATGTTTACTGTTTTCTATGAGTTCCCGATATTTCGGCGCTGTTGCAAGCATGATCACGGATCGGGAACTCATAGAAAACAGTAAACATGGTAAATATCCCGTTAGTATTAATAGTAATGTAGGTACACCTCCAACACCACACCAGACGTAAGAAAAATTTCGACGACGTGTCCTATAAGTAACATGGCGTTACCTGTACTAGAGAGATTTTTAATGGATCAAAAAGTAATTAATTGTACATAGCTCCTTTAAAATCTCGTGAAAACTTTTACTTGTTTTATTTTGTTGAAATAAGAAAGGGCCACCTACAAACTAAATTAAAAGACTACGACTACAGATATCTCTCCTCAAATGCTTGAAGGACCTACGGACCTACCTAACTGGCCACCTTGTGCATATTCTGCTAAAAAATAGCATTTAGGTACTTACAATTTCACAATGAATGCAAGGTTCACAAGAAATTGGGTGTGTGTCATTGTTCACCCTATAGTCTATTGGACATTCAGCGACGCAAGTATTATTGAACACCCAGCGGCCCAGCTTGTGACATTCATCCTCCGTGACGCAATATTGGTTATCAGGAAGAAGGATTCTGCAAAAGATTATTATATTTTTCAAGCATGTTGCAGCTAAAAGAGACTAAGATGACTTTAGAGATGGCAATCACTTGGATTCAATTCACTTTTTCCAATTCAAAATGAATAAATAGATGCTTTTATCATTTACTTTGGTTACCATCATTCATGCATCCACTTTTGGTCCACAAACAATAATCGTTGGAACTTCGGCTATCGGCTATCAGCTAATTATAAGTGAGCTAAGTAAGCAAACATTCGAAAAACACAAACAGGCATAATGATATGCAGTCATAACAAGACAACGATTAAACTGGAGATTTCGTTCACGGTCTCGGGCTGACTTGCATGAAGCGACACGCACGAGCCTTCCCGGTTTCCCAAGTGACGTCGCAGTCACTCGTTGCATGCTTTAAACAACTTTTTTCATTTGTTTTAGCCGCAGTCTCGGTTGCAAGACACGCGACGCTTGAGGGCCGGACTAAACCGAACCAGAGACGAGACGATAGGAGATGTGTTGTAAGCCTCCAATAGAATTTTGTTATTAACACTTCTCGTCTCCTTAGTCTCGCTTAGCTTTAATGGAACAGAGAGGAGAGGAGATGTCTCGTAATTATTTAGGCCAGCGGAGACGAGACGAGACGTGAGTGAAAGAGAATGAGAGGGCGTGCGGTTAGCGGTGTGCTGTGTACTGTGAGCGGCGCACCCTTTTCTTCAACTCCTGTTCTCTCCGCTTTGCACATCTCCGCACAGCTTCGGTGAATACACACTAGCTCTTGCGCATCTCCACCCAAGCGTGGACAAAAGCACTCATGAAAAACTTACGAATCGGACGGACACTGCATCACACACTTCCTCTGATACGTGAAATAACGGCACACAAAACAGATGTTCTTATTAGTCTTACGGCACCCGAGGCACTGTTCATTGCATTGGTCAGCTTCAGGCCCATCAAGGAACAACTGACACTTTCTGGAATAAAAAAATGAAATTATAGACAACCTTATTGTAATTTTGAATAGTTTTCCAATTCCAGGGTGTAATAGTGAAATAACAGATAACATGAAAAAAAGCCGTTGCACCCATGAATAGAAATTTTATATTTTATGGCCGCGAAATACGCTTTACGTACAATGATAACCTAGTGATGTGACCGTCGTATTGCCGAATCATAGATCTCAAGTTCAAACCCAAGACACGCAACTCTGACTTTTCGGATTTACGTGTGTATTGTTTAATCATCACTTGCTTCGGTAAAGGAAAAACATCGTGAGAAAATCAGCATGCCTGGGAGATATTTCTCGACGGCATGTAAAGCCAAGTTAAAGTCCCATGGGTGGCATTAAAACTCTGGCACCAGGTTAGGAACTAACCACACGGGTAAGCACACGATAAAGAAAGAAAGACGAAGACCGCGAAAGATAAATCTGTTTCTCCATTCAATTTCTTCGTAAAATTCAGGAAAATGTAAAGATAACCTGATTAATTTAAAGACCATGCTGCTACTGAGAAATTTTGGGTAGAAAACCGCCACCTCCATGTCCCGGGAATTGAACACACCAGCCCACATTCAGCAATCGTAAATCAACGGGGTAGATTGAGACCAAAAATTAAAAAAAAATACCTGTTATTCCAACAGCGATTCAACGAAGCATTTCTGGAACAAGAGCAGGGTATGCTGCACTGGACCTGGATGTCTGGTGGACTGATCACATGCCGAGCATTCGGAGCCAGCACCTTCCAGTCAATGGTGTCCACGAAGCAGGCTTGGGGCAAAACCCACATTGTCACCCCTCCTCTATCGATTTTAAGTAGGTTGTAGAGACCAATCTGGAAATAAAATATTTAATACTTTAAATATATGATCGATTAAATTTCTTTTTCTTCAACTTTTGGCCACACAACGTTGAGTGTAGGTCTCTTTTAAACCTCTCCACTTTTGGCGGTCTTGTGTTATCTGTTGCTTAGGTATTCCCTGCTAAAACATAAGGGTTCTGTTTAGTTGTTGTATTGTGAGCCAACAGCTAAAATGGAATTTGATTCCAGATTTACATTAGAAACTTGATCAGTCTTTTAGACAAAACAGATCTAAGATCAAAAAGATCTTAGAAGGTCTTTCCTGACTTTCAATTAGAAAAATTATAATATCCCGAACCCGACCTTTTGCTACAGTTCCCTCTCATCACCATACTGCACACACATGGTAATTGGGACCTAATATCTATTATGAAGAGCCATGAGCAGTCGTTGAATAAATACGATGATAAACCCTGCCTTCATGGCGAACTTTTATCATAATATTATGAGAAAAAATAAGCATAGGATTATTTTGAAGTAGTTATTGATACCTAATCTATATTTATATTCAACTCGTGGTGACTTTGCAAGATTATATAGAAAAGTATCAGGATATTACAATATACCATTATTCGGACGCCTGATTCTATTGCAATCCTAGGAAAATGGAAGAAAAAAAAAAACTTATACTGTCACTTACGGGACATCTTCCGTGATTGTTCATTATTTTGAGCTCCCGATATTTCGGCGCTGTTGCAAGCGCCATGATCGCGGGTTGACCAGCGCCGAAATATCGGGAGCTCAAAATAATGAACAATCACGGAAGATATCCCGGAAGTGACAGTATAAGTTTAGTTGTAAACCGTGAAAGCTTGAAACAGTGAATGGAAGAAAACTATACAAACGAAAAAAAAAATTAAACAAAAAAAAATAATGCTTGCACTTTCAAAATAGTTCTGTTTCAATACTTTATTGTACAAAAAGTCAAACGTTCAGCCCGTAGTGTATTTGAATATTTTCAAAAATAAACGAGTTTCCCGCACTATCATTGTTTGCAAGATTTAATATGAAATATCGTTTGAGCTATCTAAATGCAAATCGGTTTTTTGTCGCCCAGTGGTGAAAAATTGACTATCAAATTCTAGTTGACGAGTTCATTTGTCAGTTTTTAAAGTTGGAAGAATAACTGGAACTGGTGACAGAACCCATGAGTGCTCTCTGCATGACGAACTTTTTTACAAAATGTTTGGTGTATGTCGATTCTTCTGAACGCAGCAGATTCCTTTGCAGAATCCGAAATATCCAAGACTATTGTGTGATTGCAGACCATGGCGTGGGTTAGGAGATAAGGTACTTTTTATCCTAGTAGTACTACCCGTGGGATAATTTCCCACCTCGACATGGGCAAGCCGTGGGCAAAAGCTAGCAGTTACTTAATGGGTGACCCTTAACGAAGCTGAAAGGCACTTGTCTCCCCGTCATTTTTTTATTCTGGACCATACCTGGAACTTTCTAGTTACGGAAATATTGGGGGTCAAAGTTCCAACTTTTCCGCAAGTTTTTTTGTAATACAAGTTTTTAATGTTATAACTTTACTTTAAATGCTTCCACGAACCCCGTACTATTCAATGCATCCATCAGTTGTGCACAATGCAAAAATGCATGTTTTGAGTGCAGTATATTGAGTCTTACCGTAAAACGTAATTTCGCACCCCAAAAAAAAAGGCTTTTTCCAGCAATATTTTTTGCTTAGAGTTACTTAGTTTGATGTACAGAATGCTTGGTTGACGGCTTCGTGAAGGGTCTGTTTACACCTTGTATTTACCTCTCTAAGATATGAGTTATCATACACAATTAAGGCGAAATTGTTCAACAGCTTCATGCCTCGTATCCTCGCCAGGTTTGGGAACAACAGCCCGACCGATTCCAGCTGCCTTACTCGATAAATTACCAGATATTCTGTTATCTGAAAAGGACATAAAATAATGAATAAAGTATTTTGAGACATAAGGCAAAGTAGCTTCCCACAGGTGAGGCTAAACCAGAAGGTATGAACATAGTCCCTGGCCACTTTGCCTAGTAACACTGGAAAAGTAGCCAAGGGACGAGCCTATTGACATCAGCTGGATACAATTTCAGACTCCAGGCTACTGCTCAAAAATCTTGCAAGAAAAACCTATTTAGCACTTTGACCGTCTCTGGAATGGAACCAAGACATTCATGCACAGCATTAGAGACTTGCGACCACTAGATGGTTGATGGCAATAAGCTCGCCTCCTGTTTAAAGGGACCGAAACATACTGGCGAAACGTTGGTATAGGAAACACCTATGCCCAACCCTTAGGGGATTACAGAAGTATGTGTGTGTGTGTGTGTGTGTGTGTGTTTAGAAAGAAATTCCCTTCGTACCTCTCTTAGATCGTAAAACGTCGTATTGACAAAGTTCGCCCTACCCGCTTTCTCTATGAATATCTCTAGACTTCCCAGCACTACCACACATCCTTCCAAGTTCTTCAGTCCTACGACGCTTCTGATGAGCTGCCCTTTGCATATCCTCGAGCCGTTTTTACTCGTGAGATCCAACCTTTGTGGTGATATTCCGCCCAAGAGAAGGGCCTGGATCAGGAACCTGCAAAATATGAAGATTCATCATTATTTTTTTCGTTTTCTTTATCGTTGCCTAACATTAGGAATTCCTCCTGTAACATGGGTGCGTCTCATACACAAACAGCCAGACCCGGAACAACTATCTGTAGGTCATACAAATATTTTCTCCGTGCGGGGATCGAACCCGCGACATGCAGCGCAGCAGCCATTCGCTTAGCCACTGCACCAAACGCGTCATAATCATTCTCATCTACTTAGCCTTTAAGTATGTTGGGGTTCCAGCAGAAACCAGTAATTTACATGAACCGACTGCCTTGCCACCACACCCCACTTCCTGGGTAAAAAGATATTCCTTTGCAAGCTGGTTGCCAGTCTTTCGGACTTGTCCCGCAGTGACTGTTGTCCAGCCGTTTCGGAGATTAGGCGGAACCACAGACGGACGGAGAGACAGAGAAAATTAAATTGTAAATAGACCCTTAACATAACCGAAAGGCACTTCTTCACCCCATTTTTGCGATCATTTTTTTTTTATGGTACATACCTGGGAACCTTCCAGTTACGGAGATATTGGGGGTCAAAGTTCCAACTTTTTCACAATTTTTTTTTAAATACGTGTTTTTAATGTAAGATTTTTACTTTACACACCTCCTCGACCCCCGTACTATTCAATCTACCCATCAGTGCAATGCTTTGAGTGCTTTCCATCGAGTTCTACCGTAAAACTTAATTTTTAATCCCAAAAAAAAAGTCGATTCCCAGCAATAATTTTTGCGTAAAGTTACTTAGTTTGATGTACAGAATGCTTGGTTAACGGCTATGTGTATGGTCTCTTTCAATTAAAAGCTGTTATTTTAAAATTACAAATAAACACTTCAATTGTATTTATTTGTATTTCTTATTTTATCATTAGTTTAGTTCTATTTATTTGTATAGATAATAAAACAATGGATATTATTTTTCAAAGAAAACCCAGGTATGTAATTTAAAAAAAGAAAAAATAATTGTGCTTGCATGCATCCGGGCATGTTTTTTTTATCATTATAATTTAATTATGAAAGTTGAACCGTAGAACCAACGTGAAATAATAAAACATTAATAAGGAAAACAAAACCCTAGGATAATCAATATCAATTATAATACTAAGCTACTATAGTACACTCGATAACACTAATTAGATGAATGCAATAATATATAACATGATTATTAATTTTACTTATTATTTCCTATGGGTCAATACGGAGTCGAAAGGTCCTTGATAGCACTTATTAACTGAATACAACATTATAATAATACTTCCTGTATTTTTTATTATACTTAATTAAAAATTCACGCGTCAATTCAAAACTCAAAACTCAAAGCATTTATTTCAATTAGACCATTATAGGCACTTTTGAATGTCAGAAAAATAAAGAAAGCGAAGCTACAGTCACAGACACAAGGCATAATAACTTCTGAAAGTACTGTTGTTGCTCATTCCAAGGCGTAGATCTCTATGGAAAAGAATGAGAAGAAACTCCATGGACATTCTTTTAAATCAAAATATTGTTACAAAATCTTGGTTACATCATTCATGTGGAGACTATACATTTATGTGAGAACGATGTGTAAAGAAATGCAAGTTAGAGCGTCCAGAGTAAAAAGATATAATCAACAGTTCAATGGCAGCTAAGAGATAATCAATTTGAAAAAGACCTCTTTTTTTCATCAGCTAAAATTGAAGAGAGCGCTTTACTATTTTTTAAAAGAGAATTAATTAAGACAATTCCACTCAACACTGATTGGGAGCTTATTTAAAGCCATACTAAAAAATATGTACACCATTACAAAGTTCTAGCTAATATTCGACTGCTCATCCAATTTACGCGGATTAGGGAGGACGACTAATTGATCGATGGCATTCGACGGTTTGTCCATTCAAACCAAGCCAGCACCAAGTATAGAAGCGGGTTCGTCACGTGGATGCGTCGAACGCTGCCGATCAATGTGTCGTGACCTTTTAATAACTTAAGTTCAAGGAAGGTAGGATCTGTTGTAGAAATACGATTTGTACGGAACAGTGGTTTTTTTTAATCACCGACGAAAAATATGGTGAAAACTGCGTAGGGTCTAGACACGTGAACTGAAGCCTCGGTAAAGGTCCGTTTCAGGTTATCCCTTAAGGATCGGTCAGAGTAAATTTGAGGACCCGGTTCCAGACACCAGAATCTGGTAGATAATGTACTAAAGTTTCGGTCAGTGTCCGTTGTCCGCAGAGGGTCAGCAATCTTTACGTACCGGTTTGCCGTGTCTATCTATTCCTACAAATAAATAAAATTGAAATGTCTGTTTGTAATTTCAAAATAACAGCTTTTTATTGAATGCATAATTATGAAAGTATATACGGTAATTAAAACAATAAAACTTTTGTTAAAAGTTTTGTTTGTCTATCTCTTTGTTCCGGCTAATCTTCGAAACGGCTAGACCAATTTTGACGGGACGGGAGTTTTACTGGCAGATAGCTGATGTTATTAGGAGTAACTTGTTCTTTTTTTTTTTTTTTAACGTGGTAAAATCATCAAATGAGTCCTCCCACCCAGGGCAGAGCGGGAGGGACTGTCAGACTTGTATTGACTAAAATCCACGGTGTCCTTCAATAGCCCTTTATGTCCCAGGGTCACGGTAATTCTATGAGTCCCGCAAATTATTAGGAGTAACTTAGCCTACTTTTATTTAAAAAAAAACGGATTAGGATTCCGTGCAAAAAATTAAAACCAATCCGATTCAAATAGGGAAGTAATCTTCTTATTTATAAAAATCTCCTTTCACGGTGTTTTGTGTTCTAACTCCTCCGAAACGGCTCGACAGATTTTTATGATTTTTTTTATGTATATTTGGTAGGTGTGAGAATAGGTCGTAAAGTATATTTCACCGGTTCAGGTTTCAGGTTGTCAAATTCTAAATTAACGCGAGCGAAGACGCGGGCAAAAGCTAGTATTTTTACAATAATTTCACGCGAACGAAGGCCGCGGGGCACAGCTAGTAATAACTATCATGCAGACACTGTTAGTAAGTTACTAAAGTAAGTGTGTTTATTTTTTGTATAAGTATCATGCACTGTAGGAATCTCAAAACAAGTTTTTACGCCACACGCGTGGGATTTCCAATTATTATCTAGTACCAATCTCTAGTAATTGAATATTCTTCTGTGTCTACATTTGCCAATGTTCCCGAGTATTTATACTAGGTAGTATAAATAAAAATTGATATACTGGTAGGTACCAGTAGCGAAGGGTCAATTTTTGTAAAAGGTGTGATTATATTTTTTGTCTATGGAATACTGTGTCAATTTTCAAAGGGAATCCGGTAGGAATCGAGCTGTATGGTACCTTCGCCACTGCTACCTACCTGCCTATGGATTGTTATCAATTCGAGATTTAAGGTAAAGAAAAAAAAAAAATGTATAGTATAATCAGAAGAAAAGGAATGTTGGAATATTTAAGCTGTATACAGTCAGGACTGATTTTGTAAAGAGACGAGTGTTTAAGAATTAAATAAACGGACGTTTTAAGATCTGGATTATCAGTTAGATACACAGTATCCATTACTATCGATTAAAGCAATCAGTCATAATGGGTATGACCAATTTGAGCTCCCACAGCCCAGAGACAATCACAGCCTAGTAGAAATACTACGGGGAGCTAAAATCGTCAGTTGACCAACGAGTAAAAAAGCATTATGCATTGTGACGCGCGATGCTGAATTTTGAACTTTGGGCTTAGCGTCGAAAGTTGAATATCAAATAGCACGCTTAGGGCATCGTATTTAACACAGACAAAAATAAACACTTTGTAAAGCCAAACAACTTCTGATATCACTTACTCGCAAAGACACGAAATCATGCAAATAAAAAATAAAAAAATAAAAGAATATAAATTACTTATTATAAAAATAAAAACTTGAATTACCATATCAGCGTTTTCGCCATGACACCTTGAGTTTACCGCCGAACTTTTTATACTTTTTCTGCGTACGCGCAGCCAACCGCTTCCTCAATACGAATCGACTGAGTAGCCTCCAGTGCAAGTACCTTACATTTATGGGAAAACACATTGTGTTGCGTTTCCCATGGTCCTATATTGATCATGGGATTTTAGCTATTGTCTGGATCAATTTCTAAAGTATTAACAACAAAGAAATCTATTGGAAACAAGTAAACGGAAGGACGATCAAACATATCGTTGTCTCTTTTCAACCTGATGTTAATTGTAATGTGGGATAAGGATGGCGTAACAGTTGGAATAGGTGAAGTTTGTTGACTGTATCAGTTAAATAATTAGGTATTTACTTTAATCTTGTGATCGTGAAACGTAATTGAAACGATTTAGATAAAGGTTGATCTTGTTTACGAATCTATCGGAGTGTCGATATCGACTCGTCATTCCACTGCGTCACTTTTGGTCTTAGAGTAGGTAAGTACCTATCTATTCTGCAGTCTTGGTATCGACCTGACTTTTCTTTTTTTTTGTTTGTCTAGTATCTACTTAGGTATCAAATTTAAATGTCCATTATGGAGTCTCCGACAGCTGCGATCCATCAGCAATTTTATAACCACAAGAATAAAACTCACTTTAATTTTGACAAACTTGTCAATGCAATGGCGGCAAACGACCAGCGAACCACACTGTGATTTGGACAGAGACGTACAGTCAAAGTCAGAGGTATTGTGAAACTACTAATATTCAGTGTGCCTACCTAATTAAAATATACTGTCAACGTATGATTATTAATATCATAGGTATTTTTTATTATTAATGATGTATTGCACATGTAAATCGATAATTGATTGCAAGTCCTTGACCCTTGGTGCAACAAGTTCACTTCATGATCAAGCGCAAGTCACACCGCACGCTAAACTACTTTTGTGTTACTTAAAGCAGATTCTGATGGTTACAAGCGTAGCCCTCGAAACGATCAGACTATTGAGTTTTAACGAGTTACTCTAACTAAATGCAAACTTATAGTAAAATCATTTTTAAAAACAAGCTTTTAAATACCTAGGTGTGACGCCATTTGTTTTTTCATATTTTTTTTCAGCAAACCCTTTTAATTGATACCTACATCACGGGGGTGCATAAAAAATAAAAAGTCCGCCATCTTTGGGAATCCGCCATTTTGGATTTAGAATGACGTCACTAAGCTAACCATGTGTGTCATCCAAACTAAACTTGTATGTAAAATTTCAGCGCAATCGATTGGGGATAACTGCTAAAATTCTATTAAAAGATTTGACCCAAATAAACATAAAACCATTGCAAGTTAAATAAAAGCTTGTAAAAATGTGTATTTTAATTCGTCCTACTCTACAGATCTTGATCCGTAACAAACAACCACACAAACTCAAACTCAAAGCATTTATTTCCATTAGAATATCACAGGCACTTTTGAATGTCAAAAAAATAAATAAAAAAAGAAGCGAAGCTACAGTCACAGTCACAACGCATAATAACTTGAGAAAGTACTGTAGTTGCACATTCCAAAGCGTAGATCTCTATGGAGAAGAATGGGCAAGAAACTCCATGGACACTCACACGGTATGAAACTCAGACCATTGTGCATTGTAAAGGTAAAACTGACTATGATTAGCATTTTAAGTTAGCTTAGTTTGGCTCGCGGTGTAGCCTCTGCTTTACGTGACAACCTACCTACCTACAAAATTTAATTTGACATAAACAAATACAGTGTAAATGTGTGTAATGATTACATCGTTACTGTAATTTATCCTTTGCATCGTGTGTAAAGCTTTTGTGTTTACTGTTTCAAATAAATTCACACAATAATGCTACGCTTTCTAATTTCTGGCTTTGACAGTTTAAATAGAGCAATTTTGTAACTAGCTGTGTCATTGAATTTAAGAGTTATTTTCTGAATTGTTCTCACCATAATGTTGTTGCTAAGTCTAGAGTATTGGATATTATAGTTTACGTAACAACGCTTGACTAAACAAAACACATAGGAGTAGTTCTAAAAGTCGTACACACAGCGGCACATGAAGCTATACATTTCCAGTATAACGTGGCCTCGCTTTGTACAGATTTCCCGTACAATGAGAGATCCGCATACTGGTTTTGTACAGCATGATTGGCCGTCGCGTCGTGCGTACTAACATAGTTCTTAAGTACTCACTACTAACCCATAAGGAGTCTTGTTCGAAATAAATTAATATTTGATTTGCTAGTAGGTCCTATAGTCCTATGGTCCTATGGTCCTATAGTCCTATTTCGTTCTGACTGAAGTGATTGTAAATTGATTAGTACAGATGCCAAGCACGTCAAGCTACTACCTACAATCTGTCAAATTTCTTTAATAGATTTTCAACTTTATAGCTAAAGCATTAGGTTCAAGGTTGATCGGGAAAAATTTACAGTTTCTTTTTTTTTCGATGTTTATATTTTCTTACTTTTAGTCTTATTTTTATCGTTAGTTTAGTTCTGTTTGTAGTCTGTATATAATGTAAATAAATATTTTCCAGCAATAATATATATCTTACATTTGCTACTTATTACATAAAAATGTGAACAAATAGGTAGGTACAGACGCCAGCACATGAAGCTACACGAAACTGTCAAACTTTCCTAAACAACCTTGAACCTAATGTTTTAGCGAATAAAGTTGAAAATCTATTAAAGAAATTTGACAGATTGTAATAGCTTGATGTGCTAGCGTCTGTACGTGCTATTGTAAAAAGAAAACATTCTTAAATAACTTTTTCAGTCGTAGGTACTGTACTAACATTTCAGGGGAATATTTTTTCTGATACAGAACTCAATTTACAAACTAAACATAATTATTATCGCAAATTTTCTAAGAAATTTTGTGTGTTTTTCTAAATCAAAAACATGTTAGGTACATCAGAATTCTCATATCGAACTATTCTAATAAGAAGAAGTAAAACTACAAGCTTTGACAATAATTTATTCTTCATCAATCAAATTAAGTATAATATCCTAAAAGAATAATATGTTATTAGGGTTCAAGGACCCAATAAACATCAATCGGTGAGTCAGGACTAAATGACGAAGCGACGACAGGGGCCTCTGTTCAGAAATAGGTGGAATAACGGTCAATCAGGAAAACGATACCTACACTACACATGAAAATGAATCAATTTTATTGTAGTACGCGATGAATATGAAAATGAATAACAAGTGGTGGCGGCGACTTACGAGTAGTTACGAGCAGTCGTGGGTTCGAACCCAGGCAGGCGTATTACTTTGTGTAATTTATTTCATCACTACTGCTCTCAAAATGGCGATGGAAAACATAGTGAGGAAACCTGCATATCCTAGAATCAAAAATTCGAAGACATTTGACATCTACCAACCGGCACTGGACCAGGCGGTGGATTATAGCTCATTCCCTCTCATAGAGAAGGCCTGTCCCAGCAGTGAGAACATTATAGGCTAATTATGCTTATGGCGTTCAATAATTTGTGGCTACCCCATTCCGAAGGATTTTTTTAAGGAAATTCTTAATCTAACCACATCCGTATTATCTGTTTTCTTTTAACCCCACCACCGCACATTGCACCCAATGGACATGTGATGAGGCGGGACGAATCGCATGTGACTAAAAGAGTGGTGAATATAAACGTTGATGAATGGAGAGGGAGAGGAAGACCAAAGAAACGATGGATGGATTGTGTGAGGAATGATATGAAAGTTAAAGGAGTAAATGATAGCGTGACGGTTGACAGAGGAGATTGGAAGAAAAGAACGTGTTGCGCCGACCCCAAGTGACATGGGACAAGGGCAGGCAAATGATGATGACCGCACATTGCACCCAAACAATCCTACATGTAATGCAATATAGAAAACAAAACAAAAGGCCATGCCACACACAGTCACAACACTAACACACTACGATCTATTATTGCAAATAACTCAATTAAATACCATAACAAGATGGTCCAGATATCTAAATATGCTTGTACGGTCAACTACGAAGTCAACCACGATTATTTTTTCGATAAGCACACTGCTGGCTAAATCAGAACAGCCGCTCGGGTCGATCATTAGATTAAGCCGTGCTTGCCTAGGTTCCGGCTGCCATTTGTAGATCTTTGACAGTCGTTACAGGTAGTCAGGGGCCCGAAAGTCTGACAACCAGTATTAACCAGTGCTAACTGGGTTGTGGAGACATGAATAGGCAGTCGCTCCATGTAAAATACTGGTATTCAACTGCATCCGGTTAGACTTGAAGCCGACCCCAACATGGTTGGGAAAAGACTAGGCAGACGATGAAGCACACTGCTTTTCAGCAATGTGTCCTGCCAAGTGCCAACTTTAACCAGCCAATACGGTGCCCAGACATGAAAGCTCACAAAAACTGTCCACCGAATATGAATGGCTCAAAGGCCCTTAGAGCCAGCCATACTCATAACCCTAGTAGACCAAGTGCGTAACACCGAAATACGTCGTTGGACGAAAGTGTACGCCGTCGGGGACAGGGCGTTGCGCCTCAAGTGGAGTTGATCTGGACATCACGTGGAGACGTTCGGTGCCACCGGTGGAGTAAACATTTGACCGAATAGTGACCAAGATTAGGCCAAAGAGACCAGAGACGTCGAAAAGCGTGTTGGTTTGACGACATCGTCAAAGTCGCGGGAAACACTTGGCCTATACGCAGTCAATACGCATTGCTGGGTATAGACTTCACGGGAAGCCTATAGCGGGTACCTCCATAGGGGTATTTCACCCATTACTGGGTACAGCAATGGGTGGAATCCTATTAAAGGGGAAGAACTATCCTTAGCTAGGGTTTTATGGATAGCTCTTCCCGTTGGATAGGATTTCGACCTGAAAATGAGGATAATGAGTGTTGACTTGGTTGCATTAAAAGTGTCGTGTAACAAATTTTCTCATTTACTAAGGTTCCAAACAAAATAATGAATACGGAATAATAATCTCACTTTTCTGTCTGCTTGTCGCAAAGGGCTTTTTACTGTTTATGTTGCCAGTATCATGCGATGTCCAAGACGTGCAATTCATTGTACAAAGGCACCGTTGCCGCGTTGCCAGGAGCAATGAGTCATGTAAGTGACTTTCTAACAATGCTGTTAGCGTAGAGACTGCATGGACGCAGCTAAGAAGTCAATAGTCAGTAGGTACCTTCTTGAATAAATTAATGTCTCAGGTCAAATCAATCTGTTCAAAAGTTTCTTGGTATGTGTTAGTCTAGACAAGTGACAAGTCGAATAACAAAATTACTTTTACGTTTCTATGATGGGTCATATAAACGAATGATTTATTAAATCACAGAATTAATAATAAATTAAATCGTGTGAACGTGGTGCAAAAAAGTCTACCTACCAAAACTCTACGCAGAAATAATTGTAAAAATAATAAAAAAAAAATTAAAAAAAAAATGCATTATTAAATAATTAAATAGCTCTCGTTAGGCAGCTGCATCAAGGGCTTGATTCAGAAAGCGGTACTCCTGGACACGGCTCGTATTGTTAGGAGGTTCCTCTGAGGCCCTCTGAGGAGCTCTGAGGTAGCTTGGAGCCGGTATCGGGAACCTTGGACCCTTCCAAGGTTCCCGATACCGGTGGGCTACAATTTTTTATATTTTTAAATGTTTTTTTATATTGTTTTAAGACCTAAGAAACGGTGGATGAACTGTGTGAAGGTCGATATGGCTAGGAAGGATTTGACTGCTGAGATGACAAGTAATAGAGAAGAATTATGGACGAAGAAGTATCGACGAAGAAGTATGGACGAAGAAGTATGGAAAAAGAAGACATGCTGCGCCGACCCTAAATAAATTGGGATAAGAGTAAGAGAATGATGATGATCCATTAAATAAATACCTAACTAAGTACCTACACAGATTAAAGTGAGGTACACAAACGTTATTATTTTATAATTAATTTAATATTCATATTAATGAGAGATAATTAGCACCCACAATCAACAACCTAATTATTATTTACCGTCCATTTACCACATTTAAAATAACATCCCACAATCCCACATCGACATGCTTCAATTACAAAATTGCTAATCATAAAATAGATTCATCACTAATTTCACAGGATCGATCCGTATTATATGAAATACATACATTCATTAATTAGTACCTGATTATCACAGATATATGCACTATTCTACATAACATTAGATACCTAATTGGTAAACAAAGGATTAATACGTTTAGTTTTCACTACCGAACACCTGCACTCATAGTTCAACACAATTTTATAGTTCAACGACACTGGCAACTAAGCACTAAGTAGGTATACAAAATAAGTATTATTCAACTATAATAAAAATAAGGAAAATATGTCGCCGAGACTTGATAAAGTCTGGTTTTAATGACGCGTAGGCAACGACTGGGCCCGGCGTATTATAATTTTGAATTGTTAACAAATTGTCTAATAATTTATTACCGCGATGATTTCGATGGGAGGTAATATAATGTACTTATTTGATCACGACCTTAGCAGAGGTCAGGATTATACAGGGTGGTTTGTTTTCGGAATTTATTCTTTCAAATTCTGTTCGGCGGAGGTCAAATAGACGCTGTTTCAGATTCTGTTCTTGTGTTATTGTATCATTCTGTGGGTTTGAAGGATTGATTCGAAATACAAACTACTTTTAGGAATGACTCATACGATAAAATGTTTCATTAGAAAACTTATCTTCTCATTTAACATTTAAGTAGGTGCGTTTTCCTGAACGTCACTAAGCTAAGCTTTGAAAATTCTACTGTGCGCTTTTATTTAGGTCACACCTAGTTTTAGAGCACTTAAATAAGCATTCGTTCTTAGATTACGACCGAAACTTCGGCATCTGCCTCGGCCACCTTCGGCTTCTGCTTCGGTCACCTTCGGCCAAACCTTCGCCTTCGGGAAAAATGGGCCGAAGATTTAACCAAACCTGATTGTGGCGACAGCCGATTTATCGGCTTCGGTTTCGGCCAGAAATCGAACTTCGGTCGGACACTATTAGTTACTCTTAGAACTAGAATGTAAGGACCTACCTACAATATTATAGGAATTTACTACAATATTTTACACGAGACTATCAGAGGTTGCAGCTAATATTTTTGAAGAAAATACCCAGAAAATTTAGCAAAAACTTATTTTCTCAACCTTATTTACAAGCAGAGGATGGTTAAAAACAGAAAAGACTTGCGTTAGTTCAACGATTAAACCTTGGAGAGAAACAAATAAGGTTAAAAATACGTAAGCACCTTCATAAATATTCTTTGCCTCTTAAAATTCTCTTACATCTTTCCACTCATACCAAACAATCCTTTCGGTCAAATCAAAGCTCCACCAAACTTTAAACCATACAATCTGAAACCCATTCCCTCTAATTAAAAAATATATATAAAAACCGTCTAAGTGCGATTCGGGCTCACACAGTTAAGATTCCGAACATCGCCGCACAATATTTATAGCACATAGCAAATAATAAGTAGCACAACAATACCGCTCAGCATGCATTTATATGAATACGTACATTCAAATAATTCTATAATAATATAGGATAAGCTAAAATGCCCTTTGGCAGTTTGTAGAACGATCACTGGGCCGTCGATTATAGTTTATTTTGAATTTGTAACAGAGGCTATTACGGATTACCTAACACGTGTTTTGTGACACAATTGGGTTCCTAACCGATTCATTACAGTTCACAAGGTACAGCACTGTGACAGACGGACGGACAGTCTGACGTCAGATATTACGACGGGCCGACTTACGCACCCGTTGACATTCACGGAACCCTAAAACCGGAAAATTAATCAACGCCGCTCAACAATTCTGTTTTTTTTTTCAACTCAACATTTTTCCAAGTCGTCGTTCATAACAGAGGTTGGAATAATGAAACGCCCTGTGTGCGGGGACCAACAGGTCAAGTGGGTTTAACGAGCAATATTGCATTTTGTAACGTTCACGCCGGGTGCATGCACTAGGTATGATATTGCTTGACGTAAGTACCTACTTAGGTACTTGTTCTTTATTGCGAGAATAAATCTTGATAATAAAATAAAATTAGGTAACAATACCTGTGTAGTAGACTAGTAGCAATCATTTAGATAGAAGCTGTTCTTTTTTTAAATATGCTTCGAAGTACTTACCTACACTGATAGGTTGGTTAACTTGTTTACCTTGTATGTACCTATGTAATCTGGGGGTCTAAAACGGCCGCTTTAGCAGAATCATAATAGGATAATAATATAAATCAACATAAAAAATTAAAATGGTCATAGACGCAGTTTTGAATTGTCACTTTGTGACCATTTTACTAGTTGAAACGGAATTCATATATCTTATTATGATTCTGCTAAAGCGGTCATTTTAGACCCCTTGCTCCTTTTTCCCATGAGGGCAGGCAGGCGAGACTACAAAACGTCACCTGTCATAATCATTAACATAAAGGACGCGAAAAAAAAAAAAAAAAAAAATAGGACCTCCGTCCTTTTTGTTCGTCCACAAACGTCTCCAACATCCTTAAACTCAGGCCTTTTTCCCATGGGGGTAGGCAGAACGCACCTGCCACGAATTTAACATACTTCTTTCGCCTCGTCCACGTTCATAAACGCACGCCGATTGCGAGTACTGCGCACGCTGTCGCAGATGTCTCAAAGTACATACTCAACAAGCTTAAGTAAAAATATGTTTTGAAAAAGAGATTTAAAAAATGGTCCTGTGTGACGTAATTACTTCTCAGAAAACCCTTTTATTATAATTAGAAAGACGTCACTTAGCTAACCATACATTGTCATCCAAACTAAACATATATGCAAAATTTCGGCGCAAACGGTTAGGGATAACTGTTATTTTAAAATGTTGTTGCAAGATTTGACTTAATAAGCATAATCAGCCTATAGTTCCCACTGCTGGGACACAAGCTTCCTCTCTATGAGAGGGAATGACCTATTAGCCACCACGCGGGCCCAGTGTGGGTTGGTAGATGTCACATATCTTAGAATTTTTGGTTCATGTAGGAAGGACGTGACGGTTTCCTCACGATGTCTTTCTTCACCGTTTTGTTGTGTGAAATAAATTACACAAAGTAATGCGACTGCACTGCACCCACGACTTACAACTCGTAATTCGAGGCCAGCCACTACCATTGCCTACCACTGCACTCCCCCCAGGTTGAGTTACAGAAAAAAATGTTTCTTATCCAACGGAAGTTTCTCAGTACACACGGCGGCACATGAAGCTGTACATTTCCAATATAACTTGGCTTGACTATTTCACGGTGCAGTTATAGGCATAATCAGCTTATCTATGACATCTCCACTGCTGGGACATAGACCTTCTTCCTTGTCAGATGGAGTGGGAACGTAATAAGTTGGTAGATTCCTCACAATGCGATGGTTTCCTTCAATGTTTTTGGAGATTTTCATGCTGAACCGTCTTATAGGTAGCACGTGAAAATGTTCGTGTTCTTTGCATCTTTCCTGAGACTTTTTTTGACAACAACCAACTTTTCTGAGATTTTATTAATTAAATTAAGCTTTATAGCTTTAGACCTTTGCCCTACTAAATAGACAAATAATTAAACAAAAACTTGTCACACTATCACTGTCAATGTCAAATTGAATATTGGGTTAAATTTTAAGATTAAAAGCATCACAACTGTAGCTGTTTCTTTCTTTCTTGAAAGAAATACACTGTGTTCGGTCTTTTTCTAGCATGCTCATGCTATTATGTGCTCAATGTAAACACGGGAACGTTTACACAAAACAACTTTATGTCTTCTGATGAGAAAACAAACGCTATATTAAGCCGATATTTCATTTAATTAATACAAGTAAGTAATAGGTAATAAAATAAGAGTGGCATGGCTCCATCGTGAGTATTTATTTATCCATTAATCAAGCTAAAAATCATCGTAGGACCGGTATCAATACAGTAGCCAAGCGCTATTTTCCCATAACAATGCTTTTTATTTCATAGTTTCTACAGTGTTTCTTAGTAGTTTTCCCAGTATAAAAAAGTACATCATTGTAAGTTCAAAATTACCATAATTTAGTTAGTATCCTAGAAGCAAGGTAAGTAGTAGTTACTTAGCACCTTTGTCTATTTGCATTGTGTTTTAAGTTTTTTAATGATATTTATTATCCAATAAACAACAATAGTCACTTTAACTATCGGAAAACATCCTAAACCAATCAAATATTTGTGTGGAGAATGGTGTTGTCAATCAATTTGCTTGGCCAGGTTGGTCCATGGTCGAGTGACCATCCATTACACAGAGAGTTTTCTCTGCGCCTTGGAAAGCATGCCAAGCCGTTGGCCCCTGCTGCCATTTGTAGATCTTTAACAGGTAGTCAGTGGCCCGAAAATCTGACAATCACATTTACCAGGCGGTATCTTATAACCCAGTACTAACTGGGTTGGGGAGGTCAGATAGGCAGTTCCATGTAAAATACTGGTTGTCAGATGTATTCGGTTGGACTGGAATAACAACCCCAACATAGTTGGGAAAAGGCTAGGCAGATGATGTGTTCAATAATAAATACTGCTTAACCTGGGTATTGATTAATCCAGGACTGCGGTCCTGGCTGGCCGTGGCTCATCAGACAATATGCCATGTTAAAACTATTTCTTTTTTCTTACAGTAGAAGAAATAACAAGAAACAAAATAAAACAATAATAATTGAGACACAGATAAATCATCACATCAGAATATTCCCAGATTGGTTACACCTTTTCAAGCTACGTTAATACCACTACTACTTGATAAACCAATCCCTAATTTGAAAACCATTCCGCTATCAAAGCCATCAGAATGTAAAGTGGTAACTGCTTTACCACCCAAACCAACTGTAGTACATTTAGTGGATCCACCACACAACGGCCGTTCACCGCATATTTCCAGGATTGAGACAGAGGTTTCGAATACAAATCTGTCCAATAATCCTACAATTGCTGCAAATACAGCTGCGAGTACTGTTGGCTTCAGCTCTGAACAAATGACTAAGAAGAATAAAGCGGCAAAGAGACGGGCGGCACTGCTGAATGCAGTCAAGCAAGGCACTCAGGCTACTATACTGGTTCCTAATCAGGCTGCCCCTCAGGCTAACTTGCAAGCTACCGCAACGGGTATTGCTCAAGCTGCCATACAGGTAGCTGGAAACGCAACTAATTCCACTCCAATTGAAACTGGAAATCCTTCTGATCGCCCTAATACCAACCAACAATTCTATGGAAAAGATCCAATGAAATCGTAAGTTGTCTATTATAGCTGCCACTTTGTGCTTTTTATCCGACTGCGTCCAAAAAGAGGGTTATGTGTTTGACCTGTATGTATGTACGTTTCTTTCTTCCGTCGTAACTTTAAGAAATTGAACCGATCAACAGATTTGGGTAAATTATACGTAGCAGTCTTGGTGGCCGCAAGGGAAACTGGTTAAAATGCAGTTCGTATAAGAAGAGAAACGTCAAGGAAAGTCAATGACCTCTATCTGTCAACCATCACTCATGAAAAGTATGGTTAGCAAATCTTCTTTTATCTTTATCTAATATTTATCGTTTTTTATGACAATCTGTAATTTTCAAGTGACAGTTGACAGATATAGGTCATTGACTTTCCTATTCTTATTTGAAACGCATTGTACATACAAATTGAAAAATTGGCGATTTTGGGCGCCATACTGTGGGGTTCGATTTT
The DNA here is from genome assembly GCA_963082995.1 of Noctua comes. Lineage (NCBI taxonomy): Eukaryota > Metazoa > Arthropoda > Insecta > Lepidoptera > Noctuidae > Noctua > Noctua comes. The sequence goes on along the minus strand of OY720279.1, from coordinate 14,363,645 downwards.
TTTTTTCTTCCAACCCCGTCTAGTGAGGTATTAAAATGAAAAGTTTAAAAAAATGTTTAAAAATAATTAGAAACGACAAAATCGTTTATTAATTGAAAAAAACGTGCAATGAAAAAAGTCAAATCATCTACGGAATCCTTCAGTTAACGTTACTAAATTAAAAAGCTAGAATTAAAAAAGTTTAAGAATAACTACTTTTTTTTGACGTGACAACGTCTTATAATTCGATGGAGCCGGCTGCACGCACGAAAAAATGAGGCGTTACCTCGCTCTAAGGCGTTCCATAAAACAATTGCTCAACGCACATTTATTTTTTGAAAAATGCAAGTAGTCCATCAGTATTTTCTTATTGCGTTGTCACGTTCAACTATCGTCAGTAAACCGACTTTACAGACAACCGATTTTTTTTACAAAATTCCTAATGCCCGTGTCCCGAATGCCTTTATTAACCGTTCTCCAATAATTGAAATTCCAACAGCGCAGACAAACTACATACAGTCTATAGTCCAGACTATCAGACTAGGGAGGGGGTTTATTCAGACTTTTATTTAGGTGTCGCTTAATGTTAGTGAAAACGGGTATTAGTCCAACAACAAGATTGCATATTCTTAATTTAAAATTTCACCACCGCAAAATAGATTTCTTTACTCGTCTTGCTACCAGTCCACAATTACGCAAGCTATGCGCTTTGGTAGTGGAGTTGCAGCTGCCAGCCCATTATACAATACAACTTTATAAAAGTTTTCAATTACTCACTTGTTATAGCACTTACAATTTAAAAAACATATGGTTTCAGATTCAACAATCAACAAAAAAAGAAATGGCTTAAATTTCAGAACAAGCTTAAGCAGAAAAAGGCATGGGCAATGCGAATTGTAGCTCCTGCAGGTAAGCAGTTCATCATCACCTGCCTAGACACTATGTTGAGTTGTTCCCGAAGGGTACCCGGCAGGAATCGGGTTGTTAGGTACCGTCGGGCTTGCTGCCTAGTCCTTTTCCAACTATATTGGGGTCGGCTTCCAGTCTTACCGGATACAGCCAAATACCAGTATTTTACATGGAGCGACTGCTTATCTGACCTCCACAACCCAATTACTTGGTAACACAATACCCCTGGGAAATATTGTCAGATTTCCAGGCTTCCTACTACCCGTAACAACTCAAAAGATCTACGAACGATAACCAGGGCCAACTACTTAACCTGCTTTTCGAGGCACGGAGGGTCATGGTATGTTTAAGATGGTGTCTCATCCATGGACCAACCCCGGCAAGCGTTGCTTATTCTTGGAAGATTGAACCGATCAGGTTAGCAGTTAATGCATTGTCATCAATCTTTCTTGTACTTTCAGTCAAGAAGATGGTGGGTACTTTGGTAGCACTAGCGGGTATCATTTACGGATTTAATCAGGTGGTTGCTAACTTTTTGCAGTTGTTCTTGAAGAGCCTCCACTGCCAGAAATGAGTCAAGATGGATCACCGAATGTTATCGCACAAGCCAGCGAACCTCCCCCTGCAGTATCTACGTATGGGGCCAATCAGAGATCAAGTAAGTGTGACTCATATTTGGAGAAAAAAAAATTGTAATGTTATTCAAGGAAGTGGTATAGACCATCGATCCGGCAATTCTGCTAACCCCAGAAGAAATAATTACCGTGGTCGCAAATAATCAAAACAGATACGTATTGATGAATGTTATTACCTTTACAGCAATGCCGATAATACAAAAACCAAACATTACTCTGAAAACGAAGAAGAATCTTCATCAGGAGACGGTGATGCAGCGGCTTAATTGGATAAAACCCGACGCGAATGCAGCTGCAAATGTTCCTGGTAAGAACTGATTATTTGACCCTACATTAATCAACTTTGACTTTCGAAATCCTCTGATGGACTTAAGAATACCATACACGGTTGGTTCGCGTCAGAGTCAATTTGTTATTTAGTTTGTATCGTCCTGGACAAGTCACAATATATATTTTTCCAGTCTTTCTTACGAATGCAATGTTTTGAAAGAAAGAAAGAAAGAATAAAGTTTCAAAAATCAATCAATCAAAATCAAAGCATTTATTTCAAATAGGCCAGTTACAGGCACTTTTGAATTGTCGAAACAAAGCCAACAATAGCTACAGTCCCAGTCACAAGGCATAAAAACTATGAAAGTACTGTAGTTGCCCATTCCCTAACGTAGATCTCTATGGAGAAGAACAGGCAAGAAACGTGTAGAGAGAGAGAGAGAGAGAGAGTTTTTGAGTTTAGTTTAGTTTAGTTTTAGATTTCTTTTATATGCATGTATATGGCTTTCTTTAATTAGCCGTTGCTGTCCCACGGCTGGGCAAAAGTTTTCGCGAAGTCCCTCCAAGTATACTTTTCCCAGATCCTATCGGCCTTTTCTAAGTTTTGTTGTATCAGGATCAGAATTATTTATTCATCATAGTCAACAAAGTCTTCGCCATTTTATTTATTAGAAGAAAATTAATGCCATTGTCTGTTCCTGTAAATTAAAGGCCACTATTAAAGCAACTCACTCTTGTTTTAGTGTTTATAATTATAGTCGAAAATATTTTTTAGATTGTATTTTTTTTAATTCTGACTGCCTCGTTAGTCTAGTAGATGAGGTCTTGGGTTCGATACCCGAGTCGTACGAAGTGTTATTGAGTATTGCTATCTTTAAGGAATTTCTTATTAGCAGCCGCGGAGTCTGGATTTGTTCCCGGTTGATAGCAATAGGCTCGTCCCCTATTACATGGGACTTAAACATAACTGGCGAAATGTGGGTGTACTATTAGGTACACCTCTGCCTAACCCTTCGGGGATTACAGGCGTGATGTTATGTTATGTTTTTAAAGGTATATGTAAAATGTATAAAATGCGTACGAAAATAAATAAAGGATAATGATAATATCATAATTACAGGAACTAGTGCCACACCACAAGATTCATCACAAGTTGTGGAAGCTCCTCAAGCCCCGTTATTGACGGGACCTTTGCCGCCGGGATCAAGTATGTATTTCTTTTTTCGAGGTACAGTACTGTCAACGGCAATCGTAACACTTGCTCTACGAAAATCGTCCATACTGCTACGACGTAAAGGTGCTGTCGATATGAAATTGTTACCATTTACAGACAGTAGTCTGTACAATCGCCTGCCTGACTAACACTTTTAGATCTTGTTACGTCATCAGCCTAGCTTTTTCCCAACTATGTTGGGGTCGGCTTCCAGTCTTAACCGAATGCAGCTGAATACCAGAATTTTACATGGAGCTACTGCCTATCAGTGGCGAAGGTTTCATACAACTCGACTCCTATCGAATTTCCTTTGAAAAATGGCACAGTCAGTATTCTACAGACAAATAATATAATTACATTAAAGCCATGTACTCCGGCTTACTTTTTATAAAAATTGTCCCTTCGCTACTGCTGCCTATCTGAGCTCCCGACCTAGTTAGTACTGGGTAATACGATATCCTTGGTAAGACTGGTTGTTAGACTTTCGGACCACTGACAACCTGTAGCCGGTAACCAGTATATCAGGCAAAAAAATGTCTTTGTTTTGAAAAGTGGGCATAGTAGTCCGTGTCGTGTTTCTTTCCGTGCCTGATACGTTCTTAGCACGGTCATGGTGGTAAAAGGAGACTGCCCACTACCATACGGTGTAGTGGGCAGTCTCCTTTAACGTGCTTTCTGAGGCAGGGAAAAATCGAAAAAAAAAAATTTGAGAAAATCGGTATGGACCCCATCCACAGACCAGCCTAGGCAAGCATGGCTGTTATTAATTAGCCACGAGCCCCCCTCACTTTTGGACTTTGTTACATTAAATTTATAACTCCGAGACACCTTACCATTTTGACGTCGTCATTTGCATGGTATTATGACGAAGTTCTAAGTATAGTTAAGGAATTCATAATTCGACCAGTTGACTTGCGAAAACCACCAACATTGTGTGGTACCCAAATTTCTCCAGTTATATTAAAATGTTGTTTTTTTTTTCCACTTTATAATTAAACAACAAAAATTTATCAAAAAAACTCCTCAACGCTGTCAGCTGGTAATGTGCCCTAGAGACTGGCGGCGTTGCCACGTTGTATGGCAACGCGTAGCCTCTGGCCAAGGTAAAAGCCAGTTCTGGGTAGAAAATGGTAAATTTGGTTTAAAATGTATTAATATTTCCACAGCCATACCGATATTGGAGAATCGCACAGTGGAACCCGTTCCCAGAAGCAGTGCTGGGAGCTTCTTCAAGAAAGCACAACCAGTTCAACCGCCACCGTCACAAAAAGTCCTCAAAGTTGACCCATACAGTACGTAAATTTTGCCATACATACAGGGTGTAAACAAACCCTTCACATAGCCGTCAACCAAGCATTCTGTACATCAAACAGAAAAAAAAGCAAAAATTATTGCTGGGAATCGACTTTTTTTTTGGGGGTGAAAAATCACGTTTTACGGTAGGACTCGATGGAAAGCACTCAAAGCATTGTGCTGATGGATGGATTGAATAGTACGGGGGTCGTGGAGGTGTGTAAAGTAAAAATCTTACATTAAAAACGTATTTAAAAAAAACTTGTGACAAAGTTGGTACTTTGACCCCCAATATCTCCGTAACTAGAAGGTTCCCAGGTATGGTCTAGAACAAAAAAATGATCGCAAAGACGGGGAGAACAAGTGCCTTTCGGTTATGTTAAGGGTCTATTTACACCCTTTATGGAGAAAGGAAGACAAAGATAAATTTCAAAGACAAGTTCGTAAAATAATAAAAAATTGTGCTCCGATAAAAGATTCTTGCGATTGGAGAGGCCTATGCCCAACAGTATTCCTGTTCTTTATTCCTTTTTTATATCACTGTTAAGACAATCCAAATGAATGAGCACGTAGATCAGCTTGAGAACAGTTGATGTACTCAATAGATGGTACTTAACACGAGCATTTGCTTCGCGAATTTGTTTTACAAACATTCGTTACCCGAGCTTTTGTTACGCAACGAACATTCATCTGCGAGCACAGCTATTAGAACTAGTTTTTTGTGTTTGGGTTCACCTACTTATGGTAAAGTGAATGCTCGCGGAGAGTATTACCTTCCTTAATAAATATTGTTTATCAATGTTAAAATTTTTGTTTCAGCTTATAGATATCCGAAAGGTATGTTTTTGAAATATAATCATTTTATTTGCTTTGAGGGTTCCGTTCGCAAAGGTATCCTATTCGAAGTCACAAAACTGAATCTTTAGAGTGCCAGAGCATAAACGCACGCGCGTGCCCTCCACGCCAATTTAATTTCACCTACTACTTTGTCACATATTTGTGTCGTTTGGGGTACAAGGCACGCGCTTGCTTGTCACGTATATGTGACAATGGCGTTTAAAAGATTAAAATCAAGGAAACAGTCTGTTGACGTGGCTGCGATCATGGCTCATCAATCTCCTGACCTAATCCCTATATATTTAGATCATCGCAGCATGTCTTCTTTCAAACTTATCTATAAGTCGTCATCTCAGCTGTCACCGACTTTCAATCCGTGTCATTTTTCACACAGTCCACCATCATTGTTTGGTATTCCCCTACGCTTATACCCACATTCATACTCGAAACTTTACTCATGACATTTTCCTCATTCCTCCGCATTACATGCATGCCCGTACTATGACAACTGATTACCACACATAATTTCACCGGTGCCACTTTCAGACTTTTATCATGGCAAATAACAAAAGAAAACAGGGGGGTTACTATGACGTCTTAAAGCAGAAGTCATTCCAGTGTGGGATAGAGACAGAGTTATACAGGTCGTCTAGCGCCATCTCTTTCCCACACTGGAATTACTCCTGCTTTAAGACGTCATGATAGGCCACCAGGGGGGTAACTATGACGTCTTAAAGCAGGAGTCATTTCAGTGTGGGATAGAGACAGAGCTATACTGGTCGTCTAGCGCCATCTCTTTCCCACACTGAAATGACTCCTGCTTTAAGACGTCATGGTAGGCCACCCGGGGGTTACTATGACGTCTTAAAGCAGGAGTCATTTCAGTGTGGGATAGAGACAGAGCTATACTGGTCGTCTAGCGCCATCTCTTTCCCACACTGGAATTACTCCTGCTTTAAGACGTCATGGTAGGACACCCGGGGGTTACTATGACGTCTTAAAGCAGCAGTAATTCCGGTGTAGGAAAGAGACAGAGCTATACAGGTCGTCTAGCGCCATCTCTTTCCACACTGGAACTACTCTTGCTTTAAGACGTCATGGTAGGCCACCAGTGCTCTATTGCACGGTCCGACTCGCACTTAATATGCTTTTTCATTGATAAGGATTCTTATGATTTATTTTATTTTTATTTCTGTAGGAGTACCAAGGAGTTTTCTTTTACAACAAGAAAAGTCGCTAGAAGCCGGCGGTGCACCAAGTAAGTTTGAACATTAATGTTAACTCCAAGTGTTGGGCGAGGAAGTCGGAAATGAAAAACATACTGCCTTAAGTATTTTTTTTGCATACCCAAATGTCTTTGCTTGAAAGCGCCAGGGTACACCTCGAAATTTAAATTTTCTTACGTTTTTTGAAATTTGCAGGTCAGTGTCAGGTTGTATGTTGATGAAAATATAATTCGCGCAATTAACACGTATGGAATTACAGAATTATTTAATTAAATCATCATTACAACCTTCTAAGTTCAGTTAACCCTATTCAATGAAAAAGTCATTCAATGAGGTTTTTTCTTTTTTTTATCGGATGGGAAATCATCAAATGACGTCCCGCTCTGGGCGGAGTGGAAGGGAGTGTCAGACTTGTACTGACTAAAACCCATCCATGTTCCTTCTTTGCCCTTTATGTTCCAGGGCCACGGTATCTCTTTCGAACAGTCCCGCAGCCCTGGCAGGCATCGGCCCTTGCAGACCCCTACATTGTTGCTGACATTCTTTGAGGCGCGCGTCTAACACGAACGTGCCGTCGACACGGCCTGTCGTCATAAGACGGCCGGACGGCGAGCTAGCCCATTACTCGCCGTCCACAGGCCCGCATTCAATGGGGTCAACTGAACTTGCGCGAATCATCATCAACAGGTCCACCTAAACCTGCGTGTTGATTTCCTCAAGATACCAACCTCATACAGCTTCATGGTCCTTATGATTTGACCAGCATGTACTTTAAAAGAGACTTTGTCATCTGAGATGTGTCAGTGTTTTTTTTCAGAGAAACTTAAGATAAACATAACATCACGCCTGTAATCCCCGAAGGGTTAGGCAGAGGTGTATCTAATAGTACACCCACATTTCGCTAGTTATGTTTAAGTCAATGTAATAGGGGGCGAGCCTATTACTATCAACCGGGCGCAAATCCAGACTCCGTGGCTACTAAGAAATTCCTCATGGAAAAAACCAATGACACTTTACCCGACCCGGGCATCGAACCCATGACCTCAAGCTCAGCAGTCGTGCTTGCGACCACTAGACCAACGAGGCAGAAGTCTGCTAAACAAATAAAAATAACAAGTATAAAAGTGTTATTTTGAACTACTATACAAAATTAATAATAATCAAAATTTATCTGTTTCAGTCAGCGCCGATTCGCCAATATGGCCGAGTACCCCCAACCCTGCCGCCTACCAGATGAGTGCACCAACATTGGCCCAACCGCAGCCGGACATGGGAGACAACAACAAGACCCCGGCCGCACCGCCAATATTTGTTCAAGCAGAGATGCCAGTCGATATCCAACAGCCGTATTCGCCTTCGGATGCTTATTCCGAACAAGGAGTCAATCCTGGTAAGAGATATTATTCTAATTGTTTGTTGTGCACAAAAATAAAAAAATTCACATGGCCTAGGCACTTAAAATGTCGAGCAATATTTGCACGGTTCGGGTTGGCCGTTTCCTATGGAGAAGAACCGGCAAGAAACTCCATGGTGGCTCTTAAAATCATTCGGTTTTACAATTTTTAACAGAACCTTCACGGAGGCGTCAACGAAACATTCTTTACGTCAAACAAAGTAACCCTACGCAAAAATTAATGCTGGGAAACAACTTTTTTTTTGGGGTCAAAAATCATGGTTAACGGTAAGACTCAATGTACGCACTCAAAACAATGTGACCCCTGTATGTACTATTCAATGCATCAGTAGCGAAGGGTCAATTTTTGTAAGAGGTAAGCTGGAGTACATATCTTTAATGTGATTATATTTTTTGACTATAGAATACTGACTGTGCCATTTTTCAAAGGGAAGCCGGTAGGAATCGAGTTCTATGGAACCTTCGCCACTGCAATGCTTGCATTGTGTCGTACAGAGGTCATAGAAATACTTCTAAAAGTTATAACATTAGAAACTCTTGAGTCCGTTTCCACGAATAAGAGGCAGCATCTAAATGTAAATTAATGCTTAAAAAAAAGATCACTGTTACATTTTAAATTCTAAGCTCAGTAGCGAGGGTTCAAAATCCAACGAGCAATCATTAGTTTCTTACAAGACGAAAACATTTATTTTTCACACACATATCTACACACACGCAGACACACACATATCTACACACACGCACACACATATCTATACACACACACATCACAACACACTCACACATATCTACACATACACACACACATCACAACACACTCACACATATCTACACATACACACACACATCACAACACACACACACACATCACATCTTTTATTACGCGCACAGCCAAGGAGTGGAATTCTCTGCTTGCGTCGGTGTTCCCAAGTTCATATGACCCCAATCTATTTAAGTCGCGAGTTAATAGGCTTCTTTTGGGTTAGCTCGTTCCATCGTCGACCTCATCTCTGTCCTCGGGACTAGATTGAGGTCAAGAGTAAGCCCATTTAGCATAAAAAAAAAATACATATTTATATTTCAGAGCCACCCGAGTTGGACATGGAATCCTCCGATCAGAACCAATCGGGGCAGAAACGTTTGAGCGCCTTCCAAAGACTGGGCCCCGTATCTCAGCCGAAGAAACCTAAGCTCACTATAAACTTGAACTTGAAGAAGGAACAACCTGTAAGGTATGACATTGGGTGGGTTTATTTAAATGATTTGGATGATCATCATTATCATCATCGCTAAGAAGAAGTTCATCATCAAATTCAGCTGCAAAAAACCCTAGAAAATTTGAATTTCGCGGTCTACCCTGGCGCTTCCACCATGAATTGTACGGTTTATAATTATCACTACATAGTATAAAACAAAATCGCTTCCCTCTGTCTGTCCCTATGTATTCTTAATTCTTTATTGCAACAAAAATAAGAGAAATACATAATTACAACATTTAGCTTATGTACAAAGGCGAGCTTAACCTAGAATTGGAAAAAAAATGGAAATTGGATTGAATTGGAATTGATTGTATGCTTAGATCTTTAAAACTGCGCAACGGATTTTGATACGGTTTTCAGTAATAGATAGAGTGATTCAAGAGGAAGGTTTATATGTACATATATTGCACCCGTGCGAAGCCGGGGCGGGTCGCTAGTCTGAAATAAATGAATGAATAATAAGAATAATGTCTCAACACAACTGCTGCAGATCACGAGTTCGGGCGCTCAAAAACACAAACGCACAGTATAAAGTTAATCAAATATCATGCAAAAATCAAATAAAATGTTGTGACTCAAAAAAAAAATCTCCGAAATTGCAAAAAAAATATGTTATCACAATACTTCGACACGAAAAGAAAACAGTACTAAGTTACAATTTGATTAACAAATGAATTTTGATTTGTGTGTTACAAATCATATCATTGCAATATCACTTGATTGTTTGCTGCTGTGCGGTCGTAAGAAAATATCGCCATCTCATTCTAACGTCAAGCAAACTTGCAGGGAAGTCGTAAACGATACAGACGATGACCCGGACAAGTACACTCCGGTCCACTTGCGTCAGGACATTGTGATGAGCACAGACGAGACCGTTGTGAAATTCTTGCCGACCTGGCCTTGGAGGAAGAATGTTACCGTCCGAAGAAGTGCTACGGCAAGGAATTCCAGGGTAATGTTATGCTATGCTGTTATACACACTTTTTAAGAGCGGATTGGTGATTGCAGACTTTAAATTAAATTTCATAACATAACATCACGTCTGTAATCCCCAAAGGGTTCGACAGAGGTGTACCTAATAGTACACCCACATTTCGCCAGTTATGTTTAAGTCCCATGTAATAGGGGGCGTGCCTATTGCCATCACACCGGCGCAAATCCAGACTCCGTGGCTGCTACTGAAATTCCTGACGGAAAAACCCAAAGACCGAACCCAGGACCTCATGCTCAGCAGTCGCGCTTGCTGGACGCAAGCGCGACTGCTAGACCAACGCGGGAGTCTTACACATAATTTTGAATTAAAAAAAAGGCTGGCATTGTCCCTTTGTGCGACACTGCCGTTAATATTTCGTGAATTCGTAAATAAAGCCGCGTTGACACGATCAGAGTATGCTCGGACCGAGTGGACTCGGATACCTACTCGGACGCAACTCGTATTGTGGCAACCCATAGTCCGAGCACAGTCGGATGGATTGCTATGGGTTACCACAATACGAGTTGCTTCCCAGTAGATATCCGAATCCACTCGATCCGAGCACACTCTGATCGTGTCAACGCGGCTTAAAACGGAAATCCTTGTCTGTTTTTAAACGCTGCTAGGCCACGCCCACGGGTGTCAATGTTACCTATCCGATACTTTTCCGTTTGAGCTCATATTATGCCTAATACGATAGTACAACTGCCGTTCCGCCATCTTTTATATTTATTTCGAGATATTAAGCTTGCAAATTACAGTCAAATTATCTTAATCGTATTTCTGACATGCACCCCCATTTCACTGTGAATTTATTTAAATAAATTTATATTGGCACTTGCCCAGATTTGAAACCAAAACCTCGTGCGTGAGAGGCGAGGCTTAATCTTTTGAACACCATTGTCACACATACGTGACAAGCAACGGCGGGCCCTGTACGCCACACAAATATGTGACAAAAAATGTGCGGTGCACTATAACACGAAATAAACAATTAAATAGTTTTGGAATCCCTGTTCTTTTTGTAGGTATTTGCGGTAAAATTGTGGCTTGGCGACGACACGCGCGTGCGCTTATGCTCTGGCGTTCAAAAGGTTAACCATTGGGCCAACCCGAAAGCTAATATTAGCTGTTGTTCTTGGTCAACCTGTTAAATAGCTTTGAAAATTGTGTTTAATACGTTTTCTTAATTCTTATTTCAGTCCGTAATGATTCTGGAACAAGAGAAAATGGAGGAAGCGTATGAAAAAGATAACATTTTCATTCAGATAACGGTGAGTTGCAATAATTACTTGTTTACTCTAGCTGGATGAATGTCAAATGGAATGGAGGCCTGCTTATACTGGTTTTGTTTACTCAGACATGTGACCTAAGCCACAAAACTTATTTATTATTAGCCCAAGCTATCCCACTACCGAGCTACTACTTTCCAATTCTCGAGGAATTCATCCAGGTCGTCCCGCCAGCTCCTTCGCTGTCTGCCGCGGAACAATACATGCTTTTTAAACTTTCATTTATTTCTACACAAATCTAATACATTTTAAAATATTCCTTAAAATAAAAACAATAAAAAAATAAATTGTTTCAAAATAATAATATTTATTTTTATCTCAATACAGCGAAAACATTGTTACAGACATCTTTAAGAGTTAACATAAATACATTATGTCCCACAGATGGCTTTCAAACTAGGTTTTCACCTGTGACTTGGAAAGACAGTGTTTCTCCATTAAAAGGTCATTATGTATGTCATAGCCGCATATGTAACCAAAAATGTAGCGAAAAAAGTAAAAGAAAAATTTACAAAAACCAATTTATTGAATAAATTAATTCATTTATTAATACCAAATCACAATCATTGGAAACATAAAGTCATGATAGTGTATTGTGAGAGGGTGTGTGTATGTGTTGATGGAGTGTAAAGTGCATATGAAATGTTTGTGTTGGGCTTAGGGCTAATAATGTTGACCGTTTCAGGTGAAGGGTTACCCGTCAACTTGGACTAAGGAGCGTGTCCTGGACGCCGTACTTGATAGTGTTAGGGGATATAGTCTCATACCCTGTTTTACTGAGGTAATATTTTTTTTTTAATTAGCCTATTCTGTCCCACTGCTGGGCAAAAGCCTTCCACATTCCTTTCCAACACTCCCGGTCTTTTGCCTTCTCCAGCCAATCAGTCAGGCTTGAGTTCAAATCGTCAAGCCAGCATTTCTTGGTAAGATACATAGTAATTTTTCATATTTTTATAATTTATTTCCAAATTGTGACCTAAGTATGGTGAGGGAACAGTACGATTTAAAAAATCATTCACAAGTATTTCTTGTAAAGCTGGTGTGAAGAAGAATTTATGAATTAAAATTGTTCCCTTTATTTCAGTTCTACCAACATGAATGCAAGTTTCTGGTTCTCCGCAGTCGTTCAGCGCTCATAGTGCTACACAAGACTGGTTTCTATATCCACAAGGATGGGGTCGAATTGGCCCTCACAATATCTATACCAATGCTACCCGATCAACTACATTTTATACCCAGAATTATACTGAGGAAGAGAATGGTCATGGCTCAAATGGATAAGAAGCTGAATTTGAGTGCTTTTACTATGCAAAATGGTGAGTTTAACATTAGTTAAAGAAAATAAGGGTGCTATTGTTTTTGAGTTTACTAGATGGCTCCACTGGCGAGTAAGGTCCTGTCATTAATTCTATTTTATACTTTAAAATACCAATCACTTCATACAAACTTATTATATTATATTTTACTACGTATAAAGTATAAAACATAGTGTAAACTTCAATGTTGTCCCTAAAATTAGCAAGCATGAAACATTTAAAGTTCATTCTTTCTCCAAGTACTAAGAAATTAGATCCTAACTTGCTACTTTTAAAAGTCATAATTAATCAGGAATAGTTGAATCTTATAATTAAAGCGCCCAATGCGCGAACACTATGACATCTGACATTTCTGAAGACCTTACTCTACACGAGCGCCTCTAGCGGCGAAATCATACGCGATAGCCCCCATTGAGATCCCAGCCCCATTGTGTCTCTCGTCGACAAAGAGAAAATATTTATACTGTTTTAAGTTGGTACTAAAGTTGAATTTCGCAAAAAAGCGTTAAGGCCTGAATCACATTTATTAGAAGAGCGCGCAGTTGGCATTCATTTAAGTCTTAGTGAACTAGTGAAAGACTGGTTGCCAGACTTTCGGGCCACTGACTACCTGTAACGACTGTCAAAATCTACAAATGACAGCCGGGACCAACGGCTTAACGTGCTTTCCGAGTCACGGAGGAAACTCGGAAAGTAATGACCAACCCAGGCAAGCGCGGCTTAACCTGGAGATCTGAGGGGCTGTTATTATTTAGCCATGAGATCCTCTTTGCTCTCTTTTACCAATCTATTAATAATTAAACTTCCTTTCCAGATATAAGCTACTTCATATACTTCCCGCTGAATCGTTTGACCAATCAGAGCGACTGCATTCAAATGCAGACAGCCAACGACTGGGAGAAACTCGTTGAGCTCGATCTCTCACATAATAGGCTGACGTACGTAATCATACTATTATTTCAAATTAGAAAAAGAAAAAGACATGCTGCGCTGACCCCAAATAAATTGAGATAAGGGCAGGAGATTTATAATGGTTATGGTGCAATTTCTGTACAAGTGTATTCGAAACTACCTCAAGGTTTGATTGCCTGGTCTTGTCACAAGCGTACTGCTGAGCTTTACGTCAGGGGTTCGTTTCCCAGTTCGGGCAGAGTCGTTTGGTTTTACCATCAGGAATTCCTCAGTAGAACTGAGATCTTGGCTAGTGCCGGGGTGACGAGCAAAAGGCTCGCCACCATTAAGCCGTATACAGAAAGAAAGCTGGAAACTTATAAGCGCTTACCGGCGCTTGACAGCGCTGGTAAGCGCGTAACCCGCGCAGGAAAATATATGAACGCGCGCCGATAAGCACTGAACGGTGCCGACAAGTTCCGACAAGCTTCAACACGCGCTGGTCAGCGCTGGGGGCTGCCATTTAAAATTAATAAACAACTGCGACAACATGTGCAATTACGACAGGCATATTTATTTTGATAAATATTAAAATGGATAGTGACGTGTTGATATTAGTCTTCAGTAAGCAACCTGTGTGGGACCAAATCTGATCACAAAGGAAGCAGGTTGATCTGCTTCAACCTGCTTCCTTTGTGTAGAACGGACCAGCGCTGTCAAGCGCTTATAAGTTTCCAGCTTTCTTTCTGTATACAGCCTTACATGGGACTCAAACATAACTGGCGAAATGAGGGTGTCATATCAGTAAACCTCTGCTGTAGTCTTTGGGGAATACAGGTTGTGATGTTTGGGAGGAACTGAGTTGGGGGTTAATGATTCAGTCAGTGAGTGTTATATGTTTTTTTTTTTTGTTTTCAGAACTATTTCTGGCTTCGACTTAGCGAGTCTGACACCAAAATTGAAGCATCTGGACCTATCGCACAATTGTTTGGAGAAGATCACAGTTTTGTTAAACGATCGAAAACTGCCTTTAAAGACTATACGCTTGGAAGCAAACCCTCTGTGCCACGACTATATTGATCCCGATCACTATGTTAAGGTCATTAGGATGATGTTTCCGGCTGTTGTGGAAATTGTGAGTACTTTTTTTATTACCCTTAATATTTCACGAGTTAGCAAAGTTTTCCTCCAAATTCGTCCAGAATGAAGATGCTGCCAAAATAGTCCGTATTCGAATGGCAAAAGAGATCCCTTATAATTTCAACACGGTTAAATTACACATGGCCATTTTACTCAGAGAATCTTGGCACTATATCGATGAAAAGTGACGAGAAGATGTATTCTGTGCCCCGCTAAACAGTAAGGTAGTAAAATTATTAAAAAAAAAAACAAATGAGGGCTGGCACTCGCCATTCATGAAACCGAGGGACAAAAACAAAAAACAATCCACATGAGCGTGAAGGTTTGCCTGACTTCCATTAAAATATGATGATGATGTGTTCTTTTAAACGCACTTTAGTTGAGTGCAATTTCACAAAAATGTGGAACGAAGTTTATAGTGGTCGGATTTTCATGGATTTTTTTTTATTCAGTTCCTAGAGCAGGGAAATAAACATACTAAATCAGCGTTTAATGGATGCTCACAGGTCCCACTATTACGCCACAATATAAATTCGTAGAATTTCAAGTTATTTATAAAGAAAGAAAAAGCAGAAGAAAATTTAAAAAAAAACATCGCAAACTGTCAAATTTTTTTGCTTTCTTCTCCACACCTCTAGGAACTCAATAAAAAAAGTCCCTTGAAAATCCAACCACTAAAAACTGGTAATTTAGCAAGCATATTCATAATACTCTCATCACCTCAGCTATCAAGTTGTCATGTTGAACATGCCTACTAACTGTGATCCACATCTCCTGTCTGACTAACATTTCTTTGCAGGACGGCGTACCAATCCGCCGAAAGGGTGAACTACCCAATCACAAACAGAACTACTGCCCAGAAGAAGCACAAGAAGTATCGGAGAAGTTTCTAGAAATATTCTTCCCGTTGCTGGACTCTGGGCCGGACCATAGGTCTATGATACAAGGGATGTATGATGAAGACGCCAGTTTGACTGTGACATACTGTTATAAATTACGTGAGTATCCTTACCAATATTCTCAATGTGAAAGTGAGCTTGTTTGTATGTTTGTGTCACCTCGTCTGAACGGCTGAATAGAGTTCGATGGAATTTGGCACAGGCATAGACTATGATCTATGTTGTTATCCTAGTAAAGCCAAGTCAAGAGGCCCAAGGGCGGCATAAAAACTAACACCAGGTTAGGCACCAACCAAAGGAAAAAAAAAGGCTTATTTTTGTAATACATATGAAGCGACTGCTTATCGGACCTCCATAGCCCAGTTACTGTGGAATAGGTCATAAAATACCGGTTATCAGACTTCGGAGTTTCTGTACTTTTAGCGACAGATCTTCAAGTGACGACGGCTTTTCGAAGCACTAAGGGGTCTCTTTATGTAATTAACGGTCATCCATCCACCTCGACAAACGTATCGTTTAGCTTGCTATTGTTGCTTTAAATAATATAATATGCCAAATCCATTAACCTCCATGATCGGAAAGCACGTTAAGCCATTGGTCCCGGCTGTCATTTCTAGATCTTTGACAGTCGTTACAGGTAGTCAGTGGCCCGAAAGTCTGACAACCAGTCTTACCACGGGGTGTCATATTACCCAGTAATAACTGGGTTGTGGAGGTCAGATAGGCAGTCGCTCCATGTAAAATACTGGTATTCAGCTGCATCCAGTTAGACAGGAAGCCGACCCCAACATTACTGGGAGAAGGCTGGGCAGATGATGATGATCATGATCCATTACCTTTTTGTTGCAGGCTATGGTCAAATATACAGGAACTTCAGAAACCTCTTCTTATACGCGCGGTTTCTAGATGAAGGGGAGACCGATTCCGTTGTGGGAGCTATGGCTATCACCAAGCTGATAAATAGGTGGCCCCATACTGAACATGATCCGTTCACCTTTACCGTGGATGTGTTGTATCATTCAGTGAGTACACTGGAGATTGTAACCATTATTTTAGCTTCTTCTTAGCGTCATCATTCTCCTACCGTTATCCCTATATTTTTGGGGTTGGCGCAGCATGTCTTGCTCTTCCATACTTCTCTATTCTTTCTTGCCATATCATCCTTCATACAGTTCATCCATCGTCTCTTTGGTTTTCCTCTACTCTTATACCCATCCACATTCATACTCAAAACTTTCCTCACGACATTTTCCTCATTCCTCAGCATCACATAACACGACAACCGATTACCGCACAACGCACAGTGTTTTATGCAGCTCTTTTTTCGGACATCGCATTTTTATTAAAGTGGCTAATAGATATAATCACTTTAAAGCAAAATTTCGAATCCCCATTAAGCTATCAAGTCTAGTTTCTGAGATATATTTTTTTGAAAATCATCATATTTTAAGTCGGATATTTAGAAAAAAAATCATTTCTCATAAACCAAGTATAATATGCAATAATGATGTTGAAGCATCGATAGCGCCTCTTATGCTGCATATTTCAAAACACAAATGAACATCATAACCTGGCTAGATCCAAATTTATACGAGATTTTTAGTTTTTAATTTTTCTTAATTTTCGCGAGGATTCTGCCGTATTGGGAAAAGTTATTTACGCCAACATTGTTCTCTTAACTTCCCCAATACACCACTTAAATTTCACATCCCAATTCCGTGGAATCTAAACTACAACCTTTTTAAGTTTGGTCCGGATTTTATGTCGTCAGGGTTGTCATGGTCTCAGAAAAGAAAATTATATCCGGATCTGATTTGTTTTGTCAAAAAAAAAAAGTAATCTGGTAGCATTTACGTTGATGTATAAATAAAGTGGTTTGGCTTATCTGGTAATGATAAAAATATTATTTGCATTCCAAGTTAATTGAATTGGCAAAAATTTTGACTTTTATTGCGACGTAGGACTCTGAATCCAGCTAAACTATTTTGATTTAAACCCTGGTTTGAAGTACCTACGTACTACATGATTGATGATACGCAAAATACACGCTCGCAATAGTAATAACATAAGCTGGGAGTACCTCCACGCGGTGAAGGCGGTAACAGTTTTCTGGCTAAAACTCCCACTAACTCGATTTGCATTCTTCCGTATGCTTAGATGCCTTCGGGCTATAAAAATAGATTTTAATAATCGATCTCGAATATAAATTGAGTTATTAATATCTGGGTAATAACTGTGACAACCCTAACAAAAGAAGAAAATGTTGAATAACTTCTAGATTCCATGGAATTGGGATGTGAAATTTAAGTGGTGTATTGGGGAAATAATGAGAATAATTTTGGTATAAATAACTTTTCCCAATACGGCAGAATCCTCGCGAAAATTAAGAAAAACTAAAAACCAAAAATCTCATATAAATTTGGATCTAGCCAAGTTACGATGTTCATTTGTGTTTTGAAATATGCAGCATAAGAGGCGCTATCGATGTTTTTAACATCATTATTGCATTTCATACTTGGTTTATGAGAAATCATTTTTTTTCCAAGTATCCGGCTTAAAATATGATGATTTTCAAAAATTAATATCTTAGAAACTAGACTTGATAGCTTAATGGGGATTTGAAATTTTGCTTTAAAATGATTTTATCTATTAGCCTCTTTAATAAAAATGCGATGTCCGAAAAAAGGGCTTCATAAAACACTGTGCAACGTATTGATGGAAAAATCTTCAAATGTCCTAACAACGTCACGTTTGTAATCTTCCAAGGCCGGTGTACTTTCCAGTACACCCGCATTTCGCCAGTTATGTTTAGTCTCATGTTATAGGGGGCGAGCTTATTGCCATCGACTGGGCACAAATCCAGGCTCCATAGCTGTGATGAAATGGAGATTTTTAAATTATCTAAAAACTTTATTTTAGCTTCTTAGCGAATCGATATGGCTAAAAAGGTCAAATTTGTTTTGGCCAAAATTCTGCTACGAGAACTGCGCTCGCTAAAGATTGAATATGTGTCGTTGTCTGTGGTGAGACGCCGCATACCTACATTCGCATTTCTAATTACCTACCTCATTGGTCTACTGGTCACAAGCGCTACTACTAAGGATGTGGTATTGGGTTCGATTCCCAGGTTGAGGAAAGTGTTATTGAATTTCACCATTAGGAATTTCTTTTTTAATTTTCCCAGTGTCTGGATTTCTGCGCGGTTGCTAGCAATAGGATTGCTCCCTATTACATGGGATCTAAACTTAACTGGCCAAATATTGTGTACTTTAAGTAGCTATACATCTGCTTAAGAAAATGTCTGCTTGTCCCTCTAAGAAATACTGTAATATCAAGTTTTGTTCTTAAAAACAATATTTTTGTACCAGGAGCACACAACAATCCTTCGAATCGGCGGCGTACTAAAGTTGACAGCTGAAACGTTAGCCGACGATGAGCATCTCCTGTCGTTCACTAGGACCATAGTACTGCATTCTGATGACGGGGTGGAGTACAAGATTCACAACGAAATGGTGTACTGGGACGAACCCACGGCTGCGGCTGCGAGGTCGGCCTTCAGGGTTAATACGGTAAGACTTTATACATACATATATAAGGTCCGATTAAAATAGATGGACAAACTTTTAGAAATCATTAAGACCACCAAAATAAAGACAATGGTAAAAAAAATAAGAAAGACGCTTTAATACTTACAAGAAAAAAAATCAGCTAACGAAAATACATTAACAATGTTGGTTACCCAATAATTTTAGATCTAAATTAAATCACTTTAATCAGTGTTTTTTTTGCTTGGATATCTTTGGTTAGACGTACTGAACGCTGTGTTAAAATTTGTCCATCTATTTTAATGGAACCTTATATACAAAAGCCTTTTTAACACGTTGAACGCCATGACAAACATCATGTGTCATGGCGACAGCATACTTTTTAATAAATCGAGAATAGAGACACGGTACCCGGCGCGGCCCCCTGGCTCCGATGTGCTGGCGGGCACAAGGTGTCTGCCGCGACCCACTGGGCTACACATGTTTTTTAGTCGGGCGTTCAACGTGTTAAGTTACTTGGCGAAACTTCACGTGATTTGAATAAGGCGTGGATAACGCAATTCGGAAATTATTCAAAAAAAGAATTTTTGTTTGTTTTCGTTTCTATTCCTAATTTTAAACCAGTAAAGTTTCGCCTGTAGCTGTGTAACTAAACAAGATTATATAATTGACGAAGATTGATGTCATGGTCGTCACCGTCAGTAATTGTTACGTTTGAAGAACATTAAAAATTATTTGAATGCCTCGTTGGTCTAGTGGTCGCAAGCGCGACTGCTGGGCATGAGGTCCTGAGTTTGATTCCCAGGTTGGGAAAAATGTTATTGGATTTTTCCACATGGATTTCTCAGAAGCAGCCACGGAGTCAGGATTTGTGCCCGATTGACGGCAATAGGCTCGTCCTATTACATGGGACTTAAAGATAACTGGCGAAATGTGGGTATGCACCTCTGCGCAATCATTCGGGGATTAAAGGCGTGATATAAAAATAATTCTGTTTTGTGGTGAACTTGAAGAGTTCACCACAAAACAGAATTATTTTATCTATCCTTAGCTTATTGGTCGTCGAGAAGTCAGTCGTTGTTCGTATCATCATCAAAATTTCAGCCCAGAATCACCCACTGGGGTATAAAGCCTCGCCTGTCTTCTGCCGTTCTTCTCCGTTTCCCGCGATTTTGGCGATATCGCAACTATAGGTTTTGGACGGGTATACTATTTGATAGACACATGAATCAGGTATTTTAAATATTTGAATTTCAAGTCTCAGCGCTGCTGGTCTCACATTTATTTATTTACCACCAACCAAAGCAAAATTACAGACCAAGTCCAATACGACGCTACAACACAGAATTAAACAACATAAACACTAAAATTACATTTAAAAAAATATTAAAAATTATAATAGCTATAGTTAAAACATCAATACCCAACCATGACCAAGCTCATAGTTGGACACCCCCTTCAATTATTATTTGTGCCCTTTGAACAAATGTCGGCAGGTTTTGCCCAAATATATCTTCCGATACCGTTATATAATTAATAATACGTACACATAATATGACCCCCGCATAGAAAAAAGCTAGATTGGGCTATTTTATAAACACAGATGTTGGACATAAAGAAAACAAAGTTGAGAATAGCTCAATGGCTGAATTCTCGCTGATTTTTCTAGCAAAATTGATTATATGTAAATTAGACCTACCGGAATAACAACAAGTCTACCCGTAACCAAATTTCATCGAAATATATTCAGCCAATAGGGCGTGAGAAGGTGACATAGTTAAATTCGCATTAATTATAATATAAGTATGGATTACTCTGTTGACATAGAGGATCTCCTATAAATCCTTATATTATTAATCTGACATCACTAATATAACCTGTTAAACTCGGTTTGCAGTTTGTCAACATACACACTCACTTGACGTCACCAGCGCGCGCAAAATTAAAAATTATCAAAACATTAATTTGTTTTGAATTTTTCTGCCATTCAATGCGTCGAGTATTGATTTGCATGTTGCGATGCGGGTTCGAATATGAAACAATAGCCGCTCTACTTTCATGTTGGACGCAAAATATAAATTAGAGAAAATAAATACCTAATTATCAGTGGCGAAGGTTCCATACAACCCGATTCCTACCGGCTTCCCTTTGTAAAATGACACAGTCAGTATTCTATAGCCAATAATATTCGATACAGTTAAGATAAATGTACTCCGGCTTACCTCTTACAAAAATTGACCCTTCGCTACTGCTAATTATGTAATTTGCTATGGTTGATGAAAGCGAAAGTGAGATTAAAAAATAACAAGCAGATACAGTACCTAGCTAAACAACCCATTTCAAGTTCATATTTCTTACCTAAAAGTGTGTAGTAATATTTTTGAATGCACTGAAGTGATGTAGTAATATTTTTGAATGCACTGAAGTGTGGTTGTTATGTTAGCTATGCATCACTATGTGCATTGTCACTTGACCTTTACTATTATTAGTGGCTAAGGAGGATAATAAAACACAACTATAGGAAAAAATAATTATCTTTATTCATATCCTTGAATTTAAAAGGTGCTGTTTACAAAGAGCTTTATGAGATATCTACCTGTATCACTCTGATTATTCACAGAAAATTGTATTCCACATTGATTGTTAGCTTATTGGCCATTCCATTATATTACTTCTCCTATTAATGAAATGGACTTAAATATAGACATAACAATTTGCTTAAAAAGGAACAACTTGGCACTATTGGTATGAAATACACTTAACATAAGGGCCGTGGTAATCTAATGAAAATGTTAAGTCTTTAAACAGCTAAATGATTCTCATACTGTGTCCATAGATTCTTCGTTTAGGGGCTCAGTTTCCATTTCCATATCTCTGTCGTCGGCTCCCGACGCGTACTTCAATCTAAGCTTCTCGTAATGTAACTGCTCTTTCGACGACACAGATGGCTTGCATTTCGCAAGCGCAGTTCTAAAGTCTTCGAAATTGACAAAAATGTCACCCTCAAGAGTGCCATTTGCGATGTGATTTGTCAGTGCATTCGTTGCAGCCGCTCGCACCAAGCCAGCCAGATCGGCACCCGTATATCCATCCGAAAGTCCGGCAATAACTTGTAAATCTACGTCAGGTCCCAGATGAGGCTTTGTGCCACCTTTGGTAAGCTTTTGCAGTATATCGAATCGATCCTCTGTAGCCGGCATTCCGACATACATAACGCGGTCCAAACGGCCCGGTCTCAACACCGCGGGGTCAATGATGTCTGGTCTATTCGAAGCTGCCAACACGAAAACTCCTTCACGTGTTTCTATACCGTCCATTTCAGTGAGCAACTGATTTACAACACGGGCGGCACCGTTGTGGTCTTGAGATGTACGCCGCGGACATAGGGCATCAAATTCGTCGAAGAATATAACACAAGGAGCCGAGTTGCGCGCACGTCTAAAACACGTACGGACAGCCCTTTCGCTCTCACCAACATACATATTCAACAACTCAGGGCCCTTCACTGAAATAAAGTTCACTCCCGCCTCATTTGCAACAGCCTTTGCCAATAAAGTTTTACCACAACCCGGAGGGCCACAAAGTAATACTCCACTAGGAGCTGATAATCCAAGCTTGGCAAGCTGTTCTGGATACTTCACTGGGGCTAACACAGCCAACTGCAACTCTTTACGAACTTGGTTCAAAGATCCAACATCATCCCATGTTACATCGGGGACAGTTACAATACCTTCTCTTACAGCACAAGGCTTAGTAGTTTTAAGAGCTTTCACAAAGTCTTCATGTGTGATGGCAAGCCCTTTCAGCTCTTCCTGAGAGTAAGGCATGGCCTCAAGAAGTTTCAAGACCTCGTCAACAGGATCTACTGGTTTCTGGATTGGTTCAATAATGTGATTTTCTTCTGTATTTACAATTGTTTCACTTATTTCTTCTATTGGTTCTTCGGGTATAACTGGTGGGATTTCAGCCTCTGGGACACTTTCAGGAGCATCTCCTGCACTTGGTGTAGCTTCTTCAGTTTCTTGGTCCCCATTTTGTGTCACTGTTATTTCATCATTAGGTGGGATTATTTCAACAGGTTTGGCTTCTTGTTTAGCTTTGGATGCTTGTATTTCAGTAAAAATTCTCTTAACAGCATAAGTGCTAGCCTTATTTACAAGTGCTTGTAAATCAGCTCCAACAAATCCAGGAGTTATTTGAGCTAAGACATTCATGTTCACATCTTCACCTAAAGTAATATTTTTACAAAGAATAGAAATTATCTCTTTCCTAGCATGCAATGAAGGTATACCTAATGTGATTTCCTGTTCGAGTCGTCCGGCCCTTCTTAGGGCAGGATCTAAGGCATCTGGATTGTTTGTGGCAGCAAGTATCAGAACAGAAGCATTATTATCAGTCAATGAATCTAGGGATGCCAGTAGTTGGGCAACCATTCTCTTTTCCATGTCTTTTTGCGCATGAACTCTGTTGCCACAAACTGCATCAATCTCATCAATAAACAACACACTAGGAGCAACTGACACTGCCCTCTCAAAGAGCTCCCTAATTCTTTCTTCAGATTCTCCCGACATTCCACCAACTAATTCTGTGCCTGTAATAGCAATCATAGGCAGTTGAAGTTTTCCAGCAATAGCATGTGCCAGCAATGTTTTTCCTGTCCCTGGTGGACCATGTAACAATGCCCCTCTAGGAGCTTTTATACCTAACTGACTATATACCTCTGGATGCTTCATATGTAAAATTAAATCGCAGATCTGTGTGATGATTTCAGATATACCACCAATGTCATCAAAACCAACCGTAACACTTTTGACATTGCCAATATCAACCCTTTTCTTTCCTGGTGCAATTTTGTTAGAATCAACTTTTCTCTTTTTCTCATTTGTGTGTTGATTCTGTTGAGACTTCGCGGGCGTACTCTCGGTCGCCATACTATTTGCGTTTCTGATTGGTATGTGGGGGGTTATGGTAATTTGGTCATTGATTTTCGGTAGTTTCGGCGCCGCACTACCGTCGTCATCACTGCTCAATATATCTATAGGCTCTCCCGACTTGTCTGTATTGCGCCTGTTTGTTGCCGGCCGCTTTTTATCCTGCATCTTGTACATGGCGAGCAGGCGGTCGTTCAATGCACTACTATTCTCGTCTAATAGCTCTAAATCAGACTCTTCTTCCGATCCGTCTGATGTAGAAGCTCCGTCAAGTCCGTAGCTCTGTAATACGACTTTATAGGCACTCTCCACCATTTGACAGAAGGCGTTGTCGCTCCTGTTGTTGTACTCGCGGTAGCGCTCTTTCAATGAACGCGCCATTTGGCTAACATCGACGAATGTCTTGTCCACATTCTCGGCAAGGTAATTCTTCACACGCGACACAATAACTGGGTCGTTTATAGTCTTTTGTCTTGTTTGGTGTTTCTTCATTTTGTATGGAATTAAGTATTAAAATAGTTTTCGTTTGTAAAGTGAATTTTTATGCTACTTCTTCGTAAAACGCAATGTTTGACAGCGGCGTCGTTGAATCGATGGAATTATTGCCATAGTTAAAAAATGAATTTCTAACCTGCACATGGTTATAAGGCTGCCTATTCACGCATCTTTTAGAATGACATCGATTTTTCTAGAATAAACATTACTCATTTAATTTTTATTTCTTTACAGATTTCACAGAAGAATTTTAATCTAAAAATAGAAGCAACGACGGATGAGGATCTACGGGATAAGTTTCTTAAAATTTTCATGAAACTTACAACAATGGATAAAAAAATCTGTGAAAGGTATAATTATAAAGCCGTTTCATTTTCCTTTTTTAATTTTATAAATAAATGCATGCGGTAATTTCATTTAATAACTAGTCTATGTAGTTAATTCGTTGCGTAGTTAACATTTATTAAATTTTCTACATTCTCTCAATAAAGTTATTCTACCTAGACATATTATAAGAATTAAAAAAATAATCCATGTTTTGTTTCAGGTGCTTGGAAGTTAATAATTGGAACTTCAAACTTGCTCTGGAGCATTTTACCAAGCTATTAAAGCTAAACAACTTAGACTCATTAACTCAAGAGATCCCAGTCCAAACTACTAGCTAAGAACTATTCTATTTCATTCTATGCTGGCTGAGTGAAGCGTGAAGGGTTTTATGTAAGATTATGGTCGTGATTAAATAGCTATGATGAATAAACTCTGCATTTTATTCCGAAACTGTCTCTTCATCGAAAGCATTACAAGTAATTGGAGTATAGAAATCTTTTGTCTTGGAGGTTACAAGTTTCCTTGCTAAGTTAGCGACAGTGGCGCCACTCATCTCTTCCTGACACAATCCTGACTTTTTAAACCTACCAGTATTCATCAAGAGTAAAATTAAATAGTTAACCGCAACTAATATTCAGCAACGTGAAAACAGAGCCCATTCTTCGATAAATTATTTTACCCGTGTAACACTTGACGGACTTCGTAATGCAATAAGTTTGAAACGCTTTATTTGCACGGTTCATTGTTTCGTACTGTGGTCAAATTAGAAGTAGCATGACAAATTGAAACAGTTACACCTTGATGTTACAACTGTAAATACAGGGTGGTCGCAAGGGGGTCGCGTCGGTGTCACGACTCGTGACACCGACGACGCTAAAACGGTTAGATAACACGTAATCACGTTTTCAGTAAATCATTCTGAATCGATGGAATTTCCACATAGAAATTTTTCATAGGTAATTTAAATAAACTCAGCTGTTCCAAACATTTTTTTTATTGTAGTTTTATAGGAAACAGCTGTTATTTTTTAATAACTGACGAAAAATATGTGGGGGGTTCAGAATGATGAACTGAATATGTGGTAATCGTTTTAGCCTCGGTGTGATTCCACCCTGTATACAAATGTTTTGCAGCCAGATACTGTTACTGAAATATAGATCTCCAATATTACAGAAACTGATTAAAATATGAAAGTTGACATTATGTTAGTTTTTAACCGTCTTCAAAAAGGAGGAGGTTCTATGTTCGGCTGTATGTATTTTTTTTTCTCAAGACCTATCCACTTGGGGAAAATGTCCGGCGACACATCATGTTCGGTGACGTTTAGTCGACATAGTTCAACTTCTGAAATACTGGTATTCAGCTGTATCTGGTTAGACTGGAAGCCGACCCCAACATAGTTGGGAAAAGGCTAGGCTGGAGAGGTTAGAGGTTTTCGAATTCTGAGCCAACATCTCCAGTGACAGTGCTGCGGCACATTTTCCCCGTAGTGATTACGAGGCTTTATATCTTACAAGGGAACCTATGGCCAAGAAAGCAACAAAAATAATAAAATAAAGTTTATTAATTATTATAAATGAAATTTAATTACGACGTTTGCATAAAAATCTAAGTTAAACTACACAATCATCTCAAGATGTCCGGCGTATTCGATGATTTGGCCGGCGAGTTCAGCAGAGGGCAGAGTACCAGCGGCAGCTGCACAAGTCTCCTCAGCAGCATTGAAGTGGTAGCAGTTGTCTGCGCCAAGGACCCAGTTACGCTGGAAAAGTAAAAAGAAAATAATATTTTAAAACATTATGAATAAACTTTTGGAAGCAGCATGTCCACTTTTGGAACTTTTGGAAGCACCGGTCCTTGCTGCAATAGGCAGCATAACTTGCATAAAAAGACTTTAAAATATTTCGCTTGCGTCGTATGTGGCCTCAGTTTCAAAGGAACGAAGGGGAAAAAAATCTTTTTTGCATATAAAGTGCCTTCATTGCAGTCAAATTGTGATGGAAACAATCCAATAGATGCCAGGATTGTATGGAGGATTTTTTGTTACCAGTTTTATAAAACAAACAGGTCTATTGTTAGGGAGTTTGTTGCTAAACTTTCCAGCTAAAACACTAGGAAGTAGTCTTATGCAATTTAGAGATTTAACCTTTTGAACGCCACTGCCACATAATTATACGTGACAAGCAAGCGCGTGCCCTGTAGGCCAACAACACAGATCTGTGTCAAAACACGTGTGGTTATAACACGAAATAAACAATTAAATAGTTTTGGAATCCGTATTATTTTTGTATTTGCGGTATTTATGGTGAAATTGTGGCTTGGAGTGGTGGGCACGCGCGTGCGTTTATGCTCTGGCGTTCAAGAGGTTAAAAATTGCTGGCTCTCAGTCTTATTTCAACAAATAACTATTGATTTTGGTTATTTGATTATTGGTGCGTGAATCACATTGATTCACGCACTGAGAGCCCTGGTGAATGCCTTTTATAGACGAAGCAGGCTGACAAAATTGTCTAATGATAAAAGAAAAATAGGAAAATCAGACCCAGGAGTTTGATTTGCCAGAACAGAGTAAACATACCTTCTTGCCATATTCATGGACAGCTTGTTGGGAAGGCAGGTTCAGTCGTCTTGCAGCCTCCGCGCATGAGATGCATAGGTAAGCCTTTTCAATGCATGCAGCAATTTCTCCTCGGACCGTGTCTAGGAGGGTATCCATGAAGAGGGTGTAACTTTCTGCTGGGACATTGTCCTGTAAGGAGAGTGAGAAATAATTATTTTTACACAACTTTGTGAAAGATGTTTTGCTATGGAAATTAAGTACTAGGCAAATTGATACCCTACATTGAATAGGCTATTCCTAGATCAATATTGCTATGAGGCATTTCATACAACTTTCATAGAAAGACTTCTAATTTGAATATTGTGATCATTTTGGTTGGTAGTCAATTTGCCAACAATTGCTTTTTCTGTTTTGTCCTAATAATGACCACACATCTGAACATGTTTATATTTTTGAAGTGATATTAAAAGAAAAGTTACTGGTGAAATATTTATGGTCAATATCTAGACTGTTTTTCCAACATTACAAACTAGTATAACCTGCAAGTTCTTTTAACATACCTTAGCCAAAAAGATTTTATTATAGCTGCCCTCCATCAAATACTGTTCCAAAGCCAATGGATGCCTGATGTATGGGTCTGCCCTGATCACGTCTACTGAGAGACGTTCTAACTCAGTGTGGAACTCCGCAACACGGTTTTGTGAGAGCAGGAACAGTAAGTTCAGGCCGAGGAGCTGGTACATGAAAGCAGACTCTGGGAGGTGGTCTCTGAAAATTGAATGAGGAATTATTTTTACTGTTATTTCCTACTGGCAAAGGTTTCTCATAAAACGTGCAACACATTTAGAAAAAACTGAAATTACACATGCACCTTTTCCTACTACCTACATACTACCTACCTAAGAAACTTCTCCTACACAAAGTAACAAACAGAACAAAAAAAAAAGAATTTGCGAAATCGGTCTAGCTGTTCATGGTGATGCCGAGACCAAGGGAAATACAGATTTATTTTTATATACAATATATTTCAACAAATGTGAATGCACAGTTAAGAGTAATAATGCTAGTATTACAATACACTAAATTGTAGACAAAGATTTGGATATTTCAATAACGTTTATTCTAAACCATGTGGTAGAAAGAAGCACCTTATTAGTCAATTAAGCCTTGTATCAAAATATATCACAAGACTAACAACAATGATCAAAGAATAATTAACCTTGTCTGAAAAAAAAACTAAATGATTTTATACAAACAAAATGCAGCGAGTTCAAGACACACTGTAGATTTATGAACATAGACGAAGCAAAAGGAGATTGTAAGAATAGCAGCCAATTGCCATGGGAGAGAGAAGACATAAGTTTAAGCAGGTATATAGTGCTAGGAATTGCTAGTACTTACTTGTAGTCAAAGTAGTAGCATTTTAGCTGAGATATGAACCTCTCAAAGGCTTTGACATCCTTAGCAGCAACTGCCCATTGAGCTCCGATTTCCAATACATCCCGGGCCAAAATCAACTCTTTCTGGTTAGCCGCAGCATTATTACTCGGAAGAAAAGTTAAGTGCGTTAATGCAATCTGTAAAAAAAGTAATAATTTAGGGAAATGTTGAGATGAAACAAAGATTAGTGTCCAGTCATCGTCGGGACTTACCTTGATTTTGTTCAATAATTCACCACATTTGTCGAGTTTAGGTGGCTTCTTTGACCACTCAGTTTTTAAGTTTTGATATAAAGTCGAGACGTCTTTCACTGATGCCATATTTTTAGATTATTTTGCTAATGATACCACAAAATTTATCTTCACCGATTGAGGTTGTTTTGTTAACTTGCGTTCAGAAATTCAGAACCGTACAATACAAAATCAAGAATGCTAGATTTCGATGAGAAAACTTTATTTCATGGTAATCTCACTAAATACGTGATTAAATTTTCAATATGCAGACTAAGTCAAGTATTTCAAAAATTTTGAAAATACGAATGGATTTTGTAGCTTCTATCCTTCAAAAATATTTTACAACCGAACTTTGTTGTTATAGGTTTTGAACGCACCATCATGACATGTCAAAGTCGAATTTGAATGTCATTTCAGTGTTCATGAATGTTGCCATTCTAATAATTTCAATTTGGAACCAACAAATTCAAAGATATCACCGTAAAGCTTCCTATTCACAGACTAGACTACGGATGGATTTCAATTTTCAAATGGCAATAGACTCCTTTCAAGTCCTCTCTGTATTGGCATGGCAATAAAATATTGAGTTTGTCAAAAAAAGATAATTTGACAGGATTTTGTATGCGGAAGGTGAAATTTTTTGCCGAGCTTTTATCGAATTTTAATTATGAATTATATAAAAGGAAACAGTTTGTTGGTGTACTACGGCAGGCTATGTGTATTTAGAATGAAATAATGATATGGTGCCACGATGTCTTCGCCTGTGGTGTGCCGAGAAATATTCGACGAAAACAGTCAACCATCGGCAGAGGGTTTGTTCATTAAAATTTATTATGTATTCAAAGTAAATATTGTGTTTAAGCTGGCTTTATGTTACTGTATTTAGATAAATTAATTAAATTTCCGTAAACGAGGAATCAAGAGCAATAAAACCTCTATTTGTATTGATCAATAATATGATCAGATCGAAAGTTTCGAGATTTTTATTTGAACCAATTTCACATGAATTTGATTCTAAATTATGAAGGAGGGTACGATGAACAAAGTAACAGTGGTTCTCTGAGAATTCCTTTGCTTCGTTATATCTCTGTACTCTTACATGATTATTGATTTAATTTGCGTCCACTTTAAAAAGTAATGTGGTAAACTTATAGATTTATAAGTTTTAACTGTTACCTACGTACCTGTATCTATAAGTTATCTAAAATTTTCCTAAAAATTGGAGAGCATTAAGACTTGTTTATTTGAAGCCAACTTCTTTTAGAGAGCCTGTTCAAAAGCAGTCTTATAATTAAATCATCTTCATCATGCTCCTGTTCTTACCTTAATTTATTTAGGGTTGCTGCAGCATGTCTTCTTTCATACTATTGTGCATCTCAAGGTTAAGTGATTTACTTGGTAGATTTATTTGATAATTGAGATTAACTGTCTGGCTCACTAACAACACCATTATCATTGTAAACTAGTTTTAGGCAATATTTTAAGCCACTATAATAATATAACATCTTTTATAACTGGCAATTTTCTATCACTATCTTCATAGTCACCTCTAAATCATGTTACTTTATTTTGTTTGTTGTATTTGTAGAAATCTCCGACTATGCTGCACAACTGGGCATTGATCCTGAAAGCGAGAGCCATCTGCTGCCGTTGGCTAAAGATGGACTCATGCAAGCACTACCAGCACCATGGAAAGCTTAGTAAGTACTACATTACAGTTTTTTTCTCCAATCTTAGTCACTACTTAAAACCCACAGATTGGCTAGGAATGTGCTTACACAGAATTCTTTTAAACACAATTTCAAGTCTTGCTACTGCGGACTTAAAGCTCTTTTACCATAACTTTAGCCCCTTACAGCTGTGATATAATATGCAGGACAAGGGCACCCTTGCCTTGCTGTTACACAGATAGCTACTAAAAAATTGATGCAATTTGGTAAAAATACAGCCAAATTTTTTTATTGAGTTTTGCTGATTCATACTTCAGTAGCTTATTTTTTAGGTCCACAATTTTGGACTCATACAGAACTTAATTATGATTTTTATCAGCCTGTTCTAAATAAAGTTCATTTAGGTTTATATTTTATAGTTGTGTTGCTTTACTTGTGAGTGAACAATTACACATTGAGGCCCTTTACATTCTATACCTATCTTATAAATATCACACAATATAAAGAAAAGCAAGGCAATACTCAGTTCGATTTTTATGGATAAAGTAGTACTCAAAATCATCATCATTCTCAATTTATTTGGGGTCGGCGCAGCATGGCTTCTTCCATACTTCTCTATTACTCATCATCTCAGCAGTCACCTACTTTCTTGCCATATCATCCTTCTCACAGTCCATCCATTGTTTCTTTGGTCTTCCTCTACTTGTTTAGGCATCCACAGTGGTAAAGTGATGTTCAAAATGCAGTCTAAAAAGGGCCAGGGATTTTTAAAAGTATGAGATAGGTATTCTTCAGGCAATAGAAAAAAAACCATCTCATCTGCTTAACTTTTCCCAAGTATTTTAATGGTTTCCAATCTATCCAGATGCCATGTTTTTAACATAGAATGACTGCTTATCTGAACTCCACAACCCATTTGATAGGTAATAGGAGAACCCTTGGTAAGACTGGATTTCCGTCCCTCAGATTTACTGCGATTTTTGCGAGATTACCGCCTAACCTGCTTTCAATGGCACAAAGGAATGCAATTAATGATTACCCATCTACAAGCCGACCTCAAAAGCGCTGCTTAATCTTAAAGATCAACCCTCATCATCATCATTCTCTTGCCCTTATCCAAATTCATTTGGGGTCGGCGCAGCATGTCTTTTCTTCCATATTACTCGTCATCTCATCAGACATTTCCTTTCTTGCCATATCATTCTTTGCACAGTCCATCCATCGTTTCTTTAGTCTTCCTCTACTCATATACCCATCCACATTCATACTCAAAACTTTCCTCACGACATTTTCCTCATTCCTCCGCATCACATGCCCATACTACGACAACCGATTACCACACAAGTTTTCAGTCACCGGCGCCAATTTCAGACTTCCTCTTATACAATACTTACTCAAACACTGTTTTAAGCTTTCACGGTTTACAACTAATCTTATATTGTCACTTACGGGATATCTTCCGTGATTGTGTAGCTCAAAATAATGAACAATCACGGAAGATATCCCTAATGTGACAGTATAAGTTTAATACTTACTCATTTCATATTTTATCCATTCGCGTAACACCACAGATCTGATCCGGCTTTGACTGGTATCAACCCTTTGACTGTTATTATTAAGAGACAAGGTCCTCCAAAGCCAAAAATTCTCTTTTTATCTCTAATTTACTCCCTCTCTGCACAGTTACGATGACAAGATACAATCACATTACTATTATAACGAAGACACGAAGAGCACACAATGGGAGCATCCACTCGACAACGTGTACAGAGAGCTGGTGAAAAAGGCGCGGGATGCATCTATGCAAGATGATACCTGCGCTTCTGTACAGGTGAGACTTTTGAGCGGCTTTTTCCTTAGATTTTGATCAATAATCCTCAGTTTTTCTGCCGCCGTGAACAAAAGAGACGCCAAATGTAAAAGTAGTGTAAAGAAAAATTATACTCATCTTTCTGTCTTCCTCGTCCCGGTCGGCGCAATACGTTTTCTTCTTCCATTATTCCCGATCTACCACCACGTTATCATTCACTCCTCTTTCATATTATTCCTCACAGAATCCAGCTTTTCTATGGAATCCCTCTCCCTCTCCATCCATCAACATTTACATTCATCTCATACACAGAAAATGTAAAGAAATGTACTGTGCCCATTTTACTTCCGACGGCATTGTTAGCGCCTAACCCTTTTGTAGTTACTGGAAGCCATTCATCATCATCACCTGCCTAGCCTTTTTCAACTATGTTGGGGTCGGCTTCCAGTCTAATCCAATGCAGCTGAATATCAGTATTTTACATGGAGCGACTGCCTATCTGACCTCCACAACCCAGTTGGATATTACGATACCCCTTGGTAATACAGATTGTCAGACTTTCGGGCCACTGGGTACCTGTAACGACTGTCAAAGATGTACATATTACCTCAAGGACCAACGCACAACGGCTTAACGTGTTTTCCGAGGCACGGAGGAAACTTGGTATGTAATGGGTGGTCACCCATCCACGGACCAACCTAGGCAAGCGCGGCTGAACCAGAAGACTGAACCGAGCGGCTGTTATCATTTGGCCACAAGCTCCTCTAGCTACTGGAATATAGTTATGAGTAATAAATCAAACTATAACAAAACGTTCTTTTTCTTCTTAGCGTGTCGATGGCAATCTAAATTGAGTCAGCCCAGAACTGAGCCACTAGTTTAGCGCTTTCGGTAGCGTCCATCAGTTCCTGTAGTGAACAAACAACAGGACACACAGGACACGATGTTAAGTGCCCCATCGTTTTTTTTTATAAAACGTTACGTATGTTTTCACCTTAGGTGAAGCTAGCAGTGGTAATGAATGCGTAGGAACGGTCCTAGGAGTGCATAAGGTTGAAGTTAAAATATTACCAATCATAGAAAAAAGATTGTGGATCATATGGGTGCACACGCCTGCGATACGCGAGCGAGGCACGCACTTAGTGACGCTAGGCTGACTTATAGTAAAAGTAATTAATGACCCTGATTAATAGCCGGAATTCTTGGCATATTTTAACTGCTACGGGTCGTAGACTCAATTGTCACGCAATATAACGAGGCTGTAACATTTTTGTACAAGCCGTTTTTGTACCTCTCTGGGAAAAAAAAATCACGAGTCATTTTTCTTTAAATTTTCTTACAAAAGGCTTGGTTTGGTATATTTACGTCTAAATGATTGACAAGCAGGTTTGGCTTCTATTCTGGACGGGCGCATATTCGTTGTTTATAATCCGATATCCGTTTATCACACACAATTCTCTTGGGGTTAGCA
This sequence comes from Noctua comes, assembly GCA_963082995.1. Taxonomy (NCBI): domain Eukaryota; kingdom Metazoa; phylum Arthropoda; class Insecta; order Lepidoptera; family Noctuidae; genus Noctua; species Noctua comes. The sequence goes on along the minus strand of OY720279.1, from coordinate 14,329,617 downwards.
CAGCATGTCTTCTTGTTCGTCATTCGTGTGATCATTGAATAGGTGTTTGAAAATCATGTATATGATAGGTTTCTCATTTGAAATGCCCATTTAGGATATATAACGATCTTAAATCGATGTTAAATCTTTCACATTATTCAACTGAAAAGCAGCAAATAAAAAAGTAATCAATTTGTATTTAGCACCCTTGTATACCATGTTTTACGCAAATAAATATTCTATTCTTCTATTCTTCTTCTTGACTGAAAAGCAAAAAACATGCGCATTTGGAAGCAGGAGAGAACCCATGCCATGTTTTAATAATTATATGGGTTTTTTAGTTTTTATAATTACTTTTTTATACTTCTCTATTAGTCAGCATCTCAGTATTCTCCTCCTTTTCCAAGCACTTCATCTTTCACATCTGTTACTGGAGAGACCAAAAAAATTGGTCCTTCCCTAGTCTTATAGCCAACATTTATTTCATATTCAAAACGGAGTATCCAATAGGTCCTGTTATCTATACTAATCTATACTAATATTATAAAGAGGTAAAATTTGTTTGTATGTAGGGGGTAATCTCCGGAAGTAATGAACCAATTTAAAAAATTGTTTCACTGGTAGAAAGCTGCATTATTCGTGAGTACTATAGGCTATAAATTATATAGATATCATGCATATTAGCCGAGCTATCACAATTTTCGCGGACGAAGTCGCGGGTGTAGTGCTAGTTTTATTATATTTTTGTATTTAGAAGTGTCATGTCTTGTCATTCCTTCTATTAGTTTCTCATAAGCATTTCTGTGTTACTAACAATTTTATGGAAGTAATACCTATCTGAAATAAAGGAAAAAAAGAGGACAGGAAATAAAAGGAGTTGACGACATTTTCACACATTCAAGGTTACCTTTGATGTATTATGAAAACAATTATCCATTCTGCTCTTCTATTTCAATTCGCAGTCATACGGTATTGTCCCAAACCATAGATATCAGAATTATCGATTTGTACATTAAGAATTGACGTCGGGTCGTTGCATGTCCAAGGCTGTCCTCAGTTCACACCTATAGCTCTATGATGTCTTTACGGCGCGATAACTTGGCTGTAACCCTATTAACCTTTCATTGAACTAATTGGGCACGCCTGTTACTTTAATATTAACTTTTGTGTTTGTTCGTGTGTCTGTTATGTGATTTTTTGTGTTGTGGAAGTGTGTTGTCGATTCTTGTGTGTTGAGGTTTTTATTGATTTTCTTGTGTTCAGTACTTGGGTTAGACAAAGTTTTCACTTTTTGTATTAATCAATGGAATGTTCACTTGGTGAGGTGGAGGAAACTAGTTGGTAAAATTAATATTTCTAATTGTGCGGTGTGCGTGCCCACTGATGAGAAGTCACATAAATCCATGTCGTCTAATGAGATAAAAGATTTCAATTAACAGAAGAGAGAGGGATAAAAATGTGGATTCCAACATGTGTTTAGCATTTTTATTAATTTAATTATGTTTTTTCTTAACACAGGAGCTCCTAACATCAGAAGAAAACACAAAAAACTTAGAACGCGTAGAAACTAAAGTCGAAAGCGATGAGGAGCTTAGTACGGACAGCGAAAACCATGCCTCTGACGTTAGAGAGAACCCCACACTTACTGGTCCACGACGACTGACACCATTAGGTAGACCACCGCCATCACCCCTTAGTAGACTCGACAAGAAACTATCTGAAACACGAATATCACCTTTAAGACGCAGCGTAGATGGTTCACTTTCGGGCAAGCCCAGTCTCATGAGAAACACGTCTGATCGGGACTTGCTCAGTCGACCCGCGTTTGGGGCTGAAAGGCCGAAGTTATTGTTCAAACAGCAGTCGGAGGTTATTGATTTGAAGATGCATGTTTTGAATAGTCCTGAGGAAGATAATTTTAGTCCGTTGTTGATGTCTACGAAAATTGATCGGGGATTGCCATTGACAGGTAAGATTTGAAAGCAATCAAATAGTTGCTTTGATAATACTGTGTGTTCGCACTGGTGAAACATTCACATATAAATAATGTGTGTAAAGATACCCTTAACGAAGCCGAAAGGCACTTCTTCTCCGTCATTGCAATTTTTTTCTGGACCACACTTGGGACCCTCTAGTTACGGAGATATTGAGGGTCAAATTTCCAAAAGTTTTTAATGTTATAACTTTACTTTAAATCCACGACTCCCGTACTATTCAATGCATCTAGCACGTTTTGAGTGCGTTATTTCTAGTCTTACCCGTAAAATTTGACATTTCACTCCATAAAAAAAGCCGTTTCCCAGCAATAATTTTAGCGTAGAGTTACTTTATTTGATGTACAGGATGCTTGGTTGACGGCTTCGTGAAGAGTCCGTTTACATCTTGGGTGTGTTATGAGATAAAAGATTTCTAATAAGAGACGAGAGAGACAGAGACAGAGTACACCAAGTTTTATGTGAATGTTTTGACGGTGCGAACACAGTTTTCAAAATTCGTTCACACAATGAATAGTCATCCATTGTTCATCTGTCTGTACCAATGCTCCTAAACAAACGATCATCGGTTGTCATAATGTCGCACCATTCCTATTGTACTTATTTATGCAACTAAAATAATAGCATAGCCTACCTTGTAACTGAGACGAAGTTTGAGGTAACTGTGTAGTGCGGGAGGGGGTCCCACAACACACAGACTGTCTATCGGCGACCGTCAGTGGATGAATGACTAAGCTAAGCCACACACCTTCCACACCGCGCAGCTACGTCCCGCACGTCTTTTTTTTTTTTTTTTTTTTTTTCGATTGGAAATCATCAAATGACCCCCCCCACTCTGGGCGGAGCGGAAGGGAGTGTCAGACTTGTACTGACTAAAACCCATCCATGTTCCTTCTTTGCCCTTTGTGTTCCAGGGCCACGGTATCTCTTTCGAACAGTCCCGCAGCACCTCGAACAGTCCCGCAGCGTCCCGCACGTCTTGGTTAAGCGTTAGGCCTATATTTTTAAAGTTTCTAACTTCTATTCAAAATTTATGTAATTTTCATGCTGATCTTAGAACTAGACCACCTACAGCTATACCCTACAATGTCAATGGTGTTCTGACATGTTTGCTTTGTGCTTGGAGTTTTTCGGCCAAAATTGGATATGCTAGCCACTTGAGAGCAGCACACCAAAGCTCTCGACAACAACCCTAGAAAGCCATCGAATGCGGTCCCTGTGGCCGAAATCGGCCACAATACAATCGGCTGCGCTTCGTCCTCCGGATCCAGTCGGTCCCAGCCACCTTTTTAAGGTCGACAATCCATCTAACTGGGAATCGTATACCAGAGTGGGAAAGAGATAGCGCTAGACGTCCTCTATAGCTCCGTCTCTTTCCCATACTGAGGTGGCATTATAACAATACTGCTTTAAAACGTCATGGTAACTCCCCAGGACTCGTTGGCTTCATCACTCGTCGGTTCTTCGACAGACATAGTTAACCCAAATATAAATTCTTTATTTTTCAGGCAAAGGCAGCATGTTCCTAAAAGTATCAAAATCGGATCTCCCCAGTCCCGACACTGACAAATCTCTGCCAATCGACTCTGTCACAAAGAGTGATCCTCCCAAAGGAATATTGAGGGAAAAAATGACAGATACATACCATAAGAAGGTCGATAGTATGTTCATAGGGAGGCAGAAACAGCCAGTTAGTTTTGAAGAGGATCGGAAAAGCGTTAGGTAAGCGATTATAATCTTTATAACGATAATCTATAGGAATCAAAATGGCGTGGTCAGCCCAACCGTACTATTAGGATGTCATGACAAGCAAAACTATTCGACAGTCTTACGCCCGTTTTCACTAAATCTAGGCGAAAAAGTATTTAAACTGACATGGTCACTAACACTAAAGGCGTGATTCCATTAGGCAAGTTACTTGTATGCAAATTGCAAATTGCATACAACTTGAACAAACCTGCATACAAAGCTACAACTTGTATGAACTTGTAAATTTTTTACTCAAGCGACGTGCAAATTGAACGCGCAAACGTTAGTTAGAGACGTGCAGTCTCAAATTGCGAACGAGTGACGTGTCCTACTCAATTGTTGAACATCTCTACTTGTATGCAAGTAAAACCTGTATGCAATTTGCACACTCTTAAAAACACGTTTCCAATGCAAGTTACTAGTACGCAAATGTGACGTCATTCTGACATGCAAGACTTGTCTAATGGCATCGCGCCTTAAAGGGATAATATTTAGGTTTATCCGTGATCATGGTGCTTGCACCAGCGCCGAAATATACTCAAAACAAATAGTAAATATGGTAAATATCGCACTTTTAGTGTTGTCTAAGCAAAAAGTGCACTGTTGAATTTCCTACGCTCGGTTCTGCAGAAAATCTAACAGCGTACTTTTATTTAGGTATCAATTTAGTGTCACCGAACACGGGGCTTATTTATTTAAACTTCATGTACAAGAGTGGTACATAGGCGAACTTAATGCCACAAGGCATTCCCTACCTGTCAACCTTTGGGCCAAATAGGACAGCATTTATTTATTTATTTATAACCAACTTATACTTACAGTTTACCACATACAAGTTATTGGTTGAACATAAAAATCATAATAAAAAATAGTAATACAAAAGTAAACAATATGGTAGACGCGAAGAATAAACAAAACACTTGTAGTAGACAGAATAAACACAATGAAATAACAATAAAAAGAACAAAACTCGTGCCATCATAAAACTATATATTTTTTATTAGGGATACAATTTGTTTGTGATAGAGTACAAAAAAAAATAAGTAAATACCATTTTGTTAACATAAATTGATATACATATAGGTACATTCTAATACTACTATTTTTTATTTGTAGGAAATAAAAATACCGTAAATATGTAGCTAAATAAAACTGCTCTCTTTCACAGGTTCAAACTCGAGAACCTAGCTGAACCAACTGTCAGTCCCGGTTCAAACAGTTCCTCAGAACAAAACGACGGTCAAAGCTCAATCATATCGGCCAATCCACACCCCTCCATACCTTCACCGGTCATCCCGTCATCACCAGTGGTTCATTCATCACCGTTCGTGCCGTCATCACCGGTGATATCGCCGTCTATGAACATGAACCAGATTGTGCTGACCCCTCTGGCTGCGAGACCACCGTTGCCGCCGAGGCCTAATGAAAGTCCGAGGGATTTAAAGAGCTTGTCTAGCTCTGAAAGAGATTCTGTTGGTAAGTGACTTTCTTATATTATGCTTTTGTTGACCTTCAATGTTATATTTTTTGCTTACTTCAAGTTTCCTGAAGTTTAATCAGTTTTCTCATGAATAATTTATTTATTCATTATTAGGCTTCTCAACAATGAGTACAAAAAAAAATTAAAAAAAAAAAAATTAGCAAAGCACAAATTATAATGTAACAGTTATAATTTGTGCATTGCTAACGTTTTTTTTTTTTTATTTTTATTTGTGCATTGCTAACTTAAGTCTAAGCGCCTCATCACTTACAGAAAAGCACAGCATGCACTACTTTATGCGCAAATAATTACACTAATGTACAGCCTTAATCTCATTTTTAATCAAGATTTAATTGTAAAGACCGATTTAGTAACTCCAGGTGAAATGAATAGCATAAGCTTGTGTGTACAGCTTTAATCAAGCTACATTGAAAATTATTTGACTGCCTCGTTGGTCGCGTGGTCTTAAACGCGACTGCTGAGCATGAGGTCCTGGGTTCGAGTCCCAGGTCGGGCAAAGTTTTATTGGGTTTTTCTATCAGGAATTTCTCAGTAACATCCACGGGGTCTGGATTGGGGCCCGGCTGATGGCAATAGGCTCGCTCCTTTTACATGGAACTTTAAACATAACAGGCGAAATGTGGGTGTACTATTAGTTATACAAAACATAACAGGTGAAATGTTAGTGTACTATTAGTTATACCTCTGCCTAACCCTTCGGGGATTACAGGCGTGGTGTTATGATGTTATGTTATATTGACATTTAGTAAAGAGATTTGTGATGTTTTTCGATTTAATCCTTGACATTTTAGTTCGTGATTAACTGCGATTTAAATCGTTATTCTTTGAAGACATGCCACAAAATGCTTCGTGCATTTAACGATACTGACATTAAAGTTTACTGTCCCCATGAAAAACAATGTTTTCATTAACGACTTTATAGTATAGCATAACATCACGCTTCGCTAGAAAGAGGTATGCAGAGCAAGCATGCTACACCCACAATTTAGCCAGTTATGCTATACAAAGCCACGTCTCTTATAAGAGATCTAATATTCTCATTAACCATGCATAAGTCCAGGCTCTGGTCTGTAGCTGTTTCATTAAAAAAATGCCTTACTTGAAATGAAGATCCTGATAGGCTGAAGTAAGTATCATCTTTATGAATAACCCTATTACCGCCATTTCTACTACTCCTAGATCCTGATTCGCCGCCAGCTCTCCCATCCCCTCCCGACATCCCGTTGTCACCCGGTTCGCCCCCTGCGGTACCCAAGAACCCAAGGTTCCTAACCCCATTGGTACCAAGACCCAGTCCTCTGCCGATATTTAATAGGAAACAAGATTCAGGAGATTCTGATTCAGACGGTATATCTTTGATTTGGCTTTAGATGCAGAGGTAGATCAATAGGATATCTATCAGTAGCGAAAGGTCAATTTTTGTAAGAGGTAAGCCGGAGTACATATCTTTAATTTGATTATATTATTTGTCTATACAACACTGACTATCATTTTTCAAAGGGAAGCCGGTAGGAATCGAGTTCAATGGAACCTTCGCCACTGATATCTATCTCCTTTTCGTTGTGTATTATGACTATACAAGGTGTGAACAGACCCTTCACGAAGCCGTCAACCAAGCATTCTGTACATCAAACTAAGTAACTCTACGCAAAAAATACTGCTGGGAAAACGACTTTTGTTATTGGGGGTGGAAAATCACGGTTTACGTTTGAACTCAATAGAACGCATTCAATACATTGTGCTGATGGATGCATTGAATAGTTCATGGGTCATGAAGGTATTTCAAGCAAAGTTATAACATTAATCCATCTCCAATACTAATTCTTACATTTCATTTCAGAGAGCGAAAGTCATGCCCGCGGTACTTCTCCCCGTCGTCGTGTCCTAAGACCACCGCCCGGGGACTATATCAAACCCGATCTGTTCCAGAAGAACTTCCAAAAGATATCCGACTTGGTTAGACCAGGCGATATCGATACCTTGCCTGTTAGTCTGGAGGAACCAGGGCTGTCTGAAAAGGAGACCAGGCCGAGGTATGTTTGCCTTATATTAAGCAGTAATAGAGGTCTTTGTTGTAGTAGTAATATCTTTTTATGAATGAGCTCTCCTGGGAAAATATCATCATTCTATCTCCACCGCCATGAAGCTTTGTTGTGTTCTGCTTTAGCCAGGAAGCGTAGCATAAACCTGGTTTAATAATATCTACATAAGGCATTTCAGCTTTATGTCTGGGATGATTATGCTTGCGATTTCTCTGGTACTATTTCTCATGTCGGGGAAACTTTATTATGCTGAATACTTTGTATTGCACCACAATACCTTCTGTGTCTATGTTTGACTTGTGATATGTCTAGGTCTACATCGTCGGTATTTTTTTACAGATCACCAATGATACCTCAAAAGAGCAAAATATCAATAAACCTAATGGAGAGCATAGAATCTGAAACATCAATAGATTCCCCAGAAAGGGAGTTTGCAAATCTAGACCTTAATGACCTCGACGAATCTAACGATAAGGACAAACTTACTAACGAAAAAGAAATAGAGAAAGACAGTCCAAAATCAGAAGAGAATTCAGATAAAAAATCGATTAGTTCAGAGAAAATTCGTTCAAGCGAAAATATACAAATACCTCAAATTAAAGTTCCTATACTAGATTTTTCGAAGGCGGCACCATCTGATTCTGATGACTCGAAGAAAACTTCCACTCGAGATGACGAGACAAAGTCGAAATCTTACGAACTTTCTAATATGAAGTCTCCTCAAGTTAAAGTCTCGCCTACACCTAGTCTTGGTTCAGAAATGAGGTCACCGCGTCTCGACTACACTAAGCCTTGGAGTCCTTTATCCACCTTCAAGCCGTTAAACAAGTCTATATCACCAAATCAAATAAAGTCGTCAGATTCCGCTTCAAGCCTAGGAAAAGGCCTAGCAAGTCCTAGATTAGACGGAGTCATACTATCCCAAGGAAAATCTAGCTCAGACAATGTAGTTGTAGTATACCAATTTGAGACCCAAGAGGAGTCTTTTCAAAAGCCTATAAAGTCCCCCATGATTCCTGATATGGGGACGAGAGATATGATAGAGAGGAACAAAGCAGATGAGAGGAGAAGACTGGAGTTAGCTTTACAGAAGGAGTTGGAGAGTATTAGAGTAGAGTGGTCGGTTAGGGAGAGGAAGTTAAGGGCAGAGTTGCAGGAGGAGTTGAGAGAAGCGGAGGAGAGGTTTTTAGCGGAGAAGAGAATGAGATTGAGTGAGCAGGCTGACAGGCAACGGAGGGAAATGGATGAGGTAAGATTTTGGTTACTATGGCATAAAAAAAGTGTTATAAAATATGGAGAGTCTGTAACTAGTACGCACGGCGATGATAAAATGTTATTAAGATGCTCTCTCACTGAAGCATTTGGCTGTAGTGTAACAATCCAAATTAGATTTTGAGCATTACGTTAAAGTCGCTGTTAAAAATTGTATCATTGCAGATTGCGAATGCGCATTGTACGATACAATTTGCAACAATCACCTCTTTCTGTACAAAATCGAAACTTGTATTGTTACATTACAGGCGAATGTTCCCTAACCGGGAGTGTATACTTGTTATATAACAGCGAATGCTTCCGGTGAGCGCCTTTATAAACAACACATTAACATCTTATTGTATTATACTTAACCCACCAGAACATAAACGCACGCGCGTGCCCTCCACGCCAAACCACAATTTCACCTCCCATTTTGTCACATATTTGTATCGTTTGGCGTACAGGGCACGCACTTGTTTGTCACGTATATGTGACTATAGCGGTCAAAAGGTTAAACACAATGTTTTATCTAGTCTATAAATTCGAAGCAGTGATTTTTATTCCTTGTTCTCTTTTCAGGCGTTAGCATTAGCAGAACAAACACACAGACAAACCCTAGAACAGGCGACATTAGAACTCGAGGAACGAAACCAACAGGACATCGAACTAGCAGAGAGGCAACATTTAGACAATATGAACAAGGTTCACCTACAGTACCGGGACAGAGTGCTCGAACAACAACGACAACTGGAAATAGGTAATGAAAATGAACAGTAACGTTGTAAAGAGGTGTAGTTTGTTAGTATGAATGTAGTAGGTAATCACCGAAACTACTCATCCGATTGCAAAACATGTTTGACTGACAGAAATTCACACTATTGCCGATTGCTATAAGATATGTTTTATGTTTTCTAAAACAAAATCTTCACGCGTTTGGAAGGGACAAGACGTTTCAAATTAGCTGACCAACTCTTTTACGATTCTAAATAACTGAGCTGTCAATGGTGTATTTGTAATAAACGCTTTGGCTTTGAATATTGTCAATAAGAAAATATTGAGTTTATAAAGTCTTTTTCTTTTTTTGAGTGTCATGAAAAGTGAATCAGGCGCGCGGACAGTCCGTCGCGGATGATCCACGGTGATTAATCGGTGACCGAATTGAAATCGAATACTAATAAAAATGAAAATGTATTTCTTTCATCCAGAAAACGAACGCACCTTATCTGAACTACGGGACCAACTGCAAGCAAACTTGAGCAAAGAACGTGGCCATATGATAGAAGAGAACAGAGCTACCATAGAATCCCTGAGAGAAGAACATACTACTCGAGTCACGGATCTTAGGCACGATTACAGAGCTGAGGTTTGTTATGAAACAAAATGTTGATATTTTACACACACATTATGTCACGCTTGTAAACTGCGAACAATTAGGTAGAGGTGTACTTATAGTGATATTTTATGTTCTATTTCAATATACCTAAATCAAAATTGCAATAAGTTCGGTTCGGTTTGGTCCAAAGTACATCTGCTGAGCATGAGGGCTTGGATTAGAATTCTTTGTCGGGCAATTGATTTTTCCATTAGGATTTTTTGTAGTAGCTTGAATTTAGGATTTGTGCCCGGTTGATAGCAATAAGTTTCCCCATTTTTAAATAGGACTTTAAAGGGTTCTTGTTCACGACTGGTTTCTAACCAATACGGCCCCGAGCAAGTTTGAACAAGAGCCCGATTTATTGCTCGAAAGAGGTACCACTTTGATGGCATACGTTGTGCGTACGTGCGGTCTCGTGCTCGCTCATAGACCGTCATATTTAACCCGGCGCGAAGATGAACCGGGGCTAGCACCAGTGACCCCAAATCGGTCGTGAACCTTGCTGTTCGGGAAAATACAGGCATGATGTTGTGTCAATAATTTGAAGAATATTTGTGGTTGCAGATCGAGAGGCTCCGCACGCAGCACGCGTGCCACGTGCAGGAGGTGCGCGCGCGCCTCGCCAGCGAGCGGGCGGCCGGCGCGCGCGCGCACGACGCGCAGGCGCACAGGGACAAGTACAAGTGCCTCAAGGAGAAGTACGTGCGGCTCAAGCAGGACGTCAAGGTGACAATACTCATTAGCATTCCACTGCTGCTGTTCCGTATGGTGTCGGACGTAAAAGAATAGCACCATCCCATATCTTCCCGTGGGTGTCGTAAGAGGCGACTAAGGGACTTACCAGAGAATGGGCAGCAGCGTTCTCTGCGGTATCTAACAACCGTACTGCGATCGCCAACCCGCCTGCCAAGCGTGGCGATTATGGCAAAACCCCCCCAATGATGAGCGCAACCAAGAAATGGCCCCTAGTACCCGGCAGCCCGTCTACCCTCGACTATGGTAGCGGTCGAGGTTACGGCGTGGCAAGGGGTGCGAAGAATCTCCGGACGGGATCAGGCTGCCTATACCGACGACTTGACCTGGCAACATACAACACGCGTACACTCCGGAACGACGAGAAGATAACGGAACTCGAAGAGGAATTGAGCAGGCTGCGATGGAGTATTGTGGGATTATCTGAAGTCCGAAGAGAGGGGGAGGATACGATAATCCTGAAATCCGGCAACCTGCTCTATTTCCGAGAGGGTGACCGGCAGTCCCAGGGTGGTGTTGGGTTTATCGTCCACAAGTCCCTCGTGAATAACGTGGTGAAGATCGAGAGTGTGTCGACCAGGGTGGCGTACCTTATACTCAGAATATCCTCAAGATATTCGCTGAAGGTCATACAGGTCTACGCCCCGACCTCGGCACACCCCGACGACGAAGTGGAGACCATGTATGAGGATATTTCTAAAGCCCTGCATGGTTTCAAAACTCACTTCACCGTTGTCATGGGGGACTTCAACGCGAAACTGGGCAAACGAGACGGGGATGAGCTGCAGGTGGGGCAATTTGGGGTTGGACGTCGGAACCACCGGGGTCACCAACTGGCTAGTTTTATGGAGAAGGAGGGCCTCTATATGATGAACTCCTTCTTCAGAAAGCGTGAGCACAGGAAGTGGACCTGGCAGAGTCCCGATGGTGCAACTAAAAATGAGATTGACTTCATCATGTCAACCAAGAAGCAAATGTTCAATGATGTCTCTGTGATCAATACGGTGAAAACCGGGAGCGATCACCGCATGGTAAGAGGCACATTGAACATCAATATAAAGCTTGAAAGGTCTCGACTGGTGAAGTCTACGCTCCGTCCAGCACAAATCCAGATCCAAAACCCCGAGAGCTTTCAGCTTGAACTCCAGAATCGTTTCGAGTGCCTAGGAAGCTCAGTGGACGAATGCAACGATGGGTTCGTGGAAACTGTCCATACGACTGGGTCTAAGTTCTTCAAGACACGTCGTGCACAGAAGAACAAAAGACTCTCTGATCATACTCTCGAGCTCATGAAGGAGCGGCGCGAGATGATCCTGCAGTCTTCAGACGAGGCGTGGAAGTACCGGCAGCTCAATAGACGGATCTCTAAATCCTTGAAACGCGACCTCCGCCGCTTTAATACCGAGCGTATTAAAGACGCTATTGAGCGGAATAAAGGCTCCAAGGTTTTTTCAAGAGATCTGGCTATTGGGCAGAGCCAGCTCACGAAACTGAAGACCGACGATGGCAGGATCGTATCCGCCAAACCGGAGCTGCTGAGGGAGATCGAGAGTTTTTATGGGCAGTTGTACACTTCAACCAGTAAACCCGTTGCAAATCTAGCTAACGACCCAAGAGCTAGACTGACCCGACACTATACCGAAGACATTCCGGATGTCAGCCTGTACGAGATTAGGATGGCTCTGAAACAGCTTAAAAACAACAAGGCACCGGGTGAGGACGGAATTACGGCCGAACTCCTGAAGGCAGGTGGAAAACCGGTACTTAAGACCCTTCAGAAGCTGTTTGATTCCGTCATACTCGAGGGGAAAACGCCGCAGGCATGGTGCAGGGGTGTGGTGGTACTCTTCTTCAAAAAGGGCGACAATGCCCGGCTGAAGAACTATAGGCCCATCTCACTTCTAAGCCATGTCTACAAGCTGTTTTCAAGAGTCATCACGAATCGTCTCGCGCGCAGGTTTGACGATTTTCAGCCTCCCGAACAAGCTGGATTCCGAAAAGGCTTTAGCACCGTAGACCACATACATACGCTGCGCCAGGTTATACAGAAGACCGAAGAGTATAACCTGCCTCTCTGCTTGGCGTTTGTGGACTACGAGAAAGCCTTCGATTCGATCGAGACTTGGGCTGTACTGCAGTCTCTCCAACGGTGCCAAATCGACTATCGGTACATCGAGGTGCTGAAGAGTTTGTACAAAAACGCCACCATGTCAGTCCGACTTCAGGACCGGACCTCGGAACCTATCCTTCTGCAGCGAGGTGTAAGACAGGGAGACGTCATATCTCCGAAACTGTTCACCGCTGCACTGGAGGATGTCTTCAAGGTTCTGGACTGGAGAGGGCTAGGCATCAACGTCAATGGCGAGTACATCTCTCACCTTCGGTTTGCCGACGATATAGTGGTCATGGCTGAGACCATGGAGGACCTCAGTACAATGCTCGATGACCTCAGTAGAGCTTCCGAAAGAGTGGGTCTTAAAATGAACATGGACAAAACCAAAGTCATGTTGAATGCCCATGTAACACCCACTCCTATCAAGATCGGAGACTCTACACTCGAAGTTGTAGACGATTATGTCTACCTGGGACAAACGGTCCAGTTAGGTAGGTCTAACTTCGAGAAAGAGGTCAATCGTCGAATCCGACTCGGCTGGGCAGCGTTCGGGAAGTTGCGTGGTATCTTCTCGTCCAACTTACCGCAGTGTCTCAAGACGAAAGTCTATGACCAGTGTGTGTTGCCAGTGATTACATACGGGACCGAAACGTGGTCGCTCACAATGGGCCTCATCAGAAGGCTGAAAGTCACCCAAAGGGCAATGGAGAGGGCTATGCTCGGAGTCTCCTTGCGTGATCAAATCAGAAATGAGGAGATCCGCAAGAGAACCAGAGTTACCGACGTAGCCCGAAGAATAGCCAAACTTAAGTGGCAGTGGGCAGGCCACATTGCTCGCAGAACGGATGGCCGATGGGGCCGAAAAGTTCTGGAGTGGCGACCGCGAACCGGAAGACGCTGCGTTGGAAGGCCTCCCACTAGGTGGACCGATGACCTCGTAAAGGTTGCAGGGATCCGCTGGATGCGAGACGCACGGGACCGGTCAATGTGGCGACACTTGGGGGAGGCCTATGTCCAGCAGTGGACGTCTTTCGGCTGAAATGATGATGATGATGATGATTCCACTGCTAGTCCACGGCCACTCTAAGCGCAAGCTTTTTAACTTGATCCGTGACACAGTATCAAGATACCTCATTTTGGGGCCCTATACTTAAAAAAAAAAACTGGTGCATACGAGAGCAATTTTTTTTACCTGAAGCATCCTTCGACTTTGTGTGAACGCGTTTGTATATGTAAATTGATCCGACCATTTGTTCCTAGTTAAATTCTGTATGTTAATAAATTAAGATGTCTACTGTACCTTTAACCACTCTCATTCAGCTGCTACCAGCCATCGTACGAAGTTCGTAGCTTCTCATAACCTGCGGGATTTCTACTTTTCGTTTCGCGATCTATATTTAGGGCACATATAAACACGATAAGGCATTGCGTTACGATGCGATGCCTCATCGTGTGTAATCAAGCCTTCAAACACTCAAGCCAATGTATATGCTTATACTGTCACTTACTGATTGATACTGATTGTTCATTATTTTGAACTCCCGATACACACACAGCGCCGAAATATCGGGAGCTCAAAATAATGAACAATCACGGAAGATATCCCGTAAGTGACAGTATAAGTTTAGTTGTAAATCGTGAAAGCTTAAAACAGTGTCCAATGTATATGTTTATTGTTGTTGTAGATGTCAATAGAACGCCGAAACAAAAGACGAGAAATGAGCATGACCACAGGATCGGAAACTGAGAAATCTAATTCACACAAAGCAACAAACCAATCATTAGAAAGGTAAACATATCCTGTCACTCTGAGAAAACCACTATGATTATTTTATGCTCATCAAAATCTATTATCTATTTTTTCTTTCTGACGTACCGTGCCTTAACTGATCAATAAAAATACTTGCACATAAACTACTGTTTAGTTCAGAAAATCTAAGCCGTCACGCAGAAATACACTGAGAGAAGTGACTTTGTTTTATTTATTTATTTTAATGCACAATGTACACAACAACTAAGCTTAAACTAGTGAGTACATGACCCTGTTAGGGCGCAGATCTTAAAACTAATATTGCAGAGTATCTATTATTATTTATCTAATATGACTTACATAGATCATTAGGAAGTATCACATTTACACATTATATTAATTAAACTTATAAGTTTGAAAGTTGTTGAAATGCTAGACTGGAGTCTAGCATTTCAACTATAATACTTAAATTAATAAAATCACATAATAAAGAATGTCAACATGAAATTATGATGTGTATAGAAGATAAATACGATGTTTTGACTGTCCTTCTTTCGAGGATTTTTTATACTAATCTATTACTTTACAGGTGTAAAGAACTAAACGAGACATCGGTGAGCGCGGTCGTGGAGCCCATCCCGCCCCGAGCTCGCATCAACAACAACCCGAGCGTCAAGTACAATGACAACGAGACTTCGTTCTCCGATAGCAACGCGCACAAGCCTTTAGACAATAACAATGTTGACTGGAAACTTAGGAGGGACAACGTGAGTATAGTACCGCCATGTTCATCGTCTGCCTAGCCTTTTCCCAACTATATTGGGGTCGGCTTCCAGTCTAACCGGATACAGCTGAATACCAGTATTTTACATGGAGCGACTGCCTATCTGACCTCCACAACTCAGTTAGTACTGGGTAATACGATACCCCTTGGTAAGACTGGTTGTCAGACTTTTGGGCCACTGACTACCTAACGACTGTCAAAGATCTATAAATGACAGCCGGGACCAACGGCTTAACGTGCTTTCCGAGGCACGGAGGAAACTCGGTATGTAATGGGCGGTCACCTATCCACAGACAAACCTAGGCAAGCACGGCTTAACCTAAAGACCGACCCGAGCGGCTGTTATTATTTAGCCACGAGCTCCTCTAACAATATTTGCGATAGTACCGCCATGTTGCGGATTGAATTTTTTTACAGACCCTATGCAAGGTGAAAAAATAAATAATAAAACTCTGTTTCTCAAATTAAATCTTGTACAATTACTCTATGATAAAGCCCTGAGCGTGTGTGCGTGAACGCAATGGTTATGATGGCTGAAGCTTGCCACGTGTAGCCCACGTACACACCACGCCTCGCCAGGTACAACTTGCGAAAACGCCACGCCACTTGATCTGCGCAGACCTCGTTTATCAACAGGGTGATAAAATGCCATTGTATAGAATGCTTCCTGTGACTGCTCAGGACCGGTGCCATAGGACCTTTTTATAACCAATCGAAAAGCAACTTTGACTACATAAAACTAGGTAGTTGATTCAATGGTTACAAATATAAATATAAGTAAGAACAGGTAACCAAAACTAAGGAAATTGAAATGAAATAACAAATGTAATCTATCAAAACACAAACATTAAAAGTTAAAACACATAAGTTATAATTTTACGTAACTAATTACAAAATTGATCGAGTGAACCAAATCAAGGGAAATAGTTAGAGCGCGCTGCCGAATAAAGGAATGAGCCCTTAGCCACGCTTCGCGTTGACTTAAATAGGCTCGGGCATATGGTCCGGGCTTTCTGGTGGGGTGTAGGTTGGAGACGCAGCTAACAAGGTTAAGGTACTCACTTGTATCGTTTATAACGGTTGTTCCAGACGCTTCCATCTGCGGACACATCACAAACGTCAGCAGTAAAGCCGCGGCCACACCGGCGCACGGCCGTGGCCTTCCGCGAGCCTCCCCGCCGGCGTCGCGACAGAGATACAGGTGACAACATGCTATAAGTACGGGCGTTACTTTTACTTTTCTATTTTTTTTTGTTGTTTGTTAGTACATTTAGGTCTTTTGTACTGTTAGTTTTCAAATTCCTTTTTCAAATTTCTTCTTTGATATTGGGGCTCGTAGCTAAATAAGAACAGCCCTTGGTCAGTCAGTGGATTGCAAATAATGAGTTCTATTGATATAGATTTCTCTGTACAATGGTTTAAGAAAAAATATTTCTTTCAATTAAACCGACAGAAAAAAAAAACTTATTTCAAAGTTTCTTAATTTTTTCTGGAAAAAAACCACCACAAAAAAATACTTTTATAAAATTGTTTTCAAATATTTTCTATTTTAATTTTAGAATATTGAAGTTTTTTAAATAAATATGTGCTAATAATGCGCTTTTATTTTCATGCGTTGTAATTAAATTTTATTCGTAGGTGCTACAACTGACTGCCAAGATTCATCTGATGCCACAACAACCGCCGACGAAAAACCTAAAGAAAGTGTCAATGGTAAATATTTATTTATTTATTACATACTAGATTATGCGCGCGGCATCGCCCGCGTGACGTTCGATAATTCCCACGAGATCACACTACCGGGATAAAACGTATCCTATGTGTTAATCCAGGTTACAACCTATTTGTGTTCCAAATTTCATCCAAATCCGTTCATTGGTTTTGGCGTGATTGAGTAACAAACATCCATCCATCCAAACTTTCGCATTTATAATAGTAGTAAGATACCGTGTGCCCGATTATCGTATTACCCAGTACTAACTAGGTTGTGGAGGTCAGATAGGCAGTCGCTCCATGTAACATACTGGTATTCAGCTGCATAAGTTAGACTGGGCGCAGACCCCAACATAGTTGGGAAAAGGCTAGGCATAGGATAATAATAAAGCCTGTGATTTTTCACTGCGGGCAGAAGGCCATTGATTTATTGTTATTATACTTCAGCTATTCAATACGGTAACACCAAATTCTTATTTATTTCAGGACATGGCCGACGTAGGTGTTTTACAAGATTAAAATCAGCCTCCACGTCGCGTCTAAATTATTCACCGAAGTAAGATTGTGTTTTATTAATATTTTTTTATATCTTTCCACTACCATCACTACTGCTCCCATAATAACATCACGCCACTAATCCCCGAAGGGTAAGGCAGAAGTGTACCTACCTATTAGCACACCCACATTTCGCCAGTTATGTCTATGTCCCATGAATTGAGGGCAAACCTATTGCCATCAATCGGGCACAAATCGAGACTCCGTGGCTGCTACTAAAAAAATCCTGATAGAAAAACCCAATAACACTGTCCGACCTGAGAATCGAAACCAGGACCTCGCGCTTACGACTACTAGATCATTGAGGCAGTCTCTCATAACTGTGAATCAAACAATCGTGAGGACATCAGCATGACCGAAAGCCAATAGAAGACTTTTGACATCCACCAATTCGCACTAGGCCTGCGTGATGGATGATATCGCTTTTCACCCTTGTGCTCTAAGTAATAAGGTTCTAAACTGGTCGACCGTCACTGAGCTCGGTTGTACTCAAATCGGTGAAAAATTCGAAATCATTACCGAGAAACCACCATACATTATCCGATTACGGTTCATTTACTCTCGCAGAGAGTTGGCCTGTCCCACCTGTTGGATCATTATAGACTAATTTGTGTTTATGGCTTGTATATTTCTATTATCGTATTTGTTTTTTTTTTTGTTTTGTAGACGTGGCGAGGGCTGGTCCAGTCCATTAGAATCTCTTCGGCAGCAGTTGCGAAAGTTAGATGATTTAGAAGATCAGTTCCCAGATTTAGCATTGCAACCTTCGTACAGTCTTCGGTACCCGTTTGCTGAATTAGGTAAGATTTGTTTTCGCTACTATATTTTTAAGTGAGCATAACAATAGAAATCGTAAGTAAATGTTAGCTCAACTATTGTTTCCCCATTTCACAAGGATGTCGTTTGTAACTCGTAAGCAACCAATTTGAGTTTTCTAATTATCTAACAGGTAAAGTAATCGGAAAAAAATCCAAAACATTTGATTTGAGGACTACACACAACCTCGTAAAACTGTTATAAATTGTATAAAACTACACAAAAAGACAGCAACATAAACTTTAAAAAAAAAATACTTCAAAAAACACTCAAACAGCAAACTTCGCGCGCAAAGCAGCAGGGCTTTGATAACAATCCTTGAAATTTTAAATAACAAACCTTTCAAAAAACAAATGAACTCGTTACTAGAAAATTAATTAATTACAATCATTTAAACATTTCCTAAAACCAGGTCCAGTAGCAACAGCGGACACACCCGAACTAGAGTTCGTGCGACATCGTGCGCTTGTAGAGAGAGAGGGCATGCGACGTGCACGCGCCGCGCTCAAACGCAGGAAGGTGGCTTTGCAGGAGACCAGGGCGTCCATGTCTCCGCATAGAGCTCCTTCGGTAAGTTATATCAAAGTACTAGCTTTATGTTTACCTTGCATTTTTTCTAGAAGTAGTTTATGATACTATCAGACCCATAAACTAAACAAAAAATTGTGAAAGACCAAACACATTTTTGAATTTATAATATTAGTTCGATAACATTCACGCCCGTAGCCTGTAGTCTCCGTTAGAATGTAAGTATATCTAAGAGTGTGTGTTAGTGTCCGTCTCGCGGTTACACGATCACCCGTGTTTCTTGAAAAGTTATCAAACCGGCTGGTTCTAAAGGCCAGTGTCTAGCGATTTCAAAATACAGCATCAACGAGATATGTAAGAAGGAAGAAAGAAAATACTTTGTATTGCCACATGCCACAAGTGCACGCATTCATCATCTGCCTAGCCTTTTCCCAACTACGTTGGGGTCGGCTTGTTAAATCGAGAGTTTCTAAAGGCCGCAACCTCAAACAGCAGTAACAAAGCCGCCCAATCGCACAGACCGCAGCATTACGACTGCTGGTTCCTACGAAAACTGCAACAGTCGGCAATGTCACAATATTAACATACGGTATTTCAATTAGAAACAGGCAATCGATTACACACATGCCAAGTGTTAACACGAATACAAAGCATGCTTCAGGTAACAGGTTATACTTATGAATAAGGACATAATAAGATGTGTGGTAACGCTGGAAGGGGAAACCCTAGAAGGACGTCCACTAACCCTATCGGTGAGGTTGTTGTATGAACGTGGACGAGGCGAAAGGAGTATGTATGTAAGGATCGTAGCAGGTGGCGTTCTGTGTTTCTGCTTACCAGAATAGGAAAAACGGTGTGAGTTTATGTCTGTAAATAAGTCGGGGCTGTCGCATCGAGACAAATGGTTACGTTTTATGTGTCTTCGGAATCGTGCGTTGATGCTATGCCTGTATGAAAACAGGAGGAACGCGAGGTAACAGAGCTAGAGGTGGCACTTCACCGGGCGCGGGCGCTTCTAGGCGAAAAAGAAATAAGGCTCCGGCACATCGAACGAGCACTTCGTCGCCTGGCCGAACACCCGCCACCACACATACAGGTTCTGCTGACGAACTATCTTCATCCTTATTCTGTTCTTTTAAAGTGCTTTTTTTCATTAGATTTTTTTTCGAATCTGTTGCTTCCATTTTGATTTCGTTTCAAGCAATTTCCAGCTTTGTTTCGTCAGCGGTAGACAAATTTTTGGTTGTCTCTTCTGCTATCCATTGATTTTTATTTTTCGTGTTGTCTCCATTTTGTTTCAAGCATTTTTCAGATTTATTTCGTCAGTGGTAGATTTATTTTTTGGTTGTCTCATCGGATGTTGATATATTATTTGCTGTTGATCGTCTTTTGTTCATTTTTAGGAATTATTCTTTTTTTGGTTGTCTTATTTTAATTGGCTGGTTTCGCTTCAGAAAACCCATCATCTTTTTGTCGTCTTCCCTTTAATAGCGTAGAGTAGCGTAATTTATAATTTGCGTTGCATTCGTAGTTTCTGTGTAGCAAAAGCTTGCTTGCTGGACCCGCATGGTGGATTATGGCCCACTCCTTCCCACAGAGATGAACCCAATGCGCCAGCAGTGGGAACGTTATAGGCTGGTTTAGTAAAGCTTGCTTTTTATTACATACTAGCGACCCGCCCCGGCTTCGCACGGGTGCAATGTAGATACACATATAAACCTTCCTCTTGAATCACTCTATCTATTGCTGAAAACTGCATTAAAATCTGTTGCGTAGTTTTAAAGATCTAAGCGTACAAACAGCGGGAGCGACTTTGTTACTTTTGAACCGAAAATTGTCCTAGTCCGGTTTACGATTAAGACCAAGACTTGCCACTAGTTAGGCTAATGTTCGATTTTAAAATACCTATTTACACTTCCTCCGGGCGATTATTCAAAATTTTACCATAAGTCTATATTCATCATCATCATCATTTCAGCCGAAAGACGTCCACTGCTGGACATAGGCCTCCCCCAAGTGTCGCCAATCTATATTCAACCAACCCAAATCACCAGCCCGCACTGACCCCGCGTGCTGGAATACGGCATACTCCCTTTCAGAGAGGAGGCCATGGCCAGCTGCGAGAATATCATAAACTGACTATGCTATTTGAATACCAGGAGGGCACGACTAGCGAGGCGTCGTCAGGCAGCGAAGCACCGCCGGCGGAAGCAGGAGGAGCCGTACTACGGTCACTGAGGGCTCTTCACGCAGATGTCAGGGATATATGGCGAGCCTTGGATGCTAGGCGACCTCATACTGGTAATTTATCTGAAGAAATACGTGTTCAATTTTTGTAGGTGTCACCAGATGGTAAATACTTCTTTATCCTTCTTCATATCGCTGCCACGACAATATTTTAAATTTAGAAGGCCCAAATTATCGCTACTTCCATGGTAGGTACTAGGAGAATAGAATAACCGAAGAGGCAGCGGCAAATCCAAATTATTGATGGTCTGTTTTTTTTTAATACATTAATTAACTAGGTCATGGATACCCAGGACAAAAGGAACGGGAGGAGTTGTGAGGAAAGGTTGAACAGCTAGATACTACGTTTATTAATTTTAAAAGTACCAGGAGGCTATAAATAGCGAGGTGTCATCATTCAGTGGTGCCGGCGGAAGAAGGAGCCGTACTGCGATCACTGAGGGCTCTCTACGCAGATCTCAGGGATATATGGTGGCCTTAGTTACTAGGCGACCACGTATACATTACTAGAACATTCACATGCCTTGGAAAGACATAAAACGGTCTCATGTTGGCATTTCATTTTATAAGTTTAAGAAAATGATGGTTTTGTTTTCAGGTTCTCCAGAAACGAGTTCGTGCAATGCTCCCACAACATCACAAACGCGCATGACATTATCAGCTGTAAGTATTGTCAAATTCACTATATTACCTTTTCTTTTCTATTTTGCGTTTGGATCCTATCATAGTTGGCTTTAGGGTTCCGTTGCCAAAACGGAGGGCAAAAAGGGTAAATTTTGCCATTATTCTCCCATACAAACGGAGAAAGCTGATAACTTAACTACTAATAGTTAAGTAATCAGCTGTTAACCCAACTACTAATTCTTAAGTAATCGGCTTTCTCCGTTCGTTTCGTTCGTTCTTTCGTTCGAAATCGATTTATCTCGTCATTACTTAGTTTTATTTCCAAATAGAACAGTAAAAAAAAAAATGATTTGGCACTTATGAACCTTGAAATTTCCATATTTTAACACAAATTTTACGAAACTTTGGGCGTAAATAAATAGAATTAGGATTATGTAAACCCCAAAATAATTTACCAATAGGCATAGTTTATTTGTCAATAATTTCAAATGACTTTATTTTGCAAAGATATATTTACTAGTTTTCGTCCAATTACTTTTTTGTCGAAGAACTGCAAACATTTTTTCGGCAGGAATAATATTTGCATCTCACTTTCTCACAAGGCGTTTGGAGAAATAGCAGGCCTTTTTGGGGCGAGTTTGATCGCACCCTTAATCTATTTAGATAGTATTAGGTTTTTAGTACCCCTACGTAGCCATTTTAAACAGATACGTATTACCTTTCTAGCCGGAACCAGTAATGCAAGACAACTCAGACGGCGGAGTGGCTGAAAGAGCTCGCGGGCTCAGGGCTTGGCTGCAGACAGCACCTTAAGTAGAGGTACCATCTAATGAGGTTGTAATACAAGTATTGACATTATTCTGGAAAGTTCTTTATGGATTTTGAAGTAATAACAGTGGAAATAGATCTTATACTAGGTGTTTTTTTAAACGTGGGCAATACTTTAGGGGCGTGTAGTTCTAATGAAAATAAGCAACTTTTACTATGGGACCGACCATGAAATCGCGAAAAAAATGTCAGATGCTCCATACATTAATGGTCGCGTAACTCGAAAAAATGTGGGCAACAGCAGATTTTTTAAATCATATTTCATAGTTAGCCCCCATAGTAAGAAGTTACTCATATTTATGAGTACTTCAATCCCTTAAAGTATTGCCAACGTTTAACCAAACACCCTGTATAAATCTTCTAAAATGCGCTAAAATCGTCATCATCTTCCTGTCCTTGTCTCATGTTACTTGAGGTCGGAACAAAACGTTTTTTTCTTCCATTCCCCACTGTCAACCGTCACGCAATCATTTACACCTTTTTCCTTCATGTCATTCCGCTATAATATTCTTTAGTACACGATCTGCTATTTAAAAGAACGTCGTAGTGGCACGATATTTTTAAGGTGCTTGTCGCAGATTTCCACGTCACGACATCGCATCGGTAGACGGCGTCTTAACGTGCCACGACGCGACATTGTATCGTGTGTTAAGTATTCAAATGATTTATGATATATTCAAAACTCAGTTACTTCAAGATCCATAAGTCGTGATTCTATTTCGGGATTCTAACAACTTAGCTCAAACGTGTTCGCACAAATTTTTGCATTTGAATAATTCGGCATTTATGTGGTTTATTACTTTTCCATCCAATAACTGAAGTAGATGTGTGAAATCCTTAGTATTTTTATTGTATGATACATTATATTTGAGAAAATTCATTCGGCTTAGGGTAGGTACAGACTTGACGAAGTAATACAATCAAATGTAATTTGGTGCGCTAAGAGTGGAAATGCCCTTGGAATATAATCCATGTATTCGCACTTAGCAATATTTTCATTTGATTGTACATGCACTTCGACAAGACAGTACCAGCCCTTATATTACTTAAAAAAAAATTGTTCTAATAATACCTAATTAAAAACAATAAAATGTTTTCTAAACGTATAGCTTTTAGTATATCGAATGAAAACACATTCGGCCATGAAAAGGTATACAATAAAAAAATAAGATTTTTTCTCGAATAAAAAAAAACACATTCTATCAAATTGAAGTTATGTGTGATCTGAATAACAGTAGTGTGACTTGATGAATAAATCTTATATAATTAGCCAAATAATAAATTTTTAGATGATAAGTAGTTACTTCTAGTCAATATCACTCATAGATGTGTTGAAATGTGCTAGTTATGACTTAACGTCAATGTATTAATCATAAAAAAAATAATTACCGGTCAGGGAATGTAAAATGGATAATATTGAAATATATTGTCCCCAAGTAAATAATGGGACAAAAATGTAATAATATTTATCAAGGAGGTGTTACTCTGCTGTAAAAGTAAAGAGGTATCAATATCTTTGTGTATGTAAAAAGAAGATTATTATTTACTCGGTGGCTGCAAAAGACATGACCAAATAATTGTATTTACGGGAAATCAAGAAACCGAGTGACGGTTGTCAAATTCAAGTCGATTCATGGTTCGCTAAACACAAGATTGGGTCAGCCTAACCCGGCTAAGGCAGCACGGCAATCTAGCCTACCTGAAAATGTGTGTTTCTATACCTTACTCTTCTAGATCTTTACGCGATCAATATTAATGTTTTAAATACAGATCTAGACTCTGTTACCAAGAAAAATCCAAGCGATTTTAAAAATCCAAGCGATTTTAAAAATAAATCCTTAACAGAAGAACTGCCGTTTCTGCCCGTGATATATAATTTTATCATGCATTTTGCAGCGAACGTGTCAAAATTTAAATACTTAAAAAATAGAATATAATGTAGTGTATCGACCGAAACTACTCTTTAAAATAACGATCGGTAATAATTCGAATTCTTTCGCACAAAACATTCCAGGCCAAGTGAGAGTAGTTTAATTATATTTATTATACTTACTTATTATATTAAACTTAAGAGTTTTAATGCATTTAATATTATATTCTGTGCCAGATCAGATAGTGCATTTATTGTAGAATAATTTGTTTTATAAATATGTATAATTATCTATTGTGGATATTTATGTACCTGTTGAAATGTATACATTCCAGATATAATTTTACCTATACCAAGGCTCTGTTTTATTAGTGCTCAATGTTTCGTGTATAGTTTCTTATTAGGAGCCTTTTTCTACCTTTTCCAAATAAGTTTGGTACCGCAATTCAATGTATGTTACAAAAATTGGCCTAAGCTTTTTAGGATAGCAGGCTGTTTTATTTATTAGTTAACAAAGTGTGCGTTTTGCTGTAACGGCATCGGTTAGTCTGTTTATTTCTGTCGAAATGATACCCAAAACATTGCGCACTATCAGACTCAAATACCAGCGTTTTTCGCATAATATTTGAGCAAATAAATAAAATCAGACACTTTTTTAAGCTTCCATGGTTTACAACTTAACTTATACTGTCACTTGCGGGATATCTTCCTTGATTGTTCATTATTTTGAGCTCCTGATATCCCGTAAGTAACAGTATAAGTTTAAATAAATAAAATTACTAAATTGTATGTAGTGTCTTATCTTGGCCTCCATTGTAACTTCGTACGTAGGTAGGTACTATTGTATTCCCTCGCTAGGCGGGGCGACTGAGAAACACCGTTGTGTTTGTATGCCGTAGAAAGATCACTACAGCCAACCTTCGGAAGAGGCGGTAATATAACGTGGTCATCGAAAACAAAACAAAATAAGATCGTTTTGTTGAGAACTTCTTACCAATTATATCATACAGTGAAGTACGGGTGAAATAATAATTTTGAGGATGAAAATACGGGGTTAAATTTAATTGTCTAGCGGAACTCAACAGTCGTGGTTGCTATCGATATCTAAACAAATTGATATAAAACAAATAGGTCGTTTTTGCAGCGATTCGTTTCTACCACTAGCTTTTGTAGCACAACATATTGAAATTTTAAGATAAAACTTTATTTTTGATTTAGGGTTAAAAATGAAATTTTACCAAAAATCGTCATTATGCCTAGTAACATTATGCGAATTAAATTTATGCGAAAATAAATTAGCCTTCAAGATAATTATGCCAACATAAACTGTATGGCAAAAAAAATATGGCAAAGTATTATTATGGCAAAACAAATTATACCAAAATAGTTATGCCAAATTATTTTAGGAAAAAGAACATTATGCGAAAAGAAGGGATCCCGTTACTATCTGGTATCCGGCTGGATAGTAAAAATTGGCCGGATAGACCGGATGACCGATAGTTAACGGATATCCGTGTCATTTCTAAAAAAACTTACATACTTAAAGTACAAGAAGCGGTCATTGGCCTCAAATATCATCAAATCTTTTTTTCTGTTTTACCATGTTTAGATATCGACACCTATCATGTCTGTTGGGTTTCGCTAGGTATTTAAATTGTACGTTTTGGGCCAGTTAATTATAAAATACTGTCGTGCCACCAAGAAGAAATTTTAAATATTAACCACACTTGATTCAATCGAATCTGAAACTCATCCTGAGAGACCTAACATTTCACCAAGATGGCAAATCAATTGGTTATGTCTCGAAAAATGACAATACATCTTTGACTACAGTGAATTTCTACGGCAAAGTATGAAGGCACTGTGATAATTATCATTGTTAGAACATTATAGTCGTGATTTATCAGTCATTCATAATTCCATTGTTGTATTAATTCGTCATTCGGTGGAAATTCAAGTTGTTGACCTTAAACCTATAAAAAAAATCTTCCTTTATAATAAACGTAAAAAATACTTTCACATTGCCAAATCTGCTACCTCTGCTGATAAAACATTATCTTCTAAGGTTACTGACAAAGGGAAAAATACACTTGTAATTATACTTAAATAGTTTATTTCCCCTTAAAATGTAGATACAAACATCATAACTTCGGTAAACTCCGAAATATTTCACGTAGGCCATCGGCCCGAAACATAAAACAATATAGCATCGAGTCTTTCGGCTGAAAACTTTTCGGCTGAAAACTCGCGGCACGCGCTTTAAATAATGCTGGGGTGCGCTGTTGTCGCTGAATAGTCAAACTTCTAGTTCTGAATTTAAATTCTCGAAAACAGAGGATTGCGCTTTACATTAAGCGCGAATTTCACTGAACGCGGTCAGCTCACCTAAACAGAGTTCAAGAGCTGTCGTTGCCATCATTGTTTTAGAATATTGATACTGACAGCTTTAAAAGGCGGTTAGGACGTGTGAATGGCGTTTAGTTTTAGTTTTGAAATCAGACCTAAGCCATATTAGTCCATAGGAGCAAGTGCAACGCACAATATGTGCTGTCCTGCTCCCTCATGTTGATAGCATACAGCAAGTCTTAGTTAGATAATTCAAAAAACCTAAAGGAATGTTGGAAAATATCTTATAGTAATCTCATTTAAATTAAAATAGGTGGGCGGGAAACAACTGGCTTTTTCACATTACTTAAGAACAAGTAATTGTAAGAAAAAAAACATTTATAAATCTGTGCTATGAAACTCAACTATCATTCAAAACGTCTCGATTATGTTCCTAACAAACTAAACAGATCTTCGCTTTAAAATATATTTTCAGTATCTACACTTGCTTGCAAAAATCTCCACTCACTATTTATGCCAAAATGCCGTTTTGAAAGCCAGTTTAGAATAATGTAGTAACAAAATGTTAAAAGAATAAATTTAAAAAAAATGGTGTAATTTTTTTGCAAGCAAGTTCAAGTTTTTGACCTAGTCACAATATTTTTTACATGTTTATGTATTCTTCTAATGCCTGTAAGGTGCTTGATTTTTATTTCACTAATATTTTCTTCTATTTAAAAACGTTACGTCCAAAATTTATTTACAATTATATAGTCACGAATTTTATTGATAAAAATTATTTTGAAGTGCACATACATTGCGGGAGACTTTTACCATTGTTTTTTTTCTTTGTCATATTCTAATTATAATATAACGTAAATGGCAAAGGTCTTCCTCTCATTTAATAAGTAGGTTTTTTAAGTGCATAATAACTATGAATTTCAATTATTATAATAGAAAAATAATATAAATGGTAACCTACATTATAAAATGTAAAACAATTAAGAATCTCTAAAAAGAGCCAAACATAATTGTAAAAAGTTTGTTGAAGTTACAATAAGTTGGTATTTCGCTTAAATTGAGTGATATAATTGGACATAGTCTTTTCCTGGTATTTTTATTAATTGCATAAAAAAAAATAAAAATAGTAGAAGTATAAACTTTGGGGAAGTTTACATAAACTTAAAAAATACCGCGGTCGACATATTCATATTCCTATAGTTTTTCTAAGATTTTTTTTGTTGTTTTTCTCAAATAAATTATCCTGGAGAGACCCGCTTATTGTAACTTCACCTTTAAAATATAATCAATCGTTCACAACGATATTCAGCCGAAATAAAATTGAACAAATCACTATTTGGTTTTATTTAAGTATTTGCCCTTGACTCCATTTTAATCATCGCAGTAGTAACAAGGATGTTTTGTGACTATCAAGTTGAAGAGGCCTCCTGAAAAAAAAAATGGGTTTTATTTAGGAGGACACTTTTAACGTACACATATTGCTACATCGTTCTCACATAATGTACCATCTCAACATGAATGATGTAACCAAGAGTTTGTAAAAGTATTCTGATTTAAAAGAGTGTCCATGGAGTTTCTTGCCCGTTCTTCTCCACAGAGATCTAGTTAGGGAATGGGCAACTACAGTACTTTCACAGTTTTTATGCCTTGTGACTGGGACTGTAGCTATTGTTGTCTTTGTTTCGACAATTCAAAAGTGCCTGTAACTGGCCTATTTGAAATAAATGCTTTGATTTTGATTTTGATTTTGAGGTAATTCTTTAAAAAATGTCTTTCGGTTTGATTCTTGTGAAGATAGCGTAGTTTATGCAAAACCATATTTTATGGGCAAAATATTGCGGGTACTGATTGTGCGAATTAGTTATCATCTTAAGATAAGATAATTTATTTGCTTAAACCTAAGTGAGTAAAAAGTGTATAGTTAAGTTTTACTGGTATAACTTTAGTGCGACCACCAGAAAAGCGCCAAGACAATGAAGCTCGACGAAGTCCCAAAGATCGAATACATCATTGTGCCGAGCCGACCTGAACATGCTTCAGCTCCCTAGCTGAAGCATATTCGGGTCTACTCGTACGTCCAACGAAGCACGCCAAGCGGCATGAGCTGTATGAAAGCCGAATATGACGTGGTAACGACTTCGGATCGTCTTGTTGTTTAAGTAATATTTTCGAAACGAATGTGCTCACTCGAACGAGTAAGATCCAAAATCTTGTTCGGGACAAAAAATTTTTAAACATCAGGTTGATTTTTTACAATCCGATCATAAAACTTGCAAGTTTGTTACGACCATAGAGCTCATTTTTCAAAAGCTATTATTGAATGCATACCTTCTGATCACTAATAGTCCACGACATGTTTGGGAGTGGTACGCCACCGGCACTGCAGTTAGGTATCACCCGACCTGTTTCTTCGTGCACTGGTCCAACGGTTACTACAGCGGCGGTAGGTGCTACTGTAATTATAAAATGGCAAGCATTATTTTTTGTTTTATAATTATGTCATGACTAGCTGTTGCCCGCGACTTCGTTCGCGTGGAAATTTTGGTGTGTATGAGTGAGACTGCCTCTTTGATCGAGTGGTCGCAAGCGCGACTACTAAACATGGGGTCCTGGGATCGACTCCCGAGTCGTGCAGCGTTAAAAAAAATGTTGATTTTTCAACCCCCCCTCCCCCCTTGGTGGTATGACGTGATATTTGGCTTGATCCCCTCCTATTCTCATGTGAGATTTATCAAAATTGCGTAGTAGTATAAATACGGTAATTTGATTGAAATTTAATTTGCTTGATTGCGTTGAATTCATATAAAAAAAAAAAATTGTAGAGAAAAGAAACATGTTTACTGAATTAAACCCAGTTTTCTCGCAATTTTACAGTTTCTTGCGGGGAAAAAAATTACCTGATATTTGCCGAGACCGCATTTCCATTTAAAATTAAACAATGTATATGCAATTGAAAAATTCTATAAATAAAAGTGTTTGGAATCTGAATTTGTGCCCGGTTGATGGCAATAGGCTCACCCCCTTTTACATGGGACTTCAACATAACTGGCGAAATGTGTGTGTACGATTAGGTACACCTCTGCCCAACCCAAATTATGTTATGTGTGAGAACTGACTGCCAGATCAAAATGTGATAATGTACTGATGACTACAAAAGCCGTTCTTTTGGGTGCTGTAATTCTGGGCGGCAGAGATCCGAAACAAAATTAAATGACGTTGAGCCGACGACATGGCTTTAAAAACTGGTTTATTTTGGCGCTCTACAACTTTTTTTTCAAAGTGAACCTTGTTGGGCGCTTTTTATTCTAATACTGTTCTGTATACAACATTAAATGACTTGTTGCTAGAGCCCTTAGACCTCCTTAATTCGGACTATAAACTACCGCGCGGTCTAATAATTATAAACTACCTCCCTGCCAAATTTCATCTTTATACGTCAAGCGGTTTTCGATATTTCGTGATTATAAGTGAGTGAGGGAGTGGGTGAGTGACCTTTCGCTTTTATAAAGGGTTTAAATAGACCCTTAACACATCCGAAGGGCACTTGTTCTGCCCGTCTTTGCGATAATTTTTTTGTTCTAGACCATACCTTCTAGTTACGGAGATATTGGGGTCAAAGTTCCAACGTTTTCACAAGTTTATAAATCAATTTTTTAAAAACATGTTTTTAAAGTAAGATTTTTACTTTACACACCTCCACGACCCCCGTACTATTCAATCCATCCATCAGCACGATGGTTTGAGTGGTTTCCATCAAGTCCTACCTTAAAACGTGATTTTTCACCCAGAAAAAAAAAGTCGATTCCCAGCAATAATTTTTGTAAAGTTACTTAGTTTGATGTACAGAATGCTTGGTTGACGGATATGTGAAGGGTCTGTTTACACCCTGTATATTTAGATTAGGAAACCAATAGGATCGGTTTTTTAATTTTTTTTTAGAACTTCGTGGTGTCTCGGTCTCGCATGTAAGGTGAGGTGGGTTAGCTATAGTTATACTGATGAGAATATAAAATCATATTGCCTGTCCTCATACAAAAGGCAAAATCTACTTTTCAATTCCACTTCGATATGAATTGCATTAATTATAATGCATCTTGTTAAATACATTATGGACTCCAGGGTAATTTATTTTCAGGGTTCCGTAACCGAAGGGTAACCAACGGGACCCTATTACTAAGCCTCCGCTGTTCGTCCGTCCGTCTTTCTGTCAGCGGGCTGTATCTCATGATTCGTAGTAGGTAGACATTTGAAATTTTCACAGAATGCGTATTTCTGTTGCCGCTATAACAACAAATAAGAAACTTAAAATTAAATATTAAAGGGGATCACCTACTACGATGGTACGGAACCCTTCATACGCGAGTCCGACACGCACTTGGCCGGTTTTTCGTATACATCTGGATACCATGGATAGGAAAAGTGCTAAATCTATACATATAATAAAATCGTAAAAATCCAAATCGATGTTCCGACTTGGAGCAAAAACTACTGTATAGATCCTGATGTTCTTTTGCACAAATATTCCTTATAGCTTTCTTCAAATGCAAGGCTATATGTTATCACGCTATTTGCTTAAAGGGGTGAGCAATATTGCATTACGTACGTATTCTTCAAACGTTTCAGCCATGACGTGCATGAGAACAGCTATTTAAAACACATGTCAACGGAATAAACAGAGTAACGGTTTCATGATCACTCTGTAAACTATGGGTCGCAGTTTTAATTTTTTTTGATGCTGTGAGTTTTCTAACTTTTTTGTATTGACATCGTTTACATTCCTATTTTCTCATTTTTTTTCGTGTGATATTTCTCCAAAAAGTAATAGAAAACTATAGAAGAAGACGTAATAGAATATACTAGGACTTCACAGTCCCTGATAATGCCAAAAGAATACGCGCTCACGTGAGCGAAACCGCTCAGCTAGTAAATGACAAAATTGCTAAAAGCCTTACCAAATTTCTCAACAACAAGATTCTTTCTTTTCATCCTGAAGTAGGGTGCGTCACCAGACACTTCACAGGATATCGTGATATCATCCCTCTGTGGTTGGTGCAGTTCCAGGGACATGACACAGGTGCCGTTATGGCGATCGTCGTCCGGTACAGCACAGTTTGTGGATATCATGTCCTCCACACGTCTGTAACCTATGTGGCTACTGGGACCATACAGCTATAGAAAAAAGGGGACAAGGAGTGTGAAGATAATAAGGATTAATGGTACAGTTTAGTTTTGTAGGTATCACCCGTTTACGGCGCCTTGGGGTCTAATATAATTACAAGTCCACACAGTTACAAGTCCAGAGATTTTAAATGGGACTTCAGAAGAATATCGAAAATGAAGAGTTGAGAAAAGTGATCAACAAAATTTTGGAGAAACAAAAACGTTTCTTTTTTAATTATCAACAGGCCTGCACAAAATATAGGTATGACAGTAAAGTCATGTCAACCGAAAAACGCTCAATTTTATTTATAACCCAGTCTGTAAAGCCCGTAAACCCACTATTTCTTGCTTGCAAGTCTCATCAGAAGTTTCAATAAAATCCAACTTACCTCAGGCCTAAAAACC
This sequence comes from Noctua comes, assembly GCA_963082995.1. Classification (NCBI taxonomy): domain Eukaryota; kingdom Metazoa; phylum Arthropoda; class Insecta; order Lepidoptera; family Noctuidae; genus Noctua; species Noctua comes. The sequence goes on along the minus strand of OY720279.1, from coordinate 14,297,231 downwards.
AGAAACTGCTGGTTATTTTTGAACAGTCTCACTGACTGTAAGGAGTCGTTGGTGGGTATCACCCAAGAACAATTGATCTGCCAGCCCAAGTCTTGCTTCCAAACCTTTGTCAGGCTCACCTCAACGGTTTTAACGGGGGCTGCAAAATACACAACATTTTAAACGAGAAAGTAACTTTGTAGGGGGTGAACTCCAGAAACAACGAGGTGGTCTTTGAATTTCATTGTGGTAAAAATCTTTTTCCAACCGTATTTCGCCAGTTTGTTTCCTTTTAAAGCCCCATGTAGCAGGCGGCAGCCTTATTGCCCAACAACCGGGCAACAAATGCAATCTCCGGGCTTTTACTGAGTTTGGGCGAAATGTGGATGTGACGTTTGTTTTTTTGCAGGCGGAGAATTTCAAATTGAGATAAAACAGAGAAATCTTTTGATCAATAACTTTATGCCATTTACGTTGGAATACGACTTCGGGTATGTGGTCACCTCTGTTATTTCAATGTAAAGTTCTCCGCCTCTAAAAAAACACCTCGTAGTACCCTACGTACCTACTGTCACATGGGTTACACCTCAAATCTTTTGGAGATATGCAGGCGTGGTTTTTGTTATATTTTTATACAACTATCAGTTTACCAACTGTCATAACAATGCAATGACAGGCTGGTAGTTCGGTTATTACCTACCGCATCCAGGTTCTTATATCATTATTCATATTACCATGCGCATAGTGGACATCAGCTGTTGAAAGATTCATCGTTTGCGCGTAGAAACGATTTGAAATTCAAAAGTAGAAATACTTTATGATCATAGTTATGTTTCTGACTAAATTCAGTTCGTGAACCAATTAAATAAATATTTTACTTGTTAGGAATTCTACGAAACATTTATTTGAGTAAACATGTGAAGGGCGCGTTCTAATATTGCATGTATGTATAATCTATACTATATATTTATATATTTTTAATATTATAAAGCTGAAGAGTTTGTTTGTTTGTTTGGTTGAACGCGCTAAACTCAGGAACTACTGCTTCAAATTGAAAAATTATTTTAGTGCTGGATAGCCCATTTATCGAGGAAGGCTATAGGTTACATAACATCACGCTACGCAAAAAGAAAAAAGTCAGAAGCGGCGGGTGGAACCGCGGGGCGCTGGTGGTATCGTTTAACTTTAAAAAACCCACCGTACCACCAGGGCTACGGCCGGGGGTACGGTGGGTCTGCAGTGAAAAAAAAAATTTATAAATCTTTGCTATGAAACTCAGCGCGATACCATGATTGTGCGAGTAAGAAGTGAAAAACAATTGACGATATTCTTGCGTCCTACCTCGACTGCTAGACGGTCACTGAGGAAATATGGCAAACGTTTCTGTATATAAATTATAATTTTATGGGTGTTTGGTTTACTACTAATTTAAAAAAAGATATTTTTTGTGAGTGCAAAAACCTCGTAGTTTCTGACAATAGATTTGTGTTATTATTAGATTTTATCTTTTTTGATAAAATTTTACGAGAAATTTGACGAAATTATCGTAATCATAAGAAAATAAAAGATTTTTACAAAAACTAACGAGCCAACTTTGAAGACAAGTATATTAAGGTATTTACTGGCTCGATAGATTTTGCGATTTATCCTCTCTTGCCTCGGAAGGCGTGCGGAAACAGAGCTCGGACTCGCGTTGGGCGCGAGAGACCCCTTTTCAACGCCAGATTTACGAACGAAGAGCGAGTTTTAAGAACTTTAAAAAAATACGAAGTTATTAAGCATAAATAACCATTATTATAGTGTAGTAAAAATAATTGCAATTCCTTTATCACTTTAGTCTGTAGGACTAGGCCCTTAAGTTTTACTGATATAATTCTGCTTTGCGCCCAAAAGGAGGCATGCTTTATACAGATCTATGCATTATTCAATTCTGTATTTTTAAACCTGAGCTTGGAAACCTGGGTTCGATTCCCAGATCTGACAAAGTGTTATTGGGTTTTTCTATAATATACCTAAAGAAATTTCTTAGTAGCACCCTCGGACTCTGGATTCGTGCCCAGCTCGTGGCAATAGGCTTGGCCCCATGTGACTTTAACATCACTGGCGAAATGTGGGTTATACTGGAATTCGATCCCAGAATCCAGATCGATCCAAAAGGCAGTATCGTTCATCCCTAATGTACTAGAGGTGTCTAAAACTCCATAACAAAGAAAAACAAATCATACCCCTAATATTTCTCGCCACGTTATACTCGGCTGCATGTCCCTTCACTAGGTGGCCTGCTCTACTGATCTCTGGCGTACAAACAGCCGCATTGCCAGTAAATGGCATATAGGAGAGAGCTGACCAAGCGTGCCACAGCTTTGACGTTGCGTTCCAAGCGCCGCCCGAGAAGTCACGAGGTATCTGGTGGAAGAATTTAAAAATCAATCTCAAGTAATGGACTCCCGAAATGAGGCTAAGACGTGAGACTTGACTGAACTGTCTTCGACTGTTTCACACACGAGACTACAGATAGACCAGTAACTTTCAAAAGAATTGTTTTCAATACGATCAGTAAATAGTAACACTCATTTTGTGAAAAGCGCATTCAGGAATCCCTTCCCACTTCCGTCTAAAAGTAGGCCCAGCTGTGTTCCAGGTTGGAGTGTATGGATGTTGATGTAATTCCGTGCTCATACCATTTCAACTTAGTCCTTGCCATGGCTCTGGTATTACAAATATCCAAAAACAGTGTTTATTACCCATCTGGCTCCTATTTTACACCCGTGCATAAAAAATGACGAACAGTTTCGTACAAATATACGGCTCATATTCCAAAAGCTAGCAATGAATGCGTACCTTCTGATCACCAATAGTCCACGTCAAATTTGGAAGTGGTACGCCACCTGCACTGCAGTTAAGTGTCACCCGTCCTGTTTCTTTGTTCACTGATCCAACGGTTACTACAGCGGCGGTAGGTGGCACTGTAATTATTATAAAATGGTGAGTATTATTATTAATTGTTTTATAATTATGTAATGATTAGGCAACGAATAGGATCGGTTTTTCCATTTTTTCAGAACTTCTTTGTGTCTCGGTCTCGCATGCAAGGTCTCGCATAAAGGATAACTATAAATAACCCACCTCGGGTTATCTATAGTTATCCTGATGAGACAAAAGGCAATATCTAATCTTCAATTCCACTTCTATATGCATTAATTATAATGCATCTTGTTAAATACAATACGGACTCCAGGGTAATTTATTTTTCGTATTCATCTGGATGCCATGAATAGGGAAAGCTGCTAAATAAATGATAAAATTGCTGAAAGCCTTACCAAATTTCTCAATAACAAGATTCTTTCTTTTCATCCTGAAGTAGGGTGCGTCACCAGACACTTCACAGGATATCGTGATATCATCCCTCTGTGGTTGGTACAGTTCCAAGGTTATCGCACAGGTGCCGTTTTGTCGATCGTGGTCCGGTACAGCACAGTTTGTGGATATTATTGTCAGGTCTTCCACACGTCTGCAAACTATGTGGCTGCTGGTACCATCAGTCTGTAGAAAAAAACGGGACTTAAGAGTGTGAAGGTATTAATCGTTTATGGCAAATTGGGTCTAAGACAATTACAAGTCCAGAGGTTTTAAATGGAACTTCAGGGGAATATCTCAAATGAGAAAAGTGATCAACAAAGTTTTCAGTCAAGTCACGTTAACAGCAAATAGCTCTTCTGAAAGGCCCAACCTAAAAACCCTAAAAGAGACAGTAAGTCAGAAGATATTTCTAGGTCCCTAGTACCTGCCTACATATTCACGACGATTATACCCAAGAACCGCAAAACATTTTAATCCTCTGTAATTGCAAAACAAAGGAGAGGACTGCCAAATTTAGAGCACTGAGTAACAGGATGTTTGGTGGCCGTTTAGGGCCGGAACGATGAAATAATAAGCTACCTGTACTTATTTAGGTATAATACTATGTAAATTCGTTTTGTAGTCATATTTTTTAATGAATTTGAAACTTAAAATTGGTAACGATCCATTTAATGTTTGTTGGTCTACAAGATAGGCATTTTGTTGGGGATTTCTCTCTTTTTTTGTTGGGGGTAATCTCAAGTCGTTTGGGTAGTGTACTAAGGATTCTAACAGGATTGCCGGCTTAAATCATCGTATATAGGTAAACCGGTAGTAGTGTATACGCTATAGGGACTGTTTTTAGCATACGCAGAGATTACTCATTGAATACAAGTACAACGGTGCCGTACACCAAAAAAGCTCGTGTCGGGGAAAATTGCAACAAATCATTTTCATGATTTTTTTTCTAAAATCTCAGCTACTAACCTATGGAAGCATTATAGCTACGATTAGTCCTTGCTCAATTTCATTTACAGGTCAGTCTGTAAAGCCCCTAAACCTACTATATCTTGCTTTCAAGTCTCATCAGAAGTTTCAATACAATCCAACTTACTTCAGGCCTAAAAATCAGGAACTGCTGGTTATTTTGAAACAGTCTCACTGACTGTAAGGAGTCGTTGGTGGGTATCACCCAAGAACAACTGATCTGCCAACCCAAGTCTTGCTCCCAAACCTTTGTCAGGCTCACCTCGACGGCTTGAACGGTGGCTGCAAAAAAGACAACATTTTAAACGAGCAAAAAAAACTTTGTAGGGTGTGAACTCCAGAAACAACGAGGTGGTCTTTGAATTTTGTTGTGGCAAAAATCTTTTTCCAACCGTATTTCGCCAGTTTTTTTCCTTTTTAAGCCACATGTAGCAGGTGGCAGCCTTATTGCCCAACAACCGGGCAACAAATGCAATCTCCGGTTTGTTACTGAGTTTGGGCGAAATGCGGATGTGGTGTTTTTTTTGGAGGCGGACAACTACTAATTGGTCTTGACATCACCGTGCATGTTACTAAAGATAAGGCTAAATGAGCAGTGATAGCCTAGTGGTCTGACTGTCGGACTGCCAAGTCATAGGTCTCAAGTTAGAACCCAAGACCCGCACGTCTGATTTGTCACTTGCTTCATTGAAGGAAAACATCGTGAGGAAACCAGCATGCCTGAGAGATATTTCTCGACGGCATGTAAAGCCAAGTCAGAGGCCCATGGGCGGCATAAAACTCTGACACCTGGTTAGGCACTAACCACGCGGGAAAGAAAGAAAGAAGACTAAAAAAACTCTGAATCTTGTGATGATCACAAGAAATAAGAATTACTTTAGAAATAATCCAATGGACTTTTCCCCACTTTCAGTGGCAGTGATAGGCCAGAATTGATCGTAGTTTTGCATGGAGCTCTGAGTTTATAATTACACTCTTGATACTCCTTTCGGGCTAAAAGTATCCGTCATAATACCGTGCACCACCAAAACTACCATGACGTGACATACCATAAAAGTAAAACCTCCTAAAAACCTCACGTGAATGATGTGTTCACAGAGAAAAAAAACGATTTAATGCCCGATTGAATGAACGTGCTGTAATCAACCGCCACTTGTATATGATTTTAGTTCTAATAGATTCCGTTAACGCCATTACAAAACGATTTTAATTCATTGATTTTATTTATGTAGCGTATGCAGGCTTGGTTGCTGGTCCTTTTGCATTGAAAGGGTTCATAGGACGAACTAGATCTGTACACCCACCCCAATGAACGTTTTCACTAACACTACGGGACACCTAAGTTAATGCGTAAATATTTTTGCATTGTAAGAATTTCAATTTTTAGTAGGTACTTTTCCAAGTGTCGGAAATCCAACAATATATTATGTTTTTATTTAGGTGCAGCGTTAGACAAAACCAGCTAAGCCTTATATCACCTGTCTCGTAAGTGCTTACGGTACTGATTCTTGTAGGTGTCAGGGATTAGGCCTGATCAATTATATATAGCTAGCCCACATTGTCCCACTGCTTGGCAAAGGCCTTCCTCCACTCCTTCCAAAGGTCACGCTTCTGTGCTACTTCTTTCCAATTCTCAAGGAAGACATCCAGTTCGTTCCGCCATCTCCTTCGTGGCCTGCCGCGACCCCGTGTCACTGTTTCAGGGCACCAATCCTGAGCTTTACGGGCCCAGAGTTCGTTCGGCCTGATCAATTAGGTTTTGATATTCAAATTGATAGGTTAAATGTTTTGGCTTATCGAGGTTTGCTGAAATGAGTAAATAAAAGTTTCTTGAAGTGATCTTGTGCTTTTCAAAGCATTTTCAGCAAATAGATCGCAGATACTTACGTCAAGATTTTCGTATTTTTACCTGAAATTGTATGGAAACAAATACGAAAAAATCCGCTTAGTTAGCATTGGATTAATACACCGCATTCGGGTGTAACTATAAAATATGCAAAGGCCGACTCAGACGCATATTTCGGTCGAAAATATGTGCCCTAAATAAATGATATAATTGCTAAAAGCCTTACCAAATTTCTCAACAACAAGATTCTTTCTTTCTATCCTGAAGTAGGGTGCGTCACCAGACACTTCACAGGATATCGTAATATCATCCCTCTGTGGTTGGTGCAGTTCCAGGGACATGACACAGGTGCCGTTATGGCGATCGTCGTCCGGTACAGCACAGTTTGTGGATATCATGTCCTCCACACGTCTGTAACCTATGTGGCTACTGGGACCATACTATAGAAAAAAGGGGACAAGGAGTGTGAAGATAATAAGGATTAATGGTACAGTTTAGTTGTGTAGGTATCACTCGTTTACGGCGACTTGGGGTCTAATATAATTACAAGTCCAGAGATTTTAAATGGGACTTCAGAAGAATATCGAGAATGAGGTGTTGGGAAAAATGATCAACAACGTTTTGGAGAAACAAAAACGTTTCTTTTTTAATTATCAACAGGCCTGCACAAAATGAAGGTATGACAGTAAAGTCATGTCAACCGAAAATAGCTTTTCTGAAAGGCCACGGTAACGAGATATTTCTAGGTCCCTAATACCTGCCTACATATTCACGAAGATCATCTCCGAGAAACACATACCATTTTAATCCTCTGTAATTGAAAAACATAACAAAGGAGAGGACTGCCAAATTTAGAGCACTGAGTAACAGGATGTTTGGTAGCTGACCTTTTGTTGTCACTTTTTTTATTGAATTTGAAACATCTAATTCGTTACGATCTCATTCAACGGTTGGTGGTCTAAAAGATAGGTATTGTGTTGGGGATTTCTCATGTCGTATTTTCGTATTTCTATTATAAGTAATCTCATGTCGTTTGGGAAGTGGTTGACGAAGGATTCCAACAGACTTGCCAGCTTGAATAATCGTATATATGTAAACCGGGAGTAGTGTATTGGCTACAGTGTCCGTTTTTAGCATACGCAGTGAGGCTCTATAAAAATTGCAACAAAACATTTTCAAGATTTTTTTCGATAGGTTCAGCCACTTACCTATGGCAGCATTATAGCTTCGATTAATCCTCGCTCAATTCTATTTATAGCACAGTCTGTAAAGCCCGTAAACCCACTATTACTTGCTTGCAAGCCTCATCAGAAGTTTCAATAAAATCCAACTTACCTCAGGCCTAAAAACCAGAAACTGCTGGTTATTTTTGAACAGTCTCACTGACTGTAAGGAGTCGTTGGTGGGTATCACCCAAGAACAATTGATCTGCCAGCCCAGGTCTTGCTTCCAAACCTTTGTCAGGCTCACCTCGACGGTTTTAACGGGGGCTGCAAAAAACACAATATTTTAAACGAGAAAGTAACTTTGTTGGGGATGAACTCCAGAAACAACGAGGTAACTTGCTAAAGCATAACGTTAGCAGACGGGTATAAAACTCTAAATTGAAAATCTAAAGGCAAGTTGGTATTCAAGTAGAAGTATTTATTTTCTTTTAAAAACGTTTCACCTTTTTCAACCTTTCTATGAAGTTGCAAAAGCGTAAATTATTCCATATTCCCGAGTAAATTAAACAATTAATCAGTTGAATGCATGGCCTACTATTTTAAAGTGTAAAGTCACGCAGACTAGCCATTTAAATGCACGATCAAACACATGATAATAACTTTAGGTACTGTGACTAAATTCAGTTCGTGAACCAAATAAATAAATATTTTTCTTTTTAGGAATTCTACGAAACTTTTATTTACTACTACTACTTTAACTAACACTACTACTCCTACCATCATTCCTGTCTCACGCAGCTGGGTTGTGACTTCCAACTAACTGAATTACTTAATTGGACATGTCCGACCTGCAAGCCGAAGAAGCGTAACGCTGAAAATATCCCAGTGCGCAACAGTTAAGGCGAGTGATCCTAATGTAACACATAGAAAGAAAGAGTCTCCGGTAACTATCCTCAACGATCAAGCTCCTGTTACTTCTGGCAAAATTTCTCGTATTATCAAAAAACAGATAGATGAACTTATGCGACACATCAACCAAACTTTGGCGAACTATGTTAATACGCAGATGCAGGCGGTTACGGACAAATTAGAAGGGCTTAATACATCAATGGAATTTATGAACGTAAAGTTTGAGGAAATGAAAACTGAGTTTTCTTTAAACACCAAAGTCGTTAATGATCTTAGAAAAGAAAACGAGCAGTTCAAAACTAGTGTCAAAGACCTAGGTGTCAACAATGAAAATCTTGTGTCAACGGTCTTGAATATTAGTAAGGTGATATCTGGAGACTTAAATGAGAATAACATCATGTTACAAGAATTGCAAAGCAAACCCCAACTAGTAACCGCCCGAAGTCTATCGTTGTTCAATTCAGCAGTCCACGGGTTCGCGACCACTTTTTGGCGGCTTCTATCAACTTTAATAAAAAAAAGACTTCTGAAGAGAAGCTAAACACCGCTCTTTTTGGGATTGCCGGTAAAAAGGAAAATGTCTATGTAGTGGAACATTTATCACCAGCAAACAAGGCGCTGCATGCTGCGACCAGGATTAAAGCAAAGAGTTTGGGCTACATGTACGTGTGGGTCCGTAGAGGTAAGATTTTTGTTAGAAAACATGATGGTGCGGTCTATAAATATATTAGGGGTGCCCCGCTCGTTGGACATTTACAATAAGCACTAAAAAGCGTATAGGATGAGATATAACATTGTTAATGATTTACATTCGATCAGTTAAAAATTTACTACCAAAACGTCACTCAGTTTTGTCCTAATACCCTTTGGTATTAGGACAAAATTGAGTGACGATTAACAAAAAATTTCATGCTGTTCATACGATGTTATAATGTTTACTTAATGGTATCTTTGACTCAGAGATCATGGATGGGCGTTACGCTATCTATAGGCGAGATAGATCCAAAACTTTTTTGAATAATAAAACCGACGGTAGTGGCGTTCTTATCGCTGTATCTACATAACTAGAATCACAGAGATTGATCAAAGAAAGTTCTTGCGATGATCTCTGGGTCAAGTTGTCACTTAAAGGGGTTACCCCCTTTAGAAGTTAAAGTAATTTATATTTGCACTGTATACTTGCCGTCGCCGATACAGCCCAGAGTACTGGAACACTTTGTTGATAATAAAAACAATGCCTTGGAACATGCCTGACTTTAATATGAAAACTATTAACTGGTTTGAGACAGGTGGCAATGTGATAAGAGCTCCACAAAATATTAGCACAGGCTTAGGACAGACACTTTGTGATTTTGTCTTGCTTAACAACTGAAGACAATGTAATTAATTAAGTCAACATATCAGAATCCTTGATTTAGGCCTAACCAACTTGGATCTAGTTGTAAATAGATGTGCACCATCCATCTATAATTCTATACTTTGGGAGCTCTCATTAACCCGTTTTAAAAAGCCAAAACTAACTCTTCAGTACATGCTCTAAAAAAATTAAAATTCGCACTTTCCATTTAATGAGTATGTTCAGGACAGGGATGAACTGGGTTAAACCGAAATCGCGTTAGTAGTAATAAAACAACGATACGGTGTGAACTCACTTGGATTTTTAATCAACAAAAAAAATTACATGCAGAGGGTCATTAACTGTGTGAAAATCTTAACACCGCGATTCAGGAATCGACGGTAAATGTAAAGCGCCATCTATTGGCGAAAGATTGGAACTAATCCTAACAGGGTATCTCTAGTCAAATATCAAATATTTACGAAATCTTATATAAAAAAGAAACATAATATTTATTAAATTAATCTATTTTACTTTTATTTTATCTATTTTAATTTATTTTAATCTATCTTATTTAATTTGATTTAATTCAATGTAATCTGCTACTTTGGTTTTTTCTCTTATTTTGCTACTTCTCACTTTGTCCTGTTTCTTTATTCCTGTCATACTTCTCTCCTTGACTCAGTCTCCGACTAATATCCCAGGGACGGGTAACACACCGGTCTACGGGATATTTTCATAAAATTCAAAATGTATTTATTTATTTACGAATGTAGTCAGAATAAAAGAGCTTAAGATTAATTCAATTAAATCAATTTAGTTTTTAATAGTTTTAATTTAATTTTGTCAAACTGTGTATTTCTTGTATTTATTATTTAATTGTGTAATTATCTGCGCATAATGTAGTGCATGCTGTGCTTTTCTGTATGAGATGCGCTTAAACTTAAGTTTGCAATGTACAAATTATAATGTAACTGTGTACTCATTGTTGAGAAGCCTAATAAATAAATAAACATGTGAAGGGTGCGTTCTAATATTGCATGTATGTATAATATACCTTTAAATATATAAAGTGATATATCCCCCGCGTATATGTCCATAGGAGCTAGTGCAACGCACAATATATGCTATCCTGCTCCCTCATGTTGATCGCGTACAGAGATTCGTTAGATTAGATAATTCCGAAAACCTTAAGGAATCTTGGAAAATATCTTATAGTTATCTCATTTAAATTAAAATAGGTGGGTGGGTAACAACGGGCTATTCCACATTACTTAAGAACAAGTAATTGTAAAAAGAAAAAAACATTTAAAAGTCTGTGCGTACTCAAATATCATTCAAAACGTCTCGAAATCTACAATTATGTTCCTAACAAACCAAACAGATCTTCGCTTATTTTATGGGCCTTAGTTGCCTGATAATAAAATAAAATAAATAAATAAATAATGGGGAGGCCTTTGCCCAGCAGTGGGACATACAAGGCTAATAAAAAAAAAAAAAATATATATTTTTCAGTATCTACACTTGCCTGCAAAATTCTCCACTACCTATTTATACTATTTTTATTTATTTTTTTACTATTTTTTATGCCAAAATGCCGGTTTTGAAAGCCAGTTTAGAATAATGTAGACAAAATGTTAAAAGAATAAATTAAAAAAAAATGGTGTAATTTTTTTGCAAGCAACTTCCAAGTTTTTGACCTAGTCACAATATTTTATACATGTTATGTATTCTTATAATGCTTGTAAGGTGCTTGATTTTTATTTCATTCATATTTTCGTCTATTTAAAAAAAATATTTACAATTGTATGGTCACGAATTTTATTAATAAAAATATTTTAAAGTGCACATTCATTGCGGGAGACTTTTACCATTGTTTTTTTTCTTTGTCATATTATAATTATAATATAACGTAAATGGCAAAGGTCTTCCTCTCATTTAATAAGAAGGTTTTTTAAGTGCATAATACCTATGAATTTTAATTATTATAATAGAAAAATAATACAAATGGTAACCTACTTAATAAAATGTAAAACAATTAAGAATCTCTAAAAAGAGCCAAACAGAATTGTTTGATGAAGTTACAATAAGTTGGTATTTCGCTTAAATTGAGTGACATAATTGGACGTAGTCTTTTCTTGGTATTTTTATTAATTTTATAAAAACAAAAAAAAAAATTGTAGAAGTATAAACTTTGGGGAAGTTTATACAAGGTGAAGACGACAATACGACAATTTTGACCAAGGTGTTTGAAGTAGCGAGTTGGCAACATGTGTTTAACGTTTATACCGATGCGGGATTCGTTAACCTGTTGGTGGTAGCCTATTATCTACACTATGTAGAAAATGCTAAAAATGAAAAATAACGTCCTGTGAATAAACTGGAACGTCATGAGTTACATACAGTTTAATTTATGGTGGCATTGTCGTCTCCACCCTGTATAAACTTAAAAAATACCGCGGGCGACATATTCATATATTATTCCTATAGTTTTTCTAAGATTTTATTTGTTGTTTTTTCAAATAAATTATCCTGAGGGGACCCGCTTATTGTAACTTCACCTTTATAATATAATCAATCGTTCACAACGATATTCAGCCGAAATAAAATTGAACAAATCACTATTTGGTTTTATTTAAGTATTCGCCCTTGACTCCATTTTAATCATCGCAGTAGTAACAAGGATATTACTAAGACTATCAAGTTGAAGAGGCCTCCTGAAAAAAAATGATTTTTATTTAGAAGATAATTGTTTAAAAAATGTCTTTCGGTTTTATTCTTGTGAAGATAGCATAGTTTATTCAAAACCATATTTTATGGGCAAAATATAGTTGCTGATTGAGCGTATTAGTTATCTTAAACCTCAAAAAGAGTATTGTTAAGTTATACTGATATAACTTTACTTTGCGTTCAAAAGGCTATTAAATGCTATTTGCAGATGCATTATTCAATTATGTATTTTTAAACCTGAGCTTGGAAACCTGGGTTCGATTCCCAGGTCTGTGTAAGTGTTATTGGGTTTTTCTATAATATACGTAAAGAAATTTCTTAGTAGCAGCCACGGATTCTGGATTCGTGCCCAGCTCGTGGCAATAGGCTTGCCCCCATGTGACTTAAACATCACTGGCGAAATGTGGGTTATACTGGAATTCGATCCCAGAATCGGTTACTTGCGATCCATATCGATCCAAAAGAAAGTTTCGTGCATCACTAATGTACTAGAGGTGTCTAAAACTCCATAACAATGAAAAACAAAACAAACCCCTAATATTTCTCGCCACGTTATACTCGGCTGCATGTCCCTTCACTAGCTGGCCTGCTCTACTGATCTCTGGTGTACAAACAGCGGCATCGCCACTAAACGGCGTGTAGGAGAGAGCTGACCAAGCGTGCCACAGCTTTGACGTTGCGTTCCAAGCGCCACCCGAGAAGTCACGAGGTATCTGGTGGAAGAATTTAAAAATCAATCTCAAGTAATGGACTCCCGAAATGAGGCTAAGACATGTTCGAAAGAGATACCGTGGCCCTGGAACACAAAGGGCAAAGAAGGAACATGGAGGGGTTTTAGTCAGTACAAGTCTGACACTCCCTTCCGCTCCGCCCAGAGTGGGGGGGGGGTCATTTGATGATTTCCCATCAAGACGTGAGACTTGACTGAACTGTCTTCGACTGCTTCACACACGAGACTACAGATAGACCAGTAACTTTCAAAAGATTTTTTTTCAATACGATCAGTAAATAGTAACACTAATTTTGTGAAAAGCGCATTCAGGAATCCCGTCCCACTTCCGTCTAAAAGTAGGGTAGCTGTGTTTCAGTTTGGAGTGTATAGATGTTGATGTAATTCCGTGCTCATACCACTTCAACTTAGTCCTTGCCATGCCTCTGGTATTACAAATATCCATAAACAGTGATCATTACCCATCTGGGTCCTATTTTACACCCGAGCATAAAAAATGACGAACAGTTTCGTACAAAAATACGGCTTATATTCCAAAAGCTAGCAATGAATGCGTACCTTCTGATCACCAATAGTCCACGTCAAGTTTGGAAGTGGTACGCCACCTGCACTGCAGTTAAGTGTCACCCGTCCTGTTTCTTCGTTCACTGGTCCAACGGTTACTACAGCGGCGGTAGGTGGCACTGTAATTATAAAATGGCAAGTATTATTATTTGTACAATAATTATAATGATTAGGAAATCAACAGGATCGGTTTTTCCATTTTTTTTAGAACTTCTTGGTGTCTCGGTCACGCATGTAAGGTGAGGTCCCTATCTATAGTTATCTTGATGATGCAAAAGACAAAATCTACTCTTCAATCCCACTTCTATATGAATTGCATTAATCATAATGCATCTTGTTAAATACTATATGGACTCCAGGAGATTTTAATAATAAAATTGTTAAAAGCCTTACCAAATTTCTCAACAACAAGATTCTTTCTTTTTAACCTGAAGTAGGGTCCTTCACCAGACACTTCACAGGATATCGTGATATCATCCCTCTGTGGTTGGTACAGTTCCAGGGTTATGACACAGGTGCCGTTTTGTCGATCGTCGTCTGGTACAGCGCAGTTTGTGGATATCATGTCTTCCACACGTCTGTAAACTATGTGGCTACTGGTACCATCTGCCTGTAGAGAAAAACGGAAATAAGGAGTGTGAAGTTAATAAGGATTAATGGTACAGTTTGGTTGTGTAGGTATCACTCGTTTACGGCGACTTGGGACTAACGCCATCCTAATGACCAGAGATTTTAAATAGGACTTCAGAGGAATATCGAAAATGAAGTGTTGAGAAAAGTGATCAACAAAATTTGGGAGAAACAAAATAGTAGATTATACAATAAGTGAAAAAAAGGGAATTTAATTCGAGCCACTAAGTTGGATCCCGATTCCCGAGAGTAGCGAAGGATTCTAGAGTAGAATCCCGAGCGTAGCATCACCAGGCCTGCAGAAAATACATAGTATGACAGTAAAGTCACGTTAACAGCAAATAACTTTACTAAAAGACCCAAACCAAAAACTCTAAAAGATACAGTCGTAACAAGATATTTCTAGGTCCCTAATACCTGCCTACATATTCACGAAGATTATCCCCGAGAACCGCAAAACATTTTAATCCTCTGTAATTGAAAAACATCTAACAAAGGAAAGGACTGCCAAATTTAGAGCACTGAGTAACAGGATGTTTGGTGGCTGACCTTTTGTAAACAAAAATTTAATCATTTTGATCCATTTAGGGCCGGAAGGATGATATAATACGCTACCTGTACTTATTTAGGTATAGTACTGTGTAAATTCGTTTTGTAGTCACATTTTTTAATTAATTTGTAACATCTACCTACTTGGTTACGATCTCATTCAACGATTGGTGGTCTAAAAGATAGGTATTGTGTTGGGGATTTCTTATGTCGTATTTCCTATTATAATCTCATGTTCTTTGGCTAGGGGTAGACCAAGGGTTCTAACAGACTTGCCGGGTGAAACCATTGTATACAAGGTGTAACATAATAAATGCAAAACCTCCCGTGTGGTCTCTCGGACCATGAAACTAAACAACTTTTGTTCTACGCGTTCTAGAAATTCGCAAAAAAAAAAATGGATTTTCTATAGGAATTGATGCGATCCGCTGATCAACATGTATGGTAAAACTAAAAAAAAATTTTGAATTTCCAAAAGTCATAGAACAAAAGCTGTTTAGATTCATGGTCTGAGAGACCACACGAGAGGTCTTGCGTTTATTATGTTACACTCTGTATAGGTAAACCTATAAATTATAGTCAATGGGCTATGGTGACCGTTCTTGGCATACGCAGAGAGGCTCCTTGATAGCTCTATGAAATACAACGGTGATGTACACCAAAAAAACTCGTCTCGGGGAAAATTGCAGCAAAACATTTTCAAGTTTTTTTTTTCGATAGTCTCAGCTACTTACCTATGGGAGCATTAGAGCTACGATTAGTCCTCGCTCAATTTTGTTTATAGCCCAGTCTGTAAAGCTCCTAAACCTACTATTTCTTACTTTCAAACATCAGAAGTTCAATACAATCTAACTTACCTCAGGCCTAAAAATCAGGAACTGCTGGTTATTTTGATACAGTCTCACTGACTGTAGGGAGTCGTCGGTGGGTATCACCCAAGAACAATTGATCTGCCAGCCCAAGTCTTGCTTCCAAACGTTTACCAGGCTCACCTCGACTGCTTGAACGGTCGCTGAAAGGAAGACAACATTTTAAACAAGAAATCAAAGTAACTTTGAAAGGGGTGGACTCCAGAAACAACGAGGTGGTCTTTGAATTTCGGTGTGGCAAAAATCTTTTTCCACGCGCATTTCGCCAGTTTTTTTTAAATCCCATATAGCAGGGGGCAGCCTTATTGCCCAACACAATATTGATAAAACACAGAAAATTATTAATATTTTTTATACCATTTATGTTGGAATTATAATTATGTTCCGAGTATGTGGCCACCACGGTTATTTCGATATAAAGTTCTCCGCCTCTAAAAAAACACTGTTTTGTACCCTACCCACTCATACATAGACATACTGTTACACCTCTGCCGATTGTTGTTTATTACTTACTAGTCAATCGAGTGTCATTACCAGTGATCGGAATAGGCCTATATAAATAGCCTTTACACATCTTAAATAAAGCTTATTTTCAACATACTGAAGATTTTCCCCGAATCCCGAGTCCCAAAAAAATTATAGTCGTAAGGAAGTCTCCACTTTCTGTCTCCGTTCTCCGAAGTTTAGGCAAATATAGTCAGCCTATTCCGATCACTGGTCATTACATACCAGTGGCGAAGGCCCCATACAACTCGATTCCTACCGGATTCCCTTTGAGGTCAGAGTAGTTCGATAGATAAATAATATAATCACAGTAAAGATATGTACTCCGGCTTACCTCTTACAAAAATTGACCCTTTGCTACTGTTACATACAATACAATGCAATCACTGGCAAGCAAGTAGTTCGGTTCTTACCTACCGCATCCAGGTTCTCATATCTACCATGCGCATAGTGGATATCAGCTGTTGAAAGATTCATCGTTTGCGCGTAGAAACGATTTGAAATTCAATAAGTAAAAATGACCATATTTATGTTTCTAAAGGAGGATTGAACGACCTTCCAAAAAAAAACTCATTTACACCTACTGGCTAAAACATAACCTTAGCAGACGGGTATAAAACTCTAAATTGAAAATCTAAAGGCAAGTTGGTATTCAAGTAGAAGCATTTATTTTCTTTTAAAAACGTTTTAACCTTTTTGAACCTTTCTATGAAGTTGCAAAATCGTAAATTATTCCATATTCCCGAGTAAATTAAACAATTAATCAGTTGAATGCATGGCCTACCATTTTAAAGTGTAAAGTCACGCAGACTAGCCATTTAAATGCACGATCAAACACATGATAATAACTTTAGGTACTGTGACTAAATTCAGTTCGTGAACCAAATAAATACATATTTTACTTTGTTAGGAATTCTACGAAACTTTCATTTGCGTAAAAATGTGAAGGGCGTTCTAATATTGCAGGTTTAACTTTGAAATTCGTTTGTGATAGGTATAAAGTGATATATCCCCACGTCGCATCGCTCCGTCTAGTAGATGCCCATAGCAGCAGGTATTACATTTTTATCGAGCATTTTTTTCACTTTCAAACCTTATATTTTAAAGCTTTGAACTTGTTTGCACTCAGGAATATTCAATTCCATCAAGTCTTGCCATATATTAGCATAGAATTTATGAACATTTTTAAGTATAAGAAGGCAGCGAGGCATTTATTGCTCGTCAGTTGTCAGGATTTAAAAGATCAAAGTCCTTAGCAACACCGATCACATTTCACAATAAAATTTAAATGAACAATATTAGGTAGGTACTTAATTCAGACCAATCCAAATTGTCTTAGTCACTCAGTCATCGCCGGGAAATTGCCAGACAGCTTATGAATTTTAATGGCAAGTACCTACAGTTATACTTATTAGGTGCCTAATCCGTCTTATTCCACAAAAGCATAACATTGCCTTAGTCATTCGCTTAGGCTTTCACCGGGGTCGTATGACCAGTTATGGAAACAGGCGCCGTGTGGACGGCACGGAGCCATTTTGATCCTCCTTAGCCCTCGGTGACATCATATTGTGTGTACAACGTTAGGGGTTTGTGTTCCTTAGAATTCAATTCTTACATTATTATTTATTTATTATATTAGGTCTACCAACAATTGTTCTCACTGGATACAGCGACATAAATCATAATAAAAATTACATTACAGAGCAACAATTACTTAAAGGTAAACACCACATGCCCAAAACAATAATTCCGGAAAATAAGCTAAGCTTAGTAAGTACTAAGCGCTAATATTCAATTAAATGTAATTAAAACTGTTAATAATGATTAATACAGAATTATGACAAAATCGATTAAAAATAAGATTGATAAATTCATTACAATGGTAACATTGGTAAATAGATAAAATTAAATAAATAATAATTATAATGGGACATCGTCACGTTTTTTGGGTGGAAGGTGGTTTTTTGGTCGGTCGAGAATTGATAATTCAAGATAATGGGCCTTCGAGCTGCCGATGATTGGCGCTTATAGTCATTCGAGATTTTGATGCATCGAGGTAGTGAACTGTCGCGCTCAGAATTTATCGATGTCAAGAACTATCGAGTTAACGTTTTCGAGCAAATGTTATTCGATCTCACGTCATTCGATTTCAAGTACCCCGCTCATGCTAGGGCCTCAGGCCTTAATCATGTGTTGAGTTGCTGTCAGTTTTAATAATAAACATAATCGATCTAGCCCGTATAACGATTATGTACCTATTGAACTCACAAAAAGTACAATTTACCCCCCCATTCTATGAACGCCGTCCATCAACAGATTCATTGTTATATTTTCGTGTTTTTAAATTAAACAAATTATCTGAGATGAGGGGAGAAGGTCCCTCATTAGTTTTGACTGTTGGTTTATTACATTGAATTGGGTGTTACTTGAAGAATAGGTTCCTGTTTCTTCGTCATGCTTTTTCTTTTATGTCAATGGACCAAAAACTGTCAATACTACCTAGCTATCTACTAGAGAAAAATTATCATTTGCCTAGCCTTTTCCCAACTATGTTATTGTCGGATTCCAGTCTTACCGAATGCAGCTGAAGACCAGTATTTTACATGGAGCGACTGCTTATCTGATCTCCGCTGCCCAGTTAGTACTAGGTAATACCTACGTTACCTCTTGGTAAGACTGGTTATCACACTTTCGGGCCGCGCCACGGTCTATCCGTAACGATAGTCAAAGATCTACAAAAGACAACCGTGACCAACGACTTAACGTGTTTTCTGAGGTACGGAGGAAATTCTGCATTACCTAGTGGATACTCCATCCACGGACAGGCTTTGGCAAGCGCGGCTTAACCTTTGAAGCGCGACCCGTGCGGCTATTATTATTTAGCCACGAACTCCACGAACTCAGCAATAATGTGCAATATTGGGCACAAACAGTGAGACACATTATATGGTGTCCAACATGCCTTGATGCCTGCATACTACTGGAATTGATGGATGCTAGTGAAAGCGCGAAACTATTGTCTAAATTCTGGGCCGACTCAGTATAATTATATTGTAATTGTTGTCATAAATTGATTTATTTTCAGATTTCCTTTTGACAACATATAACTGAAACTAACCGCTGTTATCGTGGTCTCAAATACAAAGTTCCAAAACATGCAGGAATTTTTTGCCAGTTCTGTTTAAGTTTCATCTAACAAGGGGCGAGCCTATTACCGTCAAGCGGACACAAATCCAGACTCCGTGGCTGCTACTGAGAAATGCCTGATAGAAAAACCCAAAAACAGATAAGGAATTAGAGTTCCTAAGCTAGTCCATACCTAATTATACTTATCTACATTTTAAAGTTTCATCAGGATCAGTTAGGGAGGATCCGAATCGTTTAAAAATACATAATATCTAATTGAAACAAGCGACAGACACAAACAAAGGGACAAACACGACACTATCCCAACGCTTAGTCTTACGAGATTCTTAATTCGCTCAATTGGCCGGTTGTGTGCTCCGTAATGCGTAATGTACCATATTTGGGACACGGAATATGATGCGCGTGGATGAGGAGAAATATAAGTTTTTGGGTTGTTGTAACAGGAGTTTTTGGATGAATTGATGCTTGTTTTTCAAGTGGTCTTTGTGCTGGTAATATTAAAGCAGATGTAGTTAAAGTTGCAGTACATATCCTCGTTGTATAGTAAATGCAGTTAATAACTTCAGATTAGGATGATATTTTTCTTGTTTTTAACGGATTTGTTGGTGTGCCTGCTTTGCAGACAATACGGTATGTAAGCATTTGTGGCTTGATTTTCAAGCTTTAAAAGAGGCCGAATAAATGATATTATAGGCACTTAACAATTTTACCTCGAGCAGCAAAACAAATACCTACTGCTACGAGAGCGTTGGTAACTTACCTTCACTGATGCATCCCTTCATCACACTATTATAGCCAAGACTCATCTTATAGTAGCAAAAGTTACACATCAAATTAGTTAATAAAGTTAGTGGTGTGGTGTTAGTTTTGTTAATTAGTGGAACAAAAAACTTGTCTCATTATGGATAAAAGAACTAGTCACTTAGAAAAAAAAGGAAACATCTAATGAGCGGAGGACCACTTTTCTTTTAACAAAACGGACCTCGACAAAAGGACCAAAAAAAAAACATCGACGAAAAAAAGTATTTTATTTTTTCTCGTCGTTTAGTTAAATACCCTCTATTTATCCTCCCATCAGTGTTTATTAAGGTTTCCCATAAAGCCGACATTACGTCCCTCCATTGCCTGGTATGATATTAAATAATTGATTTTAATTGGCGTTTATTAAACATGTGCGTGTGACGACAAGCAATGGGAAAAAATGTGCAAGTGTCCATTAGCTATGCGGACTTTTTATGGGTTTTAATAACGAGGATATTATTTTAACAGTCTCCTGTTTTTGGACTGTGTAGGAAACCATTTCGTAATCGCCGAAATTCCGGGAAAAATAATTTCTGTTTCATGCGGATGAAAGGAGCAGATTTTTTCTCTAGTAGGCTCTAGTAGGCTGCATTGACTGAGTAAACTGATGGCCAGTATATTCCTCGAAACTAGATATTTTCAAAATGAAAAGGTTTTTCAATAAGTATTTCCTTTTAAAGATGCGTAAATCTACTGGGTAAACTTTCTTATAGGTACGCTTTACATTGACGTTACCGCGCAAATAGAACAGCAAATCTGACGATATAAAGCCGCGAGCCAATCAGAATTGAGACGTTATCAATCTCATGGACAATGTTAGACATGCAATGTTTTCGTGCTGGACATAAAACGGTACAGTTCAATCTAATAAAATTGACCCGCGGTGATCACGTGCTCGCTTTTTAATATTTTTTTTAGTGACATCTTACGATAACGTCATTATCATTATCCACCGCGTGAGTTCACCCACTGCTGGGTATAGGCCTTTCTTTGATTGTGCCAATCTTCAAGTTCGCCCCTGGGTCAGATTTATCTCAACAACATATTATTATTATTATTGTTGACTACCCATTACACACAGAGTTTCCTCCGTGACTTGGAAAACACGTTAGGTCGTTGGTCCCGGCTGTCAATTGTATCTTTCTACTTTTTTTTCTTTTTAATCTTTGACAGTCAGTGGCCCGAAAGTCTGACAACCAGTCTTTCCAAGAGATATCGTATTACCCACTACTAACTGGGTTGTGGAGGTCAGATAGGCAGTCGCTCCATGTAAAATACAGGTATTCCTGTATCCGGTTAGACTGGAAGCCGACCCCAATGTAGTTGGGAAAAGGCGAAGCAGATCATCTGCCTGAGTCAATCGGATGATATACTTAATTAAAATATTTACCTAACTATTGAAACAATTTTCCTACTTCTGCAGGGATTCGGTTTTATCAATAGATACTATTTATGGTTATCCCAGCAATAATATTGGAATGTATTTCGCTTGCATGTAGGTAGATACAAATGCTTGCGTACAGGTAATCTACAAAAGTGTTAATTTAACGTACGTACTTCTATTTTTTCCAAAAAAACGCCATTGATGCCACGGCCAACAATACCTACTAGGCTCAACGTACGAAATCTAATATCGATGCGAAAGAAGAAGTAAATATTTTACAGAAACAGTTTGAGACTTTGAGAACCTATATGTTGCAGTGGCAGTAAGTAATTACGATACCTTCTACCTATTGGAAACACTCATCTAATGGTGGCACTACACTTGGAAGATCTGAGCAAATATTCACCGTCTATCATTAAAACAAAGTGAACTATATCGCAATAGGCATAAAAAGCATTTTGTTTTGATCCAACATCACGAAAATTTTACAAAAATAAAGATAATAAGTATTGAAAAGTAAAATAAATTTGGTATGGTGTACCTAATAGTTCCCCATATATCGCCAGTTATGTTTAAGTCCTATGGAATAGGGGGTGAGCCTACTGCCATCAACCGGGCACAAATCCTAACTCCGTGACTGCTACTGAGAAATTTCTGATGGAAAAACCCAATAAAACTTTGCCCGACCAGGAAACCGAACCCAGGACCTCATGCTTAGCAGTCGCGCTTGCGACGACCAGACCAACAAGGCAGTCTATCTGTCTATAGTTCAAAACCGTTATTGCTCCGAAATCAATACCGTCCCAATTGGAAAATACATAGAAAAGATTTATAGTCAACCGGTGACAGTTTTCTTTGGCGTTATTTATGAAGACCATTCCAGGTAACCCTTTTCTGTTTTTGCAGAAACTACGACTCAGTACTTAATCTTCCCGTGTCAAGATTTAATGATTTGCCAAACAGGTGGCGATGGTTAAAAACTAAAATTTCAGTGATATTGATTGACGCAGCACCATGAAGGTTTCGCTCTGGTCCTGTGGTAACCGGTAACCGACGGGTGTAGGAAATATTCACCTCTTAGTTCCAGTGCGGGTTGTTGATTTACCGTACGATTGTTCTCCTGTAAGATAATACGACTGTAATCCCCGAAGGGCAGACAGAGGTAGCCCCTAAAACACACACTTTTCTCCACTTATGTTTAAGTCCCATGTAAAAGGAGCGAGCCTATTGCCATCAATAGGCACGAATCCAGACTCTGTGGCTGGTTACGAAAAAAATTCTGATTGAAAAACCAAATAAAACTGCCTAATCTGGGAGTCGGACCAGGACCTCATGCACAGCAGTCGTGCTTGAGATAACTAGAACAACGAGAAGTGTATCTGCTACGAATCTGCATCTAGATATAGGGATAACGCTTATGTCCAATAGTCTTTTGTCTTTGAAAGAAAGAAAGAAAGAAGAATATCTTTTGTGACCACATATTCGTATCTAGCTGTTATTCGGTTATCTACGTCCATCCGAAACTTCATAAGTTTTTCTATTTGAAAGTCATTGTTCTAAGACGACCCTGTCAAAGTTTCTTTT
The DNA here is from genome assembly GCA_963082995.1 of Noctua comes. Lineage (NCBI taxonomy): Eukaryota > Metazoa > Arthropoda > Insecta > Lepidoptera > Noctuidae > Noctua > Noctua comes. The sequence continues at coordinate 14,274,177 of OY720279.1, read as the reverse complement.
ATTTCAAGTGACGATTTCTTGCACGAGGACGTGAGCATGTGTTCCAATTTGTTTTTGGTCTTTTCGCGGTTTTATTTGACAGTGAGAATATTTATAATTTTGTAAACATAAGGATTGCTTTTAATTAATAGCTTAGCCAGACTTGTATTTGTGGTCTTTTTCATCATTTCGAAAATTTTATATTATTTCGGAATGTTGAATACGAATCGTGCTTGGCTTCCTATTGAAAAGTTTAATTAGCTATTGTCACCAGACGCCTTTTGTCATGTTTCATTCATGTGTTCAGTAACACATTAATTTAACAAGTTTTGATTATCAACGTCATAAAATCATAAAACAACAATTTGGAATAATATAAACAGAAGTCTCTTAATTAGGTATAACAATTCATTTAAGGAACAATTTTCATTTAAAAAAAAGTATGACCTACTTTTTCCGGGTTTACCCAATTTATGTAACCAAAAAAGATTTTTCAAAAATAGAACAATTAAAGCAACTTACCAAAAACCAAGTAAAAAGTCAAAACAGTCACTTTACATCCCATTTTGTCCGTTCACCTGTTAGACCACTCACATAAAAAATAGAACGACCACTAAAAGCACTATTATAAAACACCAAAAAGCTACAATTGTTATAAAACCACGAGTGAACAATAGAACATAATTTGGGTGCGCGTGACACGATAGTTTTGAGTGTACTGTGGAAGATGCGCGCGCGCTCACTGTGACGGGACATTGTTAATTCGGCGAGTACAGGAGCGGTCTTTGATTGGATAATACGAAAAAAAACGGTTTTATGTATGTACAGCGTTTTTGGCAAAATTACTGCGAATGTTTCAGCTGTTTTGTGAAACAGTTAGATGAGTTCTAATTTATTTCAATGTTGAAACAAATTGTGCCTCATAAAAATTAGTGCGATTTCGGTTTATGTTTATTAAACGTTTTGAAGTTATAATAATCATATTGGTCTGGACAACACCGTCCTATTTAATTATATTGATTGACGTAGTATCCTGGTATTCAGCTGCATCAGTATAGATTGGATACCCAACTTCTTCTGGCGCCTCTCCAATTACTGAAGGTTAGCCATCAAATCGGAATATTTCTACTTCTTAGAGGAGGAACAGCTCAGCAAGAAAACAAGGACAGCTCAAAGACAAGAAGAAATATTGGAACCACAACATAGCAAAAAGGCTAGACAGATTACTTGGTATTATCATAAACACTCCACACACACACTGTCACACACTCTCTCTCACACACACACACACTCACACACTCACATACACTCTCTCTCTCTCTCTCTCACTCTTAGATAACTTGGTCTTGACATCACCATACATGTTAAAAAAAAACTGAGTGTTGTGACGATCACAATAAATAAGAACTACTTTAGAAATAACCCAGTGAACTTATCTTACTATCCTAAACTACGATCAGTATTGGCCTAGATCTGCCACTAGGCCAAAATTGATCGTAGTTTGCAAGGAGCACTCAGTTTATAATGACACCCTTGGTACTCCTTTCGGGGCCAAAAGTTTCCGTCATAATGCCATGCATCATCAAAACTACCATGACGTGACATAACATATGTAAAACCTACTAAAAACCTCACGTGTATGACGTGTTCATAGTGAAAAAAAGCGATTTAATGCCCGATTGTTTCTAGCAGTAACAGGCAATGCTTTTAAAATAATAGCTCTAATAATGGACGCCCCCTAATTGAATGAACGGGCTGTAATCAACCGCCACTTGTACATGATTTTAGTTCTAATAGATTCCTTTCACGCCATTACAAAACGATTTCAACTCATTGATTTTAATTATGTAGCGTATGCAGGCTTGGTTGCTGGTCCTTTTGCATTGAAAGAGTTCATAGGACCAACTTGATCCGTACACTCACCCTAATGAACGTTTTCACTAACACTACGCCACATCTAAGTTAATGCTTAAATATTTTTGCACTGTTGGAATGTCAAATGTCAATGTGACTTTTAGTACTTGTCCAAGTGTCGGAAATCCAACAATATTATATGCTTATATTTCGGTGCAGCGTTAGACAAAACCAGCTAAGTCACCTGTCTCGTGCTACAGTACCAGTACTGATCCCGACTGAGGCCAAATCGATTAGCAATAGATTGATTAGGTTAAATGTTTTGGCTTATAGAGGTTTGATGAAATGAGTAAATAAAAGTTCCTTGAAGTGATCGTGTGCTTTTCTTAGCATTTTCGGCAAATAAATCGGAAATACTTACTCCCACTAGGTGGACCGATGACCTGGTGAAGGTTGCAGGGATCCGCTGGATGCGAGACGCGAGTCGCAAGGGACCGGTCAATGTGGCGACACTTGGGGGAGGCCTATGTCCCGCAGTGGACGTCGTTCGGCTGAAATGATGATGATGATGACTTACGTCAAGATTTTCGTATTTATACCTGAAATTGTATGGAAACAAATACGATAAAATCCACTTAGTTCAATTGGATTAAGAGCTTACACATCGCATTCGTCCGTAAGGATAAAATATGCAAATGCAGACTCAGACGCATATTTCGGTCCGAACTCAATATTACCGGACGGATTTTCGTTTGCTACGTCCGGTATTAAAATTATAAAACAATATTTAAAATCCTCCGTGTTTGCAAAACTGTACGTTTTGAACACAGGGATTAGTACAGATTTTCTATAAATAAATGAAACGAAAATTGAATCAGATGATTTTGTATTTCGTACTGTGAAATTAAAACTATTTACAGCAATAATTATTTCGTTCGTAATAAGTCTTATAATCGATCCATAGATTTAACATTGTTTCGATTGTTATGTTGATCTAGTGCATACGGTGTTGGGTTTGATTTCCAGGTCGAGTAAAATGTTATTTGGGTTTTCCTTCCATCAAGACATTCTCCGTCGCAGCCTGGAGTCTAGATATGTGCCCGGTTGATGGCAAAAGGCTCGCCCCCTATTATAAGAGACTTGAACATAACTGGTGAAATATGAGTTTCCTAAACACCTCTGCCTAACTCTTCGGGGATTACAGGCGTTATGTTATGTTTAGATTTAAAAAGATTTTTAGCACCTATTGTCATTTCCAAAATCTATTCAAATGTGAGGCAGAACAATTTACATACGAATAAGATAGGTAGATGCATTATAATTTATAATGTTATCCACATACAGATAGAAACCACACAGACTGAATCGGATTACAACGCCAATTACAATTTAAACTACAAACATAATGTTAGGATTGTGATCACTATTTGGGTCCACTTTACGTCACTGCATCTGTATGCAGCTCTACGTAAAGTGGACCCACATCTTTAAATCTATTTACTGAATGTATGCCCAAGTATTACCAACATTTTTTGGGCATAAATCCAACTTCCGATCTTAGGACCCCTGGGTTGCTACTTACACACATATACCTAAAGAAAACAGCCGAAAACCACTACCACCACCGTCCGGCTTGGTGATCTAACTCAGGACCCCATGCTCAGCAGCTCGAGACCAATAGATCATCAAGGCAACTACAGCCTAGAATAACGTAAACCAGATCAAGAATTATCAAGAACCAGATGGAGCCGTAACATCGGACAAGTACGGATATACATATTATCAGGCCCGTATCCCTCGAAGGGTTAGGCAGAGGTGTACCTATCAACAATATCCACATTCCGCCATCGATTCCATTTTCAAGTTTCACGAAATAGAGCGCGAGTCGAGCGAGGGCACCAAATTAGACTGCAAGCTGTTACTGTGTAAATTACTCATGAAAAAACTCAATAACAATCGACTTGATCTGCATAAAGAAACCATCAAAGCAACTACAAAATTAAATAACGTAAACCAGCTCAAAAACCTAGAACCAGGCAGAACCGTAGCAAGTTCTTGTTAATCAATAAGTAATAAAAACTTTTAAAGTATCCCCATGGTGTTTGAACAACATCACAAAGTTTTAATCGACCCCGTGATTAAGTTCCAACATTCTTCGAGAACTTTCTTTTTAAATAACTTGTAATTTGTCACTTTTTACGCCCCAACTTTCAGGCCTTTGTGGGAAGTTTGTTTTTGAATTATCTTGTAGGTGTGTCATATTTTTCTAAGTGGGCTACGTTTTTTTTTTGATGGGTTATGAAAATATGGGAGTGTATACAAGGACCAAATGATTTTTTCCGTAATTCACTAGAATTAAGGGAAAAATGAATTTGGTCCTTTTATTCGAAATTCCTTACTTACCTACTATTCAAATAATTGTACACCTACTACTGTTTGTCTCTGCATCACACTAAGGTTGGCTGGTAAAAAATGGCTACGGCATTAAGTCTGCCTCTGAACTTGGTGCTTGAAGTGTCAAATAAATAAATCTTGGTGCTTGAAGTGTTAAATAAATAAATAATTACAACTATTTCACTGTTTGTTAGGAAAGATGCCTTAAACGCACGCGAAAAACAATATGAAACCTTATGCAAAGTGTTTTTTGAGCTCAACACTTCATTAATTTCGGGTCATAAAGTCCGAACTGGACATAGAATCTTCCCAAGTTTTGCTTAGCTAAAAAGATAGTGTGGTGGGTAACTAAGAACCAGTCTCAAGATAACAAACGCAATATAAATCGCATATTAGTTCTAACTCATCATTTCAGCCGAAAGACGTCTACTGCTGGACATAGGCCTCCCCCAAGTGTCGCCACATTGACCGGTCCCGTGCGACTCGCATCCAGCGGATTCCTGCAACCTTCACCAGGTCGTCGGTCCACCTAGTGGGAGGCCTTCCAACGCAACGTCTTCCGGTTCGCGGTCGCCACTCCAGTACTTTTCGACCCCATCGGCCATCCGTTCTGCGAGCAATGTGCCCTTCCCACTATTTAAATAAAACTACTATTTCTAACTATTTAAATAAAATTAACGCACAGCGTTTAATCGCTGTGTGAGTGTTTAAATAGAGCACCGAGATCAGCAAACTAAACTAAAAATAATACCACTTCCTTCTTTCTTTGATAAGGCAAAAAAATTATGTCGAATTCTCGATACATACTTTCGTACATATTATAAAAGATTTATCACCCGTGCAGTCAGTTGAATCGAACGAAAATTTAAACGAGGACCTCAATGGGTCCGATAGTTAATCCAAGCTTAAGAAAAGCGGGAAAGAATTAAGGAAGCTATTAGTGGGGACACTCAAATATGCAATTTATCCTCATTAAAATAATGTCGGCGGTAACATTAATCACTGCGCTCCATTAGTACGGAATTGCTTTGAACGTTTTAATTTTAGCTACTCCAGTCTTTTGTTTAAGTGATGTTCGTGGATGGAATTATTTGAGGCTTTTTATTTAGATCGTAGTTTTTTTTGATTGACGGTTGAAATGTCTATTTTTTAATCGAATAATTCGAAAGGTCCAACAATGTCTGTTTTTAGGGTTCCATAGCCGAATGGCAAAAAATGGAACCTTTTTATAGATTCGTCATGTCTGTCTGTCCGTCTGTATGTCACAGCCACTTTATTCCGAAACTATTAGGACTACACAGTTGAAACTTGGTAGGTAGATGTATTATGTAAACCGCTTTACGGTTTTTATACAAAAATAAAAGATTAAGGAGAGCCCCCCCAGTGGAACTGTTTTTCATTAGCATACTATGAAAAACAAATTTAGTTTTGCTGTTTTGTTTGGTGCTACGGAACTCTGTGTGCGTGTGAGTATGACTCGCACTTGGCCGGTTTTTCTTTAAATCATTTCTTTTTCTTGTTGAATAAATATGACTACTGCTGCATTTTGATCACACTGCTAAGATATAATCATATGAGTCATCTAATCTTAAAAGTCGTCTACAATCGGATTTAGTAACTGCAATGATTTAATCATTTCCTTTGAAATGATAATCAGGGTTAATTAATCACTCGTTGATCTTAAGAAAAAAAAATGAAACACTCTATGGATCAGCTGTCCGTCTTGCCAATTTGAAAGAGTTAACCAAACGGAAATAAGTTGTTACGAATTTACGATGTTTATGAGTTCAGGTCAACCTGTCGCCGAGATCCTCAATTACGAATTTTTAGCTTCAAGGAGTCTCCCCAGGCTGTATTTTTTGTATTGAAAGTAAGAGGTTATACCCAGCGTCAACAATTTTCGAAGAGAATATTAATTTGCCGGTGCCGATACGCTACGTGCATGGCACGCGACGGTGTTGGTCGGTGAAGAAGCGGTCTAGTGCAAGGCTGCTCCACCTTTTTTGAAAGTGGGCCAATATTTTGATTCCATGTCAACCGGCAGGCCATATAATAAATAAAACCTGCATATTTAACAGATCTTAAAATTACGCATAGATAGTTTAATAATAATTTTGGTTCCTCTCTCTGGAGCCCTGACCGCCGGTAGCTTGGACCCTGTTCCCGATACCGGTGGGCTACAATTTTTTCAATGTTTTTTATATTGTTTTTATTTAAAGAAATATTTAAAAATGTATAAGATTTGTATGAAAATAAATAAAGGAGTCTGTCTAGATCTTATAAAAAACACAATCACGCACTTTGAAAAGGTTTTTGTGATGCGAAAAATATCAATATTTGTCTTGATGATTTATTCCTTCCATAAACAGTTTTTCTTTCACAACATGTGTGTGTGTGTACCTTTGTATGTAGATCATCATCATCATTCTTCTGTCCTTATCCTTATTTATTTGGAGTCGGCGCAGCATGTCTTCTTCTTCCATACTTCTCTATTAACTCGTCATCTCAGCAGTCACCTCCTTTCTAGCCATATCAACATTCGCACAGTCCCTCCAGAATGGATTCTTTGGTCTTCCTCTACTCTTATAGCCATCTACATTTATACTCAAAATTTTTCTCGCTATGTTTTCCTCATTCCTCCGCATCACATGTCGCTCTCTCCATACCACGATAACCGATTACCACACAACTTTTCAGTCACCGGCGTTACTTTATATGTAGGTCATCATCTGCCTAGCCATTTCCCAACTATGTTGGGATCGGCTTCCAGTCTAACCGGATGCAGCTGAATACTAGTATTTTACATGGAGCGACTACCTATCTGACCGCCACAACCCAGTTTGTACTGGGTAATACGATATCCCTTGGTAAGACTGGTTGTCAGACTTTTTTGGCCACTGACTGCCTAACCAACCTAGGCAAGCACGGCTTAACCTAAAGATCGACCCGAGCTGCTGTTATTATTTAGCCACGAGCTCCTCCTGAGTTACTTTACATGTAGATAAATATACAAAATATAAAACTCAGAGGCAAAGGGATGAAGCTGTATATGAGTCCGCCGTAATCCCCCGACTGTTACGTTCGTTAGGTTTAATGAACGTAGATTTACATAAATGTTTTTAAGCCCTGACGTTCAGGGTGACCTTAAGCTTCTTATGCTAAAAAAGATGTACGAAATAGTCTTTTTGATAATTCCTTAATAGGGGAAATGGTGACGAGTAGAAAGAAAACGATTTTTGTGAAAAAAAAATCGGAAGTAACGCCATCTTGTTTTTTTTGCAACTTAACATCACGCCTGTAATCCCCGAAGGGTTAGGCAAAGGTGTACTTAATAGTACACCCATATTCCGCCAGTTATGTTTAAGTCCCATGTAATACGAGGGCGAGCCTATTGCCATCAACGGGGCACATATTCAGACTCCGGGAAAAACCCTATAACAATTTGCCCGACCAGGGAATCGAACCCAGGACCTCATGCTCAGCAGTCGCGATTGCTTCTACTAAACGAACGAGGCAGTCTTTTGCAATATAGTGTGTTCTTATTCGAAGGCCATCAGACTTTTTCACGATGTGTCAAAGTGATACAAGTCAAAAAAAAGTCATGTTTGGTTTTGAGTGTCCTATAGTTGTTTTGGGTAACCTTCCAATCCCATAACTTAGCTACCATCAGAAAAATGAGAGGGACACCCCTTTTCAACGGATCATTTTCAGCTAAAAATATTTATTTACCAACAAACATGAAACGGAACTATCACACGTTATCTGTAACACAAAGAAAGGAGATTTCCTCTCAAACAAAAAACACAAAGGGAATCGTATCTGTAATACAGACCAAGATGCTCAGTCAACCCTTTCATTTCATAGAAATCTCAATTTCCATCTAAAGCTATAGGTAAAAGGTAAAATAGATTCCTCATGCTTCAGACTCTGAGAAAATCCGACGACGATTGAAAAATCTTTGTGAAACGTATGTTGAAAAACGTTGAAGTAAAGTTTTGCTAGATGAGGCAGTCGCTTGACTGAAATATCATCATCATTTTCATTGGCAGACTTAATCCACCCATGGACAGCTAAGTATAGGTATCATCCCTTTTGGTGCCGTTCTTACCTGGTATGCGCGAGCCTCAAGCAGGTCACTCCACCAGCTGTGAACCGCCAGTCTATGGAATTCACTGCCGGATTCTCTGGTCCCTGATCATTATAATTTGAGTCTATTCAGAGTTCGAGTGAATCGGTTTCTTCTAGGCAAGCGTGCTCCACCCTAGTCCCCCACCGCTTCATCGCTTCATATCAGGCGATTTGCGGTCAAACGCAAGCCTATATTATTGTAGCATTGAAAAAAAAATAACTGCTATCTTCCGAATGTGAATCTGACTCAAATATTAAGGGTTGTGACAATGTGAATACTTGTTGAGATAAGTGAACAAGTATTTTTTTTAGACGTTTTATTTTTAATTTTTTTTTTGTATACTTTACATTGATTTCGACGTGAGTACTTAGGACTGGAAAAAATGCCAACAGTCTATTGATATTACGTGTATTAAGTAGTTTCTGTGAAATGTTATCAAAAGAAACTTAAGGAACAGTTGTCCAGCTGCCTAGTGATGACAAATACAATAACACTAGCTACAATGAAGTTTTAAAATGTGTTGTCTTTCTACTTTTAACCGTCAATGTTACAGGTACTGAAACAATGGACTGTATAAAGCTACATCACCGTTACCACATCTAGTTCCTCCAATGCGTAGATAGAAAATTCCTATAGGAGATTAGCTGCAGAGCCATAGGTCTCCCAGGGCTTTGATGTCCTAATAACTTTCCATCGACTATTCTCTTTACGTTGAGAGCTAAAAGGTGCCTACTTTTGCAATAATGAGGGCTTTAGATGTGGGCAATGTGATGTAAGATAAATTTGCTTGCAGTATTTTATACCTCTATGTCTATTTAGCGAGACGCACCGGTCAATGTGGCGACACTTGGGGGTGGCCTATGTCCAGCAGTGGACGTCTTTCGGCTGAAATGATGATGATGATGATGATGTCTATTTAGTTGAATCAGAACAAAAGGATTTAAGATGCTGTTGTGGACATAATCAAGTCGACAAAAAACACGATAGCGACATCAATGACGCAAATGAAGAACTACAATCAAAATCTTGTATCACGTTATAAGACATGCTGCGCCGATTCCAAATAAATTGGGGTAAGGACAGAAGAACGAGGACGATGAAAAAAAAAAAAACAAAAAAAAAGCCGTTGTCCTTTGTCTTTGTAAAATGACAGCATTTCACAAAGACAGTGTTTTGTTACTCGAGTCTCATCATCTGCCTACCCTTTACCCATTCAGTTGGGGTCGGCTTCTAGTCTAACCGGATACAGCTGAATACCAGTATTTTACATGGAGCGACTACATATCTGACCTTCACAACCCAGTTAGCACTGGGTAATACGAAACCCCTTGGTAAGACTGGTTGTCAGACTTTTTGGGCCAATGACTACCTAACGATTGTCAAAGATGTACAAATGACAGCCGGAACCAACGGCTTAACGAGCTTTCCGAGGCACGGAGGAAACTCGGTATGTAATGGGTGGTCACCCATCCACAGACCAACCTAGACAAGCGCGGCTTAACCTAAAGATCGACCCGAACGGCTGTTATTATTTAGCCACGAGCTCCTCCTTAGTTTGAACGTACACGAGTCTATAATTGTGAGAATCAGTTAGAATACAAACCTTAATTAATAAGGTTTCCCACCTGAATGTAGACTACAGACGGGTAGGATTTATAATCAGGATTAACTAGAAACTATTCTAACAGGGTACAGGTTTTCTACATAATAGGTGAAATCAGCGTGTTTAAACTAATCAACCCAAAATAATAAATTATTTAAGGTACGTTGTTAATCCTTCCAAGGGCACTGATTATTATTATATTAATTAAGAAAACATAAATAATTATTATTTTGTACGAATATATCACGTAAAAGCGTGTAAGCCGTTGAGCCGAGTCACCGGATTTAGAGACACTCAATTACTTCTAAGTATCGTAGATTAGATTGAGAGGAGATGTAAGGGCGAAAATACATACTTATATTATGTTGTTAATGTAACATGAAAGTATATTTGTACCTATATACGTTTTGGAATAAGAGTTTTGTAAAAATCCTTTTTTACTAGTAAATATTGTAATGATAAAACACGTCACGAACGTTGTGGTCGATATACCGACTGCGGGCTCAAGCTGGCCGCTGCAGATTCCCAACTTGGCTAAATGGGATATAATCGACCCGTCTCGGACATAATGCTAGTGTTGAGCTCCAACACAGGATATTATGCCACTACCTTTCTTTCTCTCCTGCCTGTCGTGCACAGATAATTTCAGCCTCCAGGACTTGAATGAGGCAAACGACAGAGCTTTCCAGGTCGCCACCGTTACGTACTAGTCGAACAAATCGTCTGAGTCAACTTTACTTTGAATACCTCCACGACCCACGTATTCAATACATTAATCAGCACAATGTTTTGTGTCCTACCGTAAAACGTTACTTTTCCCTCAAAAAAAATGTCGTTTCCCAACAATATTTTTTGCGTAGAATTACTAAGTTTAGTTAGTACAGAATGCTTGGTTGACGGCTTCGTGAAGGGTCCGTTTACACATAAATCTACTTCAGGACGACATCCTACAATCTCGTGAGATCACCCACGCGTCTACATACTCGTAATAATTAAACAATATAAAAGAGAGATGATAGGTACCACTCCCACGCGGCACAAAATAGACAGATAGGTTCAGAAGCTCAACTCCATACTACGACCAAAAACATGTACACAAACCCATTGCATTGATAATGTTCCCACAGCTGGGACACAGGCGTCCTCTCTATCAGTGGTCTATAATAAATCCACCAAGCTTGCCTGGTGCGGTTGGGTAGATGTTACGTTACGTGTCTTTGAATTTTTGGTTTTACGACATGCCAGTTTCCTCACGATGTTTTAAGATAAATATAGGCGTCGTGTTACATTATGTCAGATAATTGAAAGTCGCGAGTGCGTCTGTACTCCTCGCTGAGCCGGGTTTATGTGCGTTTTCACTCATGTATGGAGTTGACCTTCTGTAGGTATCTATTTAGCGCGTGCACTGTATTCAGGAAAAATCTTACTCAATATCGGATTATTTTCGTCTATATTGTGCTCAATGCTCACATTATGTGAATAGGAGGGGACGAAATCCTATAAGAGAGGCTCTGTTACCAACAAAATCTACCTCTTTTAAGCATGTAGGTATCTTTCATTCGCTGTCAGAATTCAGGTGTAGGCGTTTGTAGGTAAAACAGATTGATAATATGATATTTATTTATGTAAATTGGCTGTAGTATTCCGACTGTCATTTGTAGATCTTTTATCACGAAAGTTTGACGACCAGTCTTACCAAGGGTCTTACCTAATACTAACTGGGTCGTAGAGGTCTAATAGGCAGTCATTCCATGTAAAATACTGGTATTCAGCTGCACCCGGTGAGACTGGAAGCCGATCCCAACATAGTTGGGAAAAGGCCAGGCAGATGATGGTTGTATTATAACACGTCAAAGACACCTACCTTTAGTTCTAAAACGAGATGGGGTCAGTGACTCCTATCTATATAGAAGAAACATCCGATACAAACTCAGAGGTAACTAAAGATGGAATGTGACTTCCATGACCACAAGCTATGCGCTTTAGCGAAAAGCGTATAGCGAGTTTGCGACGCTACAGTACACAAACGAAGGATACTAGTCACTCATGCACGTACCGCTTGACCCATTTCATGTCACAATTCGTTTCACCTGAGGTCGAGACCGATTGCAGCGCCATAGCCAAATATACAAAAAGATTAGCGGAAACATCTATACATCGACACAAGATTAGAACTAAGAAATACTGCATTTCGAAATCAGAGTTCGTGTGAACAGTCCGATAACAACCGTCGGGCAGTAGTTCACCAGATACATCACCCGTGTGGTCTGAAGATCTTCTCTTTTTAATCGGGGATGTGGAACTTTACAACAAAATGTAAAGTTCCTAACTAAAGTATCCAAGATTGCCAGGGCTGTGGGACTGTTCGAAAGAGATACCGTGGCCCTGGAACACAAAGGGCAAAGAAGGAACATGGATGGGTTTTAGTCAGTACAAGTCTGACACTCCCTTCCGCTCCGCCCGGAGTGGGGGTCACTTGATGATTTCGATTAAGAAAAAAAAAAAATAGTATCCAAGATTCCAAGTGTACATTAGCAACCTCGAGGTCAAGCGTAAACTTTTTAAAACAGATGTCATTTGTTTCACCAGTCTACATTTCGGGAATCGACATAGAGGGTATGATTTCCTATAACTACTAAAACAAATACTTATTCATTTAATGTTACTTTGAAGCTATTACCTGCCTCCGGGCTTTGCGTAGGTTCACAAACACGAAAAACCCAAAAGCAATGATCGGTACTTCCGTAGCCTGAAGCCAATTCAAAAACTTCCCCCGCGCGAAAAAACTGAAAAAGTAACTACCTGATAGCCGTTTCCCCCTATAATTGGATTGCAAAGGTGAAACTTCCCGCATTTCTTTACGTTAGGTCAGGGAATTTTGGAAACAATCGTTTTGAGAGACATTGGGAATACTAGGGGTTTCCTCTTCTCTGCGTGTCGATAGACTCAAATAATACCCGACCAGTATATTGCCACCTGCACAGCTCTGTCGTTGGCTTCGTTTAAATCCTGGAAGGTACAGGTGGTTGTGCAAGACGAGCAAGAAAGGAGGTGGGGCATATTTCAGGTGGCATTTATATCCCGCAGAGGGGCTCCACACTGACATTGTATTTGGGACGGGTCCATGATACCCCATTTGGTCAGATTATTTCTACAGAGGCCGACCTGGGCCCGCAAAACGGTTAAGAGATTTCCAGATTGGCCACTGCAGTTCCTGTGCAGGAGGAAGATGCAAAAAGAACTGATTTATTGAAATTGTTTTTGTACTCGGAAAAATTTTTCGAAGTCTGAGATATTTTTCGTGTTTCTTGTTACACCGCGGTCCCAGTCGAGGCTGGTCAAAATACGGAAGGTATTCTTAGTGTTACAGTCACTTCACTCCTGTTAGGATGTACAAGATAAACAAGCAAGTGGCGCCATCTGTTTGTTGCGAAGTTATTAGGAACTACCGATGATGGTCGTAAGCGCGACCCTAACCGATGACTGTCACTCTTGCGCAGCGTCGTAACGTTGGTTGACGTGGCGGCAGCCATTCGATGACGGATCATGAACGAGAGCCGCAGTCGTCACCACGTCCCGTGAGGAACTGCTATGTTCCAGCCCTGTTGTGGTGGTAATGAAGGAACTGATTCACTTTATGATGACCACTTCTGGTAAAGGCCATCCTGCGCTGATATTCATAACATAACACCACACCTGTCCACGTTGAGTTAGAGAACCTGCACCACCATCATACGCACTACATACCACCAGTCACGTTTAAGTAACATGTAATAGGGGGCGGGCCTATTGCTCAAATCGAATTTTGCATTGCCCGACTTGGGAATCGAACCAAGGACCTCATACTCAGCAGTAGCTCTAGCGATAACTAGACCAAAGAGGCAGTTCCAATATTTGTAGTTAATAAACCATGAAGGTTCAAAACATACATAAACATCACGCCTGTAATCCCCGAAGGGTTAGGCAGAGGTGTACCTAATAGTGCACCCACATTTCGCCAGTTATTTTTAAGTCTCATCTAATAGGGGGCGAGCCTATTGCCATGAACCGGACACAAATCCAGACTCCGTGGTTGCTACTGAGAATTCCTGATGGAAAAACCCAATAACACTTTGCCCGACCTGGGAATCGAACCCATGACCTCATGCTCAGCAGTCGCGCTTGCGACCACTAGACCAATGAGACAAAGTTCAATACAGTGTTTATTAAATCACTTTCTTGATTAGCTCCCACAGCCTATTGAAGTCTCAAATAGCCGAAGTTCAACAAGACCATTAACTCGTAATATTTCACAGAGCAAGAGGAAATGCGTGCCCTGTGTCCCTTTGTCCGAATTTAGGATTCAGAACATGCCCCCATTGTTATTGTTCAAAGCTAACTTGTTGCTTTTGAAGTAGCTAGTAGGTTCTACGAACTAGACAATCAGTGTACTCGTATGTAGGTATTATTAGTTGGAATATGAACGAAGTGGCGTGTCTGTTTTATTTTATTGTCTTTTGATGAATCATCGTTTGATACAAACGGTTGTGTTTGGAATAGAGACATGATTTAGTGTAGTGTGTAACTTTATACTAACAAATAAAAGGTAATATTTGTTTGTAAGTTTGTTTGTGTGTTTGTTTGTTTGTGTGTATGTATCTTCGGAACTTTTGATCTGATTCCGAAATTCCTTTCTCTAACGGGAAGCTACATTGTCCCTGAGGTTCATAGGCTATATTTAAAACGTTCTCGTCAGTACATTCCGTACATAACAGGAGCGAAGCTACGAGCAATAAATAGTATTTATTAGACTAACACAGGCCAAAACACAAAAAAAAAAATTGGGCATTGTTCCCAATATTTTTTTTTTTGACAATATAGATTGATTGACATTAGCAGACATGAGGGTGCTGTTGGCATTACTTGGCATCTTATTGAGTTGGTGTCTGTCACATTAACGACACCCATGGATTGGCTGGTGATTGACGGCATTTTGTGTCTTCAAAAAATACCATTTGATTTGTGTGAATTGTTTCATAGGCTTTATAGTTTAAAGTTGGTTGGTTTTTCTACAAACGAAACCGAAAGCTCATTTTTTAAAGTAAATTTAATTAAGCAAGCAAAATCTGCAAACAATTGATAATTCTATTAAAGCAGAAACGAAGCTTATATTCACAGAGTTAATATCCATTGAAGTCGAGTCAAGAATATTCCGGTTTTAACTACAATGGTCTGTTCTTAGTGGCCATGTTCAAGCCGCAGAGTAATGAAAATACAATTTCTAGTCAAATACTAACGGTCTAGCCAAGTTGGAGTGGTCTAGTGTATTGACTACTTACACTTTAAATGCAAAATGGGCTATGCCACATCTATTTTCGACCAGTTTTAAGCCTAAGCCTACTTTGCAAGAAAATTATATTTTAGGCCCCAATTGCTGATTTTCACACGTTTCAGTCGCCGGGAATCGGTTGTGAAAGTATTAAGAAGCGGGTAAATTGTACCAGTATGCACGAAAGCTTTTATAATTTCACTTTATACAATACTAGCACTTCGCCCGCGACTTCGTCCGCAAAAACTGTGATAGCTCAGCTAATATGCATGATATAAATGTAATTTATAGCCTATGACACCCGCGAATAATGTAACTTTCTGGCAGTTAAAGAAATTTTAGAATTGGATCATTAGTTTCGGAGATTTCC
The DNA here is from genome assembly GCA_963082995.1 of Noctua comes. Classification (NCBI taxonomy): domain Eukaryota; kingdom Metazoa; phylum Arthropoda; class Insecta; order Lepidoptera; family Noctuidae; genus Noctua; species Noctua comes. The sequence continues at coordinate 14,258,540 of OY720279.1, read as the reverse complement.
CCCTACATGCAAACTTACAAACTTTTACCTCTTTATAATATTAGCATAGATACATAAACTCTGCATTAAATTTTCGAGTAATAACAGACAGTAACATTGTAAAATGTGTGATGTACATGAATAAATAAATAAACTATCTCATAGTCACTATAAAAAAAGGGCGACCCTTTTTTTTCTGTTGGGAAATCATCAAATGACCACCCCACTCTGGGCGGAGCGGAAGGGAGTCCTTAAAGGCTCTTTTGCTCCACTCATTACACCTTAATATAGCAACATCATCACAACAAAAAGCCTACAGAAAATCGTTAATACAATTAGCCGACAACAACTGGCGAAGCAAGAACCGAAGGTGTCAGATTTACATAGCTTCGTTTTAATTCGGCCACCTCTTACTTGAGTTTTTTCGGCGAGAATTTAAATTTACTGCGAAGCTCCAACGGGTGGGACCGAACCTCTGTCGCATTCGATTGTCAAAGACTTACCCGTAAGCTGTAAGCTCCTTACTCGAATAAGGAGATTTTCGAATAGGATCCCCTTTGCGACGGAACTTTGTAGTATTAAAAAAAATTAAAGCGCCGCCATTTTTTTTTGTTTTGGGCGTGTGAGATTATGAACTGGTATCGGGGTTCGGGATTGATTTAATGAAATGCTCGAGGCTTGTCGAGGATTTTCTTATTGATAATGTGATACGCATGATTTTAATATGGATGTAAATCGATGAGGTAGAATGTGAGGTAAGGAGATGCTAAGCAGTAGCTAGAAAAGAATTATATGATGTTCTTATGCTGTTTGGAAATTATGCTTTTTGTTGCGACGGTGTCAGGTTATTGAATTGTTCCTATCATAGTTTTTGGATTTGATCTATGAGGACTTCGTAAAGGGTAGCCACGTTTACAGCTCCAAACTATTTTATTTGTCTTTCAAACAAAAAGTATTTAGTATAAGTAAAAATAACTATGATTTTTGAACGCCTGTCCACGATTTCGGAAAAAACGAGCTGGGATGTTCACATACGAATTGTATAACAATTTTTTTACTGAACTTATGTCGTTATTTGTGTCAATACTAGATTATAAAGTTAAGTAGAGTTAAGTTATGTAATAAATAAGTAAAGAAAAAGCTTCCCAACAATAGTCAGTTCAAGATCAGCTCAGTAATTAAATTTTCATAGCGATTCGCTTTACTATCGTACTAACTAGGTAAGGTGCTCTGCTGTAACATGCGGTTACTTTTAGCGCGTTCAGGGAATCAGGGATCTATAATGTTTAGTTTCCATTTTGAGCTCATTTTGGGAAATGGAATAAGTGGAAGAGTTGATTCTTTTTCATTTTTCGATTGGTGTGCTATATTTCAGTTAGATTTGTCAACTGATGTTTTGTTTCGAAATTCTATGAGGACGGGTTGAGGGCGATAATTAAAGTGAGCTCGCAAATTAGTGTATGACAAATATCTTATGTCTACGGCCATTAGACAGATCATTTTTATTATTTTGAAACGTGGGGATTAAACTCTTTGTAGCTCTTTATCGCAAATCCTTCTCGCTGACTGTTATCAAAAGCTAAAAGCAAACCGTTTTCAAAAGCCAAAATTAAAGCCAAGAAAGCAAAATTACAACGCAATATTTTCGAAATAATCTTTCTGAAAAGCGCAATTGTAAATCTCAAAATTCCCATTCAAATATTACGAACAGAGCCGACCTCCATTCAATGGGGCTGTTTATCTCTATTTTTCAAGATAAAATAATAAAGAGGAGCGTATAAATGAAATTCTAGGTGCCGATAAAGGAACAAAAGTAAATGCTACGTTAATTTTCCGGTTTGAGGCCGGCCCTTTCTGACGAAAGAATGAGCCACCCTTCGCCTTTCACACTCTTACGTCTCATAGACTTCTTTGACCAGAACTACAGTGATTTATCCCCGAAGAGCCGGGAATAAATTCGTTCAGATTAAGCCGTGGACGCCTTTTATATGTTTTCGTTGGACTCACAAAGGAACTACTAAGAAATGTTTAGTATTTTTCGGTAATCGTCCACTTTGGGACGGGGACACGGGGTCCTTTTTAAGGATATTGATTGGACGGCGACCCTTTCGCGTTTTACACAGCCAGTTCCGAGAAATGCAGATATTTAATGTTTAAGCATCTTTGCTTAGTTTGTGTTTATGTTAGTGGTCGCAAGCGCGACTGCTGAGCATGAGGTCCTGGGTTCGATTCCCAGGTCGGGCAAAGTGTTATTGGGTTTTTCCTTTAGGAATTTCTCAGAAGCAGCCACGGAGTCTGGATTTGTGCCCGGTTGATGGCAATAGTCTTGCCCATTATCACTATTAGGTATACTATTAGGTATACCTCTGCCTAATCCTTCAGGGATTACAGGCGTGATGTTATGTAAGTAAAAGGGGTAGGGTGAAGTGAACCGCGATAGTATTATACCGGTGTTTACCTTTGTACGCAATACAACGCACGCAAGACATTGCTACTGCGCAGGGGTCATGAGATACTACAAGTTGAGATAATTATATCATTAAAAACTTAATGTCATAAATAAAATTACATTTCGTTACCAGAGGCCCTAGCACAAGCGCGCGGTGTAAACGTAACGTAAATGCGTCGATTTTAAAATTAAAAATACTCGTTTCACATAAAAAATTATTTCATAATTTTAAGAATGAAAAAATTTATTTGCTTAAATTTTTTAAACAAAATGTATACAGGGTGTAAACAGACCCTTCACATAGACGTCAACCAAGCATTCTGTAAATCAAACGTAAGTAACTTTACGCAAAAATTATTGCTGGGAATCGATTTTTTTTTTTGGGTTGAAAAATCACGTTTTTTTCTTACGGTAAGACTCGATGGTAAGCACTCAAAGCATTTTGCTGATGGATGGATTGAATAGAACGGGGGTCGTGGAGGTGTTTAAAGTATCTTACATTAAAAACATGTATTTAAAAAAAAAACTTGTGAAAAAGTTGGAACTTTGACCCCCAATATCTCCGTAACTAGAAGGTTCCCAGGTATGGTCTAGAACAAAAAAAATATCGCAAAGACGGGGAGAACAAGTGCCTTTCGGATATGTTAAGGGTCTATTTACACGCTTACTCCAACCTGGGTTGGTCTCATAGAAGTTCCTGATCAGTAGATATTATTGATAGTCTTTTAAGATATTTTTTCTGAAGCTGCAACGGCTAAGGTAGTTCCCCTTACTGCCCCGTTTAAAGCTTCCACCCTGTGTGATTCTCTCGGCTTCATTAATCGCATTTTTACACCCGTTATTTAAGCCTTTAAGCCCATATCCACCGGAATCACATCTTACCCAAAACTTCCTGTTCCGGGTCCATTTTTGTCGTAAACGCTGACGTCAAGTCAGGTTGAATGAATAAGTATAACTACTAAAACCCGAATATAATCTTTCCGTAGTGATTACTTACGTGACCTCATAAAATAGAATTCTCAAGATAAACGTTACGGGAAAAGAAAATTAAGTTACCAATCCTATCGATTTTCAGAAGTCCTTGATATTTTGAACGAAACGACTTGAGAAGTTAAGGAACTAAAGTAAAGTAGTCGATCGAGAAATGCAGGAAATGGCAGGATTAGATTTTCAAGATTCCGGTTAACTTTTCTTCGGAAAACTAGGATTTACTTTCCATCTATGATAAAACCTAAGTTTTCCAAAGACAATATTTTAAAAGGAAAGCTCATATAAAGGACTAGGACTAGGGTAGGTTTCCATAATATATGAACCGTAATTACTGTTTGTTCCGATCCCTCAGACAAACCGTGAAAACGGTTTTGTGGGACATACTTTTTAAGTTAAGATTTCTATAAATCTTGCCTCCAAAAAAAAAAAAAAATAGATTAAAATCATCATCAGCCTATCCTTTTCCCAACAATGTTGGGGTCGGCTTCCAGACTAACCGGAAACAGCTTAATATCAGTATTTTACATGGAGCGACTCCTTGTCGGCTACTGAGAAAAAACCAACTTAGCACGACCCGGGAATCGAACCCAGGACCTCTTGCTCAGCAGTCGCGTTTGCGACTACTAGACCAACGAGGCAGTCAGACTAGTCCAGTCAACCTGTCTAGTAGAATGTAGACTTGCCATAATATAACAAAGGAGGTAGGTACCAGAAACCCGGTACCGGTGGTGGGTTCAGAAATCCAAGCTCAAGGTTTGCCAACGTGCAATGGAGCGCACTATCCTAGGCGTCAAACTTACCGACCATGTACGCAACACCACACTGCGCTCCAAAACACAAATTACTGACGATGCTCAAAAAGCCGCCAAGCTAAAGTGGGACTGGGCTGGCCATGTCTGCCGCATGCCCGACGAGCTGTGGGTCAAAATAACCACGATGTGGAGCACAGACACAGCCAGAAGGCGACGCGGTAGACCTCGCAGGAGATGGCGGGTCGAGCTAGACAAAACTAACGACCAGTGGTTCACATTGGCCCTGGATCGAAGAACTTGGAAGTCATGGAGAGAGGCCTTTGCCCAGCAGTGGGATGACACAGGCTAACAGTATCAGTATCTACCAGTGGCGAAGGTTCCATACAACTCGATTCCAACCGGATTTCCATTGAAAAATGGTAGAGTCAGTACTCTATAGATAAATAATATAATCACATTCAAGATATGTACTCCGGCTTAATTCTTACAAAAATTGACTCTTCGCTACTGGTAGGGACGTCGCTTTTCACCGCCGAGAAATCCCTTATAATTTATGAATAGTGTTCTATGATGAGTCGAGCTTAAAATGTCATCTCGACTTAAGTGTTAATTCTAGCGCTAAAGGAGATTACTCAGCAGTTTGTTAACGCCTACTCGAGACTTAGTTCCACACAACTTGATAGGTTCACTGTCCGCGAAGCAGACATACAAGATCATCACGCCTGTAATCCTCGAAGGGCTAGGCAGAGGTGTACCTACCCTAATGACACCCACATTTTGCCAGTTAGTCTCATGTAAGTTATAGGGGCGAGCCTATTGTCCTCAATCGAGGACAAGTGTAGAGTCTGGGCTACTACTGAGAAAAACATAGAAAAGCCCAACACTTTGCACGACCTGAAGGTCGAATCTAGGACTTCATGCATTGTAGACAACCGACCATTGGGTACCTAAAGTTTTCATATCAATCGTAAAACAATCTTGGCCGCTTAATAACACGGTACCACGTCTCTTAACCAGGCAACTATATCCATTATGGATAGTGGTAAAGTGACGCAAAGATATCTTTGCGCTGCAATTTTGAAGAAAAAATCAAATTAGTCATTGGGTAACTCCGCCAGCTTCCATGGAAAAGGTTCGATTCCGATACTGAGTAATATGACACTCCTTGGTAAGATTAATATTATGCAAAAAAAAGTAGTTTAAAAAAATAAAAAACCCGTCTGAAAAAACTTGTTGAGTACAGTGTGAAGGTCTCGAAGATGGCGATGAGAAATAAGTGGTCTGTGAAACTTGCTGGTACAAACTGATTTTAATAATCAAGAAAACCGGATGTCGGTGTTTTGTTTTTTTTTTTTTAATTTTAACTCCACGTCCGTCATTTTTCTTTGTTATTATTTCAATGCCAGTGACATTCGCGCTACCAAGACGAATCTAACGACGTATAATTTATCCAAATCCGTCCATCCGTTTAGGAGTTACGAGGGAACATAGAAACGGACTTACTTAAAGGTCAAAAACAAAACCCTCCTTTTAGGCTTCACCGCAGTCGGGTAAAAAGACGGAGGTCTAAGAGGCCGCGCATTTCCAAAACAATTTCGGAATTCGAAAGTCTGTTTTAAACATGGTTCATCTTTATAACAGGCCAAGTTTTCATTCCGGTCCTGCCCTGGGGCGTAAAGCGTGATAAAGTTTAACGTGCAAAGATCTCATTACCGCGCTTTGTTCATTACCGGTTGTACACGTGAATTCACGTGATGGGACGAGTTACTAAGTTTACATGACACGGGAACGGTGTTTGTCTTGTTGCAAATTTTGTGAGCGATGACTTGTTGAAGTACAGTTTTGAAAATTGGCATTTCACTTTTTTGGTTCTTACTTAGGTGCCCTTAGCTCGTGGCTAAATAATAACAGCCGCTCGGGTGGATCTTCAGGTTAAACCGTGCTTGCCTAGATTGGTCTGTGGATGGGTGACCACCCATTACATACCGAGTTTCCTCCGTGCGTCGGAAAGCACGTTAAGCCGTTGGTCCCGGCTGTCATTTGTAGATCTTTGACAGTCGTTAGGTAGTCAGTGGCCCAAAAAGTCTGACAACCAGTCTTACCAAGGGGTATCGTATTACCCAGTACTAACTGGGTTGTGGAGGTCAAAAAGGCAGGCACTCCATGTAAAATACTGGTATTCAGCTGCATCCGGTTAGACTGGAAGCCGACCCCAATATAGTTGGGAAAAGGCTAGGCAGATGATGATGACTTAGGTGTCCTTGTCCCAGTTACATTCCCTTACGGATTAAACCGGTTAAAAGATGATTCTTAATTGTAGTGCTTTCGTCATAGATCCAATAAAAAAATTATATTCAAATTTTAAAATCCTTGGATCGTTGACCCCGTTTACAAGCTGGCCTGATTCCACTTGCGACGTGATATGCGTCAAGCATGCGCGACTTCATACCATACTACGAATCGTCAGTGGCGATTACGACTTCCTTGTAATTTCGTAAAAGCGACCTCTTATTTCCTCAGTAGTCACTGTCGCGAGACCATTGACGCTTGTTGACGTAAGTCGTGGTCAAGGCAGAAATAAGTGCGAGTGTGGCGCTCCGGATCAAACAATGTCCCACTTGCTGGAGTGTCCCAGGTGTCCGTTTACCTGCACTCTTGACGACCTGAATAGCGCCTCTGCCGCTGCATTAAATGTGGCCACCTACTGGTCCCAAACTGTGTAACATCGATACGACAAGACGAAGAAGAAAGTAGAAATAACTGTACGTGGGTACGATATGACTATTCAATGCAGTCAAATAAGTAATACGTCGCAACTCATGTGTAGTTGTGTCCAACTGTCCATATCTCAACTAGGAACTACGACTTCGTAAAACGTTAAATAACTAATCAGCCTATCGGCGAAGACGTAAAGCTATCCCAAAAAGAGAGGACAAAGGCCGTACTACCCATTAAGTACTAAAGCCAATAAATATACCGCCAGAGCACCACATTAATAGGTAGCAAGTCTACGACTACGCTACTAACCTAGTTTCCTACAGTCTCGTACATTTAACACGTAGATAAGGGGCTCACAGCTGTTTTTAGAATATTTTCAGGGAAATTTGGAGTCTAAAGAGAGTGGTAACTAGGTGTGTTTAAGAAAAATCGGCTGATGGGGTTAAGTTTGTAAGTGTTGTAAGAATTTTCAATATACATAGTTAAAATGTTATATAAAATAATTAGTGTTTATTCCGCGAAAAAGATCAAGAGTTGGATGTAGGATGCAGCACCGCCCGCGCCCTCCCGCCCACAAAAATATGCACGCACATTTGTAGCAAAAACTATAAGAAAACTAACACGCCATGCACCCAAACCTATATCTATACTCGACACGTCATCCTCAAGGGATGTCCATCAGCCATCCTCAAGGGATGGTTAAAACATTTATATTGTTCGATGGCAAGCGTGGGTCGTAGTCCACTTAGGACCAAAATCGCTTTTCGCTAGACTCAAAACTCCACGACGTGCTTCACAATACCAACGATACGGGAAATATCGGCAAGCAGAAGATGAGTTCACGGCAGGGACATCACGACCTTCAGTAATGCGGAACACGACGCGAGTAGAAGGAGGGTTAGTTGTAAAAGAATACGGCGTAATAAATTTAAAACAATTATAAAACTATACACACACGGCACGTATGGTGAGGCGGTTCCTCTCTCTGGAGCCCTGACCACCGGTAGCCTGGACCTTGTTCTTAATGCCGATGGGCCATCTATTTTTTTTTATTTTTAAATGTTTTTTTATATTGTTTTATATTAGAATATTTAAAAATGTATTTAATATGTTTAAAAATAAATAAAACTACTATCTATATTTATAAAATGGTAAACCGACTGACTGGGTGATATATCAACACACAGCCCAAACCGCTGATCCTAGAGGCATTAAACTTGGAGGGTGTGTTTTTTGTGAAGAGTAAATATCCAATAAGAAAGAATTTTTGAGAATTCCACCCCTAAAGGGGTGAAATAGGGGATGGAAGTTTATATGAAAGTCCGTCAGTTTTGAAGTTAGGATCTTCAAATTTTGTGTTTAGGCTGACGATTGAAAATTAATTTATACGTATCTCAGCGTTTTTGACAATTCTTTCCCCGAAGGGTTAAAAAGGGGGATGAAGGTAAGTAATCCGATATTATTCGACATCCACGCGGGCGAAGCCGCGGGCAAAAGCTAGTAATATGTATATATCGTGTAGGTAAATTATTTTAAAAACATATTTCAACGAGACCCATTTGCTACCGTGCCCGTAATAGTAGCTGCACAGATTTTTACGAACAGCACAGATATTTACGACCCGCCATAAAATATAGGCTGCATTTTATTTAATTCTACACGAACAACACTGCTGGTTAAAATACACTAATAGATCCCACGTTTTCTGGGGCTAAATAAAAATAAATTGACTTTGATGTTACGTAACGTAACAAATTACTAACAAAAAGCTAAACTACTTAAAAACTTCTAATTTAAAAAAAGTTTTTACTGAAATAAGGAGGTTCTCAAGTTATAAATAGAAAACACTGCCTACTAGTTGTAGTGTCCAAAGTGTCCCTCATCATCATCTGCATAGCCTTTTCCCAACTATGTTGGGATCGGCTTCTGGTCAAACCAGATGCAGCTAAATATCAGTAAGCAAACAACAAACTAAAAAAAAAAGCTAAGCAAACAAAAAATACATTGGACTGTCCAAAGTCCTACGAATTTGGAGGCTTAACAAAAAACGCTACTGAAGCTGCGAAAGATATACCGTGGCCCTGGAACACAAAGGGCAAAGAAGGAACATGGATGGGTTTTAGTCAGTACAACTCTGACACTCCCTTCCGCTCCGCCCAGAGTGGGAGGGGGGTCATTTGATGATAACCCACCCTAAAAAAAAAAGCTGCAATTAACATGGCCACATTTTTTGCCAAAATCATCTAGTCAACTAGACGAAGGTATCGTCGACGAGAAAAATTAAGAACCAAACTGACAGATAGCCAAATTATTTTATAACAAAGGATAAATACGATATCCACTTAATATAAGATCCGCCCACGAAAGTTCAAGAAAGTTAAATTCAACCCCGAAAAGTAATTATCTACATCAGACAAAGAGGTTAAACTATTTGTCTCTATTTGACATTTAAAAAACAAGTAACTGGTTTTAACTGGAAGGGCTAAAAAGCGTTATAGAAAGCCTTTGTAAATAGGCAAAGAGACCTTGCTGAAAATTGATGTCGTATTTAAAATAGGCTCCTTCCAAAAACTTGAACATTACTTAGCTCCTCCATTTTTACATGCCTATTTTTTTATTTTTTTTTTTTTATTTTAACGTACATAATAATATAGTCTTATTACAGTTTCGTTTGTTTTGTACCATTAAACCAGAAATGGTTTGTATTGGTACTCACATTCGCTAAAACAACACTGCTTAATTACTACTAAACAAATATTAGTAAAAATGTAGGTACATGAAAAATATTGTGCACATAACTATTTTGGCCGTAAACATCTATCCGTAAGTACGTGAGTCAAATATAATAAAAAAAAAAAAAAAAAAAATTATACTGTGTTGTTATATTATATTAGGAAAACAAGACCGGCCAAGCGTGAGTCGGACTCGCACATAAAGGGTGCCTTACCTTCGTAGTACGGGAGCCCCCTTTAATTATTTTTATTATTTGTTGTTATAGTGGCAACAGAAATACACATTCTGTGTAAATTTCGACTGTCTACCTATTACGGGTCATGAGATACAGCCCGCTGACAGACAGACAGACGGATGGACGGACGGACGGCCGGTCAGACGGACAGCGGAGGCTTAGTACTAGGGTTCCATTTTTTACCCTTCGGGTGCGGAACCCTAAAAATGTGGAAATCGCTTACTGCTGTAGTAGCATTGCAAAAAGTACTACAGCGCCATCTACGTGTGCCACAAAAATGAAGAAGTAACATCAAAATTCTGAATAGGGATGTTTCCTGTGTAAAAAAAATATGATTCTATTTAGACTGTCAGTTAGATTATCGAAAAATATTGGATACGTATTTTTTGTTTTATCAAATCAATAAAAATTGACGAAGATAAAACGCATCAAAGATCATGAGTGGGGGCCTGTGACGTCACTTTTCGGCAAAAAGTTAGTACACTTTACTTACAAGTATGACGTCACATGAGTTTTCGCGGCACTGTATCGTCTTCATTTTTAGTTTTCGTGAAAAAATAAAAAATACGTGTCCAATATTTTTTGAAAATCGATCTGACGGACTAATTAGATTTTTTCAGGAAACATCCCTATTCAGCTATAAAGTTATCCGCGACTTAGATATTGAAAAACCCGATAACAACCGTCAGGCAGTAGCCCAGCAGACACAACACCCGTCTGGTCTGAGGATCTTCTCTTTTCTAAGGGGGATGAAGAACTTTACACTCTATTCTTTATTTCTCTGAACTGCTTTTCCATTACTTATGGGAAACGCAGTTCTAAGTAGCAGTTTGTAACTTAACTTGAAATGTCAGAATACTATTATCAGTCAATCAATCAATCAATAATTTTATTGTCAGGCAACTGATATGCCCATAGATAAAAATACACAAAATAATCTTGTAAAATAATAAACTAATACATATAAAAATCCTTATTTAACTAAAACTAGACACGAATCGTTGACGGCGTCGTGTTCTGCTGCGTGGTGTCGCGTAACCGTCCTCGGAATCGTCGGTATTCGACACCTTTCGGCCAAAAGTCCTCTTTCAAGAAGGTCTGCAGATGGTGAGTTGGAGCTCGAAGAAGACCCTCAGAGTCCAGTTGGTCTTCACTATTAAATTGCTTTCGTCTATAAGACAATTATTTTTTTAACGGTACCAAAAATACTCTATTGAAGACAAAGAGGTGCCTATGTAAACCAACATAAAATAAAAAGCCTTACTACCATACTACGGCTCTCGTGTCAATGGAACATTAACGGTTAACACGTATAACCAGCATTATTTTACTCGGCAAAAACATAAAATGAAAATGTTACTGCGGACTGAGGGCGGGGATTATAAATCCTTGTGACCGTACAGTCGTACAGTCGCAGCGACAAATCGTTGATGGCGTTTTCATATGAGCGATTATTAGATTCATATTCGTTTGTTATGCTTTCCTGGTGTTTGTGTTATAGCAGTTTGGTTTTTGTTTAAGTTTTTATGCGTTTTAGAAGTTGTTTTTTTGATTTGTGCAAGTTTTAATAAAACATGCAGTGTGACTAATGTTTTGTAATGTTGTTTTTGTTTTAATAAATTATTCAGTTTTTACTTATTACTTGAAGCACAGTTAGGTTTCGGGCAACAAAAAAACTTTATTTATTTCAATATTTATGTTTGTTTTATTTAATTTTGTGTGCTTAAATAAAAATTCATTTGTTTTCTTATGATGACGAATCGGGACTTCTTGTATGAAAAAAAATTATTGACCAATCGGAACAGTGACGAATCGGGCGGAACTGACTTGTGGCATGTGGCAAATAAACCTATTTTCTATCTTTCTTTCAATGAAAATAAAAAGGCTGATTGATAGACGCTAATATTTCATTTAAAAAGTCCTCTAATTATTATCTTCCTCTTTAAAGCATTTATCGAAGTTACAAAAGGCCAAGTCAAAGCCAGTCTGCAGGTTACCGACAAAGAAACAAAACACTGTCATTATTACGTCATCAAGGTGATACAATGCCCTTAACCACATTACAATAAACCTCGTCAAGCCCTCTCTTGGGGTTAACCACCCCCCTTTTCACCCATTATTTACCAATGCAATAATTATCAATTACCCGAGACTGAGCAGGCTCTGTTAATATTTAAGCGAAGTTTCTAATTTTGGGTGCTTTGTGCTAGCTTTGGCTGTGTTATGGACAATGTCTATCGTAAACCAGGCTTGGTAAATGTTTTGCTCAAATTGAGGCTTCCCAAGGGGTACCTGCATTAAGCATCATGATTTAGAGGCGAATTGATGACCGCTGTTCCTGTATTTTTGAATGGGCAATGCGGCGGTTATATAGATGGCCAGCTCAAATGAATATAGTTGGGCTCGTTTAAGTTATTGTAATGTCATTTACATTTCGTCCCAATACGTAAAAAAAAGAGAGAGAATATCGGGTGCAGTAAACCTGAATACATTACAACTGATGATGCTTCAGTCAACCACATTGAAATACATTTTCACTGGTGAGCCGAAGGATTTTCAAGGAAATTCCTAAATGTTTGAAAAACTCGTCTGCTCGATAGCGTAAATAACAGATTGAATATCGTTGAACTGCCAAAATGATAAGCATTGCCATTGCAAGCGTTTTACATAATTACCCCGCAGCATGATATGCCTCTCGGAAATAAATGAAAAACATTTTTTGCGTCATCAGAATTTAAAAAGAGAAATGAGCACAACATAGTCCTAATATTTTACGTTCATTCTACACAAAAAAAAGCCTCACAAAAACAAAAATGGCGGATACGTTTTGTGCCTGACTGCCCATATTAACATCTCACAGCTACTCGCTTTGAATGTACGTGTTGGAGGCGTCAATCTTCTCTTTCAGGACGGAATTTATTAAGTAGACCTAAATAGGCTTAATTTGTTGAACCTAAACAAAGAGCCTTTTCTTCGAAAATGAATGTGTTTATCGTCTGCTACTTAGGAACAAGGGAAACATAAATAAAAGAAGGTAGAATTAAATTAGTAGGAATATGGTACGAGTAGGATTAACTTGGTACCTATTCATTGTGTCAGTCTGTCTTCAAACATCTTGTCGGCGCCTCACATATGCGTGGATAAACGCGGGGAGGGCGCGGGGCTCGGGGTACCGAACCCGGCTGCGCGAGCGCACACTGAGCTCACAGACTTCGGCCACTCCGAGCATTTCTTTAAACGTTGTATTTATATTAATTATGGTATTACACCTATTTTATACAGTCCACTAGTTTCTTTATAAAGTCCCAACCGAGTCTACTCACATCTTGTATAGGTGATTATGCTATATTCTATTTCATCTACCTAGCCTTTTGCTAACTATGCTGGGGTCGACTTCCAGTCCTACCGGATCCAGCTGAATACCAGTAGTATTTTATATGGAGCTACTGCCTATCTGACATACACAACCCAGTTACCTGGGTAATACGATACCCCTTGGTAAGACTGGTTGTCACACTTTCTACCTGTTACGACTGTCAAAGAACTACAAATGACAGCAGGAACCAACGGCTTAACGTGCTTTTCGAGGCACGGAGCCAATTCGGTATGTAATGGGTGGTCATCCATCGACGGGCCAACCTAGACAAGCGCGGCTTAACCTGAAGATCGACCTGAGTGGCTGTTATTATTTAGCCACGTGCTCCTCCGAGCTTTTAGCTATGAAAAAGACTCTCCTGTATTGATACCGTCAGCAAAAAAAATTGTCAAGCAATTGACACTCGATGTTGATTTGCCGAGTTGGAGCCCTTAGCTACGACTGTCAAAAAATGAAAGTTTCTAATGACATTTGAATAAACGGACATCTAAAGTTAGGCAGTGATAGCTTAGTAGTGTGACCGTCGTACTGCCAAATCATAGGTCTTAGTGGCGAAGGGTCAATTTTTGTAAGAGGTAAGCCGAAGTACATATCTTTAATGTGATTATATTATTTGTCTATAGAATACTGACTGTGCCATTTTTCAAAGGGAATCCGGTAGGAGTCGAGTTGTATGGAACCTTCGCCACTGATAGGTCTCAAGTTTAAACCCAAGACACGCACCTCTGATTTTTCGGATTCATATGCGTATTGTATAAATCATTTGCTTCTGTGTAGGGAAACACGCATGCCTGGGAGATATTTCTCGACGGCATGTAAAGTCAAGTCAGAGGCCCATGGGCGGCAAAAAACTCTGTTACCGGGTTAGACACTAACTACACGAAAAAAACGAAAGAGTTCAGCAAATTTGCTTAGCAATTTCCCTGACAGTATACCAGGGACCTCCATTCTTATGAACCGCTAATCAATTTGGCGATTACACATCCTGGCATAGAAATTGAACGAGTCACCGATTTTATAGGCAGTCATGCTCGAAAACCAGTCAATGAAACCTTCTCATCAAACCTTTTCAACGCACCGTACAAAAGTATCGTAAAATTAAGTCAGTACATTATAATGTATACGTACTTACACATACGTACCTATGTGTATGATGGTGTATATTTTACTGTCCATAAGGCTAGGGTTGCTATACGTTCGGAATTTTCAGGACAAGTCCGGAATGTTAGCTCAGTGTCCGGAATGCGGGGGAAAGTCGAATTCGTCTGGAATTTCCTAAAATGATAAAATTAACAGTCTTTGGCAATATACAAACTTTTTTAATGAAATCGACGTAGGAATCAACAGTATCACCCGGCAATGTTCTGCAACAAACCTCTTTTTATTAATAGTAGGATGGGCAACCGAGCTCTGCTCGGGTGAAAATAGAGAAATCATTTTATCCCAGATCTTTAATCCCAGATTTTTTCATGAGACCTAGCTAGATCGATTTTTCGCCCCCGTAATCTCCGACATTGCAACTTTCATCGAAATCGTTAGAGCTGTTTTCGAGAACGTGATACAAATATTGCTCATTTAATAGTATAGGATATCGTTGTAAAACAATCGAGAGGAGCTCGTGGCTAAATAACAACAGCCACTCTGTTCGATCTTTAGGTTAAGCCGTGCTTGCTTAGGTTGGTCTGTGGATGGGTCCCATTACATACCAAGTTTCCTCCGTGCCTCGGAAAGCTCGTTAAGCCGTTGGTCCCGGGTGTCATTTGTAGATCTTTGACAGTCGTTAGGTCGTTAGTGGCCCAAAAAGTCTGACAACCAGTCTTACCAAGGGGTATCGTATTACCCAGTACTAACTGGGCGTGGAGGTCAGATAGGTAGTCGCTCCATGTAAAATACTGGTATTCAGCTGCATCCGGTTAGACTGGAAGCCGACCCCAACATAGTTGGGAAAAGGCTAGGCAGATGATGATCGTTGTAAAACAATCACGAAATAAAATTAACTGCACATTCAAAGGAAAGAAAAGTCCAGAATTTTCATCGAATATCTGGAACTTTCTCCAGAAAACTTATTTATGGATTTGGTTACCCTACATAAGGCGTAAGGTCCTTATTTGAATAGCATAGCGCAATTTGTATTCGCACGCAACAAACATGTAATTGTTTGCGATAATGTATTATTTATTTGCAGAAGGTTTTTATGTGTGTGTAGGTACTTATGTATGTTTTTGTTTATATCGTTTTGGGTCAGTAATTAAGATTGTTTATTTCCGTAACTTTAGTACCGAAGAAAAAGCCAATGAAATGAGTCCGTAAATTTCAAAGTATGATTGTGGCGCTAATTTCTTTTTTGCATTATGTTGTGGCATTACGGAATAGTTGGATTCTATCGTAAATTAAGTAATGGTTCGAAGTGTTATTGGGTTTTTTAATCTGAAATTTCTCAGTAGTAGCCACGGGTAGATCCCGTGGCTGCTCTGTTTAAGCCCCATGTTATAGGGGGCGAGCCAATTGCCATCAACCGGGCACAGATCTCTAGATCTTTCCAGCAGAAATTTCTCATTAGCAGCCACGGGTAGATCCCGAGATCTGTGCCCGGTTGATGGCAATAGGCTCGCCCTCTATAACATGGGGCTTAAACATAACTGACGAAATGTGGGTGTACTATTAGGTACACCTCTGCCTAACCCTTCGGGGATTACAGGCGTGATATTTTGTTGTTATTAAGTAATGTATGGCGAGATTGCGGATACCAGAGTCTGTGTTTCGCGTCTGTTAGATGGCTAAAGATTCGCCCTTTTCTTTTGTTCGCACTGAACTTTGAACATAACTGGCAAAAGCATTACTACAGCACTACTACACTTTGAGGATTACAGACGTGATGATATGTGATGGTAAATTTATGCCAATGTTTCACTTCTTAAACCCTATAACTTTGGGACACCGGAACGTGCATTTGCGCAATTCCCTTATACTGCCGGAACGCGGATCCACGATAAAACGCGTAGTTTTTAGATAACTTTAGTTCATTTCCCGGATCCACGTTCGCATACCAAAGGATAATTTAATATGGTCGAAAAGATTAATTAAACTCATGTTGCAACAATCCACAAAAATAAATAAATTTCTTGACTCAACAAAAACGAATAATGATTGTATTAATTTAATTTAAATTTTATTTTGTGTATTTGTCTCTGATTATTTAAAACTTCTAGAACTAACATTATTTTTAAGTGTACTTAGTAACTAAATTATGGATCGTTGTGTCTGATGCAAATAAATAATAAAATAAATAAAAACCAACTCGACCACAGCTCATAAAATTCGCGTTAAAATTCAAAGGCATTATCCTAATCCTTGGCACATTGTAATTACGAACAATAATCTCTTAATACATGCTTAAAGTCTCGTAGGCCATCGTTACATTAACATAATTTGATTCTACATCTAATCTTATTATATTTAATACACTGGAAATACAAAAGAATTTGTATGAGCAGTCAGAGGCGCTACTTTGTAATTTATTTCATCAACATTGCTCTCGAAACGGCAAAGAGCTTGTGGCTAAATAATAACAGCCGCTCGGATCAATGTTCAGGTTAAGCCGCGCTTGGCGACCTGCCCCCGTAGCATGACCACCGTAGACAAGGATTTCTTTGACGGAAGAGTCGACAAAATGATAGATAGTGCAAATAAATCTGCCGACACAATGTCGACACAATCTGTCATTTTGTCGATTCTTTCATCAAAGAAGCTGGTGTGCACTGTAAATAAATGCCTACACTTCTCCTTGCGGGCCACTGATGCCTACTTTTGCTAATGTTTTATTTAAGCCGGTCAGGGTAATTACTTTATAAAACTGTATTTTAATATACTGTAGGAAGGAGCTAGTAAATTCCTGTTATTTAAGTGCTTATGAGTTCATGCTGCTAGAAAAACATAAGACTGTCACATTGTTTCATTGTCATCATCCACAGCCCGACTTCACCCTCTGCTAGGAATAGTCCTCTCGTTGCTGGTGCCAAGCTCCACGGTCTTCTGCCAGTCTCGTCCAGGATATTCCCGCAATGGCAACTATGTCGTCTGCCCATCTCACCGCCGGAAAACTTGTTTAGAGCCGTTATATTATTATGACGCGCAAAAGAACCATTCAACCTTAGTGTGATAAATCAGTTACGAGGTCGACTGTACAAGACAAAACTGTACCATTTTCGGGACCATAAACAAGAGTTTCGCATCTATAAATTAATTATTCTTATAGCCCCAACCTTTTTTATGTGTAATTAAGTATTTTACATCCAATGTTTTGAGCGCCGTGCATACGTATTCATTAAGAGGTACCTATTTGTAAATGTCTCTCTAAGCGTTATGGCTTTAAGTGCCTGTTTAGAAGATCAGATTAATTTGAAAGGGCCGCGTTACGATTTTTTTGTGAGCTTGTTATAAGTTTGTGTGAGTTTGATATCAAGGTTTTGTTACAATATTCTGATTTAAAAGAGTGTCCATGGAGTTCTCCATAGAGATCTACGCCTGGAATATGCAACTTCAGTACTTTCACAGTTATTATGCCGGGTGACAGGGACTGTAGCTCCTTTTTATTGTTGCCTTTGTTTCGACAATTCAAAAGCCTGTAACTGGCCTACTTGAAATAAATGCTTTGATTTTGATTTCAAATATTTTGGATTTGGTTAAATTAGTCTTCATCAGTGTATTTGCATGTCATCTACATATAAGCGACTGTCGTTTGTCTAAAAATTCTTGATTTAAAAAAAAATCAACTCATACGTCTGGTTCTCTATGGAAACTCTCGTGAATATTCTGTACAACAATATTTTTTCTCGATATGTATGCCTAAGCCTAAGAAAAACTGCGGTAAAAGGAAACGCACGAAATCTTACCTCTTTTCACAAAAATACTCCCACACATCATC
The DNA here is from genome assembly GCA_963082995.1 of Noctua comes. Taxonomy (NCBI): domain Eukaryota; kingdom Metazoa; phylum Arthropoda; class Insecta; order Lepidoptera; family Noctuidae; genus Noctua; species Noctua comes. The sequence goes on along the minus strand of OY720279.1, from coordinate 14,240,384 downwards.
AAAAATTCAGGAGGCACTAACAGCACATTAGATAACACACGTGTTGGTACTTGTACATTATATATTGAACATATAGGTATATATCTATGTGTGTGTGAACAAGTACTAAGCTGCTAGCAAGCAGCTGAGCTGTTTACGAAGATGGTTAAGAGCCTTGTGGGTGTCTTATCTACCTACCGATGATTTCGACGTATACAGGCCGTACACAGACTGTTTATGAAGTCGGCAACCAAGCATTCTGTCCATCAAACTAAGTAACTGTACGCAAAAATATTGCTGGTAACGACTTGGTTTTTTGGGGTGAAAAATCACTTTTTACGGCAGGACTCAATGTAACGCACTCGAACACTGTACTCATGGATGCATTGAATAGTACAGAGGTCGTGAAGGTTTTTTTTTAGTAAAGTTATAATATTAAAAACCAGTACCTTTTAAAAAAAAAGACTTGGAACTTTGACCCCCAATATCTCCGTAACTAGAAGGCTCCCAGGTATGGTCTAGCTGGAACAAAAAATAATCGCAATGACGAAGAGAACAAGTACCATTAAAGGTGCTACTCTCAACTCAATTCCTCTTCAGAATTTGTTAATCAGAGACAGTAAGGTTACATTATATTAGCTAGTGAAACTCCATAAAAACGAAGTAAAAAGTTTTACACAACTTTTACTTCAAATAACTGTACTATCTGGGTCGTTGACCGTTTCATTATTGTTCTATCGTGTTAATACCACGGAGTTTCTGTAGATAATTTAATTTGATCTTTTATTTTTAACACAAGCAGTTGACAAAATTTAATATGTCACTGACAAATAAATGCTAGTTAAAGACAGAAGGTATCGGTTGAGCTGCTTTCAATTATTTTTTCTGTCCTTGTTAAAAAAAGAGTAGGTAAAGTATCTGAAGTGTGCAGGAGGATAGCTCAGGGGGGAGTAAGCGTGTGATATTGTAGATTACTAGCTTTTGCCCGCGGCTTCGCCCGCGTGGATGTCGAAAAATATCCAACCCGAACAAAAATAGTTACATACCTTCATCCCCCTTTTTAACCCTTCGGGGGTAGAATTATCAAAAACGCTGAGACACGTATAAATTAATTTTCAATCGACAGCCTACATACAAAATTTGAAGATCCTAACTTCAAAACTGACGGACTTTCATATAAACTTCCATCCCCTATTTTACCCCTTTAGGGGTTGAATTCCCAAAAATCCTTTCTTAGTGGATACTTACTCTGTACAAAGAACACACCCTTCAAGTTTCATGTCTCTAGGATCAGCGGTTTGGGCTGTGTGTTGATATATCACCCAGTCAGTCAGTCAGTCAGGCAGTGAGTTTACCATTTTATATATATATATAGGTAGATAAACAAAAACGCTAAATATCTAACCTTTAACGATTCATGTGTCCTCTATACCGTAACATCTAGGCTATTGGAATACCTATGAATAAGTAACGAGGCCTAACATGAGCAATACCTAATACCAACACACTAAACGCCTCACTGCCATATACTCCCTCTTTCACCTCCCAGTTCACTCTCCTCAATATTTAATTCAACTGCAATAATGCAAGTCGATACGATTACCGTATACCGCAAGGAATAACCGAGGTAAAAGTGCGTAAAATATACAAGAAAACAGGTAAACATTTCTTCTGATGGCAGAGAGCCAATATTTACGAAGCTAATACGATCCTAAGGGAAATAGTGTCGAATATGAACCGTATTCCGCCATCTTGTTTGCACACGATATAAAAACTAGGCGTTGCGGTTTCTTTTACTTCTTTTTTGTGTGTTTTTCTAATATTTGAGGGGAAATCTTTGAAACTGGTTGGTCTGGATATTACATTTTGTGTTTGTAAGAACAGTTTGCACATAATATAAAAATCTTTTCAATATTTCGGAGCCATTTGGATAAAAATGCACAGTTTGCGCGGCTAATCTCGCCGTATTTGTAAAAGCGGGAAGCGTGGGTAGGTATTAAGTTGACAAAATTGTCAAGTTGCTGGCTGTATATTAAGTAGATCAAACAGATATTTTATTTTACATCAAAAAGAGTACTTTTCAAAGGTTATATAACTAAAATAAAGTAAAAACCTTTTGATAACTATCTTGCTCCTAATACCTGTGGATGGGACACAAAACGATGTTGACAAAATTGAAATTACAATATAACTAAAACGTGAAAAGCCTAAAAATAATACCTAAACAATTCTGTCAAAGGGTACTGGGAAAATAATCCTTTCAGTGACTAAATATTAAAAAAACTAAAACTTGAAGTACTTAGAATACGATGTCAGCTGTATTTTAAATGAAGTCTAGCTTTTATTTATTGTGGTGAACAACAGATTAGGTAGGTACATATATTTTTAAGTAATAATGTGTGACAAGAATGTATAAAGTCAGGAATGAGTATATTAGACGAAGTTTGAAACTTGCGCCAGTTACAGAAAAGTAGAAAGGGAATCGACTGTTATGGAATGGGTATGTGATGAGGAGGGACGAATCGCATGTGACTAAAAGAGGGACGAATATAAATGTTGATGTATGGAGAGGGAGAGGAAGACCAAAGAAAAGATGGATGGATTGTGTGAGGAATGATATGAAGGAAAAAGGAGTAAATGATAGCGTGACGATTGACAGGGGAGAATGGAAGAAAAAAACGTGTTGCGCCGACCCCAAATAACATGGGACAGCCCTTGTCCCATGTTATTTGGGGTCGGCGGGTAGGAAGCAAGGTGATGATGATTTTCACATAATAATATCCAACAGACACATCATATGCGAAAATGCTGCGGAAAACGGAAAATAAAACAGTCATAAACAATAACACATTTCTAGATAGTCTATGTTTACAAGCCTAGCTGTAGGCTTTAAAAGCCCGGCTTTTAGTGGTCCTGCGCCAAAATGTTGTTACACCCCACTTACTTGCCTTTAGATAATTCAATACACTATGCCCTTGTTTTTAAACATCCTTTAGATTTACGTTACCTAACCTTTTTCACATTTCTTGGGTAACGTGACGTTTGTCAGTTAGTGTTGCGTATAGTGTTGCATGTTTTTATTTTGGCGCGAAACGAACACCGCCATCTTGTTTTTATATTAAAAAAAAAAAAAAAAAAAATTTGGCTAATATTTTACACATACTTTTTGTTCTGTTCAACCTAACTAGATGCAGCTGAATACCAGTATTTTACATGGAGCGACTGCCTATCTGACCTCCACAACCCAGTCAGTACTAGGTATTACGATACCGCTTGGTAACACTGGTTGTCAGAATTTCGTGCCACTGACTACCTGTAACGACTGTCAAAGATCTACAAATGACAGCTGGGACTAACGGTTAAACGTGCTTTCCGACTACGACAACGACGTAGTAACTGAGGAAACTCGGTATGTAATGGTCGGTCACCCATCCACGGACCAAGCTTGGCAAGCGCGGCTTAACCTGAAGATCGATCCGAGTGGTTGTTATTATTTAACCACGAGCTCCTCAAATGCACTGATGGCTTATCGAGTTAAAAAAACCTCACTCGAAGGAACATCCAACTCATGCATGTCAATTAAGGAACCCACCACACGGTCCCATTCGTCACAATACTCAGCAGTTTCAAGTAAAATAGCTCCTAATGCTTCATTTCCTATTCCGTTCCTTATAATGGTTCTTTGGGCAATTAAAAGAGAAAATGGCGGCCAATTACTAACATGATTCTGCATTAGTGAATCAGCATTTGTATGTGACTTCATTGTGGAAAGAATTTGGGGTTCGCATATGAATGTGGATTGGAGAGTTAAAGTTTTACTGGAAGTGCTATTGGGTAATCTATACATATAATAAAATTGTAACAGGCCGATGTCTGTACATTGAACATATAGAAAAAAAAATATGGGGGGTCTTTATTAGAGCAACAGAAGCCAAAACAACAGTTTTTAGAATTTTTGTCTGTCTGTCTTTCTGTCTGTATGTTTGTATGCGAATCACGCAAAAACTACTGCATGGATTTGAACGCAGTTTTCACAGTTCTACTACTAGATGCTTAACTTAAAATATAGGCTATATTAGATATAGTTTTGGACCCGATAGGTGGCGCTGTGCGAAGCAAGGGCGGGTCGCTAGGTATAAATAAGATTTCTTGTGTTATCAGGGTGTTTTGTACTTCTGCCGGTTTGGTTCGATTCTAATTGATCATATTTATGCGGCTAAATGCTGGCTGAACATAAAGCGAAATACGAGTCTACTAAAGGTCGGTTACCTAGGTAGGTAATGCTAAATATCGACGATTACGGCTTAGTTACGGTAGTAACTGATCTGACTGAGTGACATAAGTCGTTATATGAAGTAGGTCTAAGTAGATATACTAAGACCTACTTCATATAACATATATATAATATAACATATAATATAATAACACAATAGAAACAGGTGACAATATTCCCTGAAGCGTACCAACTTGGGTATAGGTATGATGTGGCCCAACTTACAATCATTATCGCGTATGGTTTAAGACTCCTTAGACTTGTATAGAATTGTCTATGTCACTTTCTTTCAAATGACAGTTTCACCAAAAAAATAAGTTCAGACCAAAAAAGTTTTTCAACAGCCACTTCCATAAACATTAGATGAGTAATCGCTACGCTATTCCATATTGAATATAGTTAGCGTGTAAAACGTTGGAAACAGGCTGTTTTCGGTTAATGTACGCTTCTCACGACACACAGCTCGGCTTTCCCGGGAGTCGTGACTCACTGCCATAGAGCACGGAAACCCCTCGGCGGCCTAGAGGTGGGACTGTTAGCACTAAACTTCCCAAACAAATCAACGACTGCCGTCACCGATGACGCCTTGGAAGCGGGAAAGTTTTGTGTCACAATTTAAAGTGCGCTGGCTAGCGACATGAAGAATAAGTAGAATCTAAACCAAGTGCATGTTGGTTTACTCTTTAAAAGCAGTCGTTGACTGAAGTTGGTCCCTCAAAATCCTCTCTCCATTTGGCCATGAACCACACGCACAACCGTCACGCGTTTTGGCAGCGACAGCGGAGAAAATAAATTAAAGAAGTAGCTCTTATTAACTATTTTGTGTGTACATAAATAAATAAATACACCCGTATCTATAAACAAGTCAAAGTGATAACTTGAGTAAAAGTAATAACTTAAGATACAATTTTTATTCTGTAGTGAACTTAGAACTGTCAAAAGATAGAATTCTTAGCTTTGGTTTTTGTGACAGTACTTACTTCGTTCAAATTCTTGTCTATTGCATAATAATGGTTGCATAAGTAATTACAAATAAAATCAAGTTATTACTTTAACTTGACTATAGATACCTGGGGTTAGAGTTTACCCTGTATGCCACCGCCATCGTAACTCGTCTTGCGGATCGACGGCACTCACACGAATGAAACAATTGACTCGCGCTCTTGTCGCTTGTTTCCTTTTACTAAAGTCGCATCGCCTTACGTCAGGTCGTTGGTACTGCCTTCTCTAAACGCCAATGATTCCATGCTCTATGCCCACTACTATGGAAGCCGGCAGCGCCTGAGCTTCGCCAAAGTTTTTAACATCTACTTAATTAGATGGTAGTATAGTAAATTGTTTTTTATAGTAAGGTCAATAAGGTATACTTACGTTGTTATGTTTTTTTTATGGTAGCTTGAGAGTTTTACGACATTATTTTGTTGTTTGTTTCATTGAGGTGGGGAGTGGTATTGTATAAAGTAGGAAGTGAAAGTGGAAGAATGAATTTTGTATGAGCATTTTACTTATTAGGGAGAATTGAAGAATGTTGAATTGAGAAGGCCGTTGGTGGACCTTAAATAAATGAAGAACAAAGCAGATAACAGACATGTTTGAATCCTTGCCATTTTGCCCAAAATAAATATAAAAAATAAATTTTCTGTACATAAAAATCACGGATACGTAAATTTCAAACAAGACTGAACGGCTGTCTCCTTGCATATTCCAGTAATTGGCTAGCAAACAAAAATAATATCCTCAATAAATCTTTCAGCCCAATCATTCCAACTTGACCTCTATTACCGAAGCGCCATAAAACAGTCCATCACATTTTTCTTTGGCAAAAAATAAATGTAGTAGCCACATGCATACATTATGATGTATATCTACATCAACACTGACAAATGTATGGAATAAATCAAAGGAGCGCGGACCGAGAGTCGTTTCATGCGACATGAGGCATAAGGACATGAAACAATGAAGGCAGAAGGTTTATTCCATACATACATAATTTATGACATGGGGGTAGGTAGAAAAAACTACAAAACTTCATCTTATAAAATCCTTACGTACTTGGTTCGTCCATATTCTACCATAGGAAATATAAACATAATATAGGCTCCGTTGGTAAGCTCAGTTAATTTAGTAAGGGTCAATTCATATCGAAGTGGCAGCGGTCGGCAGCGCAGTTTTACTGTCAAACCGTTTTAAGCTTTAAAATCTCACAATATTAAACGCGCGGCCGCTCGCGGCGCCGCGAGACGTCACGTGGCCTGAGTCTTTCAAACGATGCATTTCCTAATGGAGATAAAGCATAAAATGGCTTGACAGTGAAACTGCGGTGCCGACCGCTGCCACTTCGGTGTGTATTGACCCTTAGAACACGTCTATGATTTCAGGCAGAAAAAAGTATTGTTTCATTTGTTTTTAAATTTTTGGGTTCATGATATATTTGCTTTTCATCACAATTTTGTCAGTTCTTTGGGGGTATGATTAACAGGGTATAAAGTTCTTCATCCCCCATAGAAAAGGGAAGATCCTCCGACAAGACGGGTGTTATGTCTGGTGGGGTACTGCCCGACAGTTGTTGTCGGGTTCTTCGATAACTTTAACTGCGCGATTTTCGATGTTAGTTCATCATCTGGGTCATAGATGGCGCTGTAGTACTTTTTGTTCTATGTTGCTGTAGTACTTTTTGTCGTGCCGCTACAGTTCTTAAGCTTCATCCGATCAGATAATAACAGTGGAGGAAAACGTCACGGGGAAACCGAAATGCCTTAGAATCGAAAAATTCGAAGCCATGATTGTGACGTCCACTGACCCCACTGGTCCACTCAGTCCCATTCATACACGCAAACATCTACACACCCAAACACACCACACGCACACACACATTAGGTCTATACACAAACGAACACTCACGCACGATAGCAATTTACAAATTAATAATGCACCACACTTGTCATGGCAGTGACGGAAGTAACTGGTGCTTACAGTACAGGAGTCCTCCTAGTTTAAGCCCAGTTGCACTTGTCTTGTATCCTTCCACTAAGTTTAATCTAATTTAAGGTGCAATAATTGTAAATAGGTTTAAGTCTTGAGCAAATAAATATTTCTTATTGTTTTATTGTTGTTTAACCTTTTCACCGCCACGGACTTCAATAGAAGTTCCAGATTTCCGTGCCACCAGCGCCCACGACTTCATTAGAAGCTCTTAATTTTTAACTACCTATAAAAATACATAAAAGTACTGTATTTAAAAGCTTCGTTTCATTTTATTATTTAATATAACACGGTCTAATACCCTGTTTTTTACTTTTCCATACAAAAGTAGCCCTTATTTGTCTTAAAATCGGCAAAAACATTTATAGCTTGGCGCTGGCGAGGCATCGCGTTATGTGTACGTGGGCGGGGCCTGCGTGGCGGATTCCTTTTCGCTGAGAGGAGGTCTGTGTGATGTGTCCCAGCAGTGGGAACATAACTGATTATACCTTAAACAACGAGCCTTCTGTATTGCTAACATTATATTTAACTTCTTTAACATTTTTATCGGCTAATGTTTTAATAGTATGTTTTAGTTATGAAGGTCTTTACGAAGCGTGTGTGATGTATTCTGGTGATGTGATATATTGATAAGGAGTGTCCTAGATACATAATTACGTGTGTCGTCGGCCTAATAGTCATCACATGTTTTGATGAGGAAAAAAAGATTTGTATTTTTTTTATGGATGTTGTTTTTTTTTTGAAAGGTCTCGAATGATGAGGTCTACGCTCCGCTCAGCACAAATCCAGATCCAAAACCCCGAGAGCTTTCAGCTTGAACTCCAGAATCGTTTCGAGTGCCTAGGAAGCTCAGTGGACGAATGCAACGATGGGTTCGTGGAAACTGTCCATACGACTGGGTCTAAGTTCTTCAAGACACGTCGTGCACAGAAGAACAAAAAACTCTCTGATCATACTCTCGAGCTCATGAAGGAGCGGCGCGAGATGATCCTGGAGTCTTCAGACGAGGCGTGGAAATACCGGCAGCTCAATAGACGGATCTCTAAATCCTTGAAACGCGACCTCCGCCGCTTTAATACCGAGCGTATTAAAGACGCTATTGAGCGGAATAAAGGCTCCAAGGTATTTTCAAGAGATCTGGCTATTGGGCAGAGCCAGCTCACGAAACTGAAGACCGACGATGGCAGGATCGTATCCGCCAAACCAGAGCTGCTGAGGGAGATCGAGAGTTTTTATGGGCAGTTGTACACTTCAACTAGCAAACCCGTTGCAAATCTAGCTAACGACCCAAGAGCTAGACTGACCCGACACTATACCGAAGACATTCCGGATGTCAGCCTGTACGAGATTAGGATGGCTCTGAAACAGCTTAAAAACGCCACCATGTCAGTCCGACTTCAGGACCAGACCTCGGAACCTATCCTTCTGCAGCGAGGTGTGAGACAGGGAGACGTCATATCTCCGAAACTGTTCACCGCTGCACTGGAGGATGTCTTCAAGGTTCTGGACTGGAGAGGGCTAGGCATCAACGTCAATGGCGAGTATATCTCTCACCTTCGGTTTGCCGACGATATAGTGGTCATGGCTGAGACCATAGAGGACCTCAGTACAATGCTCGATGACCTCAGTAGAGCTTCCGAAAGAGTGGGTCTTAAAATGAACATGGACAAAACCAAAGTCATGTTGAATGCCCATGTAACACCCACTCCTATCAAGATCGGAGACTCTACACTCGAAGTTGTAGACGATTATGTCTACCTGGGACAAACTGTCCAGTTAGGTAGGTCTAACTTCGAGAAAGAGGTCAATCGTCGAATCCGACTCGGCTGGGCAGCGTTCGGGAAGTTGCGTGGTATCTTCTCGTCCAACTTACCGCAGTGTCTCAAGACGAAAGTCTATGACCAGTGTGTGTTGCCAGTGATTACATACGGGACCGAAACGTGGTCGCTCACAATGGGCCTCATCAGAAGGCTGAAAGTCACCCAAAGGGCAATGGAGAGGGCTATGCTCGGAGTTTCCTTGCGTGATCAAATCAGAAGTGAGGAGATCCGCAAGAGAACCAAGGTTACCGACGTAGCCCGAAGAATAGCCAAACTTAAGTGGCAGTGGGTAGGGCACATTGCTCGCAGAACGGATGACCGATGGGGCCGAAAAGTTCTGGAGTGGCGACCGCGAACCGGAAGGCGCTGCGTTGGAAGGCCTCCCACTAGGTGGACTGTTGACCTTGTAAAGGTTGCAGGGATCCGCTGGATGCGAGACGCACGGGACCGGTCAATGTGGCGACACTTGGGGGAGGCCTATGTCCAGCAGTGGACGTCTTTCGGCTGAAATGATGAATGATGATGATGATGTTAAATTTTAACATGGTGTTTATTCTAGGCGACAGTGTTGTTTATTTCCCGGGATTTCTGTATTTTTTCAAGTGTTTGGTATGTAATTAACGTTATAATTTTTTTGAGACGTATTTTTAATTATTACATAATTCCTTTTTGTTAGGGTTTTGTACAGTAACCTACATGAAGCGATGCGATTTTTTCAGATTAGCACGGAGTAAGATCGATTATGTTTTTTTTTAATAAGATTTGAACGCAATTTTTTTCTGGATGCGAGTCGCACGGGACCGGTCAATGTGGCGACACTTGGGGGAGGCCTATGTCCAGCAGTGGACGTCTTTCGGATGAAATGATGATGATGATGATGATGATGCAATTTTAAGCTGGTTACTAAAATGCTTCCATTTCACAATTCATAGGACATACCTCACACTCTAAATGGGACTAATGCATAATCTGCAAACTTCGTAATATCCTACAAATAAAATATCACGAGTGCACTTTTAATTTTATCTGAAAATATGCTTGCTGATTTGTAATACCTAATCTTTAATGAATCATGATGATTTAATTAGTACCTACATCTATACGTATAAAATTCAAAGTCCTGACTGACTGACTGACTGACTGATATATCAACGCACAGCCCAAACCGCTGGTCCTAGAGACATGAAATTTAGACGGTGTACTCTTTGTGAAGAGCAGGTATCTGTATTATAAGAATGGGTTTTTCGAATTTTAAACCAAGGTATCAATATTTCACGTATGTAATTTAATTGATATTACTATTAACTAATATTTGCAAGTTATAAGCAAGTACATGTAAATCTATGTATGTACTATACATACATAGATTACTTATTATCCTAGAAGTAAGACCCCGTGGGCAATTCCCGAACTCCACGCGGGCGAAGCCGCGGGCATAAGCTAGTAATTTATATAATGTTATTTTTAAGAATGTTATCACGGTTAATGCACCATCTCTTCCTGCCAATTTGTAAGCCACGATATGCGGCTGAACATGTTAGAACTTTCTGTATCTCATTGTTATCTTGCATGCAATGTATCATGTACACCACAGTGGCGAAGGTACCATACAACTCGATTCCTACTGGCTTCCCTTTGAAAAATGGCACAGTCAGTATTCTATAGACAAATAATATAATCACATTAAAGATACATACTCCGGCTTACCTCCTACAAAAATTGACCCTTCGCCACTGGTACACCATGTTTAAACAAATAAAATTTTACTTATTTACACTTCAAATCTAAAACTGAAGTTCCGCTGTGTTTCCAAAAGCATCACGTCGTCGTACGGATTTGCATTGAGTGTGTCTGCCCGGCTGTCTATACCGCCCATCGCACGTATCGGTCAGTTGGGGTTATAAATAGGATTGCAGCTCAATATTTTGGTCTGAAGCTCGCGGTGAGAATCAGATTTATCGCGTCTGTAGTTTTTAATTGATTAGTGAATGGACATGTCGTGTTGTCTTGGAATGTTCGTGGTTTTACTGTGAAATGTGAAGTTTTTAATTACTTTAGACAGTTCCTTTGGTTTTATTTTAAAAGAAGACCAACGTTGATACCTGATAGACAGGTTCACATTTAATAAAATACGACTTCCATTTATAGACCGACCGCTTTAATGAGTTCTCCGCCTTGCCCCATCAATAGCACATTAAGCGTCCACAAAGTTCTAATAATATCCCACAGGTTATTTGCTTTAAAATAACCATAATCCACGTAAGTATTACGACACTAATTGAACCAATGCGTGATCAACCTTCAGAATATTCCATTTAAATTGATACCTTCGCGAGGACTCATTAAAGCGGTCGGTCTATAACTGGTAATCCATCTCGAGAACCTCATTATTACCCAAGCTTTTGGTACCGTGGTCACAGCTACTCTATAATAGACCTAGTGACGTCCTTGATTCTTAGGGATGAAATCTACTAATGAGAACAAAACATAAGAATATTTCCAACTTTTTCACGTGTTTAAAATTTTACTACTTTTGTTTTGTAGTGGGAGTGGGCTGGCCACGTAGCGCGAGTATCTACAACTGGAGAGGCGGGTAAAGATATCACATGGACAAAGATAGAACATGGCCAGATATCGTACAAGATGGAATTGGATGAAGACGCCTTTGCCTAGCAGTGGGACACATGAAAGCCTAAGAAAAAAATACTACTATTACTTTAGTACTATTCATTGCATCCATCAGCACAATGTGTGCGTTACTTTGACGGCTACTGAAAAACGTGATTTTTCACCCTTAAAAAAAATGTCGTTTCTAAGCAATATTTTTTGCACAGGGTTACTTAGTTTAATGTACGGAATGCTTGGTTGACGGTTTCGAGAACGGTTCGTTTACACCTTGTATAAAAATTGTGCATTTTGGGTTGAGAACCCTTGGCTAAATAATGTCAGTCACTCGGATCGATCTTGCCTAAGTTGGGTTATGGACGTGTGACCACCCATTACATACCGAGTTTTCTCCGTGGAAACGTGGAGTTTCGTCTTCGGAAAGGACGTTAAGCCGTGGGTCTCGGCTGTCATTAGTAAATCTTTGACAGTCGTTACAGGTATTCAGTGGCCCGGAAGTCTTTTTTTTTTCGGATGGGAAATCATCAAATGACCCCCCCCACTCTGGGCGGAGCGGAAGGGAGTGTCAGACTTGTACTGACTAAAACCCATCCATGTTCCTTCTTTGCCCTTTAAGTTCCAGGGCCACGGTATCTCTTTCGAACAGTCCCGCAGCCCTGGCAGGCATCGGCCCTTGCAGACCCCTACATCGTTGCTGACATCTCTTTGAGGAGCGCGTGAAACACGAATGCGCCGTCGACACCGCCTGTCGTCAAAAGACGGCCGGACGGCGAGCTAGCCCATAGCTCGCCTTCCACAGGCCCGCGCCTACAGTGGCCGGGAGCCACCACGTGACCCCCGACGCCCAGGGCGTCTCCCGCGGCGGCTGGCCCGGAAGTCTGACAACCAGTCTTAAAAATTGGTATCATATTACCCAGCACTAACTGGGTAGTGGAGATCAGATAGTCAGTCACTCAGTGTAAAATACTGGTATTTAGCTGCATCCGGTTAGACTGAAAGCCAACCCCAACATAGTTGGGAAAAGGCTAGGCAGATGATGATAAATAGTTGTGCATTTCCAGTACGCCACCTCTGTCACCAGGATACAAAAGTAATTTATTCTAATTATTCATTTCCAAGTTCTAAATTACTTTTCCATCCAACATCGAAGCTTATCTGTGCACAAATATAGATCAGACCTTCTTAGTTAATTGACACCCGCACGCTAGATTGTATTTTCATGCTGTCAAATAGAATTAGCTTTAGTACAGCTCTCTGAATAGGATTCTGCAGAATATCCATTCTGTCTGTTGTCGTTATTTTAAAACGTGGGAATTGTTTTCATCGGCGTGGCTAAAAACCACACTGTTGATATTTACACTTACTAACCCACCATTTCTTTTGTGACAAAATCTGGAATTTGTTTAGGAAAAACCCTTTTTTTTTCTTTGCTTTATTTATTTTTTTACAATTACATTTTTAAATATTAAATAATAAAAACAAAAAACATTTAAAAATATAAAAAAAATTGTAGCCCACCGGTATCGGGAACCTGTTCCCAAGTTTCTTTTTTTTCATTTTTTTCTTTATTATTACTAGAAAAAGTATACAATAATCTCCTCTACTATCTCTTTTCCCAACTAAGTTTTGGTCGTTTTATATTTTGATTTTTAGACCAAGTGACATTGAATCAGCAATAAAAAAGATGGGACGGAGGGAGGACTAAAAACCATGCTTTCTTGTATTCTTGTAAACAATTTCCTTTGATATCCATGTCATGGAAATGCATTAAAAAAAAATAGTCCGCCATATTGAATATAGAATAACGTCACCTAGCTAACCATGCATTGTCATCCACCCTAAACATTTGCATACAAAATTTCAGCTCAATCCAATGATATTACACATAGAAAGAATAGTTACAGCCAGAATCAGACAATTGTCTTAATTTAAGTACTTCAAGCGCAATAGCTATCCCTTTCTGTTTCATATGTTCCGTATTATGTATCGCAGTGGTAACAACGCGTACCTTTCTTTATAATAATATCATTGGCTCGATCGGAAACCGGGAAGTGGGTCAAATTTATCTTCTAAGATTATCTTACTTAGTTACAGGTGAATCTAATAAAAGTGTGTTAAAAATGTACATAAGATACCGAAAACATTATGTCAATCTTCTTGAATGTCATTGTAGAAACAAGAAACGTCCTCGAAGACAAACAATGACTTACGGGTAGCAATTACTGTTAAATGTCCATTTCTCGTGTTCTGTTTTTGATTTGTGTTTTTTTAAATGACCGTGCAACTGTATAGACATAGATATGTTCGGCATGCACTTTTGAATAAATAAACTACTCTTGTGTCAGAACCTACTACCAAAACTATATATGGTGCTAAAATCAATTAGATTACCCCTTTTCTTTGGGAAAGATTTCCACACCAACGTGTAACAATTCATTTAAATATATTTCAATCCTCTCCACAGAATCGCTCTTATCCTTTATCCCCGTAGATTCTAGTTAGTATCTCTTTCTGTTTGTGACGTAAATTGGGAGATGCATCCTCGTCTGATTGATTTTCCATGTTGCGTCGTACGTACATGTTTGAACAGAAATGTAGGATCGAAGTGGCTTGAGTGTGTGCGTTGAGTGTCTTGTGTGTTGGATTAATCTTGATATTTCATTAAATAATATAAAGGCTTCATTAATCATTATTGATACAAGTTATTTTTGGAATCAGGCTCTGGACTGCAAGCCAAGAAATATTTGTTCTTTTGAAAGATTTCAAACCGAGATCAATTGATAAAGAATCAATCGATCAGTCATAATATGACTAAAAAACATATATTATATTACGCGAAACCTATATCCTGCCATCGTAGTATAACAGGGCGCATCTTTTTTGGTTAAGGCGGCAGTATCATCATTCATCAATTATATAAGGTCTAACTATTCATACACGAAATATTTTCAGGGAATCATCTAACGGCTATAACGAAGCCATTTCAAGGGATTTTTTTTTTTTATCTGGGTATATTTTTATAAAAAATGATTAATTTAAAATTACTTGACCCACAAAATATTATATGTAAATATTACTAGCTCCTTATTTTTGAACATCCATTACGCTAGTTTACTACGTCGTATTTACCTACTGTCATTGTTACATTGTTAGAATATGGGAGTAAAGGTTTTATGCAAAAAGTCTCAAAAAATTTTAGAATTATAATAGTTTCGTAAAAAAAAACACTCAGATATTTTTTTTTTTTCGTTTCTATGGCGACTTTACGACTTATAGACCCTAAAGAAGAAGAAGTTACCCTTAACATATTTCGTGTATGAAAAGATAGACCTTATATATTCGCCCTTATCCAAATTTATTTGTGGACGGTGCAGCATGTCTTTATCTTCCATACTTCTCTATTACCAGCATCCAGTTTTTATTTATATCAGCCTACTCATTCCCACTACTGAGCAAAGGCCTCCCCCATGGTTTTTCAATTTTCTTTACATTTGCCTCCTCCGTTAAGAATGAGTCCAGATCGTCACGCCAGCGGTTCTTGGGTATGCCTCGGCTACGACGGCCGTGTTCCACAGTGTGACTATCTTCATCGATCGGTCCGGCTTCATCCTTCCATTCTTTTTCACAACACATAACATTTAGGAAACGTGTAACATATTTTTCTTTTTTTCAGAGTTTAAATTTGAGTAAAACTTTAGTCCCGAATGTACGCTTAGCTTTGACATCCAACTTATTACGTAGAGCACGATTAAAAAGTCCTCACAGAATTTCTAAAAGCAGCAACTATTTTTGAAACTGCTAAACTAGTGTCAGATTGTATGCATGTAGACATAACTCAGTGCTCGTTACGTTGATGCCAGTAACACAGTTTGAACTCACAGGTAACTTTATTACTCGGTCCCTGTTTTACCACTTTTTTACCCGTTTTTACCCCTTTTTTACTCTCAAACCTGAAGTTTTCAGCCACCTGATTTTGGGCTTTGAGTTTTACTCAATTGGAATTTTTGTTTTTGAAAAGTAAACTAGAGAAAGTTTCTTTGCATTCTCCATTTTGCAGGAGTTTGCCTGTGATTCGGAGTAAAAAAGAACTTAGTTTTTTGACTTATGAGTTTCATTAAAGGAATATAAGGCGAGTAAGATGTTACCATCTCGGGTAAAGCTTGGATCAGGTTGGCACAGGATTGTGGGGACTGGCGGAAGCAAAGAGAAGCCCGTACCCAGCAGTGGGTACAGGCTTCTCAAGTTCTCAGGCTGATCAAGTAAAAGTGCCACGTCAGTTGCTAGGAGGAAGAATACAGAATGATATTTGTATTAGAAGAATCTTTAAGATCGTTCGCCAAGCTTAGCGATTCTTTTTTTCTAAGGATATGAGCTATTCGACAGTAACTCATGCTATGAATAGTAAGTCAGTTATCAAGTTTAGCAGTAATAATGATCGACTTTAAAATAAATAAACTATTTCACTGACTGACAACCCACATCCAAAGCCACTGGATCCAGAAGAATGTGCTTACATTAACGAGTATGAGCGCTAAGGAAGGATTTTTGATAATTCATCAACTAAAGTGGGCAGGGCACATTGCTCGCAGAACGGATGGCCGATAGGGCCGAAAAGTTCTGGAGTGGCGACCGCGAACCGGAAGACGTTGCGTTGGAAGGCCTCCCACTAGGTGGACCGATGACCTGGTGAAGGTAGCAGGGATCCGCTGGATGCGAGTAGCACGGGACCAGTCAATTTGGCGACACTTGGGGGAGGCCTATGTCCAGCAGTGGACGTCTTTCGGCTGAAATGATGATGATGATGATGATCAACTAAAGTAGAGGATACAAGTTTGTATGGCAGGATGTCATTTTTTCGATGAGAGATCCCACTCCATACAGATTGTAAATTCAATAAACGTTCACCAGAGACCCATGTCCAGTGGACAGTTATAAGCTACTCTGTATGCACGACCAGCAAACCCGTCAAACTTATCTTTCCCCAATTAATTTCGGAAAATATGTAAAGCGCGTACATTACCCTTTTAATAAATAAATCCTTATCATTCAAGAATGTTTTATTTTATTGCATTAGGTTTAAACTGCCAATGTTATCAGGGAGATATCAGAGGGAGTAGAATATTCATTGGAGAAGTAAATCCAGTGTGCAGTGAGCGAGATAAATCTTCATTAAATAACGCTTATCTTGGCAACGTGGGGGATCCATGCGCGCGCCGCCGGCCGGGACATTTTAGAAGCGAGCGCAGCTTTCGGAAACGTACGTCGCGTCGTACATGCATATTCTGATTGTGATCTAGAATGTAGTTACAGTTAATGCAGTTACAATTTATGTTTTTTTATGAATTGTACTTATAGCGGCTTCATTTAGCTTTGGTATTGCATAATCTAGGAGAGGGTTATGCTCTGAGTTTCCTTGCGTGATCAAATCAGAAATGAGGAAATTCGCAGGAGAACCAAGGTTACCGACGTAGCCCGAAGAATTGCCAAACTTAAGTGGCAGTGGGCAGGGCACATTGCTCGCAGAACGGATGGCCGATGGGGCCGAAAAGTTCTGGAGTGGCGACCGCGAACCGGAAGACGTTGCGTTGGAAGGCCTCCCACTAGGTGGACCGATGACCTGGTGAAGGTAGCAGGGATCCGCTGGATGCGAGTCGCACGGCACCGGTCAATGTGGCGACACTTGGGGGAGGCCTATGTCCAGCAGTGGACGTCTTTCGGCTGAAATGATGATGATGATGATTGCATAATCAGCCGGCAATGTTCTCTCTGCTGGGACCTAGGCAATGTCTCTATGGAAGGAACTAGGGGATGTTCATTTAAGTTTCATCATCATCTGCCTAGCCTTTTCCCAAAGATGTTGGGGTCGGCTTCCAGTCTAACTAGATGCAGTTTGAAACTAGTATTGAGCGACTGCCTATCTGAACTCCACAACCCAGTTAGTACTGGGTCATACGATATCCCTTGGTAAGACTGGCTGTCAGACTTTCAGGCCACTGAACACCTGTAACGACTATCAAAGACCTACAAATGACGGCCGGGACCAACGACTTTACGTGCTTTCCGAGGCACGGAGGAAACTCGGTGGTCACCCGTCCACGAACCAACCTAGGCAAGCATTAAAATACACGCCTAACTACGTTAGAAGCTGAATCATCATGATCATCATCATATTCCTGCCCTTGTACCATGTTATTTGGGGTTGGCGTACCACACTTTTGTCTCAAAGCTGAATAATTTCTACTGATAAAAACCCTCCAAAACACAATCGTGAAATAAAATTTCTGAAACTATGAAAAACAAGGACCGAGGAAAATATTGGTTCCCATTAATCTGCTTGATGTTACCCTTTAGTGGCCTTTAACCGATACCCTTGACGAATTGGTTGTTTTTTTCTTCAGAACACGCCCACAAATATTATTGACTTTTTATACGTTTCTTTTATAATACAGGGTGCAAACAGACCCTTCACATAGCCGTCAACCAAGCATTCTGTACATCAAACTAAGTATTTTTACGCAAAAATTATTGATGGGAATCGACTTTTTTTTTGGGGTGAAGAATTACGTTTTACGGTAGGACTCGATGGAAAGCACTCAAAGCATTGTGCTGATGGATTGAATAGAACGGGGGTCGTGGAGGTGTGTTAAGTAAAAATCTTACATTAAAAACATGTATTTAAAAAAAACTTGTGAAAAAGTTGGAACTTTGACCCCAATATCTCCGTAACTAGAAAGTTCCCAGGTATGGTCAACAACAAAAAAATGATCGCAATGACGGGGAGAACAAGTGCCTGTCAGATATGTTAAGGGTCTATTTACACCCTTTATTGCAGATACAATAAAGTCCCCATGTTTTATCTCTTTTACTCTTTCATAAATAATTTTAAAGAGCGAACAGTAAAAAAATCCGTTTAAAATATTTCAGTTGGTATCGGTAGTCGATGTAATGATACCCATTTAACGTGGTCACCCTAACCATGGCAACCCATACTGTAGCTTCACCGAGCTACCCTAACTGCTAATAGATTCTTTCTTAAAGCAATTCCAGCCATTTTATCGTTTTTAAATTCATACATTTTACAAATAAAACAGCTCATTTAAAACGTGTGTTTATTTAGATATTTTATACACCAAAATGTGTTGACATCTCATAGAAGCGCTATTCGCTAAGGCAGCTGTCAAAAATATGTCAAATTCAGTGAATTTTTTGTTTAGTTTGTTTTTTCGCAAAAAACTAAATGTCAAGTTACACTGGCTTCATTTTTGTCATCTACTTAGAGTTTGATGTATCAGGAAACATAAAGCTCGTTAGGGACAGGCGAGTAACAGGGGTTAGTATAATATATTCTCAAATTGACGCGCAACGTGGTAATACTTATGTTTTTATGGTAGATGTAGAGATATGATAAAGGGAATAATGTTATGCTTGTGGTGTAGGGTTTCGTACAGTCTAAAAATGAGATGTGTTGAACTTTATAAAAGGTCTTTCAAAGCTCTTTCGATTGGTGACACTTACACCCGTATCTATAAACAAGTGAAAGTTATTAATTGAGTAAAAGTACCTACATAAGACAAGAGCCTACAAGATTTTTTGTAGTTTAGTTATTACTTAAAGTTAGAACCGTCAAAAGTTATAATTCTCAGCTTTGCTTTCTTTGACGGTAGAGGAGCTCGTGGCTAAATAATAAAAGTCGCTCGGGTCGATCTTTAGGTTAAGCCGTGCTTGCCTAGGTTGGTCTGTGGATGGGTGACCGCCCATTAGATACCGAGTTTCCTCCGTGCCTCGGAAAGCACGTTAAGCCGTTGGTCCCGGATGTCATTTGTAGATCTTTCAAATTCAAATTCAAATTCATTTATTTTGTGAACATAAGTAAAACAGTAGGTGGTATGATATATAATCTTTGACAGTCGTTGGGCAGTCTGCAGTCAGTGGCCCAAAAAATCTAACAACCAGTCTTACCAAGGGGTATCGTATTATCCAGTACTAACTGGGTAGTGGAGTTCCGATAGGCAGTCGCTCCATGTAAAATACTGGTATTCAGCTGCATCCGGTTAGACTTGCCTATTGCTTAAAATGGTTGCATAAGTAATATGTTAAACTCAGTTAATGGGGAATTCCTTGAACAGGAATACGGGAGTATTCCTGTTCAAGATTAAATACTTTAACATGTCTGTAGCTACAAGTGTTATTATTTTTCATCATCAGATGTAATCGTGGAGTTCCTGAAAGTGCTTTCCTAACCTGTTCACTCGCGGTTTGATTATTTCCACATATAGGTTAGGTAAATAAATAAAACTAAAATAAAATGAGGTGTCAGAGATAACGTAATACTTTTTATCTACTTACCTATCAAAGACTGGACCTAGCATTACGTAGTTCCAACCTACATGATTTCTTCATAAGTAAAGTTAAAAAAAACTAAAAAGCACGCTTTACTTTGCTTATTTATAGAATGCATAACAAGTAATTAGTCCGCTATTTTTGGGAGTCCGCCATTTTGGATTTAGAATGACGTCACTTAGCTAACTGTACATTGCCATCCAAACTAAATATTAATGCAAAAAAAAATCAATCGAAAACCGGAAAGATAAAACTTCTAAGATTTTTTTACATAGTTAGCTACAGGTAAAGTTAATAAAAGCGTGTTAAAAATATGAATGAATAAACTGAACAATTTGTAGAGACAATAACATCATAACTCTTCTAAAAACATAAAAGGAACGAGCAGAAAAACACCACCACCCCATATAATAGGTATTTTCTGTATATTTGAAAACCAATGTTTACACGTTTTAGGGACGAAGAGATGGCTTGACCCTTATTGAGTAGGCCGAGTGGGGCAAGCGTTTAGGGTCCTCAGTGATGCCGAAAAGGCTCCTTGTTGTCAATTTGAGGTTACCTTTAGGATTCGATTCGTTTGCTTTTGCATTCGTTTTCTTATTTTGGGGTCTTTAAGGGTGGATTAGATTGTCTAGACAGAGTGTAGCCGCTATCGATATCTGTTTAAGGTGCTTACAATGACACAATTCGGGCTTTACTATTTTTATTTTTTTACATTTATGGTTTTGAGATGAAGATGTGCTATGTGATGTATCCGTTGGTTGCCCATTGAATATTGAACTCTGAACTTATGGACACAAAATTGCAGGTAAAAATAGAGTTTTGTCTTACGTCTAATGTTTGTCATAGGTGCTTGCAGATACCTGCGTGCACATCTGGACTACAAGAAAATGTAAGAATGTCAAATTAGCTAACGCTTTTTCTGACCCTTGTATCGAACACACGACCCAACGCCTGGAAGTCGTGCGAGCAACGTTCTCGAAATCTCAAACTTCCGAAGAATTTCCAAATGATTCTACTCTGAAACGAAAGAACGCAATGCCAACTCGGTATAATTGATGGTGCTATACACCTACTTATAGAGCAGTGCACAAAGGCCTCCTATTCCAAGCATTTCAGGCTTGACACGACAAGAGACTGACGGCTACACGTCTGAGCCGTTAATTTATCGCCAAATAAGCTTTACAGCTACAATTTTAACAATTCACTTGATTAACGAATGTTTCTCGCTTGAGTAAGTGGAAATGAATTTGGATTTTGGTTCTAGTGAAACCGAAATGTGGTCGGTGTGGGAAAGGGTAAATTGTAAATCGTACATGTTGACGTTTGATTTGTTTCGCGAAGAATTATTGTTAGTTGAAAAAGTGATGTGTTGATTACTTCTTTTTAGCGTGTTACTGCCAATATACAACATTAGTTTTAGTATATGCGGAACCTGAAACACATATCTAGTATTTTTATGTAAAGAATCTATGTACAAAATGTAAAAACTGTATCATGAAAATTCACAAAGTTATAAGCTTGTTCTGTTATCTGGTTGTCCGCTCAAAAACGTGGTCACAACGCAGAGCGCCCGCGCACGCGCCTCCAGCGTCGTCTTGAGTTCATTCATAATAATAATTTGGCAGTAGGTACATAAATGATTGCGATAGGTACTTAATGTCGCTCGGTATCCTGTAACTTTTTTTAAATATTTTTTGACAAATTATAACATGGGTTAAAAATTATTGAAATGGATTCAGTTACTTGTTCTGAGCAAACTATATTCACGTTTCGCATATACTAAAAATAATGTTATATATCAAAGCGGCATAGAACTGTGCTATGAGGTTGGCGCTATCACTAGCGTTCATCAATTTCTGAAGCGTGCATCGGGGCATGCAAAATATGATATAGGGTGTCATTATTTCACATCTTATGTGTTTTTTTTTCTTAAAAAAAAACACGTTGCCCCAATGAGAATTTCTCATGTTTCGTGGGTGCGTTTACAAAGATTTAATTCACATACACAAATAGCCAGGCCCGGAATCAAACAAACAACAAACAAATACAAACAAACACAATTGGTCACACAAATATTTTGATCCGTGCGGGTATCGAACACACGCGGTGTAGCAACCAATCGTTCAGCCACGGCGCCAACCGTGCCGCCAAATTTTAGACAAATAAATTGATGACGCCAATGCAAACACCAAGACGAGACCAATGCAGTTTTAATAAAACAAAAGTGAGTCTAAAACAAGTGAAGGTCAGTGGTATTGTTGGCGCTATCCATCAGAGACCCCGAAAAGACCCCAAGAACGAATGAGCGACGTAAATATAACGTACATTTTAACGATTTATGACCAAAAATACAAGTATCATTTAGCAAGTTTTTGGCCAAATTTGAACCCGGTCACCAGTCTCTCCGGTTTTTGAGAACAGATGAAGAAACACGATATCACTAAAAATAATATAACCAACAATAAGAATCGATGTCGGATAAATACAACCTTTTTTTTTTTATTTTTATGCTGATGTTTTCTTTTTTTAGTCTACTTTTAACCTCATTAGCCCAGCCTAGCCGGCCAGTCAGTCACCGGGTATTTTTAGTAGTAAAATAAATGATTTTTCGAAGGCAACACGATTCGGATTTCGCACGTCACTTCATTGACGGGACTAATTAAAAATGGCAGAAATGTTGAGCGTCAATCTCAATTTTGTATTTGCTCCCCAATTTGTGTATGTAGGGCAATATTGATAAGGGTACTGTAAAAAAAACCCGTAGAAATATTTTCGGAAGCTGTTATAAATGAGCTGCACGGAACAGAATTAAATTTTTAACTTATATTATTAACCTGTTTTTTATTCTGGTATTAAGGTAAATCCGAACCTTTTTTTTTGTTTTAAATGTGAAATAGCAGAACAAGTCTGTTTAGCTTATGTTAGAGGGCATTGCCCCTATGGATATTATGAAATAAAAGAGGCATTTCGGTGGCGTTGCTATTCCAGAGACAAAGCAGAGACGGCCGATATCCATGGCCGAAGAGTGGGAGCTCCCAGTTCATGGTTAGACAAGAAGCATCTGATAATAGTGTTTAAAGAATACGTTTACAAGATTCATAATAGATTCCAATCAATAATAATCAAAGAAACACTAAACACAATCAAGAAACAGCCAAAACAAGATTTTAAAAACAAAATGTCCAAAACCAATTTTCATTTATTTGAAATTCGAAAACAAAAGAAAACTACCCTTCATATTTCGTTTCTTGAAACGATAAGTACATCCAGTTATACCCGATTGAGCTTCGACCTATATCACAGTAAATTGTAAACGGGATCCAACAGAATCCGAGGTATAATTGGTGTGAAAAGGTCTCTTCGATATGTGCTTGTCTTTTGCCACCTTCAACGGAGGGAGCCCGATAAATAAGCAAATGGCGATGGTAGAATGCTATCACATGCACCTGTCGATTTTTCAACGAGAGCCGTTGTTTATGAGTGTGGAGAGGGCTTTCGATAAAATGATAGACTTTCGAAATACTTATAAAACAAAAATAGATAAAAGTACAAATACAAACATAAATTATTGCTTATTATTATTGTTTTTTTATTTATTTTTTATAATAATATGGTAAACAACTTTTGACTTTTCCACCATATTTATCGGTGATACGATGCCACTTCATCTTCCAAATTAAAAAAAAACTTTCGCGCCTCGGAAAGCACGTTAATCCGTTGGTCACGGCTGTTACTTGTGTGTGTGTGTGAGTGTCCCGAAAGTACTTGAAAAGACAGGTAGATGATGTTTTTTTTTCTAAAATACGGACTATCTCGCCATTAGTTTGGTTTATGTAATTTGATGATTTACATTTTAGTTAATCATGTCTCATCGAAGTTGACAGACAGAATGATGTTTTAAAGATTACTAATACATTTAGCGATTTTAGTGTTAGGCAGGAAGGGTTGGGCTGCGGGACTGTTCGAAAGAGATACCGTGGCCCTGGAACACAAAGGGCAAAGAAGGAACATGGATGGGTTTTAGTCAGTACAAGTCTGACACTCCCTTCCGCTCCGCCCAGAGTGGGGGGGGTCATTTGATGAATTCGCATACGAAAAAAAAAAAAAAAGGCAGGATGGGTTAAAGTAAATTGTTTTCTATATTTATTTTTCTCATAATATAATTTTCGTAAGACTTCCTAGTCTTATAAGGTTTCACTATCGTTTTTATTGCATAACCTTTATGTATACCTACACGTTTAATAAAAACATTGTCAGACAACAAAAGACCGCAAATTATACTAGTTGTGTTCAACAACACCATTTCTGCCATCGCGGAAATTCTCGTAATTTCTCAATAGAGAACATGAAGCCTTATTTAGTAAATAATTTCGAACATGAAGCTCCAAAAATGTCTCATGAATAGGTCACCTGAATTTAACCTTAAAAAGCTCTTTAATAGAGTCAAAATTGAATTAAAATCTATATTTAAAATGCTACACCTTTCCATGATATTATAATTTTTATTCTTATAAGTTATTTATTAAGGAATCGTTTTTATTATATAACTAGCTTTTGCCCGCGTCGTCAGTCAGTACACGTGAAATTATAGTAAAAAAAAAAAACCCTATTTGAATAGCATTTTGCAACAATTTCAAGTGTTTTTTTTTTTTGCACGGAACCCTAATCTTTTATTTAAAACTAGCTGTTGCCCGCGACTTCGTTCGCGTGGAAATTTTGTCGTGTATGCGTGTTCGATTCCCGGGTTGGGTAAAGTGTTGTTTGGTTATTCCATCAGGAATTATCAGTAGCAGCTACGGAGTCTGGATTTGTGCCCGATTGATGGCATTAGGCTCGCCCCCTATTACATGGGACTTCAACATAACTGGTGTAATGTGGGTGTACGATTAGGTACACATCTGTGCCTAACCCTTCCGGGATTACAGGCGGGATGTGTGTGAGAACTGAAGGCCTGATCAAAATGTGATAATGTGGGTGATGACTACAAAAGGCGTGTTTTTGGGCGCTGTAATTCTGGGCCGCAGAGGTCTGAACGGCGTTGAGGCGACGATATGGCTTAAAAACTGGGACATTATGGTGCCATACGACTTTTTTTCAAAGTGAACAATCAAACGCCTTGTTGGGCGCTATTTCTTTATTTATTCTAATACCGTTTTGTATACAACATTAAATGAATTGTTTAATGACCGTGTGAGAAGCATGAAGCACCCAAAAGAATGCCTGCCACTTTTAAGGTTTTTCCTTGGAATTTGTTGACCGTCATTGTAAAAGCCAATTTTAAGGGAAATTGCAACTTCTTAAATTAAAATGGCTAGTTATTTGGAATAAAGGGTATGCGGGGAATTAAACCGCTCTCTCCTTTAGCCACTCCTGTAATAATGGTGACTGTTATAATATTACTGCCCAACTCTGTGATACGAAGCCTGGTTCCATTGCATAGTCTGGGAGTTAACCCCAGGGAGTTGAGAAATTCAACGGGGTAGGCAGTACTATCATCATTAGCCATCACAGGGTCTATGAATGTCGACGCCGACGATCATATCATTTTTTTATTTGATTGACACACTCGTTCTTTGGCGACAGCACTACTC
The DNA here is from genome assembly GCA_963082995.1 of Noctua comes. NCBI lineage: Eukaryota > Metazoa > Arthropoda > Insecta > Lepidoptera > Noctuidae > Noctua > Noctua comes. Next base: position 14,214,771 of record OY720279.1, on the reverse strand, counting down.
CTCACACAACCACCCTTCATTTTTTATATTAACAAATTTGGAAAAACGTGCATGACGTGACCGTAGCCACTGGATGGGATAATTCTTCGGAAAATAGAATTTTCCCATCTGCGCCCGATTCTAGACGACCCACTCCCATTTGCAGCAGCATATTCGCAAAGACACCTGCTTTGTGGTCGTTGTACAGCTGGACGCACATGTTGCAAGTAAGATGGATCTTTTCGATCCCAGACAACAGTGGCGACGCCTTGAGACATTTATTGAGGCGTTTATTTCATCCGCCGGTGTGCCCCTCTCAATAACTTGCAGTATCTGTCTAAAGTCGCCTGCGAGCAAAACGACAACGCCACCCATCAGCGCCTGGTTGCCGCGAATGTCCTGCAAGCTGCGGTTCAACGCCTCTTATGCACTTTAAACTTGCACTGCTGCAAAAGGACTCCCCGGCCGCTGTAATGTTGCATGTTGAGGTATCTTCACTTGCAAGATTCAGCGGCAATATGAAAACGGAATGTGCAGTCCGGCCACCGATAAAAGTTGCAGAAATGTCCGAGGGAGCCACAGCCACAGCTATGTGACCGCACGGTTGGCGCAGTGGCTGAGCGAATGGCTGCTGCGCTGCGTGTATCGGGTTCGATTCCCTCACGGATCACATTTTTGTTTGGCCTACAGGGGCTACAGGTAGTGGTTCCGCGTCTGGCTGTTTGTGAGTTTAACTGTCTGTAAACACACCCACGATACAGGAGAAATTCCAAGCGTGGGCCTGGACTGGGGCAAAGTTAAAAAAAAAACTTTAAAGCTGCGGTCCTTGAGGAGTTGGGTCAGCAGAAGATTCAGCACAAATGCAATGTGACGGCACAGTTGTCGCAGCGGCTGAGCGATTGACTGCAGTGCTGCGTGTCGCGGGTTCGATTCCCGCACGGAACAAATTTACAACGTCGTTGGTTTTATCTAATTTTATTTTTTGTTTTTATTTTAAAGTTTTTAGAGATTTTTTTTCGGCCACTGAAAATTGGTCAATTAATATTTGTTAATTTATGATTACCTAACTGTCTTTGAATGGTTAAAAAAAACCAAAAGAATATTAATCTACTTTATAATGATTTGAAAATCATAAAGCATTAGAAAAAAACATTCTAAACTGCGAAACCTGGTTTACAGGGAGGTCTGTGAACCGTCAGCCTACCTCGCTTCGTTTCGATGACAAATGGGCTAAAATAGCCGTTCTTTTCTAATGCATTGTTTGACAGTTGCCAGTTGGCAACCAGTTGCGGAATATGGACATAATTATTAGCACGATAATCTATCTCTGTGCCAAATATCATCTACATCCGTTCAGCCGTTCTGGCGTGATGGAGTAACAAACATCCATCCATCCAACCAAACTTTCGCATTTATAATAGTAGTAAGATACAAAAGACAGATATGATAAAGATACCTAAATATTTTTCAAGTAACGAATTACGTGTTTTTTTAACAATCAAGACGCATCAGAAATCATACATTACAATCATCCACCCTCCAATAAAGACAACAAAGAAGAATTTATTTTTGGGACCTAACAATAATAGACCTAACCGTAAATAATAGTTGTGCAAAACTAAGAACAACGACACAACAAAATAGTTTCAAATTAATTTCAATAACTGCTGTTATTTTTATTGGGAGCGATAGGTGAAATTGAAAACATCGAGTCTGACAGCACCTGTGGATAGCACACAACGACGTTGTCAGTTCAGAACACCATCGAACGGCCAGATTCAAACATGAGGAAAGAGATTTCACCAATGATTTAACTTTATTCATAAGAATTTATTATATTATACATCAAAAAGAGAAAATAAATAATAATAATCTCTATAAAAAAAAAACAAACAATTACAAAAAGTATAATAATTTTACTGGGGATCGAACTTGCGACGTGATGCACGTAAAGCGGTCATGAAACCGTCCCTCTATTTGATTCGCTGACATATACTTTGAAATAGACGTTGTTACGCATATCATGACTGAAACGATAAACAATTGAATAATACTGACATAATGCAGTATTGCTCATCCCCTTCAGCAAATAGCGTGATAGTATATAGCCTAACATTTGAAGAAGCCTATTACAGACATTTGTGCAAAATTTAAACAGGATCTATGCAGTAGTTTTTGCGCCAGGTCGGAACATCGGACCGGATTTTAACGATTTTATTTATTATATATATATATATATATATATATATATATAATATATTTAAAATATAAATATATATTATAATATAATATATAATAATATATAATATATATATATATATATATTAATATATTATATGTAGAGAAGAAGATAAAAGTAGCCTCAGTTACTCCTTATAACATCAGCTATCTGGCAGTAAAAGGCTCATCAACATCGATCCAGCTGTACAAACAGACAGACAGACAACAATAAAAACAAAAGTTTACATGTATTATACCGTATATACTTTTATATGCATTTAGTAAATTATTATTATTATTATCAGCCATTTGTGTCCCACTGCAGGGCAAAGGCCTCCCTTCCCTCTTTCTACTTATCCCTATCCAGTGCTGTTATTTGCCAATTTTTTTGAAAAGTGTCTAGTTCGTCCCGCCATCTCCTTCTGGGCCTGCCGCGTTGCCGTTTCCTGCTGTTTGGGACCCATTGTGTTATTATTTTAGCCCATAGCTCCTCCGGCATGCGACAGATGTGGCCAGCCCAGTTCCATTTAAGCTTGGCAGCCGTGTGACCCACAACGGCAATTTGAGTTTTGGAACGCAGTATCGAGTTCCTTATACGATCTGTAAGTTTAACTCCAAGGATACTACGCTCCATTGCTCGCTGACAGACCCCGAGTGCGGACTTTTGACACTTGGTTAGTGACCATGTCTGCGCTCCATAGGTGAGGATGGGAAGAATGCACATGTCCTTGAGTTTTCTCTTCAGTGAGAGAGGGAGAGGTCCCTTCATGATTTGCTTCATCGACCAATAGCTCTTCCAGGCGTTCTCGGTGCGTCGTGCAAATTCTCTATCTTGTCTTGCCTGGAAGGAGACTATTTGGCCGAGGTAAATGTACTGAAAGCTGTTATTTTGATATTACAAACAGACACTTCAATTTTATTTATTTGTATATATATTGTATTGTTCTGTGTTTTATATTAACGTTTAAGTAGCATTCCTCACATTTGATGGTAAATCTCATCAGACTTGAAAATAAATAAAAGTGTTAAAAAAAAACATTAACAACAACATACATTATTTTTTTTTTGCAATATATTTTATTCTTGTATGAAAAAATATAATGCAAAAAAACGCCTCATATTATTACATGCTAGGACTTGTACTAAGCTAAATAAATCGTGTCGAGCACCGGACAATAGTTTGCTTCGTTCCATTATACACACAAAGAGTGCTTGCTAACAGCGTCGCTTGTTTGTTAATTAAATAGCCTTTACTTTTCGTTTGTGCACGCTAGCGCTAGCTCTCTTGATATACAGTGTTTTGTGGTGTTTCAGTACTTGTTAAATCTTATTTGAATAAGATTTAGATTGCTCTATTCTGCAAAGAAGCTTTCAGTATCATGAGAATAAGACATTTATTTAAGACGTGGTCCATATACTGTTCATCATCATCATCATCATTTCAGCCGAAAGACGTCCACTACTGGACATAGGCCTCCACCAAGTGTCGCCACATTGATCGGTCCTGTGCTACTCGCATCCAGCGGATCCCTGCAACCTTCACCAGGTCATCGGTCCACCTAGGACCTGGTCATATACTGTTAGTAACACGAAAAACCTTTTAAAGCTATTGTTAGTACATACAAAAACAAACCCACAGAAAAAAGCGGTACCGCACTGCAGCGCCAGTTTATGTCAAGCCCTGGACGCGACCACCCGCAGTGTGTCGACCAGTCGCATCCAGTGCTGCCACATCGGCGAGTCCCGGCGGCCCATGCACACGCTCAGAAGGCTGTTCACTGCTAAAATGCTTCATCAATGTTAAATGAAAAATGGTGAATTTTACACCCTGATCCTCACAATGCTACTTGAAAGCTAAAATAGGTGGTATTGTGTGTACCCTTAGTTCTATAGATCATAGTACAAGTGCACTTATAATGTCACTTGCGGGATATTCCGTGATAATCAATTATTCTGAGCTCCCGAAATTTCAATCGAGAGGAAGGTTTCAAATTGTCAAGCACGCGGAATAAAGGAACAGCCGGCGTCGTTATAAGGACTTCACAAAACCTAGTGATACTGTGAGTTTGTTTTGCTACGACTAAGACAGATTTGTCTGAACCTAACAATATTTACGAGTACCACCCACCCGCATTCTCCAGTCATCCCGCGATCATGGTGCTTGCAGCAGCGTCAAAATATCGGGAGCTCAGAAAAATGGATTACCACGGAAGATATCCCGTAAGTGACATTATAAGTGCACTTGTACTATGATCTATAGAACTAAGGGTACACACAATACCACCTATTTTAGCTTTCAAGTAGCATTGTGAGGATCAGGGTGTAAAATTCACCAATCACAACAGTATAAGTGTAGTTATAAACCGTGAATGCTTAAAACAGTGTTTGATAGTACGAGTGTATGGTAAGCCAAAACGTCCGGAAAAAGCAAAATACAGTTTTGATTTTAGTCGCATGACAAACGGCGTTCAATACAATAATATTGATGTTTGTTGTGATACGAACAGGACCAAGAACATAGATGGTAGATAACAAATTGTCGGGTCGATATAATGAGTGATGGACGAATAGGAAAGCCGAAAGTGTTAGACAGTTAATGCCCCGTCAATGATAGATGGTAATGTGTTGGAAATATGTTTTTTTTGTTTTATTTATCGAATCGAAATCTACTGTTTTATTGGAATGTTCTTACTATTTTAATTGGAAATTATAGAACTTGTTAAGTGACAAATAAATATGCGGGTCATGGTCAGGTTTGTGGTAGCTCTTCACTCATCATCTGACTAGCCTTTTCCCAACTAAGTTGAGGTCAGCTTCCTGTCTCACCGAATGCTGCTGAGTACCAATATTTTATTTGGAGCGTCTGCCTATCAGACATCCCCAACCCAGTTAGTACTTTGAAATACGATACTCCTTGGTAAGACTGCTTGTCAGACTTTCGGGCCACTGACTACCTGCAACGACTGTCAAAGATCTACAAATGACAACCGGGACCAACAGCTTAACGTGCTTTGCCAGGCACGGAGGAAACTCGGTATGTAATGGATGGTCATATATTATATAGACTTATTTAGCCCACGAGCTAAATAAGTCTTCACTACCAAGTGAAAACATTTGCAATAGCATAGACATTCGCCATTCTTGACAGAAAGCTGAAATACTTCGTGTTCCTGTAGTTCCACCGGAATTATAAGCGGTTCATTGTGATTACTGCTCCCAAAATGGTGCAGAAAATATCGAAGATATGATTGTATCGTCCACCATCCTGCACTACTTCTACCCGCGTGGTGGACGGCCGACTCGCACTCTTAGGCTTTTATCAACCATTGAGAATGTAATTTGGCTGGTTATGTTCATGCTATTCATACCTCGCAGGATATTACAGCATCACACTTGGAGAAATAAGTATGGCAGTAGTAGGTACTTCTTTGGCTAGACTTCTTCTTGAAGACTAGTCTACCCACAAAAGATGAAATAGTTATTAATGCAGTTGAATGAGCACGAAAGCAAACAGTCACGTCGCACTTCAAACATTGTATTACAAATAATTTCCCTGAGGATATCAGAACTTAGATGGTAGTCGTTCAACGGGTGGGTATAACAATGGATACAACAATGATCATAACATAACATCACGCCTGTTATCCCCGAAGGGTTATTTAGAGGTGTGCCTAATAGTACACCCGCGTTTCGCCAGTTAGTTTGAGGTCCCATGTAATAGGGGGCGAGCCTATTGCCATCAAACGGGCACGAATACAGAATCAGTGGCTACTTAATCAATTATTGATTATTATCAAGTTATCGAAACAATAGTGATTAAAACTGACTTGTGAATAAAATAGATCAAACACCTAATTACTTATTCTATTTCGGACATTTTCTAAGGTCAGGGCTCTAGGTCGTGATCTTGACCTCGCTGATGAGAACTTTGTCATAATTATACGTGTTAATGTCAAGTAGATACTTTATTTAGTACAGTACTTACCTACCTGTTCTTTTAAAATAGGGCACAGAATCTTCACTAGTAGGAAAGGTCGGAAAAGGTGAGTGAAGAATTATAATTAAATATCAAGAGGATCAAACGGTCCCTTAAGGAGTTCGTGGTTTAATAATAATAGCCGCACAGCTGCAGGAATAAAAATCGCTTTAAAAGCGATTGCCCCTTGTCTCGTCTCAAGCGCGAAACGTGAGACGTCTCGCTGCTTGATGGGCTGAAGATGGCTGGGATGGATTGAAAGTGGATGACGGAGGAATAGATGTTGTGGAGCTGCTTGGGAGAGGCCTTTGTTCAGTGCCCAAATGCATATAATATGCAAATATACATTTGCATATAATCTGGTCTTTATTGATAAATCAAAAGGATTGATGGCATTCCATGAAGAGGAGGTTAGTCATCATTTGGACGAAAGATGACCACTTCAAGTACAATAAATGTATTATTTAAGTTTACAAGCCTCACCCAAGGCTATTTATTTTATTTATTTATTTAGGAAAAACAAACAGTAACATATTAGAGGTTTACAAGAAGGCTTACGTGAAAAATATGATAAATATGCTACCCACTACGTTTTCCACAGATTACTTTAAATACTTAGTAACTAGAGAGGCATTGTATAAGATGTAAACTAAAATAACAGTTAAAATAATATATGATGCACAATATACAAAAAGTTACATAAAGCATACGGTACATATATAAACATAAGAATACATTATTTCACATTACATTACAATGGTCGACTGCCGATCCTTAAGAATTGCACGGATTTGCTTCCTGAATACATTTTTACTGAGGAAAAGTATGTCGATTAAGCTAAACTCATTGGCTATGCCTGAGATCAGAAGTAGTTTATGCCGTGAAATGCATAATCTGCTCCAGGACTGTTTGCAACCAGCGTATTTCTGCGGATTCAGCGGTCTACTGTTCAAATTCTGTGTATGCGTGGGGATAGGGAGAATATGCACGCTGCGCCTACACATCATAAGAAGAGGTTGCTGCATAGTGCATAGGTACTGTCTCCCTAAATGACAATCTTGTGCCGGTCCAGCCTGTCCCTTGCTGTCCTTCCCCATCGACGCCTTAAGCTAAGGTTCGTACCCAATAGGGGGTGCCCTTAGCGTGTCTTCTAATTAGTTTTAAGCCCCTGGCTGGAGGCCTTACACTCAAGGTACCCAGGATAGTCCGGTTAAGTAGACGACAGCCACCAAGGAAGACCTGCGGATGCCATTCAAAATCAGAAATGATAGGTGCGGTAATTATCAATCCCCTTCTCAGACGCGAATTACATAGAAACGGCGTAAGGTGACGGTGCGGCGCAGGCGTGGAATTTATAAGGAAAGGATAGAACGCCGTGCCCGCGCCACGCCGCTTGAGTGTAATTCAGGACACGTCGCCTACGTACACTGGGCCCAAGTATTTGGTTTACAGTTTGTATGTGTGGGTGAAGTCATAGTTATGCACACAAACACAAAATAAAACGAGCGAGCTCAGTTTTTATTAGTGTGCGTGTGGCACATCAATTACCATATACCAATATATAGTCATCATTCACTTATGATGCTGAAGGAGATATAATATTTTGCATGATGTTAATATAGCAATCCTGGCACAATGGCTATAGTCTTTGGTCACTGAACGAGAAGTGGTAAGTTCAAATCATGCATGCAATAGTATATTATTTTTCTTTTTGTATTCATTATTTTGTTAAAACATTACTTAAAGTAGAATTTATAACGATTCCAACGTTTGAGACAAACATTGAACTCTCAGGCTATTTGATTTTGACTGTTTAGACAACAACTACCGACAATTTAAAAATATTGTTTTCAAACACCTTCATTTATAAAAAATGAGCATTCTTAGTTGTCAATCTACGAGTATTTGCATTACTGAGTTTATTGATTACTACTCTTGAGCATGTGTGTGGTTTTATTTCTGTGGATCCAACCATGCAACATTTACCAATGTTCAAAGAGGTGGAAATCGTTGTTTTGGATGAGCAAAACGTATCTATATTATGTGAAATTGTGAGTGTAAATGTGGTGCTGCCTAACAAACGATGGGACACTTTATATCGTGTCCTGCCTGTTCTGTTGTTTGCTTGAGCCAAACTCGTCGCCAAATTTTGGGCTGACTCAATTTGAATTGTTATCGATTAGCGTATCGATGAGAAGAAGTGAAATTACAAGGCGCTTAATGATATCGGTGAGTAACAGTTAGATATTACGTTGATATTATACCTAATTCACTTTAACTAACTCCTCTATTCTCTTTATTCCTAGTAAACATTGAAAGGGATGTTTACTAGGAATAAATAATTAATGTAACTTAAGTGCAATACCTACCATAGTTATATATTATCATAACTGAATTATTATAGTTTCTTTTTTTAAATTTGTAATCGTATGATGATTATGATAAAATTAGCTTGGTCTAAAATTAGCTTGATCTAGCCTTTAGACAGATTAAAGAAAAGCCTTTGAATAACGTAAATAAAAATAGATTATAATGTTTGCTAATGTCAGTGTATATCTTATATTTATGTATTGTATTATTATAAGTAATATTAATTAGGTATTTAAAGTATATTGAATAAACATAGTGTATATATAGTATCAAAATATAGTGTTTATTTATTATAATATTAGCTATTATTATAAGTATTATAAATACTGTTTTTATCCACAGGGGAGAACCGTGCAGTTATGGGTCCGCCGATATGCGTATTTTGGAGACGTAGAATATCTTAGGCCAAAACCAAAGGCAAATTCATCGACTCGACACTACGACATCGTGGCAAGGCACAAGGCTGATCCCTTCTTGTCCACCCGCATAAAAGTGTGCTTACAAACTGTGAGATCTCATGAGCAAGGTTACAAGGAGTAATAGAAAACGAAGGATTGCCGACTCATTATTAGTCGAATTTATTTTAATTAGTAGACGAATATGAATCTTATTTTTATGCAAATAATGTTCATATTTGTTAAGCAAATTAGAACAAATACAAAACTTAGTAATAAGTAGGTAGGTATAACACTTTTTTTTAAAACCACAACTCGTAAATTATTGAAAGTATGGTGAAGTGATGTTATTGTTATGCGATTAGAAGTTGTCATAATTTCTTACTATCTAACATGTTGATTCACTTCACCTCTAATTTTACTTTGATTCAATTTATATACCTACCTACTTTGACAAATTATTTACGTCAATCCTTACCAATAAAAAACTTTGTCTTTGTCAAAAAAACAGGTGAACAACAGTGTATTAAATCATTGTATCGGCCACACAAGTTTTATTTTCTAACATACAGCCCCCACCAAATTGAGCCTTAAAACAACCAATATAAGGAAGGAACATATTGGAAGAAACGAGACGGATAATTTGCTAATGACCCAAGCGATAAGCTAAGCAAACAATACCAATTTTTATCTAATAAAAAAATCTAATTATTTCATTGGTTATATTTAATTACTTTTTACTTTTTGCTTGAGTAATTTTATTTTATTTTATTGGCTTTTTTTTTACAAAATAAATTTATTAAAAAACAAAAAGTAAAAAGTAGCAAAAATAATTCCTCAGTTGGGTTCGAACTCGTGTCGTCGAGGTTAGATCACTAGCTAACGCAAGCGCTTACACCAATCGGCTATGGTTACCATGTTAAGTTAGTATAAAATGTTGGGATTTATTGTAAACTCGTTTATATTATTTTTACCAGTTTACCCGACAAGCGTAAAGATAAAAAAAATAAACCCCGTGTAGGGTACAATATGTTTACGCACACAATAATAATGAGCGGCTGTATGAATATTACCGGCTCGTACAGCAAGTCAAGTTAATTTAACTTTGTGTTTGTGTGCATAACTATGACTTCACTCACACATATAAACTGTAAACCAAATACTTGGGCCCAGTGTACATTCTATATGAAAACGTTTTGAAGCGGCATCATGCCTGCGCCGTGCCTTCACCTTACGCCATTTCTGTGTAATTCGCGCCTTACGTGGGTGGTGAAAATGACAAGTATGCTAAAATTACAGGCTGAAAATCCCAACAAGAAATAACCAAATCTCTAAAAGGAGCTGATTATAAACCGCTTCTTATAAAATGGAATATTCAGCTTTTACGCAGTGTTTATAACTAAGCAATAAGATACCTTTTCAAGGATTATGTCTTTAGAGAGTATTTTGAAAGGACCATTAAGGCATTTCCAAATGAGCAAAAGGATTTGTTTTCGAACTTAAGACCGGTATTAATTTGTAAAGTAACGAAAACGTAGTACCTAAATAGTAGAAGTTACATAAAAGAAGTAATCAAAAGGTAAATGCTGATTGTACTTTATGTAATTGTGTGAAACTTTACCAAATTTCAGTAATTACCAATTCTTGCTTGACATGATTTTGTTTAAACTAGGTTTGTGTGAAAGCACGGAATTATTAAGTACTGACGTGAAAGTACCTACTTTCGTTTTATTTTTATGTGTGAAGTTAGCAGCGAATGAGTCTTTTGGGCAAAAACTTAGTGGACTAACTTTATTTACACCTTACATAAAAAATACTACAATCATAAAAACTACTTTTAAGATTACCTATAGACCTTTTGAGAATGATGAAATTTTTTTTTACCAGAAATTGCACAGACACCAGTACATCAAGCTAATACAATCTGTCTTTCTTTAATAGATTTTCAACTTTATCGCTAAAGCTTTCGATTCACGGTTGATTTGTCAGTTTCTGGTAGCTTGATATGCTGGCGTCTGTACATAAGCAATTTCATATGCTATGGTAGAATTATCCTGGAATGGTATGCAACAATTCTTCTGTATTCGTCTACATGTAAAATTCGCACACCCGAGCCACAAGATACAATCGGTGCTTAGTTTAGTATTATATGACTCAACTGTTTTATTTCTAATGATGAAAAAAAAAATCAAATTCAAATTATTTATTTGTGAATCATACGTACAATATAATAAGATCTAATTCGAATGTCAGGATCACTATGCTTAACCTAAACAAAAAAACAATAATAAACAAACAAAAAATATCAAACACACAACAAAAAACAAATAAAAACATCAATAAACAACAAAAAAAAAACAAACAAACATTAATTAACTGATTTTGATTTGATTAAATGTAACTGAACTTTTTCTATTCCAAATATTCCCAAAAAAAAGCTTTCTTCATACTTCTAAGCCTCAAAAATAGAAAGGGTGTAATGTGACGATGTAGGGAGAGTGTCAAATCTGGTTCCGGACATTTCGTTCCCAATCTACTGCCCCCCTGAAAAAGGAAATCTGGCTTTTATACCTTACCGTTGTAACTTGACCTCCCTTTTTCAAGAATAGAGAGGAGGATGGCAGTCCTCAATAAAATGGTATTGTTATAATAGGTACTGATCAAAGATTTGTATCGTCGTCACATTATTTTGTGGTAAAAGGGTTCCGCAATGGGATATTGTGTATTTTTTAGTGGCAACACCCGAACGTGAGTTTGCAAGAATATATTTTCGGTCGTTGCCTCTTGTGGGATAGTTTGAATATATTTACAAGAATACTAATAAAGTATAACTTTATTCGAACTGAATTGGTCGTAGATATCTAGCTACTCTACTTAATAATATTTATTCAGTTAACAAAATATGGGAAAAAACGGGTATAATCGGTATACAAGGTTAATTTTTCAAATGGGCGAGGATGGCCAAATTGAAAACTATGAGGAACAGCGAAAAATACTCAAAGAAGTCTCGGGCCTACTTTAATGAAAGCTAAAACTGAATTATTAGATCTTTGAAACATCAATATTATACCCAGGAATCGAACCCGTTGATTTTTAAAAAAAACACGCACTTGTTTATTATGCCCGCTTCGCTCGCGTTAATTTAGAATTTGACAATCAATTCGGGTTGTACTCTGCTTGTCATCATCTGTCTAGCCTTTTCCCAACTATATTGGGGTCGGCTTCCAGTCTAACCGGATGCAGCTGAATACCAGTATTTTACATGGAGCGACTTGTACTCTGCTTGTAATAATATAATATTCAATCATGATTCGAAAGGACGTGCCTTTCCTGGCACCATCTATTATCATAAGAACGTTATTGTTATTTTCCTCGGGAACAGTACTTTTTTTGGGATGAAAAGTACCCATGTCCGTTTCTATACACCTGACAACGTATATGCAAAATTTTAGGATGATCGATTCAGTGGTTTAGGCGTGAAAAGGTAACAAACAAACTTACTTTCACATGTATAATATTACAAACGTACACACATACACACATACTCACATGCACACATACAAACTTTCGCCTTTATAACATTAGTGTGATAAGTTAAAGATTACACCTTTAATGTTCTTTGGTAAGATTCAAGATATAAGACAAAAAAAGGAAGAATATGCTACATACAAAGTTAGGTATACCTAGTATAATAGTTCAAGTAAGATCCGCCAATGCAAGCGACATACGAAGATAATAGGAATTTACCTACTTAATAACAGATAATTCAAATAACTTAGCTGCCTGTTCACTAATCTCTTTGTTTCCCTGTACTCTGAGTACTAGTAATACGCTTTGCGAATTCCTAGTACTCTCGTTAACCTCGCCGACTAAACCAAATATGCTTGTGCTTGCCGTAGGTTCATGATATTAGTGCATCCGGTGGGTTTGGGCTTGCGACGTCTTCACCTGTCGTCTCTCTAGTTGTTGGGATGGATGTTTGATGTATGAAAAGAAATGTGCTTAGTATTTCGACGATATCTAATCCTTTGGTAAGTAGAGACAGTGATTTTTAGGCTCAAAAAATGAATTGAACAAAAAAAAACAATTTATTTTTAAGTATAGAATAATAAATAGTTCAAGCCAATCCGCAACTGAAAGCGTCGTACGAATATATACAATATGAATTTACCTACTAAAAGAAAATTTAAATAACTTAGCTGCCTGTAACCTGTACACAAATCTCTTTGTTTCCCTGTACTTCGAGTACTAGTAATGTGCTTTGCGAATTCCTAGTACTCCCGTTAACGTCGCCGACATAACCAAATATGCTTGTGCTTGCCGTAGGTTCATGATATTAGTGCAACCGGTGGGTTTGGGCTTACGACGTCTTCGCCTGTCATTTCTCTAGTCGTTGGTTTATTGCATCTTTGGAACTGTAATGCATTGTTTACATGAGATGTTGAAGGTATATAGATGTGATGTATGAAAAAAGCTTAATATTTCGACGGTATCTAATCCTTTTGTAAGTGGAGACAGTGATTATCATGATCAACAAATGAACTGGACAAAAAAATCGATTACATTTTTATACATAATAGAAAAACGGAAACAAATATTTGTATGGCCTACAGGTAGTTGTTCCGGGTCTGGCTGTTTGTGTATGTGAGTTTAGTTGTTTGTATACGCACCCACGATACAGGAGAAATTCCTAGTGTGGGGCAAAGCTTTGTAAAAAAAAAAAAAAAAGTGAATAACAAATCTTGATTTGCTTGAAATCAAGATTTGTTATTCCCCTTTCTAGTTTTTTTATTATTATTTGCCTATGTCGTACCAATGCAGGTGCTTCCCACTTCTCACTTCTCTCGATCTATCGCAGAAAAGAGAATAAAAAGGAAAAAGTTAGAAAGGAGTGCAAGTCATATTCATTTCTTCTTTTTCTGTACTAATGTTATAAAGAGGTATAAGTTTGTATGTAGGGGGTAACCTTCGAAATTCCTGATCTAATTCCGAAACATCTTTCACTAACGGAAAGCTACATTAGCCCCGAATGTCATGCGTACGATTTAAAACGTTCCCGTGGGATAATTTACGACCATAGGGCGAGCGAACACGTGGGTAAAAGCTAGTTAAATATAATTTATCAAATCAACAAATAACATTGTTTTAGTTGTTAGCTTATCATTTAGTTGATCAATAATATTCTCAGAAAAATGTATTTCGATACTGTAATAACTATATCTTAAACACAAATGAAGTCAAATAAATCTCTCTTAGTCGATCAAAACCTAAAATAATTTGATCGCTTCGTGGAAACTGGGGGACGTTTAGTAAAAGTATTACGAGTAATATTATTGTACTAATATATTCCTTCTATTGAATTGATTGCTTGAACTATTCTAGCACAAATGTATTCAGCGGAGATCCGATGGCAGAATCTAATTTGTGTTCAGATGAGACGGCTTTAGTACTGAATAAATCTTAATTTGTTTACTTAAAACACTATAGGGTCCCTACTATTTATATAAACGTCTTTAATTTCCGTTTAATTAAGTCAAAACTAAAGAAACGTTTTATGATCATTATACTAAAAAATGGTCTGCCAAAATGACCTCAGCTCCCATTCTCCATTGTCTACTCTTTCGTCACAATCTTTTGTTCAGCTACTCTTTTAATGGCAGTCCTCATAAAAAGAAACACCAGCCTCTTTCCTCAAGTCTTCAATTATAATTTACAACAATCCTAACTGCAGGGACAGTTGTCCTACTCATTTTCCGAGTACCTATCTGGTTTCAGCCTCCATCTTTCATTTCATAAGTATCTTAGGACAACGGCTAAGAGAGTGGGGTAGTTGAAAAAAAAAATCATTTTACCGCAACAATGTCTTTCCCAGTGTTTATAAGAAAACGTTTTGTATGGAGCGCCTTCATTATTCCAAGACGGAACTGAGATGGCTTAAAGCTGCCTATTCGTGGTAAGACGGGGCGGTCGGTGGTTTGTGCAGAATCGCAGATGTTATAGTAAATGCGTTCGTGTCGAGTGTTTTACAGGATTTGCTAATGAACGTGGATGTTTAAAGATGGTTTTCGTAGTACTGAGGGATTTGGTTGCTCGCTTTTAAGCGTTTTGTACATCTTCAACGACTTTGAACACGGTTAATAAGCTTTTTGCTAACTATGTCATTCTAAGATATTCTTCTTCTTCTTATTGTATCGATGTTCCTTTCATATTACACGGTTTTGGACCCCGTAGGTGGCCACGTTTATCGCAGCGGCAGAGGTGTTATTCAGGTTGTCACGAGTGCAGGTAAACGGGCACCTGGGACACTCCAGCAGGTGGGGCATAGTTTGATCCGAAGTGCCGCACTGGCACTCGGTGTTGGAGGAACCAATAATACCCCATTTTGCCAGATTATGTTTGCAGCGGCCCACTTGGGTACGCAATCGATTCAGAGCTTTCCAAATAGGCCACTGTAGTTCACTGCCAAAAGCCAGGTGTTGTAAGACATTATTAAATTTCCATTATAACACTCAGGCAAGGCCTTGACCTAGGCTCTTGTTCTTTATTTTGTTATATAATAGAAAATATTGAATAACAGGCAGTCAAAAGCTTATCAGCTTAGTATCTGAAGATTTATTAAGTCTCTATTTATACTGCTAAAATTCGGAGATTAACTGGTTAAAAGGGGAGTTTACCTACTTATTTAAATAACATTCCTGATGATGATCTCTCTCCCTATCTCTTGGCTAGTATAGGGTCAGCCCTCCTAGTACTTCTGCGCCACGCCGTACGGTTGTGGGTTGTCTTTTCAGTTTTGTTGCTCGCTATCATGTCGCTATCATTCAGAAAATACAATAACAACATAATACAGTCCCCCCATACTTAAGTACAGATGCTGTATCCATA
Source organism: Noctua comes (assembly GCA_963082995.1). NCBI lineage: Eukaryota > Metazoa > Arthropoda > Insecta > Lepidoptera > Noctuidae > Noctua > Noctua comes. Next base: position 14,198,946 of record OY720279.1, on the reverse strand, counting down.
ATACTGTAACACCAAATGATTTGAAAAGAGTAACCATGGAGTTTCTTGTAGGTTCTTCTCCATAGGAAACGACCAACCCGAACCGTGCACCGTTTTGTCGACGTTTTATAAGTGCCCATCGAGGCCTATGTGAAATAAAATATTTTGATTTTGATTTTTTGAATAAGTAATTGAACGTTACGAATCATGTACAAAAAAAAAACACGACTACAAAGCCGGGTGACGAGTAGGTCTCACAACACCTGACTCATCATGCTACACTGCATGTCTTCAATAAGTGAACCAAGACTTTAATACAACAACAACGCATAAAGAATGCAGGCGCAGTAAAACAGTCGCACGATGAATGCCAATCTTGCAAAGAGATTGTTGCAAGAATACAGAACAGCACTGTTGAAATTCAAAAACTAAACGTTTTTCGTCTCACAAAGTAACCGAAAAATAGACGAACAGAAGTTTTAACACCACCGCAAACAATAGATACACTATGTGTAGCAATCTCACACGAACGTCTAATTTTGTAATGTAAGATGTTTTGGGATGTAATGTCGTGATAGGTTAACTAGATGGACTGCTTTTTGCTCGATTTGGCAGAAATCTGTGAGAATAATATGTGTTCTGCAATAATGTAATAATAAATAAAAAACGTGATTACAGCAGTCATTTTGCCGGTAGTCGTGACAGCCAATGGCTTAATAGCCAATAGCCTCGAATAAAATCTGAGGAGGCTTTCGCTTGGCAGCTGGATTAAGGGCTTGATTCAGAAAGCAATACTTCTGGATGCGGCGCGTACTGTTAGCATGTTCCTCTCTCAAAAGCCCTCGAACCCTGCTCCCATTGCTGGTGTACTATTTTTTTTTTTAAGATTTAGTAATTTAAAAATGTAATTATGGTTAATGAATGAAAAAAGGAATAAAAAATAACTTCATGTACTTATTATTTTTGGTTGCACAAAAAAATCTCGTGATTTTTATTCGCTTTTCGTTCCGAAAGCACATGATCGAAAGATTGCATTAAAAGGAGTATTATCATCTTCATCTTCATTCCCCTGCCCTTATCCAAATTTATTTGGGATCGGCGCAGGAGCATAAAATACCATATTTGATACTTTCATCTAAACATGTCCGCTTTGTGCTCGGAGTTTTTCGGTAAAAGATTTACATGCTAGTCATTGGAGAGCACATGAAAGCCCTCAATAAACACCCTAAAAAGCCAACGAATGCAGTCGTTGGGGCTGAATTCGGTTAGATGGTATCATCATCATAACATGCAAGTTTTTAACATTTCCCTAAGATATCATTCTATTTACAAGCTAAGCATCCACTCAATTTCGAAAATATGACTTATTTTTGATCACCCCAACCTAGCCTAGCCTAGCCAGCCAAGCCTTTTCCCAACTATATTTCGGTCGGCTTCCAGACTAAGGTACCGGATTCAGCTGAATACCAATATTTTACATGGAGCGACTGCCTATCTGACCTCTACAAGTCAGTCAGTACTGGGTAATACAATACGGTACCTTTTGGTAAGACTGGGTGTCAAACTTTCGGGCCACTGACTACCTGTAACAATTGTTAAAGATCTTCAAATGACAGCCGGGATCATCGGTTTAACATGCTTTCCGAGGCACTTAGGAAACTCGGAGTGTAATAGATGGTCACCCATCCACAAACCGACCTTGGCAAACGCGGCTTAACCTCGAAGATCGAGCCGTGCGGCTGCCAGCTGTAGCTAGCCGCGCAGTCTTGTGTTATTTTTGATAGGAAACATTTTTATGCAGGCTTGTGGTCGAGGAAAGTGAACCTTCTGTATCTCATTTTTATATGACGTCAGAGATCAGATATGAAATGTTAAGATATTGCCAGCTTGAACACATTGAGTGGAGGAAAGCACCGTGATACCATTGTAATCATTCATTCTTTCTTTCTTTATTTATTTAATGTGTTTTAGCAACAATTGGTGGACAGAGCACTATGAAAGATTGCCCGTGTCGTATATAGATGTTTTTCTTTGAATTGTAGTCTGAGAATCTAGCGTGTCTCATGAATTTGATAAAAAGAAATTGGAGGCAGAGAAAAAATTAGGTGGCTATTTGATAACCAATGATGATGATATTGATATTAAAAAATATATATATATAAATAAATATAATATATATATTTATATTAAATATTGCCATTGTATTGAATATGTTGCTATCTGATATACAAAGCTAGTTTATATTCCAAATATAATTATGTGCTAACACTAGTGCTTCAGGTGTGTATGTACTAACAAATTGGATTGTAAGATCTGTTAATAAATGATTTGATTTTGATTTTACAATTTAGTACAAAAAAAGCATTTCTTCTGGAATCTAGACCACGTTATGGAAAATATACGGTAAGTTCTAACCATACTGAGGCACAACATTCTAGGAAGTCCCCCAACAATTGATACCAGTTTGAACGTGATAAAGTTACTTGGTAAAGTCAACAATGCTGCAGTCAGTCCAGAGCTTAAAACACTGGCCCTAGTAATACTAGAAACGGGATATTTATTATTAGGTTTTTTTTTTTTTTTAAGTTTATACGTGATCATGGTGCTTGCAACAGCGCTGAAATATCGGGAACTCATAGAAAACAGTAAACATGGTAAATATCCCGTTTCTAGTATTAATAATAATGTTAGTGACCATCATAGTTTAAAATATTACTGGCCCTAGTGATCACATGAAGAAATATTATAGTAATCATTATTATCTTGCTATCCTTGTCCCACGTTACTCTGGGTCGGCGCAACACGTTTTTTTCTCCCATTCTCCCCTGACAACCGTCAAGCTATCATTTACTTCTTTTTCTTTCATATTATTCCTCACACAATCCATCCATCGTTTCCTTGGTCTTCCTCTCTTTGTCCATCCATCAACATTTACATTCATGACTCTTTTAGTCACACGATTCGTCCCTCCTCCCTCCTCATCACATGCCCATACCAAGACAGTCGATTCCCTTTCAACTTTTCTGTAACCGGCGCAATTTTCAAACTGCCTAAGACAAATTGGGCCAAAGTGGCAACAGATTGGGTTCCGAACAGCAGAACCTAGCGATGTGGTAGGCCCAGAAGGAGATGGCGTGACGAGCTGGACTCTTATCAAAAGGATTGGGCCCAAATAGTCAAAGACAGAGATAAATGGAAAGAGGGAAGGGAGGCTTTTGTCCTGCAGTGGGACACATCAGGCTCATAATAATAAAAAGATAAGGAAATCAAGTATCTTGACTTGGCTCGCGAGGTTGTCGACATGTGGGATGTGGACTCAGCGAACATTGTGTCGATAGTTGTATCAGCCCATGGCTTAATTGCCAAGAGCCTCGACCAATACCTGAGGAGGCTCTCGTTAGGCAGCTGAATCAAGGACTTGATTCAGAAAGCGGTACTCCTGGACACGGCTCGTATTGTTAGGAGGTTCCTCTCTCTGGAGCCCTGACCGCCGGTAGCTTGGACCCTGTTCCCGATACCGGTGGGCTACATTTTTTATATATTTTTAAATGTTTTTTATATTGTTTTTATTTTAAGAAATATTTAAAAATGTATAAGATTTGTATGAAAATAAATAAAGGAGAATAATAATAAGACAAAAACATAAAAAACAGAATAACATACCAACATAATCCGTCATCCACAAACATACGAAAGTTCTTCGCCCATTCCTCTGTGATACTTACTAAGTTGTTACAAACGTGTAATCGTTAGGTATGATTAATGTTACTTCTGACTGCTTGTTACTCCTAGTTACCACGTACGGGGAACTCCTTTGTGCTTGTCTGTTCAGTGTTAACTATGCGAGTGATTCTAACTAACGGTAATGTGGTAATATTATAACGTGTTATAGACTAAATTGTCCCTTTTGTTCACCACGGCCTCTTAAAGCTGAGGAGGGAGTATTGTTTATAGACCGACCGCTTTAATGAGTCCTCAGCCTTGCCTCATCAAAGGCACATTAAGCGTCCACAAAGTCTTAACAATATCCTACAGGTTATTTGCTTTAAAATAACCATAATCCACGTAGGTATTACGATACTAATTGAACCAATGCGTGATCAACCTTCAGAATATTCCATTTAAATTGAAACCTTCGCGAGGACTCTTAAAAGCTATCGGTCTATAGTAATGTTTGTTCATTGGGTGTTGGCAATTTGTGGGGGCCAAAATAAGAGGCAGTCGTCTTCAAAGCGTTTCGTCTTCCTGAATCGGTAGCTTTATACTATAAATATTTTATTATTTTCCAACATATTAACCATCGATCACTCTGACCCTTCAGATAATACTTGCTTTCTTTTTCTTCACTCTGTTGGTCTTATCATCATCACCTGCCTGCCTGTTCCTAACTAAGTTGGGGTCGGCTTCCAGTCTAACCAGACACAGCAGAAGACCAGCATTTTACATGGAGCGACTGCCTATCTGACCTCCAAAACCCAGTTAGTACTGGGTAATACGATACCCATTGGCAAGACAGGTCGTCAGACTTTCGGGCCACTGACTGACCGTAACGACTGTCAAAGATCTATAAATGACAGCCGGGATCAACGGCTGTACGTGTTTTCCGAGGCACGGAGGAAACTCGGTATCTAAACAGCCTGGAGGTACACGAAGAAGCACATAATACCGAGCTTGATAACCCAACACGGTCTACCGCACGTCAGAACTAAGAAAACCACCGATAAAGCTCGGAAATAATGGGGTCGTCACAGTGAAATGGTTACCTTGGAAGTGCGGTTGAATGTGCAATAGTTCTACCCACTGGTCTACGGTAGAATTAGTTACAACTAGCTTATGCCCGCGACTTCCTTCACATGTAGTTAGGTGATAGTCCCACTGGATCGTACTACTGGGATAAAAAGTGCTACATCCAAATCTGTTCAGTCGTTTTTGAGTGAAAGAGTACCAAAGATCCATCACAAACTTTCATTCACAAACTTTCGCATTTATACGTCTGTAATCTCTGATAGGATAGGCACAGATGTAATAGTACAATCACGTTTCGCCGGTTATGTTTAAGTCCCATGAAATAGGGCGAGCCTATTGCCATCAACTGAGCGTAAATCTAGACTCCGTGGTTGCTGCTGAGGAATTCCTGGTGAATAAACCAAATAACACTTTGCCCGACCTGGGAATTGTACTCAGGACCTTATGCTCAGCAGTCGAGCTTGCGACCACAGTCTGCTTAACCCTTGTGGAAAATAGGCGTTATATTATTCTATGTTTGTCTAAAGTAGTCATCAAATTCAGGCCCTCTTACCTATCCAACAGTCGTATACCATATAACCAATATATATTGTAAAAGATTTTAAACTATCATGGTCACTAACATTACTATTAATACCATGTAAACATGGTAAATATCCCGTTAGTATTAATAGCAATATATTGTATACTAGCTGTGTCCTGCGACCTTCGTCCGCCTGAAATTATTACAAAAGTATAACAAAATCCTATGCAAATGGGGAATTTCAATCGGATTTTGTTAACAATTTCAAGGGTTTTAATTTCTTTGCACGGAACCCTAATTTTCTTTCTAAAATAAAAATAGTTTAAGATACTCCTTATGACAATCGCACATCGGCAACAAGAGAGGCACAACACGGAAAAATACGAAATAAGTATGCCATGAGAAAGTCATTAGCTATCTGCCAGTTAAAGTCCCGTCAAAATCAGTCCAGCCGTTTCGGAGAGTAGCCGAGACAAACAGACAGACAGACAAAAATTTAAAAAAAAAGTCGGTTTACTGACGATAGTTGAACGTGACAACGTCATAAGAAAATACTGATGGAATGGTTGCATTTTTCAAAAAACGAATGTGCGTAGAGCAATTGTTTTATGGAACGCCTCATTTTTTCGTGCGTGCAGCCGGCTCCATCGAATTATAAGACGTCGTCACGTCAAAAAAAAATTGTAATAGTACCGTAATATACTTTCATTTGCATTCAGCAAAAAGCTGTTATTTTGAAATTACAAACAGACAATTCACTTTTATTTATGTGTATATAGGTTTAGAAGAGACGTATAATCGTTAGTAATGATTAATGTTCGTCTTGACTGGCTGTTTGTTACGTCACACGGAACACTGCCTTTCAGTACTACCCACGTTTAGTGTGAAATGATTCCTTGTTTTGATTGAGAGAAACCATTATTATTGTTCTGAGGAATGAAGGTCAAATTTCTCGCTAAGTGTACCTACCCGATGTTTCAATACAATAAAATTTTTCTATTCACTGCCTCATTGGTCGAGTGGTTGCAATCACGAAAGCTCAACATTAGGTCCTGAGTTCAATTTCCGGGTCGGGCGAAGTGTTATTGGGTTATTCCATCAGGAATTTCACAGTAGCTGCCACGGAGTCTGGATTTGTGCCCGGTTTATGGCAATAGGCTCGCCCCCTATAACATGGGACTTCAACATAACTAGCGAAATGTGAATATACTATTAGGTACACCTCTGCCTAACACTTTGGGGATTACAGGCGTGATGTTATGTTATGTTATTTTATTGACATGGTACAGACCACTTTGTGTGAGCTCTCAGCAGTTTTAAAAAGTTTTGACTGACCATTACATGCCGAGTTTCCTCTGATCCTCGGAAAGTACGTTAAGCCCTAGGTTTCGGCTGTCATTTATAGATCTTTGGACGTCGTTACAGGTAGTCAGTGGCCCGAAAGTCTGACAATCAGTCTTACCAAGGGGTATCGCATTACCCAGTACTAACTGCGTTGTGGAGGTCAGATAGGCAGTCGTTTCATGTAAAATACTGGTATTCAGCTTCATCCGGCTAGACTGGAAGCCGACCCCAGCATAGTAGGGACAAGACTAGATAGATGATGATTTTACTATCCAAGTCCTCTGCTTAAAACAAATATAAAGGGTGTAAATAGATCCTTAACAAAGCCGAAAGGCACTTGTTCTCCCCGTTTTTGCGATCATTTTTTTCATCTAGACCATACCTGGGAACCTTCTAGTTACGGAGATATTGGAGGTCAAAGTTACAACTTTTTCACAAGTTTTTTTTTTAATACATGTTTTTAATGTAAGATTTTTACTTTACACACCTCCACGACCCCCGTACTATTCAATCCATCCATCAGCACAATGCTTTGAGTGCTTTCCATCGAGTCCTACCTTAAAACGTGATTTTTCACCCCAAAAAAAAAGTCGATTCCCAGTAATAATTTTTGCGTAAAGTTACTTAGTTTGATGTACAGAATGCTTGGTTGACGGCTATGTGAAGGGTCTGTTTACATCCCGTATTAAATGGAATGCTATGCTATGATGAGAATTGAACTTTTCTTTATATATCGTGTCCAGACCAGTCACCTACAGCCAAGACACACACACACAGACAAACATATAACATTTTTCCAATTGTCATCGCTCCAAAAACAACCTGTTTACCAACCACAAAACCTATTCTTTCACAAATAGAAACGACTAGATTGATTGATGAATATATGCCAAATATATCCCAAACTGAACGGAGCGATCGTCCGTAACTCACAAGGAAACGCGTACTAAAAACGTTTTAAATCGACGCTCTCAACAGACAGAAGTGCCTAAATCCATCAACTGGGCCAAAAGGGGACTCGGTCAAGCCCGCGACATACGTGGGCCAATATCTCTGTAGTGTTACGGATCGTAGATTTTAATGGAGATATGCCAAATGGGATTGAATACGGGTTTTCAGCTGTATTGGTTAGTGTAGTAGCCAACTCGTGGAATAGCAACCGCTCGGGTCAATCTCTGGGTTAAGCCGCGCTTGCCTAGGTTGCTCCGTGGACGGGTGACCACTTATTACATACCGAGTTTCCTTTGTGCCTCGGAAAGTGTTAAGCCGTTGGTCCCGGCTGTCACTTGTAGATCTTTAACAGCCGTTTCAGGTAGTCAGTGGCCCGAAAGTCTGACAACTAGTCTTACCAAGGGGTTTACATCATATGTCGACGGCGCATTCGTGTTCCACGCGCGCTTCAAAGAGATGTCAGCAAACAGGAAGGGGTCCGCAAGGACCAATGCCTGCCGGGGCTGCGGGACTGTTCGAAAGAGATACCGCGGCCCTGGAACACAAAGGGCGAAGAAGGACCATGGATGGGTTTTAGTCAGTACAAGTCTGACACTCCCTTTCGCTCCGCTCAGAGCGGGAGGGGGTCATTTAATGACATCCCATCCGAAAAAAAAACGGGGATTTACAACATGGCTATCGTTGTTTGCGTCATCATGAGATTAGAAAGCCATTTCTCTTTTTTTATTACGTGAAGTCCAAGACAGGTCCTAAATCCATTATTAACTTGTTAATGTACCGCATCTACCTTATTTCTATGATCAGGGGGTGAGGTCCTTCGTTATCGTACACACGTGACCTATTAGAACATTTTCCAAGAAACTCACTTGAAGTGTTTTTGAAGGCTTAAAGGCTTGTTGACTCTATTATTAAAGGGCACACTTTGGGTAACGCTTCTTAATGGATTATTCTATTTTCATCGCTCGACATGTAACAATAAAATATCATAATATCTGTATTCACCGAAGGGATAAGCGGAATTGTATTAATTTATTTTATAAAATAAATACATTTAATTCAGATATCACAAAATCCATAAAAGTACATTCATAAGTATTCACGTTCACAAAATTAATTCACAATGTGAGTAAAAATACAGAACTTTCTTATCCACGTTAGTATTTAAATTTAAATGTAGGTTGCTCCAAAACTTGTCTAACCGACTGTCCAGTCTGTTACTAAACATCGCTAGAATGCTGTTAAGGCTGGCGCGGACTCTGCAGCGCAAGGCGGCGCTCCGCTTAATACTTTAAGCACACATGGTGTACAAAGGCGGACTTTATGCCAATGGCATTGTCTACCAGACAAAATTTGGGTGATGCAGGGACAAACTGTGATAGGTGCAATTGAGAAAATTGTGGATATAATATTTATTTAATAGAAATATTACAAATACCAATGCGTAGCTCGTGACTAAATAATAACAGCCGCTCGGGTCGATCTTTAGGTTAAGCTGTGCTTGCCTAGGTTCGTCTGTGGATGAGTGACCGCCCATTACATACTGAATTTCCTCGGTGCTTCGGAAAGCACGTTAAGCCATTGGTCCCGGCTATCATTTATAGATCTTTGACAGTGGTTAGGTAGTCAGTGGCCCGAAAGTCTGACAACCAGTCTTACCAAGGGGTATCGTATTACCCAGTACTAACTGGGTTGTGGAGGTCAGATAGGCAGTCGCTCCATGTAAAATACTGGTATTCAGCTGCATCCGGTTAGACTGGAAGCCGACCCCAATATAGTTTGGAAAAGGCTAGGCAGATGATTACAAATACCAATTATAAACTGTAAATACCGAGTAGTCGACTCGACCAACGTCGAGTATTGTTGTACCGAGTCGGTGTCACCTCATTACATTTTTACTAATTTATCCAGATCGAGGTGATGCCGTAACGAGGCTTACAATTACACATTACACACAGTATCGAAAAAAAAAAAAAAGATGAATGAATATGTTCAAAGAATGGCGAACGGCTAGTTGAGGCGAGGATGAATTCGGTGCTGCGCTCATAGTTACGTATGCGTTGAAATTTCTTGGTTACAAATACCGACTATGGCGGCTACTGAAAATTTAGTGGAAACACTAAAAACATTTTCGTTTTTCTGGAAATCGAACCCAGCTTCGTTAATCAGCAGTCGTGTTTCTGGCCACCAGATCAAACATCATTCCCATAATTTATTGATCACGTAAAGAATACATTAAAAATGCGGACTTAATGCCAGAGGCATTTTCTACCAGACAATATGTGGTGCGGAGACAAAACACTGCAGCAAATATCGTATAAGTGGACAAGCTACATAAGTAACACCAGGATTAGGCCGGAATATAGTTCGTCAGCTCGTCATGGACATAGTAACAACAGCGGCGCCCCTTTATGATTTGTTATCCGAAGGCAGCCGCCACGTCAACCATGATACAAAGCTCCGATAGAGTGATCATCAGCCAGTGTCACTCTTATCCGACCTTCATCAGTAGTTCCTAGTAACTTCGTTACAAACAGACGGCGCCACATGCTACACCTACACCATCATATACAAGGTGCAAATGGACCCTTCACGAAGCCGAAGCAACTACGCAAAAATTATTGCTGGGACACGAGTTTTTTTTTGGGGTGAAAGTACATGTTTTACGGTAGGACTCAATATATTGTGCTGATGGATGCATTGAATAGTACGAGGGTCGTGAAGAAAAGTCAAGATCAAAGATTTGTTACATGTAAAAAAAAAGTGAAAAAGTTGGAACTTTGAGACCCAATACCTCCGTAATAGAGTGGTTCCCAGGCATGATCTAATCGCAATGACGGGGAGAACAAATGCCTTTTTTTTTCGGTTGGTAAATCATCAAATGACCCCCCCCCACTCTGGGCGGAGCGGAAGGGAGTGTCAGACTTGTACTGACTAAAACGCATTCATGTTCTTTCTTTGCCCTTTGTGTTCCAGGGCCACGGTATCTCTTTCGAACAGTCCCGCAGCCCTGGCAGAGAACAAATGCCTTACGGCTTCGTTAAGACTATTTTTACAATCATTAAATAAATCAAAACCAAATCAATACTAACCAATTCCATACTAATACACACAATCAAATCTTACGTGAACCTAATTACCCAATTACCTACACATTACAATGACAAATGCGTGTGGAATAAAATACAATACATGTTTACAATCAAATCTGATAATGTTCAATGATGGATGAGTTCATAAATCTATTGTTTTAATTATGCACGAGCCATTAAAGGTTGTCAAACTCAAGGTCATTGGTAAAACACCCTAAAGTACTATACGTGGGTTATTAAGTACGTAGACAAGTTTTCACGTATTCAATACTGCCTCTTTGGTCTAGTGGTCGCAAGCGCGACTGCTGAGCATGAGTTCCTGAGTTCGATTCCCAGGTCGGACAAGGTGTTATAGGGTTTCTACTTTAGGAATTTCTCAGTAGCAGCCAGAGTCTGGATTTGTGCCGGGTTGATGGCAATAGGTCCCCTTGTTACCAGAAAGCCAAAAAGAAAGACCTGTAGACACAGTTAAAGTTAAAAGAAATACTTTTAGACACAGTTAAAGTTAAGAGAAAGACATAGAAAAACTTATAATAACAGTTCAAGTTAACAGATAGGTTTGTAGAGACTGTTAAATTTAACAGAAAGACTTTTAGAGACAGTTAAAGTTAACAGAAATACTTGTAGACACTGTTAAAGTTAACAGAAATACATGTAGACACAGTTAAAGTTAACAGATAGGTTTGTAGACACTGTTAAATTTAACAGAAAGACTTTTAGAGACAGTTAAAGTTAACAGAAATACTTGTAGACACTGTTAAAGTTAACAGAAATACATGTAGACACAGTTAAAGTTAACAGATAGGTTTGTAGACACTGTTAAATTTAACAGAAAGTCTTTTAGATACAGTTAAATTTAACAGAAAAACTTGTAGACACTGTTAAATTTAACAGAAAGACTTTTAGAGACAGTTAAAGTTAACAGAAATACTTGTAGACACTGTTAAAGTTAACAGAAATACATGTAGACACAGTTAAAGTTAACAGATAGGCTTGTAGACACTGTTAAATTTAACAAAAAAACTTTTAGAGACAGTTAAAGTTAACAGAAAGACTAGTAGACACAGTTAAAGTTAACAGAAAGACTTTTAGAGACAGTTAAAGTTAACAGAAAGACTTTTAGATACAGTTAAAGTTAACAGAAAGACTTTTAGAGACAGTTAAAGTTAACAGAAAGAATTGTAAACACAGTTAAAGTTAACAGAAGACTTTTAGACAGTTATTTTGAGCAGCCCCGGCGTCAAATTATATACACAAAAGACTTTAATTAACCCCTAAAGTAAGAAACCAATTCTTATCATTCGGACCAACCAACCTTTCCAATGAAAATTTTCTTTGAAACTGTTAAAGGCACTTATGTTCAAGATGTCGGGTCAGCCGATTCAGGAAGAGAATACTTCCCTCAAGTTTATTATTGTTGAGCAAAATTATTAGGTTACCAATATTTATTGAATAGAACCAGGAGAGGGTCTAAAGTGTAAACTGTTTATTAAGAAAAATGAAGGGTCTTTTTTTGTTTTTACGAATTTTCCTGTAATGTTGATGTTTTTGATACTTGCTAGTACCGGTATCATTATTTTTTTCTAAGGTAAGTTTACGATTAGGTATTAGGATGGATAGCATAGGATTTAATTTCATTAATACAAACAGCTTAGTGAAGAAAAACACAAAAGAATGCTCAACTGATTCCGCAATCAATTAATTTAATTTCAATTGCATAGTTTTGGTACCACACGTTATTCATAGTGGTGTATTTCTCATTCGATCAATGAATTATTCAATTAAACTGTTTCCGATCAAACAAAAACATACCCACAAGTTGCACTCATACGTAGGTACGCGTAGTGAGGTGTGCAGCGAGTTGCACAACCATTACCCAATCAGCGTTCACCGCTGCGGCTTTTTATCTCTGCGTTAACCCAATGCCTCCGATTGATTTCCAATAATTTAGTCTACTTTAATTAAAATCATTACATCGAAATGAGTTCGCACGTAATTGCTTTTAGTTTGCAGCATAAATTCAATATGGAGCTTCACGGCCCAATGAAATATGGAAACGAACTAGTCGTTGAACAAAAGCGAATTCAGCTTTATTTTAAAACAAATTCCTATAATGTACGTTTCGTTGATTGTGGCTTTGTTGTACGCGATTCATATTACACGAGAGTTGTATATCAATTAGGAAATTGTTAAACGATTTCAATGGAACAGGCGGTTCATATGTGTTTTGTGAGTTAATGGGAGTATTTTATGTGCTCTTTATTTATTTGGATGTAAATATTACTCGGTTTAATTGTCTTGAAATTGAGTTGGTCGACAAATCACTACTTTTGGGATGCCGCAAAAAATGGCGCTTATTTTCATTCGATAATCTGTAAAGGTTTATCAGAGGGATTCAATGTGATGTTCTTTTGTATCAGTTTCTGAAAAAGTAGGAATAGTGTGCTATGTGTGGTCCTATTTTATTTGCCAATAAAAATTGAGTCGAGCTCGTCACGTATACCATTGCCGTAAATTATCTTCGGCAATTGTATTGAATAGTGGTACGTTCCGTGGTTATGGAAGTACACTAGTGTTTATTTTGTTACTAGCTTTTGCCCGCGGCTTCGCTCGTATTAATTTAGAACATGACAATAAATTCGGGTTGTACCTACTCTGCTTGTAATAATCTAATTAAATCATGATTCGAAAGACACGTGGCGCCATTTATTATAATAAGAAGTTTATTGTTGTTTTCCACAGGAACAGTATTTTTTTCGGGATGAAAGGTATCCTATGTCCGTTTCTGTACACCTGACAACGTATATGCAAAATTTCAGAAAGATCGATTCAGTGGTTTAGGCGTGAAAAGGTAACAAACAAACAAACTTACTTCCGCATTTATAATATTAGTTAGGAAGTTAGAATTCCTACACGTCTGTTGTTATAGCCATCTAAATGGAGCCTCTAAATTTCTCGCAAAAAAATTGTAACGAAAAAATTCTCGATAGTTAGTTATCTTCGTTGAATATGATTTCGTTACAATTATTATTTGATTGAGTTACAGTTTAACATCATTACCTCGCAAGAGAAGAAGCTTTTAAAAGTTAGAAAACATGACAAAAATAATTATTTCTAGTTCCTAGTTCATATTGAATATCTCAGTACTTTACAACTTGGTCTGCTGAAACGAAAGATAAATAATATAATTGTCACTTCATACAACGGTAATCTTGTGGCCTACATTGACGTCTTAGGAGCAATTCCAGTGTGGGAAAGAGATGGCGTTAGACGACCTGTCTCTTTCGCACACTGGAATTACTCCTGCTTTTAGACGTCATAGTACCCCCAGAACAAAGTTTCAGAAGTCATAAACCGTTGGTTGTAGCAACAACAACGAGTGGTTAACTGTTATAAAAGATAAACTAGTTGGCAGCACTATGTGAGGGACTTTGGGATTTAAGGACTTCATGAAGAAGTTTTCTATGTTTTCGCCGAGATGATTGTGTGAGATTACTTTATCAATATAAATAGGTAAATATAATAAGACAGCCTCGTTGGTTGAGTGGACGCAAGCGCGACTGCTGAGCATGATGTCCTGGGTTTGATTCCCGGTTCGGACTGTTTTCATCAATAATTTCTCAGTAGCAGCCACGTAGTCTGAATTTGGGCCCGGTTGATGGCAATAGGCTCGCCCCCTATTACATGGGACTTAAACTTGACTGGCGAACCGTGGGTGTGCTATTAGGTACACTTCTGCCTAATTCTTCGGGGGTTACAAAATTGGTCGGTAATAATTATAATATTGTAGGAGCGGAAGTAGATAACTCAAATAAGGTGTAGTTAGTCAATAAATTGAGTTTTTGTTGTAAATCGTTAGATTATGATATTAAAATTGCCTGCATAATACATAAATATCCAATAACCCATTACCTTATAATTAAAATCCAAGCTTAATGCAATAGCATTATTTTGTATCCATGAAAAGCGAAAGCAGCAAGTATGATTTTTGAATTGAAATTTAAAGTAAACAGGTACACTAAGGGGCGCTGAAAATGCCTGCGGCTTTAATATAGGACAAAAAATAAAGAAAAAAAAAATACCAAATTGCCCCATTTGATTAGGGAAAAACAAGAAGAAACAAAAGGTAATAAAACAATGATGAAATTAAATTTCTAACTACGCACAAAAATGTTATGAGTCCCCAAAGGCATTTGACCAAACTCATTTACCTAGTCCACGGATATAAGATGCAAACTAAACATTCAATATTTTACTTCCATATGAAGTTAAAGGCAACTCATTAATTGGGTTCCACAGGGTAGGATTGAATGAGGAATATTGAGCATAATGAATGCTTGAGGTATCACTTGAACGGACCGCAGTTACCGCATCGAACGATTAAATGAACTATTCGCTCGATGGAGATATTTCGTTCGACTTTTTGCATTAAGAATTTAATGCATAAGGTGGTCTGGGATTATACTTTGAAAGTTTTAGCTTACTTATTTTGGTAGCATCATTGATATGTTTCGATGAAAGACTTTATTCTTTTTTGTAAACGTCAGATTTGTATGAGTAACTAGCGTTAAAGTTTAGGAATTTTCATTTTTTTTTTTTTGACGCAATGTCGCCTTTTCCTTTCAGTCATTTTAATTCAAAATGTCGGCAACGTACTTGGGTAAATAATATGGTGCAACTAGAAATGAAACTTAAGGTGCTTTTAGGTGGTGTGTATCTGTATATTTCTTTAATTGTACCTAATATTTATGTCCTAAATAATATGTCCAATTATAATAATATGTTGTCCAATAATAATAATATGTTGTCCAATAATAATAATATGTTGTCCAAAAATAATAATATGTTATCCAATAATAATAATATGTTGTCCAATAATAATAATATGTTGTCCAATAATAATGATATGTTGTCCAATAATAATAATATGTTGTCCAATATTAATAATATGTTGTCCAATAATATTAATAATTGTTATGTTGTTGTGTAAATAATATTATTATGTCTGTGTCTTCTGTCCTGTGTGTGTGACTTTGTGTGTGTTAATATGTCCTATAATGTTGTTTACGCTCGGCAGTATATTGCGGTGATTAAGATTATTCTCCAAATATTGACAATAGATTAATTTCATTTTACGACGTAGTAATAAACTGTTATTAATAAAATAGGTTCCGACACAAATCTAAACTTTATGATAAACTCCTAACTTAACCAATTTATGTAACTAAAGACGGCATAGTAACTTTGCTTAGTCTTTGTGTAGTCAGCTTGTTTATCAATAATTTGCCGATCAATAAGAAAGAAATTACGGCACTAATAACATTTAAAAACTTCAAGTTAATAATAACATAACATTACATCACGGCTGAAATCCCCGAAGGTTAGGCAGAGGTGTACCCATTAGTACACCCACATTTCGCCAGTTATGTTTAAATCCCATGTATGTGGGCGAGCCTATTGCCATCAACCTCCGTGGCTGCTACTGTGAAATTCCTGATGAAAAAACCCAATAACACTTTACCCGGCCTGGGAATCGAACCCAGGACCTCATACTCAGCAGTCACGCTTGCGACTACTAGACCAACGAGGCAGTCCTAAAAATATTACAACTAGGTAAATAAAGTCTTACACTTCAATACAACTTCGAATACCCAAGAAATAGAAGCAAGATAATCTTCGATGAAAATATGAAAAGGTATACAAGTTTCATGGTGTAGCTATAATGAATGAAGTCGATATCGCCCGTAATGAGAATTCAGGTAATACGCGAAGTAGCCGCTCGGTAACCGCAATACGATACATTCATACCGTTCATATTTTTACACGGATGTTAGGTTAAGTTTTCTAGAAGAGATTGTTGTGTTTCGTTAGCCTTTTGATCGCCAGAGCATAAGTGCACGCGCGTGCCCTCCACGCCAAGCCACAATTTCACCTACCATTTTGTCACATATTTGTGTCGTTTGGCCTGTAGACCACGCGCTTGCTTGTCACGTATATGTGACAGTGACGGTCAAAAGGTTAAAATAACCACTCCTTTTGGAGTTCGCCGCAGTCGGGTAAAAAAGTGTGATTGTGCTGTTGTCAGCACAAGACTTAATGTTAAACAAATCTTGGTAGTTGGTTTATTCTAATTGTGTATGATTGATTGTGATTTTTAACGGCAGAACATAATGGTAAATGCAAATGTAACCCACAATACTAAAATTGAGGAAAAGAACAAATTCCATTATAAATTCTGTCCAAAACTGGGTTTTTAAACTAACCAAGTTGTAAAGTACGACCATTTTTCCTTAAAGCCCTACCGAAACCGAGTTTATCTGGAGATTAAACTTAAAATTGCATCTTCGAGAACTTAGATACTGTGGTCTTATGTATGTCGGCGTTACCTTTATTATTTACAGGGACGATCAATCGGCCCTCCCATGATAAAGCTGTTTCACCGCGCTCATACCACATCCATTAATAAGCCATCCTTATCGGTGCGTCGTCAACTTTCTTCCGTGCTCACCAAAGCTCAGTTCATATCAGACCGCGGCGGCCGACGGTCGCGTTTACCGATACTCGATACCTGTGAGTTACGCGTACGTTGTGTGCTACTAGTTACGATATAATCGGTATAGTATTTTTTTTTCTATATTTTTTTTCGAGTCTCCCGATTTCACCTTCAGTGATTTTGAAGAAAAGTGTTTTTTTTTACTTTTGTTTTGTTATGAAAAAGTATTTAATAAAAATAAGTTTGTGTCAAAAAGCTTTGTTAATGCATTTGTGGGAGGTGAAGTCGGGAAATTTGGACAAGTATGTGTAGAATTAAGTTTATTTTCAGTTAGTATTTATGTGTCATTTTATGTGTATGAGTTCGTAATTCGGATAATGTGTTATTAATCTCTTAACGAGCTTTTGACTCATTGAGGGCGAAAATTGAGATGTGAAATAATAAAGGTACTTGAATTACGATTAAAATTAAATTAACGTTGTTGACATCACCAATATTATGTTTTAAAACGTTGTTGGTGTTGATTATTGTTTGATTGTGACTGGCTTTTGTATTCCTAATCTTATGATCCGGTGTAATTTGATTATAAAAGAAGAAATTCGAAATGACAATTTAATCCTGCAATGGAACACAGTTCATTGTGGATTGTTAAATAAACACTTAAAACATTGATTAAAATATTAGAGAAATATAATATTTACAATATTGCCTAGGTAGTATTAGCATTACTGGAACTGAAACAAAGATTACACACTACTTGACAACAGTAACTACAGTACTTTTTTAGTTTTTATGCCTTGTGACTGGGAGTGTATCTATTGTTGTCTTTGTTTCGACAATTCAAAAGTGCCTGTATCTGGCCTATTTGAAATAAATGCTTTGATTTTGATTTTGATTGTAATTATTTCATAATGGAAAAAGGTTTCAATCAGCAACATCTGCGTGGAACAATAAGATCTTAAATACATTTTATGAAAATTTTCGTTCGGTAGTATGCAGGATGGGTAAAAATCGTGGATCAAACGAAACAGGGCGATAGTTGGCATTATTTGCAATAAAAAAATATCTAGAGTTCTATTTTGATGTCCTTAAAGGTTATGACTGCTTGAGTGTTTTTAAAGAAATACCAACATTTTTACCAAATAGCTTAATTGTAGTAATGATACATTTCCTAAATTGCTTCTAGGAAATGTATCATTACTACAAAAGTGCTTTTATGACAGTATGGTACCATGATTTATAAGCACTGAATTGGCACTTTTTTCAATATATCTTAAGTCTCACGAAAGATTATTTGTAACTTCATAACCTTACTGTAAAAAAAATGTAATTCCAAAAAATGACCCTGGTAACCCCAACTATCCCTGTTTCGTTTGATCCACGATTTTTGTCCCACCCTGTATAGCTGCGGGTTCTAATCCGTTTAGTCCCTCTATGCATTTTATAGTGGATTCATCTAAATAATAAGCAGTCTTGAATATTTCAAATGAGAGACTAGACTTTAAATACAACTACTATTTTATTTAAGAACTTACTTATGTCCGTTGCTTCGCCCGCGTGAAGTTCGATAATTGTCATACGGGATCATACTACTGGGATCAAAAGTATCCTTTGTGTTAATCCAGGTTATAAACTATTTGTGTGCACAATTTCATCCAAATCCGTTCAGTAGTTTTTGCGTGAAAGAATAACAAACATCAATCCATCCTCACAAACTTCCGCATTTATAATATTAGTAGGAAGTAGGATGTTCGTGTAGTAAAATATTTTAAAGAAAAAATTAGGTTGACATACTTTTACAAGAGTCTACCGACGAGATAGATCGTTCTGTTAAAACTTAAGTATTTTTAAACTGGAGTTGAAGGAAACTGTAGTTGTCGGACAAAGGCTGACACCGCTACCTATGTGCTGCAAGTTTCCGTGAATTTTCTTCTGCTACGCTCTGCTATTTACTCGTATTTATCATTTATTCGAAACGCGTTGGTGAATTACTAGCATAAGTGATTGCTCGAGGTTTGGCTGGCTGTGTACTTGAGGGATTTGTCTTTATAAACGGTTTAGGTATGTGGCAATGAAATAACGCGTAGGTTATAATGTGTTTCATATTTTATAATTTTTTCTTAAAAAAGAAGATAACAGTAGAGGACGACCAAAGAAACGATGGATGGACTGTGTGATGAATGATATGTTTAGAAAGGTGGTACCTGCTGAGATGACGAGTAATAGAGAAGTATGGACGAAGAAGACATGCGCCGACCACAAATAAATTGGGATTAGCAGGAGAATTATGTTGATGATATTTTTCTTACAAGCTGGACGTATTTTTCACACGGGAGATAGTTTCCATGAACGTAACTGTTTATAAACTGGCGTTGAACTGGTAGGACAAAGGCTGAAATTTTTACTACCTATAAAGGGTGTAAATATTCCCTTAACACATCCGAAAGGCACTTGTTCTCCCCGTCTTTGCGATATTTTTTTTTTCTAGACCATACCTGGGAACCTTCTAGTTATGGAGATAATGGAGGTCAAAGTTCCAACTTATTACAAGTTCTTTTTAAAATACATGTTTTAATGTTAGATTTTTACTTAAAACACCTCCACGACCCCCGTACTATTTAATATATCCATCAGCACAATGCATTGAGTGCTTTCCATCGAGTCCTACCTTAAAACGTAATTTTTCAAAAAGTTGATTCCCAGCAATAATTGTTGCGTAAAGTTACTTAGTTTGATGTACATAATGCTTGGTTGACAGCTGTGTGAAGGGTCTGTTTACACCCTGTATTTTGTTGCTATGTAGAATTAAAAAAAACATTTATCAATTGTTTATGCAGGTGGGTGGGTAACAAAACATTAAAAAAAATAAAAAAAAGCGTTTCTACAATATACCTCTAGACTTCTAGAGTTTAAAAATATATGAAGAAAATAAATAAAATATGAGACAGAAATACAAATATAAGTACACACAGATCTGATACATATGTAGGCGTATAGATGGGGTACTCTTTATTACACACCAGGTATAAAGGGGACGACAACTGCAATAAAACGGTGGTACAATGGGGAGTCTCATAGCAATCAGCGATTTCTTAACATCACGCCTGTAGTCCCTAAGGGGTAAGACAGAGGTAGGCTTTGCTCACATTTCCCTTCGTTGTCACTAGTAGTACCATTAACAGTTCCATGATGGAACTACTGTTTGTTTTTTTTTATCACTAGTTCCATTTTAAAAGATTCAGAAAATAATGGAACTAATGTTGAATTTGTTATCACTAGTTCCATTTTTAAAAGAATGTGAAGATAATGGAACTAATGTTGAATTTGATATCACTAGTTCCACATTATTATTTTAGGCACTTGTGAAATTTTTAAGGCTGGTAAAAATATTTTTTTTTCTGAACCTTTTAAAATGGAACTAGTGATAAAAAAAACAATCAGTATTTCCATCATGGAATTGTTAATGGTACTAGTGACAACGAAGCCACATTTCGACAGCAATGTTTTTAATCCCACGTAATAGAGGGCGAGGAAATAGCTGGACTAACATTTCTACAGTTGCTTGCTTTTGCTCGCGGCTTCGCCCGCGTGGAGTTCGGTAATTGTCCCACGGGATTGTACTACCGGGATAAAAATTATTTTGTGTTTAACCCAGGTTATAAACTATCTGTTTGTCAAAGGACATTGGGACCATATGGAAAAAATATTCACGGCGAACATTAACAAATAATACCTTATTTTAAAGCCTGAGATATATAGATATAACAGCGTGAGGCGCATTATTTTGAGTAATGGGAATATTGAGATATCCAGGAAAATATTTTATATCATAATAAAAAATATATTTTTTAAGTTTTAGGATGTTATGTTTAGTTGTAGTTTTGCGTGAAAGAGTAACAAACATCCATCCATCCATCCATACAAACTTTCGCATTTATAATATCAGTAGGATGTTCATGGAGTGAAATATTTTAAAGAAAAAATTAGGTTCATATACTTTTACAAGAGCCTATTGAGGAGTTAGATTTTTCTGTGAAAAATAAGATAGATAAACCATTTACACACAAAATTCATAGCACAACACATATAAGCACAATTATTAACTTAACTGTCTCGGTCAGTAGTTTTTGCGTGAAAGAGTAACACACACACATCCATCCATCCATCCATCCATCCATCCATCCATCCATCCATCCATCCTCACAAACTTTCGCATTTATAATATTAGTAGGATATTATGAATACCCGTGTAAAGGGGGGTGAGCATTTTCCCATTAACAGTTTCAGTAACTACTAATAAATTTATGCTTGAAGTGAGGTGACACTCAATGTAACATTTTGTATTAGAATGTCAAATTGTAATATTACATTGTGTGGTAGATTACAATGTTGTTACAAATTATATTGTTGTGTTCATTGTTCGGGTAAGTTGCCGCTGTTAACTCTGTTTTGATGACTTGCTACTGAACATTTTGATGGCCAATTTATCGCTTGTTTTGACAAAACAGTTAGCATCGAGAGCAAATTTTCTTTATCACGTTTGTGAATATGGATATATGTTTGTTACACACTTATAATACTTTTTATTTCGGTAGCACGGTCCCGTGGGACAATTACTGAACTTCGGGTGAAGCCGGGCGCATAAGCTGGTAAATTAAATTAAGTTTAAAAAAATGATGAGCCATTAATTTAATGGAAGTTAGGTGGCGATTTAGCTACTAAATACAAAAAAACATGTAAATTAAAAAAATATTTGATTATTTGAAATTTTTCGAATTTTAATTAACGACACGTCAACGTTTATGGAATAAAAAAAACACAAAAATGTGCAGGTGATTTCTTTCTCTATCTCACACAAATCCTGCATATTAAAGAGGATAACTCATTAAGTATGAAAGCAAATTTAATAAAATTCAAATGGGACCACAGCGCGGACTTCCTCGCTTTATTTGGTAAAAAAAAACTTAACTCGGACCTGTAATCACGGAGAAATCGAAGTACAATGAAAAATAAAAAAGATGCTGGCCGAATACATAACCTCCTCCTTTTCTTGATGTCGGTTAAAAAGGCATCGACCTTTCAAAAGCGTGATAACACAATGTAAAGAAAACTATAGGCGACACAATACCATCTGTTTTTATTCCCGCGCTTTAGTTGATTATAGAACTACTAGTCTTTGTTTAGTCCGTAATTGATTATGGACAATTGCAAATAAGAAAGTAAATTCTGTTTTAATATTTGTAAATTGCTTTCAACCCGGCTATTGGTCAAAGTCATTATAGACGACATTTACAATAGATAATTATTTGTTGAGAAAAGTGATCGATGTTTTATGTTTAAAAGCGTTTGTTTTTACTTAAGCAAGAGGAGTTCGTGGCTAAATAATGACAACCGTTCGGCTCGATCGTCAGGTTTAGGCGCACTTGTTTAGGTTGGTTCGTGGATGGGTGACCACCTATAACATACCGAGTTTCCTGCATGCCTCTGGTCCCGGCTGCGTAAAGCCAATCCCTGTATATGAGCCAGCACTGGACGGTGCTGAATAGTACACAGACATTATCCTGCACAATTTTGAAAACAATCAGAAAAATCTGTTTCGAGCCAGCACCTTAGTTGATTGGTTTTTTTGCACTGAGTTGGCCCTCATATGTTAGCAACAAATAAAATAAAATTTAAAAATTAAAAAACCCCCATCGCAACAAAGAAAAGCGAACAAACATTTGAAAAGTCAATTAAATGGCTGAGCCGGTTTTGATAAAACATGTTTAATTGTAATATACACATCATGCACTTTCATTTGATATCCCACTTGGGTATATTTGAAAAAAATCGATTTTTCATACCCACTTTCATCCCCCATAACTAGTAAAGTGCTGCACCGATTTTGATAAAACGTATTTAAGAACCATCGCCAAGAAACTAGCTTAAATCCGTGGCGAATATGGAGTGAGTTAGAGCGAGACAAGTGTATTGCATCATAGTTTACATTCGTTTGTTATAATCTCGGTCAGTTGAACTATGACATCGACCTCGGCACTTGTTATTTAACTACTTAATGATAAACTATAAAAATATCAGTGTTTGTTTCTGGCTGAGTTTTGGGCTAAACATATTTAAACCTTTTGCCATCGAAACGCTAAGAAGAAGTGTTTGTTTCCGTTTAGTCCACTCTCGACCCCTCGACCCCTAAAAAAAGATTTGTTTATTTGTGTCCTCTCAACCCCTAAACATAGTTCACACTCGACCCCCAGGGGGTGAGTTTGAATTTTCATACAAAAGACAGGCATACCTCGTCCACTTTCAACCCCTAGTTTGTAAGTACCTAAAATTAATATTTAGGTACAGTAAGGTACAGACTAAAGGCAAAATAAGATAAAGTAAGATCCAGTGGGCAAATCCCGAACTCCACGCGGGCGAAGCCGCAGGAATAAACATGATTATTTAAAACAAATATTTACTTTTATGAACAAATCACCATTTATTTGTGTTCTTAATTCAAAGATATCTGAATTTTCTATTTTTCATATTAAGCTGTTTAGCGGCATCATACCTTTGCTGCTTCTTCAACTTGGCGAAACCAAGGAACTTATATACTAACTGGAATGAGTACGAACAAAATTTTGATATCAAAAAACCGTTTGAAAATGACCTTCATGTCAAACACATAGAGTTCATATTACTTTAATTAATTCAAAGGGGGAAGAAAACTTCAGAGCGTGAAAGCGACCAGAATGGATTGTATCCTTGTCTAATAATTGCCAGTAAACAAACGGAACGGGATTAATTTAATATTCAAATACTATATAATAAAATAATAATTTCTTGCGAAATAAAGTGGGCTTAATTTAAATTAAGTTATTTCTGAATGGCAATATAGATGACACTCATATAAACATACAATATGGCCGATAACAGAACAGAACTACTACAGAACTTGTATAAATCACTTGATAACTACTATAATATAGGTTCAGAAATAATTCAACTATCGAGGATTACTTTTGAAAAGACAGATTTATTTTAATTATTATTTTTTTATTGGTCCTGGAGACCGCTTGCGTATTTTCCATGTTTAGTAACCTTTATTTAAAATATTACATTAAATAAAAGTCACATCTGTATTTTCATTATATTTTTATTAATTATACTTTTTTAAACTGTGCAAAAGTATGCATTTACTGATCAAAAATCAACACAACAAAAAATAAAAGGGTTTTTTTTTTTTTCTGGTAAATTTACAAAAAATATCGTAATCCTAACGTAACCATTTCTCACGATTTTTATCTAAGATTAGTTGCAAGCTTGGGTCTCTGCGCGCAATTTAATATCAATACCGATACCGCTACCAATTCTTAACGATAAAGGCCTTTTGTCATGTTTTACTTTTTCAGCAGTAACTAATGTTGAACAAGTATCCTTAAATCTTTTTCTAGTTATTGTACCTCATTAGATAGCTAATAAAACGAGGATTTGAACAATAATTTGCACATTGAATTTCATGGAAACATTTCGAAAAAACATTGACTTCATTAACATAGACGATTTCCTTATATTTGCGAATGAATTCAAACAAATTCAACTCAAGAAAATGGTTTTCTTGAATGTTTGTACGTCCAGTTATCTGTAAAAACGCATCAGTTACCAATTTCAAAATAAATGTTAGTCTTAAAATTAGATATTTTATAAATAATTGAAAAAATATGAAATTTTCAAAATATAATTGAAATATGTATTAACATCGACAACGATGAACAAAGAAACATACCAAATTGGCGTTTAATGGATGCACGCAAGTCACACTTTTATGCCACAATTTGAATTCGTCGAATTTGAAGTTTTTCATTTACGAAATAAAAACTATTCCAAAGGATATAAAAAAAAATCGCGAGTGGCGAAATTTTTTTTTCCTTTTTTCTCCAGTCCTCTAGAAACTCAATAAAAAAAGTCCCATGAAAATTTGAGCACTATATACTTCGTTCCACCTTATTGTCTAATTGCACTCGACTATAAGTAAGTATTATAAAAAATATATTGAGGGTATTTTAGTTAAAAAGTATGCAACTATATGGCAGACTGATGATTTATCATCGTAGGTAACTGTACTTCGGGGGTCGAGAGGAAACTAAAACTTGGCTGGAAAATAAAATCCACTCTTGACCCCCAGGGGTCCAGAAGAAACTATAGTTAGGGGTCGAGTGGACACATTATTTTTTGGGGGTCGAGGGGCCGAGAGTGGACTAAACGTTTGTTTCGGTCATTACGTGAAGAACAGATGAAATTGACGTAGGAAAATTATTTTAAAACTTTTTTAACCCTTCGGGGATATAATTATGTCGGCAAAAACTAATATAGTAATTTTAAATATGTCATCGTTTAGATTCGACGTTCATTTAAGATTTCATTACCGTTACAGTAATCATCTTCTGCCTAGCCTTTTCCCAACTATGTTGGGGTCGGCTTCCAGTCTAACCGGATGCAGCTTAATACCAGTATTTTTACATGGAGCGACTGCCTATCTGACCTCCACAACCCAGTTAGTACTGGGTAAAACGATACCCCTTGGTAAGACTGGTTGTAAGACGTTTTGGGCCACTGATCTACAAATGACATCCGGGACCAACGGTTACAGTAATGTGAGATGAAATAGATATGCTGCTTAGTTGGTATAGGTAAACAAGTCCAGGTATAGGGTATATTATTCAGCCAAACGAACACGAATTACGGCCAACATTGCCCATTGTGTACACACTCGTCATAAATATGAAAATTATGCATTCATTACAAATGGCCTATTGCCAACAATTGCGCCAGCTGGTTCATATTACAGTTTAATTCTACATTAAAATCATAATGACTCGTGACTAAATAATATCAGCTGCATAAGCGATCTTTAAGGTTAAGCCGCGCTTGCCCAGGTCGGTTCCTGGATGGGTGTGATATTTGTTCTGTAAATTGATTTGATATTATGCATTTCAACCTTCGGAATTAATTGTAAAATAAATATCTATTTGAAAATACTGTCTAATCCAATGCAGGGGGATAATTATTACAGACATAGCACAGTGATTTATTTTATTATCAATACATAGGTATGATAATGAAACCCCTGCCGGGGCTGCGGGACTGTTCGAAAGAGATACCGTGGCCCTGGAACACAAAGGGCAAAGTAGGAACATGGATGGGTTTTAGTCAGTACAAGGCTGACAGTCCCTTCCACACCGCCCAGAGCGGGAGGGGTCATTTGAATTCTCATCCGAGAAATAAAAATTAAAAAGGTACGTAATGAAAACCGTCGACATGAAATTATGAAACAAAATCGTCACTTGTCAATCTGTACAATCCACAGTATAATTATTGCAGGTATTATCAAGTAATTACCTTGTAATTTGGGCGTTACTTCTGTTTAATTAGGCTTCATAATTACAAATGGCGGCCGTTGCTAATTAATCATTCATGCTGTAATATGACACAAGTGTCTAGTTTTATTATAGTCTACTTTCCAGGGGTTTTATGGGACTAGTTTTGTCTACATTAAAAATATTAGTAAACAGCCGTTTCGTCATAATATCAAATACGCAGGGTATGTAAGGACAGCCCACCACAAACTGACAGGGTCCATTCAGCTCCTTATTTTGAATCATATTCCACCGGAATTTTTCTCCGGTTTTTTTTTTCTGTTACTATTCCTTTATTTCAATGTAAACTTACATTCCCTGTACGCAGCACTCCATTTATGTAAATAATACTTGATACGATGTTGAAATACTCTAACAAACGACGCGACGCGTGAAATCAGCTGATCACTTCCTGCCTAGCTACAGAAAACTCGTCGTCGCACTTGCCGTTCGCTACGTGGGTTTTGCCACGGTAACGATACATTGCGCATGAGGAAATGAAACAAATCAAATTTATTGGATTCCCATAACATTCCTGAAATAATTTCTTGTACCGGTCATCTTAGTATGATATACTAAATTCACCCCATCAGGTTGTGGAGGGCTGATCCTTACACCCTGTATAATTATGTATATATTTTTATTTTAAAATACGAAATTTACCTTAATTTAATAGCAAGCTGAAAAGTATTTTTGCTTATTTTCATGATCTTTTTTATTTTTTACTATCATACTTTTTGACTACATAACGAAGCTTTCAACTTGATATACTCGTAAGTATGAAATATTGATATTTTTAATAAAAATATTTCAGAATTGGAACTGATCCAATTGGAGCGATGCTCCCTCGTTTATTCGGACACTAATTTTTTTATAGTTTTTTTTAATAGGTACCTATCCAGTATGTATTTTAATATTTTTATTTTTTTAATAGTTCATGTGCATACACCATTTTATAGGAGTATGAAGAACAGGGTGTAAAGTTCTACATATCATTACTTTTTTGTCTTCTTATTTACGTTATTGTAATTTAAAATACAGGGTCTACACTGTTTCTTTAACCTAACCTAAGTAATATGTGGAAACGTCGTGGATTGCTACCTTACTTGATAGCTTACCTCTAATACGTTTAATATTTACTGTAACATATATTGTACAATTGTTTGTTTTCCCTAAATTAATAAATAAATAAATATCCGATGGAGGCCGATGGGGCCGAAAAGTTCTGGAGTAGCGACCGCGAACCGGAAGACGTTGCGTTCGAAGGCCTCCCACTAGGTGGACCGATGACCTGGTGAAGGTTGCAGGGATCCGCTGGATGCGAGACGCACGGGACCGGTCAATGTGGCGACACTTGGGGGAGGCCTATGTCCAGCAGTGGACGTCTTTCGGCTGAAATGATGATGATGAGAAAAGGGAAGATCCTCCGACAGACCAGAACTACTGTCATTAAACAAATAATTTAAAATAATACAGTTTCTGACGAGTTTCGTTTATTGACGAGTACATAAAGTACTTTAATAGTAGGTAAGTAGGTAGTTTTTAGGACGCAAGTGCAAGCTTAAGGTAAACAATATTGATTTTTCCACTCACACTCACATATTTTTATTACCATTTTCTACAAAGCCTCAGTTTCGTTCACAAAACAAAGAATGCCCCAAAAAAACGAGAAACACGCATTATATGTACTTATACCTCAGTAAAAAATTAAAAATTCCTCATTTCACGTGTACGGTACACAGAATATGCGTGCGTTATAGTTATTTGGGTTGAAATAGGTCATTAAAACAAATGGGCCCGGTGCCGAATGATGTTCGGTGTAATAAATAATCAGGCCGCAACGCCGCGGGGCGCTAGTTGTGTTGCTATGTTGACTGTTGTACATATTTATAGACAAAAATTAAAGGTAGAATAAAAAAAAAAATTGAAGGTATTTTTTTGTTTGCACATAATATATCATCACGACTGTAATCCTCAGAGTGCAAGGCAGAGGTGTACCTTTAGAACAGCCACATTTCGTCTTCAACGTTTCAGTCTTTTTTTAAGGACAAGCCCGCCACACTATTCCCAACCCATTGTAACTACTGAAAGCCAGAATCAACAGTGGCGACCACCAGAAAATTACCGAGACAATGAAGTTCGACGAAGTCCCAGAGAAACAATTTAACAGTCTAATGTAACGCTTGAGTCGCATGGAATAGGGGCGAGCTTATTGCCTAATTAACCGGGCAGAAATCTAGGCTCCAGCTACTAAGAAAGATGATAGAAAAACCCAATAACACTTTCCGACCTAAGATTCGAACGCAAGGCCTCATGCTCGGCTGTAGCGCTTGTAACCACGACACTAAAACAACCAGATAGTCAATTAAAATAAATGTTTTGACTTTGAACGTTTAACTTTGACTACAGTGGTTGGTCATGGTTGGCCAATCACTCACCACTGATACGAACGTCAGCTACAAAGGTAGTGCTGTGTTTACAGACATACATGTGTCTGTCTAAGTATTTGATTCGCATGCTATCGAACCTACGACTGGTTACGCGGAAGTCAATCACTTAGGTAACCACTGAGCTAGTACAGCCTTTGTGCAAGCCCAGACGTGTATAGTTTGTTGTATTTCACTAGAGTCTGTGTATCATTGTAATTCAAACCTTCATGTCAGTAACATATAGGTTCAGGTGGTGCACGAAACGAGTAAATGGAAATGTATGGGGGAGGCTTTTGCCCAGCAGTGGGACATTAACGGGTAATAAATAATTGGTTCTAGTATGTAAAAGCATTAAGACAACCAGTCTTACCAAGGTTTACCATATTACCCAATCAACATTGAACGCGTATACAAAGCTACGTGTCCGTGCTAACAACCGTTGAGGAGTTCTCTCGTGAGGAAGTGATCCTGGCTGCAGGATCAAGTCACGCCTGACTTAAAAATGTATTGTCACCAGAACCAAAGGCGTGTGCAAAATTTCAGCTCAATCGGTGGGGGGAAACTGGTTTGAAATTCAGTTGCAAGATTTGACCAATGACTTACTAACTTCGGAAAAGGTCAGTCAGCTTTCTCCGAGTATTTATTTATTTATATATCACACTTTCGTTAGTCGGACTTGTTTACTTTAATAAAACTCGGAGTAAATAACTCTGAAATTAAAACTAGCGAGTTTAACCCAGTTTCATGAAGTTATGAATTTATTTATACGACTGTTTCTAGTGAACTAAATGAAATGAAAGTGTAAATATAAAATTAAATATTTACTGTTTAATTTTAGACTGAAAATGCTTACCTTTTGTGAATTTATTGCTTTAGTTATGAAGGGATAATAGAGTTTAGTAAGGTAATCTACTTTGGGAAAACCGAGGCGTAGCAAAAATCACAAAGATCGTAGCTTGCCTACGCTCGGTCTACGAACGCGTAGCAGCGTAGCGCTACGCCGTGAGAGTTCAAAAGCGTTATTTATTTCTCGCTTTAACGCTTCATCATCATCTGCCTCGCCTTTTCCCAAGTATATTGGGTTCGGCTTCCAGTCTAACCGGATGTAGCTGAATACCAGTATTTTATATAGGGCGACTGCCTGTCTGACCTCCTCAACCCAGTTAGTACTGGGTAATACGATACCCCTTGGTAAGACTTTTTGGGCCCCTGACTACCTAACGACTGCAAAAGATCTACAAATGACAGCCGGGACCAAAAGCTTAACGTGCTTTCCGAGGCACGGAGGAAACTCGGTATGTTATGGGCGGTCACCCATCCATAGACCAACCTAGGCAAGCACGGTTAAACCTAAAGATAGACCTGTGCGGCTGTTATAATTTGGCCATGAGCTCCTCCGCTTTAACGCTTCATGAAGAAGTAAAGTGTCCTTATTGTCTGTTTTCTGTCAAATTATCTTATAAGAAAAGTTAATAAAAGTTTTTTCTAGTAATTGAGTGAGGTCGATAGTCTTGACAGCGATTCCCGTAAGTCACTACTTTTTTATTTACCTCTGACTTCTCGGAAACAATTTCTTAGTTGACAATAGTTGTTTTTTCTTTCTACAGATTCCGAGTTGAGTAATACCAAACTTTATTATTGCTTTTGCCCGCGGCGTCGCCCGCGTGGATGTCGGAAAATATCGATGTAATATACCGAACAAACATAGTTACTTGCCTTCATCCCCCTTTTTAACCCTTCCGGGGTAGACTTTCCAAAAACGCTGAGATACGTATAAATTAATTTTTCAATCGTCAGCCTAAACACAAAATTTGCAGATTTTGACTTCATAACTTGCGGACTTTCAAATAAACTTCCATCCCCTATTTTACCCCTTTAGGGGTGAAATTCCCAAAAATCCTTTCTTAGTGGACGTACTCTTCTCACAAAGAACATACCCTCCAAGTTTCATGTCTCTAGGACCAGAGCGGTTTGGGCTGTGTGTTGATATATCACACAGTCAGTCAGTCAGTTTACCATTTTATATATATCGACTAAGAAAATATGAGAGCATTCTTGATATTTGTCTGAGTATTCCAGTAATCACTGAGCAAGGAAAAGCACTTTGAAATTACAGTAGGTTAAATAAGTTAGTAAATACCGGTGCTATGTAGTTTCAGAATATACTAAAAACACGCTTTTTTCTTCTTATCTTATTCTTCTCAGCAAACCCTTTCATTTGTTACCCATATCATGGGAATGCATAAAAATAACTAGTCCGCCATCTTTTTGAGTCCACCATATTGGATTTAGAATGACGTCACTTAGGTAACCATGCATTGTCATTCAAACATTCATACGTTTTAATTTGTTCACTCGTCCATTCATTTGTTCACTTTAGACTTTTCAGTAAATCCATGGATTTTTTACAATGAGTATATCGTCTATCATATACTATCACCTACACTGTCTGTTTTTTATAAAATTATTATTCATTTTGAACATTTCAAAATACTAACCTACCACTAAAAACAAGAGAATCATTAGTTATTCTTGTAGTTAACCAAATTGTAGGTATTATACTCGTAAAAACGGAATTAACAAGTAATAACGTAGTAACAACACAAACCAACACGTACTAAATAAACAACTTTCCAACCAAGGACTTTTTTCAGTTAAAAAACAGTTACGTACGTAGTAATTTTAAAAATGCTCCACAACCACTAATTTAACGTAAACCTAGAAAGGTTAATTAAATCCTAGTATGTACAAGTGTTGTCAATAAAGTGTTCCTAATTAGGGCGCCTGAACTTTTACTCATGTAAGCTCGACGGCGTCAGACGAGCAACACTTTGTGAGGCAATTGTTGCCGATTGTCACAGTTTGTCTTACAAAAAATATTAGTCGCATGGGTCGATAGATGGATAAGCTACGGTTGCCCAGGTCGGTTCGTGAAATGGTGATCATCCATTAGGTACATATCGAGATACCACCGTGCCTTGGAAATTTGGTTAAGTCTTTGGTCCCAGCTCTTATCAGTAGATCTCTGGCAGTAGTAATAGGTACAAGAAATCATAGAAAAGAGCGACGACTATTGCCAAAGTGTGGATGAAAGAAGGCAACGATCGCTGACGACAACCATCTACAAAAGTTGCCAGCAGTTGCTGACCAAATCTAGCCACTCTCGACAACTTTCGTCAACTCGCTCGTCTGCAGCACCCTACCGTAACAGCTAGTTTAAATCTAACTAGTTTTCCTGTTAATTTGAAGGGGGCAATTAATTTCTTATCTTCAAGTAGGGGAACGAGAGGGGGAGGAGGGGGAGGTATATAGGTTAATTAAGGGGAACTGCGGTAGATTTAATATGGATAGTAAGTGTGACAGGAAATTGGATGAACATTATGTATTTTGTCTTGTCGTTATAGAAGTCGTAAGTCATTGACACGAGTTACTATGTTTAATCATAAGTTGGATGTAAATATGTGTCTTGAAATAGGGATGCATAATAAAATAAAAATGTTATTGAACACTTAATACCATTGAACAAAATGGTAAAAAAAAAAAAAACAAAACACAACTATTTTTAACACAACTTCTGCATGCATTGATATAATTCCTTCTTTTATTTATGGTTTCAATTAAAATTTTGCTTTACTTTGTTATTTTGTATATTTTAATATGTTTTATAATTATTCTATCTTTTTTTATTTTTATAATTTCAGTTACTGTAATTGGTTTACAACCAATTGTAATTAAACAACACAACCGTTGCAATTAAATAAATAAATTACTGATATTATTATCATGGAATCAAGATTTATAGGTTGAATTTAAAAATTTAAGAATTTAAATTTTTTAATAAAGGTTGATATTTTTGGAATTTGAATTAAAAAGCCCACGCATTTATGGCACAAAAACAAAAACAAGAAAAACATTTTAAACTGAAAACAAAGTTGGTGTTTTAGGCAACGAAACGTTCATCACATTCAGGTGGATAACACCTACATGGACAAAACGCCTAGGGCTCTGCAAAATTGTCGGTAAAAGGGTCAACCTTTAACACCTTTTACAATATTCAAAGGTCTGTATTCGTCTCGAAACTTTAATGCAGGTTAAAACCAATGACCACAAAATTTAAAACAGTTTCATTAGTTTGACCAGTTCAAAAATATTAGAGAACCTTTTAAAGGTTACTAAGAAACCTTTTAGTTTGTTTCAGTGATTCTTCTAACCTATAAAAATGAAATTAAAATAAACTTTATTCAAAAATATAAAACTGTATTATTTCTCTATTCATCTTTCGTACACAATTTTAACATTTAACAATGTTTCTTAAAACAACAAAAAAAAAACAAGTTAAAAATATAAAAAAATGTGATCCGCCTGTTTTGGGTGCAGGGTCCAAGCAGGGGACCGGTGGTTTGTGTTCCGGAGATAGGAACCTCCTCTCAATGCGAGCCGTATCGAGGAGTACTGCCTTCTGGATCAGGTCCTTGATCCAACCGCCAAAATAAAGCCTCGAAACTGTACTTTTATTATTATTGATTATTTTCAGACATAACCCATAGTTATATTACAATTGTCTTCTTATATTAAATTCATCACAATAGGTGAAATAAAATATTAAAATTAAATTACATCATTAAAATAAATTTAAAATTCATCATCATCTGCCTAGCCTTTTCCCAACTATATTGGGGTCGGCTTCCAGTCTAAACGGCTGCAGCTGAATACCAGTATTTTACATGGAACGACTGCCTATCTGACCTCTACAACCTAGTTAGTACTTGGTGATACAAAAAAATAAAAATAGTTTTGTTAAAATTAAATAATTTAGAGTATAAAATTATCACATATCAGCATATTAACTTATTGTTAACTTAGTGCGTATTTTGGCGTTATTCTTGTCGCTGTCGCACTTCTCCCAAACTACAAGTACTCGATAAATGAGGAATGATATTTCAGTAAATGTAATTTACGTGTTTAATTTTATTCCTCCCCGCGTACATAATGAATACCATTTTAAAATATTTCTACAGAATTTTATCTACTTTTTTTCCCAAATATGTCTTGAGTGTGCTCACAAAAAAAGGACTGTCCGTACCTATACCCCAGGAGAGTGGACACAAAAGTGGCTCAAGCCACAAGTTTGTTTGAACGTTCAAACACCTAATGGATTTGGTTTAAATTTTACTTTTACGTATTTCAACTGAGGAAAACACTTATGATGCCCATGGGGCTAGGAAATTAAATTTCACGCGAAAAGGAAAATGTTTTGAAAATTGGTCTTTGGGGACGCCCCAATATAGTCGTTAAATATTTATATGGAACGTATTTTGAAACCAAATTGGGTTTTATTAACTTTTAAACATTCTAGTTGCTCCCACGTCTTTGATTTTTTTTCCGAAGATTACAGGTACTTTGTTTTGATAGGTTAACACTGTCACGGTTGGTTGTTATCGAAGTTAATGATACCGCAGAGATGTTATTAGAAGAAATCACTTGCTTTGTCCCAAAAATAAATAAAATGCCTTTGGTTGGTACCCACTTTCATGTTAATGATAGTGTGGTTAAAATGAACGAGATGTCAACGTGGTGGTGTCATGGTACGTTCAATGTTTATATTTTAAGGAGTTATAAGATTGAATTAAAATAATAAATTCGTGGATCAAACTTATTTGGTATAACTACATCTATGCCATCATCATCATAATTATGTCATATTGTCATGTTCGTGCGACAAATAAATATTTTTGTTTTCTTTCTTTCTATGATACGGGGGGTATTCAGTACATCATTCTAAGAGAGGGGGGGGGCTCAGAATGATGTACTGAATACGTGATAACCGTTTTCTCGTCGGTGTCCCTTTCACTCCGTAAAATAATGAAAATTCTATCTAATCAGAAATCTTAACCAATCCACCATCTTTACCCTACTTTTCTTTACTTACTACCATCACTTAAACACCTATATATCCAAAAATCACTCAAGCAACACGTCCAAGGCCATAAAATTCCACCAGACTTATAACCCAACCATTCATGTCGAAGAACATTGTAAAAGAAACCAAACTGACCCAAGAATCCTGTACGGTTTTATTAAAGTTCCTATGTGTAATATCTGGAAACTGTCGACAGGTGTAACCACCTGTTAGGGTGGACATCAAATAGACGCGACTTGAATGCAGCCGACCGGTACTGAAAGTCGGACAAAGATATTGTAATGTAGGTAGGCGGGAGGGTATAAAGAAAATATTGGATCGCCCGTCACGGCTGGCGATGACGGAACGAGGTGTTTGTTTGGCAGTTTCTCAACTGAGGAGGATGGAAACTGGGTTATTGAAAGCTGTTACTTTGTGATAAATTATTATGGAGTCATGGCTTGTTAAGGATGATTTCCACCAAACGTCTCGCATCGCATCGGATCGGAACAGATTTTACAATCTTTAAATGATATTAAATCGTGTACACAGTATTTAAAGTCTATATTACCAAGCCGCGCACAGCATCTTGATCGCGGGCGTCTTTTACGACACGCTATCGTAGCCGAAAGTGTGCTTCGACGCGCGATCGGCTCTGTTCACCTGTCGTCGTATCCGATCGGATTCTTTCGGCTGTCAACAAAGTAGGAATGAAACTATTTGTCTAGGTGCAGTAACGGATACGTTCGCAAGCGACGGTATGAAGTAAATCGTATGTGTCGACGATCGGCTGTCGCCGCATGCGTTCGTATCCTTTCCGATCCGATGCGATGGGAGGCGTTTGCTGGAAATCATCCTTTAAGTGATGGCAATACGATCACCTTATAAAAGGATCATAAGTAGTGACAGTACTTACGACTTCCTCAATTATTGTTGGTAATATAAGAATTGTCTCATTCGCTAAGTGTTGTTGGGTTTTTCCATCATCAATCCGGATTATAGATTTGTGCCCAATTGATGGCAATAAGCTCGTCCCCTATTAAATGAGACTTAACGAGAATTGGTGAAATGTGGATGTACTATACGTGGGTACACTTCGGCCTAACCCTTTGTAGGAAGAAGAAGTGTGATGCCATATTTTCAAAAGCGACACTAAGCTCTTTGTCGCCACGCGTAGGTGTGACTGGGATATAAATATTTCACTAGGACACGTAGGTAGCTACGGCATCGCCTGAGGAATACATTTACGGATGTCGCATTATTTACCTTTTGTCAAATATGTTTCTTTATAGAATAATCATAGAAATGTAAGGTTCTACGTTTTGTGGGCTGGTTATACGTTTTTTGTATTGTAAATTTAATATTTCAATCTTTCATTGACTTACAGTGAATGTCTGTAGGTTTTACAAATGCCTACACATTCCATTTGTATTTTAGAGTGGTTTCTGATTAGCGTATTTTCGGCGCGTTTACGCTCGTTTTTTGTAGCGCGTGTAAGCGCGTGTGAGCGCGCCTTTTGCCAAACGCGCAATTCGGACGTGACTCGCTTATTAGCTAGATACTGACATGTTGCTACTCACATAATCCACCGGTTCGAGCGTTCACGTCAGAGAGAACGCGCGTTCGATTTTTTGAAGCGCAAAATGTGCCGCGCGTGTTCGCTCTTAATACGCTATTCTGAAACTGCTCTGTGTAAAAGGATTAATTATTTTTTAAACGGTTATTGTATTAGATTTGGAAATGGTGGAGTTGGTAGTTGTGTAGGGTAGATTGAGCAAGAAAAATCTTCTCAGATGGAAATTTATATATGAATTCAGGCTGAAGGGTAAATGTGATGCGGTTCCACAAAGGATGGGACACCTGATATCGTATACTGTCTACCCTGATGCCTGCACGCTGCAGGGATTTAACACGATAGCCCTCGGTGGGCCCGGGATTCTGACTACCCCATATTAACTGTCAAAAATCTACAAAAGACTGCTGAAATGCTTTTCAAAAAAAAAAGGAATCTCGCTTTGTAACGGATGGTCACCCATCCACGAACTAACTTCGGCAAGCGTTGCTTATCCTAAGAGATTGATCCATGCGGCTGTTACCAACCAGTATTCAGCATCGATACCTACATAATTCACCACTTGAAAGCAAATTATCTCGATTACATTACAAGGAATAATGCTTCCACTTTAATCTCAGCGTTATCTGCGTCGATAGCGTAATTACACAGACGTTTGTTACTGACAGCGAGGCTTATATCACGAACCAGGATGGTCTTTAGTTCTCTCAGATCGGCAAGCCTATCAAGACTCTTTGTCTGTCGTTTCTTTGGCTGCTCGTGTTTAATAGTTCCTTTTATTTTTAAGACCACACTTAACGACGGTGGAGTGTTAAGGTACTCGTGTTTGATCGCTGTCTGGCTCTGGGTAACATGATTATTTGTAACTATGCTTTGCTCACGGATTCGCTCCCCTTATGTATGGAAATTCTCTATGAAAATGGGGATTCAGAAATTCAGTGAATGAAGAATCAAATATGTAAACTTATACTGTCACTTACGGGATATCTTCCGTGATTGTTCATTATTTTGAGCTCCCGATATTTCGACGCTGTTGCAAGCGCCATGATCGCGGGTGGCCAATCAACCAGCGATGATGGCGCTTGCAACAGCATCGAAATATCGGGTCAACCTGCGATCATGGCGCTTCTTACAACAGCGTCGAAATATCGGGAGCTCAAAATACTGAACAATCACAGAAGACATGCCGCGTAAGTGACAGTATAAGTTTAGTTGTAAACCGTGAAACCTTAAAACAATGATCAAATATGTAGTTATGAGTATAAGGTTTCTGGTTCATTCACTGTATTTCTATTTTTGGAGGTCGTACGACAGCCTTCGAAGGCTTTAATATTCATGCCAACACTCCTATTTCCTCAAAAACTGTTGTTCACATTGCAAATTATTCGTGACAGTCGGTAATTAAGTGAATATTCATGAGCGTCACGCTGTTGGCTCGAATATTTTAATTATTGATCGCCTGTGATTGCTATACAGTGATTTACATAGAATTAGTATCACGCCGCGCCACAATATGACTGTAATTAGACCATTTTTATTTAATTTTTAATTCGTAATGGTTGGTTTTATCAGGCAGGTGTGTTTAAAAATAATTGTTGGTTTGGAATATGGAAAATTTATCGCGGTTTTGATCGGAGGGCCGTTTTCACGACGAGTAAATACGATTGTTGCTAACTTAATTAAAACGTCAATCTTTTCTATTTGATAGACACAGAATGATGGTTTATCTTTGTTCATCTCTTATTTTATTGTTTTAAGGCCGTCTTGTATTTAATTAACTTTAACATTATTACTGTAAGAGGATTTCTTGACTGCTTCGTTGGTCGAGTGGTCGCGAGCACGGCTGCTGAACATGAGTCCTGGGTTCGATTCCCGAGTCGGACAAAGTGTTATTGGGTTTTTTCATCAGGAATTTCTCAATAGCAGCAACGGAGTCTGGATTTGTGCCCGTTTGACGGCAATAGGCTCGCCCCCTTTTACATGGGACTTAAACATAACTGAAGAAACGTGTGTGTACTATTAGGTAATTACATCTCTACCCAACCCTTCTGGGATTTTAGGCGTGATGTTATGTTATGATTACTTAAAGTTGAACATATTTTTATAATTTATTTTGTTGTACAGTTACTCAAGTACTTTTCTACTACGTCTTTCCTAGTCGCTTGGTTGTGGAGGTCAGATAGACAGTCTCTCCATGTTAAATATATTGACATTCATAGTGGCGAAAAAGCTAGGTGGATGATGAAGTACGTGCCGACTAGACCCAAAACATAATAACCGTTATTGGGACAGGCTCCACACTTCTGGAAAAACCTACGCAACAAAGAAAAAGCCTCCAAACCAGCTTGTTGCAGTCACGACGTGCAAGCTGTTTACTTTTTTTCCACTTTGTCGGAGTTTTTCGGCCAGAGTTGGTATGCTAGCCACTTGAGAGCACCTGATAGAGCAGCACACCAAATCTCTCGACAACCACCCTAGAAAGCATCGAATGCAGTCGCTGTGGCCGAAATCGGCTATATGGCATCATCATCATATAACTTTTTTTGTTTCTGTCCAGGTGGCCTACCATGACGTCTTAAAGCAGGAGTAATTTCAGTGTGGGAAAGAGATGGCGCTAGACAACCTGTATAGCTGTCTCTTTCCCACACTGGAATTGCTCCTGCTTTAAGACGTTATAGTAACCCTGCTGGTGGCCTACCATGACGTCTTAAAGCAGGAGTAATTCCAGTGTGGGAAAGAGATGGCGCTAGACAACCTGTATAGCTCTGTCTCTTTCCCACACTGGAATTGCTCCTGCTTTAAGACGTTATAGTAACCCTGCTGGTGGCCTACCATGACGTCTTAAAGCAGGAGTAATTCCAGTGTGGGAAAGAGATGGCGCTAGACAACCTGTATAGCTCTGTCTCTTTCCCACACTGGAATTGCTCCTGCTTTAAGACGTTATAGTAACCCTGCTGGTGGCCTACCATGACGTCTTAAAGCAGGAGTAATTCCAGTGTGGGAAAGAGATGGCGCTAGACAACCTGTATAGCTCTGTCTCTTTCCCACACTGGAATTGCTCCTGCTTAAAGACGTTATAGTAACCCCCCTGGTGGCCTACCATGACGTCTTAAAGCAAGAGTAATTCCAGTGTGGGATAGAGATGGCGCTAGACAACCTGTATAGCTGTCTCTTTTCCACACTGGAATTGCTCCTGCTTTAAGACGTTATAGTAACCCTGCTGGTGGCCTACCATGACGTCTTAAAGCAGGAGTAATTCCAGTGTGGGAAAGAGATGGCGCTACACAACCTGCATAGCTCTGTCTCTTTCGCATACTGGAATTGCTCCTGATTTAAGACTTCATAGTAACCCCCCTGTTCTATTTTTGATATTTGTTATGCGTTGTATGATTATTTGTTCATTTATTTTTTTGTATGCACGTCATATCCTTGCGACAAATAAATATTGTTTCTTTCTTTATTTTCTTTTCAAACGGAAATAAAAAAGAAACTCCAAAATTGTTTACTATGCAGACATGTTGAGAAATATGTGGAATTCGTCGAAAAATGGCGCTCACATACAACAGAGCCCTTTTTTGTTGACCGCGCCATCATTAAGTGCGATTTGTTTAGCTTGACACAAAGCTTGTATTCAGGGTAAACGTGGGTTTCCGAGCTCGTTTCCAGGCAGTGTGTTTTTATTTGGTTATTGATGTAACGTATTGGTCTTTATATTATGTAGGTAGATACATACTTGAGCCTAGTAGGTAATTTTTTTTTCTTAGCTCGTAATCTCTCCAGGAAATCTTTTCCCACACCACCTCGAAAGAAAGAAGAAAGAAAAAAGTTAGTTTGACGTCAGTTCATCAAGCACACAGAATAAAAAAAAGATACAAAAAAAAAAAAAAGTAAAGGACGAATTAAAAAGAAAAAAAAAAAAAAACGTAGTAGGTATGTGCTGTGTGCCTCACGGCTGCGCCAAAAATGACCATTTCAGCATACATGCCTGACAGGTGATGCTGTCTGACGCTGGTCTTCCAATCGAACCAGCCCTCATGGTAAGCACGACGGCCAATCAAGCTATACATAACCAGTTGATGCGGATATCTCATTGTACAGGAAATCTATACAAAGCGAGGCCAAGTTATACTGGAAATGTGTAGCTTCATGTGCCGCCGTATGTACGCGTTCAGGTCGTCTCGCCTCGTCTTTCTGGGCTTACCTCGGCATCGCCGCCTAGTAACCTCTTACAAATAAAAAAATCTTTTAGGAAAAAAAGACTTCACGTCATCGAGGTAAACTATCATTTTTAAATGCATTTGGATTTCATCGTATCAGAAAGCTTCAGAGACGCTTTCCGAAGGGTCAGCATTTTTCATCAATAAAAGTAGCTGACCCAAAATGAATTAAAGCCCTGTGACAGAACGACAAAAAAGTAAGATTACAAAAAAGTGAGGTAACATTTTGCCTATGTTTGGATCCCTAAATCAGTTCATAAGATGTAAACACTAGATTCTATGTAAACACAATAACAATTTATGAGCAATCGGCAATTTATGCTTACTAGCAGAATTTGCTCACAAATATTTAAAGTAAACGAACAATATTGTTTTCATATTATAAGTAAGTAATTGAACTAGTGCTACAGATAAATCACTACAACGGCATATTGTATCTAGAACTACTTAAAACCTAAGAGCTTCTGATACACGAACAATAATCATATTGGAAGCGCTCAAGAATATTGTAACCTAAGTTTAGATAATCGTGTTACGATACCGACTAGAGTCTAAGTGGTATTGTATTAAGGTTAAGTTTCTATGTAATATATGAGTACTTTTATTTAAACTTATACTGTCACTTACGGGATATCTTCCCCGCTTGTTCATTATTTTGAGCTCGCGATATATTGGCGCTGTTGCAAGCGCCATGATCGCGGATTGACAGCGCCGAAATATCGGAAGCTCAAAATAATGAACAATCAGGGAAGATATCCCGTAAGTGACAGTATAAGTTTAGTTGTATACCGTGAAAGCTTAAAACAGTACTTATATTTAATATAAGCGCATTTAAGGCGTAGGTAGACCGATGATATTTATTTTTGCTATAAATTTCTGGAAGAAACCACAAAGGATTAAATACAAAGTTTCGAACAAAATTATATGAAAATAGGTCCCAAAACGGGACACCATTTTTTTTGTAAACTATAAGTAATATAAAAAGTTATAAGCTACTTCTTCTCTCAAAGGAGTCTTAAGAGCCTAACATAAACGGTTTTACTGATAAAAGGATACTATTACTTAGCTCTTTACTAACATTCCTCTGCAAGAGAGACTAAATTCACGAACAGTGTTAGGTTATACAACATTAGTTTTAGTATATGCGAAACCTGAAATGCGTGTCTAGTATTTTTATGTAAAGAATCTATGTACAAAATTTCTAAACTGTATCATGAAAAATCATCACGTTATAAGCTTGTTCTGTTACCTGGTTGTCCGCACAAAAACGTGGTCACATCACAGCGCGCACGCGCGCGCGCCTTCAGCGTCGTCTTGAGCTCATTGATAATAATAATTTGGCAGTAGGTACCTAAATGATTGCGATAGGTACTTAATGTCGCTCGGTGTTCAACTTGTAACTTTTTTTAAATATTTTTGGGACAAAATATGTATGACATGGTTTAAAAATTATTGGAATCGATTCAGTTACTTACTCTAAACAAACTGTATTCAGGTTTGGACCCCAACATTTGGAAAAAGTCTAGGCAGATGATGTGATCATACTATTAGCAGTGCTACATGCTTGTAAGGGTCGGCACAATCAATTCGGCAGTATTTGCCGAACAACAAAACCGACCCGAAGCAATAATCAATATTATTGCTTCGGGTATGGCTATCGGCAGCCGAGCGGTAAAATCGAGTATTATACAATTATAATACTCGATTTTACCGCTCGGCTGCCGATAAATTTTCCTTAATCCCTGAACATTTGCGTAGCACGTCTAAGCTA
Organism: Noctua comes; assembly: GCA_963082995.1. Lineage (NCBI taxonomy): Eukaryota > Metazoa > Arthropoda > Insecta > Lepidoptera > Noctuidae > Noctua > Noctua comes. The sequence goes on along the minus strand of OY720279.1, from coordinate 14,156,537 downwards.
TTCTATCTTCTTAGCGTATCGATGACAATTTAAATTTAGTCAATCTAAAATTTGGCGACGAGTTTGGCACATCACTAACGTCTATCAACTCCTGTGATGTGCAAGCAACAGGACTCGTAGGGAACGATATCAAGTGTCCCATCGTTTGTGGGGCAACACCTCATTCACACTCCAGGGCAGAGTCATCCATGAATATCCAACTGAACAAGTTTTCCTTGCTTCGGCCAACCTGTGTTCGGAGTCTATTCAAAGACTTCCAAAAAGCAAAAAGCTGTTCTATAAAACAGTTCTTAGTTGACATAAGCCAACAAAAAAACCGTATCAAAAACCTTTCGTAACTTAATCATCCACTCATTGTTCCATCTGTGTTTCACGCGTACGGCTCGGTTTGTTTAATCGCTCACACAATAATTTCGTACACGATATTATCTGCTGTTAATGTAACCAAACCGTTCTGTAAACGTTTCGCAAACGACACCGCGTTTGTGTCAGGAGGTGAGAAGTTGAACTGTACTTGAGGTAAGGTGTAATTTTGGGGGTTATGGGATGAGGAAATTTTCGGGTTCATTATTTATGAAGATGTTGGAATGTTTATCGGTTTCGTGGATGTTTGTATGACTCGATTTTTAGACTGTCATAAAAAAGTAACAATGACGTTCTGTGGTTCACCTGAGGGCCTAGACTTTCATATACCTACAATGATTTGCAATAGGATAACATAAACTTTTCGGTAGCGAAAGTCTATTTAAATCTTGCCCATGGTTTGGAAGTCAGGCGTCCATTTAGTGCTGCGGGACTGTTCGAAAGAGATACCGTGGCCCTGGAACACAAAGGGCAAAGAAGGAACATGGATGGGTTTTAGTCAGTACAAGTCTGACACTCCCTTCCGCTCCGCCCAGAGTGGGGGGGGGGGTCATTTGATGACATCCACATCCGAAAAAAAAAAGGTGTCCATTTAGTTTCTTGCAGCCGTTTTTGCATAGACCCTAATAGATGAAATTTTATTAGGCTATATCTTATTGAGTCCAATAAACAATTTATTTATTTACAGATTTTTGAGTTTCCTGAATAAATTTTACTTAAACTCGGTCAAAACAAATAAAAAAAACAGGTCTTACGAAAGAAAATCTGCATAACCAACCAATCAATCTGAAAGTCATTTAACATAAAGTGTCGAAAGATCAGATACACGCTTTTGAACCTAAAATAGACTTAGAAACCCATCCGGTCAATTATAGCAATGCTCTCATATTCCGCTATTATTAGCTTACAAACTCAATTATGCTCCTTTCGCCATTCAGCAGCGGGTCCATTTGCTGCTAAAAATAGGCCTTCACTATGACGAGGGACACAATACTGTCAACTGACTGTGGGCGTACAAAAGTACTTCACAGTATTTCGGAACACAGCCTACATGGGAGAGGGTAGGTAGGTTTCCTTTATTAAGATGATGATGAAGTTAAGATCATCATCATCATTCTCTTGCCCTTATCCCAATTCATTTGGGGTCGGCGCAGAATGCCTTCTTCTTCCATACTTCTCTATTACTCGTCATCTCATCAGACACCTCCTTTCGTGACTTATCATCCTACACACAGCCCATTCATCGTTTCTTTTGTCTTATAAGTTAAAATCATCGCACATGTATAAAGCACTGTATGGGAGCAGCATCGCGTCAACTCCAGCCATTCGGGATTTTATCACTCCTTACTGCAACGCTCTTCAATTATTATCAGCACCGTATAGTCATCTCCTCTGCTCGGGATCAACTAGTAAACAATAGTTGACGAGGTTACGGTAGTGGGTAACCCCGCTTTCGGCTGGTTGCCTTGCCTATGGCGGGATCATGACCACCCGCTTAATGCGAGCTGTCTCTCGTTTACGGAGGGTCGTTGACATGTTTACCCAACTGTGTGCGAGTCGTTGGTGCAGTAAGCAGAGTGACACCGATGCGCTTTGCAATGCTGATCCGAAACGGTGACGTTCTTACGTCGAGTTGACGCCTGGTTGGCGAAGAGTCGAAAGCATCTCATACGGTACGGATTGAGGTATTGCTACGATCCCGTGCAGTGCTCATAGGAGTGCGTTGACCTGAGTGACGGCACGGTTGGCGCAGCGGCTGAGGGATTAGCTGCTGCGCTGCGTGTCTCGGGTGTGATTCTCGCACGGAACAAATATTTGTATAGCCTACAGGTAGTTGTTCCGGGTCTGGCTGTTTGTGAGTTTAAACGTTTGTAAACGCACCCACGATACAGGATAAATTTTTAGTGGGGCAACGATTTTTTAAAAATAACATAAACTTTTTACTTCCAAAATAAACACTAAAAAGTGCAAAATAACTTTACATTCGAAGCCGATGGGAAAAAGCATGACCTCCTCCTTTTTTGGAAATCGGTTAAAAATTCGATAACTTTTAATAAAATAATCGGTGAAAGCATCACTCTATACTAAATAAAAAATGTTGAGTGCTTTCACTAACACGTGTCAGGAGCCATACAGTATCGTGCCTTTGTTTTTAAATCGATTCACTAGTGTAACATATTCGATACAAAATGCAGCGGGATCGCGAAAATGTATCGGGGGAAATCGACAACGGAACGTGAAAATATGTTGTATAGATTCTATGTAACATACCTATTTTCGCGTCCCGTTGTCGTCTATACATCTGTGCTGTAGATGTTACTTTTTAACCGACTTCTAAAGTCGATTTAAAAGTAGTCGGGTTCTGTATGTTGTGTAGATTGTGTATTCCACCAGTTTTTTTTCCTTGTCTGTGCACCTGATTTCTCCGTAATTACTGGATCGATTCAAGTCATTCTTTTTTGATATGGTAGAAGAAACTTGCACGGTGGTTCCATATACATTTTATATACTTTGCATCAATACTTTATAAGTTATCTTCTATGATGCATTTTTTCTTCTTCGCCTTTGTGGATAATGTGCTCATAACCTCAAAACAGCGTAAAATAAAAACTTTTTTGAAAAAAATAACCGACTTCCAAAAAAAAACACTAAAAAGTCGAAAATAACTTTACTTTCGGAAGTCGGTGGTAAAAAAATTCAATGAAACAAAAGTCACCGACTTCCGAAAGTAAAAAAATGACAAAAGCCATTTCTCATACATAGAAGGCATGACCACCACGCGTTCAAGGCCGATTATCGATTTCAGACTTTTATTCATGAAATGTGTACAGGTTTCCTTACCCGACGTCAGTGTTGGCACGATAAACTAAGAAAGTACAACAATACAAATAGATTAAAAAAATCACACCACAAATGTACTTGCCAGGATTTGAATACGCGACTTCATGCATGAGAGTCGAGTCCTTTGACCATTTGGACTTTACGATATATATTTTTTTAATTTTTTTTTGCGTCATGTCCCTACGACAAATAAATATTTTTTCTTTCTTCTTTTTTTTTTCGTGATACTAAGCTAAATAAAATTCTTTCAGGAATTTGCAATGATCACCTCAAAAGTAGGGCGTGACAGGACGGATAATTTAAAGAATGCGACAGTCTGTTTCGGGTCGCCATTGTCGCAATGCGTTTTAGAATCGCTAATTTAATATTAAGGTCGTCGTGCTTATACCTATTTCTGCTGCCAAGCGGCTCAGATGTAATGAAAGGTTCATAGGCACATAAAGGTACATGGTGTTAAATAATTACAGGGGTGGGGGGTTGGGGGGGGGGCGGCTATTACAGTTTTTCTGTTGGGTACCAATGTATTGCAATGCCTTTGATATTGCTGAAGTGGAATAACAGCGATCACATACCATCAGCTAGGCCAATTTTTCGGATTTTTATATGTGCGTATTGTATATTATCACTTGTTTCGGTGATGGAAAACATCGTGAGGAAACCAGCATGCCTGAGAGATATTTTTGGACGGCATGTAAAACCAAGTCAGAGGCCCATGGGCATACAAACTCTGACACCAGGTTGGGCAATAAACACACAATAAAGAAGAAAGAGCTAGGTCACTTGTTCATTAACCTCACAATAACATCAAAAAATCTTTCTACAGAATTCAGTAAACAACGTAAAAATAAATAAACACAAGACGATAGCTGGTATAGATTTCATCGGCACGTGTTAAATTATTATTATTCGAGAACAATATTTGAATCTATACAAATAAAAATTAAAGTATCGGTTTGTAATTTCAAAATAACAGCTTTTTACTGAAAGTATGTGCGGTACTACAAAAAAAAACAAAAAATTGTTTAAGTTCTTGTGTGTCTGTCTGTTTGTTCCGACTAATCTCCGAAATGGCTGAATCGATTTTGACAGAACTTTTACTGGCAGATAGCTGATATTAAAAGGCATAACTGACGCTACTTTTATTTTAGTAAAAGGATTAGAGTTCCGTGCTCAAAAATTGTTAACAAAATCAGATTCATATAGAGAGGGAGGGAGGGAGTAATACTTTATAATAAGTTCACGCGAACGGAGGTCGCTAGCAACAGATAATCGAAAATAAATTACTTTTTTACAAACGTGAATAATGTCTTAAAACTAATTATCGGTTTCTGAATCGAGTAAGTTTACTACTCACTCAAGTTTTTAATTTCGAGTGCTACATTCCTAAAGATAATATCTAAAAAAAGTTATGAAATTAACATTAAAAGTGAAATAAGCATCTCCAATAGAAAAAAAACGTTCGAATAGTCGCGATTGTGCTAGGTCTATTGGTCCCAATACCACAAATTTTCAGTGATCTATCGATTGTCTGTTTGTAACACTTGCCATACAAAATCATCTGCCTAGCCTTTTACACAACTATGTTGGGGTCGGCTTCCAGTCATCACAGATGCAGGTGTATACCAGTATTTTATATGGAATGATTGCCTATCTGACCTCCACAACCCGGCTAGTAGTCTGGGTAACACGATACCCATTGGTAAGACAGGCTGTCAGACTTTTGTGGCCGCTGATTGTCTGTAGCGACTGTCAAAGATCTGTAAACAGCCGTGACCAACGGCTTAACGTACTTTCCGAGATACAAAATACAAAATATATCACAAAAACAATGAACAGATAACCGAACCGTTGCCAGTTCGGGCCCAGATTGATCGCTTCTCCAAATTGTTGTAAGAGCCCATACAACGCAGGGGGCGGGCATAACAACCTGGTTTATGTGTTAATACACATTGGAAGCATCGTAAATTCACATTATGTTCGCTGCCAAGTTATGACACTCAGTTTATTCATGAGTTTTGCCATGTAAAATACCTCTTCGTCTTAACGTTCGGTATGAAGGTATAATATGAATTTTCATATAGGTACCTTCCTGCTTATTGCTGTATTATCCCACAGTTGGGCAAAGGGTTCCCCCAATTCCTTCCATGTGCTCTTTTCCCGTGCCTCCTCGAACCAGCCCTCGCGGTACGTGTCCAGATCGTCTCGCTACCTCTTTTTGGGACGTCCTCGGCGGCGCATAAATTTTTTTTTAGTTTTACTAAGCACGTTGATCTACTGATTGCTTCAATTCCTATACAAAAGTCCAAATATCTTTTTGCGAGTTTCAAGAACTGCCAAAATTAAAGAATTTAAAAAAAGAAGTTTCATTACGGACTCTTATGTACTATTTGAATTCCCAACGGTTCCTTTTCGGACATAGAAACCGCGCATTAGAAAACTCCACTAGCGTAAACCGAAAACGGAGAAAGTTAGGTCGCACCTCATTTTAGTCCACTTTTCACAAGTTAAAATGTTTAAGTGGAACGGCTACAGTTTCTTGCCGGCTTGCTTGGCGTTTATTGGAGAATTTATTTTTTTAACTTCTTTAATTTTTGATGATTAAGTAAATGGCGAGTTGGTGCCCCTAATTTGGAGAAATATTTTAGTCTAGAATAGTCTTGAATGTGACGGGTTTAGGTTTCATTTTGTTTGCGCTGTGTTGGTATTTGAAAACCTTAAGTAAGGTATTTTTACGTGAATTTTGCAGTCATTAGATTTTGTAGGTTAGGAAGTCGCGTTCTGTAAAAGTCTGGTATTCAGCTGAATACGGTTAGACTGGAAGCCGATCCCAACATAGATAAGGCCAGGCAATTGATGATCATCTTGTGATGACTCAAGAGTTAAAGGTCTTATTTGGCACTAATACGAAGTAAAAGTCAAAACTTCACATAAGCCACAAAAATACATAAGACAATCTTGTTGAAAGTCGGTCCCGAAATTTAAAAGGCTTTGAAAGCAATTTCTGCTCGTTTTCAATTCAAGTTCAAAATCATTTATGTCAATCCATTTAAGATCATATGCATACATTTGAAATTAAAATTAACAATTACAAAAATGATCACTTCAAAAATCATCATCTTCATCATATAAAAAAATAATCATCATCATCATCTGCCTGGCCTTTTCCCAAATACGTTGGGGTCGGCTTCCAGACTAACCGGATGAAGCTGAATACCAGACGCTAAAGAAAAAAAAAAATAACAATTATAAAAAATATAATTTGAATCACAATAAGTATACTTACATAAAAAAACATAAATGTTTTAAACCTCTAAACTGAATGGTCTCAAATTGTCTAACTTCTGTACCATAGACAAGACATTTAAACGCTTTAGAACTCTAAACACCTCGTTTAAAACCACAATCGATTCGAAAATCCAAAAACTCAGCACATATCCTTTAAAACCGTAACAATTTCTAAACTCAAACTGCAATGCCCATAGCACCGTATAATAGGATCTAACGAGAAACAATAAAACTTTACGGTTATACCTAACTTCGAACAGTTAGGCCAAATTGAAACGTATGTAGCGTTCACTTCACCGACGAGTAATTAAGTTTTTGATAATTGGAAAAGGTATTCCTTTGGGTTGAAATAGATTTTAGTTCGGCATTTTTGGGATGGTTGGGGCTTCTAGGTATTTGGGACAGGGGTGTCGTAATGTAAAATGGTGGTAATTGGATCGAAATACGAAATGGTAATTGAATAAATAAAAGCGATTTACAAAACTAGGAATATAGTGTTGCGGAATGATAGGTGAAGTCTTTGCCGGGAGGAAATCCTTCAATTCTTAATTCTTTATTGCACACAAAATTAAGAGATTACAACCTATAGCTTATGTGCAAAGGCGAGCTTAACCCAGAATTGAGTTTTCTTACAGCAAACCTTACTTCGATTGCGAGATTTTACAGAGGAGGATTTACTTATGTGCATAAACAGGCGATTTTACAAACTTAATAATACACACCATAAAATATACGTAATGCATACAATATACGTAGATAAACATACATATAAAATACTATAAACATACTATTATCACTTCGATGTTTCCTAAAAAACCTAGTCTGTTTAGGACGACAGATTGCTGATTGATTGTCAATCAATACATAAAGTGTTTTTGACGTGACAACGTCTTATAATTCGATGGAGCCGGCTGCACGCACGAAAAAATGAGGCGTTCCATAAAACAATTGCTCAACGCACATTCGTTTTTTGAAAAATGTAACCATTCCATCAGTTTTTTCTTATGACGTTGTCACGTTCAACTATCGTCAGTAAACCGACTTTACAGACAACCGATTTTTTCTGGTTGGTCAGAATGCAACTCTGATGAAACTGTTAACCAATGAGCAGCCGTCAGTGCATAACGTTAATGTCAGCCAAAAAGCGCATCTTATCCGCGTTATTTGCAATTTACCACATCATCGTCTGCCTAGCCTTTTCCCAACTATAATGGGTTCGGCTTCCAGTCTAACTGGATGCAGCTGAATACCAGTATTTTACATGGAAAGACTTCCTATCTGACCCCCACAACCCAAGACTGGCTGTCAGATTTTCGGGCTACTGACTACCTTTAACGAGTGTCTAAGAATCAGGACCATTGGATTAACGTGCAATTTACCACAGATTAACTATAAAATACGATTTCATGTATTCAATTATTCGGAGGAGTTCGTGGCTAAATAATAACAGCCGCCTGGGCGATCTTTAGGTTAAGCCGTGCTTGACTAGGTTGGTCTGTGGATGGGTGACCGCCCATTAGATACCGAGTTTCCTCCGTGCCTCGGAAAGCACGTTAAGCCGTTGGTCCCGGATGTCATTTGTAGATCTTTGACAGTCGTTAGGTTGTCAGTGGCCCAAAAAGTCTGACAACCAGTCCTACCAAGGGGTATCGTATTACCCAGCATTAACTGGGTTGTGGAGGTCAGATAGGCAGTCGATCCATATAAAATACTGGTATTCAGCTGCATCCGGTTAGACTGGAAGCCGACCCCAACATAGTTGGGAAAAGGCTAGGCAGATGATGATGATGTATTATTCAGTGACTTAAAATATAACAGAAAGGATGTCTTCACTTACCTTAATGAAGATGAACTTCAAAAACGTTAGATTGTCCTCTTAAGTGGTACACGTGTAAGACAGGATGTATGAACGTGCATGCAGGAAAATTATCAATTACCTTCATATGTCGTACAAGGTAAATGGGTAACAAAGAAAAGTAAATACATCTTATTTATACAAGAAGAAAGGGGGATAAAGTGAGACAAACTTTTGTCATAGATCAGTACGATACTCAAGACCTACTGATATTCTTCGGTTATTATTTATCTCTGAGGGGTCTAGGTCTGTGGAAGGCGAGCTATGGGCTAGCTCGCCGTCCGGCCGTCTTTTGACGACAGGCCGTGTCGACGGCGCGTTCGTGTTCCACGCGCGCCTCAAAGAGATGTCAGCAACGATGTAGGGGTCTGCAAGGGCCGATGCCTGCCAGGGCTGCGGGACTGTTCGAAAGAGATACCGTGGCCCTGGAACACAAAGGGCAAAGAAGGAACATGGATGGGTTTTAGTCAGTACAAGTCTGACACTCCCTTCCGCTCCGCTCAGAGTGGGGGGGTCATTTGATGATTTCCCATCCGAAAAAAAAAGGGGTCTAGAATCACGTAATGACAGTATGGGGGGAGGGAGGAAGCTGCTGCCATTCCTCGTGAGTAAAACAGCCTACAATATTCCTACTGCTCTGACACAGGCCTTTTCCCTGTGAGAGAGAGTGGGCTGTAATCCACCATGCAAGTCCTTTGTGGGTGGCTGGGCCGCCATATCTCGTGACTAAACGTGCCGAGCGAGCGGAGCGAGCGGTGCCGCGGCAGCGGCCGGCGAGTGCCAGAAACGACTTGCATTAATAGAAAAAAGAGATTGTTTTTAGTAGGTTACCCGGAACTGAACTATTTAGATTAGGATAATTACTTATAAATACCCATTATAAGATTTTACGATGTGAAAACGGGCGTATTTTCCATCAAACCTCGTTCTACTTCTGTGTCGATGATTCCTAGTGTTAAATAAGCTTCGACCAGTACTATGCCTCAAGACCATCAATAGTAGCGTCGGTCAGGTCCCTCAAGGTGCAGGTCGAGTCGCACAAGAGCAGGACAGGAGGTGGATCATTATTTGCGATGAGGCTGTCACATTTTATTTCATCGGAGTACCTCCATCGGACTACTAAACCTGCAGCGCCCCACCTGGTTTTCGTAATCAAACTTCCTATTCATCATCATCGTCATTTCAGCCGAAAGACGTCCACTGCTGGACATAGGCCTCTCCCAAGTGTCGCCACATTGCGATCTTCCTATTGCGTTAAAGTATTTCGGCAAAGTAAAGCTATTTTATTAATTTCAACCTTTCAACAATGTACATCTTCAAATTCTTTTCGAATCTATTTCAGAGACCCACACACACTGAAATAATCAAAACGTAACCCCAATCCCATGCCACCCTGTGACGTCATTACACAAGTCACGGTCGATCACTTTGGTGATTGATTACACAAAATCGGTTTTAATTACACACATCGTGTCGTTTGTCAAATGTAAGAGGAGCATGCCCCAGAGCGACTGAAATTACATCTCAGATTTTTCGACGACATTTTTTTTTCTTGGGTATAACGAAAGGTATTATGTGATGATTAAGGATTTAATATTTCGTAGATAGCTAGCTGGTACTTGAGGATAAGGATGAGGTCATATTTACATAGGTTACTGATCGTCATCATCAGATATCAAGCCTTTGCCTAACTATGTTGGGGTCGGCTTCCAGCCTACGCGGATGCAGATGAATACCCGTATTTTGCATGGAGGGCTGCCTATCTGACTTCCACAACCCAGTAGGTACTTGGTAATACGATACCCCTTGGTAAGACTGATTGTCAGACTTGTTGACTAGCTGTAACGACTGTCAAAGATCTACAAATGACAGCCGGGAGCAACGGCTTACTGTCCTTTCGAGGCACGGAGAAAACTCGGCAAGCAGTGGGTGGTCACCAATCCACGGATGAACCTAGACAAGCGCGGCTTAACCTGATGATCGACCCAAGCGGCTGTTAATATTTAGCTACGAACTCCTCAACCAAGGATAAAGGAAAAGTACAAGGTAATCTTTACATAGGTTACAGTATAATTGAAAAATTCTACAAATACTGCAGGCTCTCTTCTTCTACAGAAGATAAGAGAAATCTTGCTTCTTCATCATCATGTGGTGATTTAATACCACCTTTACCAAAAATTCTCCATTCTGTTTAACCCACAGCCTGAGGATCAAGACTAACTGACATTCTATCAGCGATTCATCATCTTTCTGTCCTTGTCTCGTGTTACTTGGGGTCAGAGCTGAACGTTCTTTTCTTCAATTCTGTCCTGTCAATCGTCAAGCTATCATTTACTTCTTTTCCTTCATATCGTTCCTCACACAATCCATCCATCTTTTCTTTGTCTTCCTCTCCCTCTCCGTTCATCAAAATTTATATTCATCACTCTTTTAGTCACGTGTTCCATCCCTCCTCAGCACATGCCCATACCAAGACAGACGACTCTTTTTCATCTTTTCTGTTACAGGCGCAACTTTCAAACTTCTTCTGCTCATTTCTTAGTTTTAAATTTTAGTCACTGCACCAACATACCAATTACGATCATGGAAAAGTCAAATAATTATTGGATTGGCATACGCTACCGAAAAACTAAAGTCAAAGTCTTTGTAGAAATATGAGCCGTTTTTAAAGCGTTTACTAGGTACTTGTCTAGGTCCTGTTATATAATTATTGAATTTTCCGCGCTTTTATAAGCAACACTGAATGTGATTTATCTTTAGAATTGATACACCAATATTATTTTTTAAGTTTGAACGCTTTCTCATTCTCTCTTTAGTTATCACAAAGTATTTCTGATCAAACTATGCATTTCTGCAAAAGCCTAGAAAGATTTCCCGCGTACCTAGTTGAAAATCCCGACAAAGCCGCGACATTTATGCGTCAGCTGTCGGGACAATTAACCGTGTATGTTATAATAAAGCGGGACAAAGGGGCTGTCACGCACCGTACGACACGTGACACATAATTCACAAGTTTTTTTTTGTTGTAATTTTAAGTTTTTGAGCTGTTTCGCAGTTGTGCTGTGACGAGATTTGAGTAGCGTGATTTTTGACACGCTTGTGGTTCTAGTAAAGAGAATTTAATAGTACTAGTTCGTTTGCTTACCTTAGAATCAAGGGTATATCCAGCGTATAATATCCCTACTGCTCGGATTGAGGTTTTTTTCTTCCTCAGCACGAGACCAACACGAGTTAGTCTTAAATTTTTATTTTTGAACTAAGGCATACTACATTTTCACACGATGGTATTGTATATCGGGTTGGTGACCTCAACTCCATGTCTAAAGCACGTATTTAGCAAAGACATGATGGTATCCTTTAACAGGTTACTGTTAGTGTTACTGTGAGCCTTTGTTATCCCACTGCTGGGCAAAGGTCTCTCCCATGACTTCCAAATTCTTCGATCCAGGGCCAATGTGGACCACTGGTCGCTGGTTCTGACCAGCTCGTCCTGCCAGCTCCTGTGAGGTTTTCAGGTAACTGCAAAATGTTTAAGTTGCAATGCTCGTTCGTAGAGTATTGGCAATCAGAAAAGTCCACATTTTTGACATGCGAAATCTGGCTGTTTGAATAGTTACAACTTGCAGGTGTTAATAATAAATGCTCCTTTTCCAAGAAATACATTTTCATATTTCCTTAGAGATCTCTTAAACACGTTGAAAAATAAAAATAATTCGTTGTTTTATATTTATCCGGAGCTAAAAAAATACCCTTTCAAAGGTAGAAAGAATGTTGTTAATTAATTACATTAACATAATAAAAAATCTACGAATAAAAAATGTTCTATTTGTTTAACTAAGGTACTAGGACTACATAACGCCCGAAGCGTTTCTAAAGCTAATAAAGCAGAACAAGGGGCGTCACGCACACAACGCCACGTGTGCCCATATTTTACACGATATTACGTCATTCCACACAAATGTTCCAAACGAACATTTTTTGTCCGTAATTTAAAGTTCTGACGCCTGTTTTGACAATTTTACGGTTTTTTCTCTGTTTTTGCCGAGTTTTACATCACCAAAATGTTGTATTTTTTTTTTGTCGGTTCGTGATGGTAATCTCGTTTTTTTTGGTTCATACTTTTATGTAATCGCTCATGTTGAATGGGAATCAAATGAAACTGTTACGGAATTTTATACTTGTATAACGTGTGTCACCCGTCTGGTGGAAAATAAAGTTATCAATCAAAAACCGCGGGCGTGTGTTTGATTGATTGTCAATAAATTCCCAACAGAAGAGGCGATATTTTAAATGCTTGCACCGCGCCTTATTGTCAGCTTAACCCATGTATTTTGAATTGATATACGTGAGAAAAGTGCCAAATCTTCATCATCAACCTACAGCAGTCCACTGCTGGGACTCTTCAATCGCACGCCAGTCAACTCGATTCTCGGCAATTCTCAGATACTACCAGCCACAACTGCGAAGATCGTCGCTCCACCGAGCCCGAGAGCTAACCGCGAATCGTCAAGCGTAAGGTGGGCCTTACGCTTGACGATTCGCGGTCTCCATTCAAAAACACGTCTACCCCAACGGTCATCAGTTCTACGGCTAATATGGCTAGAAGCTATGCGTTAAAGCTATGCAAATAACAGATCTGTGTTCATGTCGTGCCACAAAATGCACGAAACTGTTATTCCTTCGCCTGATCTCGCTCCGGTCGTGTCGGATTGCCATTTCATCGGACTATGAGAGCTAGGACAGATAGAGTGCACCTGAGTTTGTGTACACACTTGTCCACAGTAATGTTTCCTGAGTCAAAGGCTCCGCTGAGATTGGTCACCGTTAATGAAATTAGGTAAGGAGGAATTGAATGTAAGCTTGCTAGCTATTAGCTAATGTAAGCGTGTAAGCTTTAATTATACAAGGTGGGAGGGATACCGACGCTGAAATGGTTACCACGTATTCAGTACATCATCCTGAATCCCCCATCTAAAAGGTTTTCTATGGTATTTATAGTAAACAAAAAAAAATTAAAAAAAAAACAAAAAAAAATTTGTTCCATACATTTTGACCTTGTAAGAAAATTGCAGTTATTTACCGCTTCCACACTGGATTGGATTTTAATCCCTTATTAAATCAACATCCATATACATTTAACCAAACAAGTAGACAGAATCGTAACAATGACATAAGACCTACAGTTCTTTATAAATTACTAGCTAACCCCGCAAACGTAGTTCTGCCATTTATTTTTTTCTGGATAGGGACACCCTAATCACCTAGCGGTGTGAAATTTACTTTACAACCTATTCTCATACCTACCAAATGTACATAAAAAATTCATAAAAATCGGTCGTGCCGTTTCGTAGGATTGCGACCACAAACACCGTAACTCGAGATTTTTATATATAAGAAATGTATACACCGTGACTTTTTAGTCGTCTTACAACAGCAGCCCACTTCATGTATCCAATGACTACTAAACATTCATAAAAATAAAATGGTATTTTTGAGATTTTAATAATTTAAAAATAAAAATATTATTCAGTATTATGACGCAAGACGTAGATAAAACACCCTGTTGCGAGCGATGATCTAATGGACTCGAGAGCTGGGTAGGTATGTTCTCCCGTTTGACACGTAAACATCATTAACAGGATGTTTCATAATTTTATTCTAATGTATTATTTATTTTTCATTGTACCTATTATGGTAGATAAAAAAAATCGTGCCTAGAGCTATTTTATGTCAAGTACATTGAGTGGACCACCTTTGTAAGACGACTAAAAAGTCACGGTGTATGTGTTTTTTAAAAACGAACCCTACCTAGCAGCAAAGAAAACTTTGCTGCTAGAAAGATATATTTCTCTTGTTGTACTTTTTACTTCAGAAAATTACCTCGTAATTTTCTTTAAGAACGAAGCAATAAGATACATTATTTTTGTACAGTAATAAAATATATTATTCCGTGACATCTTATTGCGTTTGGGTTTAATAATAGACTTTAATTTGATATTTATGGCTATTTTTTGGAACTTGTAAATAACCTCTTCGGGTAATACTTGTACTTTGTTTAACATAAATCAGATTTTCAACCGACCATGCACCTTATTAGCGTCATCATCTGCCTAGCCTTTTCCAAACTATGTTGGGGTCGGCTTCCAGTCTAACTGGTTGCAGCTGAATACCAGTATTTACATGGAGCGACTGCCTATCTGACCTCCACAACCCAGTTGGTACTTGGTAATACGATACCCATTGGTAAAACTGGTTGTCGGACTTTCGGGCCACTGACATGGAGCGACTGTCTATCTGACCTCCACGACCCATTTACTGGGTAATACCCTTTGTTAAGACTAGTAGTCAGACTTGCAGGCCACACTGACTACTTGTAACGACCGTCAAAGATCTACAAATACAGTCGGGACCAAATGCTTAACATCTTTCATAGGCACGGAGGAAACTTAATATGTAAGGATGGTCACCCATCCACGGATCGACCTTGGCAAGGCCTGCTTAACCTTGAAGATCGGGCCGTGCGACTGTTATTGTTTCGGGTCATACTCGTACTATGTATAACATAAATCATATTTTCAACCGACAATACACATTATTAGCAAAGTTCTAGGTGAGTGATACTCGTAACCCGAAAGAAATCATTTATTTGCTGATAATGTAGGTATACTTATAAGTTGGAATATTTATTAAGTGTCCCGATACGTTTAGAAAATTCATCATCATCATCATCATCATTCATTCATCATTTTTCATTCGTTCATTTTTTTTTCCATTTTTTTTCGTTTCCCGGAGTGCACGTATGACCAGATGTATAAACATAGACGAATAAAAGGAGCATATAAGTAATCGTAGCAAAAGCGTTTAGCAGTTTCTGTCTACACCTATGATGAAATAGAGACAAATCTTTTCTAAGCAAAAATAAATCTTGTCGACGTCCCCAGAAATGATCCTTTAAGAAAGATTGTAAACTTCATTCTATTATAAAAACTCTGCCACCCACGCATCAATACGTAAAAACCTTGGTGACTTTTTCAATAGATGCTATTTCTTTCTTTTAGGGATCCGCAGTGGTCTTGGAAAACACGACATTTATTCATGACGCCCATTTTTTCTCGATGACCAAACATACGCAAAACTAGCAAGGCAAGCATGTAAAAAGGATAATCACTGTCCCACTGCTAGGACAAAGACCAACTCCTTATAAGAGGAATGCGCCAAATAGTGCACGTTGATGAAAGCTCCAACAAACAACTGAAAGGCTCTTGGATGTACTTTTCATGCTGGTTCTCTTCATCGTTTCGAGATCCGTGGTGAAAAAAAGAGAAAGTATTTATTAGACACGCACAGGACAAAACAATAAAACAAAATTGAATAAAAAAGAAAAAAAAACCTGGTTGGTGATTAAATAAATTCCATTAACTGTTATTGGCGCTATTACAATTTAAATCAAATCAAATCGTTTATTGCTATATCCATAATGTACACGTACAGGTGGTAAATAAAAAAAATAGAAACAATTATGGACCCTGTCGGGCACAGCAAATTTTTTAAATAAGTAGAGAGAAACTTAACAAAAAGGAAAAGTAATGAAGCGTTCTTCCTACGCTTCATTACTTTTCCTTTTTGTTAAGTTTGAATTATTTTCTATCCTATTAAGTATTTTATATTTCCATTTATTTACTTAATCTATTAATATTTTATATGTAAGTCTATCTATTAATTTCGTTTATTCAATTATATTTAAAATAACTTATTTGTTTACTCGCTTTAAAAAATGTCTTTATCAGGTCAGTATACCAAGTTAAACTTTTTTTACCTAAATAATCTCGTTGAACAACACGGTATCAATATACCCTACATTCAGTATTCAAGCCAAGCCACCACTAAGCCAATGAAGGCACTAATTTATATTTATGTACTGAACCCGTTTTCCCCAACACGCAATTTTTCACAAAAGATTTGATATAGTGCAGGGCTGACCTCGACACAGCTCATATATTATTACGACGCACCTGTCTAGGGTGTCAGCAAAAGCTTATAGAGTCAGTAGGTTAACTTGTCACGTGTTTATTTTGGGGGTAAAAGATGTGAATGTATTTCTAATAAAGAATGTATTTCTTTCTGAGCAAGGATTGTTAAGTCAACAATGATGACTCGCAAGTTTGTAAACATTTGGTATTTGTTTGGATTTGGTAATATTGATGTCATTTTATTTAATTTCTAAAAGGTCTTTCACGTTGTTCATTTTGCTATAACCACTCACTACACTTTGGATGCTACGGTAGCCAGGGCATTTGGATCGTCGCTTGGTACACCGTGGATACTAGGGCGTCCAAACGTAGAAGTCGATAAATATAGCTTCATACCATTTTGATTTTGTATCGATCGGTAAATATTAGTGGAAACCTGAAATTGGCTGTAATTCCGCATATTGAATACTCGAATATACCAACAGTAATTTCTAGTAATATTATTAGTTTTCAAAAAAAAAAATATTTTGAATTTTTGAGTCAGTAGGTATTCCATTTTGCACTATTAACATTAATATCAGGAGAAGATGCGTCATGTCTTAGTTAATTATTTTTATAGCAATACTACACGTCACTAACAGACTTAATTGTAACATAATTCTAATTTTCCATCATACCACTTCGTTTCTCATGCATGTTACTGTTACGTAGACATTGAGTAGTAAAGCAACCTTTTTTTTTTTTTTTGTTAGCGTATTGTCGTATTGTCCCACTCCTGAGCAAAGGCCTCGCCCCATTCCTTACAAAACAAAACAAAACAGCCTTATGAAGTAATAAGTAGCAATTTAGCAAGTAGCGTTTTTATTATCAAGGAGTGACAGACTATTCCATGTTTTTAATGCTAATAGGCCAATGCGTTTGGCCGCAACTCGAGTGATGTGACGCGATGACGTGGCCAAGGGTGAAGCATGCTTGCCTAGAAGAAACTGCTTCACTTTCGCTTTGATTATATATAAGGTCTAACTATTCATACGCGAAATATTTTCAGGGAATCATCTAACGGCTATAACGAAGCCATTTCAAGGGATTTTTTTTTTATCTGAGTATCTTTTTATAAAAAATAATACTTGACCCATAAAATAAATACTAGCTCCTTATTTTTGAAAATCAATTACGCTAGTTTACTACGTCGTATTTACCTACTGTTATTGTTAGAATATGGGAGTAAAGGTTTTATGCAAAAAGTCTCAAAAATTTTCAGAATTATAATAATTTCGTAAAAAAAACAGTCAGATATTTTTTTTTTGTTGCTATGGCGACTTTACGACTTATAGAAGTTACCCTTAAAATATTTCGTGTATGAAAAGATGGACCTTATATTTGTGTGAAGTATTCCTTCTATTAAAGCCTCCTTTTATGACGACCCACCTGTCTAACATATGACCTCAGTTACCGCTCACATCTGACGCGTGACAAAATATAACCCGTGGCTGTTCGTTTACTAGCGTGTTAGTTGATAATTAAATTACTACTAACACTTATATTATAATTAAGAGCTGTTTGATTTAGGCTTCACTTCTGTTTTTTAAAGGGTGATTCCGAATAATTTACTTTTAAATATTATGAGAATTTGGTTATTTAATTTTGATTGAAGTATTAGAGATTTTACTAAGTGATTTGTAAATTAAAAATAATAAAATTTTAAAAATACCAGTGGAGATACCCGCTATTAATTTTAACCATGGCTTTGTTTTGTAATTTTCGTTCAAAAGCATTTTTGCAACCTAGAACTTAATGTCTTTTTTTGTAATTTTGTAAAATTTTAATATTGTTAACTCCGTTTGTTTTTTTAAATTAATCATTCGCAATTAAGATTCGAATAAACATTTTAGTTTTACCTACACTCTTGTTATTAATATCGACTTCTATTAAAGCTTGATGTTGTAACAAAATACTAACTAAACAAAACAAAACCAATCAATCTAACTTATCAGTTTCATTATTAGATTAAAAACCAAACTAAATATGAAAGTCGATATTCTAAAGATTAATAGTCAATTGAAGATGATCCGAAACGAACTCGTTATTTCGTCTCGCTTACCGATCAAATATCAAATAGTTTTTTTGAAT
This sequence comes from Noctua comes, assembly GCA_963082995.1. Classification (NCBI taxonomy): domain Eukaryota; kingdom Metazoa; phylum Arthropoda; class Insecta; order Lepidoptera; family Noctuidae; genus Noctua; species Noctua comes. The sequence continues at coordinate 14,138,093 of OY720279.1, read as the reverse complement.
GAAATCTTCAATATTCTACGTGATAAGGCTTTGGTGCGACTAAGTCGCAGAATCATTTCACTCGCAAAGATTTCAATTGTTAGATTACTACCTCGAACTACTATTTCAAACATCAATTTCAGATACTTGACTTTTGCCTTTTATTCTCAAACGCTCTACCCCTAGAGTGTAATTTAAAATCGCGTAGGCGCGGAGGGACGAGGCGGCCCGCGAGTTGAGGAGCCGAAGCTGCGGTGGTGAGCGTTAAACCCATCTGCGACGATAAACTCGCGTGGGACCGCCGGAGCCCCGCAGCGCCGGAGCCGTGACAGAAACCATGCCTGCTGCATGTTGCATGCTTGCTTGTATACTGCGTGCTTGCATGCTGCATGCTGCGTGCTTGCTTGCATGCTGCATGCTTGCTTGCTTACAAAAACCACATGTTCACAATCAACTGCTTTATTGAGTACATGTATAATATATTTATCCCGAAGAATATTATTATTATAAATAAACATTGTGTAATTTGAATTTAGGACTTATAACTTTTATTGAAAACGGTTTTATTTCTTTTGTATATTATTGATTGTAATATTTATGACAAAGGGATTTAGGAGATATTGTATTTAGGGATTTCAATTTTATGGCATGTGATATTAAGTTCGGGTAAGTTATCATTCGGACAAAATGATGATTAGGACAAAAAAAAATTTTGGCAGTTTTAATTATGGATAAAAAAGTTAGGTGACACAATAGAGAACCCTCCGAAATGGGTGGACCGATTTTGGCAAGATTTTTACTGGCACATAGCTGATGTTGTAAGGAGTATTTTAGGCTAATTTTATTTTTAGAAAAAGGATTAGTGGTCCGTGCAAAAATTAAAAACACTTGAAATTGTTACCAAAAACCGATTCAAATATTTTTATAATAATTTCACGTGGACGAAGGTCTCGGGGCTTGTTTTAAAATAAAACATAGCGGTCAAATGGTACGTTGTTAAATAATAAATCACGACGTTCTACGTTTCACGAAATCTACATTCAGAGATTCATTTCTGTATGTATTGAAGTTTTAGAATTTATTATTTGAACGAGGAACAGAACCCACCGATATTATATTTATAAAGAGTTCATTGATATAATATTATTGTCTTCTTTAAAATTGTTGAGGAATGAATCTAAAAAAAAAGCGAAATTACTCAATCACCTGACGTATGTTACCACATATTTAATTAAACACTAGCACTTATTGCCTGAGAAAGCTCGCAAAGCCGTTGGTCCCGGCTGTCATTTATAGATTTTGTTGTCAGTTGGTCAGTGGCTCCAAAAGTCTGACAACCAGTCTTACCAAGGGGATCGTATTACCCAATACTAACTGGATCGTTGAGATCAGATAGTCAGTCGCTCCATGAAAAATACTGGTATTCAGCTGCATCCGGATAGACTGGAAGCCGACCCCAACATAATTGGGAAAAGGCTTGGCAGATATGATGATGCAGCAATCACCTATATACCCCGATACTCAGGCAAGATTTCAAAGTATTAAATCACACTTCTAAAGTGTGCTGTTAGTAAACTTATGTATATGCCAAGTTATGCACATCAGCTACCAGAAACTATCAAAATTTTCCAATTAACCTTGAACCTAATGCTTAAGCGATAAAGTTGAAAATCTATTAAAGAAATTTGACAGATTGTAGTACCTTAATGTCCTGTCTGTACCATTAAGCTCTGTAGTTTTACTCATTGCCACTACTCATTGCCACTACTCAAACAACATACTTTAAAAAAGAAAATCACTACAACTGAAAAAGATCGATCAACGAAAAATTATTTGCGATAAACATTTGCTTATCAACGTTCTCAAGTGAAATTATATTTAAAACCGTTTACAGAAAGTAATTTTCATTGCTGTGTAAACTCCAATAACGATTGCTAACCAAATATTGGCATGTTGGACCCGTGCTCTTGCCAAATTACGTCACAGTTCACTTTTGGTCATAATTGGCATTATTTTAATTCCGTTGCTTGAATTTTTGTTGTTATAGAGACCCGGTACTTGATATTGAGAAAAATACAATGCCTATCAAGTAAAAATACTACAATCAGTTTTACAGCCCGCTTAATAAATTTTGAAATTCCCTGCATCAAAATTAAATGTCGAATAAATCAAGTCTTTTTGTGTTAAATTATTACTATAATATATAAATCGGATTTATTGAAAGACGACTGAGAGAAGAGAGTGAAATTTCACGAAATCAATTCGGTTTTATGCCTGGTCGGGGAACGATGGATGCCATTTTTGCCATACGCCAGCTGTGCGAGAAATATAGAAGTGCGCACAAAAACTTGCACATGGTGTTCATCGACCTCGAAAAGGCATACGACCGGGTACCTCGTGAGGTTTTGTGGTGGGCCCTGAAAGAGAAAGGTATACCTGGGAAGTATGTGCAGTTGATCCGAGCGATGTACAGTCGATCTAGTACCCAATTCCGGTCTACAGCGGGCACTACCGGCAGCTTCAATGTGGCTGTCGGCTTGCACCAAGGGTCGGCTCTAAGCCCTTACCTCTTCCTGGTGATAATGGACGCACTTACGTCGGACATCCAGGAAGAGGCTCCCTGGTGTATGCTGTTTGCCGACGACATTGTGTTGGTTGCCGAGAGTGGCCTAGAGGTCCAGAGCAGATTGGAGGTGTGGTGGCAAAGACTGGAGAATGTTGGCCTGAAAGTCAGTAGGACCAAAACAGAGTACCTATTCTGTGATTTCGGCGGTCTCTCCAGTCCTGTGCCCATAACTCTTGCCGGAACGCCCATACCGATCTGTTCCGACTTTCGGTACCTCGGGTCGCTTGTCCAAGGGGATGGCGAAGTAGACCGAGACGTAACGCACCGGATCAACTCAGGATGGATGAAATGGCAACAGGTCACTGGAACAACTTGTGACCCACGGATGCCCCTCAAATTAAAGGGGAAAATATACAAATCCGTGATTAGACCTGTCGTACTGTATGGATCGGAATGTTGGGCTGTGAAGAAGATGGATGAAAAAAGATTGCATGTAGCGGAGATGAGAATGTTGAGGTGGATGTGTGGTGTGACGAGAATGGATAAGGTAAGGAACGAGTATATTAGAGGAAGTTTAAAAGTTGCGCCAGTTACAGAAAAGTTGAAAGGGAATCGACTGTCTTGGTATGGACATGTGATGAGGAGGGATGAATCGCATGTGACTAAAAGAGTGATGAATATAAACGTTGATGGATGGAGAGGGAGAGGAAGACCAAAGAAACGATGGATGGATTGTGTGAGGAATGATATGAAAGTTAAAGGAGTGAATGATAGCGTGACGGTTGACAGAGGAGTTTGGAAGAAAAAAACGTGTTGCGCCGACCCCAAGTGACATGGGACAAGGGCAGGAAAATGATGATGATATAAATCGGATAAGTCAGGATTTACTCCGTTAGGCTCGTACATCATGTGGGCAGACGATGGGTTTCGTGCTATGAAAACCCACTTGATGCGATACACTGTTTCTAGCAAAACTAACAAACAACTTGAGATTACAACTTAACACAATAACACGGAGCACAATAAATCGGGTACAGTTCCAATACATCTGAACTCCGTTGCGATCAGACATTGAATGTCGCCCTCGCCTCGAGCTGAACATCAGGGCTCTGTAGAAGCACGCTATGGTGTGGGTAGACTTGTAAGTAGGTTGCGTGATGTCACCACCGGCGTACTTGCGATTCATTTTCGACCGGATCTGACATATTTAACATGTTTTTCCGACCCCTACGGACGTAACTCAACTCTCTTAACTTACAAAGGGTGATAACAGGCTTTTTAAATAATTAACTGTGTGATGCAATTTTTACTAACCATAAATAGAACTTTCGCTTTACGTAACAGTAGTTTATTTCCTGTAGAATTCAGAACTACTAATAGCCTCGGTGGTCGAATGTCGAGGTCTGATTGGCAAAGTTTTATTGGGTTTTTCTATCAGGAATTTCTCATTAGCAGCCACGGAGTCTGGATTTGTGCCCGGTTGATGGTAGTAGGCTCGCCCCCTATTACATGGGACTTAAAACGTAACTGGCAAAATGTGGGTGTACTAAAAGGTACACGTCTGCCTAACCATTTGGGGATTACAGGCGTGATGCTATGTTATGTAATAGTATTACGCAAGTTTTAGATCACTGAAAGGTATATAAGGTTTAATTTAATTCGTAGGTTTCCCTACATATACTCGTCCTTTCAGTGTCTCTTATTAGGTTTTCATTAATAGTAGTCTACCTGCATAATGTTCCCACTGCTGGGACATACGACTTCCTCTCTGTGAGAGGGAATGGGCTATAATCCACCACGCGGGCCCAGTGCGGGTTGGTAGATGTGACATGTCTTCGATTATTTTTGGTTCTAGGATATGCCGGTTTTCTCACGATGTTTTCCTTCACCGTTTTTGAGAGCAGTGGTGATGAAATAAATTACACAAAGTAATGCGCCTGCCTGGGTTCGACCCACGACTTACTGTTCGTAAGTCGGGGTCGCCACCACTGGGCCCGCGTGCGACTCTCAGTAGTGTCTCTATCTTGTCTACAGACAAGGAAAGAGCACACGTATCTAATTACTGTGCAACTACTTTTAACAGAGTTTTTGTGTGTAGGTCTCAAAAAGCAGTTTTATTTCTTACTTGCACAACAAACTCTTTTGCTGAGTTCATATAGGTACGTATACCTAGTAGTTATTTAGCTTCCCTGGCGTTAAAGTCGTATTTTTCGAAAATGTTCTCTGTTATCTTTTTAGACCTATGTATCCTGCTTATAGGTGTGAAGTTTCATTAAAATCGGTCCAGTCATTTCGAAAAAACTTGAAAGTTTGTATGAAATGCCGTTACTCGTAAACACTCTTAATAGGATTTATGTGCCAAACAAAACTGTAGTTCAAATAAAATACCTTCCTCACCTTCTTTCGTTCTCAAGAGAACTCGAACTCGACCAAAACTCGCTTCACAAAATAACAACCATAGTAGCCCTCAACCCGTTACGGACATGTCCCCGTTATAAAAAAGCACATTTATATTAATTAACCATTCGGTTATCGAGTTAATTAATACTGATAGTTGGGGTTGACATATGCGTTATTAAAATTGGGTAATAAGTAATAATCGCGCTGACTATTAATTATTTTTTAATTTATTATGTTTCGAATGGATGCGGTTGAAATATTTAATTGGTTTTAAAACGGGCGAGTTTTGACAGATTAATTTAGTATGAATAGCCGATTTAATTTAGAATTGAGGGATCAAGGGGGTTACTTCTTTGATAATCTCGATGTCGAGTCGACTGCACCGCAGTCGTGTCTGGCTTAACAGATTAACTTATCAATCCATGAATACAAGAAGTCCATTTTTCTTTTGACCCATTTTTTGTTATGGAAAGTTGTCCATATTATATCCAATAATACGTGGTTAATAAGAAGGGAAATGTGGATACGCCTCATATAAAGAAAATACTTACTTTAATTATAATTAACAAATGTGAAAGTTACTCTGTCCATAGCTACTACGTACTCATGTACCATTTTTTCTGTTTTTTGAGTCAGCGTAGGTAGATACATAAATATATTATATCTCTGACAAAACAAATGAGAAAAACAAAAATAAACTATAACATGTTATTTTTCTGTGTGGGCAGTAATTGGCTGTGTATTATCTGAATGATCTCATAACTAATATCTTATTTAGGATTTTTCGTTTTGACGTATAAGAAGAACATTACATGCCCACGTCTAGGTAAGACGTGTATTAGGCCTTGACTCCACCAAAGTGCGTGATGCGTACAAACTGGTTAGGTATAATAATATCATTATCAGGCAACTAAGGCCGATATATAAATACACAAAATAATCTTAAACAATAATAATAAACTAGACGACCCTGTTCTCGATGCCGGTGGGGTACTATTTTCTATATTTTTAAATGTTTTTATATAATTTTGGTTATTAAAAATATAAACAATATGTAAGGAAAACTAATAAAGGAACTAATACACATAAAAAACCTTATTGAACTACAACTATACACGTATATCCACCGAAACTGTGCGAAGATGTGCAAAGCGGAGAGGACAGGAGATATGCAAAGTGGCATTGGGCACAGCACTCACAGCACGCCGCATACAGCACACATCACACCGCACGCCCCACACAGTACACCGCTCACCGCACGCCGCTCGTCTCGTCTCCACTGGCTAAAAAAATACGAGACATCTCTCCTCTCCTATCTGCTCAACCGTTTCCACTTAAGCTAAGCGGAGAAGAGAAGTGTAAGTAACGAAATTCTATGGGTGGTTTACGAAACATCTTCTCTCCTCTCGTCTCGTCTCCGCTTCAGTGGAGTCCGGCCTTTATTCATGGAAATAACGACCACCCACTAAACAAAATAAAACCCACTTCACAATAATTAAAGCTATTGTTTTCATCTCATTGACTTTTTAACAAAGGAATTATTTGAAACAGTAAGTAGGTAGTTGTTTTCATTTGAGTCTTTTGTTTTTCAGGACATGATATTTAATTTAATCATTTTAAATTTTTTTCTGGATATATTCTTTATTATTTTAAGAACAAAAACCTAATGATATCCTTTGTCTGCAAATAACCTAAATTTTAGAGTTACAAAGTCGGTAATTACGTACCGAAAGTTGGGTCCATACAGAAAGAGAAACCAGACTCAAGCACATAGATAGAGACACCAAATGACAGACTTCGCGAGTGCACCTGCCTCTACGTGAGGCGTGTCTGCGTACGGGCATTTTCGCCTATCTTGTATGATACCGACCTTCTTACCAACCAACCTTAAGGGGCGCATCTTACTCGTAATAAAATGAAAAGGAGTGTATTCTGTATGTCGGATCCGGTCATTAGTACGGACATAAAATGAATCGCAAGTGCGCTGGTGGTGACGTTACGCGACCTACTTACGAGGCTACCCACACCACAGCGTGCTTCTACAGAGCCCTGATGTTTACAGCTTGAGGCGAGAACAACAGTCAATGTCTGATCGCGGCAGAGTTGAGACGTCTTGGAACTGTACCCGATTAATTGTGCCCCGTGTTATTGTGTTAAGTTGTAATTTCAAGTAATTTCTTAGTTTAATAGAAACAGTGATCGCACCCAGTGTATTTTCATTGCACGAAACCCATGGTTTACCCACATGATGTACGAGCCTAACGGAGTAAATCCTGACATGTATCTATCACAGTTAGACAGTTTCAACCTTAGTAAAGTTTCAATTCACTATACACAATTCTAGTCAAAAGTGATACGCCAATTATAAGACCGACTATGCCTATGTATGTGTACTTGTTGTTACCATGAATTGGGAGCGCGGAATTCACTCGCCCACAGTGTTGGTCTATCTAGTAATTTAAGAATGATTCCCACACCTACTACTGAAACAAAACAAATTATAATATCATATTTAATTAAAGTTATTATAATAATTCATTCTAAAGACCGCTTTCTTCATAATATGGAAACACCCACTACCCTACCACATATTGATTTAAATGCCGTAACTTTCTGAGAATAGGAAAAGTACCTTGGTTATAACATTTCCACTATTTAAGCTGTATGAATACGTCAAGGTAAAATAGAATGATTAAATTAGTATTCTGGAAACTTACGGTGTTCAAGACATACCTATTTGCGTGTGCCGTTGTTATTATACTTGAAGTACCTAATTAATTCTTGTCAATAGTGCTACAAGTGGGAGTCCTACTCACGATCTGAGCCCCTAGCACGAGCGCGCGGTGTAAAAGTAAAGTGAATGCGTCGATTTCAAAACTAAAAATACTCGTATTACATATATTATTTTCATAATTTTAAGAATTCTTTCATAGATGGATGATACTGATTGTGCTTGTTACAAACAATTTAACTAAAACGGTACAGGATAATTGTATTTTCGATTTTTTTTTTAAATCATCTCAGCACCTTTGCCTCTGTCCTCTGTTTTTGTCATCAAAGTGATACATCGTGCTTTCTACCACTTTATAGAGAGATATTAATGAGGATTCGTAGAATCACAAATGCTAGTTAATTTCGTTATTGTAGGAATTTTCAGTAATTCTGCTCTGCGTTTAATAAAACCATTACAGTTCTGAGTAAATCTGGCTGTTTGGCAAATTATATAGGACTTTCACGATAAAAACAGCCTTTGCCTTGTTGTCGAGTTGACGACAAAAAAAAATAGGTAAAATCGGAAGGTGCCAACTCGCGCGCACTCGCGAGTTTCACTCTCGCAGTTGACGAATAAGTCGCAGCCCCGGTAGGCATCGTCCCTTGCGGACTCTTTCCATTTTGCTGACATCTCTTTGAGGCGTACGTGGAACACGAACGCGCCGTCGACACGGCGTTTCTTTAATGCGTCCGGAAATGTTATGTCGACAGTTTAAAAAATGCTAGAGCGTGGCTCATCATTAAAGCTGATTTATCGATCCGACAGAAGCTCTAAACGCATTAGTAGCTAGATTTACATAGTTTTTACCGACATACTTTTGCCGTCTGTTATCCTACCGACCAATTAAACAGTACTTCAACTTTGATTCACCCTTTTCAAACCGCACCCTTTGCTCATAACTCATAAATTCACACAAATCAAATTCGTAATCAGCGCAAAAGTTGCAGATTCTGATAAATAAGGTACTCGTATAAAAGTTAGTGTTTAATTTTACATCCCTAGACTAGAGTGAGCTAAAACTCCGCCTAATTTAGTACAAAGTTTCTCCTCGTAAAATTTGTTAAATTGCTCGCTACCTATGGAGATTTTAATCGAATAAGCTGGTAGATTACTACAGATTTCGGAGTCGTAATGAGAATATCGTTATAAATGAGATAATTGGCCGTTTATTAAGCTAATGATGAGATAATATTCTGGGTTATCGGTTGCTGGTAGATATTATGGTGTGGATTGTTTGAACGAGAGAAAGTATTTCCTCCCTGATAAGATAATATTTTCAATCTTGAAAAGTGTGTGGTCAAACCGGTGCGGACAGATTGCGGACTGATTGCAGAAACTGGGCATTAAAAAAAAAATTACCGCTCACTAAGAAATTCTCCCCTATTGTGGGAGGGTTAACAAATATTTAAACTCCCATACACGAACACTTTACAGACCCTTTACTTTTACTTTGACAGATATTTCAGTACATAATCTGTCATAGAGAGGTGTCCGGAGTTCAGTCCGCAATCTGTCCGTACGGTTTGACCGCTACTTTACTTTTCTTAACACGCATTCCACTCGAGATTCGTATGTATTTTTTTGTCACTGGCCACAAATTCTCAGAAAACATACGAGTACTTATAGTTACCCAAAATAACTTTTTATTATTATTTATTTATATACAATATCTAGGTAAAGTCTGTACACATTTTTTTTGTAGCTGTTCGCTCACACCTACCTCTCTCATATTACATCATTATTATGACGACTGTAGGTCGTTTAGACTCGTACTTTCAACCTAGTTTTTTCATACAGTCTGTTTTATTTTATGACATGTAATGTAACTTAACATCATGCTTGAATCCCTGAAGAGGTCAGCAGACAGAGGTGTTTATTACACCCACATGTCCCTAGTTATTTGTTTAAGAAATTTACAACATTATTTGTAGTATATGCGAAACCTGAATATAGTTTGTTCAGAATAAGCAACTGAATCGATTCCAATAATTTCTAACCCATGTTATATTTTGTCCCAAAAATATTTAAAAAGGTTACAAGTTGGATACCGAGCGACACTAAGTACCTATCGCAATCATTTAGCTACCTACTGCCAAATTATTATTATCAATGAGTTCAAGACGACGCTGGAGGCGCGCGCGCGGCGGTGCCACTTTGTGACCACGTTTTTGTGTAGACAACCAGGTAACAGAACAAGCTTATAACTGATACAGTTTTGTAATTTTGTTGATTCTTTACATAAATATACTAGACACGTGTTTCAGGATTCGCATATACTAAAACTAATGTTGTATACATATAGGGGGCGGGCTTATAGCCATTTACTGGGCATAAATTCAGGCTTGAATCTGCTCACTGAGCCCGTAAGTTACGTCACATATTTTTTGTGTGAGCCGAGTTTGAAATTTGTAACATGAGTATTTTTGTGGGAGGGAAAGATTTCTAGTTTTGTTTTGTAACATTAACCAACATTTTATCTCTAAGGAATAGTATTCCGTCTGTGAGTCGAATATTATTTATTTATCATTATTAACTTACACACACGTCACTATCTTTACAGGATGACCCCAATACAATAGTGGTTTGACCCCATTACATGTCTAATTGTAATTACACACCAAATAAAATCAACTTACGGCTAATACTTAAAAATCTAACAACAAAAATCTTAACACAGAATATTTATCTATCTATCTATTAATCTATTTATTAATTTATTATTTTAGTTTTATTGGATTAATATGTATACTGTCTAAATAAATCAAAGATGTAGTGCTGTTTCACAAACAATGGAACACCTAATACCGTGTCATGCTTGTCGAGTTTTCTGGACGATACAGGAGCTGATGAACGCTACTAAAGACGCCCAACCCGTAGCCGAATTCTGGACCAATAGAATTTAGATCACAAACGACACTCTGAGAGGAAAAATAGAAGTAAACGGCAAATTGCAATCACTAATACTGAACCTGCCTCGTTGGTCTAGTGGTCGCAAGCACGACCGCTGAGCATGAGGTCCTGGGTTCGATTCCCGGGTTGGACAAAGTGTCATTAATTTTTTGCTGGTTTCTTCCTCTCATAACTTCACGAACAATATGAGGATGGATTAAGCCGTTTTAGATATTAGGCCACCCAGCAGAGTAGGTGTATCGGACTCAGAGAATGTTGAAGTAAAGATAGCTAAATGTTGTGGTGAAAAGTGTGTTTGGTAGTTTTCTACTATCAAGATTTGTGTTTGGTTCATAGCAATAGGCTTGTCCCCTATTTCATGGCATCTAAACATAACTGGTGTAATGTGGGGTATATCATTTAGGTATAACTACACTGCCCTAACTCTTCAGGGAAAACAGGCATGATGCCGTGTTTGCGTAAACACAATTTATACTCAGGTATTTCGCCATTTATATCACTTTTAAAATAAGGTAACTTATTTAAAAGGTAACTTATTTTATTTTTTATTTAAATTTTATTTGAAAATTTTAATTTACAAAAAAAAATTACAAACTATAAAAACATCTAAATTAACAATAAAAATATGTACAAGTATCAAAATAAGAAAAAAATACAGGGCGTCTCAAAAGTCGTCCACATCGCTGTCAATAGGAAAAGTGCCCAGAAGGCTGGCACCATCGCCACATTGGATGGCAATGCTATTTAATTAAACGTAGTGTCTTAATTAAAATACATGTCAAAAGAGATTTCCAAACAAATATTCAGTGAACAAAAGGCGTAACTTTGTCCTTAGGGATTATAAAGGTAAAATGAAAAGCAAATAAAATGTATAACAGTTGATAATGGCATACGAAAGTTTGTCTGTTCGCCCCTTGAGAGATTCTTTCTCGATGAAATGTTGACCATTGACCTGAAAGCCGGGGAATTTGGTGTATTTTATTTTGTGCACGTGTATCTGTAATTGAGTTAAAGAACTATTGTTTTGCTGATATGTAAAGTTAATTACTAATCTATCTAATATTAAGACATAACATAACATCACGCCTGTAATCACCGTAAGGTTTGGCTGAGGTGTACCTAATAGTACACCCACATTTCGCCAGTTAAGTTTAAGTTCCATGTTGGTCGAATGGTCGCATGCGAGCATGAGGTCCTGGATTCGATTCCCGGGTCCGCAGTGTTATTGGGTTTTTCCATCAGGAATTTCTCAGTAGCAGCCACGGAGTCTAGATTTGTGCCCCGTTGGTGGCAATAGGCTCGCCCCCTATTACATAGGACTTAAAACATAATTGGCGAAATGGAGGTTTACTATTTTTAGGTACACCTCTGCCTAACCCTTCGAGGGTAAAGGCGTAATGTTATGTTATGTTAAACAATTTAGTAGAAAATATGTAGACGATGTTTTTTTTTCTAATAATAAATGGTCTTCATTTGAAAAAGCAACGTCTGACTGGATTGGCCTAAATGCTGAGTGTAGTTCATTTTGTTCTGTACCAGTTTAATTGAATAAAAGAACCATTGTTTCACCACCAATCGTATAAAAGAGAAAAGTGTTTAACTGCTCGACATGCTCTGCAGCTTAGTCAATTGAAAATGAATTAACGTGACTATTGTTACAACTTTTGAAAAAATTGTGTTAAGTCGTATTGTTTCATTGTGTTAGGTCAGTTTGAAAATAAGGAGCAAGGAATTTTTTGATAACAGGTGCTTAAAGTGGCGTAAAAATAATAATACTGTTTCTTAAAAAAAAAAAAATTGTTTATTCTCAGACAGTACAAAGCCAAAAAACTCTGTATGTGTTAAAGCCTGTGTGCTGATTTTTATAATTATGATACAATATTCTCTATATTGTGAATAATAATCAACACTACCTGACTTTTCCCAAAGGAGATTGGCATGAACCCATGTATTTTCAGTATCACATACGGGCTTACCGTTTCATAGAATGATTATATGGATTTGAATGCTACAATAGAGTATAACAAAATATGTAATGGTAAGATATACATTAGAGTTGGGGATATTAAATTGATTTATACATAACCTCAAAATGGACCACCAAAAATAATACTTAGAAGTAGGTACCTACCTACTTAATGTAAACCAAGGCAGACCCTTTAAAGCGCAGGCCACACCGCCAGCTGGCGGGCGGACGAGCGACGCGAACGACGCGACGTTTCACCTCTTTTCATACCTTGGTTCACACCGCGAACTATCGAAATATACGAACAAAGTATGAAAAGGGCGTCGTTCGCGTCGCTCGCCCACCCGCCAGCTGGCGGTGTGGCCTGCGCTTTAGATTATACATTTCAATCAGATAAAGTGGATAGATTGTACTTTATTGACTATAGAAGGATTTTTGTGTTAAGTACTAGTAAGATTTTAAAGTAGGGTGTTCTAAGTTGAGATAAGAAAACGGCAATTAGAGATAAGAAGATTTTGAATAATTTTAGGCCATCCAATTGCTGACGTCACTTACAATAGTAATAACGTACCGTTCGCGGGGTTCGAATCCGCATCCTAGATGGTCCATGGTCCATCCACAAGATGGTTGTCAATAGGATAAAAGATAATGAATAATTTAAAATAGAATAGGTAAAAAAATAAAACCATAGTATTTATAATAACTTTTTATTCTAGATAACAATATTAAAAAGTTATTTTCAATCACCACGCGTCGACATAATTATGTTGTCAGGGACATGAAAACGATCAGAGTTGCGACATCCACTAAATAAGCAGTGCCTGGGTGCTTCTGGTACTCTTCTTAAGTTGGGCAGAGTGATTGTCTGAGCTCGAAGTTGGTTTTCGTGTCTTCACAGAAGTTCTTGTTGTGGTTGTTCCCAACAAGTTACGCAAATTGGTTCATTTAATGTAACCTGTTAAAAAAATCAATACTTTATTTTGACGCATATGAACTTTTTATTGCCTTAAAATCGGATTCCACTATAACCCTGCTAATATACTTCTAATTATGGCCCGCCCCAGTAAGTATAGACTCTTTTCCGACTATCACCATTAATAACAATAATAAAAAATAAACAGGTCCATCTAGGTGAAGTTATTCAACACCAGCAATCAGCATCCTCTCTATCTTAATGTCTCTTTTTCTTTGAGTGTGTCATTCTTCCAGAAAATAATAGAGAAAAAAACATAGAAAGCAAAAATATGTCATACATACCTGACGTGGCTGTATCCTCTGGTCAATTATTGCAACTATCTGGGTTTCCTCCTCTGATGCATGATTGATATGACTTTCAGTCTCAATCACTGAAGTACCACAAACAATACAGGTATGTTGCAGCTGATGCATTCCTATCGCCCAGCAAGAATTGCATACATAATCAGAAGTATTGATCTAAAAACAATGTTTGTTCAGAAAATAGTAGTCATAAAAACTGTGGCCAATATTATAGTTGTCTTTTTTTAATGTTATAGCAACGTGGTGGCTCAAAATAAGAGTTCACACTTCATTTATAGATGCAGAAAACATTACACATATCACAAAGAACGAATTATGCAGGGTTTAAACGTAAAACACAAAAAAAAATCCTGACGTAAATATATTTTTTTGTATTTGACATAAGTGACAGCTGTGTTGCCAAATATTGATTAACAATCGATTCGAATCGATTAAAATTATCGAATCAATACGAAATTAATTTAGTGAAAGCAATGCTATTTAAATTATAATTATGTTGTTTAAGTGAGAATATATTCTCGAATCAAATCAATCTACTTTATTTTTATTTAATGAACAATATTTGGACGAAAGATACTTTCCAAAACATACATAATACTTGTGGAATTGCTTTGGCCGTCTATTCGTCTATTTAAATCAATTTTTTTGAATAAACAATTTTTTTCTGCTTCACTAAAGTGATCATCGATTTGGGTTTATTATATGGCAACACTGACGACGTCATACATTTAATTGGTTCTATTTTATGCGTTTTGTTTTGCAATTATGCGTTTTGTTTTTGCACCCTAAAATCATGGTTTTCTAATTACTCCCAACAACTAAAAAAACATTTTAGCTTGAAAAATAACTACAGCTATAAGACCTTTAATTTGTATATAACTAGATTTTGAAACGTTTGAATTTGATGAGATACCCACCTAACCAATCTCCTTTCTGCCAGACGCTTTAAAGCTCGGAAAATCTGGCAGTGTTAAAAATTAATTTGTGGCCTGGGATCTTGGTCTCTTTGATTTCATGATCCACAGCCAAACTTTACTCACTGCTTGGTGATTGCTTTATCTCTACAATTTTATTTACTGCAACGTGAATACGTCACATTTACAAAATGTTGATATTCGTTAGTCGGAATCACTGCGTAGGTAAATAATAATATCAGCACCACAACATCAGTTTATGAGACTATTCAATGAAATATATCTGAATTTCAGCACACATTTGTATGCACTAGAGACTTGAAGCCATACTAATGTTTGCTCTCAAATGCATTTGGAACTGTAATGCGGAGAACAAAAGACGTACGTTCCAGTGCTGCTTGGTTCATCAAGTATTTGGAATACTTGCTAATTAATTGTTTCAGTGCAGAATCGCTGGCAGTCTTTACTGGTAGTGATGTATTGCTACGAGTTGGTGCTACAGATTTTTGTAGCAGTGCTACGCTGCTACGCGGATTTCACTGTTGTTGCAAATTGTAGCACATATCAATTATTCTAATAGAATTTTGACTTCCATTTTACCCATAGAAAATACTAAAAAGAGCTAAACAAATATATATATATATATATTCAATCTTTTGTCTCCTTGTCCATCCAAAAGTTGTTTAGTAGATATCGCTATTAGTGCTAAAATCGTCGTTGTACCCAGAATGTTAATAGCTTTGCAAATGAGCGTAGTTAAAATTTTGGCGTAGAAACAATAAAGCATAGTCTATAATGTCTATTTACGCATCTGCAAAAAAAGTCACAGAGGTTGCCTAATTTAAATGATAATAACACCACGTTAACATTTGCCCGTTCCCATGCCACAATCAGTTAACGTATCTCATTTCAATTTCCAATACCTGACACCAGATTTCAAGAGTGATACCCAAAACCACCCAATCATCAAAAAATTTAAGTCATCCACTGATAGCCCCATATTTGTCAATTATGAAACCCCGATTTTAGCGTGCCGTATAAATTGAAATCCGGTTCGGCGTCCACTAATGAAGCCATTGTAGTTCCACCGTACCGGTTTTTACCGTGCAATTAACTCGACAATCCGGCCCGGTGCGGTCGGCTTAATCAGGATTGAACGCTGACACTTGAGCGTGGAGGGTTACCTATGATTTTGGGCTACGAATCGTATTTGTTGGGAAAATTGTTAGTTCGATAGCGAATGAATAGTGTTTTGTTTCAGTGAATAAATATGTGGAGTATGTTTTTAATAGGAATGGTGGATAAGTTACAGAGAATATTGTTCAAAATGAAATTCAACACACACACTGACACTTTACGTTGACTGAAATTTCCGCCAGACGCTTTAAAGCTCGGAAAATCTGAGTGGTGTTCTTTTTTGAGTTTAGAACTAAGAGATTTTATACAGACTTGTAGATAATAAGCGATTTTGGGCAGGGTTGCGGTATTTGTGGAAGCTTAAAATTTCTGAAAGCTTTTCAGTTGGTATTCAACGTCGAGCTGATCATAAAAAGGTACCTACTAAAAACTGTGTCCTATAAAGTATAGCAGGAATTTTACTATCAAATCAATAGAAGGAGAAGGGTCTTCGTTATAGTACAATCAGTTTGCCCAATACGCATATTACGCATTCATAGTCACTTTTCAGGTAGTCCTAATCAGATTTGAAGGCTGACACTTGAACGTCCTCTACATTCAAGTTTGTAGTTCGACCTATGATTTTATTATTTATCATTTATTTCAGACATCGTCCATAGAAAATTTATTATAGCCCACGAATCATTTTGGCAGAAAAAGTGTTAGTTTGAGCTAGTGTTTCAGTTGTGTCAGTTGTTGTCTACCTAGTATAGTGCACGGACGTACGATCGCGCGCGCGAGCTCTTTCGCGAGAGTTTTCTGCTGACGGATCACAACAACGTCGCGTCGCGGCGTACCTACGTCAATATATCGGGGTCAGTGTCATGACCTAGTTACAAGTGCGGAAATCATGAAGTGTTTACAATAACTTATTGTATAGGTGTTAAACTCGCCTTACAACTTAATAATGGCTACAAAAAAGTCTATTACTATTACAACTGACCTAGAAAGGCAGTTATATGACTGTTATCTCCAAGAGAAAACAGATAGAGAAAACCTGCAAGTCATGGTACGTAAATTGAATGTACAAATTGATGCCCTGCAGGAACAAGTTCAGACACTTCAAGGAGAATTGAACTGCATCAAAGAAACAAAAGGGACTACAGAACCTGCTCAGACTACAAAAAACGACGTGGAATACTGTACAGACGAGGATGACCTTGCTAAAGAGACTGAGTGGATTAGGGCCAAGAGCAGGAAGAAAAGGAAGCTTAACACCTCCCTCTCTCCAAAACAACAACCCGGAAGCGCCCAACAAGACAATCATCAAAAAAATGAGAAAGTGACTTCGGTCAAAAAAGTGCCCTTACCACCGCCAATCATAATAGACGGAATCAAGAACTATCAAACGTTCTACGATTCGTTAATTGAAAGCCAACCAGCGGAATCATTTACAGCAAAAATGATGAATGGGGATTGTGTGAAGGTTAACGCCAAATCAGAAGACTCATATAGAGTAATTGCCAGGTTCTTGTCTGAAAAAGACTACCACTGGCATTCATACGAAAACAAGCAGGCTAGACCAATTAGAGTTGTGGTAAAGAAACTACACTCTTCTTGCCAACCAGATCGAATTAAGGAAGATTTAACAACCCAAGGCCTAAAAATAGAAAAGGTAGATAGTAAATTGAGCTGGAAGACCAAAGAACCACTCAACATGTTCGTTTTATCATTTTATAACGATGAAGATGTCAACAAAATCTACGGCATTAAGTACATATTAGGGTGTAAAATTGAAATACATCCACTCAAAAATCCAGCACTCATTCCCCAATGCAAGAGATGCCAAGCTTATGGGCATACACCTAAATATTGTCAAAAAGAGCCAAGGTGTGTGAAATGCACTGGCAAGCATCTTACAGCCAATTGTACCAAATCTCCGCAAGAGAAACCAAAATGTATCCACTGCGGCCTACCTCACCCTGCCAATTATAGAGGGTGTGAAGTAGCCAAACAGATGCAAATTATGAAAAATAAAGTTTAAAAAAAGAAACCTACGGTGCCTAATACCCAACAGTTTCCTCCTATAACACACCCTGGTAAACAGGCGCAGAAAGCAAGTGTCCAGTCAACTGCAAAACAACCAGCCATGCAAGTAACCAACATTGGTACTTACGCACAAGCTGCAAAACAAGGATCTCAACCTCTGAACTTAGAGGATAAGATTAACCAGATCTTGAAGTGCATTACCTCATTTGATAAGAGATTAGAGAAGCTAGAATCCAGCACTAAAACAGCTGTCTTGAATAATCAAAAATGAATAACACACTCAAAATAATGGCGTGGAACTCCAATGGACTCCTCAAACATCAGCATGAGTTGCAGGCGGTCCTAGATACAGAAAATATAGACGTGTGTTTAATCTCCGAAACGCATTTCACAAAGCAATCTTTTATCAAATTTAGAGGATACATGATATATAATTCCCTCCACCCTAGCAACTCTGCCAGGGGGGGTAGTGCGGTTATAATTAAAGAAAACATTAGTCACTACGTGCAGTGTAAATATGAAGAAGAAGACATTCAAGCAGTGGCAGTATCTGTTAAAACTAAGTTTTGTCAAGTGTCCATTGCAGCCATATATTCGCCTCCTAGGCACATGATAAGAAAAGAGCGATACTTACATCTTTTTGAATTATTAGGCCAGCGATTTATCCTAGGCGGCGATTTTAATGCTAAGCATACGCATTGGGGTTCAAGACTTACTACAACTAAAGGAAGACAGCTCTTAAGTGCAGTTAAAGAAACACATTGTGAAGTAATGAGTACAGGCAAACCTACATACTGGCCCACTGACCACCAGAAAATACCGGATCTTATAGATTTTTTCATCTGCAAAAATATATCCACCAATTACATCAGTTTGGAGGAAAGTTTTACTATGAACTCTGACCATTCTCCGATTATACTAATGCTAAGTCAAAAAATCCTATTAAAAGAAAGCCACTTAACCCTGGTTAATAAGTCCACAGATTGGGACAGTTTTGCTCTTGATCTAGATAATATTATCGACCTTAAAACTCCGATAAAATCGCAAGATCAGCTTGACTCAGAAGTAAACAAATTTATTATTAATATTCAACAATGTGCGTGGAGCAATACACCTCAGCTAAAACGCAAATATAAGGGATTTATCCATCCTAAAGAAATTGTGGATTTACTATCAGAGAAAAGAAAACAAAGGAAGTTGTGGCAGCAAACAAGGTTCCCGCGTCATAAAACAACACTAAATAACCTAACTAAACGACTAAAGAGAAAAATTCTACAATTTGAGGATGAATCTCTGAATACCAACCTTCTTCAGCTTACCAATGACAAATCAACGGATTACTCACTTTGGAAAGCAACGAGAAATCTAAAAAGGCAGATTATACAAATACCGCCCATCAGAGATAGCAACGGAAAATGGGCAATAAGCAATGACCAAAAGGCGTTCCGATTTGCTCAACATTTAGAAGAAACCTTTCAACCCAACGAAAGCTCTGTAGAAATACATGAGAGTGTAAATTTATCACAAAACCAAAGAATCAAGCTTGTGACTCCTAAGGAAGTAATGAGAGAAATTCAAAACAACATTAGCTCAAAAAAGTCTCCCGGTTACGACCTCATCACAGGGGAAATTCTAAAACGCCTCCCACGCAAAGCCATAGTAAAGCTGACCAAACTAATAAATGCTTCATTTATCTTAAAATATGTACCTGAGCCATGGAAGGTTGCTGAAGTCATTATGATTGCGAAGCCTGGGAAACCTCCCCACGAAGCATCATCATACAGACCCATTTCTCTGTTACCCGTACTATCAAAATTATTTGAAAAACTGTTATTAAAACGGATAAAACCAGTAATAGAAGATAAAAACCTAGTTCCAGATCACCAGTTTGGCTTCAGAG
This sequence comes from Noctua comes, assembly GCA_963082995.1. Taxonomy (NCBI): domain Eukaryota; kingdom Metazoa; phylum Arthropoda; class Insecta; order Lepidoptera; family Noctuidae; genus Noctua; species Noctua comes. The sequence continues at coordinate 14,118,242 of OY720279.1, read as the reverse complement.
AAAAACACTCAACGTTAGACCAGGTACATAGAATAACTAATGTTATTGAAAAAACGCTAGAAAATAAAGAAGTCTGTGCTACCGTGTTCTTAGACGTCGCGCAAGCTTTTGACAAAGTTTGGCATGAGGGTCTCATATTTAAGCTCAGACGCATGCTACCAGAATTTGTAGATATCCTAGAGTCGTATTTAACTAAAAGAATGTTTAGAATACGCCAAGAGGACGCATATTCCGAGCTAAAAACCATAAAAGCTGGGGTGCCTCAAGGAAGTGTGCTTGGCCCAATTTTGTACTTGTTATACACTTGTGACATCCCAGAGCTGGAAAACAGCACCATAGCGACCTTTGCAGATGATACTGCTATTATGGCCACCGGATCAAGCCACAGAGAAGCAGTAGAGAAAGTTCAACTAGCTGTGAACAAAGTTTACGACTGGACACAAAAGTGGAAGATCAATCTGAATGAGTCAAAATCAGTTCACATTAACTTCACAAACAAACACAGTGACTACCACCCACTCTACATAAATGGTATGCAAATACCTTATGCTAATACAGCCAAATACCTTGGCATAACTCTCGACGCCAAGCTGCGTTGGAAAGCCCATATCAAAAAGAAAAAACAGGAACTCGATATTCGTTATAAACGTTTGTATTGGTTACTGGGAAGGAAATCCTGTTTATCAATACATAATAAGTTGATAATATACAAGCATATTCTGATGCCAATTTGGACGTATGGTATCCAACTTTGGGGCTGTACTAAGCCAACCAACGTCAAAATAATTCAACAGTTCCAAAATAAAGTACTCAGGGCTGCTGTAAATGCACCCTGGTACATAAGAAACGATGACCTCCACCGTGACCTCGACATGGAATTCGTCACCACCATCACACAAAAATTTGCTGAAGCTCACGAACACAGACTCCATCGACACGTGAATGTTGAGGCAATCCAGCTGTTAGACAACACAGGCATAGTGCGTAGACTAAAGAGAACTAAACCATTTGAATTAGTGTAGTGTAAGTGAATCAATAATAGTAACAATGTTGTGCTATTTAGAGCGGTAACTGAGGTCATACGTTAGACAGGTGGGTCGTCATAAAAGGAGGCATTAATAGAAGGTATACTTCACTCAAATATAAGGTCTATCTTTTCATACACGAAATATTTTAAGAGTAACTTCTATAAGTCGTAAAGTCGCCATAGCAACGAAAAAAAAAAATTATCTGAGTGTTTTTTTTTTACTAAATTATTATAATTCTGAAAATTTTTGAGACTTTTTGCATAAAACCTTTACTCCCATATTCTAAAAATGACAGTAGGTAAATACGACGTAGTAAACTAGCGTAATTGATGTTCAAAAATAAGGAGCTAGTATTTATTTTGTGGGTCAAGTAATTTTAAATTATTTATTTTATATAAAAATATACTCAGATAAAAAAAAATCCCTTGAAATGGCTTCGTTATACAAAACTATAACACATGAACAAAGTGTTTTATCAATTTTACCAGACTCTAAGGAAGTGTTACGAACGTGTGTAAAAGTGCATACCTAATTATGGACACTATTCTTAGCATTAACATAATTTATAACGTAGCATAATAAGTTAGATTTAAATTGTTTATTAGTCTTCTTAGGCTAGATTGCAATTAACTAGTAAGAACTTGGTTCTTACTAATAAGGAAAAAAAAAAAAAAAAGCTAGTGTTTCGATTTGTTGAAAAATGGGTGTAGTTGTTTTTTTGATATATTTTGGAGTTTTTTTTTTAATAGAAAGAAAGAAAGAAATAATAAAGTTTATTTTACGTCAGTTCATCAAGCACACATAATAAAAATAATAAAAAATATAAAATAAAAAATCACAGTTTTAAAAAAAATAAAAAAAATGAGAAAATAGGTACATGTGCTGTAATATTTTGGTCCTTGATCGTGGTAACTATAATATTATTCAGTTGGTAATCAAAGTAATCATGAATAAGTACATTTTTAATTCTCTTACTATTAAACTTGTATAGAACAACCGTTATTTAAATTTCAGAGTTGGTACTACAGTAAAGTTGTTCATATTCATGAGAACTGTGTTTCTGCAAAAGTTTGTCGAGGACTTTTGTTTTCACCTTATTTCATATCAGTGGTTGTGCAAGGAGGATCGCGATTACAGTGCAAGCAGTGGACCCGAATTTGTAACGTCTTTTTAGTCCTACTCGGAATTGAACGCTGACTTGATCGTAGAAGGTACTTAAAATATCGATGTCAGTGGAAGGGATGCACTAGAAGGATATACTCTGACCTTATTGGTGATGTTTGTCAGGAAAAACAGGTGCGTAGTACTTGCAAACGTGCCTTGTATGACCAAGTGTATGAACGTGGACAAAGCAAAAGGAGTATGTAAGGATTGTAGCAAGTGGAGTTCTGTAGTTTGTGCCTACTCCCATGGGAGATACGCGTGATTTTATGTATGTGTTTACTTGGTCACATTTTGGGCCACGAATCCTATTTGCAAAATTGTTAGTTCGATAGTGAATAGTGTTTTGTTTCGCTAGCCTTTTGTTTTCGAGTGAAAAATGTTCGGTGTGCTTTAATAGGAATGGTGTAATGGATGTTCGTTTTTGCAAATATTATTTGAAAGAGAAAATACGTGCTTTTTTCAGCCCTTTTAGTTCTAAAAGTGCCTGTAACTCTATTAACAAGTAGATCCACAATTATGCGATGGTACTAATATTATTTACATGTTAAGCTAAACTAGATAAAGTTCTAATGGGCTCCTGAAAAAGTATGAACGCAACCCTAGTAGAGCCTAGAAAAAGTATCAAGAATTTTATGAATTGGATCGTTGCATTGTAAAGCTATATAAAGGATGTAAATAGACCCTTAACATAAAAGACAGTCTCTTGTTCTCCCCGTCTTTGCGATCATTTTTTTGTTCTAGACCATGCCTGGGAACCTTCTAGTTACGGAGATATTGGGGGTCAAAGTTACAACATTTTCACAAGTTTTTTTTTAATACATGTTTTTAATGTAAGATTTTTACTTTACATACCTCGACGACTCCCGTACTATTCAATCCATCCATCAGCACGATGCTTTGAGTGCTTTCCATCGAGTCCTACCTTAAAACGTGATTTTTCACCCCAAAAAAAAAGTCGATTCCCAGCAATATTTTTTGCGTAAAGTTACTTAGTTTGATGTACAGAATGCTTGGTTGACGGATATGTGAAGGGTCTGTTTACATCCTGTATGACTAAACTAAAAATTATCATTAAAAAGCTTGAACTGCTCTAGCCAAAGCAGAATAAATAATATCTCAAGTTTACTACCTCTCAGTCACTAGTCCGACACAGGAGCCACGAGCTGAAACAATTAAAATAACCGACAAACCAACAGAATTCAACCCAAACCTCGCCGTGAAAACTGTAATAATTACCTCGGCTAAAACAAAATGATCCAAAAAGGGATGAAAATAATAACCCCTCATTCCACATAAGGATTATCGTTTTAACCGAACTAGAAATCCGAACTTAAAATGTGGAAATCAAACATTTAACTAAAGCCAGCTAGTCATGAATTGACGTTCGGATTTTGCGATTTGTGGTCTGTGCCGGTTCCAGGGTTTTGCGTGTGTAGCTGCCCTTAATTAGGGACGACCTTTAGCCCACAATCAATGTGATCTACTATTTATTTACACAATAAATTAGTGTAAGATGAGAATATATTTAGCTTTATCATCATCTGCCTAGCCTTTTCCCAACTATGTTGGGGTCAGCGTCCCGTCTAACCGGATGCATCTGAATACTGTTTACATGGAGCAACTGCCTATCTGACCTCCACAATCCAGTTAGTACTGGGTAATACGATACCCCTTGGTAAGACTGGTTGTAAGACGTTTTGGGCCACTGATCTACAAATGACATCCGGGACCAACGGTTACAGTAATGTGAGATGAAATAGATATGCTGCTTAGTTGGTATAGGTAAACAAGTCCAGGTATAGGGTATATTATTCAGCCAAACGAACACGAATTACGGCCAACATTGCCCATTGTGTACACACTCGTCATAAATATGAAAATTATGCATTCATTACATAATTTTCAGTGTAAAGTTAATTTTCTTGGTAAGACTGGTTGTCAGACTTTTTGGGCCACTGCCTACCTAACGACTGTCAAAGATCTATAAATAACTTCCGTGATCAACGGCTTAACGTGCATTCCGAGGCACGGAGGAAACTCGGTATGTAATGGGCGGTCACCCATCCACAGACCAACCTAGGTAAGCACGGCTTAACCTAAAGATCGACCCGAGCGGCTGTTATTATTTAGCCACGAGCTCTTCAATATATATAGCTATAATTAGTCGAAAGTAGATTCAAGGTGAAGTTGGACTTTTGTGTCGGAAATAAATCTTTTGAATGAGCAAAGATTGTTGGCTTCTTTTCAGTAAATTAGGTTGAAAAAGTAAGTAAGAATTACAATTGGTTTATTCTGGAGTTTTCTTTTAAGTTAAATTGATAAATTGTAAAAGTTTTTAATACTGATTGTTTTTTTTTAGCCTGTTTGTCCTGACCAAACGTCTATGTCCTTTGCGATATCTGGCCATGTTCGCCCCGCAAACGAGATCATATCATCACATCGCCTTCGCCGCGGTCAACCTCGAATACTGAAATTTAAGTAAAAAAAGTTGAGGTTGAAGTTGAGTTGAGTTGGGTTGAGTTCAGAATTCGCATAGCTGAATTTTGGGCCAAACATATTTAATAAAAATTTGCCATCGACACGGTAAGAAGAGGAACTAAAAAAAGAAGATAAATAATACAACAATATGAGTACAATAAGAGTGACTGCCATATCTTCGAGATATCTCTGTTAAAAGCAAGACTGAGAACATTTATTTACTTTTATCTTTTTTTTCAAAGCCAGATTAGACAAACGTGTTGATGATGTAGTATAGTAACCGCTCAAGCATTATGCTGTCAATTCTTTAAATAAGAATCATATAGCTCTGCGATTTTTTTTTCTAAAAATGAGAAATTCTTCTTAAATTAATGGACTTTACATAAAAGCTCGAGAGCTCATGGCTAAATAATAACAGCCACTCGGGTCGATCTTTAGGTTCAGCCGTGCTTGCCTAGGTTGGTCTGTGGATGGGTGACCGCCCATTACATACCGAGTTTCCTCCGTGCCTCGGAATGCACGTTAAGCCGTTGATCACGGAAGTTATTTGTAGATCTTTGACAGTCGTTAGGTAGTCAGTGGCCCAAAAAGTGTGACAACCAGTCTTACCAAGGTGTATCGTATTACCTAGTACTCACTGGGTTGCTGAGGTCAGATAGGCAGTAGTTCCGTGTAAAATACTGGTATTCAGCTGCATCTGGTAAGACTGAAAGCCGACCCCAATAGTTGGGAAAAAGCTAGGCAGATGATGATGACGACATTAAAACGGTCGATTTCATGGTTAAAGTTATTTATCATAATAATGTATATTAAATTTTAAGACAAATTTTACATTGCCACTTTCCAAAATTACACAAAAAAGACGTCATATGTGATTTCGCAAGTCCAACTAGTATAATAAAAATAAAAACTCTGGAGCCCACATTTCATGCAGCCCAACTTTTTGCCGGCCTGATACGTTCCGTGTTCAACGAAGTTTGTACTCCGAACGAGTTACTAAAAACAGTATTTTATGGCAAGCATAGTTTTAACTGGGACGTACGTAGCTCAATGCGTACTAACATTATTCTGTTGGTTAGTTCAGAATATTGCGATGTTCATGTTTTTATAAGGGAAATGTGAATCGAGAATGTTACGCTTACGCTTGCGCTTATTTATAATTTATTTCCACAAAACGGCACGGAAGTGACAAACATCGAAGGAGTGAGTGCGCTATCTTCGACGGAGACACCAAAACAAAAAAGGATGAATTGGTACTTAGACTTGTCACCTTTACACATAAGACAGGGAAAGGCATTGAACCTTAACTACCTAATGGTTAAAAATAATAATAAACTAAGGCCTTAACTCGCTATCAAAATTAAGGTATTTTCAGTAATACCGTCTGGGGAAATTAACATAACATCACGCCTGTAATCCCCGAAGGATTAGGCTGAAGTGTACCTAATAGTACATCCACATTTCGCCTGTTGTGTTTTAGGTTCCATATAATAGGGGGCGAACCTATTACCATCAACTGGGCACAAGATCAGACTCCGTGGCTGCTATTGAGAAATTCCTGTTAGGAAAACCCAATAACACTTTGCTCGACCCGGGAATCAAATCCAGGACCTCATGCTCAGCAGTCGCGATTGCAACCACTCGACCAACGAGGCAGTCCGGGGACACTCAGTTTTTGTAGTGTTATAGATGACCATTTCATACAACTGTCAAAGAATGACTATTTATGATGGTAATCAAGTGGTTTAACAATTAATTCTCCCAACTGAACATATTTACTGCGTTTTGAACTATTCTCTCTATGTAAACACAGCCAATAAAACCTTGTTCATTCTCTCTGGTAAAAGCAGAAGATTTGTTTCAACAGCAGCATATTTTGCAGAAAAATAAACGAATATCGCATGAGTACCTCGCATTACTGGCCAAAAAGAAACTCCACTCAGTTTAAAGCCGCAAAGCAGTTAGCACTGCAGTGTTAAATTGAAGCGAAGTTTTAAAAACGGCGAATTTTTTCGGCTGTTTCCGGAAAGCTTCGGGTTTCGCTCGTTTTGGGTATCATACTATGGAACAGTTACATGTGGTGGTTCGAAAGCTGTCTGGGTAGCTCAGGAATATTTGCATAGACACACATTGGTGGCTCTAAAAAAACAGCCAAGTGTGAATTAGACTCGCGTTCTTTGGTTCCGTACTACCAAAATTTCTACCCTTTTTTATTAAACTCAAAGCAATGTTACAATCAATATAACTTTCAATTTTGCGTCTCATTGTAAAGTAATTAAAAGAAGGTAAACTATTACACTAAGGGGATTTTATGTTAATATAGTTATTATCATTATTTTGGTAAATAAATTAAGATATCAGCGCTGTGATATTTTTTTAATGATATATCATCATGCTGGGTTCTTTTGGCCTAGTACAGGATCAATTTAGTTGAATGTATGTTTTAGTTGTTTTCTTTATATTTATTTATTTATTTATGTACAGACAAAATACTTAACAGGACATTACGATAGAAGAGCACAAAGGTACTTTGTTTGTATTTTGTATTAAACTTTGTTTTATTGTTTTGTCCTGTGCGTGTCAAGTCAATACTTTTTCTTTCTTACTTTATCAGTCCATAGTTACATCATATTCTAAACTGGTGACCCACTACTTTTAAAAGATACAAACATAAGCTAGACAGACAGTATACCTGTCCAACAGAGTTTCGCTGTCAGAAGACAGCATTTGAATGCGGAACCCTATAAACAAGTTAGTTAGGCCTCTACACAGACTATCTTTTGTTTACTGTGTGCGTAACAACGTTTTGCGCAACATACACTCAGACAAAATACAACTCTTTGTCTAGAATGTGAGTAGACATGTAGCCACTTAGCAAACTCGCGGGCGTCGACATCAATTCAGATGTTAATTTGACGGCTTTTTAGTTTAAACTAGACCTACAGATTTACTGTATATTTGTACAAGTATAAGTTTGGCATAACTTTTCTAGTTTTTTTTTAAGATGGTAATCATTAACAATCTCGACTTCTGTACCGAGATAAAAAGTATCCTATGTGTTACTCCAGGTCATAAACCACCGCTGCTCCCCGACTAAAGTGTGCAAGAGAACATAGGTGTGGTTTTAGTCAGTACGAGTCTGACAGACCCTCCGCTCTCCCCAGGGCTCCACCCTGCATCCATTAAGGATCAAAAATACACATCCAGAAAAAAAAACCTGTTATAAACGATTTCTGTGCCTAATTTCATTAAAATCCGTTCAGTAGTATTTGCGTGGAAGAGTAACAAAAATCCTTCCATTAATCAATAAAATATAATAGCAATACCACAAGATCGAATATAAAAGATAGATGGATTATGATCTAGTCACCCATTACAGCTCTACACAGGCGAAAAAGTTAGGCTTCTACACAGGCGACTATATGTTGTTTACTATATGCGTAACAGACTCTCAGACAGTATAAAGCTCTTTGTCTAGAATGCGAGTAGACATGTAGCCACTTAGCAAACTCGCGGGAGTCGTCATCAATTCAGATGTTAATTTGACGGCATTTGTTGTTTGTGTCTATGTTGGTGGCAATTGTCTTGGAGAAGTAATTAAACCGATGTAAGGAAGTTGGTCTAGTGGTCATAAGCGCTACTGCTGAACTTGTGGTCCTGGGTTCAATTCCCGGGTCGGGCAGTGTTGTTGGGTTTTTCCATCAGGAATTTCATTATTACGTAACAGCCATGGATTTGTGCCCGTTTGTTTGCAATAGGCTCGCCCCTTGTTACATGGGACTTGAACGTATGTGGGTGTACTATTAGGTACACCTCTGCCTAATCCTTCAGGGATTACAAGGCGTGATGTTATGTTATGTATTTTATGTTGTTGGTAAAAGTCATTGTGTAATAAATAATTCAACAGATGCAAGGAAGTTGATATAGTGGCCATAAGCGCTACTGCTGAGCTGGGTTCGATTTCCGAGTTGGGCAGTCTTACTACGTTTTTCTATGAAGAATTTCTCTGAAGCAACCCAGAGGTATTAATTTGTGCTCGGTTGATGGTTATCGGCACGCTACCTATTTATTTATATGCGACGTTAACATAATGGGTGTCCTATAGTTACATCTCTGTCTAATCCTGCAGGGTTTACAGGCGCGATGTTATCTAAACTATCTATACTAATATTATAAAGCTGAAGAGTTTGTTTGTTTGAACGCGCTAAACTCAGGAACTACTGCTTCAAATTGAAAAATACTTTTAGTGCTAGATAGCCCATATATAGAGGAAGGCTATAGGCTATATAACATCACGCTACGCAAAAAGGAAACAAGTCAGAATCGGCGCGTGAAACCGCGGAACACAGATAGTGTGAAATAAAACCGGACTACACTAAAAATCAAGGTGGCGCAAAGCGAGAGATTTATCAGTGTTTGGTTCCCAATTTGTCCAAGAAGTATTTTTTGCGGCAAGAGAAAAGTAATAAGAAACCACGAGCGGACCAATAAACAACCTAAAAGATACATAATAATGCACTATGTATTGTAAGTACTGCTATATAAGTTCCAGTTTATCTTTTGTTAAAATCAGTACATCTATAACATAGTTTATTACAGAAGACGCAATTCCAACCCCTCACAGCTTCATATCTCGCGGTTTAAAGTTTAATATACGCTCATATTGCTTGGAGGACCGCTCGAAAGTCATAAAATTACCCAATTTCATACTACAAGAGGTCGTAACTCTAAACTACCGTGCAATGAACCCCTAATTCGCTGCAAACAGTATTATCTCCGCCATTTTTCCAGAGCCACGAAAAATCCATCTCTAAATAATAAAGATGGTCATACATACACTAATCCGACTACTATATCGCTGTACCTGCAACTTATAAAATATTACGAACAACCTACACTGGAATATGAACTCTATCTTCCTTTGTAAAGGTTGTTATTACCTTGTTTGTTTGTGATAAGTAGTGCTATAAATTTATTAGACGATGATTCTAGGGGCCGCGGGGTCCCAGTTACACAGTCTGTTAGTCTAAAGGCTGTTTACACCCGTAGGTGGTCGTATGCACAATGCACTGGCTTAATTATGTTTGTAACAGGAGTTTAATGATCTGGAAGAGCCATGCGACAAATATTTGTGTAAGGAACTGTTGAATTTGGCGAATATTTGGCACTGATGAAGTTGTATTACTAAAAAATGTGTAAACGGATCCTTCACGAAGCAGTCCGTCAAGCATTCTGTACATCAAACTATAAGTCACTTTCTTTCTTGGGGTGAAAAATTACGTATCAACGAAGTACGGGGTCATTGAGGTATTGAAAGTAAAGTTATAATGTTAAACAAATGTATTTTTAAAGAAACTTCTGAAAAAGTTGGGATTTTAACCTCCAATCTCCGTAACTAGAAGGTTCCCAGGCATGGTCCAGAACAAAAAAAATATCGTTTGCAACGCATTCCAGTCACATCCAGTGGTCACCACCTGTCTAGCCTTTTCCCATGTAAGGGTCGGCTTCCAGTCTTACCGGTTGCAGCTGAATACCAGTATGTTACATGGAGCGACTGCCTATCTGACCTCCACAACCCAGTTAGTACTGGGCAATACGATAACACTTGGCAAGACTGGTTCACACCACTAGCACTGACTGGTTCATCTTGGTGGAGTGGTTGAGGTCCCTGTCGCATCCAGTATCTTCCGCACTTGTTCCCACATGTTAATTATAAACATTACTACGTCCCCCGGTTTTGTGTCGACACTTAGTCATAAACCAGTCCTGTATGCTTTATAACAGAGGTCGTTAGCACACTAAATGAAATTTAATGGTCAGCGTTCAGACGTAAACTTTGCTCGCGTTACGCTTAATTGACGTTTAGCAGGAGTTCTGTGAGTGACTGTACTGCAGTTGGGGGTGAAGTTTTTAGTTGATGAGTTCTATTCTTTAGTAGTTACTGTCTTGTTTCCTCTGATCTCGCTCCGGTCTTGTCGGATTTCTATCCCATCAGACTCAAAGAGTATGGGACCATCTTGCCTTACTCTGTTGCAGTGCTCAGTGCACCACTGAGATTGGTTGCCAAGACCGAAAAACGAGAAGGACTTTGATGATTGACTTGACTTTGCGATTTACTATTCCTAATCTTCAGTTTCACTCGTATCATAGTGACTCCATGAGCAGGAATGGGTAATATCCTCCTGGTGGTATGAGGACTAAAAACACGGCAACTTGACGATAGTGGACTGTATTAAAAGGTTCTACAAAAGGGAAAACAAACGGTTGCATAGATTTGAATTGCTAAGAATGAATGTAGGTAAAAGAGAGAGAGAGAAAAAAAAAAAGCTAACAATTCGGTGTGAAATATTTTTTTCTGGGCTTTTTTTTGTAATATTTTTTTTTTGTAAATTGTGTCACTTTAAGTACTTAACTTATTTTAATACTAGCTGACCCGCGCAACTTCGTCTGCGTCACATAGGGAGAGAGAGGGTTAGAGAGTGTGAGTCAACCTTAAAAGATAGACATATGCTATCTCGGAGTTTTTTCAAGAAATATTTAATAGGAACAATTCCGTCATACATGATTGTTGCGTAACTTTAACCGTTTACGCAGAGCAAGCAAAGGAAGCTCTCAAAAGGATTAAATTTTCCCCGTTTTTGCATCAAATACTCTAGGCAGGTCTAAAGTTCTCATCAAGGTGCATGAAATGAGCCCATAAACAATATAGCTGCTGTAAACTGTTGAAGACCTTTGCAACTGCTTTCCGTCTCCATCGTCGACCGTCGATAACAGTCAAATTCCAGCTGGTATTTTAATATTTTTTTATTATAAGCTGTAGTTCATTTTAACAGAGAGGGCAAATTGTAAGCAGGATTGGAAAGCCATGGGGGATGCTTTTGCTTAGCAGTGGGACAGAGTAGGCTGACATACAAAAAAAAAATATGTAGGCATGCAATCGCTCAGTAGCGTGGACGACGAAGCAGTCACCCTGGAAGACTCGCCTGTGTACATAAGCTATATTATTGCATGTTGTATGTTTATCCTTTAACTTTGTGTGCAATGAACAGATGAACACTAAGAATAAGATAATAAATTACCTATTAGTGTACCATATTACATCTTAATGTACTTAGTAGTTCGAGCCATTTACTGATTTGAAAATGATTTCTACTTGTCTATTGCCTTCAGATCAAGACTTTCTAGCAAGTCCTATTTACTGAGAACTACCTTCAACTTTCTGAGGACCTGACCGAGTCCTTGACAATTAAAAAGTGCCTTTAAATGTTTTAATTTATATAAATGCTTGAGTTTGAGTTTGAGCCGTAAAGTCCGGTCGCATGACGCCGAATAAACGGGTTTATAAACATAATTATAACGCCAGTATGTCAAAACATAATAATCATTAATTATGAATATTTAACGCTATTGTGTTTAGTGAGGGTGCAGTCTGGCCTGAATGTTTATAGTTATTTTACTATGCGCATAGCTGACGGAATAATAGAATCGCCGTGAATGTGGGTCATTGCACTAAAAAATTAATTTTGTTTGGCTTAAGCCATCAAAATAATTTTTTTAGTACAGGATAAGGTAATACGGTAGTTCTTACAACTGTGAAAGATGCCAAAGTTCATCATCTGCTTAGATTTCCCTAATTCATGGGTGTAAATGTACCCTTAACGAAGCCGAAAGTCATTTGTTCTCTCCGTCATTCTGACGTTTTTTTTTGTTCTAGACCATACCTTGAACGTTCTAGTTACGGAGAGATTGGGGGTCAAAGTTCCAACTTTTACACATTATTTTTATAATACATTTTTTTTATGTTATAACTTTAATTTAAATACGACCCCCGTACTATTCAATGCATCCATCAGCAGAATGTTTTGAGTGCGTTACCATTGAGGACTCAATACCGTAAAACGTGATTTTTCTCCCCAAAACAATTTGACGTTGATAGCGCCACCGCTAAGTCGAAGCATTAAGAGCGATATTCTTACTTTCAAGTGTTACCATTTGGCTTGCGCTTGATTATACTTACGTTGAGTTTGATTTGCATTTCTTGAAAATCAATTTCGAACAGATGTTACATAAATGGCAAAAGCCAGAGGTCACCAACCTTTTACATAATCACCTCATTTCAAGCTTTCTTTGTTTCCAATAGAACAGTATATTTTTAATTGGCGCGTGTTTGTCACGTATTTATTATTGTTTCTTCCTCATCTATCATTATATTTGGCCTACTTTGTATTGACAAGCTAATAATTCGGTATGAATTTATTTTTTTCTGGTATTTTTTTTTTGTAGAATGGGTCACTTTAAGTAACTTATATTTTAATATTTTTGCATTCCAAGTTCATTTTTAATAAACTAAAGTTTTGCTTGTGATGATTACTATGTTCATTTAATGGCTACTATTTTCAGCAATATTATTTTTGAGTTGTGAATGTTATGAAGCATTGGAAATGGATACATTTACTTTTTTGGCATTGTATGATTGGTTAAACGACACTGTATAGTTGCGACAGTAGACCGATCATATAATCACCAAACTGACCCGTCAAAATGTTCTTATAATTACTAGACAGAAACACTATCACACAAAATGGCCGCCAATTAATTCTTATTATAATATTCTCAAGGTAACACGGTGAAATATCGATTTACCACATTTTTCGATTGTTTCGCTGGAGTATAATGTGTGGCAGTCACGCTCCTTTTCAATAATATTTGATAGGAAAATATTATGCTTGGATGCTAAATAGAGGTCTTATAACATCACGCTTGTTATCGCCAAAGAGTAAGGCAGAGGTAACATAAAGTACATCCACAATTTGCCAGTTATGTTTAACAAAACAAAACATGATGCCTTTAAATCCCGTAGGGCTACGTAGAGGTGCCTAATAGTACACCCGCATTTCGTCAGTCCTATTGCCATCAACCAGGTACGAATCCAAATACCGGGAATGCAACTGAGAAATTCCTGATGGGACAACCCAATAGCAATTTGCCCGACCTGGGAATCGAACCTAGGATCTCTTGCTCAGCTGTCGCGCTTGCGACCACTCGAGTCACTCGACCAACGAGGTAGATATGTTTAAGTACCATTTAATAAGAGGTGAGGCTATTGCCGTCAGCCAAGAATTATCTAGACTCAAAGCTGTTGAGAGAAAATCCTGAAAAAACCCAAAAATACTTTGCCCGACTTAAGACTCGAACCTAAAACCACACGCTCAGCTTGCGCAGTTCATATAGAGCCTGAGTGTTTAATAATAATTAATTAACAAGTTTAAACTACATCACACACACACTAAACTGGGTTGAGCCTACCCACATCCCCCTTACTCAGAAGAATACACTCAATTATCCGGAACTAATTCAATAAACTAATGCCGAAGATACCAAACAATACTCCAGCGACATCAGCATAGTTTCAAACACCATTATGAATGTTACTTCAAAGGGAAACAATATCGGAGCACTCCATATGACCGCTTCGGATTGGGGCCTAAAGGGTTTGTATCGAGGGCACCCTGCTTAGGGGGAGCTGGCTCAAGAGCTCAAAGGAAAGGCTTTGAGTGATCACAGGATATGTTACATCCCCTTGCTTGCTCTGTATCGCATAGTTGGCTTATAAAATCGAGCCCACCCAGCGAGTAAAAATTGGAGAGTATATAAGTGAAGAAGTATCGACCACTTACGGTGTACCACAGGGAAGCATTTTGGGCCCCACCCTCTTCCTAACATACGTCAATGAGTTGTGCAGAATGACCATCCCCAACTCCAAGATCATTGCGTATGCAGACGACACCGCAGTCATAGTTCACGGACCAACTTGGGATAGCGTTAAGCGCTATGCAGAAGCAGCAATGTCCACTATAATGAAATGGCTCAACCTAAACTTGCTTACCCTAAACTGCGACAAAACACTCTACATTCCCTTTGCTATCCGACGTAACAACTTGCCCGACAAAACTTTCTCCATAACAGCGCACTCCTGCTCCAAACAATCCCCACAATGCTTATGTCCGACGCTTGTAAGAACTGATAGTGTGAAATATCTGGGTGTCCAAATAGACGGAAGCTTAAGATGGGACAAACAGGTCGACGCCACTACCACTAGATGTCTAAGACTCTTGCATATTTTCAAATCCCTTAGAGACTCGGCTGCACCTGATACCTTGAAGATGGTGTACTATGCATTATGCCAATCCATCATTGGATATTGCATTACTGTATGGGGTGGTGCAACTAAAACCAGTCTCCTGAGGATTGAAAGAGCGCAGAGAGCCGTACTAAAGGTGATGTCGCGCAAACCTTATCGCTATCCCACTACGCAATTATACGCTGATTCTAAGGTACTTTCAGTGCGCCAACTTTTTGTACTGCAGTCTACCGTAAGAAAACACGCTAGCGTTCCCCCACCTGACCCTAAAAAAAGGAAGAAACTACCCTTAAGTACCCCTCACAAAACCGCCTTCGCTAAACACCAGTACTACACATTAAGTACATACATTTACAAACAAGTTCACAAAAATCTAAACATTGTCAATCTAAATAAATACGAAATAAAATCAAAATTAACGGAATGGCTACTGGAACAGGACTACTTACGAACAGAATCCTTACTTAAGTACGTCTCCTAAGTACCTACATATCCCGAATCACACACAACACACCCACACACACCCACACGCGCGCACCCACACTCGTTCACACGCACAAACACACACTTACTCACACGCACACACACGCAAACTGTCACACACTTCACGTATAAAACATTTGCTATTACTTAAATTAGCTTTATATTCTCGGGTAGATCGACACAGTCTACTATTTATACTAATTTAGCATCACTTTTTAAGCTGAATCACTGTCTCTCAAGATACAGGTTTCCTAGTTTGAGAGGCAGGGTTTTCCATATTGTGTACAGATTTCAGTCTTAGTTTATATTGCATTGTGTTACTACCAAGGATCATTTAAACCGAGTTTATATAAAACATGTTAAATCTGTATTTTTGTGAAATAAAGTTATTTATTATTATAAATAACTAATAATAAGTTATTTATTATTATTATTATTATTATTAAAATGGTGGAGGGGGGGATGGGGTGATGATTGTTTGTAGTTTATGAGAGCTGCTTTGACAGAATATCTAAGGCATACTATAAGATGCAGTTTGTCATCATTATTTTTAGATTCGTCCCAACCGTGTCTGTTTGTCCGTCCGTATGTCACAGCTATTTTACTCCGAAACTTAAGCACCACACAATTGAAATTTGGAGAACAGGTGTCTTTTAGGAACTGTTACACATAAGTGATGTGAAATCACGAATAAAAAACTAAGGGGAGGCCCTCCACTGTGGTGTCTATTAAACGCTCTTAAAACATACATATTATATCGAGGTACCTAAAATACTTTTTTCTTAGTCAATATTATTGGGTGTTACCTTGCCCTATAACACCATTTGTCGATTCACTTAGACAAGTTTGTTTATCGAATCATCTGGAAACATTAAACATTTATTTCATACTTTAAAAGCAATTAAGAAACAACAAAAACGCACTAAAAAAGAACAAAGTACAACAAAAGCTGACTACTGTTAATAAAACAAAATGTCTTAATAATTGACTAATTGAGCTTGATGAGTTCCGTGCTAGGATGCAGGCGGGACAAAAGGATTATTAATAGGAATTAACAGTCATACTTAATAACATCTTCAATTTGATGACATGTGGGTCTTCAAATAAAGTTCAACTTTCAAAAAGGTCGTTGACTGCTCAGGGTCGTCATTTAAAGCTGTTTATTTACTCACAGTACCTTTTTTTCATAATGCAAAGTATCAAACAAATAAGTGTTTTCAAATATAAAATAGAAAACGTTTTTGATATTTGTTTACCAAAAGTTATTTATAAGTTGCTACCTAAATTAAAACTGCTCAACAAAGTAATAATGTAATAAGAGCCAGACACTGATAAAATAAGTAAATAGCAAAAACACATTTATTAAAGTGCTCAATTTGATTGCTACTACATAAGTTACCCACGCATTACAAATAATAATAAAATTGGCGTCCTATTCTAAGAGCTTAAGTTCTTGGAATAAATATGTCTGCTGAGTGCCAATTAGTGCTCCATCGTAATAACACGTTATCCGACTTCCATACAATCGAATCATCGACTTCACTAATGTACAAAATACGGCTAAGATAAAAGAAAACAAAAGGAATTCACTAAACGCCCTCTCTTTTGTTACAGATAAAAATCGCTCTGATGTGAAAAGGAACAAAGATGGACCTTAAATATCTGATCCTAATGATTGCCTTCGCGACAGTCGAAATAAACGTAACTGAGAGCAGACAGAACGACAAAAGACGATGGAAAAACGACAAGATTTACTCACACTACGTTAATATTTGTGATATACAGGACCGAGGGTCCAAAGTTCATTGTTACTGTGAGAGTATAAAGATAAAAACCGCCACAAAGGCCGATTGTTGGGTATTCAACGGGGGCATAGCCGAAGACGATCCGTTCTGGTCCAATTTTTATTCGCAACCAAAAATAGAAAAGCTAACATTCAACGTCAGGGCCGACGGCGGACTGACGTATATACCCGCAAAAGTGATCGTTAGACTGGAACGATTACAATACCTCAACATACAGTACGCCAACATCTATAGTATACCATCGTTCGCGTTTACCAACTCGACTACGCTCCGTGAAATCACACTGCCCAAGAACAAAATAGCGAAACTGGAAAAGATGTCATTCGCCCATCTAATAATGCTGTCAAACGTCAGCTTAGTAGAAAATCAGATATCGGAATTGAAGCGGGACGTGTTCTACGTCCTCCCCAATCTACAGAGGCTGTATCTGTCGAAGAACGTAATTAGCGTCCTTCACGACGGATGTTTCAAACATCTGAACAATCTTATAAAATTGGACCTCGACAACAATCAGTTGACAGTTGTCATTAGGGAGAACTTCCAAGGTCTGTCTAATCTGATCACGTTGGATATGAGAAACAATAAATTAACGATGATAGGGGACCTTGCCTTCGCGGAACTTTGGAGCCTTCAAGAACTTTACCTGGATGGCAACGAAATAGAATTTATATCCGAGAGGGGTTTCGGTGGATTGACTCAGCTGCGAAAACTTTCCTTGGCCGATAATAAGTTGGGGACATTAGACGACGGCGTGCTCGATGATATTCAAAAGTTGAATGTTTTGGATCTGAGGAACAATAACTTAGAAACGTTGAAACAAGAGGCAGTACAAAATGTTTTGGAAAACATGAAGTCCAATTATGCGTTAATCTCTCTAGACGGTGAGTTGAATTTTGACAACTTTGTTCGCAATTTATCTCTGTTCTTACAATTTTGTGTAATCCCTAACAAATGTCGATATTACTTCGTAACTGCTGACATTTGTTAAGATAAATACGAATTTGTTCTTTGTTTCCGCCCACACTTTGGAAATGTAGGAAACGAATTGAACAAATGAGGATGTCGTAATATAACTTGACCTATACTCCAGTTGCGTAACACAGTTTCAATCACAATCCAAAAGAAGAAAAAAATCCTAATCCATATTTGAAAAATTCTGCTGCTCAACAATGTAAATTTAGTCATTTATTTAATGCACAATCTATACGTCACATCACAACTAATTACCGAATGAATGTTGTGGTTTTGCTCAAAATTAAAAGCATTGCCATTTTAAGTGTGTTACGAACTACTGCTTCTGTTTTCACATTATTACACAAAAATTATTAAGAACCTGAAACAATTAAGTCTAAAATGCAATGAGACAATAACTAAGAACTTTTAAAAACTATACTAATTCAGCACCTCATAAAAACATGAACAGAATAATTAACAGACTGCTATATGACCAAGGATTCAATTAAAAATGCAAACTACCATTATGAGTACCCATAAAGCGGTAAAAAAACTATCATTAATAACATCTGTGTGCCCGGTTAATTACCAGACCGCAGTGATGTATGCTCCTTCAGTAACCCGTTGGGTAATATATCCGTGTTGAAAATTAACCGGAATTGGTCAATTAACCGCCCGATTAGCTGTCGTGGCTATTACGTCACGGTTCTTTGGTTATCATGATGTATTTATTAGTGTTTTGTAGGTGCTGGCTTGTGTACGGAAAATAATGATGTTGTGTGTGTGCTGTTCTTATTGCTTGAAAGATTTTTCTTTTTCTTTTTTTAACCTTGTCAATTTAATTAAGTAGGAACAGAACTTGACACGAGTGTGACGCCTTTAGTAGCGTACATCTGTCCCTGTAATGGGTAAACAACAGGATACGCAGGCCACATTATTAAATGCCCCATCCTTTGTGGACTTTACTCTCTAAGGCGGAGTTATCTATTAATCTACTTATCCTTTTTTACCATTCCTCAATTCTTCCAATAAAAATTACTCGAAGGCTGTGTTTCTTTTGTAAACGACTTTCTTTATGCAAAAGTAATCTAATTACCAAACATTCTCACCAGTGCATAATCTCGTAAAGCACTACTAACTGTCATCAATCTTCCTACAAAATCTACTTACTACTAACTAACCACCCAAAAAAACGCAGACCACAGACTACTGCACACTTAAACCATCCGGGGACATTACTACCCCCAACTACAATGAATCAGGCCTTGAAATACTGTGTTTAAGTGCTCTGTGACAATTTAATAGCGTCTATATTTTGCTGGCTAGAATGTTATATTTTCCGCACTGGTCGAGCATTGCTGTTAGCTATGATTTAATACTCTTTGTCCGCTGTTAATTTGGTTTCCTGGCTTGTTTATTGTAGAGATGATCCTAGTTCTGTGTGGCGGGACTTTTGTTTGAGTTGTAAAAGTGCTGCATTTGTGTCATTTTAAAATAGTACTTTCTGTTCGTTAGGTGAAAATGAAATGGTAAAATTGGCTCGTATGGTCAGATATATTTAAGAAATGGCCACAGAAGGAAATACAGTGATTTATTTTGATAATTTTTATTATGTAGGCAACAGATAGGTAGTAGGTATTTGTCCATTTTAAAATATTTATAACTCTATCGTTTATTTCACAGGCAACAAGCTGACCTGTGACTGCCGTCTATCCTGGTTGCACAAACTCCGAAATGAAACAAAAAGCAAACGCGTCAAAGCCTCACTGTCCCGACTCAACTGCATCATGGATACCAAAACGAACATAAATCCTGTTAAAATTGAAAAACCACTAAAAGCTGTCCAAAGTATTCAAGGTTCATACAAAAAGGATATAGATTACGAAGAAGAAGAATTTGAAGAGAAGCATTATGACGACGCAATGCAAGACCAGGAAACTGAAAATGATGATAATATCAATACTAAAATTGAATATAAGAGGAAACTGCTCGAAATTCCAGCGGAGATGCTCCCATGTCCGAACCGTTTAATTTACGAGGCGTCGTATTCACCACCCACGCAGGACGAGGTCAAATATTACAAGACTTCATCAAGTCGGATGCTGGTAGCTACAACGGCGAATTTGTTACTAGTCGTCATAGCAACGTTGTAGCGTATGAATTGAGTTGTAAATAATTCTGTGATTTCATTATGCATATATCGTTCAGCTTTAGATTGATTTGACTTAAAATTTGGATTCTCCGAAGTATCTTATTAGATATTTTTAGTACTATTGCCTATTTGTTTAGTTACGTTAGATAGATGAACAAACTTGATTTTATTGAAATTATTTGCGGAATCATTATCAAATTTCTTTTATTTATTTTACTTATCTATATTTATTAATGTAGGTACATATTTAACGAGACCTGAG
Organism: Noctua comes; assembly: GCA_963082995.1. NCBI lineage: Eukaryota > Metazoa > Arthropoda > Insecta > Lepidoptera > Noctuidae > Noctua > Noctua comes. The sequence goes on along the minus strand of OY720279.1, from coordinate 14,097,775 downwards.
TTAAGGGTAGTAGATATTAATTACAAGCTTATTTTCTTAAATATAAGAATACTTTTTGACTAAATTATTATAATCATTCTTGTCACTGCTTTCATTCTTAGATTTTAGGTTATTTTTAGGAATTGATAGATTTAGGTGAATTTGGACCCAAAGAGCTAAATGCTGTAAATATTCTACACTCATTTAAGTCACCATTATTTCTTTGTAAATAACATTTAAGTAAGTTTTGCATAAAATAAGAACGATGATTATTAAATTTATTAAGGAATGGGATATGTTATTGTGATCTTTAGAACCAGAGTATTTTATGCGATTTTCAACAGAATTGATATTAGCTTTTTGGTAGCTTAAGTTAGTCCCATACATTTTTCTATGTCCCTGTGTCTAGGCGCCTTGGTTCTATGTTCGTTTCTTTATCGATTTTAAGGCAACGTTCAAGATACTCGCCGAGTAAATTTAAACAAACATGCAAACAAAATTGTTCTTATGTATTCACTTCTCGTTGTTTGTATTTCTTGTTGGTCATAGTCATGCCTATTCTTCTTCTTATATGTAGTAAATTATTTGCTGGTAACGAATTTATTCAAGTTTTACTAACACCAAAATGTTCTAAATTTTATTATTTTGTTTGCTTCAAACTGTCATTTGGCTTTATTAAAGCAACTTGGTTAGAAAGTGCTTGATACAAAATTTTGTTTTATTGTTGCAATCTAGTGAAACAAATGCATGTTTTAATACATGTTAATAGAACATTTGTATTCTAAAATGTGTATTACGATAAAACGCCTTCCACACTGTCAGAACTATGGGAAATCCTTGAAAATACAAAATAAGTTTCAATTTGTCATAACGTTTGAAAGATATAAGTATGTCTCTTTTAATATAGCTTGAATTTCGTTAAATGTTTAAAAGTTTTGTTAAGCTATTCCTGTTTTATTTACAAGACTGTATTAGTACTAATGTTTTACTTTATTGACTTTACTATTATAGTTAAGATAATATTTATTTATAAGGTAATACACAGAATAGAGACTAGCAGAAGGTCCACTGATAGAAACTGGACTGTGGACGTACACAATATTGACCCCATTATTCTACCCTGTGGAACACCTGTTTGAATTTTATTGACTCATAAGCTGAACGAAACAAATTTTTTGCGTTAATTACAAAATTGAAGGCGTGCTAATTACGATGATAACAGTTACTAACTTTCTCTTCTTTATTAAAATTTAAAGTCATTACCATTGAAGCTGAAGTCAACAAAATTCTCAAACGGTTCACCATGGTTTGATATCTTTGCTATGTCAATTCATATCGAATGCTCTTTTGTTCAATATGACCTAGGCCGAGATTAGTGAACTTTACTTAGCACGTGCTTTGGGTTAGACATGTTCTTGTCTCTGTCTTGCACTCGTAGTTGATAGTTGTAGGACACGGTTACGACTCATGTCTAGCAAAAGCAAATGCTGAGTAATATGCATACCTTGGCCTTAGAATCTGAAGAAGCAAAGTGGATCTTTTGCAACCAGTCTCATTACTGTTTATAGTGATTTAAATACCAAAGAGTTTCTTATCACGAGTTTATAATTTAGCTTTGGTCTCAGAAGTTTTCTTCTTCACATTGTAAATAAACACATCAAAATTAACAATTATGTCTATCTATTCTATTGAGAGTGTGGAAACAATAAATTGATACTTTTTCAATTTGGCTGTTTTACTCATTTTATTGGAATTCTCGATGATAAGTTAATAGCAAGTCAACATAACTTTACACCTGTTTTGATAAATAATAAATCATTTAATGTTTGTATAGGCCTTGTATTTAATGACTGGGCCAAACACTTTATTACTCAGCCTTGTGACTGACGACTAAATGCCTATCTATAATATCTGTAGGTAAGTAGATTATTTGATACTGACAGAATCACTATTATACCACGATCATCATCAAAATTATAATAGACAATTTTAAGCACAATAAAAAAACAAATTTCGATTGTATCTGCAGTGGCCGTACCGTAGATAGAAAACATATCCTTTTGTTGGATATAGCGGTTAGTACATTGCCATCGTTGAAGCGCACTCTCTCGATAGCTATGAAGAAGTTTCATGTTCCGCACTAGATTCCTACGACCTAAATGGGTACAACAAAACCTTGCACTACTTTTACATAAAGCAAGTGTAGACGTTATTAAAAAACTTTGATAACTTAATTTATTTTACACTACAAAATACATTTTAAAAGCATTCTTTAAATTTTCCAAAGAACGAAACTAAAAGAAAATTGTGTAAAAATCTTAAAAAGGAACAAGAACATTAATTTCCATCCTATTTATAATTCTGATGATACAAAAATACAGGTAGCCACACCAAAAGGAACGGGTACAATCTTTTTTTATATAATTGTCTTCAGAATAAACCAAAAAGGTAAAAATGTACGAAATGAATTGTGGCCGGAATACATAATTAATGTCTGTGGCCATCAAAGAAAAAAAATGGAGAAAAAAAAAACAGAACATGAAATCAGTTCTACCTTTGTCGTGTGTATGCTTTTGACAGATGCTAAAGTAGGTCTGGGTGGTCTGGCCAGATTGCTTTGATAAGATCTGACTGGCATGGTAAAACGTGTCTTGTGGACTGCATTAGTAGCCTGATATTTACTTGTACTTAAGTGTCCTATAGTACAATGTATTCTGTTGACTCTTAAGGTAAGTGGTAAGCATACAAGTTCTCACTTGAGTGTCTTATTGTAGCGCGTTTACAGTTGATAATCAAATGAAGGGATAATTAAGAAAACGTATTAATGTGATGGGTCGGGATAACGGTTTGCCATGAAAAGAAGGTGTGTATTGAATCTTTGCTGGTTCATGTAGCTGACATATGAAGATATGGTGGAGTAATTGTAATGGGACTACAAGGACACACTTGACATCATAAAAATTATGATAGGAAAACTGGAATTAAACCAGAAACTGATTTAGTTGGAAATCCAGGACGTCAAATATATAGCACGACATAAACGTACCTATTGTTTGTTTTTATACGCACTACATCAGCTGTCCAGGTGGAGACAACGCTTGTCATGTGCTGCGACAATTTTCTTTGATTTAGTATTCTGTAAGCTGAGGTGATATGACGTAAGTAAGCAAGCATTGCGTGACAATCTGAGTAAAGTAGATGGATAATGCTAAACACGCCAGAAAATATTAAAAAAGAGGGTAATCGCTTGCAGGAGACAGTTCACCTCAACAAAGCTTGTAATAAGAACGTTTCTGGAACGAAGATCAACATAAAAGTTAACTTAACAAATTGCCAAGTGCTCGTAACGTACTGTGATTCATTGAACGAATTATTATCATCAGCCAAACGCATCACTTGACTTTCGTGTTACATTATAAAGTATCGATAATCTTCGTTCCAAAAACCAGGATCTAGAATTTAATATGAATACAAGGTACAGAGGACTTGAAGAAAAAAAAATATTTTTTAAGTCACATAACATTATTGCAACTCAAAGTTACTTAGGGTCAGTTTCCACTGAGACGTGACACGACGCGGCGCACACTTTTTTTAGATAGTGACACAACAATGAGATTATTCGAAAATGCCCCGCAGCATCGCGCTACGCTGCTCTTTGAGGTGCCTCGCCGCGTAGCGCGACGCAACGCTTCACCGGTAGGCGTATCGTGGGAGACGCAGCGCGATGCCGCGATGCGCGGCCTTAAGTCATCGCGGTCGTGGCGACTTGTCTCTATTACTTTCCATCCAGATTTCATGTAGAGTTGATGCAGTTCAGTCGAGTGCTCGAGTGAAAAACATGTGCCGCTGCGTCTTGTTGCGCAGCAACACGACGACGCACTGCCAGCGACTTCACACTGCGCCTCACGACGACGTCGCGACGCGTCTCGCGGCGGTGCGCTGCGCAGTGCGAAACTACTGGTCTCTTCAAGCATCGTCGCGTCGCGTCGCGTCTCTGTGTAAACTGACCCTTAATGGAACACTGATACATTCAAAGCCATACACGGAACACAAAACTTTTAACGACAATGTAAGTTTGTTACTTTACTTAACCAACAATTTCGTTCACACGAGTGCTCCCTCTTTAATAACGAGCGGCACAATACTAACCAACAACAATAACAGTTTGTTGATCGACTTTGTTCAATTGTTTTTAATATAAATATTGTTAAAATAGATGAACTTTTGATTACGATAATAAAAAGTTACTTTCCGGATACGGTTTTGAATTTATTTTATTTGCAAAAGGTGTTTGTTACAAATAGAAGTGGTAAGAGGGAACAGGGTCTGCAATTTTCCATACAAATAATATAATGCCCCTTTTTTCTTTTTGAATAATGCCCCTAGAGCTATCAATATTTTTTTCATAAAATCAAGGTCTACTGTAGACAAGTCCCAGGCATTTCCTTTTTTGCAGCAACTAATAATTAAAGAAAATATGGCCCTCCAAAAATGACTAAGTTCCCATTTTTACGGCCGTGATTAGAGAATTCTAGACAAATTTGAAAAGTTTTTAACGTAAAAGAAATTGATAGGAACCTAAACATACTCTTTCCTAAAATTTTAATGTCAAAAATAATTGAATCGGCTCAGTTTTCGAGGAGGAAAAAGGGGAATACGAAACGACGATCTCGTTAAAATATTTGTGATATAATCGGTCTGAGCTGCAGCTGTCCCTATCGCACTCTACGGGGGCAGGCTTAACGCAGCGCGACGGCAATAGTTTCTTTAAATACCTATTTTGAAAATTCCTCGCAGGCCCTGTTCCCTCTTAAAGGTTATACTCTATCTACGTTAAAATCTTGAATAGGTGTAGGTAGTGAGAAACGCCCACTGGTAGTTGGACTGATGAGACGGCTTGGTTAGATTGAAAGTAGAAATCGGATCGCGTTCGGTCACGCACTGCAGCGGCTAGGTTTGACTTTAGATTATGGTGCAAAACGACCTACTTTATAAGGTAGACAGAATAAATAAAGAAGAAGAAATAAATACGGAGAAAAAAGATTTAGATATTGGGAAAGTAAAATTAAAATTTTGTTTCTTACAATATTATGCAGGTCTACTGAAAGAAATTTCTTCACTACTGTTGTCCTTTTCTATCTTAATGTAATTCCCTCTTGAGTATTTTGTGTGTACACAAATAAATATTATGATTATTAAAGATTTGCTTATTATATCTAATTACCAGTTCGAATTACGTAAATTCTCTAGGACCCTGATCAGTGTTTCTGAGTATGATATTATCTATCCATATGTTGACTGCATCTATACTTAAAAATGAATGTTTGTATATGTATTTAAAATGAGACTTAGAACCGACTGAGATTTTAAAACTGTGTCACCGATCATAAAAGTTGGAATATATTAAGTATTTTTTCCATGAAAATTATGGTATCAGCACGCGGGCTTAGCCGTGATAAATGCTAGTAAAACAAAATCAGTATAAAGTTCTGTATAAAATTTAAGTTTTGTGTTTGAAATCTGTTTTCTTATTTTAAGATTGCTGTGGGTGTGCGCAATTGTTTAGAACCAATATAATTGGGCTATATTTTTCCTCTACCAGCTTTCCGCATAACTTCTACTTAAATACGCCTACTCACATAGATTGGAAGTTAGCTAACTTAGTATTGTTCATTCAAACTTATAACAACCCCTTATAAAATTGTGAATCGTGTTGTTACAAACTAACTTACAAGGAGTTTCTTACCTGTTATTAATTTAATAATAAATAGGATATTCATCTGCTCACTAGGAAGTTACTAACGTACCAATAGGGTGTAAACGGGCCCTTCACTAACCAAGCTTTATGTACATCAAACTAAGTATCTTTACGCAAAAATATTGCTGCGAAACGATTATTTTTGGGGCGAAAAATCACGTTATACGGTAGGACTCAATGTAACGCACTCAAAACATTGTGCTGATGGATGGATTGAATAGTACGGGGGTCGTGGAGGTGTTTAAAGTAAAAATCTTTCATTAAAAATATACATTTAAAAAAAAATTGAGAAAAAATTGGAACTTTGACCCCTAATATCTCCGTAACTAGAAGGTTCCCAGGTATGGTCTAGAACAAAAACATAATCGCAATGACGGGAAGATCAATTGCCTTTCGTTTCGTTAAGGGTCTTGTTACACACTGTATGTGATTTATGGTCTAGTGGTTGCAATAGCGACTGCTGAATGACTGCAGAATTATCAGTAGCTGCCACGGTGCTGTTTTTTACTCTTTAATGTCCCACTGCTGGGCAAAAGCTTCCCCAATCCTATTATATAATTTAACAACATTTTTTTATGAACCTACATTTTAAGCAAATACAGACCAATATTTTTTCTATATGTAGACCAAAATCTTTTCTACATATAGACCAACATCTTTTCTATATTCTATTCCAATATCTTTTCAGATACTCTATTTGTGTGCCCCCTTCAACCAGGTGTATTTCATAGGTTTTAAATTAAAACTAAAGAAGTAAAAGACAAATTAATGTCAGAAACAAAAAAGAAGTTTCAGTTCCAAGCTACGTAAAAACACCGCTAAATTGCCTCGCACGACTAGACACACTATATCCCAAAATAAAAACAGTTAACAGCAAAAACTTTACCAAAATCTAGTGTCAAGTCCCTCCATAACTCCGAATAACTACCTCCATTTCAATTTCAAGTACCACCACATAATATATACAGGTGGATTCGCCATTAACACTAACGCTCTGTTCACACCCTCAAGTGATGCGACAAGTGACACAAGCGCGTGTAATTTGTGTCCTTCTTGAGTACCATGACGTTGAAAATCGCGGCGTGGTGACTCGTGGCCTTCTTTAGGCAATATCACCTGAACACCTACAACTGTAATCCCCCAAGGGTAAAGCGGAGGTATCCCTACTACACTGTACAATAAAAGCACACTCACATTTTGGCCAATTAGGGCAAGCCGATTGCCATCAATCAGGAACAAATCCAGACTCCAGGCTTCCACTAGGAAAAACCAAATAAACACTTTGCTCGACCTGGGAATCGAATCCAGGACCTCATGCTGAGCATTAACGTCAGTGACCACTAGACCAACGGGGTAGTAAGCCAATTCTTTCATTTGTATTCTCCGCCTCGTTGTAGCAACACGCGTCGCTCGAGCGTATAGTTCGTGGCCAAACGGTAACGGATTGACTTGGCTCGGATCCAGTTTGTCATGATCCAGTGTTGCCGTGTCGATGGGATCACCTCGGAATTACTACTGCAGATATATTGGTAGGTATTTGTGGTGGTGAATAAACAATTTGTAATTGTATCACCCTGTGAATTGTTTGACTGCAAGACATGTGTTAGACATTTGGGCCAGAGTGAATTAAGCCTTTACTTATAGGTTTAGAAATATTGGTGGCATACTGATAATGATTCTTTTTTTATGAGTTGCGGGTGGATTTAAAGCCAAGTGGCTTATGTGATTTGTTTCATCACAATTGTTGTCAAAATGGTGAAATAAAATATCGTGAGGAATTCGAAATCCCATCAACTTTTCTTCTCAAGCAGAGGAGGCCTGGCCCCAGCATTATGCTATAGGATTCCTCAAGATTTTTGCTTTACTGTAGGACAGTGGTCAGCTAGTCATATAATAATGAGATTTATAGTTTAGGTATATTAGGTCATAATTTGTGTAACGTAAGCTCTGCACTCGAGCCATTGCTGTTGTTGGAATTAGGAAAACTATCCTACAATTTTACTGCCTGACCTTTTAGAAAATTCTGGAAAATTCTTCTATTCCATTGGCAAAACGTTCATACAGGCTCTCTTTTACATTCAAATTGCCGCATCCAACCCCATCGAAGATTGGCGAGTCAAAACTGAAAACCGGCAACAAATTCCGTTTTCCAATTTAGAACGAGTATAATTCACATCCACAACGCTGACCAATTCTGAAATCCAAGGGATTGATAAAAAAAAGGTGGAATTTGTTGAGTAACTTTCGTACAGTTTGATTTAATCCGTGGCACGTTTCGCCTGGCAAATTGGTCCCGGATAACGATGATATACACCGGTTATATTTTGTAAAAGCCACTTTCGACATCCTTAGTAAGGTACGGTACTAGGGTACCGCAAGTGTTGTATACTGGTTTTGCTCGAAACTACACAATAGCAAACAATTTATGAATATAAGGACGTGAAAACTTTATCTTATGAAAGACTCGCTGGAACAGCAGTTTTGGAAGCAGCACGACTTTTTATGCAGTAAGAATGGCGGTGTAGTTTGGTCACAATGCGAATAGAAAACGACTTAACTTGTTGTTAAAGTTAACAGATATGTTTCAAAGTAATAAAATGAGGTTGTCTTTTTTTTGTTCAAAATAAAACTTAAAGATTTATTGGAGAAACACTGTCTTCCAAATCATAGGTAAAAACTTAGTTTGGAAGCCACGGGACCTATCTGTGGGACATAATGTCGTACTTCAAGATGTCTGTAGCAATGTTGTCACTGTATTGAAATAAGAAATAAATTAATTTATTACTTATAAATTGGTTAACTTTTTTGTAAAAAAAACGGTACGGAACCTCTTTGTATCGTACCCAATTCCCAATCGTCCTATTCAGAGAACCAAGTTAATTGATGAAAATCCTAATGAGAGACAATTTGAACCTTGTATTCTATTTTTGTTCAGAAATATTCTGAATTCTATCCGTAGAAGGAAAAAGTTTAATATTGTACGAGGTGGCGACGAATAAATTAAAAACACGATTGTGTATTCTAGAGAGTTTAATTTAACCTGAGAAATTCCGGAAGAGAATTAAACATTTGTTTCGTTTTGGTTTTGGTAAAAATCCTTGCACACTTTGCACTTCGCTTTGAACTCATGCAAGATAATTATAAAACGCAAAAGGCAATTGCAGGTTTATTCAGAGTTTATACATGGTGGAGGGGACACCAATGCTAAAACGGTTACCACTTATTCAGTACATCATTCTGATTCCAAATACAGGGTGTAAACAGACCCTTCACATATCCGTCAACCAAGCACTATGTACATCAAACTAAGTAACTTTACGCAATTATTATTGCTGGGAATCGACTTTTTTTTTTGGGGTGAAAAATCACGTTTTAAGGTAGGACTCGATGGAAAGCACTCAAAGCATTGTGCTGATGGATGGATTGAACAGTACGGGGGTCGTGGAGGTGTGTAAAGTAAAAATCTTACATTAAAAACATGTTTTTAAAAAAAACTTGGGAAAAAGTTGGAACTTTGACCCCCAATATCTCCGTAACTAGAAGGTTCCCACAAAAAAATGATCGCAAAGACTTGGAGAACAAGTGCCTTTCTTTTATGTTAAGGGTCTATTTACACCCTTTAGAAATTTTTCATCGGAAAGTTATAAAAGTCAGTTTGTTCGGATCAATCACCGGACAATAATACACATGTCGCTCTATGCCTTAAATATTTTATGTATTACCTAAGTAAAACAGACAGTCCGTCTCGGACAGCATATCGGGCGCGACTCAATCTCATCTCATTAACATCATTAGTTTTAATCGTTATCCCATTTGTATCACTGAAATATAGTTATCTTTATAATCTTTAATCTTAGTTTATCTTAATCTTACCCCAATCCCGAACTTTGGTCCTTCGAGCCGGATCTGAACCAGCGACCTATGCACAGGCACACAGCTGTTCCATACCTTTGACCGTGTAGGTCGCGCTGTTTCGGAGGAAACAGCTGTTTTTTTAACTTTCCGATAACCGATAAGAAATTCTATGTAAAGGAGTTTGGAATTATGTACTGAATACGTGGTAACCTTTTTAGCGTCGGTGTCCCACCCTGTATTTATGATTTTTGTCCTAGACATAAAGATGGAACAAGTAGGTAACCTATACCTCACGTGTTTGTAATTTCATAGACTACCATGAAACCGAAGTTTATAAATTCTACTATTTTGCAAAAATTTTATTCATAACAACTTGTCCAACATCCTACAACCAAAAATACGGTATTTATTTCATTTCATGAAAATTCGTCAATATCACTAATTTATAATTAGAAGTTTAATACGAACAAAGGGACGAGCGAGGTGCGTAGTCGTAAAAATAATTAGTCAGTTAAATTATTGATATTAATTAAAATCCCGGTATTTTATCACTACAAAATTAATTTCAGGATTATAGACCAGATATTATTAGATCTATTTAAAGTATGTTCAATATACTTCATATTTTAGCATAAACTATGCTCAATAGTGTTAAAATTCATAGTTAAACGCAATTTGTTTTTTAATAACAAAGTAGTATGTAATATTTTCTTACAGCTATAACGTGGCTAACATAAATAACATCGGACCTGTAATCCCCGAAGGGTAAGGGCGAACTTACTGCCATCAACCAGACACAAAACCAGACCCCATGGATGGACTCCATGACGACGGGAGGAGAAACCATGGACCTTTTCTCCAGAGACAAAATAATATCTGATAGGTACAGATATCTTTCCAACGGCCTACTTGTTAAGAATAATTGAACAAAAACAAGACCTATTCAGTTCATCACTGAGATCTTGAGATCGAGTTAGTTTTCATCACATCGTTCTCCAAAAACCCAGCATACAACATTATTCAAGGTAACAAGTAAATGGAGAATTCCGAACTTCCACGTATAAATTCCTCATTAAGTCTTAAAGTATTTTAGCGCACCTTGCACGAACACCTGGGCCAGCATTAATATCAGAATCTGAATAAGATGCATGGGTATGCACCGGTACGGTGGTGTTGTTTGCGGGGAAATAGGGTACTTTGTCAATTAGGCCAGGGATTAGTCTGTCGTTAAATGGTGTTTTATTTATGGAATGAGGAATTATTATACCATTTCAATCCAACCCTTACAAGCAAATGAGATGTTTCCTTTATTCGCTTAAATCAGCCTGCCATTTTAACATCTTTAATTTAAAACAAGCGCCTCACCATTGCTGCTTATAAATGTAACGGCAAAACAAAACCATCAAGATTCTATCTTTACACATGTCATTGGGGTCGCAAACGTCTGATTAAGATGCATGGGTATGCACTTAACTCACCTACTTCTAAAGACCCCGATTAATAAGAAGAAGACTTCTTTATAAGTGCAAAATGTAATATAGCAAGAAAATTATGTATTTAATATCACAAAAATAGCAATTGTTTAGAAATAGTTGTATTTTATTCTTATCTTAATTTACTAGGTATTGTAATTATTTGTGTCAAACTATAGTAATTATTATGCACATAAATTGTGTGCATAACAATTACAAATTAACAGCTCAACCTTCAAATGCTACTTGAGACGTTTATGCACCCCTTCTTAGAAAATTTAATATCATTTAATTTATAGAGTTACTTTGACAGTGAAATTGGACGTTTAGACTATTCCCCTATAATAGCAACACTTGCAAAATATTATATTTGTAGGTGTGACACACTATTTCTCGAGGCAAGCGGGCTGCAAACGACGTGCAACGAATATTGTTACTACAAATGTATAGTTTAAGGAGAAGCGCTATACTGTGCTGGGAAAATATTTTGACTTTCATCTCGGAGAAAGAAGGTAAGTGGAAATAAAGGATTGTAAATGGTTATATTCTCATAGACAATGAGATTAGAATGTGAAAGTGTGACGTAGAAAGAGTTTGTATCGTTCTTGTGATACTTTTTATATATTTGTGTTTGTCTATTGTTTAAGCAGTGATAGTTCAGTGGCGTGACCGTCGAACTGCCAAGTCATAAGTCTCGACTTCAAACCCAAGACACACTGACACCTCTGATTTTTCGGGATTCATGTGCGTATTGTATAATTATCACTTGCTTCGATGAAGGAAAACATCGTGAGGAAACCAGCATGCCTGAGAGATATTTCTCGACGGCATGTAAAGCCAAGTCAGAGGCCTTTGGGCGGCATAAAAACTCTGATACCAGGTTAGGTACTAACCATAAAAGAAAGAAATATTGTTTCAGTTCTTAAATTCACTAAAAAACACTTAGCAGAATAAGAAAAGAGTAAGACAGCGAGCTGGCTCTGGCTACAGTTCGTAGATCTTTGACAGTTGGAACGATTCACGGACCCGACAGTATGACGAGCAGGGTTTCGTATCGTGTTACTCATCAACAGCGTTTTAGAAGTCACATAAGCACCATAATTATGTAAAAGCAAAAAAACTAGGCAGATGTATGTGCAAAAAGAGAGAATACTATATAGGGTGTAAATAGACCCTTAACACATCCGAAAGACACTTGTTCTCCCCGTCTTTGCGATCATTTTTTTGCTCTAGACCATACCTGGGAACTTTCTAGTTACGGAGATATTGGAGGTCAAAGTTCCAACTTTTTCACAAGTTTTTTTTAAATACATGTTTTAAATGTAAGATTTTTACTTTACACACCTCCACGTCCCCCGCACTATTCAATCCATCCATCAGCACAATGCTTTGAGTGGTTACTATCGAGTCTACCTGATAAATCTGATTTTCACCCAGAAAAAGAAAGTTAGTTTGATGTACAGAATGCTTGGTTCACGGCTATGTGAAGGGTCTGTTTACACCCTGTATATACTACACAAATAAATACATTAAAAATTATTTCCCAAATAAAGTAGTATTTTATTGTGTTCTTACAAATTAAATTTTCCAATGAATATCGTTACCGTTCAATTGTCGGAAATAATTTACCGGTATCGAATTAAATCGCCACAATCATTTCAATTCGGTAATGTTTTATCAAAAGCTGCTTTATTTAATTTGTTTTGGGATATTTCAATTACCTATATTCTGATATATTTACCAACTGTTTACGGTCAAATCGAATGACTGTTGTGTGCACTTAGTAATATGACCATCAGATCAGTTTTACCGCCATGACAGTAATTATTTTGTATACTACTAACAATTTAATTTAGTGATTTTTAATTAATGGCAATCAGGATGTGTGGTCAGTTTAAAATATGAACTTTTGTGGTGTTGTATTATAGGTAATTTTTGAATAAATAAACTAAGTGATAAAAAAAAAGAAACTGGATAGCCATGACACAAAACCGCCAAAAGTGGAAAGATTTTGAAGAGTCTTCAACTCAGCATTGGGAGGCCAAAGGTTGAAGAAGATAGGTATCTATTAACAAAGCGCAAGGCGTAATGTTAGAAGGCCTCCTATAAGGCTGTCCGCTGACCTGGTGAAGGCTGCGGGAATCTGCTGGATACGAGAAACAAAGGATTGGTTGACGTAGCAGCGCTTGGGTGGGGCCTGTATGTCAGGCAGTGGACGTGGTATTTCGGCTAATTTGATGACCTATTTAGTGTTATATAAAGAACGATCTAGTTGTAAAACAAACGTTTTTCAAGACGATTTCACAAATAGAAGAAAAAATCAATAGTTCCATAAAATAAGTTTTTTTTTTTTTATAATCCAAGAAAAAAACGTAACAGATTTTCTTTTCCATTCGACTATTAAAGCCGCTCCCCCTTAACAAGACACATTATTTAAAGGGCAAAGAATGGCTCGCGTTAGTCTCGCTCGATTATCATCACGCTAGCGACGGATGAGGGGTGCCAGATGTTCTACACATTAACACTGATATTGGCTCCGACTTAAGCAGTGGTGTTAAGAGATTTGTAACTAAACGACAGTATTTTGTGAACGTAATTATAGGAAGAAATAGGGGGACGATGATAAATATGAGAATGAGACGGGAATATTAATTTGTTTATTAAGAAGTTTTGTTTGTTAAGTCTCTTTAAATCCTTTGTATAAATCCTAACACACTGTCACGTTGAGCATGAGGTCCTGGGTACGATTCTCAGCTCGGGCAAAGTGTTATTGGGTTTTTCCGTTCTCAGTAGCAGTCACGGAGTCTGTGCCCGGTTGATGGCAATAGGCTCGCCCCCTATTGCATGGGACTTAAACATAACTGGCGAAATGTGGGTGTAGTATTAAGTACACAGCTGCCTAAAAATTTGGGGATTACAGGCGTGTTGTTATGTTATGATAAAAATCCTAATGTAGCTAATTAAGCTTGAGACACAAACGCCCGAAATAAATTCAAATGATTATTAAAATTAAAAATATAACTTTCCAATAGTGTTTTGTATTAAAGTCTTGCAACAAGCACAACGAATAACGTCTATAGATATAGAGAAAGTCTTTGAACTAAGACTACTAACTAACTCTTCACTAGCTGAACCCGACTCGGAGCGATATGTAAGAAGTAATTATACAAGTGTGCGTTGCACTATGGACTTTCATAAAAAGAATACCGGACGGCTCGAGTTGAGGCGATGCAGGTCCTATACAGTTCTTACAGCTCTGCTTTGGCTTCTATGGATAATTCTTGCTGACGACCGCCATTATTTAAATAAAAACACATCAAAATTTGGCCTTTGTTGCTCTAGTTACTACCAATCTTACTACCAGTTGTAATACCGTTAATTTTGTTTTTTTTTTAAATTTGTTTTTTTTTTTGTGTAAGTACTAACGGTAGTAACACGGGCAATTTATTTTTTCCCTCCTTACAACCTAATACTGGAGTAGTAGGTAGGGCAATCAAAATTAACGGTATTACAACTGGTAGTAAGATTGGTAGTAACTAGGGCAACAAAGGAAATTTAGCACACATCATCATTTATCGTTTGGTGTACAAGGTTGAAGGGACAATAGCGCTAAAACGGTTACAACGTACATCATTCTGTATCACTCAATCATCATCATCATCATCTGCCTAGCCTTTTCCCAACTATATTGGGGTCGGCTTCCAGTCTAACCGGATGCAGCTGAATACCAGTATTTTACATGGAGCGACTATCTATCTAATCTCCACAACCCAGTTAGTACTGGCTACTAACTAACTTGGGTAACTTGGGTAATCCGCGTAGTGAACGAGGTTCACGAGCGAATCGACATTTTTTCGTGCACTTTGAGTGAATTCGCAAAAGTATTGTTAAACTTAGTTTCTTACTTATAAGTAGTAGATAGTTAATGGACCTGTGTTAGTAATAATAGTGATAGCCACACTATCGAATTAGGTTTAAGATTACCTGTAATGATAGTTGTAAGTTAAATAAATAAATAATACGATACCCCTTCATCATTCTGTACCACTCCACACAGAAATATTTCATCGGTTATTTGCAAAAAAAATCAACGGTGCCATATATTTTAACCGTGTAGGTATTGCAGTTTTGTAAGGAAACAACTGCTTTTTTAATCTTTCTTATTAGCCTTGTATGTCCCACTGTTGGGCAAAGGCCTCCCCCATATCCTTCCAGGTACTCTTCTCCAGCGCCACCTCGAACCAGCCTTTGTGATGCGCGTCTAAATCATCTCGCCACCGTTTTCTGCGCCAGCCTCGGCGGCGCTGTCCATCCTCAGGCACCCATCGTGTTGAGACCTTTGCCCAGCGGTCGTTATCCAAGCAGCTCGAAAAAAAAAAAAAACAAAAAAAAAATCCTATGGGCTCAGAATGATGTACTGAATGCGTGGTAACCGTAATAAGCGTCGGTGTCCCTTTCACCCTGTATACAGTTTTCTTTTACTTTTCATCATTTGTGTTGGGGTCGGCTTCCAGTTTAACCGGATACAGCTGAATATGAGTATTTTACATGGAGTGATTGCCTACCTGACCGGGTTCCA
The DNA here is from genome assembly GCA_963082995.1 of Noctua comes. Classification (NCBI taxonomy): domain Eukaryota; kingdom Metazoa; phylum Arthropoda; class Insecta; order Lepidoptera; family Noctuidae; genus Noctua; species Noctua comes. The sequence goes on along the minus strand of OY720279.1, from coordinate 14,082,132 downwards.
GTTACCGGGTAAAACGGACAGTCTTTAGAAATACTGGTTGTCAGAGATCTGACAACCGGCCACTGCGCAGCCGTGCAGCCGCTGCTGGTTGCAGCAACTGTCAAATATGTACTAAAGACCGCCGGGACAAACATCTGAACGTTCAAATTAAAATTCATAATTAAAACGGGCGAGGCAACAATATAAAAAAAACTTGGCACACATCTGTACTCAGTAATGCCCGTGCCCATATGAATGTTCTACACTAGCCGATTGCAAGCCAAACTATTCTATTACACCGTTATAAGCTGGTATTGCTCCAAGCTCCCCATTACGTTTGAAATTGAAAAATACATATTTACTGCTCACTCAGATGCTGTTGTGTAGCCTCATCGCATATCGCATCAGCTTGCATCTGTTATAATATTTATGTGACGTAATAACTGTGATTTGTGTGTTAGGTTTGTTATTGAAAGATATTATAATAATTATCTTAAGTATGATAAAATGTTCGATATAAAACATTAAAATATAGATCTTGTTTCGTGTCGATGGAGCGACTTGTTTAAATTTCTTGGGCCCAGTATGTGGCCACGTTAATCGCGGCGTCTGAGGCGTATTTTAGGTCCTTTAAAGTGCAGATGTTGGGACACTTCGGACACTCCAGCAAGTGGGACATCGTTGGGTCGGGAGCACCGCATTATTACTGTGTAGCAGTAGCAAAGAGTCAATTTTTGTAAGAGGTAAGCCGGAGTACATTTGTTTAGTGTGATTATTTATTTGTCTATAGAATACTGACTGTGCCATTTTTGCCAAGGGAATCCGGTAGGAATCGAGTTGTATGGAACCTTCGCCACTGGTACATAGTTCCAATAGGAGAACCATTCATCCTGCCGTGCTGTAGAGGTGGCAATGTCTTTGACCAATAAAATATAAAACAATATCTTGCCAGGTACACGAAGGAGAATAAGATAAGATCCTGCAATACCCTATTTTACTTAGATTTATTAAAAAAAACTTTTAATACAAAATTATGTTTAGATACTTTTCTTGTGTGGTATACAATTTATACACTTCTTTCCACCCACATTGGGAGAACAGGCGTGATGTTTATTATGTTAAAAAATAAAGCATTTTAAAAGGCGTTTCGTCTAAAAAAATACCGAATTTCTGTACTCTACGTAATTGTAATCAAACAGAGTATACGAGCTTTTCATCACAACGCTTCTATACTTTATACACAAAAAATAATCCGCCTATAGTCAGTTGCCAAGTTAAGAGTATGTAATAATAACAAATCAAGTTGCGGCACAAATTAGCCTCGGTACCGCTAGCCTCATTAGACAGTACTTGGTTAATACACCCAAATTACTTACCGAAGTGTGCTTCAACTTAGTAGGGCGCTTAAAATGGCGCTGGCTAATGGATACCGTCCTAGATTATAATTTTTAGTCTATATTTTGCCTCTTTAGGCTTTTAAATAAGGTGAAAAAAATGAGCAAGTCTCTTAACATTAAAAAATACAGATTATATTTCAGTAGATATTTAAACAGAGACGTTTTTTTTCAGTTCTTTATTACTCATTAAATATGTTATATTGAAAAATGTGAAATTAAGCCTATTTCGATCGTTTGTTTGGCATACGAATGGACCATGACCTGTTAAGATACTTCATCCTGGTAAGACGTTTCCATGGAATGACTTCCGACGTACACGCGAGTGAAGCTTCGGGCAAAAGATTGCTCAGAATATTTTTTTATTGCTTCACATTTTAAATGATGCTTACGGACTTCCACTCCTGATATTTATTTTTATGAAACCGTCACCACAAAAACCAATGTCACGTTTACGTGACATCGATATTTTCATAACATTTTCCTTTAACCTTTAAAACAGGAACAAACAAACCTTTTCTTTACACCCGCAAAACTTTAATAAATCCAGAAGAAAATAAAAAGAAAACCATCTGATCAGTCAAGATTCTTCTCACTTTATTTTAAGATTTTTAAAGGCTTTCTGTTTCATCATGTTATATCTAAAACCTCCATTCAAACTATTTACGAAGTCAGTAAATATAAAATTGAAACGAGATTAAATGAGTGGGTGGCGATGTCCTTAAGTTGTATAGTCAGACTGAAAGAGATTAGAAAGATAACGCAAAAGAAAACATACAAAAGCATCACAAAAATAGCTTCTAGAATTAAAGGGATATATGTATAATTGGAGACGAAACGAGATCGTATTAAATATTTTTATGAAATATTTACAATTTAATCAGAGTGGCTTTGCGGGTGGGGCATCGGACTGACCAGCGAGAGGTCAGAAGTTCGACCCAAGCTGCTATTGACTTATTATATTACAAGCTATTTTTATATCGCTGAATTATTATAAAAGACAGATTTTTAGATAAGATAATATTATTAATGTCAAAAACGTTATTACTTAGTAGGTAGCTAAGAATGGTTGTGTTTGCATGATTTTAACGCAACCATATCACAACATAACATCACCCCAGTAATCCCCGAAGGGTTAGGCAGAGGTGTACCTAATAGTACACCCACATTTCGCAGTTATGTTGTAGTACCATGTAATAGGAGGCGAGCCTATTGCCATCAACCGGCACAAATCCAGACTCCATGGCATCTGTAGGAAATTCCTTATGGAAAAACCCAATAAAACTTTGCTCCACCCGGGAATCGAACCCATGTTATGTTATATTTAACCAGTAAAGAGAAATATCGTCTTTATATTTCCAGTCAGCTCCAAACATTGTAAATTTACTCAGTGCTTGACCAAGCATACGACTTCTAATAGTCTCGAACAAAGTGTTACCAGCTATTAATCACATGTAAAGCTCAAATTCAGTTCGTAAATCTTGTGAAACTACCTAAAATGGCTAAGCCAAGTGGGCCAGCAGTTGTTTGTTTAGAAAATAATATGGTGATTGAGTGTTGAAGTATTGTGATGTGAAAACCGATAAATTTTGTTTTGGTTAAAATAATATGGTCATAATACACTTCTACTTTAAATCGGGCTGGTCTTGAAAAATGTTTATTAGGTAATTAGGTACGGGCAAACAATTAAAAAAAAATATCTGTCTCTTATTTTTCTGAAATCTTCGCCAAACTAACAATACACTAAATTATTATTAATACTCGAAACGGGATATTTACCATGTTTACTGTTTTTTATGGGGTCCCGATATTTCGGCGCTGTTGCAAGCACCATGATCACGGATAAACAAACAAAAAAAACACACACACACAAACGGTAAACATGGTAAATATCCCGTTTCGAGTTTTAATAATGAAGTTAGTGACCATGATAGTTTAAAATCTTATAACACACTACAAATGCTGGGTATGAAAGTAAATTCACTGAAAAGAGGTATGGTATTCAATTGGCATTGTGTACTTAGGTAATCTAAATGTGCAATCTTAGGAAATCAAAGAAACTTGCAGGTTCAAAACACAACCTGTTCAAGACTAGACTAGACTTCTGAAAAATGTACCTAGTATATTCTGGCGATAAACGATCTCCCTAGATCCCATAACATATTCAGTTAGCAATAATTCCTTGATCTAAAATATCTGGACAGATAGACATAAATTCAAGAGCAGCTTTTCCTCGCAAACTGCCAAAGTGGGGACCATATTTCTCGGTGTCGCCTTTCTGCTAGTTGCATGCATTTTGCTTGGCAATGCACTTTAGAAACTGAATTCGTCAGACGCGCAGTTTAGTGAGGTGCTTACCGTGCTATTTGGATGGAAATTGTTACGTTTTGCATGTAAAAGGGGAAATGTCCTTTTTTATTCTTTTTTTGCCCTTTTTTTATTTAAACTATAGATTTTTATTGATTTTTGTAATGATTTTTCAATGATTTTCCTATGATCTTCTACTTTACTGTTTTTATTTAATCTCAATTTTTGTGTTATATGGGTATTTTGCTTGAATTAAAACACATTTTTTTTTTATAATAAACAATTTTGTTCACGACAACCAGTTACCACACAATCGGTTGTTTAAGTGAGGAAAATGTTGAGTACGAAGTATCTACTTCATACTCAACTGGTTGTCGTGGTATAGACATGTGATGCGGAGGAATGAGGAAAATATGTATAGTTTTAAGTGTTACTTGTTTATGGTGTCTTGTTACACAAAATTGCTATAAGTATAATTAATAGCATATAATTGGGCTATAAGAGTAGAGGATGACCAAAGAAACGATGGATGGACTGTGTGAAGGATGATATGGCTAGAAAGGTGGCGACTGCTGAGATGACGAGTACCTAATAGAGAAATATGGAAGAACACCAAATAAATTGGGATAAGGCAGGATGATTTAAAAGATTATACACGGTGATACGAAAATTATAGTATATTAAGGAACTCGATTGTAGCAAAGCTGATCCTTGTTGTGGACATATATTACTGAAAGGAGAAAGTTTGTCTATGGCTTATAGACATTTATCCAACAATGTGGGATGGGATCTGTGATATGGTAAAGATTTAAAAAATAAAACGAAACGAAGTAGTTATGTTAAAAGGCTCTGTATTCAAATTGACAACTTTTTAACGGAGCAGACTGTACCTACGCCTACGTAGTGTGCGTACCTTCTTTTCTGAAACTTCTTTAGAATAGAAAGTAATCGAAGCTAAAATTACATTAACGCGAAATGGGACTTACATTCTTGGATTCCCAATAGGAATATTATTTTTAAGACGTTTTTTCTTGGGTTTTAAATAGCTTTTCGATTTTCGATTTTTATTCAAGATAGTCTATTTCTTATTGTATGGAGATTCATAGATGACTCTGCCCTGGAGTGGAAATGTGGTATTGCCCTAAAACGATGGGACACTTGATATCGTGTTCTCCCTGTCCTGTTGCTTAATCACAGGAGCTGATAGACGCTACTAAAAATGCCCAACAGAGTCGCCAAATTTTGGGCTGACTCAATTTAAATTGTCAGCGATACGCTGTGAAGAAGATGGTATGGTAGAGGAATAAAAGAAGAATATTCTTGTGTGTATATTAAAAGTCAAAAAAACCTCCAAAAGACCAAAAAAATAATAGTTCGAAGTAAAATGTCAAAGCAGTTGTAATTAAACTTAAACAACAGAAGCAACCATCAAATGAAAACAAAATAAAACTTTAAATGTATCTATGCTAATGGCGATTAATTCTTCAAACAGCGCCATTTTATGTGCCCCAAACTGCTAGGAAACGGTAACGTATGTGCATTCTATAACACTAGAATTAACTGAACTAATACAAGTAAAGTCCGATCGAAGTAGCCTTAAAACTAAACATTAATAGTAGCTGTACCTCAACTTGAGGTCACCCGAGGGCCTAGATATAGTGACAATCTATCGATAGCCAGTGATAACGAAGATAGAAAATCCAAAAATATATTAACTTCATATAAGTAACATTAACGGATCGTGTTCGAAACACAATACTGCGCTCCAAAATAGATATAGCGGACGTGGCTCAAAAGGCTGCCCAACTCAAATGGGCCTGGGCAGGACATGTCTGCCGCATGCCGGACGAACTGTGGGCCAAAATAGCAGAAAACTAGTGCCCTGAGACCCTGAGGTGGCCGGACGAACTGGACAGATTCCGGCAGAACTGGACGGAGGACGCGTGGGTTTGCGAGAAATGGAAGGAGTGGACGGAGGTCTTTACCCAGCAGTGGGAAGGAGCAGGCTAGAAAAGAAAGTTAATTCTTTTGGAAGTCGCTGTTGAAATACGAAACGCTTTTTAACAGCAATTGTCGCTTTTTCAGGCCCTTAGGTTCTATGTTGCAGGTCAGCTGAACCTACGTCTAAAAAAGAAAAAAAAATCCCGCAACTCTTTTGAAAATTTAATGACTTTTCGTGCTCAAAAGTTCGTTATACCGAAAATCGTACATCGAACAATTAACGAGTACAGTAATCGAAAGTCGAAAACAAGACGTTCGAAAACTCACATAACAGTTGTATCTCCTTTTAATTAGATTAATTACTCGGAATTTTGTTCTTGGGAAAGTTCTTGGCAGGAGCTAATTCGTGTATCTTATCTTTCTGTGCGAAGGTACCTAAGTAAGAAATACGTGTATTGAAAGTATCGACAGTTTTTCTAAAGACAAGGCAATTATGTACGTGTCGAAATACCTACAAAAATAGGCACAATTTTATTTATTTATTTAAAATTCATGTACAAGAGTGGTACATAGGTGGACTTGATTAATTTACTTAATTTTATGCTTTTAAGTAAGTTAAGCAAGATGTAAATAATGAGTTTGCTAATTAATTTTATTTGACCCGGTCACTGACACTCAGCTATAGTGACTGATTGGGTGAATCTCTGTAAGATAATGCTCATACTTGCGTTCGAAGAAAAACTCCGACATCACAAAAAATCAGCGAATAAATAATAATAATACAAAAAACAAGAGCCGAACCCGAACGATACGTTTCTAGTGACGAGAGTAAAGAAGCAACTTGTATGACAGTTCATCATCTGCCTAGCTAATTTTGGGGGTCAGCTTCCAGTCTAACCGGATGCAGCCGAATACCTGTATTTTATATGGAGCGTCGGCCTATCAGACCTCCACAACCCAGTTAGTGCTGGTAATACGATCCCCTTGGCAGACTGGTTGTCAGACTTTCGGGCCACTACTACCTATAACGATTGTCAAAGATCTACAATTGACAGCCAGGACCAACGGCTTAACGTGCTTTCCGAGGCACGGAGAAAAGTCGGTTATCAATGTGTAGTCACCCATCCACAGACCAACCTAAGCAAGCGCGGCTTAACTTGTACTACAATTAAAGTATAAAAATCAAATATGGCGCATTTTTAAAATCATCTCATACATCTTCTCTACTCCTAATCTTGCTGTTTAACTAATCTCTTCTCTACTCCTAATCTTGCTGTTTAACTAGTGCTTCAATGTAACACACTGACTAGTGTTGAGCCTCATTATAGTATACCTAGCTGTGCTCCGCGACCTTCGTCTAATATGTATACTTTAACACCTATTCTCATACCTACCTAACAACATCAAAAAAAAAACATAAAAATCGGTCGAGCCGTTTCGGAGGAGTGCGACTACAAACACCGAGACACGAGATTTTAAATTTGTATTATAGAATAGGTGTTATATAAGTACCTAAAGTATCGTTAGTTTAAGACAGGACACATTGTATAAACAGATTATCTACTGTATCTTCTCTCCAGCACTAAAATGAAGCAACAGACGCCAGAAGAAGATCCCGAGAAAGTATATCAAGTGGAAGTATCGACAACAACAAAAAACGTAGCTCTAAACAAAAATCCATTACTCCATATCGTGTACCATATTTAAAACGAAACCCAAGCGATACGTTACGACGTGACAAGAGCAAAAAAGCAAAGCAACTTGTACGACGTACACTTAACTAAGGAGTTCGCACGCTAACCGACAATTAGTCTGACTTGTTACTGGTATTAGCTGCAAACTTATTGTTTAACTAGTCTCGTCCTTTGGTGTTGCCTGCGTTTATCTGCACGAGGTTCTGATGTTCGTGGAATTTGTAGTTTTAGTTGACGTGGTTTGGTGTTTGGCTTTTATGCTTTCAAGTCAATATTTTTTATGCTATGTGAATTTAGTAGTTGAATAGTACTAATGTAAAAATGCCATGAAAAATTTATAAAATTTCAATGTTTTGGAGGCGAGTGCACAGAAGCATAGGGCTGGATGACGTGGCGACGATTAGGAGGGGTCCATGTCCAGCTGTGGACGAATTCAGCTCATGATGACGAAATCTAAGCTGTAGAAGAAGCGACATCTTCGTTGGTCTAGTGGTCTCAAGCGCGACTGCTCAGCATGAGGTCTTGGGTTCGATTTCCATATTGGGAAAAGTGTTATTAGGATTTTCCTTCAGGATTTTCTCGGTAGCAGCCACGGAGTCTGGATTTGCGCCCGGTTGATGGCAATAGGCTCGCTCCCAATTATATAGGACTTAAACATAACTGGTGAAATGTGGGTGCACTAATGGGTACACCTCTATCTAACCCTTCGGGGATTACAAGCGTGATGTTATGTTATTTAAAGCATGTTATTTAACCTTTCCCTAAACTTATAGGTTCCCTTATTTGACACATCACGTAGTAGATTACACCTACATAAAACGAAGAGGTAACATAGTTATACATAAATTCATTAACTAGTTAAGTTCATCGTCTATAATGGGACGAGAATGAAAAATATTTAAAACTCGATAGAAGATATTTTCAGCTGAAAAGGAAAGGGCGAAAAACATTGTAATATTATTAAAATTGTTATGTTCAGCATGTTTGTGGGCTGATAGGAAAGACGAGGAAAGTAAGTTAATATATTAAAAAAGATTCGATCCGTCTGTCTCCGAAAACAGAATTCGTAAAAGTGCTACGATGCTACGGAAATCGTAGCACACTCGTAGCAAGGTGCTACGAAACGCGTAGCACGTGTACTACGGTTTTTATCTAAAGACATTTGAGATTAGTATGGATTTAAAAACTTGGCCATAATGATGTTATCAGTTTTACACACTACCACCCACATTTATTAATATCTCAATGTATCAAAACCCACGTCCTATAAGTAAAACGTTACTCGTACATTATTTTATAACCACAAGGGAATATAAACGAAAAAATACTTTTAAGAATATAAATATTATCCTTAGTACCCAGTTTTGTTCCGGAATGATAGAATAAAGATATTCTGTCATCCCATAGGAACTACTGGCAGCGGTGGATCTCAAAGAATCGAAATATGAAATTCAAGTCAACATCTTTGAGATATTTCTGATAAAATATTTTTCCATTTTCCATATGTTTATCTTTGCTGATTGTCAGACAGGAAATGTCTAGGTGTTATTTTTGGTACTCGGAAATCTTTTTGGTGAATAATGTTAGTTGAAGTTAGTACTTTTATTAGTTAGGGTTCTTGAGACCTTTCATTACAAAGTGTCTTGGAAATTTTGTATCTTATCAAGTACCAATTTGTTTTTCATTTTAAGGGCTCGGTGAAACTATTAGGTAGGCAGCTTTGAACACCGTATTGATTATACTGAAATCTGTCAATGTCCGGTTTCCGCAGCTAGTCCTTAATATTTCTGTACTGGATTGTGTCAACTTTAAGACTCCCGCAGACTGCAGACTATCTATCGGCCGTAAGTTTAGACGGGCTCTTAATCAGTATATGAACATGTATGCTAGTGCGCATATTACAAAATTTCGGTATCTGCCGATAAATCAGTTTGATTGGCTCCACGATTGCCTTCAAACTATACTATCGGCCAACTGCCAGATCAGTATGGGGCTCATATCACGCACGCACACTGGCCGATTATTTAATCGGCCGTCACTGCGAGCGGTTTCTTCAAAACCCGCTTACCAACTTTTTCGAGTGCGGTCGGCCGACTGTAAAAAGACACCAGTCTTTTGCGAATTCGCCACCAACCGACCGTTTCCGTGTGGTGTCGAAAGCTGCCCAACCTGATTAAACTATAGGCCGATAGAAAATCTGCAGTCTGCGAGAAATCTTACTGTAAATAGTTAGTGCATTTCTTGGGAGGGACCATTTTATCTCAACCAACGCACATAGTCACTTATTATTAAAAGAATACTAAATTTATTTCACTCATTATAAATAAATACGACAGCTGTAATGTTTTTCATGAAGAGCCAGCTTAAAACGAATTAACGATAATAATTGCGCTCGGTACAGACAGAAAGCAAAATATATACGAGCGTAACGCACTGAAGATTTACGAGTCATTTAAAAAAAAACAAATGAACGCAGCATAAGTTTGAAAAAGTGAAATAAATAAATGAAATGTTTTTTTTTGGTTTCGATAACACGACAGAATGTCACGTAAGCACTCTTATTTATTATCATGATTAAGTGCGAATTTATACTGAAACATTTCTTTTGGCAAAGTCGAGTCAAAGTCAGCGAGAAAATCTTTGGGGAAAGTTATAGGTGTCAAATACCCCTAAATATTACTTGTTCAAGCTATAAATGGGTGAGTAGTTAAGGTCAAGGAAATGTGAAGGATATCATGCTTAAATGGGCACGTATTTATATAAGGTGTTAATAAATTAACCCTTAACCTCTTAGGTGGTAACTCGGACCATGAAACTGAACAACTTTCATTATGAGGCCAACTCTGGAATCGCGAAAAAAAAATCAGCTGTTTCATACAAAAGTGCAATACACTGACCCGAAATGTATGAAACAGCTGACTTTTTTTTCGCGATTCCAGAGTTGGCCTCATAATGAAAGTTGTTCAGTTTCATGGTCCGAGTTACCACCTAAGAGGTTTAGGGTTAATTTATTAACACCTTATATATGTTTAACATACTCGTAGGTAAGGCTGTTTTGTATTTTTAGAATATGGTTAAAGTTTCAGTTTCAAATGACACGATAACCTAAATAAAATTTATCGAGCCTTCGTCAGTGGCCCATATATTTTCATCTGGAATAAAATAAAAGAATCTAACAAACAAAATATTTTAAGACTAAAATACACAGACCATTTATTTTAACTCAGATGGACAAAAAACTTGTCCACCTACCACTCCATTAAATTTTATTTGTAATAAATAAGATAAATAAAAATAAACTCTCGATGTAACATCATTGTCGCTCCCAGACCAGTCGTATAGAAAATAAAAAATATATCAATAAGTAATGTATTTCATTTCTGAAATATTGTCACTGAATAGTACAGAAGGTTTGGTCTAAACATCGAGTAAAAACGCACGCACACATAGACACGCTTCACGGACAGTGAGTGCAAGCGCACTCGCGCACTCGCTATGTGTGGGTGTGCCTGTTTACGCTTGTTGTAGCTTACGGAATGATCCTTCTGTTTATTTTTTGGTTGAAATTATCTGCTATATTGACGTGTTGTGTGACATTGAGAGGGCGATGACCTCCTGGTCTTGATATGGATTGCTGCCATAATATTGTTACTTAAATTAAATTCGTTTTTATTTTATAAAGCCAGGTCAGATTATAAATTAAGATAGCCTTGGTACATGTAACAAAACACCAAGGTTCAAAAAGCGTTGACAATTCTTTTATATCGTGTTCTTACGGGTACTACACAAAGCAATTTTTAAATGTGATGTGGAAAAATAGCTTCTATGCATTTGTATTAACTATTCTTCAATATCCTGTAAATTTCAAAGTGCTGCACAAATTCAGCGGGGCGACAAACGCGTCGATTGTCATAAGGCTTAGTGAAAATTACTGCAAGTTTTACGATAATAAGCCATCTGTACCGTACTGTTAGAGGCCCTACCACGAGCGCGCGTTACGTACATACGTCGATTTTAAAATTAAAAATACCCGTTTAACATATAATATTTTCAGAATTTGAAGAATGTATTCATATCTATGAATGTTACTGATTGTGCTTGTTGCAAAAAATTTAACTAAAATGCTGTAGGATAAATTGTATTTTCGATTAAAAAATCGACGTATTTACGTACGTACTGTACGTTTACACCGTGAGCTCGAACTGAGGCCCATGAGCTTCATTTCATGTGTTACAAGAAAAGACGAATTCTGTCTCGTATCTTCTAGTAGAAAACTCTTAGTTTCTTTTTATGGAGCCCCGGGCCTCGGGATAGCGGTACATAAAAATAAGTATAAATAAATTAACAACCTAACTGTGGGTAATAAAACAATTTTCCTTCACGATAGCTGTATAATAAAATTGTTGCCTTTTAATTCGCAGAAAAACCCTATAGAACCTGAACAATTTATAATGAATTTTACTTACTTTTAAATAATAATGCAAAATATATATGCAAAGCCCAAAGCAAGTGCAAAGCGGTATGGAATGTGATAAAAAAACATACGGAAAGAGAACCACACAATACTAATATCTCTAAAATATCAGTGAACAACCATGACTACACTCATCCCAGTATAATTGCTGATCGTTTCAATCAATACTTCATTGATACAGCTAATAGCAGTATTTCAGATAACGGCAACCAACAGTTAAGATTCGATAGCATTAAGAATATAAAATCAAATGGGAAGTCGATATTTCTGTATCCAGTACAACACAGTGATCTTAAAAGTACTATTATGTCTTTAAACAACTCCAAAGCAAGTGGCTATGACGGGGTTCGCACAGATATCATAAAACTGTCTATGAATATCATTCTGGAACCGCTTTTACATATTGTTAATCAATCTCTAGAAGAAGGAATATTTCCAACTATTTTGAAAAGATCAGTAGTAAAACCTTTATATAAAAAGAAAGGAGATAAAGCTCATATGGATAACTATAGGCCTGTAACCCTAATTCCTATATTTTCTAAAATTTTTGAAAGAGTATTTTATAACAAATTAATAGATTTCATAGAAAAACATAAAATTATAAAAGATGAACAAAATGGTTTTCGCAAAAATAGAAGTACATCATTAGCAGCTTTTCAACTAATTAAATCTATTACAGAAAATATAGATAATAAGATCCCTGTCTCTGTCCTTTTTATGGACATGAGCAAAGCTTTTGACCATGTTTGCCATAAACGTTTGTTGGAGAAGGTTTACAGATATGGTATCAGAGGAACAGCATACAATTTATTGGATTCATATTTATCTGATAGGAAACAGTTAGTGGAATTAAACAGATATAACGAGAAAACTAAAACCATAGAGTCATATCAATCTTCACTCATGTTAAATAAGTATGGCGTGCCTCAAGGCAGTATTTTGGGCCCGCTGCTGTTCTTGCTCTACATAAACGACTTCCCTAGTGTTATTAATCACAAATCCGTTCTTTTCGCAGATGATATCACGATTATCATTGAGGGCAATAACAAACATTCAAATGAGAACGAAATAAACACCACCCTTAATAACTCAATACAGTGGCTAGAATTAAATAATTTAAAGGTTAACATCAGCAAAACAAGATCAATGCAATTTCACACATGTAGAACTAAACCTATGAATTTAAATATATCTTATAGAGGCACAACATTGTCAAATACGGATTCCATCAAATTTCTAGGAATAACTATAGACAAGTTCTGTTCTTGGAAAGATCATGTCCATTATATCTGTGGTAAATTAAACAGTTTTGTGTACCCTCTAAGACGAATAAGCGGTGAAGTATCTAAGAGCGCAGCAATTACAGCATACCATGGTTATATATCGTCGATACTTCGATATGGTATCACAATGTGGGGCCGTTGTGTAGATTTTGACCAGGCATTTGTGATGCAAAAAAAATGCTTAAGGGCCATATTTGGTCTTAAACAAACTGATTCTTGTCGTCCATTCTTTAAGAAATATAAAATATTAACATTGCCCTGCCTGTACGTGCTGGAGTCGTGTACATTTGTCTTCAAACATAAAGCACTTTTTCAACCAGTAATTAGCTACTACACTCCTAGATCTATGAACGCTAACAAGTTGTATAGACCCAGAACAAACCTAACATTTACGTCTAATAACTGTTATATTATGTGCATCAAGTTATATAATAAGATCCCCAATCCCATCAAAACCCTTCCGTTTCCTAAATTTAAGCGTTCTTTAATAAACCATTTGACAGAAAGATGTTATTATAGTGTTAATGAATTCCTAGATTATAAGTTGTAAATTCTCAATGTGATTGTCCTTAGGTAGAATTATCTTGTCTGTAAAAGTGATTCATTTATTTGTTAAATAGCTTTAAGAAATTTGCACGCCGTAATAAACGGCAGAATAAGAGATTCCATTATTTTTAAGACCTTTTTATATGTACCTTGTTCAAGCAAATAAACGATTTATTATTATTATTATTATTACAACTGTAAAACTAGTTACAAATGCAAGTCGTACTCGTGCACATGCAAGCGAATGCTTTCGATCAATTACTACAATAACTAGAAAAACCGGCCAAGTGCGAGTCGTATTCACACACACACAGGGTTCCGTAGCAAAAACTTGAATTACATATTAATGAAACAATACAAATTCATATGTTGAATTGTATTACATTCATCAACAAAACTTTTTTTAATAGTATGCTAATGAAAAACAAAGTCACTGCTGCAGTTTGGTGAAATAGTCCCATATCTCAAAAACGGAACATCAAATCTTATTCAAACCAATTTTCGTTGTAAGTTTTTTTACGTTCTACAATCCAATTTTTTTTCAGAATTTTCCTCCTACTTTGAAATAAAGCGGGGGACACACATTTTTCCACTTTGGAAGTGTCTATCTTTTAAACGATTGACTTGGAGAAAAAATAGTTTTAGAAATCTCAATCTCTCTCTCTTCTTAAAGATTTATTTATAGACACCCCGCACTTATAGGTTTGATATATTTTTTTAGTTTCACTTCCATGTATGGGGAGCCCCCTTAATCTTTTGATTTTTGTATAAAAATCGTAAAGCGGTTTACAGAATAAATGTACCTACCAAGTTTCAAATGTGTAGTCCTAGTAGTTTCGGAATAAAGTGGCTGTGCCATACAGACGGACAGACAGACAACGAATCTATAAGGGTTCCGTTTTTTGCCATTCGGCTGTGGAACCCTAAAAACCCTACTAATGCTAGCAAATGTTTTTAAATATATGTGTATCGCTAATGTAGGCAATTATATTGTGAATGGGAACACGTGAAGTTTATGCTTTTATCGCGTTCGCTGTAATTATGTAATTAGAATTAGAATTTATGAGCTTCAGTCAATTTCTTGGGTTAATTTATTGTATGGTCGAAGTGTTATCGGTGAACTGTATAACAAGTGGTTTAGGTACCATAATACTACTTATTTTTTTTAATTCCTTCGAATTTTTCTATTCAATAAAACTAAACCATAACTGAGTGTAGTTCTGTCAAAACGTACCAACCTCAAAATCAGTCGGTTAGATTTAAAATGGGACAAAGTCAAATTTCTTCCATTTTCGGAAGTAATTGTTATGATTTTGGAAGGTAAATACTGATTAATTTTAAATCAGGTTTAAGCATACGTTTCGGACGTTTATGAGATTGATTTTAATTAATAATAAAATATCACATTTAGAATATTGGATTAGTTTGACGTATAAATGATCAGCTTTCCCATACATTTGGGTCGAGTAGGTATTGAAATTTTGTATGGGACATCTGATATTTTTTTTGCATTTACGGTATTGAACCCATAGAGAAAATTGTTCATTTTAATAGTCTGCAGCATATCCTTTCATTATGACTATACCCTTTTTGTTACACCCTGTATAACTGAATTAATAAGCAGCGCCCGGCTAAACAATAGAATCAACAAACTTGCCAACATAATACACCCTCTGCCTTCATCCAAATGCATTATATCAACAATCATTGCGCGCCGCTCTTATCGATCCACCAAAACTATATCAGGCTTATTGGCTACAACAGTCCTGTCAGTGATGATGGATTGATCCCAGAACAATGTTATAATGCCATTTTCGAGAGTTGGGTCGACTTTAAAACTCCACAAGGCTATATTTAAGAACAAGTTGACTTGCAAAACTTTAAACGAATACAGGTGTCATTTATTTTATTTTGAAACCTTAAGAGAGGTTATAAATGAATCACAAAGAAATATAATTGCTACGATGTTCTACCATGCTTTATTACACAGCCACATCAATAATTAAAGAAAACAAACAATTTGGAATGGGTGTCTTTAATCAAAGAAGACGAAGACATCCTGCGCCGACCCCAAATTAATTGGGAACTAAGCTAGAGAATGATGATGGTGTCTTTAATCAAAGTTGACCTAGAAATAGTCTAAGCATACACGTATTTACACAGACTCAGACCTCAGCATGTGAGACCTAAACAAGCCAAGATATGCACCGTGTCAAGATTCTAATCAAGAGAGTGATGATAGTGTCTTTAATCAAAGTTGACCTAGAAATAGTCTAAACATGTACACGTATTTACACAGGCTCAGACCTCAGCATGTGAGACCTAAACAAGCCACGATATGCACCGTGTCAAGATTCTAATCAAGAGAGTGATGATAGTGTCTTTAATCAAAGTTGACCTAGAAATAGTCTAAACATACACGTATTTACACAGGCTCAGACCTCATCATGCGAGACCTTAACAAGCCACGATATTCACTGTATCAAGGTTCTAATCAAGAGAATGATGATGGTGTCTTTAATCAAAGTTGATCCAGAAATAGTCTAAACATACACGTATTTACACAGGCTCAGACCTCACCATGTGAGACCTAAACAAGCCACGATATGCACCGTGTCAAGATTCTAATCAAGAGAATGATGATGGTGTCTTTCTTTAATCAAAGTTGACCTAGAAATAGTCTAAACATACACGTATTTTCACAGGCTCAGACCTCAGCATGTGAGACCTAAACAAGCCACGATATGCACCGTGTCAAGATTCTAATCAAAATAATGATGATGGTGTCTTTAATCAAAGTTGAACTAGAAATAGTCTAAACATACACGTATTTACACAGGCCCAGACCTCACCACATGAGGCTTAAACAAGCCACGATATGTACCGTGTCAAGATTCTAATCAAGAGAATGTTGATGGTGTTTTTAATCAAAGTTGACCTAGAAATAGTCTAAACATACAGGTATTTACACAGGCTCAGACCTCACTATGCGAGACCTAAACAAGCCACGATATGCACCGTGTCAAGATTCTAATCAAGAGAATGATGATGGTGTCTTTAATCAAAGTCGACCTAGAAATAGTCCAAACATATTACGTATTTACACAGGCTCAGACCTCAGCATGTGAGACCTAAACAAGCCACGATATGCACCGTGTCAAGATTCTAATCAAAATAATGATGATGGTGTCTTTAATCAAAGTTGACCTAGAAAATATAGTCTAAACATATACGTATTTACACAGGCTCAGACCTCACCATGCGAGACCTAAACAAGCCAAGATATGCACCGTATCAAGATTCTAATCAATAAACACACAACTGAATAATTAATATTGAAACCCCAACGTATTTACTTTACCTATGCGAAGTAAACATATTACATATTCACTTACAGGGGTCATTGTTTATTCGCTCACAACTAAGTATGTATATGGAGTGGGGTCAAATCAGTGAGGAGTTTATTGAAGTTGTGATGGGTGCTGTGACTAGAACAATAAGTGGTATCATCCCACGAAAGAGATAAAACATAAAGAGATGCGACCGTTGATTTACCATTATTAGGTTTTTTTTACTTAACGCATAACATCTCGCCTGTGTTCTCAGAAGGGCTAAGCAGAGGTATACTTAGCTAACTTGAAGTTTTGTGAAATAGGGAGCGAACCTATTGTCATCAACTGGACACAAATCTAGACTCTGGGGTGCTAGTTTGAAATTCCGTTTAGAAAAACCAAAACACCTAAACCAAAGGTTGACTGGTAGAGAATGCCTTATGGCATTAAGTCCGCCTATGTACCACTATTGTACATGAAGTTTAAATAAATAAATAAACACCTTGCTCCGAAGACTCATGATCAGCGCACCTGAAAAATTCCTAACATCAAAATTCTGAATCGCGCTATTTAAGTTATAAACGAATTAAGTCCATATTATAGAAAAACCCGACTGCAACTGTTGGGCAGTAGCCAGACAGACAACACCCGTCTGGTGGGAGGATCCTCATTCATCCATCCTTTTGGGTGATGAAAAATTTCACACCCTGTTCTTCATATACCTATTATAACGTTTGCTTACAATAAAGGGCTACACCGAAGTAATTACTAAAACCAAAAACCCCACATGTGTAACACTTCATAGTAAGCAAACGTCAGTGTCCCGTTAAATTATTAACAGAGCCGTTAGCGTGGTGGCTTTCGATTTACGCCGGCTATTATATCCCGGTGACATGTCAGTTTTCTATGAACCTATCATTGTTTTATGTTCTGCTTTGTGGGAACCGTCGCATTGTTTGAACTAGATTATATCGCTTCATTTCGACAGCTATTCCGAATGGGTTATTTAGTGTGGATAGTGTTTTGTTTAAAGTCATCAATTTTGGCGGAAAATGTTGGCCACTATTGACCGACCGCTTTAATGAGTCCTTCGCCTTGCCCCATCAGAGGCACATTAAGCGTCTACAAAGTCCTAACAATATCCCACAGGTGGTTTGCCTTAAAATAACCATAATCCACGTAGGTATTACGATACTAATTGAACCAATACGTGATCAACCTTCAGAATATTCCATTTAAATTGATATCTTCGCGAGGACTCATGCGAGCGCATGAAAACTATGATGTAGTACAAAACATGAGGCTTCTAACAAAAGGACCCAAAAAAAGACTAACTAAACAAGCAATGAGCAGCAACTTTTATAAACATACTCACGTATTCAGCGGCAAAGGACACTGGTGTACTCTGAGCCTACATAAGGCCGCGCGGATTCTAAACTAATTGGTTAATTCATTTAGACTGTACCCTACCGACTTCTGAATTAATAATGCTTACAACTTTCGTTAATATTAGATGTGAATAAATTGGTACTGTGTTTTTGTAGGTACTTTTGTTTTTCAAAATATTCATGTTGAGGTTCAGCCAACTGGTGCAGAAGAGACATTGACAGATATTTCAGTATGGCGTTTCTATGAAGTGTCCACAGTTTGTCCGATCCGGTTTGACAAGTATTTTACTGTGTAGGTACTTTGAATTTAGGTGCTATGAGCCGGACAGCAATTTGAAAAACCCTTTTGGAAGCAACCATGCAACCAAACTAAGCTGCTAGTCGTCAAAAAGGTAGATTCTGTTGAGTAAAATAATAGTACATTGTATAACAGCACGCCTGTAATCCCCGAGGGCTTAGGCAGAGGTGCACCTTATAGTACACCGACATTTCGCCAGTTATGTTTAAGTCCCATATAATAGAGGGTGAGCCTATTGCCATCAACCGGGCACAAATCTAGACTCCGTGGCTGTGGCAAATTCCTAATGGTAAAACCCAATAACTCTTTGCCCGACCCGGAAATCGAACCAAAGACCTCAAGCTTAGCAGTCGCGCCTCCGACCACTAGACCAACCAGCCTATTACTGTCCCACTGAGGGTCCAAGGCCTCCCATACAGAGAAAGTACTCTGTTTAGTTCTAACAAAATAAATGTGTTTGATCACAATATAAAATATAATCTATCAAAAGCCTTTTCATATCAAAATCCCTGGAAAATCAATCCATCTCAACAGCAAAATACTTCAATAAGAAATACCAATAAATTTCCAATAGCAAAGAGCGCGCTTTTAGCCGAGCACACACAGAGCTAAGCCCAACACAATGCGACGCGGATTCTAAACTAATTGGATAATTCATTTAAACAATATCTCGTTCGCATACATTAATATACACAGAAGGACAGCTTCATAGCTACCAACGAAATTGGGATCAACTTTCAGTCTAATTGGATGCAGCTGTAAACCATTATTTAACATTTTACACGTATTGCAACAATATTTTGATTTAAAAGAGTGTCCTTGGAGTTTCTTGCCCATTCTTCTCCATAGAGATCTACGCCTTGGAATTGGCAACTACAGTGCTTTCAAAGGTTATTATGCCTTGTGACAGTGACTGTAGCTTCGCTTTTTTTTTGTTTTTTATTTGACATTCAAAAGTGCCAGTAATGGTCTAATTAAAATAAATGCTCTGAGTTGAGTTTATTGTAAAGACTGTCTCTGTGAGATAATTTTATGGCAAAACTGGAAGTCCGCCTTTTGGACTCCAGACCACCCGCAGCGGTTGCAAAATCATTAATGATAACCAACATGGCTTGACCATGCTTTCTGAGGCATGAAGGAAACTCTGTATTATAATGGATGGTCACCCATCCTCGGAACGACTTCGACAAGCGTAACTTAACCTTGAAGATTGACCCGTGTGGCTGGTATTATAGAGCCACGAACCCCCCAGGGTAAGCTCCATACAACGAATGAACACAGGTACAATCACACATACACGTACGCACGGCAATCTTAGAGAGGACGCGCTAAGCTAGCCCGCGAAATTCAAATTTTCTTACTTTTTTTTTGTAATTTGCAGGTCATTGTCAGGTAGTATATTAAACAAAATATCATCAATATAATCCTCTAAGTTCATTTAATACCTATTTCATGAAAAAAATATTAAATGGCCTGACACTGACCTGCACATTGCAAAAAAAGGAAGAAAATTTGAATTTCGCGGGCTTCCTTGGTACTTCCACCTCAAACAAATGACAGTCGCGAGTGCGCTCGCCAGCCCCGAAACTAGGGGGTAGCAAGCCGGGGCCCGTGCCCCGGGTGGCAAATTCAAGCTTGGTAGACGATACACTACTCAGCATTATCGTAACTTTGCGATTACTAACGGGCAGTATAGTAAAATAATAAAATAAACAATTATTTATTCTCCTCGGGGCGCGTAGGCATAGATCGCATCGATCGATCTCAGACCATCTTGTCCTATTCTAATTAAAATATCTCAAACACGTCCATGTATTTTAAAAATATAGGCTTAACAGAGAATAAGGAGCGCTTGACCGGTCGTTGTGGCGTTCTTTGGAGGAGGCCTATGTCTATCAGTGAGCGTGTTATGGCTGAAATGATGATGATAATCGTAAAAATAGTCAGGCGGGGGCGGCATTTTTTAGTTTTTGCCCCGCCTCGAAATAATTCAAGATCCGGGGCTGGCGCTCGCTGTACGTGAAGCGTGTCTATATGTGCGTGCGTTTGCGCTTGTTGTATGGACCTTCTGTATCTATCTACTATGTGACTTGCTGTGTTAGCTTCTGAATCATAAATGGCACAACACTACCAATTGCATTTACTAACAAAAACTTGTCTAAACTCAAAAGTTGGAATGTTAGAACTAACTTCACTAATTGTATTTCTAATGGAATTAACTTTTATTTAATAGTGTTTTCTAAAGTTTCGTTAATTATCTTTTGTTAGATTGAGAGGCTGCTGTGTTAAAGTTTAATTACGAAGTTTTTGGTATTTTTCTGCTATTTCGATGATTGTAGTTGTTTCTAGTAGTTAAAAAACTTTTTTAAAGCTAAATGACTGAATAATTCTCTCTCTCTACAACACCCACATTCGTTAAGTGTCCGATGAGAAAAAGAAGGAAAAACAGTATTTTTGAAGATAATTCGTCTAAAAATTAAATCATGCCTCTTCCTCTTTCAAAAATGAGTAAGTATAAAAAGTAAAAAAAGATTTATCGTGTAAAGGACAACATTTAAAATTAAGCTCACAATTAGTATTGAATCTATGTATGTTCAATTTTTGCCATTTAAAACTAAAGTCGAAATTAAACGGCCATTATTTTTTTCGCGCATTACACAGACGCCATAAATCAAAATATCATAATAATTATAATCAAACATTTTAAACAACCACAAATCAAATGAGATTAGATGCCAATGAATTTAAGTATGGGCCGCTATTACAGTTCCACAGGGAATGGCAACGCGTAAGGGCCCTCGTCCACTGCGAGTTTTTGCTTCGACGCAGTAGCGATGCAAACGCAAAACGCGTGATTCAGTCGCAATGCTGTTGTTGGCTGTGTACGCACGACGACCAATCAAGCTATACAAAACCAGTTTAAGCGGATCTCTCATTGTACGGGGAATCTTTACAAAGCGAGGTAATGTCATATTGTAAATGTAAAGTTTGATACGTCGCATACCCTCGCCAACGTAACCACAATTCTGTATTGCTACTATTGTAATGTTGTGGCACATCAGTCTCGATGCTAACGCGTTCCTGCCGAGATGCAAACTTGTGTTCTTCCGTTCTCGAAACTTAGTTTCCCCGATGTCGTAAGAGACATTCGCGCGTTTGTACCATACAGTATAGTAGCGATGCTGACGCGCGTTTTCAAAAGGCGCGATGGCATCTATACAAAAAGTCGCCGTGGGCGATGGCCCTAATGCCGGTCGAGCCAAATGTGCACAATGACTCCGATATTAAACCGTTGTGATTCTGCCCGGGATTTGGGCATGCATTTTATAGGCACACTATTTTATAGGCACTTATATCTATTTATATGGCTGGATTGAAATATGAAAACAGCCGGGGATCTCTTTGTTGTTGGGTATATGCATGTGTGAGTGGAATAGGGTGTCTGTGCACGGCTTTAGAATTCAACGGTTATTGAAATGTATTTATGTATCTTAAACTTTATGACTGTATAGAATTAAGGAAATGATTAAGATGTCCACTGCACGGTTTGCGCTGTGGCTGAGCCATTGGCTGCGTGTCGCGGGTTCGATTACCGCACGGAACAAATATTTGTATGGCCGACAAGTAGTTGTTCCGGGAATTTAAATGCTTGTAAACGCACCCACAACACAGGAGAGATTTCTAGTGTGGGGCAACGTATTTCAACAAAAAAAAAAAAGTAAATTGATTAGCTAACCTGATTTTAAGTCTTTAACCACCTTTTCTGATGTCCATTAAAAAAAATAGATCAAAGAGACAGAAAAGAGTAGTTTTATAACGTCATGAGAACTCAATTCAGGAGTTTCTTTGAACATTATGGAAACACTTTGTGTAGTGGACAGTAAGTTGCGAAAAGTTTGATAAATTACTGAATATCGTTTCAACCGAGTATTTAAAACTACTCATACTTTTATGGTAAGTACAAAAGCACCTCACACTAAAACTTAAAAGCTTTTACCACCCCATAGACTGAATTAATGACACACTCATTACCATAAGCCCCACATCACGGCGACATAAAATACCCCATGGCGAAACACCATGGTAATAAATCATGATACATTTTTTATCGTCGAGCTAAAATTTTTAAACACTCATGAATAAAACATTTAATTTTCAATGGTGTTACATCTCTAGAAGAAAGTTTAAACGATTTACGAAATTGAATGACTTTGTAATTTCTTATTGGAGAAAATTAGATTTTAGGTTCAAAGGTTTTAGTCTGTTAAAATGGGGTCAATGAAACAATGTGGTGGGGTGATGTTTTGTGAATTCATTTAAAATGGCTATTGGTGTTTTGTTTCAGAGGCTTTGAAACATTGGCAGAGGCATTTAAACCATAAATTAATATCACCTTTTTACTGCGAATTTTGTGAATATCTTCGAACTCCTAGAGTACTATATTTGATTGTTCGATTCCTATTGTTTGTGGTTTGTTCTGTGGTTGTGTGGTTTGGGTTTTATAATTTCATAGTAGGCATGACATCAGAAATGAGGACATCCGCAAGAGAAGTAAGGTTACCGATGTAGCCCGAAGAATAGCCAAACTTGAGTGGCAGTGGGCAGGGCACATTGCTCGCAGAACGGATGGCCGATGGGGCCGAAAAGTTCTGGAGTGGCGACCGCGAACCGGAAGACGTTGCGTTGGAAGGCCTCCCACTAGGTGGACCGATGACCTTGTAAAGGTTGCAGGGATCCGCTGGATGCGAGACGCACGGGACCGGTCAATGTGGCGACACTTGGGGGAGGCCTATGTCCAGCAGTGGACGTCTTTCGGCTGAAATGATGATGAATGATGATGATGATTCTACAAAATTTAAAAGAAAAAGCATACTGACTTAACAAACTCCATTGCTCTAGTAACTTTCTATAGAAACGCATTTTTTCTCATTTTTCAGAAGTCGTAGTGCAAAAGTTTGTTTGTTAAAACGAGTTTAGTCACCCTGAAAGCTTTCTAGGTAGAAAAATTTCACACTATACGTACAACAATGGAATCTACGTTCTTAAACTTGTTTTCAAGAAACTTTCTAATAACAGCAATTGAATATTTCCTATGAAAGAATAAATAACATCATGCCTATAATAGTACACCCACATTTTGCCAGTTAGGTTTAAGTCCCATGTCTCAGAGGGCGAGCCGATTGCCATCAACCGGGCACAAATCCAAACTCCGTGACTGCTACTGAGAAATTCTAAAAGGAAAGATCCCAATTTCACTCTGCCCGACCGGGGAATCGAACCCAGGACCTCAAGCTCAACAGTCGCGCTTGCGACTTATATTGTCACTAGAATTTAAGGTGTATGCAAAATTTCAGCTCAATCGGATACCAACAAGTGGTCGACATTTTTTTTTTTTAATTTTGAAGAAGACAACTTACATAGGTAGGCTTAAGAATAGTGCAAGTTATATAAAAGCTTGTAAAAACCTACTCAGAATCCATTTAAATTTGCCATTGCTTAGGCTCTCAGCGGTATCATACATACACTCACGCAAAACAAATCACTCTCCTTTAAGCTTCGCCGCAGTTGGGTAGAACATGATCAAGTAAAGATAATGAAAGAAGTCTGCGCGCGGTATTTCTAGCCGACAACTGGTTCAACTTCAGTATGTAAACTTAGTTTAAATGTAAGGCAAGAATAAGATCGCTCATAACTTTGCTATAAGATATTACAATAACTAGACATGGATAGTTTATATCGCTAGCTTGTGTATTATTATGTAAATGTGATGTATTGTGTACTTCGTAAGTTTCAAAGGTTTGTTTATGATGACACTAGCGACCCGCCCCGGCTTTGCACGGGTGCAATATATATATATAAACCTTCCTCTTGAATCACTCTATCTATTAAAAAAAACCGCATCAAAATTCGTTGTATAAATCAAAAATCAAAAATCAAAATCAAAGCATTTATTTCAAATAGGCCAGTTACAGGCACTTTTGAATTGTCGAAACAAAGACAACAATAGCTACAGTCCCAGTCACAAGGCATAAAAACTGTGAAAGTACTGTAGTTGCCCATTCCCTAACGTAGATCTCTATGGAGAAGAACGGGCAAGAAACTCCATGGACACTCTTTTAAATCAGTATACTTTTACAAACTCTTGGTTACATCATTCATGTTGAGATGGTACATTATGTGAGAACGATGTAGCAAGATGTGTACGTTAAAAGTGTCCACAGTAAACAATTCAAAAAAGAAAAAAAAACAATTCAAATAAGCCGTGGCAACCAAGAGATGACCAGTCACAACTGACAGCGCCCGTTCACGAACATGACGCATGTATCAGCACCATTCAACTCAACCATTTTGAAGGGAACTAAATGATCCGACACACGCGCCACCATCAGCGAGACATTTGAGTGAGCATGACACACTCCTAACCGCCAGGGCACATTCAAGTCAAGAAAAGACGTAGGTTTCCCGCGAATGACAGCTTTCTATTACATAGTACTCACACAATATGGGCTATGCGGCTATATAATACTAAAGAGATTGAATTTATACAAAGCAAAGATAGTTGTACAATCTTCAGCAGCTCCAACATACTATTTAATGCTTCTTCTTCTTAGCGTTTCGATGGCAAAAAGTTTAAATATGCTTAGCCCAAAAACTCAGCCACGTGTACCCCGCTCACTGATGCAGTAAATAAATCATCAAGAGCGCAGGTGATTGGGATATGTAATGCTATTCATTTATGCGTCCCTGTCCTTGTGGAGCAGGACCGGCATTGAGCCAAGCATTTTTATCAACGATATAATCGTCCAACTTGTAATATGCTTGCCTACACAGTGTGCGTTTAATGCATGTTTCATTCAGTTCAAGAATACTTTGTGGAATTTTGTTATAGCATCTCAAACAGTACCCCATGAAAGATGAGTCTACTTTAGCGAGTCTGAAGCCTGGCTGAACTAATTGGTCTCTATTTCTAGTACTGTAATTGTGTCTGTCACCTCTTTTATTAAAAAGATGTAGATTTTTTCTTACATACATTATGTTTTCATAGATGTATTGAGAATGTACCGTCATGATGTTAATTTCCTTAAACAGTTCCCTTAGAGAATCACGCCTACGAAGATTATATATGGCTCTGATGGCTCTTTTTTGCAGAATAAATATAGACTCAATGTCTGCACCCCGTCCCCATAGTAAAATGCCATATGACAGTATACTATGAAAGTAACTAAAATAGACCAGTCTAGCGGTATCTACATCAGTATATTGACGGATTTTTCTAATGGCATATGCTGCTGAACTTAGCCGCCCCGCAAGAGATGTTAAATGAGAACCCCATTGTAGCCTTGAATCAAGCGTAATCCCCAGGAAAACTGTTTTATCTACAAATTCAAGCTTCTCTTTATTCAATACTATATCACAATCGCTACTTTTAACATTTGGTAAAGCAAATCTTATGCATTTCGTTTTTTTTCCATTTAACACTAAATTGTTTGCTGTGAACCAGTTATGGACCTGAAGTAGGGCATTATTCACGTCATCTAGATTTTGGGCTCGTCTATTTATCTTAAAAATAAGAGAAGTGTCATCAGCGAATAACACCATATTATGAGGTTGGTTTTTCAATAAATAGGGTAGATCATTTATATACACTATATAGTTTTAAAGATCTAAGCATACATAGGGACAGACAGCGGGAAGCGAGTTTGTTTTATATTATGTAGTGATACAAAGGATACCAATACCTGGTTCCTAATGTCTAACTGACTGTACTTACAGGATTATCATTCTGATTAAGGGTCTATGGATTAAATAGCGTTTTTTTTTTCTTCCGGCTTTTAATAAGGTCCATTGGTTTTGAGCTATCACATCGCTGACACTGGTGTAGGTGTTTCAGTAGTATTTTTTTGTTTAATGGTTTAGATGTATGGTGTAGGTACTTTTATTAAGTACTAGCCGGCATGCGTTGCAATGCACCTTTTCCTACCTACCTACCTGTTGCCTACCTACTGCCTACCTACTGCCTACCTACTACCTAGTTACTACCCACCTACTACCTACGTACTACCTACCTAAGACCCTTCTCCTGACAGTAACAAACAGAACAAAAAAAGAATTAGCGAAATCGGTCCAGCCGTTCACGCGCGATGCCGTGATTGGTCACGGCATCGGGGAAATAGAGATTCCTTTTTAGATATATATAATTAATATTAAAATGTGTTTTATTATTTTGTTTAATGATGGTCTGCTTAGTATCTTTAAATTATTCATATATTAGATTAGAGGAGATTTATTTAAAGATACGAGTATGTTAGATAAGCACGTACCTATGTTGTTACATTTTAATGTACCTACCTTATGTAAAAAAATAATTTTAAATTTGCATGCTATTATTATGGCGGATTATGTCCTGCTCTATAACATTTTTATAACGGCCTGTAAACCACATTTTATGCAAATAAATATACTAATACACAGGTTACTGTGCATTGTGTTAAATCTTAGCCGGTGACAGGCCTTAAGCCTAAAATTCCAGCTTGATAACCTACAGTGTATAGGAGCTTATTGGCTAAACACTTCAACGATATCAGGGCTTGGACATATGGAGGAAGCTATGGTCGAAAACTACGGAAGTGATGGGAATTTGTAATTGTTTGATGCCGAATTGATCATCGCCTGAATACTTAGTAAGCCTACCCATATACATGTGTACATACATAAAAAGGCGATGTACCTTTTTGTTTCAGAGTATTTAAAACATTCGATATATGAATTTACTTTGTAATAGTTCCTATAGACCGACCGCTTTAATGAGTCCTCCGGCTTGCCCCATCAAAGCGTCCACAAAGTCCTAACAATATCCCACAGGTTATTTGCTTTAAAATAACCATAATTCACGTAGGTATTACGATACTAATTGAACCAATACGTGATGAACCTTCAGAATATTCCATTTAAATTGATACCTTCGCGAGGACTCATTAAAGCGGTCGGTCTATATTCAGTGTATGATGATGGTTATGCTCGCAATCAATCGCACTAGCATCTTGTTAGATGGCTTATTTTTTGGCTGCACTAAAAGCTAAAGAATAGATGAGTGAACCAAAATCCTCATGAAGCCCCCCTTTAGAAGGAGTCTTTTCTTTATCTGTCTGAGCTGTCCGAAAATACGACAAAAACGGTCCTCCCCAGAAGCATTCCAAGCAAACGCCTTCCGGTAACTGTTTCCGTAAAGTAACTCGTCCCGAAGCAATATGGCTCAGTTACAAACTAAGTTTGCGTAGATCGGTTCAAGCTGGAACAAGTACAGTGAATCTTAGGAGTCAAGTTATTTGAAGTCAGTTAGTAACTTAGTTGAAGGCAAATCAACTGTTATAATAAATAATATTAGCCGCACAGGTCGACTCAATGCGACCTGGGGGTAACTATGACGTCATAAAGCAGGAGTAATTCCAGTGTGAGAAAGAGACAGAGCTATACAGGTCGTCTAGCGCCATCTCTTTCCCACGCTGGAACTCAATTGCTTAGCCTTTTCCCAACTGTGTTGGGTCGGCTTCCAGTCTAACCGGATGCAGCTGAATACCAGTATTTTACATGGAGCGACTGCCTATCTGACCTCCACAACCCAGTTAGTACTGGGTAATACGATACCCGTTGGTAAGACTGGTTGTCAGACTTTTTGGGCCACTGACTACCTGACGACTGTCAAAGATCTACAAATGACTGCCGGGACCAACGGCTTAACGTGCTTTCCGAGGCACGGAGGAAACTCGGTATGTAATGGGTGGTCACCCATCCACAGACCAACCTAGGCAAGCACGGCTTAACCTAAAGATCGACGCGAGCGGCTGTTATTATGTAGCCACGAGCTCCTCACGCAGGAACTATTCCTGCTTTAATACGTCACGGTAGGCCACTTGTGCGGGTAATATTATTTAGCCAGGAGCTTTTAAAAAAAGGATTTATAATTTGAAAGTAGATACCTATTTAAATCAAAACAAATTCTTGCTAACGTTAAGTAGCAAGTATCTGTAACGGGGGAGCATATCGCTTGTAAAGGCTTTCGCATCGCCAATGATACGGAAAGTGCGATGAAACGAACAGCACAAATTTGGAAGGGTTCCGTCCACTAGGTTGTTTTTTTTTGTTGTTTTATCTTATTTTGGGAAAAGAAGAACTTGCTTTAAGAAAAGAAGCCCTCGATCGCGCAGGAGTTTTTTTATCGCACATTGAGTTTTCAGCTCTCTGCGTTAAGACCAGCTGTGAGAACTCAACAGAGCGCTGGGGTCACCCAGCGTGTTGAAACTTATCGCGCACTATCTTAAAATTTGTAATCTACTTAGTTTCTCTGTTTACCATCATTATAATCAAGCAATCAATCAAACATTTTATTGTCAGGCTGCTAGGGCCCATAGATATAAATACACAAAATAATCTTATGAAATAATAAACTAATACATATAAAATAAACCTTGTTAAACTATAACTAGACATGAAACGTAGACGGCGTCGTGTTTTGCTACGTTGAATAAACCCGTGCATGCGTGTATGCGTATAATGTTTATTAACAGAAAACGAAGAACTTTGATATAATTTTTCCGAGGATAGTTGGTACTTTTAAATTACTAAATGGTAAAATAGAAGTTTTACCACAAATGAGGTAGGCGCAGGCACAGTGAGAGACCATACAATTAGCACGGCTCGGAAAACTGAACGACGAACAGGTTTTAAATAAGTAATTTACTATTATAGTGGTACGTACACAGCATTAATTGAGATAACATTATCTGCTTAGCCTTTTCTCAAGTATCTTAGTCCAAGCAGATGAGACTGAAAACCAGTACAGTTTCTGAGTAACACGAAGTTCGTCAGAGTTTAGGACTATGATTTACGACTTTCCTATTAGTTTTGTCAAAAATCCAGTAAATTACAAAATCCCAGCAAAATCTAATAAAACCCTACACTTTCGTTATTATAAAACATTGTGCGGATAAAATCTGTGTTCCGCGAGAACGCTCCTTGCAATTTTATCGTTACCTATTCTATATCACTCTTCCTTTCTCAGACTTTCTACAGAAATTCATTAATCAGCCTTCTTTGAAAGTGTCTATTTGAATAATTTGTATGATATTCATTAATATTACCCTACTCACGTTCCGAATATGTACGTCAAATGTTAATTAAGGTGCGTGTGTAATATTCAGGTAGACTGTTTGGCCTGTTACAGTACTATTTACCCATGAAGGCACTATTTGGGGAAAGCTCCTTAATATTTGATTATGTATCGGGTCTTGATTTATTTATGGTTGTCTTGTCATGTTTGCGGTTAACAATGGAGGTAGTTTCTAGATTTTAGAAAGTGGATTAGTTACTATAATACTTATCTAAGTATTATCCTCAATAGTAAGAGGGAAGCGCCAGGGTAGCCCGCCTAGCCGAAAATCAAATTTTCTTACGTTTTTTCCAATTAGCAGGTCAGTGTCAGGCAGCAGTCTGCAGTCCTGGGTTCGATTACCGGGGCGGGTAAAAAGTTTTATTGTCTTTTTTCCATTGGGAATTTCTCAATAGCTACCCAGATTTCTAAGTTGACGGTATGGTACTATCGTGCCTCGGAAAGCACGATAAGTCGTTGGTCCTGCGCCTGATCTCTCTGCAGTCGTGTCGGATTACCATCCCATCGGACTAAAGAAGAAGACGGAAGAGAGATTGCAACTGTCACTCGCACTAGACTTGTGCACTACAACATCCCCTGCGCCGATGGCTAATACCCGCTGAGATTGGCCGACGTCACTGAAAATGGTCAGGAGGACCCTTGTTATTGTCGTCAATATAAGGTAGTTCGCGCCAATAGGTTAAGTAGAGAGATGATCTTCGGTAGATAGCTGGTAGCAGTTGGATGCGAGTTGCAGAGAACTGTGTTGAAAGACATACGATTTGACAGATCTATGTCCAGCAGTATACTGCTTTAAGCTGATAATGATGGTGACTATCAATAAAAGTTTAATGGGTTATGTACTCCACAAAAATATAATAATACCTACTTCTATAGATGTTGAAGACGTCTCCGAGCTATGCCTCAAAGGGCATACCTTTGTGGCATAGCTCGGGGACGATGGCTACGGGGGAGATGCGGAATTCTTCTAAGAAGTATTACAGAACCGAGTACCTCCTTGTGTTGTATTAATGATTCCTGGAAACTTTCATCAGTTTTTTTATGCGACACCACGAGGGCATCGTTCCACAACTATTTCTGTGATGTTATTGGTCAGTGTGGAAATGATGGGGCCTTTATTATTACTTAACAAGTAAAATTATACAAGTTACAGGCAATGGTGTAACGTTTTTAGGCATTTCGCAATGCTCTTGTTTCACAATAACACCGATTACGTCTTAAATTACAGGAAAGAAGTTGATTCCAAGATTTCGCAACAAAATAGGGGTGCGAAGTACTTACCTAAAAACTCGTTTGTCCTGCGGTCTACATTAGAAATTTTTAATTTGAATGTTTTCCTGTTTCATACTTTCGTAAGTAGTTCCAAGGGTTTCTTTCCCTCGTGTTTTGCAACGGTACCCTAAAAATAACGTCTCCTTCGATACTAATACAATTTTCCGCTCGACTGCTCACAGTTAACGAGAAGTTCTTAATTTGACGTGCTCGATATTTTTTTATTGTTAGCTGTTTACCGGTAGTTCAACAAGTTCTTGATGTTATCGAGTGCTTTTTGTAGAATCGATTTTATTGTGCTACTAGTGTAGTGCTATTGTTATATGCTGCGTTCTTGAATCGATGTAGCGATTGAGGAAATTAGGCTTTACTTACAATAAGGTTTACCCCTGGTCGTGTCTGCTCTGGCGAGGAGACGACGTAATAATGGTGGTGAGGTACATACTGTAGACTTTATAGATTCCCAGCTGCTTGTTAACTTTTTATTTTGTTCTACGTTTTTTGTGTAGTAAGCAACGACTTATTGTCGGGCCTACACTGTCCCATACTTAAGTACAAATGCTGTATCCATAATAATATTGTAACACCAAATGATTTGAAAAGAGTAACCATGGAGTTTCTTGCCGGTTCTTCTCTATAGGAAACGACCAACCCGAACCGTGCACCTTTTTGTCGATGTTTTATAAGTACCCATCAAGGCCTATGTGAAATAAAATATTTTGATTTTTTTAAATTAACCCATTTCATCATCGGACGAGCAGGGATCAGGCGAAGCGTCACCGGTATATGGTCGAAGTTCTATTCAAAGCGCAATGCTTTCACATTTATTGTCCGAAACGCCAGTCTGTGGAATTCACAGCCGGTTTCTCTGTTTCCCGATCATTATAATCATGATCTCTTCAAAGTGAATTGGTTTCTTCTAGGTGCTCCGCCCCAGGCCGCGTCATCGCTTCACATCAGGCAAGTTGCGGCCCAACGCAAGCCTATTTAGTACTCGTATAAAAAAACCAAACATAAAATAGTTAATGGTGATAAAAGATTGTGGATGAACGCGATTATCTGAAAGCAAGATGTCACAAAACAAAGTAAGTCTGAGCTCAGTAGTGAGTGAAACAGGCTGTAAAACAAAATGAAGATTTTAATAGTATTTTTTTTTTTTTTTTGTTAATTTTTTTTTTTATTGTTTGTTTGATCAAACAATCAATCTTTATTTGTGAACACAGGAATTACAGTAAAGGTCTTATGTTATACATTTTAGTATGGTGTCAAATCTACTAACAATAGTGATATTAAGATTGAAGCGCCAGGGTAGCCCGAAGAATTCCAATTTTCTTACTTTTGCCAGGCTGTATGTTAAACAAAATATGATTCGCGACCGTAACATCTATATGTCGGATAATTATGCCAGGATTTATACCGTTAGGCTCGTACATCATGTGGGCAGACGATGGGTTTCGTGCTATGAAAACTCTCTGGGTGCGATACACTGTTTCTAGCAAAACTAAAGAATTACTTCAGATTACAACTTAACACAATAACACGGGGCACAATGAAACGGTTACAGTTTCAAGACGTCTCAACTCCACCGCGATCAGACATTGACTGTCGTCCTCGCCTCGAGCTGTAAACATCAGGGCTCTTTAGAAGCACGCTGTGGTGTGGGTAGACAGGTAAACAGGTCGCGTGATATCACCACTGGCGCGCTTGTGATTCATTTTATGTCCTTACTAAAGACCGGATCCGGTATATACGTATTTACTGAATGATAATAATTAAAAACATCAATTTAATCCTATTGTATGACTTTTTCATGAAATGGTCAATCCATGGTATTAAATGAACTTAGACGGTTGTATTGATGATTGTAATGATTAGTACTCAGTAAAACCATATTTTTCCACCATAAGAAACCCTTAGTTACACTTAATGCTGATCCTTACCTAGACAAAAACAGGATTGGTGGATCATATTTTAGTCAAAAATAAAGAATTCAGAAGTCTGATTTTTGTTGAATCATTTCTCCATAAAGAACCATTGTACGAATTTGAAACACAACATTTTAAAATACATTGCAAAGAGAAAAAATACATAGTACATGAAGAGGAAACTGTACATCAAAAGCATTGACGTTGACGTACATAACTTCGAATTCAAAAATTCATGCATATTCATTGCACGAATTTTTTATTCACTACTAATGATAAAAGTGCATTTATTGTTAAAGTTCTTTTTTTTCGCGCTACGTGAAACGCAAATATGTGCAACACTTTAACTTTGGTTCGTTTTGAGCTCTGTTTGAACGTCGTGTTGACTTATAGTGTAAATAGTGTGTTCTTTATTTGAATGGATAGGCACATTTTTTATTCGTCATTTTTTTTGTACGGCAACGGCAGTCTGTTTCAGGTAAGTCTATTGAGTATTTAAATAACAAATACATATACCTCGTTGGTCCAGTAGTTATGTTTAATTCTCTTGTAGTAGGGGGCGAGTCTATTACCGGCAACGGGGCACAAATTCAGAGTCCTGACTGAGAAATTCCTGACGGACAAACATAATAACACTTTCCCAGGCCTGAGATTCGAACTTAGGACCTCGTGCTTGCACTTGCAACCACTGGACCAACGAGGCAGTCGTGAAGATGCTATATGAGCCTTTTTTATTTTCCTTCTACAACGGTATGTTTTTCAGGTATTTAATATTAAAGACTTATTTGCTTTTAGAATAATGAATATTTTTTCACTTCTAAATGGGTTTTCTTACTGATTCTCGATCGTAATTGATAAATAATAGTAGAAGTCGGACAGAAAAGCTATCTAGACGCAACCGCCACAGTACTTATACTACAAGCGGCAAGGCATTCATGTTACATATACATTATTTGTGAATAACACTCATCGGCGATAAAAAGTACCTCCATATACCTGCCTCAATGACGTAATATCTGATTAAATTCATACTTATCCTAAACAATACATGCTTACAGGAAATATAAAAACCATCCACCTACTTAAATCGTACCAAAAGCCACATGGTATCAATAAACATGCAATTTCTGTGTCAGAGAGTGACATCCGACATTGCGTGCGTTTACCTTCCTGATTGGATATCAGAATCAATATTGTGCGTTTGTGGGCCTTATTTACGTAAATAGAAAGTCGTGAATCCATTAATTCTTTTGCATTGTTTGAACTTTGTTTACGGATAATTCGGCCAAATCATTAAATTGTACCTGTTTTTTGTTTTCGAATGGGAAATCATTAAATGATCCCCCCCCCTCCCCTCTGGGCGGAGCGGAAGGGAGTGTCAGACTTGTACGAACTAAAACCCATCCATGTTCCTTCTTTGCCCTTTGTGTTCCAGGGCCACGGTATCTCTTTCGAAAATTGAACCTACTGTTGAACATCCGTTCTAATATTATAAATGTGAAAATAACGCTGTCTGTCTGCTACCTTAACTCCTTTCTTTTTTATCGTATGGTTTGTGCCTAACCTTATAGCAGGGCTTTTATGCCACCCGGCCTCTGACTTGGCTTTACATGCCGTCAACAAATATCTCTCAGGCATACTGGTTTCCTTACAATGTTTTCCTTCACCGAAGCAAGTGATAATTATACAATACGCACATGAATCCAAAAAATCAGAACATGCTTTATCGGCTGAAAGAATTTCGATTAAATTCGGCATACAGGTAAACCATGAGCTAGATTAAGACAAAAGGGTATCCCTTACCCTTTTTTAAAACCCTTAAGAACTTTCGACAATCACGCGGGCGAAATCGAGGGCAAATACTAGGTAAATCAAATTTGTATCCATGCTTGTGTTTCAATATACAATTACAAGTACTTAATTAATCCTACTAATATTATAAATCCTACTAAAATTATAAATCCTCCTAAAATTATAAATCCTACTAATTTCATAAATACTACTAATATTATAAATCCAACAATATTATAAATGCTCAAGTTTGTGAGGATAGATGGATGAATATTTGTTACTCTTTCATGCAAAAACTACTGGCCGGATTTGGATGAAATTTTACACACAGATAATTTATAACCTGGATTAACACATAGAATACTTTTTATTCCAGCAGTACGATCCCGTGGGACAATTACGGAAAACCAGGCAGGCGAAGCCGCGGGTATAAGCTAGTTACCCTATAATGGTTCAATGGTGTCACCCACAACATATTGCCTAATATACCATAAGGTGTTATCTACCAACTAACGAATAAATTGAATGGGTTTAAAAAAAACATAAGTATGACTCGTATTCGCTCAGCTAAATGTTGCATTTATTAAGAAGGAAAGTGGCATATTTTACGTGTACCATTTCTCTACAGACTGTGAATATACAAGGAACCGATGAAGTCGATTTTGGTGACAGTCTTTTGTTACCACGGCACTCACTTAAGTCCACTTTCCATAAATGAATTTTGAAGAGACTTGATCAGTATTTTACCGTCGTTCAATGACCCAATTAGTGGGCAGATCTGTCGTCAGAACTTTGAGAATATTTTGAAATTAACAACAACTATGTATATTTTGGGTTTACGATGAGTAAAACTAGCAGCACATTGAAGCCGCAACACATTATACTTCAATACTGAAATCGATGTGTGAGGTCGACTGCTCATAAATAATTAACGAAATTCATGTAGAAGGATTTTCGCAGTGCTTTTCATTTTTTCTTAACAAAATTTTCGGCATCATTATTGACAAACAAGAAACTAAACCTTTACACAGCAACTGTAAAAGAAAACAAATGAAACAAAATTAATGGAATGAATGAATGAATGAATGAAAACATCAATTATACCAAAACCAGTATAAGCTGGTCTATTATTCCATTAAAACTCCGAACTATGCTAGCTCAAAGTTGAAGTGTAACCAAACGTATGGATGGCCTACTTTACTAACAACATTGCCAGTTTAGATTCTATTAAAGAAACACTGCCTCGTTAGTCTAGTGCGATTGCTCAGAATAAGGTACTGGGTTCAATCCCTGGGTTGAACAAAGTGCTTGGGGTTTGCCCATCAAGAATTATTTAGTAGCAGCCACGGAGTCTGGATTTGTGCCCGGTTGATGGCAATAGGCTCGCCCCCTATTACATGGGACTTAAACATCTAGCGAAATGTTGGTGTACTTGTTAGGTACACCTCTGCCTAACCCCTAGGGGATTACTGGACGTGATGTTATCTAAAAAAACACACAAATAAAATGTCACCCTTATTTTTAACAAGGAGTTTCTTCAACATCTAAAACGAGACAAAAACATAGTGCACCAAATACCTGCCCCCAATAACTGATCACTATCAATATGTGGTGTGCGTTCCCTTACTTTCGGTCTACCGAAGCTCTGAGGGAGGACATTTTTGTCACCGTACGTGCGTAAAGATGGTCCCGACAACGCAGCTTCTCTGATTTTGTTCTGCATTTACACCGGAATTTTGATCGAATTGCTTTAGGGCTTTATGGAAAGGAATTTATTGTTCTTTTCAGTTTTTTTTTGACTTCGTTCGTTTTGGTTGAAAATTATTCTGCTTATATTATTACGCAGCTATACAGTTTGGTAATCTTGGCTTTTACACGTTGCTAAAAATAACCTAACAAAACATATTTAGTGAGTTTCATTACTGTCTCTGTGTGTGTGTGTCTGTCTGTGAGTCTTGTTTTTCTTTCTCAGTTCTGGTTTGACACTATTTAGATTGCCATAGACACGCTAGGAAGAAGATTACTGGCCTAAATAATATGTTGTTTAGTAATTTATATATCAGTAAACCACTAAAGTAAAACTAATAGACTTCATGATTCAAAAAAAGAAAAGAAACGAACATTTTTTTCTGAACTTTTAAGAATTTTACAGAAGCGTACAGTTTGTTTGGTACGACTGTACGTTTTTGATTAATTAGAGAGAAGCTGTAGTAACAAGGTTTCGTCTGAACACTTTCTCTTTTAATTGGATATTTACAAAAAAGTAACAACGAAAATGCCTATTACAACACAACCTCACACACATTTGCCAAAGTCTGGCCTAACAAGCGTACTCGTCAAAACTTTTGAGCATATTAAACTTTAGTATATATAATAATAAAAACAGAGCGTGCAGAACACGGCTACTGTACTGTATAACTTGAAACATTTTCTATAAACTTTATAAGTAATTCTGCTAAGAAAAGCGAGCAACGGCTGAGAAAATAAGCAAGCAATCTATGCTGGTACTATAAATTTCCGGTGGGTTGAACAGTAGAGATAAGTTAAGAAATGCTGCAAGAAAACGTTACTACTTATGACTTCAAGTAGTTTTTGATGGAGTTACGGAGAACGGAGGTTTTTTATGATTTAAGGGGAAAGAGGAACTCGTATCGTACGATTGGGAAATTAAGTGAAAAACCCGGCCAAGTGCGAGTCGGACTCGTGCATGAAGGGTTCCGTAACATCGTAATAGGGGAGCCCCCTTTAATTTTTATTTATTTTTAACATTTATTGTTATAGCGGCAACAGAAATGCAAATTTTGTGAAAAATTCAACTGTTTACGTATTACGGATCATGAGATACGACCCGCTGACAGACGGACGGACAGCGGAGGCTTAGTAATAGGGTCCCGTTAGCTACCCTTCGCGTACGGAACCCTAAAAACGACGAAAGAAGCGTTTGTTCGTATGTTAAGGTTCACGTAGATAAAGTTTTTATGATTAAGTACTAGAATCGATGTTTTCGAATACGTGTTTCAAGTTCATAACTTCGAAGTGCAATATTGTGTAGATTAAGATTTACAGCAAAAAGTTTTTAATAGTTGTGTAGCCTCATTGTCTCTGCTTTATATCAAATAATTGTTTTATTTAAAATAAACTGAAACATTTTAATCATCAAGCATCTAAAATTCTAAGTTTGAAAATTTGCAAGCGAATCCGCCTTGGGTTGTATACATATTTTACAAGACTACAGACACACTCGAAAAGCAAGTTTAAAATTATAACATGTAAGGATTAGATTCTATAATCTCAACTTTTAGAAATAAACTAAAACAATGAAATGTTAAAAATATTAAGTTTCTCATTATATCGAATGATTTACATTCACGAGCCAATATTTTGTTTATTTTAAAAGCTTCCATACACGCTTTTTCCACATAATCTAAGCCCAAATCCGAAGTAAGCATCGCATGTCTAACCGAAATAAAACTAGAACATTACGGCACGGTGTAAAGGATGATATTTAAGGAGCGTTACACACTTGACACGCGTTGTCACGCACGGAGCGCCCAATCTGAAATAGTTACACTATACGACAGGGATGGTGAACCTTTTCACGTACACTTGCTATATTAAAGCGCGTAATAAACTTGCCAGTAACTTGCACAAAAGTATGCAAGTAGTTTGTATTTTTTTTTGGTCTATTGGTCGCAAGCGCGACTGCTGGGCACGAGGTCTTCGATTTCCAGGTCAGGTAAAGTGTAATTGGGGTTTTTGTTCAGAAATTTCTCAGTGGCAACCACGAAGTGTATATTTGTACGCGGTGGATGGACATAGGCTCGCCCCCTAATACATGGGACTTAAACATAACTGGCGAAACGTGAGTTTATTATTAGGTAAATACGTTCAATTCAATTCAATTCATCATCATCATTATTTTCATTAATTTTTATATTTTTTTCGTTTTTGCCTAACCCCTAAAGGATTACGGGCGTGCTGATAATGTATTTGGCCTGCAATAAAACACTATTTACGATTTTATTTATTGTGTAATTTACCAATCAAAAGTAGTTACATAACATGAAAAAATCAATGAAACTACTTACTTTACTACTTACTTTTCTGAATAATATTTACATAATATACAGACTAAACATAGAACTAATCTAATGAAAAAAAAAGAATTAAAGTAAGAAAACATAAACAAATAAAAAACGATGACAAAAGGACACTTCAGAGTGCGTCAAAGTACTCCTCCGCATCGCTGTCAACTGGAAACGTGCCCAGAAGACTGGCAGCATTGCCACGCTGAATGGCAATGCTAATTCTTTGGCCAAAGAAAGAGCCAGCCCTCTGGTCACGCGAAGTGTCGACCAGTCGGCGAGAGATTTCCTTTTTTTTTTTTTTTTTAAAGTAGTTTACAATTTCATTATTTGGCTTTTGCGCAAGTTACTGGCAATGTGTATTTGCGACTTTGCATGGTTGCTTATTACGTGCCAGTGGCACCTTAAGCAAAGATGAAATAAAAACCACAAGATTAAATTCTTTTGTTAAGTATGCATCATTATCATTTTCACAATTTCCCAAATATCTTGAGGTTGTATTGTATAACGGGCTGGTGTCCGCAACTCCACGTCAAAGCGCGTATTTTGCGTGCATATCTTGAGGTTGGCTTTCAGTTTAATAAAATGCAGCCGAATAGCATTATTTTATAAATATAAATAGAGCGTCTATCTGGCCTTCACATTCGAGTTACTCTTTATCATGGTACTATTAAAAAGGGATCTTAAAACGAATAAAAACACTAACATCAGAAAAAACCCTAATGGCAATAAAAAGAAATCATACTTCTTTAAATCAATGTATTTTC
Organism: Noctua comes; assembly: GCA_963082995.1. Lineage (NCBI taxonomy): Eukaryota > Metazoa > Arthropoda > Insecta > Lepidoptera > Noctuidae > Noctua > Noctua comes. The sequence continues at coordinate 14,042,489 of OY720279.1, read as the reverse complement.
CAGAATTTTCTGTCACGTATCATAGGTTTACCATCCCTGATATAAGACGTGAGAATTCTTTAGCTATTCGATTATTGTTTGCTTTAATTTTCTATGTTTTCTTTCTAAAAACGAAAGATTCCTTTCAACAATTTTTGTCTCCATTTTCGAGGATGTTTTTGTTATGTCTCTATGTCGATGTCGGTTCAGTGACTTTGTGAAGTGATTTTTGTAAAGAAGTTCCTTTCAATTTGTTATTTTAAAAGAACTCAATTTAACTTTGAAGTAATGATAATAGAACAAAGTTCAAGTTTGTTCTTTTGCTGATATGTGGCGCTTTGATGTCATCAAAGGAAATTTTGGATTTTTATTTTAATATTCATTAAATGGTCATGTTAAAATAAACTTAGGATATTTGTGTGTGTTTTATAAATAGGATTCTTTATTAGTTTTAATTTTCAAAAGGTAAAGCAAATATTCGAAAAAGTTGTATTGTATTGAATAGGTATTATATATATTTTTTTTCTTTTTTGTAAAAATACGGATAGAAGATGTACCGTACCTAATATAAACAAAGATGAATTATCTTCTACATACCTATATCAGCTTCTACTAAAAATTTTGAGCTAGAAATACCAACATTCAAAACAGACAGCCGCCGGCCGGGGCGATTCCATAAATATTTCGTATCAATTTAGGTACGGAACCCGAAACGATCCCTTCATATTGAATTCGTCACGCACTAGACATATTTGTCATACCGAAAATTTTGGGGCAAGTGAACCCTTTTGACCGGCTCCCGTCATTTCGTGCCACTTTGCCGTATAAATAATTAATTATGTACGTGTGTATTGCTCTTAACTCTGGCTGGATCAATATATATGCATAGTGACGCTCATGGTTTGGTATTGGTCGATATTACTTGGTATGAAGTGATGCGGTGTAGTTTGAGGTTAGTTCTTACCGAGACGAAAGAATAATTTCATTATTTTTACAAATCCGAAGTTATCCTGTGACTCCAGACTCACTGATATTCTATCAGCAATAACAATGGTGAAAACTAAAAATGTACTGTCATTGTTATTATACTGTTATTTTGTTAATTTTTATATTTGTATACTGACTGTTTTATTACTATTATGCTTTATGGATTGTATCTGAAATAAACTTTTTTTTTTTTAGTTGTTGGAATACAACATGCTTTGAAAAAGATTGTTTAGGTCTTGATGCATCACAAGACCGTTCTAATTTAACATAACGTTATATTGAAATAGGTAATTGGGGGGATTTGATTTTGATGATTCACAGGATATTTTTTTTTCATAAAATGTTTCTTTACTATCAGACACTGACTTAATTATTTAGGTTACTTGTATTGTAATAAAGTGAAAACTGCATAATACTTCCATAGTAATATATTTATAAAAAAATATAGTATCCTCTCTGTCAATATGTCTGACTCTCGGCCTGTCTGTTAGCTTTTCACACCTTACGTGTGAATCGATGTTTAAGTGACAGATAGATACCTACTTAGATAACATAGGACCTGGAGAAGGATATAGGCTACTTTTATCCTAGATCGCAGACAAAGTCGCGGGCAACAGCTGGAGAGTTATATAAGCTGAACTTCACGTTAGTCTTTTTTCTCGTGTATGTGGTTTAATCGTCTCGCCGTCGCATCAGGCCACAACTCCGTTGGGCGTCGTAAATTTTAACTCATGATACTAAAGAAAAGTCTGGCGAATTATTAGTATAACAAAGGATTATTTTATGGAGATTTACTCACACGCACGTACCTACTACTAACGTTGTATTAAACTATAACTTGAATAATTACAATAAGTAATAGCTTTTATTTTTTATTTTTTTTTCGGATGGGAAATCATCAAATGACCCCCCCCCACTCTGGGCGGAGCGGAAGGGAGTGTCCGACTTGTACTGACTAAAACCCATCCATGTTCCTTCTTTGCCCTTTGTGTTCCAGGGCCACGGTATCTCTTTCGAACAGTCCCGCAGCCCTGGCAGGCATCGGCCCTTGCAAGCCCCTACATCATTGCTGACATCTCTTTGAGGCGCGCGTGGAACACGTGTCCTGTCGTCATAAGACGGCCGGACGGCGAGCTAGCCCATAGCTCGCCGTCCACAGGCCCGCGCCTACGGTGGCCGGGAGCCACCACGTGACCCCCGACGCCCAGGGCGTCTCCCGCGGCGGCATAAGTAATAGCTTTAGAATAAAAAATGATAAAGGTAGTTTCTACTTATACTCGAAAAACTACTCGAAATGTAAAAGGTCGGAATTCTTATAAATGTGGAAAATAATCATTTTCGTTTCATTTTTTTTTAGAAATACCACCTTTACTAGGTGGTATTTTCAAAAAAAAAACTTTCTAAAACTATGTATTAGTGTAGTGTAGTATGTTCTACTCGATATGGCAACTAATTCACAAGTAGCATCTATGTAGTAGCGACGTCACAGAAAGATACTTCTTCCTGTGACGTGACCTTCATATTTTAAAACAAATATCTGTCTGACGAACTCGTTACTAACTAATAACACCCGCTCAGGTCGATCGCGCTTGCCTAGGTTGGTCCGTGGATGGGTGACCACCTATTACATACCGAGTTCCATCCGAGTTGTGGGGTAAGACCAGTAGACGCTATATGTAAAATAGTGGTATTCAGCTGCATCCCGTTAGACTAGAAGCCGACCCCAGCATGGTTGAGAAAACGCTCGGCAGATGATGTCTACCTGACGAACTCCCAAATTACGTAAACATGACATTAAAAAAGAATCTGAGCAACGCCTCGATCAAAACTGTCTATCCAGCGATTTCGTTTAATTATTTCTACCGGGAGATTTATGTGCCGTTAAGTGTCAACGTCAATATGGTCGCCGACGGACTGGAAAATAACTTGCAATTTATTCCCGGCCGAACTAGCGGCCCTATTCTGTTGAGCGAGTGCCCGTCAAAGGCGCCGATGTGGTAAAAATGTATGGATCTGAATGTCGACGCGATGCGAACAACAGTTTGTCTTTATGAATGATTGCTTGTTGTGTACTGGATTTGTAGTTTGTGTTTTATTTAGATAGCTGAAATGTGAGTTTTAATGGATTTTTTCAGTTCGAAAAAATGATTTTCAGTAGTTGTGATTATTTTTAGCCTTGTCTAAATTGACAATACTTCTGATATACTTATAAAATTGTTTGTCCTGACAGACTATCAACGCACAGCTAATCTACCCTTTTTATTAGACTTATAGAGTGGACATTGGGATTATTTTCATACAAGAATTTTGATCCCGGACCAAAGACATAGTCCCGGACATTTTCGATTTTGACACACGGATGCCACCTAACAACCGCCCTATACACTAGACAGACCGATTTGTTACTAAGTAGTAACAAGTACTGGATTACGATTTCTTTCATCTTGTCGCGTCTATCGCTCGTAAATATTTAAAATTAAATGTCTCAGGTTTTGTACTACTAATAAGTAAAGATCTAATTTTCGAAATGGTAACTTAAAATAGGATACATAGAAAACCAAATACTACTCGTTAAATAGTCAAGAACGAATCAAATACTTACCACCGCCTTTGTCACTGCAAAAGCTACCTATTTTCATTAATTTCTTCGTCGATATCTCTCCAGAATACTGCCACAGGTAGGTCGGAGGCAACCACCCATATTGTGGAGTGTCAGGACTAACTTTTGTATTGGTGTCAACTTTTTTATTTCTGAAAACTTCACTTCGCTTTCACGGCGCCGCACTTTTGTGCTTATAATTTTAACATGCATTATTTTTCAATGGCTACAAATAATGTTATGAAAATACTGCGTCATTTTTGACGGGGTTCGTACTCACATAGGTAGACGACAAAGATTTATTTTAAATCAAGATGCTTATATAGGAGATAAGAGGCCCTAGCAAGAGCGCGCGGTTCAAACGTAACGAAACAACGTCGACTTTTGAATCGACAATACCATCATCCTATAGCATTTTAGTTAAATTGTTTGCAAAAAGCACAATTAGTAAGTCAATTAAATCTATGGATGGCCATAGACATATATTTTTTTTTAAATTATTTGTGAAACGAGTATTTACGTTACGTTTAGATCATGCGCTCGTGCGGCTTAAGGTCAAGATTTGCTATAGTTATTTTGATAATAAAATACGTATTTCTATCTAAAGTTGTATTGGATTTTAAAAACTTTAAAATGAACGAGCACAGACAATTAAAAAAGTTTAATCGATACAGTCGGATAATGGTTGCCGAGTTTTGTTTATCGAAAACTTTGATTCAGAAGGACTTAATTACAGCTGGTTGCTCAGTTCAAAGTACTAAATTATTGTTAACTAGCTGTTGCCCGCGACCTTCGTCCGCGTGAGATTATATAGCCTATAACCTTCCTCGACAAATAGGCTATCCAACACTAAAAGAATTTTTCAAATCGAACTACTAGTTCTTGAGATTAGCGCGTTCAACCAAACAAAGTAACTCTTCAGCTTTATAATATTAGTATAGATTAGAAACTTTCACGAGAAAAGAAATATCTACACTCAAGAGAAACGAGCTTTTAATAATAAAATGAGTTGGAATATTCCCTACGTGAGCAACTTACAAAAAAACCACATGGAAAAGACAAGTCTATGCAGAACAATTTAATTCAAGCACATTTTCATTTTTTAGTTTCTCATTTTCAAAAATGAGTACTGCATTCAGTATTCTCATTTTTATTACGACACACACGTTGCAAACATTTAAAATTTCACACTAAAGCTTGATACATCCCCAAGTGGCTATAAACCAGAGTTTCGTATTCAAAACCGGAGCAAACGAGAAAAGAATAAAATTGCAAGACGGAAGTTCATAATTTTAATACTTTCAACGTCATAAAAAACGTCATTGGAACTAAAATCCTTCTCCATAGTAGAGAGTGGATCAAACTTTGTGTAATTTGAAACTATAGTTTAAGCCGAGCTTAAACGGTTGATTAACGACGTGATTTAGTAGAAAGTTGGCAAGTTTTACCGACTAACTATCACTACTCAAATCGGCGAGGACTTTTTAAAACCGGGTTTAAAACCGGTTTTCAATTTTCTTCCTTCAAGTTTTGAGTTGAGAGTTTTTAATTGGGACGCGTGATTAAAATGCTTTATTAATTTTTAATAGGGTCTTGTCCTGATTTCGGAATAAAGGTGGAGTTGAAGTGTTGGGGCGTCAGCTGTTTGTAATCCCGCGGAACGAAGAGTAGCGAAGAAATAATATTTAGTTAAAGACTTGCAAGAAAATGACCTAGGTTTCAAACATTATTCATACACCCAGCCAGTTTTTACTTGAAATAAATAAAAACTTAAAACTTTAGCTTTTGCGTTCAGTTTCGGCTTTAAAGCGACTATCGTGATACAATCCCGATTGTGTCACACGTTTTCGCTGTCAACTAAATTGTAGTTTTCTTACGCCGATTGAAATCTACATAAAAATTGTAATGATTTTTGGCATTTCTAATGATAATGATACTTGACACAAACGGTTATTTTACCTTTGATAACAGCAACCTTGCTTTTAAAAGAATAAAGGTCATTTTAACAGATTTCTTAATGGCACCAATATAACTTTGACAGTGAAGTAAAATCAGAGATTTATAACGTATCTGCGAACGGACTACAATAATATTTTACTGGAAAATCACTTACCACTAAAATTTCTTAAGTATCTATAAAAGAACTCCCAACATTTCACCGACACGTACTTGGCAGAAAATTAATTCCGAAAAATCGTACAGTATGCCAAGTGACGGTACCTAAACTGGTTAGCTATTATTATAGTGATTAATTAAAGTCTTCGTTGTTAACACGTCGACTTGCCACAACAAAGCAGTATCGTTTGTACCGATTTGTTAGCTGTCAGTGTGATCGTTTTTTTTTCTGCGTATAATCTGATGTCGGTACTAACGGTATCGTGATTGGAAAGAACAATTGTGATTTTGGAGTTCTAAGGAACTTCGACTGTATCGTTGGTAAATTTTCTTTTACTAAGGTAAATTAAATTTTCAGTTCAGTAAATCTTCGCATTTCTCTAGCTATGCCGCAACATCTCAAACCTGTGGAGTTCTTTCTTCAAAAGACCACATACACTAATCTGCATAGTCCTCAAGTGAGTTGACCAAGATTATGTCTGGACTTTAAAGGAGACTATGACCTTTGAGATTGATGCAATAATTTGTTTCGTCTGTTTCTTCTCAGAGTAGTCCAGGTACGAATCACTGGGCTGCGGAACTGTTCGAAAGAGATACCCTGGCCCTGGAACACAAAGGGCAAAGAAGGAACATGGATGGGTTTTAGTCAGTACAACTCGGACCTTCCGCTCCGCCCAGAGTAGGGGGGGGGGGGGTCATTTGATGATTTCCCATCCGAAAAAAAAAAGCTACGAATCACTGGCCTTATCTGGTTAAATATAAAGTTTAAAAGTGTTTGTAAGAACCTATTTGTAAAATAAACATCATTTATCCGCGCCCATTCCTCGTTTTCCACATTCAGTCTGTCCCAGCTGTCTTTTTAAGGTCATCGGGTCATCTAGCTGGCGGTCGATTCGTACTATGCTTGCCGATGTTCAGAAAGTTGTAACTTTGAATAACTAACCAAACTGTCATGTTTTGCGGTCGGCATTTGCATTGCATCACGCCTGTACTGTAACCCCCGAAAGGTAAGGCAGAGGTGTACCTAATAAGTACACCCAGATTTTTCAAGTTATGTTTAAGACTCATGTAATTGGGGGCAAACCTATTGCCATCAACCGAGCACAAATCTAGACTCCGTGTCAGCTCCTGTGAAATTCCTGATCGAAAAACCCAAAAACACTTTGCCCGACTCGGAAACCGAACCCAGGACCTCATGCTCAGCAGTCGCGCTTGCGACGACTCCACCAGTGAGGCAATTTGGGGTAATTTCTTTTAGGTAAATATTAGCTACACGATTGGATTCATCAGGTGATGTGTACAAAATGGCGTATTACTAGGAAAAATTAACCATTTTGTAGGAACACAGACGAAGTATAAATTACATAAAACATGAATAGGTTTTTGAATAAATAATTTCAGTTGTGAAACGATACTCCATTAACATTCTCATACAAATACGAATGATGCAAGGACAAATCATTCAATTCAATCGCATTTACAAATTCTATACAAAACATGATCATCTATTGTATGATGTCATTCATTACGACGCTGTAATTGAATGGCATGGGTTTCATTTTCCCATGCAAAAAAGGAAAAAGCATTGATACAATTTTAATGATCACCATGCTTGGTGGCGATTTCAGACTTATTGGAGCGCCATGTTTTTCTTTGCTGTCATTCAGAGGTGTACAGCAGTGAACCAGAAAATATAATGTAATGTAATATGTACACAGAGTGGAAGGGACACTGACGCGAAAACGGTTACCACGTATTCAGTACATCATTCAGAGCCCCCTACATGGAAAATTTTCACATTTTTTTATTTATAAAAAAAGCAGCTGTTCCATATATTTTGACTGTGTAGGTATTACACTTTTAGAGGAGCTCGTGGCTAAATAATAACAGCCACTCGGGTTGAACTTTAGGTTAAGCAGTGCTTGCCTAGGTTGGTCTGTGGATGGGTGACCACCCATTACATACCGAGTTTCCTCCGTGCCTCGGAAAGCACGCTAAGCCGTTGGTCCCGGGTGTCATTTTTAGATCTTTGACAGTCGTTAGGTAGTCAGTGGCCCAAAAAGTCTGACAACCAGTCTTACTAAGGGGTATCGTATTACCCAGTACTAACTGGGTTGTGGAGGTCAGATAGGCAGTCGCTCCATGTAAAATACCGGTATTCAGCTGCATCCGGTTAGACTGGAAGCCGACCCCAACTTAGTTGGGAAAAGGCTAGACAGATGATGAGGTATTACACTTTTGTAGGAAACAGCTGTTTTTTTTTAATAACTGATGAAAAATGTCTATGTGGGGGGGGGGGGGGGGGGGCTCAGAATGTTGTAGGTACTGAATACGTGGTAACCGTTTTGGCGTCAGTGTCCCTTCCACCCGGTATATTCCGTGCTAGTCGCAGATTAGTTTAGTTTTTAAAGTTAATTACTATTTAAGTTTTTTTTTGTTTTTAAATGTCCTGTGGCACATAGGAATATCCTGGATGAGGCTGGCACAAGACCGTGGGGCTTGGCACAAGCAAAGAGAGGCCTACACCCAGTAGTGGGTGAACACACATACATTGAAAAAAAGATAACGGTCAAATACATTACCTCCTCGTCGAAGCCGATTAATTCTTTAATAGATTTTCAACTTTATCGCTAAAGCATTAGGTTCAAGGTTGAATGGGAAAATTTGACAGTTTCGGGTAGATCGTATGCTGGCGTCTGTACATAGTCGGAAGAGATTTCTAATTAAAATTAAGTCACTTTGTAAGTTGACTTAGTTCGCTTCGTCAAACTCCTCTTCCAAACTTGGAAAGCCTACAACTTAGTTTTGGGAAACTGTAGATACACTCTCCAAGTCTAAGTAAGCAAGCAGGTAAGTGATGAAACATTTTACAAGCGTTATTATGAAACTAGCATGATACCCATATCATGCCATGAAAGAATAGAGGACAAAGATGATAGGAACGACGACGACAACGACTCAACGACTTTAATCTTTTGCACACTAAAGAAAAAAAGAAAAAATATTTATTTGTCGCAGGGGCATGACGTGCATCATACATATTTACATAAAAATAAACAATAAGCTATAAATTCAACAGGACGGAACAAAAAAAGAAAAAGTTTACAGCTTGCACGTCGTGACTGCGACGAGCAGGTTACCACTCAGCATGATGCTGTGCTATGGGGGGCCCACAGCACAGCGCTGGTTCACAGTGGTCACCCATGAAAAAACGTACGGAAGCCAAGATAGCATAAATATTTTTTACATCAATATGAAAATGAAATAAACAGTACTTGGGTTGTAGTAGTGGTAGTTGGCTAGTGGTCACGCGGGCATGAGAAGAGTGTTAACAAATATAAAAAATACTATTTTCGGCCAGGCTTAGCGAGTGATGTCAATGTAACCACATAAAATTGTGTTCTTCACTACAAAGTCGCTTCCCGCTGTCTGTCTGTCCCTATGTATGCTTGGATCTTTAAAACTACGAAACGGACTTTGATGCGGTTTTTTTAATAGATAGAGTGATTCAAGAGGAAGGTTTATATGTATATATTGCATATATTGCGTGCGAAACCCGGTTGGGTCGCTAGTTTGTAATAAAGCTTTTATAACAACAAATAATAAATTAAAGATGGCTCCCCTACCACGATCGTACGGACCCCTTCATGTGCTAGTTCGACTCGCACTTGGCAGGTTTTTATTAGAATTTTATAGAACAATGAGTGGTTGGTCTGAGTACTATAGCGAGAAGTAAACGTAACGTAAATTCGAACGTGTTAAATATGAAAGTACTCGTTTCGCTTATGACATTAACGTGTTTTAAAGGATTTATTATCATCTATGGCTAAAACATATTTTCATACATACAGGGTGTAAACAGACCCTTCACATAGCCGTCAACTAAGCATCCTGTACATCAAACTAAGTAACTTTACGCAAAAATTATTGCTGGGAATCGACTTTTTTTTTGGGGTGAAAAATCACACTTTATGGTAGGACTCGATGGAACGCACTCAAAGCATTGTGTTGATGGATGGATTAATTAGTACGGGGGTCGTGGAGGTGTGTAAAGTAAAAATCTTACATTAAAAACATGTATTTAAAAAAAAAAACTTGAGAAAAAGTTGGAACTTTGGACCCCAATATCTCCGTAACCAGAAGGTTCTCAGGTATGGTCTAGAACAAAAAAATGATCGCAAAGACGGGGAGAACAAGTGCCTGTCGGTTATGTTAAGGGTCTATTTACACCCTTTATATTACTAGCTTAAGCCCGCGGCTTCGCCCGCGTGAAATTCGATAATTATCCGACGTGATCGTACTACCGGGATAAAAAATATCCTTCGTGTTAATCTAGGTTATAAACTATCTGTGTGCCTTTCATCTAAATCAGGTCAGCAGATTTTGCGTGAAAGAGTAACAAACATCCATCCATCATCACAAACTTCTGCATTTATAATTTTAGTAGAATTGTTCAATGTAATAATGGTTTTCAATTTATTAATTTTGTTTTTAGCTATAATTTAATAAATAAAGTAATAATATGTTCCTATTAATTGAAATATAAATTACAGAATGTATTTATTTAATCCCTGTGTAATTAAATAACGTTCATTTTATAATAATTAAGTTTTACATTTACCTCGTTTTTAGACAATAACATAATAATTATTATGCGGAAAATTCGGATGCTGATATACATAACATATAAAATAATATGAGAAAACCTTTGTAAATCGATGTCGTAGAGTAATTTCGAAATATTACACTGCAATTAATTTAATGTAAAATTAAAGCACGTTAAGCCGTTGGTCCCGGGTGTCATTTCTAGATCTTTGACAGACGTTAGGTAGTCAGTGGCCCGAAAAGTTTGACAACCAGTCTTAACAAGGCGTATCGTATTAACTGGGTTGTGGAGGTCAGATAGGCCGCGCTCCATGTAAAATACTGGTGTTCAGCTGCATCCGGTTAGACTGAAGCTGACCCCAACATAGTTGGGAACAGGCTAGGTTATATCATCAGCCTAGCCCTTTCCCAACCATGTTAGGGTCAGCTTCCAGTCTCCTCTTACTAAAGACTCTTACTCTTTTCCTCATTCCTCCGCATCACATGCCCATACCACGACAACCGATTAACACACAACTTGTCAGTCATCGGCTCCACTTTCTGATTTCCCCTTATTTACATTTTAAAGCACTGATTCTAAGATTTAATCAAAAACTAATATGATATAACTGTGATGTTACGCAAACAATAGACCAAAGCTTGCTTCCTGGAAGACAGCACAATAGCAAAATAATAACGATCTAAAGGCTAACCTTATTAATAAAGGAACTAACGAGGACAAAGCTGCCAGCTTAGCTTGGAGACAAAACCTAAACAATTCTAACATAATGCTTTATAAACTAAAGCATACTGAAGTTGACGGTAAAACACGGCAAATACTTATTTGGCTTCTCATTTAGAAATGATAATGATGGATTCACATTTTGACTTTGACACCGTTGAAGGTAAAAGTTGTGAATATTAAAGTTAGGAAACTCTAATAACACAGAATGAAAAAGACTTGTCTAGTAGTTAGGTAGTTTAAAAAAATAATAGAAACCAGGTGATGATTTTCATATAATTGCATTATTGTGATTGTTTGTTTCGATAAATCGAAGACATAAATCGAAGACATTCAAGAAAAAAGGGCATTAGAACCAAGTGTTTGAAGTTTTAACTGTCATCGAATAAATCCTGGCCGAATAAAACCTTTTTTTATGAATAATACGAACAAAGCCTCGGCCACGACTAGTTCCTAGAATCTAGATTTATAAACGTAGGTATAATGTGAATAGCCGTCGGTACGCCAACGGGACACAAAACCTTCCAAGCTCATTTCCACAATATATATATATATCGGTAAAGAAGGCCAGCTCCATACACAAATGACAACGCACGCACACATATACACGCTTCAGGTACTTCAGGTGCAGGCGCACTCGCGATTGTCATTTGTTTGAGATCGCATACCGCCTCACGTATGATGTCTCTATGAAAATCCTTCATGATACGGAGTGCAACTTCTGTACCTATCTGTTTTGTGGTCATTACCTAGATAGGCTGAGTCCCAGGTGGGAATTCTAGGCACAACGCTCTAAGATAATAAAGCCAAGAAAAAATATAGAAACTGGAATGAATTCGTGTTTCCATCAAGCTAGAAGATAATGAGATTTATTTTTAAAAGGTTTTATTTTTATTAGTTACTAGCTGCTGCCTTCGACCTTCGTCCTCGTAAAATTATCATAGAAATATTACTTCCCTCATTGAATTGAAGCTTATTGAAAGCACCTTCTATATTTACCCAAAACACACACAGAAACCATTAAACAAAGACCTCAAAATAGCCAATCCCCGACATAAATACCCTACATATCTCTCAAATAGAAGTCGTGTTCGTAATTATAAGGTATGTGATAAATTCTTGCGCCACTTGAACTCGCGTAATGAGCTACTTATGTTCTCCACTTTCATAATTAATTGCCTCCTGATAAATTATTCAGAACGGAAAGCCGAAGCTATTACAGGAGGGAGTATTCTGTGAACGATCGATGGATGGACTAGTTTATTGGTTACTAGCGATCCGCCCCGGCTTCGCACGGGTGCAATGTAGATAATATACATACATATACATTTAAACCTTCCTGGATGGATGGATGTTTGTAACTCCTTCACGCAAAAACTACGGATCGGATTTAGATTAAATTTGGCATACAGATAGTATATAAACTGGAGTAACTCGTAGCGTTCCGAGAGTATAATTCCGTGGGATAATTACTAATTTATACGCGGGCGAAGCGCGCGGGAATAAGCTAGTTATCTATGAGACAGAACTTTGCTCTATGAAGACAATAATATCGAACAATGAAACAGAAAAACAGACAAACATTCAATCAGTGCATAGATCAACTGAAAAACTGTTTTGACTGGAAATAAAACCATTCGGAATATTAAAAAAAAAACTTCTATTTCGTGGTTCTGAGAACATTGATAAAAGCCTGCCTGTAATAAACCGTAATACCAGTTTTAGTAAGGAGGTTTATAAGGATCAATTTCATCCTAACGTTTCGTTCTCTTTTCAAAATCGAACGACTTCCACGGAATAGGAACGCAAAACATCTGAAAGTACGTGAATGTTCTAGGTAATCTAATTTGTTTCATAATTACCGCGTAATTCATTGCTCTGCGGGAAACTCATAATAATTATGACCGTTGTTATTGAGATGTTTGAAGTTGTTCTTGAAGATGCTGTTGGAGGCAATTTAATTATTAATATCCTGTAAGTGTGGACTTATTAATTTATTGCTATCTCCTCCCATGTAAACATTTAATTTAATGCACACTTGTTTTATATTTAAGTCTGGTTCGAAAAATATGTCTAGTAATAGGTAGTTTTGATCTCAAAACTCAAAGCGTTTATTTCAATTAGACCATAACAGGCCCTTTTGAATGTTAAAAAAACAAAAAAAACGAAGCTACAGTCACAGTCACAAGGCATAATAACTTGTGAAAGTGCTGTTTTTGCCAATTCGAAAGCGTATATCTGCCTGGAGAAGAATGGGCAAGAAACTCCATGGACAGTTTTTTAAATAACAAAATTTTATAAAATCTTGGTTACATCATTCATGTAGAGGTTCTACATACATATATTTGAGAACGGTGTAGAAAGACCTGCAAGTTAAGAGGGTAAGTAGATATAATCAACAATTCAATAATAAACTAAATCATGGCAGCTAAGAGATAAGATAGATAGTTCTAAAAGAAATATCGATACCCGAGATGACTGCGGAGTGCCGCTAGCTAATTTCATGTAACTTTATACTGAGGATCAAACGAAATCTTACACAACTGTGCTGCCTATAAACAGCAGTTGCAAGAGCAAAATTGAGCAGCAAATGGTACCTAAAAATTGTTTAAAAACAAATGAATATTGTTCCATCGAAATTCAAACTAAAAAATAAAACACTCAGGCTGTCAAGAAGACTTAAATACGTCACTAATATACCCTTTATCGTCACACCCACTCCATAGTATACCTCCCTCTCAATTTATAAGCTAGGAGCCTTTTTAGTTCAGACCCAACTTAGAATAGAAAACATCTTTACCTCACCTCTTATATTTTTAGGTCGCTATGGTAATTTGTAATCTGACATGTTCGGAAAGAAAAGGACTAAGCCCGTCTTATGTTCTCATATTTCTAGGCCGACGCGAAAGTCTAATGGACTTATTTTAGATCCGCATGTGTTAGGATAATCCTTGTGAAAATAGCTAATATTAGGAAAAAAAGACATAGCCATAGCATTTGATCAACTTTGTTTGAAGCACCATAAAAGTGAAGAATATCAGCATAATGACGGGGCCTCTAGAGGGCCAAAGCCTGCCGGGGTCGCGGGACTTATAGAATTACCGCGACCCTGGAACATAAAGGGCTATTGAAGGACACCGTGGATTTTAGTCAGTGCAAGTCTGACAGTCCCTCCCGCTCTGCCCTGGGTGGGAGGACTCATTTGATGATTTTACCACGATAAAAAAAAGCACCATAAAATGCTTATTCTTTTTAATTAGGTATTTTTTCAGCCTGAAGTTAAATTAAAGTAATCTATCAATCTTTATCCTAATTTCAAAAGGAATATCTTGTGAAATTAGCTAATATAAGGCGAAAAAGCCATAGCCATAGCTATTATTCGGAAAAAAATAATGGAATGAAAATATGTAAGTATTTGATATCATGTTGTAGATGTTATGGCTTTTTTTTTATGTACACTCGACGTTGCAAATGTGGAACTAATCTTCAAAAAATGGTGCAGACTGACAGTGACCTACTGAACTAGGTCTTTAGTACAAAAAAAAAATCTTTATTTTTCAGGGTGCTAATGGTCTTCATTAAAGCTCAAGATATTTCATCAACTTTGTTTGAAGCACCATAAAAGTAATTATTCTTTTTGATTGAGTATTTTTTTCAGCCTGCAATTAAATTAAAATAATCTATCAATCTTCGTCCCTTTCAATTTCAAAATCCACACCATCATAACTCCTGTTTCTAAACCATAATACATACGTTAAGGATCAACGAAGATCTATTTGTTTGGCTAACAGTAAACTTGTGTGGCGTTTAATCGATAAATCACTTTGGCCATTAACTGGCTTCTAGTCGGAAAGACTTACATGCAAAAGATAGGTACAGAAGACCCAGGTCTTCTGCTTTTAAATAAAATAAAGAAAACGATGATGTTTTCTTAAAGAAAATTTTATGGTATTTTTTTTTTTTATAGTAAGTACAACGAACAAAAACAGGCACACGCACACATAGACGCGTAAGCACGCCTATCTTTCAACAAATGACAGTCGTGAGTGCACTTGCACTTGCTTTAAGTGAAGCGTGTCTATGTGTGCGTGCGTTTTTGCTAGTTGTATGCAGTTGACCTTCTATGCTTTTATGTGGATAAGCTAAAGACGGTTTCAGAGCTTGTAGACGACGGCTCGTAATTGGCAACGCTTGCACTTCTTGCAATGCAAAGTTAGCGTTATCGTTGCAATATTTTTCCTCTGGTAAGAGGAGGATTTAATTCTGAAAGTGGGTTAAAGTCACGTTTGGGACGTTTCAGTTTAGTGAACTAGAAAAGACTGGGTCAGTGGTGATAAGTTTAGAAATGGTGAAACTTCATCGACTCAAGAAGAATGAACCCGAATGAAATGACAGTTTCATGACCCTTTCATTAAAACTACTGCACTGCAAGACTGGTTCAGTGGTGATTAGTTTGGAAATTGAGGATCCGTTAATGGTGAAACTCTATCTACTCAAGAAGAATGAACCTATGATTTTAAACAATCACGGTCACTAACTTTATTATTAATACTCGAAACAGGAACAGTAAACATGGTAAATATCCCGTTCCGAGTATTAATAATAAAGAATGAACCTGAATGAAATGAAAGTCTCATGACCCTTTAGTTAAAACTACTGCACAAACTAGTTCGTTTATTAGTAGCCATAAACTCACCAGTCCTCGTCACACCATAGACGTGATTGTCATGACCGTTTCACTTATATACTCCACTAATACAGATCACAGATGTAAGGATAAAGACAGACTTAGATAA
Source organism: Noctua comes (assembly GCA_963082995.1). NCBI lineage: Eukaryota > Metazoa > Arthropoda > Insecta > Lepidoptera > Noctuidae > Noctua > Noctua comes. The sequence goes on along the minus strand of OY720279.1, from coordinate 14,026,687 downwards.
CTTAGAAGCTTTGCACTACACGTAAGTACAATGGCTCCAAATTGATAAAAGTATTGCACATAACTAACTAAACACCTGCAATCTAAAGACTGTCACTCCATCCTCAGCCCATAAAGAAAAAAGAGATACGCAGAAAAATTAAAATTGCAAATTTTGTTAGCGCGATTCAGCTTGTTCATCATCAATTCAGCCGAAAGACGTCCACAGCTAGACATAGGCCTCCCCCAAGTGTCGCCACATTGACCGGTCCCGTGCGACTTGCATCCAGCGGATCCCTGCAACCTTCACCAGGTCATCCGTCAACCTAGTGGGAGGCCTCTTTCCATCAATCATAATTTAGCACAGCGCCATCTATCCGTACTCAAACGTAATGTGACCAGTACACGTCAAACCGTTGCCTATGTAATTTGCACGGTCCTTAATAGTTTTCTGCGGTGTAATCGATGGTGTTATGGGGGTAATGACGCCATGCGATATGCTTATCGTTATAAACACTAGCCCGAAGTAATTTTTTGTTATACGGGGTTCAGAAAAGGAAAAGAAAATGCAGTGTTATTACATTTGCGCGATTGTGTTTTGTTTTAGATTGATTTTTAAATTAGGTAATTTGGAACGTTGCATTATTGTTCAAATTACATGATGCCTCATTGGTAAAACTGGTTGTATGCGTTACTGCTGAGACTAGTCATGGGATCGAAACCTGGATCAACCAGATACCTATCATTTGGTCCTTCCTCAAATACACTAATATGTATTATAAGATTACTATTATTTTCAATTTTAAAACTCTCGCAAAACACCTTTTAGCATAGTGGTAAAATGAATGTGTGCTAAACGAGGCCCTAGCATGAGCGCGTGGTGTAAACAAAATCGTAACGAAAATAGGTTGATTTTAAAATATAAAATATAATAATTTCATATTTCATGAATTTATTCATATCTATGAATGATACTGATTGTGCTTATTGCGAACAATTTATTTAATGTGCTACAGGATAATTGTATTTTCGATTCAAAAATCGTCGTGTTTACGTTACGTTCATACCGCGCGCTCGTGCTAGGGCCTTTTTTTATTTTTTAGGATGGAGTTGGACGCCCCGGGCGTCAGGGGTCCCCCCGACGCCCGGGGCGTCTCCCGCTGCGGCTCTTTACCTCTCACGTCCCGCCCCCTCCTTTACTCGCTAGGGCCTCAGAATACATTTCTGCCTACCTGCTGCAATTCATAAGGCAGTTTTGCACTAGCTGCATCTTGATCCCCATTGATTTGATTACCAGTTTCCTACGGACACTGTACATTCTACAAATTCGTAAGGTCCCACAAAAGCTACGTTGGACGCAATGTTTGTCAAGCCTATTGGCGAAGTGGGTAAGTGCTTGACTTTGTGCTGGCCGAGTTTGGATCCCAAGCTTGGAGCAAATATTTATATTTTGGCCTACAGACATATGCTACGAGATTGAGTTGAGTGCGATTTTGTGGATAGACGTAGAAATTAACTAGGAAATGTTACGTCAGGACATTTTAATTTTAAGAGTCCAGTTTCAAAGTCTTTGAGAAGTTGATTGAGGACTAACTCTTTGAAACTCTTTGGAAGTAGAATCCCTTTATTACAAGTTAAATTTTTAGATTTAATAATACATAACATCACGCCTATAATCCCCGAAGGATTAGGCAGAGGTGTACCTAATAGTACACCCAAATTTCGCCAGTTATGTTTAAGTCCCTTGTAATAGGGGGTGAGCCCTTTGCCATCAACCGGGCGTAAATCCAGACTCCGTGGCTGTAACTTAGAAATTCCAGATGGAAAAACCCAATAACACTTTGCCCGACCTGGGAATCGAACCCAGGACTTCATGCTCAGCAGTTGCGCTTGTGATCACTAGACCAACGATTAATCATTAGATATATTTTTAGATTTAATAGTAAATAGTACAAACAAAATAGCTTCCTGGCAAAAATATTCCAATATTTTCCATTCATCAAAATATTTCTATTCACCCATCAAAATATTAAAATTCGTGTCAATTCAAAACATATGTATACATAGATAATATCGATGTAGTTCCAGTTGAATAATTGAACGCCCGCTGCATTGATGTGGGCTGACTGACGGCCCAGAAAATGGTTTTTCGAGTCTACTGTATTATGGAGAAGCTCTGAAATTAAATCCCACTATGGAGCGATTTTTTGGACGAAAAAACGAGAATTTTTAACGGTCTCTTTTATAGGAAACTGTGGGGTGTGAAAATTGCTGTGCTCATAAATTCAACTTGCAAAAGCTACCGCGAATTATTTCCATCAATTTTACTAGTAAATGTTGAAAATTGAGGATAAATAAAAACAAAAAAAAAAGAGTTTGACGGCGCTTTAATATTAAAATTAGTGTTAGTTAAGCTTCATAGATGTCGCTGTTAGTTTAAGAGTGTCGTGAACAAGAATTGTCTATGTCTGCTACGTCACATCCAATCACACGACACTCTGACACAACACCGAGCGCTAGTGCGCAGTGGGGCGACGATTTACTGGCAGTATGATGTGAGACTCGGTCGGGATCGTACAGGCGAACTACGCGCTCGGTGGAGTGTCTTACTTGTGCTACCTATTTTGTTATTTTATTATATTAGTGATTACGTAGTGATTATTTAATTGAAATTAGTTTGAAATAAAAGTGATTGTGCAATAACTAACGCTTCTATTTTCTTCGCCCGATAATCCACGCCTACCCACAAAGTGCAACATAATAGTTGAGATCATGGATCCAGTTAATACTTCTGATATGGGGCAAGTCCCTTCATCAGAAGTGGGATTCGAAGGGCAAGGACCTGAAGAAAATAACAGAGACAGTGTAGTGGCTCCGCCACCGTCTAACCTGCTGCAAAATATGGAAACTCTGTTATCACGGCTGCTGGAAACCGCTCAACCGCAAAAGAAACTGCTAGCGAGGCCGCTACGCGCCTGTGGAATCTCATAGAGCGCATACCACGTACAGAAATGGCCGAAGATATATTGACGGGATTTGTTGCATCAGTCTTGTGCCAAAAGGATAGCACAATTCGAAGAGAATTACACTCACATAACGTGGCAACAAGAGCCCAACTGCTTCGGATCCTTAATGGAATTTCTCTTAAACGAAGAAATGAAAGCAGCGAGGGATACGATGGTGACACCAAAAAACCTCGCTACATGGAGAATCGCTTCAACGGCACATGCCATCGGTGTGGCAAACCAGGCCACAAATCAATGGATTGCCGCAAGCGGCAGGACGAGCCTTCATCCCAAGTAAAGGCTTCGAATCGATCCCCAACACCGAGGACTCACGATAAGAATCGTATCACCTGCTACGTGTGCGGACAACCAGGACACATTGCATCGTCGTGCCCAGACCGAAAAGGAGGCAGTGGAATAGCGGCGGCTGCCGTCGAGGAGGTCAACTTCTGCGAACTCAAATCGACAAGGAGTAACCTGACCACATCATCCGGTGAGCTCGTTTCTTTTCTCTTTGATAGTGGATCTGCTTGTTCACTTGTAACTTTTAGCTTTGCCAACAAGTTCCCGGGTACTATGCACTTTGATTTAGTTTACCTTTCAGGCATAGGCAAAGGAAACGTGAAATGTGAATCTCAAATATCGAGCCGTGTTAAAATTCAAAACATCACAGTATCCCTTTTGTTTCATGTTGTGCCTGATAAGTCGATTACAGAACCGGTAATTATAGGTAGGGACCTGCTAGATAGCGGTATCCATGTACGTATAGATAGTGACAAAATTACATTCTCTTTGCGCAAAGAAGTTAACATTACTGAAAAGCCTCATCATTTCGATTTTAATAGTATCGACACCGACCTACAGGGTGAAGATAAACTCGCATTAGTCCAGATATTGCAAAAGTATAGTGAATTCTTTATTGATGGTATACCTACGCGTCGCGTTAAAACAAGTAAAACAGTACAAAGACGCCCATATAGGTTATCCCCAACAGAGAAAGAAATAGTCAAAGAAAAAATCGATTCCCTCTTGAATGCGGGCGTCATTCGTGAAAGTTCTTCACCATTTGCTAGTCCAATTCTTCTTGTCAAAAAAAAGGATAACACGGATAGGATGTGCGTAGACTATAGGGAACTTAACTCTAACACGCGCCCCGAACATTTTCCTTTACCCAGAATCGACGAACAAATAGACCGGCTTCACGGGGCGCACTATTTTTCTTGTCTAGATATGGCATCAGGGTATCATCAAATTTGTGTTGACCCAGATGGCGATAGCATAGCACGAACGGCGTTCGTGACCCCTGATGGCCAGTACGAATATTTGGCCATGCCCTTCGGACTTAAAAATGCAGCGTCTGTGTATCAGCGTTGCATTAACAAAGTTTTAGGTACCCTTAAAGACAAAGTAGCGCTTGCTTACATGGATGACGTTTTGTGTTATTCGGTTAATGTTTCTCAAGGTCTAGAACGCTTAGATGTAACGTTAAAGGCATTATCGGATGCTGGATTTTCATTTAATTTCAAAAAATGTAAATTTATGAAAGCGGAAGTTGATTATCTCGGTTATGTAATAAAAGCAGGAGTAGTAACTCCAAATCCTAGGAAAATAAAAGCTTTGGTACAGGCACCCATTCCGAAAACCGCTTCCCAAGTTAGGCAGTTTTTAGGTCTTGCTTCCTACTTTAGACGATTTATACCAAACTACACTCGTATTGTCGGACCACTATATCCCTTGACCAAATTAAAAGGGCCTATTAAATGGACACAGACACACAATGATATTCACAAGAAAGTGGTCGAAATACTAACATCAGAACCGGTACTGACTATATTTAACTAGCTACACACCCACAGAACTAATGTTCGGCATTCGCGCGCGGTCCTTAGGTCTAGCACGCATAGCTTCAAATTCCGAACCCGAGTCTCGGTTAGATTTGAATGAAATTCGCGAGATAGCATCCGAGAATATTAAGAAAGCTGCTACGTCAGAAGTAGAGCGTTTCAATCGCGGCAGAGCAACGGTGAAACCATTTTCAAAGGGCGATTTTGTCTTCATTAAATGTAGCGAAAGGAGTCAGACTAAACTTCATAGGAAATTCAGAGGTCCCTTTGTTATAACTGACGTGTTAGATAACGACAGATATAAATTAAAAAAACTTAGATGGATCCAATAGAACATACAAATATAGTCATGAGAATTTGCGTGCGGTACCCGGGGGCTACGAAGGCTTGCTAGATATAACTACTACCGTAAGCAATAACTTTGAGGAGGCCGAGACGGCGGTCCAATATCGGGGAGTAGAGTGGGTATCATCTGGTGATGACAGTGATACCTTGTCGATTTGTAGTTCCCCTACGCTGACCGCTAGCTCTGGAACCCTCTCGGCCTCCGAGAGCGAATAAACATAATTAAAGGTAACATTGCTATTAATCTGTGAGGTTAACTTAGCTGAGTGAGGCTAATGTAAGGGACTGGCTCATGTGGGTCGACGTCCTATGGTGTGTGTAGTTGCGAGGTCTAAGGAACTGGCTTAAGCGGGCCGATGTTCCGGATCATATCCTATGGTATGTGTAGTTGTATGGTTTAAGGAACTGGCTTAAACAGGTCGATGTTCCGGATCATATCCAATGGTGTGTGTAGTTGTGTGATCTAAGGAACTGGCTTAGACAGGCCAATGTTCCGGATCATATTATTGCACTGATCGTCTAGTCTGAGAGGCTATGAGATCAATTGAGATATGTGTGACACTAGTGACTGGTCGAAGGGAGAGCTGTTTCAGTTGTCCGGGTTAGCTCCTAGATGTTGAGTTTGTGGGCTATAAAATTTTGTAATGTGTGTCAGTGATGGACGAGCGTACAAAGTAATGTCTCTACCAGTTATATTCTCTTTACAGAATAATGGACAAGCGGCGACTTAAGAGGATGGACACGCACGAGGACGTGCGAATGTCAGTCTGGCCGTGACGGCGCTTTAATATTAAAATTAGTGTTAGTTAAGCTTCATAGATGTCGCTGTTAGTTTAAGAGTGTCGTGAACAAGAATTGTCTATGTCTGCTACGTCACATCCAATCACACGACACTCTGACACAACACCGAGCGCTAGTGCGCAGTGGGGCGACGATTTACTGGCAGTATGATGTGAGACTCGGTCGGGATCGTACAGGCGAACTACGCGCTCGGTGGAGTGTCTTACTTGTGCTACCTATTTTGTTATTTTATTATATTAGTGATTACGTAGTGATTATTTAATTGAAATTAGTTTGAAATAAAAGTGATTGTGCAATAACTAACGCTTCTATTTTCTTCGCCCGATAATCCACGCCTACCCACAAAGTGCAACATAATAGTTGAGATCATGGATCCAGTTAATACTTCTGATATGGGGCAAGTCCCTTCAAGTTTAATTCACGCAACAAGACTCATACACAAACAGATACATAAAAGCATACAGACAGGATAACAAGCACAGACAAAAACAAACACTCTTAAGGTTAAGTTGCCGTGTCTGCCAAACCATCCTGGGTTGTGTGGTATGTTAAAATGTTTTGTGTAATAGAAAGAAAGAAAGAATAAAGTTTATTTGACGTCAGTTCATCAAGCACACATAATGAAAAAGATACAAAAAGAAAATTAAATAACAATTTAAAAAAAATATATATTGAAAATAGGTACATGTGATGTGTGCAATAGTTGTCCGTGTTTATTGAATAATAAAAAAAGAGAGAAATTATTAAGACTGATTCACACAATCCACGACTGGCTGGCGGACTGGCTGGCTGACTGGCTGACTGGCTGGCGTCTGGCTTTTTGACTGGTTCTGATTCTGATTTTTATTTTGTTTGTGTTTAGACTTTACTTATGGTATGTGTTGTTAGCAACTGCCCCATAGGTGTAGTGGTTGCAAGCGCGACTGCTGAGCATGAGGTCCTGGGTTCGATTACCAGGTCGGGCAATGTATTATTGGATTTTTACATCAGGAATTTCACAGTAGCAGCTACGGAGTCTGGATTTATGCCCAGTTGATCGCAATAAGGTCGCCCTCTATTACATGGAACTTAAACATAACTGGCGAAATGTGGGTGTACTATTAGGTACAACTCTGCCTCACCCTTCGGGGATGACAGGCGGGATGTTATGTAAATGCTTATTTACGGTAAATTCTCTGAAAATATCGCTCTATTTGCTTCCGTGTTGGATGAGACGAAATTCTTGGTAATTTTATAACATTTTAGAATATTGTACTGCTTCTTTAGAACCTATATATTTCATCAAACATTTAATAAAATATTGGCTCACATATCACGACGAAAATAGACGGAACATTGCAGGAAGAAAGGAAATATTATAAAATAATTTGTTAATTTTATGTCAGGATGAGCACCGAGAGTTCAAAGGAAATTTTACCGTGTAGTATCTAATATTACGCGATATAATTAATTACCAATATAATATTATTATATTGGTTACTGATGAAACTCTTTTCAATGTTGTGAAAGGTTATTTAGAAATATTTTTGGACGCAAGACAACAATCTCACACCTACCGTACACACCATAATTTTATTAAATACTAATTAAATGTTTAGTGTTAATTTTGCGGTTCTTGCATCCTTGATCCAAGCAAGGAACTTTTTCGAGGATGTAACAATAAATATTTTGCACAAAATTAAATGTCATGGATTTCTGCAAAGTAAGGTTTTGGATTTTCTTATCATTCATAATAATATTAACAGTTCTTTGAATAATATGATAAATTACATTTTTAAATATTTCAATCTCAAAAAATAAATTCTAAATAAAAAAATAGTACCCTACCGGTACCGGGAACAGGGTCCAAGCTACCGGCGGTCAGGGCTCCAGAGACAGGAACCTCCTAACAATACGCACCGTGTCCAGGAGTACCGCTTTCTGAATCAATCCCTTGATCCAGCTGCCTAACGAGAGCCTCCCCAGGTATTGGTCGAGGCTCTTGGCAATTAAGCCATTGGCTGAAACGACAATCGGCACAATGATCGCTAAGCTCACATCCCACATGTCAACAACCTTGCGAGCCAAAACAAGATACTTAATTGATTAGCACTATTATTGTTAGCTCAAGTGTTGGGGTGTTTAATAACGTTTTAAAATATTAATGGATTAAGGTCAAAGCACAGTTATTATAATACTACCCGGGATCAACGTCGCCCCAACTCGAGCCGTTTAGCATTCCTTCTATAACCATTCATAATGCAACGCACACCGTAATGCATCACATTGTGTGCCGACTTTCCTCCGTGCCTCAGAAAGCACGTTAAGCCTTTGGTCCTGGCTGTCAATTGTAGGTCTTTGATAGTCGTCAAGTAGTCTACGACCTGCAACCGCAACCAGTCTTACCAAGGGGTATCGTATTACCCAGTACGAACTGGGTTGTGGAGGTCAGATAGGCAGTCGCTCCACGTAAAATACTGTTATTCAGCTGCATACGGTTAGACTGGAAGCCAACCCTGACATAGTTGAGAAAGGCTAGGCCGATGATGAACTGCATCACCTTGGATCGGGATCAGTTAGGTAAAAATAGGTGATGTGATTCCGATCTTTAAAATTAATTGCATTTTGAAAATCTGATCGTTCACATAGTTAATTTTCAACGAAAATCAATATAATTTAATATACTACAAGTCTTCGAACACCATAAATCATCCGAATCAAAGCACGGAGTCCATTTTGACCCTCTAGTGTCGTGAGTCGGTAACAATTTGTGCTATTGCTAGGGTCTCTTGGACCCCACTTGTAAACTTACGCGATTTGTCCGGGCATTAACCGAATTTAATACTCCTTCATGTAGACCCTACGTGTGACTTGCTGTTTTGTTACTGTGTCCATGAAAATGGCTGGCTGAAGATGATTTATGATTTTGCCGTATTTTTGGCGGAGCGCGAAAAAAGAATATGTAAAACTTCAGTCATCAATAATGATTTTGAGTGATATTTTTTTAACACAAACAAACAGAACATAACATCACGCCTGTAATCCCCGAAGGGTAAAGCAGAGGTGTAGGTACCTAATAGTATCCTCACATTTCGCCCCATCCCAGTCCCATGTAATTAAAATAAACTCTTAAACACTTTGCCCTACCGGGGAATCGAACTTAGGACCTCAAGCTCAGCAGTCTTGCTTGCGGCCACTATACCAACGAGGCAGTGATATTTTTTATTCTATTTAATTGTAAATTCATTATAACATGCGTAATCCACCTATAACGTTTAAACTCAACTCAAACACTCCCGGAACACATTCCTCCTTTTTTGAGAGAAAGTTGACCGTAATCTACCACAGGGGTCTAGAACGCGTTGGCATATGTCACATATCTTCAATTTTTAATCCCAGGAAATGGCAGGGCACCAGTTTAACAGGACACCAGTATCTCACGAAGTTTTCCTTCAACACGTTTATCATGTAGCTGAGGAAGAGGACCTGTTCCCTCGATATACGGGTCTCGTATGTGAATGAACTATTTAAAAAAAAAACACTAAATTCAGCAGGTATTAGGTAAAAAAGTCAGTAGAATAGAATAGAATAGAATTTTATTTTGCAAATATGGGTAATACATAATAGGTTTTAAGATTACATTTAGCTCAGCCACATTTTACCAATCGGCATGCAAACATTTGAAATTATTTGTATGATCACTATTATTACACTTATTTAGATCAATTTATAAATTACTATTATAAAATTCTGAAATCATCAACTTAATTAAAAATATATGTTTGTATTAAAAGGAAAATATAAATTAGTATATCATGTCATTACTATTACAAATATCATACCATTATCATTACATCATTTAACATGTCATTACTATTACAAATATCATTAAAGGACCAGAATGGACTGGATGCTGACCGCAACTTAGTTGGAAAAGAGCTAGGTAGATTAGTCGTCTGCGTAGGTAATTCCCATTTACCAAATAGCAATTTTTTTATGAAGACCCTGTATACCACTGCCACCATACCACTTGTGTCTTAGTGTCAGAACTAAACAGGTGGCCTACCATAACGTCTTAAAGCAGTATTGTTTTAATTTTATTCCAGAGTGGGAAAGAGATGGCGCTAGACGTCTTCTATAGCTCCATCTCTTTCCCTTACTGGAGTGAAATTAAAATAACACTTTAAGACGTCGTGGTCCCTTGAACAGGAAATCATGGTGACCCTACCCAATATGTGTGTAACTAGTTAACATGTGCAGAAGGCTAATCTCATGTTCTTCAAGTCCTGACCTTTTGATTTAATAACTTTACGACTGACCAAACTTTGAATTACATTAATTAAATGTTTCCTTTATTAGTTTGAGGTGCCTTGCGGGTGAATTGGGGTCCTAACTTCCAAGTATCCGATTTCTGGGTTGCTCGAGGGTTCAGGCGTACTCGGAGTTTGTTTTAAACTCCTAAAACAAAAATGTTGTTCGTGTTTGATGTTTGCTTTTGTGTAATGAACAGTTTTTTTTTTTAGTTTTTTAAGTTCAATGAGGCATGAAATTTTGATCGTGACGTGCCACTTAGGTACTTAACTTCCATCTAATTTGTCCCTAAGAATTTTGTAAGAATTTTTTTTAACGTCTGATATTCTTAAACACTGTTTTAGATAATTTTTTTTCCACAAAGACATACAATAACGAATGTTTAAGTAGCTCATCTCGATTGGATTCAACATAAACGAAGACTTGTGACATCCATCAACCTAAACTGGGCTCACCTGGTAGATTTTGACCCACTCTCTCTTAAATCGAGGAGAACTGTGTCCCCAGAAGTAGAAGCGTCAAAAAGGTGATAACGCTTCATAACATTATTATTAATACTCGAAACGGGGTATTTACCATGTTTACTGGTTTTTATGAGTTCCCGAAATTTCGGCGCTGTTGCAAGCACCATGATCACGGATAAACAGACAAACAGTAAACATGGTAAATATCCCGTTTCGAGTATTAATAATAAAGTTAGTGACCATGATAGTTTAAAGTTTTATATAGTTTCATAACTGTTTGTGTTAATAAACCAATTTCACCCAAAGAGGCCATTTAATTAATAAAACAAATAATCCTGTAACAAGACACGTGCTAACAGGACAATATTACAACAGCTGCTATCTGTAACAGTCAAGAGTGACACTCGGACACAATGTCCGTGCCACAGGAGCGATGAAGGATGAAGACGTTAATACCACTTAAGATATGACGTCATGAAGTGTTGCTACAGTCAGGCCTCGTTCATGACTTCGGGCGATGCGACACGCGCTTGTTTCCTTCGCGTCAGTATCATCACGTCTCAAATCATGTTGAGGTGACTCGTGGTATGCTCTGTGACACTCAGACACAATGTCCGTGCCACAGGAGCGATGAGGAATGAAGTTACTAATACCAACTAAGATATGATGTAATGAAGTGTTGCTGCAGCCAGGCATATTAATACTCTGCATTCACGACCTCGGGCGACTTGCAACTTGCATCAAGTGACAGGTGCGTGTCAGACAGCTCTTTCACAGTCATTTAACGTCTTACCGGTGCACCAAAAGCAACCTTATCATAACGTTATATTAAGTTCACTTTTCTGTTTATTGTTAGTGTGCCAGCAAACCAACAGCATACTTATTGAAACGAGAATAAAAATCACTGTGGTTTTGAGTGGACATTTATTTTATCGTTACCCGGAATTTCTCCTGTATCGTGGGTGGGTTTACAAACATTTAAACCACCATACACAAACAGGCGGACTCGGACCAACTACCTGTAGGTCATACAAATATTTGCTCCGTGCGGGGATCGAACCCGCGACACGCAACGCAGCAGCCAATCGCTCAGCCACTGCGCCAACGGTGTCAATGCAATTGTGCGTGCAATTGTGAAAGGACTAGTTTCCTTCGCATGGGTATTCTCGCGTTGCAGATCGCGGTGGCTCGGAGCAGCAATTTATTTCATTTGTTTTCCCCGCAGCTGCTGTCGCTACACGTGTAGGTCGTGTCCAAGCGGGTAGCGAAGCACTGCTGCCACAGGTAGACACATGTATCGAAGTTGTCTTGCTAATGTATCGGTTTACAGATCGCAATAATGCACCATTAGGGACCATTTCGCAAGCCTGTCAAGTACAAACGGTATCGGATAACCAATTATTTTTGTTGTTTTTTTTTGTGGCGTTTCCTTGAGAATTTTGAAATCAGAATAATCATTATGGTTTTCAGTGAAGGGATTACAAACGTTCGTATTCCAATTTAAGGATTCTTTGAATTAATTAATGCTAAAATCGAAATAAAAATATCAACATTTTTGAATCGATGTCCGATTTTTATGCAAAAAAGCAACTGGACCAAAATTAATCTCGGAATAAAAACATGATATTTTTCTAACAGATTGTATTAGGGGTACATAAACAATTATCTTCTGAAACATCGCCTATGAGGTCCTAAACAAACAAAAACTACGGAGCATTACATTGAATATTTTCATACATTACCGTTATATGTCTGATCCAATCACCTTTGTATAATATGATGGCACAGTCGATGTAAAAAACAGCTTTTAGATAGAAAAAATATAGGGTTCAACATGGATCATCTAGGGATACGTAGAATAACATTCAAAATATCGTTTAGGATGAAAAAACAGATGATATACCTATCCGTTACCAGGATTGTATCAAAGCAAAGGAATAGCTTTGTCATGAATTTTATTACAAAATAACATGTGTACCAACCCTTTGAGCCCCGAATTAAGACTAGGTACAGTCACGAGCACCAATATGTATACACTTTCCTAAATATAATAGCAATTTTCGCGAGAAATAACGATTGTAACTTGGAGATAGGATCTTTTTCATAAAAATATGAGTTCCAGAATACTATGTTCGTAACAATATGAAATTTTAATCAGAACAGTAGGGGAAAAACACTTTTAAAAGCTGTTTAGTGTTTACATAGTGGTCGCGGGACTTATAGAATTACCGTGACCCTGGATCATAAAGGGCTATTGAAGGAAACCGTAGATTTTAGTCAGTAAAAGTCTGACAGTCCCTCCCGCTCTGCCCTGGGTGGGAGGACTCATTTGATGATTTTACCACGATAAAAAAAAAAAAAAGTGTTTATATAGTGCTGCTCGTGACTGTACAAATGGGTATCAACAACAGATCTAGTACTGGCCAAATTTATTTTTCTTGTTAGTTCATAAATCACTTTAACCTTTTAACCGCCATTGTCACATATACGTGACAAGCAAGCGCGTGTACGCCAAACGACACAAATATGTGGCAAAATGGTAGGTGGAATTGGCTTGGCGTGGAGGGTACACGTGTGCGTTTATGCTCTGGCGATCAAATTTAAACACTAGCATAAAGTATAGGAAAGGTCACAGTCAATCACACGACGGTGACTGATACTTAGACCTTAAAGTAGCGAAGTACGGGAGTTTCAAAAAAACAAGAGGCCAGATTATACAAGTTTTGCAACTACTAACATGCGGCCTGCTGTACTCACAATCGATTTCACTCTTAAACAAAAGAATAACCACACCTCTCTTCCCATTCATATTTTAACAAAAGCAAAATTTAAAATATATTTCTACGAAACTGTATTTTCATTATTTTAATGAAGTTTCACACGTAATGGCATTAATTTAATTAAACGTAGCTGGGGACTTCGGATGTTCCGTGCTTTGTATTAAAACAAGCTTAAAATATTGAAATGAGGATTACATTGAATATTTCGTTGATTTTCGTCAGTTTTCTCTTCATCCAATTAAGAATTAAAATATGGGTAATCAACGGTATGAAATGCAATAATGGATTTCACAAATAATAAAGAGGAATTGAAGTGGAACTTTGGTTTGAGGAAAAGGAAGGTTGAAGCGTAATAAACTAGTGATGTAGTGTGATTTGTATACACACTGACTTTTTAGTCGTCTTACAAAGGTGGTCCACTCAATGTACCCGACATACAATAGCTCTAGTCGCGTTTTTTTTTTTTTACCCACCATAATAGATACAAAGAAAAATAAATAATACATTATAATAAAATTATGAAACATCCTGTTAATGATGTTTACGTGTCAAACGGGAGAACATACCTACCCAGCGCTCGACTCCAGTAGATCATCGCTCGCAACAGGGTGTTTTATCTACGTCATGCGTCATAATACTGAATAATATTTTTATTTTTAAATTATTAATATCTCATAAATACCATTTTTTTTTTCATGAAATTTTAGTAGTCATTGGATACATGAAGTGGGCTGCCGTTGTAAGACGAATAAAAAGTCACAGTGTAGAATAGAAATAAGAAAAAATATAAAACAATTTATGTTTGGAGAATGAAAGAGAGTGAGTGAATTTTGTTGGTTGGAGTGGGAGAGGAAGGCTCAAGAAAAAAAATGTATTACAAAATGACATAACGCCTGTAATCCCCGAAGGGTTAGGCAGAGCCCCCACACACACCCACATTTCGCCAGTAATGAGAAATTCCTGATGGATAAACAAAATAACACTTTGCCCGACCCGGGAATCGAAACCAGGACCTCATGCTCAGCAGTCGCACGTGCGGCCACTAGACCAATGTATTACAATGTGAAAGAAAAAGAAGTGAACGGTGGTGTGAGATGACAAGCAATAATAGAATAACCCAACGTATTGCTATGACTACAAGTAAAATGGGATAAAAGCTCCAAGTAAGTCGAAGATGATAATTAGATCCTCACAAAGACACAAGAAACAAACAAAGAGGGAATGTTATAAAAAACAGCAGTATGAAAAAAAACCTTGCAATTTTTCCATAAGCATTTTTTTTAATTTTTTATGCTAAATGGGCTTACTCTTGACCTCAATCTAGTCCTGAGGACAGAGATGAGGTCGGCGATGGAACGAGCTTACCCAAAAGAAGCCTATCCCTACATACCAAAACCCACCTACCACCTGCCTACCTACATTTCAATATGACGCCTCAACAATTAGAAGCTCCAGAAAAAAAAAAACAAAACAAGTGACTGGTACACAATAATCACAATATTTCATAATAGCGTGATACGGTTGGGTGCGCGTGCACTTGTCGCTGTAATCGGTTCGGACCGCCCCTAACTGGTAATATCACACTTCGCCCGCGAACTGTGCCCGATAATTTTGCAGCAAACGCCCAAGAAATATTGTTCTCATTATTTTGTTCGATTTTCACTGCAGAAGTCACTGCAGGTGAACCGGATTTAGAAATGGTTTAGATTGTTATTGTGACTGAAATAGAAGGCCAGAAGACGTAGAGGAAGCAATCAAAATATTATGTTAGAATCGCTGCACTTGATAGTCTGTAGAATCTTAACATAGCATAACATTACGCCGGCTATCTCCGTTAGATAGAAGTGGACATAGTAGAACACCCACATTTCGCCAGTTATATTTAAGTCCCATGTAATAGGGGGCGAGCATATTGCCATCAACCGGGCGTACTGAGAAATTCCTGATGGAATAACCCAATAACGATTTGCTCGACTCGGGAATCGAACTCAAGAAGGACCTCATGCTCAGCAGCCGTGATTGTGACCACTAGACCAACGAAGCTATAAGACTCTTATCCAGATTAAAACCAAGACAGATCAAATCAGATCATTTGCCCAAGTATGTTGAGATTGGCTTCCAGTCAGAGTATTAAGTAAGCAGTATTCACATAAAAAATTAAAATATCCAGGTAATTTAAAAAAAATTACAAGCAATTCAAGCTCAGTAACAAATTTACGTCTCAAAAGCAAAAGTAAAACTCAGGAATTCAAAACATTAATAATTATAAAGTAAAAAAAAAACTAGAAAATGTTAAGCACAAAAGCTCCCCAGATTACAACAGCGCTCAAAATCCAACCACAACAACAAAAGACTAACACTAAACAGAACTGCAGGATCGACAACATAAACAAGCATTATGTTAACGATGCACCGAAGAGTTCCACAACCAATAAACTATCCTCATTTAACTTTTCGCATAACACCACTATCGCCAAGCGCATTAATGCATGCAATATCACCGTGAGCAGTGTTTGTTCCCTTGTCTATAAGATTGATGTATTGCCGACGGTGTACTCTCACATAATTGAAGTGACTGACGGACACTGCCACACAATTTCATAAATCAATGGCGAGTATGGCAGCCGTGTCTTCGTTGAAAGCTGTTTGTGCGATACTGGCTTTGAATATGTATGGAGGCGTTTCATGTCTTTTGTGGGCTTTGCTTTATGTCCGTGTACATGTTTGCTTTACAGGATTTGTTTGTCTTGAGGCGAAATGGTCACTGGTATTCAGACTGGATGTTCTATCCTTTCATTTAGTACCTCTGACTTCATTATCAATGTCAATAATACCTAGTGCTAGCTTTCTAGTAAAGTTATCTCTAAATCGGTTCACTGAATAGAATCTAATTTAGAGTCGGCCTTTACGAAAATGGTTACGACAAAACTTAATATTAGACAGCTCCGGTGTCCAATAATTCAATCTAACTTGTTTAACAATTGAGGGACCCAGAAACTAGAGCCGGCCTCAAAAAACTTCCTTTCCACCTGACCGCTAAATGTTAGCTGACGTAAACACCAGTAAAACTCGACACCTAGTTCGAAACTTCACTAACCTTTTGCACGAAAGTAGTTAATTTTATCGGAACAAGACTAACAATTAGTCAGTGATTTCGCGCTTCGATTTAAGGTGTTTTATTGCGCTCACACCCGAAAGTTCCTAACATTCCTCAACAATGTTACATTTAATGTGGCCCTTAGCATATACAAAGATACAAAACCTTATTTTTAGACAGCTAAAGTCGAAAATGGATCCCCGGCAAATCTGCTGAGGAACACGTTAGCTTGGTCGAATAAATATCTTTTTCCGGGAGATTCTTTATCGTGTCCGGAATGGTTCCGGTGCTGATGTAAAAATAATTGTTCAGAACCCTCTTTTTATGGGTGCCGTCAGTCGGATAAACGTGAAGCTGGATTTCAGGGAGTGGATTTAGATATTTTATCGTTTACGTTGCGATACGATTATTACGCAAGCTTATGTAAATGAACAAGAAAATCTCAGTAGTTATATGTACCGTGGGTCTTAAAATTCTGAGCTCATTTTCGTAAATCGAGGTAAGCTTTTCTGCGTAATTCTTTAGCAAATATAATTCGGTGTCTGCTTTTAAGAATTTTTTAACCTTAATATGTCAGAGAAATGTTTTTTGCTTGTAAAGTTGAAATGTTTCATTTCGTTGGATGGAATGGAAGTAAATAAACAGTGAGATTTAAAACAGATATGACAGATAACCTAGTCAAAGAAGAGGATGAAAAACTTGCTTAAGAATGATGAAAAGAAAATGTTCTTTCAGTAAAGCTAATTTTATAAAGGTCCCAACTGTCCTAACAGTGAGAAATTGTTTCAAGAAATCAAAAATCAAAATCAAAATATTTTATTTCACATAGGCCTCGATGGGCACTTATAAAACGTCGACAAAAAGGTGCACGGTTCGGTTCGTTTCCTATGGAGAAGAACCGGCAAGAAACTCCATGGTTACTCTTTTCAAATCATTTGGTGTTACAGTATTATTATGGATATAGCATTTGTACTTAAGTATGGGGGGACAGCGTAGGCCCGACAATAAGTCGTTGCTTACTACACAAAAAATGTAGAACAAAATAAAAAGTTAACAAAAGTTAACAAGCAGCTGGGAATCTACAAAGCCTACAATGTCCACACATTCACAAATAATCGATAAAAAGAATCTATACAAAGGTAAGAAAATATAGAGAGAGAATAATTATGATATCTGGCTCCAAGATTTACTTGCCTAGTTGAACTAAGTCGATTTCACAGCGGCCATTACAGGAACTACGAGCGGATTATCGAAAGTGCGAATCCAACTTTGGAACTCTCTCCTCCGGGAAGTGACTTTGGTACTCCGGCACAATGGCATACATTTAACTCTTTGTGAGAGATTTATTTGAATATTTAATGCAACGTCTTCCTATTATTCTGGGAACGATTTTAAGACTGTTGTAAGTATAAAAGGGTAAGAGGAAAAACACTTCAATCTAAAAGAATGAAGAAGAATATGTAAGTAATACTTTTTAATTATGCACGAAGAAAACATCATGTACATGATGTATTCCTAGCTTAGAAATATCCTTTTTATGATGATAAATAAAACATGTTATAACCTTTTAGATTTTAGAGCCTTTGTACATGAAACAAAGGAAGTAGCGTAGGTACAGTTAAAAACTTGAAGGAAAGTTTCATAGCTACATAATATTTTTATAGTACTCACAGTCGTAGAAAGCTCTGATAGCCTTGTGGTGTGACCATCGGACTGCCAAGTTATAGGTTTCAAATTCAAACCCAAGATCTCTGATTTTTCAGATTTATGTACGTATTGTATAATTATCACTTGCTTCGGTGATGGAAAACATTGTGAGGAAACCAGCATGCCTGAGAGATATTTCGCGACGGCATGTAAAGCCAAGTTAGAGGTCCATGGGTGGCATAAAAACTCTGACACCAGATTAGGCACAAACCACACGATAATGAAGAAGAAAGAGAAGAATGAATGGCGGAATTTGAATTTGAGTACCTACTCAAAGTGTATGGGAAAATTCCTCCATCAGGAGAAGTCCGAAATCTCCAAAAATAGAACAGCCTCGCAAAACAAAGTCCAGTAACAATAAACACAATAAAATCCTTGTCGTCAGAGTCTCCACTATAGCTAAAAGCATTTTAGCTTACTTTCAAAGTTGGTAAGTAAATAATAAAATTTCCTACCGTTAATTTTCCGTCTCTTCGCTGAGTCGTTGGGCCTTCTAAAAACTTTGTCCTGTCGGTCTTCGGGAAGTTTTACTATGGGCCGTTCAATCAATGTACTGACTGGTGTTTTTAGTGCTAATTTCAGAACAGCTTTTCTTTTAGCTATGATGGAAAGATGGTGTGAGGGGCTCGTGGCTTAATAATAACGGTCGCTTGGATCAATCTTCAGGTTAAGCCGCGCTTGCCTAGGTTGGTCTGTGGATGGGTGACCACCACATACCGAGTTTCCTCCGTGCTTCGGAAAGCACGTTAAGCCGTTGGCTGCAGCTGTCATTTGCAAATCTTTGGCAGTCGTTACAGGTAATCTGTACCCCAAAAGTAGTGACTATAAGTCTTACCAAGGAGTATCGTATTAACCAGTACTAACTGGGTAGTGGAGATCAGATAGGCAGTCTCCCCATGTAAAATATTGGTATTCAGCTGCATGCGGTTAGACTGGAAGGTCCTTTAAATCCGTTATACATGGGACTTTAACATAACTGGTGAAATGTGGGTGTACTATTAAGCATACCTCTGCCTTACACTTCGGGGAGTACAGGCGTGATGTTATGTAATCTTGGGCAAACTGAACACAATATCTAGACCACATTCGAGAGCTGTTAGTCACATGATTACTGTGAAATATTGACTCTAACAGCTCTTGAACTCCGTTTAAATGTGCTGTCCACGTTCGCGTTTGTTGGTGAAATCTGCTCTTAATCCACATGATAATTTGTCAAAATAGGATATACTTAAGTGCATTATTTTTTTTTTTAAGTCTCCTTTTCTGCAAATGTCACTGTCAAAATTTGGTTTGCTGTAAGAAAACCCAATTTTGGGTTAAGCTCGCCATTGTACATAAGCTAAGATTCCAAGTGCTAAAATCTCCGTTCTTATAAATATTATTATGAAGAAATCCACATTGGACTTATGTATATTTTCACAAACTATAGCGTGTGTAGAAGCCACTAAACAGAATGCTTCTACAAACTACTAAAGGAAATAAAACCGGCCAAGTGCGAGTCTGACTGGCGCATGAAGGGTTCCGTACCATCGTAGTAGGCGAGCCCCGTTTAATTTTTAACAATTTTTTATTATTTGTTGTTACAGCTTTTTTATAAGTGTTCCTGTAATCTATAGGCAAATAACAATTTTTTTGTATTTTAGGAATAGTCGCCTATTTTCTTAAAAAACTTCAAAACTGTTTTTCTAAAAATTATAAAAAAAATATATTTGAGATGCTCATAATAAGCCTTTTCATTTGATATGTAACACAACATAGTTTGCATTTTTTTTATTTTTTTATTAACCCGCCAGAGGTGGCCCCCATGTTTAAAATTCATTAATTTACGTTACACGTCTGTCTTTGGGTCATTGGCTTACATATAATTGTGTACCAAATTTCAACTAAATCAGTCCAGTAGTTTCGGAGTAAATTGTTTGTGACAGACAGACAGACAGACATTCGAGTGATCCTATAAGGGTTCCGTTTTTTCCTTTTGAGGTACGGAGCCCTAAAAAAAGACAAACTTCAACAATATCAAAATGAGATCTAGGGTTGGTTTTATCATAAGTTTTCTTAGAACATTAACATGCAAACATAGATGAAAATACTTACAGAAAAAGAAAAAATCCACTTGCAATCAAATTCGTACCTTGCGCTATAAATATTAGGGTTGTATTCAACTTAGCATCGTTGAAGGTCACGGTTATAAGGTCAAGGCCGTTTGCCTTGTGCAGTTAAAGTAGAACGACTTACAATGACTTAATTGTACCGTGTCAGACATTAACTGCTGCTGTCAGAGAATTTAAATGGGGTGGCTTTGTTGTTACATTTAGATATCCTGCTTTACTGTAGTGCATGCGGTGCTGACGCAATTATATTTTAGCAGCTGTTCATTTGTTTTAAATCGTGAGATCGCACTATCGCTTCAAAAAATTATCACGTTTGTGTTTGACAACAGTAAGGCCCAGTTTCACAAGTTACGGATAAAGTGTCAGTTAGTAATCTGACATTTAATGCTATCTACCACATAAAGGCTGGTTATAACTTTTTTCTGTTTCACCGTCAAACTTCCTGATAATTTAATAGGTAGATAAGATACCAGCCACTTAATAACAAGCGGAACGGCAACGTCGCTTCTTTGTGTTTCGATACTACTACGTAAAATATTTTCATTTGAAAACAATTTTGAAAACTTAATTATTGAAATAATTACTTTAATTACTATTATGTATCTGATAACGTCCATATCAGCCACTTGATTCAGCTGATAACTTAATCAATACTTTATCTACCAGATATCGCTATCCGACACCTGTGAAACCAAAAGTTTTAGTTTATCTGGCATATAAGTTCCTGATAGGCTATCAGAGACTTTATCTGTTACCCGTGAAACTGGCCCTAAATATTGTCTCGCTCATTTATGGTGAATATCTATGCTTACTCGTATAATCTTTGTATATAAAATGAATTTCTATTTCCCTTGGTCACGGCATCACGCATGAACGACTGGACCGATTTCGCTAATTCTTTTTTTGTTCTGTTTGTTACTGTCAGGAGAAGGTTCTTAGGTGGGTAGTAGGTGGGTAGTAAGTAGGTAGTAGGTAGGTAGTAGGTAGGCAGTAGGTAGGCAATAGGTAGGCAGTAGGTAGGCAGTAGGTAGGCAGTAGGTAAGCAGTAGGTAGGCAGTAGGTAGGCAGTAGGTAGGCAGTAGGTAGGTAGGTAGGCAGTAGGTAGGCAGTAGGTAGGCAGTAGGTAGGCAGTAGGTAAGCAGTAGGTAGGTAGTAGGTAGGTAGTAGGAAAAGGTAAATATAAATAGATAACATTTATTTGTAACTTTATTTATATATTGGTAATCTTCGGAACTATTGATCCGATTTGGAAAATTCTTTCACTAACGGGAAGCTATTTATCCCCGAGTGTAATAGGCTACATTTAAAACATTGCCGTGGGTTAATTTCCGTACATAACGGGAGCGAAGCCACGAGCAAAAACTAGTCGTATTATATCGTTATATATTATGCGGGATTTCTGAGCTCAGTCTTCTCAGTGTGAATAGCACTTTTTCACGTAATAAGTACGGTTGGGCACATCTAACAATTTAAATCTTTGTCTGGCGTTTTTTTGTGTAAATTACCATGACTCCCTTTTCGTACTACTACTAGGTGACGTTCCTGAATCAAAAGTAAACGGTTTATTCATCAAAATATTCAAAACAACATTGTGTAAATCAGTCTAGATTTATTTTATAAAGCAGTACCTGTTAAAAATAAAACATTAATTGAGAATTTTAACGGCACGGTTGGCGCAGTGGCTGAGCGATTGACTGCTGCGCTGCGTGTCGCGGGTTCGATTCCCGCACGGAACAAATATTTGTATGGCCTACAGGTAGTTGTTCCGGGTCTGGCTGTTTGTGTATGTGAGTTAAAATGTTTGTCAACGCACCCACGATACAGGAGAAATTCCGAGTGAGGGGAAACGTTTTTAAAAAAAAAAAAAAAAAAAGAAGTCTCGCTGTAGCAATAAAGCGATTTTGAATACCAGTGAAACATAGATAACACACCATCACCACGTAAAACAAATAAGTACCGTAAAACCCAGTCTTTCGAAACACCGACCATTCCCCACATATTTTAAAGCCACACAATTTATATCAATTAATCAGTCCACAAGTACAATCTGTTATCAGTCCGGCAAAAAGAAATCTGGCGGGGACACATTTTTTTATTACCGTTTAGGGGTGGGCCAAAATCGGGCATTTTAAAACTGTCATTAATCATAACCACAAAGCATCTATTGTTCTAGAGGATCGCAATACATTTATCATAAGCGATTCAGTTGAAACACACCACAATGGTGGTAGCGATTTATGAAATCTCACATATCCTTCATAAGGTTTTTATGATGGCCGTTTGGGCATAACTGGTTTGAAAGAGCATTATGAATATTTTGAGGGTATTTTGGGACAGTTTTTTGGTTAACGAGGATGCGAGATTTGTATTAATTGAAATTCCAGAGTTGAAAAAATATTTTCACTTGAAATGGGAAAATATGAATACGTCTGTATCCTTACTTCCTTACTAATATTATAAATGCGAAAGTAAGTTTGTTTGTCACCTTTTCACGCCTAAACCACTGAACCGATCATCTTAAAATTTTGTATATTATAAGTACGTTGTCAGGTGTACAGAGAAACGGACATAGTACCTTTCATCCCGAAAAAAAGTACTGTTCCGGAGGAAAACAATAATAACCTTCTTAAGATAGTAAACGGCGCCACGTGTTTTTCGAATCACTATTGATTTCAGCAGAGTACAACCCGAATTGATTGTCAAATTCTAAATTAACGCGAGCGAAGCTGCGGGCAAAAGCTAGTTTAAAACAAATGTTACATCACATACAGTATCTATAACTAGGTATAAAAGTGGTGAATAATGTTGGTCCCGGTAGACCCGTACAAAAACAGTTTGGGAAGGCTGTGCCAAGAATATAGGTAACTGAAATACCTAAGTCGAATAGAGAACGTAAACAACTTTTAGAAGGCGATAAAAGTAAGAAATTGAAGAAGTCCATAAGCCTACAATTTTCCAAATAGGCACTTAAGTACACAACGAAGAACAAATTATTGTTTATTCTTCTAGAAGATATTGGGCAAGTTGGTACTAGACATAATTATGTACATAGATAAAAGGAAATTACTACATAATGGAATAGTTCTATTCTTTTAACATAAATATCAAGGATAGCAGAAAAATACCTACGTTTGAACATCGAAGTGGAAGAAATGAAATTTTCCAAAGGACTGAGAATAAACGATAATGTACCACATTTCCACCTTAGAAAATAAGGTCAGTGACCTATTACAATGTTCAGAGCGGAATTACAGGAGATCGAAAACGATAAACCGAACAATAAAATGAGACGAATAAATTGGGAAGACGGGTATTAAGCTTAAATGTATTTGTAATTACGTGGATAAGGTAACATTACCACGTTTGATAAAATTGTACTGGAGTGTCTCGCGAATATTTTGTCGCTCTGTGGCCAGCTAGATTTTTAGGATCACGTGAGTGTTGAGAATGATCTCATGTAAATAATTGGGTTTACTAAAAATAGTGAAAAGGGCTTTGAGTGTGAATACCTCCTATTGTTTGCACATTACAGGAGCTTTTGGGAGCTAATGAAAGTTCAATTCAATTTATTCACAATTCACATTGTGTTTGAAATCATAAATCTATAAATTAAAAAAAAAAATAAAATCACGTTTATTAAAATTATAGCAAATAATACAAAAAAAAACCAAACTCGTCGCATTTTAGGCTGACCCAATTGAAATTGTCATCGACACGCTTAGGAGAAGCATGAATGTAACATAACATAACAACACGCCTGTAATCTCCGAATGGTTAGGCAAAGGTGTACCAAACAATACACCCACAAAATAAGATTTTAAACTATCATGGTCACTAACACACATACACACACACACATGGTAAATATCCCGTTATTAGTATTAATAGTAATACACCCACATTTCAGCAGTTATGTATGACAATAAGAGTAAGGGAAGGCCAAAGAAGTGATGGATGGACTGTGTGAGAGATGACATGGCTAAAAAGCTTGTGACTACTCATACAGAAGTATGACCGATCCCAAATAAATTGGGATAAGGGCAGGAGAAAAACAATGACAAACAGCGAGTAGAAATGACGTTAACTAATTTAGTGAATACCAATGAACAGAACAAAGCTGCAGCGGGTATTGTTAAACATAAACTCCGAAATAACTTCCCGCCTCAATCAAACAAAAATGAAAACTAACATACACTAAAAAACGAAATGTAAGCAATAACACAACTTGAAAAAAAGGGGTCGGGCTGTAACGAAATGAAGCCCAAGTGGAGCACAAATAAATCAGTTGGCGTGCGCGAAATCACGTCCGATCTAACGCAGCTTGTTAACGCGAGTAAACTTGTTCTCCCGCTTCAATGCGACTGAATAAAAGCGTGGTATTGGCGTACTTACACTGTCATCTTACATTCATACATAAACTAACGCCTTTTGCCCATGAAGGAAGGTAGACCTACAGGTTCCAGCTGCTATGGTCTTTACTTTATCCTTTTTGCTCCATCTACGTTCATATAGATACGCTGATTGCGCAGTACATTGTCTTTCCAAAGAGCAACAATATCTTCAACGTCAATTTTGGCCTTGTCTTAGAAATGGACAGATTTGGTACATTTTTTAAATGTATATTGACTCGTGAGTTCGTGATATTTAAGCTTGTATTAAGTCATCATGTTACAGTGTCAGTAGTGTTAAATCACGTCCGATCTAACGCAGCTTGTTAATGTTAGCCGGTTCGGATTTCACGAGTCGTGTAATATGCAAATATGGATGTTAAGCTAAATACCGCGACGGTTTTAATAATGTCATACATTGGTTGGTTGCTGTATTTTTTATTTGTGGTGTATTTTATAACTAGCTTATGCCCGCAGAATCGCCCGCATGGAGTTCGGTGATGGTCCCAATGCACTTGTTTCCGGTTGATGGCAATAGGCTCGTCCCTATTATATTGAACTTCAGAATGACTGGCAAAATGTGAGGTGTACTATAAAAACAAGTCTCTCACGTTTGTTTTCCATTATTTAAAATCGTAGATGTGGAAACAATGGCAGCTGATTATGTATGCAGATATGTAATCATTGCAGAATGACGATCAATGTATCTGTCCGACATATCTCGCTCAAAGAGATCGATTGATACTGGTTAAGATTCAAAGGCTACAGTATTAATCTCCATTCTCTGATGAGTACAATAGAACAAGTCTATTCATGTGCACGGAATTAGCCAATGCCATTGAATAGCTCTTGACAAATTAATGCTAGCTTCTAGCCTTATGATATTGGGTCGTCATTCATAGAACTATGGTTAGGATTAGGTTGGCTTCTGGTTTTAATAAGGTTGAAATTGGCCTGAACTTAATTCTTCAATTGAACATTGTATTTGTGACTTCGTTGAAGGTGGAGTGAATTGTCAAACTTAAGTGGCATTGCTCGCGGAACGGATGGCCGATGGGGCCGAAAAGTTCTGGACTGGCGACCGCGAACCGGAAGACGTTGCTTTGGAAGGCCTCCCACTAGGTAGACCGATGACCTGGTGAAGGTTACGGGGATCCGCTGGATGCAAGACGTACGGGACCGGTCAATGTGGCGACACTTGGGGGAGGCCTATGTCCAGCAGTGGACGTCTTTCGGCGGAAATAATGGTGATGATGAAGGTGGAGTTAGTAGTTTCTGCAAACCACAAGGAAAAAAGATGTCTATGATCATTTAAACAACAGCTCTTTTAGGAAAAGCATTCTTGCAGGAAATACCTGGATGTAAAGGTTTTCATTCGAACTTTAAGGGGGTTTCGTATTCTCCAGTAATTCTGTCGGTCTTTCGCTCGTATTGGTATTCAGCTGGATGCATTTAGAGTGGAAGCTGACCCCAACATAGTTAGGAAAAGACTGTTGTTGTGAGTAGCGATACAGATTTAGAATGAATTATTCACCAGGAAAGATTAAAAATAACTCATGTACGAACGATACAGAGAAAAATCTTATTTCATTTCGATGGAAGTAAAACTATACTTTTAGCAAGCAGAAACGAAGATATTAAAAAAAACAACAAGAAAAATGACAAAAAATCCGTAAAAACCGCAAAGTAATGAATTAAACTGTTTATTTCAATTTAAGAACAAAATATCAAAACTGTTGCAATTAACTCGTAATTATTTAGTAAGCAATGTGCAAAAAATAGGAAAAATATAAATCTTACAGCCCTTTGAGCGATGATACCGCCACGAGTGACTCCCGACCAGAGAATATTTGAAGTTGTCACTCATTTCCATAGAACTTAGGCGTGATCGAGGTCAAGATAGGGACCATTTCGAAAAAAAAAAAAAAAAAAAACTAGTACGAGTATGTGTGTGTGTCGAGTGTGTGCACTTGGGGGAGGCCTATGTCCAGCAGTGGACGTCTTTCGGCTGAAATGATGATGATGATGTGCTACATACATTCACATTTCTTATAATACAATGTTTATTGTGTTTTTCCAAATCACATAATTTTCTATAACCTTCTTAAAATAACGATAAAAATATGTACATATGGAAAAGAAGAAAAGCATTTAAGGGCGTCAGCAGAAATAGTGCCCAGAAGGCTGGCAGCATTGCCACGTTGAATGGCAATTTTGATTGTTTGACCAATAAATGGGCAGCTCTCTGGTTCCGTGACCACATCATGTTTAGATAACGGTAACTATGACATGAACGGATTTTCTAGCTTATTAAAATTTAATTTGACCAATAATGTACTCAATAATTAATCTGCCATTAACCACATTTATTTACCACCAAATATAATTTCGGTATTAATTAAATCTGCTTAACGTGTTAACCGTATTTGTGTGTGTACCTGCGTGATAGTTTATTGATGCGTGAAATATTTTGCAAAAGAGTAGGGATGCTTTATAATAAAAGTTCTTATAAACTTATACTGTCACTTACGGGATATCTTCCGTGATTGTTCATTATTTTGAGCTCCCGATATTTCGGCGCTGCTGCAAGCGCCATGATCGCGGGTTGACTGGAGAATGCGGGTGGATGGAAAATAAATTGTTAAGAGCAGACAAATCTATCTACCCTCTTTCTTTGTCTTTTGCTACGCGCACTACTGGAACTCGACACTAAGTCACGGCAAAACACACTCAAACTCCACAAAACCTGGTGATACTGCACCAGGTTATGTGGAGTCCTTATTACGAAGCCGGCTGCTACGAGTACTTTTGAGCTTACTCAAAACTGGATTCCACGTACTTGACAATTTGAAGCCATCCTCTCGATTGAATTTTTTTTTTTTTTTTAGTATAAGTTTAGTTGTAAACCGTGAAAGCTTAAAACAGTGTTAAAAGTTCTTATTTTTAACACGCTTTTATTAACTTCACCTGTAACCAGTAACTATGTAAAAAAATCCTATAAATTAAATTTCATGATGCATATAATTATGTTCCGGTTGAATGACAATGCATGGCTAGCTAAGCGGCATTCGACAGTCGTCATTTTTTCGACAACGTCATTCTATATCCAATATGGCGGACTCCCAAAGATGGCGGACTAGTTATGTTTTAGGCATTCCTATGATATGGGTATCAAATGAAAGGGTTTGCTGAGAAGATTAAGAGAAATAAAATGACGTAACTGTAAAGCGTGCTTTTAGTTTTTTTATTTCCTTTATTTATTTTTACACATATTAAATACCTTTTTCAATATTATAATATAAAAAAATATAAAAAAAAAACATTTTAAAATATAAAAATAGTGGTCGGCCGGTATCGGGAGCAGGGTCCAAGCTACCGGTGGTTAGGGCTCCAGAGACAGGAACCTCCTCAATAATATATATAGGTAACATTATTATTATTTATAGCTAACTTTAGCAGTCTAAAGTGTACTTTGAGACCTACTGTACCTCTCCGTTTTAGCAAACTTTCTTATTTACTGTTCCCTCATTAACTAGCTCTATTAGCTTGTGTAAGTTTTATAAGAATAACGATCTCTATGCTTCGACTATTTTCTTATTCACGGTTTTTGGTGCGATTGATTTAATATCATAATGATATCCGTTGGGTATTGTATTTCACAGAGCACCTTTAATAAACCTTTAAAAAAGCAGAAAGCCAATTAATATCATTCTATTTTTAATTATTCTCATAATAAAATGCAAGTTCATGGAACCGAAATTATAGAATTTTTAATGAATGTACCATACTCTAGGGACTGTGGCCTGTCAAGCTAGAATTATGACCAGTCTCTTCATATTACGGACACTCTATTAATTAACCGTCTCGGGGGGAACCACATACTTTCACGAATATCATACGTTCGTGGGTAAAAGTGAATAATTATGCTTCGAAACAAAACAAGGAATTCATAATTATTAGATAGGTACCCGATAAACAAAGTAACAAAAATTAGGGGTGAAGAAATGATGGATGGACTCTGTATAAGATTATTTGGCTAGATCGGAGGTGAATATTGACGGCTGATAGACTAGTATGTCAGAAAAAGAGATGCTACGCTGCTCCGAGTGAAATGAGACAAGGATAGGATATTCCGAGCACAAATACAGCCAGCTCATCATCTGCTTAGCCTTTTCCCAACTATGTTGGGGTCGGCTTCCAGTCTAACCGGACTCAACTGAATACCAGTATTTTACGTGGAGCGACTGCTTATCTGACCTCCACAACCCAGTTATTACTGGGTAACACGATACCCCTTGGTAAAACAAATTGTCAGACTTTTTGGGCACTGACTACCTGTAAAGACTGTCAAAGATCTACAAATGACAGCCGAGACCGACGGCTTAGCGTGCTTTCCGAGGCACGGAGGAAACTCGGTATGTAATGGGTGGTCACCCATCCACAGACCAACCTAGGCAAGCGCGGCTTAACCTAAAGATTGACCCGAGCGGCTGTTATTATTTAGGTACCAGCTCCTTCAAATACAGACGCCAGCTGCTACTGACAATTCCTATTTGAAAAAGTCAAGATACTGATCAGCCATTGAAAATAGGACCAAAATAGGGAAAAAAGTATATATATTTTATGATTGCGAATTTGATTACAGCTCATTTTATTTGAAGGTCAGGCCTATCGTTTTGCTTTGATTTCATGAATAAAACCTTGTATTTTTCAGGGCTTTGTATAATTTCTTCATTGAATATATTTTTTTATCTAGATTGAATAATTAGCCTGCCTTGTTTTTACTGAATAAAGACGTCTGGGTCAAAACACAACATCTTCAGATAAAAAATTACAAAAGTAGATTTTTTGCAAATTTTTTTTTGCCGTTATGCTAAACACCTTTTGTTTTTAGTAAATAAGCGAACAAATACCGTTTCAATTGTATATTAAAGCTCATTATTCTATTACCTCTCTCATTTTCCAAGAAACCAACTGGCATGCTAGCTAAAACTTAAAAAAAATATTCAAAATATGCAAAAATAATTTTCTAAATAATTAAAGACATGTATGGCCTCTGGCCCCGTGTGTTGGACTCCCTGCCACAAAGCGGAGACCTGAGTGCCAACAACGAGAACGATATAGAGTAATTTATGCCTGTTTCAATGTCATCATCCGCTTTTTGTTTTCGACAAATAATCGTAAAATACGTCGATTTTTTAATCGGATATACAATTATCCTATAGCATTTTACCTAAATTGTTTTCAATAAGCACAATCGGTAATATCCATATATATGAACTAGCTTATGCCCGCGGCTTCGCCCGCGTGGAGTTAGGGAATTGCCCACGGGGTCTTACTTCTGGAATAATAAGTAATCTATGTATCTATCTATAATACATACATAGATTTACATGTACTTGCTTATAACTTGCAATTATTATTATAAAGTTATATCAATTAAATTAGATACGTGAAATATTGACACCTTGGTTTGAGATTGGACATCGGATTTACTGGATTTTATCTAAAGAGTATGTAAACAAATTTTCAAGTCAATCGACCCCGAGAGTAAAAAGTTTCACAGAAAATTCAACACCCCGTTTCACCCTCTAAGGGGTAGGAATTTCGAAAAACTGATACTAACTCTTCACAAAGAATACACCCTCCAATTTTCATATCTCTGGGACCCGCGGTTTGGGCTGTGTGTTGGTATATCAGTCAGCCAGTCAGGACATGGAATTTTAAATAGGGGGATGATTTTGTGATACACGTATCTCATCATTTTAACTGAAGTATATGTAGACACATTTTCAAGTCAATCGACCCCGAGAGAGTTTCACAGAAAATTCAACACCCCGTTTCACCCTCTTAGGGGTGGAATTTCAAAAACCCTTTCTTAGTGGATACCTACTCTCCACAAAGAGTACATTCTCCAAATTTCATGTCTCTAGAACCAGCGGTTTGGGCTGTGCGTTGATATATCAGTCAGCCAGTCAGGACATTGAATTTTAAATTGGGGGATGATTTTGGAAAAACTGTGATACACGTATCTCATGATTTTAACTGAAGTATATGTGGACACAATTTCAAGTCAATCGACTCAGAGAATAAAAAGTTTCATAGAAAATTCAACACCCCATTTCACCCTCTTAGGGGAGAAATTTCGAATAACCCTTTCTTAGTGGATACCTACTCTTTACAAAGAGTACACTGTACAAATTTCATGTTTCTAGGACCAGTGGTTTGGGCTGTGCGTTGATGTATCAGTCAGCCAGTCAGGACATTGAATTTTAAATTGGGGGATGATTTTGGAAAAACTGTGATACACGTATCTCATCATTTTAACTGAAGTATATGTAGACACAATTTCAAGTCAATCGACTCAGAAAATAAAAAGTTACATAGAAAATTCAACACCCCATTTCACCCTCATAGGGGTGGAATTACGAAAAACCCTTTCTTAGTGGATACCTACTCTTTACAAAGAGTACACTGTCCAAATTTCATGTCTCTAGGACCAGTGGTTTGGGCTGTGCGTTGATATATAAGTCAGTCAGTCAGTCAGTCAGTCAGTCAGTCAGTCAGGACTTTGAATTTTATATGTATAGATACATTCTCAAAATTATCAAAATAATAAAGGTTCGTGCTAGTGCCCCTGTTCCCGCAAGCTAATCGTTTTTATTTTTAACGTTCGTCGACCGCCTACCTACATCTGTGATATTGTCACAATAAAATTGCACGTTCACATCAAGCAACGTATTTTTTAATTATTCTTTTAATTATACCTGGATCAATCCCGCACATGATCCGGCTCGAAGGACCAGCCCCTGTACTCGAAAGTTACACCATAATACTATGACGCCAAGAAGACCGAAATCCCTTCTCAAATTCAAAACCCACGTAACACCAAAAAACATCAGTTACAAAGTAAACACTAACTTCGAACCCATTTCTCATACGCACCCAGAACTTGTTAACACAAAAAATCAGGAGTCAATCGGGGAATGCAATAAATAAAACCCTCAAGTACCCTAACTGATGTGGGGCTACAATCTCATACGGGAAGCCAGCAGTAAAAAAGTCAAACTTAGATGTTGTACACAATTTATATGCTCAACTTTGTACACTCGGACGTTATCGCGAAATTTAAAACATTCGTTCCGCGCGGTTTTATTTTAGTTTACCAAGTTTCTCTTGATACGCGGAGGTACAAATTAAAAAAAATGTTTTGTTGTTTTTCGTAATGTAAATGGTTGTTTTGGTTGGTTTATGGGTTGTTGCTTGGCAGAATGATTCGGATGCTGCGTTAGGGATCTCAGTTTCGACTTCATTAGTCATGACCCAAACATGTTTCAGGCCCAGTGTATTACCACACCAATTATGTTTGTCCTACTCCTCCGCTATTCTTTCCTGATTAATTTCGTTGCGGGATCCAAGACCGTCAAATTGTTTCTGTGTTACTTCGTCGAGCTTCATTGTCTCGGCGCTTTTGTGGTTGTCGCCACTGTTGATTCTAGCTTTCGAGAGTTGCAGTGGTATGGGAATAGTTTGGCGGATTTGGCCCATTAAGGCCCAGTGAATTCCTTCTCGGGTTAAAAAATACCAAAACCATAGATTTTTTATATTCCGGCTTTATTTCCACAATTATACAGGGTGTAAACAGACCCTTCACGCAGTCGTCAACCAAGCATTATGTACATCAAACTAAGTAACTTTACGCAAAAATTTTTTTGGAAAGCACTCAAAGCATTGTGCTGATGGATGGATTGAATAGTACGGGGGTCGTGGAGGTGTTTAAAGTAAAAATCTTACATTAAAAATATGCATTTAAAAAAAAACTTGTGAAAAAGTTGGAACTTTGACGCCCAATATCTCCGTAACTAGAAAGTTCCCAGGTATGGTCTAGAACAAAAAAAATATTGCAAAGACGGGGAGAACAAGTGTCTTTCGGCTTCTTTAAGGGTATATTTACACGCTTTAATTATGCAACCTTTAAAGTATTGCAATTACAATACAAAAAAACACACCTGAAAATATGGCAACCAAAATAACAACACCCTCTATTCCTTTGAAAAAAGTCTGACCTCAAAGCATGCATTGTTATAACCTACTTGCAAGAAAAACGTACTTTACCTTAAGAAAACAAACATAGTTAACCTAATTACATTTATAAGTAGCTCATGGAAGTATGGAACCACATGTTGGCATTGAGCTGAAACTATTCCAAACTTTCGTCGCTTAAGTGCATGAAATATAACCGAAATAGGACGACTAACTCACGCATTGCGGGTCTTGGGAATAGGCTACTCGTCTAGTTTGCCTAGTTTAGATAGAAATTGAACCAGGTAGAAAAGCATTGTCGTCTCTTGTATCTCAGTTTCATTGATTTTTATTTCACGCCTGTAATCCCCGAAGGGTTAGGCAGATGTGTACCTTACAGTACACCCACATTTTGCCAGTTATGTTTAAGTCCCATGTAATAGGGGGCGAGCCTATTGACATCAACCGGGTACAAATCCAGACGCCGTGGCTGCTACTAAGAAATTCCTGATGGAAAAACCCAATAACACTGCCCGACCTGGGAATCGAAACCCGGACCTCTTGAATTCAGCTATCGCGCTGGCGAGGCACGAGGCAGTCCAGCTTTATTTTCT
Organism: Noctua comes; assembly: GCA_963082995.1. NCBI lineage: Eukaryota > Metazoa > Arthropoda > Insecta > Lepidoptera > Noctuidae > Noctua > Noctua comes. The sequence goes on along the minus strand of OY720279.1, from coordinate 13,993,241 downwards.
TTATGTCTAATCCCCGCATGATATTTCCGATACAAACTAACAAGGACATCATGTAGTTCTAGTACGTGGTGGTAACCAATGTATGAACGTGGACGATGCAAAAGGAGTATGTAAGTAACGTAGCAGTTAGCTTTATGTAGTTTCTGCCTACCCCAGCTTTAGTGTATTTATCACGCAGTTTTTCAGCTTTCCCAGCTCTATCGTCAACGCACACGTTACTGAAATATTTCCCTATTCTTGTTAGCCTACACCGTCAATAGAAGCCTACACAACCACAAGCTATTGAGCACATGACTCCCAACTAAGGTAACAGCACCAATACTCAGCATAAAACCGGGCCTCATATCGCTAGCTCAACAATTTAAGGTAGGACCACCAGTCGCGTCCATAACTCCCAATAATTAGTCCGTATTGCACATGCAGTGCGCGCCTGTACCTAATTAAACCGTCCCGTGATATATCATAATCACATGATTAAAGTTCATTTGCGTACACGCGCGTCTAAATTGTTTCCAACACGCTAATTACGTTGACTTACGCTGAATTATGTAGTAGGGTTCTGTATACAGATTAAATTGTTTATTTAGAATTGTGGTGTGTCTCGTTTGTTAGGTGTGAAATGTTGGGGTTTGATTAAAGGATGTGTTTTTTTTAATTCTAATGTTTTATTTGAGTCCGTGTAACACTGGTCAATTTCCTTCACTCGTCAGTTTATTTAATTCGACAGTTTGGTTGATTAGTCAGTTTCGCTGATTTGACAGTTGTGTGAATTCGACAGTTGCGTCAACTCGACAGTTTCTTCGATTCGTCGGTTAAGTACACTCGAGGAAAAAATTATTGAGAATTAACAAGTGTCACACACACACACGCAAACACGCAAACACGCACACAATCTCTGTGTGTGCGTGTTTGCGTTTGTGTGTGTGTGTGTGTGTGTGTGTGGGTGTGTCTTGCGTGTGGGTGCGTACCATAATTAAGTAGATGATTGCTGTACAAAATTATGGTATGGTGGTACTTATTACCAAACACGCTTTCATGAAACTTTCTTCACTGTTGTAGAAAATACAATTGTATGTATTTTTCAGTAAATGTTTTAGAAACATTGTAATAAAAATAAATGTGACTCAGTATTCGAAGTTTCAGTAAATTCAACGGCTCCAAAAGATTTTTTAAGAGAAAATTAGATTAGGTTTTTTTAAGAAATAATTACAAAACTAAACATAAAGTCTCTTGGTTACAAAAACATAACTTTAAACCGCCCCAAAAATCCTTTGCAAACGGAATATGTTTTCAGGGGTTTGACAAAAAAACTTTGAAACTTCCTTAAACCAATATTTACATTGGTTTACCATGCGCGGACCCCTAAAAACACAGAGTTTTCCTCAATTTTTCTGGCTTATTTGCATACTGTCACACTGTATATATATTTTTAAAGGGACGTTTTTTATCGTAGACGCGTTTTCACTTTTTTTAGCATTTTTATAATTGCTTTGATTAATTAGTTCGCTGTAGTTTTCGTTACAGGAATTTCGAGAATGTTTCGGATAACGGAAAATGCGTCTTATTCACGTACATATAATTTTCTTTTGTTTACTTTTTAAGGAACAGGGCATGGTCTAATAAAAAAGTCGGATAATTATGTTGATTATAATTATGGAACGACGGTAGTTTCGTAGGTAATTATAAGTTTTCAAGCAACTGCCAAGCTCACTGTTTCACCCCTCAAGACCGATCCTTAACAAGCTGCGGTTCTTAGAAAAATAAACATTAATTAACTTAAATCTACTTATAGGAAATAATATAACGTTTACTTGGAATTTCAATCAGAAAAATGTTAAGGAACCAGGAAGAGGGTATGATTAGAAAAGAAACCTTAAAGTATTTTATTTATAAAAAAATATGACAGTAACATTTTTGCCTAGAGTGTGATTTTTTATTTTAAGCTGGTATTATTTATACCACTTTTTTTTAAATAAAAAGAATGTTAAAGCTACTGGTGGTCAGCGCTCTACAGAGAACCTTCCCCATCCTCGTGTTTACATCCAAGGTATACAACATGCTGTTCTACATGTTTGCATAATACATTATTTTATCATTTACATCAAAAATATATTGTAAAAACTTTTTACATGCAAAACTTGTAGAAAACATTTAACAAATGTGATCATGTTTGATCACATTTGTTAAATCATTGCAATCCAATTCCAATTATTTTTGGGGTGAAAAATCACGTTTTACGGTACGACTCGATGGAAAGCACTTTAAGCATTGTGCTGATGGTTGGATTGAATAGTATGGGGGTCGTGGAGGTGTGTAAAGTAAAAATCTTACATTAAAACATGTATTATAAAAAACTTGTGAAAAAGTTGGAACTTTGACCCCCAATATCTCCGTAACTAGAAGGTAGTATGGTCTAGAACAAAAAATATAGCAAATACGGGGAGAACAAGTGCCTTTCGGTTATGTTAAGGGTCTATTTACACCCTTTATTACACCCTTTAGATGTTTTTCAAAAGTCTTCAAACATGTCTTGTATCACAACTTTTGTGTAAACGCAAGAAAACAATGTCAACGCAACGTATCCAAGAGTATCGCTAGTAAACCTACACTGTGTGTGTGTGTGTGTGTGTATGTTATCCTAGGCTCTTAACCCCCCTTTATTCTTCATTAATAAGGTTATAAAATAATATTATAATATTGTAAGCTAATATAAGCCATGTCACAGTTATTAGCAGTTGCTTGCGGACAGTGAACACGTTTTCCGTGGCACGTTTCAACGCCGGAAACAATTCATTATATCGAAAATGTCACCGGTGTGTTAGGCTCACCTTGCACTAGAGCTTATTTTTGTAGTTTTTATACATTAAATACTCGATTTAATTAATTATTTGTTGCATCTACACCAAAAAAAATTAATACCGTGTAATTTAAAAAGTGTATGTCCAAGGTGAGCTTAAACTCACCGTTGAGTTTTCTCCCAGTTATCCTTTTTATTTTTTCGTTTTCTTGGTATAATGAGTTGATTAAACTTATTTACACAACCTCTGCTCTGGCTGACACTTATTATTAATTAGTAGTGTGCAGTAAGAGACGTTTTTTTGATCATTTCAACCGATAAATTGTTTCTTCCTTTATTTTAATTTCACGAATTGAAACTACTCCATCATCATCATCATCATCATCATTTCAGCCGAAAGACGTCCACTGCTGGATATAGGCCTCCCCCAAGTGTCGCCACATTGACCGGTCCCGTGCGTCTCGCATCCAGCGGATCCCTGCAACCTTTACGAGGTCATCGGTCCATCTAGTGGGAGGCCTTCCAACGCAGCGTCTTCCGGTTCGCGGTCGCCACTCCAGAACTTTTCGACCCCATCGGCCATCCGTTCTGCGAGCAATGTGCCCTGCCCACTGCCACTTAAGTTTGGCTATTCTTCGGGCTACGTCGGTAACTCTGGTTCTCTTGCGGATCTCCTCATTTCTGATTTGATCACGCAAGGAAACTCCGAGCATAGCCCTCTCCATTGCCCTTGCCAAACTACTCCATACCCCAAAGCAAAAAGCACTTGCATTCATTGAATATCGAGTGATTTAGGCCACCTATAGGAACAATAAAATCAGCACCACTATTGTTTCAAACTACCGCAATACCGCAAACACCTGAAGCATTACAAAATTAAAACACAACACAATACCCAATACATTGTTTCCTAAAATCAAACAGAGCGATTTGAACAAAGTTTGCCATAACAGAATATAACATTGGGTACGTTTGCAACAATCTCTTGGTTGGTAATAATAGTAAATGTTACTTACTGCATCATCATCATCATCATTATTTCAGCCGAAAGACGTCCACTGCTGGATATAGGCCTCCCCCAAGTGTCGCCACATTGACCGGTCCCGTGCGTCTCGCATCCAGCGGATCCCTGCAACCTTTACAAGGTCATCGGTCCACCCAGTGGGAGGCCTTCCAACGCAGCGTCTTCCGGTTCGCGGTCGCCACTCCAGAACTTTTCGGCCCCATCGGCCATCCGTTCTGCGAGCAATGTGCCCTACTAATGTGCTGCTACTTACTGCATTGCCGGTATGAAATACATAATTTCTAAGCGACACTTTAGATTTGGATAATAGTAAAAGTCCATACCAATCCTACCGTATCGTACGTGGGACGCCTTTGCCCTCCAGGGGGACTAATAAAAAAAGTTCATTGACTATTTTGGTAGTTAGGGCGCCTTCAAATTAGAGGCGAGAAGAAGCGTTGCAGTTGCGGTTCAGCAAGACCTGTGTATTATGATACGCGTGCGATATGATATTTAGCGACAGTTATTATGGGCAGCGCTAGCTATCGTTTACAATTGCGAGTTTTTTCGTACAAGTGCACATTCACTTGTTTTACCTAGTTAAAGCGATTTGACAAAGGCGCGTTGCAGTGGCTCTTCACGCCTCTAATTTGAAGGCGCCCGTGAAATTCAATTTTCTAAATTTAAAATTTCACGGGTCACCCTGGCGCTACCAAATTAGTTGTCCTTAGTCTTACGGTTTCGCCGAGATACTCCGAGGTAGGGCGAGCGCTCGTCTAGCCTTGGTGTTCTTCTCATGGCTGTACACTCTCGCACTCGTCCGACTCGTCCGACAGTCACCATAAAAGCTATCTCAAGTCAAGTATCTATAGACAACAACAAAAAAAAGGAAACCGAAAAACAAAAAAATAATAAACAAATGAATAAAAAAAAACCAAACAAAAAACAAACAAAATAAAACGGAAAAAAAATAAAAAATCGGAATTTGGAATATCGGGTACTCATAAGAAACGGGATATTTACCATGCTTACTGCATGGTAAATATCCCGTTTCGAGTATTATTATAAAAAAAGGAATTTCGATTATAAAGTGAACAATAAAAAATGTACCTATAATGAATATTCTCAAGTAATGCCTCAGTTCTACAGTACATGTAGCCTAGTTATATAACTTGATCGCAATGTGCGGTGCGGTTTACAGCCGGGGCCACGGCTCCTTACTATTCTAGGTCATATTAATACGGCCCGCTTGCATTACATTTTCCTATCATTGTTTTTATAATTAGTTCTAATTAAGCCGTTTTGGTTCATATGAGCCAATTTGTACGTATTTTCTTAATGTAGGTTTTAATATAGTAGTTTAAAACTTTTTAGAGATGTGAAGTTTTAAAAGAATAGAAAAGAAAAACAAAGGACATTGTAAAAAATGGCCTATGCATCAACACGTATGAAACCTTTACAATAATTACTAGTTCTTTTTATAATTTACATTACAATTATTACAATAGAACGGACACTTCATAATTTCGAAAACATTTTAAAAAGTAATTCACTTCCTTCTGTCTTATTCCCCGGTGTGGGTGCCATTATTTTTTTGAATTAAATTGAATAAACGACATCGACGCTGACAGTCGATGAATTGACAGATGACACTTTGACTTTTGATAGTAGTCACTCGCAATTATTGTTATTCTATTGGCCTAATTATAACCTCAAATACCGAAAGTGTTTTGGATTTTTTTACGATACTCAGAAGTGTCTGTGATTAATATCTAGTTTCAATATAATTAATGCATTATTTAGAACACAGAAAGTAAATTGACGTCTTTGTTGGTTCTTTGGCGAACGATGTATGGACGCCGAACAATGCCCTTTTAAAATATTCGTATTATAGGCATGTTAAATGTCTCAGACCCTCTTCATACCAGAGCAATGTTAATTGGAGGCAAAAAATCTGCGTAGCTTTTTCCCAACTGAATATAAAAAATGTATGTAAAAGGCGTGTATTTATGTATGGAGGTATGAATGTTATATTGTAGTAGTAATTTCTCAAACAAGATTAAAGCAGTGATAGCCTAGTGGTATGACCGTCGGACTGCCAACTCATAGGTCTCGAGTTCGAACCCAAAACACTACTTACTTCGGTGAAGGAATATGTCGCGAGGAATCCAAACCAGCATGCCCGAAAGATATTTTTTGACGGCATATTAAGCCAAGTCAGAAGCTCATGGGCAGCATAAAACTCTGACACCAGGTTAGGCACTAACCACACAAAAAAGAAGAACTTTCCCAGACAAACTGTTTCACAAAAAATCATCTGCCACTTCAATGTCTGAAAGAGTGTTTGGCCCGTTTATTTTGAAGGGACCTTTTGATAAATCTATCAACGAAAATGCTTCTTGTATTGACGTTTCAAAGTTCAGCATACAATGGGATACAAATCTAAGCTTCGCGATGCTTCTTCCCACACGAACAAGAAAATGGCGAAGAACTATTCTGAGACGGGAACCATTCAGGAAAAAGTCATTGATTCATTCATATAAATACTATTATTTATATGATCCATATCTCTATACAAATAAATAAAATTGAAGTGTCTGTCTGTAATTTGAAACAACTTTACTTTTTTTTTAATTTTTGTCTGTCTGTTTGTTCCGGCTAATCTGCGAAACGGCTGGACCGATTTTGACAGAACTTTTACTGGCAGATAGCTGATGTTAAAAGAAGTAACTTACTTTTGATTTAGAAAATGGAAGAGGGTACCGCGCAAAAAAAAATTAAAGCCATTAAATTGTTAAAAAAATCCGATTTAACGGTTTCGGACGAAGGTTGCAACAGCTAGTCATTTCACAAATGCAAAAGATACTCTGTGTATAAATCTACCCTCTGTTTTACCTTTTCACGACTTACGGCATTTCATACAAACTTTCAAGCCCTTTGTTTTCGAAATGACTGAACCGATTTTAATGAAAAAATCGAAAATGTTCTCTGATAACTATTTAGTCCTATGTTTCTTGCTTACGCGTATGAAGTTTTATTAAAATCGGTTCAGTCATTTCCAAAAAAAGGACTTCAAAGTTTGTATGAAATGCCATAAGTCGTAAACGCTCTTAACTGGTCCGCGGACTTCGATGTTGGGCACACGAATAAATCGTGACCTGGATTAGAACGTAGGCTACTTTCTGTTCCTGTTCCCATAGGATTATTTCTGACCTCCACGTGAGCGAAGCCGCGGGATACGATTTGTTTTTTTTTTCTTGCATCTATCAGCGAAATGAAATTGTTAACATTATTGTATCGTTTTTCCTGGTAGGATTATTATTTCTACTCATGTCTCATGATATTCTATTCAACGTTTATTATTAGAACTGACGCTCGTGCGAGAAGCTTCTATTAATAGATTGAATCGTTTTAAAATTGACTTGTTGAGTAGGTCGTACTGGATATACGTTTCTAAGAAAGGCTAGAAGTTAAATAAGTTAGACCTTATTTTATAATCACTCGGTAATCCCCGAAGGGTTAGGCAGAAGTGTACCTAATAGTACACCCACATTTCTCCAGTTATGTTTAAGTTTCATGTAATAGGGGGCGAGCCTATTACCATTAACCGGTCGCAAATCCAGACTCCATGGCTGCTACTGAGAAATGCCTGATGGAAAAACCCAGTGACACTTTGCCCAACCCGGGAATCGAACCCAGGACCTCATGCTCAGCAGTCGTGCTTACGTACACTAGACCAACGAAGCAGTAGTTTTATGTGGCTTAATATAAGTGGGAGACCAAAGTCGATAAGGTTTAAATATCACCGTCACTTCGTCCATTGTTCGTGCAATTTCGGCATTTGCTAGAAACCTTCGGCTTCGGCTAAAACTTAACACCATTTTGGCCGAAGCCAAACGTGCTATTTCGGGCTGTGAATGTGACCGAAAGACGAAGTTTCGGTCAGTCTACTTTTTAATGACCCCATCGATACTCTTTACCTAATCAAGATTGATTGTAGAAGAAATGAAACACAAGGAATTTAACAAAAAGACATGAATATTTATTTAAGCTTTCTCTTTCAAGATACTTTCATCATCATCATCATTTCAGCCGAAAGACGTCCACTGCTGGACATAGGCCTCCCCCAAGTGTCGCCACATTGACCGGTCCCGTGCGTCTCGCATCCAGTGGATCCCTGCAACTTTTACCAGGTCATCGGTCCACCTAGTGGGAAGCCTTCTCTTTATTTTGCATGAAATATGGTACATGATCATGGTCTTATACAAGGTGTAACGTAATAAACGCAAGACCTCCCGTGTGGTCTCTCGCACCATGAAACTAAACATCCTTTGTTCTACGAGTTCTTGAAATTCGCAAAAAAAAAAATATTTTCTATAGGAACGGACGCAATCAGCTGATCCACATGTATGGTAAAACTAAAAAAAAAGTTATGAATTTCCAAAAGTCATAGAACAAAAGTTGTTCAGTTTCATGGTCTGAGACACCACACGAGAGGTCTTGCGTTTATTTTGTTACACGTTGTATATAAAAAGCTTTCACATATTTCGCTGACTTCCTTCAGCATGCAAACTTAAAATTAAAATGCCTAACACAATGTAGTCGCAGTTTAGATACCTAGTTAAAAAAATTACAAAACATTTAAGAAACATTAAATGAATTTTATCTTTGACAATAATATTATTTCAGAATTATAAACACTCTTACTGGGAACCAATCATTTGCATTGGAAATAGACCTGTCTGTAAATTAATAAACTAGTGGATCCTAACCAATGTGCAAGGTAACTCTTAAACTAGGCTCACCATTTACTTAATTTTCAGGCTAGACTGCGGTCCAGTGAACTCGTAAGTTAGTGGTTTTACTTCCTTATGAATATGCATCTTGTCGGTAGAGAGAACAGGCTCTATATAGGGCAATGTGCCCCTCGGGACCCATCGTCTCGGGGAACACTGGCCAAGCCAGACCACATCCTAAGTACTCATTAACAACACCTCCAAGTAACTAGGGAACATCTCGGAATACTAAATTTTTGATAAAAGATTTATTATTACTTATTTATTTATAAGACAAGGTTTACAAAAATCTTAACTTAAGAACAATGCCCCACAAAACCGTTTTCACGGTTTGTCTGAGGGAACGGAACAAACAGTATAGAGAAATGTTCACAAGTGCGGACACAAAATTTTCACTTGTTTTACTTTTTAACAAATGCTTACATGCTAATTAACTAATATTTACTAATTAACTAATTTTACTAATTTACTTATATTTACTAATTTACTAATACTAATATACTTACTAACTCTAATCAATCAATCAATCAATATATATATTTTCTATCAAAATTATGTTGTATTCCTGGGTTCGATTCTCAGGCGAGGCTAAGTGTTATTGGATTATTCCATCATTCATCGGTTGAAGCCGTAATCAGCCTATAATGATCCCACTGCTGGGACACAGGCCTGCTCTCTACGAGAGGTAGTGGTCCACGACGAGGGCCCGGTGCGGGTTGGTAGATGTCACATGTCTTCGAATTTTTGGACCTAGGAAGTGTCGGTCTCAGCACGATAAACGATGAATTATGGATCTTAAACATAACTTACTATTAATATTAACGGGATATTTAGCATGTTTACTGTTTATCCGTGATCATGGTGCTTGCAACAGCGCCGAAATATCGGGAACTCATAACAAACAGTAAACATGGTAAATATCCCGTTAGTATTAATAGTAATGTTAGTGACCATGATAGTTTAAAATCTTAAACATAACTGGCTAAATGTGGCATAACTGGCTACTAAAGGGGACATCCCTGCCTAGCCCTTTGAGGCTTACAGGCGTGATAATATAAGAATAGAATAAGAATAGAATAAGAATAATTTATTGTTTAAGAGATTTACATTCAATGCATTGATTCCTGAAACTCACACTAGGATTCCCTGTGTCGTGAGTTTCAGGCTCCTTCGTTCCGTTTACATTTTTATTAAAATATCCGTTACAATAAATTTTTAAATTCTAGTCTAAACTACTCGTAATTTTAAAAAAGGAAAAACAAAGAAAACAGTTGGTTACCTATGATGTGTATATGTATGAAAGTTATGTGTGTGTGTGCGTGCGTGTATTGCGTGTGTGTGTGTATGTGCGTGCGTGTTTGTACGTGTGTGTGTGTGTGTGTTGGTGAGTGAATTAAGAAGTTTGTTTTGAGAGTGTTGTATGTTATTAGGATTTTGTGATGTGTAGTAAAAATATATAATTATACTTTTTTTTTTTTTTTTTTTTAGTGTAGGATGCTTTCAGTCAACTCATAGTCCAGTGTAAGAAGCCATTTTGTTACCGTAGTCTTACATGTAGTTTGTGTAAGTTGCAGAATTTTGTGTCGGTCATTTACTTTCCCGTAAATGTGCGGTCCCATAAAACCGTAAGACCTTCTACCGATTGTTTTACGGCATCGAACCTTTTCCCAATGTACCCTTCGACTTGACAGAATACAAGTGCTCAGGGAGGTTTTGTGAAATCTTAGAGTGACAGACAGGATGTAAAGCTGTCTGACTCTAAGAACTCCCACTTCGGTGTATAGTGTGTTCGTGGGGTACCGGAACGGTCGTCTGTAGGCAACTTTAAGCAGAGCTCGCTGAGCTCTTTCTACCTTTATTAATGAAGTTTTGCCAGCCGCGCCCCATGCTATTATACAGTAGTTAAGGACCGATTGACACAGAGAGTAGTAAATCATCTTTAGTACAGAGTCATCGGCAATATGATGAGAAAAAGATAGAAATAGCAATTTTCTTCAAGGTGTATAATTTATAGCTATTTTTATGCCGCCATAAAAGTACCTACCTAAGCGGATAAGAAGGCTTTAATAAAATTAAGTGAAAATTTTATTTTTTTCCGGCGGTCGTCTTCCTTATTTAAATTTTGTGGTCAGATGGTTTGTTTTTTTTTTGTGATTGATTTATTTATGCTGCAAAGGTTTGTTTGTCTTTATTTTTATTTTACAATAAGTTAAATATGCATACTTTTTTCATTTGCGCGGGGTGTATTTGGCTCAAACTCCGGTCCATGGAAAAATTAATGAACACAGAATACTCTTTTGAATCTTCCTGTTTGTGTGGATTAAAGTGATATCACTCTGTCAAGTAGAATAAGAAAGTCTTGCCATACTCATATCTAAGAAAAACTAATAAAGAAATAACACTTGGCAACTTGTGGGAAACTTAAAACCGCTCTCTTATTGGAGAAGTCTTTAACCTTTTGAACGCCAGACCATAAACGCACGCGCGTGCCCTCCATCCCAAGTCACAAATTCAGCTGCCATTTTTTCACACATATGTATCATTTGGCACATATACGCTTGTCACGTATATGTGCCAAGTAAGCGCTTGCTTGTATATGTGACTGCGGCAGTCAAAAGGTTAAAAAGACGGTCAGTTACTTCAGGGTTGAATCTACGGTTAAAACGTAATTTAATTATACCTACTAGTCTATTGTAATTTACAATAGACTAGTAGGTATAATTAAAGCTCGTTTACAATTTGTAAACGAGCTCATTTAAATGTTCCGTTTCTCATAACTTCATTGTTGGTCAACAGTGAAAATGTATCCTTTTTTAGTTAATTTTGTACAAAAATCTAATTTACTAGTGTCATCACTATTTAAAAACCGAAAACTTTAGTGGTTTTTTTTTTAATTGACCGCAAATACAAAAACCGATTTGTCAAAACTGCAACGAAAAAATTATTCACTATTTTATGAACGTCAAATATAACAATACACAAACACACCTAACCGCGTCCCAAGAGATGAAACAAGCCACCAAATTCTAGTAAATAAAAACTAAAGAAAAGCACAAGTGCAGTCGCAGTCCCCAGCTAGTTTACAAGAAACGAACAGTTGCAAATAAAGGAAGTGAATTTATCAAAAATGTTGACTTAAAAAAATATGATCCTCTTTGCTCGAAGCTCCTGTAAGATTATCCTACTTTCAGTTATACCCGGCTGAGTTTCAGTAATAAGTTTCATTGAGTTTTTCTCTTTGTTTAATGTTATGAATCTGTTAGAAAAATGTGTTGAGAAAACGTTAATTTTCTCTTTTTATTTATTTATTTATTTACACTTCAAGCACAAAAGCACATAGGCGGACTTAATGCCATAGGCATTTTCTACCAGTCAACCTTTGGGTGATGCAGAGACAAACAGTGGTAGGTGTATCTGAAAATAGTTTTAATTAATAATACGATTAGCTATAAGTATATATAAAATACTATAAATATATAACAAATACTATAAATACAATCATATCAAAATTTTGAGAAATGAAAATAGACATTTACACGAATATACTAAAATAAAAACACAAACAATGGGGAAACATTACCGTTACCATTATTTTCATGTTTAGTAAGGTAAATTGGATACACCTAGATCTAAATGTGAATAAGATCTAAATTTTTAAAATGTCATGGTCACATTAAAATCACATGGTCTAACACTAGAAACGGGATATCAACCATGTGTGTGTCATGTGATATTAGATTTCTAAACCCTATTTTGCTATTTTGAGATCTTACAATTATAAGATGGCCTTTATTACACAAATAACTATAAAGACAGTAGTAACAAATAAAGAAGAATTGATTTATTCTTTAATTCGGGCAGAGTTTTCCCTTACAATTATTGCTTTACAATCAATAACAAAAATCATCACTCCGGGCTTTTTTATCACTGGCTGGCTGGCGGCTACTTCACCACCCCCAGCTCGGAGGTTCGCGTGGTGGGGAAGCGACGTAGCGGCTAGGCGTGGCGGGCTTGACAGCCGGCTTGACGGCTGGCTAGCGGCATCTAGCGTTACATAACAAAAATACTTGAAACCAATTGACTTTAATTTCACCTCCAAATGACGTCACACGTTGGGCTGGGCTGTGCTGATACCACATGAGTAAGTAAACGGAACAGAGTTAAAGCTTCATACAACCGCGCAAATCGGTTGCACTACTACAAGCATGCGGGGCATGTGTGCGTGATCACTGGCCGCTTGTCGCGTACGCGGCGAGACTGGAAAAAACCGGTTTACGCTGGCACAGCCAGTGGACAATCTCAGGGTCAGCACGGCACGGTGCCATGGCAACCAAGGGGCACGTTGTTTGTTTTGTCAGTTGCAAGATTGGTTGCAAGTTTGAATATTAAAATTAAAATGGTTGTTTATTGTACTGTGTGTATGAATAATAGTAGAAAAAACAAAAATTTATCATACTTTGACTATCCCAAGGAGTACAATAGGTAAGTAAATATTTGACTATTACTTTTTCAAGTAAGTACCTATATTTTATTGTATGATCCTTTTTTTTAATAAGAAGAGGATACTACTCGGTGTGTTTTTACCCGACTGCGGCGAAGCCCAAAAGGAGGGTTATGTGTTTGACCTGTATGTATGTATGTATGTAATGTCCGTTTCTATGTTCCCTCGTAACTAAGGAGTTAAGCAGCCCGGTAAGCCTAAGATTATCGAGTTACGACAAAGACAGAAAAAGAAAGTATGTATGGGAGAACAAGATAGAATGAGTAATGGTCTATATCGTATTTGGTACCAACTAGTTTTTTTATTTTGTTGACTTATTTACATATTTAAGATAAAGTCACTTTAATTTTTTTATTATACTCCTCCTGCATTTTATGCTTCACTTTTTTTTTCGGCTTTGGTACCAAAATTTTTTTTTGTTTTTTTCGTCATGGGTATCATTTTCATGGTTTTCGGGGTCACTGATAACGAAAATAAGGTCAAAATAAACAGAGATAAAAACTAAAAAAAAAATGTAATTCTCATTTTTTTTCTTCGGGTTCCCCTTACTGAATTTTCACCCTTCGCCACTGGACTGTATCATACTCAATAATAAAACTATATAACAAATGTTTTGTTTAATTTGTCTTAACATATTGTGACAACCCTACCAAAATAGGTAACAATTTTGAACGTTCTTTAGAAGGTTTATCTCTGTTCCGTTTACCTACTCATGTGCTGATACTTTGTGTATATTTGACAAGTGTCAAGTTTCTATTGCAAAGCATTAGACGTCGAATTTAGGTGTTTTATTCTTGTACTACACGTGGTAACTGGTAAACACATCGTACTCTTCAGCGTCCTCTCTGACGTCATTACGAGCAAAAGTTTGGCCATTTGGGTAATACGATACCCTTTGGTCAGACTGATTGTCAGACTTTCGAGCCACTGACTACCTGTAACTACTGTCAAAGATCTACAAATGACGGCTTAACGTGTTTTCCGAGGCACGGAGGAAACTCGGTGTGTAATGAGTGGTCACCCATCCACTGATCAACCTAGGCAAGCGCAGCTTAACCTAAAGATCGATCCGAGCGGCAGTTATTATTTATCATTAACACTAGAAACGGGATGTTTACCTTGTTTACTGATTGTTTTGTTATTATTTAGCCACGAGCTCCTAAAATCAATGTGGCGACACTTGGAGGAGGCCTATGTCCAGCAGTGGACGTCTTTCGGCTGAAATGATGATGATGAGCTCCTAAAATAAAAATAAAATACCTGAATGGTGATTTTTTTTTTATTACTACTAACTGTTTGCATTCTGTAGTCGTAACCATGTGGTATCCTCTATCTACATAGAGGAAGTGATACCACAATATGTTACGACTATACGGAGAGAATAGATAACTGGATTTGCGGTTTTATCTGTTCGCAACAGATACCGCAGTCACGAGACACGAGTTTATTGACAACTAATACGTTGTGGTAGTGGTATTAATTGTATGGGATGTGCGGCCAAGTGTGAAAGACAATGAGAATTATTTTAGAGGCAAGGTGGCTTACCATGACGTCATAAAGCAGGAGTAATTCCAGGGTGGGAAAGAGATGGCGCTACACAACCTGTATAGCTCTGTCTCTTTCCCACACTGGAATAACTGCTGCTTTAAGACGTCATGGTAGGCCCCTTAATCAGCTGTCTTATAGTTAGTTAAAAGGTAAACAAGGTGTTTTCAGTTAGAAGAAAACTTAAACATTTCCTCATCACACACAATGCCATCAACATCATTCTAACATTAACTATTGATCGGGTGAACATGGAGAAACCGAATTTTCCCAGAAATGAGACCTTTTTGTTCACGGGGGAAACCTTCAAAAGGCGATCGGTCTTTGGGGATAAGACCGGGGAGTGTGGGATTTCTACCTCACTAAAACCACCCCGGTGGTCACCATCCGCAAATGGGAGGAGGCACCGTTTCCTCTTAAAAGACCTGAAATGAGACCTAGCTAGTTCGATATTTTCGTCCCCGTAAACTCCTATTTTTCAACTTTCGTCGAAATCGTTAGAGCTGTTTTCGAGAACGTGATTACAAATATTGCTCATTCAATAGTATAGAATATGATAAAGAGGTAAAGTGTGAATGTAGAAGGAAATCTTCGGAACTTCGAATGCGATTTCGAAAATTCAAAATCAAAATCATCAAAATCAAAATATTTTATTTCACTTAAATGGCCATGGGCACCTATAAACCGTCTACAAAAAGGCACACGGTTCGGGTTGGTCGTTTCCTATGGAGAAGAACCGGCAAGAAACTCCATGGTGACTCTTTCACTAATGAAAAGCCTCATTATTCCCAAGTACCATAGGCCCGTCCCCGCGGAATGTTTCGTACCATAACCTGAGCGAAGTCACGGGTAAAAGCTACTAGTAGTCAACAATAATAATTCATCTACGATCTTACTTCATTGCAAAATTCAATTATTATTATCGCTGACCACAACCCAATCATGAAGATAATTATAATAATTCACTTTATGGTCACATTGACCACTTTGTTTGATTATCACAACGCCTGTTACACAATTATCAGGTGACTAGCTTCTGCCCGCGGCTTCGCCCGCGTGGAGTTCGGGAATTGCCCACGGAATCTTACTTCTGGGATAATAACATAAATCCCGTATCGCGAGCCAACGCGAAAATCGGTGGAATAAACCATATTCACAGACACGTACGTCTACCTCAGAAAAATCCTACCTACTTGGTAATAGGTAAATACTCCCGCGCCCCGCTCGCCCCACGCAACGCTGCGCGGCATGCCCTTCTACGTGAGCTTCTAAGCCCTATTTAACTATATTGGGGGATGATTTTGGAAAAACTGATACACATGTCTTATAATTTTAATTGAAGAGTGTGAACATCAATTTTCGAGTCGATCGACCGATATATCAGTCAGCCAGACAGGACATTGAATTTTAAATTGGGGGATGATTTTGGAAAAACTGTGATACACGTATCTCATCATTTTAACTGAAGTATATGTAGACACAATTTCAAGTCAATCGACTCAGAGAATAAAAAGTTTTATAGAAAATTCAACACCCCATTTCACCCTCTTAGGGGTGAAATTTCGAAAAACCCTTTCTTAGTGGATACTTACTCTTTACAAAGAGTACACTGTCCAAATTTTATGTTTCTAGGACCAGTGGTTTGGGCTGTGCGTTGATGTATCAGTCAGCCAGTCAGGACATTGAATTTTAAATTGGGGGATGATTTTGGAAAAACTGTGATACACGTATCTCATGATTTTAACTGAAGTATATGTAAACACAATTTCAAGTCAATCGACTCAGAGCATAAAAAGTTACATAGAAAATTCAACACCCCATTTGGGGTGAAATTTCGAAAAATCCTTTCTTAGTGCATACCTACTCTTTACAAAGAGTACACTGTCCAAATTTCATGTCTCTAGGACCAGTGGTTTGGGCTGTGCGTTGATATATCAGTCAGCCAATCAGGACATTGAATTTTAAATTGGGGGATGATTTTGGAAAAACTGTGATACACGTATCTCATGATTTTAACTGAAGTATATGTAGACACAATTTCAAGTCAATCGACTCAGAGAATAAAAAGTTTCATAGAAAATTCAACACCCCATTTCACCCTCTTAGGGGTGAAATTTCGAAAAACCCTTTCTTAGTGGATACCTACTCTTTACGAAAAGTACACTGTCCAAATTTCATGTTTCTAGGACCAGTGGTTTGGGCTGTGCGTTGATGTATCAGTCAGCCAGTCAGGACATTGAATTTTAAATTGGGGGATGATTTTGGAAAAACTGTGATACACGTATCTCATGATTTTAACTGAAGTATACGTAGACACAATTTCAAGTCAATCGACTCAGAGAATAAAAAGTTTCATAGAAAATTCAACACCCCATTTCACCCTCTTAGGGGTGAAATTTCGAAAAACCCTTTCTTAGTGGATACCTACTCTTTACAAAGAGTACACTGTCCAAATTTCATGTTTCTAGGACCAGTGGTTTGGGCTGTGCGTTGATGTATCAGTCAGCCAGTCAGGACATTGAATTTTAAATTGGAGGATGATTTTGGAAAAACTGTGATACACGTATCTCATCATTTTAACTGAAGTATATGTAGACACAATTTCAAGTCAATCGACTCAGAGAATAAAAAGT
Source organism: Noctua comes (assembly GCA_963082995.1). Lineage (NCBI taxonomy): Eukaryota > Metazoa > Arthropoda > Insecta > Lepidoptera > Noctuidae > Noctua > Noctua comes. The sequence continues at coordinate 13,975,966 of OY720279.1, read as the reverse complement.
TTCATAGAAAATTCAACACCCCATTTCACCCTCTTAGGGGTGGAATTTCGAAAAACCCTTTCTTAGTGGATACCTACTCTTTACAAAGAGTACACTGTCCAAATTTCATGTCTCTAGGACCAGTGGTTTGGGCTGTGCGTTGATATATAAGTCAGTCAGTCAGTCAGTCAGTCAGTCAGTCAGTCAGTCAGTCAGTCAGGACTTTGAATTTTATATGTATAGAAGATTATATCTGACGTTAACTGATAACATTATTGTCATTAATCTGCAGAATGAACGGATTCAAATGGTTTTATCTTGTGTTCGTAGTTTAATCTTGTTTGATTTTCCAATAAATCGACCAGGAGAGCCATTAAGCTACTTCTACAGCTGCTGCAGCTGCTTTAGTTACTAGACTAGTTGTGCGCGGCTTGCTTGCAATGCACCTGTACCTACCTAACCCCTAATCACCTAGCGGTGTGAAATGTAACTTACGACCTATTCTCATATACAAAAATCTTAAAAATCGGTCGAGCCGTTTCGGAGGTGTGCGATCACAAACACCGTGACACGAGATTTTTATGTATATAGATATAATATACTATAGAAAATTATACTTTGATCATCATACAACCCATCTGTGATATAACCTGATAGAGACCTTAAAATTGCAAAAAACTGAAGAAAATTTGAACCTCAACCATAACATAATGCTAATCCTTGATGAATTCATTGTTGAGTAAAAATGAAGTCATAAAGAAAACCTTTGGAAATATTTTGACCCTGAGAGTTCATAAAACATTAACTGAATATTTATCGGCAACGACTGAAATTGTTGAATCGTTTGTCTGCAGACGCCCTAAGAGGGCTATGCTCGGAGTTTCCTTGCGTGATCAAATCAGAAATGAGGAGATCCGCAAGAGAACCAAGGTTACCGACGTAGCCCGAAGAATAGCCAAACTTAAGTGGCAGTGGGCAGGGCACATTGCTCGCAGAACGGATGGCCGATGGGGCCGAAAAGTTCTGGAGTGGCGACCGCGAACCGGAAGACGCTGCGTTGGAAGGCCTCCCACTAGGTGGACCGATGGCCTTGTAAAGGTTGCAGGGATTCGCTGGATGCGAGACGCACGGGACCGGTCAATGTGGCGACACTTGGGGGAGGCCTATGTCCAGCAGTGGACGTCTTTCGGCTGAAATGATGCCCTAAGGTCGTTAATTCCAACAGGTAATTAGGCTTCTGTTCAGGAGTGGACATTATTGGTTACTGTCACGGCACCAGACTATGCATCGTCTACACTAATATTATAAGGAAGTTTGGATGTAGGGGGTAATCTTCGGAAGTAATGATTCGATCACTGTTTTTAGCTCTCACGGTTTACAACTAAACTTATACTAACACGAAACCACGAAACCTGACCCGGCCGCCGTGTCTTGTCTGTGTGGCTGTGTAATGAACAATCACGGAAGATATCCCGTAAGTGACAGTATAAGTTTAATGATGCGATGCCAAAAATTATTTCACTAAGAGCAACCTACACTGTTCCAGACTGTCATAGACTATATTTACGATGTTTCCGAGAGAACATCGTAAATCGCCAATCGTGACCGCCTCGTTGGTCTAGTGGTTGCAAGCGCGACTGCTGAGCATGAGGTCCTGAGTTCGATTCTTGGGTCGGGCATAGTGTTATTGGGTTTTTCCATCAGGAATTTCTCAGTAGGATTTGCGCCCGTGGTTGATGGCAATAGGCTCATCCCCTATTACTTGGAACTTAAACATAAGTGGCAAAATGTGGGTGTACTTATTAGGTACACCTCTGCCTTAAGCACCCTTCCGGGATTACAAGGCGTGATGTTATGTTATGTTCCCGAGGGATAATTACTGATCATAACGCGAGCGAAACCGCGGGTAAAAGTTAGTCATCCATAAAGCTGTTTACACACAACCAAAGTTGTTTATCTCATCACAAACTCATCATAGCACGAAATGATTAAATCCACAGGCGAGAGACAGGCAATTATAAATAGCTCCGAGAAATTGAGTCCAAGCTAACAACTGGTCAAACTCGCCTTGAACAAAATCAAGTAAATTGGTCTGCTTCAAGCGAATGCAACGTTGCATCGATCAGGGGTACCTAAACGGTGCACCCACATAGGAATACCAACCTTTCTTTCGAAAAGTAAAGTTCATTTTTCAGTGAACGAAAATTCTGGCGAAATTTTCGTTGTGCAAGTACTTTGAATCTTTAGATACTTATGTTGGTACACAGAATAATGTAGTGTATGAAGTAACCGGTAACTCAGTGCTTGTACTTTAATGAATTTTACAACGATGGATTTACCAAGCGATGTCCCGTAGCGTTTGTCGTTTGAACTTTTTGATGAACAGTTTCTCGGACGTGGTACGGTACGAACCAATTTTAAGTTTGGTAGTTAAAGTTTTGGAAAAGAATACGTGTTTATGTTGTTCTCAGACTTATGATGAGCTTAGGTTTTCACTAGGCTGTTGTAGTAAAATTTTAATCCTTCTGATTTTACTCAAAATTACCTACTTCGTAGAAGTTTCAAATACAGGTTCAACTTTTGATTGTCTGAAAACCTTGTCCTAGCTCAAAATTTTAGCTAGAACCTAGATAAGTTACCAAAACCAAAAAACAATCTATTATGTTGCCGTGCCCTAACCGGGTTTCATGTTGGAACTTACTTACTTATATGTAACAACTAAATGTACACATGAATGCAATAAAGAGTTTTGAGTTTGAGTTTGAACCAATATACATGAAGAAAACTAAAGATTACAAGATTATATCGATGATACTGACTGCCTTCTTGGTCTAGTGGTCCCAAGCGCAACTGCTGATCATGATTTCTGCCCGGTTGATGGCAATAGGCTCACCCCTATTACATGGGGCTTAAACTTAACTGGCGACATATGGGTTTACTATTAGGTACACCTCTGCCTAACACATTACAGTAGTGATGTTAAGGTATGTTATCGATGATGATGTCAGTAGATAAAAAAAAAAAAGAATGGAGACGTATTTTTTGTTTTATCAAATCAATAAAAATTGACGAAGATAAAACGCATCAAAGATCATGAGTGGAGGCCTGTGACGTCACTTTGCAGTAAAAAGTCAGTACACTTTACTTACAAGTATGACGTCACACGAGTTTTCGACGCACTGTATCGTCTTCATTTTTAGTTTTCGTGAAAAAGAAAAAATACGTGTCCAACATTGTTTGGAAATCTATCTGACGGGCTCATTAGATTTTTTCAGGAAACATCCCTATTGGGTGCTTTTCATGACAGTTACAAAAAATAAAATAAAAACAAATAAAGAAAACGTGTGCTTCCGAACAGACTTTCCACAAACGAAGCGAAAACATGGAAAATGTTGAATAAAAATAAAGAAAATCGGATGTACCTAACTTGTTACGGTCTCTCCAAATTAGAACGAGTTTACTACTCGAGCCAGCTTTGGGCATCGATAGGAAAGCCTGCAAGTAACATGTGTTGCTAAAGTTTTACCACTAAATTGTATAAAATAATAAAAGACTAAGTTTTTTAGAAAATGCTCTCTAAAAACTGAAATCTTCGCTTTATTTTGTGTTATACAGGGTGTTTTTTTTAAACGTGGGCAATACTTTAGGGGTGTGTAGTACTCATGAAAATAAGTAACTTTTACTATGGGACCTACCATGACATCGCGAAAAAATATCAGCTGCTCCATACATTACAGGTAGCGTAACTCGAAAAAATGTAGGCAACAGCAGATTTTTAAAATCATATTTCATAGTTAGCCCCGTAGTAAGAGTTGATCATATTTATGAGTACTTTAGTTCCTTAAAGTAGTGCCCACGTTTAACCAAACACCCTGTAGATACATAGATAAAAGTGAAACCAATCCTACTAATATTATAAATGCGAAAGTTTTTGAGGATGAATGGACGAATATTTGTTATTCTTTTCACACAGATAGTTTGTAAACCTGGATTAATAAATAGGATACTTTTTATCCCGGTAGTGTGATCCCATGGGAAAATTATCGAACTCCATGCGGGCGGAGCCGCGGGCATAAGCTAGTACTATAACATTCATCATTTTTTTTTTAATCTGCATATTTGAGGTTGATATATTTTCGGAGCAGGGCTTTTTTGCAAAAAAGCTTCCGATAATGTCTGTATTTCGGTTGAAATCAATTAGCGCATTCATAAATAAATACACTGTGACGGCCATAAAGTTACATCACAAATTCGACACATTTAAATCATTTCGACATTTCCAAAAACAGCATCAGTCAGCTTAACATACTGTAAAACCTCAGCTTTCAATGATTATGTTCGTTAAAGCTACCATGTACCTACTGCCAAATTAAAATGTCAACGAACTGGAATCAATATAATTAATGCCAACATGATGCCGGCAAAAATCTCAATGTCAATTTAACGTAATAAATAACATCACACATGTTCATGCAAATTTTCTGTATAATTTAATCAAAATTTAAATACTCCTGTCGATTATTAGGTGTTAAAGTGTTGATGGAGCGGTGGGGAATTAATCAGTTTGTGATTATGGTATAAAATATTTAAAATGGGTTTTGTGGTTGAAGTTATTAATTTTAACCTTTTATGAAGTCTTTCTTTTCTATCTTTATGTTTTTATCACAGATGCGATTGTTTGATTCGATCCTAGACATTTATCTTAATGTTTTCGGGGACTAAATTAGTTTTGAACTTAATTATTGAATTTAGTTTCGGGATAGCCTTTAATTTTGTGATCGATATTTACGTGAGTCATCACTAATTGTAAATACAGGGTGTAAACAGGCCTTTCACATATCCGTCAACCAAGCATTCTGTACATTAAACTAAGTAACTTTACGCAAAAATTATTGCTGGGAATCGACTTTATTTCACCCCGTTTTAAGGTAGGACTCGATGGAAAGCACTCAAAGCATTGTGCTGATGGATGGATTGAATAGTACGGGGGTCGTGAAGGTGTGTAAAGTAAAAATCTAACATTAAAAACATGTATTTAAAAAAAACCTGGTGAAAATGTTGGAATTTTGACCCCCAACATCTCCGCAACTAGAAGGTTCCCAGGTATGGTCTAGAACAAAAAAATGATCGCAAAGACGGGGAAAACAAGTGCCTTTCGTTTATGTTAAGGGTCTATATACACCCTTTATAGTAAATTTTTAACCGACTTCTATAAAAAGAGGAGGTTATTGTATTTCACCAACATCTTTTTTTTTATTTACAGACTGTGGCTTGTTACTTACTTTCGTTTACATGATGTATTTTAAAATGCTTGTATCCCTGTAGGATTAGCTATCGGTGTACCCTAATAGTGCACCCACTATTCACCAGTTATTTTTGATACAATTATAAATAGTATCTCCTTTGTTGTGATTAATAATACTCGTGCATTTTATTAGTTACTCAATCTTAACCAAACAATCTTAAAACTGTTTAATATTAGTACAATGTAGTATTTTATTTTTTAAATCCAGTAAAAAGTGCTCACTTTTATTTCCATTCTACCCTTATTTGTGTTAGCTTCGTTTCGAAATACTAAAACAAAATGGCAGTTACCTAATATTATTCCCAATATTACAGTTCCAATTTCAGCTAAAATACTCTGGAAAATCCATAGATGTATACGTACGTACTTTGATTACACTAGTTTACGATATCATAGTTAAAATGTGGTTTGAAACTCATACAAACCGACAAAGTTTTATGTTTGATCAGTTGCCAGCAATTGTTTGGAGATTAGGGTCGCCCTCTAGGATGCGGTACCAATATATTTCAATTTTAATTAAAAACAATACTTTGGGTTAATAATTTTGTGGGTGAGTTCGAGTTTTATAGACAGCTAAAAGGAGAGTGGTTGTGTAGTTAAGTCTCAGATAAAAATAAATTATTATCAAATTAAGTAAAACGAGTTAGCGTTCAGTGGTTTCTGCAACCCCTAAGGGAAAAAGGCGTGTATCTATGTATTATTTACTATATTAGTTCATTAGGTAATCCTATTTTAATTTTAATATAATTTATCTGGAATTTAGGGATACCTAAAATAATGAGCAAATAGGCAGATTATGAAATATTTTGTGATATTAATTTTGTAGTATTCATTTAGCGATAAGTATCATCATCTGCCTAGTCTTTTCTATTGGACCTGGTTAGACCTGTAACGACGATGACAGTCGTTAGGTAGTCAGTGGCCAAAAAAGTCTGACAACCAGTCTTACCAAGGGGTATCGTATTACTCAGTACTAACTGGGTTGTGGCGGTCAGATAGGCAATCGCTCCATGTAAAATACTGGTATTCAGCTGCATCCGGTTAGACTGGAAGCCGACCCCAACATAGTTGGGAAAAGGCTAGGCAGATGATGACTCAGTTACTCATCCAAAAATAAATGTTTTCCGTATATTTTTTGCTCCAAGTTTCGAAATATTAATAATAATTTATTTCCCAGCCGCTTTCAACTCTTAACGAGGGCTGTTGACCAAGTGCAGTCAACATATCGCCACTCATGTCAATATTAAAGCCGTGCACGTTTCAATTTTTAAATTCTCATATTATTCCACTTAGTAGTGGTATTCATGATAATTATGTTTTTTTAAATGTTACTAGATTTGTTTCTTGTTCGTTAGCGTGAACTGTCGCATTGTTGGACAAAGGCCTTCCCCCATTCCTTTCCCTTTTCTTTGTTGTACCTCTTCTTGCCAATTAACGAAAAAGCCATTCAAGGCGTCCCACCATCTTCTCCTCAGTCTGCCGCGACCCCGTCAGGCCCACAGCTATGCCTGCATCCGGCAGACATGGCCTGCCCAGTCCTATTTTAGTTTTGCAGCTTTATGAGCTACGTCAGCAATTTAAGTTTTGGGAAGTATTATGTTAGTTTTTATGGTAAAACACGGAAGGACGGTGAGTTAATGTCAAGGGCAATGCCCTTCGTGTTTGATCGTTTTACGTCAAAATAATATCAATGCACACAAACGAAACTTATTATTTTTCTTGAAAAAATTTAATCACATAAAATTGCTCATAATAGGGATGTTTCCTGTGTAAAAAAAATATGATTCTATTTAGTCCGTCAGTTAGATTATCGAAAAATATTGGATACGTATTTTTTGTTTCATCCAATCAATAAAAATTGACGAAGATAAAACGCATCAAAGATCATGAGTGAGGGCCTGTGTCGTCACTTTTCGGTAAAAAGTGTACTGAAGTATGACGTCACACGAGTTTTCGACGCTTTGTATCGTCTTCATTTTTAGTTTTCGTGAAAAAAGAAAAAATACGTGTCCAATATTTTTTGGAAATCTATCTGAGGGACTAATTAGATTTTTCAGGAAACATCCCATAATATGATGTGTCTTCATCTCACTAAGTCCAGTCCATCCAGGACCAGTTGAGTTTTTTTTCTTGTTTTATATTGTGTGCATTTGTGGCAAGTGCTAAATAAATGTAGGTGCTTATTTTCTTTCTTCAATTGAATCGATACTTGACCATACATCGCAGCATGGTCAAGTAATATTATTATCTTGTATTTTTTTTTGTCCACTGTTGGACTTGGTCTGTCACACTTCACGATTTAACCTTTTTTTGTAGGTGGCTACCCATTTACTTAATTAAAAGGTCACTAGACTTCAACCGTGAAAAGGCTCTCCCTTACAGATTACATCCAATGACCTTTTATAGTGTGCAGATTCTTATACGGAAAAAATATATATCAGATAATGGGACTGCCTCGTTGGTCTAGTGATCGCAAGCGCGACTGCCGAGCATGAGGTCCTGGGTTTGATTCCCAGGTCGGGCAAAGTATTATTTGGTTTTTCTTTCAGGAATTTCTCAGTAGCAGCCACGGAGTCTGGATTTGTGCCCAGTTGTTGGTAATAGGCTCGCCCCCTATTTCATTGGACTTTAACGTAACTGGCGAAATGTGGGTGCACACCTTATTATGAATACTCGAAACGGGATATTTACCATGTTTGCTGTTTTTGATGAGTTCCCGATATTTCGGCGCTGTTGCCAGCACCATGATCACGGATAAACTGAAGTTATTGCGGGTGGATGAATATCGGTAACCCAAAATAATCAGTTAATATGGTAAATATCCCGTTTCGAGAATTAATAATAAAGTTAGTGACCATGATAGTTTAAAATCTTATATTGGGTGCACATCTCTGCATAACCCTTCGGGGATAACAAGTGTGATGTTATGTTTTGTAGATCAGATACTTTTTTTTTTTTTTTTTAACGTTGTAAAATCATCAAATGAGTCCTCCCACCCAGGGCAGAGCGGGAGGGACTGTCAGACTTGTACTGACTAAAATCCACGGTGTCCTTCAATAGCCCTTTATGTTCCAGGGTCACGGTAATTCTATGAGTCCCGCGACCTAGATCAGATACTTCATACAATTCACTTCAGACTCAAATTACTCAGTAACCATTTCCGCCACTAATTCGTCCCATCCTTTGAAATACGCTAAAATATGAATCATAAGTTAGAACACTTTCCCTGGCAGCCCTGACAGATAGTTAATGCATACGAAGTTTGCCAGCTGCGGAACTTAGCTGATATAATAAGTTTGTGACTATTCATTGTTTTAGTTTTAACATTAACTACAGTTACACACATTTTTGTAGTTGAATTTGTATTGTATGATGTTTTGTTTGTTAAGTTGAAATGATTTATGTTGAAGACATAAATCTTCTTTTATAATTATGAAATTTAGATCATTAGCCTGGGTCGATCTTCAGGTTAATCCGTGCTTGCCTAGGGTGTTCCATGGATGGGTGACCACCCATACCGAGATACGTACCGATCACAACTGACCAGATTTGGCACACAGATAGCTTATAACCTGGATTAACACATAGGATATTCTTTATCCCGGTGGTAAGATTCCTTGGGATTTTACCGAACTCCAGCCATAAGCTAGTAATCTCATAATCTTCATAATCATAATCTTCCTGACAACTATTATACACTTCAACTCATCCCGAACTTTGAAAACCACATAATAGAGACAGCTCAGCCTCACACAGTAGCTACGTGTATAATAAATCAAGTCCTTTATTACTGTCCTTTATAACCCGACCAAACAATAAAGTGGCCCAAATAGTTAAGAAATCCTTCCGACCAACGTATCACAATACTTGAATAGTTTAATTGAGACAAGAGTACGGATGCTGCGAGAGTTATTATCCACTGATTTGTGTGTAAGTGTCTTCCAAACAATGGGGCCCTTTCAAAGCCCTTTCTTGAGTGACAAATGGAAGGTATATTTCCTTAATCCGTTGGGAGTTAGTGTTTGAATGTGGGTGTGGGTTACAGGTTGGTTTGGTTTGGCGAACTGAAATAAGAATAACATTATACGATTTTAAACTATCATGGTCACTAACTTTTTCCTTTATTTATATTTTTACAAATTGCTTACATTTTTAAATATTCCTTAGAAAAAACAATATAAAAAACATTTAAAAATATAAAAAATTGCAGCCCACCGGTATCGGGAACAGGGTCCAAGCACTAACTTTATTATTAAAATTAAAATTATAATTAAAAGAGCATTTTGCATGTGTTGTTTGCCTGTAATTGGTTGTGCAGTTAGATTTAAGACACAATTACTCATATGTTCCTATCTGTAACAACTGTTGGTGAACCTTAATTAAATAAATAAATAAATTATTATTAACAAAACACACTTACTCACAAAAACACACAAAAACACAACACACACACACACAAACACACACACACACACACGCACGCACACACTGTTTTTTACTCATAAAAAGCAGTGAACATGGTAAATATCCCGTTTCGTGTATTAATAATAAAGAATAACATTATCTATGCAACGTTGGAAGGCCTTTAACAAGGTGAACCATTTTTTTTTTGCCAATGTTGGTACACTTGGGGGAGGCCTATGTCCAGCAGTGGACGTCTTTCGTGTCCATCATTGCTTTATTTGAAAAGTAAGCCATAACCATAACCTACAAACTATCTCCCAAGATAGACATTTCCATAGACACCCTAATCCCTACGAAACCCTAAAACAAAAACAGATCGCCCTGAACCCAACATGTTCAGTCCAGCATTACACCGGCCCGTATGTTTACGAACCGGTTCGTTTTGAATACGTTAGTCCTACATGAGCCCAAACGCCTCAGGGTGACCGCAGACACGTTAAGTTCCTGACGGGGACTTAAGGGATTGAGACGTTTTCTATTAACTTTGTGCTTCTCTGTGTGTTTTGTGTTTGTAATTAGTTCATTGATGGAGCATTGTCATTACTTGCTTTTTGTTTAGATTTGCATGATTATCGGTGAACATGTAGGCTCAATGCAAAAGATTCTACCATTAAACGGATAGCCGTCTTAAGTAGAATCGTATACCTACAGAGCGGAAACTTTCAATGGGGCAGTAAGGGAGACCTAACCGTTGCAGCCACATGAAAATGGACTTAGGAGACTATCCATAATTTTTTGTAACATTATCCCCATTCACACAAAGATTTAAAAAAAAAAAAATACAGTTGGCAAGAGAATGGCCATTTTACACAAAACATTTTATTGATGCCAAACGATCCTGTTTCTAATATTGATCAAAAACTTCTAATTTAAGTTAATAAGTTATTAGAAAATTAGTAACGTCTGGCGGCCCGGGAATCTTAGACCATATTTTATTTAGGGGAATTATAAAACGAGCGATTAAAAAAAAGCTTTGCGACTGATGATGACATACTGTATTAATAACTTGAGCGGTATAAATTTGAGTAAGCGAAAAATTAACTAAACTAATGACGAATATTGATTAATAATAAAATCCAGAACGAGCTTACAAAAAGTGGATTGTGATAAATCCATTTACGTGCGAGCGACTACATTACTAAGTGAGCGACTGGAAATACAGAGAGGGCAACTTCAATATTAAGATAGAATTGATTTTTCTAAGTGAGATTAGGTTAGGTTAGGTTTTTTAATGTGAGCTCCTTATACTCTGCTCATTAGTGTATTTTTCAAAGTGGTTTTTGTATTCGAAACACTTCATTTAAGATAAAATGCCGCTCAGTATAAAAAATACATTTTCCAAATATTGAAAAAAATGCAGGACGTAACGTTGACACTCAAACAAATATTAAGTCGCTCAAATATTATGAAGCTGCTCATTTTGTTTTTAAGTAACTCAAATTAATGTTTGTAAGATACTATTCTGTTGATTTTTCGTCACTTACAGTCAGTCGCTCACTTAGTAATTATATAACCCAAATTAATTAATTTTGAAACTTAAAATTGTAATTTACAGTCACTCGTTTTATTGCTACCCTTTTATTTAATTCTTGATAGTTGCGACATAACTTTTTAGTTCATTCAGTTGTCTTGAATGTCATTACACATTCACACCTAAATACCTAATGATGATGACGCAAACAATTTTCGTCCGTCAAACCTGTGCAAAAAGTCTCATTTTCAAGTTGCTGGTTCAACGCAATGCGCCTACATCTGACCTACAAAACTGTTTTCGCAGCAGATGATCTGGCCTACATTTAGTTGAACAACACGACTTATTTGTTAGCGCAGCTGTCACGAAGATATTGTTCGTATGACAAAAGGGGGGATGTAAGCAGAGCTGTTAATGAATAAGTTATCTCTTAAGTGAGCCGTTTGCTTAATTGAAATTAGTATGTTTATGAATTTATAATATCGCTCTAGTGTTTGTTAAATCGAAAATACCAGAAACGTGATTACATTTTGCTACTTTGGCTGTAAAAAATTAGTCATTCATGGTAGAATAGCCAAATAGCATTGGCCCTGGATCGAAGAATTTAGAAGTCATGGGGTCAACTCTCATGCATAATCGACGTAAGTTACAAAATAAATATATAAAATTAAAACAACTCATTACATTTTAACTAAGAATTAAGCTTCAATTTACCGGAAAACCAATGAAGCAACAGCCACTACATTTTCCTCTACCGTAATTAGCAACAACCTTTCCGGGTCATAAAGCCCAGGGTATAAACTAAAAGATTCACGACACGATTAGGCAGTTTCGCCGCAAACAGCACAAGTTCTTGATGCATCGCCTTAAAAGTAAAAGAAAAGTTCCACGGACGAACTCAAAAGAACGAAGAAAATAACTTTACTTCCTATTTTAGTGAACAAATGGCGTTGTACTAACATTTTCAAGAGAAACACTGAAAATACAGCGTTTCCCGTAAAACAATGTTGGTGTTGCATTAAAATATGGGTATCATTTAAGCTATCGCCAATTTAATTAGTTTTGTGTTTCTTAAATAATAGGGTTTGCCCGCAAAATAGCAGATTTGTCACCAAAATTTAGTCCCCAAACAATATAAAATCAATTCCACAATAAATCACCTAAAATCATGGAGATATAGGATCCAGTACCAAATAAATGTTTTTGTATGTATTATAATAGGTTTGTCCTAATAGATATTTAAGCAAACTAATAAATTTTCTAGGAAATTTATAAACTTTCGTAGGATTCTAAACAAGAGATAAACTGTATTATTTTACGGCCACATTTTCGCATGGGGGCTCCTATTTCTGTTTGCAGGGTTTAAAGTAACCTAACCTAACCTAAAGTCGGGGTGCCCCAAGTCCCGAGATTTGCGATAATCGATTTATTTGGTGACAGATCTACCATTCTGAGCACAAAGCTATTATTTAAGTAATGAAACTACTATTATAACAACGAAGTTTATATTCATCTAATGCACTACAATTTTATTGGTAATCCATCTCTTATTGTACACATATATTAACATTAATTTGATAATTCATACCTGGGAACACTTTTTGTTTATTTGAGAACGAAAATATTTCGTGGCGATAGATCTATTTATTAGATGATACAACTTGATGACAAATATAAATTTTGGTGACAAGAAATATAGTAATTTTAACTTTTTAATTTTAATTTGAAAAAATTTGAAAAAAGAAAAGGATCACACTCAGGCTATAGAAACTAATAATTTGTACAATGAATTAGTAAATACCAATTGTAACCCTCATTCTATTATAACAATAGACCTTACAGAGGACTCCTTAGTAAACCATAAATATACCCATAAAATTAGTCAAAATAAAATTAAGAAATATGCAAGACTGAATAAATTCATTAAAAAATGTAAAATATACCAGAAACAACAAAAACACTATTCCAAAAATATTCAATTAAGGAAAGAACGTGTTTCTCTTATTAATAGATTAAATAACTATCAGATAAAATTGGAAGATAGTATAAATATTTATGAAATAGACACTCAGCGCTTGCAATCTGAAATACAGGCTCTGAATATGTCACTAAAGTCTTTATATAATAAATATGAAAGGTCTAAAAAGCAAATTAAGGAGCATATTCTTGCCACAAACGAGTTGATAGACACTTGTACTTGTCGGAGTGAACCCAGTCTTGATGCTCTCCAGCCTGAGGCAACGGAGGACCCGTCCCAAGCTGTGAGTGCTCAGGATGGTATCATCATCAACCAAGATATAATACCTGACATTACACTTCATGTTTCACAAGTAGTACAGCCTGAGATTGGTGATTTTGTCTCACCTAATAGTAATGATTGTAATCAGTCAGTTATGTTCTCTGACAGTATAGGTAGAGGGCTAGGAAAATTAATTAGTAATAACCTGAGTTATTGTACCCAAAACAATTGTATGCCAGGGTCAACCTACAAACAAATTATGGCATCAGTAACAAAAACTGTTTGTGATCCTAATACCACCATTACTATTTGTGTTGGTAATAGTTCTAATATTAAAAAGGAAGACATCACTGACTGTGTATCAGAGTTGTTAAAGTTAAATTGTAGTAAAATCATATTGTGTGCTTTTCCGTACTTTGAAAATTTATGTTATAGAAAAAACAATTATATTATTATACACATGTTAAATAAACATGTGCATTTTCTAGTAGGTCACTATAGTGACAAACTTATATAATATTTTGATATCAACACTTTTGTTGATAAACTTCAATCGACTCGGGGTAAAGTGTATCTACCTGTTAGATGTAGACACAAAATAGCTCGGCTATTAGCTTTTAATATTCACTCAGACATAAGTAGTATGTCGAAGTTTAGTTATATTATTAACACTGCGTCTATTAGTAATATTTCCAGGTGGTGACCTTAAATAAATATAGCATTAGTGCTATAAATGTTTACAAAAATTGTACTGAGGAGGATCCATATGTCACCGTGGAAAATTCTCAATTAGGGTATTTTAGTAATAGGATTTTATTGTCTGGTGATGGCACGGGAGTCACGGGACTCACCCCAGATATTAATATTAATTTAAACTAGGAAGTGAGACAACAGAAGGTACCATTAACAATATTGTTAAACCTACCAACATCAAGGTACCTTCTTGCACTCATTTAGTTTGTAAAAAAGGGCCTCAGCAGAACACCTTAAAATTATTCCACCAAAATATCCAAGGCATTTCTTCCAAATTATTAGAAATTGAATTGTTTTTAGAAAAAAGTATGTTCGACATTATTTGTTTTACTGAACATTGGCTAAAGGATTACCAAATGCTTATTAATTATGAGAACTATACGGTGGGTAGCTGCTTTAACCGTAAATCTATGATGCGTGGAGGTTCCCTAATATTATTGAAAAATTGTGTTAAATATAAGCAACGCAATGACATAGTAGGTCTCTCGGCTGAACAGTGCGTCGAACTGTCCTGTGTTGAGCTGGATAAGCATGTAATTGTGTGTGTGTACAGACCCCCAAACTATCAAAACTTTTCCGTATTTGATTCAATAATGGAAGATGTCCTGGCAAAACTTGCAGCCAGTAATAAATCTATAATTATTTGTGGTGATTTCAATATCAATATTTTAGAAGAAAATTCTAATAGCAGTCGGTTATTAAATCTTTTTAAGTCATTTGACTTGACCAACATTTTTATAGAACCTACGAGAGTCACTCCATCTTCTGCTACTTGTATAGATAATGTTTTCTGCAATTGTGATTACTTATTACTTAGATAAAGCCATAGTAAATTGTTTGCCGTCTGACCATAGCGGACAAACTGTAACTTTTAGGTGTAACATTCCACTGCAAAAAGTTCAGATTCAGTTTAGACCAATAACTACTAATAAATTAAATAGGTATAATATTTCCCTTCAGAATAAGTTAAGCGTTATGAGCCATCATATGGACGATATTAATATAAATCAATTGTATGATAATTTCTTTTCAATAGTTCACACTGAGTTCAACAAAACTTTTGAAAAGAAGACAAAATGTATTTGCCCTAAATTTATATTTAGTGATTGGGCAACTAGAGGTATCAGAAAAAGTAGGGAAAGACTATTTGAGCTTTATGGCCTTAAGCCTTATATAAACACTGACACTTTTAACAAGTATGTTGCTAAGTATTCAAATATTTTTAAAAATACATGCAAGGCTGCCAAAGCCCTGCACATTAGCAACAAGATCAAAACTGCAGAAAACAAAATTAAGACAGTTTGGAAAGTCATAAATAACGAGACTAACAGGAAGAAAATACGTAACACTAGCTACACATTAGATACAGCGTATGGACCTAAAAGCTCTAATCAGGAAGTAGCTCATGAATTTGTAAATTTCTTTACCGATATACCGTTAAAAACTACGGAGGCTCTTAATTCCTCTCCTGAAGTCTCAATGGGTTTATTAAAGGCGAATGTGTCTGGCTGCCTGGCTGAATTTAAATTTAAACACATAAACCCTATGATAGTTATTAAAGCTTTCCGGCAAATAAAAGTCAAACTGACCGAAGATCTTTGGGGAATGTCTATCGGAGTTTGTACATCCATAGTTGAGACTATTGCACCATACTTAGCTTTAATTTTTAATTTGTGTGTAGACCAAGGAGTTTTCCCTGATCTAATGAAATACAGTAAAGTCATACCTCTGTTCAAATCCGGAGATAGTAAAGATACTAATAATTATAGACCTGTATCCGTGTTGCCAGTTTTTAGCAAGGTGTTTGAAAAGGTAATGCTGAATCAAATGCTCAATCATTTTAACACCAACAGAATCTTACACGATCAACAGTATGGTTTCACCAAGGGACGTTGTACAACTGACGCCGGTGTAACCTTATTAAAGCATATTTTTACTGCGTGGGAAGAGTCCCAAGACGCCATAGGAATATTTTGTGACCTCTCCAAAGCATTTGATTGCGTAAATCACGACACATTACTTTTGAAACTTGAGCATTACGGACTAGGTAAACTTGCACTTAGTTTGATGAAATCTTATTTGAACGATAGACAACAACAAGTTCAAATAAATGGTGTTAATTCACAGGGTTTAAAAGTAAAAATGGGGGTTCCGCAAGGTTCAATATTGGGTCCTTTCCTCTTTTTAGTGTATATAAATGATCTACCCTATTTATTGAAAAACCAACCTCATAATATGGTGTTATTCGCTGATGACACTTCCCTTATTTTTAAGATAAATAGACGGGCCCAAAATCTAGATGACGTGAATAATGCCCTACTTCAGGTCCATAACTGGTTCACAGCAAACAATTTAGTGTTAAATGGAAAAAAAACGAAATGCATAAGATTTGCTTTACCAAATGTTAAAAGTAGCGATTGTGATATAGTATTGAATAAAGAGAAGCTTGAATTTGTAGATAAAACAGTTTTCCTGGGGATTACGCTTGATTCAAGGCTACAATGGGGTTCTCATTTAACATCTCTTGCGGGGCGGCTAAGTTCAGCAGCTACAACTATTAGAAAAATCCGTCAATATACTGATGTAGATACCGCTAGACTGGTCTATTTTAGTTACTTTCATAGTTTACTGTCGTATGGCATTTTACTATGGGGACGGGCTGCAGACATTGAGTCTATATTTATTCTGCAAAAAAGAGCCATCAGAGCCATATATAATCTTCGTAGGCGTGATTCTCTAAGGGAACTGTTTAAGGAAATTAACATCATGACGGTACATTCTCAATACATCTATGAAAACATAATGTATGTAAGAAAAAATCTACATCTTTTTAATAAAAGAGGTGACAGACACAATTACAGTACTAGAAATAGAGACCAATTAGTTCAGCCAGGCTTCAGACTCGCTAAAGTAGACTCATCTTTCATGGGGTACTGTTTGAGATGCTATAACAAAATTCCACAAAGTATTCTTGAACTGAATGAAACGAAATTTAAAACATGCATTAAACGCACACTGTGTAGGCAAGCATATTACAAGTTGGACGATTATATCGTTGATAAAAATGCTTGGCTCAATGCCGGTCCTGCTCCACAAGGACAGGGACGCATAAATGAATAGCATTACATATCCCAATCACCTGCGCTCTTGATGATTTATTTACTGCATCAGTTAGCGGGGTACACGTGGCTTAGTTTTGGGCTAAGCATATTTAAACTTTTTGCCATCGAAACGCTAAGAAGAAGAAGCATTAAATAGTATGTTGGAGCTGCTGAAGATTGTACAACTATCTTTGCTTTGTATAAATTCAATCTCTTTAGTATTATATAGCCGCATAGCCCATATTGTGTGAGTACTATGTAATAGAAAGCTGTCATTCGCGGGAAACCTACGTCTTTTCTTGACTTGAATGTGCCCTGGCGGTTAGGAGTGTGTCATGCTCACTCAAATGTCTCGCTGATGGTGGCGCGTGTGTCGAATCATTTAGTTCCCTTCAAAATGGTTGAGTTGAATGGTGCTGATACATGCGTCATGTTCGTGAACGGGCGCTGTCAGTTGTGACTGGTCATCTCTTGGTTGCCACGGCTTATTTGAATTGTTTTTTTTTTCTTTTTTGAATTGTTTACTATGGACACTTTTAACGTACACATCTTGCTACATCGTTCTCACATAATGTACCATCTCAACATGAATGATGTAACCAAGACTTTGTAAAAGTATACTGATTTAAAAGAGTGTCCATGGAGTTTCTTGCCCGTTCTTCTCCATAGAGATCTACGTTAGGGAATGGGCAACTACAGTACTTTCACAGTTATTATGCCTTGTGACTGGGACTGTAGCTATTGTTGTCTTTGTTTCGACAATTCAAAAGTGCCTGTAACTGGCCTATTTGAAATAAATGCTTTGATTTTGATTTTTGATTTTGAAGTCCCCTTAAAATATCAAAAAGGTTATGACGTATACAAACTGTTTTTTTTGATATCCCATAACTCTAGGGTTATATTCTGTAGGTAAAAATTATACTAAAGCTCCTAGAGTAAGTGGTCCAAAAATGCATCGTTTCGGAGATATCATCAATCATAATTAAATTAGGTCAAAAATTGTCACCAGTATGACGAATCTTTACTTTTGCGAGGTTGCCAAACTTCGCAGTAGTGTAGTAAAATAAATAGTAAAATAAAATATGTAGGTATGTTGGTATCGGGGCTTCCCGGCGGCAGCTAGTGAAGGGAAAGCTACCTTGTCGACATCGATGAAACCTAAGGGTAAGGGCGTAAGGGTGTTTTACATTAATAATCGTGACTTTGCCGAATTATTTTATATGAAAAATGAAAAAAAAAAATAACGAAGGATTGGAACATAACTCATATGCCAGTTGATTCTTTGATATGGCCTCAATCATACCCTAGAGTTATGGGATATCAAAAAAAACACGTTGTATTATAGTTCTAGTTGAATCCGGTTCAAAGAATGCTTTAGGAACTGGTGCAACGTTTGTCCGTCACAGAAAAATATGAGAATTGTTTGCAGGGTCAATTTTCAGGCAGTATAATTATGTTCAGGGAACTTTCAGAGTTTGAATTTTCTTCCTGGGTGTAATTGTTCCAAAATTAAAAAAGGAGGGTAGAGAATATCTTGGGTATTTTTAAAGACAGCAGGGGCTTGAAATGTAGGAATCTAAAGGGTGTAAATAGACCCTTAATACATCCTAAAGGCACTTGTTCAAACTCAAAACTCAAAACTCTTTATTGCATTCATGTGTACATTTACGAGTAGTTGTTACATATAAGTAAGTAAGTTCCAACATGAAACCCGGTTAGGGCACGGCAACATAATAGATTGGACAAAACAAGCATCCAGTGAGTAGGTATACTGGATTGCAAGTTTGTTAAACAAACATAACTATTTTCGACAATATTACTAGTATTAGGTTATGTAGTTATTTAAATTAATCATATTAATTATAATAATTAATAATATCATGAGATTATTAAATTATTTTATTTATGTGTATTAAGTATTATATTTTATTAATTTATATTTTCAATTTTATTCATAAATTATTAATTTGTTTTATTATGTGTAGGTGTTATGTATGTGTGCTTTTGTGTAAGTAATTTCAATGACTATAAGTAATTATCTATCCATCATATTTACTAGATATTTTATTTTAAGTATTCTGCGACCGAGTAAAAGCATTTTTGTGTTAGATATTCTTTTAATTTTCTGTTAAATTTATTAAATTGGGGTTCTTCTTTTATTTGTTCCGGTAATTTGTTGAAAATTTTTATTGCCATGTAGTATGGGCTATGGTAAAGCATTTTGATCCGAGACGGTGGAAGATGTAATCTATTTTTATGGCGTGTGTTTACGTTATGAATGTCTTTTATTTTAGGGAAAATGTTGCTATTTTTAAATACAAATATGCAAACGTCATGAATATATATAGAAGGTAAAGTTAGGAGTTTTAATTTAACAAAATATGGCTTACAGCTTTCGGTATTGTCAATATGGGCCAGTATTCTAACATATTTTTTTTGGATTATAAATACTTCGCTTGCATTTACGCTGTTCCCCCATAACATTACTCCATATCTTAGCCATGAGTTTGCGTAGGCGTAGTATGCCGATAGTGCAGTTTCTGTATTTGTGCTGTGCTTAAGTTGAAATAAAGCGTAGGTAAATTTAGATAATTTCGATTTCACTTTTTCTATGTGCTTTTTCCAATTGAGATGTGTGTCTATGTTTATACCGAGTAAGTTAAATGTAGTTACTAATTCTATAGGGGTGTCATTAAAAATTACATTATTACTTAGGGGAGGGGCTTTGTACGATCTAAATTGTATCATTTTGGTTTTGTTACAGTTAATTTCTAAATTGTGATCTTGTAGCCAAAGCGTTACCGTCTGGAGAGTATTTTGTAGGATTGCATTTGGGTCAGAATTTTTGTCACATTTCACAAGTATGGAGATATCATCGGCGAACAATACTGGTAATGTAGTTTGTTTATTTAGCATTTTTTGGAGGTCGTTGATATATATTAGAAATAATATGCAGCCCAGAACGCTGCCTTGAGGGATGGAGCATGTGAGATGATTCTCCCCGTTTTTGCAATCATTTTTTTTGTTCTAGACCATACCTGGGAATTTTGACCCCCAATATCTCCGTAACTCGAGGGTAGTTACGGAGATATTGGGGGTCAAAGTTCCAACTTTTACACAAGTTTTTTTTAAAAATACAAGTTTTTAATGTAAAGTTTTTACTTTACACACCTCCACGACCCTCGTACTATTCAATCCATCCATCAGCACAATGCTTTGTGGCTTTCCATCGAGTCTTACTTTAAAACGTGATTTTTCACCCCAAAAAAAAAGTCGTTTCCCAGCAATAATTTTTGCGTAAAGTTACTTAGTTTGATGTACAGAATGCTTGGTTGACGGCTATGTGAAGGGTCTGTTTACACCCTGTTTAACCTATTTAGGTGATTGGTTTCTTCCATTCATCATGAAGGTACATATGTTATGTCGGCCTTTGACTGTGGAATATATTATTATTTTAATTTAAGTACTTCCACCGTAGTCAACCGCCGCCGATCTTCACTCTGACTGATGTTCAGTCCGAATTCCACCAATCCAGCACACTGTGCGACCCATCGCGTATTGGTCCTTATACAAAACCAGTTTATGCGGGTCTCTCATTGCACGGGAAATCTAAACAAAGCGAGGCTATGTCATACTGGAAGTGTAAAGCGTGATGCGTCGCCGCGAGTAAGACGAATTGCACAATATATAGTTTACTTTAATTTTGATTCATTCTGCACATAATCAACAATGCCGTTATTATTGATGACTGTTTATATTGCTATTCAATATAATTAAAAACTCGCAGTCACTCATTTACACACAACCTAATGCTGACTAGGAAATGTAATATTTTTTTTCATTACTTGGGAAATTCTGGCGCTTTCACCTCAAACACCTTAATGAGTCGCCTGATTTGATTTGCTCGCTGTCTTTGATAAAGATGATGCCGGGTTGAACTCTTTATGCCTTTAAATTATATAAGGTCTAACTATTCATCTGCGGGACTGTTCGAAATAGATACCGTGGCCCTGGAACACAAAGGGCAAAGAAGGAATGGGTTTTAGTCAGTACAAGTCAGACACTCCCTTCCGCTCCGCCCAGAGTGGGGGGGTCATTTGATGACTTCCCATCCAAAAAAAAAAAAAAAAAGGTCTAACTATTCATAGGGCTTTTTTTTATCTAAGTATATTTTTATAAAAAATAAATAAATTAAAATTATTTGACCCACAAAATAAATACAAGCTCCTTATTTTTGAACATTTCATTACGCTAGTTTACTACGTCGTATTTACCTACTGTCATTGTTCGAATATGGGAGGAAAGGTTTTATGCAAAAAGTCTCAAAAAAATTTAAAATTATAAAAATTTCGTAAAAAAAAAAAACTCAGATAATATTTTTTTTCGTTGCGATGGCCTCTTTACTACTTATAGAAGTTGCTCTTAAAATATTTCGTGTATGAAAAGATAGACCTTATATAGTTAATAGTAAAAGCTTTAGTACACATAACATAACAGGCAGAGCTGTACCTAATAGTACTAATAGTACACCCACATTTCACCAGTTATGTTTTCAGTTCCATGTTATAGGGGGCGAACCTATTGCCATCAGGCACAAAACCAGACTCCGTGGCTGCTACTGAGAAATTCCTGATGGAAAAACCTATACGACCCGGGAATCCAGCCCAGGACCCCATGCTCAGCAATCGCGTTTACCACCACTCAACCGACGAGGCAGTTATCGATATTTTGAAACCAAATAAAGAATTGCATAAAAACAGTTACAATTATATGAAACAGAGTTGCCTGTGGCTAACTACGACAGCTGGAAAGTCCCATCATAAATATTCCAGCAGGTATTTTCC
The DNA here is from genome assembly GCA_963082995.1 of Noctua comes. Classification (NCBI taxonomy): domain Eukaryota; kingdom Metazoa; phylum Arthropoda; class Insecta; order Lepidoptera; family Noctuidae; genus Noctua; species Noctua comes. The sequence goes on along the minus strand of OY720279.1, from coordinate 13,953,810 downwards.
CGAGTAAAATATGTTCAGTGTGCACATACTAAATAATCACTCCTATTAGAAAACATGAACAAAAACCCGACCAACTTTATTTATGCAAGATAAAAGGAATAAAAACGTTTACACATTGTGCTCACAAATGCATAGGTTTTAGGGTTCAACGCGCGCTCGGACCGAACCTCGCAATCGAATACGAAATAAACGAGCAATGTAACGCGTGTAAATAGAATTGCACGTTGTATGAATGCTGTGTGGTTCTGTAGTATTTTTTTTTGTTTTTTCAGGCTTGTATGGAAATGTTTTGCATACATACATACGACATCACACTTTGGTCTAAATTGTGCTCTGAAACAGCTGGTTTTTTGTTTAGGTGTCGAATGTTGGATCTACGTATTGGAATAAAATTACGAATCGTTCGGTGACAAATGTATTTTAACGTGTACAATACTCACAGATTATTTTAAAACGTTGCATTGAGCTATAAGTGGCTCGGTGACTGAAAAGTGGTGTGGTAATCGGTTGTCGTGGTATGGAGATGTGATATGGCGGAATGAGGAAAATGTCGTAAAGAAAGTTTTGAGTATAAATGTGGATGGCTATAAGAGTAGAAGAAGACCAAAGAAGCGACGGATAGACTGTGTGAAGGATGATATGGCTAGAAAGAAGGTGACTATTGAGATGACGAGTAATAGAGAAGTATGGAAGAAGAAGACATGCTGCACCGATCCCAAATAAATTGGGATGTGGGCAGGAGAATGAATGATCATTGAATTAAACCCACAGCTGATTTTGCTTCTATGAGACTGAAGTTCTTTTATTCTAAGATAGTTTTCACGTCTGTCTTCTTAAAAGATAAGTCATGAACCAATCCATATTAAAGTGGTAGTTCATTAATCTTTAGTCACAAGCGCGAAGCTGAGCATGACGTCCTGGGTTCGCTTCCAAGGTCGGGCAAAGTGATATTGGGTTTTTCCATCAGGAATTTCTCAGTAGCAGCCACGGAGTCTGGATTCGTGCTCGGTTGATGGCAATAGGCTCACACCTATTACATTAGACTTAAAAATAACGGGTGAAATGTGGGTGTGCTATTAGGTACAGCTCTGCCTAACCCTTCGGGGATTACAGGCGTGATGTTATGTTTATTAATCCTCTATTAAGATGTAAATTTTAAAAGTTTTGCAAAGTTCACTAGCATGACTACTTTTTTCCATAATCTGGGAGTAAATAAAAACTATTCACAAATAATCATATTTTCTAGACGTAGGAAGTCAAAGGTAAATAACAGCATTACTCCTTGCAGCCACAATTTTGCTACATCTCTTGTGGCGAACGATAAGCAGCTTATAGGCTGTATATTTCTCTGCCATAATAATATACTTGGGTACACATGTACGCGGATTTTTGTTGTATGTTGCATCAAAGTTGTAGGGGAAAGTAGCCTGTGCTTTTCTAACTTAGGGTTATTGTAAAATTACTATTACTGATAGCCTGTGTCAACCCACTGCTGGACAAAAGCCTTTCCCCATCCATTAATTCCATCCATCCATCCATTTTTTGACTTCCGAATTCTTCAATCCAGGGCCAATGTTGCGAGGTCTACCGCGTTGCCGTCTGGCTGCGTCAGGGCTCCACATCGTGGTCATTTTGGCCCACAGCTCGTCGGGCATACGGCAGACAATGCAGACATGGCCAGTGTAAAATTAATATTAAAAATATCAGCTATGATTAAAGAAAAGAAGTATTGCCTAATAAGATAGGACAAGAGCTCAGACAATTATAGAATTTGGATAGCATGTTTACTTTGCGTTTTTCAAATTCATAATTTCTTTTATTATTTTTTAACTGCCTCTTTGCTCTAGCGGTAGCAAGCGCGACTGCTGCGCACGAGCTCCTGTTCGATTCCCAGGTCGTGCAAAGTGTTTATAAGATTTTCCATCAGTAATTTCTCAGTAGCAGCCACGGAGTCTGGATTTGTGCCCTGTCGATGACAATAGGCTCGCCCCCTATTACATGGGACTTAAACATAACTAGTGAAATGTGAGTGTACTATTAGGTACACCTCTGCCTTACCCTTCGCGGATTACAAAGCGTAATGTTATGTTATATATGTGTTACGTTGACCGTTCACAACATTACTACTTAACTAGTAAACAAAGATGAAATAAAACATTTAAGACAATCACAAAATCGACGGGACATGAAATTTTATTCACCCATTCTAAAAAAAAAAGCGTAAAGATAAATATAATTAATACACTTTTCCAGCCATATATTGTCGTTACGGAACCCTTGCAATACACACGGTTTTACCAACCTTTCGGTCACCAGTTATTGCGGGCCATAAATTTATATTTACGATCCCTAATGCAGGCTTCTGGTCAATGTGCATTGCATCTATGCCGATGTTCGATAGAATCGTTTATAAATAAATATCACGTCAGGTCAGTAAGTTTTTTATGTTAGTAAATGTTAGAAAAGTAGCCTTTTTATTGCAATAGATTAGGGGGTTTGAGATATTTTTAAAGTAGTGTTTATTTTATTTATTACTAGCTGTGCCCGGCATGCATTTTTTTAACCTACCCTAGCTACCTACCTTGCCTAACTACCCTACCCTACCACCTACCCTACCTACCCAAGCGGTATGAAAAATAGATAGTAGCCGATTCTCAGACCTACTGAATATGCATATAAAATTTCATAAAAATCGGTAAAGCCGTTTCGGAGGAGTATGGTAATTAACATTGTGACACGAGAATTTATATAAAAGAAATATTTGACGAAAAATGGTTGTATTAAGTTAATTTAAATTTTATTTTGTGTACAACTTAGTTATAATATTATTGTGTGGTGTGTATTTGTCTCTGATTATTTGATCTAAAACTAACATTATTTTTAAGTGTACTTACTAACTAAATTATGGATCGTTGTGTCTTATGCAAATAAATAATAGTAATTATTTATTTATTAAAACTTTATGTACACAAACCTGTACAAAGGCGGACTTAATACTATAGGCATTTTCTACCAGTCTACCTTAGGGTGCGTACAGAATTTTATATACGTCTAGAAATTTGTGACAAGCTATCTAAATAAATAACTAAGAAAGAAAAGTTTGCCTAATTCTATAGTCCTTTGGAAATTACAGGATAGCCCACCTTTACATGATATACTATCAAACAAACAACGATATTTTAACTTTCAAAATCTTCAATAATTTTTGCTCACCTATAATTCGAACAGGGATAAAAGACTACTCTACCACACAATCCTGTAAAGCGTAAAACAATATTTTTACTCATATTGTTACGAAATAAGTTTGTTTATTTCGCGGGATCAAAGGACATTTTTCAAAATGTAGTCTTTTTTCGTTAAGCCTTTTCCCCCACCACACAAAAACCAACCAACCAGATGCGACATAATTATGTATAAAGCCGTGTACACACGTACTAACAAATTTGCTGCGTTGCATGATACGCAACAACTTGGTTGGCACGTGCGTTCCACTAACGAACATCGAACACTCTGTTCGTCAAATATGTTTACAGCGATCCTATTAGTATGTTCTATATGGACGGTGTTCGATTACGTAACAAAACTGTTCTTTTAGAACTTGGCGGGGTACAGGCGGGGCGGCAGGGGCGCCATGGTTATTAGAGTTCACGACTGTTGTGGGCGAACTCGATTCGAACTATGTTCGCGTTCGTCTTCGAATATGCCGTCCATACGTACGAACCAAATGTTCAAGTTTGATGTTTGTGTTCGCTATGTTCGTGTTCGTACGTGCGTACACGGCTTAACGCATACCCATACAAAGAGCAGCTCAGTTTATAAATACTTGCACATACAGCGTTGAAGTTGATGCCATCAACTTCAATGCTGTATGTATGTATCACTATGCCTATACAACGAGCAGTTCAGTTGATAAATACAAGTACAAAAAGCATCGATGACATGCTTACCCAATATTGTCACCTATACATAAAGGGTGTAAATAGACCCTTAACATATCCGAAAGGCACTTGTTCTCCCCGTCTTTGCGGTCATTTGTTCTAGACCATACCTGGGAATCTTATAGTTACGGAGATATGAGGGGTCAAAGTTCCAACTATTTCACAAGTTTTTTTTTAAATACATGTTTTTAATGAAATATTTTTACTTTACACACCTCTGCGATCCCCGTACTATTCAATCCATCCATCAGCACAATGCTTTGAGTGCTTTCCATCGAGTCCTACCGTAAAACGTAATTTTTCACACCAAAAAAAAGTCGATTTCCAGCAATAATTTTTGCGTAAAGTTACTTAGTTTGATGTACAGAATGCTTGGTTGACGGCTATGTGAAGGGTCTGTTTACACCTTGTATTTCGCCACGTCATAGAGACATCTACATTCATACAACAACATTCAACATTTTCCTCCCTACTTTCTTGTTTCCACATGTGACATAATATGCATTATCCCCACACAAAGAGCAGCTCAGTTTATAAATACTAGCACAAAAAGCGTCAATGGCAAGTTTGCTCGTTGAGCTCGCACAGTGTTTGTGTCGTGTGATGTGTGGACTGCACCGTTCGGGCCCAGTTCTTGGAGTAAAAATATGGACCCTACTATTTGTTGTTTATCATTAATACTAGAAACGGTCTATTTACCATGTTTACTGATTGTTTTGAGTTCCCGATATTTCGGCGCTGTTGCAAGCACCATGATCACGGATAAACTGAAGTTATTGCGGGTGAGTGAACATCGGGAACTCAAAACAATCAGTTGCCATGGTAAATATCCCGTTTCTAGTGTTAATGATAATTTTAGTGACCATGACAGTTTAAAACTTACATCAGTTGTTTGTAATAGATTTTTCAGTAGTTTTTTAAGAGCTCGTGGCTAAATAACAACAGCCGCTCGAGTTGATCATCAGGTTAACCCGCGCTTGCCTGGGTTGGTCCATGGATGTCATTTGTAGATCTTTGACAGTCGTTACTGATAGTCAGTGGCCCGAATGTCTGACAACCAGTCTTACCAAGGGGTATCGTAGTACCCACTGGGTTGTGGAGGTCAGATAGGCAGTCTTTCCATGTACAATACTGGTTATTCAGCTGCATCCGGTTAGACTGGGAGCCGACCCCAACATAGTTGGGAAAAGCATCTGCCTAGAACAGATGACAATGAATAGATTTTATAATACTTATTTAATAATAATCTTGGAGTTTTACAGGGATAATTAGATGGAATTGAAACGAAAGAAGTAGCACAAGGTAGAATAAAGTAGTGAACCTAAAGCTGCTTGTAGTGTACTGTCGCTAAGAAAAATAATAATTCACCTTTTCAAAGAAAATGTGGTTGTTTGCATATAAAGATAGGAACATAATTTTTCTTTATAGTCAGTTACTGTCTCTTTGGCCGTCTTCGTGTTCCACGCGCGCCTCAAAGAGATGTCAGCAACGATGAAGGGGTCTGCAAGGGCCGATGCCTGGCAGCGCTGCGGGACTGTTCGAAAGAGATACCGTGGCCCTGGAACACAAAGGGCAAAGAAGGAACATGGATGGGTTTTAGTCAGTACAAGTCTGATACTCCCTTCCGCTCCGCCCAGAGTGGGAGGGGTCATTTGATGATTTCCACATTCATTGATGTCATTTGATGTAACGCACTCAAAACATTGATCAGGGTACGGGGGTCGTGGAAGTATTTTAAGTACAATTATAACATTAAAAACTTGTACATAAAAAAACTTGTGAAAAGAGGGATCTTGTACATAAGTGCAGTGAAACTAAAAATTGTATAATGGGTGTAAAAATTCCCTTACCGAAGCCAAAGGGCATTTTCTCCCCGTCATTACAATTTTTTTTTTGTTCATGGGGAACAAAAATATTATTACACCCATTATACATTTTTTACTTTTTATCATCGTTATGTACCGCTAATAGAATATCGATTAGTGCAGGCTCTGAATCCAGAAATCTCGAGACATTTCGAAAAGTAAATTCGTAACCGCAATTTCCTCACTTTAAAACGGTACCGAAAATAATAAAAGTAAATTCACTTGTTTTTGAAGAACAACAAAGTTTCTTACCAGTAGTAGTGGTACAGAAACTCGCAGCGCAGCTAAATCGTGACTCAATTCAGTGGTGTAGCGAATTGCTGTTCCTAAAAACGGTGCAACTCAAAGCCGTTTCATTTTTCAGTTGAAAAATTGCATTTTTTATTTACATTGTTTGAAGTTGAGAGCTAATTTTTGTAGTGTTTCTTTTGAGTATCTTGCGATTCTGTTGGAAACAGTGAAAAAACTTTTTTGTTCCATCATAATATTTTAGTTTTATACGTTTGTGTTACGTTGAAGAAAATTACATCTAGTCGAGTGCAATTAGACAAAAAGGTGGGTGGTCGGATTTTCATGGGGCTTTTTTTATTGAGTTCCTGGAGGAGTGGAGAAGAAAGTTAAAAAAAAAATTTCGCCGCTCGCGACATTTCTTTTTTTTTTAATTTCCTTTGGTACATTTTTTTTTCGTTTATGAATAACTTGAAATTCGAGGATTCGTATTATGGCGTAATAGTGTGACCTGCGTGCATCCATTTAATGTCAATTTGGTCTTTTTCTTTGTTCTTTATCTATGTTATGCATATTTCAAGTTTTTATGGAAAATGTCGCGAGCGGCGAATTTTTTTTTTTAACTTTCTCCTCCACTCCTCCAGGAACTCACGACGTCTGACAATCAGTCTTACCACGGGTATCGTATTTCCCAGTACTAACTGGGTTGTGGAGGTCAGATAGGCAGCCGCTCCATGTAAAGTACTCAGCCGCATCCGGTAAGACTGGAAGCCAACCTCAACGTAGCAAGGAAATGGCCAGGCACATGATGAGAGTAAAACGTCCACGAAAATTTATAATAGAGATACCATTACAGCACAAATAAAATTAAAAAACTACAAATGATGGAACATTCTCTTATGAAGTAGTTTTTGTTGTAATTACAGTGCTCGCTAGAAAACATTTCACATTTGTGAAGTAAGAAATGAAAGAAACTGTAATAAAGATACAATTAAAAGAACACTTGGAAAATACAACTTTGTTTAGAGATACTTGAAAATTCTTCAAAAATAATACATTGAAATGATAAATGGCGCATTCTGTGTTTTATCTTTTGAGATAAGCAAATTTTTTTTTTTTTGCTGTACTTCTCTTTGTGGACGTGGGTGAATTTTGATCCTACTTCTTTTTAAGTCTAAAAGGTCACATAAAATTATCTAGCAAAACTCAACAGGAGGAATATCAGAAGACGGTCAAAGATGGTTTTGTTTTGACCTTGTTGGAGTGATGGGTATTAAGAACTTAGGCCAGAGCTCATATTATGTATGTTTATTACTACCATATTACTAACAGAATTTTACATTTTAAGAACGATTTACAGAGATACAGAATGAAAGCAAGCGACGCCATGACAGATATAATAGTTAGTCTTTTAGAGGGCGGTAATGTTGCCATACCATAAGATAATCACATTAAATTTACCACAGATTACAACAGACCTTATTATAAGGTTTCATCAGTCATCAATGAAAGCCTTAGATACTTAAGTAAAATCATACGTCATTAAAACAAACTTAATGAACTTCATTACTGGTGCCGAGAATTTTAATCACCCCTGGGGTGCTCCCAAATTCACACAAGTTTCAATCAGCGAACACCCTAATTATAACTTGTTGAAGCACTCTGTTTGGTGCCTAGTAACCCCCAGGGAGCAGGTTACCCCTTACCAATGATGTTTGAGAGAAAAGTTGGGTGCTGATTGGAGTTTCGTCCAACCAATTTAATTCCATCATAATTTTAATCCTATTAATTAAGGTCAGTGACTGCCTTGTTGGTCTAGTGGTTCCAAGCGCGACTGCTGAGCATGAGGTCCTGGGTTCGATTCTCGGTTCGGGTAAAGTGTTATTGGGTTTATCCTTTAGTTATTTCTCAGTAGCAGCCACGGAATCTGGATTTGCGCCCGATTGATGTCAATTGACTCGCCCCCTCTTACATGGGACTTAAAACATAACTGGTGAAATATAGGTATACTATCAGCTCTGCCCAACCCTTCGGGAATTACAAGCGTAATGTTATGTAACTAATTTCAGAGCATTTTTACCAATTGATTAATATGATTTCTTGTATAAATAGAATATTTCAACTGAAGAACTTAGAATACGTGAGGGTTTGAAGCAGCAATTCATATTACTATTGCAAAGCCAGCAGTACCTATGCCTCCTTGGAGATCTAGTATGAGAACAACTTTAATTCTTCTTCTCATAACAGACGTATGGTATTTATGAAGGCTCCCAAAAAACGCCTTAAAAGAAGTCTATAGTTTTCCAAATCTACTATCATGACATTATTAAGCCATACTTCATGGAGCTCAAATGAAACGGTCGGTTCGATCTCTAGGTTAAGCCACGCTTGCCTATATACGCCGTGAATGTGTGACCATCCATTGCATACCAAGTACAATTTACAGCCGCCGGTCCCGGCTGTCAATTGTAGATCTTTGATAGTCGTTACAGGTAATTAGTGGCCCAAAAGTCTGACAACCAGTCTTACCAAGGGGATTCGTATTACTCAGTACTAACTGGGTTGTGGAAGTCAGATAGGCAGTCGCTCTACATAAAAAACTGTTATTCGAAGTCGACCCCAACATAGTCTGGAAAAATCAAAGTAGATAATGACTTCAAGAAGCTCATTCCAAGCAACCGTAATATTAAGTTTTCAGAGATAAATCCTAAACAAACAAACTGAAACTCAAGCGTTTCTATATGTAGATGATTGCAGATCTTCCGCTACGACCTACATTGGAAATTCTAACAACGCTGTGGAGTCTGAATTATATTTTGCATTATTTACCTTAGAAAGAGTACAACAATTCCTAGATTCGTCTACTTTCTCATTTCTGGGAAGATTGGTCTCTAATAATGCAGGGGAAATTTATGATACTGTTGACCTGGTTATTATGTCTGAGAATAGCGAAGGCTTCTATCCGTGTAAGTGAGCGGTTATTTATTTATTTAAATAATGCGATGTTAGAACGAAATGATGAGGCTGCAACATGATTCATTGATTCATTATTTTTAGGTTGAAAATCGGTGTAAAACCTATAACTCACGTGAAACGTATCGTGAATTGCAACGATTTCTGAAAAGTGAATTGAACTAAACCAAAAAAGGGCTTTTTTCTGCTAGGAAAACAAAACTAGAGCGAATATTTTTTACTAAAATCTATAGGATGATCGGTAATTGGGTGCATTCCTTGAAATGGATGATACTAGACTTAATTTGCAACAATTTTGATCTCGATATCTTGGGTAAAAACTGGATTGTTTTGGAAAAATCGAACTTTAGACCTAACATTACAGCTTTAAATGTATCATTTGCTAGTTTAAAATTCGTCTAAGTTTTGATTTATTTTATTAATGTATCTCCTTTATTTATTTATATACAAATCAATTCCATTTTTAAACATTCCTCACAAAAAAAACCATATATAAATAACATTTAAAAATATAAAAAAATGTAGCCCACCGGTATCGGGAACAGGGTCCAAGCTACGGCGGTCAGGGCTCCAGAGAAAGGAACCTCCTAATAATACGAGCCGTGTCCAGGAGTACCGCTTTCTGAATGTATTATTATTAAATTAAAGTATTTAAAAAATCTAAACGTGGAGGCATAGTAGAAGGACATAGATAGTAAAAAAAAATATTTGCTTTCGTTTTATTTTCTACGGAGAAAACTGTGAAAAATGGGAAAAACGCCGCAAGCCTTTGTTCTTAATAGCACCCGTAGACATGACTTATGTCAAAAACTCAGTATAATTATGTTGTGTGGGAAACGAGTATTATTAAGTTATCAATATTAAAACGTAACGCAAATACGTTACGTTTACGACACGCGTTTGGCGCATCTTCTTCGATGCTTTTTCATTAGGAGTAGGTATCAGTTTCTGCATACTAAACTCTGATGCAGCTGCTAGATGAGATTTTTCTGAGATGGTAAATGCTTCGAAGACTTAATATTTAGATAACTGCGATTTTTCATTTCCTGGAACATGTTTAAAATGGTTACACGTGGTTATTAAGATGCCTCTTCCTTTTGGCTTCGGAAAACCAGGCTCAGTTCATATGGTGGTGAAATAATGCAAACAGATTTCTTTCTGTACTATCATATACTACGAATCAGTAGCGAGAGGTTTTGTAAGAGGTAAGCCGGAGTACAGTCACGAGCACCAATATGTAAACACGTAACAACTATCAAAAGTGTTTTTCTCCTACTGTTCTGATTAAAATTTCTTGTTGTTACGAACATAGTATTCTGGAACTCATATTTTAATGAAAAAGATCCTGTCTCGAAGTTACAATCGTTATTTCACGCGAAAATTGCTTTTAAGTTTAGGAAAGTGTATACATATTGGTACTCGTGACTGTACATATTTTTAGTGTGATTATATTATTTGTCTGTAGAATACTGACTGGGCCATTTTTCAAAAAGAATCCGGTAGGAATCGAGTTGTATGGAACCTTCGCCACTGCTATGTATCATACTACTTGGGTTAATAGTACACCTATATTTCACCAGTTATGTTTTAATTCCCATGTGAGAGGCGGTGACTCAATTGCCATCAACCGAGCTCAAATCCAGATTCCGTGGCTGCTACTGAGAAATAACTAAAGGAAAAACCCAATAACACTTTACCCGACCCGACAATCGAACCCAGGACCTCATGCTCAGCAGTCGCGATTGGAACCTCTAGACCAACAAGGCAGTCACTGACCTTAATTAATAGGATTAAAATTATGATAAATTTTAATCAAAACAGAAGAAAAACACTTTTAAAAGTTGTTATGTGTTTACATATTGGTGCTCGTGACTGTACACCTATGTCTACAGTCTCATGTAAATAATCGCGAGAATTCGCACGTTATCACATACCTACCGCTGCCAACTAACTCGCGTGAACGTGTTAAAAGCATACTGAACCCAGACTGGCTTAGCAGTGCTTTTTCACACACTTGGCTGCCAAATAGTCGGTGCCAGGTACCTGACTTTCGCACGTACCCAAAGATACACTTAGACAGGTTACCAAAGGTCAAATCTTGGACCCGTGGCGTATGCAAAGCATGCCCAAATAACTAAGAACACGGGCCCTAAAATGGCTGCTTTAGCACCATGATAGGATAATAATATACAGGGTGTAAACAGACCCTTCACCAAGCCGTCAACCAAGCTTTCTGTACATCAAACTAAGTAACTTTACGCAAAAATTATTGCTGGGAAACGTCTTTTTTTTGGGGGTAGAAAATCAAGTTTTACGGTAGGACTCAATGTATCGCACTCAGAACATTGTGCTGATGGGTGGATTGAATAGTACGGGGGTCGTGGCGGTGTTTAAAGTAAAAATCTTTCATTAAAAACAAATATTTAAAAAAAACTTGTGAAAAAGTTGGAACTTTGACCCTCAATATCTCCGTAACTAAAAAGTTCCCAGCTATGGTCTCATCATCATCATTTCAGCCGAAAGACGTCCACTGCTGGACATAGGCCTCCCCCAAGTGTCGCCACATTGACCGGTCCCGTGCGTCTCGCATCCAGCGGATCCCTGCAACCTTTACGAGGTCATCGGTCCACCTAGTGGGAGGCCTTCCAACGCAGCGTCTTCCGGTTCGCGGTCGCCACTCCAGAACTTTTCGGCCCCATCGGCCATCCGTTCTGCGAGCAATGTGCCCTGCCCACTGCCACTTAAGTTTGGCTATTCTTCGGGCTATGGTAGTGGCAGCTATGGTCTAGAACAAAAAAAATATTGCAATGACGGAGACAACATGCGCTTTTCGGCTTCTTTAAGGGTCTTAATACATCCTTTTTAATTGCGTTAAAATTCGTAAAATGTTCATAAAGTGGCAATTCATAATATTAACTGCGCCTGTGTCAATTTTAATAATTTTAACGTCAAATTATTATCCTAGTATGATTCTGCTAGAGCGTCCATTTGAGGCCCCCAGTTATCAGAGAGCATGCACTACAGTTAAAATCTTAATCCAGCTGACAAATTAAATCTAAAAGCTTTTTTTTTTCTTTTTTTTTTTTAACTTGGTATAATCATCAAATGAGTACTCCCACCCAAGGCAGAGCGGGAGGGACTGTCAGACTTGTACTGACTAAAATCCACGGTGTCCTTCAATAGTCCTTTATGTTCCAGGGTCACGGTAATTCTATGAGTCCCGCGACCAAATCTAAAAGCTTACATAAAAATGAAAATTGATAAAACTGCTTGAAATTCAACTTCAAGACCATTTAAAAAATCACCATTAAAATTGTCAGACTATAGGCAGTCCATACTCTAATATTATAAATGCGAAAGTAAGTTTGTTTTTTACCTTTTCACGCCTAAACCACTGAACCGATCATCATGAAATTTTACATATACGCTGTAGGTGTGCAGAAAAGGACATAGTTTACCTTTCATCCCGATACAACAAACTCAACAACAAATAGTTCTTATGATAATAGATGGCGCCACGTGTTTTTGAATCACGATTGAATTATTTTATTACAAGCAGAGTACAACCCGAATTGATTGTTAACGGAGTGAAATAAAATAAACTAAATAATACCAGCCTAGTACTGTTCCATTGCCGAGCAAAAGGTCTCTTCTCATACAGAATAAGCATAAGCATTTATCAATTTAGTTTGTAGACTTTTTAAAACTATCACTGGCCTACATAATGCTGACAAAGAGATTGTTATCAAGTTAAGCGGATCATTTGCATTGTCAAATCTTCCATGAAAGGCTCGTGATGGCAAATCCAGATATAAAAATGGAGGAAAAATTTTAGTGTCAAAACTTGACGTCGTAAATGAGACCCGGGGCGGTATCTGATGGATTTTTTATCGTTCTATTTAGTACTTTCAGCATTAACTAGCTTTTTCATCTTGGTTTACTTTTTAGGAGGTCGGTTGACTGTTTTGGATGATCATTAGCATTACATCAGAAGCCACTGCTGGGACACAGGCCTCCTTTCTATGATGCGGGTTGGTTCAACGACATGCTGGTTGCTTTCACATTTAATTAGATAGGAACATTAATTGTTAAGCTTTTATTGAATAAATTAGTCACTTCGCCTTTTTAAGATAACTAAATGTTGCTTGTTACAAATATATTTATTTTCTTATCCATACAAAAGTGTATTTTTTGTGATGTTAATATGTAAGCAAGAAAATGAAAAAAAAATTGATTGCGAAATTGTTTAAAATATTTCATGCAACATCCATTCACCAATGATTTCGGTATAAAAGATCAGCCCAGCATCGAAATAATTAAAACACTTTTGGATTCACATGAAACATTCCAGTATCTGATAATTATTTAATTTCAGCTCCATGAAAGGTACATAACTGTCGAATGTGAACATTATTAATATTATTCCCCAAATTCGTGGAAACTCAGGGCAATGTGAGTTTCCGATGGGTCTACAAAATGTGTACACTTCCGTTATAAAAAGAATTCTTTTGAAGATTTTCTTGAAAGAAAGAAAATAATTATGTTTATTTGGCATACAAAAGATAATAACCTAGCTATGAAGCATTCACAGTTTTTTTTTTAAATCTTATTCCCACATAGCATAAATTTAGCTTCGTCTCTTTCCCACATTGGAGTGACATTAAAACAATACTGCATTATGACGTCTTGGTAACCCTCCTGTACCGAAACGAAGGAAGAAATAGAAGATGAATGAATAACAATAATACTTACCTATTGCGTTTTTTTAGAAATTTCCTCTCTCAAGAGCCCTGACCACCAAGCCTTGTTCCCGATGCCGGTGGACAACTATTTTCTATATTTTTAAATCAAATCAAAGCATTTATTTCAAGTAGGCCAGTTACAGGCACTTTTGAGTTGTCGAAACAAAGACAACAATGTAATGTAGCTACAGTCCCAGTCACAAGGCACAAAAACTGTGAAAGTACTGTAGTTGCCCATTCCCTAACGTAGATCTCTATGGAGAAGAACGGGCAAGAAACTCCATGGACACTCTTTTAAATCAGAATACTTTTACATAACGTTGGTTACATCATTCATGTTGAGATGGAACTTTTTTTATGTGAGAACGATGTAGCAAGATGTTTATTTGTAAAATGTTTTTATATAATTTTTGGTAATAAAAATCTTACTATTACATTAATAAAAATGTAAATAATATGTAAGGAACATGAATATACGTAATCCTTTCTAGAATATAACGATCATACATACAAAATTAATTCCGATCGGTTTTACGAGAGCTTTCCATATGACTGGATGGGTTTATACTCACTCAACATCAGAACAATGAATTTATCGGGTTAGGTTTACTGCAGTTGAGCAAATACCACAGAGTAGAGAGTTAGAGACTACAGAGGCGTCCACCATGGCGGTTTTGACAGCACTTTATAAAGGGTGTAAATAGACCCTTAACGCAGCCGAAAGGCACTTGTTCTCCCCGTCTATACGATCATTTTTTTGTTCTATACCATACCTGGGAACCTTCTAGTTACGGAGATATTGGGGGTCAAAGTTACAACTTTTTCACAAGTTTTTTTTTTAAATACTTGTTTTTAATGTTAGATTTTTACTTTAAACACCTCCACGACCCCAGTGCTATTCAACCCATCAGCACTAATACACTCATCAGCACAATGCTTTCAGTGCGTTCCATCGTAAAACGTGATTTTTCGAAAATGAAGAGACATCAGAAGAAGGAGTCTTAACCAACGCGATGATTCCGTGCTCTGTGGACAATAGGTAGGCAATTACACAAGTTACATTGTTGTGAGTAATATAATGTTGCATGTAACCGTTTTATTGGAGTTTCGTATGTGTTCAATTTTATGAGCCTGAATTAATATTGGTGGAAGCTTATAAAGTTATTTTGTTGCCAGCTTGTTTACATTTTGTGATAAATTGGTTTGTAGGGATTTTTCTTCGCAGATTTTTGTGATGTTCAACCTATTTCTTAACACTTCATAATTATTTTGAGAAATGTTACCACTGTTTTTATAATAAGTAAATTGCTTTCACTTAAATTCACATTTATATTCTCATTTGTTTTGCTACTCTTCTTCTTTTTTTTTTCTTCTCTTCTATTTACACGACTAAAAAGTTACGGTGTATATAAAAATGAATTTTTATTTCCCTTGGTCACGGCATGACGCATGAACGGCTCGACCAATTTCGCTAATTCTTTTTTGTGCTGTTTGTTACTGTCAGGAGAAGGTTCTTAGGTGGGTAGTAGGTAGGTAGTAGGTAGACAGTAGGTAGGCAGTAGGTAGACAGTAGGTAGGCAGTAGGTAGGCAGTAGGAAAAGGTCCATTGCAACGCATAGTACAGCTAGTGATTTATAAAAAATCAATCTGTGTTGTCCCGCTGCTGGGAAAAAGTTCTGCTTTCTACTTCTCACCACCATCGTCATCATCATCATCTGCCTAGCCTTTTCCCAACTATGTTCGCTCTTATGGTAGGCTTCCAGTCTAACCGGATGCAGCTGAATACCAGTATTTTATATGGTGCAACTGCCTATCTGACCTTCACAAGCCAGTTAGTACTGCGTAATACGATACCCCTTGGTAAGAGTGGTTGTCAGACTTTCGGGCCACTGACTACCTGTAACGACTGTCAAAGATCTACAAATGACAGCCGGGACCAACGGCTTAAGAGGAAATGCGGTCGTAGAAAGTTTTGAAAATTAGATATTTGAAGATACTATTGCTGTCACACTGCGAGCGCGATTTCGACATAAGTGCGATAAGGACAACTGCAGATCCAACTGAATAGCCTAAGTAAAAAGTCATAATTCGAGGTGTTTTGGCTCTCGACTCTTTCCTCCTCCAATATTCGACCAATTTAAAAGATATTTCATAAACTGAATAAGAAGGGTATATTATTATTCTGTGTCCCTATGTTTTTCTTTTTTCATTAATAGTTGTCAAATTTGTACACTAAGCCTCTGTTGACAGTGGTCTGAATAGGCAATTTTGAGCATTTTGTAAAGGTTCTAGTGCTTATAAAGATTATGTATCATCAAAAAGGAAAACATAGTGACATAGAAGAAGTTGATATTTATTTTACTGTAAAAAATCATTGCTTTAAAGTCATAAACCAGAAAGAAAACAGGCGAGAGGGTTTGTATGGAGAAACCACCCGGATTTCCTCTTAACGTGCTTTGCGAGACACGTAGGAAACTCTGTATGTAATGGGCGGTCACCCACCTACGGACCAACCTACTGAAGCCCGGCTTAACCTTAAGATCAACCCGAGAGACTGTTATTTCACCATCAATTTAATCATCTGAGTAGATCATTTCGTAAAGAAATTAGGTAGGTACTATTTGTACATGTGCACTCTAGTAAGATTAATTCATATTACTAATATGCAGTTTGCTTGATTAATATGTTACTGATATTAATAATACACTCGCTTGGCTTAATATACCTATAATTATGTAGGTATATAAGCCAGATGTAAGTCAATCAATCGATCGGTAACGCCTGAATGGATTTGAATCTAATTTAGTTTGGAGGTAGAATATCTAGATTACCATTTGCAGATTATTTTAGACTGAAAAGCTATGAACGATTCTCATAAATCATAGGTTTCTGGCGTGATGAATGGTATGGTGTTCAATAACTTACTTTAACCGTTGAAACACACAACCCACCTCGATTTGGCATCAAAAATTCTCCTTTAACAAAACTTAGAAAAGATAATACAGTTTAGATAACTCCAGCCTCTAGCTTTGAGCGCATGCAACTGGCCTGCCAAATTTCCATGTAGTTTGGAGGCTTCTCGAATACGGATGTACGTAATGTTGCTTTCACACTTCATTCCCATACCCTGTGACAAAGAATATTAACATTCGCCGGGCACAATTCCAAAAATGCGAATTGCCTCAATAGTAATTCGAAATTTTTTCTTCAGTAAATCCTACAATAATTTTTAGGGTCCCGTACCCGAAGGGTAACCAACGGGACCCTATTACTAAGCCTCCGCTATCCGTCCTTCTGTCTGTCTGTCAGCGGGCTGTATCTCATAATCCGTAATAACTAGACAGTTAGTGAAATTTCCACAGAATGTGTATTTCTGTTGCCGCTATAACAACAAAAAATAAAAATAAATTAAAAATTAAAGTGGGCTCCTCTACTACGATGGTACGGAACCCTTCATGCGTGAGTCCGACTCGCACTTGGCCGGTTCTAAAAATGAATGAGACAGAAAAACATGATCTGTGGGTTCAATTAAGAATATTACCAATTTGCTAAGGATTTTAATGTTCAATTTGTTATCATCATCATCATTTTTCGTTGTTTTCCCAATTTATTTGACGCCGGCGCAGCATGCCTTGTTCTTTCATACTTTTCTATTAGAAAGAAAGAAAGAAAGAAAGAAAATACATTTATTTGGCACATGCCACAAGTGCACACAATATAAAAAAATAACAAATTAAAAACAAATTAAAAAATTAAAAAAACTTAAATCTAAACAGAAAAATAAAATAGTGTGACACTGTATGCCTCACGGCTGCGCCAAATAGGCCCAGTTCAGCAGAATGCCGGACAACTAGTGCCCGACGCTGGTTTTCAACTGGACCTGGATCAGTGAGGTTACGGATGTGAAGCAGTTTTATATTTTGGGTCAATGGTGGTGGTGAATAGGTACTTAAATATGAGAAATAGATCTGCATACAATAAAAAAAATATATATATATATAATAAACAAACAATAAAATAAACTAGAGTGACTAAACGAAAGTGCAAAACATAAATATATAAGAATATAGATAGATAAATGAGACGGACGCATGATATAAAAACCTGTTTCGCACGAAGACTTAACGCTCAGTATTTAATTTAACCTTGCATTTCGTCCACAATATGCTGCAAGTAGCCGAGCGTGACGGACTAATTGAAATAAACGGAAAGATGTTTCCCTAACAGTGGGTTGCTGTAACAAATTAATATGATATGCCAGTGCCGCACATAAATAGGTCATTGAAATATTTTCAAGCGAAAGTGAAACTGGAGGTAGATAAAGGAAAAGGAAAAAGAGGGAGATTAGAGGTAAGCGTGTATCAACAACATTGATTATAAGAATAAAAATGTCCTTGACTGTTTAATAATTTTAGTTTTAGTGTGACGGTATCCATCTTTAATAAATACCATTTTTCGACCGGGAAACTGTGTCATGCTCAAGTTAATTAGGTTATTACTCAACATCTCAGCAGTCACCTCCTTTCTAGCCATGTGATCCTTCAAACAGACCTCCCATCTATATTTGGGCTTTCCAAAAACCATCCATACTCAAAAATTACTGCGCAATTTGTAATGTCACAAAATTAAAGAAGATAGAACAATAATCATCACAATATATAAACAGAGTGGAAAAACCCCTTCGAAGTCAAAAGACTCATAAAAGACCATATAAAAGTTCTCAAACAAAAAAAGCTGTGTAGTATCGCGTGACACCTAACATAAAACGAAACGAACTCCGCAAGGTAGTTTGTAAAATAAAAATAAAGAGTTAGGGGGGAAATAACCACTCGTAATAAATATATCAAATGTAAATAAAGTTTTTTTTTCTTCAATTTTAAGACGGCTTTTATGAGCTGGTTGTTTTAGTGCGCTCTTAAAATTTACAAGCGCTTTATGCTCTGATTCATGTTAAGCATTTTGATTGTTGTGAAATGTAATCAGTTCATTATGAAGGAAGTTATATACAACATTATTTTTAGTATATGCGAAACCTGAATATAGTTTGTTCAGAATAAGTAACTGAAGCGATTCCAATAATTTTAAACCATGTTATATTTTGTCCCAAAAATATTTAAAAAAAATCACACGTTGGACACCGAGAGACATTAAGTACCTATCGCAATCATTTAGGTACCTACTGCCAAATTATTATTATCAATGAGCTCAAGACGACGCGGGAGTCGCGCGCGCGGGCGCGCTACGTGGTTACCACGTTTTTCTGCGGACAACTAGGTAACAGAACAAGCTTATAACTTTGTGATTTTGCATGATACAGTTTTGAAATTTTGTACATAGATTCTTTACAAATCCAGAATCCGTGGCTGCTACTGAGAAATTCCTGATGGAAAAACCCAAAACACTTTGCCCGACTTGGGAATCGAACCCACGACCTCGTGCTCAGCAGTCGCGCTTACGACCACTAGACCAACGAGGCAGACTTACTGGAATTAATCCAATGGATAGTTATACTCTGTTGTTGTTCGGTATATATAAGGTTTACTGTAAACTTGTGAGAAGCCTCTGACAGGCTAACTCTTGGCAGCTGTGAGTCTAGATAACTTTACTATGCGGTGTTGTGTTCAACTTTGTATGGGCGTCTATAGGAATTCTGGGAAACTACCCAATACTCATACAAGTATAATCTTACATAGACCAAATTCGCATAAACTATAGCCGCGTGGGAATTTTCAAGGAAACTATTGGAATTCTGTTAAGTATAAACAGTCGCTTCTCGTGACTTTTTATAGAATTGTGTTGTTTTTATAACACTTCAGAACGGATTTTATTGCAGTTTTCATCATAATTCACCTGTTGTTGTCATTCGCCTGTTTATGCACATAAGTATATCCTCCTCTGCAAAATCTCGCAATCCAAGTAAGGTTTGCTGTAAGAAAACCCAATTCTGGGTTAAGCTCGCCTTTGTTCATAAGCTATATGTTGTAATTATGTATTGCTCTTATTTTTGTGTGCATAAGAATAATTCAAAAGCAACTTAATATAAAACTTACATAATATAATCAAGTTAGTGTAAAGTCAAAGAATAAATAAAGAAGTTAACATAAAATAATGTTTTGTTAAGTAATAAAAACGGGTCGAGACGGGGCGCTAGTTAGATGTTATTAAATCTTTACGTAATGTTCGAATTACATTTTAGTTTAATAATTATGATTGGACCCCTAACCCTAAAATTTACTGCTTTTATATTCGCCCAATCTAATTCAAAACAACTTCCATTTCAAACAAAAGTTCAGACCAAGCGTATTTCAAACACTATATTATAATGTCTGGAGTTTCGCGAAATAATAAATAATTGAAAAGTTGAATGCTAAGAAATAATAAACTGAACGGTTTAATTAACTGACACCGCAAAGAAAGTTATTCTTCACACGAATTTGCGTAAAGACACACTGCGTGATAAGTGCTGAGACTTGCTAGAAGCCCCTTTATACAAGTTTGCATTTAACTTGCACTCATCATCTGCCCTTAGCCCATGTTACTTGGGGTCGGCGCAACACGTTTTTTTTTCTTCCATTCTCCTCTGTCAGGCTATCATTTTACTCCTTTTTCTTTTATCATTCCTCATACAATCCATCCATCGTTCCCTTGGTTTTCCTCTCTCTCTCTATCCATCAATATATATATATATTCATCTTTTATTTAACTTGTACTGTTACTTGTTCATAGATACAATTAGTAAGTCTTCCGCTTCAAAATTTGCAAACCATTTTTCGGCCACTTGTTGGTATTCGATAACCTAATTTTCTACGTTAAATTTTAATTTAAAAAAATGTTTTCTATATTTTTATTAGATAAATTACACACCAGAGTCAAAATGGCTTTGACTGACTTAGATGCAGCATGACTCCGAACGAACGCAAGCAATCGATGGCATCGTTCGGGTCGATCCTGTTTGGTGCATTTAACCAGCTCAGTGAATACCGACATCGATGACGTCCATTCGACGTCCACTGTTTTCAATAAACGTCAACTGTTTTCATTTGACATCCACTTTTATCAATTAACATTGTATCAATCGATGAATAACGCAAATTCTGATTGGTGGTCATAGATGATCGGTCAATCATCATTTGACCAACAATCAGAATTTGCGTTGAAAATATTTTGGCAACTATGCAAATTAATCTGCTTGCTTATCAGTGTGAGCTATCATTGTCATCACGGAGCTATGTATTTTTATATGAGGTATATCCAAAGTCTTTCTCAAGAGCCGGTCTGCACAGCTTTAGACAAACTGAAATATAACGACGTATATCTCTGTTAGTTTAACCAGCGGTAACTGTATCTGTAACAAATATTTCTCGATTGATAGTGGCAGAGTGATTGGCTTTAACAATAAATATTTGTATGACTACTAGTTCATTGTTAGGTTGATGTTTTCTAGTGCATGAGTAATTAAAACTGTGCGTCAACAATACGGGCTATATCGTTTTGTGAAAAAAAAAAAAAAAAAACATACGAAGTGGTGTGTGAAAAATTTTCAAAAGCGGTTTTATTTTGGTCAAATTATTGCTCCGCTGACTGACAGTTTAGTACTGTAAAAATAGATCAAACTGTTGTGAAAATATTGTTTCCACGGCTCTTCTACTAAAAAAACTATGACGATTAAACTGTCCTATTTATACGTTATTTCAATTTGTCCAGCAAGTACCACAGCCTACAGCGAAGTGTGTCCCGATTTAAAGTGTCGCATAAAAATGCAATTTAAAACTGTCACAGTGAGGCGGAAAGTTTAAAAACACTGACAGAAACATAAAGTATATTAAAATAGCTTTCTTATCGCTTGAACTTATACATACGGAACTTTTTGTTTAGGAATCTCAAGGGTATTTGTGTTTGAGTATGCATGAAATGTCCTTGAAATTTTTTAACTTGAGGTTTTTTTATTAGAAGGGCAATTATTATGATTTTATTTTTAGATTATGTATTTTTAATTTATTTATAACCCCATAATAATTATTTCATGGCTATACAAGGTGTAACCGGACCATTCACAAAGCCGTTAACAAGCCTTCTGTACATCAAACTAAGTAACTCAACGCAAAATGTTGCTGGGAAACGACTTTTTTTGAGGCGAAAATCACTTTTACAGTAATGTACAATGTAACGCACTCAAAACATTGTGCCAATGAATGCATTGAATAGTTCGGGAGTCATGGAGGTCTTAAAACTAAAGTTATAACATTAAAATCTTGCATTTAAGAAAAAACGTTGGAACTTTGTCCCAATATCTCTGTAACTAGAAGGTTCCCAGGTATGGTCCAGTACAAAATATGATCGCGATAACGAAGAGAACAAGGGCCTTTCGGTTTCGTTCAGGGTATTTTTACACCTATTATAGCATACTTTGTTCATAGTAAACTGAACAATAGGTAAAATTAAGCTTCTTCTTCTTCCTATCGTATCGATGTTTCTTCCATATTACACGGTTTGGGCCCAGGAGGTGGCCACGTTCATTGCAGCGGCAGAGGCGCTATTCAGGTCATCAAGAGTGCAGGTAATCGAACACCTGAGACACTCCAGCAGGTCGTGCTTAGTTTAATGGTGCATAGTTAAGCAGCGCTTGGCACTTAGATTATGGGTGACCACTCTTAACACAATAAATTCCTCACCTCCTTATATAAATAGACCCGTCAAATTCATAAATAAATATTATTATCTATTCCAGAACATAAAATCGAGTTTTATTAACACCAGAAACGGGATATTTACCATGTCTACTGTTTTCTTTGAGTTCCCGATATTTCGGCGCTGTTAGTAATAATGTTAGTGCGCTCTCAAGAGCCTTGACCACCGGTAGCTTGGACCCTGTTCCCGATGCTGGTGGGCTTCTATTTTTTATATTTTTAAATGTTTTTTTATATTACTTTGTATAGAAATATTTAAAAATGTAAATTATCTATACTAATATTATAAAGCTGAAGAGTTTGTTTGTTTGGTTGAACGCGCTAAACTCAGGAACTACTGCTTCAAATTGAAAAATTCTTTTAGTGCTAGATAGCCTATTTATCGAGGAAGGCTATAGGCTATATTATCACGCTAATAACTTAGGTGGGTGAGCAATATTGCATTATGTCCATATTCTTCAGCTCTTTGACAACGGTTTGACAACTGACAACTGTCATGGCATGCATTAGAAAAGAACAGCTATTTTAGACCATTTGTCACCGAAGTAAGTAGCCCGAAGGTGTCAGCGGCCGCCCTGTGAACAGTGGTTTGCAAGTTCGAGCCTCAGCTAATTTATTTTGTTTTTGTATTTATTTCGATTTTTTTAATGCTGTAAGCATGGTGCAAGTTCAATCCCCAGCCGCACTCACTTTCACTTTTTGTAAATAAGCATGTTGATTTTTTTTAAACCTTTAAGATTTCCAAATCAATACCAAATAGTGTTATACATACTTTTAGTTTTTTTTAACCATTCAAACGATGTTTCATTGTAATCGGTGCTCTCTATCAAAAGATAGTCTGAGTGTCTCCGGTAATTTTTTTGGTAAAACATCATGCGTGTGTAAATTATAAAACCCATGTGTTTAGATTCAATGCACACATATTGTGCATAACTTAGAGAAGGTTTAAGGTTTCGTTTCATTGTAATCAGTGCTCTCTATCAAAAGATGTATGAATTTAAAGTGTTCAAGAAGAACTTATCATCTATACTAATATTATAAAGCTGAAGAGTTTGTTTGTTTGTTTGGTTGAACGCGCTAAACTCAGGAACTACTGCTTCAAATTGAAAAATTCTTTTAGTGCTAGATAGCCCATTTATCGAGGAAGGCTATAGGCTATATTATCACGCTAATAACTTCGGTGGGTGAGCAATATTGCATTAAGTCCATATTCTTCAGCTCTTTGACAACGGTTTGACAACTGACAACTGTCATGGCATGCATTAGAAAAGAACAGCTATTTTAGACCATTTGTCACCGAAGTAAGTAGCCCGAAGGTGTCAGCGGCCGCCCTGTGAACAGTGGTTTGCAAGTTCGAGCCTCAGCTAATTTATTTTGTTTTTGTATTTATTTCGATTTTTTTAATGCTGTAAGCATGGTGCAAGTTCGATCCCCAGCCGTACTCACTTTCACTTTTTGTAAATAGGTATGTTGATTTTTTTAAAACCTTTAAGATTTCCAAATCATTACCAAATAGTGTTATACATACTTTTAGTTTTTTTTAATCATTCAAACGATGTTTCATTGTAATCGGTGCTCTCTATCAAAAGATAGTCTGAGTGTCTCCGGGTATTTTTTTGGTAAAACATCATGCGTGTGAAAATATAAAACCCATGTGGTAGATTCAATGCACACGTATTGTGCATAAATATGTAACATGCAACGACATCTTTTGAACCAAAATGGTACTAATGAATAAAATGTGCTCACAAGATAACTTTTAAATCGACTGGCCAGTTTTTTTTTTAAGTTACGATAGCAAAAGGTACTCTAGATTAAACTTAACTAGAGTATGACTTCTATCGAAGGTCTGACGAAGGAGACAAAAGGCAATTGCAAGTGGTCCTCAAGAGTTTACAGCATCTATATCGTATTTGGGCTCACTTTATGCATCTTGATGAGAACTTTAGACCTAGCTGGAGTATGGCTGTCACAGAAGGTTTGACGATGGAGACGGAAGGCAGTCGCAAGAGGTCCTCAACAGTTAACAGCATCTATATCGTGTTTGGGCTCATTTCATGCATATTGATGAGAACTTTAGACCTAGCTGGACTATGATTGTAATCGATGGTCTAACGATGGAGACGCAAGGCAGTTGCAATAGGCACTCAACAGTTTTACAGCAGCTATATTGTTATTGGGCTCATTTCATGCACCTGGATGAGAATTTTAGACCTAGCTGGAGTAAGACTGACATTGACGGTCTAACGATGGAGACGGAAGGCAGTTGCAACAGGTCCTCAACAGTATACAGCAGCTATATTGTTATTGGGCTCATTTCATGCACCTTGGTGAGAACTTTAGACCTGCCTGGACTATGAGTGTCATTGACAGTCTAACGTTGGAGACGGACGGCAGTTGAAAGAGGTCCTCAACAGTTTACAGCAGCTATATTGTTATGGGCTCATTTCGAACACCTTGATGAGAACTTTAGACCTAGCTGTGGAGTTTGACTGTCATAGAAGGTCTGACGATGGAGACGGAAGGGAGTCGCAAGAGGTCCTCAACAGTTTACAGCATCTATATTGTTATTGAGCTTATTTCATGCACCTTCGTGAGAAATTTAGACCTGCCTGGAGTATGACTGTCATCGAAGGTCTAACGATGGAGACGGAAGGTAGTTGCAAGAGGTCCGCAAAAGTTTAGAGCAGCTATATTGTTACTGGGCTCATTTCATGCACCTTGATGAGAACTTTCGACCTAGCTGGAGTATGACTGTTATCGAGCGTCTAAGGATGAAAACGTGAGGCTGTCGAGGGAAGCCCTTATTTGAGAAAAACATAAGTAGAATGTTTAAGCGATTAATTCAATTATTTCCGAGAAGTTAAATAGTTACCTACTTGAATCTATACTAATAATATAAAGCTCAAGAGTTTGTGTGTTGGTTTGGTTGAACGCGCTAATTTCAGGAACTACTGGATAGCCTATTTATCGAGAAAGGCTATAGGTTATATAACATCACGCTATAACTAATAGGAGCGGAGCACTAATGGAAAATGTTGCAAAAATGGGGAAAATATATTCCTTTTGAGAGCTACCGTTGCGTGCGCTGCGTAAACGGTTAAAGTTACGCAACAATCATGTATGACGGAAATGTAGTAATAGTTCTAAAAAAATACGTGATAGCATATGTCTATCTTCTAAGGCTGACTCGCATTATTTGCGAAGGTGTTTTTGTGAACAAGGTATTCCTTTTCCAAATAAATACGTTGTTCATCACAAGTTTTTAATTTTGAACGAAATTGCTCTTACATCATTTGATTTAAATGAATATCTTAGGAGATGTCACAGTTTTAAAATAACTCCGCAGCGAAATAATTATCAGATACCCAAGCGCATTTTCATTATGTGGAATGATGGGTGTGATGTGCTAGAATTGTACTATAGGTGCCTACGACCCACTCTCTCTAACCCTCTCTCTCTTATGTGACGCAGACGAAGTTGCGCGGGTCTGCTAGTGTGTATATAAAATAAATAAAGGAAATGTTAGTGACCATGATAGTTTAAATCTTAAATCAAGTTTTTTTTGGCACAACACAAACAACTAAAACACTATCTTTTAAAGATAAAATATGATAGGTACTCGATAAAACCGTCGATTACAGGCCCGGTTGTCAGAAAGCAAAAGAAGATATCACAAATACGGAATAAGGTCAAATGGCATTTGATTCGTTTCAAATAACCTTAGCTCGGTCAACTGAAAGCTGATCCTTACATAGTGATCTTAGAAATACACTGACGAATATATTTATAAGACTGTTATAAATAAAATATTATCGCTTACATCAGATATAACATTACATAACAATATAAGAACATATTGTTGGAGTTCCCGAAGGTTTCAGTTTGTGACGTTAACAGTAATATATAGGTCCTATATAATATGGGCTGAGCCTATTGCCATCAAATGGAAATAATATAGATTAAGGCTCCGTACTGCTATTGAGAAATTTACGATGATTATGATTATATGAATAACCGCCCCGGCTTCGCACGGGTGCAATGCAGATAATATACATATAAACCTCTCATTGCTGAAAACTGCATTAAAATCCGTTGCGTAGTTTAAAAGATCTAAGCGTACAGACAGCGGGAGGGACTTTGTTTTATAATATGTAAAGATTGATGATTATAAAAAGCATTTAAGTTTCCTGACCTGGGAAACTCATGCTTGGCAGTAGTATTAGTGACCAGACCAACGAGGCATTCTTAAATGTTACATACCTCCATTTTGTTTCTTAGAACTGTCATAATATTTGTGGGTAACAGTAATCATGTGCTTTCACTTATAGAGTACAATGTTATGGTTAGAATTTGGTGGAAATCGCATCAGGTCTTTAACACAGACTCCCTACTAACTTTCAACAGCTGAAAAATTAAAAAACAAAAAGAAAATCACATTCAAATTCAGAACCTCAGCTCCACAAACAATCTCCAATTCATCCCCATTACAAAGTCACATCCATAATCACAGCTCTAATCAGTCGCATTTCAAGTACCGAATCATAGCACCCGGGCCGCGTCGCATTACACATACAAATCGGATGCACATACATTGCGACCAAACAAAAGTGGGACATGCAGATCTTCGCTCCATACGGGATCAAAACCGCGTCTTTGTGGAGGCGGATACTTCTGTTACATAGTCAGAGCGCTAGTTGGTTAAGCTGTCGTTTGTTTGTTTCGATTAGTGTAGATTTTATGTTTTTACTAGCGATATGTGAAATGATTAAAAAAATATTAATTCTCTATTAGAATCGGATTTTGCTAACAATTTCAAAGGTTTTAATGTTTTGAACGGAATCCTAATCCTTTTTCTAAAAAAAAGCCTAGCCTAGTTACGAGTTACGCCTTATCTCAGCTGCCAGTAAAAGTCCCGTCAAAATCGGTCCCGCTTTTTCGGAGATTAGCCGGAACAAACAGACAGACAAAAATAATTACAAACAGACACTTCAATTTCAACGTGGTAACGCCGTCTTTTGGGTACATTACCAGTTGACAGCGTTGAGTTTTTGACGCCATTTTTTAAGTTAGTTAGGTAATATAGGTTATTTTAATTTATAAATGTATATAAAATTTAGCTAATATACTTAAATTTTATTTATTTCTTTGGTTGTATAGATTATGGTACAATCTTTTCAAATGTATTTATCGAAGGGAAGGTTACACACTGTCTATGAACTGTAACACCTACCGTCTTGTGGGTGACACCTGATAGTCGTTTTATTGATTCAAAACTTGGATTGAATTGAATTTGATTAAATTAAATTAAATTGAATAGGATTGAATTGTAGTATATCTAAAAATACTAACATAGTTCTTAAACGCTCACTACTAACCCATATAGACTATTGTTCGAAATAAACGTTTTGATTTGATTTGAAAACTATGTAATATTCGTTTCAATGCGGAAAATTCGGTTCGATATTGGTGGTCAGTAAATAGGCCTAACGGCTGTTTTAAACCTTCACTGTTTAAAACTAAACTTATAGTGTTACTTACGGGATATCTTCCGTCATTATTCATAATTCGTCATCCCGCGATCATGGTGCTTGCAACAGCGTCAAAATATCGAAAGCTCAGAAAAATGGATAATCACGGAAGATATCCTGTAAGTGCGCCGGACATCGGCAGACGATCTCCGGCCACCGTAGGCGCGGGCATGCGGGCGGCGAGTGATGGGCGACTCGCTGTCCGATCATGAACCATGCCCGGGTCGACGGCGCGTTGTGTTCCACGCGTTCCTCAAAGAGTGTCAGCATAATGACGGGGCCCCCCTCTAGAGGGCCACAGCCTGCCGGGGTCGCGGGACTCATACAATTACCGTGACCCTGGAACTTAAAGGGCTATTGAAGGACACCGTGGATTTTAGTCAGTACAAGTCTGACAGTCCCTCCCGCTCTGCCCTGGGTGGGAGGACTGATTTGATGATTTTACCATGTTAAGAAAAAAAAAAAAGATATCCTGTAAGTGAAAATATAATTTTAGGTCTAAAGGTTTTTCTGCCTATAACGTGTAGGATACGGGCGTGAAAAAAACTGCAGCGATTTGAATTTGAATAGTTAGTCGAAGTCGTAGAACGTTAAGTCGTTTATTATTTCAAATTTAAAAATATAATCACAGGGAAGTTTATAGTATCTGGCTCCTAGCACAGTATAGAAAGAAGTAAAATAAAGACTAAAGGCAACCGTTGCTTTTATAACATTCATTTAGTGACAGTGTTGCCAGTGTAAAGAAAATAAACGATTATTTTTTTATTTTGTATCTTTTTTATTATGTGTGCTTGATGAACTGACGTCAAATAAACTTTAATCTTTCTTTCTTTCTAAATAAAATCTACTAAATATCAACAAAACGTTTCACTGATAGGACACAGACCTGACCTGACCAGAGTCAGCTTCTCTTTAACCAGAATGCCGCATGCATACACAAACAAGGAAACCGAAACATTTGCCATTAATTACCTCTCATGCGTGTGTAGAAACATTAATCAAAGATGTTTTGGTTTAACTTTTATTTGCTACTAAAGTAGTTATAAGTAAAAACTGCCTCCCGATCTTTAAATTAAGGACTACCTCGTTGGTATAGTGGTCGCAAGCACGACTGCTGAGCAAGAGGTCCTGGGTTCGATTCCCGGGTCGGGCAAAGTGTTGTTGGGTTTGTCCATCAGGTATTTCTCAGTAGCAGCAATGGAGTTTGTATTTGAGCCTGGTTAATGGCAATAGGCTCGCCCCTTAGTACATGGGACTTAACACCCAAAACCGGCGAAATGTGGGTTTATTATTAAGCACACCTCTGACCTCTGCCTAACCCTTCGGGGATTACAGGCGCGATGTTATTAAATAGGTATTAGTAAAGACTCATTACTCTCAAGTAATTTGAACAATAGAACTACCACTTCAGGTCACTAGAGAAACTGAAGTCCATTTAGTTCATCAAGAAGTCTTGTAAGCGATTACAGCATAAAATGTAGTCTATACAAATAAAATTCAAAGTCCTGACTGACTGACTGACTGACTGACTGACTGACTTATATATCAACGCACAGCCCAAACCGCTGGTCCTAGAAACATGAAATTTGGACAGTGTACTCTTTGTGACGAGTAAATATCCACTAAGAAAGGGTTTTTCAAAATTCTACCCCTAAGATGGTGAAATGGGGTTTTTAATTTTCTTTGAAACTTTTTATTCCCTGGGTCGATTGACTTGAAAATTTGTGTATTTACTCTTCAGTTAAAATTATGAGATACGTGTATCAGAGTTTTTCCAAAATCATCCCCAATTTTAAATTAAACGTCCTGACTGGCTGACTGATATATCAACCCCCAGCCCAAACCACTGATCCTAGAGACATGAAATTTGGACGGTGAATTGTTTGTGAAGAGTAAGTATCCACTAAGAAAGGGTTTTTTGAAATTCTACCCCTAAGAGGGTGAAATGGGGTGTTGAATTATATGTGGAACTTTTTATTCTCGGAGTCGATTGACTTGAACATATGTATTCATACTCTTTAGTTAAAATTATGAGATACGTGTATCACAGTTTTTCCAAAATCATCCCCAAATTTTAAATTTAATGTCCTGTCTGGCTGACTGATATATCAACGCACAGCCCAGACCGCTGGTCCGAGAGACATGAAATTTTAACGGTGTATTCTTTGTGAAGAGTAAGTATCCACTAAGAAAGGGTTTTTTGAAATTCTACCCCTAAGAGGGTAAAATGGGGTGTTGAATTTTCTGTGAAACTTAATATTTACTGGGTCGATTGACTCGAAAATTGATGTTCACATTCTTCAATTAAAATTATAAGACATATGTATCAGTTTTTCCAAAATCATCCCCCAATATAGTCAAATAGGGCTTCGAAGCTCACGTAGAAGGGCGCATGCCGCGCAGCGTTGCGTGGGGCGTGCGGGGCGCAGGAGCATTTACCTATTACTAAGTAGGTAGGATTTTTCTGAGGTAGAAGTGTCTGTGAATATGGTTTATTCCACCGATTATCGCGTTGGCTCGCGATACGGGACATTGATATTAAATATTATATCAAAGTATTATGTCTATAAATAGATTCCTAATAAATCATTTGATTGGTGTCCCGGTGTCCAATCTCAAACCAAGATATTTCACATATGTAATTTAATTGATATTATTATGAACAAATATTTACAATAGCAAGTACACGTAAATCTATGTATGTACTATACATACATAGATTACTTATTATCCCAGAAGTAAGATTCCGTGGGCAATTCTCGAACTCCACGCGGGCGAAGCCGCGGGCAGAAGCTAGTACGCTATAAAATTACGAACAATATTCATTACTTCATAATTCAGCGCTGTTTTGCTGGAAGTTATTATATCCTTGATAGTAATAACGATTTGTTAAGCTATTACTGGACCACTTAAAGTCATTGTTGTGCTTTATCGCAATCTTTTGTGATTAATTTTTATATTAGCTAGGCGTTTAGCTAAGAAATATGTTTTTATTTTATATTGGCAAAAACATGGGTACTTTATATTTTATGCGAAGATTTTGCCTTTAACATTTATGTGAAATTATTATTCTCGTAGAAGCAGACTTCGATAAACGTTAATAAAGATTTTGATAAGTTTTAGTACAATTTCATTTTCTTACGGCAATTTTATTATAGTGATTTTTTATTAATTGGGCTGGGACTCTGCGTGGACACTATTAAGCTCGGGTCGCATACCAATAGGATTGCATAAAATCTCCGCACCGCTCCAGTCTGCGATCCTATTGGTTAATTTTTCTCAGTTTCTCCGCTCCGCAGCCTCGCGCCGTTTCAATGGACATGCAGCCTAATAGGTTGCCTAAGGAAAACCGGTCATGACTGACGGTTGTCAGTGGAACTCAAAAGGCTTATAAAAATATCAGCCAGTGGCTTAATTGCCAAGAGCCTCGACCAATACCTGAGAAGGCTCTCGTTAAGCAGTTGGATCAAGGGCTTCATTTAGAAAGCGGTACTCCTGGACACGGCTCGTAATGTTAGGAGGTTCCTTTCTCTGGAGCCCTGATGACCGCCGGTAGCTTAGACCCTGTTCCCGATACCAGTTATTTTTTAAATATTGATTTTAAATAGGATTATTTAAAAATGTTAAAAAGTAAGTTAAAATAATCAACAAACGAATAATAATTATTACCAACTATATGTACGTTCGTTATAATTATGTTCATAAAAAAATAGGAAATAATAACAAAATCGTCGGCAATTAACACTTAATGCGTGTCATTATCATCGTAATTTTCTTCATTATAATCATTCAGGTTTTCTACGTGCGTGTTCACATTCATTATTTAAATAGAAAAACAAAAGATAACAGATGTCACATTAATAATAAATAATTTGTCAACAACGAATATTATTATGTTGACAAAAAGAACAAAGGCGTTGTAGAAACTAACTTTGATTTAAATTGACTTTAATGAGACCACAGAAACGATGGATTGACTATGTGAAAACAGATATGATTGGAGTGAGATAGAAGCATAGAGAAGTCATCATCATCTGCCTAGCCTTTTCCCAAATTTATTAGATTCGGTTTCCAGTCTTACTGGATGCAGCTATATACCAGCATTTTACATGGAACGACTGCCTATCTGAATTCCACAACCCAGTTACTACTGAGTAATACGGTACCCCTTGGTAAGACTGGTTGTCAGACTTTCAGGCCACTGACTGCTTAACGACAATCAAAGAACTGCAATTGACAGCCGGGGCCAACGGCTTAACGTGCTTTCCGAGGCACGGAGGAAACTCGGTATGTAATGGGTGGTCACCCATCCACAGACCAACATAGGCAAGCACGGCTTAACCTGAAGATCGACCCGAGCGGCTGTTACTATTTAGCCACGAGCTCCTCTAGAATAATAGAGAAGTGATGAGAATCATCTGCCTAGGTTTTTCTCAACTTTTTTGGGGTCGGCTTCCAGAATAATATGGAAATACTTCCACATAACAAAATACATGCTGTACTGACCCCAAAACCAAATTGGGACAAGGACACCAATGATGATGAGTTTCGTTCAATAATTCAAAATCAATAAGCGTTTTCATTCTCCAAGTATAATATTAAATTGTTCAAAATGTATTCTCTTATAACAGTACATAATCTGTAAAAATATACTATTCGTTGTGTAAAATGTAATACCCATCCATTCCCAATGATTGATATATTCGCTTTTTTTTGGTATTTCAGATTTACAATTGAAATTCACATTCATGATTACTTTGATGTTTATTTTTGATTATTTTACCTTTTTTTACAATCCACGCTAATATTATACATAAGTGTGAAAGTAACCGCCTCTGTCTCTCCGTTACTTTTTTACGCTACCACTGAATAATCGTTATGAAATTTTGAGACACAGATAGTCTGGGACCTGGAAAAGGACATCTTTAGATCGCAGACGAAGTGGCAAGCAGCTAGTAAATTAAAAAGGATTAAATCAAAACAAACTAAGTTTAAATTTTCGAAATCTGTTATTTAAATTGAAAAAACAAAATTTTATCTTAAAAGATCATTTCGATATTTACGGAATTGAATTGAATTTTATTTACGTACGGATTTCTCAGAAATCTCATGGCTAACCGTGGTCCCAAGTCGAGAGTAATTGGAAGAAATTGGAGTTAGTTTAGCTCGGTTCTTCAAAGCCATGATTTTCCTATGTTTATATCTCAAGAAATGTGTACTGAGTGGGGCAAATAAGAAATCATTGAGTTAATTTTGAAAAACATTGTGGTTTTTACTTTTATTGATTTAAAAAGTTTGATTAATTATTTTTACTAGCAACCCGCCCGGCTTCGCACGGGTAGTAGAGCATAAATACTTAACAAATAGTATATTGAAACCTTCCTCATAAATCACTCTATCTATTGGAGAAAACCGCATGAAAATTCGTTCCATAGTTTTTGATTTTATCGCGAGCAGACAGACGTGGCGGAGGACTTTATTTTATAATATGTGGTGATTGGAGACTAAGTTGAAAAAGCAGAACACAATAGATCTTTAGTTAATGTTTCTCTAAAAAAAAATGAAATAGGTCATAACTAATCTCTTCTTATTTTTCTTCTTTTCATGTCGATTGACTAGCTGGCACTCGTTCGAACAGTAATTTGCTACATGGCCAGCTCTGTCATTCGCCTCGTTCAAATCCACAACTGAGCACGGAACGAAAATAAAAATTTGTAAGAGATACTTTCAGTTGGGGAATCTATTTCCAGAGTTCACTGAAACGTAAATCAAAATAGAATATAAAACTTTTAGGAAAAACGACCATGATTATGACGTCGATTCATTAAACAACAAAGATTAATTTAATGGTAACCGTCAACGAAAATATTAATAGCCTTTGAATTGGATAAACCGTTTTTAGATTTACTGATTTTGATTTAATGCATAGTTAATTCCACAACAATGTTCCACAGTTACTTCGACGCAATTTTAGTTAACAAATTCATCATAAATTTATGCTTCACTGCGTTATGTAACTACTTCCCTGAGTTCATTTCGCTCCATTCGAAACTAATTTTAGAAATTGAATGTATGAACTTGTACAATAAATAACCTAACTTAATAAATAGTTAGCAAAGCACACTAAGTTTTAAACGAACTCGATCGTAGCACTACGCTACGGCGTAGCTCGGCGCTACGAATTGCTACGAGAAGCTACGCGGACGCTACGAACTGTAAACAATTTTGTAATGACTATTACTTGCACTATCGGATTACATTAATGGATCTAAGATCAGTGCCGTAAATGTGTTTCAGAAACTGGGATTAAGTGGACTTCCTGTGCCATTCAGTTACCTACTTAGGACAACTATTAATGATTCAAGCTAAATACGACTAAAGTTTCTTGGTAAGTTTAGTGTTAGTGATGTTGATCTTACTATTGTTGTTTATTTATACAAGTTGGTATAGCACTGACTTTGTATTTTAATTCTTTCGATATTCGACCTATTTGGCCATTATGTCCATCACTGTTCAGAGTATTTGTTCCGAAAGGATCTTGTTTTCGGTCAAAGCGACCGTAACGGACTGCAGATTGGTTTTCGGACATCTGATTTTAGCGGATAATGTGCTGAAGTATGCTGTCAAAGAACACAGCCAGTCCAGAGCGTGGTTGGATCCGTCTGACCACACCTTTACTTAGATAAAGGGTGTAAATAGACCCTTAACATAAAAGAAAGGCCCGATCATTTTTTTTTTTGTTCTAGACCATACCTGGGAACCTTTTAGTTACGGAGATGTTGGGGGTCAAAGTTCCAACTTTTTCACAAGTTTTTTTTTAAATACATGTTTTTAATGTAAGATTTTTACTTTACACCTCCACGACCCCTGTACTATTCAATGTATCCTTCAGCACAATGCTTTGAGTGCTTTCCATCGAGTCTTACCTTAAAACGTGATTTTTCACCCCCAAAAAAAAAAGTCGATTCTCAGCAATAATTTTTGCGTAAAGTTACTTAGTTTGATGTACAGAATGCTTGGTTGATGGATATGTGAAGGGTCTGTTTACACCCTGTGTATGTAGATCAGTAATCGATATGAGGGACGGATCGCTAGTTCGTACATAAATTATTTCGAGAAATTGTTTGTATTAACCTAATCATAAATCGCCTGCCCTAAACAAGTTTAATATTTAAAATTTTCATCGCAACCATGCCAGCACATTGTATTGTCGGAGAAATTAAATTAACCCTTATAAAGCTGTGAAATTACACGGGGCAATTAGGTCGAAACGGCCGAGCAATTTGGGGTTAGAATTAAAATATCACGACACTCCGTTAGGTCTTACGGCCTGACCCATCTCGCCGACTTTTTTCTAAGCACAGTTGACGGGCTGAAATTTTAATTATGCCGTATGTTTTGGAGGACAAAAGAAATGGTAAGGTGACGTCACAAAAAAATGTGTTGACACCACAATGTTTGCTGGAATGTATGAACACAGAGATTATGTACTTTTTTGGGTTAGTTCTTGTTTTACACGTCGTGGTAGACGGCTTAAGTTTTTAAAGTAGAAAGTTAGAATTTATTTTCAAGCTTTGTGATTTTTTGGTTGATCCTTCATAACTGACAGATGACATTCTAATCTCAACTATCATTCTTAAAATACGGGACTCAGACACATACATGGTGAGATTATAAAGGAAAAAAAAAACAAAAAACTCCATAAATCTGATATTTTATAGGTTGACATGCGTGCTCGATACTGACCAAGATCTCGCTGAGATGCCCCTCCAGCACTACACGACGGTCACAGACGAGCAAGACACGTTGGAAGCTAAAGAATCACCTTTTAAATCAGAAATATACACATAAAGTGTTTTCAATAATAAATACACAAACAGACTGATACACACTACACTACAACAAATCTGCTGATAAACTAGTTCACAAAAAATAAACCTTTACAAAAAACACTCGTTGCCATACCAACCACTCGCAATCGGATTACCAAAATCCAGTATGATTCACAAACGAAGATATTACCGCCCAACTTCTTAAAGTAATCCCTTTTACCCACAAAAAAACATCTTACGACGCAATTTTAAAACAGCCTCCTTTTTCCCGGTCCCTTAACCCAAAAATACTTGAGTCATTAGACCGATATATCGTGGAGATTGAGTTTCGTTCAGAGCTTCGGGGCAAGTAAAAACTTGCTCGGGGGCCGAGGTGCCCAAGGAATTAATTGGGTTTCGACCCTACCCTTGTATATGTGTGCTCGACAAAATTCGACCCTTGCTTGTCCGCTTAATTTCACCCCAATGTACTACTTTTTAAGTACAGATGTTTGGGAGGATTTTTTAGAGAAAAACGTGAGATTTTGTTTTATTTTGCGGGAGCTGACCTTGTTGCTGTCAATAATGAGTTGTAGTTGTGGTTGGTTTGTATTTTATCATTATGTATGTAAGGTATACAAGAAGAACAACAAGCTTCTATATAAATAAGTTGTAACTAACATAGTTTATAAGTTTTATTTTAGTAACCTTCTATGGAAGTTGCTTGTCCGAAATAAAAGTTATTTTATTTATTTATTTATGCAGAGTGAATTTTTCAGGTTTTTTTTTTGGAGGAGCTCGTTGCTAAATAATACCAGCCGCTTGGGTCTATCTTTAGGTTAAGCTGTGCTTGCCTAGGTTGGTCTGTGGATGGGTGACCGAACATTACATACCGAGATTTGTAGATCTTTGACAGTCGTTAGGTAGTCAGTGGCCCAAAAAGTCTGACAACCAGTCTTATTAATGGGTATCGTATTACCCAGTACTAACTGGGTTGTGGAGGTCAAATAGGCAGTCACTCCATGTAAAATACTGGTACAGCTGCATCCGGTTAGACTGGCAGCCGACCCCAACATAGTTGGGAAAAGGCTAGGCAGATGATGATGACAGGGTGAATTTTTCAAGTGGGCGTGGATGGCGAAATCTGAGACTATGAGGAATACCCCGGTAGGAGTCTCGAGCCTGATTTTGATGAAAACTAAAACTGCATCATTGGATTTTTGGAAAATCAATATTCCTAGCCAGGAATAGAACCCGTTGATTTTGGAAAAAAACCCACTGTTTTACAACACCCGTCCTAGAACTGAATAACTCAAAGACGTGGACATCCACCAGCCCACACTGAACCTGCGTGGTATATTCCAGCCCATTCTTTCTCACAGAGGAGGCCGGTGTCCTTGCACTGACACAGTAGAAGGCTGTTTTTGCTAGTCTTAGAATTTCTGATGCATGTGCAAGATAAAGGAAGACCGGTGTACAACCGTGGACATCTTTAGGTTGATTTTTATTTTTATTTTTTATTACAAAATGGGCCTGCTCTTGACCTCGATCACGCCTGATGGAAAGCTATAGATGAGGTCTATAGCTTTCCATATTATGATGATGATGTCTGAATCGTAGAGCTTTTAAATGCAAGTAAGGAAGTAATGCAAGTATGTCTGAGTTGTCTAAATGAGCTTAGTCTGTTAGACCGTCTTGCTTTTTCTGCAACTGCAAGAAAAGCTGCTCATTCTGTTTGAAACTTGAAAAAGGTTTCTCGTTTATTTACTTACTATGTTAAGATATTTATTTAATTAAGTATAGAAAACTAACTAAATACATTATTAATTAAAAACTATTAAATAACCTAAAATAAATAAACTAACAACAAACTATAAAAGGGCATCAAAAAACTCCTCCTCAACGCTGTCAGTTGGTAATGTGCCCAAAGAGACTGGCGGCGTTGCCACGTTGTATGGCAACACTTAGCTTCTGGCCAAAGTAAAAAATATTACTATGTTAGAAACTTATTTTAATTATTGCCATGCTACTGATTACCTTCTTTAAATTGCATAGCAGTTACTAGTTCTTTCACAGCCGTCATCTCTTTTTTATACTATACACATCCTTGTGCGACTGCTAAGCGTGAGGTCCTGGGTTCGATTACCGGGTCGGGCAAAGTGTCATTGGGTTTTTCCATCAGAAATCTCTCAGTAGCAGCCATGGAGTCTGGATTGCGCCCGGTTGACGGCAGTAGGGTCGTCCTCTAGCACACTTAAACATAACTGGCGAAATGTGGGTGTACTATTAGTTACACCTCTGCCTAACCCTTCGGGGATTACAGGCGTGATGTTACGTTACATTCTTGTGATTTCATCCTTAACCAATTGACCTACATAAAATAAACCCAAACGTCCTTGATTCTGCAAACACGTCTCTCAAATTCAGTAACACATGATCCCAAACCCCAGTTCCTCAAAGATTAATAATACAAGATTCTTTAACGCGAGCCTCAGCTAAATTGTAAGCCACGCGTACATATCAAATATTTTCACTCTGTCCCCCCCAATCCCGCGTACCCCTCGAAAAACAATAAGCTTGTTATAAAGACATCACGTTCCGACAACGTGTATCTTACAGCGTAATGCTTTCAACCCTGTTTGTGCGTGGCCGCGATAAAATATATGAAACCCCCTGTAATATTTACACGTAGTACAAAAAGTAAAATGTGAGTGGAGGTAATCCTTGCAGTACTAGTCCTAAGAAAGCAGACATTAATGTTATAACTTGAACAACCGTAACCTTTGGCTTTTGGTAGTATATAAACATCACGCTACACGCACCGAAGTGTTAGGCAGAGGTATACCTAATAGTACACTCCCGTTTTGCCAGTTATGCTTAAGTCCAATATAATAGGAGGCAAGGCTATTGTCATCCATCTGGTATAATTCCAGACTCTGTGACTGCTACTGAAAAATTCCTGATGGAAAAATCCAATAACAATTTGCTCGACTTGGAAATCGAACCCAGAACCTCATGCTCTGCAGACACGGTTGCAACCATGACACCAACGAGGCAGTTAGACTAAGCTTTTGGTAGGTGGAATGTTAGAGAAGTAGGATCTGTTCAGAGTGACAGTTCTGACTTACACGTACATTTCTAAAGCTAGAAGCGTCACTGTACTTGGGTTGAGTCGGTCACTGACACACAACTGTCAAGACAGGAACATGTTTGAGACAAAGCAAGTGCTAAGGAACGTTTAAAGATTTCGCTTTAAGGGCGGAAACAACTATATTTTTTACCATTTCATGTTCTACCCTGCTTTCTAATACATTTTTGACATCTGTCAGATTTCTATTGAAAAAAAACTGTATAAAAACAAAATTAGGCGCACCATATGAATTACCTACACTTGTTTTGAAAGTTTAGTTAAATTCGCCTTTAATCATAAAAGTTTCAAAACTATTTCGTCCCCGTAGCGCGAAAAGTCACTAAGTCCGAAAATGACCAAAATGAGTTATCAATGTCATTAGAATCACATATTTTTTCTCTAAATATCTGTCAAATCGTCATCTTTATAGCTGCTCTCGTTTTTGATTTACGAAATGTGAAAAGTAAGCAAGTCTACCCTTTGGTCCCCAAAGTGTAATGGAAGAATTAACTAATTTAGTTAATTATTTTATATTTATCTAAATTGTACAAAACTCGAAACTAAAACGACTTAATTACTTTTTCTTTTAAATTATGAATGCATGCAAATGCCTTTAGGTATCGTAAACATCACTAAAATCAGTTAGTGAGTTTTTATCATGTATAGTTTGCTAAAACACACGAAAGCGAAAATTAACTAACTCGACATAGTGATTACTCACTCTTTATTTTTTAATTACTTGTGCAATACTCCAAAAGCAAAAAGTCACCATCCCTTTTTAATGATTTGTTTTGTATTAAAAGAGGCACATAAGATCAATTGAGAATGATCATTAAAGTCTTTTAATTATTATTTATACAACTTCGACGTGGATTTTAAGAATAAAGTAAATTTCGCTCGCGAGTTAGTGAGTTTGTCGCTTCAAGAGCGACGTGCGCGGAGCGTGGTGACTTTCATTCGTTCGCGGTTCGGTTCTTTCATCGTCAACCGACACTTACACGCGCTTTTTACACGGGGTTATTTGTGTTAAACTGTATAAGAATGAGTCGTGCTAACTTTTTACTTGATTTATTAAATCAAAACGAAAAAAAACTGTTGTAGAGGTGTAGTTAAGGTCCTTCAGAAGCTGTTTGATTCTGTCATACTCGAGGGAAAACCGCCACAGGCACTCTTGTGGTACTCTTCTTCAAAAAGGGCGACAATGCCCGGCTGAAGAACTAGCTAGGTCCAGCTCACTTCTAAGCCATGTCTACAAGTTGTTTTCAAGATTCATCACGAATCGTCTCGCGCGCAGGTTTGATGATTTTCAGCCTCCCGAACAAGCCGGATTCTGAAAAGGCTTTAGCACCGTAGACCACCTACGTACACTGCGGCAGTTTATACAGAAGACCGAAGAGTATAACCTGCCCCTCTGTTTAGCGTTTGTGGACTACGAGAAAGCCTTCGATTCGATCGAGACTTGGGCTGTACTGCAGTCTCTCCAACTATCGACTACTATCGACTATCCGACTATCGGTACATCAAGGTGTTGAAGGTGTTTGTACAAAAACGCCACCATGTCAGTCCGACTTCAGGACCAGACCTCGGAACCTATCTTTCTGCAGCGAGATGTGAGACAGGGAGACGTCATATCTCCGAAACTGTTCACCGCTGCAGTGGAGGATGTCTTCAAGGTTCTGGACTGGATAGGGCTAGGCATCAACGTCAATGGCGAGTACATCTCTCACCTTCGGTTTGCCGGCGATATATTGGTCATGGCTGAGACCATGGAGGACATCAGTACAATGTTGATGAGCTCAATAGAGCTTCCGAACAAGTGAGTCTTAAAAGGAACATGGACAAAACCAAAGTCATGTTGAATGCCCATGTAACACCCACTCCTATCAAGATCGGAGACTATACACTCGAAGTTGTAGACGATTATGTCTACCTGGGACAAACGGTCAAGTTAGGTAGGTCTAACTTCGAGAAAGAGGTCAATCGTCGAATCCGACTCGGCAGCGTTCGGGAAGTTGCGCGGTATCTTCTCGTCCAACTTATCACAGTATTTCAAGACGAAAGTCTATGACCAGTGTGTGTTGCCAGTGATTACATACGGGACCGAAACGTGGTAGCTCACAATGATCCTCATCAGAAGGCTTAAAGTCACCCAAAGTGCAATGGAGAGGGCAATGCTCGGAGTTTCCTTGTGTGATCAAATCAGAAATGAGGACATCCGCAAGAGAACCAAGGTTACCGACGTAGCCCGAAGAATTGCCAAACTTAAGTGGCAGTGGGCAGGGCACATTGCTCGCAGAACGGATGGCCGATGGGGCCGAAATGTTCTGGAGTGGCGACCGCTAACCGGAAGATGTTGCGTTGTAAAGCCTCCCACAATCAATGTGGGGACACGGGGGGGAGGTCTATGTCCAGCTGTGGACGTCTTTCGGCTGTAATGATGATCATGATGATGATAAAAAAGTCACTATTTATAGCGACACATGCACTGGGCAAAACAGAAACAGTTCATTACGGCATTATTGGTCCATTTAATTCAAAAATATTTAGGGAATGGTCATACTCATATGGAAGTAAACTCCATGCATAGCGCAATAGAAAGACAGCAGAGACATAGCCCTGTTTATTCCAGAGAGACAATGTCCGAGTGTAAGTTTAGATACCAGCACGATGGTCCCTACCTAGAATTTAATATTTTAGGAATACGTCAGATAGAAACTACTCCTATTAATAGGAAGAGGAAGAAACAAAAAGAACAAACAAATGGACAAGGGTCAGAAGAACTATTCCAAGACTTGAAAAATTATAAAATATCACAGGGATACTGTTTGCCACTGCCTATTTCAGAGGCAAAAAAGAAAGACCTTAATAATTTATGTGCAAAAGAGATAATCCCACAAGAGCACCACTTGTGGTACCAATCCTTACCAACTAGTAAAGACGTAATAGATAGAAGATTTTTGTGTTATAATTGTAGTATTTCGTTATTTTTTCGCACAAAACTTTTATAAAACTTTAATTG
Organism: Noctua comes; assembly: GCA_963082995.1. Classification (NCBI taxonomy): domain Eukaryota; kingdom Metazoa; phylum Arthropoda; class Insecta; order Lepidoptera; family Noctuidae; genus Noctua; species Noctua comes. The sequence continues at coordinate 13,911,886 of OY720279.1, read as the reverse complement.
AATTAATAAAACAGTTCCATTACTTATTTATGTCATTAATTAAAACCAAACCAACCACACAAGCTTCGTATATTTAGATAGGTAGTATTTACTATACACATTTGATACACTTAACAGTTAGTTCCACTTTACCTAACTCTAGTTATTTTTCTTTTTAACACTTTCGATCTGAGAGAAAAGTCACTAACTCCGGTCGAAAATTCATTAATTCGCAACTAAGCCAAAGATTTGATAGAAAACAATTAATTAATTTTAGTTTCTTTCCTTTTCTCAACTATTAGAAGTTTTTCATGTATTATAACGCTTATAATATAAACTTTAATTTATTATCTTCAAAATAAAGCTGAAACTGCAAAGATATATAATGACAAGCCGAAGTTATGAATATTTATATTTTTAAAAACTTTAACTCTCGATATCTCAAAACTAGGTTTTTCGAGTTAATGACTTTTCGCACTACGGGGACGATTTAGTCTATCGCTGGCCAAACAATATTTTGATACGGCGGCATGTGCATTTATTATTGTTTTTGTGAAGCAATAAAACTGAAAACTCCTAACTTCCTTCAGTATAAGAATCCTACACACTACGCGTTTTAATCTTTAATCTACGGAATCTTGAAAATACCAAGAAAAATTTTATAATACAAGAGCCATGGCGGAAAAAAATCCTCGGAATAATTTTCACGGGAAAAATATTAGGATTTTTGCGGAGGGTCGACTCCCGGTCTTTAGCCAAACCTACTCAGAATTTTGGAGCTATTAAGGTACTTAGGTGGGCCGTAGTGTAATACAGTGTAAATAGAATTGGTGTACCAACAGGATTACAATGTTTGCTATTTCATATTCAAGCTTTTGAGGAAAACCTTCTTACTTCATCTTGAACTAATTAGGGTGGAAATGAGAGCTTACCTTTCCACGAAAATAAGCAAAATAACCCAAATACAATTTGCAAGTAACAGCTTGGAAGAATTAAGGAGATTAAATATTACATCTTAATGTACAGACAACACACATCCAACTACTACAATCTGTCAATTTTCTTTATTCGATTTTCAATTTTATCGCTAAAGGATTAAGTTCAAGGTTGACTGGAATAATTTGACAGTTTCGGTTAGCTTCATGTGCTGGCGCCTGTACCTTATTGTATTTAAATCTGTTTCCGTAAAATATAACATAAAATAACAAATTATTTCAAGACTCCAAATGTACCACACTCGTGTTCAATAGCTTTTATGTGTTATCGTACTACAATCGAAACTGGCATGTCAATCATTCATACTATACTGTTGAATAATAAATAACTGTGCGGATTTAATGAGACAATAAATTAGTCAATCCGTTCAGTAGGCTTGTTAAGAAAACATACATACACATCATACAGATAGACCTTGTATCTACTGCTGAGCAAAGTTTAGTGCAAGAAAAATTGTGATATTCATACTAGCACGCCTAGCTTTGCCCCAATTGTGTTTTTGTCTGTAGTTTTAACGGTTACAGCTGAACATAAGTACCAGTAGCATCATATATCTAAAAATAATAAAACAAATATTTCACTAGCAATCACTAAAAGCTTCGTCTAAATTAATAAAGAGATTAAATTGTATTTAAAGGTAATCTGTGGAAGTACCTACTAATCCGAATACAAAATATTATTTTGTTTTTAAATTAAAATATAAGCTGAGAAAGCTACCTGTATGTTATTAAATTATTAACTAACTTTGGCAAAATTGACCTTTAATAACACAGTTACTATAACGAACACTGAACAACCGAGATTGATTTTATCACCTGAAATTAGAACTCACCTATGAAACGATATGAGAAAATATATCTGTTCAGACAGTGACGTAAGCGCCCGGCTATTGATAACTACAATAGCAATACGTTGAATTTTTGATTTGTGGCCGGCCGCAACCTAGATTCATTTATGACTATGTGAACACGGCTTATACAGGGTGTGAACGAACCCTTCACGAAGCCGTCAACCAAGCATTATGTACATCAAACTAAGTAACTTGACGCAAAAATTATTGCTTGAAAACATTTTTTTTTGGGCTGAAAAATCACGTTTTACGGCAAGACTCAATGTAACGCACTCAAAACATTATGCTGATGAATGGATTGAATAGTACGAAGGTCGCGGAGGTGTTTAACCCTTAATTGGTCGCGCCTAAAAAGTTACGTAAACGGTCACGTGGGGTGCGTGACACCCCGATCATATAAATCAAATAAGAAATACATGCAAAATCACGATTATGCTCGATACGTGATGTGACACCCCACGCATCCAATTAAGGGTTAAAGTAAAGATAAGTAAGACTTACATTAAAAACATGTATTTAAAAAAAAGCTTTTGGAAAATTTGGAACTTTAACCCCCAATATCTCCGTAACTGGAAGATTCCCAGGTATGGTCTAAAACAAAAAAAATATCGCAATGATGGGGAGAACAAGAACCTATTGGCTTCGTCAAGGGTCTTGTTACACCCTTTATTTATTAATGCTTAAAAATTATTGGAAGTAAAGCTAGGCAAAACTAGTAATATTTTATGTAGATCAGACAATTGGAAACGACTCTCGAAGAAATCATTGAAAGTATTTTGTGTCAAATCTCACAAAGCTGCCATAATTTCAAACTTACGCAGCTGCGATAGGCGGAACAAATCAAACAACATTGTTATTATACATAACATCACGCCTGCAATCCGCGAAGGGTTAAGCAGAGGTGTAAAGAAAGAAAGAAAGAAAGAAAAACTATTTATTAGACTCACACAGAACAAAACAAAAAAAAAATGGACCCATTAGTATACCCCATTTAGCCAATTATGTTTAAGTCCCGAGTAATAGACGGCGAGCCTATTGCCATTAAACGGGCACAAATCCAGACTGATGAAAAAACCCAATGTCACTTTGTCCGACGTGAGAATTGAATCCAGGACATCATGCTCAGCAGTCGCGCTTGCAACCACTAGAACAACAAAGCAGAACAATATCGTTATCTACAAACAATAACCAACTGAATGCTGTCGGTACAAGTGTAACGTGTCAAGGTTTGCTATTATGTCATTAAAAAAAGAGAAAAGAGTAACCATGGAGTTTCTTGCCGGTTCTTCTCCATAGGAAACGACCAACCCGAACCGTACACCTTTTTGTCGACGTGTTACAAGTGCCCATCGAGGCCTATGTGAAATTAAATATTTTGATTTTGATTATGCTTTTAGTCATCACGGAGACTTCTTCTGATAGCCTAAGTATCTTAAATCTCTTTGCAATCAGCAAATTCATATTCGAATTTTGATGAAAATTAATAACGAAATCCGGAATAGAAATTTTCCACACAGACGTTCATAAATAAAAAGAAAATATCCAAAAATCTCGTCTACATTAATTCATTCCAATCAGTATCCAAAAGGTTTTCACCTCGCAAACTAAATTTTAACTGTAAAATAACGTTCCTACACGGTAATGGTTATGAAAAGTGGCAGGAAATTGAAATGGGCGTCCCAGTGAATATTGGCGGGCGGGTTTCACCGGCTTCCAATAATTCACAGGATGTTGTCTGAGAGACGGCAGACTGTTTTATAACAGCGCGATTGAGATGAGCGAGGATAAAAGGGAGAATGTGTGAGGAATTGCTTGGAGGGAGATTGTGAGCGAGGAATGTGTGAAGCTGAGCTGAGCGAGAGATTTTGGTTAGCATTGTGACGCGTAATTGGAATGGTTGGTGAGAATTGTGAGGGCGTCCTTATCTGTCTGTGTTGATTGTTGGTTTTTAACTCGATAATCACTTATCCGATGTTCGTGATTTTTTGTGAGCTGTTTTCTTAGATGATTTTAGATAGGTTTGTTCCCTGTAGGGTATGTACATTTTGTACAAGTTGTGACATAAACACAACTGGTGAAATGTTAGTGTAATTTAAGGTATACTGCCTAACCCTTTGGAGATTACAGGCGTGATGTTATGATATGTTTTTAAATACACATACATACATAAACTGTCACTTTTTCCCATAGGAGTATGCAGAAACAACGAAACGCCTACGATCCTTATTTATTACCCGACTGCGGCAAACCCAAAAAGGAGGGTTATGTGTTTTACTCCATTTGCTTCGCTCATGTTCATACCTTCTAACAGTCAATTCATTGGTGAGTTTAGTAGGTAATGATAATTATATTATAAGTCCATTCGCTGGAGTCTAAACTAATGAAGCATAGGAGGACACTGGCTCCTGCAACACAGTTTTAACTATCTTAGGAATCAGAGAAGCCCACATACCGTGTGTAATGTTATATGTCAATAAATATTTTTTTGATTTTGATTTGATTTTGATACAGTGCAAATAGGCAGTGGTAATTCTCAAAGCAATACAAGTTATGGAACCTTTTAAAAAAATATTTGTTAGAATGAGATAAAAAACCACTTAGAAGTTTATTACTCACTTTAAGTTAGTCCAATTTGTTTCTCTTAATAACATTTTCTAAGAATTACCTAAACAAATATTTAGAGCTAACTATGTTTTCTCCTTTTCATTAAAAAGTCTTTCAATGTTAAAATTTTCTCAAATGCAATGATTTTAAGTAAGAAAATAGTAATTATCTACATTAATACAACCTAAATCGCTCGGTATAGAAGCACGAAATTATTATGTATCATAGTTTTTTGTAAACATCCCGTTAGGCTCCTAAAAACGTTCTGAGGAGCTCTCGGATCAATCTTCAGGTTGAGCCGCATTTGCCTAGGTTGCTCCGTAGATGGGTGACCACCCATTAATTACCGAGTTTCCTCAGTGCTTCGAAAGCGCGGTAAAAAGCGCGGTAGCTGTAATTCGTAGATCTTATTAAACTAAATAACTCAAGATGTACCAAAAAGAACTGTCAATAAATTGACGTAGATCCAAAACAATTCTTAGTGATCATTACGATGAATGTGTCAATTAACCAATTTGGTCAATAATTTGATCACATTGTCGAATGATAAAATAAAGGACTCAGCGATCATTGTGCCGATAGTTGTATCAGCCCATGGCTTAATTGCCAAGAGCCTCGACCAATACCTGAGGAGGCTCTCGTTAGGCAGCTGGATCAAGGGCTTGATTCAGAAAGCAGTACTCCTGGACACGGCACGTATAGTGAGGCGGTTCCTCTCTCTGGAGCCCTGACCACCGGCGGCCTGGACCTTGTTCCTGATGCCGATGGACCATATATATTTTTAAATGTTTTGTTTCCTTTTGTTTTTGAAAATATTTAAAAATGTATTAGATAAGAGAAAGAATGAATAAAGGAAATATGATATGATAATGATAATGATAAGATAATATGTTCAGATTTATTAAAGAAGCCTAGAAAGCCTAAATCAAATCTGGGACCAAACAATCGCCTTTACATTTTAACAAAAAATCAATCGTCCGTCTGAAACCTAAATAAAGCCTTTGGCGGTACAAAGCACCATTATACGGCAAAGTGTACACGTAACAATATTCCGAGGCAAACCCTAAGAGGCTATTTGTTATAATAGATTCTTTTGCGGGAAAATGCATGCTCTAAAATTTAGAGTGAACCGTATTTCGTCTATGGATTTTGTTCTTCATTCTAGACGGTGTTTGAGCTTCGGTACTTTAGTAGCTTGGGATGGTTATGTTTTTGTAATGTTTTCGCGGCTGTATTCTTAAACTTTAAATCTATTCAATTAAGGCTTATTAAGATGGATGGATTGTGTGAGGAATGATATATATAAGAAAAAAGGAGTAACTCGTACAGTGGCGATTGACAGGAGAGAATAGAAGTAAAAAACGTACTGCGCCGATATAACATGGGTCCAAGACAGGAAGATGATGAGGTTATACCTACAGGGTGTAAACAGACCCTTCACATAGCCTTCAACCAAGCATTCTGTACATCAAACTAAGTAACTTTACGCAAAAATAATTGCTGGGAATCGACTTTTTTTTGGGGAAAATCACGTTTTACGGTAGGACTCGATGGAAAGCACTCAAAGCATTGTGCTGATGGATTTATTGAATAGTACGGGGGTCGTGGAGGTATATAAAGTAAAAATCTTACATTAAAAACAACAATTTAATAAAAACTTGTGAAAAAGTTGGAACTTTGACCCCCAATATCTCCGTAACTAGAAGGTTCCCAGGTATGGTCTAGAACAAAAAAATGATCGCAAAGACGGGGAGAACTAGTGCCTTTCGGCTATGTTAAGGGTCTATTTACACCCTTTATTATGAAACTAGTGGAAGCTGCACTTGGAGGTATTCTGTTCAGCAAAAATTCTTACAGAAAGAAGAAAATACAAGTATAACTATAAAATTAATTAAACAATTCTGGTATTTAGCCCGAAGAAATGAGAAAGAAATAATGAGATATTTACTCAATATACAGGATGTTATGTCTCACAAACAAAAATGTGATCATCTTTACTTTCAAAAAGAAAATAAGTAAACAGCTACTCATCCTGTAATGATATTAAAAGTCATTTTTTATTAAGAAACATTTTTTACCGTTCATTTCGACCTGTAAACTGTCACGGCGTAATTAGGCGTTGTTACACAAAAATGGCCGTTTCAATAATTAACGAATTCTTTCCGGGAGTTCAATTAGCGATGGCTTGATCAAAAACAACGCGAAAAGAATATAAATTAAAACAATGGGAGACAGGATGATTATTATGATCCCGAAATTAAAAGCATTCACATCGGATGAATCAACTTTTCGTCTTTTGTTGAGATAACATTTTAGTATTAGATGAATGTCGAAATATTATATTATGTATTATGGAAAGATTACCGAAGAGGCCTTTCAAGGATTAGGTCAATAAAAATGGCTAACTTTTAAATTTATCAAACGATTAGGTTTAAAGTACCACCGAGTAGTTCAATCAGTTCTTTATTTTATTTAAACTGTATGCATATACAGAGTGTAACATAATAAATGCAAGACCTCTCGTGTGGTGTCTCAGACCATGAATCTAAACAGCTTTTGTTCTTTGACTTTTGGAAATTCATAACTTTTTTTTAGTTTTACCATACATGTTGATCACCGGATCGCGTCAATTCCTATAGAAAATCCAATTATTTTTTTGCGAATTTCTAGAAATCGTAGAATAAAAGTTGTTCAGTTTCATGGTCTGAGAGACCACACGGGAGGTTGTGCATTTATTTTGTTACACCTTGTATATGTAAAAAAATCTCTGTACAAAGGATTATCACATAGGTCTAGTGTTAATACTAAATTATGGTAGGATAAGTTTTGAACGCAAGAATTTTCAATTTGCCTCCTTATACTAGCCACCTATTTATTTTATGTACGCATTGTAGGGAAAATTACTTCTTAGCGAACTAGAGAATTATAATTGAAAATTAGGATAGAAAATTAGGATAGAAATTCTTTGAGCAGCTGGATTGGCTAATAGAAGATCAGGAAACAAATGCCATAGTTAAAAGCAAAACCAAATCTTCCAATTCCAAGTAAGCTCAATTTCGATGAACCGAATGAACTTTTGCTAGAAAGAATACCAGGAGTGAAGTCGATGAAAAGAGATATCAAATTGTTTTATAACTTTCTTGGTAAAAGATAGAAATGTTGTGACGTACCATCAAATATTACTAATCGGGTAATGGCTTTCAGGATGTTTGCTAAAGAAAACTTTGATATTAACAAGACAGAGCTGAAAATGTTTCTTGTTTACCAATTCGAGATAATACTTTGAGCGTCTTCGCTGTTAATGTTATTATTTCTTCAGCTAATTGCCAAAAATATAGAGGGTGTTGTTTTCGTCACAATGAAATTGATTGATTCGATCATAGACATGTTGCCGGGGACTGAATCTGTTTTAAACTTAATTATTGAATTTAGTTTTGGGATAGCCTAGGCTTGAGCTCGGGTCGATCTTTAGGTTAAGCCGTGCTTGCCTAGGTTAGTCTGTGGATGGGTGACCACCCATTACATACCGAGTTTCCTCCGTGCCTCGGAAAGCACGTTAAGCCGTTGGTCCCGGCTGTCATTTGTAGATCTTTGACAGTCGTTACAGGTAGTCAGTGGCCCAAAAAGTCAGACAACCAGTCTTACCAAGGGGTATCGTATTACCTAGTACTAACTGGGTTGTGGAGGTCAGATAGGCAGTCGCTCCATGTAAAATACTGGTATTCAGCTGCATCCGGTTAGACTGGAAGCCGACCCCAATATAGTTGGGAAAAGGCTAGGCAGATGATGATAGCCTAGGCTGGAAATAAAATAATCTCTAGTCAAATAATATCAAGAAGCCGCTGCTTCTACGCATCCCAGCTACTTTGAGAACGATAAATGAATAAAAAAAGTTACCTACAGTGCCTACAGAAACCAAATTCAGAGTACATTTGCCAAATTCAATGATGTCTCGCTTTCCAGCTAGAAATATATTATACCTGAATTATTTATATCACGCATACTGCGACTCCATCACTACACCTCTGGATTAACAAAGACGAAAGGAAAGCAAAAAAAAAAAATTACGAAATACTCAAATATGAACATGAGACTGCGTTGCTTAATTTTTTGAATAAATAATAAGAACACTTTGAGTGGGAAGTGTAATGCTTTGAAATATTCAAGAATACTGTGAACGGGCGCTGTGCGGACTTGGCGACAGAGCGACTATGAATACAGTTAAAGTTGAAAGGATACTTGGAAAATATTGCGGTAGTGAAACTTTGAGAAAGTTCCTTGTGCTGACTATCTTTGCGGTTGTTTTACAATTTATTGGGCGTGAATAATAGTTTCAACACTGCATTAAACGTCAAAACCTTTGCTTTCTATTTTGCATTTGAATTACAAATATTACACGGCAGTTCATATGTTTCTAACCCCTTAGAGACTGAAACCCCGATAGATATACGACTATCATCAACACAAAAACTCAATTCGTCAAAGTTACAGCAGAAAGCAATAAAATGTATCGCTCTCAGTGTACTAGTTCGAACACGGTTCTGTCGCAATGCGTGTCCGGTGTCCCGCGGGACGGTTTTACCGTTCGGTCCCGAGGTACTGAAGTAGTGGGTAGTGTAGCGACCCCGGTTGCGATACAGTCAATCTAACGTGTTTTTGGTGACTATAAAAATATGTGTGTTTACGTTTGTTTAACAAAGGCTTATGGGGTACGAGTAGATAGGCTGATAAAGGTTGTTGAATCACGCACGCATAAGCGGCGGCTGACTGGTAAAACATAAAAATATTATTTGAGTCAAATCACTCACGAAAACGGCGATGACATTATGATGAATGAAAAGGAGGTACAGGCTGGTGGTGATAAACAGCATACACGTCATAATTTGACGTCTAACAGTTAACATGCAGACATTTAGTTATAGGGGCTGGGCTCATGGCTCATAAGACTTGCAAGTGTCGATCAAAAGATTAGTATGTCCTTCGGTTCGCGGATGGGTGACCATCTATAATATTTTAATATTATAGAGATGAAGAGTTTGTTTGTTTGGTTGAACGCGCTAATCTCAGGAACTACTGGTTTGATTTGAAAAATTATTAAATTATTTTAGTGTTGGATAGCCCATTTATCGAGGAAGGTTATAGGCTATAAAATTTTGCGGACGAAGGTCGCTGGCAACAGCTAGTCTTTTATAAAGCGAGATTCCTCTATGCCTCAGAAAGCACGTTTGGTTTGGTCCCGTCTGTTATTTGTAGGCAGAAGCCAGGAAGTCTGTCAACTAGTCTTCTAAAGGGGAATCCTATTACCCAGTTTCGAGGTTGTGGAGGTCTGAAAGGCAGTCGCTCCACATAGAATACTAGGAGATGTGGAAAAGGCTCGGCTGGTGAGGTAAGCACAAATATCTATACACAGCAACCAGTCTTACCAAGGGATATCGTATTACGCAGTACTAGCTGGATTGTGGAGGTAAAATGGGTAGTGGCTTCATGTAAAATACTGGTATTCAGCTGCATCCTATTGGACTGGAAGCCGACCCTAACATAGTTGAAAAAAGCTGAGCAGCTGCAGATGGGTTCACAAGCGTTTTTATCACCACAGCTATAATTTTATGCAAGACTTATTTTTATTTAGTGCCAATTAAGGTATAAATGCACTTCAAACTCATAATGGAAGGGGGAAGTAGAGGGGTCTGTAGCGATAATATCTTCAGATACTTATGCGTGCGTCATTTTCAAGCAGCATCATTTTCCCCAAAATGGGAATAGCTGTTCTTATTTATAAGTGATTCGTGGAAGAAATTACTCGAAGAAATAACTTGATATTCGAGTTCTGAATAAAGCTAACTGTAGGTTTCGTATTCTGAAAAATCTATTAAATCACTGGTTTTTATCACAATTAATTTTTTCTTTCGTCGTTCCAAGGAAAAAATAAATTGTGTGAGGAAAAATGTAAAAGAAATAGAGTAAATGAAAACAATTAAGGAGTACTTAAATGTAATGTTTGACAGGAGAGACGACAGAAAAAAAAACGTGTTGCGCCGACTCAGTTATGTTTATTTTAGTTCACTCAAGACAAGAAATTGGTCCAACTCCAAACCACAAACGAAATATTCGCAGTTTCCCCGTTTATATCACTAAGCGGAATCATGAAACCGGTAACGAACGCGTTTTAATAAGTAATACCGGAGTACCGGGTACCGAAGTTTTTAGTATTGTGAGAATAAAATTTTGTTTAACGTCTCTGGGCCCCGAGGAAAATGGCCTATTTGATCCGAGAATAATGGGTCCACAGCAGACGTTACATTAATGTGGTATAAAGATGCTGTGGGTGAAGAACTAGGAAAAATGGAGACGGTAGTCCGTACGATACTGTCATAAAGGTAAGCCTACACGAGCTTAGTGAGAGTGTGTGAGAGAGAAAAAAGAAACTGAAAGATGGCGATGATTATACTGTCGCCATAAGGAAAAAAGACGTATCTAACATTTTTTTTTTGCAAAATATAAAAATACTGGTAGATGCCATTATTTTTACCTACTGGTTTCGAATATGTATGTTACTCAATTTTGAAAAAAATGTTAGATACGTCTTTTTTCCTTATGGCGGCAGTATAATCTGGATCTCTTCAAAGTTCGAGTGAATCGGTTTCTTCTAGGCAAGCGTGCATCATGGCCTCACATCAGGCGAGTTTCGGCAAAACGCAACCCTATTAATATAGTCAAAAAGTCGGTTAATAAAAGGTGTGTATCGAAGAACCGATGGTTAATGACGCAAACGAGTTCTGGAATCGGGCATCGGCAAGCATAACGTGGAGTATCCCCCAGCTAGATGGAACGACAACCTGCAAAAGGTGGCTGAGAAAGATTGAATGCGGAATGCGAAGGACGGGGTGCAGTGGCACAGCTCGGAACAAGCTTATGTCTAATATTGAACTGCGATGGACCTAATTGATTGGTGCACGTTGACGGAGACGGAAGACGCTTGAAGTCACAATTCTTGACATTTGATTTCCTATACACATGACACCTCATCATCTGTCTAGCCTTTTCCAACAATATTGGGGTCGGCTTCCAGTCAGTTCTAGGAAATACGGAACCCCTTGGTAAGACTGGTTCTCAGACTTTCGGACCACTGACTATCTGTTGTGGTATCGTATTACCTAGTACGAACTGGGTTGTGAAGGTCAGATAGCAGTTGCTCCATGTAAAATACTGGTATTCAGCTGCATCCGGTTAGACTGGAAGCCGACCCCAACATAGTTGGGAAAAGGCTAGGCTAGATGATGATGATGATGATGACTATCTGTAATGACTATCCGAGATCTACAATTGACAGCCGGGACCACAACGGCTTGGCGTGCTTTCCGAGGCATGGAGGAAACTCGGCTTTTACACACATGACACCTGTAGACACTAAAGTTAAAGAATCTAAAGTTGTAGGCCCAGGTGAGTGTGAATGAATGCGAAAGAATAAATGTTTCGCCCTTTTGTTAGAAGTGCCGTGTACAACAGGAAACCAGATTTTTCCAGTCAACTGGGAACAAATTCAGAATTATGGTTGCTACTGAGAATTTAATTGGAAAACAACCAGTACAAGTTGATATAGAATTTCAGAAGATTCTAATAGGCGGAGTAAATTGATTGATGCTTTCATTTTATAAAAGAGAAATCCTCTTACAAAAGTGTCACATGTCCTTCGGCGTTACTCGACGAAAAAACATCGTCATTTTTCCTAACCTTGTAAGTTTTTTGTACGAAAAACACACTCGCTCTTTGAGTCAGTCAATTTGCAACATAAATTAGACACATTTGCATCGCTTTGTCATATCCCGAAAAATGAAAATAATGTGTGGTCGAGAGAGTTTTTAACATTTATATTTTTGTCACAAAGCGGGTTAAAAAGCATTACAAAGAGCAGTTTGGGGTTGGCTGCATTAAAAATATATTGTATGCGTGTCGTAATTAAAATTTTTAAAGTGAAGTTTGTGGCTGTATTTCGGGATGTTAACGTTTAATATAGCGATTCTTGATAAAGTTTGACTTTTTATTGAGTGTTGCTATAATTGTGATTATTTTATATCCGAACGTTAGATCTAATATCAATTCAGATAAAAACAATAACCTTTTAGAAAGTTCTATTCTAAGATCGTTGATTTATCCATTTTTTTTTTACTTTTCTCATATCTATTTACAAAATTAAATACTCACTGACCTAATGATATAAGCAAACATTAAGTAGGTTAACAGACAGCGGAAACCTTCTTCCTTTACCACACAGTCTACTTTTGTTTGCTCTGAGCACGAAAGAATCTGCTGTACTGCTTTAGGTATAGCAGTTGTTCAATAATTTATCGTATGTATTAGGCGTAAGAAGTTCGAAGGTGTCGAACATTTTAGCAACTCGACTGTACTTAAGAATTTCGTTGCATTGTTTGAAAATTACCCAACCGATAATAGTTACACCAAATTGTCACACCAGTGCAGTGTGACTATGGTTAATTTTATTTATCCGTAGTCACACCAGCAAAAGCCCAACACACTCTTGACGATCAAAAATTACGCGTGACTAAAAGAGTGACGGATATGAATGTTGATCGACGGAGAAGCAGAGGAAGACCAAAGAAAAGATGGATGGACTGTGTGTGTCGAATGATATGAAAGAGGAAGGAGTAAATTATGCTGTGACGTCTGACAGGGGAGAATGGTAGTAGAAAACGTGTTGCACCGACACTCCAAGTAGAATAGGACAATAACAGGAAGATGACGATGTTTGAAAAAAACAATACCATATCTATTTCCACACAATTGAACGTTGCACACCAAAGATGCTACTTGTCAAACTTTATTGCAGAAAATACCAACCTATAAACAGTGTACACATTTGAAAATTCCCCGTTTGCAATGAGCCGTCTCTAACAGGAAGATGACGATGTTTGAAAAAAAAAATACCATATCTATTTCTACACAATTGAACGTAGCACACCAAAGATGCTACTTTTCAAACTTTATTGCAGAAAATACCGACCTATAAACAGTGTACACATTTGAAAATTCCCCATTTGCAATGAGACGGTCTGTTAATGTCCTTATGATAGTCTGTTAAAAAACAGGTCTTCAGATGTTAGTTTAATGTTTCGAGATGGCCGTTACAAGGTAGTGGCTCGGAATGTGTGCAGATTCGCTAGTTTGCAAAGCGAGGCAATTCAGAATTGTAGAAGCAGTTAACTGAATGTTTATTTTTTTGTGGGTCCATCATAATGGTTATTGTCTTTAAGTTTCTTCAAGTAACATTACATAACTTACATACATTATATAACGTACTTACGTTACTTATCTTTTTTACCGACTTCAAAAAAGGACGTCGGGTCGGAATCACGAAAAACTATATCTAACAAACAAAAGTCAACGACTTCTGAAGCTATTTTTGCTGAAGTTTTTTTCACTTTTTTGTGTTTTTGAAGTCGGTTTTATTTTTTGCAAAAAAGTTTCTTCTGTTTTTATTCGTGAGAAAATGTAATTGGCTCCGTGTTACATATGTAATTGCTATCCATCTAAGTAAATAGGAAAACCAACACCTATAACATGTGTTTTTCCTATTTTTTCAAATAAATCAATAACATCACGCTTGTAATCCCTGACGTGTTAGGCAGAGGTGTACCTAATAGTACACCCACATTTTGCCAGTTATCTTTGTTTGTCCGGCCAGGGAGCGAGCCTATTGCCATTAACCGGGGACGAATTGGAACTCCGTGGCTGCTACTGAGAAATTCCTAATAACGCTCGTCAGGCACGGGAATCGAACCCAGGACCTCTTGCTCAGCAGCCCAGCTTGCCACCACTACACCAACTACGCCATGATAACATTCAAACTTAGTATATACGCAGCAAGACGGGGATTGGGATTTAGATGTGCCATCTTGGAAATAGCAAATAGGATACTTTTTATCCCGGCAGCACGTTCTTAAGAGATAATTTCCGTTACCCGCGCAGCCGAAGCCAAGGGCAATAACTGCTCTCCAATATTTTAATCAGAGCATTCGAAAAAACGCTCTGAAGAGCGAATTTTGCTTATCACATTTAATACTCTTTGGTAGAAGTGCAAAATAAAATTCAAAAACCGGTTCCTTTGGTTAATATCATTAATTTATCCGTCTGCCTAATAAAGAAAGATAGCGGGGTGGCTCAATGGTGGCGGCCCCGACCTACGAGCTGTTAGTCGTGGGTTCGAACCCAGGCAGGTGTACCTACTTTATGTAATTTATCTCATCACCACTGCTCTCAAAACGGCGCAGGAAAACATCGTCAGGAAACCAGCATGTCCTAGAACCCAAAATTCGAAGACATGATGTGACATGTACCAACCCGTACTGCGCCCGCGTGGTGGATGCCGCATGGTGCGCATTCCCCCCATAGAGAGAGGGACAATATAAGCTGATCATGCTTATCAGCAGCTTAGATAATATGCAAACTTAAAATAAACCTAATTAACAACAAACACAACCACCGTTATTAAAAATTCAATTCCACTTTCATTACACCACACCTTTAATTGATTCGAACCAAGTCGCGAAGTTGTAAAATAAAATGCAAATGTAAACTTTTACATTTTTCCTTTCGTTCGAACGCTTTCAAAGAAATATGTTTGAACTAGTTTCACGATATTGTAAAATAAACTTCACAGTTCGTGTTTCCAGGTCGAGACGGGCCTTTGCGACCAGAGGTATTGCACAAGTGTGCTGGGTAAACGTAACGTCCATCATCATCTGCCTAGCCTTTTCCCAACTATGTTAGGGTCGGCTTCCAGTCTAACCGGAAGCAGCTGAATACCAGTATTTTACATGGAGCGACTGCCTATCTGACCTCCACAACCCAGTTAGTACTGGGTAATACGATACCCCTTGGTAAGACTGGTTGTCTGACTTTTGCCACTGACTACCTAACGACTGTCAAAGATTTACAAATGACAGCCGGGACCAACGGCTTAACGTGCTTTCCGAGGCACAGAGGAAACTCGGTATATAATGGGTGGTCACCCATCCACAGACCAACCTAGGCAAGCACGGCTTAACCTAAAGATCGACCCGAGCGGCTGTTATTATTTAGCCACGTAACGTCCATACGAGCGATTTTAATACAGAAAATACTTGTAACACAAATAAACTTATCCTGCTTAAGTGTAGATTCATTCTTCCTCTTTGCCCGTCGATAGACTCAAATAATACCCGACCAGTATATTGCCACCTGAACGTTTTAATCCGTTTTTTGCACAACCACCTGAACCTTAAAGGGTTCATTGACGACTCTGCATTGGAGAGTAAATGTGGTGCTGTGCCACAAACGAGAGGGCACTTAATAGCGTGTCCTACGTGTCCTGTTGTTTGTATATTACAGGAATTGAGCCAATTTGAATTGCCATCGACACGCTGCATGTTGGGAAAAGGCAAGCTAGATGATGATGATTTGTATTTTAATTAAAAAATCGACGAATTTAATTACGTTTACACCGCGCGTTCGTACTAGGGTCACTGGGTCTTTGCGGTATGACAGTAGGTTATCACTCGCGATGAGTACAAGTTCTTAGGAATTATACTCGTTTAGAATTATTACTGCTCGAGGATACTGTATTGTGCTTTTGTACGTCTATGTGTAGGAATTCTCTTTCTTAGAATAGAATTATAGGCCGTATTTATAGTAAG
Source organism: Noctua comes (assembly GCA_963082995.1). NCBI lineage: Eukaryota > Metazoa > Arthropoda > Insecta > Lepidoptera > Noctuidae > Noctua > Noctua comes. The sequence goes on along the minus strand of OY720279.1, from coordinate 13,895,767 downwards.
CTTTTTTTGGGAGCATCTATGACCCATTTTTGACGAAGATTCCAACGAAATTCACCAAAGCTATATAATATTTATTTATTTATATACACACAAAATACTTAACAGGACATAACAATAATATAGATGAGCACAAAGGTACTGCTTATTACATAAGCAATTTCTATTATATTTCTATAAGAAAAAGTAAAATTATATTTTTAAGCAAAGCTATATTAAGCTGTTATACCTAAATTACTTAGCCATTCATTAAGATGAAGCCTATTGTTAATGAAAACCGAATGCCCGTTAAGGTGTCTCCCAGACAACTAAAATGAAAACAGTTGGCATTGCTCGACCTGTAATAAAAAAGTTAATTATTATTTTTATACACTAATGAAAAATATACTGCGAAAGCTTATTTAATCATTGTCCCTTTTCTTGATTACTTTTACTAAAACGCGAGAGAGCGAACCACTCCAATTATATTTTTAAAGGTTAAATAAAAAAATATAAGCACTTAATGGATGCCATCTTCTATTTGGTTTCAAGAATTTTTCCAGCCATAATTTCATTACTTATAATAATTGTTTTCAGCTTAAGTACTCTGTAATTTGAAAATATTGTTTTCGTCGAAGTAATAGGAGCGATAAGGGTTAATTTATGCTCAATTTATTTTTAAATTCGGTTACATTTTTGGATACTGAAAAGTTTTTAATGTATAATAATAAGCAAGAATAATGTTATCTTAGAATCTTTAAATTGAAAGGCTCAATAGAGATACCTAAATTTTCAGAATTTGTCTAGGATTTTGTACGGATTTTATAGAATTTTGGGTCATCGAGAGTGTTACTAGGTTTTATCATTAAGAAATTCTTAAAAGCAGGCCAGAGTCTGGATTTGTGACACGTTGATGGCGGTAGGCTCACTATACCGATTTCAGGATGATCGGTTCAGTAGTTTGGGCGTGAAAAGGTGACAAACAAACAAACTTACTTTCGCATTTATAATATTAGTTAGGATTAGGATTTTAGGACCACAGAAACTGTGCATTAGTTAACTTTCACATTAGTTATTCAAAAACTGCTTTAAACTATTCGATTTATAGGTCATGAACCTCTCTCAGGTCAGTGTCCAGCTGTTCCGTTGATCGATTACTCCTAGCGCGTGTGACTACTGCAAATAGATCTTAGTCTCCAGGTCGGACAAACACGGACATACAGCCAATCTATAAATGGATTATTTGTCTTCATGTCTGCAGGAAAGATGAATAGAGACTTTACTAAAGACTACTAAAGACTTTGAAGAGAATAATTATTAATTTTGATAACTCGACAAGCTCTAATTTTATTATAGTTTTTGATATTACTGTCGCCTTTTTGATTTCTTTAATAATCAATTTGCGAGAAAGTTCTTTCTAGAATAATTTTGGTACTTTTTTATGATGACGTCCTTAAATGCATTAGGGCATGGCAAGAGACTGACGATGATGGTAGTCAATTTAGGTATACTAACCAAGGTGTTGCAGGAGTTGCCATAATTATGATGAAACTGTCTGGTTACAATAAGTTCATCATCTACCTAGCCTTTTCCCAACTATATTGGGGTCGGCTTCCAGTCTAACCGGATGCAGCTGAATACCAGTATTTTACATGGAGCGACTGCCTATCTGACCTCCACAACCCAGTTAGTACTGGGTAGTACGATACCCCTTGGTAAGACTGGTTGTCAGACTTTTTGGGCCACTGACTACCTAACGACTGTCAAAGATCTTCAAATGACAGCCGGGACCAACGGCTTAACGTGCTTTCCGAAGCACGGAGGAAACTCGGTATGTAATGGGTGGTCACCCATCCACGGACCAACCTAGGCAAGCACGGCTTAACCTAAAGATCGACCCGAGCGGCTGTTATTATTTAGCCACGAGCTCCTATTAGAATAAGTTCTTAATTAATATTTGAAAATAGAAACGATTAGCTATAAGCAAAATTCTTGTTACACCTTGTATTGTCTATGGACTTTTTCTCTGAAATAAATATTTTTTTTTATTAGCAAAAAATGTTCACTTAAAACTTTGTTTAAAGGAAATTGGAAATACTTGCACGATTATTATAATGGTAGATGTATGTTACCGCACTTTGTGGTACAACTTTATCCTAGTCACTAAATTGTATTGTTTGGTTTTTGCGTACCAATAAACATTTTTTTAAATGCCCATAATCCTTTTCTAGTACTAGGTACACTTCACCGCGATTGCATAGAAATACCCTTTCCGTTAAACGTTAAATACACAAACACGCTTTAATATTCCACCTAATAGCAACATCAGATAACCATCACGATTCAACGCTTAACCCATCCCTAACATCCCATTCAATACATTTGAAATATTTCAAAGCTATTCTTACAACTACTTGCACTGTCCCATTTCAAATGGTTGATTGATTGCTGGCGATTAGCGATTGCTTGACCGTCAATCCGTCGTCATGACAACCGACCTTACATGTAAGAACCATTTTAGAATGACCCCGCAGTTCTTCACTAAACATTTGAATATGCAGCTCTGATGCATTTGGTAGTTAGAATGAATTGACAAAAATGTAAAATGCGATCCTATTAAACGCTATTTTGTTATACACAAGGTTGGGATTTGATTGTGTTGGTGTCGATTGGAAATTAAAGCGAGTTCTACACGTGCGTTGATTGGCTCAGCTGACATATAGGAAGATAAACGATCGTTGTCATTTGTCATTCGTGTCCCGAACGGCACTGACGAGTTCTTGCACTCGCCATATTAAATGCATATTATAATGAGGAATTCCGTACGTTGATTGATGATTGGCGTTGTGTACTGGCTGTTTTGTCTAAGGAATATGGATTGTATAGTGCAGCTGTTATTATTGGGTCTGATTCTTTCATCTATGTATGCGGGGCTTTTCTTTCTAGCTGGTCACATACATCATCATCATCTGCCAGTCTTTCCAGTAGCCTTTCCAGTCTAACCGCTTATGGCTGAATATCAGAATTTTACGTGGAGCAACTGCCTATCTGATCTCCACAACCCAAATAGTCCAGTAATACGGTGATACCCCTTGGTAAGACTGGTTGTGAGACTTTCGGGTCCGTGACTACCTGTAATGATTGTCAAAGATCTACAAATGACAGCCAATCCAACGGCTTAGCGTGCTTTCCGAAGCACAGAGGAAACTCGGTATTTTAACATAAGCTTCAAAACATATAAGTGCCACCGTCATATATGTACAGACGCTAGCACATAAAGTTACCCGAAACTGTCAAATTTCCCACTCAATCTTGAACCTAATGCATTAGCGATAAAGTTGAAAATCTATTAAAGAAATTTGACAGATTGTAGTAGCTTGATGTGCTGGCGTCTATACATGCATAAATTTACGTTATTTTCTATTTAAAAAAATATGCTATTAGAAGAATAGATTTTATTTTAAAATTATATCCTTTTACAATGTTGTCCAATTTAACTGAAAGGTTGACTGGTGGTAAAAAGTAGTAGCATTAAGTCCATCTACGAATACTGTACCGACATGAAGTACAATTAAATTAAAATCGCTGTTATATCCAAAAACAAAAAATCTTCATTAAGTACATAAAATAATACAATACAATAATAATATATAATAATAATAATAATATATATATATATATATATATAATATATATAATATAATAATATAATACAGCAATTAATAAAATATTGTGTACCCAAATAAAGTCTTTTTAGAATTAAAAAAAAAAAAGCAATTAATTCTATATATAGCTTCACAGTATTATCAGACTGTGAACACCCACCCACATCTGAAAATCCAATCCATCATCCATCCTGAAAATTAATAATAATTACGACGAAAATAATTTGCAGCTGTGACCTAGGACTATTCTAAGAGACCGCCAAAAATAGAAAATTAACGTTCCGAATATTATTTATGTTCACGCTATACCTACGCCAACTTCAAAGTCCAAATGAACTTTAATAATTATTCCAATGACTATATTAAGTTAAGTCTTTGAGCGCTTAAGTTAATTTGCTGTTGGATAAACGACAACAGTAATTTCGTTTATGATAACAAACAACTAAATATAGCCTTATTGTTCCTTACTAAGGTCTTCAATCCAATAATTTGTACCTACTGACGAATGACGTAATGGCAATAATCATTTTGGATCTCTCTAGCTGCGAGCATTCGCTTCGTGAATTTGTTCTGCGAACAATCGTTGCGCGAGCCTTTGTTACTCATCTAACATGCATGTGAAACTAACACTTTAATGCGAAGGTAAGTGAAACCAAACACGAATAAAAGTTTTAATCGCTGTGCTCGCGAATGTTCGTGTGTAACAAAAGTTCGCGCAAAGAATGTTCGCAAAATAATTTACAAAGCACATATTAATAAGTTATAAACAATCACACAACAACAATTTAAATGTTGTTTAGAAGAAGAAGTTGTAAAACTAGACCCAAAAATAAATAATTTTAAATATAATACAAAATATTAATCATGTTACACAATTTTGTTCTGCCTATTGTAAAGCATTTTTATTAAATAAAAATTATTCAAAAAAATGGACAAAACTATTTCTTTATTTTTCTTTCATGTTACAAAGCATTAGAGCAGTTCATACTGCTCTTGACAAAATTAATAGTTTCGAAAAGGCACTACAGAAAAAATACTACATACAAAAAAAATACTCCCAAAAGTTCCTGTGTACTTATATTACAATATAAATATTCTTAAAAGACACAAACCCGTATCTCATTTCTTAAAATCCACTTTCAAAAAACTAGTCACCAAAAAAAAAAATCAAACACAATGTCATAATAAAATGGATTATAAATGTAATCACATCAATCACTTCACAAGCACGTCACAAGTATTGTTGGGGATTACCTCGTGTCCCCTTGCTCTGATAACTTTGACGGACAATCTTTTATCTCCCCTTGCTACAAAGGCTTTTGTATCGACTACATTTTTCGTATTTACTGAGCTGACCCTACTATTGAAGAAATGAGGATGTAAGTGGTAATGTTGGTTTTTAATTATATATTTTTTTTAAACTTATACTGTCACTTACGGGATATCTTCCGTGATTGTTCATTATTTTGAGCTCCCGATATTTCGGCGCTGTTGCAAGCGCCATGATCGCGAGTTGACTGGAGAATGCGGGTGGATGGAAAATAAATTGTTAAGAGCAGACAAATCTATCTACCCTCTTCGCTTCTTCTCTCGGGAGCTCTTTAGTTGTAAACCGTGAAAGCTTAAAACAGTATTTTTTTATTTTGTACAGAAAAGAGTATTTTATACTACAAAATCCACAAACCTCCCTGGGTTATTTACACATGACGTATTGTCACCGGTACCAGGAAAGTGCCTCCTTGAAATTTTTACTCATCATTATTTTATGAGGTCAACTATGGAAAATATGAAAGGATTGGGTGAAAAGATGGCTGTACAAAGAAGGAAACGTCGATACAAATGAGCGAAAAGTAAACACTTACTGCGCCAATCCGAATAGGTTGTTGTAAGAGCAAAATCATGACGATGGTTAGTATAAAATAACTTATTTCGTGCACAAGTGAGATAAGGTCACCCCCTTATCTGCGAACAATAATTTGTACCTACTGACGAAAGACGTAATGGCAATAATCATTTTGGATCGTGAATTTGTTCTACGAGCAATCGTTGCGCGAGCCTTTGTTACTCATCTAACATGCCTGTGAAACTAACACTTTAATGCGAAGGTACGTGAAACCAAACACGAATAAAAGTTTTAATCGCTGTGTTCGCGAACGAAACGTTCGTCTGTAACAAACGTTCGCACAACGAATGACGATGGTTGGTATAAAATAACGTCTTTCGTGCACAAGTGAGATAAGGGGGTGATTAAATGTTCTAGTATAATATTAATTTGATTTTTATGCCTTGGGGTGGACCTTCCCCTAAGTGCTGGCAGTTATTATATTTTGTGTCGTCACGTTCTGTTTTTTCGTAACAGCAAAAATAAGCATTAAAATTACGTTAACATGGATGAAATGGATAATTCATTTCAGGGCGTAATATTTTTAGAATGATAAATGACGTAAAGTTCAATTATGGCTTGAAGATGCCTTAGTACTTTCTAATTTGATTTTGTGACTTAGACATTCATGATTGCTGAGGGCAAAGAATGAACATGGATGGGTTTTAGTCAGTACAAGTCTGACACTCTTCCGCTCCGCCCAGAGCGGGAGGGGTCATTTGATGATTACCCAGGCTAAAAAAAAAAATATTAAAATGAAAATATGAATACACAAATTATAACATAATTTAATAATAATTACCTACATTATCAAACTACACATAAATAAATATAACTAATACGTTATACCTATATGAACAAACCTAATAATGTATTATTTATATATTCATAATTATGCACCCAATTAAATTTATAATTTATAATAATATTATTGAATTGCTGCTTAGCCCTCTTCCTCTCTCCTAATGTTGCTGTGCCCGACAGGGTCCATATTGTTCTTTACCTTGTTATACCATCTATGTAATACATATGGAATGTAATTAAAACTTGAGTATTGAAAAAAAAAGGTATTCTTATTTTTATTCTGGTTTGTACATAAATGCCAGACCTCCTAAAATAGCCTACAAAGATCCAATGACCTATACAAAGAACGGTCAAAGAGAAAATTGCCACAATTACACAGTCCGTGGGTAGGACGGATTGGTGACCGCTGTTGGTTTGTAATTAGCAGACGAAAGGGTGAAGCTACCCATCTTTGTGACATAATATGTTAATCTGGACATTTTATCTACATCTGCTAACTTGTACAACAAAATTTAGACTTTTTATAACTATTTGCCGCGATAGAAGAAAAATCGGTAAAAAACAATTTCTGAAAACTTTTAATAAGTTTTTTCTCAAAACTCCAACTACGTATAGGTACAAACTAAAAACGCTTTAAAAAAAATTACCGGTTATTGATACAGCTCTATGACAGCCATATGTCTTTAAATTAACCATAAGGCGTCTGTGCATATGCACAGACACCTTATGGTTAATTTCCTCAAAATGGAAAATTCCTTGCGCACTTTTTTGATGTCATTGAATAAAAGATTGTAATATTATTATTTATGACACAATCTTTTATTCAATGATAGTAATGCCTTTAAGGCTACGTTCACACACAGCGTATAGTCGGTCGCCGACTGTACGCTCAGTAAAAAAATGTACGAAGAAAATTCAGACTGCCGCATGTCGTTTGTTTTTTCATGCATTTTGAACTTCATGCTCACAGTCGGCGGCTTACTATAGGCTGTTTGTGAACACGGCCTAAGTATAAAATTCGGCGATTCAGACATAAACGTCTCCTCGCGCGTGCTCGAGAATCCGCGAGCGCCCAATTTTATACTCAAATAATTTTAAACTGATGCAGTCTTGTGAGATGACCAGTAATAGAGGAGTTACGAAGGAGAAGATATGCTGCGCTGACCCCAAATAAATTGGGATAAGGGCAGGGGAATGATGACAGTCCTTTAATGTTGTAAGTAATAGAATTTCCCCTTTTACAACATTACTATTTATTTTCCTAGCTTTAGTACCTATCCACATTTTGGGAAAAAGACATAAAATGGACAAAAAAAACTCAATTTTTAAAATCCGAACATAATATACAGATTATTTTCACCGCTATTCCTAAAATTGGATCGAGCAACATCCAATAATAACTATGTTAGCCGAGCAAAGCCGCTGTGTAAACATTGTACGTATTATTGAGCGTGCGACGGTGTCAGCGGCCCGTGAAATTATGCCACCCCATGCTATTGTGTTGCACCCTTATTACGGTAAGGGGTAAGGTATAGGAGATAGCGATTTTAAAATTGTACACGCCTGTTTATGTCATTGCCGGTTTGAACATACGTAACCTTTAGTTAATTTAATAACGATTCCAATGATATAACTGGTAGAGAGGTAACTATTGTAACTTCCGAGATATCGTCGTTTTAATCAGACGTGCCGTAATCGCGCGCTTGCCTCACAGACGTGTGATGACGCGCAAAATGGCTGCCAGAACAGGGTTAAAAGAAAAATCACAATGTTCTTGGTGTAGTTATGCTAGAGTAGCTACAAGAGAAAACCACCGCTTGCCCTATCAATAATATTCTTATTCAGCGTATCACCTACCGGTGCTAGATGAGTTTGAGTGGACACGATTTTCATAAATTGATCGGGTTTTAGATACTACAGATCTTTGTATTTAGAAATATTTCAAAAAAAAAAAACAAATAAACATGACTGGTATAAAAAATAAATAAATATAAAGAAAAAATAAAATAAAAAAAACAATAAAATAAACTCCTCAACAATATTAAAATATCGCCTCCGCTAACGCTACCGCTCTCAACTTGGTTCAACACTCGTCAGCCATAGGGAATTGGGGGCTATAGGGAGTTCTGGTGTAATACCTGCTCTTTACTTATGTTATGAGGACATTAAAGAAAGAATTTTAATACGAACATTTTTGTCACTGGCCTCAAAAATCTTAATAACAAAAAGGTATTCTGCATAATTATTCCTGGAATTTGAATCTGCATTACCTACACTGCATTTTTGTTTAACTTTTGGATGTTCTGTAATGCGTTAAATTTTGATTTTAAACTAAATTAATGCTTAATTAATTGGAGCACTGTTTTTAATGATTATATTTTTTTATTTTGACTGCTAAAAATACATATATCATTCCGGTTTCATCCATCTTCTGGTTTTTATTTGTATTTTTGCAATTAATAATATTGAAAATTCTTAAAAAAAAATATTCGATAGACCACTAACTTAAATTCGTCGCTTTAAACACAATTGTAGGTCACATAATACTGTGTCAATCTGCTGAACTGTCAAGTTTCCCGGCTACACACAGAGGAAGATAATTATCTAGGGACTGGATATATTTTCAGGCATTTTTCGTGAGCATCGCATTACATGTGATTGACTGTATTACTGAACTTCGAAGTTATAAATACCGATGCACTGTTTATACAACATTGTTTTTAGAATATTCGAAACCTAAATATAGTTTGTTCAGAATAAGTGACTGAATCGATTCCAATAATTTTTAAACCATGTTATATTTTGTCCCAAAAATATTTAAAAAGGTTACAAGTTGGATACCGAGTGACACTAAGTACCTATCGCAATCATTCAGGTACCTACTGCTAAATTATTATTATCAGTAAGCTCAAGACGACGCTGGAGGCGCGCGCGCGGCTGCGCCGCCTGGTGACCACGTTTTTGTGCGGAATGTTCATCATCGTATTATATTATCACAATACTTTCGTTGATTTTCAGGAATTCTAATACAAATATCTGTCTTTTACAGAAAAGACAACCCTTTTTTTCAATCGATTTTAACGACGCACGTATGCTGATAGGCAGATGATTCCCGAAATTCTATGTTTTCTCTTTACCTCAGAATCCGTGAGAGATAAGTAGATGTATGTAAATTGTATGTGTATGATAATATTAGGGTGGAAGAAATGTAAGGCCTGAAAACACTGATTCCCACCTACCTTGATGTGAACTTATGTGTCATGTAATATGTGGAGACAGACAGAAGGTACAGTTAGATAAATCTATTCATATCTCTCCTCTCCAATCTAATTGGGGTAACATGTCTTCGTCTTCCATACTTCTCTATTACTCGTCATATCAGTAGTCACCACATTTCTAGCCATACCATCTTTCACACAAACCGGGTTCAGAGTTTCTTTGTTCTTCCCTTTATTATTTATTTCATTAGACAAACTACGCAGCTAAATAAGTTCCGTTCAAACTTTATGGCGGCTCGGAAGTTAGCTGCGAGTGACGGTCTGCGCAGGTTTAATTAACGGTTCAATTTTTATGTCTTCTCGGAACATCAACGTAAAGCTGCGCAGAACACTATTTTAGGTATCAGTGGGGTGCAGAGGACGCATCGTCTTGACTGTATAATGCGCAGACCGTCACTCGCAGCTAACTTCCCAGCCGCCATAAAGTTTGAATAGAACATTTACATAATTATAAACTGTTACTGTCACTTACAGGATATCTTCTGTGATTGTTCATTATTTTGAGCTCCCGATAATATATTTTATTATTATTATTTGTTTTTGTATTTTTTATTTTTGTTTATTTATTTATTGATTTATTTTTGTTTTGTTTTTTTTTTATCCCGCAAGTGACAGTATAAGTTTAGTTGTAAACCGTGATAGCTTAAAACAGTATTTACATATTATATGTATGAATAAAACTTACAAATATAAACTTATAAAGCCAATTACAAAGTTTGACAAATTAACTTTAATTAAGGCTATTGACTGTTAGTCTACTGTATAATGTAATAAGTTTATACTAACAGTAGAAATTATATGATAAAAGTAAAGATAGTAGTTGTGCGAGTATGTTTGTTTGTGTGAGTGTCCGTGTCTGTGTTTTATAATTCGTTAGATCGGTTTGTTAAGGAAATAGTTACTTTTTAATTTGGGAGAGAGTTCTATTCAATAGATAATAGTACTCATTGGTTGCGGCTGAGGCAAAACATATATGTGTATCTTAACGATTTTTCATAATGTGGAGAAAAGCTGGGTGTTGCCCGTCCCAATCTACGCAAGCCTTAATACTTGTATCCTACTGATTTTAAGTGGAGCTTCTTATCTCACCTTTTCGTGCCTCAGGCATGTATTTCACAAGCAAAATATTCCTCTCGTTTTTCTACGGAAGCAAGAATGTACAGAATATAATGTCACACATTATCTTTAAATATAAAAAAAAATCGTAAACTGGTGTCTGTTACTGTCGTGAAATATCACCCTGTACTTTGTATGGTGGGATTATGGTGAATTTTCATGGTTACGACTGAAAAGACGACGTAAAATGCCTGTGTAGATTTACTTAAAAGGGCATGTTGCATTTTTAGGACCAATTTTGGATGTTAGACATGATGTTTTAATGATTGACAAAGACTTTTTAACATTAAAAAAAACTTATACTGTCACTTACGGGATATCTTCCGTGATTGTTCATTATTTTGAGCTCCCGATATTTCGGCGCTGTTGCAAGCGCCATGATCGCGGGTTGACTGGAGAATGCGGGTGGATGGAAAATAAATCGTTAAGAGCAGACAAATCTATCTACCCTCTTTCTTTGTCTTTTGCTACACGCACTACTATCGGGAGCTCAAAATAATGAACAATCACGGAAGATATCCCGTAAGTGACAGTATAAGTTTAGTTGTAAACCGTGAAAGCTTAAAACAGTGTTTTTAACATTCGTCTGAAATGCTGCTTTTTTCAGTTTTTTTTAATATTTACAGTACCTATGTACTGTTAATAAAAATATCTCAAAATTGTATTCTCTTACATAACATAACCCTAACCTAATCCTAATCCCGAAGGGTTAGGCTCTGGTGTACCTCTGCCTAACCCTTCGTTCTCTCTAAGTTTAAGTCCCATGTAATAGGGGGTGAGCCTATTGCCATCAGACCAACGAGGCAGTCAATTGTATTTTCTTGAAAATCTTAATATTAACATCCAGTGCATTGCGTGACCAGAAGTAGCCCAGTGGCAACGTAACTTACGTGTCGAAAGTCGTGGGTTCAAAACTTCAAACCAAGGCACGTGCTTAACTTTATATTACATTTATTTCACCGCTGCTGCTTTCAAAACGAAGAGGTAAAACACGTGTGGAAACTGTATGTTCTAGAAAAAAAATACAAAGACTATTTAATTAAGTAAACTAACTTAATACATTATTAATTAAAAACTATGAAATAACCTCAAAATAAATAAACTAACAACAAACTATAAAAGGGCATCAAAAAACTCCTCCTCAACGCTGTCAGCTGGTAATGTGTCCAAGAGACTAGCGGCGTTGCCACGTTGTATGGCAACACTTAGCCTCTGGCCAAAGTAAAAGCCAGCTCTTGGGTCACGGGAAGCGTCAACTAGGCGTTTCGACTAAAAAAAAAGACTATCTTGTTCCGAATTCAAATTCAAGCAGCTATATACATTAGGCCCGTGTGGTGGGCCCACTCGGTCTTGCAGAGTGTTGGCCTGTGCTGTGTCCCAGCAATGAGAAAGTTGTAGGCTCATCATGTTCTAACAGTCACGTGGCGAGGTTACGTCTCCACTTCACACGACCAAAAATCGTCCTTCCTAGCCAAAATTGCCGGTGTAAAAATATTCCTTACAAAAACTCACATTCCCGCTTCACGCCAAACGAAACCATATGCAAAAACTCCGTTGAAATATGTATCATAGTTACTCACACAATATGCCGTGGAGCCTACAAGAATTCTAAGGCGTGTTATGTCTTAGTTGAAACACAGAATAGATAGATACCGAAGGTACACTCCGTACAGTGAGCGAGAACGCACGCACACGTAGACATTCTTCACGCATCGTGAGTGCAAGCGCACTCGTGACCGCCATTTGTTTGAGAACGCCACGCACACATAGACACGCTTTACCTACCAGCGAGTTCAAGCGTACTCGCGACGCGACTGTCACTTGTTTGAGATCGCCGCGCCGTGCGTACGCGTCTGTTGTGTGCATGCGCCTGTTGTCGTTCGTTTTATGGAGCTTAACTTCTTTACTATCCTTTGTTTTGTGGCTGAAGCCTCACGTTGAGACAATAAAAACTCAGGTAAACGAGAGTAGGCGTTCTAAATGCCGCAGCGTTGACATTAAGTCACACTTTGTTTACATTCTTTTAGTGGAAGAGTCTTTTTGAAAGGAAGGAGGTTACTGGTACGAGTAACTGGTATTTTTGTTTTAAAAGTCTATGGTTGATATTTTGGCGCCATCCTGAAGTTTTATTACGTAGTAGGAATGTGATATGTATATTTAAATATTTTATTATTATTTTTGTATGTAATCAAAAATTTCTCAGCTACGCCTGATAACACTCTTGAGGATTCTACAATTTATAATATGTGTAGGTCCCTAGCATGACAAATAATGGGAGAGACTAATTAGGCCACAGATCAGTCAGGTGCAGAAACTAGAAAATCTAAGAAAGCACAAGTAGCTGGATTTGGTCTTTCGCAGTAAATGGTTTCATTAACTTTTGACAAAACTATCATTTATCGAAATAAATGACATCACTTCAATGATCTCTGAAGGGTTAAGCAAAAGTGTATCTTAAGTACACCTATAATAACAAATCTCTTTGCGAAACAAATTAAACAAACAAAATTATTCAAACATCAGTCACTCCAGCGCATACAAAATCACAATTTAATATCTATTCCACCGGTGCAAACGAAATCTGACAGATCATGACAGACCCCTTTTTATTTTTAAAGATATCTTCTTCAAACTTAATTAAACGCGTTATATCGCTAAACTTATGCACCCTTAAATCAAACAGAACAGTCTCGTACAATGCTCCCAGGTCCCGGGTCCCGGGGTAATGGGTGCATCGGATCACGGGCCCTCGAACAATGAGCAATCAATGGCTAAATTAAACAACTGCCTTCATATACCTTTGTAAAGATAGTGAAGGACTAGAAGTGACTTACGATGCAGAAAAACTAGCAATATTCCGCTAAACTATATATTATTAGATTCTGCCTAAAATTGACCTTCACCCATCTGTTAACAGAATGAAAAATACGTATTACAAATCTTTATACAAGAAAAAAACAAATTGCAAATGGGTTGCCTGGTGAAATTAAGTCAAGCCGTTTCGCCAAGTGTCAATAAGTCTTAGGCGGGTGGGTTATAAATTAATTTTAAGTATTTATAAAACTTTAAAATTAAAAATGGACAACAAAACCTTTTCTTACGCCATTCAAGTTTAAAACATGTTTAAATGTTATAGATCTGCTGATTGCTGTCTTTACGCAAGCGTGTTACTAATAACTGTCACTTTTTTTTTTTGTTATAATTTTATTCATCATTTCTCTTATCTATTACATTTTTAAATATTTTAAAAAACAAAAGTAAACAAAACATTAAAAAATTTAAAATATAAAAATATATGGCCCATCGGCATCAGGAACAAGGCACAAACCAGGCTGGCAGTGGTCAGGGCTCCAGAGCTAATTATACTAAGTTTGAGAACAATTGAGTTTTTTTACTCTTAACTTAGCAGAGTATGTAGTTTTAATATCACGAACTGTTTGAATTGTGGAGCGTACTTGTATTGTCCCAGTCAAAACCAACTACCTTATCTCATCCAGTACCCCATACATCCACACACTCAATCCCCCCTGTTTACTTAGCGTGAAGATGCGCGCTGAGTGATCGGCTTATTTCGGCGTAGATAATTAAGTCATGAACAAAGGGAATGCAGCTCAACATTACACGTATTACTGACGGAGGGAATGACATGTGTCTTCATGCATGTGGGTAATGTGACGCGAGTATCATACACGTAATGGGAATTTTGTGTCTAGTGAGGTGGTGTTGTCTTCGGACTTCTAAAAGGAGGTCCTTAATGACCTTTGAAAATAAGGTGGGATAGGGTGATGTACTTAAACTTCGAGAATACGAAACCAGTGTACAGTCCATTGCACGATGGTACCACTTTGATCTTCAGCTGGCATATAGTAAGGACTTTTTAATATTTTTATTTTTTTTTGTTTCAAAAATGTTGCCCCACACTAGGAATTTCTCCTGTATCGTGGGTGCGTTTACAAACATTTAAAATCACATACACAAACAGCCAGACCCGGAACAACTACTTGTAGATCATACAAATATTTGTTCCGTGCGGGGATCGAACCCGCGACACGCAGCGCAGCAGCCGATCGCTCAGCCACTGCGCCAACCGTGCCGTCATAGAATAAGAAGCAACTTCACTTCATTTCTTCACTTCTACTTCAAATGAGGCAACTGAGTTTACTGCTTAACCTAACCATGGACCAGGGACCTCTGACTTAGCTTTACATGCCGTTGAGAAATATCTCTCAGGCATGCTGGTTTCCTCACGATGTTTTCCTTCACTGAAGCAAGTGATAATTATACAATACGCACATGAATCCGAAAAATCAGAGGTGCGCAATTAAGACTAGTCTTCCTTATTCAAATCCTTTTTTTTTTTTTTGATAAGCGTTGCCCCACACTAGGAATTTATCCTGTATCGTGGGTGCGTTTACAAACATTCATTCATTCATTTCCATCAACTCTGCCTTTTACAGTCTATTGATGGACATAGACCTCTCCCAACCGCCACACACACTCACTTCTCCGCTTTCCTCATTTACTACCACCCTTTTACCATTTCCATACGAAATCAACAAGTTCCGAACCACTGATTCCGAAGAAAAATATCCATAAGTCTATTACAGAAAGCCCCAACAATATAGACGAAACAAAGTAGCCGTCAGATCGAACGTTGCCAATAGGATATTTCGCGATACACCAAACGTTCCGACGTAGTTTCTTTAAGTTTACGATGGCTCTCTGTACGGTGGAGTCGTAAACCGAATCCTCAAAGGAAACTAACAAACTGGTGTATTGCTGTGTCCGGTAAACTTCGGACTTGGGATATTTTTTATAAATAAAAGATTTTGAGTAAAGCACTTTGGTTGAACTTGAAGTTGTGAACCAACTTACAATATTTAACTGGCTTTATAATGGTACGTCCTTTTTAAATAAAAAAAGAAAGAAGTAATTTACAATAAGGTAATGTAACTACAGTGAGTGTAATAACTTGCTGCGGGCATGAATTTTGCGGTACCACTTTACTTCTTCTTAAATTATGTCTATGGCAATCTACATACATTAAATGCCACAGTTTTCCAATCCTAATGTTACCAAACGTCGTGGACTTATGAAATCTTTTTTTCAACCATATTTTACAACAGTTTGTGACATGACGGCACTCCGACTCAGATCAATGAAAGTGACAAATGTTCTGAATTTGACAGATTCTTGTCATTTTCGACCAACGGCAACGCTGCTATCCACGCACATTTTGCATTTGGATCATGTCAAACTGCACAAAAGACAAATTCCACTTCTACATACCACTGCTCTTCTTTTAAAGGACCACCCAAACAAAGTCCTTGGAAGCTAATTAAGTTACAACTTCGTTACCAAAAACTTCCTAAATCCACAGTTTTCGCGTTCATATTAAAGAACAATAAGTTACATCGACATAAGTCGAGCAAAGACGTTCAGTGTTCTTCTGTGCACAAGTATAAAATAAATGCTATAAAACTTATATTAACTGCCTTGGAAAACATGCGGTATAAAACTACGATACTTATTGGTGAATTGAAGATATTGGTTCTATTTTATTATTTACATACTTAAGTTGCTTTGGGATTTCGGTTTGGGTAAGTAATAGGAAAATTGGCCGCTACTGTAGTAGAGATTTTCGTTGCATTTTATTGAACGTTGTGGAGAAGGTCATAAGGGTCATTTCATTTTTCAGTTAAGTTCATTTACTTAGTGTGCTCACAATACCACGATCTACTTGATTAGGTAATATTTTTGTGTAAGATGTTTCGATACCTTTTCTGCTTCGTTAAGATCCACAGACTAACTTGTCTTTGTTACAATTTTTGTCCAAAAGTTGATAGTGACAAGGACTAAAATGACAGGGACTGCAGAAACATTCTAGATTTTTGTATCATGTAATGATAGATTCCATCGATCGACACGAACTTCTTCAATGTTTGTTTCTTCGAAATCATGTTCCGTCCTGTTTTGTAGAAATAATCATTGGTTTTTGTAAATAATTGAATTAAATTTAATTATATATAGAATAATTAAAAAAGAGCTTTAAACGGCGTAAATAATGTAACCTAATTGTTAGTTTTTTTAATATTTATTATATTAAATGGGCCTACTCGTGATCTCAATCTAGTCCTGAGTTACAGCGTTGAGCCATTTGGGGTCTAAACGCTCGCATCATGGGGCCCAAGTGCGCGTCTCCTTTCTCGCCGATTGGTTGACCCTTCGCGTGGCTCTTTCTTTGGCCAAAGAATTAGCATTGCCATTCCAGGTGGCAATGCTGCCAGTCTTCTGAGCACGTTTTTCGTGAAAGAGTACTTAGACGCCTAAGCGCCCTGTTGATTATTTAATTAGTTAGTTTATTTTATATTATTAGTCCCTTTTTTTTTGGAAATATTTAGAAATTATCTAGGTACTATAAATTGGATTAATAGTGATGTTCTTCAGAAAGGTCAGGTGCGGTAGTTCTCGGAGCCAGCGCAGCGTGCGTATATCACCAGACATTATGATAGTGAACGAAGCAAAAGGAGTACGTAAGGTTCGTAAAAGGTGGCGTTCTGGAGTTTTTGACTGGCCCCTACTAGAAAAATCATCATCATCTCCGAAGAAAAAAAAAACTAGAAAAATGCGTGTGTTTTTTATATGTAAAAAACTACCTTATTTATGTGGCTATAAATTAGAAAGTCACGAATAATTTAACTTTAACCACCCATAACCTTGTCCAACAAAACAAAATTACAAATGGCCGTTATCTATCATCGAGTAGGTACCCCGTTCTTCACGGAAACAACTCTTTAGCCCCATGCTACTCTATACTATATCAAAGGCACAACATTTATCATTTCACGCATCTAACCAGTAAATACCAGTGTTGAATTATTAGCTAGTAATGCAGCCTGAATGTTCGCGCTTCGTTCTTTATGCTACTAACTCACGCACATGTGGGACGTAGAGTAGAATATTATGTTGTAGATGTGACTCAATGTACCTATATTCACGCATTTTTTTGGTGCAGAATACTTAAGATGTTTCAACATTAATAATATTACTATTAATACTAATAACGGGATATTTACCATGTTTACTGTTTTCTATGAGTTCCCGATATTTCGGCGGAATAATTATTCGGTATTCGCATCGATATCACTTCTTAAATCTTCCATTATTTTGGCTTGGCGATTCGTCCCCTGATAACCGTTTTCTTCGATTCCATCAATACCTTGATCAGACTTTTGACTACAGTGGTTTTACACCCTGCACTTAAGAGGACCTGAAAAACGCCACAGACGCAATTAACGTGGCCACATACTGGGTCAAAGAAATTAAGATAAGTCATGCCGTGCATCGATATGAATGTCGAAGACTTTTGGCTTTGTCAAATGCTGCTTAGGGAGGATCATTTCAAATTCTTTCGACAAAATATTTAGCAATTTAGTTGCAACTGATTAGGGTTCATTTGCAATGTTCAACTTTACTAATAAGTTATAATAGTATCTACTTTATAACACCAACATATCCAAAATGAAAACCGGATCACAATGATATTTACTTCGTTTGACACATGCATGCAATTGAATTGACCGAAATAATCCATTTGCATGCCGATAGCCATTGGTGTATTAAATCCAGTAGCTTTCAAAGTAATAAAATAAAATATTTCCGCGCATATCAACTGTCAAAATGAACGATTTTTTCGGGATTAAACCCTTTGTTTTAATGTGAATGAGAAAATTATGCAAAGTATTTTTATCTGGTGCCGACCAACGGCTGACTTTAATGAATAAAATACTAATATTCTAAATGTAGGGTCTGCCCTTGAAGTTTTTAATTAAGTGATGCTGTTAAGAAACGGTGGACCTATAGTGTAGATAAGGCTTTAGGGCTTCATACTTATTAAAAATCATTTAGGTAAATATTTTAAACGCTAATTCAGCTTAGCCCATCTAAAACCGAGGTAATAGGCTTCTTTTGGGTTGCTCGTTCCATCGACGACCTCATCTTTGTCCTCTGGACTAGATTGAGGTCAAGAGTAAGCCCATTTAGTATAAAAAATAAATCTTTCCAGACTGAAGTTTACCTACTACTAAATAATTATGAAAGTATCTATTGAAAATGACGACGTCTCTTCACGTTTTGGTTTCTTTTATCTTTTCAAGAGTATGTACAGACGCCAGTACATCAAGCTACGACAATCTGTCAAATTTCTTTAATTGATTTTCAACTTTACTGCTAAAACGTTAGGTTCAAGGTTGATTGCGAAAATTTTACAGTTTGGGGTAGCTTGCTGTGCTGGCTTCTGTACTTATACTTAGTATTATATTTTTGTTCTTCTGTGAGGCAAAGTTCGTACAGGCAAAGTCTGATACCAAAATTATAAAACTCAGGCAACTGACATATCTGTACAATTACCTGTGTACTCAAGTCCACATGCGAATGCCATAATAAAATGGTTTTATATTACTGGAAGCCTGTCAGCTATTTTTGAAAATATTATAAATAAAAAAAAATATGTCCACAGGTCTTGTGTTAACATAGCTTCGGATATCTTGAATGTTGTTGACAGTCCCATAAAGTAGCGTAGTATCGAAAATGTCTGATTCTAGTATCTATGTAATAATAAAAAATATATTTAGGCCCAAGGATATTGGTTTGTAGGGCATATAAAAGGAATTCAATTTATACAGGGTGTAAACAGACCCTTCACACAGCCGTCAACCAAGCATTATGTGCATCAAACTAAGTAACTTTACGCAAAAATTATTGCTGATAATCGACTTTTTTTTTGGGGTGAAAGATCTCGTTTTACGGTAGGACTCGATGGAAAGCACTCAAAGCATTGTGCTGATGGATGGATTGAATAGTACGGGGGTCGTGGAGGTGTGTAAAGTAAAAATCTTTCATTAAAACATGTATTTAAAAAAAACTTGTGATAAAGTTGGAACATTGACACCTAATATCTCCGTAACTAGAAGGTTCCCAGGTATGGTCTAGAACAAAAAAATGATCGCAAAGACGGGGAGAAAAAGTGCCTTTCGGATATGTTAAGGGTCTATTTACACCCTTAAGATTAAACTTTATATTACTGTGAAGTAGGAGGAAGATCTCGTGGCCAAATATAAACAGCCGCTCGGGTCGATCTTCAGGTGAAGCCGTACTTGCCTAGGTTGGTCCGTGGATGGGTGACCACCCATTACATACCGAGTTTCCTCCGTACCTCGGAAAACACGTTAGGGCGTTGATTCCAGCTGTTATTAGTAGATCTTTGACTGTCGTTACAGATAGTCACTGGCCTGAAAGTCTGATAACCAGTCTTACCAAGGAATATCGTATTACCCAATACTAACCGGGTTGTGGAGTTCAGATAGGCAGTTGCTCCATGTAAAATACTGGTATTCAGCTGCATCCGGTTAGACTGGACTCTAAAATAGTTGGGAGAAAGCTAGGAAGCAAGGCAAGCTAAGCAGCACAGGAATACATAAGGCCTCCAACACGGTGAACCTATGAATGACCGTGTGAAGACAACGTGAATCCGCTAAGTGCACAAGACTGGTCGAAATGGTGATACTTGAGGGAGGTCTATGTTTCGGGGGCCACGTGGTGGGTCCTGGCCACCGTAGGCGCGGGCCTGTGGACGGTGAGTAATGGGGTAGCTCGCTGTCCAGCCATTTTATGACGACAGGCCGTGTCGACGACGCGAAGGCGCATTCGTGTTCCACGCGCGCAAGGGCCGATGCCTGCCGGGGCTGCGGGACTGTTCGAAACAAATACCGCGGCCCTGGGACACCAAGGGCAAAGAAGGAACATGGATGGGTTTTAGTCAGTACAAGTCTGACACTCCCTTCCACTCAGCCCAGAGCGGGAGGGGTCATTTGATGATGCCCCTTTTAAAAAAAAAGGAAGTCTATGTCCTGAAGTAGACATCTTTCGGCTGATATGATAATGATGATATTTTTGAAGGTTTTCTTGTCATCAATTTTAGAATAATAATGATTTATAAAATTAATCTACTTTTATTGAAAGTTTAGTAATTACCTAGTGCCAGTACCTAGGTCGATCAGGAAGGATTGGTAAAGTATTTTAATACTAATTAGTCTTAAAATCTTCGTTCAGACCTAATTTTATGATGAAAAGTTATTAAAACTATACCTACGAGTATTATCTCAAGCATTATACAATCATTGGCAAAAGACGAATATGAAACAGGCTTTACAGGCAAAAAAATGGGCTTGGACAAGAAGCCTTACAGCGAGAAGGTTCAAAAATCTGCTTTTTTTCAACTTTTATTATTTAAAAAAAATTACTTTAAAAAATTTAGGTTTTTAAGTAACCTACATTTTTCCAAAATCTTTGAAAAGGATGTCACCAAAATCTGCCCAAACGAAGTACCGAGGTACACTTAGTGGCATAAAATACACTAGATTACACTGAATAATATTGCATTTATATATTTTTCTTATCGTTACCCGTGGACGAGAATAAAATAACTTTTAACGTAATAAAAAGCTCGCCATTTTGGGCACAATTATACTACCTTGGTCCATTACCTTACCTATTAAAAAAGAAAACTGTCATGTTGACAGTTGACTGTCGGCTTCAGCTGCTGTTGTTTTGGTTTCATTTCAAATATTTTATAGTTTAATTCAAGCTGAATTCAATAATAACTCATTGTATAATCGATTTTCGTTAGGCAAAGTTATGTACCTACCTAACATAAGAAAGGATGCTTATACCCAAAGTAGCTGATGACCCAAACAAGCTGTGAATATTGATGAACAGTACTTAATATAGGAAGCAGTGTTAGAAGTCTATCAGAGCGAATAACAAACTCGATAAATAAATGAGTTCCTTAGTGCCGACATCCAAGGGTTCCAACTTGATAGGACCTGGATCCTCCGTCATATCCCAGCTTAACATAAATCAAGCCAGATCATCCAGGTTTCAGTGAATAGAAGTCTCATTTAAATGAAGCCTTTTATTGACTTTATCTTGATTTCTTGAAATAAATAGAACATTAAGCCAAGAAACATCGAATCCTTACATAAAATACACTTTTTTATGCTTACTCTGCCTCTATTGTGATGTGCATAAGGGGTGGAAGTTGAATTTGAGATTAGATACTGAGTAGCCCACTTCATGAAATTCAATTAACCTTTCAAGCATTTCCTACTGTTATCGGGCCCTGGAGCCCGAGTGGCACTCAATGAATTAAAGCCTGGAAATCATCTTTCGAGTAATAAAACCAATAACAATGGAATAAATAGACTTATCGAGTTAGTTGTATGGAATAAAACAACATTTCTTTTTGTTTTTTTATTAGCGTTCTTCATTTTCAATGTCATCTCTCACTAAAATATTATCAAGGAAAGTGGCAGGCGCTGCTATATTTTCTTGATGCCGAGCCCAACCCAAAGCCTGATATATTTTATATATATTTTCTGATAGCCTATTTGGATACTCAAGCCTGAGTATCCAAATCGTAATGTCGATTATGAATAGCCAATCCGTCAGGAGTACAGGAACCAAATCGTGAGGTAACAAAAGTCCAGAAAGAATAGCCAAGATTTCGGGATCACTGTATCGTCAAGAACTGAATCGTGAGGTGACAAACGGAATACCAGAAAGAATAGCCAAGTTATTAAACAAAATACACAACACAAACGAACAACAGAGTACCCCGAAATGCAGAAACGAACGGAATGACATGACATGTGATGTGAATGACATTTATCCACGAAAAAATGTCCACGAACACTTAAGCTACTAATGTCAACCCGTACATGCAAAGTTGCCACTTGATTTAATTGTGTTACAGGTTATTAAAACTTTAAATAATTTATTAAGTAGTTTTCAATTATTTATGGATAAAAACATAATTATTTTCGAATTCCTCTATTTTTTCTCTACGATTTGGTGCACGTGTACCTCGAGGTACATGTATGGGCAAAGTTGTATGGGCTTTTGCTGACCTCCTTTACATTTATATAATATTCGGTCAGGTAAAATTGTGCCAGAAGACGGACGGTGCCATCGAGGCCGGCCCAGAACGAGGTGGCAAGATGATCTGGACGCGTACCGCGATGGTTGAATCGAGGAAGCACGGGAAAAGGAAGCACGAGCTCAGAGCTCATTGAAGGTATCGGGAGAGGCCTTTGCCCATCAGTGGGACAGGCTAAAAAAAGGTAAAATTGTGACTCGATCAAAATCAAGAGCTCTGTTAAGTTTACAGTCGAGATAGGCAAATCCGTTATACCGCTCCTAAATGTTTATTCAGTCGTACAAAAAATCACAAAAAACTATTAAAACTCAATATTGTCTACAAAACAATTCCCATATACTTTGAAGACCATACAACAACATATTACTTACGTTTGAAAGAACATAAAAAGGTCTGTAGTACAAAAATAACACAATTAAACCGGCTCCAATTCCTTTATTATTATAAGTTTAAAATGTAGCTGAATATTTGGGGGTTGGGCCACAAAGGAAACTCTTCTTCCGAATGAATGACTTTTGTATAACGGTTGTGGTCCAAATTAGAGGATTAGCGATTTTTAAACACTTCATTCTTAGATACAGTCAACAAAAGAGCGTGTAGGGATCAAATCAAAGTTATTTATTCAAATTAGGCTAAGAATCGGCTTTTTGCACGTCAAAGACGGCCGTCAATAACGCTCGCCCTTCACAATTTTCTGTAAAGTATTTTAGGTAGGAAGAAGCAGAAAACAACATACTATCATGCCACACATGTGTTTGGCACGTATATTTCCAAACAAATTTTGGGTGTTTGAAAAATTTTAGCCATACCTCAAAATGAAATACACCTAGACTGCATCAGACTGTTCACATTAAAGATATGTCAAAATTCACTGAAGGACACACAATGACTCTGATGACAAATTTGGTGTATGGCTTTTAGAAAACTTCAAGCCGAGTTGATAGACACGGTGCTCATGGCGAACCTTGAAGTAACCCTGTGTTCAGAAGTGAACGTTTTTGTGCTGATTTTAAGTAAAGCAAGTAAGTTAGGTTAAGTAATTCAAGTACCCGTTCAACCAGAATATTTTTAGGACACATTTCAAAACAAAATGCCCTGTCCGCTCCTAACTTGGACCAAAACAGACAAGGGCACATAACAATGCATCCCTGTTTCGCACGTGAGTTCATCGCATCGATCAAAATGATTTATTTGCATCCGATGAGGGTCAAACTTTGAGCCCTTATTACATTAATACTATTATCGAGAATGCTTTTCTGAAGATTGATCTCTTGGAGCAATAGTGTTGTTGGATGTATTTCTTTTTCATTTTGTGTTTGCATTGTTCAGTCTTAAAATATTGATATTAATATTATATTCTCGTTTATTCATTTATATACACATTCTTTATATTTTTACATATTAAAAAAAAACCTTAAAAAATTATATATTATATTAGATTATTTATTAACGTTCCGTTTAGTAACATTCCCGATTCGCTAACTAAACAAAAGACGTGCAAAACAAGTGAAAGCGAGTGTGTTTTCTTAATTACATATTTTAATCGTCATATACAATGAGTTCCGTTTCGTTAACTTGTACCTATACCTAAAAATATAACTGCAGCAGGCCAGGGTCCATAGAGGAACATTCACCAATCGTTAATTAAAAAAAAATATATATATTTTCAATCTGTTCTAAGCATTTAGCAAATACTTAAATAGAGTCGTGTAAAAAATAACACTTCATAATTCTATAAAAAGCCAAAATAATTATAATACTTTATGCTATCTATACATATAAAATTCAAAGTCCTGACTGACTGACTGACTGACTGACTGACTGACTGACTGACTTATATATCAACGCACAGCCCAAACCACTGGTCCTAGAGACATCAAATTTGAACAGTGTACTCTTTGTGAAGAGTAGGTATCCACTAAGAAAGGGTTTTTCGAAATTCCACCCCTAAGAGGGTGAAATGGAGTGTTGAATTTTCTATGTAACTTTTTATTCTCTGAGTCGATTGACTTGAAATTGTGTCTACATATATTTCAGTTAAAATGATGAGATACGTCTATCACAGTTTTTCCAAAATCATCCCCCAATTTAAAATTCAATGTCCTGACTGGCTGACTGATACATCAACGCACAGCCCAAACCACTGGTCCTAGAGACATGAAATTTGGACAGTGTACTCTTTGTGGAGAGTAAGTATCCACTAAGAAAGGGTTTTTGAAATTCCACCCCTAAGAGGGTGAAATGGGGTGTTGAATTTTCTATGTAACTTTTTATTCTCTGAGTCGATTGACTTGAAATTGTGTCTACATATATTTCAGTTAAAATGATGAGATACGTCTATCACAGTTTTTCCAAAATCATCCCCCAATTTAAAATTCAATGTCCTGACTGGCTGACTGATACATCAACGCACAGCCCAAACCACTGGTCCTAGAGACATGAAATTTGGAGAATGTATTCTTTGTGGAGATTAAATATCCACTAAGAAAGGGTTTTTTTGAAATTCCACCCCTAATAGGGTGAAATGGGGGGTTGAATTTTCTATGAAACTTTTTATTCTCTGAGTCGATTGACTTGAAATTGTGTCTACATATACTTCAGTTAAAATGATGAGATACGTGTATCACAGTTTTTCCAAAATCATCTCCTATTTAAAATTCAATGTCCTGACTGGCTGACTGATACATCAACGCACAGCCCAAACCACTGGTCCTAGAGACATGAAATTTGGACAGTGTACTCTTTGTGAAGAGTAAGTATCCACTAAGAAAGGGTTTTTCGAAATTCCACCCCTAAGAGGGTGAAATGGGGTGTTGAATTTTCTATGTAACTTTTTATTCTCTGAGTCGATTGACTTGAAATTGTGTCTACATATACTTCAATTAAAATGATGACATACGTGTATCACAGTTTTTTCAAAATCATCCCCCAATTTTAAATTCAATGTCCTGACTGGCTGACTGATATATCAACGCACAGCTCAAACCGCTGGTTCTAGAGACATGAAATTTGGACAGTGTACTCTTTGTGAAGAGTAAGTATCCACTAAGAAAGGGTTTTTGAAATTCCACCCCTAAGAGGGTGAAATGGGGTGTTGAATTTTCTGTGAAACTCTCTCGGGGTCGATTGACTTGAAAATGTGTCTACATATACTTCAGTTAAAATGATGAGATACGTGTATCACAAAATCATCCCCCAATTTAAAATTCCATGTCCTGACTGGCTGACTGATATACCAACGCACAGCCCAAACCGCGGGTCCCAGAGAATAATTGCAAGTTATAAGCAAGTACATGTCAATCTATGTATGTATTATATATACAGATACATAGATTACTTATTATTCCAGAAGTAAGATCCCGTGGGCAATTCCCTAACTCCACGCGGGCGAAGCCGCGGGCATAAGCTAGTAATTTATAATATTTTATGCTATAATTTATAATATTTCCTACCTATTTCCCGAGTAAGCTGCGGTAATAAACGAAACGTATAAAACAAATAGGAAGCATGGCGGCGATAAAATGCAATCGTAACAAGCGACACACAATGCAGTCAGCTTGTGTTAATAAGTCACTATTTATTAAACGTTATTTCTATTCTTATAGTGGAAAATAAATTATAATTATTTATTATGACGGTTAAATAAAAGCTGATTCTTTAAATAAAATAGAAATACAAAGAAGAAAAACATTAACACTGAATATATATATAACAATTGAATTGATTTAAAAAAATGGAAGATTCAAATTAAATAAATCAATTAATACATATTAATACTTGAATCACTTCTGTATGTAGGATAAGTCAGACTTTGAAATTACCATTGGTTATAGTCCTGGCGCGGCTGCACGAATGTGTCAGTGCAACGACATGCCTGGGAGTCGTTGATGCACTTATCACGAACTTGAAGTCATTACTAGTCTTGTGTAGTTCGCGAACGAACTAGGTCGTAAGAGCCGCTCCCACAGATGAACTACGCGAACTATTTTCCAGATCCCTCAGTTTCTAGCTCCTTAGTTCGTTCGATAAGATCGACTAACAACGAAAAAAGAGCGACCTAGTTCGCAAAAGAGTCGCGAACTAAACGGAGCGCTCCCATTCGCTAACTCTAGTTCTTACCACTAGCAAATTCTTATCTCCCAAATCTAAACATTGATAGACATTTGATACGCATTTTCAAAGCAAAACAGACAACAACATGGAAACTCGAATACCTATTTAAAATAATCCCTTTCCGCGTGTAGGTACATTCGCGCACAATGGACGATTCAAAGATTAATCCTAGCGACATTCAGATTACATGTGTGATACTATACGGTACTGGTATAGAAACAGTTATTATGCTGTGATCTGTAAAAGGTTTGGTCATTCAACAGTGTTAGCATTGAATTTAATGGTGAGTCGAATTTTATTTTGATTTTTATCGAAATTTTGATCCATTTCACACAATATAACGATCAGATTAAATTTCAAAAAAATATTGTTGAGAGTGAAAGAAAATCGGTCATAGAATTGAAAACAAAGAATGTGTAATTTATAAGAATGTCTTAATCGCATTGTTATTAAGCAAACAAAATAAATATTGACACCAAAAATTAAAAACGTCTTGATCAAAAAATACGGCATGTATTATAGCAAAAGCGGTACCGATAATGATCGAATTTAAATTCAAATAAAAAATATTACGAATGAAAGACAATTGGTCATAGAATTAATCCATAGAATGTGTACTTTTTAAGAAAGTGTTACTCGTATTGTTATTAAACAAACAAAATAAATTTTGGCGCCAAAAATTAACAAGGACGTGATCAAAAAATTCGCATGTATTACAGGTAAAGCGGTATACATATTTGGCAACGGACTTCTCTGATATGACAGAATGATAACCATGATAGTAGTGAACTTACGTGCGCCACAGAAAACATATAAAAACATAATTGACCCTTTTTGGGCTACCAAATCAATAGACTCCACAACTAAATCCGCAACAAATGCCATCAAATCTGCCAGTTCAATTTCAAAATGCCAAGCAATATCTGCCACAACATTTTACAAATCCAAATATTTGTGAAATACCGTTGTACCGACCATCGCAAATACCGCAAACGAATCGCCGGCTGCCCTATAGAAGGCCATTCGTTCACTGCGACGTAACGATAGACATTGCCCATTCGGGGCATAATTTAATGCTGCAAACGTTTTGAGTTATTGAACGAATGATGCTAAGATATGGGTGGTAGGTTGGCTTCAAATGAATGAACTAGACTTTAAGGAAGGGAGGTTTGCTGTTAGTTTAGTGGAGCTTATGTTTAACAATTGAAGAACATCTAAACCGTGCTTTCCGTATCGTCATTTTCTTGACCTTATCCCAATTCATTTGTGGCCGACGCAGCATGTTCTCTTCTTCCATACTTCTCTATAACTCGTCATCTCATCAGACACCTCCTTTCGTGCCATATCATAATTAACACAGTCCATCCATCGTTTCTTTGGTCTTCTCTTATACCCATCCACATTCATACTCACAATTTTCCTCACGACATTATTCTCATTTCTCGGCATCACATGCCACGACAACGGATTTCCTCACAACTTTCAGTGCCATCAATGTTTTAGAATATTGACAGTGACAGCTCTTGAACGTGGTTTAAACTAGACCTGAGATGTCCCAGTAAATAATTGCTGGATTATTCCAATTAATGGAATGAGCTTAACCTTTTCACCGCCAACGTACACAGAACGCGATGCCTCTCCAGCGCCAAGCTATAATTGTATAACTAAGTATAAAGGTAACAGTAGTATTGACGGTATCGTCATATCGATGAATGAGATTAACACGCTTTAAATACAGTACTTTTATGTTTGATAGGTAGTTAAAAATTAAGAGTTTCTGATGAAGTCGTGGCGCTGGTGGCACGCAAATCTGGAACTTCTATTGAAGTCCGTGGCGGTGAAAAGGTTAAAGCTAATGCTGACTGAAATTTTGGTTAACATGTTGGAAATGAAAAATTAAGGACCACAGATAGTGTAATGTTCAAATCAAACAAGAGGTAAATAGCGAGTCATGAAATATTCAGCTGTACTTAAGTACCACTACCCGCTGTAGTACAATAATAGGTACATATGTATCTTTCAACATAAGATAAAACTCGGGGTATCATAATTGGATTAGCTATTATTGCATAATAATATGAAAACAAGGAAAAGAGAACTATAATCAATCCCATCAAATTCTTCAGGGGTATAAATAAACATTGAGATGCCATAAATAACACACGCATACGTTTCCTTACACGCGATAGTGTTTATCATATAAAATATATTATGAGGAAAACTACATAAAGGCTGTAAGGATCAATGGGGTATTATTGTGGTTTGTATCATATCTTTATCGTTTTGGAAAATAAACAGTTGTGCGAGTATACAGGGTGTAAACAGACCCTGCACATAGCCGTCAACCAAGCATTCTGTACATCAAACTAAGTAACTTTACGCAAAAATTTTATTGCTGGGAATCGACTTTTTTTTGGGGAAAATCACGTTTTACGGTAGGACTCGATGGAAAGCACTGAAAGCATTGTGCTGATGGATGGATTGAATAGTACTGGAGTCATGGAGGTGTGTAAAGTAAAAATCTTACATTAAAAACGTGTATTTTTTTAAAAAGTTGGAACTTTGACCCCCAATATCTCCGTAACTAGAAGGTTCCCAGGTATGGTCTAGAACAAAAAAATGATCGCAAAGACGGGGAAAACAAGTGCCTTTCGGATATGTTAAGGGTCTATTTACACCCTTTATAGCATACGTCCGTTTATTTGAAGTCTTCTTCAACAACCTTTGGCCACCCAATGCTAAGTGTAGGTCTCTTTAATATTTCTCAGTTTTTGGCGTTCATGACTATCCAATTGCTTCGGGCCACTTTAATGAGTTCGTCTGACCACCTAGTCGGTTGTCTTCCCACATTCCTCCGCCCCGTCCGTGGTCTACACTCCAGCAGTTTCTTCCCCCATCTTTCATTAAGTCTACGGCATATGGCCCGCCCACTTCCACTTTCTTTCTGTTATCGCTTTTGCTATGTTCGTAAGTCCCGTTCGTCTCCTTTTTTGGTGGTCGTAGATAGGAATGCCCTACATAGCTCATTCCATAGCTTTCTGAGTGACCACTGTGCACTGTTGGATACAAGCTAATCGCACTCCTCCGTCCGTCCTTCTTTACCTTTATCATGAATCGTTTCATAAAACTAGTCCTTTAATTATCCTTCATTAAATCCTCTCCCCCTCTCCTCCTCTTTATTATCCTTCTTTAATTGTCCTTTAATTGTCCTTTATTTATTTTTAATTCAGTTAAGTGACCATTTTTACCTGTTGGGATTCTTTTGGATTTTCTGACATCCAAAAGTTTTAAGCAATTGTACGAGTCCAAATAAATCTTCGTCTTCTTTGTGAGGTGGGCCTTACAGAATAAATTTATTTTGCCCAAAACTTCGCCACTTCCACGCCGTCGTTGGTGACAGAGAGTGCACGTAAATGATAAATAATGTTTATTTTGCAAATAGGTTTTTACAAACACGTATACGCGTCATTTTTTTTAAACTTGATAGATCCGGTGTTTCCTGCCCTCTGTCTACTCTGAGAAGAAACAGCCGAAATAAACTCAGAGGTCATAGTCTCTTTAAGGTCCTTCTTGGTCGGAATCTTGGTCTACTCAAATGAGAACAATGCAGATTAGTGTCCGAGATGGTCTTTTGAAGAAAAATCACACAGATTTCGGTGGACCTGTCCAGTCAGTGCAAGCATTTGTCACTTATCGTGTAGTCCGACTCATAACTGATGTTTATTAAAGTTTACAACATTCATAACTTTCATTGTTACGCAGTAGGCTTAACTAGTTACACTCTAGTAGCAAGCAGCCTTATACTCCATTTATTAAAGTATATCTGCTACTTCACTGTATGGGCACTCATTCCATTTCTACTTGTTGA
Source organism: Noctua comes (assembly GCA_963082995.1). Classification (NCBI taxonomy): domain Eukaryota; kingdom Metazoa; phylum Arthropoda; class Insecta; order Lepidoptera; family Noctuidae; genus Noctua; species Noctua comes. The sequence continues at coordinate 13,865,070 of OY720279.1, read as the reverse complement.
AGATTACAGGGAATTACATTTCCAGTTCGACATTACAGTCTGTGATGAGAATATTCTAGAAAATAGTTTCCGCATACCAATTACGAGTATCGTTCCGAATTTTTAAAGCTCTCGTTCCTCCTGCAATTTCGTATTGCCACAAGGCCGAGAGTGGCGCGACCCGGGAAAGGCTTACCTTTGGGCTGTGGACTACAATTTGTAAATAAGAATTTTGTATGACCAAAATTATTTTTTCTTCTAGAGCACACAATTATATTTTGTGTTTGGGGCTACCAAAAAATGCGTTGCTATTTAAATTAATGTTGTGTCTGATAGAATATTACATTTGATCCAAAACTTAGCTTCGAGTTTGAAAACGTGACCTTTTTTTATAAATCACAAACCGAAACTCTGCTGTAAAGTACCACAAACAAAAAAGTGGAGCAGATTCTCCAAATTGTTAAAATTCGTCACCAGTAAACAAAAAACTTTTCACTACTAATAAAGTTGAGTATCCAAAGATCCCCTGGTCCCCTGGTCCTTCAGTACGCAAACCACTCAAAAAGCCCAACCACCATTCAAGGCTACTTTCATCCGCAGACAAAGTGGACGCATCATCATCATAAATATGCGTTATCACCGCAGCCGGCTCGATGTGGCCCCACGGATATTTCGATTTATGGGAATTAGGGATACCGTTCTGTTCAGATTATTTATGTCGCACTCGCTCCGCGCTGTATCTGCGTCAGTTTATTTGGACAGTTTTTCGAATGTATTATGTAAGAGTATTGCAGTAGGCGTCGAGGTGCCGGAGTTATGTGGTCGTGTTTTAATCGAAATAGTAAACAAAGAGGGTCAATGCCGCAAATAGGATCTGTTAAAGCTATATTGGCTCAGACGATGATAATCTGCTACTAAAAATTGAGAACATAAAAAAGCTAAAAAGAGGCTGTAAAAACAGAGGAACACCAAAATACAGAGGGATTATGTTAAAGACCAATAAGGTACCTTGACTGGGTATTAAATCTTAGAAAGCGTCTAATAACAACACCCCTCTAGAGGGCCAAAGCCTGCCGGGGTCGCGGGACTTATAGAATTACCGTGACCCTGGAACATAAAGGGCTATTGAAGGACACCGTGGATTTTAGTCAGTACAAGTCTGACAGTCCCTCCCGCTCTGCCCTGGGTGGGAGGACTCATTTGATGATTTTACAACGATAAAAAAAAAAAGCGTCTAATAACAATCTAAGGAAAAAGAAGGCTTCAATGATTAAAGATAAGGGTCTGCGGTATTGTTTAAATCATGTATTTTTCTATACATAACATTACATTATTTTTTTAAATCATCTCTTTTTCTTGGTTTCTAAGAATTATGATTCCATTTTTATTTACAAAGCCATAAAATATACGGGGTGGAAGGGACACCTACGCGAAAACGGTCACCACGTATTCAGTACACCATTTGGAGCCGGGCCCCACAAGAAATTTTTCATCGGTTATTAAAAAAAAAAACAGCTGTTCCATACATTTTGACCGAGGACTCAGAATGATGTAATGAATACGTGGTAACCATTTTCGCGTCAGTGTCCCTTTCACCCCGTATATTTTATGGCTACTATTTGTAGGTACAGTGCCTCGTTGGTCTAGAGGTCGAGAACCACGGCTGAGCACGAGGTCCTTGGTTCGATCCCCGGGTCGGGCAAAGTGTTATTGGGTTTTTCCTTCAGGAATTTCTCATTAGTAGCCACGGAGTCTGGATTTGTGTCCGCTTGATGGCAATAGGCTCGCCTTCTATAACATAGGACTTAAACATAACTGGCGAAATGAAGGTGTACTATAAGGTACGCCTCTGCTTAGCCGTTCGGGGATTACAGGCGTGATGTTATGTTATGTTATTAGTACAGTTCTACACAATTTACCACTGAACGTAATATGAGCATAATTTACCAGTAAGTTAACTTGTCATGCGTGATATGATTGATGTTTAACTAAACATATCCGGCAACAATAATCATGATGTACATAATACCGTCATTTCTGTTTGTAGGGTAACGAATACGTATTTCTATGTTGGTATACAGGGTGTAAACGGACCCTTCACAAAGCCATCAACCAAGCATTCTGTAAATCAAACTAAGTAACCCTACGCAAAAAATTTTGCTGGGAAAGGATATTTTTTTTAGGGCGAACTCAATGTAACGCACTCAAAACATTGTGCTGATAGATGCGTTGAATAGTACGGGGGTCGTGAAGATATTAAAAGTCAAGTAACAACATTAAACACTTGTATTTAAAGAAAAACTTGTGAAAAAGTTCTAACTTTGACCCCCAGTATCTCCGGAACTAGAAGTTTCCCAGGTAGGGTCCAGGATAAAAAATGATCGCAATGATGGGACCAACAAGAGCCTTTCGGCTTCATTAAGGGTCTATTCACACTCTTTATATGCTCTCTGAGAAGGAATATTACATTGATTCCTGGAACCAGGCTATGCCGACCGATGATTGGTGTTTGGCTTAGAATTACGAAGACATAGCTTGGGTACATTGATTGGTAACTTTAATAGTCAATGTTCTTTATGTTTGGATATTTCAATCACTAGAGAGCATATGAAAGAACAGCTACGCTCTCAACAACCATCCTAGAAGGCCATTGAATGAAGGTTGCTGAAATCGGCTGGATGGCATCACCATCTTCTGCAATCGTAAAATTCATGAAACTAGAGAAACAAATACTATTTTTTCGAAAAAAAAATGTAATACCGCAGAGCGAAAAGTTCACAACTTCAGACTCATTTTCACTTGTACTATACAAGTAACATCAATGAATTCTTTTTTTGCATTGCCAAAGTACTACTGAAAATTGCAGATCAAATTGATTAAACATTTGTTCAACTTTTCCTGATGCTTTTTTGTTTTCACAGCCAGTGTTTGCAAGGTGAATTAATGACCCAGTGGAAGCCGCGGTAATCTGATGGATGCGAGAAGCACTGTTTCGGTGGTATCTCCACCGCAATGAAGTTTTTGGACTGATACGAAGCACAGTATATCTAAATGTAATAGATGATGAACTATGAACGTGATTCAGAGGTCTTCGTCAGATAATGACCAGTATGCTTAGTGCGAGTTTCATATTAAAATTCGATTAACGTGTCGATTGCGTAAATCGAGTTTACGTCAAACGTATTGATTATCGTTAACTTGCGAGTGTGAGATACTAATACTTGCAATCATTCGGTGCGCGTTAGCTCACCGTAAGAAGTGACGGAACGTGAACGAACGAAACGAAAAACTGAACCAAAAATCGTAACCGACCAAAATAAATTGACATTCGTATTAGTGTGTGTTCTTAAAGAAGCGACTGCCTATTCAAATAGTGGTGGTTATACTATACAATGAAGTTGATGTCCTTGATGTTTATTTTGTGTTTACATATACGATTTGCATAGTTTTTAATATTATTGTTAAAAATGAAGACTATATGGTCATATATGGAGCAGTAAGTGTAATTTATATAATTTGGTGTGTAGTGAACTTGATCCAATCTGTGAACTTTGTAAAACTAAGTTTGTTACTTTTTAGGTTAGGAGATCTCAGCAAATTATCTACTAATGCCCAAGGTAGGATTACGAGCATACGGATTTGGGAGGAATTGACTGCATTATTGAACAGTGATGCTGCTGGTGACACTAAAACCACTGAGAAATGGAAGAAGGTTAGTTAAAAGGTTTATTGCTAACCCATTTTCGTTTAAACTGGATGTGGTGGTGGAGAATAAAGTGTTGGTTTCTTTGTATGGTTTAAGGCTTGGAGTGACTTCAAAATTAATACCAAAAAAAGCTGCACATTTGCATCGAGTAGCTACTGGTACTGGTGGTGGGCCTAGCAGAGAGTTCTAAATCTGATGAAGGATTGGATGGGTTTAAAAGTTGCTACAGGCTTGGCAGAAGGGGCTGGTTTGTCACAGGTATATTTTAAATTCTTATACCTATATTACATTATGACTATTACATTGCGGTACTTGCATTGGTGTCTTATAAATTGTATTCTCTTACAGGAAGTTCACAATCAGCCCAGTGACACAGAATCAGCAGAATCGCGCTTATCTTGCATATTCTACGGGCAATAACAAAAACGATAAGTGTTTCCAATGTTTGTTTCTTATGAGAGGGGTACAAGAAACGTTTACATTTAGTCCAAGAGGGCAATTCATCAAATCGCTATGGACTAAATTTTTTTTTTTGTGGAATTGTGTCACTTGAGTGATTTCTGATGTTATTCCACTTGATGCAATTTACATTCTAGTGATTGAAGTGTTTTCCTTGAATACTGTTTATGTTACTTTAAATGCTGAAACCATGATGAAGTCCGAACTCCTCTGTGAATTGTCATGATCGTAATTTCAGACTTATACTGGCATTTACTCATCTTATGTTTTCCTTACACACATGGTAAATGTTGTAAAATAGTATGTCATGTAAGTTAAATAGTAATATTTAAAAAAAAAAATATTAAAATCAAATAACTGATTATATCATGCTTAACTGAAGCAGGTGTTATGTGTGTGGAGATTGTATTTGTGTTTCTCATGTCTGGAACTATTAACTTGTTATTATTAATTATGTTGTGTAAATAGTTGTCTAACATTTGAAGTGCTGTAAAAAAATATCTAAATAAAGTTCCTGGTTTGAACCATAATTTCAAGAAAGAATGATGTTAATAAAAGTATTGTATCCTTATCATTTGGTGTTTTAATACTTTTCCTCTATTATATATTAAAGGAGCTTCATTTTACAATGAGCTTGCTAGGTATTTAATCTTACAAATTCTAAACTTAGCAATGTTTAGTATTATTAATTTAACTTCGTATGCAAAGTGTAATTACACAGGCCACTGCTCCATATAAAAGTACCATAGGTACAACAACTTAGATTGGGAGCCCAACCCAACATAGTTGGGCAAGCCTTAGGGTCTGATTTTGGTTAGGAAAACAAGATTATTTGTTATACAAATGTTTCATAATTTATTCTAGACCAATCAGTCACTATTACAATGCCTTAACTTATATAGAAATATAATTTAAGAAACTAAATAAGAGTAAAAAGATCTCAACCATTTTAGGGATCCGAAGGATCCAATATTGTGTTGCCACCATCAGCAAGATACAAATACATACCTAACAAAACCTAGAGCATGGTACTTATTCACACATATGCTATACAATTATATAATTAACGTGTGTACAAAAAAAACTAAACTAATATGTAAGTACAACAACATTGTGCTTAATTTCATAAACATGATTATTAGGTGGTTTAAAATTAAATGTGTTCAAGTCTTCTAACTAATTGTTCCCTTAGAACCCTTTTTCTCTTGCACGACCAATGCACGTTAAATTAAGTTCATCGTGTGCTCTCGCGGTCACAAACATTCTTCAAGCTACGAGATGCCATTGTAATTTTTATTGTAATATTATATTTTATTTTATTTGACCACTCTCACGGCGCTCTCACCACAAAATCTTAAGTGACAACTTTACACGCTCGCAAGTGACTCCGTTTCTTATTCGAGCTGTCAAAACTGTCAAAATTGTAACTCACACTCGCGTTTTACGTGCAAACGTCATCGATGTGCTCGAAACGGTCTTCACTTTCGAGAACCACTCGATTGTCACTATCGATGACGTAAATTTTAAAACTAACACTCACAAAATTTAGTTCTCACGTATGCCGCTAGGTGGCGCTTACCCAGCGCCATACTAATTTGCGTAAACGTTAACGCGCTCGATACGTAAAAAAAACTCACACTAAGCATACAGATGACCAGTGCCTAACAAAAAGCTCAAACGTTTTTCCCAACAAAAAATATTGAAAAATTTAACAATGTTACATAAATTACGCCACCCGTTAGCCTAGTTTTAAACTACGCCTGAATTAAGTATTTTAAGGTAAATCCTATCTCGCGTTCTACCACACTTGTTTGTAGAACTTAAATAAATAATGTTAAAGTATGTTTAATTAAAAAACTCGTAATTATTCTCGTTTTAATTAAGTAACATTCTGTCTATGTGCTGGGAAAATTTGTAATTTATAAGAAGAAGTATATAAAGTGATCGTGATCATTAATGAATGCAAATTATTGTTACAGTTTATAAGAGTCATGGTGAAGAAAAACATTGTAAATAAATTAGACTAAGTGGGCATCGGTGTGAAATAATTAATAAACAGGCCTCGATGATGTAAAGCAAAAAAAGTAAAACTTTTTTTTTTTGGAACATAGATAGTTGGCTCGTTTACAAAGAAAACGATGATAGCTATGAAAATTTACTGTGTCGCAGCTTTCAACGCCAATCTAAACAAGAAAACAATTTTGTTCCAGACTTAAAATATAAATACAGTATAGGATAAGATATACAGGATATGCGTTCCTGTTTTGTATAAAAAAGCTAACTGTTACTACAGTTAAGCTGCGTCTATGCTAGGCGAGCCGAACACGAGCAGAGCACAAGCGGAGCACAAAGTCCCTTGGCGGGAGTGTTCGAGGCTTCTAAGTTCGTCTACGCTAAGCGAATTTGTGCTCTGATCGTGTGCGGCTCGCCTAACATAGACGCATCTTTCATCATTGAAGATACAATACATATAAGTACCTAGTCGTTTTTTAAAGTTGCAGTATTGTAAATGTTTGAACAAGCAATTTAAAGGTCACATTTCACACTCGATCCCAAACGTGTGCGCACCCTTAGATCCGCATAGAAATTAAATAAATCTTCTATATATTTTTTACCCTCAATGCACCTTTATTAATAATCCGATATACCCACCATTAAAGTGTATATGGAACATTTATTAAACTACACCAAAGCTTCATATTATATTACTGTAGTCCAAACATTGCACACAATAAAACTCCATGGGAGATTTTTTCTCATAATAATCTCTTTATCAAAAGAACCATAACACCGTGACGTTCTTTTATACAATGCGACAATCAATAACCGACCCTATTGCTCAGAAATAAAGAGCAAAGTTACCAAGAAGATTGATTCAACATTAACATAATTTCATAACTAGGGGCGAACAGATTTCTAATAACATATTTTGATTTTTTTATTTCCCCTCTTTGAAAAGATATTTCGCATTAATGGGTGGGATAAGACCCGTCTGATTATGACCACGACTTTTGTTCGGTACCCTATTGTAATAGCGTGATGTTTGAGAGTGGTCGTTAATACGGTGGGGAAGTTTCCGGTTACTATTGGGGTATCTAGAAATAAAGCTTGTATTTCGGCTATTATGGATTTGCGAAGGTCAAGAGACGTGGTCGGTTTAGCCAGACCAATTATTCAGAAATATAATCGACTTGGTAGGTTTACTAAAATAGATAATAATAAAGAAAGCGAATTTAAATAAATTGTCAAGCAAAGGTTTCTTAGTGTAGTTTAAAAATAGAATATGAGACGCAAAAGAACTCTGATAAGTATATTTTTATGAAACGTTCATTTAGGTAGGTACCTTTGAGATTAAATAAGAGTGCTTATGCCACTCTTCGAATATCTTTGTCTAAGATTGCCATTTATCAAATAAACATGCTTGGGTAATCTTTTAATCAAGCGTGTTTACAAGGCTTGCTGATTCAAATCCGGCTCGAAGGACCAAGTGAATGGAAGTCTCTATCCTCATTTTGTAGTGTTGCAAGTCAAATGAAAAACTATGGTCGAATATACTACCCTCCTAATTAACTATGTTAGGCGTACGATTGGAGTTACGATTGTCTTAGGTAGGACAGTTTAGTAAAATATATATTTTTCACATTGAACTTACAATTACGTGTATAATGGTGGAGCGTAGACAGTAACAAGAAAGGAAGTAAATTTGTTTATTCTTGTAGAAAAGACACACGTTAAAAAATAACTAAACATCAGTACAAAACTACTACTACTGCTACAAAATAGTGCTATGAATGAGAAGAAGAAAAAGAAAATCACACTCTTCTGAAAAAGGGAATTACCCATACAGGTACTTCATTATACCGAAGTTTCCATGACACGATAATGAAAGAAAGCTAGCCCTCACAAATAAGGTAAAATGAGGGGAAAGGATAAAAGGGCTTCATAAGTAGAATCAAGAGGCTAAGTCATTGCTTTCAAGGGTCATTACTTGGCCCTTTCCCTTGTGTTGATTTTTATAACACAAGGGTTATTCAGTGATAGGATTTTCTCAGTATTTTTAGTACTTTATTGCACTATTAATTTGTGTAGATAGTGTGACAAGGTGAAATGAGGAAGGGGAGAATGAGGGGGGGGGGGGTTAAGGCTAACAAAAGGGATGTTAAACTCCAAGCAGAATGTTTTGAATCAAAGTTTGTTATTTTGGTGCTTTTTTGCACAATGAGAAATGTGCAACTCTCTTGGGTTCTACAGAGAACAAGACGCCATTGGAAAAGCACTCTTATGTAATATTAATATGTAATAACATAATTTGGCTGAATGCCTCTTTGATCGAGTGGTCCCAAGCGTGATGGCTGAGCATGAGGTCCTGGGTTCGATTCCTGAGTCGGGAAAAGTGTTATTGGGTTTTTACATCAGGAATTTCTCAGTAGCAGTCTGGATTTGTGCCCGGTTGGTGGCAATAGTATCGCCCCCTATTACATGGGACTTAAAACATAACTAGCAAAAGGTGGGTGTGCTATTAGGTACACCTCTGCCTAACCTTTCGGGGATTACAGACGTGATGTTATGTTATAACATTATTTCATCTTATCTGAGTAAACTATAAACTAAAGCATGGTAATAGTGCCATAATAAGGACTCTTTGTCACAGCATCTGCATAGACGTGGTTTTAATTCAGCAATTCCTTAAAGGCATTCTCCAGACACTGTCCGCTTTAAAGCAAAAATACTTAAGAATTCTGATCACACAGAAAACAAGTAATTGCAAATAGCTCAGCTTAACTATCCAGCAATGAAATTCTCCAGTAAAAAGCTTAAGAAAACAATAAAATTTCCGCAAACTATCTTTCAAGAACACAATGGGATTCCGACTTTTCAAGTGCCAAACAATAAGTTCTTTGCGTGCAATTCAGTTATAAAAGCTCTCGGAGGCTTGGAGTGCAAAGGACAATGCGTTTTAGTACGGAACACTTTTGTAGTTTGTTTTTTTGTGACAGGTAACTAAGCTTCATTATGGAAACTGGAATTCGGTATGATTTTAAGTGGTTACTAGAAATTTTGAATAGGAGATTTTTTTCTTTTTAATTTGAGTGGCTAAGGGAATTCAAATACTTAGAAATGGGTACTGGTGGAAATTCCAGAGATTTATTTATTTAAATGGCACTTCAACGACTTACTCACTGAAACATACATGAACATTAAGCACAAACTATTTTAGGTATAGTGAATTTGTCACTTTATAGAAGTGCACAGCACTCGCAGAATAATAAAAGGGCAGGTATGATTGGCGTTACATAATTTGAGTTACGCATTAAAAAAATAATTAAACAGTTAAAAATTTAAATTAAACAGTTAAAAATTAAAATTAAACAGTTATAAATTAAAATGGGCTATGTACATTAAGCTGGTGGGGAAATATAGAATTATTTGACTAAAAAATATGTATAAATAAAAACAAAAATCGGTTGTCTGTAAAGTCGGTTTACTGACGATAGTTGAACGTGACAACGTCTTAAGAAAATACTGATGGAATGGTTGCATTTTTCAAAAAATGAATGTGCGTTGAGCAATTGTTTTATGGAACGCCTCAGAGCGAGGTAACGCCTCATTTTTTCGTGCGTGCCGGCTCCATCGAATTATAAAAAGTTGTCACGTCAAAAAAAAAACAAAATTAAAAGACTGTAAAAGAAGAGAATGCCATTACACATGAAAGAACATCCAGACACAAAGACTGTGAAAATAATGACATCTTAAAATACAGTATCTGTTAACATTGTTGACGGTGATCATAAACTAAAACCATTATTAAAATTGTAATGTTCTAATGGTTCGATTTAAATAAAAATAACAAATCAAAATAAACAAACATGCCAGCTCATTCAATTCTTGACTCAGCGCGATTCACACAATAAATCTTCGCACACTGTATCGAAATTAAAATAAATCAACAACATTCACTGCTGTAGGTCTTTCCCCTCAACTGAACCCCTGAACCAATAACACAGTTACATTATAAATAAACACTTTCAACAAAAAAGGCCAAACAATAGAAAAACAAGAATAAATGAAGCCAGGTAAAACGCTAACAAAGGAGACGTATACTAAACAAGGCGCGCTAATACTCAAGAACTATTAAGGGTTCATTGTTCTTACACACAATAAGAAATGTAGTTGGAGGGATCCTCATAAAACTGGCGTTAAGATCTTATTATAGAACATTTACTGAGACAAAAGGCTAGCCTCTTAACCGGGTATAATATACCTGTGTTGTTTATTGCAGCACTTGTGGAATTAGATGCGGCTCTTGTGAATAAAATTAATTAACCTGAGCGTCTCGACGAACATGAAGAAAGAGAGGGAAGACACGCAATGGACGATAATCGTACAATCAGAACTGTGGATCTGAGAACAAAGAAAACTGTGAATAAGATGTAGAGTAAACAATTAGAGGAAGACTGAAAAGATACTTAATAATTTTAAGAGATAATAAGAAACAAAGTCAACTAGATTTTAAACTATCATGGTCACTAACATGATACTAACGGGATATTTACCATGTTTACTGTTTTTGTGTTTATCCGTGATCATGGTACTTGCAACAGCGCCGAAATATCGGGAACTCATAAAAAATAGTAAACATGGTAAATATCCCGTTAGTATCATGTTAGTGACCATGATAGTTTAAAATCTAGTTGACTTTGTTATTAATAGTAAAGTCAACTAGATTTAATAAAATATGGGAAGAATTAAGAAGAACGCGACAAAGATAGTAATTAATATTTTTAAGAGATAATAACAGAAATGCCTACCAATAAGATCAGAGAGTCTAGAAGAAACGCCATTCTTTTAATGTTTATAGTAAAGATCAGAGAATAGTCGAGAATGTATAAGATTGACATAAGCTAATAAAAACTTATGTCAATAATTGCCCTCAATCAGATAAAGAACAAAGTAAAAATAACAAGCCCGTCCTAATTCGTACGTTAAGTTAAACTTTAGCTCAGCATTCAGTTAATTCTGTCGCCATATTACTCGTCGACACGTTGTCTGGCTGAGAACGTCCGAAACTTCATTTGCTGGTTTGCGGTTTTCAATTGAGATGACGTCGGCTACAAGAGCCATCAATTCCCTGACAGAATATGTGGCTGGCAAATTGACACTTGCTATTTCTGCTGCAGTTTACGTGCCTTTGGAACATTATCTAATCTACTTTTTACTCTTTTATTGCTTGTTCTGTTGTTACTTTTACGTGCATTATTTAGGGATTCTGCCCACTACACCGTACTATACCATGACCGTGCTATGAACGTATCAGGCAAAATATAATCATTGTATTGAAAAGTATGAAACTATGTCCAACTAGACCGTTCCGTCACCGACCAACGCTGTCGCGTGCCATGTGCAGCACGTAGCGTGTCAGCACAAATAAATAAATCTTTCTGCTATTTCTTACATTGCTATCACATCTATCGAATTTTAATCTCTTTATCGATAAATGTTTCTCTGAAATGGTTCATCGCCTTTGTTTTGACTTATTATTTAAAGCACCCAGAAATCTTTTAATATAATCTATCTAAATATAAATTTGAAATACTCCTCACCCACTCACCACGTTATCTTGAGATCTACGACGCCTACATAATTTGGTAGAAATATTACAAGAATTAGGATTTCTTAAGGCTAACATTTTTTTTCGTCCCAAAAATATTGTATTCTTCTAATTCTTAGAAACCATAGCCGCGGTAAATATTTCATCACAAGTCCCAAGTGCTCACAAAAACGACAAAATTTAAGTAAAAAAGTATATAACTATCCTAAAACATCCAAGAGAAGTTGCAACTACTTTTATTACACGTTAAAATGCCAGTGGACGTGACTCGGACATACATTTGTACTATTAAACTCCTACTAGGGAACAAATTCTACCTGTGCGTGACTACTTGACGCTCTGCTTGCTACGAAAGAGGAAATTTGGCGTAAGATTTCGGACATGACTACATAAAGCCACTCTCGATGTTAAAAGAGTTGAATAAGAAATGAAAATGTTAGTTTTAGTATTGTTTTAGTGAGTATAAATCGATTTTCAGTGTAAATGAATTTCTGTAAATTGCAATAGTCTTTGCCGCCTGTTGTATGGGACTTAAACATAACTGGCGAAATTTGAGTGGATTACACATTAGGTATACCTCTGGGCTCTGTCTAACCTTTCGGAGATTACAGGTTTTATTACAGGACTAGCTTTTGCCCGCGGCTTCGCCCGCGTGGATGACGAAAATAATCCGACGGGAACATACCGAACAAACATAGTTACTTACATTCATACCCCTTTTTAACCCTTCGGGGATAGAATTATCAAAAACGCTGAGACACGTATAAATTAATTTTCTATCGTCAGCCTAAACACAAAATTTAAAGATGCTAACTTCAAAACTGACGGGCTTTCATATAAACATCCATCCCTTATTTTACTCCTTTAGGGGTGGAATTCCCAAAAATCCTTTCTTAGTGGATACTTACTCTTCACAAAGAACACACTCTCCAAATTTCATGTCTCTAGGACCAGCGGTTTGGGCTGTGTGTTGATATATCACCCAGTCAGTCAGTCAGTTTACCATTATATATATATATAGATTATTGTTTAAAACAAAGCATGGAATACTAAGGCCAGATTGCACCACAAATCACTAACTACGTTTAGCGCTAAACTTCAAACGATTGACAGAAACATAACGATGATTTAAATTCACTTCGCGTTGAATACGTTTAGAGATTTGTGGTGCAATCAGGCCTTGATATTTCACGCTTTGGGTTTTCGCTTGATAATATTTTCATAGATGCAGTATTGCAGTGTTGTGTTTGCAGTGTTGTCAACATTTCTTTTTTTTCACTTCTCCTTTTGCGGGTCTTCTGGCAGAAATTTCTTAGGAAATAAGCAGTACCTATGTACTCATGTATTATAATGTTTTTCCTGTGTTGTATATATTGTTTACATAAATAGTAAAATAAATAAATAAATAGATTATTCACCTAACAGAGTTCTGTTAGGTGAATAATCTATTTATTTATTTTTTTTTATTCATATAGTTTTTAGATATTTCTAGTTAGAAATATCTAAAAACTATATGAATCTCATCTAGATTCTAAAATATTTTCTTTTTTTGACTTGAGAAAGTGTTTGTCAATTAAGTATTAGGCTTTTGGCATTTGAAGTTAATTTCAAAACTCTTTTCGTTTTGCTATAACATGAAAATGTAGAAAACGACTCGTGTCCTCTAGACATCAAAACAAAACGCGAGCTCACTTCAAAAACTTTGTCAAGAGTAGTCTGTTAAAACTCTGGAATTCTGTTAGAAAGCAATGTTTAAAATCCTGTAAACTTCTAGTCGGTCAGTAGAACGATTAGTTTTCTGGACCCCAGTATTTTCAAGCGAAGCGTAACTAGAAACTACTGGCAGCTGCTACATTAAACAAATGCTTCCATACAGCAATATTAGATTACCGTCGTAGTTCTGCTTTATAATTCTGATAATTTGGAAGATAAGGGCAATCAAATTTAGCCAAATTATACATTGTTTAAACACACCTACCCCTGATGTAGGTCTACATTTAGGGATGTCGATGTCGAGAGATTTTTCTATTGTGAATCGGATTGTACTTTTATTATTTTCATGTAGTTTCTCTTCTTGCTAATTAGATGCTGGTTTAATAGTACAATCGTCTGACTGCCTCGTGGTCTCAAGCGGGATTGCGACCGTGGTTCGGTTTAAAGGTTGGGAAAAGTGTTACTGGGCTTTTCTATGAGGAATTTCTTATTAGGATAAACGGAGTCTGAGAGTTGTGTCCGATTGATGGCAATAGGCTCGCCTTTCACATAATTCACGGATTTAAACATAATTGGTGAAAGCTTTCACGGTTTTAAATTAAACTTATACTGTCACTCACGGGCTACCGTGATTTTTAATTATTTTGAACTCCCGATATTTTGACGCTGTTGCAAGCGCCATGATCGCGGGTTGACTGGAGAATGCGGGTGGATGGAAAATAAATTGAGATATCAGGTAAGTATAAGTATAATTGGTGAAATGTGGGTGTGCTGGTTGATGGAAGAACCCTCATTGCTCGACCTGGAGAACTAACCTAAGCCCTTGTGCTGAGCAGAAGCGTTTGCGACCACTACGCCAAAGAAGTAGTAGAACAAAAAACAAACAGACTTACTCAGTTCCATTTTTTAAATTCCGAACCAAAATGCACATAATAAAGCCCATATTACACTCCACATAATGACGTCACGTGCCAGCCCTAAGGCGTCGTCATAAACGGATGAGTCACAAACGCCACCTGCCTTCAATAATGTTATTAAACAATCTATACCGCCGCCCGATAGCAAACATGGCATTATTTGATTAATTCTATACGAAAAGGATATTGTATTAAATTTTTATTACGCTGTTTAGTCATAGTTACGTTATTATAGAAAGTGGTTTAGCTAATTTAATTGATTAGCTTTATCATCATATTCATCACTATTATGTCTGTTACATCTAGCTAAGCTGATGGATTCATGATGGTTAAGTTAAAAGATAAAATGGCGGCTACTTATCTTCTTGATGATTTTATCCTTCATTAAATTCATCATAATATGTCTAGCCTTTTCCGTGTGTGACTGACTATCTGACCTCCACAACCCAATTAGTATTGGGTAATATAGTTAGTGAAGGTTGCGGGGATCCGCTGGATGCGAGTCGCACGGGACCGGTCAATGTGGCGACACTTGGAGGAGGCCTATGTCCAGCAGTGGACGTCTTTTGGCTGAAATGATGATGATGATGATGAATATAGTTAGTAAGTTAGTAAATTAATTCACTTTTATCAAGACGGTTGGTATAAACTACAGAATTCCACCTACTACGATCTCTACACAGTCCTGTCGCTTCCTCCACTTTCACACACACACGCCGGGTTGCTAGTACTAAGCCTGACCTTTCTGTATTCTTGTCTTTGTTTCGACAATTCAAAAGTGCCTGTAACTGGCCTATTTGAAATAAATGCTTTGATTTTGATTTTTGATTTTGAGGAACTTCAACAATATCTAAGTTCAACGTATTTCTACCCATAATTAACCATTCATATAGTCTTGTGGTCACAAGCGCGACTGCTGAGCAAGAGTTCTTGGGTTCGAATCCCTGGTCGAGCAAAGTGTTGTTGGGTTTTTCCATTATCGATTTCTTAGTAGCAGCCACGGAGTCCGTTCGTGCCTGGTTGATGGCAATAGGCTTGCCCCCGTCACATCGGACTAAACACATAACTGGCGAAAAGTGGGTGCAATATTAGATACACCTCTGCCTAACCCTACGGGGATTACAGGCGTGATGTCATAGTCAATATTCTAGACCCGAAATAGTGTATCAAAAACGAAATTGATCCCGAACAAATGCCAGCATTAACTTCTGACTGAGCTAAATATAACAATTTGATTACAAAGATATTATTCTGCACCTGTCCCCAGAATCGAAGAGTAAGCCGATGTCCAAAGGTATTCCTGCCAGGTACAAAATCTCGCCAGACCGCTCCGAGTCCCAAGGGACATCATTAGAGCCGGTAGTCGAAAGTATATAGGTAGTCACTAATAAACCCCCACTAATCATGTAGCCTCCAAGATATATTACCCTAGTATTTTCCCCGCAAACATCGGAGCATGTTTCTCAGCTAATTTGCGGGTCAGCAGAATCTAAGCATATATGAACTGATTTGTGTATTTAGGACCGAGATGAGCAACTTAATTATTAGTGCGATGTTTCTTTTTACGGGCGGTAAATAAATCTGAGCTTAGATCTTCGTTGAGGATGATTTATTTATTTGATGCGAATTGAAGGTCCAGATTTTTGGCCTAGATATAAGGTTTTGCTCAATGAGGCCCACTTGTACCACAAATCACTAAAACTAATTAAAACATCATTCTGTCTTTGTCGTCTTTCAAACGATTGACAGAAATTTATCGATGTTTTTTTTTATTTTTTTTAGCACTATATTTGTATAGACCGACCGGTTTAATGAGTCCTCCGCCTTGCCCCATCAAAGGCACATTAACCATCTACAAAGTTCTAATATTATCCCACAGGTTATTTTTATACTAATTGAACCAATACGTGATCAACCTTCAGAATGTTCCATTTAGATTGATACCTTCGCGAGGACTAATTAAAGCGGTCGGTCTATAGTTCAGTTTATTAATTAATAATTATCAAAATTACATGTCAGGTAGAAAAAGTAAATACACAAATCATAATACATTGAAAGGAGCATAAAACACAAATGAATATACGTTAAGTATACATTTATTAACATGTGATGCAAGTAAGCCTAAGTGTCTATATCTTTATATTAATACGTAAGGTAATAACTCCTGCATGTAATAACAGAAAGTAGTGTGTATTATTTTCAGCTGCTACATTTACTATTACGCGTATTTGCTATTTAATGAGTCCTCGGCCTTGCCCCATCAAAGGCACATTAAGCGTCCACAAAGTCCTCACAATATCCCACAGGTTATTTGCTTTAAAATAACCATAATCGACGTAGGTATTACGATACTTATTGAACCACTACGTGATCAATCTTCAGAATGTTCCATTTAAATTGATACTTTCGCGAAGACTCATTAAAGCGGTCGGTCTATAGTTTAGTTTATTAATTTTTAATTATCAAAATTACATGTCAGGAAGAAAAAATAAACACACAAATCATTATACATTGAAAGGAGCATAAAACACAAATAACACAAACACAAACTCCTTAAGAATACATTTAGTAACATGTGATGCAAGTAGGCCTAAGTGTCTATTATCTTTAGATTTCTGCATGTAACAGCAAAAAGTAGTGTGTATTATTTTAAGCTGTTACATTTATGATTACGCGTATTTGCTATTAAGCAATCCGAAGCTTTTAACGACCCAAAACTTTGTAAACTCAATAAAAATAGAAACCTTTCTGAATGGAGGGAAAGAAAAAAAAAATAGGTAAGTATTTCTAAATCTTCTTACTGAGATTTCACGATAGCGTTATTGGGGAAGGGTATTAGAAATGTTATTTCGTCATATTCAGAAAATCATAGCAAATCCTCTTATCTGTCTGGAGTTCACCCTAAATTATTTACATTACCTTGGCTGTCCATTACAGCCGTTGAACGCGTCCACTCCCCTCTAGTTTCGGGCATCCACGCCCCGCGTCGCACAGCCCAGTTGTCATCTCGTACTCGATAAGGGAAGCACGCGCGTCCGCTCCCCTAGTGGCTTGAACTTTACGAATTCATCGCTTCGTTGTCCGAACTTGAGCCTTTTTTTTTCAAGTATTTATTTAGTGGGTTTGTGTGAAGTGGGTTGAACGTGTTGGGATTTTCAGAGGTAAGGTTTTATTATTTTGTTACATTTTTTTTTGATGATTTTTCGTTGTCTGTGTTAAAATGTGCAGAAAAAAATGAGACCATAGATATAATTTATTTATTTACACTCAGACCTTGACCCTTGGGTACATTCCTTAATATTCTGATTATTAATTTATTTATTTACATCATTTTGCATTCACTTTTATTCAAACCTTCCTTGACACGAAATGTAATTATTATTTTTCGTAATTTGTAGGCATCTCTTTTATATTTTTGAATAAGGAAACGTGTCGAGTTTTTATATTTTAAGTAATCATTACCTATTTATGTAAACTGTTTGTTTTGTTTTAAGCGACTAAGTCGCGTTTTCGGCGGGTTTATATATTTTATAATGCATATTTTAATTTCATCACGACAATATAATATTTAATAATATTTTATTCTGCTAACGTTACACAAATATACATATTAACATTAAAGATGGCAATACAATAAGATTTAACAATAAAATAATTATATTTCGTAAATGTGGAGTAACTTCAGACACCCTATGATAGTTAAAATCTGAAGCTCAATATACGTGCATATACACGATATATAGCTAGAAATATATACATATATGTATGCTAATCCTATTGTTTGGCTGTCCGTTCATTGTGCAACCGACACAGTCACCAAGTCTATTCGTGGTCCTAAATCCATTACGGATCTACCAGTACGGCATGCCTGTCTGAATGTCAATCGCCATATTGGCTGTAACTAGAAATAGGAACAGGGTGGCTTGATTTATCCTTACTTCAAGGAAGTGCATTGTCTGAAAGATATCAGCGATAAGACCGCTGTATAGGATAAGCAATATTCTAAAACAATTGTGTATCAATTTCGGTGTGCAATAAAGTATATTCTATAGGAGCTCGTTGCTAAATAATAACAGCCGCTCGGGTCGATCTTAAGGTTAAGCCGCGCTTGCTTAGGTTGGTCCGTGGATGGGTGACCGCCCATTACATACCGAGTTTCCTCCGTGCCTCGGAAAGCACGTTAAGCCGTTGGTCTCGGCTGTCATTTGTAGATCTTTGACAGTCGTTACAGGTAGTCAGTGGCCCGAATGTCTGGCAACCAGTCTTATCAAGGGATATCGTATTACCCAGTACTAACTGGGTTGTGGTGGTCCACGTAAAATACTGGTATTTAGCTGCATCCGTTTAGACTGGAAGCCGACCCCAACGTAGTTGGGAAAAGGCTAGTTAGATGATGAATAAAGTATGTTCTATAAATCTAAGTAAATAACATGTGGATAATGCCTTCCTGATGTGGCGACACTTGGGGGAGGCCTATGTCCAGCAGTGGACGTCTTTCGGCAGAAATGATGATGATGACGATGATGAATGCCTTCCTATAAAATCCCGGAACGATTTTTAAGTTCCGAAATAAAGCTGTCATATTATAGTCACTTGCAACTGGGTTGTGGAGGTCAGATAGGCAGTCGCTCCATGTAAAATACTGGTATTCAGCTGCATCCGGTTGGACTGGAAGCCGACCCTAACATAGTTGGGAAAAGGCTAGGCAGGTGGTGATGATTATAGTCACTTGCAGAAGATTGCAATATTCAGTTCCAGAGTCTCATGTGATGCGTCTGTTATGTAATGTGAAAATAGGATTTTGTGTTCGTTGAGGATAAAAATAGGCCTTGGAGCACTAGATGAAGCAGGAGTCGAGAATATATTTGCTTGGATAGAAGAGTATTCAGAAATTATGGAGTTCTGGATAAAAATAAAAATATGTTTTGAATATAATTAAACCAATGGTTTTTAATTTTTGATTTGATAATTTAATTATTTTGAGCATTTTTTATTCTTATGTAAATTTTTCTACCATATTTCGATTTTATGCTACTGTAACGCCAACACTGCTCTACATAAAATCATTTATTTGATACAATAAGTATAGAATAGGTACAGGCACAGTATATGGACTAAGTTTAAAATAAATGTCTTATACTATTCTACACCGTGACTTTTTAGTTAGACCACCTTTGTAAGCAAAGGTGGTCTACTCAATGTACCGACGTCAATTAGTTCTAGGCGCGATTTTTTATTTTTAACCTACCATAATAAGTACAAAGAAAAATAAATGATACATTAGAATAAAATTATCAAACATGCTGTTAATGATGTTTACGTTTCAAACTGGAGAACATATCTACCACAGATAATAAATACGTCATGGGTCATAACATATTACTGAATAATTTATTTTTAAATTATTATCTATAATCTCATAAATACCTATTTTTTTTTTATGAATGTTTAGTAGTCATTAGATACATGAAATGGGCTGCCGTTGTAAGACGACTAAAATATATAGTAAATTTAACTGGAACTAAAATAAATTAAATTCATGTACACAGATTTACATAAAGCACCTAAATATCAATTTCACTAGTTTAAGAACTCGAATTTCATCATTTGCCTAGACCTTTTCTCAAATTTATTGGGACCGGCTTCCAGTCTTACCGGATGCACCGAATACCACGGATAATGGACGCCTGCCTGTCTGACCTCCATAACCCAGTTAGTACAGGGTAATATGGTACCGCGTTGTAAGACTGGTTATCAGACTACCTGTAACGACTGTTAAAGATCTACAAATGACAGCTGGGCCCAACGGCTTACCGTGTTTTCGGAGGCACGGATGAAACTCGGTATGTAATGGGTGGTCACCCATCCACGGAGCAACCTAGGCAAGCGCGGCTTAACCTAAAGGTCCACCCTAGAAGCTGTTATTATTTAGCTACGGGCTGAAACTAATCAGTCAATTTAGAACCTGTAAACTCAGAAACTTGATTAAGCTTTGTCCATAACATTGTTTGAATTGTTTCCATTTCAAAATGGCCGATGTTGCTCTTTACGAGTCCATTGCCCCATACATTGACACAGGACATGAGGATTATCTGTCAATCGATATTAATCCTGATTCATCATGGACAATCGGGTGTGACAAGTATTGTAGTGATTGTAGTATTTATTTAGAGTTATTTCTGTTATATTGGGGTCTGATCCTCAACGTTTGTTAACCTTTATTTATTTTCTATACATATTCTTTACATTTTTAAATATTTCTATACAAAGTAATATAATATAAAGTAAAAGTAATATCTACCCACAAAATAATTATTGTACAAATGTCTAGTTTTTGTAAAACCCTCAACAATATCGACTTATGTTATAGTTTTAATATTCTCATGTAAGTGAATTTTGTATTCTTATGAGAATAAAGTTATCTCAAACCTCAAAAAAAAATATATATTCTTACGAGCTTTCAAACGCAGTTTAAAGAACAGTTACTAGCTCATAAAACGTACTACAGGTATAAAAAGTATACTTTGTACACACATACACAGGTAATAGTCTAGGGCCAAATTTCACCGAAAGTTGTACAGCCGTTACGGTGTGAAAAGGTTATCTTCAGACAGTGTGAGACTTTCGCTTGTATCGTATTAGTATGGTAATCTATAACTACTTCTGGTATACGAAAGTACATACATAGATAATTCACAAAGGGTGCAATGAAACCCTTAACGAAGCCGAAAGGCACTTGTTCTCCCCATCATTGCGATCATTTTTTTGTTGTAGACCATACCTGGGAACTTTCTAGTTACAGATATATTGGGGGTCAACGTTCAAACTTTTTCACAAGTTTTTTTTTAAAATACATGTTTCTCATGTAAGTTTTTACTTTAAACACCTTCTCGACCCCCGTACTATTCAATCCATCTATCAGCACAAGTTTTGAGTGAGTTACATTGAGTCCTACCGTAGAACGTGATTTTTCACCCCAAAAAAAAGGCGTTTCCGAGCAATAATTTTTGCATAAAGTTACTTAGTTTGATGTACAGAATGCTTGGTTGACGGCTTCGCGAAGGGTCTTTTTACAGCCTGTATAAAAAGGTAACTATTTCATTGGTTGGCAAACAAGCAGACGGCCTCTTGGTGAATAGTGGTAACTCCCTCCTGCTTCTCAGGTGCGGTTACATCTTAGAGACAAAGCGGGAATGTCCGTAATTACACCGGCATCCAAAATCATTAATATCCGTACGCACCTTGGAGGCAGTTAGTACCTATGGGTAGCACTTTCCCGGACGTGACTCCTAAGAAACCATAAATAAAACTAACACAGTTTTAGTAACCTTTTAAACGTGGCATCACCACAATTTTTGTCACAAATATATAATTATAATCCATCCATCTCTCCGCATTACATTAAGGCAGCTCCGTAACTACGTAGGCAACGAAACGACTTAGGTACCTTTCACATTGAATTATATTTGTACAGATAAATCACGGAATAATTAATAGAAGATAAATATAACGTTACCTTCTTTTGTGTTCCAGTTCTCAAGGAGCTTATTTACTTATTCAGTCTTCATCTAAGATAATCTTCAAAGTCCTTTGCCATTGAAATGTATTATTGCTTTTTGTAATTTCTTATTATGTACTAGGAAATTACGTGTACCCTCACAAAAGGAGATACATTTTCAAAGATTCACGAAGTTTCAGCATTAAGATGAATAGGTACATATTGTAATAGTACTTCGATGGACCTAATCCAATATTAGGTATACAAAGACTGTAATGGCGTCGAAAAAAAATGTCAATTACTCCCATTCACTGGCTAAAATTGGTCTCATCGCGAATTTCTTTACAAAAAAAAATGGTAAGACAGACTCCTTACGTGTAATATTCTGGCCTTTAATAAATGGCGGAAGAAATACGGCTGAGAGGTATTTTGAGAGATTTTTTTTAAGAATTTTCATTGTGAGTGGTCGCCCACAAAGACGGGGAAGCTCAACACCAATTAGTGTCACTCGTTTATTAGTTCGCGAGGCTTCGGGGAGGCGGTAAACTCTGAGGTGTGGTCCGAGAGACGCGCGCTGTGTAGGATCCGTTTGTGTTTTGATTTGTTTTTCCTTGTTTGCGTTTGTAACGATGTTTTGTGTATCAGTCCATTTGTAGTTTTGGTTGTAAATGTATTCTTCGGATACGCAGTGTGAGTCCTGTGTTACAACACCGTCTGCACACTGCACCTTTGAGCACATAAAGAACGTCACTGATGCCACAACTAACAAGGCCTTGGCCACCAACTAGGACCAAGATTTATAAAATCAAAATCTTTACCGTTGGTTGATTAAAAAAAGAACATCCATGAGCAATATTTTATTCTTAATTCGTAATGAATTCTTTAGGTGTGTCATCTGACTCATAGGTCACGGTACTTGCAGCTATTTTTCGACTCAAAATATTTCAAAATAGATCATGCCCGCGACTATTGGTCCGTGTCAAAGACGTATATCAAATGATCCTCGGTAATAGTGTATTTTATCATAAGTGAAATAATTTTTGAAATCTGACGATTATTTTCGGAGTGTACCTCCTGCATCCAAACTTCAAACTTTGTCTATTTATAAAGAGATACACTAAAATGCCAATCAATTGTTAACATCGCTCATAATTCTGGGAAGAAAACCTGAAATACAGGCTTAGCCTAGATCAGGTGCAGTTGCTCATCTTTTATCTTTTGTGCTTAAGAGCGTTAACGTCTTACGGCTTTTCATACAAACTTTCAAGTGATTTTTTTTCGAAATGACTGAACCGATTTTAATGAAACTTCATACGCATAAGCAAGATACATAAGTCTAAAAACTTGACAGAGAACATTTTCGAAAAATAGTGTTACAGCTAAATTAGACCTATTTTAGATTTTTCATAGAAACAGAAATTTCCAATTATCTTTTTTTTTTTAAACACATTTCGAAAAGTTTCTGCTCAATGTGTTATATTTTTAAGGAGAAATTAATAACCTTTTTTAATTCTTATGGTATTTGTAATCGCTGTAAGCTTAAGCCTTGTGTACCAGATTGGTTCGTGGACCATTTTGCAGACTAAACCTTGCGTAAATAGGCGTTACAAGAGCGGTATCTAATGAGAGCCATATTTTTCAACGTTGCAGCATTAGAATGGCTGATGTTTTAATCTGAATTAATTGAAATATTAATTTTGTACGATTTGTGTTTATTTTTATGCTGAGGAGAAGACAGAGACGCTTTTTCAAATTAGTGTTGGACGGCTCTGTTCTTGGCTAAGGAGAGAGGAAAATATTTATTGATTTGTCATTACTGTTAGTCTTTGTCATCCCACTGCTGGTCCTTTGCCCAGATAAAAACTTACTTCCCTTTGCCAGAGAAAAGATGTGCCTTCCCTTGACGCCATGACCTCCAAATCTTGCGATACAGGGCCAATGATTTTTCATCAAATTAGCAAAAGCAACCTAATGCTACGTACCATTTATACTACTTATCACAAATTTCAAAGCGAAAATGTCATCTAGACCTAATTTAAGACCAGTCCCAACACACAGACACATAAACCCAATTAATTATTTCCTCTATTTCACGACTGTTGTGCCTTAAAACATGTATCTTTATTCCGCCATTTGCCAAGCTATCTTTCAGAAATAAAACTGGCAAACAGCACATAAAACGAAGACTAGAAGCTTCAATCGAGTTCCGTCTACTCTGATGAAGACCCTCACTACACAACTATAGGGCCATAAAAACATCATTCGGGATAACAACTCTAACAACAAAGAAACAAGGACCAAAGTTCTTTGTTTTAATGCGGCTGTCAAATTTTCTTTACAGTGTTGAATTATTTCTCTATACGAGATACAATAGCTTGATGACGGATCGCCTGAGAACTGAGATATATTTCAAACTTTGTACTGTGATGTATGAGCAGTCACATTGTTTGAAACTGTCTACAATTTTATACAGATACAACACAATTTATGGCTGATCGAAATTTGAATTTGAATTAGAAAAAGTTTTGTAATTGGACTTAGTTCTGCCATACTGAGCCAACACACAATCTCTTTTTAACTAACTTCTAAAAAACGAGGAGGCACTGTATTCGGCCAGCATTTTTTTTTAAATACATTAAACACCTCAAACTAATCTCTCATTCTGGATGAGGTATCCAAGATAATTACATTTACATTCAATACGTATTTTTGGAACAGATTTAATCATTCAGCGTTAATAATAACAAATCAGCACTAATTACCTATAATCATTACCTACTACTTCGGAAAATGGGAGAAATTTTGGTTTGGGTTGGTACAATTATGCTGCTAACGGCCAATTGTTTTAATATTAAATGTCAAATCGTTTTTAAATTAAGAACCAAAAAGAAAAATAAAACCGTTTTAAAATTCAAAAGCGTTTTATTAGTTCGTATTTTGTTTTATTTCAATCAAAGTTACGGTTTACCACAAAGTTCTAATTTTACAATAGAACGACTGTGTCTATATAAGTAACAATTTTAAATATATTATGTTCAATCAATCTTCAAAAGATTTTGTAGACATTAAATACTTCATTAATAACTGGCAGGTACAAGTTGAAAATTACTGTTCGAAGAATAATAATGAATGCTGATTGGCTGAAAGCCTCAGTGGCGTCGTCTATTGATTTTTCAAAACTAAAATAATTCTTATAAAAGTTTGCTATTATACAATGAATTGAACTCGCTAAGCAAAAGTTTATTGAAGTTGTTTCAAGTTTTCTATTGCTTGTTATAGCAACGTGTTGGTGTAGGCGTATTTGGTACATTTTAAGATTTAAATCTTTAGGTAGGCCCTGATCGTACTTAGATCGCGTGAACAAGTGTTCACTCTGAAAAGAGTGCTCAAATAATTATCTCAGCCAGACAATACTACTTACTACGTGTTAGAGATCGAATTATATGCAACTTAAAATACGACAACTTTTTTGCATTTTCCTAGTTAGGTACTATTAAAATTTAATTAAACATGCCCAAATAATGCACGATCAGATGATTAGATATTGATAGTCGTCGATTTTAGGTAAAATATGCAATTACTTAAATACTACTATGTGGTCATAACATGAAATCTTTGTCTCGTGGATCATTTGATGCAATATGGAGAATCTTACGATTCAAATCTTTGTATTTTTTAATAGTTCAGAACTACGAGACAAATCGATAGACGTTCTCGTTTCTAGATAGATTAGATTTTGATAATTGGATGAGAAAACAAAAAAAAAAAAAAAAAAAAAAAAAAAAAAAACCTGTTAAAGACAATTAATTATTGAATTATGTGTAACGGCAATTAGATAATTTTGTAAATGGTTCGATGGCTGACATTTTGTCGTGGGATCTAAAGAATGAATAAATAATTACTGATATAAAAACCCGAATATAAAATATTTCAAAAAATGCGTTTCATAAATTGAACTATTACAATTTTTCAATCACGTCTTTGATTCTATCAAACATTTGTAGTTAATGCATGATAAAATGCTTGCCTTTATGATGTTAGGTTTTATCAAAATTATCCTTTCAAGTTTTCACTTTAAGAGCTGTGTTGAAATAAGAGCTTTCTTGTGTTCAAAAATATAATATAAAATAAGTAGATAGGGGCCTAAAATAAATCCTACACGAGCCTTAATAAAATATTATTATAAAGGAGATTGGTTAGTTGGGTATCTCATCAAATTCAAACGTTCCAAAATCTAGTTATATGCAAATTAAAGGTCTTATAGCTGTAGTTATTTTTCAAGCTAAAATGTTTTTTTAGTTGTTGGGAGTAATTAGAAAACCATGATTTTAGGGTGCAAAAACAAAACGCATTAATGCAAAACAAAACGCATAAAATAGAACCAATTAAATGTATGACGTCGTCAGTGTTGCCATATAATAAACCCAAATCGATGATCACTTTAGTGAAGTAGAAAAATATCGTTTATTCAAAAAAATTGATTTAAATAGACGGCCAAAGCAATTCCACAAGTATTATGTATGTTTTGGAAAGTATCTTTCGTCCAAATATTGTTAATTAAATAAAAATAAAGTAGATTGATTTGATTCGAGAATATATGCTCACTTTAAACAACATTATTATAATTTAAATAGCATTGCTTTCACTAAATTAATTTCGTATTGATTCGATGATTTTAAACGATTCGAATCGATTGTTAATCAATATTTGGCAACACAGCTGTCACTTATGTCAAATACAAAAAAATATATTTACGTCAGGATTTTTTTTTGTGTTTTACGTTTAAACCCTGCATAATTCGTTCTTTGTGATATGTGTAATGTTTTCTGCATCTATAAATGAAGTGTGAACTTTTATTTTGAGCCACCACGTTGCTATAACATTAAAAAAAGACAACTATAATATTGGACACAGTTTTTATGACTACTATTTTCTGAACAAACATTGTTTTTAGATCAACACTTCTGATTATGTATGCAATTCTTGCTGGGCGATAGGAATGCATCAGCTGCAACATACCTGTATTGTTTGTGGTACTTCAGTGATTGAGACTGAGAGTCATATCAATCATGCATCAGAGGAGGAAACCCAGATAGTTGCAATAATTGACCAGAGGATACAGCCACGTCATTCTGTTTTTTTCTCTATTATTTTCTGGAAGAATGACCCACTCAAAGAAAAAGAGACGTTAAGATAGGGAGGATGCTGATTGCTGGTGTTGAATAACTTCACCTAGATGGACCTGTCTATTTTTTATTATTGTTATTAATGGTGATAGTCGAAAAAGAGTCTATACTTACTGGGGCGGGCCTTAATTAGAAGTATATTAGCAGGGTTATAGTGGAATCCGATTTCAAGGCAATAAAAAGTTCATATGCGTCAAAATAAAGTTTTGAATTATTTTAACAGGTTACATTAAATGAACCAATTTACGTAACTTGTTGGGAACAACCACAACAAGAACTTCTGTGAAGACACGAAAACCAACTTCGAGCTCAGACAATCACTCTGCCCAACTTAAGAAGAGTACCAGAAGCATTTTCATGTCTCTGACAACATACGTCAACACATGGTGATTGAAAATAACTTTTTAATATTGTTATCATTAGAATAAAAAGTTATTATAAATACTATGGTTTTATTTTTTTACCTATTCTATTTTAAATTATTCATTATCTTTTATCCTATTGACAACCATCTTGTGGATGGACCATGGACCATCTAGGATGCGGATTCGAATCCCGCAAACGGTACGTTATTACTATTGTAAGTGACGTCATAGCAATTGGATGGCCTAAAATAATTCAAAATCTTCTTATCTATAATTGCCGTTTTCTTATCTCAACTTAGAACACCCTACTTTAAAATCTTACTAGTGCTTTAACACAAAAATCCTTCCATAGTTAATAAAGTACAATCTATCCACTTTATCTGATTGAAATGTATGATCTAAAAGGGTCTGCTTTGGTTTACATTAAGTAGGTATGTACTTCTAAGTATTATTTTTGGTGGTCCATTTTGAGGTTATGTATAAATCAATTTAATATCCCCAACTCTAATGTATGTCTTACCATTACATATTTTGTTATACTCTATTGTAGCATTCAAATCCATATAATCATTCTATGAAACGGTAAGCCCGTATGTGATACTGAAAATACATTGGTTCATGCCAATCTCCTTTAAAAAAAAAGCCTAATGTTACTCCAAAACATGCTAAAACATTACCTCTTACTTGTCAAAAGATCCACAGTTTTTATCTCTTTAATCGTTAAAGCTTTAATTGCCTTAAGTGTCTACTCGTCTATTTCAACACTTACTTAATTCACTTAATAAGACTTAGTAAGTCATTCGTCAAAGTTAACTTTCTTCAAGTTTGCGGCACTCATCAGAGAGATAAGGCTAGTGCTTTGTGTAGAATTTAAAATGATTGTTGTACTTAGTTATTTCATTGAGAAAATTGTTATCGCTTAGCTTAGCTTCTTTTTGTTTTAAAAAATAAGTCTTGATGAGTTGAATATAAAGAAAAGGGATGTGAAAATTGAATGGCTCTCGTTCTAATACTACTGCAGCATTCACTTTGTGCGCCCTTAAAGCTGTAAAAAGATTATTTGACGCATTACTTAATTCGATAGTAACACAGCCATCTTGTTTTTTAACATAGTACCAACGACAGTTGACTGCCAAAAGACTTGTAACAATCTGCAAAGACTCTTTTTAAGTTGTATGCAGATTACTTGCAGATTGTAGACAGTAGAAAACGAAAATTATTTTATTCCAATACAATACTGAAATAATGTTCTGGCAACATTTAAATTCATAAAAATGTGGATTGAATGTTATCTGCTAAAAAAAAATGGTTAAGCTGACACTCAAAAGCTACCGAAATTCGACGTACAAAATTCAATATGTCAATGCATTTTTATTTATGTAAAACTTTTAAAGTATTTTATCTGTGCCAGTCTCTGATACGTGGAATCCCAAATGGCTGTATTTCAAGGGCTATAAAATGCATTAGATTTTATTCCACCTGTTACAGTATAAAATTTAAAGTTATCTATAAATACCGATACAATGCTCCAAGCTAAGCCCAGAAAGTTATTGCTGTACGTGGCTTTTAGCTCGATAAAACTATACTAGAAATTATTTAGTAATAATTTCTAGTATAGTTATAGATAGTATAATGAAACTATACTAGAAGTTAGTATAGTTTCATTATACTATCAAAGCTGAAACACTATTTCGAACTTGTTAGAATTATAGAAACTTTTTATTCACAAAGCAGGCTTTTAAACAACAAAAATGTAAAAGAAAACACAGAAACAATAAAAGATTCCACCGAATTCGAATCAACTACTAAATTAGCGAAACAAGCAAACGACAAAACTCTTAAGTTTACTTCCGAACCTAAAAACAATTCTTCCCAAAATAGTTCGGACTTGACCAAGCGGCACCCATTCACAAGTCGGGCCTAGCCGTAAATTTGCCTAAAGGCGGTTTCCATTATGCACCCATACGAATAGGCCTGTGTCGCTGACAGGAACTTACGAGACGGTTACCGCTCTTATACCGTACCTATTTATAAATACTGCCTTTATTTTTTTGGGTTTTCTTGCAAAAGGACTGTAGTTTAAAAAAAAAAACTTACGAAGAGTGTCTTCGTGATAGTAGTATTCATTCATGTCGCTTTGAGTATTGTTTTGAGACAATAAAACGTCAATTTCTTTGATCGAAGCTTTCAAGTCTCTCATTCTTCTAATGCAAGTAGTAAAAACTTCGTGAATGCCCTTTGTCTCTTTCGATTTACAAGACTCGTCATGCTTTGCCTTTTCTATCATCTATAATAATGCGAGACTAATTTTATTAATGATCATCTATGGTTTCACCTTTTTAGCCGACTTAAATAGGAGGAAGCTCTCAATTTGCCTGAGTAACTTTTTTATGAGTATCACGAAGTCGTGAACTAAAGAAACTGGGAATTATTTAGCTCCCAAATTTAACTTTAGCTATAACTTTTACTGTATAAATAACTATTCTGCCGCCTAGCTACTCCTCATCTCTTAGTTGTTTTATATCACTCGGTGATAAAAACTGTCATTTACTGAACTATACAGCTACTTTGGGAGGTCAAGGTTCCGTCTGTATCTCGTTGATGACGTCATCGACTAAGTTATGGTCTTCTTTATAGGGAATGTTATGGCCTATCTTTACTGTTATGTAATGAGTACGGAAGTAAAGTATTCTTTTGAGTAGCTCTTGAATTAAAGACAATGTTTTATAGATAGGACTAGGCTTCTACAAAAGATGTTTTGTGATCTTCAACAGTAGATGTGTTTTTATTTCCATTGGTATTATTGATGAGTATCGCGTTTTGAAGAATTTACTAACGTTATAATGTCATTTACTAACGGTCTGTGAAAACAAGCCATTGGAGTCTTGCTCTGGATCATGAGGTCCATCGTTCCTGCCTATTTGGTCTGTAGGCTATCAGATCCTCTTCTTTTATTTTTTTCTTTAATCACATTCTCTTCTTCGTCTTTAATGTGTCTAATGGATTACGTATTCGATGACTTATTGTAGAAAGTACAATAAGTAAGAGCGTAACATGTAATTTGAAACATGCTGGCTTCTAAGAAAATAATCCCCCTGTCCCCATTGCAGTGATTGGTTCCAGCCTCCCTACAAACCTATCTAAACAAACGCCACTCGTCACAAAAAAAAACTACAAAAGATACTCTTGGAGTTCTCGTTACACAATTACTTTACAGAACCGCACTGTGTGCCTATTAAAGAAATTGAATAAAACCCAAAGAATTCTACCCGCAGGTAAGATTCTATGCCGATACAGGCGACAGGTAAACGTGCCTAGTGATGAATTTGAAGGATTTTAGTTGAAAAAAAATCTCTAAGGGTTGTTTGAAAAAGGTACGAGCACAAATAAATAGGCAGGTAGTAGAGGTGATAATTTCTGCGAATGCACAGTGGGATTTAACGAGTTTTTGTTAAAGTATTTTTTTCTCTTAGAATTGCCTTATAGTTTTTGAAAAAGAAAAAAAATACTTAGCGGGATTTAATATAGAAGAGTTAATTTAAACAATTTTGACAACAAATTCCAGTCACCCACTTAAATCCAATACCTACTTGTGTCCATAAAATGTTTTTCCCAAAAGGGCAAAATAGTAATAAACCCAATAAAGACTGTTAAAAGCTATTAAAACTCCAATTTCAAGAACTTGAAGCATTAAAAACTTAATCAAGAATTAATTTCGCATAAAACCAATATCAAAACATTTAGTAATCTTCTAAAAAAACCTTCATTTGTATTACATTCTAATCCTTAAAAATCCTATTATCAGGATACGTTTCGATTCCCTCGGCATCAGCTCAGAATTGGCGTAAAAGACAATGTTCTTAAAGGATTAACGTACTCTATAAGGTTAAGACGATTTCCATCTAAGTAGAAAAAGATAAGGCTTACCATGTACTCGAGAGTATTTCGAGTATTCCCGGTATTTTCCCGATGTCAGTGTTTGAGTATTTTCGGGCATTTTCGTAATGTCAGTGAATCCTCTTAATTGAATTTAGGCTGTGATTTCTCTTTGTGAGCGACGGGTATTTGTCTGATGTTTATTTTTGGTGTTATTGTTATTTGATGGTTAATGAAATTAACCTAAATAAAATTACTTGTTAATATTTCGATAATTCCATTTTCACTTGTGGATTGAAACATACATGCGCTACTGTCCACCAATAGGAAACGCTTGAAGACAGAACACTATTTTTACCATTTAGTTCAAATGATATTCAAATATTCTAGCAAGGTAAAATGATATTAACTAGAAGGTGATTTGAATCTCATGCAAAATACTACAACCCAACCAATAAAATTGTGAATGAATTAGTTATTGACCATAAACAGCCTGTAACATAATCGCCAATAATTTCACAGAAAGGGTGCTCTCGAAAGCCGAAAAGACGTAATATTTTATCAAAACAAATTCTACGATAAAAGCTCACGACCGAATGTTCGGGCGCTCGCTTAATGGAACTAGAGCTTTACATTAAGTAAGCACGTAGCTCCCTCGTATTATTTTAATGTCGCATTTTGCGAGCGTGACAAAGATCAGAGCAGTGATTTTACACACTTGTCTCCCGAAATTATGTGAGAAATTTCGTAACAAACATTTTCTTTTACAATGTTTTCTGTTTCATTAGTTTTTATTAGTTTAGGGTTAATCTAATAATTTCGAGTAGATGCTTTTGGATTGAAATAAAACTAATTTTACGGATTGTTAAGCTTTATTGTTGGGATTTCGTTTTTGTTTGCTATAGCCTTCCTCGGTAAATTGACTATCCAGCAGTAAAAGAATATTTCAATTTGAAGCTATTGTTCCTGAGTTTAGCGCGTTCAACCAAACAAACAAACAAACTCTTCAGCTTTATAATATTATAGTATAGATATATGTATAATAATATTATAAATGCGAAAGTTTGTGCGGATGGATGGACGTATGTTTGTTACTCTTTCACGCAAAAACTACTGACCTGATTTGGATGATTGTTGGCACATAGTTTATAACCTGGATTAACAAATAGGATACTTTTATCCCGATAGTAAGATCTCATGGGACAGTTACTGAACTTCACGCCGGCGAAGCCGCGGGCAACAGCTAGTACCTAATAAGTACTGTATCATAAACTCAAATATTTCATCAGAAGCCACATTAATACGCCAGTCATGTAACCGAACTGTAGTGAACATAAAATTAATGTTCATTCATTCGCTAAAACCGTTAATATTATTCACTTTATAGTTTCAATGAATCATATTAAGCCACTGATTCGAATGAAACGCCTACAATATTAATTCATTGTCGACACTGATATGAATGTCTAAATCTGAAACAGTCGCTGAAATATTAGCTTTCCAATATGGGTAACGTCCGAGTCTGGACATCATCGGTATTGATTTCATCTAAAATAACCGATTTCAATGCAGACGTTTTTAAGGCCGTAGCTGCTTGGAAGCGGAAGCGGGAGCGAGTATTATGTTAGGGAATTTTCAATTTGTGTTATTGTATTTACTTAATAAACTAACTGTGAAAATTTAAGTGTGGCAATTTCAATGAATACGTAACACACGATCGCTTTAAATAGACACTAAGCAAACTTCATTAAATCCTGTCACTTATATGATATTCTCAAACTAAAATAACTCTTTATGAACATGACCGATATAACCATTCACATGTTGATCAATCAAACAACAAATAATGGCCAGTTTAAAACAAATAAAATTTTCTCCATATTGGATCTCTGTCAAGGATACAATCAAATCCAACTCATAAAACATTTTTGCTCTATTTATAAATAGCCGTATATTTTACGAATAATTAATTACAGTCGAAATAACTGACGCTTTAGGCGTCATATAATTTCCATTTGAATAACATGTAAAGTGCCTACATTGAATGGTTACGGATTTTAACTGTCATGTTTATTTGGACGATGTTATTGTATTATCATAAATGCAAACGTGGGCCGATTAATTATTTGGTAGATGCTTTTACCACTTGCAATATTTATGATAGTATAGTCAGGGAAATAAATTGTACATCAATTAGAAATTGAGTATCATTCATAGCTAATTAAGTTCATAGAAGTGTATGAACAGTTTGTGTTAGTAGTAAGTTTGCCCGACTTGCAATATATTCATTTTATTATAAAGTAGGTATACAGGCTGTAAACAGACCCTTCACATAGCCGTCAACCAAGCATTCTGTACATCAAACTAAGTAACTTCACGGAAAAATTATTGCTGGGAAACGATTTTTTTTTTGGGGTGAAAAATCACGTTTAACGGTAGGACTCGATGGAAAGCACTCAAAGCATTATGCTGATGGATGAACATGTATTAAAAAAAAAACTTGTGAAAAGTTATAACTTTGACCTCTAATATCTCCGGAACTAGACGGTTCCCAGGTATGGTCTAGAAAAAATAAATGATCGCAAAGACGGCGAGAACAAGTGCCTTTCGGCTATGTTAAGGGTCTATTTACACCCTTTATAAAAATCTCATAGAAAATTTGGTTGCGCTTAAGATTTTATAAACAGGTCACCTAGACATCTGCTAATAATAAAGTTTTTGGAATTTTCTCTAAGTAGCCTTACCAAGAAATCTATAATAAACCTATCTACGGACTTTATGAAATAATTTACGATTTGTAAAGGCCATAAAAGCGCGTTTGAACGGTTTTCAGGAAACTAGTTTTCACTTCATTATTAAAGCGTGAATTCAAGTGGTATGTTTCATTTAAAACTGATTAAAATAACACTAATTCATGAATTAATTATTCACGGTAGAGAATTTGTGAGGTAAATATCGTATTCGATGAAGGAGGAACACGACAAAATTGGACGCTAATTTAATTGAAATCATGGTTATTATAAGCAAATTCTAAACCAGGCTCGAGCCTCCCTCCAATGCTTATGTAACATTTTTCAATAAGATACCAATTATATTGACCGCCTCATTGGTCTAGTAGTCGCAAGCGTGACTGCTAAGCATGAGGTCCTGGGTTCGACTCCCGGGTCGGACAAATTGATATTGGGTTTTTCCATTAGGAATTTCTCAGTAGCAGCCACGGAGTCTAGATTTGTGCCCGATTGATGGCAATACGCTCGCCCCCTTTACTATTAGGTACACCTCTGCTTTACCCTTCGGTGATTCTAGTTGTTGTGTCATATAACAATTATGTATGGTGAGAACAGAGCGATATTGGTGGGTCTACCTGTGTTTCTGAAAGTCTTAGAATTTCGACTTCTCTTTTCTGATTTTTACCGACAGTTTAGATTTTAATTTTCAAAACGTTACTGTGTGCTTGATTTTAGGGAATAAAATCAAGCACACAGTAAAATAGGGTATTCCTCATAGCGCAACTATTTTTAAGCGCAACCAACTAAGCGCAACTAAATTATTCCTCGAAGCGCGAACATTAGATGCGCTCACAAATTCAAATTAAAAATATTATCCGTTTATTCCTCAAAGCGCAACCATGATGAAAAATAGAGAGTGGTATGATGGATTCTTTTTTTTTTTCAATCATGTTTGCGCTTTGAGGAATTAACATATAATATTTTAAATTTGAATTTGTGAGCGCAACTGATGGTTGCGCTTCGAGGAATAATTTAGTTGCGCTTAGTTGGTTGCGCTTAAAAATAGTTGAGCTTTGAGGAATACCTCAGTAAAATAGCCGAAACAAAAAAAAATGTTCCCAATAATATTGACAATCATTTTTTATCATACCAAACGACGTCTACAAATACCGTTATTAGTTTTTAAATGTATTATTGTTTTTGTCCTCTGTAAATATTCTCCACACATAAATCAAATAAATAGAGTGACGTTATTAAAAAGAATAGACAGTTTTTGTTGGCAAGTGTGTATAAATAAAAGAAAAAGAAGCAAACAAAGGTTCAAAAACGAAACGTTGGACTTCTAACAGTATCTTTTTACAACTTCACTCCAAATAGGTATTGCGGGCGCTATTCCAGATAGAATTAAATTTGAAAAAAAGTCCGATCTAGTGCGGTTCGAACAATCGCGCCGTGGAATGTAATGATTTTTAAGAATTCGAGTTTGTTTTGAAGTGTGAGAGAGAAGGATTTTGTTTTTGTTTGTTTTAATATAAAAGGCACTGCTTGTTATCGTTTTTTTATTAATATACCTGAATGTACATGTATAATTAAAATATCTATTTTATCGTAAGAAATACAAAGGAAGACAAAACTAAGACTTACACCGCTCAAAGCTGAAAATATTCAAGTAATTTTCTCTATTTTAAGCATATAAGCAGATTAAAAGAACAACTAACCACCTACACATAAATCTGACTCGTTCTAAACATAATAATTTAATAAAACCTTACTTTAAAATGAAAACGTAGAAAACATTTTCAAGACAAAACTTCGAGGGCTCTCACAAGACAAAGGCGTTCACTTCTACAGAGCAGCTTTAAAAAGTAAAAGGCAAACATGATTCGCGAATCTTCGCACGATATTAAACTTTTTACAATAACAAAAGACTTAACTGCCGAACTTTAGCATCTCGATATAACAATCCCTTTAATTAAAGCGTCGCGAGCGCGTCAAGGGATGCCCTTAAAATTTCAATCCCTAATAACCATTTGGAAGAAACAAAAAACTCAGCACACAACGCTTTTTGTCCCGTTCACACTGATTACTAGCCTCATTCGCGTGAAAAAGAGAAAAGATTTTAATTAAACACGCTGATGAGCTAGTTTCGTGATGTGTAATTTTCTTTTGACGACAATGCTTTTGTGTTCTGTTAATTTATCTGGAGAAAATGGGTGTAATAAAAAATCGCTGTGGCATATTGGAGTTTTAATGAGTTACTTTATATTCTGATATTTATAAATTCTACTTCAGATGTCTTTTAACTACCAATAAGACTAGAAGGTATTGAACTTCGTTTAATTATGGAATTCTAATTATAATTTTTTTTTTTTTCCAATTACTTATTTAACAACGGCTAGGATATTTCTATGAAAGCTATCCTAAATAAACAAAATGATACAAAACGTTGTGCTAACGGCAAACCATACGTTACATTCCATTTTTCCCCTCCGCCATCGCATATTATCAAAGTAATTACGTCAAAAAAATGATAGTAAAAAGCCAAATTTACAGAGGGTGAACGCAGCATAAATGACTCAAAGTCACGTGACATGTTCCGGTGCGTTCATTACACGCCTCCCCACAAATTAGGCTGAGTGCAGGCGATACATCCGATACCCACTCCAACAAGTCAATGGGTGAATGAATTACGATCAGTTTCGGTAATAAAGTAGGCAGCCAAACGCTGAGTCATTGTTTTAAAGCCTCCTGTTTAAGTGATTATGTAAATTTACAACAGGCGGTCACAGTGAAGCTTGTATTTTATTTAGTCTAGAATATCAACGAACTTTATTATTTTTTCGTTAAAAAAAGCATCCATATTTTAGAAGCGTTAAAAAAAATATTATTACGGAACGTATTTTAGTAATAGAACACAATGTTCATTGTGATATTCACAAGGCATCTTTCAAGTCAAGGGTTTCATGAAAACATTCAAATAATGTTGTAACATTATTTCAACCTACTTTAGGCTACAGCGCTTTCAAAGCAACTCTTTAATTTATTTTTTGTTTGTTCCAGGTTAGTGAAAAGGCAAGGGGACATGGAGACCGTCGTTCAATATTTACTCCTAGCTTTGGCTCTGACTTCCGTGCAAATATCCTACACTGAAAGCCGTCTAAATGAAAAACGCAGGGATAAAACTGAAAGGAGGTACCATGGGACGCAAGTTAAAGATAACATTTGCGAGATAACCAATAGAGAATCTAAAATACATTGCTATTGCGAAAGCACTGACGTCAAAACAGCCACCAAAGCCGACTGTTGGGTTTTCAACGGAGGTATTGATGAAACCGATCCAATTTGGTCCACTTTCAACTCTCAGCCTTATTTGGAGAGGCTAACGTTCAACGTTCGATCCGACGGAGCACTTAAGTTCATTCCATTCCACGTGATCCATCGCATGAAACGGCTACAAAAGCTCTTCATACACTACGCTACACTAAACAAAATTGAGAAAAGAACATTCTCAAACATAACCACACTGAAAGAAATAACTCTGATGAACAACAAAATAACTGAATTGGACTTCTCATCGTTCACGAATCTCCCGTCGCTCGTAAACCTAACTATAAAAGAGAATAAAGTAACAGAAGTACAGAGGGACGTGTTCGTCGATTTGCCGAGTCTCAAATATCTGGATTTGTCTTTGAACAGTATCAATCTGGCGCACGACGGTTGTTTTGAACATCTGACCGTACTAAACGATCTGATACTAGAGGCTAATTCAATTACGGTGCTGACTAGAGAGACATTCAGGGGCTTAGCCAATCTGACGAGATTGGATCTGCGGTCCAACAAGTTGTCAATGTTGGGAGATTTAACTTTCACGGAGCTGTGGAATCTTAACGAGCTACTTTTGGATAATAACGAATTGAAATTCCTGTCTGAAAGAGCCTTTGACGGCCTCGCTCTGTTACAGAAATTATCTATGACAGGGAATAAATTGAAGTCTATTAATGAGGGGCTATTAGAAGGTGTGCGCGGTCTTGAATTATTGGATCTGAGGAACAATGAGATAGAACATTTTACTTACGAGACAATAAAACCGATATTGGAAAATTTGAAAATGAAGAATGCTGTGCTGTATTTGAGCGGTGAGTTTAAAGTATTGTTTTTGTTTTGTTGAAAGAAGAGTTTATTACCAAGGTTATGACTACGAAATAAATAATATTTAAATATGAATTATTTAGTTTAGGTAGTGTCGTATAACGTATTACTATAATAATTACTATCATTCGAGCCATAACCCGTCCGAACCTTTCATACTGACCCTTCAATATTTTTCGTGTCTATTATTTTACGTTCCCCTCAGCAATTACGTATAATAACTTCAAACACCAGTATTTGGATTATAACAGCAAATTCATATTCAATTCTATCACTGTCAATGCCATTATTCAAGATAACGACATTACATTGCCATTATAATGATATTACGAGTCCATTTTTGTTGGCAACATGTTATTTACGAATAAATAGTACACTACAACTCCTGGGAAGTTAAATAAGCACGTTTTTGTGCAAACAATGGGGAATTCCCTGTTGTATTTAATCCCCTTACTGAAGCACCCTTCACATTAAGGACAATTAATGAATGTAAAAGCGCCCTTTATCGAGTCAAACGTAGCAATAAGTTGATTTTTATACAATGGCGTAGTTTTATTAAAAGCAAACATGGTGAAGTTGATTAAATTGTCACGTGTAGCCGGTAATCAAGGGTGTTCTTAAAATAAATTGACGTTATAATGACACTTTTTAAGAAAATATAAAATTAAAAACATGCATCATATTAGAAATTTTTCATAATATATGTAACTGAAGAATGTTTAACATATCTGCATGTGTTTTGCGATAGCTGCACAGTTCTGGGGTACCAGAAAGGGTCTTAAGAATGCACTATCAGGGGCATCAACTACTACTATTTCAACAAGAATGACTTCATTATTTTAATTCTCATAGAAGTGAAGTCATTGTCTTTTTGTTGAAAAGGTTTAACTTAATCAAACAAGACTGCTGCAAGCAGATGATATGTTTATAAGCCGAGTCTTTTTTGTCAGCCCTACCTCAACCTCAACTCACTCACGCATAGAACTTGAACTAACTAGAGCATAAAATTTCAATCCCATGATATTATGTGATTATAACTTCAGTCTCAAAAATGTATTTTCATTTGATAAAACACTCTCGCACTTCGGAGTAATATTTGAATAATTCATTTTGTTTTTGATATCTCAGGTTTTTTCTTACACTTCTCCGTTGAAATTGTAGTCTTTAACAAATAGAGCTATTTCTAACTTTTCTTTTACTTTTTTACAGGTAATAAACTTAGTTGCGACTGCCGTTTATCTTGGATACAAGTTCTAAGGAATGAAACGAAGAGCGAACCTCTAAGGATGGCTTTAGACGGCGTAACATGTGCCATGAGTACTGGTGAAACAGTTGAAAGTACATCGAACGATGTGAACTCGGCCTTCAACGACCCTAAACCTTCAAAATCTGAACAACTGTATGAAATAGAAACAAATGCTGATGTACTACAACAAGATACCAATGATGAAGAACTGTACGAAGATACTAATCAATACAAATTCGAACCGACCATACAACCAGTTTTTGCCAATCAACTCACAATTGTCAATATGCCTGTTGAAACCCTGCCTTGCCCTCGTGAGCTAGTCCGAAGTGGTGAAGACTCTCTCATGCTCTCATCAAAAGATGAAAGCTACTGGCAATCAAATGCCAGCATACAGATTTTACCAAAATTGTTTTTCATATTAACATTATTATCAATAAGTGTGTTTTAATCATCAATAATTAGTCTTATAGTTACCAGTGTGATGCTATGTATGATAGTAGTGCTGAAATCAACAAAAAAGTACAAGCAGCAGATAAAAGACCTTTTACAAAAAGATACCTCCTTGGTGAATCTAAAGTAGGTCGCGTAATGGTTATAGAACCGATTATCTCGCGTCCTTTGGCAACGATCTCTTCTTTAATGGTCTAATCAGTGATAGCATTATCGCTTCGCATATATTTCCTTTTGTAAACCAGGTCAGAAATCAAAAGACCAATATGTTTTGATTGCTGACCTTCAATGAAGATTCGAGACTTGAATTCTACCGCATATTTCAGCACTAAGAGCTTATAATTTTATACTTCTGCTTTATACTTGGTTTTTAGACTTTAAGAAAAAAGACTGGTTTAGATATTTAATTAAATTATTTCTTAGTAAGTGTAATTTAAAAAAATCCAGTGTCATATATCATTCTACCCAGTGTTTAAGAATTCTACGATAGATCCATATTGTCAGTAGCATAAGCGTCTCCATTGTGATTTTGGATCTGTTCCAACTTGTTGAAAAGGCATAAAAGGACGTAAAGATTTTGTAAAACTCCAAACTAGATTACAATTGTGTAGAAACTATTTTTTATATACGATAAAAAGTAAAAAGGGAACGAGTACCCGAAAGTTTTTGGCCATGTTAGAATATTAAACAAAGGTCATAATAAATTGAACCAAACAGCTTTTCGGAAATTATAGCAGATATACTTACGTGACTGAAAGTTTCAGAGATCGTGGACTCGATCTTTTAAGCTTAAGGCTTTTAGATATAAACTTTGTATAAAAGTTTGGAGACGTATTCGAAAAGCAAATAATAGAAAAAAGATTATTTTGAGTGCAAAGTTGCGAGTGAAGATTATTGATTGCTTCTTTAATTTAAGATTCTTAATCGCTGATGTCTTATATACAAAGACGATTAGTTTTAGCGTTATACAAAACGAGGATATCATAGATGGTAATATACCGAATGCTACAGAAACTGTCGATGATAATAATATCAAAGTAAAAGCTGTTGACCAAAGCCCTACTAGAATTTTCCATCTCGCAAGTGCTATTACAAACACAAATCATACGCTCGAACATGTAGACATGAAAGAAACATCTATTTATACGGATTTATGGGCAAATGCGGAAATCGAACCTTCAATGTATGTTTGCTCTTTAGATATGTACACAGGGCGACATATCAAACTATACACATCTGGTATTAGCTGACCTCGCATTTTATGGATTTTCCGTACAACGAGAGCAGCTTATGCTTTGAATGTATAGCCTACCATGCATGTACCAGATTTTTTGTAAGTAAGATCCGTAAAAGAAATAAAATGTATTATAGTAATTGTAATTCCTGTAAATATTGATAGTAAAGATTTGGATATTGTAACTAGCAGATAAAATATTAATAAAAATTTGAGATCATGAATTTTATAGCTATTTATTTGTATTAGTTTATTTACCCAAGTTATTAGAAAATACATGAAGAGGTTACTCGCTTTATCTACTTTAGACGGAGAATGGTTTGATTGTATTGATTTCATGGAATAGGCTTATGAAGTGAACCAAAATAATTGGACATGAGTTTTCTTTTTAAATTAATTTTCTGCTTGCCTCATTGGTCTAGTGGTCGCAAGCGCGGCGCATGTTCAGCACATGAGGTCCTGGGTTCGATTCCCAGGTCGGGCAAAGTGTTATTGGGTTTTTCCATTAGGAATTTCTCAGTCGCAGACACGGGGTCTGAATTTACGCCCGGTTGATGGCAATAGGCTCGCCCCGTTTACATGGTATTTAACATCACTGGCGAAATGTGGGTGTACTATTAGGTACACCTCTGTCTAACCCTTAGGGGATTACAGACGTGATTTATGTTACGTAAATTAACCGTTTGAACGCCAGAACATAAACGCACGCCTGTGGTCTTCACGCCAAGCCTCAATTTCACCTACCATTTTGTCACATTTTGTTTCGTTTGGCGTACAGGGCACGCGTTTGCTTGTCACGTATATGTGACTATGGCGTTCAAAAGGTTAATTTGTTTTTTTTTTAAATGATCTAGAAATCCATACTTTTCTTGAAACACAATCTATTAATAAAATATATTTTAAACAGAATTGACAAGACAATCTTACATACTTCATTCGTAAAAAAGGCCACTAAGAAAATTAGTGCTAATGAAATTGGTCTAGACACCTCCTCCTAAATAAATTAGGAAATTATCCAAGATTACAGCTTTATTAAATTCATTACAGTCTAGACTTCTAACGCCTTATCATAAAACAATCTTTGTCATCCTACGCAACAGGTATTAAGTTCTATTAACTAGTTGTTAAAATTCAATTTCTCATTTCAACGCTGGCTGGCATAGTCTGAACAATCGCGATTGCGATGTGTATGCTGAATGTTATTATTGGAGTTTAGAACTACAGTAATGTTTATATTACCTTGTCTGATATGCTTTGGGTTGGTGGATATATTTTCCGTGGTTGTGTGAATCAATATCTGGCATGAACTACGCTGTCAGATAAATGTCTACAGAAACAACGTTGTCAAGTGGGGATACTCCATCTGCCTAGCCTTTCAACTATCTTGGGATCGGCTTCCAGGCTAACCGAATGCTGATTTTACATGGAGCGCCTGCCTATCTGAACTCCACAACCCAGTTTGTACTGGGTAATACGATACCCCTTCCTTAATAAGACTGGTTGTCAGACTTTTGCGGATGCTCCGATGAGATAAAAAGCAATTGGCGAGCCCCATCTTTTATGAAGTCCTACCTCCTATCTTGTTCTTTATACAATAGTACCTGCAACAATAAAATACTTGCTCGCAGTGGATCTCAATATTTGAGATGTAAAAGCTTAATTCAACCATATCATGAAACCGTAGACACGACGATGATTATACTCCTGATATTTTCGTTTTATAATTAACTTTTAGCATTATGGACTGCCTCGTTTGATTCGATTTGATGCCGGGATCGCTATTTACAGTTTATTTTAGGATCTTCTACTAGACAAGCGCGACTGCTGAAAATGGGGT
The DNA here is from genome assembly GCA_963082995.1 of Noctua comes. NCBI lineage: Eukaryota > Metazoa > Arthropoda > Insecta > Lepidoptera > Noctuidae > Noctua > Noctua comes. The sequence continues at coordinate 13,822,114 of OY720279.1, read as the reverse complement.
CTTTGGGTTCGATTCCCACGTCGAACAAAGTGTTATTGGGTTTTTTCCATCAGTAATTTCTCAGTAGTAGCCACGGCGTCTGTATAATTATGTGCTCGGTTGATGGTAATAGGCTCGCCCCCTATAACATGAGTTAAACATAACTGGCGAAATGTGGGTGTACTTATGCCGGGTTCACCTCTGCCTAACCCCTCGGAGACTACAGGCGTGATGTTATGTTATGTGTTCACTTATTAACATTCACTATAAAGAGTTTAGCCTGCATTTAACTATGTGACCTATGTATAGCATGCTAGCCTCTGGGGAGCACTTACACCTCTTGGTTTACATTGTAAGCTGTTCGGCACAACCCCTACGTCCTTTTGGGAATTCCAACTAGGGAGCCACCCCTTGGCGTGACTGTTTCTCATGATACTTATTGGGGCATTACCACCTCTTTTGGCTGGCAAATAAGTAACTTCTGATAGTGAGTAGTGGCAAATAAATCTTGAATGATATATGGGTACTATGATACCCGGGAATTACGGGTTTACGTCTCAACAGTACATTACATATTACTCTTTTCATGTTATATAAGTTGCCAGACAAACAGACAGTTCATGAAATGGTAGGTAGTCACCAGCTCCTAAGGAAATCTATTGAAACGTGCCTGTAAAGGCATCAATACTTACAATCATCACCATCTGCCTAGCCTTTTCCCAACTATGCTCAGCTTACAGTAATACAGTCTAACCGAATGCAACTGAAAACCAATATTTTACACGAAGCGACGTCTGCCTATCTGAGCTCCACAACCTAATGCTTCGACGACCGACGAAATTTTGGTAAGCCCTTAAAAAAATTTATTTGAGGTAAATTTATTTTTAAATAAATTTATTTTTCACGTGATATTATACAGGATGTAAACAGACCCTTCACATATCCGTCAACCAAGCATTCTGTACATCAAACTAAGTAACTTTACGCAAAAAATATTGCTGGGAATCGACTTTTTTTTTTGGCGTGAAAAATCACGTTTTAAGGTAGGACTCGATAGAAAGCACTCAAAATCAATCAAAATCAAAGTCAAAGCATTTATTTCAAATAGGCCAGTTACAGGCACTTTTGAATTGTCGAAACAAAGACAACAATAGCTACAGTCCCAGTCACAAGGCATAAAAACTGTGAAAGTACTGTAGTTGCCCATTCCCTAACGTAGATCTCTATGGAGAAGAACGGGCAAGAAACTCCATGGACACTCTTTTAAATCAGTATACTTTTACAAACTCTTGGTTACATTATTCATGTTGAGATGGTACATTATGTGAGAACGATGTAGCAAGATGTGTACGTTAAAAGTGTCCATAGTAAACAATTCAAAAAAATAAAATAAAAATAATCAATTCAAATAAGCCGTGGCAACCAAGAGATGACCAGTCACAACTGACAGCGCCCGTTCACGAACATGACGCATGTATCAGCACCGTTCAACTCAACCATTTTGAAGGGAACTAAATGATCCGACACACGCGCCACCATCAGCGAGACATTTGAGTGAGCATGACACACTCCTAACCGCCAGGGCACATTCAAGTCAAGAAAAGACGTAGGTTTCCCGCGAATGACAGCTTTCTATTACATAGTACTCACACAATATGGGCTATGCGGCTATATAATAATAATCACTCAAAGCATTGCGCTGATGGATGGATTGAATAGTACGGGGTTCGTGGAGGTGTGTAAAGTAAAAATCTTAAATTAAAAACATGTATTTAAAAAAAACTTTGACCCCCAATATCTCAGTAACTAGAAGGTTCCCAGGTATGGTCTAGAACAAAAAAATGCAACATCGCAAAGACGGGGAGAACAAGTGCCTTTCGTATATGTTAAGGGTCTATTTACACCCTTTATAATGCATCATAACGTTACTGCCCAGTAACGTTATGATGCATTGCATGCATTATATAATATCACGTCTGTATATCGCCTGTAATTAATGAGTAAGGCAGAAATGTTCCTGATAGAACACCAATATTTCACCAGATAAGTTTAAGTCTTACCAAGGTAATGGGGAGCGAGTCTTAACAACAACCGGGCACATATCCAGACTCCGTAGCTGTACTGAGAAATTCGGGGTGGAAAAACCCAATAACACTTTGTCTGACCTGAGAATCGAACCTAGGAGCTCAACGAGGCAAGATAAAATACTGGACTACCCAGACGAGCACATTCAAAAAAATCTACTACGTCCTTATAATATTCAGTTGTATAGATACTTGTATTGTGTTCTAGTTGGAGTGCTATAGTTTCACCAAATCGAAGAGTATGACGTCACTCCTCCAAAAGTTAGATAACGCAATCCCACACATACAGAGTAACTAATACCGAAATTTGCAACAATAAGCCGAACAAAAGGGAACTCAGTAACTACAGGAGACTGATTCTGAAAGTTTTGCTAATGACAGAGAATTATAATGGAGTTTCGTTACCTCTGGGAACTAACACCAAGTTTCGTGCGTGTGTATTCTGATATACAAGATTCGATGTAAATGTCGCAGGATGATTGCGAAAACCGTTTTTGGCGAATATCCTAGGATGTTTGCAAACATAACTAGTTATCTCTGGTAAATCGCGAAAAACGAAAGGAAACATGATAGACAGAAAGGTTTTTAGATTATTCACATAGATATGATAAGTATGAACGCTAATTAAATTATTGCTGATGATCTCATTGGTTAACAGTTTCACCCAAGCCATGTTCTGACCAACCAGAACGAAGAACTAGAACTAGAACAAAACACAACAGAACTAGTATTTATTTTATATTTGTATGTATGTTTATTTTATATAGGTTTAACTTTGTTTTAAGTTCCCGTTTAAATTTTCCTGTTTTGTCTTTTTTACACACTGTGTCTACATTTCTAATCCTACTTTCCTCTCGCAGGTCTGCTGGAAGAGATTTCTAATGAAATAAGCAGTACCTTTGTGCTCTTCTGTCTTAATTTAATGTCTTATTAAGTATTTTGTGTGTACATAAATAAATAAATAAGATCTTACCAATTGATTTTAAGGTGAGCCGGTCTGCAACCATGTTTCTCATCATCTGCTTAGCCTTTTCCCAACTTTATTGGGGTTGCTTTCCAGTCTTACCGGATGCAGCTGAATACCAGTATTTTACATGAAGTGACTGCCTATCTTATTCTGACCTCCACAACCCAGTTTGTTGCAGTTGGGAAGACTGGCTGTCAGACTTTCGGGCCACGAACTACCTTTTACGACTGTCAAAGATCTACAAATGACAGTCAATTCAGTTTCTAATCGTTATACAGTTTCGGATTTTTCACAAAAATCATAGAATTTTCGCCAAATGTCGTTTTTTTCATCAGGCTGCAACACATATTAGATTCGATATAGATATTACGAGAGTAATGCTGCGTAATATATTACGTTGTGTGTGCTTATGATACAATAAATTCACTTATGCCCGTTTTCAGTAACATTAGGCATCACCTAAATGAACACCTTAATATTATTTCACTGTTGTACTTGGAACTGAACTCTCAGCGCCGAGCCGAAGGTCTAAATTCAAAATGTGCTTTTATTTAGGCTGACATTTGTGTGTTGGTGTCTGTGAAGTCGGGTTATAATATAGGTTCTTGCGATAAACAAGGTCACGTCCGTGACCTAACTTAATGTCGTTGGGAGAGTAATCATTGCGAGGCTTGTAGTAGTTCTAGATTATCTAGAAGTGATTATTCTGTGCTTGTAAGCGTAGGATTAGTAAATAACACATTTCGAGTTACACGGCTGTTACTGTGCAGTTCAATTATTATGTTAATCTGAACATCGTTTGTAAATTTTGTTTTTTTTGTAAATGTTTTTTTTTTTGTATTGCGTTGACTGATCTGAAGTCTTTTATCAGTGTTTTTTTTTGCTTGGATATCTTTGGTTAGTCGTTCTGAACGCTGTGTTAAAATTTGTCCATCTATTTTAATGGGACCTTACGTACAAGTTTAAAGTTATAGATTTACTTTAAAAACCTCCACTACCCCCGTGCCATTTAATGCATCCATCAGCACAATGTTTTGAGTGCATTACTTTGAGTTCGTGATTTTTTATGCCAAAAAAACTCGTTTCCCAGCAGTACTTAGTTTAATGTACAGAATCTTTGGTCCACGGCTTGGAACCGTTTACACCTTGTATACAGAAAATAGAATAGTACGAATATTTGTGTCGTAGAAAATACAAACTTTATTCTTATAATAACATAAATAACGTAACTCAGACAGAATATTAGGCCCAAAAATTACAACATTCGTCTTGTTGGTAATTATCTTTGAATTATACGTAATATCTGCGAGTATATTGCGACTCTCGTACCTTAGTATCAAGTATTTTTGAGTACATTAATATTTTAATACAAATAAAGACTGTTATAAAAGTGTAATATATTATATTTTGGAAAATAAATGGCTTTATTATTATTATTTCCTTTATCCGTTTTAACACATATTATAATATGAATCAATATAAAAAAAAAACATTTAAAAATGTAAAAAATAGTAGCCCAACAGCATTGAGAACAGGGTCCGACCTACCGGTGGTCAGAGCTCTTGAGAGAGGAACCTCCTAACAATACTCGCCGTGACCAGAAGGACTGAATATTATTATTAATATTTTAATGGAACTAAGTAATACGATGCCTTACAATATTAGAATATCTTCGAATTATATTTCTGAGAATACTCACAGAGTTACCAGCTTGTCTAAATAAGTATATTGAAAACAAATGAATACCACGTCACGTGTTAATCACGTCTTTTTATAAGCTTTTAGTTAACTTGCGTGATTTTCCATCTAGAATTTCTCAGTAGCAGTCACGGAGTTTGGATCTGTGTCCGGTTGATGCCAATAGGTTTGCCCCCTATTACAAGGGACTTAAACATAACTGGCAAAATGTAGGTCTCATATTAGGTACATCTCTGTCTAACCCTTCGGGAATTACAGGAGTGATATTATCCCACCTGGTGAAAAGCGACTTTATAATCACGTTCCTGGAATTTTTACACAAAGGGAGGTCAAAAAATCATAAACCTATACGTGGTAGATGAAATTAAATTTTCTGAAAAACGTGGAATCTCCCACATATAACTCTGCTGAAACATTTCGAATTAATTTCTAGCTTGCCATCGTTTTATTTGGTAAATAACCCGGTTCAGTATTCTACCTATATAATTCGTGGAAACAAAGAAATCAGACCCTTTTCATTTTATTGAATGTGACTCTTACACCCGTATCTATAGTCAAGTTAAAGAAATAACTTGAGTATAAGTAATTATAAAGATAAACTTATGCAAAAAAAAATTTGCAGTAGACAAAAATTTAAAGAAAGCAAAGCTAAGAAGTCTAACTTTTGACAGTTCTAACTTTTGACAGTTCTAACTTCAAGTAGTTACTAAACTACAAAATAAAAATTGTCTCTTAAATAATGACTTTTAGACAAGTAATCACTTTAACTTGTTTATACATACGGGTGTTAGTGGCTACCACAAACTGATCTCAAAGCGAGAGAACCAAATCCCTAAATATATCTCCCAACCATTTCTGTGTCCGAGTGGGCCAACTTCCTTTCATCATCATCATCATCATTTCAGCCGAAAGGCGTCCACTGCTGGACATAGGCCTCCCCCAAGCATCATCACATTGACCGTTCCCGTGCGTCTCGCATCCAGCGGATCCCTGCAACCTTTACCAGGTCATCGGTCCACCTAGTGGGAGGCCTTCCAACGCAGCGTCTTCCGGTTCGCTTTCTTTCACAGAGAGCAGATCACTGTTTCTCAACGGTGTTTTACTAGCGTAGTCACGGGCATTTCTACTCCCACAAAAAAGGTACTGTTTTGGGCTGATGATGGCCAGATGATGCCAGTGTTGGGAGGAAGCACCGTCAACGTACCAACAAGATCTGGTGCGACACGGCTCCATCGGAACCCAACGTGACTATTGGTGCCGCCAAGCCGAACCCTCCGCTACGGCGGTGGATATCGTAAAGTTTGTCGTCAGAAGACCAAATATGAGGCGAGAGTGCAGTAGCTGGCCAAAAATACCAACTTTAAGGCGTTTGTAGTGCCAGTACCAACGTGTTCTCTGCACCTCGTCTTAGAAGAGGACTTTTGGCCGCAGGGAGTGGTGTTCCGTTGCTTCCGTAATCCCTGAAGGATTAGATAGGAATGTACATAATAGTACCATTTCCTGATGGCAAAACCCAATAAAAAATTTCCCGACCTGGGACCCGAACTTAGGACCTCATGCTCAACAGTAGCTCTTGATGATGATGATTTGATGATTTGCTACCAACCAACGAGACAGTCATGTTTCACGACATGACATTGTTTTGTAGAACATTAAACTAAATTCCTTTAAAACCCATATTTCAAGTAAAATAGTTAAACTCCATCACACCAACGGATGGACTCGTAACTTCTAAAAGAGCGACAGGAAATCGGATTTGTCAAAGTTTGAGTGAGCCAACTTGTTTAATTTGTCGAGAGCAAAGCCGGGGGTGAAGCGAAGTGTCCCCTTTCTAGACCTCGTGGTTTTAAGGGTGCCAAATTTAGAGATAAGTGATATTGAGTTTGTATTTGGTAGTACATTACAATATTGAATTGGGCATAGGAGCTCGTGGCTAAATAATAACAGCCGTTCGGGTCGATCTTTAGGTTAAGCCGTGCTTGCCTAGGTTGGTCTGTGGATGGGTGACCACCCATTAAATACCGAGTTTCCTCCGTGCCTCGGAAAGCACGTTAAGCCGTTGGTCCCGGCTGTCAGTTGTAGATCTTTGACTGTCATTAGAGGTAGTCAGTGGCAAAAAGTCTGACAACCAGTCTTACCAAGGGGTATCGTATTACCAAGTACTAACTGGGTTGTGGAGGTCAGATACGCAGTCGCTCCATGTAAAATACTGGTATTCAGCTGCATCCGGTTAGACTGGAAGCCGACCCTAACATAGTTGGGAAAAGGCTAGGTAGATGATGATGATAGGGAGTGTGGTGACTAGGTTACGAGGATCCTGACCTTTACATCCATGGTCAAAACCTGCTAAAGAGAGGTAATTAATAATTATCACAGAATCTATGAAAAACTCAATGAGTCATAACATCACGCCTGTAATCTCCGAAGGGTTTGGAAGACGTGTACCTAATAGTACACCTACATTTCGATGTAATAAGGGGCGAGCCTATTGACATCAACCGGGCACAAATCTAGGCTGCCTGACTGCAACTGAGAAAATACTTATAGAAAAACCCAATAACACTGCCCGACCTACGACTCCATCCCAGGACCTCATGCTCGGTAGTCGCTGCTTGCGAACACTAGACTACCGAGACAGTCTCTATAAACCACCGTTTACCTATTAAATTGGTTGTATACATGAACACAAATAAAACATTTTAAAACTTCGAGTGGGAGTGGTAAAGGTCAATAAAGTTATTACTTTATTTTATTTATGGGCCTTTGAAGCCAAAATAGTGTAGAAAAAAAAAAAAAAAAAACAAGTTCAAACGAGTATAAAAACGAGAGTGAAATGCCAGATGGCGTTATAATCATTACCAAAAAATATATTTTAGCATAAAATATTTGGGAAGTGGTGGCCCGGTAACAACGGTTCCTACGAGAAGTTCCTAAAAGAGTAATGGAGTTTCTTGCCGGTTCTTCTCCATAGGAAACGACCAACCCGAACCGTGCACCTTTTTGTCGACGTTTTACAAGTGCCCATCGAGGCCTATGTGAAATAAAATATTTTGATTTTGATTTTGATTTGATTACGACTTGTTGGTCATGAGCTCCAACCTTGGCTCACACTTTTCTTTCTGTAATTATTTCATCACCACTGCTCCTCTTCTTCGTGTCGCTGGCACGACAATTCGTTTTATATTGTTTTGGCCCAGAACTTCGCCACTTCCATCGCGTCGTCGATGGCAGCGCAAAGGTCACTACGGCTTCATGTTTTTGGACTAAAAGGGTGGGATAGGAGGAGCATGGTTTGTGACACAGCTCCACAACCACACCCCACTGATGTTTCATTGAGGTCGCCCCACTTAACGAGGTTGGAGTTATATCTTCCCAATTGAGTCAGGAGACGGTTAAAAGACGCCAGATGGACCACGAAAGGTAAGACCCTGCAGGAAGATGCTTACTTGGTAGTAAGTAGTCAGTGGGAGGGGGACAACTATTTTCCCACATCTTACATCAGGCGTCGTCGGCCGGTTTTCTTGAAGGAGACGCTGCGGTTTTTAAAAAACCACGCCTGCGTTTTAGGCGTCGCTTTAGCAGTTGGGCGCCGTATAGTGGGTGTTTGGTATTCGACTACTGTTCACGACACTGCTCTCAAAACGGGGAAGGAAAACATCGTGACGAGCATGTCTTAGATTCTAAAATTCGCAGACTTGATATTATGATGTGTGACATCTACCAACCCGCATTGGACCCGCTTGATGTAATACAGTCCACTCCGGAGACCTGTGTTCCAGCTATGGAAACATAATACACTGACAATGCTAACGATGAACACAGTCACATTTGTGAACGAAGAATCAAGCTCGCTTGATTATTCCTTGTTTACCATAAGAGCATGACAATATTATGTTAATAGATACAAAAACTCCCAAAGCTCGTATAACCGTAATCCTTAAAATCCGGAAACACGGAGGGAAAAAAAGGCGCTGACAGTTCTGTTTTTAAATAACAATGCTAAGTAAAAGTACAAAAAATGTAGACGAAGCTTTGTACCTTAAAAATGCCGAGGTAATAAGTACAAGTATTTTACTTCGCGTGGCGCGGCACCTTACAGCCACTACTAACGATTTCTGTATTGTGGAGACGAGTTTGGAATGAAAAGATCATCAGCAAAATAGCAGCGGCCTTTTACTGTTCCACTTATGAACAAAGACTTGCTTATGCAGATAAGGCACGAGCATTGATCAACTTGCTTATTCAAGATGGATTGGCGATTCCAGACCAATAGATGGTAGAAGAGTATTGTACATACAAATCATTCAAAGATATCAATTCTAAGTCCTCACCGATGTCAGACGTGTCGCTACTTTCGTTTGAGGTCATTAGTAGACACCCATCTGCCTGGTATGTGAGATTCGTTGCCATTTTCGCCCCAAAAGATGTTTATCTTGTCTGTTGATCAAATCACTCTACGATCACTTGTCAAGATAATAAAAACTATTTATTGCAGGAATTTAACGTTGTTAAAAGCAGTTTGGTTAAGAAAGCAACAATTATAATCATTTGTTGGAAGGCCTCCCACTAGGTGGACCGATGACCTCGTAAAGGTTGCAGGGATCCGCTGGATGCGAGACGCACGGGACCGGTCAATGTGGCGACACTTGGGGGAGGCCTATGTCCAGCAGTGGACGTCTTTCGGCTGAAATGATGATGATGATGATGATTATAATCAACATTACCAGCGTGGTCAAAATTATATAGAATGATTATATAGGTTACTGCGGGACGTGAGAGGGAAAGAGCGTCACGTCCCAGCCACCGCGGGAGACGCCCCGGGCGTCGGGCTGTTTGAAAGAGATACCGCGGCCCTGGAACACAAAGGGCAAAGAAGGAACATGGATGGGTTTTAGTCAGTAGAAGTCTTACGCTCCCTTCCGCTCCGCCGAGAGTGGCGGGGTGGGGGGGTTAACCACTTCAAGTATATCAACATTTCGCCAGTTATGTTCTTAGTCGTAAAAGAGGACGAGCTATGTGCTATCAACCGTTCACAATCTCAGATTCTCGGCTACTACTGAGAAATTCCTGATAGAATAACCAAATAACGCTTAGCCCGACCTGGGAATCGAAACCGAGCCCTTATCATGCCCAGCAGTAGCACTTGCAGCTATAAGACCAACAAGCAGATGACAGAACTTGACAAAACAAGAAGAATAAACTCCTAAAGTGATAAAGCACCGTCATACAATAGTAGTACCCAACGCAGCCATGATTCCCATCTCGCGGATGTTAATGCCTCGCCGCATGATGGGTACCATTTACTGTTATTACACCTTCTTTCGCCGAACACCTCTATCACCAAAATAATGAGCACCTAAATAACTTATTTTGTCAAGTTCCCCTCACGTTTGAATATGTGACGTGTGTTAAGTGCTCTTTTGACGCGGATTTGGGGGGATGAATTCCATTTGCGAGTTAACGTTCAGTCTAACATGTTATTCATACGGCCGTGTTTATTTTTGATGATAAATTTTCAGATCTTTTTTTCGGATTTGGATGGATGGGAATATTTTTGCCAGTTTTGTCATTATTTTTTTCGTGAGAGCTTTTTGTTGTTTTTTTTTTAATACACTTCTGTGTTTAGTGGTAATTTAGGAAGCCTGTATGCCAGCTGTGGGAAAATTCTAGGCTGGTAATGTTACAAAACCTAAAGAGCCAGGCTTTTCAAAGTAGATATAAATATTGCAACTCCCGAGACATCAATTGCATAAAGTAATAATAAAAGAAAGAAACCACCAACATCGGAACCCTGTTCCGGTGTGGGCGCCAATGATTTTTTATGTTTTTATATTATTTTATATAGGAATATTTAAAAATGTATTTTATGTGTATAACAATAAATAAGTAAACAAAATAATAAAGAAAGAAAAAAAGAAAGTATTCTTCTTCTTCTTAGCGTGTCGATGGAAATCTAAATTGTGCCCAGAACTGAGTCACGAGTTTGGCGCCTTTAGTAGTGTCCATCAGTTCCTGTAATGAACAAACAACAGGACACAAAATTAAGTGCCCCATCGTTTGTGGAACAGCACCATATTTAAGAAAGTATTAATAAGTCTTAACGTTATTGGAAAATACGGTTCAGATCTGTTACAAAATTGGAGTTTATTTTCAGTCTGCCTACAAAATTATGTGGTTCAACCAAATAATTTAACCTACACAAACAATTTGAACAGAGTCAACAATACTGTACAAAACAAGTTCATCGAAATAGCTAAATATACATAGGAAAAACCGCAATCCCCAATTGTTATAATCACCATAATTAAAACTGCAATAAATGAAACTATATCACCGATTCAAACTAAAAGCATTCGCATTTTGGAGCAATTAAACGTCAATGATTTAATGGCACCGATTCAGAATTCAGTGCGATTAATATTGCATCGCACGTTGAACTGGACGGCTATTTTGAAGTCCTCAATTCACTACATAGTAAGGCTTTAGTTTGGATTTGGTTCAAGTGACGGAATGGAAGCTGAAAACCGACCGACTATTACTTAAGTTCTATAAATGTCTATTGAAATTCTGATAAAAGCAATTCAGCCTGTCGCAGTTCACTACTGGACATAGGCCTTTCGAGGCTGAACCACAACATCCTATCCTCTGCTTTCCATGCCGGTCCATCCAGCTGGGGGCGAAAATCAATACAGTAAACAAAAAAAATAAATGACTTATCGAGGACAATTTTTGTGACCTCGTTTATGAAAAAAAAATAAGGAGAACGAGAAGACAGAGTGACATTTGATCCTATCAGGGACAACGATGATGGAAAGGTTTGAAATGCCATGGAATCTGTTGGAAGTATTAGTAATACGAAACGTTTCGAAGACGATTACCATTTGTATAAAAAAGTGAAAAAAAAAAAGAAATCTGAACTAATAGTAAAAATAAGAATACAGTTTCACCTATTGCTGTGCAAGCAATAAAAATGATTGCTAGAGAACCAAACGCAAACGCTAATACAAATACTGAACGAGACTTGAACCACACTCGCAGAATAATAAATGCACCAATAGAACAAGAATGAAAATTGTCAACAGCGATCTTCAATAACGTAAATTGCCATGCAATCATAGTACGGCCACTATTCAAGTAATTGCCTGCTATTAAAACTTGGGAACTGTAAATTGTATGGAATAAGACTATAAAGTCTTGTTTGACGGACTTACTGTTCAGAAATTCCGGGACACTGAATTGTACGTCGGTACAAACGAATCATTTCTAATTACTCATGAATACTTTGTGTGGGAACGTTTGTATGTGTAGGATTGTAGGTGGGAAGCACTATATTATTTTAAGGAATTAATGGCTGGATTTTATTGTTATTTACTTTTTAGTTTAGTGTAACTTTGTTTTGAACTAAAATCACTCTAATTCATTTTAGTTAAGGTGGAAGCACCAGGGTATAAAATTTTAAACTATCATGGTCACTAACTTTATTATTAATACTCGAAACGGGATATTTACCATGTTTACTGTTTTCTGATATTTTTTGTTGTTTTTGTGTTTTCTTCAGTTTATTCGTGATCGTGGTGCTTGCAACAGCGCCGAAATATCGGGAACTCATAAAAACAGTTAACATGGTAAATATCCCGTTTCGAGTATTAATAATAGGTAAAGCCCCAGGGTAGCCCACGAAATGCAAATTTTTTCACGTTTTTTGCAATTTGCAGGTCAGTGTCAGGTTGTATGTTGAAGAAAAATGAGCCGCGCAAGTAACACGATGTAGTTACAGAATTAAAATCATCAATACAACTTTTTTTTTTTTCTTGGATGGGAAATCATCAATCACCCCCCCCCCACTCTGGGCGGAGCGGAAGGGTGTCTCAGACTTGTACTGACTAAAACCTATCCATGTTCCTTGTTCGCCCTTTGTGTTCCAGGGCCACGGTATCTCTTTCGAACAGTCCCGCAGCCCTGGCAGGCATCGGCCCTTGCAGGCCCCTACATCATTGCTGACATCTCTATGAGGCGCGCGTGGAACACGAACGCGCCATCGACACGGCCTGTCGTCATAAGACGGCCGGACGGCGAGCTAGTCCGTAGCTCGCCGTCCACAGGCCCGCGCCTACGGTGGCCGGGAGCCACCACGTGACCCCCGACGCCCAGGGCGTCTCCCGCGGCGGCTGGGACGTGAGGTTCTTTCCCTCTCAAGTCCCGCCACCTCCTTCAGTAGCATGACTGCTTCGCAGAAGGAGGTGACGGCTTCCCATTCCCTCTCGCTCCGGACCATGGCTTGAACCAGGGCCGGACGCGAGATATCGCCGCCGCCAATCGCTGCTACGAGGACACGACGGTGCTCCGCCCAAGCGGGGCAGACCTCCACGGTGTGCTCAACCGTGTCCTCCGGACGATCCTCGCAATGGAAACACCCGGGCGTTTCCTCCCGCCCGATCAGGCAGGAACCTCCCGAAACAACCGTGTCCGGTGAGGACCTGCGTCAGGCGGTAGGTGAGGGCGCCATGGCGCCTCTCTAGCCACTCCTCAAAGACGGGACTTATCGCCACTATGGTGGCGTGCCCTGCACGGGGTTGCGACAGTCGCGCTCTCCATGTCGCCATGAGATCACGCCGGAGGTCTGTCCGCTGAGCGGCAATTTGCCGCGGCAGCGGAATTTCCAACCGACTTAGTGCCTCCGCGCGCCATTCGTGCAGGCGCGCGAGGACTATCGCCTCCAGATCCCATGGCGGCAATCCGGCAAGGAGGCTAGCCGCCTCGCCGGAGATCGTGCGGTACCCGCGGATTAGCCTTATGGCTATCACCTTTTGGGGCGCGTTCAGGTAGTGGGCGGCTTGCCGTCTCAAAGAACGCGCCCACACCGGGGCCCCATAAAGGGCCATGGACCGCACGACCCCCGCGTAGAGCTTCCGGCAGGAGGCGTTTGGACCCCTCAGGTTGGGCAAGAGCCGCTTGAAGGCAGCCCCTGTCCGTTCCAGTTTGGGAGCCAAACGTCGGAAATGCTCCACGAAGTTCCACCGGCTGTCGAGGACGAGTCCTAGGTACTTCAATGTCGACCCGACGCCGATGGAGACCCCTCCCGTCGTCCATAGGGATCCCGACGGTGGCGCATTCCGAGGCCCATGAAAACACATGGCCTCGGACTTGTGCAATGCCACCTCGAAACCCAATTGCCGGATTCTCTCCACGACTATCGCAACCCCGCGTGTCATGTTGTCGGCCGCCGCCTCGTGCGACCTCCCTTGTGCCAGTACCAGCGTGTCGTCAGCGTAGCAAACTACGCTGACGCCGCTAGGGAGGTCGGATCAATACAACCCTTTGTGTTCATTTTTAACCCCATTGAATGACTTTTTATTGAAATAGTTACAGAATATGGCTATGTGAACTTAGAGGGTTGTATTAATCATTGTAATTATTATAATTCTGTAACTACATACGTGTTACTTGTGCGACTAATTTTTTTATCAACATACAATCTGACACAGTGGCGAAGGTTCCATACAACTCGATTCCTACCGGCTTCCCTTTGAAAAATGGCACAGTCAGTATTCTATAGAGAAATAATATAATCACATTAAAGATTAAAGATTGTGTACTCCGGCTTACCTCTTACAAAAAATGACCCTTCGCTACTGTCTGACGCTGACCTGCAAATTGTAAAAAACGTAAGAAAATTTTAATTTCGCGGCCACTCTGACGCTTCAACCTTAATGGGTCGTCGCTGAGGTAGATATGTTTTTGAGAATATCCGCGTATCGGCGGCAATCGTAAAGACATACGTTTTCAAACTAGGTGGGGCAACGGTGGCTGTAGTTGGATACGACGTTGTGGTTGTAGACGGTACGGTTGGCGCAGTGGCTGAGCAATTGGCTGCTGCGCCGCGTGTCGCGTGTTCGAACCCCGCTCATACAAATATTTGTTATATTTGTATGATCTACAGGTTCCGGGTCTGGCTGTTTGTGTATGTGAGTTTAAGTGTTTGTAAACGCACCCACGATACAGGAGAAATTCCTAGTGTGCGGCAACGTTTTTTTTTTAAAAAAAAGCTAATTGATAAAAATAGAGATGAATGGTGTACAATTAGAGATGTCTATGTTTAGCAAAGGATGACTGTAAGATAATGCTGGTGGTATAATTAACATTAACTTAAACTTAGTCTGAACGAAAATTAGCTTACTTTCTTGTTCTGAACTAAATTTTGAAGTAGCAGATTAAATTAGCACCTGTTATCGTTGGAGTGGCAATATAGGTACTTGAATGACGGCCACATTCTAGAAAGATAGAATAAAATAGCATTTGATGGTACTTGACGAGACAGACCAATGAACTGTTGAGGATTTTAAAAAGGCATTAGATGCATATGACTGATTTCTACTCGAGAATTTGTCTGGCTGATTATAATTATCATAATTATAATTTGCAAGTTCACTGGTTAAGCATAAGCATAATCAGCCTATAATGTTAGTTGTTAGTTCACTGGTAAGTATTCTAATTATTAATTATGAATATTAAGTATACGAATTTAATTATTTGCATGTGACCTCTAGTGCTTTCTTGAATTATTTCGACGATGACGTTTTTTCAGGCTAGCCATAGTCATTGCTTACAGCTTTCGTCTAGTCTTGTAAAATAATTAATCAACATCAGTAAAAATACTTTTGACTTAAAAATATTACATAGATGTTCCTACTTCAGACTAACCTATAGAATGAATCCGACCTATAATTTGAATATGAAACAAAAAACAACTGAACCCGAAGCTCCGTTGTTTCTGCACAAAAACTTTTTTTAAGCGGATTTGAAAGGAACCCTTTGCTAAATCCTGATAAAACCAAGTTTAGAAGAATAACAAGGTGCTAAGCGATAACTTAAACAACGTCAGTAAGAATTTGTATAAAGGATTAATTACGTTTACTAATGAAGACAAATAGTATTTGCGAAGATTATACTGAAAGAGGGAAATTTTGTAGAATCGTACACCTTCGACAACAATTTCTAAGATTCCAGGAAGATTTGATATTGGGATTGTCTGGTTCGCTTTTAGCTGGAATATTAAGTTAATTTTGCTTTCTACTATTACTGTAATAAGAGATTATAACAACACTTCTGCAGAGCTATTCTGAAAGCTTCGTTTGCGAAATCACTTCTGAATCCGCGGTGAAATCTTGGGACATAAACATTTCGTATTCTCAAATTGAGTGAATTCGACACTAGCGCCAGCAAGTGATGACGGAAGTGACAGGAATTACAACGGGTGAGTATTTTGACGTTTGTCCATAGTATTTCGTATTCTCAAACACAATTCGCTCACCGTATCGAAAGTCATCTCGCATCTCACACACGAATTCATCTGTCAAATGAAAAGTTACTATTTCTTGAGTGAAAGTAAGTGTTTTTTAAGTATGTGATATAAATGCAAAACAAAAAGAACAATTATCTATAATCTATATATTTGTGGCTTTCTTACAGAAAAAAAGTGAAACAGTTAGGATGAACTTATTTAACATTATTATGTTAAATAAAGAATATATAGAATATTTCATACAATAACTTGTTCAACGGTTACTGATGTGCCTGGTACCTCGAATACATAGTCATCAATAACCTGGAACAATACATTTTTCATGTCAAAACTTAGTAATAAAAAAAATAAGAGTCAGATGTTGTTGCAGTTAATCTTCTCCTTCTCTCTTCTCCTTTGTGCGTGGGAGTGTATGTACATATATATATTGATCTCAGCTGTTGTTATAAAATGACAGTAATGAACGAAAGTTAGTGGGCTCTAGCCGGTTTGAAAACACTGGCCTTTGCGTAGCCACAGTGAAGCAGCATGATGAAGTAAGCTCAAAGACATTTTCATTGAACGGACATCAGATCTTGACAGTGAAATGAAGAAGTATATTTTTATATTACTAATATACAAATCACTCACTGGCATGTTTGTGTAAGTGCCACTAGCCTGTGCCACTGGTGCCAAGATAGAGGGACTTTCATTTTCCTGTGAAGGTTCCTGTAAAATAATTTTTTTATATTAGGTGTAGAGTCCATAAGTTGTTAGTGAGTTAGTAGCAGAATTAATGAATAACATACATTAATTAAATGGTTCTATTTGTAAGTATATGTCGCCAGTAGCAAAACCTTCACCAGCCATTAACAGTAGTATGCGCTCTTCTATATTTGAAAGCTCTGGAATGCCACCTTCCACCATTCCCAAGCCTGTGGTGCTTCTAAAAGCGGCGCGTGTAGCGGCTTTCTTTTTTACTGCACTTTTTTTTGTCAGACCAATACTACAATGGGAAATACAGAAATAATGATTATTTCACACTGCATGATGGGCAGACGCACAAATAACATTCGCACAGTGAAATAATTAAGTATACTTTGTTTAGACGTTAACTGAAATGACCAACTCACCTTTATTCATTTTTTTGCCGTCTTTATCGTACCTCCACCCATACTGTTTAATTTTACAGTGATATTATCCCACTCCTTATTAGCCGCCTGCTTGGCGCTTTGATTTTTGGCAAATCCTTTTGCCAAGCTAGGTTTCCTTTCTAAGAAGTCGATTAGCGTCTCCACTTGACCCGCAGATGGATGGGAAGTACGCTCAGCACTGAAGTAGAGAATTAACAATTAAATATGAATATAACGATACCGGCAGTAACTTACTTACTTCATCAGAAATCGTACTTACTTCATTTTGTTAAACACTTCACAGTGAAATTTCGGAGAAATAAAAATAACAAAGCTTGTTTGTCAACAAAAAAATTATTGAGTGAATGCTTTTTTTTATACGCGGGCTCCCCTAACTCCTTGAGGCAAAGGCGACACTGCGTTCAGTCTAGTTTTTCATTCTCTATCTCAAATAAAACTTCTAAATATTAAAACGTACAAAATAATGCATTTACATTACATTTATGGCTGAAATAAACTATAAACTATTATTTTAGAGCGTTAATTCGGCTAAATTATGTGAGTCGATATAAATCATAACAAGGCACAATTCAGTGCCACCGCCCTACTACCATAGAGCAATGTCACCTGAGTTCTCGAAAGTCACTTCACTTCACTTGGCCTTGATCGTGACATGAGAATACCAAAACTTGTACAGGCGAGATGAGAAGTGAAGTGAGTGTGACTTTCGAGATGATTTGCGAGATGACTTTCGAAGTGAGTCACCGTTTACAGAATAGCACTGCTGAGAGTTCAAGGTTAAACTGAAAAGGTTCAATAATTGTTGTATTTTGTATTTCGCAGTAATCGTAATGTTCCCATAATTATTTCTTATTTTTTTTTTTTTTCTTTATTATTTCTTTTTTTTAATTTTTTGTACAAACAATATTATCGAAGGAATCGCGATTCCTTCGATAATATTGTTTTCTCAATTAAAGTAGAATTTTGGATTTTGATAACTGCGCAAAATTGGATTAGGTGGATAAATTTAAATATTTAGGTAAGACCTAAATATTTAAATTTATCCACCTAATTGACAAGTTGGTATTATTGTTTCAAAATATTATGTACATTATATACAGACTACAAATATAACTAAAACAATGATAAAAAGAAGACTAAAGGTTAGTACCTATATATATATAAATAACGACGACTATAGAACACTTAGGCGTCAAAATACTCCCCCGCATCGCTGTCAACTGGAAACGTGCCCGGAACACTGGCAGCATTGCCACACTGAATAGCAATGCTAAATTCTTTAGCGTTCTCTGGTCACGCAAAGTGTCGACCAGTCGGCGAGAGATTTCCTTAAAAGGAGACGCGCACTCGGACCTCATGACCCGAGTGTTAAGCATTAGCATTTTGATTAACTGCCGGAATATGAATTAATAATTTTTCCATGTCTTTAACTATGTATCAATATAAATATTATAACTGTTACCATACTCGTAAATACAATATCATGATTCTAAATACACCATTGATGTTTTTGTCTGTTCTAAAAAAAAGTGAACAGTTTCATTGACCGTATAATATTGTCCCTTTGTATCAAACTGTATTATTTCGGCGAAACATTTGCGGAGCTCATGATACCAGTTTGTGCGTCGATACTCCTTCTATAGCAAATACTGATGACGCAAAAAATTTTACCTAAACATCCAAAACTTTTCCCCCATCAAAATTACATCCTAACAATAGCGAATAAATAACCTATGTCAATACCATGCAAGTATAGCGTCCCCCAAGCTTAAACCCCATTGTGGTGTTCACAGCTCAATATTACGATAATAAATGGTCCACAAACAGAATTAAAAGCATTGTGAGAGGAATCGTATTACACTAGTGATGTACGGTTCTATCCGAAACTTTACAGTATCGATACAACAGGATGCGATAGTCCGATATTTTGAATCGACACAAACGAATACGATAATTCTTGGGTCGATACAAAACACCGGTATCGGAATTAAGACATCGTGCCATATTGTCCTAAATTGCATGGTTAGTCAATTTAAAAGAATGCAAAAGGAGGACACAAAAAGATTGCAAAATAATTTCTGGAATTTTGCCTAGACGTCAGGACGCATAAATGTGTACGATACGATCCTTGCAGTCACATCCCTGAAGACAATACGATACGATATTTGGAGAATCGGATCAAAGCCATTCGATACCATTCTAGAATTGCGTAGCCGTAGTTGTAATCTCGATTTATATAGATAATGTTTTAAATATTTATATCGATACTTTGACGATATAAATGCAAGAATCCGTACATCCCTATATTACACTGGGCATGTTATTAAAGGCTACAAATCAAGTACTTATAAATACATTACATAGAAGGACGCTCGCTCGCTGACGTTAAAAGTATATTTGGACACGTCATGATATCTAAAACAATTTTTGTTCGTGTGATGGGATAAAAAAAATGTTGACTAGTTTTTTGTTAGTTGGACGTTGTTTATCTCTGACTGTTATTTTAGATAAAGGTTTTTTTTTCGATTTGGAGTTTTTCTAAACACCATTAAACAAGGTGTAAACGAATCCGATTCTGTACATCAAATTAAGTAACTCTACGCAAAAATTATTGCTGGGAAACGACTTTTTGTTGTTGTCCAGAATTACGTTTTACGGTAAGACTCAAAGTAACTCACTCAAAACATTGTGCTGATGGACGCATTGAATAGAAGGGGTCATGGAGGTATATTAAGTAAAGTTATAAGTTTAAAACATTAAAAAGTTGTATTTAAAAAAAAGTTGGAACTTTTGGCATAGTAGAACAAAAAAAAATATCGCAGTGATGGGGACAAAAAATGCCCTTCGGCATTGTTTAGAGTATTTTATACTCATTATTTCTGTCAATCGTTTGAAGATGACATGATATTTTAAACATGCTTAGTGACTTGTGGTGTAAGTGAGCTTTTACTCACTTGCGCCTAACTCATTTGAAAAGATTGAATTAAAATATAATGTACTCAATTTCCACGACTTACCTAATAAATAAAGTTAGGTTTATAGTTCCAAAATTAATATTTAAATGCACGCCTGCGTTTCCAGATAAATGATTAAATATAATTTTATCTCTTAAATTCAGAGTGCTGTAGATTTTATTTCAACAATTAAAACCAAGTTCTAACAATAATCCGGCTTAGTTAATCCTCTGTACAATTTAACTTTCAGATTTGAATGCACGTTCAGTTTATGATTGTGAAGTTTGGCCAGTATAACTAAATATTCTAGTTCATACATTTGAATTCATAGAATCCATTTTTGAAAAACATTGTTAAAATTCTGAAAATATCGAAAAGTTACTTTTTACAACATAAAAGAGTTATGTGAAAACTATATTTATAATCTCTATGAAATGGATGCTGAAAATGTATTATCGACCCAATAACACTGTGTGGGAAATTTTGGATACAATGTCAAAAAAATTGATATACTATCAACATCGTGCATGACATCCACCACCAGCCTTCACTGGGTCAGCGTGATAAGATTTATTTATGTTTATTTATTTAAAACAAAAAAACTTTCTTCGTTTTACTTGCGAGCCTCCGTAGCCTAACAAGGACGAGTCCTGTATCTCGGTATACAGCGCCCCCCGCGGACCCTGCAGCAGACCCCTCAAAACAGGCAAAGATACAAATTATCCCAACAACATGCAAAAAGATACAATATTTGATATTTAAAAAGAAAAATCTTAAAAATAAAAAACCAAATCAGAAAAAAAGTGTGTGAGTGCGTGTGTGTATATGCGCGCGGGATTTTGCATAAGTGTAAAGATACTGGGATGATGAATAGTGTATCAAACGTCTTCTCGAAAAAAACGTTTTTTTTATTTTGATTACGACCTGCTTCCTCTGAGTGAAGGAAGGCCTCTGCCCACTAGTGTTAACGTTAAAGCTGATTATGTATACCATCGACATGATAAACAAAGCATAAAATCCAAGAGTAGAAAAAAATAGCTCATTCGTTATCAACAGAGATGTAAGTCATTTATCAGCACACAATACAGAAAATCAACCTTATTGGTTCCTACAAATATATTAGCAGTACTTGTTCCTTCAAGAGTACCCAAAAATAGGACAACGTACCCACAAACCTCTTGGCACTCACCAAGCGGGATCATCTAAGCCTCCGTACTGTTTCAGACAAAGTTGGACATTAAGAAGCCAATAACAAAGTTTGAGTACCTTAATAAACAAGCCGAAGTACTAGAAACGCAATTAGTGCTCTCAGTGAAACAGATTACACAAGTTTTAGGTGGTGTTGTAAAAAGTTTGAATGGAATTTGGTTATTTGATGATATTGGTGTAGGATGCAATGATTTTTGGAGGTCTGAGGCCCTGGTACGAGCGAGAGGTGTAAAAATTACGTAAATACTAGTAGTATTTTTTATTTAAAAAATAAAAATATCCTATAGAATTTTAGTTTAATTGTTTGCAACACTCACAATCAGTGTCATCCGTAGTCCGTAGATATGAATAAATTCTTAAAATCATGTTAATTTTACACGTGAAACGAGTATTTGTAGTATTTTTTTTTTAATTTGTAGTCTGTATACAGGGTGGCCGGAACATTGACGTCCAAAAATAAAATTTAGGTCCCTCGTACCGTGGGGTATCCGAATCACCCCCATGTATGTTCCGCGACTTTTCATAGTTTTCGAGTTATGAATTTTTTTCTGATTTTTTGAGAATGATCGTTAAAAAGTTACGTTTGGTAAATTATGACTTAAATTTTCAACTTTAATAAACATGTGACTTCATGGTTCCTAAACAGGCTTCATAATTCAAAATGGCGACACGCGTATAGCAGTAAACACAATGTGAGCACGACTGACGTACTTGTTTTGCGTTGGCTTCGGTTGCGCGCCTTACTATCTCTGCTATCTCCCTCACTCTCGGTGGCGAAAGGGGCACCCCTCGTCACCGTTTACCGAACGTAATTTTTTCACTTTAGACCATCTTTTTCATAACTTTAATCACAGTTACGAAGCTGATTATTTTATGCATAAAAGTACTACTCATGAAGATGCAGTTGCAAAAAAAAAATCTCGACAAAGTCTTGTACTTTTTTGTCAGCTCGATCATTCTCAAAAAATCAGTAAAAAATTTCATAACTCGAAAACTACGAAAAGTCGCGGAACATACATGGGGGTGATTCGGATACCCCACGATACGAGGGACCTAAATTTTATTTTTGGACGTCAATGTTCCGGTCACCCTGTATAATATGAAACGAGTATTTTTAATTTTAAAATCGACGTATTTACGTTACGTTAACACCGCGCGCTCGTTCTAAGGCCTTGTGTTAAGGTGGTAGGTTAAATAGGGCTAGGCTAGGGCTATTCAAGGTGAATGTGATTGGCTATATGATATGATTTTACCAAGATCACGTCTGAACTAAGAAAGAACACTTCACTTGTGAACAACACTGACCCCATTCTTTCTGTAATTTTTACGGGTAACAGTGTGTGTTGAAGCCTTAAATGTCCGTAGTTACGTTGGATAAACAGAAATTTCAAAATATTAAAAACTAGCTGTTGCCCGCGACTTCGTTCGCGTGGAAATTTTGTTGTGTATGCGTGTTCGATTCCCGGGTTTGATAAAGTGTTGTTTGGTTATTCCATCAGGAATTTCTCAGTAGCAGCTACGCAGTTTGGATTTGTGCGCGATTGATGGCAATAGGCTCGTTAAAAGTGTTCCGGGACTGACTAACTGAAAAAGTAAAAACGGTGCGTAATTCCTATCATCATTTATGCCTAGCCTTTTCCCAAATATGTTGGGATGTATTTTTTTTTAATTGGTACAAGCCCACCACACTATTCCCAAACCACTGCAGCTCCTGAAAGCCAGAATCAACAGTGGCGACCACTAGAAAACCGCCGAGACAATGAAGCTCGACGAAGTCCCAGAGAAACAATTTAACTGTTTTGGATCCCGCAACGAAATTAATCAGAAAAGAATAGCGGAAGAGTAGGAAAAACATTATCTTTTCTACATTTTTTGGGGTCGGTTTTCAGTCTTACCGGATGCAGCTGAATACCAGTATTTTACATGGAGCGACTGCGCAGTTCCTATGCTATGTATAGTTAAAATCCATGCATCCATGCGTTTATTTTTTAATCTTTACCACTTATGAGAAAGAATACGAACTGTAATTTATTTTGTTTACAACAAATTAAACTCCATCATCCAATGCCTTAGTTAAACATCACGTAAGTAATTAATGGGTTTAGTGTTTGCTTTGCAACAAAAGGTTTTAACTTAAACGGGCCTTTAAGTAAAAGCTTAGTTAAAATTACTCTCGAGGGATTTAAGGCTACCTAATTTTCGTTTGAACAGCGTACCCTTAACTGGTGGCGCCATCTTTTATCCTAGACATGAATTAATGATATCAAGGTACTTACTGTAGATCACTTTGGAACGTTGACATTAATGTTTTTTGGATCTGAAAGGTTCACTATAGTTTTATTTTTTGCTTAAACTTGTGATTTCTGGATAGGTATGTATTTGCAAAAAACATTTGACTGACTCCTAAAAAAACTAGAAAAGTATCGTACTTTTTGTTTTTCTCAGTTACTGAGTTTTAGAGGTCAATTTGGCAGGCTCTTTGTAAAAAATACGTAATTATTAATGTGGTGAGGTATTCAGCTGCCAACGGGTAAGACTGGAAGCCGACCTCAAATCATTTGAGGCTATGCATGCAATTGATGATAACTTTTCTGATCACGGCGACAATCAAGATCACAATCACAATATCAGTGATCTATACGAGTAGGCCGTCTCACGATCTCTATCCAGTTCCTCATCATCTTCCAGCCCTCGTCCCATGTTATTTGGGGTCGGTAACACGTTTTTTTCTTCCATTCTCCCCTGTCTATGGTCACGCTATCATTTATTCCTTCTTCCTTCAAATCATTCCTCACACAATCCGTCCATCTCTCTCCTATAACAGCATAATTCAATCTCATGTATTTCAGATTATACACCGTGACTTTTTAGTCGTCTTACAAAGGTGGTCCACTCAATGTATCCGACATTAAATACCTCTAGGCGGGATTTTTTTTGTACTATTAATTAAGATAATAGGTACAACGAAATATAAATAATGCATTAGAATTATGAAACATCCTGTTAATAGGTGTTAAAAGGTAGAACAAACCTATCCAGCGCACCAGTCGAGTAGATCATCGCTCGCAACAGGGTGTTTCAACTAAGTCATGCGTCAAAAAAATATAATATTTTTGTTTTTAAATTATTCAAATTTAATAAATACCTGTTTCTTTTTTAATGAATGTTTAGTAGTCATTGGATACATGAATTGGGCTGCCGTTGTAAGATGACTAAAATGTCACGGTGTATATTATTGCAAAACACTCACTACGTAAAGCAATATTACCAAGAAAACCCTTACTTACTAATAGCAATAAAGGAATTCCACTGAAATAGTTCCATGAAACTCCTCATAGATACAATTACCACATCAATGATCTCGCTTAATCTTGTGACTGAGTTCACCAACTTAAATAATACAGTTTTACTATACCGTATTGTGAGGAACTAAGGGATACATTTCCTTGTGATTTGGTATGGTGTAATTTGCAATTCTTTCCCCGTACGTTCTTTCTTGTGATCTGTTGAACTAAAAACGTTTCCGCGACATAATGGGGGTAGGTAGGGTGATAAAGTGCGGATATCGTATGAGTTAACGAGACAAGGACATATTATTGTTAGAGTTCTTTGTAGGAATAATATATGGAGGTATGGGTATGATGTTGAATTGTGATCAGAAAGTTTGTACAAAATGTATGGCTAGAAAAGAAAATCGATTCGCGTTGTTCAATGTAGATCAAAATCAACGAGAAATAATGACATTACACTCGTATTTATGATTGCGCCACGTTTACATTTTTAGACATTCAAATTGACTTATTTGAAACACTGCTTTTCGGCATTCTATATAATAGCTCAGCCAGGAGTGTGGATCATTTTATTATTCTTTTAATAGGTATTTAATTGAGAAATTTAATTTTATCAACGACAGTATTAGGCCCAATTTACACCGCCGCGAAATGGAATGGAAGCGTCAATTTCGCCTCGTGACATGAAAAACTCAAGACATGAAATTCTCGAGAATGCGCGTGGATTCCCCGGAAGACGCGTGGTTTTGGGTCTTATTTAGTTTGTATTTTATACAATTGACTCAAAGTTCATTAAGCTATGTACAATTTCGTTGCAAAAAGTCGCTTCCATTTCATTCCACGGCGGTGTAAATTGAGCCTTATGAAACTGTTTTTTGTTGCTGTCAGTATTTTGTAAAAGTAACATAGTGTGTAAGTAGCCGTTTCAACTAGAAAATGATTTTCCATTTTAGTCTAGAAAAGTTAATAACTTAATTATTTCAGTACGTAGGTACCAAATTATTATGTATAATTTCTACACTCATTAGTGTAGAAATTAAATACTTGATACCTAAACTAAGTATTTCATGAGAGGCTTTAAAGTATTTGTGATGAGTGCTTTCAAGTTATTCTTCACAATTATGTAGGTGCCAGTTTGTCTAGACTGTTGCCATGAAAAGTACAGGGGGGTTACTAAGCAGTAGTAATTCCAGTGTGGGAAAGAGACAGAGCTATACAGGTCGTCTAGTGCCATCTCTTTCCCATGCTGGAATTACTCCTGCTTTAAGAGGTCATGGTAGGCCCCCTGATCTACTGAAACATTTTGTGCGCTATGATAATCCTCGGTGGTCTATTGGCCGCAATCGCGGCTGCTGAGCATGGGGTCCAAGGACCGACTCCCGGATCGAACAAAGTGTTATTGGGTTTTTTCGTCAGGAATTTCTCAGTAGCAGCCACGGAGACTGGATTTGTGCTCGGTTGATGGCAATAGGCTCGCCCCCTATTACATGGGACTTAAACATAACTGGTGAAATGTGGATGTACGTTTAGGGACGCCACATTTCTGTCTAACCACTGGGGGATTATAGGCGTGATGTTATATAATTTTTCCACTGCTCGGATTCCTATTTTCTGTGAATGAGATGTGCCGTAATCCAGCACGCGGCTCAAGATCGAGTTGTGGGTGTCACGTCACCATGTCTTCGAATTTTTTGAAATAGGCAATTCATGAACAAAGAATCCATCACCAAAGCTACTATTTCTTTTTAAACATTGTGCCGTTTACTAAAAAAAAATTACATGGAAAGAATAGCCCTTTAATTGCTTCATATAATGTAGTACCGCGCTCACTGGTGGTCGAGCAATTTTCATCTTTATGCTCTGAGTAATGAGGTTGAAAAGTGTAAATAAATACTCGTACTTTCATCGATGAACGCTTCTGAAATTAAGAGGGTCCCGTTTCGCCAATGTCCTTTAATTTGTATAAATTTAATAGTGGCACAGGAAAAATATTGGGCACGAAAAGACAACAAATTGGCAATGACATTGACATTTATTTGTTTCAAGAGTTTTTAGGAACAAATTATTTTTGTCAATAGTTTTCGAAATTTACATCAAGTTGATACAATCTGTCAAATTTCTTCAATGGATTTTCAACTTTATCGCTAAAGTAGAAAGGTTCAAGGTTGATTGGGAAAATATGACAGTTTCGAGTAGTATCATACGATTGTGTCCGATGTTAGACAATGCACAATATTTATTCTGCAGTACTGTACAAATACTTTACACACATACTACTTACTTTACTTTTTCAAGTACCTATGGTATTATTATTATTTTCCTTTATTAATTTTCCTTACAAATAAATTACATTTTTAAATATTCCTTAAAAAACAATATAAAAAACATTTAAAAATATAAAAAATTGTAGCCCACCGGTATCGGGAACAGGGTCCAAGCTACCGGCGGTCAGGGCTCCAGAGAGAGAAACCTCCTAACAATACGAGCCGTGTCCAGAAGTACCGCTTTCTGAATCAAGCCCTTGATCCAGCTGCCTAACGAGAGCCTCCTCAGATATTGGTCGAGGCTCTTGGCAATTAAGCCATGGGCTGATACAACTATCGGCACAATGATCGCTGAGTCCACATCCCACATGTCGACAACCTCGTGAGCCAAGTCAAGATACTTGATTTGCTTATCTTTCTCGGCTTTCACGAGGTTCTCATCATGCGGGACCGTTATATCAACAATCATTGCGCGCCGCTCTGATCGATCCACCACCACTATATCAGGCTTATTGGCTACAATAGTCCTGTCAGTGATAATGGATCGATCCCAGTACAATGTGATACTGCCATTTTCGAGAACTGGGTCGGGCACATACTTATAGTACGGCACTTCCGATTCCACAAGGTTGTATTTTAGAGCAAGTTGCTGATGGATAATCCTGGCTACAAGGTTGTGTCTATGCAAGTACTCTCCGTTAGCCAGACGAGAACACCCGGAGATAATGTGACGGATTGATTCGCCTGGACGGTGGCATGCCCGACATATGTCAACCGTACCATCCTTCACAATAAATCTTCGGTAGTTATTCGTCATCATAACTTCATCCATAATTGCACAGACAAAACCTTCGGTTTCTCCGAAAAGGTCCCCAAAACGTAGCAAACAAACAGGCTACGGACGCTGATAGGTCTACATCGGGCCCATGCAAGGCCCGGAAAAAGCGTCCGTGAAGCTCCTTACTCTGCCATACCTCCATGCGGTCGTTAGTGTCAAGCACTACAGGTTTGCGCCAGTTCTCTTTAGCCAAAGAAAGCGGGGTGAGGCCCTTGTCCACCACGACCACATCTCGATGCATCCCCACGTCGGCTTCAAGGAAATATTCCCTGAGACTGCATATCTCGCGATTGTGGAGAGTCTTAGCATTTAAAAAGCCTCGACCCCCACACTTCCGCGGGATATACAGTCTCATAACCGAAGAACGCGGGTGATGCATACGATATGCCGTCAACAATGTACGGACCCTCCTATCCAGGGCGTCTAGTTCTGTTTGAGTCCATTTGAGTATGCCGAAAGAGTACATCAAAACCGGCATGACCCAACCGTTGAAGGCACGTACCTTATTTCCGCCTGATAAAAGACTATTAAATACTTTTTTCAGGCGGCCAAAGAAGCGCTCCTTCAACGATTGCTTCATGTCAGCAACATTGATGCCCAGCGCTTCCGACATACCCAAATACTTATAGGTTTCGGTTGCTGAGAGGGATCTAAGATTTATGGAATTCGAGAGCTGGGTTCCCACGGATTCCACAATCTCCCCTCGCTTTACATGCATGACCGCACATTTGTCCACACCAAATTCCATCCTGATGGCGCTACTGAAAGTTTCAGTTACCTTCAGTAGCTCCATCAGTTGTAAATCGTTGGGGGCAAAGAGTTTCAGGTCATCCATGTAAACGAGGTGAGATATAACTTGACCACCTCTCCTCAACCGATAGCCTAGACCTGAATCCTCCAGCAGCGTGCTAAGAGGATTCAAGGCTAAGCAGAACCAAAGTGGACTCAAACTATCGCCCTGAAATATACCTCGCTCTATCCTTATCGGTTCGCTATTCCTCTGGATTTGCCGACATCCTGGATAGCGAAGGACTGTACTCCATTGCCTCATACATGACATCAGGAAGGTGCGCAGAGTTGCATCAACTTTATACAACTCTAGCACCCTCATGAGCCATGTATGTGGCACGGAGTCGTAGGCCTTCTTATAGTCTATCCAACATGTCGACAGATCCTTTCGGGAACGGCGAACCTGTTGACTAATGGCCATATCAATGAGGAGTAGCTCCTTAGTACCGCGGGACCCGTTCCTACATCCATTTTGAGAAGCGGACATGATAGAATTGTCATCAATGTGTTTGTTAATTTTAGCTCTCAAAATGGATGTAAGAACTTTATAGACCGTCGGAAGACAGGTAATCGGTCTATAATTTTTGGGCTCCGCAGTACTACCCGATTTATGGAGCAGGTGGGTTATACCTGTTGTCAGGAACTCTGGCAGCGACCCTGACTCTAAGGCTGACTGGAACAGGATCGCCAGGCGAGCATGCGACCTGGTAAACCATTTAATCCAAAAGTTGTGCAATCCATCCGGCCCTGGAGATTTCCAGTTCGGCAACGGACGGACTGCACGAACTACGTCTTGGGGGCTGATAGTGATTGCCCCCATTTCTGGTACCAGATCGCACGCCCGCTCAACCTCCCGAGTCCAATCACCCTCGGTATGGCTAACAGGCACCGACCAGATGCTGCGCCAAAACGAAGACATGGCATCATCATCCGGCAGGCGCGTGTCAGCCACACCTTGTTCCGGTCGCTCCCAAGCCCTATAAACCCACCTTTCATCTCTTTGGAATGTGCGATTCTGAGTGTATCGGTCCACCCTCCGCTTATACCTACGAATACGGTTTGCCCATGCATACACTTTCTGCTTCAGGAAGTCGATGCGCTCTGTGACACCGGACATGTAGTCTCGAGGACTAATATCAGTCCCCGAGAATGCCCGCCGCACAAAACGCATCACTCTAGGACGAGTATTGCCCTCCCTGAAGCAGATCAGTTTGCCGATGAGTGCTCTGGCCTCACCAATACGTCGTTCAATCCTGTACTGCCATGCTGGTACGGCTGGTTTAGGTCGTGTAGCTCTGTCATCAGAAAATTTGACATGAGCTACACGACATGCCGCTACAGCCGCACAATACAGGACTGAGTGAGCATCGGTGAGGTCTTCACAGTTGTCAAAATAGTTTGACAACTGCGAATCCAGAACAGCCACCAGCGCCCTATTTTTGTTATGCATGGGCAAACGAGGTATGCGTGGTCTAAGGTCGGGTTGCATGAACCGATATTCTCGAATCGCACCCTCCAAAGCACTCCTCATTTCCTCATTGCACTGGGTACTTACATTAGTAACCATGTCACTACTCACGTCGTTATCGCGATTTGATATTAAGGTAGACTGTGGTGGAACCACAGCCTGCGACGGCGTGGCAATGGCATGGCTACTCTGCATTTCAATCCGCAAGCGATCAAGTACGGTGTCATCCAACATACGATTACGCTGGATGACTCGCACCTGATCCGATAGTCGTTGTGCCGACACGTTGACAGCTGGCTCAAGCACCTGGAACAGAGAGAGCATCCGAACACGGTACGCGGTCAGGTTGTTTCCCCCCTCTGTAGCCCCATAGTATGCGCGCATGACATTTGCATTGATGGATTGTGTCCATCGCATGCGCTGCACACTCCCGCCGGGAGCTGGGACCCTATCAGAGGCCAGTGGGCCTCGAGGTCCTAAACCGTCCGGCGGCCGGCGTCCTCCCCGTCGACGAACAGGTGGTGGCGTCGTCGGCGGAGAGAAATACTCGTCGCTCGAGCTCGACGCAACTGCCACAGCCGGTGTCACAGCACTCACGATGGGGCTGGATTCCGGCGGCGGCGAGGCGGAGCTGAGCGACGGGTCCGGAGGCGGTAGGCGTGCGCGTTTTGATGCAGCTCTGGTCAACATGTTACATCTTCAGTTGCTTTTCATTTTCTCTTTTAATATGACTGACAGATTATGTCAGATTATGTCAGATGAATTGTGATTTTTGAGGAGTGGGTTCTTGTATTTTTGTTATATTACTGCTGTTATAAAACTGTGATATGGTTCAAAACTTCCAGTATATTGTTTTACTATTAAAATTTCAGAAAATTTGATAAATCGATTCCCAAGACGTTTATTTGACGTTAGTGTTGCCAGAATTATTATTATTTTTATTTTCTTGACTTTATTTACTTTTTCAAGTGTTGTTTTGTAATGTTTATTACTGTAAATATGAGGACTACGTGGGTCATTATTTTTTTTTATTTTTTTTTTATTTTAATTAGTTTCACGATTGTCTGGCAGTTTGAGTACTTTATGCGGCCTACCCAAATGTCCTTTCTTTGGTATTGTTCGTCGTGTCGTTGAGCTCCTTGGATCATGAGTTGAGCTACACGATCACTGACAAATGCTTGCACTGTCTGGACAGGTCCACTCAAATATGTGTGGTTGTTTCTTTAAAAGACCATCTCAGACATTAATCTACATGGTCCTCATATGATTTGAGCAATGTCTGGACTTTAAAAGAGACGGTGACCTCTGAGTTTGTTTCGGATGTTTCTTCTCAGAGTAGTCAGGTACGAAACACCGGCCCCATCTAGCTTTAAAACAAAACATGACATGTAAAAGAGTTTGGTAAACCTAATTGCAGAAATAAATATGATTTATGATTTAATAGTTACAGTTCGTGTTTCAAGCCACATCGTGAATATTCCTCCATTGATTCTTATAACACTAGTTCAGAATACTAACCGGTACTATATTCCTCGGTAATGTTCCGTTCAGTACTGAAACTAAATGGAGTTCCACCATTTAATTTCCTACTACCCCGAACTAAGTTGTATCGCACTCGATATTCAAATGCCACTAATATCGGAGTTGCCAGTAAAATATCAAATTTATATTAAAATGTCAAAACGATATCTAGGCTGGCTACACTAGTTAGATTTTTATCAGAACAATGATTGACGATTTTTTAGTTAGATGATAACTTGATCCAAACCGTTGACTACGCCTCATCTTTTGATAAAATAAACATAAATGCGGAGCAAACTAATAAACTAGATTTTCTGTTTTCCTAGAAAGACGGCCGGGTGCTTAGCGTAAGATAAAAAATCGCAATTAGAAAAATCATCACAAGTCTTGATCATAATTAACCAGCTGAAAAAAAGATTTTCACCAAGTTTCTGATTTCAGTATTTGTCATCTTAACAGGACTGGACTGGTCTGGACTGGGTTGTGGAGGTCAGATGGACAGCCGCTCCATGTAAAATACTGGTATTCAGCGGCATCTGGTTAGACTGGAAGTCGACCCTTACATAGTTGGGAAAAGGCTAGGCACATGATGATGTCATAGAATAAAACAAAATCGCTCCCGTTGTTTGTACGCTTAGATCTTTTAAACTACGCAACGGATTTTGATGCAGTTTTCAGCAATAGGTAGAGTAATTCAAGAGGAAGGTTTATACGTATATGTGTATCTACATTGCACCCGTGCAAAGCCGGGGCGGGTCGCTAGTAGAACTATAAATAGATGACAAAGGGTTATATCCACTAACTCGCACTGGGCCAGCGTGGAGGATTATAGTCCAGTCTCTATCACAGAAGACGAGACCTGTGTCCCAGCTGTGGGAATGTTAAAGGCTGACTATGCTTGTCAAACGTAACATAAAATTATTCCTTCAAATTTAATGCAGCACTCGAAATTCATTTAAAAAAAATCTGAATTAGGGAATTTGGAAAGCGACAATATAATCAACATATTCCTGCCCTTGTCCCATGTTACTTGGGGTGTCGGCGCAACGCGTTTTTGTTCTTCCATTCTCCCTTGTCAATCTATCTTTTTTTTCTTTCATACAGACACAATTCATCCATCGTTTCCTTGGTCTGCCTCTCCCTCTCCATCCATCAACATTTATAATTATTCATCATATCACTCTTTATAATATAAACCGATAATTATAATACAATTTCATTTTAAAATATAAAAAAAATTAGCCCATATACGGCACTTCTGATTCCACAAGGTTGTACTCTAGAGCAAGTTGAGGATGGATAATCCTGGCTACAAGGTTGTGTCTATGCACGTTAATTAATGTACCTTAATTATTGCTATATCAATATCACGGGCCATGGGCATCTTAAAAAATGTATCAGGCTTGACAACAAAACCTTATTTTGTCTTTATACGTTGGAAACCTAGAACAAAGAAAGAAAAAGTATTTATTAGACTCAGACAGAACAAAACAAAAAAAAAAAAGGCCAACAACAACAACATGTATTTTTGTCACTCCACCGTTTACGACATGCCTTCAAAAATGTATGAGGGAAAAAGATGAATCTTTAATCAGTTTTTTTGTACTGTAGAATTTTAATACCGTTTAATCGCGACTGTGTAAGCAGCCTACGGAATGAAAGTACCTCTATAAACCCATGGACGGATATTGAAATTCTGCGTATGCATGGACGAATCGAATCATGTGCAATAGAGTGTTGTTAAAACTTCCATATTGCACCAAATGTAAAATTGTTATTCATACCAATGTTTGTATTTCGATGAATCCCAAAATAGTCAGTTGGAGTGCTTAATTTGTTCGTTTTGTTACATTTTTGCTAACGTAAAAAAATATTTAAAAAAAAATTGCTTTTGTTCTGATTGTATGTTTGGTATTATTTTATTTTATGTTTCAAAAAAATTGTTAGTGTCTAGTTTTTGATAAAAGGCTAGGCAGATGAAAGCCTTTTATTATTCTGTGGCACAAGGCCTTAAGAAAATCACCAGTACTGAGTTATAAACACGGATTGGTGAAGGAATAACCCATTAAAAACATAAATGTGAAAACGGGAGCCAAGTTCAATAGCCGACAAAAGAATTGAGATCTAAATGGATGCCAAATCTGTAGATAATCCTGAAATTTATTTAGAAGAACATTCAACATCCTTAAATAAATTTAAAACACAATTTCTTGTTTTTTATGCTACAACAAAGTCTGCTATTAAAAAAAGAACATACAATGAATCGCAAGCGCGCCAGTGGTGACATCACGCGACCTACTTACAAGTCTACCCACACCACAGCGTGCTTCTACAGATCCGTGATGATTACAGATCGAGGTGAGCACGACATTCAGTGTCTGATCGCAGCGGAGTTGAAACGTCCCGGAACTGTACCCGATACATTTTTCCCCGTGTCATCGTGTTAAATTGTAATTTTAAGTAATTTGTTAGTTTAATAGAAACAGTGTATCGCACCCAGTGTATTTTCATTGCACAAAACCCACCTTCTGCCCACATGATGAAGGAACCTAACGGAATAAATCCTGACAATCCGATAAATACATCAAATCAGATAAAGAAATCGGACAGATGTAAGTATGCCTTATTGTCTCTAAGACATTGCCACAAAAAATTACAAAAAAATATGAGTGTTATTGTCGAGAATGAGATCAAGTTTTTCATAATATTCTTTTTTCGGTCGGTTGTTGAACGTGTTAGTATGTCTTATTTCTTCATACAACATTACATCACAGCTGTGACCAGATGTGTACTAGTTCACCCAAATAAGGTTTTAATTTTTTTCAGCTCCATGCAAACTAGTCCTGACTACAAGCTCGTTTCTATATAATAACTGCCGCACAGGTTGACCTTAGGATTTAATGGGTGACCATCATAACTTACCGGGTTTCCTCCGTGCCTCAGAAAGCACGTTAAGCCGTTGGTCCCGGCTGTCATTTGAACGTCTTTGACAGTCGTTACAAGTAGTCAGTGGCCCGTCGCCGCGTCGGTCTGACTACCAATCTTTCCAAGGGGTACCTTACTAACTGGGTTGTGGACTGACTATACTAATCACAAACAAAAGGTAACTATGGATTAGTAAAAAAAAAAAACAAACATGAAATACTCAACTTTCCCGGAAGCGGAATATTGTAGAAAATATCGCACGAGTTTCATATTTCACTTCTTTCATCCCGTTCGAATAATTGAAAAACACATTTTAGGAACAGTTTCGCCTGTTTCATTATTGTGTTTGTTTACTTTTTTTTCTGCCAGAAGTGGATGGAAAAACGTGAAGATTCTTTGTTTGAATGCAATCCCCGTAAAACGCGAACGTGTATGCACGCCGGGTGTGCGGTTTATATTCTCTGTGGGCGACTCACAACGCTACTTCATCGGGCACCTTTCATATTTTGAAGTACCAGGTAGGTACGGTTTCACTGTTGCGACTTGCGAAATTCTTGATGTAGTACAAAAAATAAACAAATTTTATTTGTAGCTGTGCATTTAAGTTGAACACTTGTTTAATCAAATTGGCTGGGACAGACTATGTTCGGTAAGCAAAGAACTATGTGTGGACCGTTAACTTTATGACTCTTTAAATTTAAAAGCATACAAGGTGTAAACAGACTCTTCACGAAGCCGTTAACCCAGCATTATGTAAGACAAACTAAGTAAGTCTACGCAAATATTCGCATGACCCCCGTAGACAAGGATTTCTTTGACGGTAGAATCGACAAAATGACAGATAGTGCAAAGAAATCTGTCATTGTGTCGACACAATCTGTCATTTTGTCGATTCTTCCGTCAAAGAAATCCTTGTCCTAGTGTGGGGCAACGTTAAAAAAAAATAAAAAAATTTGATTGCTTGGAAACGACTTTTTTGGGCGGGTTAATAAAATTTTAAAAATAAGCTTGCCCTATTACATTGAACTTAAACATAACTGGCAAAATGCCGTGTGCAATAAAGTACACCTCTGCCTAACCCTTCGGGGATTATGTTAAGTATCTAATAATATAGATAGAACTGATGTGATGTCGGATTGTCGGCGTCCATAATCTCACTTATGTTATATCCAAATATCACGTGTTAATTGAATTCGCCTTTGTTTTCATCGGCAAAGATTACCATTTCACATTGGCACATTTTATCTAAACCCTTCGACCTCAGACTTTGCCTGTTCTTCCATTCTTTTTCACGACTTTAAAACGCAGACCCGATTTTAATCATCCGCATCATTGACACCACACCTTAACCAGTGTCAACACGTCTGTCGCGGGGCGTAAATAATAAAAGCGGGAGAGCTTCCCGTGTCTCGAGACGTAAATATGTGTACACACGCTACTTTTTATTACGACTGTCGCTGGTCCCACTCGCGTTTAGTGGTGAGTCGCGTTTTGTGTTTGCGATTCGATTGGTCGTGAAGGGTACAATTTTTCTTAATTAATTTATCGGAATTGTTCTCTCTTTCACTACAGTGAAACCTTATAGGTCTTTTGATAGAAAATGTAACTAAGTGTTAGCTCTCAATTACCTATTATGTAAATAAAAAAACTATGAATCAATAGGTAATTAGTTAATATGTTCGGCTGTAAGTCGGCTTTCCAATATATCGTTGAAATTCAGCCAATTTTCGTGATCATTTTTAATATTTTATAGACCTCTAAAGAGTTTTAGTTTGCAAAGACATTTGTGTTTACTCAGTGCATGGATCTCCTGAAAATCCACTTACATTGGACGGAGTAAAGTGATTTCTAATAAATATTCGGCGTGCGTTGAACAAAGAGATGTCAACAAACAGGAAGAGGTCTGCAAGGGCCGTTGCCTGCCGGGGCTGCGGGACTGTTCGGAAGAGAGACCGCGGCCCAGGAACACAAAGGAAAGGAACATGGATGGGTTTTAGTTAGTAAAAGTCTGATACTCCCTTCCACTCCGCCCAGAGCGGGAAGGGTCGTTAGATGATTTCCCAAACGAAAAAAAAAACAGCAAATCGTAAAGTGTAAAAATCTCTTAATCCTTATGTTTAAAGTTGGACTGTAATTTCCAAGTGTTCTATTCATGACTGGAGTAATTGCCTGTCTTTTATTTTAACTAGTTTGAGAACCAGGAATCTCAAGATGTGGTCTGTTCCTGACACAATTTCTCAAGTTTCTTTAGACCTTTATTTGAGGTTATATTAACTTTTTTGTCCTTTTAACCCGTCTTACATATTGTGTGACCGTATTATGGAGATCAGATAGGAAATAACCCTTGTAAAATTCTGGTATTGAGCTGCATTCAAAAGGACTGAAAGCTGACATCAACATAGTTTGGAAAATGCTACACAGATGATGATTAATATATTTTTCAGCGAAGCAAAGCTTGAAAGACTTGAAACTAGCTTATTATAGATAGTTTTGAGAAGGTGACCATTTTGCATCATGTGGACTGCTCAATTAAAAATTTAAAAAATACTCTTCTAATTGAGAACCTCCTCCTTTTTTTTTGTCGGTTAAAAAAGGCAGAACATAAAATTGGCATATAAACGTGAAGTCATATAATCGGATTACTTACCTAAGTAATATTTCTTGGTTCATTATAAAACGTAACGTGTAAAATCAACTTATATAACATCACATGATAATAGATTTTTCGAAATTCAAATTCAATTCTTTTTTGTTTTTTTTTTAAACTTTGCCCAATCCTAGGAATTTCTCCTGTATCGTGGGTGCGTTTACAAACATTTAAGCTCATATACACAAACAGCCAGACCCGGAACAACTACCTGCAGGCCATACAAATATTTGTTCCGTGCGGGAATCGAACCCGCGACACGAAGCGCAGCAGTCAATCGCTCAGCCACTGCGCCAACCGTGCCGTCGAATTATTAACATATCTTTACCAAAAACTTCTAACCAACAAATTAAAAAGATTCTTCTTCGGCAAACATTCCAAGTATTAGGGGCAACCGCAGCAACGTTCTAAGCGGTATATTAAATTGGATACTCACACGATAATCTCTTCGGTATATTTGAACTTCAGACTTTCCCGGAATTCGTTCCTTGCAGAGGAACGTGTGCTACTTCTCGGTAAAAAATAAGTAGAAGTAAAGCTCCTTGTGCTAGAGTTCATCTGGGATAGTAGCTACAATAGTGTGTTCCAGTTTGTTGGTGGAATTATTGTATGCTTTTAACCGACTTAAAAAAAATTAGGAGGTTATGTTTTCCACCAGCATCTTTTTTTTTCATGTATCTTCATCGATTTCTCCGTCTGGTCCGATTTAAGTGATTATTTTTTCATTTGGTAGAGGAAGCTCGCGCGATGGTCCCATATAAATGTTATTAATTTTGCTTCGGCATTTTATGAGTTATCCTCCATAATGAATTTTACTTCTTCGTCTATGTGGATGATGTACTTATAACTTCTAGTTACAATGTAAAATTAATACTTGACAAGAATTTGTGTGAGATACCAAAACTAAAAATGGGTAAAATCAAAACTTTTTTGCAAAAAAAAATAACAGGCTTCCAAAAAGCTAGTGAGGTTACCAGCTGTTTACCATGTTACTATGTTTCTTGTAAATAAATACCTGTGTGTGTACATGGTGTGGGGACATCGTGACATAAATGTTTTTCCATGCAGTTACTAATCATCTGCCTAGCCTTTTCCCAACTATGTTGGGGTCGGCTTCCAGTCTAACCGGGTGCAGCTGAATACCAGTATTTTACATGGAGCGACTGCCTATCTGACCTCCACAACCCAGTTAGTACTGGGTAATACGATACCCTTTGGAAGACTGGTTGTCAGACTTTTTGGCCCACTGACTACCTGTAACGACTGTCAAAGGTCTACAGATGACAGTCGGGACCAACGGCTTAACGTGCTTTACGAAGCACGGAGGAAGCTCGGTATGAAATAGGTGGTCACCCATCCACAGACCAACCTAGGCAAGCACGGCTTAACCTAAAGATCGATCCGAGCAGATGTTATTATTTAGCCATGATACCTCATAATTGCTAAATAGAACTTTTTGCCAAAACCACCCAGTTAATTAAAACTTCACTAACCTTGAAACCATCTTACTGTTTCACTTGTTTTAAACCAAAAGTAGAAATTGACGGTTTACGATATGCAAGTAGGTGAAAGAAACCTTATTTGTGACTTGGTTAGCATAATGTGCCCCCGATAAAATTTCCGGCATTTGTGCCAAAACTTGCCAGAAATCTTTTTGGAATCACACGGTAAAGACGTACTTTAGCCAACAAATCTTTGCAGGCATGAAAACACAGAACTATAATAAATGTACCAACTTTGACATATCGATGCATTTTTTCTTGACAAGCCACACACACACACAACACACACACGCACTGAAAGTGGTCAAACTGTGTTTATCCTGCAGTACGACAATATTAGACTGACATTACATGGTAGTAGGCACGACCAATCAAGCTACAAAACCAGTTTTTGTGGTCTCTCATTGTACGGTAAATCTATACAAAGCGAGGCCATGTTATTTTGGAAATGTATAGCATGTGTCGCTGTGTACATATTCAAGCCCAAACTACTTTATTTGGTTCTGCGTCTGTGTCGACCAAAAGCAGGTGCGAAATGTCCATCAAAAAGCCAAACTAACTTCGTTTGTTTCCACTCCATGCCTATATTGCACATGAAGTTCTATTTAGTACGTAAGCCGCCATATTAGTCGAGATTTGTGCCCACTTAACCTGTTTGTGCTCGCAACGAAAATGGTCAATCGAAAATTCGGGCAGGCATAGTTTGTTGGTGTATTTCGTGAATTTCAGTTCAGTGACAGTTGAATTCTAGACTAAGGGTTAATTTAGGCACACAATTAGTTCCTGTATTTGGAAAATGTTGGTATAATAATATTGTTATGTTCATGTAGAATTAGCTATATTGTGAAATAGCTTTGTGACAATGTTTGGTGTACAATTGAGAATATCTATCTAAATGTGAAATAAGCTATTGACACCGTTAAAATTTTATGTATTTGTTTTTATTTAAACTTGTATCTTACAGTAAAAAAAACTCGCCAAATAGCTTCAAGTCCCACGAAATAGGTGTCGAGCCTATTACGACGAGTCAACTACATAAAAGAACTAAATACCTAAGAGTGTAAGCTAATTAGAAGTATAATCGGAACGTAAAAGTTTCAAAGATAGGTAAGAAGTAAACTCGTTAAAGATTAAGACACCGCTGTGTACCACCTGATAACTTTACTGTTCTGTGGAGCGTTTAGATGAGGTTAGTTAGTGGAGCCAGTACTTACATGAAGATTTCATTCGAAATTATAATTTTAATCACTGAAGTAAATTTCTTCGGAATGCAGCAAAAGGTACTGTGGTACCCGTAGATTTGTGAATGAAATAATTATGAAGTTTGAAATAATCTTTAGATTCTGAATTCTATCGCTGTCAGCCTTGGAGATTGGAACTAATTGGCCCGACCGGGCTTTAGTTCCAATCTTCTTCCTATTCTGTATTCAAATTCGTGTCTGTTTCATTTATATGTAGTTAATTATATCAATAATTCGGTATAATCGCTTCGAGAAAAAAATAACTTTAAAAAAAATACAAAATACTTATATTCTGTTTTAATATACATAATTATCATACCCACATTTGTTGCCGCCAAGCAGAACACAATTACTTGATCAGTATTAGAATTCTGCGGGTATAAAGACGGTTTCTGTTATGATTCAACACGATAACCGGGCTTTATCAACCGTTCAATTTACAACAAAAGGGGTCACTCTGAGTCTGAACTTAATCAACCACATTAAGATTGACACTTCACTCGCCGCTTCTATTGTTTAAGGAGCTTTTATCACTAGTTTGCTTGCATAGAATAAGTTTTAAACCGACTACGAGAAAGAGGTTATGCATTCCATAATGGATATCACTTGAAAAAATCTAGGTGCCATATATGATAACCAGTTGTACAAAGAGGTTGGTCGCTCCGTGTAAAATGCTAGTATTCACCTGCGACGGACCGACCTCACCATAGTTGGGAAAAGGCAAAGCAAAAATAATCTGAGGAATGAGACTTATGATGCTCAAAGACCATTCGAGCATTAGTACCAAATCCAATAGATTTTATTTATGTAAGAGAGTGAACGAGGCACAATTCAAAATACAATGACTAGTGAGGGTGCCAAGAAAGGGTTACGCTAACAAAATTAGCATCGTCAGCAGTTCTTTATTACGTTTTAAACAGTATTACCTATTAAAATTGGCCTCTAACTTATTTTATGTTAGCATAAAATAGCTGTTTAGATTTTTATAAAACTAACGATTAACGGTGCGGTTAAATCGCCCCTCCACCACCGGCACCGATCTCTGGACTCCGGACTTTGACAGATAATCTACTGAAACGGCTCATCCAAGTCAGTCCGCCGCCAGTCCGGTCCGATCCGGCTGATTTCACCATAAGCCAGTCGAGGCATTTAGAGACTCAAATTGAACTTAGACAAAAATCATCATTAACCTTTATATTTT
Source organism: Noctua comes (assembly GCA_963082995.1). Lineage (NCBI taxonomy): Eukaryota > Metazoa > Arthropoda > Insecta > Lepidoptera > Noctuidae > Noctua > Noctua comes. The sequence continues at coordinate 13,781,102 of OY720279.1, read as the reverse complement.
TTATCAGTTGTCTGCCATTGATGACATGGCATTACCTTACCCCAATATAACAATTTGCTAAACTTACAAACAGGTATGTTTATTTTTACAAACTAGAAAAACAAGAACTTGCGAATAACAACAGTTGGATAGCTTTACACTTACATTCGCAAACAATACCAACCTTCACGAAATAATTCAAGCGTTGACGAGGAAGGGAAACACATTCAGGATCCTCCCACACTACTCCCACAGCCCCAGAGTCATCCAGTTGTCTTGTTTTATCTTCGTAATTAACACTATTATACAAAACTAAGATCACAAAGAGAATGCCTCCACTACACATTAAACGTAAATACTTGATGTGCAACACGGAGCAAAAACAAAGCCAACTAGTGTGGTTACACGGGCAACTTTCGAGTAAACACTTGGACGACAAAATCGCTGAAGACAGTGAAATTACCTATTCATCAGTATCGTCAGTCAAACATCGAGTCCGAGAAACAAGAAAAAGCCTATGGCGATACTTGGAAGGACCCAAGCATCACCTCCGGGATCGGTCCCAAGTTCTTGCATCCAGCAGACTACTGTGATAATCACCTGGATTTGAATGAACAATTCTTCAATAGGCCCCATACAAAGACTGTTTTTTTCAAAAAGTGAGCATTTTTATGATAGTGAATTTGATAAAAGTTTTCAACCCCATCGGTCTCATTCATTCCGTGCCCCATCTATCTGTCAAGTCCTGCATGACTGCACTCTGCTTACTGCTTTTTACTCTTAGTTATTGTACGAAATTTCTGCTAAAGCCGTGCCCTTTAATTTGTCATAAGATTAGTGGTGCTTTGAACAATTCCCCAGCAACAATTTGTGAAATTGAGGAAAGTAACCTATTGGTTATTTTAAAACCGCCAACTAGTTTCTTGCTATATCCAATGGCTGTAAGGTTAAAAAACCGGGTGTCGGCAACTTTTTGGCTACTTTAAATCGCCCGTCCACCGTACACCGGGATCTACAGCAACGAGCAAGTCCAAGGCCTTTCATAATTTATTAACAACGCTTTTAGCCGTGTAATTAATTAAACGTTTTAATTAATTATTCGTCACTTATCCGAAATGACTCGATACATTTTAATGGTGACGATCAATTTGTCTTCTGTTTTTAACAGGATGTGGGTGTGTGCTGAGGAAATTGAACGCTCATTATAATAGCATTGGTTAAAAAAAATTGACATTATCTTGATCACTCAGATCAGTATATAGGATACTAGCTTGTGCCCGCGGCTTCGCCCGCGTGGAGTTAGGGAATTTCCCACGGGATCTTACTTCTGGGATAATAAGTAATCTATGTATCTATCTATAATACATACATAGATTTACATGTACTTGCTTATAACTTGCAATTATTAGTTTAAAGTTCTATCAATTAAATTAGATACGTGAAATATTGATACCTTGGTTTGAGATTGGACATCGGATTTACTGGATTTTACCTAAAGAGTATGTACATAAATTTTCAAGTCAATCGACCCCGAGAATAAAAAGTTTCACAGAAAATTCAACACCCCATTTCACCCTCTAAGGGGTAGGAATTTCGAAAAACTGATACTAACTCTTGACAAAGAATACACCCTCCAAATTTCATGTCTCTAGAACCAGCGGTTTGGGCTGTGCGTTGATATATCAGTCAGCCAGTCAGGACATTGAATTTTAAATTGGGGGATGATTTTGGAAAAACTGTGATACACGTATCTCATGATTTTAACTGAAGTATATGTAGACACAATTTCAAGTCAATCGACTCAGAGAATAAAATGTTTCATAGAAAATTCAACACCCCATTTCACCCTCTTAGGGATGAAATTTCGAAAAACCCTTTCTTAGTGGATACTTACTCTTCACAAAGAGTACACTGTCCAAATTTCATGTCTCTAGGACCAGTGGTTTGGGCTGTGCGTTGATATATCAGTCAGCCAGTCAGGACATTGAATTTTAAATTGGGGGATGATTTTGGAAAAACTGTGATATACGTATCTCATCATTTTAACTGAAGTATATGCAGACACAATTTCAAGTCAATCGACTCAGAGAATAAAAAGTTACATAGAAAATTCAACACCCCATTTCACCCTCTTAGGGGTGGAATTTCGAAAAACCCTTTCTTAGTGGATACCTACTTTTTACAAAGAGTACACTGTCCAAATTTCATGTCTCTAGGACCAGTGGTTTGGGCTGTGCGTTGATATATAAGTCAGTCAGTCAGTCAGTCAGTCAGTCAGTCAGGACTTTGAATTTTAGATGTATAGATTTTCGCCGAGGGGTCTATTTACACCTAGAATTATTAAATTCATTCAACGCTAGACATACATAAACATCATTTTTTCTCTGTCAAACAATTAGAACGTTATTTTAAATTCATTTAGCGCTTAAGTTATTTAGTGATTTGTGGTATAAGGGGGCATTAGTTTCTTTGTGTGCAAAGTGATAGCCTAGTGGTACGACCGTCAGACTGCCAAGTCATAAGTCTCGAGTTCGAACCCAAGACACGCACCTCTGATTTTTCGGATTCATAAATGCTGGTTTATAATTATCACTTGCTTAGGTGAAGGAAAAAATAGTGAGGAAGCCAAACCAGCATGCCTGAGAGATATTTCTCGATCTCGATCTCAACATGAATGATGTAACCAAGATTTTGTAACAATATTTTTATTTAAAAGTGTCCATGGAGTTTCTTGCCCATTCTTCTCCATAGAGATCTACGCTTTGGAACGTGCAACTACAGTACTTTCTCAAGTTATTATGCATTGTGACTGTGACTGTAGCTTCGCTTTTTTTTGTTTTTTTGACATTCAAAAGTGCCTGTGATGGCCTAATTGAAATAAATGCTTTGAGTTTGAGTTTTGAGTTCGAGAACATGTAAAGTCAAGCTAGAGGCCCATAGGCGGCATAAAAACTGGGACACCAGATTAGGCACTAACCACACGAAAAAGAAAGAAAGTGAAGCTTTGCAGCGTTACTTTATATCTAAGTAGGTTTTATGGACATGGTGACCTCCGTATATGCGATACAAATCGTTACTGAAAAATTACTACTACGACTTGGGCTCTCCAGGGGTTTGGGCTTTACATAAATTGACGCCATTTTCTCATGGAGCCTCCATGACAATATTCAGAACGGCTCCTTCTGCGATCCTTAAGTACACCTCTTTTCGCTTTCGAGCCTTAGGGGGAAGTACCAGGGTACCTCCAATTTTTTGTTTTTCGTTTTTGTTGTTCGTTTAATCATATTGAATGACTTCATCATGAAATATTCATCCAATGGAATTATATGAACTTAGAGGATTGTATTGATGATTTAAATGATTATAATTCTATAAATACATACGTGCTTTTTTTTCGGATGGGAAATCATCAAGTGACCCCTCCCGCTCTGGGCGGAGTAGAAGGGAGTGTCAGACTTGTACTGACTAAAACCCATCCATGTTCCTTCTTTGCCCTTTGTGTTCCAGGGCCGCGGTATCTCTTTCGACCAGTCCCGCAGGCAGCCATCGGCCCTCGTGGTCCCCTTCCTGTGTGCTGACATCACTTTGAGGCGCGCGTGGAACACGAACGCGCCGTCGACACGGCCTGTCGTCATATGACGGACGGACGGCGAGCTAGCCCATTACTCGCCGTCCACAGGCCCGCGCCTACGGTGGCCGGGAGCCACCAAGTGGCCCCGACGCCCGGGGCGTCTCGTCGTAAGAAAATTTGGAATTTTGCGGGCTACCCTGGCGCTGCCACCTTAAAGGATGCCATCAAAAATCCATGCTACTTAAAAAAAAACTGACAAAAACAAATCCGTAAGTTTCTTCAACAGTAAATAAAACCAAACTTAACCTACTTAGATAGTACCGACTTCAAACAGCATTAATATTGCTTGCGAAACAATTGTCTAAAATAAGGTCGACTGCAGCTGTAGACTGGACGTGATATTTCGGGTCGAATTGCATCATTTAACTATTTTGAATGCAAGTTACTTTCGTATACTTAAGCTATGTAAGTCAGAGGCATTTGGTAGCTTTAGGAACAGTTCCGAAGGCTACTCCAGTGGCAGTCACCAAATGGCAACACCACTGGTTTCTAAGAGCACTGGTTTGGTGGTGGACTGGTTTCTAGGACTTTATGAAAACACTGCGTCGTTGGTCAAGTAGTCGCAAGCGCGACTGCTGAGCTACTGGGTTCGATTCCTGTGTTGGGCATGAAACTATTGGGTTTTCTCATCAGGAATTTATTAGTAACTGCCACGGAGTCTGGATTCGTGCCCGATTGATGACAATAGGCACACCCCTTATTACATGTATAACTGGCGAAATGTGAGTGTACTATTAGGTACACCTCTGCCTAACCCTTCGGGGATTACAGACGTGTTCCCAATTGGCATTTTCAAAGAGTTAGGGAGAAACTACATTTACACGCACAGATCAGCATTTTCTTGCTTCTTCTTCCATCTTCTTCCTTTTCTATCACTTAGAATTGTAACTCACTAAAATGAGAGGTCGAATCGACATTAAAGTGCTTCCGATGTCAATTAAAGCGGATGCTTGCGATCGAACTTCTCGCTCCACCAAATGACGCCTTTACGTGTCAGAATAGGGTAGAGATACTCGAAAACCCTGATCCGTGCAGGTACATGTGATTCTATTTCTTCTACTGAGGCAGTTATATCGATGCGGTCTGTCATCGCTTGCAGGATCGTACCTCACAAAACAAAAGAAAAACTTAAGAGGATCTGAAAGCTATACAACATTATCTATACATATAAAATTCAAAGTCCTGACTGACTGACTGACTGACTGACTGACTGACTGACTGACTGACTGACTGACTGACTGACTGACTGACTTATATATCAACGCACAGCCCAAACCACTGGTCCTAAAGACATGAAATTTGGACAGTGTACTCTTTGTAAAGAGTAGGTATCCACTAAGAAAGGGTTTTTCGAAATTTCACCCTTAAAAGGGTGAAATGGGGTGTTGAATTTTCTATGAAACTTTTTATTCTCTGAGTCGATTGACTTGAAATTGTGTCTACATATACTTCAGTTAAAATGATAAGATACGTGTATCACAGTTTTTCCAAAATCATCCCCCAATTTAAAATTCAATGTCCTGACTGGCTGACTGATATATCAACGCACAGCCCAAACCACTGGTCCTAGAGACATGAAATTTGGACAGTGTACTCTTTGTGAAGAGTAGGTATCCACTAAGAAAGGGTTTTTTGAAATTTCACCCCTAAGAGGGTGAAATGGGGTGTTGAATTTTCTATGAAACTTTTTATTCTCTGAGTCGATTGACTTGAAATTATGTCTACATATACTTCTATTAAAATGATGAGATACGTGTATCACAGTTTTTCCAAAATCATCCCCCAATTTAAAATTCAATGTCCTGACTGGCTGACTGATATATCAACGCACAGCCCAAACCGCTGGTTCTAGAGAAATGAAATTTGGAGAATGTACTCTTTGTGGAGAGTGGGTATCCACTAAGAAAGGGTTTTTGAAATTCCACCCCTAAGAGGGTGAAATAGGGTGTTGAATTTTCTGTGAAACTCTCTCGGGGTCGATTGACTTGAAAATGTGTCTACATATACTTCAGTTAAAATGATGAGATACGTGTATCACAAAATCATCCCCCAATTTAAAATTCCATGTCCTGACTGGCTGACTGATATACCAACGCACAGCCCAAACCGCGGGTCCCAGAGATATGAAAATTGGAGGGTGTATTCTTTGTGAAGAGTTAGTATCAGTTTTTCGAAATTCCTACCCCTTAGAGGGTGAAATGGGGTGTTGAATTTTCTGTGAAACTTTTTACTCTCGGGGTCGATTGACTTGAAAATTTGTTTACATACTTTTCAGATAAAATCCAGTAAATCCGATGTCCAATCTCAAACCAAGGTATCAATATTTCACGTATCTAATTTAATTGATATAACTTTATAATAATAACTAACTTCTGCCCGCGGCTTCGCCCGCGTGGAGTTCGGGAACTGCCCACGGAATCTTACTTCTGGGATAATAAGTAATCTATGTATGTATAGTACATACATAGATTTACGTGTACTTGCTATTGCAAATATTTGTTCATAGTAATATCAATTAAATTACATAATATGTGAAATATCTTGGTTTGAGATTGGACACCGGGACACCAAACAAATGATTTATTAGGAATCTATTTATAGACATAATACTTTGACATAATATTTAATATTAATGTCCCGTATCGCGAGCCAACGCGAAAATCGGTGGAATAAACTATATTCACAGACACGTCTACCTCAGAAAAATCCTATCTACTTAGTAATAGGTAAATACTCCAGCGCCCCGCACGCCCCATGCAACGCTGCGCGGCATGCGCCCTTCTACGTGAGCTTCGAAGCCCTATTTAACTATATTGGGGGATGATTTTGGAAAAACTGATACACATCTATATATACAAAATGGTAAACTGACTGACTGACTGACTGGGTGATATATCAACGCACAGCCCAAACCGCTGGTCCTAGAGACATGAAACTTGGAGGGTGTGTTCTTTGTGAAGAGAAGGTTTCCACTAAGAAAGGATCTTTGGGAATTCAAATTTTCAATCGTCAGACTAAACACAAAATTTGAAGATCCTAACTTCAAAACTGACGTACTTTCATATTAACTTCCATCCCCTATTTTACCCCTTTAGGGGTGGAACTCCCAAAAATCCTTTCTTAGTGGATACTTACTCTTCACAAAGAACACACCCTCCAAGTTTCATGTCTCTAGGACCATCGGTTTGGGCTGTGCGTTGATATATCACCCAGTCAGTCAGTCAGTCAGTCAGTTTACCATTTTATATAAAGAAAAAAAGAAGAAGAAAGAAAGAAGATTAAAGATTAATGATAAAATCATCTTTATCTATCAAACTTGAACGCGTAAACAAAGTTTCGTGGCCATGCTACTAACCGCTGAAGAGTTCTCTCTTGAGGAGACGATCCTGGCTGCAGGATTAAGGAATGTTTGTCATAAAAATGTATTGTCACCAGAACCAAAGGTTTGTGCAAAATTTCAGCTCAATCGGTTGTACAAAATTGAGTTGCATTTCACCCGAACAAACATCATATCTTCACCCCCCTTTTTAACCCTTCGGGGGTAGAATTATCAAAAACGCCGAGACACGTATAAATTAATTTTCAATCGTCAGCCTTATCACAAAATTTGAAGATCCTAACTTCAAAACTGACAGACTTTCATACAAACTTCCATCCCCTATTTTACCCCTTTAGGGGTGAAATTCCCAAAAATCCTTTCTTAGTGGATACTTGCTCTTCACAAACAATTCACCGTCCAAATTTCATGTCTCTAGGATTAGTGGTTTGGGCTGGGGGTTGATATATCAGTCAGCCAGTCAGGACGTTTAATTTTAAATTGGGGGATGATTTAGGAAAAACTGTGATACACGTGTCTCATAATTTTAACTGAAGAGTAAATACACAAATTTTCAAGTCAATCGACTCAGGGAATAAAAAGTTTCACAGAAAATTAAACACCCCATTTCACCCTCTTAGGGGTGGAATTTCGAAAAACCCTTTTTTAGTGGATACTTACTCGTCACAAAGTGTACACTGTCCAAATGTCATGTTTCTAGGACCAGCGGTTTGGGCTGTGCGTTGATATATAAGTCAGTCAGTCAGTCAGTCAGTCAGTCAGGACTTTGAATTTTATATGTCTAGATTGCAAGTTATAAGCAAGTACATGTAAATCTATGTATGTATTATAGATAGATACATAGATTACTTATTATTCCAGAAGTAAGATCCCGTGGGCAATTCCCTAACTCCACGCGGGCGAAGCCGCGGGCATAAGCTAGTTTTTAGTATAATAAGCAAAACCTGAATATAGTTTGTTCAGAGTAAGTAACTGAATCCATTCCAATAATTTTTAAACCATGCTATATTTTGTCCCAAAAATATTTAAAAAGGCTATAAGTTAGACACCGAGCGATACTAAGTACCTATCGCAATCATTTAGGTACCTACTGCCAATTTATTATTATCAATGAGCTCAAGACGACGCTGGAGGCGCGTGCGCAGGCGCACCGCGTGGTGACCACGTTTTTGTGCGGATAACTAGATAACAGAACAAGCATATAACTTTGTGATTTTTCATGATACAGTTTTGAAATTTTGTACATAGATTCTTTACATAAAAATACTAGACACGTGTTTCAGCTTTCACATATACTAAAACTAATGTTGAATAAAACCAACCACCAATTTCATTGGGTTTCGTTTTTTTTGTTTTTTTGACAATGTAAAGATTGGCACCATGTAGGGGTCAATGGACTGTCCTGTCCACGTTGCCTAGAAGATCGATTAAGGTCATGACCTAGTCATCAACAGTGACTGACGGTTACCCAATACAGAAGCTTTCACCAGTACGGAATGAAGATGGCGAAATTTCCTATTTTCTACCACTCCAAACAAATAGTGTTACTACTATTATTAATTAGCTGTTGCCCGCGACTTCGTTTGCGTGGAAATTTTGATGAGTATGGGTGAGCAAAAAAATAAAATTGCCCGTATAGTCTTGTCCCAGGGTATAATCTATCTCCTCGCGAAATTTAATTATGATTCGACCCATAATACTTTGCCCGACCTGGGAATCGAACCCGAGACCTCATGATCAGCAGTCGCACTTGCAACCACTAGACCAAGGAGGCAGTGTACCTACTACTATTTAATTTTGTATACCATAGTTTAAGGCCTTGACAGCAAAACAAAGGAACGAATTTGTAAAGCTAATTATAATCAAGTCCATACAACGTCATTAACATGATCCAATGGTGAATATACGTCATTAATTACTAATTATGGACACGCATGATTTAATAACACACGTAAGCCGACAATATATTCGCGATAAACTAATTTGTTGTATGATTTATTTTGTTATACAAGGTGGAGACGACAATACGACAATTTTGGCCAAGGTTTTTGAAGTAGCGCGTTGGCAACATGTGTTTACCGTTTATACCGATGTGGGATTCGTTAACCTGTTGGTGGTAGCCTTTTATCTACACTATGTAGAAAATGCTACAATCGAAAAATAACGTCCTGTGAATAAACTGCATACAAAATTCAATCGAAAATATCCAGTAATTTTCGATTGAATTTTTGTATGCAGACTGGGAACATCATGAGTTACATACAGTTTAATTTACTGTCGCATTGTCGTCTCCACCCTTTATAGAACATTATAGGCAATTTTGATTTTCATCGTCAAACTGAAAATGAATGTCCTTTCAAGGCATAAGCATAATCAACCTGTTATGTTCCCACTGCTGAGACACAGGCCTCCTCTCTAGGAGAAGGAATGGGCTATAATCGACCACGCGGGCCCAGTGCGGGTTGGAAGATGACACATTGTCCAAAACAAAATGATTGCAATGGCGGGGTTCTAACAAGTCCCGTTCGGCTTCGTTAAGAGTCTTTTTACACCCATTATTACCTATCATACAAATAATACTGATAGCTGTTGAATGCAGTAATCCTCAGCCACTTTGTCACAGTTAGATTAGATACGGATACATCTAAAGAAAGTTAAATAAGAGAGCTACAGTTAAATAATCAAAACAAATATACATGAAATTGGTAATCCTGTTTCTTTTAAGTATTCTTTTGCCAAAAAAAAAGAACATAAAACTTTTTCCTCCCCTGTTGCCTGTTTTCCAAAACCGTTCGATACAAGAGGTCTTTCAGAACTAAGACGTACTAATCACTTAGACTATTATTCAAACACTATCTAGAAATGTCTTAATTGAAATAACAGATAGCTGATATCTGTTGGCTGTACATCATCCCTGCAATTAGTTCTAATCTGAATCAGTTATGGATGACCGGCCATAATGTATGAACACATTTGTTATTTTGTAATAGGCCTTTGCATTAGGAAAGGATTTATTACTGGCTTAGATTAAGCTGTGGAATTGCCTTATATTAACCTGATTAAATTATCTGCTGATAGTCTTGAGGAGCTTCCGCGAATGTCTGACAACCAGTCTTACCAAGGGGTATCTTATTACCCAGTACTAACTGGGCTGTGGAAGTCAGATAGCCAGTCGCTCCATGTAAAATACATATCATCCATAACTGGTGATCCGATTAGACTGGAAGCCAACCCCAACATTGTTGGGAAAAGGCTAGGCAGATGGATGATGATGATTATGATGAGGAGTTCTTGGCTAACTAACAACCGCAGCACGGGTCGATCTTCAAAGTTATGCGCTTGTCAAGGAATTTCTTTGGATGGGTGACCATCCATTAGATACCGAGTTTCCTCCTTGCTTCCAAAAGCACGCTAAGCCATTGCTCCCGGCTGTCATTTGTAGATCTTTGACAGGAGTTACAGGTAGTCAGTGGCCCGAAAGTATGACAACCAGTCTTACGAAAGGCTTACGGAGATCAAATAGGCAGTCGCTCCATGTAAAATTGTGGTATTCAGATGTTTGTTACACATTCACGCAAAAACCACTGAACGGATTTCGATGAAATTTGGCGTAAGTTTATAATCTGGATTAAGACTTAGGATACTTTTTATCCTGAAAATACGATCGCATGGGACAATTACTGAACTCCACGCGGGCGAAGCTGCAGGCATAAGCTAGTCGATTATTATTAGTGAAACAATTCATGAGCTATTTCCATTTTGAATTATTATTCATGTAATTCCACGTCCATCAAATGGTTGTCATGCAGATATCGCTATGAGCTAGTAGACATCTATTGTACTTCTGATTTAAACACAAATGCAATGAAATACAATGCTGGTTTAGCTTTGACGTATGTACATATAGCTTATTGACAGATTCATCAATGTATGTATTTCCTATGCTAAAAAAATAACCCAGCAGTTTCTGGGTTCACACACCCGTTGGTAAGACTGGCTCAGACTTTAGGGCTTCAGACTGTACGTATCCGTAGAACTCTGTCGCAATTCCTCAAAGCCAGAATCAACAGTGGCGATCACCAGAAAAGCGGCGAGACAATGAAGCTCGACGAAGTCCCAGAGAAATAATTTAACTGTCTTGGATCCCGCAACGAAATGAATCAGAAAATAATAGTATCCGTATCGACTGCCAAATCTACAAATGACAGACAAGACCAACCTCTTATCGTGTTTTCCGAAACACGGGCCGGTCTCGGTGTGTAACGAATGTTCTCCCATTCAAACTCAGTAAATGTAGCTTCACCTTCGATAGACCCGCGCGGCTGCTATTACTTAACCACGAGCAGTCGAGGACCCCAAAAAAGGACTCATCTCCGGTAAAGTTAAATTCACCTATATCCATAAGTAATTCATGTAAATGAAATTCGCAGCCGCGTAAATAAATTGAATCGGTGCCGGTGATTGCAGACGCATCAAATATTAAATAACCATTACATAGGGATCCATTATAAAAACATTAAGTTACAAATTATAGTAAAATGAAATTCATATTTAACACACCACGTATCGCAAAAGCTGGTGCATAATGTTGATTTTAAGAATTTTGATTTTAATTTTTGTATCGCGTGCTACTTCTTTGGAGTTTTCTATGACAAAAACTGGGAATAACTATGTAAGTGATACAGACATTAGTGCTGGAAAACACTGCATTATTGTTTCCCTATTTCTTCCCAAACAACATTAGTTTTAGTATATACGAAACCTGAAACACGTGTCTAGTATTTTTATGTAAAGAATCTATGTACATAATTTCAAAACAGTATCATGAAAAATCACAAAGTTATAAGTATCTTCTGTTACCTGGTTGTCCACACAAAAACGTGGTCACCACGCGGCGCCGACGCGCGCGCGCCTCCAGCGGTTTGATTGGTAATAATAATTTGGCAGTAGGTACCTAAATGATTGCGATAGGTACTCAGTGTCGCGTCGGTGTCCCACTTGTAGAAATATCAGGACCTCAAAATAATGAACAATCACGGAAAATATCCCGTAAGTGACAGTATAAGTTTAGTTGTAAACCGTGAAGGCTTAAAACAGTGTTTAAATTTATTTTACCTTCTAACCCAGGGACCCTACAACGCAAAATGGTACAACTATAAGGTATGCTCTGGTCCACGATCAAAAAATGTCACAATATCATCAACGACGCTCTTCTCTGACCAATACGGATCTGTGGCCACTTACAATGTTACATTTACCATGCCTGCTAAAATGGAAGTGGTAGGTAAAACTATTTTTTTTTTACTTTTGTCAAAATAATGATGCCTAAGTAGTCAGGAATCCCGCATAGTACCCAGTTACTGAGTTTTGGAGATCGATAGATATGTCATTTTAAGGACTGACTACACTTACCGACGTGAATCGGCTTGAGCCGGTCAACAGAGCTTTATGTTCATGCAATTAAAGTGAAATAGATGTCATTTCACACGTTTCTGTTTGGACGACGCGGCTCGATAACACGTCGAACTAAATACGACCAAGCCGTACATGATTGGCTCAAGCCAATTTCATCTGCGATTTGTGTGGTCACTCCTTTATTCAGTTAAGACTAGAAGTCAAGTGCCGACGAACACATAGTTCGAAAAATGATAAACTGATGATTGCAAAATAAAAAATTCGTATATTTAAATATTTTACTGTCCACAGTTCAAAGTCACCGTCTGGAACGTAAAAGGAGATCAAAAGAATATTCTATGGAATTACAAAGTGAACAAGCCATGTCAGCATTTTGTGATCGCCGGGGTCTTGCAGCAATATTATCGTAATATGCACAACTGTGTAGTTCCTCCGGTTTGTATGCATGATTTGAATAAAACATTTTATTACTCTGAAGCCGTTCCTGAAGCATCAAGTTTTGAGTGCATCTGGGAAAGTAAACGGTGCAATGGTACAATCAGATTACTAAAACATTGATCAGTTTTGAACTTTGTCATATTAAACTCAATACTTTTCAATTAATTACCCACCTATTGTAATCATTTGCAGCGTATATTTCGACAGGGTTCCAAAACTGTTAAGGTTTTTAGAACCATGACTTCATAAGTTCTTTCATCTGGTTCGATCAAAAACGACTTTCTACAGAAAACACAATAAACGATAATACATCGTGTATTGTGTTTTATAAGAAAATTATTTCCTTTGCAGGGTGACTATTACTACAAAACAAACTATACAGAGATCGCTTACCAATTCTTTGGGAATTCTTTCTTCTACGGCGACTATTCGTTCAAAACGAATGCTTTGGCTAAGCAAGGCAATATTATGTGTATCCAAATCAATGGATTATTTACTAAAAAGGTCTAATTAAAATTACAAAATTAAACGCTCATTTGTAATTTATTGTATTTTATTTGAGAATTCTATATTTATCTTCTTCCTGCTCATGTCTTCTTTCTTTAACGTTTCTATCTTGTGTCACACCTCATTTCCCAAAATTATATTAGCCATCCTCTTGGTCATACGTTTTTGTACGGTACTGAAAAGTGGATACTGGCAGTCGCGTTGGTACAAAAATTCAAGGTCACTCAGAGCCCAATGGACGGACTATGATCAGATTTTCTTTGAAGGACAAGATCCGAAATGAAATTATCCGCAAAAGAACTGAAGAGTTACTACATAGCTTGCAAAGGAAGTAAACTGAAGTGGCAGTGTACTGGTTATGTTTGTCGAAGGACTCATGGCCGTTGGAGCAAACGAGACCTGAAGTAGGGACCGCGTATCGCCAAGCACAGTGTGAGATGCCCCTCCAAAAATGGACTAACAATCTTCAAAAGTTGCCGGGTTTGACGGGCAGGCTGAGTTGATTCTCCTGATCTCAGGTTCATCCTTCACAAATTACTTGCACAAACGCACGCCTTTTTCCATGAGGGTAGGCAGAAACTGAAGAACGCCACCTGCTACGATCCTTACATACTTTCGTCTCGTCCACGTTCATACATCGGGTCATACACGCACGCTGGTTGCGAGTTCGCATCTGACCTTTCTGAAGAACCTCACTAATTAGGTCAGTGTATGCCCTTCTTCAGAAATTAATGCAATAAAAATACATTAGAATAAATTTAACAATATTTTTGTCCTTCGTGAAACTGTGGTTACAGCTGTCAGTAGTTATTATCCAAATGACTGCTCCATCATCATCATCATCATCATCATCATTTCAGCCGAAAGACGTCCACTGCTGGACATAGGCCATGGGTCGCCACATTGACCGGTCCCGTGCGTCTCGCATCCAGCGGATCCCTGCAAGCTTCACCAGGTCATCGGTCCACCTAGTGGAAGGCCTTCCAACGCAGCGTCTTCCGGTTCGCGGTCGCCACTCCAGAACTTTTCGGCCCCATCGGCCACCCGTTCTGCGAGCAATGTGCCCTGCCCACTGCCACTTAAGTTTAGCAATTCTTCGGGCTACGTCGTTAACCTTGGTTCATATGACCTGCTCCAATATACCTAGTTCAAAAGTAATCGAAATATTACGTTCACTGCTTACAAATCATTGCAGTCTAGTTTCAAATTTCATTGATGGAATGAAAACCGCAAAACAGAATACATATTATGCAAATGTTAATAGGTCTCTGTTTACAATGCAAGCAGAGATTGGTAAACATTGTGCTATCGTTGCGTTCATGAATCGTGATGATATCGTTATTAATTTAAACGTTTTGAGGATTAGAACCAATTTCCACTTTTACTACCATTAATGCGGATAGCAGCCTCGTTTGTCTAGTGATTGCAAGTGGGCCTACTGAGCATGAGATCCTGGGTTCGATTCTCAAGTCGGGCAGTATTATTGGGTTTTTCCAACAGGAATTACTCAGCCACGGGTTCCTGGATTTGTGCCCGGTTGGTGGCATAAGGCTCGCCCCCTATTACATGGGACTTAAAATAATTGGCTAAACGAGTACTTTCAGGAACACCTCTGTTCAATTTTTCGGCGTGATGCTATATTATGCTATGTTGTGTAGGGCATTAATCATCAATGAATCTCATATTTATTTATCAAATACCTAGGCCCAAACTCTGAACCCGTTGGTTCTCAAATATTAGATATGCATTTTAGGCGAATAACTACAGCATCTTGGAGGAAATGTGAAGGTGACTAAGTACTTGCGACGAAATCAGCTATCGTGGAGCAGGCATGTAATGCGGAGGAAAGAGAAACATAATTCGTGGGGGAAGTTTGAGTATGAATAGGATGTTAAAGGGGCTTGATGAAGATGAATGACTGATTTTTAAAAACTTATCATAACAACGTCCAGATGTACTGCAGGTTATCACCCATAACTTGTCGATGTTCCACACATTTGCACGAAGCAGTTTGCTACATCTTTTATTATGGGAACACTCATGGAGTGGAATTTCCTGCCTACATCGGTGTTCCCATGTTCATATGACGCCAATTTATTTAAGTCGCGAGTTAATAGGCTTCTTTTGGGTTAGCTCGTTCCATCGTCGTCCTCATCTCTGTCCTAGGACAAGATTAAGGTCAAAAGTAGGCCTATTTAATATGTATTAAAAAAACAACAGCCTCGCGTGGCGGTCGAAGAATAAGCTATCCTTGTTTATGGATGGGTAATCATCCATTACATATCGAGAACCCTACGTGTCTAAGAAAGCAAGTTAAGCCGTTGGTCCCGGCTGTTCTTTATAGATCTTTGACAGTTTGTTACGAATCGTCAGAATTCCCAAAGTCTAACAACTTGTTAAGACTGCTGATCAGACTTGTGAAGGTTGTTGAGATCAGAAAGATAGTCGCTCCATGTAAAATACTGGTATCCAGCTGCATTCGATTAGACAAGGTAGCCTATCCCAATAAAGGTGGAGAAAGGCTTGGCAGATTATAGTCTGCTACTCCAACAAACAAAAGTAATTTGGGTATCTGATCTATAAAAAGATACAATATAATATACCTAGATTTTCATCAAAAACCCATTAAGCTCCGGCACCGTTATTAGGTAATAACATAATTTCATCCATTATAATATTGTCATCATTAATAGTCAATTCAGTATCTTCATTAATTTCATATTTATTTTTTATTTCAGTTCATGTAACATTCGAAACTATTTATATTGTGTTCATTATTTTCGTATTAGTTATGCTACATAGCAAACGCTATCGTGATGTTTATTCCGAATTTCTTAATTTTGATGATATTGTTAAAATATGTGGAATCAATACAGTTTTTAATGGAGGGGCCAAAAAACTCAGAAACATATGTAAGTATGACATAATTTATGTTTCATTAAATTTTAATCTATGGTTAAATAATTTATTGACGAAACTACTTCATTACTGGTCAGCATCATCTAACTGCTGAGCAGAAACGTCTCAATGTCTCTTAGACTAGCACTCACTCGAATCTGGCTATTATCTAAAGAACATGGAACATTGTCTGATGAAATGACGAATAATAGAGAAGTATGGAAGAAGAAGACATGTTGCGCCGACCCCAAATAAATTGGGTTAAGGGCAGGGCAGGGCAGGTTCGGGTTACCGACGTAGCCCGAAGCATAGCCAAACTTAAGTGGCAGTGGGCAGGGCACATTGCACGCAGATAGGATAGCCGATGGGGCTGAAAAGTTCTGGAGTGGCGACCGCGAACCGGAAGACGCTGCGTTGGAAGGCCTCCCGCTAGGTGGACCGATAACCTGGTAAAGGTTGCAGGGATCCGCTGGATGCGAGACGCACGGGACCGATCAATGTGGCGACACTTGGGTTAGGCCTATGTCCAGCACTGGACGTCTTTCGGCTGAAATGATGATGATGAATGGCAGGGGAATGAGTATGATAAAGGGACATTAAAAACTTTTTATACCAGTAGATCCCCTCCACGGGAACGAAGCCGCTGGCTGAAACTAGTAGGTACACGATACTTAACAAGATTTATTTTCTCAGGGCCCATACATCGTCGGTTTCAAATATTTTGGTGAATGTCCACATGCAGAAAACAGTTTAGCGAACACAAGTATATTACTGGTGTGTGAACAAAACGCTTACACGGGGACGATCAACGTTACGCTTGCTCAAGCCGTCCGGATTGTCGAAGTTTGTATAATTTTATTAGTATTAGCCTTTATTCATTTTTCTACACATTTTTAACATTTTACATTTCATTTTTTTTTTTCATGATTTTTTTTACATCGTCTTTTTTATATAAAAAATAGCGGTCCGCCGGTATCGGGAGTAGGACCCAAGCTACAGGTGGTTAGGGCTCCAGAGACAGGAACCTCCTCACAATGCGAGCCGTATCGAGGAGTACTACCTTCTAAATTATTTGTATTATTATACCTACTAGCTTTTGCCCGCGGCTTCACTCACGTTATTTTAGAATTCGACAATTAAACTCTTAACACACTACTAAAGTTTCCATGATAATATAGTTCAATCATGATTCGAAAGACACGTGGCGCCATCTATTATCATAAGAACGTTATTGTGATTTTCCTGGGGAACAGTACTATGGTACTGTTGTACCCTATGTCCGTTTCTGTACACCTGACAACGTATATCCAAAATTTCAGTGTCAATTAATTACTTATCCTATTGTTTGCAGATGAAAGTCGTCATTCACAGCGTCAAAAACAATCGTAAGAGTTTGCTATGGGACTTCATAATCGAGAAGCCTTGTCTAAACCGTATCGTGGCAGGGGCGCTCAAACCTCATGTAGATATTCGTACTTGTGTCATGAGAAAGGTAAATAATAATATCTTAACACATAACGTCCTAACCTACGGTGCTGACACCTGGTCATTCACCGAGTCTCAGAAGTTCCGCCTTGGAGTTTGCCAAAGGGCAATGGGACGCAGCATTCTGGGTGACAAAATACTAGGCAGGGTTCGAAACATCACGATGAGTTCCAAAACGGGCATAGTCGACGTTGGCAAGAAGGCTGCTAGGCTTGTAGTTTTTTTTGCCCCACGCGGTATTTCTCCTGTATCGTGGGTGCGTTTACAAACATTTAAACTCACATACACAAACAGCCAGACCCGGAACAACTACCTGTAGATCATACAAATATTTGTTCCGTGCGGGGATCGAACCAGCGACACGCAGCGCAGCAGCCAATCGCTCAGTCCCTGCGCCAACCGTGCCGTCAATTCGTATATTAGGCAGGTCACATCAGCCGCATGCACGATGACCGCTGGGCAAAAGTCTCAAAGTTGCCGGAAGACGGACAGCGGGCGCGCGGCGCCCCCGAGGCCGACCCAGAACTGGGTGGCGAGACGACCTGGACGCGTCCCGCAAGGGCAGGTTCAAGGGGGCACGGGAAAAGAGCACATGGATAGAATTAGGGAAGGCCTTTGTCCAGCAGTGGGACAGTACAGGCTACCATTGTAAGTAAAAAACTCGGAAAAGCCGAGATGCCTTTAGAAATCTGGGCAATGTTAGTTTTTACATTTGAAAATTAGTTAAATGTTACTCCGCTGCTCGACTTGTTGGAGA
Organism: Noctua comes; assembly: GCA_963082995.1. Taxonomy (NCBI): domain Eukaryota; kingdom Metazoa; phylum Arthropoda; class Insecta; order Lepidoptera; family Noctuidae; genus Noctua; species Noctua comes. The sequence continues at coordinate 13,762,655 of OY720279.1, read as the reverse complement.
ATCAAGACGCGATGTTATATTTATTTTATTATTTTTGGTTGCAGGGTACCCACAGCATCATCGTCAACTTTTCAGAAACAGTTTACATTTTCTTTGGGACTTCATTTTTTTACGGAGAATACCTTGCTAAGTTCACACTGGCTTCTACTAGAAAACAAGCAATACTTTGCGTCATTGCTGACGAATTGGTTAAGAAAAAACCACCAATAGGTGCAAAGATATGTCCCTCGCGGTAGTTAGGTTTCTATTTTTGACTCAGCAATACCTATGTGCTAATAAAACACTTTAAAAAGTATGTAACTTAAAAGTCATCATCATATTCTAACTCAGAATTTAACAGCTGATAAATAATTATTTTTCCGTTTAAATTGTAATAAAGAAATATTACACATAACGATTTTCTTTTCATTCCAGTTCTATTTGAGGGTAATTGCAATCTATGTATAAGTGTCAAAATACACTATGCCGAAGTTACGCGACCGAAGTTCGGCGGCTGATTTTACGTTCCGATGTGTTCGGCTGATATGACACACCATAAGTGCCGAACTTACGCGGCAGAAATTCAGTTCCGCAACTTTATGGGTGTATTCAGTGTCTCGAGCGCTGTTGGGCGGCTCCCCGCCCCCGGGTCTTCGTCGACAATCGAACCGAACTTCGGTCGCGTAGTGTGCTCACAGAATAAGTTGCCGCTGAACTTATGCCCGACCGAAGTTAGGCTGTACGCTATGACGCGACGTAATTTCGGTATAGAGTGTCGTCAGTAATTCAAATAGCATTGCAGGCGTAATTGTGCTGAATTTCGGTCGCGTAACTTATAGTGTGTTTAGGCACTAAATATCCCTTCCGCCCTTATCCAGTTAACAAAACTACTATTCGACAATAACATTTGAATTGTATTTTCTCGTTGAATTATAATACTGAGTGACTCTTTCACGTGACAAAAACACATGCGGGCATATCTAATTATTTAAATCTTTGTAGGTACATTTTTGCAATAACTACCCAAAGAATTCTTAAACTAAAGGAAACATTTCTAAATCAAATTCTTAACATTTCATCTTGGAACATGTGTCATGCTAATTTAGTCCTAATTGACATACCTCTACGATGTATGTAGTGTTTAAATGTAAACAGGATTCCCCACTAAATTATTAAGCGCTCCGTCAGTAGTTAATTGGGATAGGGATGTTCCTAAATAATTAGAAAATGTTTATTAAATTAGAAGTAGGCTATGGTAACAATAAATGTTTTACTACCTGTGTGTTTTGGATGTGTTTACTATATGTCTGTGTGATTGGGAAATTAAACATGGATGATGATCAAAGCGGAAATTCGATCGAGACCAAATTACCTATTTAGGCTCTCTGATAGAAGTTAACAGTGATAAAGCTTGACCAATATTTTTCTAAATTTTTGGAATCAGACGTTCCTTTGCGGAAATTCATGACATTACATTTATGTTACGCAAAATCTATCTATGTACAAATAAATAAAATTAAAGTGTCTGTTTGTAATTTCAAAACAACAACTGTTGCTAAATGCATGTGAAAGTTGATACGGTACTTATAACAAAAAAAAACATTTCTTTGAATTTTCTGTCCGTCGGTCTGTCTGTTTGTTCCAGCTAATCTCCAAAACGGCTAGACCGATTTTGATGAGACTTTTACTGGCAGATAGCTGTTGTTATAAAAAGTAACTAAGGCTACTTTTATTTTAGAAAAAAACTAAAAACCCTTAAAATTGTTAACAAAATCCGATTTACATAGGGGGAACAAATATTTTCATAATAATTTCACGCCGACGAAAGTCGCGGGGCACAGTAAGTATTCAATATTTTTATAAATGACGTCTCTAATCTGCCTACGCAGCTTCCTCTGCTTGAACATAGGTCTCCTCTTGTCAGTTGAGGGGGCTGTAATCCTCCAAAAGGACCCAGTGTGGGTAGACAACCCCTTCACACACATGTCTTCGTTGTCATTTATGTTCCGTACTAGGACATTTAATTTCCTCACGATGTTTTCCTTCTTAGTTGCGATAGTTGTGTGAAATGGCTATCAATATATATATTATGACAGAGAATGGAGTAGGAGGAACGCTAATCCCAAATATCGACGCCATCCGCCATTCCGCCATATTGTCTTCGTGTGACATGATTCTTTTGTTGATAGATAGGTAGTTGGGTAGTTTAAATCACACACAATACTTGACTCAAACTTCAAACGTTTATTTCTATTAAACCATTTACAAGTTGAGCCACCCGTTCGCAAACATGATTGTTCATAAGGAGAAGAACGGGCTAAGAAACTCCTTACACACTCTTTTAATTCGTGTTACAGTTCTCATTTACACAACGTAATATTGTTCACTTCAAAAACCACTTTCAATTCCATACTTCAATTGTTTTCTAATCGCGAGCTAACTAACTCGACTTCTCGTTGTACCTCCGCGTGTTCTGTCCGTCCGGGCGGAAGTACCACACCGCCAGTACAGTAATTTATAACATAGTAAGTTCATTAAACCTTACAAACAATACTAGAATACTTCACAATTAATTACTCTAATAATTAAACGATGCCAATATTCATCAATGCAAAGGCATTATTGAGTTAAAACTAATTAGTGGCTTCATTACTTTTTACAACAATGGGATCTTGCTTAAAACCATTTCTGGCAGATCAAAGGATTTAATACAAACAGGTCTTTCACTAATACATTGCTCTGTAAAATAATCTTGTTACTTTTTAGTTTGTAATTAGTTACAGAAACTGATTTAGTTGTAGTTTCAAATTATAAATTGAGTTATTGATCATTAAAATCGTATTCGGCGCCATCTTCCACAATATTGTGGAATGTTGCCTCAAAACAAATCTTAGTGTTAAATGTGCAATTGTTAAAATCCCAATTGTCAAATATTTGCTTGTCTTAATTTTAACTATAGTTCTAGCTAGACTTTCATTTAATAAATTAATCTTCAGAAGATCTTATCACGAGTTCGTGATAAGATCTCAGTACTAGTTAATACAGAGACCATTAGATGGCGCTTATCTCTTCTGTCTATCGATACAGGTCATTGTAATAATTGTTCTTGGAACCCACAGATGGCACGATCAATATTATGATGGATGAGACATTATAAGTTGGTTATTAATTAAATTAACTAATATTCTTAGCAGATAGACGCTCTTGCGGCGACATATATAATATAATATAATATAATAATATAATAATATAATAATATAATATAATATAATAATATTCTTTATTAGCAAAGTTCAAGTTTGACACAATAAAGTACACATAATAAAAAAAAAAGGGTAAAGATAGTAAAAACTGACGGTCTACCAATCAATTAATTCCCCTGAGTCCACTATTATATACGTATTAGAGTTCTCTTTTCATAATACTTGACTACGTAGCCCGAATAATTTCCAAACTTAAGTGGGCGGGGCACATTGCTCGAAGAACGGATGGCCGATGAGGCCGAAAAGTTCTGGAGTGGCAACCGCGAACCGGAAGACGTTGCGTTGGAAAGTCTCCCACTAGGTGGACGGATGACCTGGCGAAGGTTGCAGTAGGGATCCGCTGGATGCGAGTCGCACGAGACTGATCAATGTGGTGACACTTGGAGGAGGCCTATGTCCAGCAGCGGACGTCTTTCGGCTGAAATGATGATGATGATGAATACTTGACTAAATTCTCATCACTATTCGATTTCAGTCACAAAAGCAGGCTGATTACGTCACGGATTATTCTCAGGTACACTAGTGAATTAATTTGAAACGTGCCCATGATTTACTACCCTTGGTTTGGACGTAATTTAGTTATGGATGATGTGGCCGTGTAGTTTATCGGCGCAATTAGCATTTATAGGGTTAAATCACTGAACTTAGTAGCTCATTTAGTCTGTTTCTTAGCTGTTTCTGTTGCTTAGTTGTTTAATTGAGAGATAAAATGTTGCTCGATTTAGGGCGAGCTAAATAGTCAGTGTCTTAAGACCGTAATAAGTACTGGAAGGGCCCTGAAAAGCAAGTCTTTGACTGATGTTATTATCAAGCAATAGAAGTAATCGTGTTTGTTTAGAGATCGGACTAAAATATACTTATGTACTTTGGAACAAGAAGTGCGCTGCCGAAAATAAATTGGACAGGAGTTACGGCGGAATTAATTGCTGTGCAATTTGCATTTATACATTCTTATTTATAATTTATATATAATTTTATTTAAAATATAAAATATAATTTATATATTATAATTTTTTTATTTATATTTTTTTTTTTTTATTTATTTGTATATATATATTTTTTTTTTTAATATCCCTTTAGTATTAATAGTAATGTTAGTGACCATGATAGTTTAAAATCTTTTATAATTTATTGTACTGGAGTTTTGTCTATAAACGGGCAATCGTTTTATATGAGCCCAGACAGAATTTGTATGTTTAACAATGTTTTGTACTGTTTAGGTAACAGTACAAAAAATTGTTAAACATACAAATTCTTTTGTTACGAGGCCTAACACAAACAAACAAACGTTCAATGTCGACAAAGGACATTCTACCAAGGATGATCAAACAGTCAAAAAAGTAATGTATTTATAAGCTACCGAAATTATGTCAGACCTGTTAGAAATCCCTATAAAAAAAAAACACTTTGAAAGCGATTGAATCTAGTCTAGGACTAGCTCCTCTGGTAACAAGTTCAAAATAAATCCTTTACTATTAACAAAATTTGTGTATATTTTTGCAATCACGTTGTCGAAAACGGCTCTAACGATTTCGATGTAAGTTGCAATATACGGGTTTATGGGGACGAAAAATCGAAATATGGGAAAGTTTATCTAATTTCGTCTGAGCAGAGTTCGGTCGCCCAGGTACTTTACAATGGAAAAGACAATTACAGAACAGGGCGGTTACTATGACGTCTTGAAGCAGGACTAATTCCAGTGTGGGAAAGAAACAGAGCTATTCAGGTCGTCTAGCGCCATCTCTTTCCCATACAGCCCCCGTAGCAGACCGCAGACAAGGATTTCTTTGACGGAAGAATCGACAAAATGACAGATTGTGTCGACACAATGACAGATTTCATTGCACAATCTGTCATTTTGTCGATTCTTCCGTCAAAGAAATCCTTGTCTACGGTGGTCATGCTACGGGGGCTGGAATTACTCCTGCTTTAAGATGGTAGGCCACTTGGAGTCGAATTTAACAGAACTTAATTTAAAGTTTTTTTCAACAAATCCAAACTAGCCGAAGTAATTTGTAATAAATACCCCTGTACCCTGTACAATTACTACTAGGCAGGTAACTAAGTGTACATTGTGAGAATGTAATTAAGCTAAAATGTAGCGTGGCTGAACACCAAAAGTTTGGTACCGCGTAACGCTAACCACGTGCCCTGGTACTCACGTAGTACGGACAAGTTTGGAGATACGGACACTGGAAGAGATTGATAAAGAGAATAAAGGATATGGTATAGGAATAAAGCACCTGTTCTCCCCGTCTTTGCGAAAAAAAATTTGTACTAGACCATACCTGGGAACCTTTTAGTTACGGAGATATCGGGGGTCATAGTACCAACTTTTTCACAAGTTTTTTTTTTTAAATACATGTTTTTAATATAAGATTTTTACTTTACACACCTCCACGACCCCCGTACTATTCAATCCATCGATCAGCTCAATGTTTAGAGTGCCTTCCTCGAGTCCTACCGTAAAACGTGATTTTTCACCCCAAAAAAGAAATTCGTTTCCCAGCAATAATTTTTGCGCAAAGTTACTTAGTTTGATGTACAGAATGTTTGCTAGACGGCTATGTGAAGGGTCTGTTTACACCCTGTATACTTTATTATACATGAAAATTGTTCCACTCGTTAACGATTATTAATACTAGAAACGGGATATTTACCATGTTTGTCATGCTTGCAACAGCGCCGAAATATCGGGAACTCATACACATTGCATATTTACCATTTTTACTGTTTTCTAACAGTAAAAATCGTAAATATCCCGTTTCTAGTAATAATAATAATGATAAATAGCGTTTGCAGTATTTTTCAATTACATGTTTTTAGCACATTCTCACTTTTGATTCCATCGTTTGTGTCCATCGGCTGATTGAGCTCTCAGAGCGGTAATTTTTTTTTTGAATTGTTAAGGATATTAACCGTCGAGACCTAGGATAGATCATGAGTTGCATCTATATTTTGCTTTCGTTCATAAACTTTGACAATGACAAAAGAATCTGCGCTCACGTGCGCGAAGCCGCGGGCACAGCTAGTTGATGAATATTTAAGTACAGCTTAGGTTCTTGTGATCTCTGAAGGGAAGGCAGTGGTGGGAACAACCGCGTTTTGCCAGTTATGATGTCATCTGTAATACGGAGCCTATTGCCATACACGGATCACACAGCAAACCTCCCGGAGGTTTGCCGTAAAACTACTGTAAAAATACTGCCGAAAAAATCCTAAGGGAAAACATAATAACTAATTTTTAAACTGTCATGGTCACTAACATTATCATTAACACTAGAAACGGGATTTTTACCATGTTTACTGTTTGTTTTGAGAATCGAGTTGCGAGTGACAGTGGTAGCGGTACTGAGTGCAAAAAAACGAACAAGAAAGAGAGTAGACCGATTTGTCTGCTCATAAACACCCACCCGCAATAACTTCAGTTTATCCGTGATCATGGTGCTTGCAACAGCGCCGAAATATCGGGAACTCAAAACAAATAGTAAACATGGTAAATATCCCGTTTCTGGTGTTAATGATAACATAATAACACTTCGTCAGACTTAAGTGTTGAACAGTTCAGCAGTTCGTTTGCGAACTAAGGCAGTAGATAAACTAGCAATGTATCATATACAAGTAGAGCAGAGTGTGCTCGTGGGGAGGTATCACAAGCACACTCTACACTTACATTCCACAGACACACACTACACTCACATACAACACATGCACATCAATTACTTACATAACATTTTTTTTCTTTTTGCTATGTTAAATTTTAAGTATTTTAATTGTTTACTATTTTATTTTTTACTATTTTAATGTTTGTATTTAGAACGCTGTCGTCTCAGCTATTTACGCACGCAATTACTTTGTGAAATATGTATTTGTTCCAATAAAGATATTTGATTTGATTTGATTTGATCATAAATCCCTTATAATTTTTATTAGAACGTCAAGACTTTTTTTTTCTTCCCTTTAGTATTTTCATTAGTATACTACGATGGAATACATTTTTATTACTCCGTCCTTTTCTATACGTCACATGGTTTGAAACCCAGAAAATTATCAATAAGTCATACTAAGCCTTCACTACAACATTCATTTCCAGCAAATCTATGTCCAAGAACCCTTCGCAGCAATGTGCGACGAAAGCACTTTGCTTAAAACAAATTACAGGGGCCCGTATAAAGGGTTCATCTATTTTTATTGTACACCTTAAGATACAAGTACGGGACCTTAGGCCGACGAGAATACGTAATGAGGGGGTACTGATTGCGAGAATATAATAATAATGGCAAAATGGCCCTTGGAGCCGGCCCTGTGTATAAGGATTATTATAACGAAGTTCGTTAAAATAGATTGTTTTCGGGACGAGGACTTTTGAAATATTTTTTTAAGGTGTTCGGTTTTTAAGGTCAATTATTGCGTAGGTCAGGGCTGGACCAGTGTTACTCGGCATAATTTAGGTTTTTTGTTAAAGTAGATTGTTTCTGAAAAAAATGTTTGAGTGTTCGATCTTTTTTTAAGCCAGTTGTTTCGTAGGTCGGAGATAATGCGGTGCAACACAGCATAATTTCAGTTTACAGGTCCATTCACCTGTGTATTAATGTAAGAAGTCACTTGTAATTTTAAAATTTATTTTTAAAGGTCAAGTTAAGGCGAATCTCACCCAGCGTAATTCAGCTTACTTTACATTATACTCGATGTAGTTAAATAAGCAGGTAAAGTCGAACAAACATTCACAAAGACTAATTTACGCTTGCTTGAAGATAAAACCTTTAAGTACTGTGGTAATACTGTGGAACTCTGTAAATCCGCGAAGTAAATACAAAATGAAAGTAGTCTTACCAAAGTTGTTCCTGAAAACAAAATATGTATAGGTAGGTAAGTAAGTAATACCATTTAAAAATGCTCGAATAATTCAATGTCTTACAGCAAATACAGATAAGTTTTCAAATCTGTTAAGTATGTTTCCGAAGGAATCCAGAAATAATATCTTGAGTTTTAAGGCTTTGAAATTGGCGGGAATCGAATAACGGTGACGCACAAACTCGCCTTGAGGAAATTAGTGAAGAAATTATTCTGCAATATCGTAAAGTAGTGGATTGTATAGTGTTATTATTAGGCATGTTATCCACGTTAAACTCACAATTTAAAACACGAACATATGTCACAATCACTACATAGTATAAAACAAAGTCGCTTCCCGCTGTCTGTCTGTCCGTATGTATGCTTAGATCTTTAAAACTACGCAACGGATTTTGGTGCGGTTTTTTAATAGATAGAGTGATTCAAGAGGAAGGTTTATATGTATATATTATACCCGTGCAAAGTCGGAGTAGGTCGCTAGTACACTAAAAAGATGGTTTCATTTTTTATAGTGTATTGAGACATCTGTTTGTCAATCCTGCCATTTGTAATCCACTGTTGATCATAGGCCTGTTTCAAACTGAGCTACAACATTAAAGAAATGATGTTCATGAAAACGTAGGTACCTCAGATGTATCAGTGAAATGGATTAGCCTTTTCTTTAGGCCGAAGACTTCGATAACAAAAAAGAAAAAGCAAAGAAATAATGCTAAACCAATATAATATACGTACACAAAACATAACAAGATGTTGTTTATAACAGAAATTCTAATTTTGAATTTCGAGGAACAGTTTCTTCACAAGCCTTTTCTCGTAATAATCCAAAAATATACGAAGAATAAGAACGCAAAATGAAATAAATTCGCGTGTCTCATAGCCCGACGATATCGCCGTATGGGGATTTTCTAATATTCGTATTGCTTTCCGCAGATCTTGGAAATTTGTCTCATTCCATTACGGATGAGGACTTACCTTACCGGATATTTGTTTTCGAAAGAATTTTGTATTTTATATTAATTCTTTCAATTCTTATAAATCCGTTTAGGAGGTTTGGAATGGTTATTTTCGTTTTTACAGTCGAATAAACATTGGGGTTCCAATACGAACAGAGCCAGCGTGGTGGATAACAGCTTACTCCCTCTAACAGAAGAAGCGTGTGTCCCAGCTGTGGAAAGATGATAAACGTTGAAGTTTCCCAAACCTTTACTACTTGTACGTAGAATAGAAAGCCTCGACAAAATGATATAGGTACAATAACGATGTTGGGAAGTTTACTACCGAACAGTGGCGAAGGTACCGTACAACCCGATTCCTGCCGGCTTGCCTTTGAAAAATGGCACTGTCAGTATTCTATAGCCAGTAATATTCTATACAGTAAAGATATGTACTCCGGCTTACGTTTTATAAAAAATGACCCTTCGCTACTGCTACCGAAAACTTTGTCAAATGTTGCATTTATTTCAAATAGGCCAGTTACAGGCACTTTTGAATTGTCGAAACAAAGACAACAATAGCTACAGTCCCAGTCACATGGCATAAAAACTGTGAAAGTACTGTAGTTGCCCATTCCCTAACGTAGATCTCTATGGAGATGAACGGGCAAGAAACTCCATGGACACTCTTATAAATCAGAATACTTTTACAAACTCTTGGTTACATCATTCATGTTGAGATGGTACATTATGTGAGAACGATGTAGCAAGATGTGTACGTTAAAAGTGTCTTATTAGATTAAAATAATTATAGTAGAATTTAGAGTTTAGAGTGTCGTCATTATATTTCTCGTATTTTTTCCAGCAAACCCTTTCATTTGATACCCATATCATGGGAATGCATATAAAAAACCTGGTCCACCAACTTTAGGAGTCCGCCATATTGGATTTAGTATGACGTCACTTACGTCACGTCGAAGTTTATTTAATTTATGTTCAAGTGTTTTATTTTTTTGCACGGAACCCTAATCTTTTTCTAAAATAAAAGTAGCTTAAGTTACTCCTTAAAACATTAGTTATCTGCCAGTAAAAAAAACGTCAAAATTGGTACAGCTGTTTCGGAGATTAGCCGGAACAAACAGACACAAAGACAAAAAAAAATGGCTTATGTTTAACTTACCACCAGATATAGTAATATATAACAGACAAAAATAGTAAATGATCACCAAAATTAAACCCGCATTTTAATGTAAAATTATAACCAAAGTTTTTACATCTTGCTTTCCTATTTAAGCAAACCGACTCCAAAAAAATCATTGTTAACCCAAAAATAGTTAATGAACACCAAATTATTAACCACATTTCAATTTAAAATGACATGTAAAAAAATTACATCTCGTTATGCGATTAAAGTAAATTACCCTCGGCAAAAAAAAAAAATTGCCAAAATAGTAAATAAGGTTCACTAATGTTTTACCTAAACTCCTTACATATATTTTGATTCTTTTGGTTTAAAGTAACCTAACCTAACCTAAAGTCGGGGTGCCCCAAGTCCCGAGTTTGCTTCGCTTGCTATTGATTCCTAAGTATTTGTTGTTCCGTTAATTAAAATTACCGTTGTGCCTATTTAATATATATAAAGTTGAGCTTGCGGTGCGGTGGGAGGGGATTGCAAGCCGGAGACATAACTTAATATGGCATCATAATACTTTTTTTTTTTTTTTTATTTATTTTTTTTACTTTTTTTTTTCTTTTTTTTTACTTTTTTTGAAGGGTATGGGTAAATTAGACACTTTTACAGCAGTAATCTAATTTATTCTATATGTTTTTGATTCAACAATGCAATCCGTGCTAGCGGCGCGACACAACAACGAAACTTACAAATTACATAGTTAGAGGGCACTGCTCGCGCGCTTCGTCATAGCTTAACACCTCCCCTCGAAGTCGTGAGCAGATCTTCGAAATTTACATACATTCAACCATCATACCTAAATTATGCAGACATTCATGATGTTTTGTTCCACTCAAACCTTTAGTCAAAACATCAGCAGGCATTCGATCAGTACACAAATATCTAAGATCAATTACACCTTGTTCGCACTTATCGCGAATAAAGTGGTGCCGTACATCAATGTGTTTCGTTCGTGAATGGTAGTTCTTACTTTGGGCAAGTTTAATCGCACCCTGGTTATCGTTGAATAGTATCACACACTCACACTTAACCTCAATGCTATTCAAAACATCACGTAAATACATGGCCTCTTTAGTACATTCGGATATAGCCATGTATTCGGCTTCGGTGCTGGATAAAGCAATGGTCCGTTGCTTTCGCGCTTCCCAGCTGACTGGTGCACCTGCAAAAATAAATGCGAAGCCAGAATAGGACCTTCGATCTACCGCATTCCCTGCCCAGTCTGCATCAACTACACCAAAAAGGGGCAAGCCGGTTCTTTCATACACTAGCCCGTAATCAGATGTACCTCGCAAATATCTTAACACACGTTTAGCAGCCTTCCAATGTTCAATGTCGTAATTTGTATTGAATTGACTTAAAAAGTTAACGGCATACGCGATATCTGGTCTGGTTGACACTGCCAAGTGCATTAAGGCGCCAATCAAACACTGATACGGGTATTGTTCTATTACATCATTACTAATACACTCAGGCTTCACTAATTTTACATTCACATCTATAGGCGTGATAGCAGGTTTACACTCACTCATACCAAAGCGTTCCAACACTTTATCAATATATGATTTTTGACTTAAGTACACTCTATTTTCATCATCACGACTAAATTCAATTCCTAAACAAGTAGATATTTTCCCCATATCTTTCATTTCAAATGCACCTTCTAACTGTTTCTTTACACTTTCCATCCATACATTATCATTTGCCGCTAGAATCATATCATCGACATATATACCAATTAACATTAGTCGTTCACCCTTTCTCGCAACAAACACACAAGGTTCCTGTGGCAATGATTGAAAACCAATATCATTCAACATTCTGGCTAACCTTTTATACCACTGCAATCCTGATTGTCGCAAGCCGTATAAAGACTTTTTCAATAAACACACACTATCCACACATTCATCAAGAGTTTCATGCCAGCGTTTAGCTGTCTATCCGTATGAGTATATCCTTGTCTGTTATTATATTCTTCTGCGAACCGACTTTTTCTTTCGCAATTACTTTCTTTAGAACATCGCTTAACTGATCTGGGATTTCCATATACACTTCTTCATCTAGTGAACCATTCAGGTAAGCCGTTACTACGTCCATTTGATGTATGTCCAATCCTAACTCAGCCGACAAAGCAGCTATGAGTCTTATGGATGACGATCTCACAACAGGCGAAGACGTCTCATGGAAATCCTCCCCTGGCCGTTGTGAACATCCTTTTGCGACAAGGCGTACTTTCTTGCCAGTACTTTTGGTACTAAACACGAATCTGCTTCCAATAACCTTGCGTTGATTTGGTCGTGGTAAAATTTCCCAGGTTTTGTTCTTTATCTGAGACAGATACTCGTTTTCTAGAGCAGATTTCCACAAATTCAAGTCGCTTCTCTTCTCTATATCTTTCCACGTCATTTGTTCTATTATTGCTATCCCTGCACTTATCTGTTCATTCGATTCATCTGATTCATTTTTACTATCTGTAGTATTATTCTCTTTCACTGTGTGATATTCTTTCCGCGGTCTGCCCGCCTGACCAGTACGAGTTAGGCGAGGTCTTCCTCTTCCTCTTTTAGAGGGTTCTATTAAATTTTTCCCATGAAACAGTTGATTTCCTTTTTCTATATAATTGACCTCTATCTCCATCTTCTTCTGGTTCATGAATTATTTCAAGTGATCTTCTTGATCTAGCAACATTTTTGTTGGCTTTTAATATCTTACAGTTATCTTCCTTTCTTTTATTGTTCTCATTAGACGCATTCAATTCTATTCTCACTTCTTCTTCATCAGTATCTTCTTCGTCATCAAGTATTTCTTTATATTCGTGCCTAAATGCTGTCTCATTCATGAACTTCACGTCACGAGTAACAATAATCTTTCTTGTTGCAGGATCATGTATCCTATATGCTTTAGATTGAATATCATAGCCCACAAATATTCCTAGCTGCGAACGTGACTCAAACTTTCTTTTCGGTTTTCCCTTATCTTTATAATAAGCCTTCGAGCCAAACACATGCATATATATAACTGTAGGTTTCTTTGCTCTCCACAGTGTAAAAGGTATTTGACCATTTAAGGCTGTTGTTGGACACCGGTTTCTTATATAATTAGCAGTATTTACCGCTTCAGCCCAAAATGAAGGAGGACTTCCGGCTTGATGCATCATACATCGTGCCATTTCGACCAATGTCCTGTTCTTTCTTTCGGCAATACCATTCTGTTGAGGTGTATATGGCGCCGTCAATCTTCTTCTAATTCCAGCCTTCTTCAGATAATCATCAAACTCATTATTCACATATTCTCGACCGTTATCAGACTGAAGATTCTTTATTTTCTTCCCAGTTAAATTCTCTGCATAGGCTTTGTAAGTTTTGAACACGCTTAAGACGTCACTTTTACTCGCAATGAAGTAGATTTCACACCATCTAGATTTATCATCAATGAAAGTAACAAAATATTTCTTACCGCCATACGACTGATGATTCATGGGGCCACAAACATCACTATGCACTATTTCTAGTAATTCAGTGGTACTATCTTCTCCTTTCTTTGGAAAAGGCGTGCATGTCTGTTTTTCACTAATACAAATCTCACATTGGGACAACTTTTCGCCATCCTTAAATGTTAGCCCGTGTACTAAACTATTGTTCGCCATAGTTTTCAAGTCGCGTTCGTTGAGATGTCCGAGTCGTTGGTGCCACATGTCTATTGAATTCTTAACTGCTTCAATATTATTAACAGAATTCTTACTCATTCGAACATGGTACCGATTTCCAACTCTTTCTGCACGCATATGAATTTTATCATTGTCATCAATCACAATCGCATCATTCTTCCTAAAGTGAACCTCGAACCCGCGATCAGTCATCTTAGCCACTGATAATAGGTTTGTTCGTAAGTCGGATACGTAGAACACTTTTTCTATATTAATCTGGCGTTCTTCACTGCCCGTGTCTACAGAAATCTTAACCTTACCAGTCCCAGTAATTTGTGTTCTGTCGCTATTAGCTAAATTTAGCTCTGAATCTAGCCGCGTAAAATCCTCGATCATTTGCTTCTCGTTGCACATATGACCTGTGCATCCACTGTCAATGCACCAAATAGGATTTACTTTCTCACCTTGCATAACCTCTTCGATAGTACTCAACAACATTGTTGTCTTTTGCTCTTTGTCGTCTCTATTTTCCAAACTCTGTGCACTTTGTTTATTCTTGTTGATATACTTAGTTCTGCAGTCTCTCGCAAAATGCCCACGACGACCACAACGATGACATTCAAAATTATTTTTATTGCCGTGGTTGTCCTTGTCATGATTCTTCTTCAGATTGGCATTTTTATTTTTATTGATACGTTTGACGAACATAGCTCCCTGATCAGCTGTCTTTGACTTACGAGCTTCATGATCCTCGATAATCTTCACTTTTAACGTTTCCGTTGATGGTAAATCATCGCGTGATTCCATTGCCGTTCTAAACATGGCGAATGAATCCGGTAAACTATACAACAATAAAATGGCTAATAGTTCGTCTATAACTATTAAACCGATTTCTCTCAATTTCTTAACTGCATCAAAAAAATCCGAGATGTGTTTCTTCAAATCATCATCTTCTTGCATACGAGTCAGTACCAGTTTCTTCAACAAGGAGGCCTTTCTAGCAGGACCGCTGGACTGATACATAGATTTCAGTTTTTCCCAAATGGCCTTGGAACTTTCCAAACCATCCAATGCGGCCAATTCACTTGGACTTACCGCTAACAGTATGTCGGCTTCGGCTTTTCTGTCCATTTTCAACCATTCAGCATATTTTGGATCATTTAACTGCGGTTTGGGCAATAATCCCGAAACAAACTCCCATAAGTCATTTTTAATTAATATAGCCCGCATGTGAATTTTCCAATCTTTATAGATTTTTTCTAATCTTTATAGATGTAGCCATAATGAAGTTTCTTCAACTCCAAAATCAAAACAATAGCAATGAATAAAAATCTTCGTAACAAAAGTTTAGTAAACAAACGGCGACGGCGAACGTAACTTGAAAGTCCGCGTTACACTAATTGACCTTCACTTAACTACACGCGTTTATAACTTTTAATTACGATGAACTGTTTTGGTTCGAATCACTGCAATTGTTCACTAATATGTCCTGTTTTTCACTCACTGACTGTTCCTGGGCCCATAACCTGAAGGGTATGGGCAAATTAGACACTTTTACAGCAGTAATCTAATTTATTCTATATGTTTTTGATTCAATAATGCAATCCGTGCTAGCGGCGCGACACAACAACGAAACTTACAAATTACATAGTTAGAGGGCACTGCTCGCGCGCTTCGTCATAGCTTAACAAATAAGCCTACATTTTATGGCAATCACAGTGATTTATTTAGGCAAAAATAATACATTAATTTGGTCGTCAAGATTTGATGATCATTTACTAAATTTGGTGGTCGAATACAATTTAAAGTGGAGTCGTGACTAAAATAGCTGGTACTATTGTATTTTTAGACTTTATTTTTCTGGTGTTAAGTAGATATTTTTGGTTACAAAACTAAGGGTATCAAAGCATTTTATGGTGGTCATTATATTTATCCCAAAAAAAATTGTCATGAGTACCGTATAATATACCGCATTCAGTAAAAAGTTCTTATTTTGAAATTATAAACTGACAGATCCATTTTTTTAAATTTGTATGGATGCAACGAATTCAAGCCCAAGCTTAGGTATAAAGTTGCCTTTAAATAGATGCACTATTATAATATCTATTTAATAGATGCACTATTATAATAAAGGCAACTTTATACCTAAACCCAATTCAACATAATAATTTCCGTCAACTCGTTACCAATTTAACGAGCAACAAAGAGAACTGGCAGAAGACCACCAAATTCCCTGGTAATTAAAACTGTAATCCTCTTTTACCATAGAGCTTAGACGATGCCGCATAAATGACATGTTGATGTACTCTGTAGAAATTTTTGGACCACGATAGTGTGTAATCGGGTACAGTAGTACATCTACGTTGAAGCGGTGGCATGCCTCGCTGGTCTAGTGGTCGCAAGCGCGGCTGTTGAGTATGAGGTTCTGGGTTCGATTCCCGGGTCAGGCAAAGTGTGTTAGGTTTTTCCATCAGGAATTACTCAGTAGCAGCTACATTCCCTCTCAACTTCTACTATCAGTTATGTTCGTCATGTGTCAATATTAATTATGAAACACATAACATCACGCCTGTAATCACCGAAGGGTTAGGCAGAGCTTTACCCATTAGTACACCCACATTTTGTTATGTTTAAGTCCCAGGTAATAGGGGCGAGTGTATTGCCATCAACCGGGCACAAATCCAGTATTTCCTGATGGAAAAACCCAATAACACTTTTGCCTGACCTGGGAATCGAACTCAGGACCTCGTGCTCAGCAGTCGCGCTTGTAGCCTCTAGACCACGCAGTCATAAAAGATACTTGTCACACAAAAGCAATGAAATTACTTCACAAACTTATTCACAACAACCACATACACGAAGAAAATCCGCAAACACTCCCAGCAACCTAATGGAGAAGAATAAACGTAAATCAAATTGTATCTAATATTTTCATACAGTAAAGTCCCTTAGGAGGAGGTTATCAAATAAGTTGAACCCAATAAGTTTCAGTTGAGATCCTCCAGAGGGCGTACAGAGGGTAAACAAACAACTCTACACCTCCTGAAATATATGTAAAAGTTTTTTTGGTACATGCCAGTGTTAACTTTCTATTATATTATGTTCGTGTTTTGAGATAAAACAGATGAGGAAACTGTGGAACTGTTGATGTATTTAATTGAATGTTATGCTTTAGAAGTTTGGAACTTTTGTGTTATGTTATCTATATGTCGGATCCGGTCACTAGTATGGACATAAAATGAATCGCAAGCGCGCCAGTGGTGACATCACGCGACCTGTTTATCAGTCTACTCACACAGCGTGCTTCTACAGATCCCTGATGTTAACAACTCGAGACGAGGACGACGGTCAATGTCTGATCGCGGTGGAGTTGAGACGTCTTGGTACTTTACCCAATATTTTTTTTCTTTTTTTGATTCATTGTTCAAGTAATTTATTAGTTATTGCACGAAACCCATCGTCTGCCCATAATTATGATGTACGAGCCTAACGGAATAAATCCTGATAAATCCGACATATACTTAATATTATTAAGAGGTATATTTGTAAGTTTAGATGTAGAAGAAATTCTTTGCAACTACAGATCAGGTTATGAAAAAAAATCGCTAATTAGTATCTACATTATCCCCGAATGTCATAAGCTGTATTTAGGATATCCATGATTTTTTTTCGATCATAATGTGAGCGAAGCCGCAGGCAAAAGCTAGTTTTGATATAAACGTGGCCAAGTTTAAATATTTTACATGCTATTTGATTATTATATTGCTATACGATGTCTTAGCGTAGCGTTGCGTAGCACGGATAATTGTAGCATAGCGTAGTGGTTGTGGTGGCAAAAAAAAATAACCGACTTTCAAAAAACAATAAAAAGCGAAAAATAACTTAACTGTCGGAAGTCGGTTACTTGTTTGTCTCATTGTCTGTTTTTGCCACCGAGTTCCGAAATTAAAGTTATTTTCAGCTTTTCAGTTTTTTTTTGGAAGTCGGTTGTCTTTTTTTTGCAAAATGGTTTTAAATGGGAGTGATATGAAGTTTCGAATGACGTTATTGCGACGCACGCTATTTCGAAAAAAAATAAGAGTGGTACGCCAGTTCGAAAACACGTTAAGTCGAAAACCGCTATATCGAATGACGTTATTGCGACGCACGCTATTTCGAAAAAAATTAAGAGTGGTACGCTAGTACGAAAGTCTTGGCATTGAAATCCACTGTTGTGAATACCATATTCCAATCTGAATTTGTCCGGGGATCGAATTTGCGACACAGTGATTCCAAGAACTATCTACGCTACGATGATAAAACTGACACTGAGCTAATTGTCTATACTACTAAGTATATTAATGATTAATATTAGTACTTATTATGATTTAGCTATGAGAGGGAGAGCGCTTTTCCAGAAGAAGCAGAAGCTGTTACTAAATATTTCGAAGAATATTACGTTCTGGGCCAATTAAAATCGCGCTTTTCAGATAGAATTTTTTTTTCAAAATAAAATATATTTTTTTCGAAATAGCGTCCGTCGCAATAACGTCATTCGAAACTTCATATCACTCCCGTTTTAAATGTTTTATCCTTTTAGTTGAAGCATTCCACACAAATTCTTGTCATAAGCTCAAGCTAAACGATATTAGTAAATAATCAACATAGACGAAGAAGAAAAAATACGTTTTGCAGAAGCTCATCTAACTACCCAAGCAAAGTTAATATTTACGCGGGACCACCGCGCGAGCTACCAAATTAAAAATAATCTCGTAAATCGGTCCATAATTGACGGGAACATCAATGAACATACATAAAAAATACATACAACTGAATCTAGAACCTCCTCCTTTTTTGAAGACGGTTAAAAATATGCCATAAAGAACTACTGACGTAAAACGTAGCATATATTTTCAGGGTTTCACTACATCATCATCATCATTTCAGCCAAAAGACGTCCACTGCGGGACATAGGCCTCCCCCAAGTGTCGCCACATTGACCGGTCCCGTGCGACTCGCATCCAGCGGATCCCTGCAACCTTCACCAGGTCATCGGTCCACCTAATGGGAGGCCTTCCAACGCAACGTCTTCCGGTTAGCGGTCGCCACTCCAGAACTTTTCGGCCCCACCGGCCATCCGTTCTGCGAGCAATGTGCCCTGCCCGTCGGTAACCTTGGTTCTCTTGCGGATGTCCACATTTCTGATTTGATCACGCAAGGAAACTCCGAGCATAGTCCTCTCCATTCACTATGTCACGGGTTTCACTAGGTTTATTTAAATAACAGTATGCCATGCCTGTTTTAGTCTTGTATCTTCTAGAAAGTTCTACTTTTACGTTTATAAATCCTCTGACGACCGATATTAACAAATTAATAAAATTTTCAAGTTCAGATCCGAGACATCTGAAGACCCTTTTATTAAAACTGTCAGACGGTTGTCAGTTCTTAATAGAACTAATTAATTCAAAGTGACACCCAATCGGTTTTAACAAATAGATGTACTTGTCGGGTCTTTGAAAAGATTTTAGAACATCCATTAGCTTAGTTTTCGGTACACAGACCATTTTTGGGAGTTCTAAAGAGTTTCCTAACTCATCTTATAAGTTTGTTTATAACACTTCGACTTGTAAAGGTTTGGTGCAAATTTTTCTCGATATTTGAAAATAAATATGCTGGGATTTTTGGGTAACTGGACCTAAAAAGTCTTGAGACATCTTAAATTTTAAACAAGATAGGGTTAGCAATTCTGGTTGCAGGTCATAAAAAAGAGAATTGGTTGTGGTCACAATCGTTTGGATTAAATATGAAGAAGATTACATTTAAAAAAATGTAGGTGTTTCTTTCAAAACACCTACTGATTGACGACGACCGAGAAGTATGTAATTAGTGACTACGAGTGGGCAATACAAACACCTGCTTATGTCACTCCATCTGTTTGTGTCTTGCTGTTTGGGGTATCGGGCCGTCCGAGGACATAGACAAGTAGGAATTGCTTTTAAAGTGTTTCGTACTTCTACATCGACTATCGAGGAGCTCGTGGCTAAATAATAACCGCCACTCGTGTCAACCTGCAGGTTAAGCCCCGTTTGCCTAGGTTGGTTAACCACCCATTAGGTATATACCGAATCTCCTCCGTGCATATAAAGCACGTTAAGCCGTTGGTCCCGGTTGTCATTAGTAGATCTTTGACAGTCGTAACAGGTGGCCCGAAAATCTGAAAACCAGTCTTACCAAAGGGTATCGTAATACTCAGTCCTAACTGGGTTGTGGAGGCCAGATAAGCAGTCTCTCCATGTAAAACACTGGTACTCAGCTGCACCCGGTGAGACTGGAAGCCAACCCCAATATAGTTCGGGAAAAGCCTAGGCAGATGATGATGACTTCTACATCGACCTTAAAAATGATTGACATAACCCCTTTGGTCCCGATAGTCTTAATAGATGTGATGGATATTGGAAGTAACACCTGACGGCCTTGCGATAGGTAGCAAAGACCAAGAGACAACATTTAGAATTCAAGACCATTTAAGACATGCTTTAAAGAAAAACAAAACTCAATCCAAGATTTGCGAAAACTATACGTATTCAGTAAGCTTTCCAGTTAATTGTACTGGTTAGCGTCGTAGCGTTAACTTGAAACAGTGCCAACTTTACAGTGAAACATTAAGCAATAAGGTCGGTGACTTTTTAATTTAATTTTGCTATCATTATGTCGAGGGATACCTGGGTTTTGAAAGGAGTTTCTTATAAGCACTTTAAGCTTCATAACTGATCTGAAGGCAACAATTTACTCTCACTTGATAGCAAAAAAAAAAAAATTCAGTTCGCATTTAACAAGGCACAATGTTAAAAAGCTAGTAACAAAAGACAATGATCCTTTGCTAGATTTTTAAACATTCCCTGAGCTCCACACTAGGATACCCTGTGTCGTGGGGTCTAGTCTCTTCCCAAGTAAGGGTAACATATAAGCTTTAACTGAACTAACTATAAAAGAAATAGAAAAAAATTGAGAAATAAAAATAATTAAGTTAACAAACTAAAAACGATTCTATGTGTCGGGTATGTCAGGATTTACTCCGTTAGCCTCGTACATCATGTGGGCGGACCATGGGTTTCGTGCTATTAAAACACACTGAGTGCGATACACTGTTTCTAGTAAACTAACAAATTACTTGATTACAACTCAACACAACAACACGGAGCACAATTAATCGGGTACAGTTCCAAGACGTCTCAACTGCGCCGCGATCCGACACTCAAAGTCAATCTCCCTCGAGTTGGACATCAGGGCTCCGTACAAGCACACCGTGTGTTGGTAGACTGGTTGGTAAGTCGCGTGATATCACCACTGCACATTAGCGCCCTTTCCAATTCATTTTATGTCCGTACTAATGACCTGATCCGACATATCTAACAATATTTCTTTAAATAAAATTTGAGGACAAGAGATTTTGGTGTTTTTGGAAGTGTGTGTGTGTGGTAGACTGCTACATAAGCTTCCTTGTAAAACTGGATAATTAGATTTCTAAAACGCCCATGATCTTAGGGCTTGAGTAGCGGCAATTTTAATTTTCATAATGCGTTTCTTTTTTCTACAGAACTTATCAACAGGATTCAATCAGTCTCATACATTTTAGACTTTTTTATTATAGGTATTGCTGATAGAATAGCTCTGCCTAATCAAAGCCTTCTGGTTCTCCGACTTTTGTCACCTTATTAGTTAGTTGTCTTCAAGTGTCGGCTGACCTTGCGAGAAAACGCTTGCTTCGCGTATTAATTTCTCACAGACTCTTCGATTTTTATTTTTTATCCAGTTTTGTCATTATTATTTAAAAAGATAAATCACCATGCCATAAATGACGGGCTGCGTGACTGTTCGAAAAAGATACCGTGGCTCTGGTACACAAAGGGCAAAGAAGGAACATGGATGGGTTTTTTCCAGGCTTTCCACACGTATGAGTCTTATGCTGGAAATGAAACTAAGTTACACTGTGTAATATGATTTTACAAATATATCGCTAAATCATCGTCAGTGGCACGCGGTCATGGCAGACCACGAAGGAGATGGCGGGACGAACTGGATGTCTTCCTTGAGAATTGGAAAGAAGTAGCACAGAATCGTGACCGTTGGAAGGAATGGAGGGAGGCCTTGGCCCAGCAGTGGGACAATATGGGCTAACTATGTATATACATCGTTAAATGGTACAGCCTAACCTGCCCCCGTAGCATGACTACCGTAGACAAGGATTTCTTTGACGGAAGAATCGACAAGTTGACAGATTGTGTCGACACAATGACAGAGTTCTTTGCACTACCTACGGTGGTCATGCTACGGGGGCTGGTGTCAGAGTTTTTATGCCGCCCATGGATGGGCCTCTGACTTGGCTTTACATGCCATCGAGAAATATCTCTCAGGCATGCTGGTTTCCTCACGATGTTCTCCTTCACCGACGCAAGTATTATTAATAATGGCTATTTGAATTTGTCGTGAAGGGTTTAATAAACAATAATAAATATAATATAATATACTATAATAATTTATATTTTATTATGATTCCCTTTATGAAATCTTCCAAACAATTGATCTTCTATTACTTTTCGCAGAACTCTAGAGAACAATAGAGCTGAAGTACACTCTCAATATTGTCGAAAGATACTTTATATTTCAATTAGATAGGAGTACACGGTCGAAAAGGATTATTCCGGTCGGATCAACTGTGTTCAAACCTAAATATTGTTCAACAACTGAGATCCAATCCAGTTGTTATGCCGAAGTTATAAGCTGATGGCGGAATGATGTCATTATTGATGGGAGAAGAAACATGGTATCGGGGTTTGGTAGATTTAGTTTTGTCATTGAAAATTTGTTTTGAAACGATGTGATCCGACAGAAAACTAGAGTTGTCGACATAGCTCACAGAATAAGTAAGCTGAAGTGGCAATGGGCCGGTCATATAAGCCGCAGAACCGATGACCGTTGGGGTAGACGTGTTCTTGAGTGGAGACCGCGAATCGGCAAACGTAAGGTGGGACGCCCTCAGGCTCGGTGGAGTGACGATCTTCGCAGGGTGGCTGGTAGCAACTGGATGAGAGTCGCTGAAAATCGAGTTGAATGGCGTGCGATTGAGGAGGCCTATGTCCAGCAGTGGACTGCTATAGGCTGATGATGAGTTTTGTCATTCATTCATTTTATAGTCGCTATAATACAATAATTGTTTCAACATTCAAGGTGTACACGGAACCTTCACGAAGCCGTCAACCAAGCATTCTGTGCATCAAACTAAGTAACTCTACGCAAAAAAACATTGCTGGGAAATGGCTTTTTTTTGGGGTGAAACATCACGTTTGACGGTAGGACTCAATGCAGCGAACTCAACACATTGATCTGATGGATGTATTGAATAGTACATAGGTCATGGTGGTATTTAAAGTAAAGTTGTAACATTAAAGACTTGTGAAAAATTTAGAACTATGATCCCCATTATTTTCATAACTAGAAGGTTCTCAGGTATGGTCGAGACCAAAAAAATGATCGCAATGACGGGGAGAACAGAGCCTTACGGCTTCGTGAAGGGGTTTTTGTACACCGATTATTAATATTATTAAATTAAACTTCAACAATCAATTATTGAAATAAAGGGTGTAAATAGACCCTTAACATAGCCGAAGGCCACTTGTTCTCCCCGTCTTTGCGGTCATTTTTTTGTTCTAGACCATACCTGAGAACCTTTTAGTTACGGAGATATTGGGGTCAAAGTTCCAACTTTTTGACAAGTTTTTTTTTAAATACATGTTTTTAATGTAAGATTTTTACTTTAAACACCTCCACGACCCCCGTACTATTCAATCCATCCATCAGCACAATGCTTTGAATGCGTTCCATCGAGTCCTATCGTAAAACGTGATTTTTCACCTAAAAAAAAAGTCGTTTCCCAGCAATAATTGTTGCGTAAAGTTATTTAGTTTGATGTACAGAATGCTTGGTTGACGGCTATGTGAAGGGTCTGTTTACACCCTGCATAAATAAAGAATTACAAAATCGAATCAAATTAACACCAAACCCGCCAATGAAAACATATAAATCTCTCCCGCTTCGCTTATTACGAGTTACAGCCTTATAAAGGTCTAAATAACGAAGTTTCTGAGAGGGTTGTAATTGAAAACGGCTGATAATAACAGACTTTTACTTCGAACATCCTCCCAATTGAATATTCCAATGAATAACCAACGCTTTCTTATTGAAACGGGGATTTTGGTTTATTTATTTATAGCGATATTTTGAAGATTTATAACAAAAAATTGATGAACAGAATATAAAAAAAAAACAGAAACACAAAGAATATTAAGGGCGAAATAATTATGCGTCACATCAAAACGGCCATTGGAGTAAGTGGCGCTGGTTTTGAGCGACATCCGGCATTGACTAAAACAAAAGTCATTGAAACAAAATAAAAGGTAGACATAAAATAAATAATCAATAAAATGAATCATAAAAATTACGGGAATGAATAGATATAATTGGCAACAAGCTCTAATAGAATCGGACAAAATTCAAAGAAATTCAAAAACACTCGAATCATTATTCTAATCTGAAGCAGTTGCTGATTTAATTACTTTGCATCTTGAAGGCAATAAACAAAAAACAAAGAAACAAGAGAATATCAACCATTCAGATCACGTAATAGGGCTGTATTTAAATCAAGTACCATTCGCCCCCCCCCCCCGTCCGCCCCCTCACTTCAATATCAACTGAGGTAGAAGAGCCACTTAGTTTTACTAGCTTGATGTTATTCGTCCTCGTAATAGCTTTACCACTTTTGACAACGATGGGGATTGTATCTGTGAAACTAATGCCGTCAGCATAGGTGTTTCCGAGCAATGTCAGTGGTTGAAATCTGTTAATGTAATTTTACATTTCAAAATAGCTGGCCTCATTGGCCAAATTGGGACAAAGCTATGGTTACGACATCTACAATAAGCTTTGAAAGGCCTTCCCCATTCCCAGTATATTAAAGCTTCTCAACTATCAACTGTATGTGTAAAAACAGAATTTGTATTAAGTGACGTGCAAGTGACATTCAGCTTTTTTAGTGTGGTTAACCAAATCTGAGGTCGACCGTTACTCATCATCTGCCTAGCCTTTTCCCAACTATGTTAGGATCAGTTTTCAATCTTACAGTCATGTAAAGCATTCGGCATCTGAACACTAGTTCTTTACTGCCGATCTGGGCTCTAAAACCCAGTTACCGGGTAAAACGACTATAACTAACTAACTTTTATTAGAATTCTTAGCAGGTCAATAAGCTCACACTTGACTTGCGATAAGGAAACAGAAAAAGGGAGGAAAAAAAGTCGGTAGACTGATCAAGTGGAAAATTACTTGAAGGAAGCTCGCTTATACAGATTACACACTGATACGGAGATCGGAGAGTCGACGGTGTGACCGAGTGACGGGAAAGTGGGGAGATTTGTTCTAACTTACTGATGAACGAATGTTTTCTACGTTATGTCACTGATGTAACTATTTAAGTTATACGTAGCAATAATAGTAATAGTATTAGTATATAGGTGTAGTTGTAGCACAACATTAGTTTTAGTATATACGAACCCTGAAACACGTGTCTAGAATTTTTATGTAACGAATCTATGTACAAAATTTCAAAACTGTATCATGAAAAATCACAAAGTTATAAGCTTGTTCTGTTACCTAGTTGCCCGCAGAAAAACGTGGTCACCACGCAGCGCGCCCGCGCGCGCGCCTCCAGCGTCGTCTTGAGCTCATTGATAATAATAATTTGGCAGCAGGTACCTAAATGATTGCGATAAGTACTTAATGTCGCTCGGTGTCCAATGTGTGACTTTTTTTTATTTTTTTTTCGGGACAAAATATAACATGCTTTTTTTTTTTTTTTTAACGTGGTAAAATCATCAATATAGTCCTCCCACCCAGGGCAGAGCGGCAGGGACTGTCAGACTTGTACTGACTAAAATCCACGGTGACCTTCAATAGCCCTTTATGTTCCAGGGTCACGGTTATTCTATGAGTCCCGCGACCCCGGCAGGCTTTGGCCCTCTAGAGGGGAGCCCCGTCATTATGCTGACACTCTTCGAGGCGCGCGTGGAACACAACGCGCCGTCGACCCGGGCATGGTCCATGGTCGGACAGCGAGTCGCCCATTACTCGCCGCCCGCATGCCCGCACCTACGGTGGCCGGAGATCGTCTGCCGACGTCCGGCGCCGTGGGCGTCTACCACTGCGGCTGGGGTGGAGGGAGGACGCTGTCCTCTCCCTCAGGCGGCCCGCCTCCTCCTTCGCGAGCATGACTGCTTCGCAGAAGGAGGCGACCGCTTCCCACTCCGTCTCGCCCCGCAGCATGGCCTCGACCAATGCCGGGCGCGGGAGGTCTCCGCCTATCGCCGCCGTGAGGACACGGCGGTGCTCTGCCCAAGCGGGGCAGTCCTGCACCGTATGCTCCACCGTGTCCTCCGGGCGGTCCTCGCAGTGGTGACACCCAGGCGTTTCCTCCTTCCCCATATGACACAGGTACCTTTTGAAACTTCCGTGTCCGGTGAGGACCTGCGTCACGCGGTAGGTCAGGACGCCGTGACGCCTATCCAGCCAAAATATAACATGCTTCAAAAATTATTGGTATCGATTCAGTTACTTATTCTAAACAAACTATATTCAGGTTTCGCATATACTAAAAATAAGGTTGTATATAGTATAGTAATAGTAGTTAGCATAGTAGAAAAACACATCAAGTATCGATTAAGGTGATGTCAAAACGCGAGTTTTATAACATCACAGCTGATTTTCGCTGTATTTTTAACAGCTTTATTTTGTTTTTGAAGACAATGAGTCTTTTGGATGACCTTTGAGTATAATGGATACAAAAAGGAAGTGTGTTTTTATCATTTATTTATTATAATTTTTTTTTTTTTTTTTATAATTTATTTATTTCTTTTTTTATCATATCATGTTTATCCTACAGTTTAAGTTGTTCATTTCATGATTCACTTAAACCCTATTTAGACAAGTTTTTCAAGGGCAGCTAGCTAAAATCAAAGAATGGACGTGTAAAAATTGATATTTTTAACCAACTTACAAAAAAAATATCATTTATAACATTTTAACAAATCGATATTATTGAAAGCTTTTGAGAATTTATCTACAGACCACAGTGACATGTATCACAGCAAAAGTAAAATAAAGGTAACCCTTTAAAACAAAACCGGAATAATAACACGATTCCAATCGTTCAACTATTTTATATTGAAAACAAAACAATTTTGGATCGCATCCAAATTGAATTACGTATCAAAACGGTGACAGCGCTGTCGTTATGTTTTTATTTTTTATCTGTTTTTAGACATTGATTGATGGGTTCGGTCTGGATAAATATTCTTTTATATCCAATATGGGTACTTGAGAAGATTTGCGAATTATATTTTACAACCTATTTCGGGTCTTAAGTGTTTCTTTTTTAGGTAGAAATATTTTTATGAATGCTTTAGTGAATGTAATAAAAACATATCCAATTGAGGATCTAATTTTCATTGAAATTTTATTTTTGAAGGTCTTAAATAGAGTACTACTTTACACGTTGGTTAAAAAAATTCGTGGAGTTTGTTTCTCCCCAATGTTTGAAAAATGTTTATTACTAGACTTGATATACGACTTACCAGCGCTGTGACTCTTTTTTTTAATGCTACTGTTGTATGTGTGTGCGTGGCTGCGTCCATGTTTAAAGTATTCGCCTCATCAACGAATAAATCAGTGTGCTTCTACTGCCACTTACGGGATATCTTCCGTGATTGTTCATTATTTTGAGCTCCCGATATTTCGGCGCTGTTGCAAGCGCCATGATCGCGGGTTGACTGGAGAATGCGGGTGGATGGATAATGAATAAAAAAAAAAAAACAAACCAACCTATCTTAAATCAGCGTGCATTCAGCAGGCGGTTGTTCCACTTGTCTCAGTTACTCTTATACCTAACAGTTACAGCACCAAGCTGAGATATTCTTGTACAGGACTAATTCCGTTTGTCTAATTTTATTTTTTTTCTTGTTCACTTTTTATATAATTTCGTTTTATTATTAATTTACCCATTTTTGTTTTGTCCTGTGCGAGACAAATTTTATTTATTTTTCGTGACCAACATAACTTGAGACATCAAGGTGGTCGATGTGGTCGCTGCTTGCTTAGAAAAACGTTATCCACCTGTCAAATTCATTACATTTATATTGTAGTTCCATATTCTACCCCGTCTCCAGTTATATTGGGAAGTTTATTCATCAACTAGTGAACGCAGTGATTTTTTTTTGACTTGCAATAAATGAGTATTGTTACATTCTTTTTAGTCTTGTTTAATTCTACAATTTAACATACACAGACATGAAATTTGACGTAAGTAGGTGAATAGTACACCCACATTCCACCAGTTATGTTTAAGTCCTATGTAATAGGGAGCAAGCCTATTGCCATCAACCGGGCACAAATCTAGACTCCATGGCTGCTATTGAGAAATTCCTGATAGAAAAACCCAATGACACTGCCTGACCTGGGAATCGAGCCTAGGATCTTATGCTCAGGAGTCGCGTTTGCGACC
Organism: Noctua comes; assembly: GCA_963082995.1. Taxonomy (NCBI): domain Eukaryota; kingdom Metazoa; phylum Arthropoda; class Insecta; order Lepidoptera; family Noctuidae; genus Noctua; species Noctua comes. Next base: position 13,734,202 of record OY720279.1, on the reverse strand, counting down.
ACTAGACCCAAGCAGAGAGACTTGTATTTTTGACTCTCTAAATATATTTTTTATCTTGTATAAATGTTTATCTAACAGCTGAGCAGTGTGTAGTACTACTTTGGGAGTATCGTTACGACATGAGTCGTTTTCTTCGCTCATTCGATTATTACTGAAGCTCAGTAACCGTATAATATGCTTTACTTGTTGCGAACCATTTTGAATAGAAGTCTATTCAAAATGATTCGCATGGTTACTTTGTTTAAATACTGCTTGTTTTGAATTATTAGAACCATTTCATATAAAAAAGACATTTCAAAAAAAATTGTCAACTGACTTATTTATTTACTTGGTACACCAACAGCAGTATGTACAAATCAAATCAAAGCATTTAATTCAAGTAGGCCAGTTACAGGCACTTTTGAATTGTCGAAACAAAGACAACAATGAAATGTAGCTTCAGTCCCAGCCACAAGGCATAAAAACTGTGAAAGTACTGTAGTTGCCCATTCCCTAACGTAGATCTCTATGGAGAAGAACGGGCAAGAACCTCCATGGACACTCTTTTAAATCAGAATACTTTTACAAACCCTTGGTTACATCATTCATGTTGAGATGGTACATTATGTGAGAACGATGTAGCAAGATGTGTACGTTAAAAGTGTCCATAGTAAAAACAATTCAAAAATAAAATAATTAATTCAAATAAGCACAGTACATACTAAGAATTAATTAGAAACAATAAAAATAACATAAAAGTGATGGTATTTATGCCTATTATAGTTATACGCAGCAGTCACCATAGGACAACAAACTGACTTATTCCATAGCTATTCTTGTATTATATTTATTTTTATTTGTATTTTATTTATTTTGTACATTGAGATTGGTGAGATGTATTCCATTTTTCACAACGGTTCATGTCAATATTTATAAAGAAATCATTATAAAATCGCAGTAGCTGTCACGGAGTCTGGAATTGGAAATAGGATCGCCCCTTGGAACTTGAACATAATTGGCGAAATGTGGATGGTACACCTCTCCCTTACTCTTAGGGGATTACAGGCGTGATGTTGTGTTATGTTCTCAAAAGTTCTTTGTGTAGATCTTTTCAATTAAGCAATAATAATAAAAGGAATTGAACGACGAATTTAGAAAAAGATATAACAATTTCTCACAATAATTTTGCAAACTTATTATAATTAAAACCATTTCTTGGTAGTTGTATTGCTAACAATATTTAACTTGAAAATTATAAGATTCGGAACAAACAGTTTAGTAGTTTATCTTCAAACATCACAACGTTATTACTTTACTAGCAGTGCCCCGCGGTTTCACTCGCCGCTACTGGCTTGTTTTATTTTTGCTCGGCTCCTATTAGTCGTAGCGTGATGTTATATAGCCTAAAACCTTCCTCGATAAATGGACTATCCAACACTAAAAGAATATTTCAATTCGAACCAGTAGTTCCTGAGATTAGCGCGTTCAACCAAACAAACAAACCCTTCAGCTTTAATATTATATACTATAGACTAGCAGACCCGCGCAACTTCGTCTGCGTCACGTAAGAGAGAGTGGGTCGTAGGCACCTATAGTACAATTCTAGCACATCACACCCATCATTCCACATTATGAAAATGCACGCGCGGTACCTGATAATTAATTCGCTGCAGAGTTACTTTAAAACTGTGAAATCTCCTAAGATATTCATTGAAATCAAATTATGTAAGAGCAATTTCGTTCAAAATTAAATACTTGAGATGAATAACTTATTTATTTGGATAAGGATAAATACCATGTTCACAAAAACACCTTCGCAAATAATGCGAGTCAACCTTAAAATATAGGCATATGCTATCACGTATTTTTTTAGAACTTTTAAGAGTAACATTTCCGTCATACATGATTGTTGTGTAACTTTAACCGTTTACGCAGCGCACACAACGGTAGCTCTCAAAAGGAATATATTTTCCCCGTTTTTGCAACATTTTTCATTGAAGCTCCGCTCCTATTAGTTATAGCGTGATGTTATATAACCTATAGCCTTCCTCGATAAATAGACTACCCAGTAGTTCCTGAAATTAGCGCGTTCAACCAAACCAACAAACAAACTCTTGAGCTTTATATTATTAGTATAGATTCAAGTAGGTAACTATTTAACTTCTCGGAAATAATTTAATTAATCGCTAAAACATTCTACTTATGTTTTTCTCAAATAAGGGCTTCCCTCGACAGCGTCGACAGTCTTCAACGTTAGACCATCGATGACTGTCATAGTCCAGCTAGGTCTAAAATTCTCAAGAAGGTGTTTGAAATGAGCCCAATAACAATATAGCTGCTGTAATCCGTTGAGGACCTGTTAGAACTGCCTTGCATCTCCATCGTTAGACCATCGATGACAGTCATAGTCCACAGCTAGGTCTAAAGTTCTCATCGATGTGTTTGAAATGAGCCCAATAACAATATAGCTGCTATAAACTGTTGAGGACCTCTTGCAACTGCCGTCCGTCTCCATCGTTAGACCGTCGATGACAGTCTTACTCCAGCTAGGTCTAAAATTCTCATCAAGGTGCATAAAATGAGCCCAATAACAATATAGCTGCTGTAATCCGTTGAGGACCTCTTAGAACTGCCTTGCGTCTCCATCGTTAGACCATCGATAACAGTCATAGTCCAGCTAGGTCTAAAGTTCTCATCAATATGCATGAAATGAGCCCAAACACGATATAGATGCTGTAAACTGTTGAGGACCTCTTGCGACTGCCATCCGTCTCCATCGTCAGACCTTCTATGACAGTCAAACTCCACAGCTAGGCCTAAAATTCTCATCAAGGTGCATGAAATGAGCCCAATAACAATATAGCTGCTGTAATCCGTTGAGGACCTCTTAGAACTGCCTTGCGTCTCCATCGTTAGACCATCGATAACAGTCATAGTCCAGCTAGGTCTAAAGTTCTCATCAATATGCATGAAATGAGCCCAAACACGATATAGATGCTGTAAACTGTTGAGGACCTCTTGCGACTGCCTTCCGTCTCCATCGTCAAACCTTCTATGACAGTCATAATCCACAGCTAGGTCTAAAGTTCTCATCAAGGTGCTCGAAATGAGTCCAATAATAATATAGCTGCTGTAAACTGTTGAGGACCTCTTGCAACTGCCTTCTGTCTCCATCGTTAGACCGTCGATGACAGCCATACTCCAGCTAGGTCTAAAGGTCTCATCAAGATGCATAAAGTGAGCCCAAACATGATATAGATGCTGTAAACTCTTGAGGACCAATTGCACTTGCAATTGCCTTTTGTCTCCTTCGTCAGACCTTCGATAGAAGTCATACTCTAGTTAAGTTTAATCTAGAGTACCTTTTGCTATCGTAACTTAAAAAAAAAACAGGCCAGTCGATTTAAAAGTTATCTTGTGAGCACATTTTATTCATTAGTACCATTTTGGTTCAAAAGATGTCGTTGCATGTTACATATATAATTATGATGAGTTCTTCTTGAACACTTTAAATTCATACATCTTTTGATAGAGAGCACCGATTACAATGAAACATCGTTTGAATGGTTAAAAAAAACTAAAAGTATGTATAACACTATTTGGTAATGATTTGGAAATCTTAAAGGTTAAAAAAAAATCAACATACTTATTTACAAAAAGTGAAAGTGAATGCGGCTGGGGATCGAACTTGCACATGCTTTTTTTTTTTTTTTTTTTTTTTTTTTATCGTGGTAAAATCATCAAATGAGTCTTCCCACCCAGGGCAGAGTGGGAGGAACTGTCAGACTTGTACTGACTAAAATCCACGGTGTCCTTCAATAGCCCTTTATGATCCAGGGTCACGGTAATTCTATAAGTCCCGCGACCCCGGCAGGCTTTCGCCCTCTAGAGGGGGGCCCCGTCATAATGCTGACACTCTTTGAGGCGCGCGTGGAACACAACGCGCCGTCGACCCGGGCATGGTCCATGGTCGGACAGCGAGTCGCCCATTACTCGCCGCCCGCAAGCCCGCGCCTACGGTGGCCGGAGATCGTCTGCCGACGTCCGGCGCCGTGGGCGTCTACCACTGCGGCTGGGGTGGAGGGAGGACGCTGTCCTCTCCCTCACGCGGCCCGCCTCCTCCTTCGCGAGCATGACTGCTTCGCAGAAGGAGGCGACCGCTTCCCACTCCGTCTCGCCCCGCAGCATGGCCTCGACCAATGCCGGGCGCGAGAGGTCTCCGCCTATCGCCGCCGTGAGGACACGGCGGTGCCCTGCCCAAGCGGGGCAGTCCTGCACCGTATGCTCCACCGTGTCCTCCGGGCGGTCCTCGCAGTGGTGACACCCAGGCGTTTCCTCCTTCCCCATCAGACACAGGTACCTCCCGAAGCTTCCGTGTCCGGTGAGGACCTGCGTCATGCGGTAGGTCAGGACGCCGTGACGCCTATCCAGCCACTCCTCAAAGAGGGGTCTTACCGCCGCGATTGCGGCGTGCCCGGACCTCGGTTGCGACAGTCGTTCCCTCCATACTGCCCTGAGATCGCGCCGGAGCTCTTCCCGCTGCGCCTCGACTTGTCGAGGCAGCAGCGATTCGCCCCGGCGCTGCGCCTCCACGCGCCACTCATAGACGCGCTGGAGGGCAGTTGCCTCCAGATCCCAGGGCAAACTTGCACATGCTTACAGCATTAAAAAAAATCGAAATAAATATAAAAACAAAATAAATTAGCTGAGGCTCGAACTTGCAAACCACTGCTCACAGGGCGGCCGCTGACACCTTCGGGCTACTTACTTCGGTGACAAATGGTCTAAAATAGCTGTTCTTTTCTAATGCATGCCATGACAGTTGTCAGTTGTCAAACTGTTGTCAAAGAGCTGAAGAATATGCACACAATGCAATATTGCTCACCTACCTAAGTTATTAGCGTGATAATATAGCCTATAGCCTTCCTCGATAAATGGGCTATCTAGCACTAAAAGAATTTTTCAATTTGAAGCAGTAGTTCCTGAGTTTAGCGCGTTCAACCAAACAAACAAACAAACTCTTCAGCTTTATAATATTAGTATAAAGCAGTAGTTCCTGAGTTTAGCGCGTTCAACCAAACAAACAAACAAACTCTTCAGCTTTATAATATTAGTATAGATATAGATATTTTGATTCTAAGAAATCCTTGAATTTACTTCGTTCTATTTTTTGCCTTCATTTTAATTTGATCTGATATTACAAACAGTTTTTGCAACTTGTTTCCCAAACAATATTTTCTCGGAACTATCGCACAAATAGAGTAAGAAAAGGACTTATTTACATTAGTTATTGTCTGTTATTGTACAAGAATGTGTTGTGTGTAGCACCGCTGTGAACATCATCTGCCTAGCCTTTTCCCAACTATATTGGGGTCGGCTTCCAGTCTAACCGGATGCAGCTGAATACCAGTATTTCGCGTGAAGCGACTGCCTATCTGACCTCCACAACCCAGTTAGTATTGGGTAATACGATACCCCTTGGTAAGACTGGTTGTCAGACTTTTTGGGCCACTGACTACCTGTAACGACTGTCAAAGATCTACAGATGACAGCCGGGAGCAACGGCTTAACGTGCTTTCCTGTATGCGACTAATAAATATTTTTTCTTTCTTTCAAAAATGTTTCTGCCAGTTGAAGCGATGAAGACAATATTATTTTATGTACCGGAGTAAACCGGTTTGGTTAGTAACTAAAATCGTTCTCTCATTAGACCCCACATACATGATACTTTAACAAATTTTAATTAAAACCCTCATTAATTTGAAACCTGACATAATGATCCCTAGCAAGTACTTTAGTGGGACTAAAAACTAGTCAAGGTATCTATTATTGGACTAAGGAATATAATATTGTGTTTACGAAATATTGTGAATTTAGAAGGTGTAAAAAGACCCTTAACGAAACCGAAACGCGCTTGCTCTCCCCGTCAATGCTATTTTTTTTTGTTCTGGACCATACCTGGGAACCTTCTAGTTACGAAGAGATTGGAGGTCAAAGTTCTAACTTTATCACAAGTTTTTTTTTAAATACTAGTTTTTAAGGCAACTTTAAATATCTCCACGAATATTCAATGCATCCTTAAGCACAAATTTTTGAATGCGTTGCTTTGAGTCCCACCGTAAAACGTAATTTTTGAAACAAAAAAGTCGTTTCTCAGCAATAATTTTTGTGTAGACATACTTAGTTTGATATGCAGAATACTTGGTTGACGGCTTCGTGAAGGGTTCGTTTACATTTTGTATATAAAAAATGAGTTGCGCCAACCCTAAAGCAACATGGGACAAGGCCAGGAAGATAATGATGATGGAATATTATTGTGTCTGAATCGTTTATGCGCAGAATGTCCAATACGCAAAATGTCCAGCGGTTTCAAAATGTCAAATTCGCAGAATGTCCAGTTCGCAGAATGTCCAGTTCGTAGAATGTTCAGTTCGCAGAATGTCCAATCCAATTCGCAGAATGTCCAATTCGCAAAATGTCCAATTCGCAAAATGTCCAGCGGTTTCAAAATGTTCAATATTCATCATAACGTTATCACACGTTATTGAATCCAGAGTTGGACTTTAATAAAAAACGCTAATTACGGATAACCTCCAATTCTACCCCTTTTTCAAACCATAGCACCGCTTACCAGCGAAGTGTTAAAGCATAACAATTACCTATTTTCATACAATTTAACGCAAGCACACGGCAACCGAAACTCGTGTAATCCTCTCGGCTATGGCAAACAGGTGCTAAGTAATTAAATCGTGAAGTAATCCGTTCCGTATAATTACATTTTGGATGGTGGTTAAGGTGCTTAACACTCGTAGCAACTCTCGCCACATAGTTGCGGCAACCGGCAACTCGCAACTAGTTGTTTTTCATATCAAAATCAAAATATTTTATTTCACATATGCCTCGATGGGCACTTATAAAACGTCGAAAAATATAAATCTGATTCTGAAGAGAAAAAATGAGATTGAGAATAGTTAGAGACATCCACCACATATTTGTGCCGTTTATGAGCTACCAGGGAAGCCGCATGCGCAGAAGGAACTAAACCCAAACTTCTTTATCTTCAACGTAGTCCTTGATTTTGTAATTTATGCTTTTTAATAAGGACACGTTTGATGTAGTTTTTGAACTTTCCATCGGTCAGTTCTATAACTGACTTTGGCAACTTGCATACAATTTCATGTTACCGTTTTCCCAGTTGTGGATGTCAGATAAGCAGTTAATGCATTTGATTTCAGCTGCACCCAGTTAGACTGGAAGCTGACCCCAAGATAGTTGGAAAAACACTAGGCTGATTATTATTTTGACTGCACAAACTTAGCGACTCTTATAACATTGTTAGTTTCGGTGATCGCCCCAGTTTTTGGTTTCTGCAATCGGTGACAAAATCAATTTCAACTTGCCGCAGCTAGCGACTGACAAGGTACCAGTTGTGCGACGACGTTACGTGTTACGCCCTAAGCCGAGACTTGTACCTGCCATTAGCGTGTAGTCGTTTAGTTTGCCCCGGCTGGAGGCCGTATGCTCAAGAAACCCACAGGTTAGCCTGGTTAAGCAGACGACAACCACCAAGGTTGGTATGCAAGATGCCATTAAAAATATCCACATGTTTGGCTTTTATATGTCAAGTTTATTTAAAATTCGTATTCTTTATTGCACACAAAATAACAATATACATACATAAGCATAAATAAGCATAATCTGCCTATAATGTTCCCACTGCTGGGACACTCGGCCTCCTCGCTATGAGAGGAATACAAATTTCAATAATAAAGCTTATGTACAATGGCGAGCCTAACCCAGAATTGGGTTTTCTTACAGCAAACCTAATTTTCATTGCGATACTTGCAGAAGAGGATACACTTATGTGCACTAAAATCGCGGCAACCATAGACTGATCCCTTTGTTGCTGCGATAGTTGCCTAAATTCTTGTTGCAACGTGTGTTAAGCGCCTAAGCGGTTTACTGTCGTTTATATCGCGACTAGAGGACGCAGTATGTCGAATTTGTGACCGCAGAGCTGATACAGATGGCATTTGGTAACCTAAACTGTATATGGATGATAGTACGGGTGCTGTACGGGGGAGTAACATTGCTGATGTGTAACCATGGTAGGTACATTAAACTCCTTTCAGAACAGAACGTCACCAGAATAAGTATCAGTTGTTCAGAAGACTGGAGACCGATTTTTATAAAATTTTAGTCAGTATCATAAAAATCAGAGGAGTATACCTATAGTGTACAAACATTTCACCAAATAAGTTTAAATCCAATGCCATCAACTGGCTACAAATCGAGACATCGGGCTACTGAGAACACTATACTAACGAGTCATCATCATCATCTGCCTAGCCTTTTCCCAACTTTGTTCGGGTCGGTCTCCAGTCTAACCGGATTCAGCTGAATACCAGTATTTTACATGGAGCAACTGCATATCTGAACTCCACAACCCATTTAGAAAACCTGATACTCTAACGAATATCTAATAATATTCAATAATCCAGACCAGACCTTGGCGCACTTGCTGGAATGTCGAATGTATCCCTACTAGACATAAGAACACTTCTAAAATGCTACAGGCGCTGCAATTGTCGTGGCCTGAACCAAAGATTTTTATTTATTTATTTATGAATTATGGAAGACTTACAGCTAAACAAAACAGAATAAAAATAGTGAGTCAAACTGACAGCCAATTATAAGTCTTCACTTATAAAAAACAGACTGGCAAAGATGGTGTGACAACACAGCACTGTCCACACAAAAAAAACAGGACAACATCAAATGCTTAAACTAGAAATACATATCTAATTTATAGTATAGACACTAATAATCTTACATCGCACATAGAAGAGAGAAATACGACATAAAATCGACACGAAAAAAGAAGAAGAAGAAGATCAATAAAATCTTTATCGACGCAGGTGAATATAATAACAATTTGTATCAAGTTTTTTTTTAAAGTAATACAGCAACAAAAGCAACCGTCGACGTTTCGCACGATCGAGCGGTCAGAGCCAACGTGTTCTCGGTGTTCTCGCGTCCGTTCGTCCATTTTAACGGACAGCCAACCGCGGAACCGACAACCGCAGGATAATCGTCTTTTTAATTACATGGATAGCGTTACATAACACTTTTTCGTTACAAAATGTTACTTTTCAGAAGTCTGTATGAAGATTTTGGAAAAAATGTGGCGGGTGTAAACTTGTCCAACACATTTTGTTGCTAAATTTTTTATTCTATTAAATATTTATATCCATTTCATTCCTATTTTTTATTTTATTTCGAAACGCCTAGTTGACGCTTCCCGTGACCCAAGGGCTGGCTTTTACCTTGGCCAGAGGCTAAGTGTTGCCATACAACGTGGCAACGCTACCAGTCTCTTGGGCACATTACCAGCTGACAGCGCTGAGGAGGAGTTTTTCGATGCCCTTTTATAGTTTTTTTGTTAGTTTATTTAATAGTTTTTAATTAATAATTTATAATTATAGTTAGTTTACTCTCATTAGTAACAATTAAATGATACTTATAACGTTATATTTTATTCCTTATATAGAAATTGTTGGATACTGTAAATCTCGTGTAAGTAATTATTTCCAGAAGTGTGTACGAAGAGAATACTTTGGAAAAGGTGTGGCGGGCATAAACTTATTCTACAGTTGTTTCTTTTTATTGGATTCAATAATTTTTTATCCAAATAATGACAGTAAATCTTGTTTATTTTGTACGTAATTGACATAAACTTAAAAGTTGACATTGACAGTAGACAAAATTCTTGAAATATGACAAAAACAACAGGGTAGTTTCGTAGTGACATTCCTTAAAAGTAGACATTGACAGTCAAAATTCTTGAAATATGACAAAAACATATACTAAGAATTGTTTCGTAGTGAAATTCGCAGGCGTGGAAAGACAAAACATTCAAGAAATCCGTCTCATACCGAAGTTCACGGGAGAATTTATTGTCAGCTGATTTATCTGCAGTGATACCGCCCCAAATCTCGATCAGTTCAAGTCGAAATGTTAGGGATGAAATAATTTCGAAGACGTGGGTTTATTGATTTTATAATATAGGGAAGGAGTGCAGCAGCGGTGATTCGTGGAAATCTGCTTTGTGAACTTCTTGGGAAATTGGAAGTTTACTTCTTTTAATAATACATAGCATAACATCACGCCCGTAATCTTCCAAGGGTTAGGCAGAGGTGTACCTAATAGTACACCCACATTTCGCCAGTTATGTTTAAGTCCCATGTAATAGGGGGCGAGCCTATTGTCATCAACCGGGCACAAATCCAGACTCCATGGCTGCTTCTGAGAAATTCCCGAAGAAAAAACCCAATAAGAATTTGTCCGACCAGGGAATCGAACCCAGGACCTTATGCTCAGTAGTCGCGATTGCGACTACTAGGCCAACGAGGCAGTTAATACATAATTTAAAAAAATATATAATAAATCCAGAGAGAAGCTGTTCCTCAGCCTACTTCTGGTGAGGGATGGGAGCACTAAAGTATAGTCTTGCTAAGACCATCTAATCAGCCTATCAAAGTCTGCAGAAGGTGGTGAAGACGTCCACGTGCTCTCCCAATCATTACGAGTACCTCAACCACCACCGGGAGGCAGAGGTTACCCGTGGATTGAAGCTGAAGCAAACCTGCTGGCAGAATTGTTTTGCAATTGGTCTTCTACAGCCTACGTGGACCTGATACTCCTTTTGTTTCGTCCTCATTCATACACGCACACCAGTTGTGATTACTACGTACCTGATCTTTGTGAAAAACACCAATAAGCTCGGTATAAGTCCTTGTAAGACGTCCCCTCCTGGCGATTCCGGTGTACGTCATCATCATCATCATTTCAGCACAAAGACGTCCACTGCTGGACATAGGCCTCCCACAAGTGTCGCCACATTGACCGGTCCCTTGCGTCTCGCATTCAGGAGCCGTTGTATGTACAAAAAACTTGTACTCTTACATAATATTTTTCCAATTAGTTGATACTACATTGCCCGTAACTCGTAACACTTCTTAACACAGCGTTTATTACTTTTAATAATAAGCAAAAAATATAATTTTACCAAGTCACTGATCCTGCCGAAGATGCCGAAGTTTCAAGACTAAGTTATTACCAAGTTACTTAAGTACATTTAGTTGGGTAAACTTGGTTTGTTACCCGTTCTCGTGAAAAACATAATTTATTCTGTAGTGAGGACTAACAAGGAATATTAATAGGTAGCTCTCCAAAAAGCTTGTTTTGAGGTGCTTTTACACTTGGTACCGATTGTAGTTGCAAATTGATGAACAGCTGTAGGGTACTTTTTATTCTTCCATTGTGACAGTTTGATATAAAAATGTGAATAGCGAATGATAATGGTAAGATTATGTGGTTGGCAAGGAAATGGTGGTACCTGGACTGACTGCATAGGATGTGAAGATAGTAAACTTCATTGCTACAGTCCAAATTTGTACTTAAATAAGTGCTAATGTAAAATAAACTAATGGCTTTTATGTTCAAAAGAAGTTGACAGTAGTAGTTAAAAAACGGAAAATGGGAAAAAGCCTAAACGCGATGCAGGTTTCAGTCATTCAGCTAAGGTAGACCTTCTCGCTCACGCATAGTATTACCGATGTCAAAATATTCACGACATGGTAGAATAAACCGGTACTTTTTTGTCACACGCTGCGATTTCCAGTAAAATGTAAATGCACCTTTACAATAGGGTCCGGGGAAGCAAATTATTAAGTACGATGATAATGAAGGGAGCCCAATGGGGTGGAAAAATTGCAAGATTTACGCAATATGCCCCCAAACACTCCGTTCTTTCCTTATACTTACCTTCTTGATGTAGCTAGACCGCAGTTTATTTTTTTACGAAGAAAAGTAGGTAGTTTGACGGCACGGTTAGCCCAGTGGCTGAGCGATTGACTGCTACGCTGCAGGTCGACGGTTTGATCTCCACACGGAACAAATATTATAATGGCCTACAGATAGTTGTTCCAGGTCTGGCTGTTTGTGTATATGAGTTTAAATGTTTGTAATCCTGCGATACATAATAAATTCCTAGTCTGGTTGCCCTACACTAGAAATTTCTTTTATATAAACAAAAAAAAAGATTTTTTTATTATTTTTTTAGCATAAAAATATAAATTATATTAAATCAGTTAAACTGCAACGCCTATTGAAGAACAATAGCAAGAAAAGTCAAGATAAAATTACACAGACACCCAGAGGGCCCAGATAAATTGTCATTCTATAAACGATTGACATACGCTGACTGTGATTTTTGTACCTTATGGTAGACCAGCCTATTATTACTGTAACGTTGACCTGCCCTGTACATTAAAGCACATGACCGGTCCTGCAAACGATTTTCGTACTTATAGTGAACAATTAAAGACTGAGAACCAAAGTATTCAATGTAAAGAGGTTTGTATTCTCAAAATCGAAGCATTCATTTCAAGTAGGCCAGTTACAGGCACTTTTGAATTGTCGAAACAAAGACAACAATAAAATGAAGCTACTGTCCCAGTCACAAGGCATAATAACTGTGAAAGTACTGTAGTTGCCCATTTTAAGCGTAGATCTCTTTAGAGCGTAGATGTATGGAGAAGAATGGGCAAGAAATTCTATAGACAGTCTTCTAATCCAGAATATTGTGACAATACCTTGGTAAGATCATTCATGTTGAGATTGTACAATATGTGAGAAAATGTAGCAAGACATGCACGTGCTCTGCTCATGCTGTAATAAATCTTTCTTGCTAAAAGTGGTATGAAAACTGTGTTGAAAATACGTTTACAAGATGTTTTCAATAAACAAACCGTCAATTGGAAAGTAAATGCGTACAAGCCGGTTATTATACAAAAGTAAATACCTTGAAGAAGTTTATTACAAGTCTCAAATAAGCCGTAGTTTAATAGGTTCTCGACGAAAGTTTATGCAAATATTCTTATATTTTTCTTATTTTCCTTCCCCGCCTGACAACGGTGCTCGTAATATAAGCTATGAACATTCTCTAGATATATTTTCTACAATGTTATTTATATTTTCTTAAGCCACTTAATAAAATGTTGTTTATTTATTTTCTTGTGTTTTTAATTTCTTGAGTTGTGTCCTGTTTACTTTTGAGAGAGTAGATTGCTTTAAACCGGTACAGTGACATAAACTTACATTTAGGTGTTTTATTTCTAAATGTTACTTAAGTTAAATAATAAACAGTGTTATTTATGACGTTCATACGTCTTGACTTCAAGTCGATTATAAATAAACTTTTTAGTGAATTGTTACCTTCAATGACGTGAAGATAACAATAAATTATTTATTAAACTACTCCTTGTCTCACGCTTCAATTTCTCTTCAACAGACCCATCCTACCAATCGCAGTCCACACCAGCCCCCGTAGCATGACCACCGTAGACAAGGATTTCTTTGACGGAAGAATCGACAAAATGACAGAGTGTGTCATTTTGTCGATTGTGTGAGTGCAAAGAAATCTTGTCATTGTGTCGACACAATCTGTCATTTTGTCGATTCTTCCGTCAAAGAAATTCTTGTCTACGGTGGTCATGCTACGGGGGCTGGAATCAAATTACGGCGCCATAACACCACTATCCCCTGCCGCTGGGACAGCATTTCTTTTTAAGGTCGTTGGTCTATCTAGTTGGGGGGCGTCCCACGTTATAATTTCCCATAAGTAATCTCCAGGACTTGTTTGCTTCATCGGAAATCGGTTCTACGACAAATATGGCCAGCCCACTGCCACTTCAACTAACTTACTCATCAAAATTCATAGGTAACTCCAGTTCTTTTCCAGATAATTTGATTTATGACAGCCATCATCAGACTAGCCTTGTCCCATATTTGTTGAGGTCTGCTTCCAGTCCAACCGGATACGGCTGAATACCAGTATTTTACATGGAGCGACTACCTTTCTGACCTCTACAACTCAGTTAGCACTGGGTAATACGATACCCCTTGGTAAGACTGGCTGTCAGACTTTCGAGCCACTGACTATTTAACGACTGCCAAAGATCTACAATGGACAGCCGGGACCAAAGGCTGAACATTCTTTCCGAGGCACAGAGGAAACTCGGTATGTAATGGGTAGTCGCCCATCAACGGACCAAGCAAGGTAAGCGCGGCTTTACCTGAAGATCGACCCGAGCGGCTGGTATTATTTAGCCACGAATGATTTTTGACAATACCATATTTAAAAGACTTCATTAGCTCACCTTCATAACCTTTCCTAATTGAATAATGACACAAAATTCAAAGTTTAACTGTAAATTACTTGACAAGCCTATTTAGAATAACCAAGGACTTCAAAACAATGTTAAGAGCGATTCGCCATTTTAAGTAACATTTCTCAGGCGGAATCGCGAGAGCCGATTGTTTAATGTACCGTACAGACTTTAGTCGCTGTCATGATCGGAGCAGTCAGCTGTGCTCTAAATAGATTCACGTTATCGAAGTTTAATGTAGAAACAGTGAAGTTAGAAGATCATGAGGCGCTACCTCATGGGAAAAGAGAATACCGAGTCTCATTAAAAATATAGTCGTCTGGGTCGAATTCCGGACATGGCGGTCAATCTCGACGTAGACTATGCCATCGACACGGAAGATATTATGCACAAGTGGGTGCTACCATATGTGCGCTCTCTTGGCTCATTCTCACAGTCCACTAGGACGACAATCTTACATGACCGGAGACAGCAAAAAAATCTCTTAAAAAGACAGTGAAATTAGAACACGTCTTAGTTCATTGTGGCCAGAATTCGCTGGTTTGGCCACAACTGACATATCTGAGTAAAAAGACCAAATGAACGTTTTTAACAAACCCACATTCATCATCATCATCATTTCAGCCGAAAGACGTCCACTGCTGGACATAGGCCTCCCCCAAGTGTCGCCACACCGGTCCCGTGCGTCTCGCGTCCAGCAGATCCCTGCAACCTTTAAGCGTGGCGATTAAAACCCCCCTAATGATGAGCGCAACCTACATTCAATGCAAATAAATAATTTCTATTTCTAACGTTTTGGGACCCAAATATACGAACGATATTCAATTATTAAAAGAAAAACACTCCTTAGAAATGTATGGAAAAATGACAGGTCTATGCCCTGCAATGAGACTGCTTAGCATAGTGATCAATAGTTGGACAAATCACCACCAGTGTTGTTACGATCTATTACATCAAATGTTTGCGAGAAATTGCCCTTCCCTCAGATTAGGTATGGCTGGGAAGCGCATTGTTATTGTCAATTGCCTTTGATACAATGCGGAGCGCAGTAATCACTTGATGATAGACCAGAGCCGTTTGTTAATACGCTCAAGGTACACGTCTAACTGGATATGGTATAGAGTGTTTTACTTTAAATGTCCTTCTTGGTAAACAAACTAGTTCTGCGAGTTTTTGCTTCTTCATGTGATTATGTACGTTATTTAATTATGTATGAATTCTTGTATGTAAGAAACATACGGTATGATTAAATTAGAAGGTCAACTTATTAATACTGGCCTATTACTATTACACACAGAAGGCACGATCATTGATCACCACGCTTGTTGTTGTTGTGTGGATAAGGCTAGCCTTTTTCCAACTATGTTGGGGTCGTTTTCCAGTTTTACCTGATGCAACTGAAAACCAGTTTTTTACATGGAGTGACTGCCTATCAGACCGCCACAACTCAGTTGGAACTGGGTAATACGATACTCCTTGGTAAAACTGGTTGACAGAGTTTCGGGCCACTGACTACCTGTATCGACTGCCAAATATCTACAAGTAAGCCGGGACCAAAGGCTTAACTTGCTTTCCCGGGCACGGAGGAAAGTCGGTTTGTAATGGGTGGTCACTAATCCACGGGCCAACATCAGCAAGCGCGGCTTAACCTGAAGATACACCCGAGTGACTGTTAGTTTAGCCACGAGCTCCTTGTATACAGTTGTAATAGATATTCACCGTGGACCGATGACCTCGTAAAGGTTGCAGGGATCCGCTGGATGCGAGACGCACGGGACCGGTCAATGTGGCGACACTTGGGGGAGGCCTATGTCCAGCAGTGGACGTCTTTCGGCTGAAATGATGATGATGATGAGATATCAACGTAAGCTTGAAACTTTTGTTGGAGATCCTAAAATAAATAAATAAATCCATTAAAATCTAGCTGGACTATTCGAATCTACCGTCCTCCATGGACATTCTGCCCCTTACAGCCAGCTTTATGAAACCATTCTTATGTCACTGGCGCACAAATGTGAGCGAGTCATACTTTCAGAGTTAGGAAACTACGTAACTAGAAGTTCGAGTGCTGTTAGTGGACTTTAAATATCGAAGTAGAACTAATTCCTGGAGTGTTTCAGTAAGAAGCACTTCTTGTTAGCCGGTAAGTAATATGAAAGGAGTTAGTTCAGAGTTGTAATTTATTGGAATTGTGTGAAATCGTGTGGTTTCGAAAAAAAGTTTTTAACTCGACAAATTGTAGACACGGTTCTGAACATGGACACGTCCATACAAATACTTGCTGAAGACGCTGAAGTATCTTTTGGAGTCCGTGTCTGGAGTCGGGTTCACAATTTGACTTTTTGTTTTTTTTGTTTGTTTTTTTTTTTTCTCTTAATGATACGGTGGTTTCTTCTTTCTAGTTGATAAGGTAATAAGTAAATTTAGATAAAGGAATTTAAACCCAGAGCACGACAGATATCTTTAAGATAAAAAAAGATTTAAAAAAAAAACATATCTGATAAGATATGTTTTTTATCTTAAAGATATCTGTCAAACGGTTCATACTTACTAAAGAATCCGTCATTGTTCATGTCTGGAGCTGTTTTCATAGTTTGTCTGTTTAATTTGAAAAATTCGTGAATTCGTCGTCCGTTTTTTCCAAAAAAATGGAAAAAAAAAAAAAATAAAAAAAAAATGTTTTTTTTTTTAAGTTTCGAAATAAAGCTGTTAAATTAAAGAGAGGTGCTATCCACAATGTAATTCACTTCCTTGAAGTTTAAGCCAATAACCTCTACCTACTTAGATCTCTGATCATGTCCCTGTAATGAAACCGGCAACACCTGTCAAACTGAAACACAACAACTCTGCTTGACCGCTGAAATAGTTTTTTTTTACAAAGAGCTGTTTCTTATAACCTAATCATAAAACCTATAATCTACCTTATCATAAAAAGATAAAATTTAAAATTCAAAGGCATAAATGATTGCACACACACACACACACACACAAACACACACACACAGACACATAAATAATAATAATAGTTAATACCTATAGCTATTATGCGTCACGGCCTAGCCTTTTCCAAACTATGTTGGGGTCGGCTTCCAGTCCAATCGGATGCAGCTGAACACCAGTATTTTACATGGAGCGACTGCCTATCTGACCTTCACAACCCAATTACTACTGGGCAGTACGATACCCCTTGGTAAGACTTGTTGTGACATTTAGGGTCACGGACCAAAGTGTTAACGTATTTTCCTTTCACGGAAGTAACATGGTATGCAACAAATGTTACCCATCCACGGACCGACCTAGGCAAACGCTGCTTAACCTTAAAGATCTACCCGTGCGGCTGTTATTATTTAGCCTCAAGGTCTTCTCGGCCCGTGCCTCTATTATTATTTAGCCACAAGCTCCTCACAGAGCTCTTTATTAACGTGATAATAAAATTGCTACTGCCACTGATAAGCTGGTCAGAACTATAATGCTCCTCATCGTCGTTAAAATAAGGTTGCCTTTATGTTGCATCTCTCACAGGTAACCTAACTGCGAAAGGACTGTACCACAGGTAATTTTTTTTTATGTTGACAAAGAACACTGTTGTCACAACGAGTTTTTTTTAAACATAGACGACCCTGAACGTATACGTGTGTACATAATAATAGTGATATCGTTGGATCAGTTGGTCGCTACCATCCGCAGTGATCATACACAGAAAATATATATTTGTAAATATTTTCCGCGTTTTAAAATATTCTTATCAGTTACAAAGGTCATTAGCTGGCGAAGATTTGTTTATGATATTAAGAAAATTCACACACAGTTTGTGTGATGTGATAACAGTGAGAGTTTTGTGAAAATCTTAATTTTTGTTTGAATATTCAACAATCAGTTACAAAGGTCAGCCGCCAGTGAATTACTGTTTGTGATAATAATAAAAAATTTAAGAATATTATGTGGTGTATGATAAGGATAACAGTGATAAGTGTGTGACAATTTGTCTTTTTTCTTTTCGTGTGCAAGTTAAACGTCCATTATATCGCTTAAGGTATGTACTAAAGTCAAGTTTTTTTTATTGATCAAGTAAACTAAACTTTGTAGACTTATACTGTCACTTACGGGATATCTTCCATGATTGTTAATTATTTTGAGCTCCCGATATTTCGGCGCTGTTGTTGTTGCTGTTGTAGTTATTGATATCCCGTAAGTGTCAGTATAAGTTTAGTTATAAACCGTGAAAGCTTAAAACAGTGTTTAATCTTTGTAGTTTTAAATTATAAGAAGTATAAATTAAATTAAAAAAATATAATTAATTAAATTATTAGTTGTGTAGGTAAACTAGGGATTGGATATTAGAAAATTCGTTTTGTTTTTGATCGTGGATCGTGTTCTAAATATCGACAACCATTCACATCTTTGAAGTTTCGCTACTTGAGCTACTTTTATTTGAACATCGTCAAATAATACAGGGTGTAAACAGACCCTTCATATATCCGTACCAAGCATTCTGTACATCACACTAAGTAAGTTTACGCCAAAATTATTGCTGGGAATAGACTTTTTTTTGGGGGTTATAAATCACGTTTTAAGGTAGGACTCGATGGAAAGCACTAAAATCATTGTGCTGATGGATGGATTGAATAGTACGGGGGTCGTGGAGGTGTGTAAAGTAAAAATCTTACATTAAAAACATGTATTTAAAAAAAACTTGTGAAAAAGTTGGAACTTTGACCCCCAATATCTCCGTAACTAGAAGGTTCCCAGGTATGGTCTAGAACAAAAAAATGATCGCAAAGACGGGGAAAACAAGTGCCTTTCGTTTGTGTTAAGGGTCTATTTACACCCTTTATACAGTCTAACATTATTATTTATTCCAGGAAAATCATGGCAACAACAAACCTCCTATCAAGAACCGCTCAAAGACTATTATCATGCAGAAGCATTTCTTTGACCCATACTAAGCAAAGCAGTCTTTGGACAGCTGACAACATCGTCAAATCACCACATAAAGATGTGGATATACCGAGCAGAACTGTACCTGAACACATATGGGAGAACATGGAGCGGTGGGCTGATAAAACTGCAATGGTATGTATTTTTTTGCTTTTTTAGCTTTGACCGATTAGTGGCCAAGGTTTGGCCAAAGAAATTAGGGCCGTCCTAAAGCCGCTGGGTTGACGATATCGCCAGTCGTGGGAAACACCTGGATAAGGAACGCACAGAACCGGGAAGTGTGTAGTGGGTGATTCCGGGCTGATATTATGATGATGATGTATTTTTTGAATGTAGTATTTTTTACGGCCTCGTTGGTATGGTGGCCTCAAGCGTTGCGTTGAACACAAGATCGATGGATTCGATCTCCAGAGAATAGACGAGTAACAATCCTTTACAAAGCATTTTCTACAACTTCTACAACGTCTTGCAATATAACTGACCTCTTTTCGGTAGCTTGTGTCAATGCAATACATGTTTTTTGCCATTTCCATCATCGACTGCTGATCAAACGTGACTTTGGCACTCTGGCCTTTAATTTAAATCATCAACTACCTGCCATTGACCCATGTTAATTAGGGTATGCGCAACACCTTTTTTTCTTCCACTCTCCCCTGGCAATCGTTTGGACTATTTTAGGCCTAAAATAACAGTCAGGGACAAATCTAGGGTGAATGACCAGTGCTTTTGACAGCTTCGTTAGACTGAATCGCAACAACTATGTTGAACGTAGGATAATCATAATCAAATCAAATCAAATCGTTTATTGCTATATCCATAATGTACACTTACAGGTGGCAAAAAAAAAAATTGAAACAATTATGGACACTATCGGGCACAGCAAATTTTTTTAAATTAGTAATCATATAGTAGAAGCTTGAATTCGGGATTTATGCCCGATTAAAGGCCCGACCTTAATGGGTATGGCATATTATCAATGTCTCTTCCAGATTGCCTTGATATTTGACATAATATTTTTAATTTTAGGTATGTGCATTGACAAACAGATCCTACACTTACCATCAGTTGTACAAATACTCACGGAATTTTGCCGCAAAACTTCGAACTCAGTTGAAGATCCGGGATGGGGATGTCATCTGTATTATGATGCCTAACTGCCCAGAGTACGCCTTAGCAGCCCTGGGAGCATTGGAGGCTGGAGCTGAAGTCACTACTGTCAACCCTATTTACACCCCATGTAAGTAATTCCAACCGTTACGTAGGTTAGTGAAGTTTGTAGCCACACACAAGACACGTAGATGTTCCAGTCTTGATCATTCTGTAACTGAAACAAATATTCATTCATCGTCATCATCAGCCTACAGCAGTCCACTGCTGGACATAGGCCATCTCAATCTACTACTACTATCACTCTATTCTTAGCAACTCTCATCCAGTTGCTACCAGCCACCCTGCGAAGATCGTCGCTCCACCGAGCCTGAGGGCGCTACGTTTGCCAATTTGCGGTCCACTCAATAACACGTTCTACGGCTAATATGGCCGGTCCATTGCCACTTCAGCTTACTCATAGTAACCCATTTGAATTCGAGAACGAAAGACATTGCCAACCAGGAACAATTTCTTTTCTTGTTTCGACTCATCGATAAAATTAAATAATTTTAAAACTTATCAGCGTCTACACCATAATATTTACTATCTATATTATTTAACAGCTCAGTAAAACCTCGTTATCGTGGCGCAAACATATATTGCGATGTAAGAGCACATTATCATTACCAATGCCAGATAACCTCATCTGTTATGTGTACGCGCTGTGATAACAAATTCTTATCTTATCTACTCATAATTTTGATAAAAATCATAATCAATTAATTTATTACAGATGAAGTGGAACGACAAATTAAACAATCAAATCCTAAAATTTTGATTGGTGTAACAGAAACTGTACCAATTCTGAAGGAGGCATTATTTCTGGCTAAGACAGATATACCTATAATTGCTATCAAAGACGCTGGCAGTGATCTCCCACCAAATACTATATCATTCCAAGAATTCGCTTTAGCAGATAATGTTGATCACAGTGTTCTCAAAGAGGTGGCCAGAAAGTCTGAAGATGTAGCCTTTCTACCATATTCTAGTGGTACCACTGGTCTTCCGAAAGGTGTGGAGCTGGTTCATAGAAATATCGTTGTCAACTGTCTGCAGCAAGATGTTGATAGTGTCCGGCATTACGTTGAAACTACAAGTAAGTTGAACAATTCATTACAGATTATTATTAAGAATGAAAGAATATAATTATAATTAAATATAGTTATAACATAAACTACAGCGAGGTAGTGCATCCTTACCTAACCCATTCGTTCCACCTGCTGAAAATCTCACACCTGGACATGAGTTGCAATGGCTGACCTAGAAGTCTTTAAATAGACGCAGCAAGCAAACTGAGCTCAGGTGGAGATTCATTAATGACTCTGCCCTGCAGTGTAAATGTGGTGCTGTTCTACAAACGATGGGGCACTTAACATCGTGTCCTGCGTGTCCTGTTGTTTGTTCACTTCAGGAACTGATGGACGCTACCGAAAGCGCCAAACTAGTAGCTGACACAATTTAGATTGCCATCGACCCGCTAAGAAGAAGATAAACTACTAATACGTTTGTGAATACTAGAGAGAGATCGGGCGTGGCTCATTCTATCTTTATATTTTTAAAAGAGTAACCAAGGAGTTTTTTGCCTGTTCTTCTCCATAGGAAACAACCAACCCTAACCATGCAACTATTTTTTGGTGTTTCATAAGTGCCCATGTACAATTTTCCTTTAGGATACAATCTTGTCCCATTGCATAGTGCATCATCATCATCATCAGCCATTTATCCTGGCCTGGTTGAGTTCAGTAGTTTATTCAAATAACTGTAGCAACTGCTCAAAATAAATCTCAACTATTGTACTCATCTCGGCACTGCAATTGTTGCGTTTATTTATGACATTCATGTTCAATATAACTGGCTGCTTCAATTGAATCAAATGCAAAATGGCAATGGCTTTGAGCTCTGACTAAATAAAACGTGTAGGTATGTAATTCGGTGATAGCATTCGCAATACCACAATACGCTTCACAACTGCAATCGCTGATGTTGGTGACTGATGCTAGTTTGAAGTGGGATTCGGTGGGCTATACCTATAGAAGGCATCAGGACCGCTGGGCCAGAGTCGTCATGCAGTGAGTGACAGAAGACGGGCGGCACCGTCGTCGCCGAGGGAGACCTAGTAAACGCTGGCGTGACGACTTAGGTGGAGAAAACACAGAGAAAAGAGTGGAAGGTTATAGGGGAGACCTTCGGCCAGGAATGTGCCAACCAAAATAAAAATGAAGTAGATTTAAAGCCAATCTAAGTAAAAATCCTGGTCAAGCAGCTGGCAAAAGCTTGCGTTTCTTAAAAACACCGTTTTTTTTTTTTTGTTAAATTAGATCGGGCTGAAACGGTCCAAGTAGCGTTGGTAAACGAGACCTATATTTTCTTGAAGCTGATGTAAACAGCATAATTTTTCGGGCCTGTGGATTGTCGCCGTCCGGCCATCTTATGACGACAGGCCGTGTCGACGGCGCATTCGTGTTCCACGCGCGCCTCAAGGAGATGTCAGCAATGATGTAGGGGCCTGCAAGGGCCGATGCCTGCCAGGGCTGCGGGACTGTTCGAAAGAGATACCGTGGCCCTGGAACACAAAGGGCAAAGAAGGAACATGGATGGGTTTTAGTCAGTACAAATCTAACACTCCCTTCCGCTCCGTCCAGAGTGGGATGCGAGTCAGATGGAGTAGGATGGGGTCATTTGATGATTTCCGATCCGAAAAAAAAAGAGCATAATTTTTTGTTATGGCGTCAAAAAATTCCTCTATGGAGAAAATTAAAGTTATTGATCATTTAAAATGAACTATGTAATTAACGATTGCATTAATTACAAACAGCGTTAATTAATTAATTACGAACACTAATCAATATAATTTTCATTTCAGAAACCAATCAAGATGTAGCTTTGGCTGTGTTACCATTTTATCACATTTACGGACAATCTATAGTTATGTGGCATAAACTGTCAGTGGGATATAAAATTGTGACGCTGCCGAAGTTTCAGCCAACCTCGTTCATTGACGCAATGAAAAACTATAAGATAAATCTGTTTTGTGCTGCTCCTCCTCTAAGTAAGTATTACCTTCTAAATCCTGTCTTGACTAAGTCTATATTCTTGTCATTGTTTGAGGTCCTTGGTTCGATTCCAAGGTCTGACGAATATTTTTTTTTATTTTCCAATAAGAACTTCTTAGTAGCTATCCGGAATGCGATTCAATCTAACCAGGGAAGCATGGAACCTACCGAATTTTAAATCTGGTACAAAACAATAGGCTGAGGCTTCAGTACTCGCTAGCTTTGACAGTGGAATATAGTATTTTGATTTAAGTACTTCTACTGGTCACAGTAACTGGTGTCTAGTCAAAGTTCCGCCAATCCAGCACACTGTACTAACAATCGCTCAAATTGGTCACCCCTGCGAATCTACATGTATTTCCGTAGCCTGCGACTCATGGAACTACTTACCTGCTACCAAGGAAGAAGTAACAGAAGAGTTTTAGTCCAGACGGAAGTTATCTATGAAGATTTCCCCATACCAAAAAAAAGAAGCACGGCTCAAAACAGAGGACGATTAGGCTGGCTCATCAAGGCATTCAGTAGACCAAGACTGTCAATTATAAATGAATGATCAGAGGCCCTACCACGAGCGTGCTGTGTAAACATAACGTAAATAAGAAAATTTAAATACTTGTTTCACAATTCTTTTCATTAAGAATTTATTCATATCTATGGATGACTGACTGATTGTGCTTGTTTTGCAAACAATTTGACTGAAATGCTATACGATAATTGTATTTTCGATTTAAAAATCGAATTCGTATTATATTTACGTTACGTTTACACTGCGCGCTCGCTATATGGCCTCTGGTTAATTTTTTATTACATGTGATTTAAAGCAGGTGTAATCTAAAATTTATGCAAATAAATAAAAAACTTCCTTCGTTATCATTCAAACCATTTACCCAAATGTTTGTAATATTTTCAGTATTATTCCTCGGCTCACATCCTGGCATAAATGAGGAACATCTGGCATCAGTAAAAACTATTACTTCAGGGGCTGCTCCGTTACCGAGAAATGATGTTATTAAAGTACTAGACAAAGTTAAGGTGAGGTAGTATTTTCCATCGTGAATTCTTGGGTAACCCGAGTTACCATTAAGAAGAAAGTCCTAACATAAAACAGACAACTGAGAGACTAAATCCCAGTTAAACCTAACTGAGTTATGTGATAATGTGTCAAAATGTAGTCATTTCGTTTTAGACCGAATCCGTTTTACAAGAACCTTATGATGCGTGGTCAAGATAACGGGTGTATAAAATAGACCCGAGAGGCATTTGTGCTCCCCGTCATTGCGATCATTTTTTGTTGCTGGACCATACCTGGGATAGGAACATTTTGAACATTCAAATTGTGGAATATTATTGGGTTTTTTTCGTGGGATATCAACATCGTGTTTTCCCAGTATTTGGGTTGTGGGGGTCAGATATGCAGTCGCTTCATGTAAAATACTCGTATGCTGGATTGGTTTGAAAAGAAACCGACCCCAACATTGCTGAAAAAACGCTAGGCAAATGTCAATTTAAAATCTGGATCATAACAGAGCAACATTTTTGTAGTTTCACTTAATATTTTGAAAAGTCTTCTGTTTAGTATTTTTTTCACTACATTTACTCGGCGTTCTTTTGCTATTCTGGCTTTCAAAAGCTGCAATGGTTGCGAACAGTTTTGGGGCTTATCCCGAAAAAAATATCTTTTAGCACAGGAATTATTATTTGCCAAAAAAGCGAATGAAATCTTTGAACTTTACAAACCAAGTGATCCGTAAAATAAACAACTTTGAAGACGAAACCTCCATTAATATAAATAGCAGAAGCAAAATTTTCTAAAAAAAACTGATGAAATCCTAACGGAGCTATTCTTGCGAAGATAAATGAACAAAACAAAAATAATCCGAACTTGCTTTGCATAATAAAATTAGCCGAAAACTTAGTAACATTAATATCCTTCAGTCTTTTTTCTAGATTGAGTTTTATTTTCTACTGAATAGCCTATTTATTTTTTATTGTAATTTGAAGACAAGTTATTACGTACTTGTGATGGATATCCTAAAGTGGGTAGTAAAGCTGGAGTAATTTTCAGGATTATTTTGGTCTCAAAGAAATGGGTACTTTAACACCCACACGACAAATAAAATGTATACAGGGTCGGTCAAATTAAATTGGCAAGGGAAGTTGCGCATTATCTTCACAGCTGATTGCGGGGTAGACGACTGCTGATAGTTTACAAGAAATAACGTAACATCACGCTGAGGCATCCCTGAAGGTTTTGGCAGGAATGTAATTGTTTACCTAATAGTACACCCACATTTTGCCAGTAATGTTTCAAGCACTATTAGAGGCGAGCCTATTGCCATCAACCGGGCACAAATCCAGTCTCCGTGGCTGTTTAGACCAGTATACTAGAAATGTGAATATTATGAAATTTTCTGTATTTTCCCAACTATATTGGCTCGACTTTCAGTCGAGCTGAATACAGCTGAAAATACAGTGCTGATGCTGCCGTGCACCCGTGTTCCCGTGCCTGCTGACATGCTCATGCACAGCGAGCGAGGCGGCAGCTCGCCGTTACATCACTTGTATCCATATTTTACATGAAAGGACAGCCTATCTGTCTTCCACAGCCTAATTACTGTAAACACGATAGACTAGAAACGGCTGTCAAAGATACACCACGAATACCTCTTGAAAAAATGTAGATGATCTTTTTTTATCGTCATTAAGTATCAAAACCAACATAGCTCATAGAATAACTTGTTATAAGCTGAAGTGGCAATGGGCCGGTCACGGTGATATTAGGCGAATCGGCAAGCGCAAGTGACGCGACGATCGACGGCCGCGGCGACGACGACGGTGGGGTGTAGCAACTGGATGAGTGTTGATGAGAATCGAGTTGTGTGCCGTTCTATTGAAGAGGCCTATGTCCAGGAGTGGACTGCTGTAGGCTGATAATAATAATGATTCATTCAATATTTTTTATACAAAATTCTTTCAATTTTACAGCACAACCTGGACTTTCTACAAATTTACGGTTTAACAGAAGTATCACCACTGGCAACTGCCATGCTACCAGGCTCTACTGACTACTCCAAAGCTGGATTTGCTGTGTCAAACACTGAATTGAGAATTGCTGACAAAGATTTACGCCCATTGGGACCCAATGAGGTGAGTTAATTTTTCTTATCGTCATTATAAACATCACTCATCACAGCCAATCGACAAAAA
Source organism: Noctua comes (assembly GCA_963082995.1). Lineage (NCBI taxonomy): Eukaryota > Metazoa > Arthropoda > Insecta > Lepidoptera > Noctuidae > Noctua > Noctua comes. The sequence continues at coordinate 13,707,645 of OY720279.1, read as the reverse complement.
TCGATTGCCCAAGGTGCCCCGGACGTATTAGTGGAATACGTCGCTCGGGGAGGCTCTTTTCATGCGGGGTGCATGAAAAGAGCCTCCCCGATCAAGTCTTTCATGCACCCCACAATCTCTTCAGATGGGGGTCCATAGACGGCTCAGATCTTAAATGTGTATGCGGCGTGTCTCAGACAATGGCTTGCGCTTCATGCCCTAACACCTGCGCAATTGACGATCTTATGACTGCATCAGCGAGCGGAGTTCGCATAGCTGAATTTTAGGCCAAACATATCTAATTAAAATTTGCCATCGGCACGCTAAGAAGACATCACTTTTATAGATAGTTTACTATACTACGACTGGCAGATTTTACTGATTTTATGTTTATATCTTACCTAAAAGTCAGATTAAAATAAAAAATCCCAAATGAATTTTCTTGCAATTTCAACATAATTATATTACTCGGTACAAGAAAAGAGAGGCCTATACCCAGCAGTGGGTGAGTTCGGGCTGTGGATGATGATGATGATGATATTACTCGGTATTTATTAAATACAGGGTGGAAGGGACGCGAAAACGGTTACCACGTATTCAGGACATCATTCCGAGCCACATAAAAATTTTTCATCGCTTATTAAAAAATAAAATAGGCGGTTTCCTATTACAAAAGTGCAATACCTACACGGTCAAAATGTATGGAACAGCTGATTTTTTTTTTTAATAAGCGATGAAAAATTTTTTTTTAATTATATGTGTGTTGTCTTTCTATATTATTTTTAGTATATGCGAAACCTCAATATAGTTTTTTCAGAATAAGTAACGGAATCGATTCTAATATTTTTTAAACCACGTTATATTTTGTCCCAAAAATATTTTAAAAAAAGTTACAAGTTGGACACCGAGCGATATTAAGTACCTATCGCAATAATTTAGGTACCTGCTGCCAAATTATTATTATCAATGAGCTCAACACGACGCTGCAGGCGCGCGCGCGGTTGAATTGCGTGGTGACCACGATTTTACAACCAGGTAACAGAACAAGCTTATAATTTTGTGATTTTCCATGATACAGTTTTGAAATTTTGTACATAGATTTTTTACATAAAAATACTAGACACGTGTTTCAGGTTTCGCATATACTAAAACTAATGTTGTATAATGAACTGACAACGAAACCCTAAAAAAAAAGTCATTTTCCAAATAAGAATGGGACGAAACAATAATCTAAACATTTTCACTTACAGCTGGGTGAACTATTAATCCGTGGACCTCAAGTGATGAAAGGCTACAGAAAGAATCCTGAAGCGACACAGGCAGCTATTTCTGAAGATGGTTGGTTCAGAACTGGTGATCTTGCCAGCATCGACGAAGAAGGAATCGTTACGATATGCGATCGGCTCAAAGAGCTGATTAAGGTACAGAGACGTAGTTTGAAATATAAAAAAAAAAGAAAAAACATTTACTTCAGGTTCATAACCCATATTAAAAACATCTTACATGAACATCACATTAGCATCATCATCTTGAAGAACTATTCGTTGGTCTAGCGGTCGCAAGCGCAACTGCTGAGCATGAGGTCCGGGATTCGGTACCCAGGTCCGGCAAAGTGTTATTGAGTTTTTCAATTAGGAATTTCTCAGTAGCTGCCGCGGAGACTGGATTTGTGCCTATAATCATCATTATCATCATTTCAGCCGAAAGACGTCCACTGCTGGACATAGGCCTCCCCCAAGTGATTTGTGCCCGGTTGATGGCAATAGGCTCGCCCCCTATTACATGGGACTCAAACATAATTGTCAAAATGAAGGTGTAGGTACTATTAGGTACACCTCTGCCTAACCCTTCGGGGATTACAAGCACGATATTATGTTAAGAGTACTTATTAAGAAACTAGCAGACCCGCGCGACTTCGTCTGCGTCACATAAGAGAGAGAGAGGGTTAGAGAGAGTGGGTCGTAGGCACCTATAGTACAATTCTAGTACATCACACCCATCATTCCACATAATGAAAATGCGCGTGCGGTACCTGATGCTGGGGAGTTATTTTAAAACTGTGATATCTCCGAAGATAATCATTGAAATCAAGTGATGTAAGAGCAATTTCGTTCTAAATACTTGTGATGAATAATGTATTTATTTGGATAAGGATAAATACCATGTTTACAAAACACCTTCGCAAATAAAGCATATTAAGAAATTGATAGGAAAACAAAATAAAAATGGCAAAATATTTACACCAGTGTTGTGTCACGTCTGTTGTCAGACAGATTGTTTTAATAAAAAATCTGTTCAATTTTTCAATTTATTTTGTAGATAGCGCCTATCGGTCCTATGCAGACCCTTTTTTTATTGTAACTGAGAAAATCTATGTTGTTTTGGTTGTTATCATATTGCTATCGTAGATTTTATTGTTTTTTAGATCATGATATTTAGTTTTTCAGCACAATTTATTGCTGCTGAGCATGAGGTCCTGGTTTCGATTCCCGGGTCGAGCAAAGTGTTATTGGGTTTTCCCATCAGGAATTTCTCAGTAGCAGCTACAGAGTCTGGTTTTTGTGCCCGGTTGATGGGAATAGGCTCGCCCCCTTTTACATGGGACTTAAACATAACTGGCAAAATGTGGGTGTACTATTAGGTACACCTCTGCCTAACTCGTCGGGGATTAGAGGCGTGATGTTATGTTATGTTAAAACCGATTTTCGTTGCCGTACTTCTTCATGTCACTGCACAACAGTACTTCGAATTTTACCTTTTGTAAATTAGAATATTAGTAGCTTATGTCCGCGGATTCGCCCGCGTGGAGAGCGTGGAGGATACTACCGGGATTAAAAGTATCCAATTTGTTAATCAAGGTTGTAAGCTATCTGTGTGCTAAAATTCATTCAAATCCGTTTTGTAAATAAAAGTAAAAATCTATCCATCCATCCATACTTACAAACTTTCGCATTTTTTTTTTTTAAACTTTGCTCCACACTAGGAATTTCTCCTGTATCGTGGGTGTGTTTACAAACATTTAAACCCACAAACACAAACAGCCAGACCCGGAACAACTACCTATAGATCATACAAATATTTGTTCCGTGCGGGGATCGAACCGTTAAACCGTTATTTATAACGTTAGTAAGTTTTGCTGACTGAAAAAAAATTGTTATTAAGCAACTAATGCTTGATATTTTTATTTATTTCCAGGTAAAAGGTTATCAAGTGCCTCCAGCTGAATTAGAAAACGTGCTAAAAGAGCATCCAGACATCCTAGATGCAGCTGTCCTCGGTATTCCTGATGCAAGAATGGGAGAAGCTCCCAAAGCTTTTATAGTTTTAAAAGATGGACGTAATTTAGACGCAAACGGTGTGATCTCCTTTGTAACAGAAAGAGTCGCAGTGTACAAAAGAGTGAAAGAAGTCGTGTTTCTGGATGCATTACCGAAGAACCCGTCTGGAAAGATATTGAAGAGGGTTTTAAAAGAAAAGTATTGTTAAACATTTTTTTTTTTTTTTATTAAACTTTAATACTCGTTTTTATTAACACCAAGAATAAATACAGCCTTTCTTTACTGATAAACTAAAACTGACAATAAAATTGAAATTAAGCAAAACATAACTATTACTATCTTCGTCAATCAGCGTGTCCTCTGACGCATAGGCCTCCCCTAGGGTCCTTCATTTGTCACAGTATCTTGTCGCTCTAGCCCACAAAGCACCAGCTGTCTCCAGTGATCATCCCAGTGTTTGTCTTCCTCTACTTCTTTTAGACCCATCTCTGATTTGCAATTCGATTACAGCTTTTGGCCAGTTATTGTTTTTATCACGGTGCATATAACCAGCTCGTCTCAATCACAATCTTTTTGTGTGAAATGTAGCTTCACTTTATTTAGTTGTTGGATTGTCAGGATTTAATCCGTTAGGCTTGAACATCATGTGCAGATGGGTTTCGTGCAATGAACGATCAGATACTGAATGTCGTCCTCGCCTCGAGCTGTATACATCACGGCTCTGTAGAAGCACGCTGTAGTGTGGGTAGACTGGTAAGCAGATCGCTTGATGTGACCACTGGGGCGCTTGCGGCTCACTTTATGTTCGTACCAATGACCGGATTCGACATAGTTATTTTCCTCAGATCTGTAACTCTCTTTTTGTCGTTTCTCTGGAAGTTCAGTGTGCTGCGCTCTAGTTCTAGGAAACAAATGCCTAAATGTGTTTGCGGTTTTATTTAGGCATCTTCTTCTTAGCGAGTCGATGGCAATCTAAATTGTGCCGGCCTAGAACTGAGCCACTAGTTTGGCGCCTTCAGAAACATTCATTCAGGGTTCACTTAGTTGATGACTCCGGGCATGAAGTTCTTATTCTAATTACTTATTGCACACAAAATTAACAGATCATCATCTTCCTGCCTTTGTCCCATGTCACTTGGAGTCGGCGCAACAACTTTTTTCCTTCCATTCTCCTCTGTCAACCGTCACGCTATCATTTACTTCTTCATCTTTCATATCATTCCACACACAATCCATCCATTGTTTCTTTGGTCTTTGGGAGAGGAATCTCCCTCTCATCCATCCATCAACGTTTATAGTCATCGATCTTTTAGTCACATGCGATTCATGACTCCTCATCACATGGCCATACCAAGACAGTCGATTTAACAGATATACACACAAAATTACAATATATAGCTTATGTACAACGGCGAGCTTAACCCATTTTTTTGTTTGTTATTTACGACTAAGCTTGCATATAGCCCACCTGATTGAGGTCATTGCCGCCTATGGATATCTGCAGTGCCGTAGATAGGGTCTACCCTCTCAGATACAAAGCTGGAATGTCTTTGCCAGTAATTACCCTTATCCTTCGAACTGGTACGCAGTAACGCTGCCGACCGATGGCTGAGGTATGTACAGTGGCGGATTTGCCCTAAGGCCCAATAGGCCCGGGCCTAGGGCGGCCAGATATTAGGGGCGGCAAATCGTGACAAAAAATTCACTGATGAAAACAAGAAATAACTCAAATGCAAAGTACCTAAATATTTTAAATTCTCGCGCACATTATGGTCTTCTATCTACACTTACCTACATTAATCATCAACAACTGTTCAAATGGGATTCATTTACGACCACACCTGCGTCCGCTCGTTTTCGTACGATTCCCACTCGAGAATCTAACCTCCGCATACATCCTACGAACCTCGTTCAGGTTATCACCCGCGATGGCGTAAAGCCGCCCCATTTCGGTCCACTGTTCATTTTTGTAAGACATTGCACTTATAGTTAACTAAATTTCTGAACCGATTTCGATAAAAGTAAATTCAGTATGTACCTAGTCTATGATAGGTGCTGAGAAAGGGGCGGCATATGGCCTGGGGCCTAGAGCGGTCAAGACTGCAAATCCGCCACTGGGTATGTACCTATGTAGACATGGTCGTAGTATTTCACAAAGAGGTCTACCTACATTCAATCTTCGCATGCCTATCGAATGCTTTGAACAAACATTTGCACGATGACCGTTGGGTGAAAGTCTCCACACAATGGGTGCTAGGAGATGGACGGTACCGCCGAGGTCGGCAGAGGAAACGGTGGCGTGACAACCTAGATGCATACCGCGAAGGCGGGTTCGAATAAGCGTATGGAAAGACTCCGTGGAATTGGATTTTTATATAGGCGTTTGCTCAACAGTGGAGCAGTATAGTTATAACAATAACCTATGTCAAAAATGAACAAAAAAGATAAATGACCAAAAAATAAAATAGTTAGCCTTTTTTGCCCTTAAAACAAAAACAGAAGTGTACGCCCACGCAACCACTTATACCTTTTTCCAAAATAAGCATAAAAACATTTTCCGTTCCATATTACTTTAAAACATTACGTCAATTTGCATGGAAGGGTAAAGTAAACAAACATTTCTAAAACAATGGCGCCGATTGAGAGAAAAGCTTTCAACTCCGTAAAATACTGCGCATTCTTTTAACTAAAACCTTTTTTGTTTCATTAGTATGAAGGAAAAACAGCTCTTTGATATCCATAGACCAAATACACACGTTACATTTTTTTTTTTCTAGAAAAACGCGAGTAAGCAAACGATTTTGAGCCTTTTTGCCTAGATTTTGTGTTAAATTTCGGATGACGCGATTCCAAAGTCAATTTCATTCAGAAGCATGCATCCAAAATACAAGTCCTTGCTGTAAATGCGAATCGATTGGAGTGAGACACGGACATCCATCCATCTAGAAGGACAGATGGACAGATACTGACGTGTCACTGTGCCTCGTACATACTGGAGGACGCTTTGAATAATGATTATTCTGGTCTGGTGAGACATCTAACGAAGTAAAAAGTTTGTACTTTAGTGCAGCTATATTACGAAAAATCTAGGCGTTCTGTTTTTAAACATAAATACAGGACCCCTCAGGCCCAATAAAGGCCTAAGGGCCAAAGCCTAAGGGCCTAAGAAATTCTAAAAAGTAATTCAATTAAAACCTTACAATTAAAGGAATAAATATTATTTTAAGTTAATAATAAAAAACTGCGGTCTCCCACCACTTTGCTAATATTGTTTAGCCAGAATCCAGATAGCAGTTAGAGGCATAAATAAAAAGAAGATATGCTGCGCCGACCCCAAATAAATTGGGGTAAGAGCAGGAGAATGACAATTTGACGGCACGGTTGGCGCAGTAGCTGAGCGATCGGCTGCTGCGCTGCGTGTCGCGGGTTCGATCCCCGCACGGAACAAATATTTGTATGATCTACAGGTAGTTGTTCCGGGTCTGGCTGTTTGTGTATTTGAGTTTAAATGTTAGTAAACGCTCCCACGATACAGGAGAAACACCTAGTGATGGGCAACGGATTAAAAAAACAATTAAAAAAAAAAAATGATGTTGAGCAGTTGACATTAACTTCTACACGCTTAAGCGACAGTGGGTTTCCACCACACAAAGTGTCTGGCAGTGGAGGAGGTGAATCATTATAATAGTCTTTATCATCATCTGCCTAGCCTTTTCCCAACTATGTTAGGGTCGGCTTTCAGTCTAACCGGATGCAGCTGAATACCAGTATTTTACATGGAGCGACTGCCTATCTGACCTCCACAACCCAGTTAGTACTGGGTAATACGATACTCCTAGATTAATAGGGGTATCGTAATTAATTAAGCGTGATTTTTTAATAGTCCTTATGTAATATTAAAAAATCACGCTTTACAGTATGACGTAACTTTGCAGCTATTTAGCACAACACTGTTACCTGATATCTATCAAAGCCAACACGACAGACTTTTCATAATATCCCATTGTTCTAATTCTAACCTACAGTGAGGTAGTTCTTCAGAAAAAAGTTTCAGCTACTGTAATATGATTAATAATAATTATTAATATTTTTTTTTATATTAATCATGATTAATAATAATTATTAATATTTTTTTATATTAATCATGATTAATAATAATTATTAATCATTTTTTTTATGGTCTGGCGGTCACAAGGTCTCCCTACAGGAAAAATAAACGAATGAACTTGTTTACAACATGACACAAGCCACCTCGACGCACGTTGTTACTCAAATGAAAGAAACAAGTGACGCTCGCACGTGTGGCGCTTAATGAAAGTCGCATCATCGTCTCCGTAAACGAGGCCGTAAGAGGGAACAGGGCCTGCGAGGTAGGTATTTGAAGAAACTATTGCCGTCGCGCTTCTTCAGGCCTGCCGCCGTAGAGTGCGACAGGGACAGCTGCAGCTCAGAAAAATTTTGACGTTTCGTATTCCCTTTTTTACACCTCGTAAACTGAGCCGGTTCAATTATTTTTTAAATTAATAAGAAAGAGTATGTCTACCAATTTATCAGTTCCTATCAATTTCTTTTATGTTAAAAACTTTTCGAGTTTTTCTGATGGTCCTGTAATCATGGCCGAAAAATGGGGCATTTGTCATTTTTGGAGGGTCAACTTTTCTTTACTTATTAGTTGCTGAAAAATAGGAAATTACAGGGACGAGTCTACAGTAGACCGTGATATTGTGAAAAAAAAAATATGATAGCTCTAAAGGCATTAAACATGAAGAAAAAAGAGAATACATTTGTATGGAGAATCGCAGCCCCCGTTCCCTCTTAAGAGTCACAAATATCACACAACTCATTTCCCCAAAGTAAATCTTCACAAAAACTTCCTTAACACACGTATTTGTTCCTCTGTTCCTCCTACATGATGTTACTGAAAAATTTACCGGTACGTAGCACCGTTTACCCGGTTATTATGGACATCAACCACAAAGTATGGGAGGTCACGTACGTTCATAACAACTGAACTTTAGCTACTGGCGCACCACTTTTGAATTTCGAACGAGGATAGCGAACGTGTTTTTTTTTCTATTTGGTTATGATAATTATGCAGTTTGAGATCTAGAATTCAAAGAGTTTTAAGAGCCAATTTCGAGTCTTGGATAAGTCCTTTATTGCACTTTATTTAAGTACTCATTTTGTTTGATATTGTGGCATTGTGTTTTGTGTGATCGCCTCATTGGTCTAAACGTCGAAAGCGGTACTACTGAGCATTGTCCTGGGTTCGATTCCCAAAGTATTATTGGGTTTTTTTCCATCAGGTATTTCTCAGTAGCAGCCCTTGGCCTTAGTACAAGTGGCTCGCTCTATTACTTGGGACCTTAATTGTCGAAATGTCTGCCTAATCCTTCGGGGTACTATAGTCGTAATGTTATATAATTATCTTAATTCAATTCCATTTTAAAAAATTTGCAATGGAAATTAAAAATTGCCCTTTTAATTTACAATGAAAACAGAGCACTTCATTAATAAAATAGGTGTTATTCCAAGCATACCTTTCACTTGATCCAATATTAGTTTCACAACTAACAAAGAGCATTCTCATTCTTCTCCTTGCCACCATGTTCGCAGAAAACGGTCTTAGTAACTAAGAAAACATTTCAAAACTTTTCATCAAATCCGTCACTTCAATATTCATCTCTACAGCTGTGGAATAAAGACCAGTTTTAAATACCAAAAGCCTGGCTCGGTGGCTTCAGTTTAAACTCATTAAAGCCACTTTTGAATCCCATAACTACTATAGCCTAGGTGCTCTGAACAACTGAATCTACCATCAGCCGTCAACTGGTGAAAATAAGCACATTACTAAATTGGCTCGACAAAGAGAAAACCATTTAAGTCCTGCTGTTTTCGTTCTACTATGTAGGGTTTAGCGTGCCTTACACACCGAAGTGATTGCGAATATAGTCCTTCTAGAATCCTGGCGTTTAAATTAAATATTTGCACTGGGCAATATGGTCGCTAAGAAAGACGAAAAAGGAACGCCATTTAAAAAAAAGTGGCATTTGTTGAAAAAACAAGATGGCGGCGTTAGATTCGATACTGGCCACGTGCCAAAGATAAAACTTTAATTCATATTTCGAAGATGATTAAAGTAAATCGCCTAAAAATTATCCCTTACGAGCTCGATGTGAACCATTTAAATGATTAACGAGGATTGTTTAGCGGTGGAATGGCCTGTCATTAATATGATACAAGCCATGGGCCATGCAGCGTACGATGTCCAATGAGGGTTTCCATCAGCAAAAATAACGAACCACCATCTCCTATTTAACACCAGGATAAATAAAAATCCTTTCAGCAAAAATTTCATGCTTTTAGGCCCAGTAGTTATGGCTAAGTGTGGTCGGTCAGGTAGTGTGTGTAAAATCTACCCAGGTTCGTAAATGAATTGCTTACCATATTATTATTGACTATCTATCAACATTTATGTACCTTGTCTGATTAACAATATATTTTGACCCTGACTTACTCCACTAACTGAAAGCTTTTACAATATCGAAAGTTCTACATTAATGACAGAATGATGCATTACTCAAAATAGCTTACGTCAAACTTGGACATAAATTCAGGACTTGTCAATAAAGTTTAAATAGGACGGCCTCGAAAGACGGCGACATAGCCTTATTAGGAGGAGAACAGTATTAGGACAATCTTAATTTAAACTTTCCTAGGACGACCCTTCTTTATAAGAATTGTGGTAGGTAGTACAGTAACCTAGTGGCTAATTAGGGACTCCGAAATGTAGTCTAATGACGACAATGACCATGAACTCCTACTTACTTCGATCAGCTGAATTGTATGGAAAAGCAAAGATAATAATTATGTTCATATAAGCCACACTCTAGCTCGAGTTTTGGAGGTAATCAAGATGTATGGTGCAGATTCTTTTTGTCAATGTCTTACAGACTTTGTGGTTTTAGATGTGTTGGTTTTCATTTAAATTCTTCTTCTTTGTGTCGATGATACCCATAATTATTTAATTAAATTAGTTTCGACCAGAACTCAGCCACATTGACAGCGTTGGAAGTAGCTTCGAACAGGTCCAGTCTTAAAATGTAGGTGGAGTTGCACAAAGAGCTGGTGGCCTTCCATGACTTCTTAAACCGGGAGTAATTCAGTGTGGGAAAGAGATGGCGCTAGACGACCTGTATAGCTCTGTCTTTTGCCCCAGGTCAGGAGGTGGGCCATAGATTGGGATGAGACTCCACAGTCGTATTTTGCTTCATCGGTGTACACCCACCAGATTAAGTTGTACCTGCAGCGGCTCACTTGGCTTCGAAGTCGGTTTAGAGTCTTTCAGGTGGGCCATGGCAGTTGGGGATCCGCTGGGAGCTTTCCTGCAAGCCCAAAAAACGGGGGATGTCTAAGAGGCCACAACACCACAACAAAGTCAGATTAAGATTTGAGGATATTCCAGCAGAGAAGACCAAGGGTCTCTATTTCTGTGACACCTATCAGCTAAACCTTTAGAATATATTCTAGCAGAGGAGGGGTATCAAACAAATCCCTACCTTTAACCTTAGGATGGTCAACTCCAAAGCCCATAAACCAAGCCTTCGCCGTTCCACCTCATTCCCTCACAATGTTACATTACGGTGTAAAAGTATCCAACGAGATCACCCTCCCGGCAGTTCTAGGTTAACCCGTCGCCATTTCTGAAAGTATAATGGGAATCTCGGATTAAACTAAAGTTTTAATTAGTTGCAATAGTGAATTGGAAAAGTCAGGACGTCCGTTTTCGGAAACACGCCGCCATATTGGAAAGTTAAATAGGCGGTTTGATAATAGACAATGATTTTTCTATTTAAAAATGTTTATTTTAATTGTGTGCTTTTTTTACTGGGTTTTGTTTTTTTTTCTTCTTTGTAAGTGTTAAATTTTACAGCAGTGACAGCAGCTCCATTTTGAGAACGCTCTGGAATCAACGGTGCTACGAAATTGGCACATTTTTGGGTAAAATTTGGCGCCACAAATGACTAGGATAATATGTTTTCCCTTACGCGGCTTACCTAATACTAGGCAGGGCACTTTACAGACACAATCATTGAAGTATGTTATGGAGGCACATTTGAATTATATGCACCATTGCTCTGTTCACAAACAACAACTCATTCTTGATTCATGCGACGCATTGATATTTGATTTGTAGCCCATAAATCTATGATAGTTTTAATAGAATCAAAGCAAGCATTTTTTATCCGATAGTTTTCATAATAATAACGAAAAACAACTCTTTTGTTTTACAAACAACATTTCGGCACGACCAGCCAACCTTCTATTTTACAGCCATCCATCGAAAACTAAAATCTCGTTCGAAAAACGTCATTCATCCATGGATAGTTTTAACGAGGTTCGAAAAACAATAAAAAATAAGGCCTTCAAAACTTTGCCCCACAATACAGCCAGTAACAATACAGTTTGGCTCGCGAAAATTCAATAGCCGAGAAACAAATGAGTATACTTTTTAGATTGATTTATTGTACTTTTTTCCAATAGGGCTTCACTTTTTTATGAACAGCTGATACTCTTTTTTTTCCAAGCTGTGAAGTTGGTGCGAATTTAATCAGAAGTAAAATATTGGTCCGCAGCGGTTGGTCTTTTTACAGTTTTTGATTTGTTTCATTTTTCTTTACGAGATATCTGGAGAAGGCTGGCTGGACTTTCTGGTTGATTGATTTCATGTAGTTTATCTCATTTTATTTATTAGATTAATTAAATTAAAATTTGTCAAACACATCAAATAATGAAAACCCCGGAGGGTAGTGAAGTTGCCAAATCGCCAGCAATCGTGTTCTACTGTCATGTCGTACTGTCAATGTTGACAACAGATTGACAGTTGACGCAATGTCCAAAGATTCAAAGAGTCTTGACGCAGTGCTTGTGTCTTACAAGCGCTCATCTGAAACGTGACCTCAACACTGCCACTAGTCCATTTCAGAATGTTACACTTCAGAAAGACATCAGGAAAAAATATAGAATAAACACACTCAACGAGCTCAATCATACTGTATTCCCAATCGTTTATGTAAATGGTATAACCCATTCAGCTTTATGTACCTACGTTATCGGAGACCAACTGCGGCCAATAAAGTTGGTAAATATGCAATTATTATAACTAGTTAGTGGAGAGATAATGGTACCGGGAAACGTTTCCAATAATAGTACCATCGACGATTGTGTTCGTAAATATTTTTTAGTTCCCAAGATAGGCTGGTCCAGTTGCCGTCTATGGGGCTGTAAAAGTGATAGTTTTATGTTCACATTTGCAGGAGAATTATGGCTCAACGGGGAAATCTTTGTGTATCCAGGTGTTATCATGCTTATAATAATATGAAATGATCATGATATTTAGCTTACCAAGGGGTATCGTATTACTCAGTACTAACTAGGTTGTGGAGGTCAGATAGACAATCGCTCCATGTAAAATACTGGTGCATCCGACCCAACAAAGTTAGGAAAAGGCTAGACAGATGATGATGATGATGATGATGAAATCTAGTTTTCTATATCTTGCTGACGAAGCCATATTATCACTAACTTACATATTGAGTCAAGAATCAATAAATCCATAATTTTTCTTCTGGTATTTTCACAATATTTTAACAACACAATGTTAAATACGTAGGTAGGCGTTGAACGATCAATCAAGCCATCACAAAAGAAAAAAGTACTTATAACTTAATGATTTTCCCCTGAACACAAAGATAACAATGTAGGTACAAAGCGTAAATAAAAAAATAATGATGTCGTCATTCAATCGCAAATTAAAAAAGCGAACCCTTGTTGATGCGTACTTCAAAACAAATCAAGTGTAAAAAGAAATTTCTCAAAGCATCTTTTCTAACAATGTCGAAAGGGACTCGCTTAAAAACCTAATTCGATGGAATAGATATATCGAATTTCGCTGAGACTGGTGCATTCGAGTGAGTGACAGTAATTGCTCGCTGCATCCCGACGCCATTACGTTGCTTCGACAGATTTTTAATGGCACGAACACTGGAACAAGATTTACGAGTTATTAACGAAGTTACTTTTTCTTTTTTTTTTTACTTTTCGATAGTAAAACGTTTATAACGATTTTATCTGGTTATCTAGGTTTTTGGCTGCTGTAAAATTTTATGATGAGTTTTATTTTCTGTTTCATCACCTTTGAACAAGGAATGGTGTCCTTTGTTCAGAAGTGATAGTGTGATGATAATTATTCTACATCATTTTGTGTGAATAACCACCCTATTCTATATCCATCCGGAGACTGAAACACGGTCTATGTTTACTATTATAACATAATATTTCTCTAGACTCGTGTCCGGCTCGCTTTCAGACAAACAACTGTTTGTTTGTTTGCTAGTTGTTATATTCTGAGAACACTATCACAAGGAGCTTTACGATCTTCTTTTTTTTGTACGTTTCTCGAGAGACTTCAGTCCTATTCCATTTTTAAAAGTTTGAAGTAGCATCAGCCAGTCTCATAGCTCGGTCTATTCTTCTGAACCCAAAAGCGCACGCCTCTTCAATTTAATCCTGACATTCTCAATTAAGCATAATCTAAATCTATTCAGTACTTCGAGAACTGAAGTTCAAGGGTTACGACAGACACTATCAGTATCCCAAATCCTCCATTAGATCTTGCATTAATTTGAAACAATTTCGGAGACGAAACAAATTGACGGCCATTTGTCAGAACTAACCACAATTATTTGGCTGTCAAGACGAATAGAAATGAGTTATGACTATCGAAATTATGTTATGGTCGATGAAAACTATTTGGAATGGAACATTTGTCATACCAAACGATTATTACATGGAATATTTTTTATTAACGTTTTTATATTCGATTCTAGATGCTTTTGACACTTTTGAGTTTAAATGAATGATGCCCTAGAAGTCTAGACGAAATGTTTTCAGCTTTTTCTCATTCTAGATTGTTTTTGGATTATTCATCATTTTCTTTTATCGTATGCAATTTACTATTATGACTAAAAGTATCTCTACATTTTTAATTAATGTTTTATAACCGTAATCATTCAAAAAATAACCTTTACGAATATAAAAAGAAACACAAAAGGTGTGTTCCACTTTGACTCAAGTTCTAGTAGTTTCAGATTAAAGTTTTTGCAGCGTTGATTCAAGCCTTCTTTGTAGTCGAGTCTAATAAATAACTCAGTAAAGAAATCTAAGAGTTTAGATGTCAGTTTAAGCTGTGAGCCTTGCGAGTGCTGTAGTGGAGCGAGAAGGAGACACAGTGCAGGCAAAGAACAGAAGTATGAGATAAAAAGAGTAATACTGACCTTTGAAAGTTCTTGTTCGGAAACGGATACATGTTTGGAATGTGGGACTGGCTGTGGTAGGATACTCAGCGAAATTCGTTCAATTCATCCTTGTGCATGCTTGTCCATCAAGAAAACGTGGAGTCATAGAATTCTTAGGACATACGTTAAGTCGTAACCCTATTGAACTTGGTAATTACTGGCAAAAAGATACATATAGAAGTACCTAAAGAAAGCAGTGCGACGTTAGAGTGTTTGTGACCTTACAGTGTTTAAATCACTAATTTTGTTGCCGAATTTCCGGCAACTGTCCTCAAAAAGTGTGCGATATATGTCAGATGTACCCCAGAAGCTATAATATTTAGTCCCGATCTAAGCAACTAGAATATAGAACGTTAGACTCTTGAACTAAACCTACTGCCATCTACCGGCTCTTTGTCAAAACTAAACAAAAGAAGTCACGAGCCAAATCTTTTTGCTCCGGCTGTATCTGTATCAGCTGTTTACGATCTGCAGTAAGGACGGATGTATAGCCAACAAAACAGAACTATAGTCAAGAAATAAACATATTTGTAGAGATCATCGACACTTCCAAAATTGAGCCTTTAGAAAATGATGTTAAAGTCACGTTTGCTAATTACAACAAAAATACAATTCTACCTTTATAAAATTATTGGTGTCTAAGGGACCGATGATGGCAATCTTTTTGTGCGTATTTGGCAATGACATTATAAAGAAAGATATGCCATCGTCATACTGAGCGGCGTTCAAACATCGTTGCGTTGTTATGACTGCGATAGATAATACGGAACGTATGATACAGAAAGAGATAACTATTGCGCTTGAAGTACTTAAATTACGACAATTGCCTGAATTTGTCTGCGCGCTATTGCGATATTTACCTCTTTTTATTTTTAATATCATTGGTATTTTATCTAAATCGATACACATGCTAGGCATTTGTGCATACAGATAAAAGAGAGGCGCGCAATTTTATCAAAAACCGATATAATTGATTTACGACTTAAATTTTAAAATAGTAAATGCAGAATACAAAAGAAATAAATCCATTTCCACATATTTGTTACTTATAATGCGGCGCACGTACTAGAAGTCAGCTAAGGAAAACAGCGAACGTAAGCGATATAGGACAAAGAATTGGTTTCTACTGTGCTCGACTGTACCCTCGAGTAGATAATCAAACAGCAACAACAACATAACCTTTTAATAATAACTTCGTTAATTTAAATTTGTTCAAATATGTTCTTTGCATGCGGTACTTGTACCAAATATAGAAATACTAGCTTATGCCCGCGGCTTCGCCCGCGTGGAGTTCCGTAATAGTCCCACGGGATCACACAACTGGGATGAAAAGTGTCCTAAGTCGTTAATTGAGATTATAAAGCATCTGTGTGCCAAATTTCATTCAAATCCGCTCAGTAGTTTTTACTTGAAAGAGTAACAAACATCCATCCACCCAGCCTCACAAACTTTCGCATTAATAATATACGTAGAAGTAGAAGTCATTTTTCTTATTTTGTATGGCATACACAAGGTCAATGAGAAATTACTGGAAATCGTTCAGTATAGGTAACAGTTAGTATCAACGATTAAAAGAATGGGTCAATGGGTGAGTAAACTTGTTCATTCTACCTGATTTGATGCTATTCTTCATTTTTAATGGGTACGCACTTTTTTTAACAAATGTGCACATTTCAATTTTAGAAGTTGCAATAGTATTATATTTTTATTGTGTTAGACAAGCCCTTTTGAGCTGATATCCGGCTCGAAGGACCAGATAGTCATTTAGCGTCGCATCAACAGTAGGCATAGAAAAACTTGGAGTAGCGAATTTATACCAGCGAAATTGTGAAAACCTAGTCTTTGTTGATTGTCCACTCATGGGTCTAGTGCAGTGTCTATTGTGGCTTATGTATTCAAACAATACGGAAAACCAAGGAAACAATAGATAGATTGTGTAAAGAATAAAATAAAAGAAAAAAAAAAAAATATTGCGTGACGGTTGACAGAGGAGAATGGAAGAAAAAAAACGTGTTGAGCGGACCCCAAGTAAAACCGGACAAGGGCAGAAAATGACGTATTCAAACAATACGTCCTGTAGAGATTGGTGAATATTTTTAAATTAAAATAGTTATTGAAA
This sequence comes from Noctua comes, assembly GCA_963082995.1. Taxonomy (NCBI): domain Eukaryota; kingdom Metazoa; phylum Arthropoda; class Insecta; order Lepidoptera; family Noctuidae; genus Noctua; species Noctua comes. The sequence continues at coordinate 13,690,912 of OY720279.1, read as the reverse complement.
CATCGTTTTGAATTATTTCAAACTGCCGCAAATCATATTTTGTTCAACATAGAGCCTGGTACTGTCCGGCAAATTGCAAAAAAATTAAGGAGAATTGAATTTTGCACGCTGCCCCGGCGCTTCCACCTTAAGATAATGAAATAACCCTCTTTTTGGTCTGGCCGCAGTTGGTTAAAAATAATATGACGAGTTCCAAACGAATACGTCAAAAAGATTCTAGATAGACGATACAAGATCGAATGCGTGAGACAGTTTATCTTACTCACAGACTTCTGACTCAAGTACGACCATCATCATCATCTGCCTAGCCTTTTCCCAACTGGGGTCGGCGTTCAGTCTTACCAGATGCAGCTGAATACCTGTATTTTACATGGAGCGACTGCCTATCTGACCTCCACAATCCAGTTAGTAAGTATGACCAACGACACCAAATATGATAATCGAATGTTATCCCCGAGACACTAAATAGTACCTACTCAGTCGTACCTACGCAGTCATTGGGAAGTTGAATAAATTCACAAGTGTACGCCAGCACATCAAGCTAACCGATACTGTCAAATTTTCCCAACCAACCTTGAACCTAATGCGTTAGCGATAAAGTTGAAAGTGCTGGCGTCTGTACCAACCCTAAAAATATACAGCTGAAAGTATAAATGCGCTGAACAAAAGTTCGTAAATGCAATAAATTACGCTTAATTGTGTGCCATTTTATGTGTCTTGTTTTAAGCGGTGTTCAATTCGTTCTGATTTATGGATTCGCATTGTGCGAGTAAGAAACGTGATATTGGTTAATAAATTGTCTTATGAATGTCCTTTATTTAGTGGAACTTGAATAGGTTGAGCAGTCTGTAATAGATATAAATAACCGTATGCACCGTACCGTTTTTTATGTATTTATTTTGTACCCTATCACAATGTTTTCTTATTTAACCCAAAGGTTGACTGGTAGAGAATGCCTTGTGGCATTAAGTCCGCCTATGAACCGCTATTGTACATGAAGTTTAAATAAATAAATAAACCGTAGTGAAAAATAGGACTAGCATGAAATGTTAATTTACTGATTTGACATACAGTGTTACCAACCACGGTAACGGAAAAAACCTAATTTTCCTGAAAAGGGTTATCTATATCTTCTTCTATATATATAAAATGGTAAACTGACTGACTGACTGACTGTGTGATACATCAACACACAGCCCAAACCGCTGGTCCTAGAGGCATGAAACTTGTAGGGTGTGTTCTTTGTGAAGAGTAAGTATCCACTAAGAAAGGATTTTTGGGAATTCTACCCCTAAAAGGGGTCAAATAGGGGATGGAAGTTTATATGAAAGTCCGTCAGTTTTGAAGTTAGGATCTTCAAATTTTGTGTTTAGGCTGACGATTGAAAGTAATCGGATATTATTCGACATCCACGCTGGCGAAGCCGCGGGCAAAAGCTAGTTAATAATAAATTGTAAAACACTAGTTTAGCTACGAGTATGTCCCCAAAATGCTTGACTTGAAATTAATTTAGGCGTCGTCGCCTATTTAGTTGATTAACGCAGAAGGACGGGCGCAGACGAAAAACCATTAATCAGACCCGTCTTTTTATAGATGCCAACTAAGCATTTTCTTTTGTAGGTACCCTTATCTTCAATTACGTTATGATATTTTGTCAGAAATTATGTCATTAAGGATTAGTTTTGGTTCGACTTTCCTATGAATGGTAGATTCGAGAGGTCAATACTTAGTCTACGGGAAAAATATATTATAATTTACTCGCATGTCCTTATCGTACATATTCAAAATAAATCAGGTTAGAAATTCTCTTTCGTGATTATGAACTATGATTATTTACATTTACTATTTAAAACTTTTTCAGTAGTCTTGAAAACTTAATATAACATCACGCCTGTAATCACCTAAGAGTTAGGCAGAGGTGTACCGGTCAATGTGGCGACACTTGGGGGAGGCCTATGTCCAGCAGTGGACGTCTTTCGTCTGAAATGAGGATGATGATGGTACCTACTAGAACATCCACCCACATTTCACCAGTTATGTTTTAAGTCCCGTGTTAGAGAGGGCGAGCCTATTGCCATCAAACCAGGCACAAATCCAGATTTCGTGACTGCTACTAAGAGATTCCTGATGGAAAATCCCAATAGCACTTTAGCCGACCCGAGAATCGAACCCAGGACCTCATGCTCAGCAGTCGCGACTGCGACCACTAGACCAACGAGGCATGTCAACGTCGTAATAGTCAAAGTCGAGATGGTCTTGAAAAGTAAACTAAAGATTCTTATTCAGTTTTTAACGAAACACTGCCTAATAGTATCTAGTGCTTAGTTACCACCATTGTTTAAGCCACCATACTAACACATTACTAGCCGACTCTCGAATCTCTAATGTCACTATTTCACAAATTATGTCAATCGATAGTCAGTTCTGTGACTGGAGTTAGCTCTATTTTGTTTGAGGTATCATTACGATCCAAAATGGTGTGGCAGGTGCATGCATGTATATTTGATGCCCAATTTGATAGTGCCGTCCCGAAGCTAGGAAGATTATCACTCTTGCTTGACCACTTTACACTGAATTTAGAACTTGTGACACCTATTTCCTATTTGATTATGCATACAGAATATAGGCAGTTATAAACGTTACAGTTTTGGCGTTTAATTTTCCAAATTATACAACGTTGGTTTATTTTTACCCGACTACGGCTAAGCCAAAACGAAGGGTTATGTTTACAGTCTATGTATGTATGTTTGTATTTACGTATGTTCCTCCGTAGCGCCTAAACTACCCATCCGATTTTGATGAATAAGGTGTCAATCGATTCGTTATTTTGGCCCGGGAAAGATAGGCTACATTTTATTCAGTAGGCTACAGTTTTTTAGTTGTAGTATACCACACAAATTCTTGTTTTCATCTCACATGTTGGGATGTTTTTCTTAGCATAATATATTTCCAAAACACCACAAATCACTGAATACATTGAGCCAAAAACTTTAAATCATCTTTAAGTTTCTGTAAATCGTTTTAAGATGGCAGAGAAAAATAAATCTTTACTGCTTACTTAATATTATAAATGTGAAAGTAAGTTTGTTTGTTTACACGTCATCCTAAAATTTACTATTAATACTAACGGGATATTTACCATGTTTACTGTTTGTTATGAGTTCCGGATGAGTTCCCGGCGCTGTTGCAAGCACCATGTTCACGGATAAACTGAAGTTAACAGTAAACATGGTAAATATCCCGTTAGTATTAACAGTAATGTTAGTGACCATGATAGTTTAAAATCTTATATCCTAAAATTTTGCATATACGTTACCAGGTGTACAAAAACGGACATATGGTACCTTTCATGTCGAAAAAAGTACTGTTCCCGAGGAAAACAACAACAACGTTCTTACGATAATAGATGGCGCCACGTGTCTTTCGAATCATGATTGAATTATATTATTACAAGCAAAATACAACCCGAATTGATTGTCAAATTCTAAATTGCTGCGGGCAAAAGCTAGTATTTTAAATAAAAACATCCACAATTTTGTATGAAAACACATCTACATTTGTATGATGATCCTAGGAACATTTAAGATTATAGTTAGCACCACAATAATCATAATTACTACGTACAAATCTCATTCAGGTGAATTTGGTCGTGTATAATTTTAATTGGGTTTCGTCTAAATACATGACATTTAGGTACATACTAGTAATGACAATTACCCACAGATGTCCGCAACTACGCATGAGCGTTGGTTGCAAGCATGTAATTATATGATGTTATGTGATAATTGGCTTACATCACCTTTATTTTATGATTTATTCATTTTGAAGTGATAAAGATACTGAAATGAAATTAAAGGGGCTTTCTCTAGATATCAGTGACACCGCTAGATCAATTTCTCTTTTTTTTTTTTTGGCATCCCGCTGTATAGAAAAGAAACATTTTAAGCCCATTACAATTGCGAACTTTAAATCAGGCCTTGATTGCTGCATGCATACAATGTGCCCGATAAAAACCTAATTACTGTTATCAAATACCCATAAAATCAAACGAATTTGATTCGTCATAATACCGCCAACTAAAGTAAAACAGATCAACCTAACCTAAATATCATACAACCAATCAACGAACAGAAACTTAATCAAAATGCGGACAAAAAAATTCACCCAGTCGCCGAAATCGTTTGACAATGCGAGCCAAGCTGGCGCCAGGCTAAAATCAAACCTCAAATCACACACACCCATTGTCCCCACGGTACAGAGGCGGGCACAAGTGAATTGTAAATTGTTCAGTGCACCCAACTGTATTTTCGCTCGCTAGCTCAAATCGCGCCGATTGAATAAGCAACTGATATCGAGAGATTTGGCATAGCTACGGTTCGAGCGCTTAGTGTAATGTCGCGTTTAGAAATGTTATTTACACTTCTTGTTGGCCTCAAGTGTAGATTACTGTTGGTGCATTCTGGGTAACGGGTTCGAATGGTGTGTCTGTTTTGTTCTTCATTTTGACTCAGGATTCAGTTGTTTGATACTCTGTCAGTTTCGTGGATAGTGCTGCAAAGGTTTGAGGTAATGATGTTGCCATGAGTATCATCATCTGCCTAGCCTTTTCCCAAGTATATCGGGGTCGGCTTCCAGTCTAAATGGATGCAGCTGAATACCAGTATTTACATGGATCTGACCTCCACAACCCAGGTAGTACTGGGTAATACGATACCCTGAAAATAATATTACGTGAAACTACATCTTGAAATATATTCAAAAACCAAGGCGGCATTAGTACCGGTTCTGACCACGCGCCAAAAGACCCTTGCACTGATGTTTAGTTGGCAGATTCGTCTCAGAATTGAGTTGTTGTAGTTTTTCTTGACTATCTCTCTTAACTTTATAAAGTTTATTGTATGTATGTAGATAAGTATGTATTCTTATATGTTTTAGTTATAAATATTTTCTAGTCTTGTTTTCTGTTATTGCACCTACTGTATTATGTCTCTGTATCACCCTAAGGTAGACTGGTAGAAAATGCCTATGGCATTAAGTCCGCCTTTGTGCAGTTTTGTTACTTGTACATTAATAAATAAATAAATATATTATATATATACATCTAGATTGATTAGATACGGGCGGATTTTTAAATCAAATCTCTATTTGGCTTCCATGACTTATTTGTGTCAATGACTTCTCCTCTGATAGTAAACTAAATAAAATTAAAAAAAACTACTAGCGATTCTCATACCAAAATAGTAACCTATTTTTCATTTATTTTTATAATGTTAAGCAGCTTACAATATTTATTATTAGACCTTTCCATAAATACAACGTTCATGCGAAAACCTTTATCTATTAAACAAACAATTCGAACATTTTTCAGTCATTTGTTTGCAAAACAATTGACAAATAATAGACCCTGTTTATTTCATGCCCCAGATCTTTTGTGAAAGATGTGCCAATAATTTGCTGTAGATGGCAGCCATATTTTATTTTCATAAAAGCCGTTAAGTTTGAAATTAGAATAGAGCAATTTTGGTACTAATTAGATGCACGTTCTTTTGTCCAGAGAAAAGTCGGGACCAGTCGCGGGTTTTGTGATAAAGGCTGGGTTTTCACTACCCAAAGTCCGAAGAGGCGTGATCAGGCCGCCTGGACATTATTGGACCTATTGTCCTGCTTGAAATATCGTCGCTCGCGGTGACAGTGTGTTGGGAAAATTCCTGCTTTGTTAAAGGTGATTGATATCGGGTAATTTTGGAAATATAATTGCGTAATAGAATTTTGATTGCCATTGTGATTTGGAGTATCAGTGGGAATCATTTTATTTTCGTGAATTCATTGAAAATTATCAACAAAGAAAATAGACCTCTAGGACTTCTGTAAAAAAGAAAGCAAATCTCATTAACACAAACTACATATAATACTAATTTACATCCGTCACCTTACAACTCCTGGTTCAGTTGAAATTAAATTCAGGTATTTTGCTGACCGGGGCGCGCTTAGAACATTAATTTTAGTTTGGGCTATATATCAGCTAAATACCAACATCATCATAATTAGTGCTTAAAACTCATTAATGTATTTCACATCAGAGACTTGCGTACGAAACAAGCTGATCAACAGACTAAGACATTCATTAACATTAATCATGTAGAATTGACTGACGACGACAGACTAGAGAATTATCTAGAAGATTCAGGGAACCTACCACACTTCGAATAGCAGTAAAATATGATTTCAGCGTGCGAAAGAGATGGAGCTATAAATCCTGTACAGGTACAAATATTTTTTCCAAAGTGAAGTAAGAGTGCTTCAAGAGAATGAAGGCGGTGCAGTCCCAGACACTTAGTCAGGTTTATTTTTCGTATCGATTGTACTTTACTATATTGCATGGGTTCAATTGTGTGAATCTTTGTAGAAATGATTTGAATTATGTGATGCAGACCAAGTAGGGGTATGTGACAAGAACAAAGTAAACAAGTATTAATGAGGATGGTGATACAAAAGGAGCCTGAGAAAATACGGACTTGCTAAATCATCCTCATTGTCATCTTCCTGCCCTTGTCCCATTCTATTTGGAGTCAGCAACACGTTTTCTTCTTCCATTCTCCCCTGTCAGACGTCACGTCATCATTTACTCCTTTCTTTTTCATATCATTCCTCACACAATCCATCCATCTTTTTTTGGTCTTCCGCTCCCTTTCCATCCATCAACATTCATGTCCATAACACTTTTAGTCATATTGGAAATTCTAACATCCGCAGTAGACTTCGTAGAAAAATAGCAAGGCAATTTACCAATATAAGAATCGGTAAAAAATACTACTGATACTGATACTGCTAGCCTGCGTTTGCCCACAGCTGGGCAAAGGCCTCTCTCCATGACTTCCAAATTTTTCGATCCAGGGCCACTGTGGACCATTGTTCGTTAGTTTTGTCCAGCTCGTCCCGCCATCTCCTACGAGGTCTACCGCGTCGTCGTCTGGCGGTAAGAAATAGCGCTGAATAAAGAAAGAACAAATTAACGGAGGCAAATGATGAGAAAAAAACTAGCAATAGCTTACAGTACGGGTATTTTGATATTGAAAGAAATACCAACACGCTACCTTCTCAACTCTATATTTAATTCCGAAAACTAGCCTTTTTCAGTCACTCGACGTTCGCATCCCCCACCCTTACGTAAGCAATTACGCACTTGGGGATCGTTAAAACGAGGGTTGAAATCGAGATAATTAAAGTTCCCTACAGTCGTGGACTGCGTTCAGGGGTCAAACATTATGTTTAAATAATTAACCGGGTCTTCTCTTAATACGTAAGTGGTTATGAAAAGTTTCATATCTGTATATTCCTGGTATAAAGGGTAATATGGAGGGATATTGCCCTCGTTTAGGGCACTTACACTGATGTTGAGATCCAAGTAAGGCTTATGGTCGAAGTACTTTAAAAACTATTACAGAAGGTTAGAGCTATTAGGCTAGGTTTAACGCTTGTTGATGATACGTTTTCGTGGTTGGAGGAAATCTAGATTTTGATTGAAGTACCTACATGTTTTAGTGGTGTAAGCTTTACTTGACAGCTTGAACAGAATGGATCAAGGAGGCTTAGATGGAACGTAAATTGGAAAGTTACGTTTAGGTCGAGCGTTTTTGCTGAACGTCTAATGCTTCTAAAGTAATTTTGTAAATGATAAAAGATTCATCTTACTACCTAATGCGACAGTTTATGTTTGGATGTTTGTTCCTCATTAGCGCAAAAACGGTTAAACGGATTCGGGTCAAATTTGGCACACAGATACTTTATAACCTGGATATAACACTTAGGATTTTTTTATCCCGGTAATACGATCCTGTGGGATAATTACCGAACTTGGCGCGGGCGAAGCCTTAGGCCATAACCTAGTTGGAAATAATTTACCATTTTAGTGCTGCGGTCACGATGGTGGTAGGAGAGGATTCAGGATTATAATGACTGTGTAGTTAGGATAAAAGTTACTTTGTCTTTGTCAATAGTAGTCGGACATTAAAAAAAAAAGAAAATCCTGGGGGACAAAAAATAGAACACAAACAAGAGTTGTATCATCGTATGCCGCATTAAAAATAATATCCTCCAAGGATTCATAAACTTATTACATTTCATCTGGACCTTTAATATTGCATGTTTTTTTAACATTGGCAGCTGTGACAAAATTTTATTAAACTCTTGTTAAGAAGGATTTCTTTGGGTATTTTATATTTTTTATTCCAATATACTTACTGTTTGTTTTTCCTTGTTCTTAATTGTAAATTCGTTCGTTATCTTGCTGGCTGCTGATACTTTAATCTTTTTTGTTTTTTAACAAAAGGAAACTGATCAATAGTAATTAATCAATGGTAATTATTATTTGTTGTTTATAATTTTTGCTTAATCTTTTATCTTTTTAGCCCATACTATTAGAAAGAGGAAGAGATCCCAAATGCTTATTTGTTTATTTACACACGAACATTAGGTGTTATATTTATTTCGAAATTGGCTAGCCCCGCTGAGATTCCCCGTCAAGACTAAAACACGGTCAAGAGAATGTTCTTCATCCTACGTCTAAATTATTTCTGTCATTTAAAAAACATTATGTAGGTAGGGAAAAAAATAAGCACCTCCTGAAACTCTTCAGTTTCGTTTTCCACAAGCAATTCATAATTCAGTTGAAAGAAAGAAACAAGTGAGGTAGCGAACATGGAATCGCCTAAAGTTATATTAGTCAATGTCACGTAGGATTAGCTTCTCTCTGCTAAAGTTTCTGTCAGCTTATGTCTGGTTGTAATTTAAGAGTGAGAGCGAGAATTAAAAAAAAAACAGGATAACTGTTCCAATCATGTGGTGCCTTCTTTTAAAGCATTAACCTTAACATACAGCGTGTTTAAAGAAATTTGTGTGATATTTTAAAGGTGAGCAGAGCATGAAACTGAAATAATTTCTCCATAGGACTAACATCGAAGTCGCGTAAAAATAATCACGTTTCTTATAAAAAAAAAATCGATACCTACACCACCCATTCGTAATCATAATTACGATTCCAAAATGATTAACATTAGCAGATCCTTTAGCAACTAGTCCCATTTAAAAATCAATAAATTTTCTCAGGTGACCATATTTTGGTACTACTAACGAATTCCTAGAAATAAATTCACATTTCTTACATTTGAAAGAAAGTTATACCTGTATTGTTCTTTCCGAGAACCCAGTCAATCCACCTGGGGCTCAATAACGATCACTCAATACAAAAAAAAACATTTTACTATCATAACTGTACATACATTTCAATATTAAATAATTCCAGGAAAAAAATATCATCAAAATATAATTCTTTGATGTCCCTCATAACTTGCGACCTACGTTATGCTTAGAAGACACTCTTACGTATCGTTATTTTCACTAACTTCTTAGAATATCTTAGTGAATTAGTTATACATGAATGATAGCGTATTATTAGACGCTCACACCTACTACGTCACTCAATATTAATTATTAACTTCCACCAAAACCTTTGTCGTAATTGATGATATCTCGAAGGCCTTTGATAAAGTTCGACACACTGAAGTAATTAGTAAGGCTCTTAATATGTGATGAATGCCCGCTTGTGCAATTGGATATTCAAAGTGCTTACCGAACGGTCATTAGGGGTGGTCATAGGGTTTGGTTTATCCAGTCTAATGGCAATTAATGTTGGGATACCTGAAGGGTGTGTTCTTTGCCTAACATTCCTCTTGCTGCTTATTAATTTAAAAGTATATTCAACAAGTCTTTAGACTTATTATGCCTTATTAGTTTTTAATATGATAAGAATAATATGCTATATTGTTGCAATTTGTATGTATATTTGTTTTTTGTGTGCAATAAAGAATAAGAATAAGTTAATTATGGAGATATAAAAAATTAGGTAAGAGAGATAAGACGCACTTCAAAACGTAAAATCTAATTATGCAGTCAATTAAACAAAATATTTCCCACTATAAACGTAACATATTCTATAGCGTATAACTTTCACAGCCTCATTAAAATAACACAAAGGTTCAACGACTTTATTACCACTTACTGTCCGAAATATACATATTTTAGCCGTCGTATTTGATAAAATAATAGTAGGTACATAATTCGCTACAACGAGCGTCCCCAAGTGTATATCCAATGAAAACCTACAGTTTCCTCTTGTGCCGAGTAAAAAAATAGAATAAATGGAAACTCCGCTTTCAGCCCTAAGCAAATAACGTTTGTCAAAAACTTTTAAAAATTTTCTATCAAATTCGCCGATGTCACAGCCTATGGAACTTTATAGGTTATCGTTCGATAGTTTTAAAATTTTGTTATCTAGCTTGCAACGAATCATGATTTTTTACAAACCCTTATCGCGTGTTATTTCAACTTTTATCATGTTTATTATAGTGATGGAGTTAAAACTAAAAGCATTGGGATTTTTATCATTCCAAGCATCAAATGAATACGGCTAAATTTTAATGCTGAATGGAAGTGATCATGATGTGAGTTTTAATACCAGTAACTTCATTATTATCGGATTCTATATCAAATAATACATTAATCACTATTGTATTGTATTAACTTATCTCGAAGTTTCAGTAAGTAAATATCTTTTTAATCTCTTGAGACACAACGTTAACAAACTATAAATAAATAAGCCAAAATGCGACGTCCAAAAATAGAACACTTTCCCACCCTACTTCACATTTCCAAAACTAACATTTAGTATCCGATACATCACTTTGCATAAAGCCGTGCCGCCGACTGACAAGTAAATTAAACTGTCGATCATGTTACATAAAACAGGGGCCCAACTCTGGTACAGCCCATTTTAGTTTATATACATTTTCCCGGCATGTTTCTCTATTCATTTTTGCTCCCGAATTCAGCTTTCGTATCGACTCAAAGTTGGAACTCTTTCTGGGACTGAATTGAAAATAAAGGTGCTACACGAAATGTGTTTTTGTGAAACAATGGTGTAAAATCTGTTTTTGACACGACCTTTAAACGTCGACTAAGAAAATGTCAATAAAGAATAATATACAGGTATGCAATACAAGGAGAGTTAGAGTGGTGTATATTTTGGCGCTTCAAGTTGACATAGAATTAAGCGTTTTAGATAAACGTTTGAAAAATTGTATTAAAAAACAAGATGGCAGCCGCGTTAGTTCCCATTTGGGCCACACGGCTTAAAATAAAGATTTTTTTTTTTAATTTAAGAAACGCTTGGTTTAATTGCTATTAATATTTATTGTACAAGAGGTTTCTTTCTTTGATGTTTGTACTCACCCAGAAAAAAAACATGTCGAATAAAGCAAAACTTTTCTACAATATTACCAAACTTTTCAGCAAAATCCGCATACGAAATAAATTACTAAGCAGCTTTGGAAAGTTCAAAGACACTATTATGCACTTCGTCAAAGAAAATTTTCATTGAATAAGAACCAGTCCTGGAACAAAAAAGAATAAAGAGTTTTCATTAAAATAGGAATTCTACTAATGAAAGTTGAATGAAATAAATGGTCCTTCACTAAATCCTTTCTTCGTACATCATTAACTTAAAATACTTTTGGAATCCAACACAGCTGGTAAGTGATTTCATTGAAAAAGTAAAATGTTTAGTTTTAAATTTCACCATCAAGTTATTGTTCAAGAATGAATAGAATTCTGAACACAAAAAATTATCCTTGGCGTTACCCGTACTTACCACAAAACATGTCAATTTTCACTTCAAGAAACTCCAGCCTATCCAATACCCAGAACACATTCAGACCATAAACGTCAACCTATAAAAGGTTTATTACGCCAACCCATCGCTTGATCACAGAATCAGTAGCCTACCCGACATCCTTTATAACATTAACAGTCCTTTCATTACAAAAGAAAGTTCCAATATGTCCGTATTCTGGATCCCTGATAAAATATACGATCTGTCCTGGTTCCAAGGATTATTATTTCCGAAGATGCCAAGAATAAAAAGAATGTCAAAAAGGGATTTATTTGAAGCTCTTTTGGTGGCAAATGAGGTGGAATCGACGTCAGCATTATATCGTCTGGATATAACGAAGGCGTCGAATTTAGACGGACGCCTGTCGAAGGGAAATTCTGGGGGGCTAGTACAAACGCTTCTTCTTTTGAGTCGATGGCAAATGTGATATGATTAAGTTAAATGATTTGGACTTCATCAATGGCGTTGGAACGAACGAACGCGTAACGTAAATTCAGAAGCTTTGAAACCGAAAATACTCGTCATACATAACATTTAGGTGTTCAGTTTTAAAATAATTATCTGTAACGCTAATTGTGCTTTGAAAAATTGAAACCAAAATGCTATGTTGAAATAGTAGTAGTATTTTCAATCTAAAAATCATACGAATTTACGTTATTCATGTTTGCGTCGCCCGTTCATGCTAGAGCTTCAGATAGGGCCGGTGTACAGTATCTCAGAGATTTGCAAGATGGAACTATGATCGAGTATGTTACTGGCAATTTGTATTCGGTTTTCTATCGCTTTACGTTCGAGCCTATTTTCAAATTGGTGGCTGAATAAATGATGACACATGGCTATCATTCACAGCTCACCAATATCAGTGTGTTTTCTATACAATTTTTACTCTTTGGTTTTATACGCGAGAAGCATAGGTATTTTAGTAGGTATGCATACATACGGCGCGTAAAGATCAGAGCAATTGATTGTTTACCAACTACAATATCCGTAAATTCAAATCACAACTGTCATTTTTGACAGTTGTATGCAATGACTATACCACGGGAAATTGGCATATTTGATCAACATTTAACTACGCAGACTGTACAATGTCTGTCGACAAGCTACTTTGATTTACTTAATTATAACATGCACAAAATATTTTCACATAATATTATTCCCACATTTTAAATAAGAACATAGGTGCCTGAATAATATTTTGTTAAAAAACACAAGAAACAAATCTGTGATTCTGCTGGTACATAAAAACTGTAAAACAATTACATTATCATCGTCATTTCAGCCGAAAGACGTCCACTGCTGGACATAGGCCTCCCCCAAGTGTCGCCAAATTGATCGGTCCCGTGCGACTCGCACCCAGCGGATTCCCGCAACCTTCACCAGGTCATCGGTCCACCTAGGGGGAGGTGTTCCCACGCAACGAATTAAATAATTACTTAAATTGACGAAAAAGCTATTATTAGTTATCACGGCACATTTTACAAGTGACATTTAAAAGTATTGTATAGGAAACCGTTTAATTTAAAACCCGTTCAATAATGGAAAACAATTCATTGATAAAACCAATACCGATTGGCAGGACATACGTCACGGAATTAAAAGGCTATTTATACAATGCTAAAACCCATTGTTTTTTAATAAAACACTCGTTGGTTTAATGGTCGCCAGCGCGACTGCTGAGTATGAGGTCCTGGGTTCGATTTCCGGGTCGAGCAGTGTTATTGGGTTTTTCCATTGGAATTTCTCTGTAACAGCTACGGAATCTGGATTTGTACCCGGTTGATGGTAATAGTCTCAGCCCCTATTACATGGGACTTAGAACAAAACTGGTGAAATGTGGCCTAACCACATTTCAACAGTTTTATACTATTAGCTACACCCCTGCGAGGATTACCGGCGTTATGTTATGTTATAAATGAACTTCAAAATTACATAAGATCGTTCCCAAAACGCTCGCCTTTCACCACATCATAGTGTTATATATGGGAAGAAAAAAAATACTTGAATAATCATCATCATTTTCCTGCCCTTGTCCCTTGTCACTTGGGGTCGGCGCAACACGTTTTTTTCTTCCAACCTCCTCTGTCAACCGTCACGCTATCATTCACTCCTTTAACTTTCATATCATTCCTCACACAATCCATCCATCGTTTCTTTGGTCTTCCTCTCCCTCTCCAAATCAAAGGTACATATTGTGGATTTTTCCACCAGGTATTTCTCAGTAGCAGCCACAGATTTAACTGAGTCTGGATTTGAGCCCGGTTGATGCCAATAGGCTCGCACCCTATTACATGGGACTTAAATATAACTGGCGAAATGTAGGTGTACCATTAGGTACACCTCCGCCCTTCAGGAATACAGGCAGTCAGGACTTGGAAACGTTATTTAAAATAACGTTTTTAAAACGTTTTGAACGGTTCTTTGTAGATCATTTTGTTCGGAACGAAAACGAAATGAGAACGTTTATTCCGCAGGGTAATAACCAGTTTATTCCGTAAGACGTAGCCGCGCACAGCGGCCCGCGACAAGCATGAACTTTTTTAGTTGAATCGAGTACCGTATGTTTGGAATGGAATGGAAAAAAAACGGTTTAAAACGTTTTATTAACCAAGAACGATTTAAATGTAGTTGTTCGTCAAAAACGTTCTTATAACGTTCCGTTCGAACGTAACCGAAACAAATCGTTTCTTAGGTATTTAAGATGATACCGTTTAAAAAAAAATACCGGTATCCAAACCCTGCAGGCAGCAATGTTATGATGTAATATATAAATAACGTTACGAAAATCTCCAGCATTGAAACTGAGGTTTGAGATAACTGCATTTCAATTTAAAGTTACAGTGCATTATATCTTACTTTTGTCTGGGGGAAGTGAAGGTTCAAAGGGAAATGCCCATTTGCTGAAGAGGTTTTGGCCAAGTGACGCCCATGAAAGAAACCAACGATAGACATTGGGGTTGACATCACAGATAAAGAAAACAAACACTAATTGTACATAGAACTCGGTTGGAACTCGGTTGAACTTACTTGTTGTGGTGCAATCCATTGTTGAATGATAGATCGAACTTCCACATTGCTTAGGGTAAATCTCTTAAGTCTTCGTGTATCCACGCCACAGTTGACACAGAGATGGCTCCGTGTTAAGCTGGTAAGTACATCTAAATCAGGTTCCATAGTCGTGTCGGGTCCTTCGTGAGAAACAGGTACGGTATCCATTGGCAAGCCGGTGTCGTCGTGGGAAGCGGGTACGGAATCCAAGGCAAAGCTGAGGTCGTCATCGGGAGCGGTTACAGAGTCCATAATCGTAAGCAAAGTCGTCGGAAAATCAAATAGAAAAACGCAGGAGAAAAAATCACGAGTCGCAAGAGAACAGCAAACTTCAACAAACAAAATGTGAAATGTCAAAGTCAATCAGTTGTCAAAATGTCAAATACGATTATTATTGATCTAGGGATGTCGAAATGAGATCGATTTTTAGAAGAATCGATATTTAAAATAAAACGGAATAAAATGGAAACAAGGCATCAGTTCATGGGTCGCGGGACTCATAGAATTACCGTGACCCTGGAACATAAAGGGCTACTGAAGGACACCGTGGATTTTAGTCAGTACAAGTCTGACAGTCCCTCCCGCTCTGCCCTGGGTGGGAGGACTCATTTGATGATTTTACCATGTTAAAAAAAAAAAAAAAAAAGGCATCAGTTCATTATGTCGTAGCCCAAAAATGGCCAAGCTTTTTTTGTTTGTAATGAAAATAACAAAAGCGAAACAACTACATTAGAAAAAAATATTTTCTAAAAATCGATTTTTGGAAAACAGGTTGCAGTTAATCGATTTTTTTTCAGTAAAAGGTGCCATCCCTATTTCGACAGGATTTAAATCGACCGGAAGTGTTAGATAGGGTAATAAACGATTGAGCTTCTTGATTAATTCGGCTTTTAATTCCTGAGGTTTCATAACAAATAAGTAATAGAAATATTTTAGTTATTTTATGGGTATTTTTTTTGTATTTGACACATTGGTGGGCAAAACATGGCCAAGAATGGGCGTTTCCCTTTAAAAATAATACAAAATTAGAATAACGTTTTAGTGCTTCGGGCGTAGTGGTTGTCGGCTACCAAGAAGATATTAACTATCTCCATTCTGGATATCGAGCCATAAAGAAAGAGATTTTTAAGTATTTATTTACCTTCTAACATAACAATACTGCAAATGCTTGTTGAAGATAATGAATAAATAAACCTAATAACTATGATCTGTTGTATTCATAGTCGATTGTAATGTAAACGTCACCCAACATGACAGTGACAGATAAAACGAATGTCAACGTCAAAAATTTAAATTGTCTGTCTTTTTTTTATGTAGTCTCTCTCTCTCTCTGATTCGCCGCCATCGCTGTAAGACGCACTCAATTGTTTTATGTTTTCTGTTACAAATAAATCTCTGTTTATCTACGTAAATCTTGTTTGTTTTATGCTCATAACCCTTCAACGCTGTCTCTAACTAAGTACTTAGGCATGAAAGGCCTTCTGTAATAAGGAAAATATTATTGAATTTATGACAA
Organism: Noctua comes; assembly: GCA_963082995.1. Taxonomy (NCBI): domain Eukaryota; kingdom Metazoa; phylum Arthropoda; class Insecta; order Lepidoptera; family Noctuidae; genus Noctua; species Noctua comes. The sequence goes on along the minus strand of OY720279.1, from coordinate 13,674,623 downwards.
GTGAAGTTGTTTTTTAATCTGGTGATAATTCTTTCATCAGCGATAAATATATTTGAAAGCATTCATTCCTATCACAAAGTTTAGCAATGCATTGTTCCAATCTTACTACTATTATAAATGCGAAAGTTTGGATGGATGTTTGTTACTCAATCACGCCAAAACTAATGAACGGATTTGGATGAAATTTGGAACACAAATAGGTTGTAACTTGGATTAACACATAGGATACTTTTTATCCCGGTAGTGTGATCCCGTGGGATAATTATCGAACCTCACGCGGGCGACGCCGCGCGCTTAAGCTAGTAATACGTATAACCACAAATAGTGCATGTGGAGTTAGCCTGTCATTAATTAATGCACTTATAAATGCAGCCATAACCATTGTTTTGTATTGACCATTGTAAATGTATTGAGCAAAAAATTATTGGTTAACCAAAAAATAAATAAATAAAAGTTGTGGAAAGGATATTCTAGGGATATCTATCTTTTCTCCTGTATTAGTCTTCCCTTATAAAATAATGGTGTGGACAGCACGGACGGAACGGGGGAATGTGGGAAGAACCAACTAGTAGTGGCGGTACTTTCATACAAGCCTTAAAGCTTGGCTTGCTCTTATAACCTACAACTCTACATGCTGTTAGGGTTTCTGAACAGCCTGCTTGCCTAGTGTGCTTGCCGTATTGTTGGTCCCTAGGTACGCCACTGCCAACTAGAGGCTGGAAGAAACTGGATAGCCATGACACAAACCGCCAAAAGTGGAGAGATTTGGAAGAGACCTACGCTCAGTACTGGGTAGTCAAAGGTTGAAGAAGAGAGAGAGAAGAGTTTTAATAATGCAACCAATAGAATATTCTCTTATCATTATTAAAGCAGCAGTAGCGAAGGGTCAATTTTTGTAAGAGGTAAGCCGGAGTAGATATCTTTAATGTGATTTTATTATTTGTCTATGAAATACTGACTAAGCCGGTAGGAATCGAGTTGTATGGAAACTTCGCCACTGTAAAGCAGTCTCCTTTGTAAAACGTTACTCTTCGCCACACATCTAATTTAAAACGCTAACTCTGCAGCTCAACAGAGAAATTCAATAAAGCTCCAAAGAATTCCTTGAAAACTCACAAGTGCCTGAAGTGGTAATTCCATTCTTCTAAGTGTCAAATAATAGGTACCTAATTATTTCAGCGAGCGTACTTAAAACTATAAGTTCTCTGGAGAGAATATATAGGAGCTTGAAACTAAAAGAATATTAGATTTTTAATTGGTCTAGGGGAACTCTGCGGTAGATGTTGCGAAATAGTAAAGAACCATTTTTATATTTGAGCTAGACCTGATTGCTTCTTAAGTGAAATGTTTAACATAATATTCAGATAACTGTTTAGAGCGTTTATACAGAAAGTGGGCACCGTCGCAAATAATTTTTGATTTAAAAGAGTGTCCATGGAGTTTCTTGCCCATTCTTCTCCATAGAGATCTACGCTTTGGAATGTGCAACTACAGTCCTTTCTCAAGTTATTATGCCTTGTGACTGTGACTGTAGCTTCGCTTTTGGTTTGTTTTTTTGACATTCAAAAGTGCCTGTGATGGTCTAATTGAAATAAATGCTTTGAGTTTGAGTTTGAATAGCTGTCAAATATTTCGCTGCTTTGATTAATTTGACAATATTACTGTTTGGAAATAAGAAATATGGCTAACTAGTGAACTTAAATATTGAATATGAAATGCAATAATTAATATCGTTACAACGAATATTTAGTTTTAAATGTAAAAAAGTATTTGGAAACTTTCCGAATGCCTTTTTACACGTAAAACGGTTACAACATCAAATTCAGCGTTTTAATTTGCTATTCATTATTAATATTCTAGTTCACTCATATTTCTTATTTCCATACAATTAAGACAGGAATAATTATTTATTTTTTACAGGTTATTTTAATTTTTAAATGTATAAGTATAATATTTAGCTAATAATAATATTATCAAACACTGTTTTAAGCTTTCACGGTTTACAACTTAACTTATACTGTCACTTACGGGATATCAAATAAAAAAAAAACAAAAGCAACAATCAGCAAGCAGCAATATCGGGAGCTCAAAATAATGAACAATCACGGAAGATATCCCGTAAGTGACAGTATAAGTTTAAAAATACTATGTTACATAAAAAAAAAAAAAATAGGGAACATTTGGCAGCTATTTGCGACGTCGTTGCTAACTTTTTGGATGAACGCTCTTAATTATAAAGGGCATAATTAAATGGTTGTCAGTAGGAAATGGTCTTTTTTTTTTTTCGGATGGGAAATCATCAAATGACCCCCCCCCCCCCCCCCCGTGTACACTGTCGTCGTATCGACGTAGGCTTAACTCCTAATTTAATAGGTAATTCGGTCTGTCTCAGTTTTATTGCCCAGAACAACCCCAAAGTAAACATTACCCTAAAAATAAACCCCAATCTCTCGTTATTAGATCAACAAACATAAATCACTCAGCCGGGATTTAATAAAATTAATGTCATTACAAGTTCGAAACTCGTATAATTGTGGAAAACAACTTCCATTCCGGCAATTTCCTCAAAAATTGCATTAATTTTTTTAAAGGAATTGCTTTCTGTGAATTTCCCTGTTGAAATTGGCAGCTGCATAGGAATCGCCGCCAAATATTCATTTTGTATCGCATCGCGCTCCCGTACGTAAGGTATGAAGTGACACAGGTGTTTTCAAAATGCCGCAATTGGAAAAATTTCATAATCTCATTCTGTGGCTACATATTTTTAGTTTTATTTGTTGGATAACGGCGTGTTGTATCCGGCTGCCTCTTGCCTGCAACTGCTTTGTAAACTCAGTGAGATTCCAATTAGGATTATGCAAAATTAAATTATACGTTATTATAATTTATGCATTTTATAAATAAAGATTAACTAGCTTTTTGTTGTATTTTACTAGTATTATGAACAAGTATCGAGCGTTATTTCATAGCCACTGCTCTCAAAAATTGTGTAGGAAAACGTCTTGAGGAAACTGGCATGTCCTTAAACTTATTTTTTTCGGCATTCTTGGTGTTAAATATTGTACGGTGGTACGAAACCGTTCGTGTGCGAGTCAAGACTCGCACTTGGCGGGTTTTAAAAAATACAATGTCATTTAAAATTGACGCCACATAGAACAGTTCAATCAACTATACCTTAGTCGTTCCACAAGTGGATCGTGAGAGTAAATGTTAGCTATTGAGAGTTAGACTTGTCCCTCTTGCATGCTTTGTAATTGGAGTGCCGAGGAAATCTGTAGAAACTCCACCGAATGGGCTAAACCCGTCAGCACAGATTACCCAACATTCACATTTGCATGGCCCCGTGTTGGGCAAATATTTGATCCAATCCCATCTCCCCATGTTTGCTGGCAAGCCATATCAAGCCACAAATATCTTCACTCGTGGGCTTGCGTTTGTACAAGTCAATACTTGTTTAACTTCAGCCAAACGCTTTTTTTAAATTTAAATGAACTCTGAGAAGGTCTAATTTTGGACACACTCTTTGATTGATTTGGTTTAAATGAATAGACTCAGCCTAACAAAGTCTACTGTGATACATGGAGCCACATTATCATCATCGTCACTTCATCTTTTATAAGGTCCCATTAAAATAGATGGACAAATTTTAACACAGCGTTCGGTACGTCTAACCAAAGATATCCCAGCAAAAATACACTGATTAAAGTGATTTTATTTTGACCTAAAATCATTGGGTAACCAACATTTTTAGTGTATTTTCGTTAGCTGATTTTTTTTCTTGTAAGTATCTTATCATCATCATTTTAGGTGATGAATTTTATTTATCATCATCATTTCAGCCGAAAGACGTCCACTGCTGGACATAGGCCTCCCATTTAAGTATCTAATGCGTTTTTCTTATTTTTTTTTTTACCATTGTCCTTTGTTTGGTTGTTTAAATGATTTCTAAAAGTTTGTCCATCTATTTTGATGGGACTTTATACAACATTAGTTTTAGTAAATGCGAAACCTGAAACATATCTGAATCTATGTACAAAATTTCAAAACTGTATTATGAAAAATCACAAAGTTGTAAGCTTGTTCTGTTACCTGGTTGTCCGAAATCTAATTTTTGACAGTTCCAACTCCAATCAATTTCTAAACTACAGAATAAAAATGATAACTTTTACTCAAGTTATCAATTTGTCTTGTTTATAGATACGGGTGTAAGACACGTGAGCGAAGCCACAGACGCAGTAAGTCATTGACATTTACAACTCAATCAATACACGAACACCACGAAGGCATTAAATTAAATTAAATCTATACATATAAAATTCAAAGTCCTGACTGACTGACTGACTTATATATCAACGCACAGCCCAAACCGCTGGTCCTAGAAACATGACATTTGGACAGTGTACACTTTGTGACGAGTGAGTATTCACTAAGAAAGGGTTTTTCGAAATTCCACCCCTAAGAGGGTGAAATGGGGTGTTTAATTTTCTGTGAAACTTTTTATTCCCTGAGTCGATTGACTTGAAAATTTGTGTATTTACTCTTCAGTTAAAATTATGAGACACGTGTATCACAGTTTTTCCTAAATCATCCCCCAATTTAAAATTAAACGTCCTGACTGGCTGACTGATATATCAACCCCCAGCCCAAACCACTTATCCTAGAGACATGAAATTTGGACGGTGAATTGTTTGTGAAGAGTAAGTATCCACTAAGAAAGGATTTTTGGGAATTTCACCCCTAAAGGGGTAAAATAGGGGATGGAAGTTTGTATGAAAGTCTGTCAGTTTTGAAGTTAGGATCTTCAAATTTTGTGATAAGGCTGACGATTGAAAATTAATTTATACGTATCTCGGCGTTTTTGATAATTCTACCCCCGAAGGGTTAAAAAGGGGGGTGAAGATACTATGTTTGTTCGGGTGAAATGCAACTCAATTTTGTACAACCGATTGAGCTGAAATTTTGCACAAACCTTTGGTTCTGGTGACAATACATTTTTATGACATACATTCCTTAATCCTGCAGCCAGGATCGTCTCCTCAAGAGAGAACTCTTCAGCGGTTAGTAGCATGGCCACGAAACTTTGTTTACGCGTTCAAGTTTGATAGATAAAGATGATTTTATCATTAATCTTTAATCTTCTTTCTTTCTTCTTCTTTTTTTCTTTATATAAAATGGTAAAATGACTGACTGACTGACTGACTGGGTGATATATCAACGCACAGCCCAAACCGATGGTCCTAGAGACATGAAACTTGGAGGGTGTGTTCTTTGTGAAGAGTAAGTATCCACTAAGAAAGGATTTTTGGGAGTTCCACCCCTAAAGGGGTAAAATAGGGGATGGAAGTTAATATGAAAGTACGTCAGTTTTGAAGCTAGGATCTTCAAATTTTGTGTTTAGGCTGACGATTGAAAATTTGAATTCCCAAAGATCCTTTCTTAGTGGAAACCTTCTCTTCACAAAGAACACACCCTCCAAGTTTCATGTCTCTAGGACCAGCGGTTTGGGCTGTGCGTTGATATATCACCCAGTCAGTCAGTCAGTCAGTTTACCATTTTGTATATATAGATGTGTATCAGTTTTTCCAAAATCATCCCCCAATATAGTTAAATAGGGCTTCGAAGCTCACGTAGAAGTCGCATGCCGCGCAGCGTTGCGTGGGGCGTGCGGGGCGCGGGAGTATTTACCTATTACTAAGTAGATAGGATTTTTCTGAGGTAGACGTGTCTGTGAATATAGTTTATTCCACCGATTTTCGCGTTGGCTCGCGATACGGGACATTGATATTAAATATTATGTCAAAGTATTATGTCTATAAATAGATTCCTAATAAATCATTTGTTTGGTGTCCCGGTGTCCAATCTCAAACCAAGATATTTCACATATTATGTAATTTAGTTGATATTACTATGAACAAATATTTGCAATAGCAAGTACACGTAAATCTATGTATGTACTATACATAGATAGATTACTTATTATCCCAGAAGTAAGATTCCGTGGGCAGTTCCCGAACTCCACGCGGGCGAAGCCGCGGGCAGAAGCTAGTAATAAAATAAAATTCATTTATTTCGGACAACACTTAACCAACAAATTTGTCCTATAACCAAACCTTATATATCAAAAAAGCTGGGTGAACGATGTATAGAGGTTTTGGTGGTGACTGATTGTTGTGTAAAAGCGTTTGACAAAACATTTTGGCTCTATAAGTTTATACAGCAAAAACGACCTATTAAGAATTGATGTAGAGGTTTACTTCACGACTTTATATAGCTGTTATAGTCAGGCGTTATAACAACCTCCATTGTGACTAGCATACAACGATAGAACTTTATAACAGTGTTGACTGTTATCCTAATGCGCCTGATTTGCGCAATAAAGGTTCGAAACGAACTATAATGGGACTTTCATTATAGTAGAGATGACAACTCAAGAATAGGACGATATTGTGATATTGAGGGTTTTGAGATCGTCGTTACAGTACATAGTACTATAGTGGACACAAAAAGTCTACAATAGAGTGATTTTGTGATATAGCTGAGTTTCAAATTACATTTATGTAGCTTAATTGTCATATAAAGGGTTGTTAACCCTAGATTCATAAACATATGTAGGAGTAACATTATTAATAAACATTCGTCTCACAGACGAACATATTCAGGTATGGTTATTTATGATTTTGTTAATGAAAGAAAACAAATAAATAATTGTTTTGTTTAACTTCTTTATTGAGTTTTTTAAAACTTATGTGATAAAACAAAAATACATATTTATTCTGAACATTCCAGACACATAAGGCCACGGTGGTCCATACACATGAACTTTTTACAGTGGTTACATTGGAACCTCGTCATTCGACCTTTTTTGTAATCACAGAAGCTACATACAAATCTTTTTTTGAGTACCACTTGGACCAGGCGTATCGCTGGTAGGCGTTTCATTCAAAACTTCTGCTATCTTCCTTTTTAGGCATCGCCTCAAAGTTGGCATTTCGCGACGCTTACGTAACCACGGTTCGGTCATTTTCACTGAAACATCTTTCATGAAACATCGTCTGCTTGCTGGTTTTTTACCTTGTTTTACAATATTATGTACGTAAACAACATACGAATTTATGATTGTCATATTGAGCACGCCATAGAAGTGTTTCAAAAATTGTAACCGTACTCGTCAAACGTCTATTCATAAATATTCGTCCCTCAGACGAATAAAACTCTCTAACCGCTCAAGGACACGTCACTGCCAGTAAAGTGCACTCGCGATACTAATGGTCGTATGATTTAGGAAGGTACTTGAGAGGTCAGCTTTCTAACTCTTTTACTCTAAAAATTTGAATCATTTTTACGTTTCGCGCGGTCTGTGAGACGAATGTTTATGAATCTAGGGTTAACGTTTGTTATAGCTGCAGTGATAAAATTATCACAAAGACCCTGTTTTAGAGAAGGATTTTTTTTGTAACTGTTATAGTCCCTCTATAACACAAGAGTACTATAACGGAGATTTATCCCCATAAAAACATTATTACTGTGTATAAAGGTAGGCTAGCAATGCTTTTAAATGATAATTCAGTTTTGTAAAGGCACTTCTATCGCTCTTCTACAACAATATTGACATTTTGATTCGGCGTATTATGCGACAACCAATATTTTTATACATTATGAAAAATGGATTTGGAAGCTTGGAAATGATTCAAACACAGTGGAACATATAGACGAGAAGTGAAAAGGCAATATGAGGAAACAGCAAGAGGCATTCAAATCAGTAATTATGGGGAAAACTAAGTTGAAGACTCAATTATACAAAATGGTTCCGTACAAAATACAGTTCACATGAATGCAAATAAAAACCTTTGTTAAGAATTTTTAAAACAGTATTTATTAATTTCTCACCGTAATTAGTCTCAGTCACACCACACATTAAATTAAAACGATACAAATTAAAAGGTAGATAGTAGGTACATTTAGCTTAGCTTCGGTTCTATGTAGAAAGACTCGAGATAAAGGGTCAGTTCAAAAAAATAGGCGACGCGACGCTTCTCGATGTGAACTGATCTTTAAACACAGCACAATAATCGACTGGGTCTTCTATTCAACGCAACATTAAAATCAAATAAGAATAACAATCTAAAATTAACAATAACATTATTTTAATAAACCTACAGCAAAGAAGGGCGGCGAAAATGGACCCAAGGAATCTAAAAATTAACGAAGCTCCATGCAAGTGTAAATATAATATAATTATAACCACAATTATATAAGATATTTATTTAAAAAATATTGAATTTTTAGGACACGGGAATCAAAAGTTATAAATATTTTAATTTATTCAAAATTAAGTAATCGTGCAATTACAAAACGCAACATCTTTTCCGATTACGTTCCAATCCAATGACAAGTGTTTTTTCTCAAGGGTTTTCTTACTATAAATGGCACTTTCTCTTCGTTTTTATTCATTCTATAATGTACAATATTTATAAACAACATGTAAACTTGATATTAAAACGCCAATTAACAAGGCAAAATCATGTAATAAATATGAAACTATGGTGATTTCGTAGTATATGTTATAAAGGAACGTTATCAATGGTGATTGATTGAGTCCCGTCACCACTGTCACTGTAAGATCTGTGATGATCTATTCCAGTGTTTTTCAACGGTTAATGAACGTGATCGCGACCCCCCTAGGGGTCGCGACCCGCACGTTCATTAACCAATTTCTCCCATCGTGGATTCGTTTTCTTCATCTGCTCTTTCAGTCTAGCAATAAATTCCGTGATTATTCATTATTTTGTGCTCCCGATATTTCGACGCTGTTGCAATGAACAATCACGGAATATACCCCGTAAGTGACAGTATAAGTTAAGTTGTAAACAGTGAAAGCTTAAAACAGTGTTTGAATAAATCCCCTGTTCGCACCACTCATAGCTTTTGCTCTGTCACTACAAATAGCAATGCATTTCTTTACCAAATTGATATTCATATCTTGCGTAGCTTCAAGGAACATGTTAAGCATGCATTAACCTGTAGTATTGGTGGGAAGTGCTCACAAAAGAGTATTTCTTCCATTAATTTTTCATTAGATTTAAAACGCACAAAAGCTACAAACTGCGCACAGCCCGCAATATCCGTAAATTAATCAAATTGCAAGGACACAAAACTTACTTTCTTTTATTTTTTTCTACATAAATATCACTTATCCTGCGTTGAATGGTATTGTCAGAGAGTGGTATACTTTTGAGCTTTTCGACCTCTTGTTTGCCAAACATAATCAAAGTGTGAGATTTTTCTGCTTGTCGCGACGGCATCTGTCTTGTTTATACGTATGCACGAATAAACTGTGAATACACGAAAAAAACGCGAAGGGTCAGAGGTCGCGAAATATTTTTTCTTACTATGGGGGTCGTGTCATGAAAAAGGTTGAAAAACACTTCTATTCCATCGTTCGATACGTTTGTATTTTTGCGTGGGATTTTATGTTTATCATTGCGATTTTGTGGATTCTCGATTAATTGGCCTTTACATCTTGAACTGACGATAGTGCACCCTGACTTGGACTACCGCATTCTTCTTTGGACAACAAGTTGCTTTTGATTTGGACTTTGATTTTAACCATTATCATGCGTTGCGTTAATAGCCATTTACGACTTGCGCGCTTACGGAGGCATCGTCACTCTGATGAAGGTGCTCAAGGTGCTCAATGGATCAAGCCCCGCCTGGTTAGTATGATAATGGGCTTATGATGAACACTATTTATATTTTTTTCTGTTATTTTGTGTTTTTGACTACTTTTTACTGGTACCTATTGTTTCAGTTAACATCTAATGATGAAGTGTGTGTACCATGCTATTTGAGAGCGCTCAGAGGAGTTCCCCTAATGTTGTACCCACAACAAGTACAGAGGAAAGTACACACCCTATACCTTCTGAACAGAGCAAATTGTGGATATTGAAATGGTGGATAGTGCTTACAGAAGTTCTGCTGATTTTGCACACTCCCCAAGTTCAGTAGAAATACATCCTGTCCCTATTACCTATCCTATATTTCATGGCAACCACCCATTTATTTTACGTGCCAGAATTAAATCTATGCACATAGGAAGCAAGTCCTATTAAACGTATATCGTAGTAGATAGAAGGCTACAGGGGCGAAGTGGTGTATTAGGCTATTGTTGTCACTGTCCTGTTGGGACACGGACAGCGGGTTGTTGCTCTCATGTTATGAGCATATTATGGTATATGGGGTCTGCTAGACGCCAGAACTATATCGCTGCACCAGCTTCCTTTTTAGATAATCTTTTAATAAGATAATATTTTTCTATAACACTGTTGAAAAATATAAAAAAAACATGTAAAAAAACCAATAAACGAGATTTATTACGTCACATTACACATTTTTTATTCAACAAACCCTGCCTTTCAATAGCTGTACTCGTACATACATAGCTAGTGAGCTCTGGCTGTTATAATTTATGTAAAAGTATATCTTCATTCAGCGTAGTAAGAATCGTTCTACTTGACTATAATTCGCTTATAGATCCAAGTCGTAACAACATAGTTTTAATAGTGATTGAACTAATTACTAGGTTAGTAATCAGTATAGTCTCTAGACGCAGTCTGGCAGTTTTATGATTCATCAATTAGGTACAGGCAAAAAATTCGGGTTTTGGCTTAAGACAAGTAAATAATAAGTACATCAGAATAATATAACATGACCCGAACCAAAATTATTACCTCCCCTGGCACCTGTCAGTTGCCTACTACCAAAAACCAAAGAGAACCAAAAAGCACAGAGCATCATCCAAAGAGGCCGTGTACAACGCGCCATGCCTTTTATACCCTTTTACTCGGACCGGGTAGGTTGGAAATGGAATTATCTAAGAGTAGTTTATTCGAATCTTCCTTTATGATTCATCCTAAACATTTTTATTTTTTTATTCATTTTAAATAAATAAGCAGACATTCACAGTTAAAAACCTTAACCGTAAGATTTTTAGGTTATCTTGTATAAAGACGTATATCTCTTTTCTCCCAACTTGTTCGTCTTACTTTCCATTTGCTTTTTTGTTAGTCTTTAGTCGTTTTACAAGTATGTATAAGTTGCCATAATGAATGCAACCTCTAAGACTGGGTCCCAAAATACATAGACTCTCGCCAGCCTTCTTTACTGTTTCTTCCAGTCAACGCTTTAATTGAATAGAATTTTAATATTTTAAAATCAGATTCAGATCAGATTAAAAGTAACAATATAAAGTTAACAATTAAATCCTTTTAAAAAACCTACAGTTACACTTCTTGTAGAAAATTCAAAATTATGATATCTTACTGTACGATTAGTTTTGGTTTCACAGTATACCACAGTTTTTAGTTAACTGAAGTGTGTAATTTCCCAGGGCCATTCCGCTTCCGCAAGTAGCTTGAAATCGTCACGTGTCAAAAACTTATCGATATCTATTATGACGACCATTTTGCATAACATTAAACTGAAAAAGAAAAAAACAACGGTATATTGACTGCCTGGAGTATAAAAATATAACGAAAAAGTAGTAACTCTGACGTCGTAGTACCTACAGCTGATTTATAAACCCATATTTTCTGACATGGTATTTTTATAAGTTTAATAAAAAGTATTCATCACATATAAGAAATAAGGACAAACAACAGAACAAAATAAACAAACAAGCGCAAAAGGAACCCTAATTTCACGTAATGGTGGTTGTAATCTATCATAAAGAGTACTATAGTAGAGTTTAGGAAGCTGGAAGTATATTTACGACTTAAAATTCGTAATATTTTATTAAAAGCGCATTAATTCGAAGGGGGCATTCAATTATTGTCGTAAACCCGTACATAGTTTATCAGTAAATTACAGCCGCACGTCATTTTCGCCGTAAGAGATGAATAATTCGATTTGTGTTATGCATAATACAAAATAATATCTAACTTACTTACCACCATATTTATCCTCGTTTTCTCTTCGTAATATCTTTTATTTCTCTTCTAAAACACTGAGACACTGCAGCGGCGTGAACGAATGTAAAAATTGAACGAATGATTCGATGAATATTAGTGATGCAATGGAGTCATTGAACACTTTTACAGTACTGAAAAACACTTTAGTAGTGTTGTAGTGGCTTGTATGTCACCGAATAGAGATTGCGTTACTGTTACATCAACTGTAATAGGTCAAAATTGTCATACCTGACACCATTAAAGTTGTACTTTAAGACTGAATGGAGATATAATTGCGCCACTTTCTTCGTAGGCGCACCTTCTTTCGCCTTTTATCTGACCACCGATTAGTTTTTACAAAACGTTCTATGGCCTTCTATACAACTAACTTTTGCTGGTTGGGCAGTGATCCATATTTTGTTTACACAGCTTATAAAGGATGTAAATAGACCCTTAACATATCCGAAAGGCACTTGTTCTCCCCGTCTTTGCGATCATTTTTTTTTCTAGACCATACCTGGGAACCTTCTAGTTACGGAGTTGGGGGTCAAAGTTCCAACTTTTTCACAAGTTTTTTTTTTAAATACATGTTTTTAATGTAAGATTTTCACTTTACACACCTCCACGACCCCCGTACTATTCAATCCATCCATCAGCACAATGCTTTGAGTGCTTTACATGGAGACCTACCATAAAACGTGATTTTTCACCCTATAAAAAAAAAGTCGATTCCCAGCAATAATTTTTGCGTTAAGTTACTTTGTTTGATGTACAGAATGCTTGGTTGACGGATATGTCAAGGGTCTGTTAACACCCTGTATTCTAGTGTTAGTAACATTGACTTATAAGAAAGTAGTATTAAAAACAAAGAACGACAAGGCAGGAAAACATGCCTACTACAGAATCAACCTCCGTACAGAATATTAAAGCCTGTATTACAGAGATATCTTCTCAATCGATATCCAATCGAATATTCATAACTTCACAGCTACATGCCCATAAATTGTACCTAAGCAGCTATCTCAATGTATTGCGTCGCGCGATGAATCTCCAATATCTAGTATTGTTATTGTTAACACCATCAAAATCCGGCTTTCACACTAATGTGTTTATTTATAAACGATTTCCTTCCACCCTTTGTTAGAAATGTACTGCAACTTATTCTTGGGGCGGTTTTGCAGCGGTTGAACGCTCTGACGTTAGGGTGCGTCCACATCTGGCGAATGTGCCGCGAATGTGCAGCTCACGAGCCGTATGCGAGCTGCCCGCGAGCTGCGCGCGTGCGGTTACAGCCATTATTTGGTGCGCCGCTCTAGTGCAACCCTAGCAAGGCTCGAGAGAGGCGCGCGTGCAGCGCGCGCGCTGCTCGTGCGCACATACGCGTGAACTTGAGCCTCAGTTGTGAATTTGCTTGAATTTGTGAGGTGCATCGCGCGCACCTCCTGCGCCGCTCGAGTACGGCGCGTAGAAAGCGCGCGAGCGGCGCGCGGACGGCGCAGGGGCGCCCATTTGCAGCACATTCGCCAGATGTGGACGCACCCTTAGATTTGGTTTCGGGTATCTCACACAGTTCGTGTGCAGTCTAATTATAAAAAAATAAAATAACACACAGATTTTAAAACTTCTACCTAACGACAACTTATAACTTGATCAAAATAACATAACGTCACGCCTGTAATCCCGAAGGGTTAGGCAGAGGTCTACCGAATAGTACACCCACATTTTGTGTTTAAGTCCCATGTAATAGGGGGCGAGCCTATTGCCATCAACCGGGCACATATCCAAACTCCGTGGTTGCTACAGAGAGATTCCTGATGAAACAACCCAATAACACTTTGCCCGACCCGGGAATCGAACCAAACAATCGAAAAAACGAAGGACCTGATACTCAGCAGTCGCGCTTGGTCAAAATATAGGGTTAAAATTAAATTAGCTTGCTTTTATTCTCAGATGTAATGGGTAACCAAAATATATTTCTAAACTTTTACTATGTTAGTAAACTAATTGCGGTCATTGACCCTAAAAAACATGAAATATTTTTTCATTTTATCACGTTTAAATATTACAAAATTTCTTGTCTGTGCTTGTGTTTTAAGAATATTCAAACAATAGAGTCACAGCCACATAATTAATCATTTCAGTACCATTTCTGATAAAGTTCTTTGCAGATCCTTACTTATTATAATAATTTAATAAGCAGCGGTGCCGTTCACACGGTTATGACCCCTATGTTTTCACACTTTCCGTATAATAGAGAATGGGGGATGTGAAGGGATGATAATACCATAATGGGAAACGGCTAATGTGGCGTGAGGGTGCATTTTCGTATGCACTTGTTTATAGGATTAGTCATGAGTTTATATATTACGGGTTATTTGTATGTCTGATACTTCAAACATGTCTGGTACTTAGTGTAGTTATCATTTTTTATTTCTGTATCACATAACATAACATCACGCCTGTATTCCCCGAAGGGTTAGGCAGAGGCGACCCTAACAGTAAACCAAGATTTCAGCAGTTATGTTTAAGTCCATGAATAGGGGGCGAGCCAATTGCCATTTATCGGGCAAATCCAGACTTCATGGCTGATACTGAGAAATTCCTTCTGGGAAAACCCAATAACAGTCTGCCCAACCTGGGAATCGAGCCCAGGACCTCAAGCTCAGCAGTGAGCAACCACTAGACTAACAGACAGTTTATTAGTGTAATATGGGGTAATTTTAGACATTTCACGATCAAAACAGGCCTAAACATAGCCACATAGGACAGCGATATTATTTCGCAAGCTACATTTATCAGAGGAAATTAAAAGAAAACAATTAATAGCCCCGGGTCATTTATGATCCGTCTAAAAGTGCTTTTACCTGAATAAAATATTCATTACCCAATGTTTTTTCAGCGTTTTGGTAGGGGTACCATATAAATTATAAACATAGCTCCTAATGTATTTAAGACCTTTGGAAACAAGCAGTGGATGGTTGGAATCTATACAAATAAATAAAATTGAAGTATCTGTATGTAATATCAAAATAACAGCTTTTTACTCAATGCATATGAAAATATCGGCACTAATAACAAAAACACTTTTTTTTCAATTTTTGTCTGTCTGTCTGTCTGTTTGTTCCGGCTCATCTCCGAAACGGCTGGACCGATTACGACGGGACTTTTACTGGCAGATAGCTGATGTTGAAGAGTCTAACTAGGCTTTTATTTTAGAAAAATTATTAAGCTTTTATATTAGAGATCCGTGCAAAACAATTAAAACTTTTGAAATTGGTAACAAAATTCGACCCAAAAAGGGATGTGCCTATAATAATGGGGATTCTTTTATAATAATTTTACGCAAACGAAGGGCGCGGGCAACAGTTAGTATTCAAAATTAAAGTACTGCAGTTATTTGACTATTAAAAATAACTGCAATAACGATTATACCGATATATATTGCGTTACTTACGTTTCATTACTTACTCGCTATCTATTTATTTGTATTATATATGTCGCCGCAAGAGCGTCTACCTGCTCAGAATATTAGTTAATTTAATTAATAACCAAATGTCTCGTCCATCATAATATTGATCGTGCCATCTGTGGGTTGCACGTACAATTATTACAATGATCTGTATCGATTGACAGAACAGATAAGCGCCATCTAATGGTCTCTGTATTAACTAGTACTGAGATAGTTCGTGATAAGATCTTCTGAAGATTAATTTATTAAACGAAAGTCTTTAGCTAGAACTATAGTTAAAATTAAGATAAGCAAATATTTGACAATTGGGATTTTAACAATGCTCATTTAACACTAAGATTTGTTTTGAGGCAACATTCCACAATATTGTGGAAGATGGCGCCGAATACGATTTTAATGATCAATAACTCAATTTATAATTTGAAACTACAACTAAATCAGTTTCTGTAACTAATTACAAACTGAAAAGTAACAAGATTATTTTACAGAGCAATGTATTAGTGAAAGACCTGTTTGTATTAAATCCTTTGATCTGCCGGAAATGGTTTTAAGCAAGATCCCATTGTTGTAAAAAAGTAGCCACTAATTAGTTTTAACTCAAAAACGCCTTTGCATTTATGAATATTGGCATTGTTTAATTATTAGAGTAATTAATTGTGAAGTATTCTAGTATTGTTTGTAAGTTTTATGGTTTAATGGTGGATGGCGTCGATATTTGGGACTAGCGTTCCTCCTAATCCATTCTCTATCGTAACATATATTTATTTATATAGGTATATTATTTTTGAAACTGTTGTTCCGTCACTTACCCCCCAAAGGTTCATTGGAAGACCAGCGTCCGACAGCATCACCTGTCTGGCATGAATGCTGAAATGGACCTTTTTGGCGCAGCCGTGAGGCACACAGCACATGTACCTATTTTCTCTTTTTTTATTTTTTTAAAATTGTGATTTAATATTTTATTTTGTATCTTTTTATTATGTGTGCTTGATGAACTGACGTCAAATAACTTCATTCTTTCTTTTTTTCTTTCTTTCCTTATATATCTGTGGGCATACTTTAAATTAATGTGTATTACAGAGATACAGTGAGAAACAGTGACACGGGGTCGTGGCAGATCACGAAGGAGATGGCGAGACGAACCGGACGTCTTCCTTGAGAATTGGAAAGAAGTAACACAGAGTCGGAACCTTTGGAAGGAATGGAGGGAGGCCTTTGCCCAGCAGGGGACGATATGGGCTAGCTATAATAAAAAACAGAGATAGAAGGTCATTCCCAAGTTCATTTGAGGTCCACTTGTGTAGTGTGACCTATAGTATACGAAGTCTCGTACAAAGTGACAGTATACTACTATCCTACTTCCTACTTAAATGCGAAAGTTTATGAGGATAGATGGATAGATGGATGGATGGATGGATGGATGGATCTATGGATGGATGGATGGACGGACAGACGGACGGATGGATGGATGGATGGATGGACGGACGGACTGATGAATGGATGGATGGATGGATGGATGTATGAACAGACGGACAGATGGATGGATGGATGGATGGATGGACGGACAGACAGATGGATGGATGGATGGATGGATGGATGGATGGATGTTACTCCTTCACGCAAAAACTACTGAACGATTTGGATGAAGTTTTGCACGCAGAGAGTTTGTATCCTGGATTATCCTGTGGGACAATTACGGGCATAAGCAATTACCTATGCAAGTTAATGCAATATCAATGACTGAAAAGTTAAAGATATGCTGAATTCCTATAAGCTACTGTAAAGCTCAAGTAAATAAAGTTTAAATTCGTTGTAGACATACGAAACGCATTGAATTCGATAGCTACTTGTTTAGGGTCTCTGGTTGTGATGACGGTGGCAATTGATGGAAACATAATTTTAAATTAGTGGGCCACTTGGGTTCTCTCTACTCATCCACTTAGTGCAAAGGATTTTTACAACGCAATACACTTACGGAACCAATTTGTAGAAATCAATGTCCAGACGTTTATGCCGTGTAGTCGATGGTATTTGATTTAAGAAAGCTGGAGGTGGCAATTTATTCCTCTACTAGCTGTTGCCCGCGACTTCGTTCGCATGGAAATTTTGGTGTGCATGTGTGAGACTGCCACGTTGGTCTAGTGGTCGCAAGCGCGACTACTAAGCGTGGGGACCGATTCCCGGGTCGGGCAGTGTTAAAAAAAATGTTTATTTCAATTACATAAAGTTATCACACACATGATTTGGAAGATCACCTTTTAAGCAAGGAGATGCTTGTTTTAGGGGGCATCCATTAATTACGTGAGGCGATTTTTCGACCCCCTCCTCCCCTGGTGGGATGTCGTGAGATTTGGCTTGACCCCCTCATCTCCCTCCTAATCTCACGATTAGGTGATATTTGGCGCGAATCTGGATTTGTGCCCGGTTGATGGCAATAGGCTCACCCCCTACTACATGGGACTTCAATATAACTGGCGAAATGTGTGTGTACGATTAGGTACACGTCTGCCCAAACCTTCGGGGCTTTAAGGCGTGACGTTATGGAATGTGTGACTGCGAGTTCAAAAGGTGATAATGTACTGATGACTACAAAAAGCGTCCTTTTGGGTTCTGTAATTCTGTGCGGCAGAGGTCCGAAACAAAATTAAATGGCGTTGAGGCGACGATATGGCTTCAAAAATCGGTGTATTTTGGCACTATACAACTTTTTTTCAAAGTGAACCTTGTTTAGCGCTTTTTATTCTAATACCGTTCTGTATACAACATTAAATGACTTTTTGCGAGAGTTCTTAGACCTCTTTAATTCGGCCCTGTCGCAAAATCCGTTCTTAGCGAACGTCTACTAACTATAAACTACCTCACTGCCAAATAATGTCAAGTTTGGAGCACAAAAAGTTAAGGACTTTCATCCAAACTTGCGAGAGCCCTTAGACCTCCTTAATCCGGCCCTGTCGTAAAATGCATCTTAGCGGACGTCTACTAACTATAAACTACCTGCCTGCCAAATTTCATCTTTATACGTCAAGCGGTTTTCGACCTTTCGCTTTCATATATTTAGATAGATTTCTCATAATTAAACCTCTCTTTCAGTACCAAATTTTTAGTGCAAAGAGTAAAGACAAAAGGAAACAAAAACTGAATCAAACAAACAAAGTCACCGACTTCTGAAGCTAAAGCTATTTTTCACTTATTTGTGTTTTTGAAGGCGGTTTTATTTTTTGCAAAAAAGTTTTTTTATTTTTCCATTTTTAGTTGTAATATCCTATAAAATTAATATTTGCTATGCATTTATTTTATATTGTCAACAAAAATAAACAAATCTGGTTATACTGCACACATCTGTGTACACCCTCGGAGCATACAGGCGTTATGTTAGGATATTGTGTAAACAATAAACATCTAAGCGATTGCAGCAATTACGGCAGATTTGCTGCCTAATTTTGTTGAGTTCCATTGTACCTATATCTCCGAAGATCAGCATCAGATCTTCACCAAATTTAAACGGGGCCAGCGCCGCCGAATAATATTCTTCCAAATAAAAAAGAAATCATTGAAATAGGTATCGCTGAACTTACACACAATGATGATTACCAGGCATAATGCCTGCGAGTATGTGTGCCTATACAATTTAAAAAATTCCCTTGATTTCTCCAGGATCCCAACATCAGATCCTGACCTGATGACCATGGGACCACATGGGAAGTACACATCTGCGTAGCCCCTCAGAGCATACAGGAGTGATATTATGTTATGGTGTTGTGTAAACAGTAAACATCCAAGCGATTGCAGCAATCACGACAGATTTGCTGTCTATTATAGAAGAGTTCCATTGATATCTCCGAAGGTCACGATCAGATCTTCACCAAATAAAAAATGGGACCATCGCGGAATAATATTCTTCCAAACAAAAAAAGAATCATCAAAATCGGTTCACAATTGGCGAAACTAAAACCTATTTACGTAAATAATTTTTATCATAGAAATCGCGCATGAGGTTACCAACTAAATTTTAAATATTAATATCTTTTGCGTCTGTTGGCCGAATTTGATGAAATAAACGCTAAATAATACCCAGAACAATGCTTCTTATTTTGTAATATTTAGATTTTGAATACAATGAGGGGATTTTACGTGATGCGCGCACAAACGAACAGACAAACCGACAAACCGACAAACAGACAAAAATTTTAAAAAATGTTTTTTTACTTTCTACTACTTATTTCTAGCACCTTCCAGTGATTTTTTTGTAAAAATATGTAATGTACAGACACGGAAAGTCTACGATTTTATTATATGTATAGATTTAGTAAGTTTGGAATATAAAACTGAGTGGTTTTTGATTGAAATAGGTATCTATAAAAAAAAACCGGTTCAGTGCGAGTTGGCCTCGTGCACCGAGGATTCCGTATAATCTTGCAGGTATTTTGTTAATAAACAACATATTTACGGTTTTCAATTTTTTCCTTTACGGCACGTAAGACATTGCTTCTTGCCAAATTTCATGATTCTAGATCAACGGGAAGTACCCTATAGGTTTCATTCCCTAGTAAAATCTCAAAATATGTAACATAAACGGTCATATCTTTTGATCGCGTTGACTTACAAGTTTAATATTTTCACGGCTCCAAGGGGTCGCAGGCTTGAGTATTTGGTATTAGCTAATACAGCTTGATACCTCCACGCGTTCCTGAGAAAAAGGGTATTCACAGACGGCTAGACAGACAGATAGAAACTGATCCTATAAGGGTTCTGTTTTTGCCGACTGATGTACGGAACCCTAAAAATGTTTTAAACCTTTGAACCGAAAATGATCTCTATCAAGGTTTTAGACTTATGTTTCCTGCTTATGCGTACGAAGTTTCATTAAAATCGGTTCAGTCATTTCGACAAAAAAATCAGTTGAAAGTTTGTATGAAATGCCGTTAGACGTTAACGCTCTTAAGAGGCAGGATACTGCCTAGAGAGGCTCTTAAGAAGAAATGTCATAGAAAAAATGTATCATGAGATCATGTAGTAAATTGACATGTTTGTCAAAGACTTGTAACACATACCGACAGCAACCAGAAATATCTTGCAAGTAGAAAACTATTTTGCCCATCTTTCGCAAGTAAAGGGTGTAAATAGACCCTTGACGAAAGGCACTTGTTCTCCCCGTCTTTGCGATCATTTTTTTTGTTCTAGACCATACCTGGGAACCTTCTAGTTACGGAGATATTGGGGGTCAAAGTTCCAACTTTTTCACTAGTTTTTTTTTCAATACATGTTTTTAATGTAAGATTTTTACTTTACACACCTCCACGACCCCCGTACTATTCAATCCATCCATCAGCACAATGGTTTGAGTGCTTTCCATCGAGTCCTACCTTAAAACGTGATTTATCACCCCGAAAAAAAGTCAGCAATAATTTTGGCGTAAAGTAGTAACTTTACGCAAAAAGTATTGCTAAATTATTATTGTGGACATCAAACTAAGTATAGTTTGATGTACACAATGCTTGGTTGACGGCTGTGTGAAGGATCTGTTTACACCCTGTATATTAAACAAAAAACTGTCAAAATGGCGCATCCACAGTTTTCTTGTTCCATCGAGTCCTTTCTTTTCCCAATAGTAATGTAACCTGGTGGAGGCGCCCATTTCTGTAGCATCTGTTCAATTTTCCCGCTTTACTAGATCTTGTTTCGGCACAGATAGAAAAGTGTTCAGCCTACGGATATTGGCGCTATACTCATTATGATAAAAGGTTCAATATTGAGATACCTTTGCTGTTTATACGTTTCTGTTTTTGTGTTTTTATTTGATGATTTGATACAGGCTGATTTTTATTTACTGCTGAGGTTACGACGCGGATTTATTTATTACATAACATGACATCACGCCTGTAATCACCGAAGGGTTAGGCAGAGATGTACCTAATAGTACACCCACATGTCGCCAGTTATGTTTTAACTCCCATGTAGTAGGTGGTGAGCCTATTGCAGTCAATCGGGCACAAATCCAGACTTCGTGGCTGCTGCTATAACACTTTGCCCGACTCGGGAATCGAACCCAGGATCTCATGCTCATTAGTCGCGCTTGCGACCACTCGACCAACGAGGCAGTTGATTTATTTATAATGTTCCCGAAAATATTGAAAAAAAGGCAGCTGACCAGGCAATCTGGGGACCACACTTAGAGCTCACGTACATTCGTAAAAATACTCTCAAAATATAGGTCTCGGTCAAATTAAGATAAAAGGTAATTACAACATATTTGTATAATATTGGATTTAGCTAGAATTACATAATTCATAACCTCACTTGTCGCGCGGGCAGTCAGAATTAACGCCGCCATCTTATTTTTTCAATACACTTCACAAGTGTTTACTAACAGCGCTTCCCTGTCAACCTCAGAGGAGCGTCAAAAGATCCATATGACATATATTAGGATAGACAACTACGTCAGCCGTAATGTCATTCCAAAATATACTATACTTTGTTCAGTTTATATAAAAAGATATGATATAGAAAGAAAAGCCCTTTAATTGCTTTATAAAATGTACATATTTTCATTGATGAACGCTTTTGAAATTAAGAGAGCCCAGTACAGCCGATCTTCTTTACTTGTACCTAAAGGGGGCAATATGTTCCTGCAGATAACTATGTACTTCTATGATGAGGATGATTTACTTCTGTTGCCAAAGAAGCATGTACAACAGTGGCGAAGGTTCTATACAACTCGATTCCTACCGGCTTCGCTTTGAAAAATGGCACAGTCAGTATTCTTTATACAAAAAATATAATCATATTAAAGACTAGCTGTTGCCCGCGACTTCGTCCGCGTGGAAATTTTGGTGTGCATGTGTGAGACTGCCACGTTGGTCTAGTGGTCGCAAGCGCGACTACTAAGCGTGGGGACCGATTCGCGGGTCGGGCAGTGTTAAAAAAAAATGTTTATTTCAATTACATAAAGTTATCACACACATGATTTGGAAGATCACCTTTTAAGCAAGGAGATGCTTGTTTTAGGGGGCATCCATTAATTACGTGAGGCGATTTTTAGATCCCCCTCCTCCCCTGGTGGGATGTCCTGAGATTTGGCTTGACCCCCTCATCTCCCTCCTAATCTCACGTGAGATTTATCAACATAAGATTGGGTGATATTTGGCGCGAATCTGGATTTGTGCCCGGTTGATGGCAATAGGCTCACCCCCTACTACATGGGATTTCAATATAACTGGCGAAATGTGTGTGTACGATTAGGTACACGTCTGCCCAAACCTTCGGGGCTTTAAGGCGTGACGTTATGTTGTGTGAGAACTGACTGCCAGATCAAAAGGTGATAATGTACTGATGACTACAAAAGGCGTCCTTTTGGGTGCTGTAATTCTGGGCGGCAGAGGTCCGAAACAAAATTAAATGGCGTTGAGGCGACGATATGGCTTCAAAAATCGGTGTATTTTGGCACTATACAACTTTTTTTCAAAGTGAACCTTGTTTAGCGCTTTTTATTCTAATACCGTTCTGTATACAACATTAAATGACTTTTTGCGAGAGCCCTTAGTCCTCCTTAACCAGACGCTGTCGCAAAATCCGTTCTAAGCGAACGTCTACTAACTATAAAGTACTTCCCTGCCAAATTTCAAGTTTGTAGCACAAAAAATGACGGACTTTCATACTAACTTGCGAGAGCCCTTAGATCTCCTTAATCCGGCCCTGTTGCAAAATCCGTTCTAAGCGAACGTCTACTAACTATTAACTACCTCCCTGCCAAATTTCAAGTTTATAGCACACAAAATGAAGGACTTTCATACAAACTTGCGAGAGCCCTTAGACCTCCTTAATCCGGCCCTGTCGTAAAATACATTCTTAGCGGACGTCTACTAACTATAAACTACCTGCCTGCCAAATTTCATCTTTATACGTCAAGCGGTTTTCGACCTTTCGCTTTCATATATTTAGATAGATTTCACATAATCAAACCTCTCTTTCAGTACCAAATTTTTAGTGCAAAGAGTAAAGACAAAAGGAAACAAAAACTGAATCAAACAAACAAAGTCACCGACTTCTGAAGCTAAAGTTATTTTTCACTTTTTTGTGTTTTTGAAGGCGGTTTTATTTTTTGCAAAAAAGTATTTATTTTTCCATTTTTAGTTTTAATATCCTATACAATTAATATTTGCTATGCATTTATTTTATATTGTCAACAAAAATAAACAAATCTGGTTATACTGCACACATCTGTGTACACCCTCGGAGCATACAGGCGTTGTGTTAGGATATTGTGTAAACAATAAACATCTAAGCGATTGCAGCAATCACGGCAGATTTGCTGCCTAATTTTGTTGAGTTCCATTGTACCTATATCTCCGAAGATCAGCATCAGATCTTCAACAAAATTAAACGGGGCCAGCGCCGCCGAATAATATTCTTCCAAATAAAAAAGGAATCATTAAAATAGGTTCTCTATTGGCAAAGGTATCGCTGAACTTTCACACAATGATGATTACCAGGCATAATGCCTGCGAGTATGTGTGCCTATACAATTTAGAAAATTTCCTTGATTTCTCCAGGATCCCAACATCAGATTCTGACTTGATGACAATGGGACCACATCAGGAGTATAGACTTTCGAATAAAAAAAGAATTTTCAAAACCTCCTCCTTTTTTGAAGTCGGTTAAAAATTGTCAAAGGAGTTTTGGTGAAACATTAGATAACCGTTAACAATACAAATGTCATGGTAATAGGCGTATCCCGAACAAAATGGAACTGAGCATACCTAATTATCAAAATGTGGGTGCACTGTACACATCTGCGTAGCCCCTCAGAGCATACAGGCGCGATATTATGTTATGGTGTTGTGTAAACAATAAACATCCAAGCGATTGCAGCAATCACAACAGATTTGCTGTCTATTATTGAAGAGTTCCATTGATATCTCAGAAGATCACCATCAGATCTTCACCAAATAAAAAATGGGACCATCGTGAAATAATATTCTTCCAAACAAAAAAAGAATCATCAAAATCGGTTCACAATTGGCGAAACTAAAACCTATTTACGTAAATTATCTTTATAAATCGCGCATGAGGTTACCAACTAAATTTTAAATATTAATATCTTTTGCGTCTGTTGGTCGATTTTGATGAAATAAACGCTAAATAATACCCAGAACAATGCTTCTTATTTTGTAATATTTCGATTTTGAATACAATGAGGGGCTTTTACGTGATGCGCGCACAAACGAACATACAAACCGACAAACCGAAAAACCGACAAACAGACAAAAATTAAAAAAAATATTTTTTTACTTTCTACTACTTATTTCTAGCACCTTCCAGTGATTTTTTTGTAAAAATATGTAATGTACAGACACGGAAAGTCTACGATTTTATTATATGTATAGATAACAGACAAAAATAGTAAATGATCACCAAAATTAAACCCGCATTTTAATGTTAAATTATAACCAAAGTTTTAACATCTCGCTATCCTATTTAAGCAAAATGCCTCCAAATAAATAATTGTTAACCCAAAAGAAGTAAATGATCACCAAAATTAAAACAGCATTTTAATGTAAAATTATAACCAAAGTTTTTACATCTTGCTTTCCTATTTAAGCAAACTGACTCCAAAAAAATCATAGTTAACCCAAAAATTTATTTTGATTCTTTTGGTTTAAAGTAACCTAACCTAACCTAAAGTCGGGGTGCCCCAAGTCCCGAGTTTGCTTCGCTTGCTATTGATTCCTAAGTATTTGTTGTTCCGTTAATTAAAATTACCGTTGTGCCTATTTAATATATATAAAGTTGCGCTTGCGTTGCGGTGGGAGGGGATTGCAAGCCGGAGACATAACTTAATATGGCATCATAATACTTTATTTGATAATAAGCCTACATTTTATGGCAATCACAGTGATTTATTTAGGCAAAAATAATACATTAATTTGGTCGTCAAGATTTGGTGATCATTTACTAAATTTGGTGGTCGAATACAATTTAAAGTGGAGTCGTGACTAAAATAGCTGGTACTATTGTATTTTTAGACTTATTTTTCTGGTGTTAAGTAGATATTTTTGGTTACAAAACTAAGGGTATCAAAGCATTTTATGGTGGTCATTACATGTATCCCCAAATAAAAATAAAACCGCGTCCATATATATCTGTGACCGCGTCACTAACTTTTTTCAAAGTTTTTGGGTCATCCCTCTAAAAGTATCATATTTTTAGATTGTAACCCAATGAAACAGATTAATCTCTTTTTACATTAATTCCAATAAAAATAATAATGGTAAGGTTCTATTTAATTTTGTCCTTTTATTTTACCAGTCGACTATAATTCGAAGGCTTGTATACCAGTAGCGAAGGGTAAATTTTTGTAAGAGGTAAGCCGGAGTACATATAATAAAATCTATACATATAATAAAATCGTAGACTTTCCGTGTCTGTACATTACATATTTTTACAAAAAAATCACTGGAAGGTGCTAGAAATAAGTAGTAGAAAGTACAAAAATATTTTTTTAAATTTTTGTCTGTTTGTCGGTTTGTCGGTTTGTCGGTTTGTCTGTTCGTTTGTGCGCGCATCACGTAAAAGCCCCTCATTGTATTCAAAATCGAAATATTACAAAATAAGAAGCATTGTTCTGGGTATTATTTAGCGTTTATTTCATCAAAATCGACCAACAGACGCAAAAGATATTAATATTTAAAATTTAGTTGGTAACCTCATGCGCGATTTATAAAGATAATTTACGTAAATAGGTTTTAGTTTCGCCAATTGTGAACCGATTTTGATGATTCTTTTTTTGTTTGGAAGAATATTATTTCACGATGGTCCCATTTTTTATTTGGTGAAGATCTGATGGTGATCTTCTGAGATATCAATGGAACTCTTCAATAATAGACAGCAAATCTGTTGTGATTGCTGCAATCGCTTGGATGTTTATTGTTTACACAACACCATAACATAATATCGCGCCTGTATGCTCTGAGGGGCTACGCAGATGTGTACAGTGCACCCACATTTTGATAATTAGGTATGCTCAGTTCCATTTTGTTCGGGATACGCCTATTACCATGACATTTGTATTGTTAACGGTTATCTAATGTTTCACCAAAACTCCTTTGACAATTTTTAACCGACTTCAAAAAAGGAGGAGGTTTTGAAAATTCTTTTTTTATTCGAAAGTCTATACTCCTGATGTGGTCCCATTGTCATCAAGTCAGAATCTGATGTTGGGATCCTGGAGAAATCAAGGAAATTTTCTAAATTGTATAGGCACACATACTCGCAGGCATTATGCCTGGTAATCATCATTGTGTGAAAGTTCAGCGATACCTTTGCCAATAGAGAACCTATTTTAATGATTCCTTTTTTATTTGGAAGAATATTATTCGGCGGCGCTGGCCCCGTTTAATTTTGTTGAAGATCTGATGCTGATCTTCGGAGATATAGGTACAATGGAACTCAACAAAATTAGGCAGCAAATCTGCCGTGATTGCTGCAATCGCTTAGATGTTTATTGTTTACACAATATCCTAACACAACGCCTGTATGCTCCGAGGGTGTACACAGATGTGTGCAGTATAACCAGATTTGTTTATTTTTGTTGACAATATAAAATAAATGCATAGCAAATATTAATTGTATAGGATATTAAAACTAAAAATGGAAAAATAAATACTTTTTTGCAAAAAATAAAACCGCCTTCAAAAACACAAAAAAGTGAAAAATAACTTTAGCTTCAGAAGTCGGTGACTTTGTTTGTTTGATTCAGTTTTTGTTTCCTTTTGTCTTTACTCTTTGCACTAAAAATTTGGTACTGAAAGAGAGGTTTGATTATGTGAAATCTATCTAAATATATGAAAGCGAAAGGTCGAAAACCGCTTGACGTATAAAGATGAAATTTGGCAGGCAGGTAGTTTATAGTTAGTAGACGTCCGCTAAGAATGTATTTTACGACAGGGCCGGATTAAGGAGGTCTAAGGGCTCTCGCAAGTTTGTATGAAAGTCCTTCATTTTGTGTGCTATAAACTTGAAATTTGGCAGGGAGGTAGTTAATAGTTAGTAGACGTTCGCTTAGAACGGATTTTGCAACAGGGCCGGATTAAGGAGATCTAAGGGCTCTCGCAAGTTAGTATGAAAGTCCGTCATTTTTTGTGCTACAAACTTGAAATTTGGCAGGGAAGTACTTTATAGTTAGTAGACGTTCGCTTAGAACGGATTTTGCGACAGCGTCTGGTTAAGGAGGACTAAGGGCTCTCGCAAAAAGTCATTTAATGTTGTATACAGAACGGTATTAGAATAAAAAGCGCTAAACAAGGTTCACTTTGAAAAAAAGTTGTATAGTGCCAAAATACACCGATTTTTGAAGCCATATCGTCGCCTCAACGCCATTTAATTTTGTTTCGGACCTCTGCCGCCCAGAATTACAGCACCCAAAAGGACGCCTTTTGTAGTCATCAGTACATTATCACCTTTTGATCTGGCAGTCAGTTCTCACACAACATAACGTCACGCCTTAAAGCCCCGAAGGTTTGGGCAGACGTGTACCTAATCGTACATACACATTTCGCCAGTTATATTGAAATCCCATGTAGTAGGGGGTGAGCCTATTGCCATCAACCGGGCACAAATCCAGATTCGCGCCAAATATCACCCAATCTTATGTTGATAAATCTCACGTGAGATTAGGAGGGAGATGAGGGGGTCAAGCCAAATCTCAGGACATCCCACCAGGGGAGGAGGGGGATCTAAAAATCGCCTCACGTAATTAATGGATGCCCCCTAAAACAAGCATCTCCTTGCTTAAAAGGTGATCTTCCAAATCATGTGTGTGATAACTTTATGTAATTGAAATAAACATTTTTTTTTAACACTGCCCGACCCGCGAATCGGTCCCCACGCTTAGTAGTCGCGCTTGCGACCACTAGACCAACGTGGCAGTCTCACACATGCACACCAAAATTTCCACGCGGACGAAGTCGCGGGCAACAGCTAGTATATTACTATATCTGGTGGTAAGTTAAACATAACTTTTTATGTATCCGATTTTCCCAAAGACTTTTAAGAGCGCTTGTACAGAAAGTGGGCAACATCGCAAATAGCTGTCAAATTTATCTCTGTTTTGATTAATTTGGCAATATTACTGTATGGAAATAAGAAATATGGCTAAGTAGTGAACTAAAGTATTGATTGTGGAATGCAATACTTAATATTGTAACACCGAATATTTAGTTTTAGATGTAAAAAAAGTATTTGAAAACTTTCCAAATGCCTTTTTTACACATAAAACGGTTACAACATCAAATTCAGTGTTTTAATTGCAATTCATTGTTAATATTCTAGTAAAGTAATAATGCCAAATTAATTAAAACACGTAAATATTTGACAGCTATTTGCGACGTTGCCAACTTTTTGAACAGTTGGCAAAAAAAAAAAAAAAACGTTCTTAAACAAGATAAATCATTCAACCCTTAAAATACAACGTTATAAGTATAAGTTCTTGAAGCGATACTTCGGACAGCATAAGCAGTAATATTTAAAAATTTTGAGACAAAAGCTTCCACAGATTTACGGTTGGTTTGTGTAAATTGGAAACTTCCGCACGACGTTATAATAATATATTGCATTCGCGGCAAAATTAATGTCATCCGGATCGGTGTTTCATACAAAATAAGTTAAAATTCTAGGTTATGGTTTGAGGATTAGAACCTCCGTGATTGGAACTGAAAGTAGATGATAATGTTTTGAGTCTAGACCTAATAATGTGTATGCAATTATGCATGTATACTTGAGCAGCGGTGGCCCAATGGTGGCAGCTCCGACTTACGAACAGTAAGTCGTGGGTTCGAATCCAGGCAGGCGCATTACTTTGTCTAAATTATTTATTTTATTTATTAGGTCTACCAACAATTGTTTACACTAATCTACAAACAAAAACATGCGTTAAAACTCTACACTGTGCAACAATTACTTATAAATAGATAAACACCACATGAACAAAAAGAAAACCATGATAAGTAATTACATAAGTTGTAAGCTACATATTGTGCAAGTAAACTTAGTAAAATAATTAAACTCTATATACAACGTGTAACATAATAAACGCAAGACCTCCCGTGAGGTCTCTCGCACCATGAAACTAAACATCTTTTGTTCTACGAGTTCTTGAAATTCGCAAAAAAAAAAAAACTTTCTGTAGGAACGGACGCAATCAGCTGATCCACATGTATGATAAAACTAAAAAAAAAGTTATGAATTTCAAAAAGTCATAGTTGTTCAGTTTCATGGTCTGAGACACCACACGAGAGGTCTTGCGTTTATTATGTTACACGTTGTATAGTAACATGCAATACATTAAAAGCATAATTTATTTGAGAAGTAACTTACACAACAGTCCTAAAACTTTTACTCATCACTACTGCTCTCAAAAACGGTGAACATGATATTGATTATGCTTATGCATATTTGTGACTAAATAACATAATAACTTGATGATGATTATTATGTTATATACAGGGTGTAAGGGACAGCCCTCCACAAACTGACAGGGTGCATTCAGCTCCTTATTTTGAATCATATTCCATCGGAATTTTTCTCCGGATTTTTATTTTTTTTTATTTTTTTTTCAGCTAATATTCCTTTATTTCAATGTATAATTACATTCCCTGTACGCGGCCCTCCATTTATGTAAATAATACGGCTCAAATCAAAAATCCAACATTGGATGTTGAAATACCCTAACGAACGACGAGTGAAATCAGCTGTTCCCTTCCTGGCTGGCTAGAGTTCATCGAACTTGTCGTCGCGCTTGCCGTTCGCTACGTGCGTTTTGCCACGGTAACGATACATTGCGTATAAGGAAATAAAACAAATCAATTTTTTTGGATTCCCATAACATTCCTGAAATAATTTCTTGTACCGGTCATCTTAGTATGATATACTGAATTCATCCCATCAGTTTGTGGAGGGCTGTCCCTAACACCCTGTATTAATAGATATGATTGATGGGTTTTTGCCACAATTTTGTGGTTTCTTCTTATTTTCCAAGTTTATTTTGACAGCTACAAAATATCTCGACAAAAATATTCAATATCTTATTAAACTAAACCAGCGTGTTCCAGCCGTTAAAACTTGAAAATGTAACAGAGTAATATAGTTACTTTCACATTTAGGCGACTGATATCACGTCGCATTTGCTTTTTTTTGAGACAAGCACGCCACACTATTCCCAAACCACTGCAACTCCTGAAAGCCAGAATCAACAGTGGTGACCACAAGTAAAGCGCCGAGACAATGAAGCTCGACGAAGTCCCAGGGAAACAATTAATTTAAATATTTATTTATGGATCCCGCCACGAAATTTGGAAAAACATAATTTTCATTTCCCTCCATATCAGCAGGGGACAGAACAAAACAAGGCTAATGCTGGGTACACATTGGTGAAACGTAACATGAAATGTAACACACGCTGTAACAAATTCGCCTTGTTGTTGGGTTACATTTTTCAAGTTGCATTGCAAAAGTCTGAACATTCAGTCAGTCGGCTCATTCGTGTTACATTACACGTTGCGTTACACCAATGTGTACCCGGCATAATAGACACGAAAGGACATTTACAACTGGGATAAGCGCTCGCATTGACTTGTATTAAATCCCCTGAAACCTAGCCCACGAACACCGCCCGACCGCGCGGACCTTCGGCGTACCGCTAAGACATTTGTTTCGCCGCCTCCACGCGACCACGCACGAGCGATGTCGTGTAAGAATCACCTTATTTTATTAGTATTTTTTTTTAATTAGCCTATTCTGTCCCACTGCTGGGCAAAGGCCTCCCCCATTCCTTTCAAACTTATTAGTAATTATCAGTTTTTTTTTTTATGTAAACAAGAGGTAAATAAATAAAACCACTGGCTTTCCTTAAAATAACAATATAATCAATGAAGACAAAGTTATTAACGAATTAGTGACTGAAGTCAAAGTACCATGGTTCTGAGAATACACTGTTATTTGATTGTAAATTATTGTAATTGTCCAAAAATGCCTATAATTATCATTGTCTCTATATTTAGGTATTTGGTCTATTTTTTCGTTGCTTAAAATGAAATAAATATGTTTTAATACATAATCATCTACATACCGTGTAGTGGAACCCTGGTGATCTGTTGAACAGGTATTCCTAGAGCAGACACCAGTTCCTTTCATAAACTTATGTACCGTAATTTTAAGATTTTTGAAAAGGTAATAAATCATTCAGAACTTGAATAGCATTTGAATTCTCAGTGATACATTGCTCCATCAAACTGCACTTTGGAGGAGAAGATTCACACCAAACACAGTTGAATCGTTCGTCCAAGTTTTGGCATCCCAAGTAGTCAATGGCCATTAACTCACATCTGTAGACCACCATCATGATTACATTGGAAAATGGTTGTGCGCCTCCCCACAACAATCTAACGTACCCCAAACTGATACGTCGATTTATCTCCAAAGTAGTAATGTCACAGTACAATATATTGTCACCAAGCGAACCCCTCAATCTCATCACCGACTTATCTAAATGTATTTCACACATGATACTCCGTTTATATAGTGTTAAATCGTCTATTCTCAAACTCAATTTGATGAATCTTCTTATGTTTGCGGGAACAAATATGGGATCAGTGGATATAATTTCATTACACAAAGTCTTTGGAGAATTTTTGTGGAAAGCGATATCGAGGAATACCTTCTGAGGGCAGTAACGACCTGGGTAGTGCGTACATCCGATTTCATGGCACCAATCACATTGACTGCCTGCCCTTTTACAGTCCCAGCAATTGTTGAATGAGGCACAGTAACCCTGATTTGAATCTAATCCGGTTAAATGAGCGGTATTAAAGGGTTGACTTGACTGAATGTATGTGAAAATAAAAAAAACCATTCTACTGAAGCTTAACATCGTCTCGAATTTCCTCTTTTGAATCTACGATACCCTCTGTTTACTCGTCCTGAAAAGTAAATTGATAATTTTGAGTTATTTTTTTACAGATTGATAAATATTTCATACTTCTGACTGAAACTACCTAATAATAATACTCCTGCACTACCTCACTAAAATGCTGTTTCAAGCTTTCACGGTTTACAACTAAACTTATACTGTCACTTACGGGATATCTTCCGTGATTGTTCATTGTTTTGAGCTCCCGATATCCACCCGCATTCTCCAGTCAACCCGCGACCATGGCGCTTGCAACAGCGCCGAAATATCGGGAGCTCAAAATAATGAACAATCACGGAAGATCTCACTAAAATGATAATATCGATAGAGTACTGGTATTCCACTGCATCTATTGAGGCTGGAAGCCGACCTCAATTTAGTTGAGAAAAAAGTAGCCAGGTGCTTGGAAAATTTGACAAAAAAGTGAACAGCTAAACGAGAACCTTTAAGAACTAACCTATAGTTTTTTCACTCCATTTAAAAAAAAAACACAGATGTTAACGAACGACTTATGCACTTTATCACTTTAGACATTCGAAAGCCAAAAGATCCTTGTATCACTGTACTTACAAATGTAGCGAACTCCAATTATTATTTAACACAATAGAGACATGCAATTCTTTCGGAAAAGTAATTCTTACTAAATATGTTTAGCAGTGTCGATTCTATTTAAAGTTTTAGACACATAAATATTTTCAAATAAAACCATTGTGAACTATATGTTGATCAAACATTAGGTACGTATAAAATTATGTCATCACATGTCGTCATAATCAGTGATTTCATTTAATAAGCAATCTTGACTGTCGTATTGTTTGGAGGCTACCTACTTGTTTTCCTACCTGTTTTTCTACTTGAACTACCTTTTTGCAAGTTTTGGAAAGTCATCATCAGACATCGTCTAGCTTTCATGGGTCTGCGCCCAATCAACCCGCTTAGACTAGAACTGAAGAATAATACCAGATGTTTTACTACCAATTCAGTGCCATTTGTACAGTGAGGCAAAGTGATATATTTATTATAAATAACTTATTATAACTAGAATTAAAGAATATTTGTTATGATACATAATTTATCGTGCTAGTAGTAGTGATTTCATTTAAAAAATTTAACTTTATAAAGATAGCCTCTACCTCGCTTAACCGGTTTTCTGGACAAATGATCCAGACAATATTTCTTTTTTTAATTTTAAAAATTAGTACCTTCTTGTTAACTTTATAATTATAATCACGTATTAACACTGATTCAATATAATATACCACCGTGCCACTAGCTATAAGATTCTAATGATAATTATTGTAATGATTTTTACTACAAACGACAAAGCGTATACTATATCTACTACAAAAAGAAAAAGTACTTACTTGTTTAATTATTGATTTATTAATCCAAACAGTATTTAAATTTTACATTCTCTGTGCAGTGCAGCAGTAGTGCAAGCTTTAAATCGTCACTTTTCTGTCTGACTACACATCGACGTTTTTACGCCTATCAAAACCGAAATACCCAGGTATTATTCTTAGGGTCGAGCCTAAGCGGGTCGAGTGGGCGGCTGGGCGCGGACCCGCTTTTATTGGGGTTGGCTTCTAGTCTAACCGGCTGCAGCTGAGTACTAGTATTTTACATAAAGTGACTGCCTATCTATAAGTGACTGACCTCCACAACCCAGCTACTGGGAAACACGATCCTTATGGCCAGACAGGTGGATTCTGTCGACCCGTAAAGACTTTCACAGTTCTATGAATGACAGCGAGGACCAAATGGCCCAAGTTTAAAAAAGTAATTATTTTAATTGATTGTGAAATAATGAAGGTATGAAACAAACGATTTGGCCTGTATTGTCCTACTGCTGGTCAAAAGTCTCTCTCTCTCTTTTCCACACACTATTTTTTCTCCTATATGAGGGCCAATCCTTTCGGAAGGAGTGAAATTAATCCCTTCACACGGAACCCTATGCAATGTGCGATGCCACCATTTCATTTTTAGATGGGAAATCATTAAATAACCCCCCCCCCTCACCCCTCCCCACTCTGGGCTAGCGGAAGGGAGTGTCAGACTTTTACTGACTAAAACCCATCCATGTTCCTTCTTTGCCCTTTGTGTTTCAGAGCCGCGGTATCTCTTTCGAACAGTCCCGCAGCCCCGGCAGGCATCGGCCCTTAGGAACCCCTTCCTTGTTGCTGACATCTCTTTGAGGCGCGCTTGTAACACGAACGCGCCGTCGACACGGCTTGTCGTCATAAGACGGCCGGACGGCGAGCTAACCCATTACTCACAGTCCACAGGCCCGCGACTACGGTGGCCGGGGCCACCACGTGACCCCCGACGCCCGGGGCGTCTCCCGCAGCGGCTGGGACGTGAGGCTCTTTCCCTCTTACGTCCCACCACCTCATTCGCTACCATGAATGGCTTGAACCAGTGCCGGTCACGAGAGATCGCCGCCGCCAATCGCCGCTACGAGGACACGGCGATGCTCCGCACAAGCGGAGCAGACCTCCACGGTGTGCTCCACCGTGTCCTCGGGACGATCCTCACAATGGAAGCACCCGGCGTTTCCTCCCGCCCGATTCGGTGTAGCAACCTCCCGAAACAGCCATGTCCGGTGAGGATCTGAGTCAGGCGGAAGGTGAGCGCGCCGTGGCGCCTCTCTAGCCACTCCTCAAAGAGGGGACTTATCGCCACTATAGTGGCGTGCCCTGCATGGGGTTGCGACTGTCGCTCTCTCCGTACCGCCATGAGATCGCGCCGGAGGTCTGTCCACTGAGCGGTGATTTGAGCGCCCACCTTCGATAGTATTTTGTTCTGTGCGGATTATAACTGGCAGTGCTTCAAAAGTTTCTAAACTGCTACTAAACTTAAACAATTTCTCACCTTTATCACAAGACCAACCGTCTCGAATCCATTTCAACCTACTGTGGTCACACTCTTCTTCCAGCGTACATTTTGATACTGGATAGCACCATCCGCACCTATATTCGGATTTCATTTTTGCACAATCTTCACAGTTTGAAGCCAATACTTCACAATTGTACAAAATTAACGGAATTTGATTTGAATATGGTTCAGCTCCACCCCATTTAAGGGTCAGAGCCCCTGTACCCTTGTCATCATTTAGTTTAGCATAGGGCTGAAGAATAACAGGATGACAATACACAACTTTATCTCGTATCACTCCCTTTAGATCAGTCACCCTCCTCCCGATCTTGATCCGACATGTGATTTGGTTGACATAGATTGCTGGATCTGGTCCATATAGTTTAATCTTTATATTAGTTGACACTCCTTCTGGGACCATTATAGGCCCGTCGTGCTCGGCGTATGGACACGCTTTTGTTGCCCCGGTTATATTGGATTTCTCAGCTTTAGTCTCAGCGTCGGGGCAAAGGTGTGCAGGACTATCAGTGCAACCAAAGGCATGACACCAACCACATGGAAACCGTAAACTTTTCACACAATCATAGCAATTATCAAAAGCACGGCAATAGCTGCCCGGATCATTTACTGCACCATCTTTTGGACGGTTCATTGAATGCACAAAACTATTGATCCTGAAAACATCCTCAGGTTTTAATAATACTCTTTCTTCATCCAGCAAGTCTGCAATGAGTCTCTCTTCAGTCAGTGGGTCTGCATTATGCATCTTTGCATTTAATTCTTCCTTTGACTTCATTTGGCCTTCCTTTGCCTTGATCCTGTAAAAATCCTCAGGTTTTAAAAGGACTCTGTTTTCAGGCAGTGGGTTTGTAAGCTGCATTTCCTTTGCATTTAATGCGTACTCTTTCTTGATCCTGCAAGTATTATTAGATTCTAAAAAGACTCTTTCTTCATCCAGCAAGTCTGCAATGAGTCTCTCTTCAGACAGTGGTTCTGCATTATGCATCTTTGCATTTAATTCTTCCTTTGACTTCCTTTGGCCTTCCTTTGCCTTGATCCTGTAAACATCCTCAGGTTTTAAAAAGACTCTTTCTTCATCCAGCAAGTCTGCAATGAGTCTCTCTTCAGACAGTGGGTCTGCATTATGCATCTTTGCATTTAATTCTTCCTTTGATTTCCTTTGGCCTTCCTTTGCCTTGATCCTGTAAATATCCTCGGGTTGAAAAAAGATTCGGTCTTCAGCCAATGGGTCTGCAGGCTGTATCTTCTTTGCATTAAATGCTTCCATTTCTGTTAGTTTACTCATTATGAGTATTAAAGATAAAGTTCCAATCATTATAGTGTCCGTTCGAATCAATGGAATTATATTGAATGAAACCTCATCAAAAAAAAATCTTTATTTATACCTATCACATTTATTGTTATTTACATTGACTTGTCTTTGTGTCCAAGGGACAATAGGGCGTATAAATATTAAATAATAATACCCGTAATACCCATAGCTATGTGTATTGAACAGGGAATCTTATTTTTATTGAAAAAACGTACGTGCATTCCATAATCGGTAAGTTCAGGTTGTGTTTAAAACATACAATCGTTCTTCACTGTGTAATTAAACTGATTATCTCAGGAAGAGATAAAATGGTACCCCATTTGCGTTACACACAATCTGAGGGACTTTGAAGGAAATTCATGATCCATTACGTCGTATGTTTGAAAAATTGATTTGTTTAAACAACGTAAATAACGCACTGAATATTGAAATGAATGGTGTTGCGATTGTAAGCGTTACCCAATTACCAGGCAGATCTGCTTGATCTGACCGGATACTGCATAGGTGCACGAAATTTTATTGGGTTCCTTCGTTTTTTGTGTGTCAATTATTTGCTCCAATAGTATTTGTACCGAGCCATAATCGACTTTGAAGACTTGACAAACACGTTCCGGATTTTGGTTCAGATCAGATGGACCTGAGGAACAGTCAGACTAGTACAAACCAATCGTGACTGTCTGCGCCTAGACAGTCACAAATACCTATGTCCAGAGCCGTATCCGCAATTTTTTGTATACACACGGCGGCACATGAAGCTGTGCCAGTATAACTTGGCCTCGCTTTGTCTAGATTTTCTATACAATGAGGGATCCACATAAACTGGTTATGTGTAGCTTGATTGGCCGTCGTGCGTACCAGAACCTTTAAAGGAAAACTAAATAAAATTAAAACTGACTTCGTATGGTATCCTTCATATTTAGCAAGAACCACATGTAAGAACAATTCCTGCTCAGGGGGCCTAGACAAAATCCAAGCGTTTTCCGCACACGCGTTTTCTGTTCACGCTAAAGACTTGGCGTTAGCGTGTTGAAAATGGTAGACAAGTTACATTGGGAACGGAAAGCGCTCGTTCCGCAGCGTTTCCCGAAACACTCTATAATTAATCTATGGAATAGTGTGTAGCAAGTGTCATGGCGACACTTGCGTTTGAGTGTTCCTGTCAATGTCATACGCAATAGCGCGATAACACTTTTATTCAAATAATTTTAGAAGTGTTGTGTGTGTTAAAAGTAATTGAAGAGTAATCTATCACAAAGAAAGTAAGTAAACAGCTGTAAATAATAATTAAAGTTAATGTAAAAACAGTAATGTAGTTAGTATTGTTGAATAAATTGAATATTAATATTCTTAATAAAAAACATAGTTATATAGCGATGAGTAATCAATATTTTATTAATTTTAGATGGAATCTAGACTTCGTGCGAGCCCCGAGCAATTTAATTAGCTGATAGAATTTATGGAAAGGCAGGTTTAATCCGATATTTTTCATTAATTCCAAAATTTTGACTAGTATTGTACCAACTTGAGATTATGGAATGCATAATGTAAACAACTTTACATTGGTACAATTATATGATTGTGGTTCTTACATTTGTTATTCTTATAAAATAAGTATAAGTAGGGTATTAGAATGCCAAAGGCAAATTTTATGTTTACTGGCTACTCTTATTATCTCTTATTGTTTATCTAACCTAAAACGATGAACAAATTGCAAATCCGGCATTTCCACAATTTGCTCCATTTTACGACGATTTATTCTTGTTATACGACTTTGTAATGCTTCTTCATTATTCGTTGCCCACAATAATCTCAAAGTATGCATTTTCGCTAAATAATTTTAATTAAAACACACAAAAAATATATCACTGTTTACTCTTCTAAGCGTTAGCATCAGGGTCCGATCTCCCGCTATTAAAGCGTGGTGCGGAAACGTCAAAATATCAATGGCGTTTGTCAAAAGTGCCACTTGTCTACCATTTCTATGAGGATTTTTGTCGTTTGTGTGTCACGCCCACTTCATCGTTCCTTTCCGCATGAGGAATAATGACTTTGTCTACCACTTTAGCAGCGATCACGTGACATCTGGTTAGCAAATGTCAACTCCATACAATTTGATTTTTCTGTTGGCGTTAACGCTTACAGAAAAGGGATTTTGTCTCGGCCCCCTTGTCTTCGCTGTAACTTCAGCATGAGGCAAAAAAAATACCAAGCAAAAACAAACAAACATTTCAAAGCAACAAAGTTGAGAAATCTACAAGAAACAAGTCTAATTTTATTTTATTTGGAACAGGACACTGGAAGAGACGAAGTTATATGTTCTTGACTGCGACTAACTTGTAAATACAGAAGTGAATTTGGCGCCATGTTGCAAGAGAGTTGTAATGAAAAAGTTTCTAGCTACTAGACGAAACTCTAAAAGCTGCTAATCGGGGTAGCCATGTTGCGTCGGAGACAAATTCGACCATATAAATACAGCATTAATACAGTGTCCACGGCTTCGCTCACGTGACCACGTATTCTTTAGTCATTGCGAAAGTTTATGAACGACAAATATAGATGCA
This sequence comes from Noctua comes, assembly GCA_963082995.1. Classification (NCBI taxonomy): domain Eukaryota; kingdom Metazoa; phylum Arthropoda; class Insecta; order Lepidoptera; family Noctuidae; genus Noctua; species Noctua comes. The sequence goes on along the minus strand of OY720279.1, from coordinate 13,635,481 downwards.
ACTCATGATCTATGTTGGGTCCCAACGGTTCCATTAAAAACTAAAAAAAATCTTCTAAGTTTGGTTTTTCAACGCATTGTAGTGCATTCATTGCGCACTTATAAAGTCTCTCCACTTTGGTCGCACTTCGTCTTATTTATGTTACTCAAAGTTTTGAAAAGATTTTAGTTGTAAATCTGTAATATTCTAACCACGGTGATACATAATAGGTATGTAATCCCATAGTTGTAGCAGCTCAATGTGAATATGGGGCTCCCGACCAAACCATAGCTGACCATGCTGGAGTGTCCATAGGGTCCCTACACCTACGTTTTAGTTTGCACGATGGGGACACTAGCAAGTAACGACGAAAATGGATCGCAGTGGATTGTACTGACACACTTGATATTATATTTATATCAAGTGTATATAAAGAGACAGAGCTATACAGGTCGTCTAGCGCCATCTCTTTCCCACACTGGAATTACTCCTGCATTAAGACGTCATGGTAATGGTAGGTCACCAGGTCACAAGATTATAATTTTCACACGTTACGAATTTTTGAGTGTCCTCTTTGGTTTCAATCTCTTCCTTTCTGCTGAATCGAATACGTTATTTCAATAATATGATCCTAAATTGCTAAAAAGAAGGGTAGTTTAACAGTCAATGCACACAGGCAGACGCATTTTAAAAATTTAAAAATATTAACGGTCCCGTCACTTTATATTTATGAGTTATGTATTTTTGTCAAAAACAATATGTACTTCTATAAATCTGTTGCAAGTTTACGTCGCTCAGATAAACTGCACACATTGCCTACTAAAACAGAGCTTATGTATAAAAGTGTATTTGCAATGGCACCCCGATTGTACAACAAAATACCGAAACAAATTAAAGAGTGTAAAAGCCTCAATGAATTTAAAAAACAGACTTTCACAATTATTGATAGAAAAAGTATATTACTCTGTTAGCGAATTTCTAAATGACAAACTGTTATAATGTTGACATTTTATTTATTACATTAATACTTATATTGACATAACTCTGACAATTGATGCTTGTAATTTTGACATTTTATTTAGTATAATGTTGACATTTTATTTATTACATTAATACTTATATTGACATAATTCTGACAATTGCTTGTAATTTTATTATTTGTAATTTTAATATTGACTTAAATGACATAAACTTGTGGAAAAAAAGTTATCGTTTTGTTGTTTTATGTTGTGTTGTTTGATGATTTTAATTATTTAATGAACCAAATTGCATTGTTATTTATTGACTTTTTTATTATTTTTTTAAACAATTTAATTGTATGTACCATTGTGTGGAAACATTTTGTATGCCTAACGGCGGGACATAGATAGTTTCTGAATTTTATATAACATACCACCTACTGTTTTACTTATGTTCACAAAATAAATGAATTTGAATTTGAATTTGAATTTGAATTTGAATTTGAATTTACTCTCTGTGATGGTAGTACTGCTTCTCTTAAAACGGTCCAGAAAACATATTGACTAGGTACTTAGTCACGATATTTTTCTTCGCCGTTTATCCGCGAACCAAATATCCAAGACACGATGACTTCCATCAACTCGCACTGGACCCTGTGTCCCAGAAATAGAAACGTTAACGTTAAATAACTTTAGTTTGGATTCGTTAACGTTAATTAACGTTAGTTTGTATTAATTAACATTAGTTTGTATTAATTAACGTTAGTTAACGTTAGTTTAGATTAATTAACATTAACTTTAAAAAATTATGCAGTAGGCTCCATTCAATTACCTTAGCAATAAGGACAGACACAAGGGCAAAAAACCTGAACATAAAATCATGAATATTCTTTATCCCCCAGACTCCAATTTCATTCATTGTCGTTCCATAAATCCAACGAAATTTTATACTCCAATCGTAATTCTTTCTCGTAGATAATCTATAATACTTTTCGAGGGCGACTGATCCCTGCCAAATAGCTCGTAAATCTGTCGACCAATAAAATTTTTGTTATAGGTACCCCGTTCTGGGTACTTCAGTGCACCTGTCACTGATGTTGCTATCTCGCTTACACATAGAAATCGTAATGTAAAGCTACGTTCACAAGTCGTTATTGATGTTATAACTTTTTCTCAGCTATGAAGTGTGTAACATTCTCCTAAATAGGGCCTAAACATGTCATCTACCAGTCCACACTGGGTCCGCGTAGTGTATAAGGGCCCTTTTATACTAAGGAGGCTTGTGTCCCAGCAGTAGGAAGGTCATAGGCTGATTATGTACAGTCGCCAGTGCATCAATTTAAAAAAAGTGTCAAATTTTCTCATTGCATTTTGAACTTAACTTTGAACGTTTTATGGTTTAAAATCATTCAGAGAAATTTGACAGTTTGTAGTAACTTGATGTACTGGCGACTATACATAGGGCAAGCAACGCAAGCGTTTTGTCGAGACATCTATGATGTTCATTCAAAATTCCGTTTTATCTTATATTTTAGGAATTATTCATAGAACCCCATGGCTAAATAATAACAGCCGCATCGATCGATCTTCAAGGTTAAGCCACGCTTGCATAGTTCGTGGAGATAACCATCCACAAGGAGTTTCCGGTGCCTTGAAAAGTTCGTTAAGTTCAGTTAAGTCCAGTTACTAGGTTGTGCATGTCAGGCAGTCGCTCCGTATAAATGGAATTCAGCTGCACCCGATTAGACTGGAAGCTGACCCCAAACCCCAACACAGTTGGGAAAAGGCTTTGCATATGACAAAAACTATATTCTCCAACCAGCAAGGTGGTAGCGATACTAACCACCAGTGTCCTGAGCAAAAACGTTGGCCGTAATTCAGTGTGAACAGATCTTTACAAGTCAGTTTTCTAATTTCAAGTGAAGATTTACTCAGGTTTATTACAGTGGGTTGGGTACCTAGATTAAAAAGTTACATTAACCTTTTCGATTCAATTATAGCTCAAACTAGACATTGGGATTCTTTTAAAGATTGATCTGTTCTCACAGGCTCAACCTTATTTTTAAGGGCATAAGGGTGAAAAGTAGTAGACCGTCAGCACACTCGGTAGTAAATCAACATTGAATAAGTCATAAGTCATTTATTTCGGAACAATATACATTGTGTAGCAATGTAAAATAAAACAGTAGGTACCATTAAAACATTACGTTCAAAAACATGTCAAAGATAATAAAAATAAAAAAATATATAATTTACATATAGAATAAAAATTAAAAAACTATTATAATCCACAAATTAAATTTAAAATAATTAATATTACAATAAAACAAAAGGTCAAAAAAAAGGAAAAACGAAAATCAATTTTTTACAAAAAGATCAGTATTTAGACATGTAATTTTCTAGAAATAATGCAATAAAAAAACAAGCTAGACTACCGGGTCCACTCGATCTACCACTTTATTACTCTTCCATTGTTATACAGGGTGTAAACAGACCCTTCACGAAGCCGTCAACCAAGCATTCTGTACATCAAACTAAGTAACCTTACGCAATTCAATTAAATTAAAATTCATTTATTTCAGGTTTAAAATGTTTTTAATAGAACCCATATTAAAAACATTTTACATTATACATATACAACAACACACATACAAATAAGTTACATTAATAATAATAAAATCATAGAAAATAGAAAATAAATAAAGGAATAATAAATCAAATTCAATTACTCACTAAAATCAATTAATTACATTATAGTCTCTTACGTGCGACACTATATGTAACTTGCCTGTCACAACAGTCCAACCTATTTGCTATCATACTCAGAACGGCGTTTGAGCTGGCCAGCAATCTACGTACAAGAGACGCGCAGCGATTCCGCATGGTCGCTTGGAAGCAGTCCGTGCACGCCCATGCGAACATACCTGAAGCGCTACAGTAACGAGGCAGACCCAAAACCGCTCTGAAAGCGTTGTTAAACTGAACGCGGAGGTTATAGCTTTTTGTTATAGCTTTTTTACGTGTAATTAGCCCATAGGCTGCAGGTGTACATGGACGTGCAATATGCTCGGAAAAGAGTTATTTTCGCGCCATCCGAGCAACGCGCGAACCTGCGGGCCAGCATATTAGCTCTTTTCGATAAAGCCCTCCATTCCCGCACCAAGTCAGCATGATCCCTGAGGTCAGCCGTGACTATATGCCCTAGGTATTTAAACTGATTTACCCTGTCTAAGGGTACACTATTCGAACTAACAGGTGGTATTTACATAGTCCAGGCATCTAGCACCCCCGGCCTCAAAGACCATGTACTGACTTTTCTTAATATTATAGACAAGTCTATGTTTGACAGCGTAATCCTCACATGTCGCTATCAACCTCCTGAGGTCACATATCGACGCGCTCAGCAAAACCTTAGCTTAAGTTATCGACACACACGTCTTCTACATGACAGCCGACGTGCTGACTGCTCAGCGCGACGATCAGAGCATCCATATAAAGGTTGAATAACGTTGGTGAGGTCAGTCCGCCCTGCCTCACACCGCACTGTAGTCGATATGGCTCCGACATTGCCCCCGACCACCTAACGCTGTTGACTTGGTGCGTATACCAATACTTGAGGATGGTAACAAGTTCTGGTGGAAGGCTGACACTCTCAAGTTTTTTCCACAAGAGATCATACGCCACCAAATCAAAGGCCCTGGACAAGTCGAGAAAACACGCATATACCGGGGTTTTACGGTCATTATAGTATCTGACGGTATGCTTAAGACACAGTATGGCACTTTCCGTTGATAATTGGGGCCTAAATCCAAACTGATTATCATGCAGAGATATACAATTACTTAACTGTATATTAAGCAAACCGTCAAACACCTTCGCTGTAATTGTAGCTAGAGATATGGGTCTATAGTTCCTTTTATCAGCTAAATCACCGTTTTTATCTTTAACTATAGGCACAACCTCAGTTTTCATAAGGTCCGGCGGAAGATAAGAGTGGCTCAAGCTCAGTGAGTAGAACATTGCTAATACTCTATTTATATGTGGGCCAGCGTGGACGATGACTCTTGCCTTTAGTCATGTTCTTAAGGGTTACAGCCACATCTTTGGCACTAAACCTTCACCGCTACTACCCCTTCAGGTAATTCACCATTGTAAACCTCACACGCCGGACCCAACGGTGACTGTATAGAAAATTGACTCTTAAAGATATCAGCAATGCCTTTAGAATCACTCACCCCATCGATACTCACCGGAAGTCCAGGCTTGCCGTTTACTTTATTGGTGCTTTTCCAAAAACCTCGTAAATCACCTTTGGCGTGCTATTCAGCAAGACTGTCCATATTAATTTGGGCTTGATTATCTTGACACCATTTTAAATGTGATTTAAAAAGTATCCTGCTGGCACACATGTACGTGGGGCCAGCGTTCGGTTTACCGTAGGATACCCACTCCGTAAACTTCATTCTACCCTTCCGGTGAGCCTCGCTGACGTGTCACTCCTATTCCTCGAAACGCCCTCCCGACCTGCCAAACACGAAGGGCGGACACAATATCAGAGTACGATGGATTTTAGTCAGTACAAGTCTGACAGTCCCTCCCGCTCTGCCCTGGGTGGGTGGACTCATTTGATGATTATACCACTCTAAAAAAAAACATTAGTGACAGATCGTTTTGCCGATTGCGTAACTATACAATGATCTAACCAGCTGCAGGTACCGTGCTCGTCACTAATGAATGTGTTTGTACCTGAGAATGTCAACATCAATACAAGTCCAATATTGTTCACTATAGAAACTAGAAAGCTCATTATAAAATAATTCGTATAGGTCACCATTCAGCATTATAATCACCTAACATAAAAACGGATTGAATATTGTGTTCGTCTATAATAGCACTTACCGCAGTTAAACAATCCGTAAAGTCCGATAGGTTATCCACACAATAAGTAGGCATGTATATACTCATCACAAGCACAGGTCGATCTTTTGTTGTCACTTTTAATGCACTAATACGGGCATTATCACACCGCAACACTGACACTTGTTGGAAAACACTGCTTCTCCATAGTAACGCGACGCAGCCAAACGGCCTCCCGCGCAGTATGCCGGCTGACGTGTCCACCGCCGACGTCCCTGTGTATCCGAAGCCGCTGTCGATCGTGCTATACGCTATTTCCTCAGGCAGTAACCACGTTTCTTGCAGTGCAATTAAGTCACAGGTGCGACACAACTCTCGTACACTATCTACTGATCGCTTGACGTTTTTACAGTTGAAGCTAGCAAATCGGTAGCCACGTCTATCCATTATTTTGTTGCTTAACGCCGTCCACAGAAGAGAATCCGTTCGTATTTCTATAGTTAAAATTCACGAAGCGTCTAAATATGATACTGGCAGGCCATATATTTTCATCCAGGTATAAAGCGCAGGCCACACCGCCAGCTGGCGGGCGGGCGGAGCGGGCGAACGAGGCATCGTTTCACTTGTTTTCATACTTTGGTTCACACCGCGAGCTATCGAAAGAGCCGAACGAAGTATGAAAAGGGCGTCGTTCGCCCGCTCCGCCCGCCCGCCAGCTGGCGGTGCGGCCTGCGCTTAACGGTAGTTTCGATTCAGACACGAAACATTTATAAGCATTATGCAATAATTATTTCTGGGAAACGACTTTTATTTTTGGGTGAAAAATCACGGTTTACGGTGCTTCGTTGTCACTAGTACCATTAACAGTTCCATGATGGATAGGACTCGATGTAACGCACTCAATGCATTGTGCTGATGGATGGATTGATTAGTACGGGGGTCGTGGAGGTGTTTAAAAATCTTACATTAAAAACATGTATTTAAAAAAAACTCGTGAAAAAGTTGAAACTTTGACCCCCAATATCTCTGTAACTACAAAGTTCCCAGGTATGGTCTAGAACAAAAAAACGATCGTAATGACGGGTAGAACAAGTGCCTTTCGGCTTCGTTAAGGGTCTTGTTAAACCCTTTCGATGATGATTTAAATAAATGCTCCTTTGGAGCCCAACGTTGGTACAAAATTCCTCTCTCGTTGGTCCAAATGGTTGCATGTGCGACTGCTAAACAAGGATCTTGGGTTCAATTCCCATGATATTTCTCAGCAGTTGCCCAGTTTGCAAACCCGGTTGTTGGCAAGTGTCCCGTCCTCCATAGGTAGTCTGGGTACTACTACTAATTAAACCAATACTTTAACTTACGGTCACCTACACTATCAAGACCGTAATACTAATCCGAAGCAAAAGACGTAAGTTCACAGCAAGGGCGTAACAAAAGATGGCGCCTGTCGTTTACGACCGCCATACTTACTACCCTCATTTGACTTTTACTGGATACTTCAACTAAGACATAAGCTGCAGGCTTAGGTACTGCTTTTTCCAGTCTTAATTTCCATACTAATCTTGAAGACAAGTGGGACAAAAATAGTAACACTGTTCTAAGCTTTCACGGTTTACAACTAATCTTATACTGTCACTTACGGAATATCTTCCGTGATTGTTCATTATTTTGAGCTCCCGATATTTCGGCGCTGTTGCAAGCGCCATGACCGCGGGTTGAATATCGGATCGGATATTGTGAGAGCTTGCGTGTAATAATCATAACTATGTATTTGTCAGAAGATGGTAGGTAGGTACATTATTATGGTTTTATTTTTAGTCAATGGTCTCATCACATTCTGCCAAGTGTGGCGCACAAATAATAGATACCTCTTAAATACTACGTCTATACTGACTCTCTCGTGGCTGCCTCGTTGTTCTAGTGTTCGCAAGAGCGACTTCTGAGCATGAGGTCCTGGGTTCGATTCCCAGGTCGAACAAAGTGTTTTTAGGTCTTTGCATCAGAAATTGAGTCTGGATTTGTGCCCTGTTGATGCCAATAGGCTCGCCCCCTATTACATGGGACTAAAGTCATTACTAAAGTCATTTTTTAGAGTCTGGATTTGTGCCCTGTTGATGTCAATAGGCTCGCCCCCTATTACATGGGACGAAAACCTAACTGTACTATTAGGTACACCTCTGCCAAATTCTCGCCATAATTATAGGACATCACGCTTGCTATCCTCCCAATAGGGTAGGTACACTCGTTTTGATTGAACTACAGAATTCACTGACTTGTTGTGTCGACGGCAGGGTAGACAAAATTACACATTTATTTTGTTGATCAGTCTTTTTGCCGATTCTTCCATCGACAAAACCTGTTTCTACAGTGGTGATCCTACGCATGTTGGAGTCAGAGTTTAATGCCACCCAAGGGCCTCTGACTAAGTTTTACATGCCGTTAAGAAATGTCTCTCAGGCACGCTGGTATCCTCACGAACGGTGTCCGTCAATGACTTCGGTAGTACCTAGTTACATGCAAAAATTAAAAAATACTGTTTTAAGCTTTCACGGTTTACAACTTTTAAACTTATACTGTCACTTACGGGATATCTTCCGTGATTGTTCATTATTTTGAGCTCCCGATATCACGGAAGATATCCCGTAAGTGACAGTATAAGTTTAATTAAAAAATAGTCTGTATGAATAAGTATTAAGGGCCGATTTTTCAATCATTAGATAACTTTTACCTGAAGAGTTAATGTGACGTTTTGACAGTGTCCATACCAAAACTATCAAAATGACAAACTTATTCATCGGATAAAAGTTAACTAGTGATTGGTATTGAAAAACGTGTGCGTTTAAGAAATTCATGGCCCTTTTTTTTTAACCTGGTAAAATCATCAAATGAGTCCTCCCACCCAGGGCAGAGCGGGAGCGACTGCCAGACTTGTACTGACTAAAATCCACGGTGTCCTTCAATAGCCCTTTATGTTCCAGGGTCACGGTAATTCTATGAGTCCCACGACCCCGGCAGGCTTTGGCCCTCTAGAGGGGGGCCCCGTCATTATGCTGACACTCTTTGAGGCGCGCGTGGAACACAACGCGCCGTCGACCCGGGCATGGTCCATGGTCGGACAGCGAGTCGAATTCATGGCCCTTTGTGTTAAGTTTTTACTATTTACTAATTCCCCTATGTCTTATTTCGTTCCTCAAGGATTTAAAAAATGGGCCCTCAATCCAGATGAGCACTTGAAAAACCGGTCCTAAATTAACTTTGTACTTGCAAGATGTGTCAGTATTACTTAGTAAGCACACCCAGGTAAGTATCGATGTCAACGAAACTAATTGTTTTCAAAGTCAGTAATTACAAACTGGAGCTTACATAAAGTACGCACTCATCGCAGCGTACACTTCCTTGCAAGTTGGCTGGCATAATCCAATGTTTATGTCAATACAATTTAACATAAACATACGTCTTTATTCTATGGCAGGGGTTTAAAGGCGAAGGCTTAAAGATATTATATACAACATTAGCTTTAGTATATGCGAAACCAGAAACACGTGTCTAGTATTTTTATGTAAAGAATCTATGTACAAAATTTCAAAATTGTATCATGAAAAATCACAAACCTGGTACATGGTTGTCCGCACAACGGTTGGTTTTGGTGATTGTAAATTGATTTCATGTTGAAAATAACTCAAATCTTTAGAATTAAAATTAATTATTATTTATTAATATGAAATAGTTATGGAAATAAAATGAATCTGTGATTAACCAATGAAGTGCAGTTTGAATGATAAATAAGTTAGTGTTAGTCACCGAACGTAGCCTACCTACTGTAAGAACGACCAATCAGGGACAGCCTTCGAACGGCTGACAATTTAACGCGCGACAGATTGTGATTTAACAGTTTCAGTTCGATAGATTATAATCTACCGAAAAATAATGCATTAAATTGTAAGCAGTATTAGTTATTATTTTTCCGCGGCATGAACTATTACTAAGAAGAAATAAGAGAAGCAAATAAATAGAGTCAATTCCCTAAAATCATCAAACAATATATTAAAAAGTTGTTCCCCTCCTCACGGCCCCAACTCTAAACAGATAATCAAAGGTTAGGGCCCGCTTCATAAGAGAGCAATTATTATTTTATTAATTTCTTAAGAAGCCGCCGTCGGTCTCGTGTAACAAGCAAAATGTTCCATAATATGCGTTCAAGTAGTTAATTGCGTAATATCTAGAGCCTCTCCTAAACTTTGTAAAACAATCATGTTTTTTAATGAAAATCTTCTATGTTATGAGTATTTTGTTACCAACGGTATTTATTACACATTGGTGTTTTGTGATCAAGCTTAGCCAAGTTGACAATCTACAATCGTTAACGCTAATAGAAAACTAATCAATTGTATGGGAATGACACCATCTCAACGTTAAGTCACGTGGTCAAAACAAACGAATAGGAAATTCGTAGACAAGTTTACAATGAAATATAATCGTTTCGACAATGTTAATCGCTAGATCCCATAGAAATCGTAGCCAAGAAACAGTTTTGACAAGCGCTAACGAAACGATGTCGAAGTTTTTGAACGACCACTGAGAGATCGCCGAGACCCAAGAGTTAACGATAACAATAGGCGTCTATATGATTCAGCTGTGTCGTGTATCACGTCATTGTTAATGTTTAAAACTCTCAAGTGCCCGAGTATAATAGAGAAAAACAAATAATAAAACAAAAAAAAACAAAACAAGAAAAACTAATAATTTGAATTCTTTTAATTAGTTAGAAATAACTAATAAATTTCGTACATTTAAAAACTGCCTGTAAATGATTATTAATATTTTAAATAATAGGTATCATTCAATAAAATATTTCAATATTATATCAATCTTTTTTTTCTTACAGTTTTAATTCCTAAGATAAAAATAATCTGCACAGGTTGATGTGAACAAAATCTCTAACGAGAAATTAACGAGCAAGCCAAGAGCAATAAAAAGTGGTACATTATGTCATCAGAAAGGTGCTGTATAAGGATGTGGTATACAAGGTGTAAAAGGACCCTTCACGATGCCGTCAACCAAGCACTCTGTACATCAAATTAAGTAACCCTACGCAAAAATTATTGCTGGGAAAAGTAATTTTTTTCGGCTAAAATAAAAAATCCAGCAATGGATGTTGAAATAACTAATTCTCTACTCTCTATAATACTCTAACGAACGACGCATGAAAAGTTCACTTCCTGCCTGGCTACAGAGTTCATCGAACTCGTCGTCACGCTTGCCGCTACGTGCGTTTTGCCACGGTAACGATACATTGCGTATGAGGAAACAAAACAAATCAAATTTATTGGCTCCCCATAACATTCCTGAAATAATTTCTTGTACCGGTCATCTTAGTATGATGTACTGAATTTACCCCATCAGTTTGTGGAGGGCTGTCCGTTACACCCTGTACATTCGACAGTCTTCTAACACCCTTTTCTGATGCATGCTGTATAGTAATCAATTATATTTCATAGCAGAAGTTATTGCCCAAGAATTTCAAGATTATCAAGACTAAAGGAGTGAAATTAATTACGTTTTCAGCCTTTATACTAGTATTTTTCCCCAAAAAGAACATTCTGTGCTAATTAGTTTAGCAACTCGGCATCTCAAGCTTACAAATTATGTGCCTTTCTTATGCTGAAGATAATTTTGCCGGTGTTACTATGCCTTAAAATATGGCTGCTTTGCATTCATAATGAAGTTTTGTTATTTCTGAAATTTTTATAGAGAAGAGTCATACATTTTTGTCGAGTTGGTATTGAAATTTTGTATGGGACAGCTGATAAATCTTTTTCGCATTTACGATATTGGGCGCACGGAGTAAGTTGTTCAGTTTGATGGTATGCAGGATATCCTTTCATATGACTATACCCTTTTGGTTACACAGTTAGTACTGGGGTAATACGCTACCCCTTGGTAAGACTGGTTGTCCAACTTTCGTACCACTGACTACCTGCAACGACTGTCAAAGATCTACAAATAACAGCCGGGACCAACGGCTTAACGCGCTTTCCGAGGCACGGAGGAAACTCGGTAAGTAATGGGTGATCACACATCCACGGACCATACCAGGCAAGCGCGGCTTAAGCTGAAGATCGACCCGAACGGCTGTTATTATTTAGCCACGAGCTCCTTATAAAACTAAACAAAAGATACTATACAAAAATATATATAATCAGTTCTGTTTCATAGCTCCGCAAAAACAAACTAACCGTACTAATTCTTAAACAAAGTTAGACTTAAATTACTAAAATATTCAACAAAACAGTTAAATAATTCACACGTAATTAAATTTTCTTCGAGTCCTCGCCAGTAAGTCGTTGTTTGTTCTATAAATGACGCGGGGAAGGCGTAATGTGTAGAAACGGCCTGTTTCATTAAGACAATGGCTTTAAATTGCAGCGGTTAGATAGACGGACGGAAAACGTCTGTGGTGCAAGTTACAGGCGACGGTGACGTTTTTTAAGGTAAGTTTTGGTAGTGGCTAATTTTGCCTGAACTTACCTCAGCCCTCTCACGATTATGATTGTTTAGGGACACTGACGCGGAAACGGTTACCACGTTTCCAATACATCATTCTAGACCGCCTACATCGTTTCATACATTTTCACCGTGTAGGTATTGCACTTTTGTAGGGAACAGCTGTTTTTTTTAGGTTACTGATGTTTATTTATGTGGGGCTGTTCCGAATTATGTACTGAGTATGTGGTAGGCGTTTTCGCGTCGGTATCCCTTCCACCCTGTATAGGATCTAGAATCTACTAAAGTTTTCTTATACCTAGTCTTTCGGGACATCGCGGTTGCGCGTACGGTTGCGCCAACTCTTCCCGTGACCAGATGGCTGGCCTATTTTTAGGCTAAATAATCAGCATTTCCATCCAATATGGCAATGCTGCCAGCCTTCTGGGCGCTATTTCCGTTGACACCAACAAACATACTCCAAAAAGTATATATTTTATTTAAAGTTTGTTTATAATTTACTGTTATAATCGGACTTTATAGTGAATAAAGCACGCTGTCGCTCATAAACTGTACCATACACCGTAGACAGACGAGCAAAACAGAGGCATAGTTAATTCCTGGCCAAGGAAATAACGTGCATTAGTCAACTGCAGCCAGGACTAACTGTAATGAACCCTCCTCATATCTGTTCCTTAGTAATTATTTAGATAACATTCGCTTGGCTTCTTCGTATGGTAGCTTTAAAGGTGGTTTGAGTGAATTAGTGGCGTTTGTTTTAAAGTTCTAATGGACCTAACGACAGTTTTTAGAATGAGTTTTTATTTCATAAGTCCTTGTTCAAATTGATAAATGATGTTTATTTTGCAAATAGGTTTTTACAAACACTTTTACTCGTCGTTTTTTTTTTTAACTAGATGGGGCCAGTGTTCCGTACCTGACTACTATGAGAAGAAACAGCCGAAACAAACTCAGAGGTCATTGCATTTGTAGGTCGTCGTTGTAAATGTAGGTACTTACTTTTAGTCTTAATTTTTATTAGTATTTTGGATCTATTTGTAGTTTGATGTACATAGTGATTTATAATTGCATAAATTAAAGATAAGGAACTTTTTACTGTGAAAAATCTCTTTGGGATAAACCAAGTTTTCCAGTCGCTCTTATCCACAGGTAAAGTTTTATCCTACTATAAAAAAAACGGCCAAGTGCGAGTTGACTCGCGCACCGAGGGTTCCGTATTAACTTGTAGGTATTTTGTTATTGAACTACATATTTACGGTTTTCAGATTTTTTTTCCTTTACATGTGCTGTAAGACATTGTTTCTTGACAAATTTCATGATTCTAGGTCAACGAGAAGTGCACTAAAGGTTTTGATTCCCTTGTGAAATTGCAAAATAAGTCGCATATTTTGCGATAAAGCTACAAGCTGCAGCTGCTGCAGCTTGCTTACAAGTTTGATTTCAGGATTTGACCTGAGTATTTGATATTAATTTCAGCTTGATACCTCCACGCGTTCCTGAGAAAACGGGACAGTGTGACAGACGGACATACGGACAACAAAGTGATCCTATAAGGATTCCGATTTTGCCGGCTGAGGTACGGAACCCTAAAACCTTGGATAGGTAAAATTCCCGTAGATTTTCTCAACAACACTATTTCCGCAAGCACGTATAATCATCAACTCCAGTATTTTACAAGCACCAAAGCCACAACTGGCTAATGCCGTTATCTGAATGGGTGGCTTGAATAATCAATAGATGCTAACACGGTCTAGGTATTTTCTTAGCTCAGGTAAAGCCGTTCGTTCGGATAACTTAGTTACCGTTTTACTCTCCGTGTATTTTCTGGTGCAAAGTGCGGTTGGAGATTTGGGATTATGTTTTGATGTTACATAAAAAATATTATTAAGAGGATTAATACTGAGGTGACGATAGGAAGAAATTAATGATGATGAATGGCATCATAGACCGTAAGTTTTAAAAGAACATGTCAGATCCGGTCGTTAGTACGGACATAAAATGAATCGCAAGTGTGCTGGTGGTGATGTCACGCGACATAATTAAAAGTCTACCCACACCACTGCGTGCTTCTATAGAGCCCTGATGTTCAACTCGAGGTGAGGGCGACAGTCAATGTCTGATCGCGGCGGTGTTGAGACATCTTGGAAGTGTACCCGATTCATTGTGCCCCGTGTTATTGTGTTAAGTTATAATCTAAAGTAATTCGTTAGTTTTGCTAGAAACAGTGTATCGCACCCAGTGTGTTTTCATAGCTTGAAACCCATGGTCTGCTCACATGATGTACGAGCCAAACGGAATAAATCCTGACATATCCGACAAATATTATATGTAAAAAATAAATATGTAGAATATTTATTTTCTCGCAGTCGAAAATAGATTACACAAGTAACGAAAAAAAAATCATCTCGGTTCTTGCATCCATCGCTCCGCTCGGGATTCTACTCTAGAATCCTTCGCTGCTCTCGGTATCCAAATTGTCTCTCGAATTAATATCCCTTTTTTTCACTTGTTTTATAATCTACTATTATAGTCTTACCTTTCGGAGACTGCACTAGACTATCAGTATTTGAATGTTAATTCTCGACGCTGAACCGAAAGTTGAAAATCCAGCAATGCGTTAGTGTTCATGAAAACAGGCCTTAGTGGCGTATTTTATGCAGGCCATGTCTACTAAAACACTCCTAGTCACTGTAACAGGGAAGAACTTTTAACTTTTACAGGAAAATAACAAGCCTTTGATTCAAATAATTTTATATAGGTATTTTTATTGCCACATGAGCCGGTATTTATTCTAGAAAAATACATATTGTTACGTTGCGTAGCGCACTGTGTAAAAAAGAGTCGAGCTTCGCTGTGGGCGATCAAAATATTGAATACCAAAATATTTTTTAAATCATTGAGAGTGGCTTTTTGGAACGCTTGTTTGTTGGTTAATATAGATATATGTACCCACGCTTTTATCTAGTTTGAGCTATTGACACGGTTTTATTTATTTAAAATCGAACTTAAAAACTACACTTTTCGCTCAGAGCGGTTTTGGACTAGCGTATTTTTTTTTTGCGCGTATAAGTTCTTATCGGTTTACGCGCTCACAAATACAAATAACCGAATCCGATACATGCGCTTATTCCGACGTGGTCGCTGCAACCGGCTCGGAAGCGTCTCTCGCTTATAAGCGCGTAAACGCTCGTACGAGTTGCGCGTACATGCGCTTTCAAAAACGAGCTTATACGCACCGAAATAACGATAATCTAAAGCGCAATACCTACAGGGAGCAGGCGCGGGTCGGGCGCGGGAAGGGACCAGGTACGGCGAGTATAATTTCATGTATTTATATGGAAGACATCACACAGAGAGCTTGCGCGGGACGGGCGCGTGTCGGGAGACTCGTGGAAGTCGCGCCCGCTGCCCACCATCACAGACAGCGCTAGGGCGAGCGGGTATAACGTCGTTGCTTTGCGTCGTAATACACGTACTCTAATCTTCATACTATGAACTTAACGTAAGATTATAGTATGTACTCGTAAACAGACTTGTTTTTAGGAGCCTGGTGACAAAAAGTATAAAAATGCAGTTTTATATTTACGAAATGCTGATTGCTGCCACTATCAAGTAGGCTGCGTCCGACCCGCTGTCGACACGCACCCGCGTTGTGCGTGAAGGCAATGAACAGCACGTCTCACGTGACGGATGCGACCCGACCCTCACCCGTATTCTCAGTGATTCACGCTTAAAACCGACATGTGTGTTGTTATAGCGACTGCGGAGAAAACAAACGCAGTCATCGTGACTTGTAACGTGTTGATACTCACGAGAAGACAACTAGTGACGAACGCATGTGCCGCGCCGATAGTCAAATCGCCTGATGTTACCAACGGGGCATTAAGCCGTTTAGAAAGAGACCATCACACTGACAAAACTGACTGAAACGATATTCTACAAAAGCGATTTTTTTTTTATGAACGTGTACAAGATCTACGAAAAGCACGTGGCTAGAAAAACGAACATCGCCAGATACTTCAGCACAGTATAATTATGATAGTGTCCACAACTTGAGTATACTGATTGGTCGGCCGGATGCATGCGGCCTAACTTTAAAGAGATTCAGATTATAATGATCGGGAAACATAAAAGCCGGCAGTGAATTCCACAGACTGGTAGTTCGCAAAATAAATATGGAAGCAAAGCGCTTTCTTCAGGTCCGTGGGCCTTCAGCCATATAACGGTGACGCTTCGCCGCATGCTCGCTCGATGACAGAATGGGGATAGCGGAGTTAGATTATGTAATTATAAAGCACACTCTCCTAAATGTAACCGATAAAAAACCGATAGGCTGGCAACATTGCGGCGATGATGCAGTTAAGAAGAATTAGCCAGAGGTTCGCAGAACAGTGCCAAGCTCTAGCGAAAGAGCGAAAATGGCTTCAGACACACGACACCCTTTGCACCTACACACCCTCGTGTCGCAAAGGCTGAAAAGCCGAAACAGCTTTTGAAGCTGAAGCCACTCACTGGCGAGCGGTCTACGGAAAGACTAAAACTGTGGCGAGGTAGTGCATCCTTACCTAACCAATTCGCTTCACCTGCTCAAAATCTCCTACCTGGACATGAATTGCCATGCCTGACCTGAAAGTCTTTAAATAGACTCCGGACCCAGGTTGGCCGCAGCAAGGAAAACCTGCTCAGGTGGGGATTCATTAATGACTCTGCGCTTTTTTTTTTTTTTCGCATGTTACATCATCAAATGACCCTCCCACTCTGGGCGGAGCGGAAGGGAGTGTCAGACTTGTACTGACTAAAACCCATCCATGTTCCTTCTTTGCCCTTTGTGTTCCAGGGCCACGGTATCTCTTTCGAACAGTCCCGCAGCCCTGGCAGGCATCGGCCCTTGCAGACCCCTACATCGTTGCTGATATCTCTTTGAGGCGCGCGTGGAACACGAACGCGCCGTCGACACGGCCTGTCGTCATAAGACGGCCGGACGGCGAGCTAGCCCATAGCTCGCCGTCCACAGGTCCGCGCCTACAGTGGCCGGGAGCCACCACGTGACCCCCGACGCACAGGGCGTCTCCCGCGGCGGCTGGGACGTGAGGTTCTTTCCCTCTCACGTCCCGATGACTCTACCCTAAAGTGTAGATGTGGTGTTGTTCCACAAACGATGACGCCCTTAACATTTTGTCCTGCATGACCTGTTGTTCGTTCATTACAGGAACTGACGGACGCTACTGAAGGCGCCCAACTAATGGCTGCCCACTAAATTAAAATTTTCCAAATGTGGAGACCAGAAAATGCTCTGTATCATTGCAGTGTATGTAACGCCCTCAAAACTCGGTAGCCTGTTGCTTACGATCATCTCTCTCAATCGCTTTTTACGACTGGAGTAGATAAAAACTTTATATACTGACCTTTCTTTTATGATCACGTCACGTTGAATATTATGGGCCTAGAGGGCATCAGTTATGAGGGAAATGGATTAGATGGACCAGAGCCTATCTAGATACCTACTAAACATTCTGGGCTTGTCGAAAAATATGTGAAATAAAATCCTGTTGGTTTTAGTACTTTACGAGTATAGTCATCCAAATCGTCACGATTTCTAAAAATGAAAGGGAAAAGGAAAATAAAATCAACTTTTTTTCACAGTTTACTTTATTTTAATGATCTTCTTCTTCTTTACGTATCGATGACCTCAAATGGTGTTAGACCAGTATGTAGCCTCCTGCTGTGCGCTCTAACATTTGCTTCGATTAAATGTCTTCCAGTTCGCGGTCGCCACTCAAGAACTTTTCAGGCCCATCAGCCATCCGTTCTGCGAGCAATGTAGCCTGTCCACTGTCACTTAAGTTTTGCAATTCTTCAGGCTACGTCGGTAACCTTCGTTCTCACATACATATTGTATAATCTCAATATGAATGATGTAACCAAGATCTTGTAAAAATATTTTGATTTAAAACTCCATGGACACTTCCATGGAGTTTCTTGCTCATTCTTCTCCATAGAGATCTACGCTTTTAAATGGGCAACTACAGTACTTTCACAAGTTATTATAACTTGTGACTGGGACGTTAGCTTCATCCTTTTATTAACGTTCAAAAGTTCCTATAACGGTCTAATTGAAATAAATGCTTTGAGTTTTTGCCGATTTCACTCAGAAACCAGTGTGTGGTTTTATTTAATTTTTTTTTTTTTTTCGGATGGGTAATCATCAAATGACCGCCCCCACTCTGAGCGGAGCGGAAGGGAGCGTCAGACTTGTACTGACTAAAACCCATCCATGTTCCATCTTTGCCCTTTGTGCGGTATCTCTTTCGAACAGTCCCGAAGCCCTGGCAGGAGTCCCGCAGCCCTGGCAGGTGGTTTTATATCCTTTGATTCTAGTCCTACATTTTTCTATAACCCCAAAGAAACTGTCTTCCTCTTATACTTATACGTATTCAGTGGTGAACTTACATGTCCTCTACTAGTCAGTCGTAGAACTACTTAGATTCATTACATTACAAACAAGCAAAGACGACGAACTTCCCTCATTTAACGCCTTTTTTTTTTTTTTTTTTTTCGGATGGGAAATCATCAAATGACCCCCCCCACTCTGGGCGGAGCGGAAGGGAGTGTCAGACTTGTACTGACTAAAACCCATCCATGTTCCTTCTTTGCCCTTTATGTTCCAGGGCCACGGTATCTCTTTCGAACAGTCCCGCAGCCCTGGCAGGCATCGGTCCTTGCAGACCCCTACATCGTTGCTGACATCTCTTTGAGGCGCGCGTGGAACACGAACGCGCCGTCGACACGGCCTGTCGTCAAAAGACGGCCGGACGGCGAGCTAGCCCATAGCTCGCCGTCTCATTTAACGCCTTGCGTTACATAAGAAACTTGTTAAAATTCAAGCTTTTTTTTTCCGGCTGGCATATCATCAAATGACCCTATCATCAATCCCCCTCTGGGCGGAGCGGAAGGGAGTGTCAGACTTCTACTGACTAAAACCCATCCATGTTCCTTCTTTGCCCTTTGTGTTCCAGGACCACGGTATCTCTTTCGAACAGTCCCGCAGCTAAAATTCATGCTTACACACACACATACGTTTGCTTTTGTGTGTGTTATATTTCTGTCGGTATCTTTTTGATGTGTGTCAGTGAATAAATGATTTAAGAGTTTTATTGAGCAGGCGAGTGCCACCGAGGCTGGCCTGAAAAGAGGTGGCAAGATTATCTAGACGCACATCATGATGGCTGGTTCAAGGTGGCGCAGGAGAAGAGTACCTGTAAGGATATGGGGGAAGGTCTTTGCCCAGGAGCGGGGCGTACAAGGCCAATTAAACAATTGTAGGCACCAGTGCCGAAGATTCGATACAACTCGATTCCTACCGGTTTCCCTTTGAAAAATGGCACAGTCAGTATTCTATAGGCAAATAATATAATCACATTAAAGATTATGTGCTCCGGCTTACCTCTTACAAAAACTGACCCTTCGCTACTGGTAGGCACCCACACCTTTATTTTGTTCACAGTTGGAAGCCTTTAAAAGGCGACCGGTCTTTGGGGATAAGGGTGTCTGGGATTTCTACCTCACAAAAACCACCCTGATGCTCACAATTCGCACATGGGAGGAGGCAACGTTTAGCTCTTAAAGGACCTTAAACCAACATCTAATCACGCGCTTATCGCTCTCACTGCGTCCACACATTTCAAAGTCGAACAAAAAGCGCGAACAAAGTCCTCTCAGTACACTCACGGGTGGCATTTAAACTGGGATGCTTAAACTTTTTCGCGTTCATTAAATCATTGTTATCTTGCATCTCTTTTTTTCTCTACTCCTCCGGGTGCAGTTGTATTCTGAAACTATTTATTCATTTATTTAAATCTTTTTTTTAAGTCTCCGTCTTCTGTGTTTGTGCTTGGATTTGGTTTAATGTCTTATTCTATAATTTAAGAGTCACTGAATCTGAAATTTGAGACTTTTGTGAGCAGTTACAAATTATATAAGTACGTACAGTCTAATAGTAACTGAAAAAACAAAAATTATAATTTTGCTGAGAAAAATTCCGGTGAATATAATTCAAGATAAGGAGCTGAATGCATCTTATCAGTTTGCGGAGGACTGTCCCTTACACCCTATATTTGATACAGTTTTCTTTTAGGAAAACACAGGGGAATCCCTCTTCTTGTTTAGCAAAAGAAAGTAATAGGCATTTCCAATCATAATACCACCAAGACCAGTTATAAGCATTAACCATTTTATCCCCTGTAGGCATACCATTGATAACTAAAACCTATCTACCCTAATGTGACAAATCGCCTAAAACGCACTGCACTACAGATAGGACAGCAATCTATATCTGTCACACGATATCCTTTAAAAATGACACGTTATTGTTAGAGGTGCCTTCAGGCGATACCGATGTCACAGTGACTGGAAATCTTATCTTTCAGGGAAGGAGACACGAAGACGTGAATGTCTAAATGTCACACTTTGCGAATAAAGCTAATGCTCAAGGGTCCAATGATAGGATCGTTGAGAAAAAGTGGGAAAACGATCGGTTTGCGAATATAAAGGTCATGGTCAATTCTAATTGACGGCACGATTGGCGCAGTGGCTGAGCGATTGACTGCTGCGCTGCGTGTTGCGGGTTCGATCCCCGCACGGAACAAATATTTGTATGATCTACAGGTAGTTGTTCCGAGTCTGGCTGTTTGTGTATGTGAGTTTGAATGTTTGTAGATGCACCCACGATACAGGAGAAATTTCTAGTGTTGGGCAAGGTAGGCAAAAATTGACATACCGAAAAGTCACGGTAGAAATACAAAATGTCATGAAAGCGTTTTTTACTTGTCCAGGTTCTCTTAACGAGACAAACGACAAACTTGTTCTAGTACGTAGGTGTGCGATACTGGTAGGACACATTTTAAAGACCTAGCTCGTTAACACAAAAACAGAAGAAGATCGTCCCCTAAACCTAGAATAGAAAAGAAAATTAAAAAACGCGAGGGCAAAGATTGGCTGTTAGAGCACGCATTAAAACGAATGGCATAATTTGGGTAAGAAGAGGCCACTGCGGGCTTAGCAATAATCATAAAATACCGTCTGGTAGTTAGCGGGTTTATTGAACGTTACCGAGAAGAATCCTTTTATTGTTTCCTTTACGGTGTATGGTAACGAGGGACATAATGAGATATTTTTTTCGGCTGAGACAGTGCACAGTTACCTCCATTTTTCATCTTGTAAGAATAATTCTGTGTAAGAATAATTGTGTGTAAGAATAATGGCTGTTTGTGTATGTGAATTTAAATGTTTGTAAACGCACCCACGATACAGAAGAAATTCCTAGTGTGTGGCGTTTTAAAAAAAATAAAATAAAAACAATTATATTGGACTGAAATTTTGAGATTCCGTAGTAAGGTTAAGTCTTAATTATTGTAGCTTCCGAAATCCATAACTTTTTGAGGATTTTTTTTATTTATTGTTTACAAACACACATATTTTTTTTATATACAATTTAGGTACTCGCCAAACTTTTTAGTTTGATGGCGAGAAGCGCATGTTTTTACTCATAAAGAAAGACATCACTTAGCTAACCAGGCATTGTCATCCTTAATAAATCTGTATGTACAATTTCAGCTCAATCGGCAGCAATAATCTAGTAAATAACTAGGGGGTCACCACGACGTCTCAAAGCAGGAGCAACTCCAGCGCGGGAAAGAGACAGAGCTATTCAGGTCGTCTAGCGCCATCTCCCTCCCACACCAGAACCACTCCCGCTCCAACATGATTTGCAATCTACTAGGAACAGGAAAAGTTTTTCGTGTTGCGTGATCTTTCTAGTACTGATACCTCAGGTGGTCCGATACCGTTTCTTAATCCTTATATGAAACAGGATCGAATGCCATCAAAAAAGTTTTTGAGAAAATTGGTCACGTTCTTTCTAACTGTACCTACACTTTTTCCAAAAACTGTAAAAGCAGATCAACCCCTCAAAAAGTTATGGATAGCCCCTTAAGACACTTTTTCGTTAGTTGCAACGATTAGGGTCCTTGACCCATCCCAAAACTCCACCCAGTCATCCTCATCATATGCCTAGCCTTTTCCCAATTATGTTAGGGTCGGCTTCCAGTCTAACCGAATGCAACTGAATACCAGTATTTAACATGGAGCGACTTCCTATCTGACCTCCACAACTCAGTTGGAAATAATGGTAAGACTGGTTGTCAGACTTTTGGGCCACTGATTACCTGTAATGAGTGTCAAAGATCTACAAATGACAGCCGAGATCAACGGCTTAACGTGTTTCAACAGTTCAATTAGTAGTTCTTTCTTGTATTTTTTGTACTGGACCTTACCTGGTTCCACATCAGCACAATGTTTTCAGTGCGATACCGTAAATGATGATTTTTCACACCAAAAAAAGTCGTTTCTCAGGAATAATTTTTGCGCAGTGTCACTTAGTGTGATGTACAGAATGTTGGGTAACGGCTTTGTGATAGGCCCGTTTACATCCTGTATAGCAGTTTCTGTCGCCAATCTGCCTTGCTGTGATCTGTTTTGAAGAAAATGGGCGCCGGAATAATTAAGGCACCTGTCACCTGTGATTTCTCTTTGAGATAGCAACCAATCGGAGATGCCTGTGATATTCTAGAGAATAGAGGTTTGTTGTCACCTTTTGGATGCGGAATTCTAAAAACAAAACCCGTCAAGTAACGTAAACCTCTTTGTTTGTTACTAAAGAACAAACAGTAGCCTTTTTCTATACGAATGCTGCTGTTTATCATCTCAAAGTTATTTAATTAAAGCATGTTCAAGACGGATGTAATCCAGCGTACCAACAGAGGCGACCTTGCTTGATGCCATCCATCTAGACAGCAGATGTTAAAGATATACATTCACATTCCGATACATAAAATACAAACTTTTTCTGAATACTTCTTTCAAACGAGTACTGTAGCGACATCTGTCCCAGCTATTTCGAACTATATAACTTTTGCAGAAGTGACATAGATGGCGCTATATTACAGAAATTAAACGTGAAAATTAAAATATCGTAATGTGCAATCTATACTAATATAATAAAGAGGTAAATCTTCGGAACTACTGATCCGATTACTAAATTTTTTTCATTAACGGAAAGCTATGTTATCCCCGAGTGTCATAAGCTGTATTAAAACGTTTCCGTCAGTTAATCTTCGTAAACAACGAGAACGAAGCCGTGAGCAATAGCTAGTAAATTATAAATTGTAACAATAAATGCTTGTCTGTGATTCCTCGAAGTAATAATACAGAATATGGAATATAAGATTTTAAACTATCAAGGTCAAAAGTTCGCGAGCGGACACAGTGAGTTTCGTGTGTCGGGAGCAGAATCGAGTTGCGAGTGACAGTGGTGGCGGTACCGAGTGCAAAAAACGAACAAGAAAGAGGGTAGACCGATTTGTCTGCTCATAAACACCCACCAGCAATAACTTCAGTTTATCCGTGATCATGGTGCTTGCAACAGCGCCGAAATATCGGGAACTCATAACAAACAGTAAACATGGTAAATATCCCGTTAGTATTAATGTAGCATATATGGAATATGCATAACGTGTGTTTTCAATAATAAATTAAAACGCTAGATATCATATTAACTTTCAAGATAGATACTAAGAAATCATAAGATTACAACAAGAAGGTACATACCTAAATAATTATCAAAACAAACAATAAATCAGTCAATACAAAATAAAAGCCAATTAAAAATAATCGAGCATTATACCTCTAGGTTAATTATTGGCCGAGTAATACAAGGCTAGGGTTAAAATTGTGTGAAACAACATAAATATATACATAACATCACGCCTGTAATCCCTGTAGGGTTAGGCAGAGGTGTACCTACTGGAACACCCACATTTCGACAGTTATATTTAGGTCCATGTAATAGGGGGCCAGCCTATTGCCATCAACCGGGCGCAAATCCAGACTCCGTGGCTGCTACTGAGATATTCCTGATTGAAAAACCTAATAACGCTTTGCCCGACCTGGGAATCGAATCCAGGACCTCATGCTCAGTAGTCCCGCTTGCGACCTCTAGACCAACGATACATTTTAATCATTAGATAATCATTTATGTTCAGTATTAAAAAACATTCCATAGATTGTTAGTAAATATTTGTTACATACATTAGTACATTATTATTACGTGTTAAACTTATTGATTATTAATTTATTCTGTAATTTATTTTTATTATTAATTAAATAAATAAAAAATGCTACATAAAATATGTATGAGTAGTTACAATATGTAACAGTACCTAACATAACAAGGTGGCCTTCTTTATACAACGTATAACATAATAAACGCAAGACCTCTCGTGTGGTGTCTCAGAACATGAAACTGAACAACTTTTGTTCTATGACTTTTGGAAATTCATAACTTTTTTTTTAGTTTTACCATACATGTGTATCAGCTGATTGCGTCCGTTCCTATAGAAAGTTTTTTTTTTTTGCGAATTTCAAGAACTCGTAGAACAAAAGATGTTTAGTTTCATGGTGCGAGAGACCACACGGGAGGTCTTGCGTTTATTACGTTACACCTTGTATTTAGCTAACAACAAATATATGGTTGATGTCATTGCACATTCCTCGGTCACAACAGTCGGGGTAAGAAAGGAATTTGTCGCCAGGAACTATTGCACAGCCTTCACCAACAGAGATGGCGCCGCAACTGAAAAGACGTAAGTTGAAGTCAAAATATTGTTATACCAACGTCACCCCAAGGTTTCACATATACGGGTGTAGGAGCACTACAAACAGCACTACAGCATCATAGTACAAAAAGTTTTACAGCGCCATCTATGATTCAGATGAAGAATTAATTTAAAATTCTAAATCGCTCTATTTAAGTTAGCGACGAGAAAACGACAACGTTCGGGCAGTAGCCCACCAAATACAAGACCCGCCTGGTCAATATACAATGGGGAATGATGGACTTTAAAACCTGTTCTTCATACCGCTATACGGGTATTTCCACAATGAAATTGACAAAGATTTAAAAAAAGAACTAAAACGAAGAGATTCAAAATGTTTTTACAACGAACTATTTACTACTACTACTGTTTTTCCTTTATATCTGATTCATTTTATTCACTTCATGGTATGAGACCTTATGAGTATTAATTAATAAATAAATAATAAAGACTTTAATTGACTTCATTATATTTATTTATTGTATAAAATTACAAATCAATACAACTTAATTAAAATAATTATTTTCCTGTTTGCCAATAAAACACTAATAAATGTTATTAATATTTTGATCTTGGCAAAAAATACTAATTTCATTATAGACCGACCGCTTTAATGAGTCCTCCGCTTTGCCTTATTAAGCTTACCTAAATACAGTAGTAATGTTGTCCTTCCGACAAAGGTATTGAAGACAACTCTTTCCATCTTGAGGGGAAAATGGCTTATTATACGGCAAAACTCTGTTCAGGCTAGGCATGTAACAACCGTCTTGATGTTCTGAAAAAATACAATTAGATGATAACATAATATAGCTTATCCTAAACGAGTTTAAAAAAAAACTCCACAATATAGAGATTGTGGCGAATAAGGATGTACACACAACGACGTAACAAGCAATAAAAACCAGCTTATGCGGATCTCTCATTGTACGGGAAATCTATACAAAGCGACGCCATGTTATACTGGAAATGTTTGTAGTGAGGAATAATATGAAAGAAAAAGGAGTAAATGATAGCGTGACGGTTGACAGAGGAGAATGGAAGAAAAAAACGTGTTGCGCCGACCCCAAGTAACATGGGACGTAACGTGTTCCACGCGCGCCTTAAAGAGATGTCAGCAACGATGTAAGGGTCTGCAAGGGCCGATGCCTGCCAGGGCTGCGGGACTGTTCGAAAGAGATACCGTGACCCTGGAACACAAAGGGCAAAGAAGGAACATGGATGGGTTTTAGTCAGTACAAGTCTGACACTCCCTTCCGCTCCGCCCAGAGTGGGGGGGGTCATTTGATGATTTCCCATGCGAAAAATAAAAAAAGTAAGATGAGACAAGGGCAGGAAGACAACGAGCAATTAATTCTTCAGACGCGCATTGCTCGTATATTTCTCGGGTACACATCGCTGTTCCGTTTCTAGTTTTTACTTCATCTATGCGTGTTATGCCAACCTCCAATTCAGCAGTACTGGGTAAACTCAGTGTCAGCAAATAATCTTGATTCCTACCGTTTTCATATCTTGATCCATTCCTTACGTACACTAGCATAAAGTTTTCGTTCACAGTTTTGACAACACCTCGAAAATTGAATTCCTTGCCAGCACAACCGCATGTGATGTTCGCGAGTAACAACCGGTCATTCACTTTGTCTACCGATAGTACATCATCATCATTTCAGCCGAAAGACGTCCACTGCTGGACATAGGCCTCCCCCAAGTGTCGCCACATTGACCGGTCCCGTGCGTCTCGCATCCAGCGGATCCCTGCAACCCTTACAAGGTCATCGGTCCACCTAGTGGGAGGCCTTCCAACGCAGCGTCTTCCGGTTCGCGGTCGCCACTCCAGAACTTTTCGGCCCCATCGGCCATCCGTTCTGCGAGCAATGTGCCCTGCCCACTGCCACTTAAGTTTGGCTATTCTTCGGGCTACGTCGGTAACCTTGGTTCTCTTGCGGATAGTACAGGCCATGACAATACAGGTAAATCACTTACTCGTGCAATCAGCAACGGCGTGATATGTTGGAATGGAGGTTTAATTTCCACAAGTGTAATGTTATTGCCGTCTCAGCAAGTACACTGAATTTCAAATGGATCTTCGGCAAAGGCGACGTTAGAGCAAATGGTTTTGGATGTATTTGGATACCACATAACACCCGAGTAGTTTCCATAAATGTCGCTAATATTAGCTGCATAGACACTCAGTAAAGCTAATAGGAAAATTAGTTTCCACATTCTGAACCCTACTGATTACCTCGTTAGAAACGAGCGATGTAGCCACGTTAAATTTTGCTCCGGGAATTATCAGGATGTCAGACAGATGTTATACCCGCCAAACGTTAACCCTTGACTTTTTAATAGACTAGACACGATAACAAGAAGCGCTAGAGTGAAAGGTTACTTACCATTAAGTTATAATATATACATATATATATAATTATAAATGCATCAAAATCCGAAAAGAAGGGCAAACAATTCGTCCTCATCGCTGTCGACGGGGTAACTGCACAGAAGTCTGGCAGCATTACCACGTTTGATGGCAACGCTAATTCTTTGACCAAGAAATAGGCCAGCCCTTCTGGTCTCGAGAAGAGTCGACTAACCACTTGGCAATGTCCCGAAATTGTGTCCCGGGGTGTCGACATGTGGAATGTGAGGTCGGCTGTCTTTACAGCCAATGGCCTGATTCAGAAGGCAGAGCACCTCAATACGGCTTGTATTGTGAGGACGTTCCTATCTTTGCAGCCCTAACCACTAGTAGCCTGCTACCGACACCAGCAGACTTCTATTTTTTGTTTTATTTATTTTAAATATCTAAAACATATAAGAAGAATGAATAAATAAAAACTGGTATGTTTAACAGAATTTACTAAAAGTTTTACATTTTTAAAATATAACAATTAGTTCTTCGGAGGAGGGATGAAAGGATGAAACTGAAACACGTGTCACTAGAAGAGTGATGAATACAAATGATGATCGATGAAGAGGAAGAGAAACATGTGACGAATAATATGAAAGAAAAAGAAGTAAATGATAACGTGACGGTTTTCAGAGGAGAATGAAAGAAGAAAATGTGCTGCACCGACTCCAAGTTAATTCTTCGGACGCAGTTGCTCGTATATTTCTTGAGTACACAACACTGTTCGGCTCCTATCTTTTACTTCAGCTAAACTTGTCGTGGCAGCCTCCAATTCAGCAGCAGTAGGCAGATTCCGCGCCAGCAAATAATCTTGACTAGCAACTTCAGCTCTTGGTCCATTAGCTACGTAGGCTAGGATATAGTTTTCGTTTACAGTTTTGATAGCACCTCGAGAATCGAATTCCTTGCCAGCACAATCGCATGTGACGTTCATGAGCAGTGCCAGGTCATCCAATTTGTCAACCGCTAGTACAGGTCCTGATACTCTAGTGGGAGGACTTACAGACTGCGATGGTTCCAGGCGTTCTAGTATATTTATTTCCACAAGTGTAGTTTTAGTTCCATCTGAGCAAGTACACTGAACTTGACTTGGATCTTCAGCGAAGGTGTACTTTACGCAAATGGGTGACGGTGACTTTGTAAACGCCACAACTGATGTGAAGGTTCCATAGAGGTCGCTTATGTTAGCTGCTAGACCGACACTCAGTAAAGCTGATAAGAGAACTATTTTCAACATGTTGAACACTGAACTGATTACCTCGTTGGAAACGGACGATGTAGTCAATGTCACACTGATAAATTATAAGGATGTGGGCAGATTTTATAGCCGCTGAGTGTTAGTTAACCCTTGACATTTTAGCTGATACTGTGTTAGTGTTACTTTGAAAATGTTATTTATTTTTTTAGACAGATAACGTGTAAATTATGTCTTAGAACAACCTGAAAAATCTGTTCTTGGTGAAAATCCTAGGTCTTTTTCAAATGACCAATCGTTTAAACACTTTAAAAATCGCATTCTACAGTATTTCGATGAAATTCCTAATGAAACAGCATTAACAAAGCAATGAATTCCGTTTCATTGTCAAAATGCAGCATTAATAGTGCGAATGTACAGTAGCCCACGTTTATTCAAACTCTTCATCCGGGGTTTTTTCCAGAATCAGGTCAGGTCATAGATATTTCGCAAATTTCCAATTTATTATTAACAAATAATGTGGAATGTGAGGTCGGCTATCGTTACAGCCAATGGCCTGATTCATAAGGCAGTGATCCTCGACACGGCTTACACTGTGAGGAGGTTCCTATTTCAGCAGCCCTAAACACTGGTACTTTCCTCCCGACACCAGCAGACTTCGTTTTTGTTTACACAAGGTGTAACATAATAAACGCAAGACCTCCCGTGTGGTCTCTCGCACCATGAAACTAAACATCTTTTGTTCTACGAGTTCTTGAATTTTTAGTTCTTGATTAGCAAAAAAAAAAACTTTCTATAAGAACAGACGCAATCAGCTGATCCAAATGTATGGTAAAACTAAAAAAAAAAAGTTACGAATTTCCAAAAGTCATAGAACAAAAGTTGTTCAGTTTCATGGTCTGAAACACCACACGGGAGGTCTTGTGTTTATAATGTTACACGTTGTATATATCTCAAAAATATAAGAAAAATGAAAAAAAAAAAACAACTAGTATTTTTAACAGAGTTTACTAAAAGTTTTACATTTTTAAAATATAACAATTAGTTCTTCGGAGGAGGGATGAAAGGATGAAACACATGTCACTAGAAGAGTGATGAATACAAATGATGATCGATGAAGAGGAAGAGAAACACCAAAGAAAAGATGAAAAGATTGTGTGACGAATAATATGAAAGAAAACGGAGTCAATGAAAACGTGACGGTTGTCAGAGGAGAATTAAAGAAGAAAATGTGCTGCACCGACCCCAAGTTACATAGGACAAAGGCAAGAAGATGACGAGCACTTAATTCTTCGGACGCAGTTGATCGTATAATTCTTGAGTACACAACACTGTTCGGCTCCTATCTTTTACTTCAGCTAAACTTGTCGTGGCAGCCTCCAATTCAGCAGCAGTGGGCAGATTCCGCGCCAGCAAATAATCTTGATTAGAAACTTTAACTTTTGGTCCATTCGGTGCGAAGGGTAAGATATAGTTTTCGTTTACAGTTTTGATAGCACCTCGAGAATCGAATTCCTTGCCAGCACAATCGCATGTGACGTTCATGAGCAGAGCCAGGTCATCCAATTTGTCAACCGCTAGTATAGGTCCTGATATTGTAACTGGAGGAATTACAGGCTGCGACGGTTCCAGGCGTTCTAGTATATTTATTTCCACAAGTGTAGTTTTAGTTCCATTTGCGCAAGTACACTGAACTTGACTTGGATCTTCGGCAAAGGTGTACTTTACGCAAATGGGTGTCGGTGACCTTGTAAACGCCACAACTGATGTGAAGGTTCCATAGAGGTCGCTTATGACAGACACTCAGTAAAGCTGATAAGAGAACTATTTTCAACATGTTGAACACTGAACTGATTACCTCGTTGGAAACGGACGATGTAGTCAATGTCACACTGATAAATTATAATGATGTGTGGTCTCTCGCACCATGAAACTAAACATCTTTTGTTCTACGAGTTCTTGAATTTTTAGTTCTTGATTCGCAAAAAAAAAAAAACTTTCTATAAGAACAGACGCAATCAGCTGATCCACATGTATGGTAAAACTAAAAAAAAAAGTTATGAATTTCCAAAAGTCATAGAACAAAAGTTGTTCAGTTTCATGGTCTGAGACACCACACGGGAGGTCTTGTGTTTATTATGTTACACGTTGTATATATCTCAAAAATATAAGAAAAATGAAAAAAAAAACAACTAGTATTTTAACAGAGTTTACTAAAAGTTTTACATTTTTAAAATATAACAATTAGTTCTTTGGAGGAGGGATGAAAGGATGAAACACATGTCACTAGAAGAGTGATGAATACAAATGATGATCGATGAAGAGGAAGAGAAACACCAAAGAAAAGATGAATAGATTGTGTGACGAATAATATGAAATAAAACGGAGTCAATGAAAACGTGACGGTTGTCAGAGGAGAATTATTAAAGAAGAAAATGTGCTGCACCGACCCCAAGTTACATAGGACAAAGGCAAGAAGATGACGAGCACTTAATTCTTCGGACGTAGTTGATCGTATAATTCTTGAGTACACAACACTGTTCGGCTCCTATCTTTTACTTCAGCTAAACTTGTCGTGGCAGCCTCCAATTCAGCAGCAGTGGGCAGATTCCGCGCCAGCAAATAATCTTGATTAGAAACTTTAACTTTTGGTCCATTCGGTGCGAAGGCTAGGATATAGTTTTCGTTTACAGTTTTGATAGCACCTCGAGAATCGAATTCCTTGCCAGCACAATCGCATGTGACGTTCATGAGCAGTGCCAGGTCATCCAATTTGTCAACCGCTAGTATAGGTCCTGATATTGTAACTGGAGGAATTACAGGCTGCGACGGTTCCAGGCGTTCTAGTATTTTTATTTCCACAAGTGTAGTTTTAGTTCCATCTGCGCAAGTACACTGAACTTGACTTGGATCTTCGGCAAAGGTGTACTTTACGCAAATGGGTGTCGGTGACCTTGTAAACGCCACAACTGATGTGAAGGTTCCATAGAGGTCGCTTATGTTAGCTGCTAGGCAGACACTCAGTAAAGCTGATAAGAGAACTATTTTCAACATGTTGAACACTGAACTGATTACCTCGTTGGAAACGGACGATGTAGTCAATGTCACACTGATAAATTATAAGGATGTGGGCAGATTTTATAGCCACTGAGTGTTATTTAACCCTTGACTTTTTAGCTGATACTGTGTTAGTGTTACTTTGAAAAAAGTTATTTATTCTTTTAGACAGATAACGTGTAAATTATGTCTTAGAACAACCTGAAAAATCTGTTCTTGGTGAAAATCCTAGGTCTTTTTCATATGACCAATCGTTTAAACACTTTAAAAATCGCATTCTACAGTATTTCGATGAAATTCCTAAAGAAACAGCATTAACAACGCAATGAAATTCGTTTAATTGGCAAAATGCAGCATTAAAAGTGCGAATGTACAGTAGCCCACGTTTATTCAAACTCTTCATCCGGGGTTTTTTTCCAGAATCAGGTCATAGAAATTTCGCAAATTTCCAATTTATTATAAACAAATAATGTGGAATGTGAGGTGGGCTATCGTAACAGCCAATGGCCTGATTCATAACGCAGTGCTCCTCGACACGGCTTGCATTGTGAGGAGGTTCCTATCTCAGCAGCCCTAAACACTGTTAGTTTCCTCCCAACACAAGCAGACTTCGTTTTTTTTTATATATATCTCAAAAATATAAGAAAAATGAAAAAAAAAAAAAACAACTAGTATTTTTAACAGAGTTTACTAAAAGTTTTACTTTTTTAAAATATAACAATTAGTTCTTCGGAGGAGGGATGAAAGGATGAAACACATGTCACTAGAAGAGTGATGAATACAAATGATGATCGATGAAGAGGAAGAGAAACACCAAAGAAAAGATGAAAAGATTGTGTGACGAATAATATGAAAGAAAACGCAGTCAATGAAAACGTGACGGTTGTCACAGTAGAATTAAAGAAGAAAATGTGCTGCACCGACCCCAAGTTACATAGGACAAAGGCAAGAAGATGACGAGCACTTAATTCTTCGGACGCAGTTGCTCGTATATTTCTTGAGTACACAACACTGTTCGGCTCCTATCTTTTACATCAGCTAAACTTGTCGTGGCAGCCTCCAATTCAGCAGCAGTGGGCAGATTCCGCGCCAGCAAATAATCTTGATTAGCAACTTCAGCTCTTGGTCCATTAGCTACGTAGGCTAGGATATAGTTTTCGTTTATAGTTTTGATAGCACCTCGAGAATCGAATTCCTTGCCAGCACAATCGCATGTGACATTCATGAGCAGTGCCAGGTCATCCAATTTGTCAACCGCTAGTATAGGTCCTGATACTTTAAGGGGAGGATTTACAGTCTGCGATGAATCCAGGCGTTCTAGTATATTTATTTCCACAAGTGTAGTTTTAGTTCCATCTGAGCAAGTACACTGAACTTGACTTGGATCTTCAGCGAAGGTGTACTTTACGCAAATGGGTGTCGGTGACTTTGTAAACGCCGCAACTGATGTGAAGGTTCCATAGAGGTCGCTTATGTTAGCTGCTAGGCAGACACTCAGAAACGCTGACAGGAGAACTATTTTCAACATGTTGAACACTGGGATGATTAGCTCGTTGGAAACGGACGATGTAGTCAACGTAGCACTGATGAATTAGAAGGATGTGGGCTAGATTTTATAGTCGCTGTATGTTAGTAACCCTTGACTTTTAAGTTGATAAAAATTAGATTTCAAAACAATTGTGTTAGTTTGAAAACGATAAATTTTTTTAGACAGATCACGTGTAAATGATGTCGTAGAACAACAGAAGAACAAGGTTTTTGGTGAAAATCCTAGTACTTTTGCATAAATGACCAATCCTTTTTACACACTTCGTATAATCGTATTCCTAAATATCTCCAAATATGAACTTCGTTTAATTGTCAAAATGCAGCATTAAAAGTGCGAATGTACAGTAGCCCACGTTTAATCTAAAACTTCATCCGGGGTTTTTTCCAGAACAGGTCATAGAAATTTCACAAAGTTTCAATTTATTATTAAAAAATAAATAAAATTGAAGTTTCTGTTATAATTTCAAAATAAATCAGCTTTTTACTAAAAGCAAGTTTTTATTTTTTGTCTGTCTGTTTGTTCCGACTAATTTCAGAAACGGCTGGACCGATTTTGACAGGTTTTTACTATTAGGGATTACTGACAGATAGCAGATGATATAAGGAGTAACTCAGACTACTTTTATTATAGAAAAAGTGATTAGGGTTTGGCCAAAACAATCTATACATATTTTCAATACATTCTGAAAACAAGTTCACGAACTTAACAAAATCGTAGATTCAAAATTAAACATACCCATTTCTAGAGGTTTTTCAACTGGTAGTTGGATGCCTACCGCACTATACACTGTGTCAATACACACGGAGACACATAGAAAAACAAATACATAATACATTTTGAAACACAAGTTGTTTTACCGACTTCTCGAGTGGAATTGAACTTTATGAATATAAACACAAACAGGTCTGTACTACTGTGCTATTAAATAAATATGTATTAGCAAATAAAATAAGATTATAAACCTACTTCAAATATCTATGTAAATTAAAATATTTATTCTAAAGGAATTTGTTAATTTATAATAAATATATAAAACAACAATTGTTTACGCAGCGCACGCAACGGAAGCTCTCAAAAAGAATAAATTTTCGCAACATTTTTCATTGATGCTCCGCTCCAATTAGTTGTAGTGTGATGTTATATAGCCTTCCTCGATAAATAGGCTATCAAACACTAAAATAATTTTTCAACTCGAACCAGTAGTTCCTGAAATTAGTACGATCAACCAAGCAAACAAACAAGCTCTTCAGCTTTATAAAATTAGTATAGATTCAGGTAGGTAACAATTTAATTTCTTGGAAGTCTTTGCATTTATCGCTAAAATTTTCTGCTTATGTTTTTATCCAAATACGGGCTTCCCTCGACAGCCTTACGTCTTCAATCTTAGACACTCGATGACAGTCATACTCGAGCTAGGTCGAAAGTTCTCATCAAGGTGCATGAAATGAACCGAGACACGATAACGCTGCTGTAAACTGTTGCGGACCTCTGGCAACTGCCTTCCGTCTCCATGGTGAGACCTTCGATGACAGTCATACTCCAGGCAGTTCTAAAGTTCTCACCAAGATGCATGAAATGAACCCAATAACAATATAGCTGCGGTAAACTGTTGAGGACCGCTTGCAACTACCTTCCGTCTCCATCGTCAGACCTTCGATGAAAGTCATACTCTTGTTAGGTTTACAGTTCTCTTCAAGGTGCATGAAATGAGCCCAAACACGATTTTTTAATTTTAAATGGCATCTACTTTGAGATAATTATATAACGCTCTTCATTGAAAAAAGAATCATGCTAATCGGACTTCTCTGTAAAAAGATGTGCGTGGTCATAAATCGTCATCTCAGCCAGTGGCGTAGCTAGAGGGGGGCGGCGGGGGCGGCCCGCACCGACCGTGAACATTAGTAGTGCCACCTATTAAATTTCATAAAACTTTGGCAGATTGCATAACCGCCATTATAGTCCTTTCGATGTAGGAAGGTGCAGGTGACATTAGATGTACCGTTCCTTTTCAATTTTGAACGTTACCTTGTTTTTTTTTTTATTGATTTTTGGGGTGACACCTACAATATCCGCAGCGGGTGCCAACCGTGCTACCTACGCCACTGATCTCAGCAGTCACCTCCTTTCTACTAATATCATCCTTCACACAGTCCATCCATCGCTTCTTTGGTCCACTACTCGTATAGCCATCTAAATTCATACTCAACATTTTCCTCACTACATTTTCCTTGACAGTGTGATCATCGAGAATGACACGATTACTGGTTTTGTGACGTAACAGTAAATAACATGTCTTTTTATGTTTTTACCTATGTACTGTGAATCGTAAATATACGTATCGAAATATAAATATAGACGTATCGTAAATATAAATATAGACTATAAATAACTAGTTTTATTTAGAATGGATAACGTGATTGATTTTCCACTAATTTAATTGTAATATTTCAATTTATTTTTGCTTTGAATATAACAAACGGTTTTGGGATTCACAACTACAATCATTATGGAAGACATCAGGCAGTTTCGTTCGGCTAAGATGATTTTTGAGAAATATTTTTGGTGTTATTTTATCACATTTCAGTTGATGCATTGAAAGCAAAAAAATAAAAAATGACATCGAATGTTGTCTCAAAAACGAAAAGAAAAGACGGTAGTTTCAATGTTTGGGTTATTTGCCCGGTAGGGCGCGGTACAACTTTGCATCCCTTTGTTTTTTTGTGTACAATCCTTCCAATCCCCGATGGGTAAGGCAGAGGTGTACCTAATAGTACACCCACATTTCGCCAGTTATGTTTAAGTCCCATGTAAAAGAGGACAAGCCTATTGCCATCAACCGGGCGTGCGAAATTCCTGATGGAAAAACCCAATAACACTTTGCCCAACCTGGGAATCAAACCCAGGATCTCTTACTCAACAGTCGTGCTTGTGACCACTAGACCAACGAGGCAGTCTTCATAAAAATTTGGGTTCCAAAATACTACGTTCGTAACAAAATACAATAACATTCCACACAATAGCAAAAAATCACTTTTAAAAATGTATCAGTGTGAATGTGGAAATCCCCGTGATTGTGCATTGAATTCGTTCAACTATCCCGCACAAACAACCGACAAAAAAACCCACATCTATGACTTCCGCAATCTAATCCCAATTCACAGAGATCATCGGAGCGCAAAAAAAAACTGGATGCATGCACTAAATTAATAACGTTCACGCACAAATGTTTCGTTTCTGAAATTCCCCGAAATTGAAACCAGAGCTGTGTATGGACGCGTAAAAATAAAAAAGAGCCGTTTCAATAGCCGAAACGTTCACCTTTTCGGCCGCAACGCCACGTTTTGCAACA
Source organism: Noctua comes (assembly GCA_963082995.1). NCBI lineage: Eukaryota > Metazoa > Arthropoda > Insecta > Lepidoptera > Noctuidae > Noctua > Noctua comes. The sequence continues at coordinate 13,598,921 of OY720279.1, read as the reverse complement.
GAGGGGATCGATTGAAAAATAAATTGCCGAGTTGTTTGAAATTCGGCGTTCGTCCAACGGAGACCGGTTTCAATTTGCGCCATATTATTTTTGCGTGTGAAGCTTTACTTGAGAAGGTATGGGGGTTAAGGTGATGATTAACCCGTTCAAAGACGTGAAGAGTTTTTTTTTTCTGGAGTCACATGTTTGCTTGTTCCTCTCAATTCCTTTGAACGTTACTGTCGCGATAATATTTAATTTGTTTAATTTTGATTGAAAAGAGTGTCCATAGGTTTTGACAATTCTTCGCCATAGAGGTCTTTAGAATGGGCAACTACAGTACTTTCACAAGTTATTATGCCTTGTGTCTGGGACTGTAGCTTCGCCTTCTTTGTTTTTCTGACATTCAATAGTGCCTGTTATGGTCTACTTTAAATAAATGCTTTGACTTTTTTTTTTTTTTTAACATGGTAGAATCATCAAATGAGTCCCCCACCCAGGGCAGAGCGGGAGGGACTGTCAGACTTGTACTGACTATAATCCACGGTGTCCTTCAATAGCCCTTTATGTTCCAGGGTCACGGTAATTCTATGAGTCCCACAACCATAAATGCTTTGACTTTGAGTGAGTTTGAATATTTATATACACTTTCTTTTTGTTTTTGATTTCTGTGAATTCCATTTCCTTTTCTCCTTACATTATCTGTGTCATCAAATCGGTCGTCAAATCGATAATTGCAGTGGCGAAGGTTAAATGGTTACTCAAAACTGACGCGTAAATGGCCGACATACTCATCAATCTTAAGCGGTGTTCAAACGCCACTGATCGTCCGCGGGGTGTGGCTCTTCTTCTCATTATTTCTATAACCTTCTACCTTATCATCAGGTTCATTTTCATTATAGCGCAAAAGGAAAATAAAGATCTGGTTACTCGCATCATTAAGTCGGCAATTGCAGTGGCAAAGGTTAAGTGAACACTCAGTGTTCATACACGCGTAAATGTTCCACATCCTAATAGTGTTTAGTGCAAGGAGTTACATCGCTAGTAGTAGACCAGTCTTCAAAATGTGGAAAGTCATCATTATATCAGCGTTGTTATGTGTTGTTCAAGGAGCTACTCTTGAAGATATCTACGGAAATTACTCGTTTGTGTTGGTGTATCCAAATGATATTATAACGGAACCCGCATGCGGAGGCATTACTTTTTCTGAAGACCCACGAAACATTGATTGTTCCTGTTCAGATGAAAGAAACTGTACACTAGTGGTAGTGAGACTTCTAGAACGTGAAGCTCCTCCCCAGCCAAGCTTTGTAACCATTAAGCCAGTAGCACTATCAGTACCTATTATAGTTGTTGACGAATTGGGTGATCTGCCTCTCGTAAACGTGTCCTGCAATTATGCTAGTACTACTTTCAGTGATCGAAGTGTCATCGAAATTGTGAACGCGAACTATATACTTGGACACGTGACAACGAATACGAATGATACCATTGTTTTCTTGATGGCAAGGGAGTTGCCTAGCACTACACAATTAGAGGAAGACATTACAAATATTGATAAACTGAAAGACAAGGACTGGTCAAAGCTGTGTACCCGAGAAATATATGATCAACTTCACGGTCCACTACTGTCGAAAGGTCTCTCCTAAGCTGCCGATCCGCGGCCTCTGCTTCTGGATTTTTTCGTATTGTTTATTTTTACTAGCAATGTCAAAAAGCTATAAAAGTTCTACTTGAAAGTATAGGGAAGTAATAGTAACATAATAACATTCAATCTGTGCGTTAACTAAGTGAACAAGAAGCCAGACAAAATGTAAAATGTCGTGAAGAAGACGGTTGAAATGCTTGTATCGGAACTTAACGAGTAATCTACACTCAATATACCTACATCTAATTATTTGAATTATAAATACTGAAACTTGCAAAAACAGTCAGTGCTTGGAAAAAAACAACGCGATAGTATGGAAACATTAGGTTTATCTGCACGTGGACATGTCAAAGGTTATCAGTTGTGATCCGCCAATTAAAACGCTATCACTAACTTTATTTCCTTTCGTTTCTCGTTCTTCACCAAAGTACTTTAGAACGTCGGTATAATATCTCATGATGTGGAAATTAATAACAATATCTTGTGTATTAATTCTCGTTGAGGCAACAGACATACAAAAATTCTACGGAGACTGGATACAAGTAGCTGAGTTTCCATCTTCCACATTATATCAACTAGGATGTTATCGCTCCTCGCTCGCAATATTTCCAGAAGACGTGCCCTGTTTATGTGATGATGGAAGAAATGCTACTTTAGTCCTGGTTAAAACCTATCCAGCTAAACGCAAGAATCCACCGGCGGGAGGTAGAAAAATGCGAATTCTGGTTGTCGATTCACCTTCCGAAGCGACACCCGCCTTGAACGTCAACTGCAGCTGTGGTGTTGAAGAATTTACCACCCGCGGCGTTGCCAGATTGGTTGACAACAACTACTTTACTATGAATCTACATCCCTTGTCATATGCTGAATCGGATAAGAACTATATTCAACTTTTCGCGAAGACTGTTGAGCCCTTTATGAAATTAGTCAGCGATGTAGCAGGTATTGAAGAAGTGAGTGGAAGAAGAGGGGCTTTCGTATGTTCTGCTGAAACTTTAGAACCGCCCAAATTATAGAGGTATTTATGAATAAGGAACAATGTGAAAGTTATTTTTTTAAATGTTTATTCTATGATCCGTTTATTAAAATGATTTCCGTGTCTGGTATTCAGGTTTTTTTAATGAAATTAACCCTATGGCGGCTTGAAATCATTGTGTGAGTATTTTATGTGTGAGCCTCGTAGTACTGTCTCGTTGGACTAGTGGTCGGAAGCGTGACTGCTGGGATTGAGGCCTTGAGTTCGATTCCCAGGCCGGGCTATACTTTATTGTATTTTTCTATCAGGAATTTCTCAGTAGCAGCCACGGTGTCTGGACATGGGGCTTAAAGATATCTAGCGAAATGTGGTTTTAGGTACGCCTCTGCCTAACCCCTTCGGGCGTGATGTTATGTGTGAGTATTATGTTTATATGACCCTATCACCGTCAGACGTTTTAGTCTCAGCTCAGTTCTGCAAACCAGAAAAGCGAGTTGGATGCCTCCTTCTAGAAATAGAAGGAGGCGCCTCACGTGCTCTTGGTCTCAATCATCGACTGAACCATAAGTAGAACCCGCAGCACTAACCACCGATAGACACGGCACAATTGCCGTGTGCACCAATGTGCAGCGGGCCACGACGCTGTACCTCTCTACATGAGCATGCCTATACCATAACACCACAAGACTTGGAACTAACTCCTTGTTCATGAAGCTTTATGAAGACAAAAAACACATCACACATACACATTACTTCTATCATTAATTTCAAGGTACAGCAAAATGCGATGGCGGGAAACAAACTGTAGCGACAAACCCACCCAGTTGCAATTACAGAATGCAACAAAAATGCTGGTTTCCATGTAATTTATTTATTTATTAAAAACTTTATGCACATAATGTACTCTGACGACACGGTTGGCGCAGTGGCTGTGCACGGTTGGCGATTGATGGTTCGATTCCCGTACGGAACAAATATTTTTATGGCCTAGAGGTAGTTGTTCCGGGTCTGGCTGTTTCTGTATGTGAATTAAAATTTTGTAAACGCACCCACGATACAGGAGAAATTCGTAGTGTGGGGTTCAACGTTTTATTTAAAAAAAAGGCGGACTTAAATTAAAATACAATTATTACTATTAATACTAACGGGATATAGTAATGTTAGTGACCATGATAGTTTAAAATCTTAAGTACAAATTATAATAACAAAAAAAGAAAAATAATAATAATACAAAAGTAAAAATAGTAGTGAAAGTAATAATATTGTAATTCTATGACAATCATTCCGTAGACGACATAACAATAGTATTATTAGACGGTAATGGTAATGTTTACCAACAGCGCCTTCTGTAAACGTCGTTCAAGTGCGTAAACCACTAGAAATTCTAAAAAAATTGGCATTCTTTAGCTTTGATCATACTAGGATTTAAATTTTGTTCATTAAGTACTTGAGAAAAATTGATATTAAACCAAGGATCAGAAGTAAAACAAACGTTACTGTTAAATAGATTATAATTTTTATTATTATTCATGTAGTTTTGCAAAGTCGCTTAAAAAAGTAAGTCACTCAGCCGCACGTCATGTCGTATTATCGACAATATGTAACATGATAAGCACAGTAAATGTCCATGGCGGCATAAACACTGCAAATATTTCACAATAAAATCACCACAGGAATTCATCACTGAGGTCCTTTATAATTTTCTATCGCACACATAACAGCGCCTTCTCTTTCTTTCAGATCTTCTATCTTTGTCATAACCTCAAACAGTTTCGGTTCCGACACAATAATCTTCGCAAAAAGGTACGCAGCGTTCTGGTTTATGTCAGTACTTATAGTTCCTGCAGGCGGTGGGACATAGTGATACATGATGAAGTAGTTGTCATCCACCAACCTCGCCACAGCGTGGTCATTGACCTCTTCATTCCCACATTTGCATCCCAAGTTCAACACCGGCATCACTTCTGCAGGCGTCTCAACTACCATCATTGGCATCGAATACCGTTCCAGTAGCTCTCCAGTTTCCGTCATCATCGTAACTTGAACTGAATTCGCTTTTCTTCCATCTGCATACATACATTGTACTTCTACAGGACTCTTGGTGAACGAGAAACGTATGCACACTGGTTCGTTTGTTAAAGCTGGGTATAAGGCAACCATCAGCCAGTCCCCGTACACATTTTTTATTCCTTTTGAGTCAATGACGGTTAAGAGTGCAGATAGAATTAATATTTTCCACATTATAAAATGATAAAAAGATCACTGATGTACAGTAGCACGTACACACTGAAGCATGTGTCATGATTGTGTTTAATTTAGGATGTAATAAACTTTGACCTATACTGATATACATAACATATGATACTCTGTGCTCGCGACTTCGCTCGCGTGGGAGAAGGACGACAACATCGAGACTCGAGTGTATAAAATATCGTTCATATTTCACTACAGCAAGTCACTCGAACGACGGTGTAAGGAGAAGCGTCCCTTTTTTTAAACATCTGAGATTTTTTTGTGAAGATTAAGATGGCGGCATCAGTTCCAGTTTTGGCCACGCAGCAAAGGATCCATACATTGTACTGCTATAATAATATGTTGAATTGATTTGAATGGTGAGGGAACAAAAACGTTTGTCAGTTTGTCAAAAATAGAATGCATAATTTTTATCGGATTGCATTTGTTTTGAAACTAGTAAGAGCCTATGCACACGGTGCGCTGCAACCGACGGCGCGGCACGGCGGCGGCGCGGTAAGATTTCACCACAGAGCCAAATCACACGGCGCGGTGCGGCGCCGCACCGCAAGCCATTTCGTCGCACTGACAACCACATGGGAAGTGCGGCATGGCGGCGGCGCCGCAGCGGCTTGCCCTACGTACTACAGTCTGTAATAACAGTCAGTTTGTTTACATCCCTCCCCACCCCGTCTCGATTCCGGCGCGCCCGTAGTGCGAAGCCGGAGGGCACCGCACAGCGCCGTGTGGCTACAACACATTTTTGTATGTAGAAAACCGGAGCGGTAACTCTAAGGCGCCGCGCCGGAGCCGCACCGCGCTGTGTTTTCTTACATAGTACACGAACAGAGGTTTTGCCACATAAACAGCTGAGCGGTGCCGCTCCGGCGCGGCATGGCAACGCACACACCCATCCACGCCTCGTCTCGCGGGTAGCATGGCCGATGTGCGTGCGGCATGGCGCCGCGCCGGAGCGCGTCGTGTGACATACCATGGATTTTTATAATATATGCAGGACGCCGCCGTTGCGACACATCTCCGGCCCTCCACCGCCACGCGCCGCCGCAACGAATTGTTTTCATAGGCTCTTAGGCACAGTCTTAGGCTAGTAAAAACGACGGAACCTTTGACAAAAAAAATCAAACCTGTGGCCTACTAAATAAAACTGACAACTGAAAATCCGCAACAAAAATAAGCTAGTCAACACCATGTAAACACTTTTACTCGAATTTGAAAGCCATACAGGATTATCTTACTTCTTACAACTATTATAAATGCGAAAGTTTGGATGGATGGATGTTTGTTACTCAATCACGCCAAAACTAATGAACGGATTTGGATGAAATTTGGAACACAAATAGGTTGTAACCTGGATTAACACATAGGCTACCTTTTATCCCGGTAGTGTGATCCCATGGGACAATTATCGAGCGTCACGCGGGCGACGCCGCGCGCATAGTCTACTTAACAATATTAATGATACTGCTACTACTACTCAATTCTTGATTTCATTTCCAGCACTCTTGAATCCACCATAATTCTCTGTTCCACACATCTGGGCTCCTCTTCTGTTCTTCAACTCTTCAATACTCAACATAACATTACTTAACTGTTCTGAAGACACGAGGTTTCTACCAAAAAGTACTGCTGAGTTCTGTTCTATCTCACTGCGAGTATATTCCATGGACGCTGGGATGACTGTATATAAGATGAAGTAGTCTTCATTCACCAGCCTTACGACAGCACGATCACGCATATCCAGCCCATCACACTTAACGCTGATGTTCAAAGCCGGCATCACTTCAGCAGGAGTATTCACCACCATAATCGGCATATAACGACGGTCCAATATTTGTCCTTTATCATTCATCATAGTAGCTTGAACTAATGTTCCATTTCTTCCATCAGCATAAGTACAGTTCACATCTTCTGTGTTTTTGGCGAACCTGAAGCGTATGCACACAGGGGCGTATGTAGAAACTGGATAAAAAGCTACCTCCCACCAGTCGCCATAGATGTCATTTATGTCCGCTGCCTGAGCAAGGACTAAGAGAGTAAATAGACTTATTATTTTCCACATGATTGGTAGAATATAGACACGACTGACGGTAAATCTGGCACTGAAGAATATTTGGAACGTCTGTGCTTATATTCGGATCCCACTCAACTGGTTGCAAAAACACCGTTAACCTCTGCCATGCCACTGATAAATATGTTGCATATGTTGTTGTGTTTTTTAAGTGCATAACGGTCTGTTCACATCAAATCTGACGTGAAGATTCGCGATAGTTTTTGCATTTATGAGTCGTTGTGTTGCTAAAAAATCGAACCTGTAGCCTATTCAATAAAAGTGACAAGTGACAATCCGACAAATAAACATAGTAACTTGTCTAGCGGGAGCAAGCGGCACTGCTGAGGTCCTCGTTTCGATTCCCAGGCACGGAATTTCTCATGTGGCAGGCCGGAATCTGGATGTTTGCCCAGTTGATTGCAATAGGCTCCCATCATATGGGTCTTAAACTTAACTGGCAAAATGTGGGTGTACATACCAGTGGCGAAGGTTCCATGCAACTCGATTCCTACCAGCTTCCCTTTGGCACAGTTAGTATTCTATAGGCAAATAATATAATCACATTAAAGATTATGTACTCCGGCTTACCTCTTACAAAAATTGACCCTTCGCTACTGGTACATACATACATGCACTCAAGCTTTTTTCCCATTGGGGTAGGCAGAAACCACAGAACATGACCTACTACGATCCTCACTATACTCATTTTGGCTCGTCCACGTTCATACATCATACACACTCGTTAATGTGGGTGTACCATTAAATATACCTCCTGCCTAATCCTTCGGGGATTAAAGGACTGATATTATGTTATCAATCAATCATTTATTTTGTTAAATATAGGTGTGGTTACAGATAGTATATTGTCTAAAATATGTGCACTATGTTTTACCAATACAGAATGTAAGGAACAGCCCTCCACAAACTGACAGGGTGCATTCAGCTCCTTATTTTGAATCATATTCCAACGGAATTTTTCTCCCGTAAATTTAAATCTATTTTTTTTTTGTTTTGCCAAGATTTATTTTTAGATTATTAATTACTAACCAATTTATTATATTTTCAAAATCGTCATTTATGTTATTTTTAAGAATATTAATGTTATTATTTTACTATTAGAGAATAAAACAGTGCTGTCATCAGTATATAAGACCATCAGATGTTTACTGATCCTAGGCATATCATTTATGTAAATGTTAAATAATAGAGGGCAAAGAATGCTACCTTGGGGAACACCATTAGTAGTTCTCCTAGGACGTGTCGATGTATGTTCTTTCAACTTTCGAGTTCGCACATAGTCGCTTTAATTTGAGTGCGTTTTCAGAGATAAGATTGTAATAGATTTAATGCAGTTCCGCTAATCCCATAAAGCTCTAATTTATTTAGGAGTATTTATGTATATGTATCAGTATGAATTCCTACTTGCTGTCTGTTACTGTTATCAAAATTGTGTTAATGTGTGCATCTCTGTGTAATACCGGGTCAAAATATAAAAACAAGAAACACTTTTAATTCAACAAAACCCGTAGGATTATTAACCATCTTTATTATAAAAAGTTTTGCCACTCAATTCTTGATTTCATTTTCAGTACTCTTGAATCCACCATAATTCTCTGTTCCACACATCTGAGTTCCTCTTCTGTTCTTCAAATCTTCAATAGTCAACATAACAATACTTAACTGTTCTGAAGACACGAGGTTTCTACCAAAAAGTACTGCTGAGTTCTGTTCTATCTCACTGCGAGTATATTCCATGGACTCTGGAATGTCTGTGTACAAGATGAAGTAGTCCCCGTTCACCAGCCTTACGACAGCACGATCACGCATATCCTGCCCATCACATTTAATGCTGTTGTTTAAAGCCGGCATCACTGCAGCAGGAGTATTCACCATCATCATCGGCCCCCAATGATGGCTCATTACTTGTCCTTTATCAGTCATCATAGTAGCTTGAACTAAGGTTGCATTTCTTCCGTCAGTATAAGTACATTTAACTTCTTCTGCGCTTTCAGCGAACCTGAAGCCTCTGCACACAGGGATGTATGTAGAATCTGTATAAATAGCGACCTGCCACCAGTCGCCATAGATGTCATGTATGTCCGCTGCTTGAGCAAGGACTAAGAGAGAAAATAGATTTATTATTTTCCACATGATTTGTAGAATATAGACACGACTGACCTTAAATCCGGCACTGAAGAATTTTTGGGACGTCTGTGTTTATATTCGGATCCCACTCAACTGGTTGCAAAAACACCGTTAACCTCTGCCATGCAACTGATAAATAAGTTACATCATATCTTGTTGTGTGTTTTTATGCGCCTAACGATCTGTTCATATCAAATCTGACAGACATGTAGATTCGCGATGGTTTATGCATTTATGATTCGTCGTGTTGCTAGTAAAATCGAACCTGTGGCCTATTCAATAAAACTGAGAGCTGAAAATCTGACAATGAAACATAGTAACTAGTCTAGTTGTCGCAAGCGGTACTGCTGAGGTCCTGGGTTCGATTCCAAGGTCGGGCAAAGTGGTATTGGATGTTCCATCAAGAATTTCTCATGAGGCAGCCCGGGGAGTGTGGATTTTTGCCCGGTTGGTCGCAATAGGCTCTCGCCCATCATATGGGTCTTAAACTTAACTGGCAAAATGTGGGTCTACATACAAAAATACATAAACTCAAGCCTTCTTCCTATGAGGTGTTAGATGAAGAAAATCGATCTACGTAAAACAACACTAGTTGTCGCGCGTTATCGGAACATCACTACGGCGTTTGACGGTAGTCTGTGGTCGGACATTCCCGCGTTTTCGAACGTTGAGCTAGAATGGTGAAAAGTGTATGATCTTTATTGAATAAATCTATTCAACTATCAATTTGCCTTTAATAGTATGTAGGTAGAAACCCCAGAACACGACCTGCTACGATCCTTACATACTCATTTTGGCTTGTCCAAGTTCTTACATCTGGTCATACACGCACGCTGATGTGGGTATACTAACTATACTATTATACTCGTATAAGGCCCGGACTCCACCAAGGCGGAGATGGGCGGAGCGGAGAGGAGATGTGTAAGATTCGACCAATCACAGAAGAGACAAGAGACGTAATGTAGATTTCAACCAATTTGATTGGTCGGTTTTCGCACGTCTCCTCTCCTCTCCGCTCGTCTCTGCTTTGGTGGAGTATGGGCCTAACTCTGCCTAACCTTTTGAGGATAATTGGACTGATAATATGTTATGGATTCCTACTGGCATTGTGTTTACTGCAAGTCTATTACTGTTATCAAGCAAAATTGTTTTAATGTGTGCGTCACCGTGTAATACCGGGTCAAAAACATTTATTTCAACAAAACATTACAGGATTATTTACAATCTTTATGATAATAAGTTTAGCCACTCAATTCTTGCTTTCATTTTCAGTTCTCTTCGATCCACGATAAATCTCTGTTCCACACATATGGGCTGCTCTTCTGTTCTTCAAGTCTTCAATACTCATCGTTACCGTATCTAATTGTTCTGAAGACACGAGTTTTTTACCAAAAAGTAGTACTGAGTTCGGTTCTGTCTCACTGCGAATATGTTCCATGGACGCCGGGAGGTTTGCGTACAAGATGAAGTAGTCTTCGTTCACCAGCCTAACGACAGCACGATCACGCATGTCTTGCCCATCACACTTAACGCTGATGTTCAAAGCCGGCATCACTTCAGCAGGAGTATCCACCATCATCAACGGCACCCAATGATGCTCCATTACTTGTCCTTCTTCAGTTATCGTAGCAGCTTCAACTAAGGTTGGATTACTTCCATCAGCATAAGTGCATTTCACTTCAGCTGTGCTTTTAGAGAACCTGAAGAATATGCACAGACGGTAGTAATGTGTCTTTACTGGATAAAAAGCTACCTCCCACCAGTCGCCATAGATGTCATTTATGTCCGCCGCTTGAGCAAGTACTAAGAGAGTGAATAGACTTGTTATTTTCAACATGATTTGTAGAATATAGACACGACTGAGGGTAAATCGGTACTGAAGAATATTTGGAACGTCTGTGCTTATATTCGGATCCCACACAACTGGATGCAATAACACCGTTAACCTCTGCCATGCTGCTGATAAATAAGTATCAATTATATATGTTGCATATCTTGTTGTGCATTTTTAAGCGCATAACGGTCTGTTCACATCAAATCTGTCAGGAACATTCGCGATAGTTTTTGGATTTATGATTCGTCGTGTTACTTCCAAGTTTGTTACGTTCCAACAGACCATTAGCATAGCATAAGCATAATCAGCCTATATCACTCCCACATCTGAGACGCCTGCATCAGGCCCCCTCTCTGTGATAGAGAGAGATAGTAATATAAAGGGTGTAAATAGACCCTTAACATAGCCGAAGGCACTTGCTCTCCCCGTCTCTGCGATCATTTTTTTTTTCTAGAAAACTTCTAGTTAGGGAGATATTGGGGGTCAATGTTCCAAATTTAACACAAGTTTTTTTTTTAATACATGTTTTTAATGTAAGATATTTATTACTTTTACACCTCTACGACCCCCGTACTATTCAATCCATCCATCAGCACAATGCTTTGTGTGCTTTCCATCGAGTCCTACAGTAAAACGTGATTTTTCACCCCAAAAAAAAAGTCGATTCCCAGCAATCACTTTTGCGTAAAGTTACTTAGTTTGTTGTACAGAATGCTTGGCTTGACGGCTATGTGAAGGGTCTGTTTACACCCTGTGTATCATAATCCACAACGCAGACCCAGTTCAGGTTGGTAAATGGCATAGGTCTTTTCTTTTTCTTTACAATGTTTTCCTTCATCGTTTTGAGAGCAGCTATGAAAATTTCACAGTACTGGCTTGTTACGTTGTCATTGCTAGGTCTGACAAAAATTGTGAAAAGGTTTCTGATATAATTGTGGAATGTCTACGATACTGAAAAATTATTGCACAATGGGTTCGTTATCGAACGAACGTAGTATCAGATTTCTTACGTTGGTACCTGATAAAGCCAATATTGTCCGAGTGTCCTTTCAAATCTCCCATAAGTGAAGGCACCTTTACTTCTTAAGGAAAAAACATTCTGAACTAAAAATAAGTTGTGCAGGGCAGAGACCTCGACAAAGTCAGAACACACTGTACCTTCAACAGTAGATTAGGTTGATTAGGAAAATGTAAACAAATTAAGGAAACTTTTATAATTATGTAGTCTCAGCAGTGTAATTACGCACTCGGCAGTCTGATTAATTTTACTATATTAAAATAAATCTTGTGAACATTAAAATTTAGTGCACTTTTAAGTATTTCAAATTTTATTTGACAACCAGTCTTACCAAGTGGTACCATATTACCCAGTACTAACTGGGTTATTGAGGTCAGATAGGCAGTCGCAGTCTATGTAAAGTATTGGTAAGATTGGAAGCCGACCCTAATAAAGTTGGGAAAATGCTAGGCAGGTGATGATTTTCCAAAAATTTTTTTTTCGCTATGTTTACACTATGTAGAAAATGCTAAAAATTAAAAATAACGTCCTGTGAATAAACTGCAAACAAAATTCAATCGAAAATGTCCAGTAATTTTCGATTGAATTTTTGTATGCAGACTGGGAACGTCATGAGTTACATACAGTTTAATTTATTGTCGCATTGTCGTCTCCACCCTGTAAATAACAATTTTCCTTAAAACTAAATTATGCATATTACTAATAGGGCCGGCCAATTGCCTCTTAATTTTCCTTACTCAGTTGGCTATGTCAACTATTTTCGAATACTTTCGTTATTGTAGCAGATCACCTCAATAGATAATAATTATGTTGGTACGGGTACAGCTAGTTATGTATAAGTAAAAATTACTGAAGCGTTTATCAATGATGCGGGTCAAGAACCCGCATTTATAGTTATTCTGGGTAAGCACTGTTTTATTAAACAAACATAAGCCTTATTTTATGCAAGTGGAGGCTAAAATGACGTAAAAGAAAGAGAACACGGTATGGTAACGGAACGAACCCCACTTACTGACGTGGAATCTGCCTGAAGCTTTCAGAAAAAGCTTATGTCAATGGAAACATAGGGAAAAAAAAATTTTTGGAAAATCATCACCTGCCTAGCATTTTCCCAACTTTATTAGGGTCGGCTTCCAATCTTACCAATACTTTACATAGACTGCGACTGCCTATCTGACCTCAATAACCCAGTTAGTACTGGGTAATATGGTACCACTTGGTAAGACTGGTTGTCAAATAAAATTTGAAATACTTAAAAGTGCACTAAATTTTAATGTTCACAAGATTTATTTTAATATAGTAAAATTAATCAGACTGCCGAGTGCGTAATTACACTGCTGAGACTACATAATTATAAAAGTTTCCTTAATTTGTTTACATTTTCCTAATCAACCTAATCTACTGTTGAAGGTACAGTGTGTTCTGACTTTGTCGAGGTCTCTGCCCTGCACAACTTATTTTTAGTTCAGAATGTTTTTTCCTTAAGAAGTAAAGGTGCCTTCACTTATGGGAGATTTGAAAGGACACTCGGACAATATTGGCTTTATCAGGTACCAACGTAAGAAATCTGATACTACGTTCGTTCGATAACGAACCCATTGTGCAATAATTTTTCAGTATCGTAGACATTCCACAATTATATCAGAAACCTTTTCACAATTTTTGTCAGACCTAGCAATGACAATGTAACAAGCCAGTACTGTGAAATTTTCATAGCTGCTCTCAAAACGATGAAGGAAAACATTGTAAAGAAAAAGAAAAGACCTATGCCATTTACCAACCTGAACTGGGTCTGCGTTGTGGATTATGATACACAGGGTGTAAACAGACCCTTCACATAGCCGTCAAGCCAAGCATTCTGTACAACAAACTAAGTAACTTTAATAATATGCATAATTTAGTTTTAAGGAAAATTGTTATTTACAGGGTGGAGACGACAATGCGACAATAAATTAAACTGTATGTAACTCATGACGTTCCCAGTCTGCATACAAAAATTCAATCGAAAATTACTGGACATTTTCGATTGAATTTTGTTTGCAGTTTATTCACAGGACGTTATTTTTAATTTTTAGCATTTTCTACATAGTGTAGATAATAGGCTACCACCAACAGGTTAACGTATCCCGCATCGGTATAAACGTTAAACACATGTTGCCAACTCGCTACTTCAAAAACCTTGGCCAAAATTTGTCGTATTGTCGTCTCCACCTTGTATACTCAAAATAATTGTAGCATGTTTTTAAGGAAATAAAAGGCTTTTTATTTATTTTAGTCCTTTATTACACATATTAAATACATTTTTAAATATTTTAAAATGAAACAATGTATAAAAAAAATAAAAAAAATATTTATTATTACTAAAATGCACGTTTAGGTGCAATACCAATATTGGTTAAGTTTCTAACGATGCACGTTCATTTGCTAATTCATTTCATTTTTCGATCATTCGGAACGTGAGTGAAAGATGCGAAAAAAGACATAACAACTGAAGTGAATCGTTTTAATTACAGATATACGAGTAAATATACCTAGATAAGGCAGATATCACGATCCGTATGAAACCAAGCGCGCCATATTTTGGCGACCTACTATGACGTCATAAGCACTATTTAGTTACTATACAAACAAGTTCCTCATCTACGAGTACCTAGCCTTTTTCCAACTGTTGGGGTCGCCTTCCAGTCTAACCGGATGCAGCTGAATATAGTATTTTACATGGAGCGACTGCCTATCTGACCTCCACAATGGGTAATACGAAACCCCCTGGTAAGACTGGTTGTCAGACTTTTGGGCCACTGACTACCTGTAACGACTGTCAAAGATCTAAAAATGACAGCCGGGACCTCGATATGTAATGGATGGTCACCCATCCACGGACCAACCTAGGCAAGCACGGCTTAACCTAAAGATCGATCTGAGCGGGTGTTATTTTTTAGCCACGAGCTCCTCCTTACTTTACAAAGAAGTTACTATACAAAATAGACTACGTTTTTGTTCTTTAAAGAATTAAGTTCTTGAGTTGTAACGTTCTTGTTTTAAACAAATTAGTTCGCTGCGACAGTACCCACGTTGAGCATAAAATGCTTAAGGCTCGTGAAGTAGATGTTCCAGCGTTTTGTAGGTACACATAGCGACTGCTGAACACGAGGTACAGGGTTCGATTCCCAAGTCGGGCAAAGAGATATTGGGTTTTTCCATCAGGAATTTCTCCGTAGCAGCCACGGAGTCTGGAATCGCGCTCGGTTGATGGCAATAGGCTCGCCCCCTATCTCATGGGACTTAAATATAACTGGCGAAATGTGGGTATTAGGTACACCTCTGCATAACCCTTCGGGGATTGCAGGAGTGATGTTATGTTATATATCGGTGGTATGAATATTATCAGCTTTACATAACATTGGCATTTATAACCCTTCGACATATTTGCTACTAACGATTAAAAGGTCGCACTGTTTGCAACAATCGAAGGTTATCATTGTTTGTGACCCTTGGTACCGACATCACTTTGTAAACTTATTTTATCGTAATTTCAATGAAATTTCCTTGGCTTTGCTTATCTTAGAATTTGTATTACTTACATAAAGGGTGTAAATAGACCCTTAACGAAGCCAAAAGGCACTTGTTCTCCCTGTCATTGCAATAATTTTTTTGTTCCAGACCATACCTGGGAAGCTTCTGGTTACGGAGATATTGGGGGTCAAAGTTCCAACTTTTTCACAAGTTTTTTTTTTTTAATACATGTTTTTAATGAAGATTTTTATTTTAGACACCTCCACGACCCCGTTTTTACTTTAGACACCTCCACGACCCCGTATTATTCAAACCATACATCATCACAAAGTTTAGAGTGCGTTACATTGAGTCCTACCGTAAAACGTGATTACGCGTACGACGTCGTGCGTCGGCATGACGCAGGTGTGGCATACAATGCGGTGATCTGTTGTTGCGACGACGCAACGTAACGCAACGCACTAATGAGGCCTCAGCCTTACATTTACCAAAAAGTTTATGTTTGCCAGTCCTGTTGACGTCTTTGTAGATACACGAAACCTTTAAAAGCGGTTGGTTTCTAGGCACAAGACAAAGTGGCGATGTCTCAGGTGATTCTGGACATCACCAAAGAAGTTTGATGCCCGGAGGCGGCTGCGCTGGATGGGTCGCGAACGTCATGCGTAGCAGGTCTCGCGGCTCATCCACCAAGGCGACAGTAGGCAGATGGCGGTGTTTTTAGTGGGTGCAAGCTAACCACGTAACCAAACCGTCTTCCCGGACGGTGCGGTATGCGTCAGGCGTTTAAGCCAAGCGTCTAAGCCACGCCCATCGAGCTACGATTTATTTTCGAGGTAGCGCCTTAATAAAAAATTAAAAAAGGCATAAAGTTGATACAATAGTATGGTTCAGGACATATCCGCCGTTAATTATTTATAACATAAACCTAAACTCAATAAAGTTGTTATTCTGCTGCTATCATTCTTATCATTGAGTAATTTTTTTATAATTGGTTACCGGCCAGTAACAAGAACAACGGTTTTTTTTTTAATTGGCATAAGATATAATCGTGGTTGTAACTACGGGGAACTTCTCTGCAAAAATCTAAATGAAATGAAATTCACAATAATAATAATGTACAAGCACATGAAGCTACTATAATCTGTCAAATTTCTTTAATAGATTTTCAACTTTATCGCTACAGTATTAAGTTCAAGGTTGATTGGGAAAATTTTACCGTTTCGGGTAGCTTGATATGCTCTGGCGTCTGTACCTAATTGGTTGATAAGGGTTGAAACCACATCTATTAGCACGGTCCTATCCTTTTTGTGTTGCTCAGAACCGAGAGAACCTAGAGTGTTATCGCATGCAGCAGCATCGACGATACGATAGCAGTTACGCTCTGGAGCACCGGAACCTGCGATTTGCATGATGCGGGAATGTATGTATACAACGTGTAACATAATAAACGAAACATCTTTTGTTCTACGAGTTATTGAAATTCGCAAAAAAAAAATACTTTCTATAGGAACGGACGCAATCAGCCGATCCACATGTATGGTAAAACTAAAAAAAAAGTTATGAATTTCCAAAAGTCATAGAACAAAAGTTGTTCAGTTTCATGGTCTGAGACACCACACGAGAGGTCTTGCGTTTATTCTGTTACACGTTGTATAAGGTCTAACTATTCATACACGAAATATTTTCAGAGAATCATCTTACAGCACAACAGTAACAAAGCCATTTCAAGAGATTTTTTTTATTTCTGAGTATATTTTATAAAAAATAAATAATTTAAAATTACTTAACCCACAAAATAAATACTGGCTAATTATTTTTGAACATCCATTACGTTAGTTTACTACGTCGTATAAAATGTACCTATTGTCATTGTTAGAATATGGGAGTAATGGTTCTATGCAAAGTCTCAAAAAAAATGTAGAATTATAATAATTTCGTAAAAAAAACATCAGATAATTTTTTTTTTCGTTGCCATGGCGACTTTACGACTTATAGAAGTTACTCTAAAAATATTTCGTGTATGAAAAGATATTCCTTATATTTATTTTACGAAAACTAGATAAAAGTTTTGTAAAAGTTTATTCCTAACATTTTGATTAGGTTTTTATTCACATTCTGCTTGCGGACAACATTCTGGGTACGTACCCCACGGATTATGAACTATTTGGCACCTTGGATCACTTATTTGTGGAACATCGCATCTGGAATTGAATCAATGATTATTTTCGGCAAACTTAAACGGATTACTAGAGCTTACAAATATCGGTAAATGTCATAACATAACATCACGCCTTCGATACCCCAAGGGTTAGGACAGAGGTGTGCTTAATAGATCGTAAAAAAGTACACCCACATTTTGCCAGCTATACAGGGTGTCAACAGACCCTTCACATAGCCGTCAACAAAGCATTCTGTACAACAAACTAAGTAACTTTACGCAAAAATTATTGTTGGGAACCGACTTTTTTTTTGGGGTGAAAAATCACGTTTTAAGGTACGACTCGATGTAAAGCACACAGCATTGGGTCGTGGAGGTGTGTAAAGTAAAAATCTTACATTAAAAACACGTATTTAAAAAAAAAACTTGTGATAAAGTTGGAACTTTGACCCCCAATATCTCCGTAACTAGAAGGTTCCCAGGTTCTAGAACAAAAAAATGATCGCAAAGACGGGGAGAACAAGTACTTTTCGGATGCGTTAATGGTTTAAATTTACACCCTTTATTTAACTCACATGTAACAGGGGGCCAGGCTGTTGCCATCAACCACCAGCCACAAATCCAGGCTAGATCGGTAAATTTAATAAAAACCTTATTGAACTTGCTCGAATTACAAACTTTGGTTTTCATCATCATGACCGTGAGGTCCTTGACTCGAGTCCCAGGTAAAATCGGTTTGTTTTTTTTTTCATTTGGAACTTCGCAGAAACCGGTCGGTTTGGTTTAGTGTCTTGTTGATGGCCCTTTTACGTAGTTAATGTGGATATTCAATCAATCAATACAACCTTTATAAGATTTTAAACTATCATGGTCACTAACATTATTATTAATATATATATAAATATATAAATCGTTTATTTCAGGTATCAACCCATAATTATAACTAATTACATAAAATACATTAAAATAATATCACATTGCAATACATTTCTAAAATCAAAATTAAAATATTAAAATCAAAATTTCTATAATTAAATACAACAAAATTAAAATCAGAATTAAAGTCAAAAATTAAAACTAAAATCAGAATAAAAAACCAAAATTAAAAATCAATATACAATCACAATTAAAATTAAGCCAGGAGGAATTGATTCATTAAATGAACATACTGCACATTGTTAGTAAATCATACTTATAACTTTACTTAATACTAGAAATGGGATATTTACCATGTTTACTGTTTTCTATGAGTTCCCGATTGTTTAAAAAATGTGCAGACAAATCGGTCTACCCTCTTTCTTGTTCGTTTTTGCACTCAGTCCCGCTAGCACTGTCACTCGATTCTGCTCCCGACACACGAAACTCACTGTGTCCGCTCGCGAACTTATTTCGGCACTTTTCCGCTTTGGCTTTGTCTGCTCATAAACACCCACCCGCAATAACTTCAGTTTATCCGTGATCCCGGTGCTTGCAACAGCGCAGAAATATTGGAAACTCATAGAAAACAGTAAACATGGTAAATATCCCGTTTCTAGTATTAATAATAACATAACCTTTATTCAACAATCTTACATATGCATATTTTCTAAATATTAAACTTTATTATCAATCTTCGCGAAGATTGTCTTACTTCCCGACATAGGCCCCCCCTAAAGCCTAAGGCTTGCCACAGACTGCGATTATGTGTTTTCCTTCTCTACACAATGCCTGCCCCGTATCATGACCACCGTAGACAAAGATTTCTTTGACGGAAGAATCGACAAAATGACAGATTGTGTCGACACAATGACAGATTTCTTTGCACTATCTCTCATTTTGTCGATTCTTCCGTCAAGGAAATCTTTGTCTACGGTGGTCATGCTACGGGGGCTGCTGTTCTTTTGATGTCATCCTCTCCTACCTACGACGTTGTCTCCCTTTCTTCCTTTTGTTATGTCTTGGATACCACTCGGTTAGGTCCTTAGCCCATTTATTTTTTTTGTTCCTCATCATGTGACCTGTCCATCTCAATTTCAGTTTTTTTAATAGAATATGTCACATCCGTAACTCCGGTTTGTTTACGAATTGTTTCTAGTTTTATTTAATTTCGTAGTATAATACTGAGCATGCTTCTTTCCATGCTATGTTGGCAGGTTGGATATTCATCATCATCATCATCTCAGCCGAAAGACGTCCACTGCTGGACATAGGCCTCCCCCAAGTGTCGCCACATTGACAGATCCCGTGCGACGCGCATCCAGCGGATCCCTGCAACCTTCACCATCGTTCGTCATCGGTCCACCTAGTGGGAGGCCTTCCAACGCAACGTCTTCCGGTTCGCGGTCGCCACTCCAGAACTTTTCAGCACCATCGGCCATCCGTTTTGCGAGCAATGTGCCCTGCCCACTGCCACTGAAGTGTTAGTGTGATTTCTGTTTAAATAATTATACAAGTTTTTAAAAAAAAAAGTTTGTTTATTGTGTCTCAAATGGTTACATTTACAGATGTAAATGAAACATCCCCGGTAAGTATTAATAATACTTGTGTTGGGGTTGTTTCGCTCATTCCCTTAATTGATAGTTGACAATATTGAGACTATAAAATTAAATTTAAGAACACCATTTTTAAGGATACAGAGAAACAATAAAGTAATTAGCAGCTCTGTGTAGTGTGTAATTGTTTATGTATGTGTGACTAAAGTAGTAGTTTAATCGTATAAATGCCTTTTATTTAAAGTAGAATACAGGTGATATTCTACAGTACGTATTTTTATCCTATGGCGTCATGGGTCCGCTACCAATGACTTCCCAAAACCCAATTCCAAAAATAACCGTGTCGACCAAGTAGTCAATGATTAACGTTAATTTTCCAATTCATCGTAAATATTAAGTCATTCTTGCTCATGATGACGTCACAGCGATGATTCAGAATCGAAGTATTTTGCCAAAAGCTAATGATTAAGTATACAGATCTGTGTACATAATCTGTTTGTTTAATTACATACGGAAGAGGATTTCCTCTTACTATGATTGATGGACTATGACGTGCCAAGGCTTGACTCGTTTATAAGTTTCTATGAACTTGTTTATATTGGAAAAATAGTAGTCAAGATATGATGATCGATGAGTGTCCGAGTTGTACAAACGATATCTCATCTGCTGTCCAGTTCCTAGTGCAATTCCATCAGCACTTGAGGATCTTGTCCAAAGCCACTGCTAATGCTGACGTTGTTACAGAGTTCTGTCTGAAGCTCATTAATTAACTTAATTATAAAAATTATCGTCACGACGAAGATGATTAATTCTCTTTGAACATGAGAGAGACATGCGAAATCGACCAACACGCATTTGGTTTACATGGTAGATTGTGGTCCACACCCCTCCAAAAGCCGCAGTATAATAAATAATAATATTATAAGATTGATGGCAAACGTCTGAGGCGCGAATTATACAGAAACGGCGTAAGGTGAAGACGCGGCGCAGACGTGGAATTTAAAAAAAAAAACGGCGTGCCTAAGCCGCGCCGCTTGACTATAATTCACGACACGTCGTCGCCTACGTACATTTTGTATCGTGCCTGCGCCGCGCCTTCACCTTACACCGTTTCTGTATAAATCGCGCCTAAGGTATCGTTGGCCCCCTTCGGATACAAAACCTGAAATTTTTCAGCGCATTCTCCTACATCTCTTTCATCAATGGTTAATGGTTTTTGTTTTTAGACTAAATAGCGTTTGGCCACAACTCGCCTGATGTGTAGCGATGATGCGGCCTAGGGTAGCACTTTTGCCTAGAGGAAACTGATTCGCTTGAAGTTTGAATTGATCCAGATTATAGTGATCATGGTTATGCTGTCAGTCTGACAACCAGTCTTACCAAGGGGTATCGTATTACCCAGTACTAACTGGGTTGTGGAGGTCAGATAGGCAGTCGCTCCATGTAAAATACTGGTATTCAGCTGCATCCGGTTAGACTGGAAGCCGACCCCAATATAGTTGGGAAAAGGCTAGGCAGATGATGATGATGATGGTTATGCTGTCAGTCAGTTAATCACAAAACTGTTTCATGAGTTAGAGATTATACATTTAGAAACACGTTGTCTGTAATTTTTTTTACCAATTTTTAATTCGTAAGTACAATAAAAGTTTTTCGTAAAGACCTCGGGAGGTGTTTGTGGGGCCTTGACACCGTGAAGAAGGCTTTTACGGGTCGGAGAATAAAATACCTACTTGATTTTTATTTGTCTGTCTGGCATTTCTTTTAATGTTTTTTCAATATACAACGAACATGCTTAAAATGCTTATGGTATTAACTCCACCTTGTGTGAGTAAATTGACGAAAAGTTGGCACCTGGCATGTGCAGTCAGGAAAATGTATACAGGGTGTAAACAGACTCTTCACATAGCCGTCAACCAAGCATTTTGTACATCAAACTAAGTAACTACATATTAATACCATATTACCATACCATACCATACCATACCATACCATACCATACCACCATACCATACCATACCATACCATACCATACCATATTTATGTACCTAGCTTTAAGCCTTTTGTAACATCTTTTTTACAATATGGAATGCAAAATAAATGAATATGAATATGAATAACTTTACGCAAAATTATTGCTGGGAAACGACTTTGTTTTTGGGGTGCAAAATCACGTTTTACGGTAGGACTCGATGGAAAGCACTCAAACCATTGCGCTGATGGATGGATTGAATAGTAGGGTCGTGGAGGTGTGTAAATTAAAAATCTTACATTAAAACATGTATTTAAAAAAAAAACTTGTGAAAAAGTTGGAACTTTGACCCCCGATATCTCCGTAACTAGAAGGTTGAAGGTATGGTCTAGAACAAAAAAATGATCGCAAAGACGGGGAGAACAAGTGCCTTTCGGCTATGTTAAGGGTCTATTTACACCCTTTATAATATGTACATTTTTATGTTTGTGTACGACTACCTCTTTAGTCTAGTGGTCGCAAGCGCGAATGCTGAGCATGAGGTCCTGGGTGCGATTCCCGGGTCGGGCAAAGTGTTACTGTGTTTTGCCATCAGGAATTTCTCAGTAGCAGCCACGGAGTTTGGATTGTGCCCGGTTGATGGCAGTAGACTCGCCCCTATTACATAGGACTTAAACATAACTAGTGAAACGAGGGTGTACTACTAGGTACACCTCTGCCAAACCCTTCGAGGTTTGCAGGCGTGATGTTGAGAATGACATTTGTGTTTACAATACACATACAATTTAAATTGATAGTCAATTTGTTAAGCTAAACATATCTTATTATATTGCGTTACCTATTAAAAATATAGACAATTGACAGTCTCCAATGATAGTAACTTTAACTACACATGCAGACACTTACATGAGTATACTCAAGTAACCATTTAATGTAAATAAAGTAATCGTTTTCGTACACAAAATTACTGAACAAAATAAAAGTTTATGAACATAACATCTATTATTTCCCCAATGGTCCTGCAGTACCTTTAGTACTCAAAAAAAATATAACTAGATTCAAACACTGTTAAGCTTTCACTTTTTAAAACTAAACTTATACTGTCACTTACGGGATATCTTCCTTGATTGTTCATAATTCAACCCGCGATCGTGGCGCTTGCAACAGCGTCGAAATATCTGGAGCTCAAAATTATAAACAAATCAAACATACCACAACATATCTTCCGAACTCAAATATACAAATATACAAGAATATAGTTAAGTTAGTTAGTTATAACTATATTCTTGTATATTTGACTCAGAAAGAGAACAATCACGGAACAATCAATCAATCGGAACAATCACGGACGGATTGTTCATAATTTTGAGTCAAATATACAAGAAACTTATAAGTTTAATATAAGTATATTCTTGTATATTTGAGTCAGTAAGGGACGGCCCCATTGCTCCTATTTTATTACCAACGGGACATAAATCCGAGTATACTACGTGAAGTCGACAAACCGATGTGCGACAAAATTGTACCTACTGCACACTCTGAGCTGCGACAAAAAAAATCCTGATGAAAAAATCCAATATTCCCCAAGTTCGCGAACAAACCCAGAAATAAATACTAGTACAGTAAATAACGAAATGTATTTATCATGTTCCTTTATGAATCTCATTAGTTATAATGAGCGTTGTCGAATTAAATGACAAAACAGCTGATGTGTCAATTTTATATTGTTGTGCGACCATGATTTCGTAAAAGCGAAGGCTTTTGTATACCTCAAATTTTGTAGTTTCGATTCTTTTCTTGGTATTTTCGTTTTTCATAAGCTAGTAAGTATCTAAATGTAAACAAGATTACTGGTTTTGTAACACGAGATCAGAGTAGTAAAAATAACTTCAAAAGTTCAAAGTTTAACATGCTTTAGAATTAGATGAGTAGGTATACCGTTTTAGTGGGCTATAAAAACATTTTAATTTAAATATCATTTTAATCCTTCCTTACTTAGTTAACTTTACTTTACTTAATATTATAAATGCAAAAGTAGGTTTGTTTGTTTGTTTGTTTGTTACCTTCTCACGCCTAAACCACTGAATCGATCATCCTAAAATTTTTCATACACGTTGTCAGGTGTACAAAAAAGGACATAGGGTACCTTTCGTCCCGAAAAAAAGTACTGTTCCCGAGAAAAACAACAATATCGTGCTAATGATAATAGATGGCGCCACGTGTATTTTGAATCATGATTGAATTATATTCATTTGAATTATACAAGCAGAGTACAACCCGAATTGATTTTCAAATTCTAAATTAACGCGAGCGAAGCCGGGGCTAAAAGCTAGTCTTAAATACAACAAGTCTGTATTCTTGTTGTTAAGTAGTGAATCTGATGTTTAGCACAAAATGGTTAGATATCTGTTACTAACCAATTTCTTTAACAACTTATCATAATAATAGTTATTTACTTATCATTGTAAGAATGTTTTCACTTGAACAATGACGCAAGTCGTTAGCAAATACGATAAACTCTAAGTTTTATCTAAATATTTTAGTTTTTTTTTAACACATTAGTTACCTACCTAATTTGATTATAATAAAACCAAAAAGAGACTATATCTTAAGCAATAAAAATAAGACCACACAAAATTGAAAAATAATGAAAAAGAATAATGAGGAAAATGTCGTGAGGAAAGTTTTGAATATGACTGTGGATGGGTGTAAGAGTAGATGAAGAGTAAAGAAACGATGGATGGACTGTGTGAAGAATGATATGGCACGAAAAGAGGTGTCTGATGACATGACTAGTAATATAGAAGTATGGAAGAAGAAGACATGCTGCGCCGATCCCAAATGAATTGGGACAAGGGCAAGAGAATGATGATGATGATGATGATGAATGACCACCTTATACTCTCATCATCATCATTTCAGTCGAAAGACGTCCACTGCTGGACATAGGCCTCCCCCAAGTGTCGCCACATTGACCGGTCCCGTGCGACTCGCATCCAGCGAATCCCTGCAACCTTCACCAGGTCATCGGTCCACCTAGTGGGAGGCCTTCCAACGCAGCGTCTTCCGGTTCGCGGTCGCCACTCCAGAACTTTTCGGCCCCATCGGCCATCCGTTCTGCGAGCAATGTGCCCTGCCCACTGCCACTTAAGTTTAGCTATTCTTCCTTATACTTTACAAATAAAAATTTAAAAAGATAACGCGTGGAAACTGGAAAAACCATAACATTTTGTGACGTAGCTACGTTCAATATGTATATTCAATGACGCATACGTAAGATTGAATAGATAATTTTGCATAATAATGTATTATGATTATGGCTAAAATAACCTCACGTGTAGCGCTAATAAATGAGAACACACCTGGCACACCAGGCAGAGGCTGTACCTAATAGTACACCCGCATCCCGCCAGTTATGTTTAAGTCCCATGTAATAGGGGGCGAGCCTATTGCCATCCACCGGGCACAAGACCAGTCTTTGTGGCTGCTACTGGGTCCCGAATTACCGCCGATTACATCAGTACCCACCACATCATCCCATTACATCAGTTTGGAGAGCAGCGGTGGTCCAGTGGGTTCGAACCCAGACAGGCACATTGCTTCGTGTAATTTATTTCATCACGATTGCTCTCAAAACGGTGAAGGAAAACATCGTGAGGTAACCGGTATGTCCTAGAACCAAAAATTCGAAGACATGTGACATCTACCAAGCCGCACTGGGCCCGCGTGGTGGATTATAGTCCACTCCCTCTCATAGAGAGGAGGCCTGTGTCCCAGCAGTGGGAAAATTTGGACTGATTATGCTTATGCTACCCATTACATACTGAGTTTTCTGTTTCTCAGAAAGCGCCGTTGGTCCCAGCTTTCATTTCTAGATCTTTGACTGTCGTTACAGTGGCCCGAAAGTCTGGCAACCAGTCTTACCAAAGGGTATCGTATTATCTCAGGTCCAGTTGAAAACCAACGTCGGGCACTAGCTGCTCGGCAGTTTGCTGAACTGGGCCTATTTGGCGCAGCCGTGAGACACACAATATTATCTCTTTTTTTCTGTTTAGTTTTAACCTTTTTGTTGTGTAAATTTGAGTTTTTTAAACTTTTTTGTTTGTTGTTTGCACTTGTGGCATGTGCCAAATAAATATGTTTTCTTTCTTTCTTTGTTTTCTATTACCTAGTACTAACTGGGTTGTGGAGGTCAGATAGGAAGTCGTTCCATGTATAATCCTGGTATTCAGTTACATCCGGTTGATTGGAAGCCGACCCCAACATAGTTACGAAAAGGCTAGACAGATGATGATTTCTTAAGCGTTTCTGTAGCTTGAGTCCATCCAATATATTTTTGACATCCATATTTTTTTTTTTTAAATCGTTGTTAAGATCGAGAGGTGGGTCTAGGAACTTCTCCTGTATCGTGGGAGCGTTTACAAACATTTAAAATAACATACACAAACACAGACCCGGAACAACTACCTGTAGATGTAACAAATATTTGTTCCGTGCGGGGATCGAACCCGCGATACGTAGCGCAGCAGCTAATCGCTCAGCCACTGCGCAAACCCTGCCGTCATCATCAGACTTCATCATTACTTTCGTCACTAATTTGTCTAGGTCCTCGAGTCAGGTAAAGAGGCACTATAGGTAGGTATTTACATACATCGTCGGGCGCAACCACCTAAAGGAGCCACAGCATAAATATTCACAAAAAATCGAATCGGAAGTAAAAAAGTGACCGTGATCCTAACTACTTACTAATACTATACTAATATACTAATTACTAATTCACTAATTTCACTAATAATAAATTATAAATGCAAAAGTAAGCTTGTTTGTTTGTTATACAAACAAACACAAACTTTGTTTGTTACCTTAAACCACTGACTAAACCACTGAACCGATCGTCCTGAAATTTTGCATATACGTTGTCAGGTGTACAGAAACGGACATATAGTACCTTTCAACCCGAGAAAAAGTACTGTTCCCGAGGAAAACAACAATAACGTTCTTATGATAATAGATGGCGCCACGTGTCTTTCGAATCATGATTGAATTATATTATTACAAGCAGAGCACAACCCAAATTGCATTTGCCATTGTTAGCATTTGACAATTAACAAATATTAACGCGAGCGAAGCCGCGGGCAAAAGCTAGTTTTAAAATAATTATCTACATCTAACACAGTCATTAATAATATTAAAACAACCTAACATTTGAATGATGTTTATGTTGGAGATAAGCAATCTTCTAAACGGTTTATTCTTCGTACTGAACTTTGCGAACAAAGTTAAAATTCACTTGTTGCTGTATGTTAATGGAATTACAGAGTTTGTTTGTGAAGGGAATGTTGAAAATGTATGTTTTAATTAGATTAGCTGCGCCTACATACAATTAGTATTGTGTTACTCCAACGCTAGTACCCAAAGCTTGGAATATTATAAGGTCTATTTAAAACATCCATTCACACACAAACACACGTCACTCACACACACACACACCCACATCACATCTTTCCACACACACACATTTACATCTTTCTACTACACTCACGGACAAAGAAAACGGGTCAATAATAAAAACTAAAATTACTCTTAAAATATTAGAGCTAGCGGCTAGAATGAAACTGTATGTTGTAGATAATTTATCAGTTCAATCTATTTTACATGAAGCAACTGCAGGAATTAACCTCGACCGACCCGAATGGCTGTTATTATTTACTCATGAGTTCACATGAATGGCCATGCCACTATGGCCAAACTTTAAGAAAAAAATTGTTATAGCTAAATCTGAGATATCTAGCGAGCAAGCAAGCCTTAAAATCAAATAACGACTTAAACTACATTCCTTTGATGACTTACCACAAAAAACCAATCAATCCAGACAGTTATCAATATGGCACCTACTTAATAAAAATAACTAATAATAGCAAAGCTATTCAAATAAAACTAAATCATTGAAACAGACTAACGGAAAAAAAATCCTAAGTAAAACCCCGAATTCTTAACAAAGAATAAACAAAATAACTCATCGAAATGCTGCTTTGATGACCTCTAAATTGAAATTCTTTTGTATCATCAGATCCGGTCAATTCATGAGCTAAAAAATGTTGAATGCATAATGTACATTAACAAAATGAATATATTAATGCATTCTGAATGAATACCCATAAATAGAATGTAAGTACCTATAAAGGGTGTAAATAGACCCTTAACATAGCCGAAAGGCACTTGTTCTCCCTGTCTTTGCGATCATTTTTTTGTTCTAGACCATACTTTGGAACCTTCTAGTTACGGAGATATTAGGGTTAAAGGTATATGGGACAAGTGACGACTGATGACGTAAATTTAGCAATAAAATAGTTACCTACATAATAATTACAAACTTACTCAGGTGATCAGGTATTTTTGGCAATTTCTCCCGGTATACCACTGCGTTCGCTACACCGGTAATTATAAGAAAAACAATTACTTTTTGCACCATCTTTGTTGTTCCAATAATACATCAAATACTTGACTTAACTTCAGTGTGTTCCGTCAAGCTTCTATAATTACGTACTTGTATTTTAATTTAAAAATTGCAAGTACTTGATAAAGTAACAAACTGCACTTGTATAACAAGTTTTTGGTAACTGCTAGAAAACTACTTATTCAGAACAATCATGAAAAAACATAGGTAATATAGGTACTCGAAGCAGTTTTGTGATTTTTTTCTTGTAGTGGTTGTCTCACTCAATTAATTCGTAGTTTACTATTCTCTGGTGAAGGTTGCAGGGATCCGCTGTATGCGAGTCGCACGGGACCGGTTAATGTGGCGACACGACTTTTTCGTCAACTGGCGAGTGCGAAACTCGCGAGTGCGCACGAGTTGGCACCTTCCGATTTTACTTCTTTTTTTTTTCGTCAATTAGCTCGACCTTGAAAATCTGACGTTAAATACTTCAGATTTACAGTCAGCTACAAATATTTCTTATAAAATGTATAATATAGGTACCCACTTTAAATGTATAAGACATTTTATACGACTTGACTTTAAAATAAAAGACGGAGGTAACATGAGAAGGTCAAAAGTAACGTAAAATATTACATAAGTAACATTCTGGCAACACTGGATAGCATGCTTGGGTATCATGCGTCGTCGGCCGCATCACCCTCACCGTATCCCGAAATCTAAGCAGATAGTCGGTACTTAACCGAATCAGCCAGCGCGGACAAAGCTAGTTATTTATAGTGATTGGTTTCAATTCGTATTTATTTGACTGTACTTTATAATGTGCGAGCGAGTTGACGACAAAAAAAATTGGTAAAATCGAAAGGTGTCAACTTCATACTCGCCAGTTGACGAACAAGTCGGCGACACTTGGGGGAGGCCTATATCCAGCAGTAGACTTCTTTCGGCTGAAATGATGATGATGATGAATGACTATTCTCTTTTAAGTACATTATAATCGATCTATTACTCCCACGGCTGGGACACAGGCCTTTTCCCCGTGAGACAAGATAGGTCGTAATTCACCATGCCGAGGCGTGGCTGGTGGTGGAGGTTTCAGGCGTATGAGGAACAGAGGTGGAAAGTTCTTAATCTGTCATAGAAAAGGAAGGATCTTCCGATCAGACGGTTGATGTGTCTGGGCTACTGCCCGACAGTAAAGTTGTTGTCGCGTTTTGAGGGTTCCGTGGCCGAATGAGAATTGTGGAAACCCCTAATCCGAGCGCACTCGGATGGGTTGGTATGGGTTGCCACAATACGAGTTGCTTCCAAGTAGGTATCCGAGTCCACTCGGTCCGAACGTAATCTCATCGTGTCAACGCGGCTTTAACTGTATTGTGGAGGTCAAATACGCAGTCGTTCCATGTTATATACTGATTTTCAAATGGATCCGATTAGTCTGTGAGACGGCCCCAATATACTTGGAAACAGGGTAGGCAGAAGATGATGTTGATTCGATAGGATACACACTATATAATCTGTGATACACACCGTAATTTTTAGGTTTCCAAGCTGGTTTCCGGCCATCACTCTTTAGTGTGACCTTTGGTGTAGATTCAATGAAAGACTGGCAACGACTAACTCGTGTATTGTTTCTTCATAAATGACAAGTACAAAGAGCGGACTAGGGCATACTGCCCAATGCTTATATATTGCGTTCGTAATACAAACTTAGCTTACGCTACACAGGATACACATTTAGTATACGCTATACCGTTACACTACTCCCCCCCTTTTTAAAAGAAACACTTTGACAAAATAATCCGGGATAGATAAAAAAATTTTGTAACCATCTCTTAACTCATTATTACAGCTGAAATTAATACAATACATTTATTATTAAGTACACATTCGTTTCACAGTGGTTGGAAATTAGGTAGGTTTTACACAAATACACTCACTATTTTGATAGTTTTTTAACACTAACTTACCGGGTAGCACTGAAATATTAGCACCGGTGTCCACTAGAAAACGTAAGCCGCTGTTGCGATCCGTGACTCGAAGGCGGTGACAAGGGGCGATGGTACAAACCTCCGCCGCAGTTGGTACCTGGACTAGTTTTCCGAGGACGATTTCCAGGAACAGGGCTCAGTGCATTTCTTTGCCTTTGCTCTGAACCGATGGTGATAGAAACACAACCAATCAGGGCTTTCAGGAGTTCTACGCGGTGCAGATCGCGCTCGGCTGCCGGCTCTGGATGCTGATCTTGAACGGTTCCAATTCCGTTGCTGCGGCCTCGATCTAGTGTTCGACCTTTCCAATTGCTCGACCTTCAGGGTAAGTTTCGCTATTTCGGCCATGATGAGATCTGTTTCCTTGGAAGTGCTTGGCTGCTGCTGGCTTACTTCGCTCACATGGGCTGCGCGCGTGGACTCTAACACATTATCTGCTACGACGGCCAAGTTATCGAGATCTTTCGAATCCGTGACCGCCAAAACTGCTCGTACCGGTGAAGGCAGATGACCTTGCCAAAGCATTCTTAAAGTGTCGTCAGGAATTACAACCGTTACAACTCCAAATTCCGCCACTAACTGTACTGGCTAACAACACAAGTGAAAGAAGCTTTAGAATCATTCTTCCTTGGATATATTAATTTAGGTGAACTATGAAATAGAAGAACTATAAAGGGTCGGGGGGGGGTCGGGGGGGGGGTCGGGGGGGTGGGTCGTAATGAACAATCACGGAAGATATCCCGTAAGTGACAGTATAACTATAAAGGGTGTAAATAGACCCTTAACGAAGCCGAAAGGCACTTGTTCTCCCCGTCTTTGCGATTATTGTTTTGTTGTAGACCATACCTGGGAACCTTCTAGTTACGGAGATCAAAGAGGGAGTTGAAGTTCCAACTTTTTCAGTAGTTTTTTTTAAATACATGTTTTTAATGTAAGATTTTTAGTTTAAACACCTCCACGACCCCCGTACTATTCAGTCCATCCATCAGTACAATGCTTTCGTTCCATCAAGTACTACCGTGCAACATTGTTTTTTCACCCCAACAAAAAACTCGTTTCCCAGCAATAATTTTTGCGTAAAGTTACTTAGTATGATGTACAGAATGCTTGGTTGACGGCTTCGTGAAGGGTCTGTTTACACCCTGTATAGATATTTCTATCATAGAATATTTGCAAAAAATGAAGTTCTCTCTTTGGATATAGATTTGGAACATGCCTTAGGCGCGAAATATACAGAAACGGCGTAAGGTGAAGGCGCGACGCAGGCGCAGCGCTCGCGTGGAATTCATAAGGAAACGAAAGAACGGCGTGCCTGCGCCGCGCTGCTTGAGTGTAATTCACGACACGTTGCCTACGTACATTTTGTATGAAAACATTTTGAAGCGGCATCATGGCTGCGCCGCGCCATCACCTTACGCCGTTTGTGTATAATTAGCGCCTTAGCAAGTTATAAGTGCCTAAATGGAATTCTGACTAAAACCGTTTTATAAATGAAGAAATTAGTTCATCGGTTTCAGTTCACGGCTCCACTACAAGATTGATATTCATCTAATTTACTTTCGTACATAGACTGCTGAAGCTGAACGTGAGGGTCCTGGATTTGATTCCTAAGTCGAGCACTAGAAATCAAACTAGTAGTAGCCAGAGTCTACATTTGTGCCCAGTTTATAGCAAGAGTCGCCACAGGAAAAACATAACTATAGATAGACCGCTTTAATGAGTCCTCGCGAAGGTTACAATTAAAATGTTTTAATTTTAATAGTTTATTTAATGGTTTGGTGGTTTTTTTTTTAAATGAAACGTTCTGAAGTGTGATCACGTACTGGTTCAATTAGTCTCGTAATACCTACGTGGATTATGGTTATTTTAAAGCAAATAACCTGTGGGATATTGTTAGGACTTTGTGGACGCTTAATGTGCCTTTGATGGGGCAAGGCGGAGGACTCATTAAAGCGGTCGGTCTATAGTGAAATGAGGGTGTTGTATCTGTCTTACTCAACAACACAATTGAACAAAGGTAATTGGACAACAACCCTAAATAGAAAAGGAGGAGGTAAGCAAAATATTTCAAAGATGAAAAAATTGTTTATGATTTTCCTTTAAAATCCTTGGTATTGTGATGGAAAGTGTGTAAATGTGTGTCTAATTTTTTTTTTTTTATACGTTGCCCCACTCTAGGAATTTCTCCTGTATCGTGGGTGCGTTTACAAACATTTAAACTCACATACACAAACAGCCAGACCCGGAACAACTACCTGTAGATCATACAAATATTTGCTCCGTGCGGGGATCGAACCCGCGACACGCAGCGCAGCAGCCGATCGCTCAGCCACTGCGCCAACCGTGCCGTCCATACATTAAATTAAAACAAAATACTTCAAAATTGAAAATTGTTTTATTTGTTTTTTCTTTTCAGAAACTTAATTTACGTAGAACTCGATTTTACAGTACACACGGCGACAGATGAAGCTATACATTTCCAATATAACATGACCTCGCTGTGTATAGATTTCCAATACAATAAGAGATCCGCAAAAGCTGGTTGTGTATAGCTTGATTGATCGTCGTGCCTACAAAGCTTCTATTTCCAAAAATTTTAGCCCTCATTCGGGATTATCGTTGAATTTTGCTTCGACTTTTCATCTTTCCAGGGTATCACATTTTCAAAACACCTAGCCAGTGGACAACATCTTGGGTAAGGTTGGTCAAGTTCTGCTGCAGCGACCACACATTTTTCATTTGGTTAAGATGTGACACCGCATCTAGGAATTAGAAAGTAAGTTAAAATAATTCAGTACAATCAATCAAGCCAAAGTGACATCTTACTTAGTTTGGATGGATGTTTGTTACTCAATCACGCCAGAACTGCTGAACGGATCTGAATGAAATTTGGCACAGAGATAGATTTATTCTGGAATTTTATTCCGGTAGTAAGATCCAGTGGGACAATTACCGAACCACACACGGGCAAAGCCGAAGGCATAAGCTAGTTCTACGTATAAGCCATAACGGTGATAGAAATGTATATTTGACTGATATAAGCTGAAGAAAATCTTAAGACAATCCTATAGAAAGTCATTGCAGAAAAATACGGAACGATTTGAAAGTGATCGACACTTAAGTATCTAGGTCCTCTGGACTTCGGACTCCTCAAACTGCGCCACAGCACCCTCTCCTCTGTCATCTGCACCCAATCTGTCCCAGTGGTCTGTTCAGGTCGTTGGTCCATCTAGCGGAGTGCATCCCACGATACGCTTGCCGATATACGGTCTTCTACTTCAGAACTTGCTTGCTACATCGGTCTTCGTTTCTACGACTTAAATGGCCAGCCCGCTGCCATGTCAGCTTGATTACTCTCTGCAAGCTGTTATGTATTTGTAATCAATACTTACGATAAGTAATCGATTTGTTTGGCAGAGCAATGAATCAAATAACAATATCCTAATGCGTCGACGGATTCGGTGTAGGGAATCACGTCGTCCACTTCTCTGATGTAGCATCCCGTTTTATTGGCTGAAATTTGTATTGAAACTAGATAAGACACTAGGAAAAACATACATACGTAAATTCACGATTTTTTTCCGATGAGGGTAGGCAGTAACCACAGAACGCCACTTGCTACGATCCTTGCACACTCCTTATGCCTGGACATACAAGCAAGCCGGTTGCGACCTACTACGCACCTGGGTACACATTGGTGAAACGTAACATGAAATGTAACACACGCTGTAACAACTTCGCCTTGTTGTTGGGTTACATTTCAAGTTGCATTGCATAAGTCTGGACGGCTCATTCGTGTTACATTACATGTTGCGTTACACCAATGTGTCCCCGGCATAAGAATCTACCAGGTATAAGATTCTTCAGCTCTCTTCAGCTTCTGCTCCCATAACGGTGGTGTCCTATGCGCATTAAGCCCGCGTGGTGTATTATTTATGACCCACTCCCTCTTACAGAGAGGAGATCTGTGACCCTGTATCCCGGCTGTGGGATCGTTGAAGAGTGTTAAGCTATAGATTGCTTATGGCATGCATCAA
Organism: Noctua comes; assembly: GCA_963082995.1. Classification (NCBI taxonomy): domain Eukaryota; kingdom Metazoa; phylum Arthropoda; class Insecta; order Lepidoptera; family Noctuidae; genus Noctua; species Noctua comes. Next base: position 13,564,437 of record OY720279.1, on the reverse strand, counting down.
GAGTTCAAGACAGAGATGACTCAAGGTCTTCAGGTGATGGGCGCCTGGAGCGGGCACCTTTACCGAATCAGGCCAAAGAAACATTCAAAACTGAATAAACTGAAAAAAACTAAAGAGAAATAGGAAAACATGGAGTAGACCTTAGCCCAACTTTTCTTTTCTTAAATCTCTATGCTCTAAGCCGTCATCTCAGTCGTTTTTAGCCACATTATCTCTCACACCACTTCCTCCAGATTTTGAGGTACATCTATACTCAAAACTTTCCTCACGGTTTGTCCATGACAGTCAATTTCCCCACAACTTCTCAATCGCCAGAACCACTTCCAGACGTCGCGGGCCTGTGGACATGAGTAATGGGCTAACTCCTCGTCCGTCCGTCTTATGACGACAGGCCGTGACGTCGGCGCGTTCGTGTTCCACGCGCGCCTCAAAGAGATGTCAGCAAATCAAAAGGGGTCCGCAAGGGCCGATGCCTGCCAGGGCTGCGGGACTGTTCGAAAGAAAAACCGCGGCCCTGGAACACAAAGGGCTTAGAAGGAACACAGATGGGTTTTGGTCAGTACAAGTCTGACACTCCCTTCCGCTCCGCCCAGCGCGGGAAGGGTCATTTGATGATTACCCACCCGAAAAAAATAAATAAGCATGAGCCGTCTGGAGCTATGGTCCACGCCATGACCGGCTGGCTGGAGTTGAGGCGATGACGATCTTTGCGCATAGATTATAATAACGTATGTGTCAAAATTTTTGCACAAAAATGTAAAATTAAAGAACACTGACCATGTTCTCCGGGTTTCGTTGGCAGTGAAATGCTCCAAGTAATAGCATTCGTACCAACAATCAGTAAAAGAACCAAAAGATTTGAAATCATAGCCCTATCTTCACCAATATTCATTGTATTTTTTGTAAAGGTGCGACACAAACACAAATATTTTTGCACAGATCCTAATGAAGCATCGTTTATTATTAACTTGTATTAAAAATCATATTCAACACACACGCGACTTTCAATACAATTATGCGACAATTTGTTCACCATGAAACGATAAAAACTATTGACGTATTTACAACGTATTAAATGTATTTTCCCGGATTATAATGTTTTTGTTAAATATTTAGTTTTAGTTAGCACTTATTTTGTTATTGACAGAGAGCACATATTTTCTTTCACGATACACGTTTTATTTGCTTTTCCATACTTCGTAGTTTACAGTCGATTCAACTGAGTGCTAGTTTAAAGGTACGATTTACACCGGGCGATGCGGGTCGGGTCGCATCGGAGCGTATATTTCAGCGCGTTAAAAAAAATCAACTTTTGTGAAGATGTTTAATGTCTTATTTTTATGAAACAGCTAGGAAGCCGGTGAGACCCGGACGCATGTTGCGGTAGTCAGTGTAAATTCCGAACAAAACTTCTGCAAAAAATGCAATATGCATGCGTTGTTGTATGCAATGCGTTGTTTGTGTGAGGAGCGATATGAAAGAAAGAGAAGTAAATGATACCATGATGACAAAGGAGAATGGAAGAAAAAAAACATGTTGAGCCGAGGCCAAATATAAACACGGGACAAAGGCAGGATGCAAAGTTGATAAAATGCACTTCGATGCGCCCCAACGCGTGTCGTCCGTTGTAAATCGTACTTAAGTTTTCTTAAATCAAATTTTCGTTTCCATGTTGATTTGTAAGTGAGCAAGTCGAATGTATGTAACTCGCGACGAAATTTAATAAATCTTAATTACAATGTTCAGGGTCTGATGCAGTTGTTAACGCCGTCACGCCTGTTCTCTTTGGGGAGTAAGCAGAGGTCGGCTACAATGTTTTTTTGAACCGATGACGTTATGTTCTTAAAACCTTGTGGATTCTCGTTCCTAAGCATGTAAATTTTACCATAAGCTGCCTCATAAATAATGGGAAAATGCAATTCCCGAGGGGTTAGGCAGAGGTGTACCTAATAGTACAACCACATTTCGCCAATTATGTTGAAGTCCCATAGCCTATTGCCATCAATCGGGCACAAATCTGTGGCTGCTACTGAGAAATTCCTGATTGAAAAACCCAATAACAATTTGCCCGACCCGGGAATCGAACATGCAGGACCTCGTGCTCAGCTCTTACAGAACTTACTAGTAATGCTCCGATAGTTACAATAAGACAAAGTGGAACCTATGAGTTGAAGAACTACCTCGTTGTAGGTGAAGGATGAAGTATTAAGATTCTTTTTATCGATTGTTTGTGAATGTGTGGAAATTGTAGGCTTTGTAGATTCCCAGCTGCTTGTTAACTTTTGTTAACTTTTTATTTTGTTTTACATTTTTTGTGTAGTAAGCAACGACTTATTGTCGGGCCTACGCTGTCCCTCCATACTTAAGTACAAATGCTGTATCCATAATAATACTGTAACACCAAATGATTTGAAAAGAGTAACCATGGAGTTTCTTGGCGGTTCTTCTCCATAGGAAACGACCAACCCGAACCGTGCACCTTTTTGTCGACGTTTTATAAGTGCCCATCGAGGCCTATGTGAAATAAAATATTTTGATTTTGATTATGAAATTCTCAAAAGCTCGCCCCTTTGAAGTTTGCTTGAATACACCGAAGACAGCACGCTAAGCAGAGGTACTGAGGTACACTCCGCGATCAACCTATACAGGGTGATTTTTAAACGTGGGCAATATTTTAGGGGCGTGTAGTACTCATGAAAATAAGTAACTTTTACTATGGGACCGACCATGGAATCGCGAAAAAAATATCAGCTGCTTCATACATTATTGGCAGCGTAACTCGAAAAAATGTAGGAAACAGCAGATTTTTTTAATCATATTTCATAGTTAGCCCCATAGTAGGAGTTGACCATATTTATGAATACTTTAGTCCCTTAAAGTATTGCCCGCGTTTAACCAAACACCCTGTAGATTTCCAGTATAACATGACTTTGCCTAGTATAGATTTCCCGTACAATGAGAGATCCGCTTATACTTTTTTTTTTGTATACCTTGATTGGTCGTCGTGCGTACCATTTTGACAGCTATGTAAAATAGTGTTATGTAATGCAGAAGGAGCACGTGGCTAAATAATAACAGCCGCTCGGGTCGATCTTTAGGTTAAGCTGCGCTTGCTTAGGTTGGTCCGTGGATGGGTGACCACCCATTACGTACCGAGTTTCCTCCGTGCCTAGGAAAGTAGATTAAGCCGTTGGTCCCGGCTGTCATTTGTAGATCTTTGACAGTCGCTACAGGTAGTCAGTGGCCCGAAAATCTGTCTTACCAAAGGGAATCGTATTATCCAGAACTAACTGGTTTGTGGAGGTCAGATAGGCAGTCGCTCCACGTAAAAATACTAGTATTCAGCTGCATCCGGTTAGGCTGGGAGCCGACCCTAACATAGTTGGGAAAAGGCTAGGCATATGATGATGTAATGTAGAAGACAATGTGTTTGCGATTGTGGCTTTGAACTAAAGAGTGTACAAGAAAATTCTGTAAGAAGAAACTCATGTTATAGAAACTCAAGTTATAGAAACTCATGTTATGCACTAGAAACCTAGATAAATCCTGATGTATGTATTAGCCAATAACCTCAAAAACGAATCTGCTATCTATGATTGATGGCACTTTCTGTTCTTATTTTTACAATGTAACTGTGAAATAAGCACATGTTCAATCGATTTGTATTTATAAAAGTGATAGTTGCTCAACTGCATTCAGAATCATGTGGTTGCTGGGTGTAAATTCCAATTAAATAGCATTTAAGCATCAGCGTCATAAACCAATAACATCAGTAACATCAAAGAGTGAAAGGACATTATCTTTCCATTTCGTCATTGTTGCATTTTTGTTAATTTTATTGTAATATTATTTTTTTTGTGTTTTTTTTTTGTAATATTATTTTTTTTTTGTAATGTTTTTTTTATTTTATATTTTATTGTATTTATATTCCCTTTATTCACCTTTTCTGCACATAAAAAACCTTAAAAAAAAAACATTTAAAAATTTAAAAATGGTTGTTCGGCGGTGTCTGGAGCAGGGTCCAAGCTACCGGTGGTGAGTGCTCCAGAGACAGGAACCTCCTCACAATGCGGGCCGTATCGAGGAGTGCTGCTTTCTGAATCAGGCCCTGAATCCAACCGCCAAGCGAGTCTCGACAAATGTTAATCAAGGATTTTGGCCATCAGGCCATTGGCCATAATTTGCCAAATTGGCCACGTGCGACGATCGGCACAATGATAGCCGAATTCACATTCCACATGTGCTAGTATTTTATTACAACCTCGTGTGCTAGTATTTTATTTGTTCCTCTTTCTCAGCTTTCACGAGGTTCTCGTCATGCGGGATGGTAACATTGACTATCACTACGCGGCACGCTGATCGGCCTATCACCACTTTATCAGGCTTATTGGCGACAACAGTACCGGCAGTAACGATAGGCCGATCCCAGTAGCGTGACATTTCTTTTTCGAAAACTGGGTCGGGCACTTGTACCTATGTGATGACGATGGTTTCCTTCACCGTCTCGAGAGCAGTGGTGATTAAACAAATGAGACAAGTAAGGGGTCGTCCTTTAATCACGTGAGGCTCTAAAGGGGGGAGGGGATTCGGAAAAAATCACGAAATATCACTAGAGGGAGGGGGGTAAAGTAAGATATCACGTGTATTTCGTTTTTCTTTGAACGCGCGATTTCTAAACCTAAAAGCGGTGCGTGACTTTGAAATTTTTATCACGGTGCTTAATTTTTCAGCGGGGGTTTAAAAAATATCACGTGATTAATGGACGACCCCTAATGTACCTGTCTAGGATCCAACAAAAGAACACAGACACAAAAGTCAGGGTCGGTACCGTTAGATCACCACTACTCAATACAGTAGTTAATACCAAATAAAGCATCATCACCTTCATCATCTGCCTAGACTTTTACCAACTATATTGGAGTCGGCTTCTACTCTAACCGGATGCAGCTGAATACCAGTATTTTGCAAGGAGCGACTGCCTATCTGACCTCCACAACCTAGTCAGTATTGGGTAATACGTTACCCTTTATTAAGACTGGTTGTCAGACTGGTTTCCAGCTACTGACTACCTGTAACGACTGTCAAAGATCTACAAATGATAGCCGGGACCAACGGCTTAACGTGCTTTCCGAGGCAAGGAGGAAACTCGGTATATAATCACTCACCCACGGACCAACCTAGGCAAGCGCGAGTTAAGCTAAAGATCGACCCAAGCGGCTGTTATAACCAAATAAAACGCTGACAAAAATTAAAGTTAATTTCTAATTCAATAAAAATAAATTAAATCAACAATTTGGTGGCAAGATAGCTTCTAGAGTTTGTAGACAAACTCTTTGAAAAGGAACTCTATCTATTCGTCATAAATGACTCTAGACATCGTGGTGTTAAAATCATGGCATTACTGAAACACTGCTTTCACTCACTTTTTTTTAAATTCCTCTGTTTATTTCGCGAAATTATTTTTAAATTCCTTCTACAACTAATTCTCCTTTATTACTTTTTTGTTTATATTTTGTTCTCGATAAATATATGGCACACATGAATTTTTACCCAAACACAATCTCCGATCTTTATTTATAAAAACACTTTTACAAATAACCAATAATGCCAGGATTTTAACACGATTTTTCACTTAACCTAAACTTAATACTAACTTAACTAGAACAGATTATTGTCGAGTTCACACTTGATATCTGGACAGCAATCAGGGTAAGGTTTGCTCAGATCCTCATCAGTGACGTAACATTTGGGATCGTTGGGGTCGGTGGAGACGACGCCACATCTGGAAAAAAAAAAGTATTTATTAGCAATTTGTTTATGACATTCTCAATCGACGGTCAATGGTTTTACACACATTTGTTCTTTCTCACAAACAAACAAACAAATACAGAAATCAACTAGTAGTGGTCCAATATCGATTCAATGATTATGTTTACAGAGGACCTGTTTTTTTTTTCGGATGGGTAATCATCAAATGACCCCCCCGCTCTGGGCGGAGCGGAAGGGAGTGTCAGACTTCTACTGACTAAAACCCATCGATGTTCCTTCTTTGCCCTTTGTGTTCCAGGGCCACGGTATCTCTTTCGAACAGCCCCGCAGCCCTGGCAGGCATCGGCCCATGCGGACCCCTACTTGGTTGCTGACATTTCTTTGAGGTGCGCGTGAATGAGCGGGTCGGGGGGCTTTTGGGACCGTGACCGCGGTCCCGGATTCCCCTTTAAATACAATCGCGCGGTGTAAACTTTACGTAAATATGTATGTGATGATTTTACAACGATAAAAGAAAAAAAAATATGTATGTGCGTCAGGGTAGCCCGCGAAATTCAGTTTTCTGTTTTTTGCACTGTACAGGTCAGTGTCAGGTAGCATGTTGATGAAAAATGAGTCGCACATATAACATGTATGTAGTTAAAGAATTACAATCATTAAAATCATATAAATACAAACCTCCAGGTATTCAATGGGGTCAAGTTCACTTAACCCCATTGAATACCTTTTTCATGAAAAAGTTATTGAATGGAGTTACATGAACTTAGAAGGTTGTATTAATGATTACAATTCTGCTACTACATACGTGTTACTTGTGCGACTCATTTTTCATCAACATACAATCTGTCACTGCCCTAAAAATTGCAAAAAACGCAAGAAAATTTGAAATACGCGGCCCGCGTATTTCAAATTTTATTATTATGCCTTGTGACCACTCACAAGGCATAAAAACTCACAGGTCTCAGAAGTAGCTACAGCCCCAGGGCTGTAGCTACTTCTCATTGTTGTCTTTGTTTCGACAATTCAAAAGTGCCTGTAACTGGCCTACTTGAAGTAATGTTTAAAAAAAAAATTAAAAAAAAACTAATCGTAAATTCGGATTTTCCTGCTAAGTAATCCAATGTGGTGGAGTGCAACAAGAAATATTTTGAAGTTTTTAATAAATGTAGGTACTTACGTGGCATAATCGAGCATCCTTGATGAGCAGTGTATCCTGGAACACTTTCCGAGGGGAGTGACGGTAGTACCGAAAGGAACCACGTCGTTAATCTCCTGAATGTAACAGCCTTCCTTGTGAGCTGAAAAGACAATAAAAGACCATTAGAAAAACAATGTTATTTTATGTTTTCAAGGCGAAAATACATAGTTCACTTATTCGAAATGTTGATATTTACATTGCTTACTGTTGGTGAACTTATGACAGAGTCTTAAGTTGAGATCTATAAACGTTACTCATCATGTACTTTGACAAAATTTTAGGCTTGTATCTGTCAAACAACAAGCACGAGTCAGTGATAAGCGTATTGGACATAGTGTGTGTTAATTGGCATTTGTAGATCCCGGTCTTATACTGTGGTTACCAAAATACTATTTTTATGAGCCTAGCGATAAATGTGTTATTAGTTAGAGATAACATTTTATTAATTTGGGTAATCGATTAAAAGAAAACCAGTATTTTTATTAGACCAGTATAATTTCACATGCTAAAACATAATTTAAATTCAGATTTGTTTCAAATCAAAACAGAAAAATACAACTTGCGTCATCGCTACGATACTGGTTTTAATGTAGATCGAAATTAACATGTTATTATATACAAACAGACGCTTTGATATAAAAAAAATAGGTATTTTTCATCCATTCTATTTTTTTTTCTATCAGGAATTTCTCAATAGGCTCACACTCTATTACATGTATGGGACTTAAACCTAATTGACAAAACTAGTGTACTGTTAAATACACCTCTGCCTAAACCTTCGCGATTTAAGGCGTGATGTTATATTACTTCATATCGTATAGTATAGCTCCTAGAGTCAAATATCATTTACTATAGCATTTCACTAGAAAGATGGCAATAAAGAGAACATAGCCCTTCTCCAAGCTTTGTCACCTCGACCGGTTCAGTGCTACTGTCATCCACTGGACTCCAGTGACCTTCACCAGGTCCATACATTATCAATGCCTCGTGTTTATTTACTTTAAATGATTATTTACTCTACTTACTCACACATTATAGAAAAAACACATTCTGTTTATTATATGGCAAAATAGTACAGGGTGAAAACAGTCCCCTCATATAGCCGTCAACCAAGCATTCTGTACATCAAACTAAGTAACTTTACGCAAAAATTATTGCTGGGAATCGACTTTTTTTTTGGGGTGAAAAATCACGTGATACGGTAGGACTCCATGGAAAGCACTCAAAGTATTGTGCTGATGATGGATGGATTGAATAATACCCGGTCGAGCAGGTGTGTAAAGTAAAAATCTTACATTTAAAACATGTATTTAAAAAAAAAACTTGTAAAAAAGTTGGAAATTTGACCCCCAATATCTCCGTAACTAGAAGGTTCCCAGGTATGGTCTAGAACAAAAAAAATATCGCAAAGACAGGGGAGAACAAGTGCCTTTCGGATATGTTAAGGGTCTATTTACACCCTTTATAGGAACATAATAAATGACCAAAAGAAATGACAAGCCATGAAATCAATATTGATTATTCATAACCTTAATAACAAACAACCAGGATTATTGGATGGTTATTTGTACATTTTTGACAGTCGTCACGAATAGACAGAAATGGTTACGCCAATAATGAAATCAACCAGGATGTGGTCACTACCGACGAAAAAACCGAATTAAAACTTACCAAGTTCACTAGGTTTCGCTGGAAGCCTGGCAATCCACGTTGCAGCACTCGCTGAACCAACAATGAAAGCCAGTAATAAAATTTTTGACACCATTTTGTATGAAAAGTCCAACTTGATAAGTCAATACAACCGAAGTTCGCTCAGCAACTTAGAAGAACTAAGAACTGATTAGTTTTATACAAATATAAACAAAATTTTATGTTATTTAATTCACGTTTGGTGTGACTAGTATCGCACCGCTATTTATGTGTAGTTTCAAGCTATCCACGAAGCAGAATGACCGCTCGAGAGCCGTGATCTTGTTTTTGTTACAAAACAACTGCTTACACACTTGCGATTTTAAATATTTTTATGCGATTAATCGCATAAAAATAATTTTCCTTTTAATTTCGTTATATAGTGTGTCCGTGCATGGACTAGCGATATTCTAAATACTTAAATACAAACAATTTTAAAGTACAATTACACTCTAAGCTTGGGTCCAATACACTTACCCGCTATGTGCAGCCATTTTGTTTTTATTGTTAAAATATGCTCTATGCGAGTACAAAAACAACATATCTCTCAAAGTTTTAGTCATACTGAGATAAAAATAGGCTTATTCGAAAGGCAATAATATTGTCTACCGTCTGTATTACAAAGCAATGTGTTCACAATTCCATAAATTTGGAAAAAAAATGTGAAAATCGAAAAAAATTATGCGATTCAACCAATAATTGTTAATTACTACAAAAACACCCCAGACAACTTTTGTATTTTTTACTAGATCGACAGATTTTGAGCTAAGCTACAATACAACACAAAATTCACAACTGTATGTCTAATACTTTAAGAGTTATTGTTGTTTGAACATAGCGTATGGCTGCTAGAGGAGACTCAAGTGCCCCCCGCACTTGAGTCTAACAAAATTTGCACTTTTAAGCTTAATATTTCACAAACGAATCCCTTAATCCTGACTACTAGACCTATCCAACGAGTTCCCACACTATGGGGTACACGAGAAAAAAAATCCCCACTTTATCCGTAGGTACAGAAAATACTCAAAAAAAAATATATAAAACCTTAACACCTTAGTTTACACCACTACCCTTTCACCTTATTATGTAAATTAAATTGAATTGAATTAGTAATGTTGTGTTGTTTGTGTAATGTGACTGTGTGTGTAAAATTATTTCTTTTATGAGTCAGTGATGCTCGAATTAAAATGTTAAATATAGAAATTAATGTAAAAATAGAATGGATGAAAAATATCTAATATATTTTGTTTTTTTTTTTTAAACCTTTTTTTTAACCTTAGAAAAAGATTAGGTCTGGAAACTACTCCTAATAAATAATAACCCTGATGATGTTATTTTTAACTGACATGCCTCAAATTGGATTTTAATTGGTACCTAATTATTATGCAATCAATAATGTGAATAACATAACATAACATTACGCCTGTTATCCCCTATTAGTTAGTAGCATAATAGTTAGTTAGTTAGTTAAGTAGGGTTAGGCAGAGGTGTACCTAGTAGTACATCCACATTTCGCCAGTTATGTTTTAGTCCCTTGTAAAAGGGGGCGAGCCTATTGCCATCAACAGGGCACAAGTCAGACTCCGTGGCTGGTGCTGAGAAATTCCTGATGGAAGAACCCAATAACATTTGCCCGACCTGGGAATCGTACCCAGGGAAGAAGTCGCGACTGCGACCACTAGACCAACGAGGCAGCCACGAGGGTGTCAGTATATCATCATCATCATCATTATTTCAGCCAAAAGACGTCTATTGCTGAACATAGGCCAGTATAAAGGGTGTAAATAGACCCTTAACATAGCCCACACATACCCTTTACACCCTGTATACGTAGTATAAAATAGGTATATATTATTTGGACGCCACACGTCGCAGAATGTGATTCGACCATTGACTAGTTAATCCTAAAACCATAGAATGTACCTACCTACCGTCTTCTGACAAATACATAGTTATGATTATTACAGTCAAGCTCTCACAATATCAAAATCTAAAGCTGTTACTATTTTTCTCCCACTTGTCTTCAAGATTAGTATGGAAATTAAAACTGGAAAAAGCAGTACCTAAGCCTGCAGCTTATGTCTTAGTTGAAGTATCCAGTTTAAGTTAAATGAAGGTAGTAAGTATGGCGGTCGTAAACGACAGGAGGCGCCATCTTTTGTTACGCCCTTGACGTCTTTTACTTCGGATTAGTATTACGGTCTTGATAGTGTAGGTGACCGTAAGTTAATGTATTGGCTTAATTAGTAGATATAATAAGTTAAAATTAAGCTAACTAACGAATCTCGTGTGTCGTGATGGCCCAGAGGTTAAGGCCTACCCAGACTACCTATGGAGGACGAGCCAATTGCCAACAACCGGGTATGACGAATATATATAATAGCTGTTGCCGGTGACCTTCGTCCGCGTGTAATTATATAGCCTATAACCTTCCTCGATAAATAGGCTATCCAACACTAAAAGAATTTTTCAAATCGAACCAGTAGTTCCTGAGATTAGCGCGTTCAACCGAACAAACAAACAAACTCTTCAACTTTATAATGTATAGATAATATAAGGACTTGTGAAAGTACGATTTCTGTGTGTAAGCGAGATAGCAACATCAGTGACAGGTGCACTGAAGTACCCAGAACGCATAACAAAAATTTATTTTATTTAGGATCATATTATCCTAATAACGTATTCGATACAGCAAAAAGGAAGAGAATGAAACCAAAAAGAACACTCAAAAATTCGTAACATGTGAAAATTATAATTTTGTGAGCTGAAAACGAAATAAACATGGAAATATAATATCAAGTGTGTCAGTATAATCCTGTGCGATCCACTTCTGTCGTTACTTGCCAGTCTCCCCGTTCGTGCAAACACATGGTAATGCCCGTAAGCCTCTTACACAAAAATACAGCTTGCTTAAAAATTTCACGTGTGCCGAAATATCTTGCGAGGCTTTGGGAAAGAATAAAATTGTGTGCAGGATTGACGCGTTATTTTGAGTATTGCTGACATGTTACAATTCATTTGAAATCATTTTGTCAAACATAGCGAATGGTTTCCCACCACCACCTTGCCCTACTCATTTTAATATTCAAATCAAGTAAAAGAAAATTGGAGAGCCATTAATTTATCTAAATTGTAATGATGCTGTATCGTTTCTGGGCCGTGGCTTTTGACGATCATTTTCATAAGTTATTTTTTTAAGTACTCCTGCCACCGCAGTGGTAGACGCCGGCAGACGATCTCCAGCCACCGTAGGCGCGGGCATGCGGGCGGCGAGTAATGGGCGACTCGCTGTCCGACCATGGACCATGCCCGGGTCGACGGCGCGTTGTGTTCCACGCGCCTCAAAGAGGCCCTCTAGAGGGCCAAAGCCTGCCGGAATAGAATTACCGTGACCCTGGAACATAAAGGGCTATTGAAGGACACCGTGGATTTTAGTCAGTACAAGTCTGACAGTCCCTCCCGCTCTGCCCTGGGTGGGAGGACTCATTTGACGATTTTACCACGCTAAAAAAAAAAAAAAAGTACTCCTGCCACCGTATTTACTACTCTTCAATCATGAAAAATGATAAATACGTCAAAATGGTTACCCGCTTCAGACACAAAACAAAGCATGAATCATACTGACGACTGTTAGTGGGAAACCGGGAACAGGTGACCTACCATGTCTTAAAGCTGGAGCAATTCCTGTGTGGGAAAGAGATGGCGCTAGACGACCTGCATAGCTCTGTCTCTTTCCCACTACTGCTTTAAGACGTCATGGTAGGCCCTCAAACCGACACTCAACTGGTGAAAAGAAACAGAAGAACTAAGTGAAAACTGAATATGTAGCGAAAATGAATAAGAGATAAGGATTAAAATAACCAAGCGAATTTATAAGATATAAAAAAGTTGGTGCTAAGTACTTAATACCTACTACGTAATAAGAAACTAATCAACAACCAACATAAAATACGCGATAAAATTAACAGACATTAAACGGACACAATTAAAATTATTAATTCGACGTTTCCACATTTGTCCTTATTGAATACGTAACCATCATCAACACTTGAGCTGCTGCACAATACAATTTAGTATTTCTAATGTAAAAAGTACAATGAATGCATTATGGTCTTTAATCAATTTGTTGGTCTTTATACAAATCGTTACATGCAGGGACTTCTACGTTGGTATGTTCAGGCGGAATGATTTTTTAGTGGCCCAAGATGTTATATATAAGGCTCCAGAGCCTTTTGGTTATACGACTGCAAGTTATGGAAGATTCTTCAAGTGTCCAGTAAGTTTTGCCTTTGTTTAACATTTGAACTAACTACATCCGCGGCTGCACACATGAAATCATGCAATCTATACACATATTACAAAGCTGAAGAGTTTGTTTGTTTGGTTGAACGCAATAATCTCCAGAACTACAGGTTCGCATTGAAAAATTCTTTTAGTGTTGGATAGCCCATTTATCGAGGAAGGTACTACTATGGACGAAGCTCGCGGCCACCAGCTAGTTTTAGAATAAGTCACAATGGTAATGTCGTATTATGCAGATATATAATTTGGATTTCAACTTGTTCGCTTAAAACATTAATAATTATGTACTTTAGCACAGTCAAATGCGAATTCAGCATCGGAATGGAAGATAATGCGCTGTTTATTTTTGTCAACGTTGTTTTACTATTCCAGGTGTTAAGTAAGGAAAATAATAAGTAGATTTCAAAGTTGAGATAGGCATGTGCATTTGTGCAATGTGCATATTGATGTTCTCGATTCTTCTTTCACAGATAACATACTTCAGGGTGGTCGACCGCCTAGGAATGGGTAGAGGACCTATCACAAGCATTGTCCGCGGTGGTCTAAGGAAAAAATTCATAGCCGTTCGCATCAAATCAACCTACAGGCTTCCGATATCCGTCAACATATACGTTGGGTGTGAAAATAAGAAGCCCAGTACATTTAGGACTACTATTAAATTGGCTACACATTCTACAACTGAGAAAACTGCTGGTAAAAGTGATAATGATGCTACTACTATTTCTAAGGCTACTGATTTCAGTGCCACTACTCCAACTGACGAGAATAAAGCTGCCCCTACTAATGACTCGCCTAGTGTCGCTCCAGAAGGCCCAGAAAAGGCAAGTTCTGACATTGAACCTACAGAAACAAAAACTGAAGAAGAAAGTACTGGAGAAACAAATACTGGAGGAACAGCTGCTGAAGAACCACCTGCTGAAGAAACAACTGCTGAAGAACCAGCTGCTGAAGATCCAGCGTCTTAATAGATAGAACACCAGTAGATTAGGAAGATTTATAGGCTGCAGGATATATGTATATACCTATTAGATAGCAAAATAAACCATGAACGAAGAAACACCTTCTCTTATTTTTAAGACACCGTCGTCCACCATTACGTTTTTAGGGTTCCGTCGCCTAATGGCAAAAATGAAGCCCTTATAGATTCGTCCTGTGCATGTGTTTGTCTGTCCGTCGGTATATCATTTTACTCCGTGACTATTGGCACCATACAGCTGAAAAGAGACGGGAATTTCTGGGCCAGATTGTAATAAGTTGAGATATGGTTTAAAAAATCCGTTATATTTTTCTATTTCAAAATATATATTTCGGTTAATTCGCAACGTGGACAAGACGAGAAATCTTATAAATTAATTTATGTCACGAATAAAATAGGATATCGATTACTATAATCGGTTAATGTGTATGAGTTCAAACAATTGAACATAAAAACACTTGCACCAGATGATTGATTCAATGAAAGTAAATAAATACATTATAATTAACTTAATTTCAACAGTTTAAAATAATAAAATATCAACTTAATAAAATTGATTCTCGTTTACAGATCGATTTATTACTCGTGTTTCTCAACTGAATTTTTAACCTGTGCTTACAGCTGACAGCTCCCTGACTCGCTATCTATGATCACTCGTCTCGTATTGTTACTCCGAGACTATTGGTATCACACAATTGAAATTTGGAAAGTAGGTGGTAGGGGTGAAATATCCATTTGGTAAATCCATCCACTATTGTAAAGAGATAGTTAAACTGTTTCTTCTTCTCGGTCATTGAACTAATAAAAGGTCTATATGAATTATAGATAAACTGTTTCTTCCTTCTCCAGATGCTTACCCAAGAAGGATTCTTACATGATCGTTCCCGCTACCCATTATTCATGGAGTACTGGTGACTGTAATATTTTCGAAGCTAGTCGCAACTAAAACTGTATTAATGCTCGTCTATATGGTCGAATTTGTCTCCGACGCAAACATGGATGTCCCGATTAACAGCTTTTAGAGTTTCGTCTAGTAGCTAGAAACTTTTTCATTACACTCTCTTGCAACATGGCGCCAAATTCACTTCTGTATTTACAAGTTAGTCGCAGTCAAGAACATATAACTTCGTCTCTTCCAGTGACCTGTTCCAAATGAAATAAAACTGGATTTGTTTCTTGTAGATTTCACAACTTTGTTGCTTTGAAAATGTTCTTTTTTTTTGCTTGGTATTTTTTTGTTTATAAATTGTGTTGTGTGGTTACGACGGTAAATTCTGTGAACAAGACAAAGTTTTGGTTTGCTATAAAAATAAAGCAAAATATGTACTGCACACAGTTATAGCATGGTTCTTTTCGTACAAAGTTATTAACACCCACACGTTACTATTTTACTTCCTATCAATTTATCAAAAATAATTGTATGCTTTGCTGGTAAAACACCAAAACAGAGTGGTATTTACCTTTACAAAGCCATCGTGATACAGCCTATTTTCTTAGCACCCAATTAATTGTCAAAAAATACAGACTCACTACGGTGTGCGAGAAAAAAACAAGGATTATGGGAACACTTTTTATATTTCCAGAGTTCAAAGCACCTGCATCCGAGAAAATGTCTTCATTTACAGATATTATTATCAATAAGTTGAAGTGGGACTGAACTGGCTCGGTCTGCCGCTTAATGAGCTATGGGCCAAAATAGCCACATTCTGGAGCCCTGACACAGTCCGAAGGCGTCGCAGCAGATGTCGACGAAGATGGCGGGACGAGCTGGGCAAACCAACGACCAGACCTGGATCGAAACAACTGGAAATCATGGGGGGAGGCCTTTGCCCAGCAGTGTAATGACGCAGGCTAACAGTATCAGTAGTATGATTATTATTGACATTGAATTTTATGATTATAAGTGAAATTTATGATTATTATTGACATTTTGATTTATTGACATTTAAGATTATTATTTTTTGTTATGTTTTCATTATTATTTTGACATTTATTTAATTCAATAATACTATTTTAATGGGGTTATCTGTTTAATGATTGCATGATTATTATCAATAATTAATTTAAATTAAAAAATATGTGAACTTATTTCATATTGGCACGCCTAAATTAAAGACAGAATAAGAGGACAAGTCTGTACATTTAACAACCTTCTGTACCTTATTTACGCAAATAAATGATTTTGATTTGTATTATAAACTTATAACCACTTCAGTCGCAAGGTGTGCAGGCAGCCTAACGAAGGTCGCCGAGAAGCGTCGGAATGCGTACCTGGGATTTACAAGTGATTCATCATTTTGAATGTAAACAAACTTTTTATAACCATAAATGTCCTCATAGATCCGTGAAGTATTTTCGTATTTTTCCTAAAAAGTAGTTGCTGTCGCCAAATTGACACTTTTTTTCTCTTTTGCGAAGACGATGTTAATTTGTTTTTATTGACCATGTATTCCCGCATTCTTGCTTCTTAAGTAGAGGTCAATGTAAACTTTACTCTGACATAATATTCTGCGAAAGCGTGTGTAACTTTGTGTAGGTATTTTGCATGAAAGTCGAAAGGTAGATTGGAATTCTGTAGGTAATTCCCATTTTAAATGCGAAAGTTGTATGGTTTTTGTCTGAAATAAATAAATGTTATAAATATTATAGTAATTTATATTACGCCTTTATTTTTTATGATGGTTGTCTTTTTATTTAATTTATTTTTTGATTTGTCGTGTACGAGTCAAATAAAAACGTTTGCTTTCTTTTTTTTAAATACAGGGTGGTAAGGACACCGACGCGAAAACGGTTACCACGTATGTACATCATTCTGAGCTGAAATTTCTGTGGGGCCCACATAGAAAATTTTCGTCGGTTATTCAAAAATAAAACAGCTGTTTCCAACAAAAGTGCAATACCTACACGGTCAAAATGTATGTATGAACGGCTGATTTTTTTAAAATTACCGATGAATAAATTCTGTGTGGGGGGGTTTTCGCGTCGGTGTCCCTTCCACCCTGTATATCTAATATATTATGATGTATGTCATTGGGGGAGAGCCTATTGCCATAAACCGGGCATAAAAACCAGACCTCGAGCTGCTGCTGAGAAATTCCTGATGTAGAAACCCAATCAACACAACACAAACACGTCCCGACCTAGGAATCAACCCCAGGTCCTCATGCCCATGGTAGGACTTGTGAGACAAGGAAGCTGTGAAAAAAAAATCAAAATTAAAAACTAAACACACATGAACGGAACCTATTCCACAACCAAAACGTGAGATCAGTCATGTTTATCCTTTAATCCAATACGTCATAGGTTTAAAAGCCTGAGCAATAAAAATATCGGCCTCGAGCTTCACGAGGGGATTTACGCAGTTACAGTCAAACATTATTAGATATCTGTATCTTAGTTGAAAAAGGAAAAGATTTCAAATTTTGATATGCATATTATTGCATATGCATGTCGGAATACGTAGTCGAATAAGGTCATTATGTGGATGGCGAATGCCTCGTTGTTGTTGACGTAGTATTTTTGGCTATTGCATTAAAAGAAGAAGAAAATAATCATAAAACACAGAAGAGGAAAAGACTCGCACGTGGAGAACAGCCGAAAAGGATCCGATCGGATACGACGACAGACGAACGGCCCCGACCGCCCGTCACCAGCATACTTTCAGCTGTGATCACTTGTCACGGAAGACGCCCGCTGTCAAGCTACTGTGCGCGGCTTGGTAACATAGACTTTAAGTATTGTATACACGATTTAATATCGTTTAAAGATTGTAAAATCAGTTCCGATCCGAGTCGATGCGAGACGTTTGGTGGAAATCATTCCATAATAAAAACAGTTCTAAGCCATCCTCAAAAACTCTTTGCGCGGCAGATGACTTAGGAGCGACCAGTGTAGATAACTTGACAGAGAAGAAACTTGGTACAAACACGCACTAAGTCCACTACTGAAAAGCCCGACAGTACTTCTTCGAACTCAAACTCAAAGCATTTATTTCAATAAGACCATCACAGGATTCACAGGCACTTTTGAATGTCAAAAAAAACAAAAAAGAAGCGAAGCTACAGTCACAGTCACAGGGCATAATAACTTGAGAAAATACTGTATAGTTGCACATTCCAAAGCGTAGATCTCTATGGAGAAGAATGGGCGAGAAACTCCATGACACTACACTACATGACACTTCTTTTTTGCGTGTCGATAGACTCAAACCGACTAGTATATTATAGCTCTGTAGTTGGCTTTGTTTAAATCCTGGAAGGTGCAGATAGTTGTGCAAGATGAGCAAGAAAGGAGGTGGGGCATATCCCGCAGAGGGGCTCCACACTGACATTGTTTTTGGGACGGGTCCATGATACCACATTTGGCCAGATTATTTCTACAGCAGCCAGCCTGGGCACGCAAACGGCTAAGAGATTTCCAGATTGACCACTGCAGTTCCTGTCCAGGAGGAAGATGCTCTGCTGGATTGATGAAGTGAGGGATATCTGTTCCTCCGCAAGTCGCATCTTTCACATTTGTCTCTTCGGGGGAAACTCGATAATTATCGAATTGCATATCGAATACAGTATCAGTATCAGTTTTCTTAAGTGGCAGTGGGCAGGGCACATTGCTCGCAGAACGGATGGCCGATGGGGCCGAAAAGTTCTGGAGTGGCGACCGCGAACCGGAAGACGCTGCGTTGGAAGGCCTCCCACTAGGTGGACCGATAACCTCGTAAAGGTTGCAGGGATCCGCTGGATGCGAGACGCACGGGACCGGTCAATGTGGCGACACTTGGGGGAGGCCTATGTCCAGCAGTGGACGTCTTTCGGCTGAAATGATGATGATGATGATGATATCGAATACCTTTTCTGGTTAAACTGCACCTTCTTTATAGTGTGGGGTTTAGGGCTTATGCAGGGTGGAAAAGATACTGACCCACAAACGGCTACCACGTCTTCAGTACATCATTCTGAACCTGAACCAACATAGAAATTATTCATTGTATATTTGAATAGGAGCATATTACTATTATTTATAACAGCTGCACGGTTCGATCTTCAAGGTTAAGCAGTGCTTACCAAGGTCGGTCCGTGGATGGGTGACCATCATTACATTCCGAGCTGGGAAAGCGCGATAAACCGTTGATCCCGGCTGGCGTTTTTAGATCTTTGACAGCCGGTACGAGTGGTCAGAAGCTCGAAAGTCTGACAACCAGTGTTACCAAGGGGTATCGTATTACCCAGTTCTAACAGGGTTGTGGAGGTCATATAGGCAGTCGCTCCATATAAAATACTGGTATTCATCTGCATACGGTTAGACTGGAAGGCGATCTGAACATACATAGTTTGGGAAGAAGACTATACTAAATGATTTCTGAGTAAATTGAGTTGATTACAATTTATAATGTCGAGACACCGAGTCTGGGGTTATCTCGGTGTCTCGACATAATATTATTTAACTCGTGTCATATACGATCCGTGAAGTTTTAAAATAGGTCACGGACGCATTACAAACAGAGCAGATAAATGTTATTGCTGAGTGATTAATACATAGTAAGCACAAGTAGTTGTTTCTTACGAAGGTACATAATTACGCAATGCTCTGTCACAATGCTGTCCTATTTGACCCAAAGGTTGACTGGTAGAGAATGCCTTGTGGCATTAAGTCCGCCTATGTACCACTCTTGTACATGAAGTTTAAATAAATAAATAATGTATGAATGTAGATGGCTATAAGAGTAGAGGAAGACCAAAGAAACGATGGATGGACTTTGCGAACGATGATATGGCTAGAAAGGAGGTGACTGCTGAGATGACGAGTAACAGAGAAGTATGGAAGAAGAAGACATGCTTCGCTGACCGATGATCACGGATAACCTGAAGTTATTGTTAGTGGGTGTTTATGAGCAGAGAAAAATGAAAAAAAAAAGGTTTTAAAAACTTATATAAAAACAGCTTTCTTTGCTAGAAGTGTGACTGTCTCTTGCTACATGTAACTTTTTCTCAAAGACCGAAAAAACCGAAATATCATGACGATATCGGACTTAATCCGGTTCAAAATTATGTACATGTCATTGATAAAGTATGTATTTATACGTAAAATTATAAATCGCATTATGGAAGGTCGAACGGAGGTCAGGAGGTCAACAGGCGCTGAAGCAAAGTGTGTTGGACATGGTTTGGAGATGGCTGGGGATAAACGCTTGCTTAATCTTACTTATTTAAAACTTCTATGAAAGTTTACTGCATTCCCAGCTCTGGCTAAGTGTTATAAGGTTTTTTCATTAGGAATTGCCATTAGAAAGGTCAATTGTGTAACATAATATAACATCACGCCTGTAATCCCCGAAGGATTAGGCAGAGGTGTATCTAATAGCACACCCACATTTCGCCAGTTATGTTTAAGTAACATGTAATAGGGGGCGAGTCTATTGCCATCAACAGGGCACAAGTCAGACTCCGTGCCTGCTACTGAGAAATTCCTGATGGAAAAATCCAATAACAGTTTGCCCGAACCGGGTATCGAAGCCAAGCCCTCTCAACAGTCGTACTTGCGGCTACTAGACCAACGAGGCCGTCAATTGGATAATAGGATACAAACCAAATCTCCGGACTGTTCCTGAGAACACCCTGATAAATAACCCAATAACACTGCCCCTTCGGTCTCATGAGCCCCAGGCAGTAGTGCTTAGAATCGCAAGACCAGCAAGGCACTGCTTTCACCTAGCAGAAATACCCATCATCTACAAGCTAATACAAATTCGCCTAACTGTGATCCCATCAGTAGCGAAGGGTCAATTTTTGTAAAAGGTAAGCCGGAGTACATATCTTTAATGCGATTATATTATTTGTCTATAGAATACTGACTGTGCCATTTTTCAAAGGGAAGCCGGTAGGAATCGAGTTCTATGGAACCTTCGCCACTGGACCCCATAGCACTTGCCAAAAATAGATTAATTAAATCAGCGTTTTCCCAATTATTATCTTAAAAACATTCAATAGGACATTTTACGATCTCGTTAACCATTTTATTGATACTATTTTTATAGTACCAGGCAATAAAGGACCATCTCCACATTGTGACGACCAAACTATAGAGTATACAATTCTTCTAAAATCTTCTACATATAAAATTCTTGTCAATAAATCACCGACGAAGCCAAATTGACTGACGAAGCTAGTTTTTTTGTTACATCCAATGATCGTATCATAAATAATATTGATATCTTCAAACACGCTTTTGGTAACTACGATGTCTGTTCCATCTGATTTATTACTTGCTGTCCAGACATTCCTTTGGAACTTGTTTCTATGGAGAACGACCTTGCCGTAAGTTGACACGGACATGCAACTATGTATCCACTTTTTAAATTGATGGAAAGCAATTAATTGGTCTACGTATTAACATTTTCTAGAAATATTTATTTTGGTATTTAAGTATCTGCTCTAGTCTATCGTCCAGTGGCGAAGATACCAAACAACTCGGTTCCTACCGGATTCGCTTTGAAAAATGGGACAATCAGTATTCCATAGACAAATAATGCAATCTCATTAAACATAAAGGGTGTAAAAAGACCCTTAACATATACGAAAGGCACTTGTTCTCCCCGTCTTTGCGATCATTTTTTTGTTCTAGACCATACCTGAGAACCTTCTAGTTACGGACATATTAGGGGTCAAAGTTCCAACTTTTTCACAAGTTTTTTTTTAAATACATGTTTTTAATGTAAGATTTTTACTTTACAGACATCGACCACACGATCCACGACCCCCGTACTATTCAATCCATCTATCAGCACAATGCTTTGACTGCTTTCCATCGAGTCCTACCGTAAAACGGGATTTTTCACCCCAAAAAAAAAGCAGCAATTATTTTTGCGTAAAGTTACTTAGTTTGATAAACAGAATGCTTGGTTGACGGGTATGTGAAGGGTCTGTTTACACCCGTATGTACTCCGGCTTAATTCTTACAAAAATTGACCCTTCGCTACTGCTATCGTCTTATCGTCTGGTTTTGTTTTTCTGAAAGCGAAGACGAAGTTTTATAACTTAGCCTAAGAAATGCAATTTTGGGCTTGCCAGCTAGAGTGATAACCTGAACCAGTTCAACAGCTGCCAAACATTTGGTAAACGTCTCAATAAGTCGAAAAGCAGTTGGGAGCGGGATTGACTTAATAGTAAAACCCAATCCCGATCCCATCTTCCACTCAATTGGACCTGCACTCTGAAGAACCTATCCAAAGCCACTGTTGACGTTATTGATATAGAAGATTTCTGATGGAAGCACGAATCATCAACGCGACAAAGAAGAAAATCAAGCAAAAGTCATACACTTATAACAATGTCAATTCAGTTGCCATTAATTCAGGTATTGCTATTATGAGAAATAGAAAAAACAGTGAGGAAACTAATGATACCTATCAGAATAAAAGATTTTTGTTAGGGAAAAACAAAAGCACCATGGAGTAGTTTTTTTCAAATAAAAGAGTAGGATGGGAAAGCACGCCAGTGTTTAATAAATTCTACACATTCCAACGTAGTAGAATTCCAATAACTTTTTGTTGCCATCCTAAACTTTTTTACAAATATTTAATTTTTGCAAGCATCCTAGTGTTTGATTTTGTTATTCAGAATAGACGAATATTGAGTTTGTCCGACACGTTTTCATACCATTTGTCCGGCGCCGTGGGCGTCTACCACTGCGGCTGGGGTGGAGGGAAGACGCTGTCCTCTCCCTCACGCGGCCCGCCTCCTCCTTCGCGAGCATGACTGCTTCGCAGAAGGAAGCGACCGCTTCCCGCTCCGTCTCGCCCCGCAGCATGGCCTCGACCAATGCCGGGCGCGAGAGGTCTCCGCCTATCGCCGCCGTGAGGACACGGCGGTGCTCTGCCCAAGCGGGGCAGTCCTGCACCGTATGCTCCACCGTGTCCTCCGGGCGGTCTTCGCAGTGGTGACACCCAGGCGTTTCCTCCTTCCCCATATGACACAGGTACCTCCCGAAACTTCCGTGTCCGGTGAGGACCTGCGTCACGCGGTAGGTCAGGACGCCGTGACGCCTATCCAGCCACTCCTCAAAGAGGGGTCTTACCGCCGCGATTGCGGCGTGCCCGACGTTTTCATACCATTAGACGACAACAGTGAGGTAGGAGAAATTGTGCCTTTGTTTTCGCATACATTTTGGCACTATAATGTCTCATGAGGCGATGGCTGGTACGCCATCTTGAAACTGCACAACAAGATGCACATAATTATATATAATTAGTTCCAATTAAAGACCCACTCATATGGCTCCTTAGGCCTCATGCGTATACAGTTCAAAGGCTGTTCGATAGTTCAAAATTTCTTTTTTTTTTTAAACTTTGCCCCACTCTAGGAATGTCTCCTGTATCGTGGGTGCGTTTACAAACATTTAAATCCACATACACCAACAGCCAGACCCGGAACAACTACCTGTAGCCCATACAATTATTTGTTCCGTGCGGGAATCGAACCCGACACGAAGCGCAGCAGTCAATCGCTCAGCCACTGCGCCAACCGTGCCGTCGAAAAATCTGTGGCTCGGAATTTCAGAAACCACTTTAATAAGCTGATGGTCCTGGCTGTTATTCTCAGATCTTTCACAGTTGTGACGGGTCGTCAGAATTAGCCCAAAAGTCTGAAAATCAGTCTTACCAATGGTGTCGTGTTACCAAGTGACTCGGCTGTGGAGGTCAGATAGGCAGTCGCGCCATGTAAAATACCTACTGGTATTCTGCTGCATCCGGTTAGACTGAAAGCCGATCTCAACACAGTTGGGAAAAGGTTAGACAGGCAGATAGCGATAAAAAAAAATATATATATAAAACCAAAAATCCGTGTAATTTTGAGACAGCTAATTAATAAATCTTATCAGCTACTGCAATCAGAAAAACTAATGAGTTTTTTTTATTTAAAAATTCAAAACATTGTCGCGACGGCTTGTATTATTTTATTTGACAATAAATTATTATTTTCTATTTTAAAAATCAAAATGTCTGACATTTATTATTAGTTTCACAGCTTAATAATGTAAAGCGCTGTGAATTGGGATCTCCAGCTGTTTTATGAGTTAATAATTGTCAATCAATATGTTAAATTATTATAATTTTAATAATATTCGAATAAAAGATGGTGCGTTACTATACTTTATGATTAGTTCTTAAAAACTTTAATTGGAGAACGACTTTGAAAAGAGTAACCATGGAGTTTCTTGCCGGTTCTTCTCCATAGGAAACGACCAACCCGAACCGTGCACCTTTTTGTCGACGTTTTATAAGTGCCCATCGAGGCCTATGTGAAATAAAATATTTTGATTTTGATTTTGATTTTGACTTTTTTTGTATACTGTCCTGCTACCTAAGAAAAAATACATAATAATATATGATGCTGTTCTTTCTAGGAATCATCATTATAATCCTTATTTTTTTTTCATAGTAAGTTACGACAATACTAGCCTAATTGGATGTTTCTGATTATTGCAACATAATTTGACACAGTCACAGTCAGATTTGTAGATCTTTGACAGTCGTTAGGTAGTCAGTGGCTCAAAAAGTCAGACAACCAGTCTTACCAAGGGGTATCGTATTACCCAGTACTAACTGGGTTGTGGAGGTCAGATAGGCAGTCGCTCCATGTAAAATACTGGTATTCAGCTGCATCCGGTTAGACTGGAAGCCGACCCTAATATAGTTGGGAAAAGGCTAGGCAGATGGTGATGATGAATTTGACAAATTCTTGTGACAATTATTTCGAACTTCCCCTTCAAGAATCAAAATTCAGTTGATTTGAAACCCATTTCTAGCTCATCTCGAGATCATCATCACCATTCCTCCTAATCCCAATTTATTAGGAGTCGGCGCAACATGTTTTCTTCTTCCAGACTTCTCTACTACTCGTCATCTCAGCAGACACCTCCTTTCTTCCCATATCAACCTTCACACAGTCCATCCATCGTTTCTATGCTCCTCCTCTGACCCATCCACATTCATATGTTCCATTTCATCTCGAGATATGGGAAATCAATCAAAACCGGAACATGGCTTGAACACAGCTTAGCTTGCGTCACCCGGACTGTCCGAACTGGAAAAATGTCCTCACCCCATGCCCACCAGTTCTTTCGATACAGGGCTAATAAAGTCAAAGTCAAAGTCAAAGTCAAAGTTTTTTATTTGTTAAACTTAGGTGTAAAAGATGTAAATAAATATAAAGAGATCGCTATGTTTTGCCGACAACGGCGTACAAATATTAAAACAAAAATATTAACTTATTATTTCCTCTATTTATTTCTATGCAAATTAATTAAATTTTTAAATATTCCTTAGAAAAAAAACAATATAAAAAACAATTAAAATATTTAAAAAAAAAAATTAACTTAATTTTTACCATTTTCTTATTTATATTTTCTTATAAAACAAAATTTTCTTAAATGACTATCTAATCTACTTAGCTTGCATTATCGTCTAGGTATTCTATAAAGGTAGACTACTGGTGGTTGGGTTCGTCCAAACAGTCCCACCTCCTTCTATGAGGTCTGCCGATGCCTTTTGGCTCGGTCAGGGCTCCCCATAGAAAAAAAGCAGTGTAGGTTTGATTTTTTACTTCTCCACTCCAACAGAGAGGCAGTTACCATTATTACGCCATTAAATAAATGAACTTAGTGCAACCTAGCGATTTGAATTTTCTAGGAAAATAAGTTTTGCAAATACCTGTGTCAAATATAAACTAATAATTATTTACTCTTGTGGTTTTCCTCTTATACTAAGTCAAGAACTACCTGAATATTAATATCTTAGATTATTCTTGATGCCCATTTTAGGCTTTCAAAATTGGCCCGGATTTTTTCATAAAGGGTTAGGCAGGGGTGTGTTTCCAGTTGCCCGCATTTCGCGAATTATGTTTAGATCCCCTATTATTTTAGGTCTTCTCAAAAGACTTAAAATAAAAACATAAATCCGGTCTGCTACTGAACTGCTAGCTACTGGTAACCTACTGGTAACCTACTGGTAACCTACTGGTGTGACCGTCAGAATACCAAGTCATAGGTCTCGAATTCGAACCCAAGACACGCACCTCTGATTTTTCGGATTTATGTGCGTATTGAATAATTATCACTTGCTTCGGTGAAGGAAAACATCTTGACGGAACCAGCATTCCTGAGATATTTCTCGACGGCATGTAAAGCGAAGTCATGACCATAGGCGGCATGAAAACTCTGACACCAGGCTAGCACTAACCACACGAAAAAGAAGATCTGAAAAATTCCTGATGGAAAATCTTTAGAACACTTTTTTCTTTTTTTTTTAACTTGTTAAAATCATCAAATGAGTCCTCCCACCCAGGGCAGAGCAGGAGGGACTGTCAGACTTGTACTGACTAAAATCCACGGTGTCCTTCAGTAGCCCTTTATGTTCCAGGGTCACGGTAATTCTATGAGTCCCGCGACCATCTTTAGAACACTTTGCCCGACTTGAGAATCGAACCTACGCTATCTTACTTATTTTACACTTTTTTGTTCAGGACACGTTACAATACATGACGAAACATTACAATGTGATTATGTAATGTGAAGCACTGATGTGGTTGATACAAGAATTTAAATAAATGAGTAAATGTTGCAATGAGGAGCTCGTGGCTAAATTATAACAGCCGCTCGGGTCGATCTTTAGGTTAAGCCGTGCTTGCCTAGGTTGGTCTGTGGATGGGTGACCACTCATTACATACCGAGTTTCCTCCGTGCCTCGGAAAGCACGTTAAGCCGTTGGTCCCGGCTGACATTTGTAGATCTTTGACAGTCGTTATAGGTAGTCAGTGGCCCAAACAACTGACAACCAGTCTTACCAAGGGGTATCGTATTACCTAGTACTAACTCGGTTGTGGAGGTCAGATAGGCAGTCGCTCCATGTAAAATACTGGTATTCAGCTGCATCCGGTTAGACTGGAAGCCAACCCTAACATAGTTGGGAAAAGGCTAGGCAGATGATGAGTAAAAGTTGCAAAGAGCTGGAACACCTACTTGGGTAGTGCTTCAGACCTATGCCTCATCTTCTGGAACAATGCTCAAAGTAGAATCTCAATTCATCCTGACAGAACTTATCTGTACCTAAGTTGGCAATCACCTTTTCACTGAATCCAAGCTTTGATATTCGTAACAAATTTCTTATTTTATGAATCCCATATTTGCTTCGTCTTCCGTCTATAATAAACCATCGAAGGCGCCAATATTGACGTCTTTATTGATCCATAAAGATAAAATAGAAACAGAATAGATCCTATAATAAAATCGATCTTTTATTGCTCTCTATTGCCAAAAATTCCAAATATTTATCACATTACCAAAGAAATATGTAAATCTGACTTTGATCACCGTCTGTAGGTATCATACATCAAGTAGAAATTGAGTACCTAAATATTTTTATCGATATTTATATTAACCCCCAATTGATCGCAGGGGGTGTTGTTACACACCCAGCGCAGCTTTAAAGATTATGAACTTTTTAAATTCTCTTTTTTATGATCAAATATCGAGCAGTCATGATTTTTCATTTCCTTTATTTATATTTTTACAAATTTTTAACATTTTTAAATATTCCTTAGAAAAAACAATATAAAAAATATTTAAAAATATAAAAAATTGTAGCCCACCGGTATCGGGAACAGGGTCCAAGCTACCGGCGGTCAGGGCTCCAAAGAGAGGAACCTCCTAACAATACGAGCCGTGTCTAGAAGTACCGCTCTCTGAATCAAGCCCTTGATCCAGCTGCCTAACGAGAGCCTCCTCAGGTATTGGTCGAGGCTCTTGGCAATTAAGCCATGGGCTGATACAACTATCGGCACAATGATCGCTGAGTCCACATCCCACATGTCGACAACCTCGTGAGCCAAGTCAAGATACTTGATTTGCTTATCTTTCTCGGCTTTCACGAGGTTCTAATCATGCGGGACCGTTATGTCAACAATCATTGCGCGCCGCTCTGATCGATCCACCACCACTATATCAGGCTTATTGGCTACAATAGATTTTTCATTATTATTAAGAAGAAGAAGAATAAGAAACTTTTATTTGTAAACATAGGTAGTTACACGGTGTGTGAGATGTTACAATATAGAACTCAGATTCTCTATGTTGTTGTTGTTGTTGTTTATTAACACTAAAAACGGGATAATTACCATGTTTACATGTTTTGAGTTTCGGTGCTGTTGCAAGCGTTGTTAATGAATGACTGTCATAACACAAAAATATAAGGATTTTAATATAATATCCCACTCAAGTTATCTTTGCTCGATAATTTAAAAGCATCGGCAAAAAAAAAATCTCAAATCTGCTATTTCTGTTTTGCGACAGTTTTTTGAAGACTTGCAATGTTTTCGTGATCGTGGTGGTGACTTCATATGATCGGGGTCTCACGCACCCCACGCAATGTTTACGTAACTTTTTAGGTGCGACCAATTAAGGGTTAAAAAACAAAACAATGTCGGTCTTGGTTGGCGCCGGACAAACAATGCGAAGTAAAAGTATTCGATAAAAAGAAGTGGTAAACAATTTATTTTGTATTAATCGTATGCTAATTATGTTTTGAGCTGGAATCGCGCTGTTTTGATAGCTCTTGAACTACCTACTGAATATATTATTGTAAATAAATTGTCTGTTGTATAATTCCAGACATAATCAGATGCAAAATGGTGGCGCCTGCATATCAAGAGATTTATGTTAATTTCTGATTTCGCGAAATTATAGTTGTTTACATAAAATACCTTTTTAAAAATAGATCGATATGTTGCATTTTTTTGCTGCGAGCGATCGATGTAGCTATGGCACTAAAGTAAACGTTAGTCTCTGTAATACTTACTGAAAAACAACGGGGAACCACGCTACTAGTTAGTAACTTATTTTATTGCTCCTTTCCGCACCATGGCTATCTGTCCTATGACCATAAGACACTTTGTTGACGACCAACTTAGAGTGTATTTGTTTCTATTATTTCCTTTATTTATATTTTTACAAATTATTAACATTATTAAATATTCCTTATAAAAAACATTTAAAATATAAAAAATTTTAGCCCACCGATATCGGGAACAGGGTCCAAGCTACCGGCGGTCAGGGCTCCAGAGAGAGGAACCTCCTAACAATACGAGCCGTATCCAGGAGTACCGCTTTCTGAATCAAGCCCTTGATCCAGCTGCCTAACGAGAGTCTCCTCAGGTATTGGTCGAGGCTCTTGGCAATTAAGCCATGGGCTGATACAACTATCGGCACAATGATCGCTGAGTCCTAGATAGTCCTATCTCTAGTCTGGTTTTATTATTATTATGAGAGAACTTCCACTTGTGTGGCGTAGCTCTCATCTCTCTATGCGAATCTGTCGCTGAGACTGTGGACGCCATATCTCCTCAGCCTCGTGTGCTGTTGTCCTCCTACTCCAGTCAGTGCTAGTTAGTAGTGCTAGCTCATTTATGTGTTGTGCAAGTCTTTTCTGATATCTTACGCTATGCTGACTTATTTCTTGCTTTACTGTTGAGAGAGGTGTAGGTACATGAATTAGCTGCTTATACATTAGTTAGTCATTGTGTATGAGAATTTCTATCGTAATTCGGAGAATCTTCAATGAAATTCAGTTCGCAAAAATGCAGTGAATGTTGTAAAACTTACAAAATGAAAGGCATTGTAAATGTAAGTTGTACGCAATTACCTCGCAGCAGGTTTATAGTAGAAAGTGGCAAATCGACGGTCCCTACGTACAGAGTGATACATCTTATACACATGGTTTACAGGAGAACGTTATAAAGATTCGAACAATTCTAAAATGAATTTTATGTAGTAATTTTATATAGTTTTTAATGGCGTAACGTTTTTTATTTAACATTCATGTATTAACGTTAAATATGTAAAAACTAAACTTATTCTGTCACTTACGGGATATCATCCGTGATTGTTCTTAGTGTCGAGTTCCAGTAGTGCGCGTAGCAAAAGACAAAGTAAGAGGGTAGATAGTCTGCTCTTAACAATTTATTTCCCATCCACCCGCATTCTCCAGTCAACCCGCGATCATGGCGCTTGCAACAGCGCCGAAATATCGGGAGCTCAAAATAATGAACAATCACGGAAGATAAGAACTAAACTTATACTGTCACTTACGGGAGTAAGTGACAGTATAAGTTTAGTTGTAAACCGTGAAAGCTTAAAACAGTGTTTATGTAAAAACTGTTACGCGCTTATGAAGTTCTCCTGTAAACTACAGGAGAACTACATAAGTGTCTAAACACATCATGGTTTAACCATGTGTTTAGACACGATGCTTTGGAACGTCGAAATATAGGACTGGGATTTCTTCAGGAGGAAATCCGATTATTTCAGTATTTAATTCTGAACAAACTAATAGTTTTTACACAATGAAGCGTATATATCATCATCATCATCATTTCGCCAAAAGACGTCCACTGCTGGACATAGGCCTCCCCCAAGTGTCGCCACATTGACCGTTCCCGTGCGACTCGCATCCAGCGGATCCCTGCAACCTTCACCAGGTCATGGGTTCACCTAGTGGGAGGCCTTTCAACGCAACGTCTTCCGGTTCGCGGTCGCCACTCCAGAACTTCGTCGTTTTGCGAGCAATGTGCCTTCATCGGGCTACGTCGGTAACCTTGGTTCTCTTGCGGATGTCCACATTTCTGATTTGATCACTTATATATCAGAACAAACAATATGAGCTTCGCATAGATCTAAAAACGTTCTTTGTTTATCGAGGGGACCACGAGTGACGGATTTTTGAAAAATCTTGCCCGAAAGGGATGAAGTGGAAATCCTATTGACTGCCTCGTTGGTCGAGTGGTCGGAAGCGGGACTGCTGAGCATAAGGTCCTGGGTTCGATTCCAGGCTACCCTGGAATCGAACCCAGGACCTCAAAGTCTAATTGAGTTTTTCCATCACGAATTTCTCAGTAGCAGCCTCGAGTCTGGATTTGTGCCCGGTTAATGGCAATAGGCTCGCCCCTATGACATCAGACTTAAAACAAAACTGGCGAAATGTAGGTGTACTATTAGGTACACCTCTGCCTAATCCTTCGGGGATTACAGGCGTGATGTTATGTTATGTTACACAATTGACCTTTCTAATGGCAATTCCTAATGGAAAAACCTTATAACACTTAGCTAGAGCTGGAAATGCAGTAAACTTTCATAGAAGTTTTAAATAAATAAGATTAAGCAAGCGTATATCCCCAGCCAGAGTTTTTCCATCACGAATTTCTCAGTAGCAGCCTCGAGTCTGGATTTGTGCCCGGTTAATGGCAATAGGCTCGCCCCTATGACATCAGACTTAAAACAAAACTGGCGAAATGTAGGTGTACTATTACGTACACCTCTGCATTACAGGCAGGATGTTATGTTATGAATGTACTATTAATTTATCTAAAATTTCTCGTGTCGTTAATAAACTCGTGCGACTCAAAATCGACCACACTAATAGGATTCACGTGATTTGGTCGCTTTAGGTAAAATTGGCTATAAATATGGTAATGATTATTATTGTACCATAATGTCATGAATTTTAATGTACAATACTTTTGTTATTTAAGTTCGAATATTAATTATAATTGGTCGCTCTCAAAATGTTCTTTTTTTTATTTACGCGAAATTTATTCTTTTGAATGTAGTTAACGGAATATTTTGTGTTTTTTTTTTCAACTTTTCCGATCGATAACTATAAAAACACATTAAAGATACCGTGGACTCGCCAATCTGACGCCTCGTTTGCGACAGTTTGGCGTCAGGTAGATCGTTGGTTTGTTTCTTACATCATCTGGTCTTTTCCGAACTATGTTGGGGTTGGCTTCAAGTCTTAGCGGAGGTATATTGCCGGTATTAAAAATGTACGGGTCTGGCTGTTTGTGTATGTGACTTTAAATTTTTGTAAACGCACCCACGATACAGGAGAAATTCCTAGAGTGGGGCAACGTTTTAAAAAAAAAAAAAAATCCGTTGGCTGTAAAGTCGGTTTACTGACGATAGTTGAACGTGACAACGTCATAAGAAAATACCGATGGAATGGTTGCATTTTTCAAAAAATGAATGTGCGTTCAGCAATTGTTTTATGCGAGGTAACGCCTCATTTTTTCGTGCGTGCAGCCGGCTCCATCGAATTATAAGACGTTGTCACGTCAAGAAAATGGTGAGACCGCCTTTACTGACCTCAACAACTCTGTAACTAGGATGGATCAGCCAAGAGATACGGCGCAGCGTCATTGTTATATGGTTGAAGTTCCACGAACCCGAACAATGCGCTATCCTTCCACATTGATTGTGTGAACCACCAGCTCTGGAATTCACTGCCGGATATTCTGTTTCCCGATCATTATAATCCGGATCTCTTCAAAGGCATCACACACATTTCGAGTGAATAGGTTTCTACCTACAAGGCAAGCGTGCTTCACCCTCGGCCGCGTCATCGCTTCACATCAGGCGAGTTGCGCAAACGCAAGCCTATTTAGTATTTTCTTTTTAACTAAAATGTAACATGATAGGACGTCTTGGTAAGATTGGTTAGAAGACTTTCATACCTGACTTTTTATTATTTTTTTTTTTAAAAAAAACGTTGCCCCACACTAGGAATTTCTCCTGTATCGTGGGTGCAGTTACAAACATTTAAACTCACATAACAACTACCTGTAGATCATACAAATATTTGTTCCATGCGGGGATCGAACCCGCGACACGCAGCGCAGCAGTCAATCGCTCAGCCACTGCGCCAACCGTGCCGTCGAACTATCCACAACGACTGACAAAAATAAACAAGGAGCAACTAGGACTACGTTATCGTAATCTAAATTTTGACGGTCTCTTGTGAACTTCGAATGGAACAAAATTTAACATTCACCAGAATATAAAGTCTGATAACAGCTCAATTATAATTGTGAAGTATACTAGAACATGAAAATGATAAGTTAATATTCACAAAACCCCTTTTACTATGTGACGACTGTCAGATAACTACGGATGACAGCCGGGACCAACTGTTTAACATGCACTAGCACGGAGGGTTCTCGTTATGTAATGAATGGTCACTCATGCACGAATTGACCGCAGCAAGCGTTGCTTGACGACCGACCAATGCGGGTGTTACTGTTTAGTCATGATTCACAAATGAAATAAACAATTTAATAAAACGATATAATTTTCAATGTATTAGGAATCTGAATAACAATACTTAATTAAAGATTTCTTGGCATAATTCATAATTTACCAACAACCCATGTTCTATTTACAATGCTCCTCTTTCAGTGTCCTCCTCAGTATCTTCCCGGACGGATTCTTCGGTATTTCATTCAAGAAGGTAATTTGATTGATCTTCTTGTACGGCGCCACTCTTTTGGTAACAAACTCTATGATTTCTTGATCAGTTGCTTTGACATCTGGCTTTAAGACTATGAAGCCTCTCGGTCGTTCCCCTGAGGCTGCATCAGGGACCCCTATAACGGCAGCATCCAGTACTGCTGGGTGTTCTTTTAATACGTTTTCTAATTCAGCTGGTGGGACTTGGTAGCCTTTTACCTGAAAGAAAGAAGACCTTTTAAAGGAACAAAATTCTATTTTGGGTAGCTAAACAGCTAAACTGGGCAGGAACTGAGATGACGCGTAAGGAGCGGTTACAGACTAGCATAGTTTTCTGCGCATATAAAATATGCTTACATCTTTATGCGCGTTGGTCCTACCTCCGACCAACGCGCACCTCGAGTGAACTTTGATTAAGCCTTTAGATTCATCGTCATCCAACACCATCGTCATCATCATCATCAGGAACGGCAGCTGGAAGGTCAACGAGTGCAGGTCGCAGTCTAAGGTACGTACGCTGCACAAATCTTTACTGTTGTCTGCATGGAACTATTGTGAACCTCATCTTAACGTATTTCGAGGAGCTCGTGGCTAAATAATAACAGCCGCTCGGGTCGATCTTTAGATTAAGCCGTCCTTGCCTATGTTGGTCTGTGGATGGGTGACCGCCCATTACATACCGAGTTTCCTCCGTGCCTCGGAAAGCACGTTAAGCCGTTGGTCCCGGCTGTCATTTGTAGATCTTTGACAGTCGTTAGGCAGTCAGTGGCCCAAAAAGTCTGACAACCAGTCTTACCAAGGGGTATCTTATTACCTAGTACTAACTAGGTTGTGGAGGTCAGATAGGCAGTCGCTCCATGTAAAATACTGGTATTCACCTGCATCCGGTTAGACTGGAAGCCGACCCCAATATAGTTGGGAAAAGGCTAGGCAGATGATGATCTTAACGTATTTCGTAAGACCTTTGAAGCGGTCTCCTCAGGGTAGCAGAAAGCCATCAAACCCATTCGGCTGATGCATGCTACATTTTTTTACTAGACATGCTGCTTCAAACTCAAATCAATCTGGACATAGGTAGGTGGATGACGATGTTATTTTTTCATTGAAAGGCAGACAAATATAAAAAAAAAACGAAAAAAAAAATAAAAATATAAATATACGAAAAACGAATTTTAATAACTCGATCGTATTGGACAAAATAACTGTTTAAATCAGCTCTATTCTATTTGCGAAAATAAAAATAGAATCAATAATTTATCATGGGTCCCGAAATAAAATTAGCCCATTGAATTAATTTTCAATCATCAAAAATAACAAAATACTGGTCGTTACAGACACCTGGCTAATGGCTTTATTATAATTATTATGGTCATAAATATTAAATTATGAATGCTTAACAGGAAATTGATTAAATAATGAGTGATTCTACTAATGCTATTGTACTAAGCGCCTACCAGAAATGTAATAGTTTTACTCATTTGTGTGTTAGTGTTTTGATATTTCTCACAGGCGCTTGTCCATGTTTTTGTTTATATTGTGACCAGCGACATGAACACCACATTATTTTTCATAAAACAGATTTCGCCGACCATTATTTTTTTTATAATGACCATCATCCGTTAATTTCATAATTACCGCAGT
The DNA here is from genome assembly GCA_963082995.1 of Noctua comes. NCBI lineage: Eukaryota > Metazoa > Arthropoda > Insecta > Lepidoptera > Noctuidae > Noctua > Noctua comes. Next base: position 13,529,536 of record OY720279.1, on the reverse strand, counting down.
TGGCAAATTGATTGTCAAACCGTGTCTGTACCAGTAATCTAACCAGCCATGGAGAATTATCAGAATATTTCTCTTGAATAAGGTCTTGGGTTTAATTCCCGGGTTGGGCAAAGTGTTATTGGGTTTTTCCATCAGGGACTTCTCAGTAGCAGCCACGGAGTCTGGATTTATGCCCGGTTGATGGCAATAGGCTCGCCCCCTATTACATGGGATTTAAACATAACTGGCGAAATGTGAGTGTACTATTAGGTACACCTCTAACTAACCCTTCGGGGATTACCACCAGGCATGATGTTATGTTATCTTCATCTTCTCTTGCGCTTTTGTCTTTACCTTAATCGACCGGGTACTGTTTCTAGTGATTTTATGAAAATCCATACAAAATCATATTAAATAAATCATTCCATTACAAATATCGTCCACCTTAATAAGCTCCTTAAGCCTGTCAGATATTGTGATGAGTCCAGTTTCGTCGATCTTCGCCAGGTCCCCAGTTCTTAGCCACTCCTCATCCACAAATACTTCGCTATTAGCCTGAGGATTCTTCAAGTACCCCTTCATCACGTTTGGACCTTTCACCAGCAGTTCTCCCACCTGAAACAGGATCATGTTGTGTGGTTAAGAAATGGAAAAGACGGTAGCATAAGATTTGGTAGAGCGACAGCCAGATGAGTGGATGACGCAGACCAGGGAAGAATTGCTCAAAAGGGAGTGGACCTACTCAGCCGTAGGAGGATACAACGCTGCCACTGATGAAAGAAATGTTTTTTCTAGTGAGTTCCTAGAAGTGATAATTCATCCTGGCAGAAATCAGAAAGTACCTGTAGTTTTTTTAAATACTAACTAGACGACGTGAATCGATGATGCGGCCTAGTGTGGAGCACGCTTGAAGTAGCAACCGATTCATTCAAATTATGATGAGATCCAGATTATAATGATCGGGAAACAGAGAAGCCGGCAGTGAATTCCACAGATTGGCGGTTCGAGTTTCACTAGTTGCATAATTAGAGCTCTTTGTGAAGAAGCTCGCCTGGACAAGTACCTACCTTCGTCTGTTGTTTAACAAGCATAGTTCATTAGTTAAGGTGTAATTACAGACACATTAAACATTACAATTTTGTCTATGAGGTAGCAGTACATCGTCTATGATACCGAAAGTATTACAGGTTGCAGCAGTTATCATAGTTTTATCACCATTTGTTTGACATCCAATAACATCCAAAAAGCCAATAAAATTGAATCCTCACCTCGCCAGGTCCCAAACTCTTCGTGTTTCCATCCACGATTTTCATCTTCATACTTGGCAGCAAATACCCTACATCCTCATACGTCTTCTGACCCTTGGGGGTCAAGCTGACGAGAGGAGAAGCCTCTGTCAAACCGTAACCTTGGCAGAACTGGATATCGCGCTGGAAATAAGAACAGAAAATACATATAAGTGGCTATAATATGGTACACAATGTAGTCATTTAGCTCCGGCCACGATTTGGCGAGATATATCTGTAACCATAAATATAAAATCCCGCTGCAATGTCATCTTACCGCTGATCAACGTCAAGAACATGTCAAAAAGTTTATGCAGTGTGGTATTTACCCTGTGGCTAAGAGGGCCATGGCCCGGGGCGGTAAGTACTCGTAGCTTCTACAGCTGTTCTAATGTTAAAAGGAAAATCTAATCTACCAGGGCGGAATGCTAAAAAATTTCTTTCTTCACTTCGCTCACTCTTGAATCCTAGATTATATTATTGTTTCCAAAGTTTCATCTAACGGTGAAGGAAAACATCGTGGGGAAACCGGCATGTCCTAGAACTAAAGATTCGAAGACATGTGACATCTACCAACCCGCACTGGGTCTGCGTGGTGGATTATAGCCCACTCCCTCTCATAGAGAGGAGGCCTGTGTCCCAGCAGTGGGAACATTATATGCTGATTTGTGCTTATGCTTATGGTTTTTTGGACCAGAGGTAACGGGCCGGACTAACGAGACGCGTGTCGAACCCAGACAGGTGCATTACTTTGTGTTATTTATTTCATCGCCATTGCCCTCAAAAAGGAGAATGAAAACATCATCAGGAAATCAGTATTTCTTAAACCAAAAAAATTTAAGACATGTGACATCTACCAAACCACACTGGGCATGATGTATTACGGCCCCGTCCTTCTCATAGAAAGAGGGCCTTCGTCCCATTCAGAAGGACTCTAGACGCTGATGTTGTTTTAGTAGTACTAACCTGTGCCTTTTCGAACAGCCTCTTGATGTCTGCGGATGGCAAGGGTGCAGCCCCGCATGTCACGCTTGTGATGTGCTCCAAATGCTTTGCAGTCACTTGAGGATACGACCCGAGGAACATCACTGAAAAGATAAGAAGCCAAATGACAAAAAATACTCTCTCAACATAGTTGGGAAAAGGCTAGGCAGATGATGCTGACTTTTAAATTTCTATCGCTCGACTAGCGATAAAACGTACCAGGGAAAAATACAAGACAATTACCCATAGGTGGTGCTAGATACAGCACCTGCAGCCGATGTGCCAGTAACGCGTCCAGGAACAAATCAGGTTGGAACTTCGGCAAGGTCACCAGCCTCAAGCCAGAAGACATTTTGTGCAGCATGCAGATACTAAGCCCATAGGAGTGGAACATTGGAAGTACTACCAAGGTACTGTCTTGATGTGATTCTGAAATTTTTGAAATAAATACTGACTTAGAATTTTGTTCAAATTCATATGAAGTGTGAATATGGTTTTGACGGCAGGCGTGTAGCGGACAGTAAAAAAGTACCTACTACAGCAACATAGTGCAAAAAATAATAAGTGCTGTCTATACCACAAAGGAAGAACTAACATCAAAATTCTGAATTAACGTTATCCGTGAATTAAGACTTTATAGGATAACCCGACAACACCCGTCTGGTCGGAGGAACCTCACTTTTCTATGGAGTATTGAGTAACTTAACATCCTGTTTCTCCTACTCTACAGGCAAATTACTTTGTATAATTATGTCATCACCACTGCTTTCAAAACGGTGTAGAAAAGCCGACAGGAAACCAGCATGTCCTATACTTAACAATTCGAACACATGCGGCAGGTCAGTAGTGATCTCATTTCTTACCAAATCGTCTTTCACAATGACCCTGTACATACATCGTTTCCATGCTTTCCTTCTTCTACTATTATAGTCTGGTCTAAAAATATATCTGGGTATAAAAAGAACTTGAGAACCTTCTAGTTACGGAGATATTGGAGGTCAAAGGTCCAACTTTTACACAAGTTTTTTAGAAATACAAGTTTTTAATTAACATAACTATGACCCCTGTACTATTCAATGCATACATCAGCTTAATGTTTTGAGTGCGTTGCGTAAAAATCACGTTTTACAGTAGGACTCAATTCCTACTGTAAAACGTGATTTTTCACCACAAAAAAAAAGTCATTTCCCAGCAACAATTTTAGCGTAGATTTACTTAGTTTGATGTACAGACTGCATGGCAAACGGCTTCGTGAAGGGTCTGTTTACACCTTGTATAATCATACTCAAACTTTTCTTATAGCATGAGCTCCTCTTTAGCTCTGCCTCATTTCATTTTGACAATTCAACAATATTCATTGCATTATTTATATTGTCGTTATTTTGTAATCCTTCGAATTCTGATGGTAACTGTGTTACGATGCTTTACTTACCTGTAGTATACTCATACTGTCTAAATTCAGTATTCTGCTGTTCGCAATTTGATATAACATTCATATGTGTCAGTTGAACTCCTTTTGGGAGTCCTGTGGTACCACTAGAATACGGCAAAAACGCTACGTCATCATAATTCCTTCTAACTTCTTTCAGTACAGTCAAGTCTGCATGGTTATCTTCAACTAGTTCTTTGTAAGAGATGGTTCCTTGTGGTAAACTTTGGGTCATGTTTAGTGATATTATTGGAAAGTCTTTCTTTGCTAGTCTCAGTGCTTTCTTAACTGTTGGCACTAGGTCTTCATTGGTGATGATCAGTGATGTCTCAGATAGAAGGATTTGTCTTTCAATTTCATCTGAAAATTAAATTAAAAGAACATTAAGATTTTGTTTTTTTTTCGCACAACAATCTGTCTTTGATAAACATGGTTTTCTGCAAATATACCTATAATAGGAGATAAGAAAAACATTGATACAAAAAGCATGCTCATTTTTTTAAAACTTTGAATATTATATGCTGACATTTTTAATTTGTCGACTTCAAAAGAGTAAGTTCTTGAATACTACTGACGAAGTGTGGACTTTGTTCATGTTGGCTTACCAACAAAAAATATCTGCCCATTCGATTATACGGATTTACTAGACATTATCTAGCAACTGTGTCCGTTTTATCTCAAAATCTTTCTTAAATAGATTATTTTAAAAATTGTGCGTTGGGCACACCAACTATTTGTTCACCTTTTTAATCAACACAATAATAAACTTACAAGCAGTATAAATAGGATTCATAGTCGTTACCACGCCACCAGCAGCGAGAATACCATAGGTGATAATGGGATACTCTGGAGCATTCGGCATCAAAACGGCGACTGTGTCGCCATCTTTAATTTTGAACTTTCTTCTCAAATTCGCGGCAAAAATTCTTGATTTCTTGTATACTTGCTCGTACGTGTAGCTTCTGTTTGTCTGTCCACAGACCTAGAAAAGTGATTTATTTAGTAGGTACATACGTAAATTCCTGTTACTCCTTTAGAAGTAGTAAGCTCGCTGTTCTATATCCAATTCCAATCCACAAACTCAAATACTGCCGCTAACCCACACTGGGTCCCCGTAGATTACGGCCCAAAGCCTCTCTAACAGACGAGGCCTAGGTTCCAGCAAGTCTAGTTATCTAAAAAACGCGTGGTTGCGTTTTGTCGTGGATCCGCGTTCCAAAGGTTAAGCTTGCTGTAATATTATCTATAGTTAGTTTAGTATATGCGAAACCAGAGACACGTGTCTAGTATTTTTATGTAAAGATTCTATCTACAAAATTTCAAAACTGTGTCATGAAAAACCTCTAAGTTATAAGCTTGTTCTGTCACCTGGTTGTCCCCACAAAAACGTGGACACCACGCAGCGCGCCCGCGCGCGTGCCTCCAGCGTCATCTTGAGCTCATTGATAATAATAATTTATCAGGAGGTACCTAAATTACTGCGATTGGTACTTAATGTCGCTTGGTGTCCAACTTGTAATTTTTTTTTAATATTTTTGGGCCAAAATATAACATGGTTTAAAAATTATTGGACTCGATTCAGTTACTTATTCTGTACCTCTACCATGAGATGTCATCGAAAAATGACGCGCTAGCGTTAAACTCGCTAGCGTGCTAACGTGGATCAAATAGATTTCGATAATGCTTGCACCATGAGATTTACGGAATCTTACGCAGGCGCTAAGGTAAGCTCGATAGATCGTGTCCTCTAGCTAACTTCACTCTGCTCCTTAGAATACTTTCGTCTATGCTTCACTACTTATGTTTTGTTTCTTTCTTTCTCACTAATAAGAAGAGGGAACGGCTCGTAAGCTCAAAATGTAGTGTTATCGCCATGCTAAAAATGTTAAGACAGTCAATATCACAAAATAAAACGACAAAATAGAAAAGTTGACGGTTAGTGGACTACTTAAGGTATTTAGTGGTTTTTGAATTTTTATTCCTTATAATATGTCACTGTCTCTATTCAATTTATTATTTTGTTTATTGACGTTGTGTCACAGAGTGCGTTGTGTGGTTTGAAAGTTTAAAACAATAGATTATTTGGATTATATTTTAACAAAATGAGGACCAGTGTCTCACAGTTTCAATTGTTGGTAGAGTTCATGGAAAGGTATGTTTCTACTTTCTCTTAAATTATTTTAAAACGTATTAAAATTCCCAAATAGTTGCCCCTCAACGCAGGTAGATATGCCAAGCCACTTGAAACTTTGAAAGTGTAATAAGTGAGGTAAGTTCAAGTGTCTAAAAATACTAAAGACGTGAGGAATGCAACAAATAAACAAAAAAATGATTATGAGTATGATTTGACTAAATTTAATTTAAAGGCACAGCTTGCTAGGACGTAAAATAGAAATAATATAGTCTAGGTAAAAGTCACGTCGTTGGTCTTCAGATTCAGCGACCACTAACATATTCCATGCTAAATAAGCTCTTGCAGACATTATTTTCGCTTTATTGCACTCAAAAACGTATATAATTTTAATGTAAACATATGTTTCACACGTCAAAATGCTAGCGAGCAACGTAACTACTGTCGCAAGCGTATTGATCGATAGCGTCTGTAGAATTAGCGAGTCATGGTGCCGTTTTGTATGGCGACAGCTGAAAAACGTTAGTAACTATCGAATAGATTGCGTTAGGTTTTTAACCTATCGAAATCTATGGTGCTCGTGGTACGTATTTTAATTCATTCAGTGACCGCTAGGGGCGCTATACAATATTTCATACAAATAATTTACGGAGACGCTAGCGAGTTTTAGCTGCGTAAACTCATGGTAGAGGTACTGAACAAACTATATTCAGGTTTCGCATAATATACTAAAAATAATTTTGTATTATTTACTGGCATGATTTTGTTTCTTTTTAACGTTCACGAACTTGGCTGGTTTTTCCTAGCAAAAGATAAGAATCGCAACGTTGCACGTTGTGTGAATTTTACATCTATTTCTTTTGTTTCATCAACGTTCGTGCATCTGGCCATACACGCTAATTTGCAAATTCCGTCTCTTTGAGGATAAGCCGTTGACGGTTGATCCCTGTCTTAGATCAACTCGTATCTACACATTCGTTACATTTGGGGCCCGAATCTGACAGCCAGTCAAAATCAAAATCAAAATTTTATTTCTCATAGGCCTCGATGGGCACTTTTAAAACGTCGACAAAAAGGTACACGGTTCGGGTTGGTCGTTTCCTATGGAGAAGAACCGGCAAGAAACTCCATGGTTACTCTTATCACCAAGAGTTTAACTCAGTAGGTAATTTTGTTGTGGAGACTACCTCGTTGATCTAGTGCATCGCACTACTGCTGGTTCTGAGTTCGATTAGGTCGTGCAAAGTTTTAAAGGTTTTCCTTTTACGCGCGGCTGAAATACGATGAGGGCGAATCTAACGATTTAGTTCTTGTTTTCATCGCTGTTTTTGTTTCCAAATATACAGGCTGTTACATAATAAACGCAAGACTTCTCGTGTGAGGTCTCAGACCATGAAACTGAACAACTTTCGATCCATGACTTTTGGAAATTCATACCTTTTTGTTTAGTTTTACCATACATGTTGATCAGCTGATGGCATCAGTTTCTATACAAAGTCCATTGTTTTGCGAATTTCAAGAACTCGTAGAACAAAAGTTGTTCAATTTCATGGCCGACGAGTCTACACGGGAGGTATTGCGTTTATTATGTTACACCTTGTATAAACATGCAGTGACTGGCTTTGACGTTTGCATATTAAGTATTCCGATAAGCAAAACAAAAACAAAAAAAAATTGACTGCAGACTGCCACGATATTGAAAGTGACACTTCGAATTAACCTTTGATACCACTACTTGACAACTCAAGTGTTGAGGGCTTATCACTATTATTCGTCGCGGTATCAGCAAGTATTATAAATAAACAATGACATTTGAAGTTGACTGAACTTTGATCGAACCAAAACAAGTTAGGTACAGACGCCAGCACATCAAGCTACCCGAAACTGTCAAATTTTCCCAATGAACCTTGAACCTAATGCTATAACGATAAAGTTGAAAGTCTATTAAAGAAATTTGACAGATTGTAGTAGCTTGATGTTTTGGCGTCTGTACTACACGTAATCAGATACAAGAAATCTATATAAGGTCTATCTTTTCATACACGAAATATTTTAAGAGTAACTTCTGTAAGTCGTAAAGTCGCCATAGCAACGAAAGAAATATTATCTGAGTGTTTTTTTTTACGAAATTATTATAATTCAAAAATTTTTTGAGACTTTTTGCATAAAACCTTTACTCCCATATTCTAACAATGACAGTAGGTAAATACGACGTAGTAAACTAGCGTAATGGATGTACAAAAATAAGGAGCTAGTATTTATTTTGTGGGTCAATTAATTTTAAATTATTTTATTTTTCATAAAAATATACTCAGATAAAAAAAATAATCCCTTGAAATGGTTTCGTTACAGCCGTTAGATGATTCCCTGAAAATACTTCGTGTATGAATAGTTAGACCTTTTATACTAAATCGGAAATGTGTTTTAACGAAATAATTAATTAATTGATTTAGATACTAATTACTGCAGTTACTTATTATTTTAAAAAGTGGGTCATTTTCTACTGATATCTACTTTTATGATTTACGAAGATAGATAGTGCTGATATACTCAATTAAGTACTTTTTGAAACAGTAGTAAAGTATCTAATATTTTTACAATACTTAGTTTGCTGTATTTGTTAAGGAAACAAAAGTAATAAATAGCAGCAATAGACAAGACGTATAACTTATAATGTCAATGTCATAGACCCACTGGCCTTGAATTAGTATTATTCTAGCTTTTGCCCGCGATATCGGCCGATTAGATGTACGAAATGATTCCACGGGAATGTACTAACGGGATAAAAATGTATTCTATATCCTACCTGACCTATTGACTACTTCTGTGCAAAATTTCATCGACATCCGTTCAGCAGTTTAGGAGTTAAGGCGTGATAAACAAACAAACAGACTCAATTTCCTTAAAACATTAGTTCTCGTTTCTTCTGGTCCTAGATTTCATAGGATAGTAGGCAGGTACTTACCACAGCAGTTTTGCTCGCCCATTTATCCAAATTCTTGAACATATACTGATCCACAGTCAACTTCGGAATCTCAATATCCTTGCAAGGCGACGAAACTATCCTATCACTACTCCAAACACTGTTTTCTCTAACCAACACACTTAAACTAGAATGCCTCAAACGAGGTTTTAATCGAGATATTATTGCAGACATTTTTCATAAATAAAAAAATAAAAATAAAAAATGAATTGTTCGCTTGAGAAGTGCGATCGAACGAACTCGACGTCAAACGTCTTCTACTGCTTGGCTATATAAACTGAATTAATTTATTTACATTGACAATCGACAGAAAAACAACAGAAGTATTAGATTACACAGCTTGTAACAGAACAAAACGTAACGTGATCGTGGTCACAATTGGCCTCATCAGAAGGCTTAAAGTCACCCAAAAGGCAATGGAGAGGGCTATGCTCGGAGTTTCCTTACTTCAAATCAGAAATGAGGACATCCGCAAGAGAACCAAAGTTACCGACGCAGCCCGAAGAACTGCCAAACTAAAGTGGCAGTGGGCAGGCCACATTGCTCGCAGTGCTTGCGACTTACTTTTTTTATTCTCTACCTTCTCCATTGTCCACTGTTTATGCCACTGTTGACCAACCCTTGATTAAGTACGAGCGTTTATATAAAAAATAATCGTTAATTTTTTTTAATAGAAAATACAGCATTTTGAAGTGTATGTATTGCCTGAAGCGTATTAATAAAAAAGAAATTTATTTACATTATATACGACTACAAATAGAACTAAACTAATGATAAAAATAAGACTAAAAGTAAGAAAATATAAACATCTAAAAAACGACGACAATAGGACACTTAGGCGTCAAAGTACTCCTCCGCATCGCTGTCATCTGGAAACGTGCCCAGAAGACTGGCAGCATTGCCACGCTGAATGGCAATGCTAATTCTTTGGCCAAAGAAAGAACCAGCCGTCTGGTCACGCGAAGTGTCGACCAGTCGATTTCCTTAAAAAGGAGACGCGTACTCGGGCCCCATGACCCGAGCGTTTCGACCCCAAACGGCTCAAATCTGTATGGGATAAATTTTGTATGGGACAGTTGATTGTATAATTTTTCTGCGTTTATGCGATTGGCCGATGATCTGTAGCACTCTCTCAAATATTACAACCAGTCAATTTTCTGTTTCACACTGTATTTGAGGATTTTGAGGTTTAAAAAATTTATGTGGGGCTCAGAATGATGTACTGAATACGTAGTAACTGTTTTTTCGTCGGTGTCCCTTCCACCCTGTATAATTTAGTATCGAATGCTTTTAAGATTAATCTTAAAATAAATTGCCTCATCTCAATAGTTCAAAATAAGCTTTAACAACCAACGACCAACATCATAACATTTATGAAGTAACGGCTATAAAATAAACACGCTGTCATTGTCAGATTGTAATTTGTAACCATAGACCGACGGCTGACTGTACTACTGTCCATAACCTGTTTATTGGCATTTGTTTTTTTTTAATCTTTCGTAGTAGGCAACATAATATAATTATCTTTTCTTACAGATATTATTATAATTATGTTATCTAGAATATAATAAAACTTAGGTGTTCGTTTATTATTCAATATTTACTGTAGGTAAGACATCTATCTTGGAATTAGTTACAGAATGATAAGGGAGTATTATTATTATTCTTTTTGCGTATCACGTAGGTACACTCGGGGAAATTAGGTAATTATTTAATTGTATATACAACGTGTAACAGAATAAACGCAAGACCTCTCGTGTGGTGTCTCAGACCATGAAACTGAACAACTTTTGTTCTATGACTTTTGGAAATTCATAACTTTTTTTTAGTTTTACCATACATGTGGATCAGCTGATTGCGTCCGTTCCTATAGAAAGTGTTTTTTTCAGTTTCATGGTCTGAGACACCACACGAGAGGTCTTGCGTTTATTCTGTTACACGTTGTATATAACTTTTTATTTTGTTCTAATTTTTTTGTGTAGTAAGCAACGACTTATTGTCGGGCCTACGCTATCCCCCCATACTTAAGTACAAATGCTGTATCCATGATAATATTGTAATACCAAATGATTTGAAAAGAGTAACCACGGAATTTCTTGCCGGTTCTTCTCTATAGGAAACGACTTACCCGAACCGTGCACCTTTTTGTCGACGTTTTATAAGTGCCCATCGAGGCCTATGTAAAATAAAATATTTTGATTTTGATTGACAGTTTTCATGAATTTTTGTTTTTTATGGTAGCCATTTAATAAAACTATCAGAGAATGGCAGTTATGATTAGGTACTCTAATTGGGCTGTTTAGGGTACATAAATGCTAGACAAGAAACCCTGACTTATTTCACAGTATTTCTGATAACTGCACAATTAAAAACCGTTCGAACTACGTCTGCACCGCCCCAACCTCCGTGCTAACTTAACAGAGTTATACGTAGCTGAAAAAAAGTCATATTCAAACAAGGCTGAAGATCAGCACTTTTTGAACGTCAATAATTACTCAGGGGGCTGTCTCCCCCAAAACACCCGCATTTCTTCACTTCCTGGCGTTTTAGCTGGGAAAAAGAAGTGGGGGAACAAACTCCCCAGCAACGCATTTTGACGTGACAACGTCTTATAATTCGATGGAGCCGGCTGCACGCACGAAAAAACATGACGTATGAGGCGTTACCTCGCTCTGAGGCGTTCCATAAAACAATTGCTCAACGCACATTAATTTTTTGAAAAATGCAACCATTCCATCAGTATTTTCTTATGACGTTGTCACGCACAACTATCGTCAGTAAACCGACTTTACAGACAACCGATTTTTTCTGATAGGTTAGAAGTACCGGTCTTCTTGTTCTTCGTGTCGCAGGCAAATTATCGTGCGGTCGTGCCGCACGATAATTTTTATATTTTGTTAGCCCAGAACTTCGCCACTCCCGACTGCGTCGTCGGTAGCAGCGCAAATGTCACTTCGGCTGCATTTTTTTTGGGCTAAGAGAGCAGGATAGGATATGGTGCATAGTTTGCGACACAGCTTCACAACCACACCCCGCTGCTGTTTCATTGAGGTATCCCCAGTTAAGAGCGTTTTCTTTTTTCTTGGAAATGAATGAACCGATTTTAATGAAACTTCATACGCCTAAGCAGAATACATAGCTCTAAAAAAATTTAATTAAAATCGGCTCAGTCGTTTCGAAATAAAAGGACTAGAAAAGTTTGTATGAAATGCCGTATGTTGTAAACGCTCTTAACGAGGTTGGAGTTGAATCTTCCCACTTGAGTCCGGAGACGGAACTGGTAAGAAATGGTAAGTAACTTATGTTAAAGAAAAATCTTTTTTTTTGCATTGTTCTACTTGCAGTCCAATAATAAACTTGTTACGTTAGAATGGAATAAACAAAGCAAGCAAGCAAGCTGCAAATAAAACACGCGAATTTTCTTTTATAAAAATATTTTAATATTCTTTTAAGTTTTACCAATAACAAATTACAGACTTACAACATTACACATTACGTATACGTCACAAAAAGACGTTTTTTTTTTAAGTTACATTTGAAGAATAGGGATGTTTCCGGTGTAAAACAAATATTATTCTATTTAGTCCGTTAGTTAGATTATCGAAAAATATTGGATACGTATTTTTTTTTTTATCAAATCAATAAAAGTTGACGAAGATAAAACGCATCAAAGATCATGAGTGGGGGCCTGTGACGTCACTTTTCGGTAAAAAGTGTACTGAAGTATGACGTGACACGAGTTTTCGACGCTCTGTATCGTCTTCATTTTTAGTTTTCGTAAAAAAATATTTTTTGGAAATCTATCTGACGGATTAATTAATTTTTTTCAGGAAACATCCCTAATGTTTTGGTCAAATTATTATAATCCAATGGGTCCATAGCTAAGAGTTAATTTTAGGTATCAATTTTACTTATTAAAAGCTTCTTAAAATCTTTAGTAGAAATGCTGACCAAAAAATGCTACATTTCTGCTTTTTTCATTGCGTTTTGTTTTAAATATAATTGATTTTATAAATAAGGCCGAATAAAGCCTTCACATTATTTCCAGGCACTTAACTACTAAACATATTAACGTCAGTACAAACAACTTACAATAATAAAATTCCAATACACAATTCACCATTTCAAATTTTCAAGAAAATATTTCCATCGTCTAGAATATGTAATTTATCGAACTTAATTGCTACTTACGACAAACAACTTGACTGTATTATACCCTGTTTTAAGCTCTGGCCACATTATGGCGAATCCTGCTCGTGATGCGGGATGCCTCGGTTATTTTAATGATCAAGTATCGCGACAATTCATGGCAGTTTGGACACCTCTATCCGGATTTCGGAGCGAATTCCAAGCGGGATTCGCTTCATTTTGGCAAAAGCTTTATTTTAACCCCTAGCAGTACTGCTCCCTCAGAACCCGTCTAAGAATCTTCCCAGCAGCACTCCTAGGAACACTATTAATAAACGTTATGTCGTCTACATGTTTGTACGCAGCCACTTTCTCATTAACAAATTCGCTGAGTTGTCTTTCAGTACATTTGTGACCGTCCTTGAGTACTACGAAGGCTCTTGGTGTTTCGCCTTTGCTCTGGTGAGGGACCCCAATGACAGCTGCGTCGTTGATGGAAGGATGCTCGCGTAATAGGGATTCTAGTTCCGCTGGAGGGACTTGGAAGCCTTTAACCTGAGGACGAAAGTAATTCAGTGTTTTATTTTAATTGTTTTTTTTTTTCCAACAGGCTAGCTGTTTTTCTTAATTATTTTTTACGTTAAACTGAAAACAGTAATATTCAACAATACGCACGACGGCCAATCAAGTTATACAAAACTAGTTTATGCGGATCTCTCATTGTATAAGGTCTAACTATTCATACACGAAATTTCAGGGAATCATCTAACGGCTATAACGAAGCCATTTCAGGGGTTTTTTTTTTTATCTGAGTATATTTTTATTGAAAAAATAAATAATTTAAAATTACTTGACCCCCAAAATAAATACTAGCTCCTTATTTTTGAACGTCCATTACGCTAGTTTACTACATCGTATTTACCTACTGTCATTCTTAGAATATGGGAGTAAAGGTTTTATACAAAAAGTCTCAAAAAAATTTAGAATTATAATAGTTTCGTAAACAAAAAACACTCAGATAATTATTTTTTTCGTTGCTTTGGCGACTTTACGACTTATAGAAGTTACTCTTAAAATTATTTCGTGTATGAAAAGATAGACCTTATATAGCACTATACAAAGCGATTATACTGGAAATGTACAGCTTCATGTGCCGCCGTGTGTACATGACTAATATTATAAACTGTAAAGTTTCAATGATCGTAAATATCTGGTGCCAGTAATTGATATGAATAAAACTAGCAATACTATGGAATATAGTGAAATATAAAGGATGTAAATAGACCCTTAACGAAGCCGAAAGACACTTGTTCTCCCCGTCTTTGTGATCATTTGTTTTTTCTAGACCATACCTGGGAGCCTTCTAGTTACGGAGATATTGGGGGTCAAAGTTCCAACTTTTTCCCATTTTTTTTAAAATACATATTTTTAATGTTAGATTTTTACTTTAAACACCTATACGACTCTCATACTATTCAATCCACCCATCAGCACAATGCTTTGAGTGCGTTCCAGCGAGTCCTACCGTATTCATATTTCCATATTTTTCACCCCAAAAAAATCCCAGCAATCATTTTTGCGTAAAGTTACTTAGTTTGATGTACAGAATGCTTGGTTGACGGCTTCGTGAAGGGTCTGTTTACACCCTCTATAAATAGATTTTAAAAAATTGACGTGTAAAAGTGATTTTAAGATGTTTACTCATTTACTTCTGTCCATTCATGTTTACCTTGATAAGTTCCTTAAGCCTATCAGCAATGGTGATGATGCCCTCTTCATCACTGACAGCCAAATCTCCAGTTCTGAACCAGCCATCTGCAGTGAAGGATTCTTTGTTGGCTTGAGGGTTGTCCCTGTAGCCTCGCATCACTTGAGGTCCTCGGATGAGAATCTCACCAGTCTGGAAGATTTAAAATGATTTTTTAACCTTTTCACCGCCACGGACTTCAATAGAAGTTCCAGATATCCGTGCCACCAACGCCCACAACTCATTAGAAGCTCTTAATTTTTAACTACCTACAAAAAAACATAAAAGTACTGTATTTAAAAGCTTCGTTTCATTTTATTATTTAATATAACACGGTCTAATACCCTGTTTTTTACTTTTCCACACAAAAGTAGCCCTTATTTGTCTTAAAATCGGCAAAAGCATTTAGAGCTTGGCGCTGGCGAGGCATCGCGTCATGTGTACGTGGGCGGTGAAAAGGTTAAAAGGGAGAATTTCGGTCTTACTTGTGTCCGAAGTTGGGAATTCTTCTGTTTTCTTACTTAGATTCCGTCATCATCATACTTACTTACGAACTAAAGGTACATTTACACCTTTGATTCGGTTTAAATCGATTGTCGTTTGTCTATTATTTATCTTTACCCTCTGGTTGTAGTTTTACTGCTACTTTGATTCAAATACATTGTTTGAATATTGATTACAATATTATAGGTACGATGGACGTCTGCATCATAATAGTTTGTATGTTAATAAGCTCATTGTTTCACAGAAGTTGTTGTAACTGTGCAGTTGTTTACATTCACATCGAATTACTAAATGACAGACACGGTAAAATTAAATATCGTACCTTTGAAATTAATCGAAATTTCACAATTTCCTACGTCAGTCTATAGGCAATGACTGAGGGATTATGGAAACCCATTCATCTTGCGTTGCACATATTTATATATTTTATATAAAGTGTGCGTATAAGCAATAGAGGAATGCGAAATTTTTGATTAGGTAGAACGATCTGAAATACTTGATTCTTCAATTGGCGCAGTTCTTCAAATATTTGCATAGACGAACGTTTAAATTTAAATATAGGTTGTTCATTTTTTATTGATGCAGCTTTTGAGGAGCTCGTAGCTAAATAATAACAGCCGCTCGGGTCGATCTTTAGGTTAAGCCGTGCTTGCCCAGGTTGGTCTGTGGATGGGTGACCGCCCATTGCATACCGAGTTTCCTCCGTGCCTCGTTAGGCAGCCGAGTCATTAGGCAGTCAGTGGCCCAAAAAGTCTGACAACCAGTCTTACCAAGGGGTATCGTATTACCCCGCACTAACTGGGTTGTGGAGGTCCGACAGGCAGTCGCTCCATGTAAAATACTGGTATTCAGCTGCATCCGGTTAGACTGGAAGCCGACCCCAATATAGTTGGGAAAAGGCTAGGCAGATGATGATTTCCTATTGATGCAAATATTTGTACAAATATACCAAGTGTAGCATGATTATCCGTGGTCCAACAAACCTCGTTAGGTCCCAAGTTCTTTAGATCCTGATCCACGATCCTGAGTTCTGTGTTCGCTACTGGCGGGCCGGTTGCTTCGTAACGATTCAATCCTCTGGGGCTGAGGGTGACAGTCGGAGACGTCTCGGTCAGACCGTAGCCTTGTCTGAAGTCGATGTCAGGCTGGTAAGAAAAAAAAAACCATGATTATGACGTCATCTTGTTGCTACGTTAGTGGTGGTTTGTGGTCATCCGGTCGCCAGCCCCCGTATGCGCAAACGTTTCGACTCGATTTCAATTCAGAATGACGTACGTCTATCTCACTTGCTTTCGTTATGCCAAAAAGAGATAGACATACGACTTTCCAAATCTAAATCAAGTCGATGCATTTGTGAATGTTTTGCATTTTGTTCCCAGTCGATGATAGTTTTGTCAAAAGGTGTAATACGTGAGTGAGTGTTTGCTCACTCACATAATTATAAGTGCATCTCTAATGTGAGGAGCAACATCCCTGTAACCATTGTCCATGTCATCTTGCTTACTGGCCAATATTCTTATACAAGGTACTTACATTTTTTTTCATGTTGATACGTGAGATTTGATGAGGCATAAAGTAATTACCATAGTTTGTGCTCAACGAGAGTAAAAGCAGACTATTATTTACCCGACTACGGCGGAGTGTTATGATTTCAACCCGTATGTACGTATGTTCATCTGTTCCCGCATAACTTCTAAACTACAATATGGCGCCCGCTAAATGACATGTCATAAATCGAAAAAAAAAATGTTTGAACGGTGCCGTGTTGGGTATCAAAAGGACGTTATACAAGCAGATTTTTACGTAGTTCGGGTTTCAGTTATTAATGTTATACTTGTGTATACGATATTAAAAAGCTTTATATACTTTAGTTCGGAGCAACAATCTTTCTACGTCGCTGCCAGCCAGAGGAGCTGCTCCGTTGCATATGGACTCCACATGCTCGAAGGTTCTCTCAGTGGCTGCTGGATGGGAAGCCATCATTAGAACTGGAATAGATAACAGATAAATAATGTTATTAAATATTAAGATACTACTACTTGGGATTTAATTTAAATATAACTGGCAATGTGGGTGTACTATTAGGTACACCTCTGTTTAAGCCTTCGGGGATTATAGGCGTTATATTATGTAGGTACACCGAACGCGAACCGGAAGACGCTGCGTTGGAAGGCCTCCCACTAGGTGGACCGATAACCTCGTAAAGGTTGCAGGGATCCGCTGGATGCGAGAAGCACGGGACCGGTCAATGTGGCGACACTTGGGAGAGGCCTATGTCCAGCAATGGACGTCTTTCGGCAAATGATGATGATGATGATGATTATGTAGGTACTTGAAGGACTGGCATAGAGTCTAAGGTGTTGTGGCAGTGCTTGGGAGAGGCCTATGTTCAGCAGTCGGCTGCGATAGGCTTATTTCATTGAGGTATTTGAAGTGAGCAAACCCGAGACATGCGGAAGTGTAGATTTTTTGCGCTAGCATAATATGTGCTTTTAGTCATAATCTATACTAATACAGGGTGTAAACGAACCCTTAACGAAGCCGTCAACCAAGCGTTCTGTACATCAAACCAAGTCACCCTCCGCAAAAATTATTGCTGGGAAACAACTTTTTTTTTTGGGGTGAAAAATGAAGTTTTACGCTAAAACTCAAAGTTACGCACTCAAATGCTGATGGATGCCTTGAATAGTGAACGGGTAATGGAGATATTTTAGGTAAAGTAATAACGTTAAAATCTAGTGCCTATTTTAAAAAATACTTGTGAAAAAGTTGGAACTTTGACCTCCAATATCTCCGTAACTAGAAGGTTCCCAGGTATGGTCCGGAAAAAAAAAATTGCAATGACGGGAAGAACAGGTGCCTTTCAGCTTCGTTAAGGGTCTTGTTACACCCTTTATAGTAAAATTTAAGAATTTGTTTCTTTGAATGCGCTAATCTCAACTACCTGTCAAATTTGTTTTTTTTTTTACTTTTGATAGCTCAAAATATTATGCTACCACACCGTGGCCAGCGGTGACTGACAAATTTCCGAAAAACGCAACACTTTGCCCGACCTGGGAATCCAAACCAGGACCTCATGCTCAGCAGCTGTAGCGCTAGCGATCACAAGACCAACGAGGCAGTCATTTTCATTATTAAAATGTAAACAGAATATCTTACTTCCACTCATAAACAGCAGGCCCGGCCAGTGTCCGAACTCGTTTAATAGTACTGTAGGTACAAGTTTTATAGAATCCGGACACACAAGTCTACGAAGCGACCTTGTGCAAAAGTAATCGCAAATTGCTTGAAGTAAACAAACCGAGTACCTATGTACGGAGGTGTGTACGTGCATTGCTCATGATTGTTAAGTTATTAATATACCACTCTCACACTCCCACGGTTAGTACCTACCTATATGAGTGTATGTGTGTCCGTAAACAATTTGTGTTTGTGTTTATTTACGTACATACGTCTATGTAGACTCAAAATCAAAATCAAAGCATTTATTTCGAGTAGGCCAGTTACAGGCACTTTTGAATTATCGAAACAAAGACAACAATGAAATGTAGCTACAGTCCCAGTCACAAGGCATAAAAACTGTGAAAGTACTGTAGTTGCCCATTCCCTAACGTAGATCTCTATGAAGAAGAACGGGCAAGAAACTCCATGGACACTCTTTTAAATCAGAATACTTTTACAAAATATTTTACAGAATATTTGTTTTGTTATTGAGTTTTGAAGACAGCTTTTTTTAGCTCAAATATTGACTTTGTCATGTTAGTTTTATGATATCTATCGAAACGTTCCTTATCAATGTTTTTGAGTCTAGAGATATGTCGTCCGTCGCTTTCAAAACCATTTCGTATTTCTACTGCGAGCTTCAACTAAATTGACATAACGTCGCTTTTCGTCTCATACAGTCTGACCAGTTTAAGTTTGCAGTTCGGGGTGCTTATCAAGACAAAATGGATCGATATGTCAAACTTGGTACATTAATTTTAGTTTTTTGTTTTGTTGACAGGTGGCCTACCATGACGTCCTAAAGCAAGAGTAATTCCAGTGTGGGAAAGAGATGGCGCTATCCGACCTGTATAGCTCTGTCTCTTTCGCACACTGGAATTTCTCCTGCTTTAAGACGTTATAGTAACCCCCCTGGACAAATATGTTGGTCGATTCGACATATACCTATGTTATGGGTTAGAAGAAGTAAAGTTAGGTCTGTCTGGGTTAACTAAGTATTACCCGAGCTTTCTGGGTAAAAATCGAATATATTTACGACAAAAATAATAAAATAGAGGGCCAGCCTTCTCTTAACTGGCGATTTGATGTGGTTGCATGTAGCTTGGACGTAGCACGTTTGAAAAAAAAAAACCAGCTGTTCCATACATTTTGACCGTGTAGGTATTGCACTTTTGTAGGAAACAGTAGATCGATAAAAAAAAAACCGAAAAAAAAAACCTATAAAAAAAATCAAAATCAAAAAAAATCAAAATCTATTTATTTGCCAGAATGTAGGTTTACAAAGTATGATCTTGAACTATAGTGGGCCCTTTACATTCTACCATCACATATATAAAAAAAATAAAAATAAAACCGAATTACCGATGAAAATTTTATATGTTCAGAATGATGAAGTGAATACGCGGTAACCTTTTGTGCGTCGGTGTCGCTTCATTCCACCCTGTATAAATGCGCTATCAAAAATGATCTCTTACAATCCAATTTGATTTCACAATCTTTTTTTGTTATGTCACATAAGTGCGGTATCTTTATTATGTATGTCATATGACTGTTTAATAAATTTTATGGCAACATATCTGTATGCGGTAACTCTGTAGCATATCATATCACCCATCATACTTAAAGCCTACAGGAGGTAAACATGATAAGCAGAATTACTGACCGATAATACTTACTTATAGGTGGTGCCACAAACAACACGTTGGTCTTTTGTTTCTCCAAGGTCTTCAGGAAAGTTTCTGAATGGAACTTGGCCAAAGCCACCAGCTTGGCACCAACGGACAGCTTGTGGAACATGAGAACTGTTGCTGCATAGATGTGGAAGAACGGCAACACGCCCATCACTGAGTCTTGGTGAGTGGCTGGAAAGAAACAATTGAAAGCTATGAAATTCGAGAACGTGGATTTTTTATTGTGTTTGTGTTGTTTGTTGTTTGTGATCTTAAGGCATCGATTGCTGCTGCTGAAAATGAGGGTTTGATAGTGACAGACCTTGTTATAGTATTTCAAGCAGCAGAACCAATTATTTCCATAGAAGTCAAAAATCAAGTCTTTTTTTTTTTGGTCGTTTTTTTTTTACCAGCACTTTTGAACGCCAAAAATTACAGACCATGGCGTGAAGTTTCACGAATTCTAATACAAGGTATAAACGGAACTTTTACGTAGCCGGCAACCAAGCATTCTGTACATCAAACTATGTAACACCTCAACGCAAAAATTATTGCTGGGAAACGACTTATTGAGGTGAAACATCACGTTTACGGTAGAACTCAATGTAACGCACTCAAACACTGTGCTGATAGATGCATTGAATAGTACAGGGTCGTGGAGGTATTTAAAATAAAGTTATAACATAAAAAACTTGTGAAAAAGTTGGAACTTTGACCCCCCAATGTCACCGCAATTAGAAGGTTCGACCATACCTGATGGTCCAGAACAAAAAAAAATATGGCAATGACGGGGAGAACAAGTACCTCTCAGTATTTTTACATATTTTTACACTTATTATGAAGAAATATTTGAAAGAAGACTGCGACATAAAAGTGGTTGTTAACCGATTATCACTGAAAGGATTAAAATAAAGAAAGAAAAAGTATTTATTAGACTCACACAGGACAAAATGAAAAAAAAAATGGTTGAATTCAAAATAAAACTAAAATTGTATGAAAGTAAACGTAAGAAAAACATAATACGATTATGCAATTGGTGCTGTACGAAGCCTTAAGGCCCCTATCTCAGCATGGTGCTGCAACATTTAAAAAAAAAGTCACAGCGCTAGTATTAAAACATCATCATTAGGTAAAATAACCTCAACTTACGTGTTGTTTCATTGTGCATCGCGATTGCCGGGTCGTTGATCTGCTGGCAGTTAGCAATAATATTCCTATGCGTCAGCTCCACTCCTTTCGGTAACCCTGTAGTACCACTGGAGTATGGCAGAAAGCATATATCACTGGCATCTCGCCTGACTTGTTTCAACACAGACTTGTCAGTGTGTATATCTTCGCTCAGATCATTGAATAAAGCAGTTCCTTCTGGAGCGGGATTGCCATTTGTTTTCACTACGATTATTGGAATGTTTATCTTGGAGATCTTCAAAGCTTCCCTTATAGTTGGCACAATTTCTGATAATGTAACTATTATTTTTGCTTCAGACATCTTTAGTTGCCGCTGTACTTCGTCTGAAAGTAAAAGAGACATGTTTGTTAATTTACATAATAATAACTAAATTATGCCCGCCTGGAGTTCGGTCATTGTCCCACAGGATCATACTACCGGGACAAAAAGTATCCTATGTGTTAATCCAGGCTATAAACTATCTGTGTGCTAAATTTCATCCAAATCCGTTCAGTAGTTTTTTCATGAAAGAGTAACAAACATCCATCCATCCTCACAAACTTTCGCATTTATAATAGGAGTAAGATAACAATCATTATTATGTAGCCTTTAACTGACACACACACGACGGCCAATCTAGCTATACAAAACTAGTTTATGCGGATCTCTCATTGTATAGGAAATCTACAAAAAGCGAGGCCAAGTTATATTGGAAATGTACAGCTTCATGTGCCGCTGTATGGACCTAAGCCTTTCCAATTGAATTCAGCCACCGGTGTTGCCATGTACCGACCATGATTGTTCTACGATAGAAGAAAGGTCTCTTCTCTCTTGTACGGCTTTTATCTATGTAATTGTTCTTGTTTTCAATATTCCTGCCATAATAAATACTGCAGTCATATTGTCACGAGTATTGTTTTGATTGCGGATTTACGTAAGAGTTATAAAATTATCATATAAACTGTATCCATTTTCCTTATCGTGTCAATAAAAAGATCGTGGGAAGCAGCACCGTATTGTGTATTTAATATCGTCTATATATTATTTACCGGAAGACGTTGCGTTGGAAGGCCTCCCACTAGGTGGACCGATGACCTGGTGAAGGCTGCGGGGATCCGCTGGATGCGAGACGCACGGGACCGGTCACTTGGTGGTCCAGCAGTGGACGTCTTTCGGCTGATTGATGATGATGATGATCATCATCAATCAGCCGAAAGACGGATCAGATCTAGGCTTTTCCCAACTATGGGTCGGCTCGGCTTCCAGTCTAACCGGATGCAGCTGAATACCAGTATTTTACATGGAGGGACTGCCTGTCTGACCTCCACAACCCAGTTAGTACTAAATACGATACCCCTTGGTAAGACTGGTTGTCAGACTTTTTGGGCCACTGACTACCTGTAACGACTGTCAAAGTTCTACAAATGATAGCCGGGACCAACGGCTTGACGTGCTTTTCGAGGCACTGAGGAAAGCACGTACGAAGAAAAGTTATACAACATTGGTTTTAGTACATGCGAAACTTGAAACACGTGTCTGGTATTTTTATGTTAAGAATTTATGTACAAATTTTCAAAACTGTATTATGAAAAATAACAAAGCTTTAGGCTTGTTCTATTACCTGGTTGTCCGCACAAAAACGTGGTCACCACGAAGCGCGCCCGCGCGCACTCCTCCAGCGTCGTCTTGAGCATTGATAATAATAATTTGGCAGTAGGTACCTAGATGATTGCGATAGGTACTTAATGTCGCTCGGTGTCCAACTTGTAACTTTTTTTAAATATTTTTGGGACAAAATATAAAATGTTTTAAAAATTATTGTAATCGATTCAGTTACTTATTCTGAACAAACGATATTCGGGTTTCGCATATAATAAAAATAATGTTGTATATCAAAAGATCACTTACGAGCTGTATAAATTGGATTGATGCTGGTAATCACTCCTCCAGCCGCCAATATACCCAGACTAACCAGAGGATAGTCCGGTACATTGGGCAGCATGACCGCGACGGTATCTCCATCTCGAATCTTGAACTTTGTCCTGAGGTTGGCTGCAAATCTGTTCGATAGCTCGAACGCCTGCTCGTACGTATATCCTCTGCCTGTTACGGCACAGACCTGGAATGATAAATTATTCTAGTTATTATAATGTTCATAACTATTTGTATGAATGTAGATGGTTGTAACAGTAGGGGAAGACCAAAGAAACGATGGATAGACTGTGTGAAGGATGATATGGCTAGAAAGGGGGTGACTGCTGAGATGACGAGTATGAGAAAGAAGACATGCTGCGCCGACCATATAAATTGAGATAAGGATATAGGAATGGTAATGATGATTATAATGGTGCTCCCTCACCGCGAGCATTCGCCTGTAATGTAACCGTCCAAGATTCGATTTTGTATGGAAACAATGAATGTGAACTGTTACATTACAGGCGAATGCTCGCGGTGAGGGAGCACCTTTATGTTCATAACAGGATGCTGATAAGCAATAGTGTGTCAACCAACAAAAAGTAAAATTTGGAAATATTGATGTATTCAATTTATTTAGGATTCTTGTGACATCTTTAGGTGCTTTTTTCTAAAAATTAAACTTAATTTTGAGAAAAATAAACTTAATTTTGAGAAAAAAAGCACCACCAGCCACCAGCACGCGTATCATGACCACCGTAGAAACCGGTTTTATTGACGGAAGGATCGACAAAATGACAGATTTCTTTTGTTGATCTATTATTTTATAGATTCTTCCTTCGACAAAACCCGTAGGCTAAGCAGCGTGCATAAACGTACCAATCTCAGTACAGCACCTAGTTTTTACATAATACAGTCGAACCGACCGCACGCCAGTGGAACTTACTCCTTTTGTTCTGGATGGCATCTCCTCAAGTCTACCTAGGAAGTTGCCGGCTACTTTACTGGACTATCCTGGGGATGCATTGAGAGTAAGGTAGAAACTAAGCGACTACACGCTAAAGGTACCCCATGGGCCACGTGAAGTACCGCGTAGCGTGTAGTCGTTTGGTTGACAAGCGACGGCTTAGGGCGTCGCTGGTAGAGGACAGCAAGGGTCGGGCTGGATCGGATCAATTAAACTTGGCTTAAAGAGTCTCTTATTCTATTGAAACTCCGTGCTACGTTAGGCCCGATCAAATTGAGTGTAACTATCTACCGACCAGCGGTGCCATGGAAAACGGAATCATCATCATCTGCCTAGCCTTTTCCCAACTATATTGGGGTCGGCTTCCAGTCTTACCGGATGAAAACGAAAACGGAATAAAATACAATATTATTTTTCATTAAGAAATGTTTTATTACAAGAAATACAAAAAAAAAATACATTTAATCATTCCTACAGTTAAAATTACAATGACATTAACAATTATTTTACATGTAATATTGTAGTCATCTTCATTTAGATGGTTTTTGCTATATGCATCTGATAGAGAAAGTTTACGCTTTGATTACCTCTTATTAAAGGTAGATTGGCAAATTATATCCAGGTTTCCTCACATTGTTTTCTTCACCAATGTCTGTGATTTTTATTTTCACTTAAGAAGGCCCTGTGACCAAAAATGTATACGAATTCTGGAGTAGAGATGAGAGGCAGTTAAAATAAACATTTTTATTTATTCGGGATACAAAAAAATTCACATTAAGAATTACAAAAAGATAGGATACAGAAGTAATATAAATGTGAAATCAACCACGTTCTCCACAGATACACAATGAGACAATTTGATAAATTTTAAGACTAGCTTTGTTAACAATAAAAAAGAGGAATACTAAAAGTATCAACAAAACAAAGCTGCCAATAGTGCCGCGTAAGTGGAACAACAGTGTCACATAATTTATTTTAAAGTAACATTTGTCTAAACTTTCTATGTGGCAAAGCACACAGATCCAAATAACAGAAATTCTTATTAAAACTACTCGCAAGGCGACGAAGAGGCGCACGCAAGCAAAGGAAATTGAATACTTTTTATAGAATCAACCTTCTGGAATTTCAGCGAGTATAGTTCAGGCACGTTCTTGTTGATATTTAGGATATGTTTAGCGGAGAATGTTCGCATGTATGTACATATGTTCACTACATACTTGCGAACATCCTCCGCAAACACATCCGACAATGCTGCAAGGATGTGATGGCGTTCTGCAAGGATGTGGCGGCGCTCGGCAGGGATGCTGGCTCAGGTTTCTGAATTTTCACCAAATTAATTTTAATTAAAACACTTTTCAGTATGCATTCAGTGCAGACAGAACAACATGATGGACGGAATATTGATCAATAGAACAGATAGACAAAGAGTAGAATACTAAATACAAAACGCAACAGAACAACAAATTCTAGTGATAAAGTCAAAGAGTAAAAATATTAAAAGGAAGTTTATAGTGACATTGACGGATTGGATCAATAGATAACTCTTTAGACTATGATAAATCAGCTGTTAGCTGCACTACTGCCAGAGGAAAAATAATTAAGTAGTTATTATTAGGTAGGGTTCGAACTTCGAAGTGATATTATCATTGATAATTATCTTGATAATTTATTATACCTCCACTTTATCTGCGGGCAATAACACCTGCACCTTGTGATTGCGATAGACTCGCTACCAATCGCTGCATAAAACTCGATGAACAGTCCGCTGCGACACTCGGGGCCTGTTATGATCACGAACTAAGCGAGCTGCTATATCCAGTCGCGGATTGACTACACTGGCTCGTCATCATCCGGAATGTTCTTTCCAGTCAAGGTAATGCTTTATCGAAATCGACATCAAAATCACTGTCGCCACTTTACTAGCCTGGTACTTCGTGGCAGACAGGAACTATAATGAGTTTTTCGGCTTCATCCTCATACAGATTCATTGCCTCGACCCGCTCCAGTACATCAAAGCTGCAAAGAAAGACAAAATGCATAAAATACAACCTGCTATTATTACAGGCGTGATGTCATGTTATGTAACTAGCTTCTGCCCGCGACTTTGTCTGCGACGCAGAAACGCTAGCTAACGTAGCTCTCGGTAATAGAATTTTTGAAAACGGATGATTATTTTTAGAGATTTCCTTCTACATCCAAACTATTCAAAACTAAAATGGTTTTCCTCTTTATAATATTTGTGTAGGTTTTTTTTCCTTAGTTCAAGAATACAAACTTACTGTAGAGGCATGTTTGTCAATCGGGTACGACGGTCAATGCAGCAAGAAGTTCGTCGCATTCGCATTATTTTTCTACAAATGTCGCGGTATGCCTGGGATTTGGACCTGAAAAAAAAAATTAAAATCTATATCAAATCAAAAAAAAAAAAACCATTATTGAAAGTGCCATATGATATCGTACAATACAGACGGCAGAAAACGTTCACGAAGTAGGTACACGATGTACAAAAAAGAACCCCCTTTTGAACGGTTAATTTTATTAACACGATAGTTCGCACCAAAAGGCAAAGGGCCAACCCGTTACCAATAACTTGCACATGTAGCAACAAAATATACAAGGTACGGTGTTCACGAAGCCGTCAACCAAACATTCTAAACATCAAACTCCACGCAAAAATTATTGCTGGAACAACTTTGACCCCCAATACCTCCGTAGACTATAGTCTAGAACAAAAAAATGAAAGCAAAAACGGGGAGAACAAGTGCCTTTCTGCCTCGTTAAGGGTCTTGTTACACCCATTAGTTTGTGGAAGTGGTTTGAATTTTTTAGTATCGAGTCTGACCTGCCTAAGGGCTCGTACACATAAACACGATACGACGTCGCATCGTGCTCCGACGCCGATAATTCTTTAATGTTTGTTTGTCTTTGCCGCATCGTAGCACGATGCGATGTCGTATCGTGTTTACAGAAAACTGACTCAAAACAGGTATTACTGCTTGCGTGGGCTTTTTTGTGTTAGAAAAGACTGGTTAAAGTGTGTACCTACAAGCCCTAGCAGTCCGCATCTTAAATTACTTTCAAAACGGCAGCCACGCATAAAACCTGTATCTGCTAATAATATTTCATAAGCTGGCATCAATACAAATACGTATACAGTATTTTATGAGCCAAAATCATCAGTAAATAGATTCTAACTTTGATGTATAATATTGCAGAAACATGGCCACATTATATCTCGTACAATTTACTTGGTACATATAGATATTAACAGGCAAAACAGGTTTTAAGCCTGGCCAAAGAATTCAAAAAAAGGGCGGATAACCTTTTGATAGATCATGCAATGCGGCAGCCGGCCCGGGCTGTACCACGTGGTGTTTCCACAGCAAAAGTTCATAACGTTTTTACCAATACTTTGTCACTCCTTGATAAATCTCATACAATACCAACCTGCTTGTATTGATGGCAGATATTGTTATAGGTTATAAACTTGGCCAAAAAATTAACCCTTTGTTATAACATGTAATGCGGCATTCGGCACAGACAGTACCACGTGGTGTATCCACAGCAAAAGTTCATAACGTTTCTACCAATACTTTGTCACTCCTTGATAAATCTCATGCAATACCTGCTTTTATTGCTAGCAGATATTGTTATAAACAGGTTATAAACTTGGCCAAAAAATTACCCCTTTGTTATAACATGTAATGCGGCATTCGGCCCGGACAGTACCACGTGGTATTTCCACAGCAATAGTTCATAACGTTTCTACCAATACTTTGTCACTTCTTGATAAATCTCATAGAATACCTGCTTTTATTGCTGGCAGATATTGTTATAAAAAGGTTATAAACTTGGTCAAAAAATTACCCCTTTGTTATAACATGTAATGCGACTAATGCGGCATTCAGCCGCGACGGTATCACGTGGTATTTCCACAGCAAAGTTCTGAATAACGTCTCTACCAATACTTTGCCAGTCCTTGAAAGAAACTACAGATTACTAAGTAAATTACCTATTATTTAGTACAAAAATATCTTGAAATAGTACTCACCGTTTTCTTCTAGAAATCGTTTTTACACCACAGCAAACAAATAATGAATTTATTGTGAAACCAAAAATCTGTTGCACAGACAGTTATCACTGCCTGTGCTAGAGTAACGTACAAAGAGTACTTAATAGTATCATTCACTTCTCTATTCGTAGCGTCCTGTTCGCGTCCGTGCAACCGGCAATATGGCGTTCGTTAGCAGAGAAGGGGCCCGTGAGGGGTCGAACGATAGTCTTGGTCGTATTTTAGTCGGGATGTTTTTTTTTCTGTAACTGCGTTTCGTTTTACGTTTAATGAACAGAGTGAGTTCATTTTCTTACCCTGTTGTCAAAATTGAACTCAAAGATCTATTTTAAATACCCAAATAGGGTGAACTTTGTTTATTCAATGAGTAGTTAATTTTAAAGAAATACCTATACTGTAAAGTTAACTTCAATTGGAACAAGAGTAAAACTAAACGTTGACCATGACCATGGTGTCGTGTTTTGGAACAAACGAAGGTCAATAAACGCGAACGCGCCACGGTAACGCGCGAAATTCAAATTTTCTTACGCGGCGGCAATATCACATGAGTAGGAAAACGGAACAGAGGTTAAGCTTCATACAACCGCGCAAATCGGTTGCACTACTACAAGCACGCGGGGCATGTGTGCGTGACCACTGGCCGCTTGTCGCGTACGCGGCGAGACTGGAAAAAACCGGTTTACGCTGGCACAGCCAGTGGACAATCTCAGGGTCAGCACGGCACGGTGCCATGGCAACCAAGGGGCACGTTGTTTGTTTTGTCAGTTGCAAGATTGGTTGCAAGTTTGAATATTAAAATTAAAATGTTTGTTTATTGTACTGTGTGTATGAATAATAGTAGAAAAAACAAAAATTTATCATACTTTAATTATCCCAAGGAGTACAATAGGTAAGTAAATATTTGACTATTACTTTTTCAAGTAAGTACCTATATTTTATTGTATGATCCTTTTTTTTAATAAGAAAAGGATACTACTCGGTGTGTTTTTACCCGACTGCGGCGAAGCCCAAAAGGAGGGTTATGTGTTTGACCTGTATGTATGTAATGTCTGTTTCTATGTGCCCTCGTAACTAAGGAGTTAAGGAGCCCGGTAAGCCGAAGATTATCGAGTTACGACAAGGACAGAAAAAGAAAGTATGTATGGGAGAACAAGATAGAATGAGTAATGGTCTATATCGTATTTGGTACCAACTAGTTTTTTTATTTTGTTGACTTATTTACATTTTTTTATTATACTCCCCTGCATTTTATGCTTCACTTTATTTTCGGCTTTCTTGTCATGGGTGTCATTTTCGTGGTTTTTGGGGTCGCTGATAACTAAAATTAGGTCAAAATGAAAATTCAAGATGGCGTCGACGAAAATTTTCGGTTTTTTCTTCATGGGTGTCATTTTCATGGTTTTTGGGGTCGCTGATAACTAAAATTAGGTCAAAATGAAAATCCAAGATGGCGCCGACGAAAATTTTCGGTTTCGTGTCATAGGTGTCATTTTCGTGGTTTTTGGGGTCGCTTATAACGAAACTGAGGTCAAAATGAAAATCCAAGATGGCGCCGACGAAAATTTTCGGTTTTGTCGTCATGGGTGTCATTTTCGTGGTTTTCGGGGTCGCTGATAACAAAAATGAGGTCAAAATGAAAATTCGATGGCAACAACATTTTTTATTTTGTTTTTTTCATCATGGGTATCATTTTCATGGTTTTCGGGGTCACTGATAACGAAAATAAGGTCAAAGTAAACAGAGATAAAAAATAAAAAAAAGGTAATTCTCATTTTTTTTCTTCGGGTTCCCCTGACTGAGTTTTCACCCTTCGCCACTGGACTGTATCATACTCAATAATAAAACTATATAACAAATGTTTTGTTTAATTTGTCTTAACATATTGTGACAACCCTACCAAAATAGGTAACAATTTTGAACGTTCTTTAGAAGCTTTAACTCTGTTCCGTTTACTTACTCATGTGGCAATATGGCGTAAGCTGGGGTACGAGACGCGGTCGATCAATAGTCTTGGTCGTAGTAAGAAATAGGTACTTTTTTTCTCACACTGCGTTTCGTTTTACATTCAAATGAACAGAGTGAG
Organism: Noctua comes; assembly: GCA_963082995.1. NCBI lineage: Eukaryota > Metazoa > Arthropoda > Insecta > Lepidoptera > Noctuidae > Noctua > Noctua comes. The sequence goes on along the minus strand of OY720279.1, from coordinate 13,499,269 downwards.
TGTTTATTTTCTTACCCTGTTGTCAAAATTGAACTTAAAGATCTATTTTAAATACCCAAATAGGGTGAACTTTGTTTAGGCAATAAGTAGTTAATTTTATAGAAATATACTGTAAAGTTAACTTCAATTGGAGCAAGAGTAAAACTAAACGTTGACTATGACCAAGCTGTCGTGTTTTGGAACAAATGAAGGTAAATAAACTCGAACGCGCCAGGGTAACGCTCGAAATTCAATTTTTTTACGTTTTTTTTAGTTTTTTAGTGTCTGTTTACATGGTAAAAAAGGCTCGTAGCAAAATATGCATAGACTATAATAATCAATCAATATAATCTTAAAATCAAATTATGCGATTAAATAACTATTTCATGAAATCATGACTTTTTGTGACTTCTAACATAAAGCGTATTGAAGATTCTTGATTAAAGACACTTTTGATATTACGTTCAGGAAACCGTTTAATTGTTAGTTTGTAATAAAAACGTTGCCCCACGTTAAGAATTTCTCTTCTATTATGGGTACGATTAAAAAATTAACTGATCACAAACAGTCAGACCTGGAGCAACACCTGTAAGTCATACAAATGTTTGTTCCGTGCGGGAATCCGACACGCAGCGTAGCAGCCAATCTCTAAACCACTAATCCAACCGTGCAGTCAAATTTTATTATTCGGTAGTCCGACGAATGTATGATAAGTAGTAGTAAAAATAAAAACAATGTCAATTGAAGCTTCAAGAGATTACCTTGATACAGTGGAAAAATATCAGTTTTACTGTCATTCTGATAAAAATCATCACACTGCCTGCTATCACTATCACTAATCTAAGTAAGTACTTACATTTTTATATTTTTTTGATTATGATATCAGTATTGCAAGATCATTGATGTTGGTATCCACCTACATAATTCGTGGCTTAGTTGTTATGCACAAAAACGTCATTGACCTCGGTTTATAAGCAATTATAACATTATTATTCAGATATACAAAATTTTATTAGGCCGCATCTATGTAGGTACCTAGTATTATAAAGCTGAAGAGTTCGTTTGTTTGGTTGAACGCGCTAATCTCAGGAACTCCTGTTTCGAATTGGAAAATTCTTTTAGTGTTGGATAGCCCATTTATCGAGGAAGGCTATAGGATACGTAGGGGACAACAATCCTTCTTGCTTTCCTGCTTTACGACTTGCCAAAATGTATTCTTCAACTTTTCTGTCTATACTCTTACTCTGTTTTAAGCTTTCACGGTTTACAACAAAACTTATACTGTCACTTACGGGATATCTTCCGTGATTGTTCATTATTTTGCTCAAAAGCAGCAGCCGGCATCGTAATAAGGACTCCACAAAACCTGGTGATACTGTGAGTGTGTTTTGCCGTGACTTAGTGTCGAGTTCCAGTAGTGCGCGTAGTAAAAGACAAAGAAAGAGGGTAGATAGATTTGTCTGCTCTTAACAATTTATTTTCCATCCACCCGCATTCTCCAGTCAACCCGCGATCATGGCGCTTGCAACAGTGCCGAATTATCGGGAGCTCAAAATAATGGACAATCACGGAAGATATCCCGTAAGCGACAGTATAAGTTTTAGTTACTACTACTACTACTTACTGTAGTAGTCTTTTCTCAGCAATTCGATAGTCTTTTTCTTACCAAAATGTCTATCCTCATGAGCGCTACGAATCAATTCCATCTCCATTTTCTTTGGTACCACCAAATGTTTCTCAGGACCCTTGAATAAAATTTCGTTTTCAAGCCAAAAGCCGTCATAGGGCTTGTCCTTAAAAATTTCAATTACCGCTTTCAAAGTAGTATCTTTAGCTTGATTATATTTTAATTTCTCGTAAAAGTCTGATGTGATTTGAGCTACATACGCAATGCATCTGCATGTCGCATCTGGCTTCCACTGTGCTCGATAGTGAAGTCGTATTCTTGGAGTAACATTATCCACCGGGCAACTGTTGGTGAAATAGCCATATCTTTCTTCTCCAACACTGATCCACCTGTCTTTCAAACTCTTCTTGTTCACTGTTAGCTAAACGGAGGCGTGGCCGTTGTGCTACCGGGATGTCGTCTTTCAAAATAATTTGCAACCTTACCGGGGCGTCTTTCGTCTTCATCGGCTGATATCCCTCGACAAGATGCTTTACCTGCTGCATCCAGTGGCGGATTTGCAGTCTTGACCGCTCTAGGCCGCGGGCCATATGCCGCCCCTTTCTCAGCACCTATCATAGACTAGGTACATGCTGAATTTACTTTTATCGAAATCGGTTCAGAAATTTAGTTAACTATAAGTGCTATGTCTTACAAAAATGAACAGTGGACCGAAATGGTACGGCTTTACGCCTTCGCGGGCGATAACCTGAACGGGGCTCGTAGAATGTATGCTTTAGATTCTCGAGTGGGAATCCGAGGCATGTGTGGCCGTAAATTAATCCCATTTGAACAGTTGTTGAGATTAATGTAGGTAAGTGTAGAGAGAAGACCATAATATGCGCGAGAATTTAAAATATTTAGGTACTTTGCATTTGAGTTAGTTCTTGCTTTATTATCAGTGAATTTTTTGTCACGATTTGCTGCCCCTAATATCTGGCCGCCCTAGGCCCGGGCCTATTGGGCCTTAGGGCAAATCCGCCACTGGCTGCATCCTTCCTTCATAAACAATGTTTCATCTAGGACTCATGCCCTATTATAATCTCATACGGCATAGAATCATTATTGTACATCACTATAGCTTTGTTTGTCAATAACAACAGGAACTTTGATTTTCCCCATAGAACACTTTTACATGTCCAAAACCAAATAACGAAAGAAAATTATTTTCACTTTACGGTGATCCATTAACGTCGCTGCCGATGTCGATCAATGCACGCGTCGCCTTATTAAAAATTTTCACAGTTTTCCGGGGGTTTTATTATCGAGAAATCTTTGTTTACATCGTTGTCGTTGTCAAGCAAAACGTTATATCACAGAGCATCAATTGCGTTAGGGGACTATATTTCTTGTCACCAAAATTGATATTTGTCATCAAGTTGTATCATCTAATAAATAGATCTATCGCCACGAAATATTTTCGTTCTCAAATAAACAAAAAGTGTTCCCAGGTATGAATTATCAAATTAATGTTAATATATGTGTACAATAAGAGATGGATTACCAATAAAATTGTAGTGCATTAGATGAATATAAACTTCGTTGTTATAATAGTAGTTTCATTACTTAAATAATAGCTTTGTGCTCAGAATGGTAGATCTGTCACCAACCTATCGCAAATCTCGGGACTTGGGGCACCCCGACTTTAGGTTAGGTTAGGTTACTTTAAACCCTGCAAACAGAAATAGGAGCCCCGTGCGAAAATGTGGCCGTAAAATAATACAGTTTATCTCTTGTTTAGAATCCTACGAAAGTTTTATAAATTTCCTAGAAAATTTATTAGTTTGCTTAAATATCTATTAGGACAAACCTATTATAATACATACAAAAACATTTATTTGGTACTGGATCCTATATCTCCATGATTTTAGGTGATTTATTGTGGAATTGATTTTATATTGTTTGGGGACTAAATTTTGGTGACAAATCTGCTATTTTGCGGGCAAACCCTATTATTTAAGAAACACAAAACTAATTAAACTGGCGATAGCTTAAATGATACCCATTGCGTTATATCCTTTTTTATTCATGGCTGACAAATCAGTATTGAAACCTTTTTCGTAAAATTAACGTTGTCGGCCTCCTTGTTGAACATCGTGCGTTTCGTGTCACTCGGCGCACTCACACCACCTGGTGGTTTTTCACCAACAACTTGCCAGGTAGGGTGCTACTGAGACGTCTTGTAAAAGTCGCACCCACAGATTGGTCGCACCTGCTTGGTCGTTCCCATTTTGGAGTTTGTTCGGTGCCTGTTCGGAAGCTTTTGTCTTGCTACAATGTGGCCGAAACCATTGCATTTATAACATTTTAGCCCGAGATGTTTATTTGGCATTCCTTGGACTGATGACTTCTTTCACCACAACTAAAACACCTGATCACCTTTTTCCTACCACACCACTATATTTCGACTGACTTCGTCGCATCTTTGATTCTTTCATTTTTTCTTTCAGGTTTTCGTAATTTAGATTTTTTCTTTTTATACGTGGTAACTCCGTATTTTATGTGTTTCTTCGTCTTCAATTCCATCTACGATATATTTTATCGCCACTTAATCTTTCCCCCCTTGCCTAGCTCGCGCAATACTAGTAAGTAGTCCTACAGCTTTCACCATCATGATTCTTTCGGCTACTCAGCATCTCATGGGCTGTCTTCTGGTCTAAAATGTCAGGGAACTCCTTGACGATCGCTACCTTCAGCTCGTCCGACTTAAACGGACGTTCAGAATGAAGCCACAGAGCCGCTGTTCCCACCAGGGATCTTCGAGGTATAATGAGCTACTGTAAAGGCATCCACATAAAAATCTCAGAGCTGTCGTCTAATTCCTGGATCCATTTCGATACCGTGTAAGTTTTATCCTGGCCACTGAATTGTTTTACCAGATCGTCCGCAATATACCCTGCACCGACTTGCATGATATGGTTTTGGCTTTTCTCGGCCCTCGCTATTTCGTCTTCTGGGTAACTGTGGTTCAAAGCCGTTGCGTCTGTTGCCAAAAACAGCCGCCTTGAAAACTTAAATTTTTTTACGTAGTCGGCACGTCGTCAAATCCTTCCTAAAATATTTTTTCCTGTTTTTAACTGAAGTGGTTCGTGGATAAAACAAAGAGAGTTTCAGCTACTTTAGAATTGTATTATAGGTACCTACGACTCTCTCCAACCCTCTCTCTCTCTTATGTGAAGCAGACTAAGTTGCGCGGGTCAGCTAGTAGAATATAAAAAAGGCATGAATTAAACAACTTTGTAATAAGCAGTAAAAAAAACAATGTCTGCAGAAGACTGCTGTTACTAGGTACTTACCACAATTTTTATGGATAATATTTACAGTTGAAGTTAATATTTTTATATAGGTACTAGCTGTGCCCCGCGACCTTCGTCAGCGTAAAATTAGCGGTGTGATATATACTTTACGATCTATTCTCATACCTGGTCTACCAAATAAAATTGCATAAAAAAAAAACATAAAAATTGGTCGAGCCGTTTCGGAGGAGTGTGACCACAAACATCGTGACACGAGACTTTTTATATAAGACATAATGTTTACATAGACACGTGTAAGGTAAGGCCTGCGCAAACGAGGGACAATTTGTCCGCGAACAATTTGCGACAGCCAATGGACGTCAACCAATAGTGGTGAACCTGTAAACAGCCTCAGTGCTCTTGATATGCTGGTGATAAGCCAGTTCTATGGGTTCTTTAGACGATTAAAAATGCTTGTCTGTTTGACAAGCCTTTTTACGCGACCTGAGAGATCAGTAATCAAGCCAATGTGAATTGATGCCAAGTAAAGCACAGCGAACAGGCGTTCACCCTCTCTTCAGTTCGTTTCGTCAAGTTTTATCGATGACGTTAATGCTGGTCACTCACATCAAGTCAAACCTCGTTCAGAACTAAAGCTGAACAGTCAGAATTGCTTGACCAAAAGCGCAGTATCTCTGTTTAACAGGGTAAGAAATTCTACCATCTACTAAAATAAATAAAGAGAAAGAAGAAGTAGAAGAAGTAGTAGTTGTTCCGGGTCTGGCTGTTTGTGTATGTGAGTTTAAATGTTTGTAAACGCACCCACGATACAGGAGAAATTCCTAGTGCGGGGCAACGTTTTTTTTTAAAAAAAAAAATTAAAAAAATATGGTAGCAAATAAGAGAATGAGCTTACTGATAGAAAGAAAAACGAATGTGTAATTACACTAGGGTCTACAATCATAGTTTAAGATACGCATTCGGCAGAAGGAAGGTAAATTTTGATGGATGGAGATGCAGCGGAAGACAAAAGGAAAGAAGAACGGATTGTCTAAAGAATGTTATAAAAAAAGGTCTATCATAAAGAGGAGGCTGGTATAGTAATGAAAGAAAAACACGTGTTGAGCCAATGAGACTCCAAAAAGATGAGGGCAAGCAGATGATTATAAGATGTAATGGTCAATCACACAGTACTAACGGGGTTGTGGAGGTCAGATAGGCAGTCGCTCCGTGTAAAATACTGGTACTCAGTTGCATCCGGTAAGACTGGAAGCCGACCTCGACATAGTTGGGAAAAAGCTAGGCAGATGATGATGGTCAATCACACAGTTTCAGGCGTGGTGTTAGATATAAATAGTGTTTCCATAGTTAACAAACTCCATATTTAATAAGTAATTTAAAAAGGAATAAATACTCACAGAAGCAGTCCTCTCGGGCCATTTATCCAGATTCTGCCAAACATAATCATACAACGTATAATTCGGAATTTCAACATCCTGGAACGGCGACTTGATCACTCTGTCCTGGGTCCATACACTGTGTTTTCTAATCACAACACTTGCATATTTTGAACTTTGTTTCACTGAATTTAAAGTTCTCTTCACCGTGAACAAATTTTTGGCTACCATTGTCCTGCTCTGTATTGCACTCATCGAAGACTGGAACTTTTAAAATGATATAATGCTGTATTATAGTAGCTGATATGGGTATTTTTCAAATCGTTGATAGCGATGTAGTATCAGTTGAGTGGAGAAGTGAAGGCTAAACTTTGTTTGGGTGTAAAGTCTAACAATTGTTTACTGAACTGCTGATTGAAGAATGATCGTCCAGACAATCGTCGTGTGCATGGTCATCAAATTTAAAAAAAATATATAGCCAATCTGAATGCTAATGCATATTATAAGAATTTTCGCAATATTTATGGATCATAATGATGGGACAAAATGTTAGTCGAACTAATCCAGCCAGTTCATAAGGTACCTTACAGCTCGTATTGATCTCTCGACTCGTATGAAATATTAATGATGCAAAATCAATCTTAGAAGAGTTTAAATTGCTTTGACATTAATGGCAATGGGGTCATCGCTAACCTACACTGTCATGTATGCTTTGTAGAAAATGACTAAGCCATTAAATCCGCCTGTAGACAATGTACTTTAAGTGTTAAATATAAATAAATAGATGGCCTTTCATCACAAAAACAAATTCAGTACAAGATGTTCGAGGTAAAGAAAATACCATTATTATAATCAATGATGTTGTTTTATAATTTGATATATAATTTATGATTAGTAATTGTACCTACGTAGAAGACCATACAAATGCAGACATTACTCGATTTATTAAAGACAACGAAAGGAAGTCAGTTATTACAGTACTCGCAAGTCGTGACCAATTGCTAGCAGCTAATTGAGATCTAGATATTAAAGCAGTTTTTTTTTTGTACTGTTGCATGTTGCTATATGGGACTCTTTGTGAAGAAGCGGATATAAGAATGCTACCATAGTATACAATTTTCTGGTGTGGGCAATACTGTATGGTTTTGGCAAAAAATAGTAGACTATTCACATCACCTCCATGGCATATATATCAGTAAACATGAACAGTTATGCAGAGGAGTACTGTATGTAGGTATCTATAACGTACCCATGTAATATAGTATGCGCTAGCCTATTGATATGAACCGGGCACAAATCCAGGCTCAGGGAACTCCTGATGAATAACTCAATAACACTTTTTCCAACCTGGATAAAAATAACTTGGAAATGCCAAATAAAATTAAACACACATTCAGCAAAGATATTTTAAGAAATCATAAAGAAATAAAGACAGGTTGGATATTTCGCGGGTTGAAGTAGGTATCCAAAAATCAGCGTGTTCGAGGTGGGTTTCAAATGGGATGACAATTTAAATAATATTTACCATGTTGATGAACAGATAGTGTTCTGATAAATATCAAACCAACGATATCAAAGTTAAGATAGCGGTAATGATCTAAAACATTACCATCAATGATGCAGTCAATTTTGTATGTTTTATCTAATGGTTGAAAAACAACAGTTTTTTGGTAAACGAAATAAAACTTAAATCTAGAATTATATACATATTTAAATAAACATATTTAACACAAAAGCAACAAAAACAAAGATATTGGACTGCTTCTGTATGACATAATTCATTGAGCTAAAACGCTAAACCCATGGCTCGAAACACAACAAAGATTCCACTACGTACGAGTAGTTTATACACTTGACTGCATACTTGAAGTTGCATAGAAAGATCAGCACCCGAATTGCTTAACACTTTTTCTATTACAAACTGCAGGATTTTGAAATAATTTTTAGTCAATTGTTTCGTCATCATTCTAGTACCCTTTTTCCTTATTATATTTTAGGTCAGCCCATCCATCTTTTTCTTCCATACTTCTCTATTACTCGTCCTCATCACACACAGGAGGTGTGTGATGAGGACCATTCATTCTTACCATATCATCCTTCTCACAGTCCATCCATGGTTTCATAAATTTTCCTCTACTTTTATAGCCATCAACAATCAACATTCATACTCAAAACGTTCCTTACGACTTACCGATTACCATTGTTGCATATATTGAAAATATTGTCAGCTCAACGGCGTACCTACCTGTTCGTTCAATTGTCAAATTAAATGGCATCACGATTATGAATGTGTTCCGCAATTTACTTCACAGACTTGAGAACATTGAAAACAAAAGATTGCATGTAGCGCGAGTTGAGAATGTGTGGTGTGACAAGAACGGATAAAGTAAGGAATGAGTATAATATTAGAGGCAGTTTGAAAGTTGGGTCAGTTCCAGAAAAGTCGACTGTCATGGTATGGGGATGTGATGAGGAGGGACGAATTGCATATGACTAAAAGGGTAATAAATATAAATGTTGATGGATGCAGAGGGAGTGGAAGACCAAGAAAACGATGAATGGATTGTGTGAGTGATAATATGAAAGAAAAAGGAGTAAATGATAGCGTGACGGTTAACAGAGGAGAATGGAAAAAAAACGTCTTGCGCCGATCTCAAGTATCATGGGAAAAGGGCAAGAAGATGATAAGAACTTGAGGACTATTTGATATTGAGAAACTATCATGTGCATGTAATTTTATTATGTGAATGCATGCCTGTACTCTGTCTACTGCTGCATACCCTTATCACGAATTTATATAGTAACTATAAATCTCTTTATCACAAAGTTATGCAACCTAAAGCCGTTATTATTTTCTGGTGTTGTGCATTTTATAAATGGAAAAGCCAAGATTGGACTTCTACAGCCAAAATAAAATATACACAAACAGACAAGGTTTAAGATGATGAAAGATTCATTAATGCAATAGATAAGAAGAGTATCTTCTTTCTCCATTTGAAGACTGTTTCAAGGTCTCTCGAAGATAACTGAGATTACACAGGTGTTTGATAAAACTAATTGTACCAGTATGTTAATGCAGCATATTATCTACAATTGTTGCACGTTACAACACGTCTGCTTCGTAACTTTGTAATAACAAGAAAACGTTTGTGTTGTATTTTATATCAGGCTGGTGTCCGCAACTTCCAAGTCCAAAGAGCGTATTTTGCGTACGGTACTGTATGTTTACTTCAGTATGATGGCCGTGACCTTTCTCAGTGCACGCAGTTAAAGGAATATTGCGATCAGAAGTTTCATTCAATATAATTCTAAAAATTAAATAACAAGAGGTCTAAGGTTGATACTATAAAGCCTCATATTCACGGTAAAAATTTGTTTAGCAACATGGTTGCATAAACATGTTGCCGAGTTGCTGTCAACATAATGCGGGCAACACTTGTGTTGCGGAGTTGATCACGCCATGTTGCAGAGCTGACGCCCGGCGAGCGAAAACATCAGTTTATCAACAAATGTTGACGTGTGTGGACGTGTTTGCAACTGTTTAAAAACATGGCGGAAGTATGGAGTAACGATACAATTATGCAATTATTATTATATTATTATTACTTCCTCGGGCAACATTTTAACGCAGACTGGCGTGTGTGGACAACCCATATTGATTTAAACAAAGTTTCCAGCAGCATTCTCGCCGTCCATCAACAACGTTGATCAACTGTTGCTAAGCAAATGTTTACCATGAATACGAGGCTTTAAAGAAACAACGCATAATGATGAGTTATTATCACTCACTTTGACAAGGTGATCGGTCCTGCACCACTGTGATTTATTTTTGTCTTGTCTTTCTTCTCTCTTGTCTAGTTCTATGTTACTTGAGGCCGTCCTTGTCACTCTTTCTCCTTCATATTCTCTCACACATGCACAAATCGTTTTTGCTTTTTTTGGTCTCCCTCTCTCTTTTCTGTATTATACAACAAATTGATCACTCTCATCATCATCTCATGTTACAATTACGTCAATCCTCATCTTGGAAGTTAATCTTCTGAATTAATTTAGATGCTACATTTGATTCACTTCGTTTATACTGTGTTTTACGATTATCTGATGAACACGGTGCGTTCATTCTATAAATAGACTCTGTCGTTTTCCTAGTACATGTAGCTTTATGTATGTGGGTCTGTGGGATGGGCGTTCACATGTTTAATAAATTGACGATGATAAAATAAGTATTAATAATTACTGCTTTGGTTAATTGTTTTGTCAACGTGATTCTCAGCAGGGGCATACATTCTTTATTGATTGAAAGAACAGTGAGGATAAAGAAAAATTATTATCTTACGAGGTAGTATTTGAGGTATTTTAGAAATTTAGACCTAGCCAGATTACTTGCTTAATTATTTTATTCTGGTTTTGAAGTATTTTACTGTGTACGTTACACAATTATTACAGTTACTTAACATTAGCCTAGATTCAGGAGTTGGCATAGTTAGAAGCAAATACGTTAATATTTTAGACACCTCCGTTTTTAAATAAATACTAAACAATCATGCAAGTTAAACAGGCAACAAAGAAGTTTCAAGTGTTGTAAAACAAAGTGAACGGTTTGTTATCATACGGTTATAAATACATTTTATAAAAATAAACACGTTCATTCAAACAAAGGAACTTGCAATGGAATTTTATAAAAGATTATGTTCAAATAACTTCATGTTTACTATAGCGAGTCTGATAGATGATAATAGTGCATTCGTAAGTGTAGTGTAATTAATTTATGAACTAGAACAACATACTGTCAAAAATTTAAGAAAGCTTATGATATAAGACGTTTGAAGGACTTCTTATTGGAAACCGTGTAAGATATGGTCTCAAACGGAGTTAGGCAAGGCACCTGGCTAGGTGATGGCAGGTGAAGTAAAGCGGTGACCGAGTGGCGTCCAAGGAATACAAAGAGAACTGTTTGTCGTCTGGCGGCGGGATGAGCAGACGACATTGTTGACATCGTGAGCGTGGAAATCGAGTACAATGATGATAATGATGAAGATATAAAAGAGACGAGTATTAATGTTGACTGTACAAAAGAGAAAGTCTTGTCCTAAGAAAAGATGGGTTGTGAGAATGATGATTTGGCTTAGAAGGAAGTGAATTCTGAGACGACGCGACGCGTCTAATAGAGGAACACAGGATAATAGAGTACCATCCGTTCCGTGTTCCAATATCTCCGTAACTAGGTATGGTCTACCTAGTTACGGAGATATTGGGGGTCAAAGTTCCAAGTTTTTTTAAAATATGTTTTTAATGTAAGATTTTTACTTTACAGACCTCCATGACCCCCGTACTATTCAATCTATCCATTAGCACAATGCTTTGAGTGCTTTCCATCGAGTCCTACTTTAAAACGTGATTTTTCACCCCAAAAAAAAAAAGTCGTTTCCCAGCAATAATTTTTGCGTAAAGTCACTTAGTTTGATGTACAGAATGCTTAGTTGACGGCTATGTGAAGGGTCTGTTTACACCCTGTATACAAAATCTCAAAACAGTTTCATGAAAAATCACAAAGTTATAATATAGTGCTTGTTCTGTTGTCCGCACAAAAACGTGGTCACCACGCAATTTTTAAATTATTTTTTTGACAAAATATAACATGGTTTAAAAATTTATTTATTTTATTTAACAATTTATGTACACACTAAAATACAGAAAAGTAGAAAATCCAAAAAAAAAAAAAAAAAAAAAAAAAAAATTGGAATCGATTCAGTTAGTTATTCTGAACAAACTATATTCAGGTTTCGCATATACTAAAAATAATGTTGTATAATGAGTATGTATATCATGTTACAAAATGTCTGCGGTTACGATAATATTTTAAACCTTTGTTATCTTTCTCGCAATATAAAAGTAAAACAGCCTGATGTTTTCATAAACACTATTATGCAGTATTTTTAATATGTTTTGAATAAAATCGCAACATTTGTAATGCCGTTATGATGATATTGTATTGATTACTAACTTGTTTATATTATTTACCATTTTTCCCAGTACCTACCTATATCATTTCTTAATCTTTTATTGCATCAATGAATTCGATGATTTGGGGTAAGTCGACAAAATTCCGTTGATTGTATCCTTCATCATCATCTTCGTTGGTAGCCTTGTAACGAGTACCTACAAGCTTTAGCCATTAGCCGTTTAGCCAGTGTTCTGATTTTACCATTTTATTTTTTATTATTGCAAGTATTGTATATTTATTGTAAGGCATTTCTCCAAACTAACTATAGATATAATGTAACTATACTAAAGTCCAGCACGCGTAGCATTACCACCGTAGAAACGGGTTTTGTTGACGGAAGAATCGACAAAATGACAGTTCTTTTTTTATATGTACGGCGACATAGTAGGTAGTCCAGTTCTATATTTTCCAAATGAAAGAATTGGACAACATTGCTCATTCGCAGTGTTCGGGTATTTCCCATGTCATTGGAGTCATTCATAAATTGCCGAGCCTTTATTGGATGACCCCAATGACAATTTCATTTCATGATTGTAGGTCAACGGGAAGTCCCTATAGGTTTTAATTCCCTTGTGAAATCGCAAAATATGCGACATAAACGTTTTTTCATTGCTCCAAGGGGAACCAGACCTAACCTGACCTGTATTTGATGTTAATTTCAGCTTTAGCCCACACGTGTTCCTGAGAAGAAGGGTCTTGACAAACGGACACCAAAGTGACCCCATAATGGCTCCGTTTTTGCCGATTGAGGTACAGAAGCTTAAAAACAAGATGGCGACGTTAGTTCTGATTACGGTCACACGCCTAAAGATCATGTACAAACAACAAACAATGAATGTTTTTTGTTTGAAATGACAACATGAAAAACATTTCCATTGTGTTAATACGCAATTAACCCGTGGTCAAGTAGACCAATTTTTAAATTAGTCCACAAATACATTAATGGCATGGCATGGGTATGGTGGGCTCTTTGTGTCGTAAATATATATAACGAAGCACACATGGCATTCGCGCCACTTTCGCTTCATATTTAGCATCTAATACTAACAGTGCCTAATAAAGTTTTCATACATTGATCTAGCTTCTAATGTGTTTTAAAAAGATCATAATATCACCGGCTAAGCCTATTAGTCCATGCAATGTTTACAAATAAATTATTATTTTATTATGGAGTTAATACGCTGCCACTGCACTGACTGCTGAGCTTGAGGTCCTAGGTTCGAGTCCCAGGTCGGGCAAAGTGTTATTGGGTTTTTCCAACAGGTGTTTCTCCGGGCCGTTTGTTGGCAATTGGCTCGCCCCCTATTACAGGGGACTTCAAAATAACTGGCGTAATCCTTCGGCAGCGTTCAAGTATTACGTACCTACCTACCGCAATTTGTGAAGATTTTACACCCTCCCTCCCCCCCATCCCCGCCGCTGCTAGCTTCTGTTACGTGTACAATACAATCGAGGGATTCCCCGTAAAGGCATAAACGAAAAGGGTTGCCAACTTTGTGTGATGGATGATAATTCCCGTTTTTTTTTATTTCAATAAAAACAATGTTACGTAACGCGTTCCTCCCGTCCTTGTAACGCACAGTAACGTTTTACAAGACACCTCCTCCCCCAAATTGCGTTACGTAATACTTGAACGCCCCCTTCCCCTCACTTTACCTCTGCCTAACCCTTCGGGTATTACAGGCGTGATGTTATGTTAGAAGACAGTCAAAAAATGAAATTGCATTCCCAGTGTGTTGTGTGTAGGTACCTATGTAGGTATCTTATCTTGTCATCACTACTTTTATAAATGCGAAAGATTTTGAGTAGGTAGGTATGTATGGATGGATTTTTATTACTCTGTCACGCAAAACGTATTTGGATGGAATTTGGCATACAGATAGTTCATAACCTCTTTTTATCCCGGTAGTACACTATGGCAGTTTCCGAACTCCACGTGGCCGAGCCGCGGGATAAAGCTAGCTGTATGTATACCTATGTCGTGTCGTTGACCTCTATGTGGCAATGTTTATTGTGTTTCTATTCGCGAGTCACAACACAGCTTATGGAGCTAGCAATGGTGCTATGAAAGTAAGAAAGAAAGAAAAAGTATTTATTAGACTCACACAGGACAAAACAAAAAAAACATGGATAAGATTATAATAATACAAAAATAGTGGGTATGTACACTAGTAAAGCTGTTTGCAATGTTTAAAATAGTCAATTCCATCGACCAATAGTTGGGAGTTTTCTACATTGTATTCTACATCAACGTGAAATCCATGAAAAAACTAGTACACTCTATGGTTTAATTAAAAGCAGTATAATTTAAGCTTACTAAGCAGCACCCAAATTAACGCCTTAAAAATCATTGCGTTTTTATTTTTGTGTGCTTAGAATTTAGGTGAAATCTTATTTTATTGTTACTATCCAATTTCTACATTTTTTCATTTTTACCTATGAGGAAAATTACTCTACTGATTAGGACGTCAAAGTTCAAAACATTGCACATTTGCACTGAAGAAGAGATAACGCCTAGACTTATCTATTTGTCATTACATTTGCAATGACATTACAACGATTAAATGTAATGTTTTGACTATAGCCTCTATAGCTAGGTTACAGAGTGACAGTCAACTTTGTGTAGCGGTCAAAAGTTGAAACAAAAAACGTCATTTCTAACGTTCATTTCAAAGTTTCCACTTAATACCCATATCATCTACATAATTAACAGTTACTTACATAACAATTACCTACTTTAAAACATGTAATCACTGTTTAAACACCCAAAAGCACGCACGAAAGAGAAATATAAATAAATATTTAATTCGTTGGACAGAAAAGCCGCGACGCCCGTACGCGGCGAACTCGAGTTGTCTACTGTACTGAATGAATGTTATGTTTTATAGAAGTTTACCTACTTATTATGAATTTATGACGTGAGGCTCGTATCGTAGGTACTAGATAGTTTTTTATCGCTAGTTACCTATCTAAAAACATGTTTCCACGGTGGATTTATTTACTTGCAAGTGTAGTGCTGGCCTAAAAATAGCTAGCAGTTGCTATTCCGTGGGTGTGTCTGTGTTTGAAAAGAACAAGTTGGTGACTTAGTGTAGTCACACAGAATCGTGTAGATATTTGTACCTACCCACAGTACAATTTTTTATAAATAGTTCATCATCATTCTCTTGCCCTTATCCCAATTCATTCGTGGTTGGCGCAGCAGTGTCAGCAGTGTCTACTTCTTCCTTACTTCTCTAATATCTACTCATCATGCTGCTTTGGATTTTGGCAAAGTTTTTATAACCGCCCTCCTGCCTGACGTCAACCCTCCTTGGGAATGCTATTGTGCATATCTTTTAATTGTAAATCAGCTCATCATGGAAATATTGGATGCAGAAAATTTGTTATGCTAAGTGGTTTGTTAGAAAGTCTCGATTTATTGTTTTCCATGTCTTTGGCGTTGTCCGTCACATGGCATGCTAAAAAAAATAATGAAATAGTAGGTACCTACATTTTGATATATAAGTGGGGAAACTTTGTTATTGCATTCGAGGCGAAATTAACACCCGAGCTGCAGGCGGCAGGCAAGGGTGTTATGGAGCCGAGAACTTCAGTAACAAATCCCCACGCGTATCAAACGTCGTTTTTCAATACACTTTCTACACAAGAACAAAAAACAAACGCGTTTGTTTTTTGTTGTTGTTTAAAATAATATGGGGACAGCGGGCGTAAATGGGTTTACTTTTTTTTTTTTAAAGAAATTGTAGGTATGTAGAAAAAACCAGCATCCAAATAATGCGATTTTTTATTTTGAAACACAGCGAGAATGTCTATTTAGGTCAGAATCGTATTCTCCCACTGTTACATCAAAACAAGAACCTCGAAGTGATCTCCATCAAAACAAACTCTACCCATTAGTTTCATAACCGGTTAATTTCCATAAAAATACTCTTCATCTCATAACACGGAATGAATCAACAACACAGTACGAGTACCTACACACACAGTGACACTAACGGAGTTGAATCTATATTGGTCATTTTATAACCTACTAGCTTATGCCCGCGACTTCATGGCACGATTATACTATTGGGATAAAAAGTATCCTAAAAGTTAATCCAGGTTATAAACAATCAATGTGCCAAATTTCATCCCAATCCGTTCAGTAGTTTTTGAGTGAAAGAATAACAAACATCAATCCATTCTCACAAACTTTCGCATTTATAATATTAGTAAAAGTAAGATAGTAAGAAGCAAGATAAGATATTAGTAAGACCTATATGTCACGATTAAAGTTGCACAAAGAAAATTGATTTAGAAAACTTATCTTTTTGTCCCTATCAGTGAATAATCATAATCTATTAAACATAATTTATGCCCCTTAATGACCGCTACAGTTAACGGCCAAAGGTCCAGTGAAAGCCAGGGATTTTGATGATTTCCCATCCGAAAAAAAAAAGGGTCCAGTGAAATAGCAAAACCATTCTTCAGCTTCTTTCTTTTTGATGGAACGTCTTAGCAAATTTTTATATTGGATTCTTTATATTCCAATATTGGTTGGTAGTCTACGTCGGTTCTTGTTACATAGTTGATCGGTACGAGAGAAGAAGTTAGTAGTTTCGCTCTCCCGCCCGCCAGCTGGCGATGGTGGTGTGGCTTGCGCTTATAGGTAGGTACATGCAATAATATGTCGCTTCGATGCGACATATAAACATAAAGGGTGTAAATAGACCCTTAACATATACGAAAGGCACTGTTTCTCCCCGTCTTTGCGATCATTTTTTTGTGTTCTAGACCATACCTGAGAACCTTATAGTTACGGAGATATTGGGGGTCAAAGTTCCAACTTTTTAACAAGTTTTTTTTTTTTTTAATACATGTTTTTAATGTAAGATTTTTGCTTTACACACCCCCACGACCCCCGTACTATTCAATCCATCCATCAGCACAATGCTTTGAGTGCTTTCCATCGAGTCCCACCCGAAAACGTGATTTTTCACCCCAAAAAAAAGTCTATTCCCAGCAATAATTTTTGCGTAAAGTTACTTAGTTTGATGTACAGAATGCTTGGTTGACGGCTATGTGGTCTGTTTACACTCTGTATTATTGCACGTTTCCCCTAATGCATCTACATCAAACCTTTGAACCTGATAAGGCTTGTGTAGTCTCTGGACCGCCATTTAACTACTTCTAACACAAACTGGTGTCACACGGTGTCTATAGTTGGAACACAGTGCACCGGTTCTGTGCCTCGGTAGTTTACATACGACGTTGGCCGCATTCGAATAGTTGTGCGTGAAGTCTGCAACAGCGATTGAGATAATTGTTATTCTTCGTGTACATCGCGAGTAAATGTACCTATGTGAATAAAGTCAAACAAGATTGTGTTTTTTTTTGTATAAACCGATGTCGCCAAGAGTATAAATTTAAAAAGTCAATTATTCACTAGACTACACGTACCGATTTTACAGACTACACCTCTTTCAAATTGCCATAGATTCCAGTGTAGCGCAGGCGCTAAGCTGACGTAGACGATTCGTAGACGCAGGCACTACGCTGGTGTAGATATTTCGTAAGCGCAGGCGCTACGCCAATGCGTGATTGCTTCGAAAACTACGTTCATGTTGGTTGGCACCTTTGCACAGATGCCTTTGCTATCTTAAACTCCACACATGTTAATATTCTGTGTTGTTTACAATTTGTTGAAGCACATTACGACATGCCATTAGGTAATATTATGGAGTGTGTACCGTGATAAAGCGGTGAAGAAAATCAGCAATGATGCACTTGATAGACATGTTAACTTTAAAATCAGCTGATACTAACGGCTGCAGCCTACAAGACATGACATGAATTCACAACTGAACAACATATCTTACCACGATCAGAGGCCCATGGGCGGTATAAAAACTCTGACGCCAGGTTAAGCGCTAACCAAACGATAAAGAAGAACCACAGTGATGTTGATGATTCAATAGTTGGTAGGTATGTCAGTAGGTTCAATGATAATACGACTTCATCCTTCCGACATCCGACCCCATCTCGTTTTAAAACATAGGTAGGTTATTTTCAAGAATACATATAATTTCATTTCAATGACTTGACTAACTAATTAATTGTTAGCTACATCGAAAAAATAAAACGTTTAATTAATTTCAATTGTTTTTTTCTTCAACGATTCGACTGTTTTCTCGCTCACTAGCGACATCTAGTCCACGTTTACAGAAGGTTTTAAAAAGTGTTTACCAGCTGAACTACTAGATGGCGCTCCTAACACCAATACATTTTCATGTTGACAAAATACTGTTATCAGAACCAACGGAATGTTCATGAACTTTTATCGCACTGACCAATTA
The DNA here is from genome assembly GCA_963082995.1 of Noctua comes. Classification (NCBI taxonomy): domain Eukaryota; kingdom Metazoa; phylum Arthropoda; class Insecta; order Lepidoptera; family Noctuidae; genus Noctua; species Noctua comes. The sequence continues at coordinate 13,480,649 of OY720279.1, read as the reverse complement.
AGGCCAACTGAGTTTTATCTATGACGCAGGTATGTGGTCAAAGTTCATCGCAATGAATATCACCTTATGAAATAGGTACCTAGGAAGATGTTTAGGTACCTACTGTACATGTACCTACTTAGTTCCTGATATCTGAATAAAATTTCAACCACTGGTTCTTTATCTTCAATTACATAGTCAAAGCCAAGGTTATTTTACATTGCAGAGACATAATAGTGTACTTTGGATCTACATAACTACCTACATTCACAATCACGAATTATTTTTCACTAATCGGATTTATTCTTGAGTGAAGGTCGCGGTGACGATCTTCTTAGTTATTATTACCTATAGCTACTATCAACTTAGCATATTATTATCGGAGTCCAGAGATGGACATAGGCTTCCACCTAGCTGCGTCACAACCGAACTCTCGTCTTCCATAGCCAGTCTGTACAGTCCGCTTTGTAACGTCGTCTATCATCTAGCTCAGGGATTCCCAAACTGGGTTCGCAGAATCTAGGGGTTCCGTAGAATAGTTATCAGGGTTCCGCCAAAATTATTTATTACTAGGTTACAATTTCATTCTTCACATTAAAACTTTAAGTTAAGAATAATGTGTTTCAGTTACATTACACACTAGCTGTTGCCCGCGACCTTCGTTCGCGTGAAATTTTATAGCCTATAACCTTCCTCGATAAATGGGCTGTCCAACACTAAAAGAATTTTTCAAATCGAACCAGTAGTTCCTGAGATTAGCGCGTTCAACCAAACAAACAAACTCTTCAGCTTTATAATATTAAGTATGGATTTCTTTAAAAAAATGTTCTTATTTTCAGTGTTGATTTGTAATCATTTGATATGGGGTTCCATAAAATAAAAGGTATTTGGTTGGTGTTCCGTTATCTTTAAAGTTTAGGAACCCCTGATCTAGCTAGCTGGGGGCGTATCACAATACGCTGGTCGATACACGGGGTCCACTCTAGGACTCGCCTGCTAAACCCTCCACCGGCACTTCGACAGCCGGTCCACTGCTACTTCAGCTTGCTAACCCTGTCATGCCGGTGGAGGTGACTACGGTTCTCTTTCGTAGCTCATTTCATGGGCCATGGCATAATGGTAATTTTTGAAGCGTTGAAATAAAAACATATTTTATTGAAAAATGATTTTATTCCTTATAAACTATAATATAAAAACGATTTCCTTAAAATTACTTTGCACCTACCCACATTACCGATAGATAATAAACTTTCCTTAAAATAAGGCCATTTTCATTTACGATAGATTCTAGATATCTTTGAAAACAGTTTTTTTTTAAATAAATTATTTGCATTTTCGAAAATTATACTAGAACTGCTCTGAGGGTTTTTAAAACCAGTAGATATTTTAGCTGTCTTTTGTTAGTAGAGATCAATATTTACATAGTCAATTAAAATCCAGTTTATGATTAGGTATAATAATTATCAAAGTTTTTATTCGAGGTTCGCCTCAACTCCCAAGATGTGATCTTGAGTGTTCATTCAATATTTCTATTTCATTTTATTAGAATTTAAATCTTCTGAAAAAACTTTAATCTGAAGATGAATCTACGAATATAAATATAGAAATAATTATTTTCTTGTGATGTTTCTTTAAAATTATATTTAAAAGTATTTACAACGCGAGGTCGTCCAAAAATCCTGTCATAACAAAAAGTGTCACTATTTCTTGATTTTATAACTGATCATGAAAAATCTCCTCGCGAAAAATGAAAGAAGACAAAGAGAAAATGTATTTACATTATAGGACACAATTTTCGAACGACCGGGGGTCTAAAATTGCCGCTTTAACAGAATCATAGACATGGCAATCACGTTAAAATTCTTAAAATGGTCACAGACGCAATTAATATTATGGATTGACACTAAGGGACTATTTTACGAATTATAACGTTACTCATATTATTGTCCTATTATGATTCTGCTAAAACGGCCAATTTAGGCCCCCTGAAATTAACATTAAAAAGCTTTACAAAAATTACAAAATATCTTAGCAACGTCCCATTTACTATTCAACAATAAGGCACTTTAGAAATTGCTAACTCTTCCACTCATAGGATTTGGTCAGAACTATAGTCTACAGTATTTGTATAATCCGCTAAGGCACGCCAAAGTGATTTTTTCCTAAGAAGAGATCACCCAAGATTTCGTATTTCTCAGTTAACGAAGTACCTAGTACCAACCCCTGAGGGAATACGGAAGGACTGTGTTTTCGGTTCCCCTAAAACATTACTTAAAGCAAATTGCTCTAGTAGTCCCCCATTAAAATCTTTCGCCAAAAGCGGACTCTGAGGACTTAGGTAAGTGACAATGGCTTTCAAAACGTTTGGTATTTGTACAGTTCTATTTTAAAATTACAGTACGTTTGACGTTTTTCGTTAGTTTTATCCATCCAATACATTTTTGACATTTCATTTGTCCTTATCTTCGGTAGAATGTCAATTATATCCATCCAATACATTTTTGACATTTCATTTGTCCTTATCCTCGATAGAATGTTTGCTGTCCATCAGACCTAGTTCTTAAACCCTCACAAAAAGCAGTAGAGTTAGCCAATCAATTCCTCCTACGCATACCTTTTCTTCAACTCCTTTCTCAAGATCTTCCCGGACGCTGTTTTAGGAATGTCATCAACAAACATGACTTCTTCTATCTTCTTGTACACTGCTACTTTACTCGCGACAAAGTCTTGAAGCTCTTCTTCAGTAATCTTCAAACCATTCTTTCTGATGATGAAGGCTTTGGGGACCTCGCCGAAGAACTCGTGAGGGACTCCGATAACGGCTGCGTCTGCCACAGCTGGATGAGATCGTAGGAGGCTTTCTAGTTCTGCTGGAGCTACTTGCATTCCTTTGACCTGGTGATGGAGAAAAGGGAGTTAAATTCTCTTTGGTAAGGTTTGTAATATTTGGGGATTTAGAAGGCGGTCAGGTAGTATATGAAAAAGAACAGATAGAAATAATTACAGTAGATACTTGAACGACGAGAACCGCCATTACTTGTAAAACATAAAGGCGCTGTTGAACTATTGTTAGTGTGGTTTACTGTTTAATAAACAATTATCTGCAAAGATCTCACAATACCAGACCACCAACTGAACGTTAGGAGGCAATTCAATCTCACAAAATACTTAATTTCAGTTACCGAAAAAATAACATACAGCAGCATCCTAAGGCAAAAAAACTGCATGAAAAATAAATGCATTATTTCTTACCTTAATAAGTTCTTTAATTCTATCAGTAATAAATAATCCAACACCAGGTTGGAAGTAGCCCATGTCACCAGTCTTGAAGAAACCATCCTTGGTCATAGTTTCTTCCGTCGCTTTAGGATTTTTGTGGTATCCCTTCATTACTGTAGGACTCCGGATGTACATTTCTCCGGACTAGAAAAATAAATAAATGGAATATAAGTTATTTTATTGATGATTTCGACCCCAACGGGCCCAAACATAACGAAGCATCGTCAACCAAATTGTTTAGCGAGATAGTAAATCCTTAAAAAGAACACCACAATCATCATCATCATTTTGACGAAAAAATATGTCCACTGCTGAACAAAGACATACCTAAGTCTTCTTCCCAAAGATCTCCACGACAACCTTTGCTTCTCGTAATGTAGTATCCGTTACATTGTTATTCAAATTACTTACTTGTCCAATTGGTACCGCTTCCCCAGTGATGGGATCAGCAAACTTCAGCTGGACACTGGCCATGGGGACCCCACAAGCGTTGAAGTTGACGTTCTGTGTGCCCTTGAAGGTAGATGTGCCAAGTGACGTCGTCTCCGTCATGCCAAAGCCTTGGTTGAACTCGATGGCGTGCTGGAACAGAAAGATGCAAAAAGATTAATTATTGGACATAAACAAGATAAGCAAGAAACATATTGAATCGGAAAAAATGGCCTGAGATTGATTAATGAATCTGATCAACACAAAAATCCAGGAGGAGATTGCGAAACAAAGTTGTCTGCTTTTTAAGAGATTAGACAAAGGAAAATGGAGGATTGTGAGAGAGGGTGGGAGGAGGTTTTGGCCAGTACACAAGAGAGTAGAGGGAAAGTATGGGCAGTAAAATGTTTTTGGTATAGCATGATTCCTCATTAGTTTATCATGACACACAAAAATCTGATTGGCCAACAACTGTCTATATTCTATTGTGTAGCGCTAAAAATTAGTGTCATCAGGAACGTTGCAGCAGGATTGGAGACATTCAAGATTCAATGTTTATAACTGTCAACCTCAAATAGCAATCTTATGATGCCCGGGCTTATAGGACAAGGACGAACCCATTGCCCTATCTTATTATAGCAATAGGCACGTCGTCATAGTTAAAGTTGATGGATCTTGATTTAAATAACTAGGACAAGAACATATTTGGTATTGGTAACGTTATTTTCCTTAACAAGCAATTAGGCACGAGTCCAGAGGTTGATTACGTTAGATGGGTCAGTTTCGATATCTAAATGAACGAAAATATGTTACACTATCTTTAAATTGTAGGCATTCTTGACGATAGTAATTAAATTGCAAATCATCGAAGGTAAAACTTGTATGACCGGTCCTAAGACCTCCTAATAAATTCCGACAAACTTATCTACGAGTAATATAGGAGATAACGTCTATCCGGATCTAAAACAGGCCTTTGATGAAGGCATTCATAAAGTCCGATAGGCGTAATTAATAACAACAAGAGGTTTTACGAAACAAAAGACCACTAATAAAACAATGCATCAAGACAAGTTCAATGGACACATAAATGGACAAGAAAATTATCACTCAAATGATACAATAATAATTGACTCAAATGTAAATGATATCTAACACGTAAGGGGATTATCTCATTTTGTCTCCTCTGGTCTAATACATGGGGTGTTTTTGTCTTTTCCGTAAATTCTCTTTTTCAATTCAATTTCTCTCTGTGGTCTTCTCACTGTTCAAGGATCTCAATTAAGTATAGGTATACTTTTCATTGTCACTCTCTTGACATGTAAATAATATAGGTCGATTGATTGACCGCATTCTAGTTGTCGACATCGACCTGTTTAGATCAATCCACAGCATACCGGAGCATGGCAACTGGTGGCTGGATAACGCCCAGCGATCGAAGAAGGAGACTAGACCTCGTCAATAGACCGTAATCAATCGGAGGCATTCTTGCCGATGATAGAAACACCGGCAACAGGAGATTAAAGGATCCCACAATTATTAGTATCAGGCTGTAGTGTCCCTCTGCAGGGCCACGGCCTCCTTTTCCTTCTTCCTCAACTGGATCCTGAGCTAATATATGAACCCCACATTTAGGCGTCAAGTTCGTCCCACCATCTACACCTGGGTCTTTCACGATGCCGTAGAACCTTTTGAGGGATCCATGTTGTGGTGGTCTACCATGTATTCGACATTCGGCAGACGTATCCGATGCAGTCCCACTTAACTAATAACAATAACGAAAAAAATCTTTGAAAAACTTACTTTACTCTTCTGTAAGATAGCTTCAACGTCTGAAGCAGCCAATGGTGCAGCGCCGCAGATGATGTGTCTCACGTGACGGTAGTGAGCTTCATTCACGTCAGGGTGCTTACCTAGGAGGATCGCTGCAAGGAAAAATATGATTTAAACACTTTAATTCAAAGTCAGGATACCATTAGTAAAAATATGGGAAATAATAAAGCTTCCAAAAAATCAAATTTACTTCCAACGATCTGTGGTTGACTCTAATACTAATCTGTATAATTAAGGATGCAAGAGCAAGCGAAGCGAACTCGGGACTTGGGGTATCCCGACTCCGGACAGGTTAGGTTCGAAGGGGGTGGTGGGGTCTTAGTTCGCTCGAATGGACCGTTGTCTCGACTTCTCTGAGCTGTTTAACCTCTCAAAGAACAAGGAGAAATATTCAGAGTTGATGATCAATCTTTAGTAATTGGCGAGGAACCAAAAGAGGAAGACCAACTACAGCCTATATCAATCTACTGCTTGTCATTAAGGATGTTCTTGCATTTTTTGAATAAATCTGCATATCAAGTATAATTTATTTTGTATTAGTACAAGATTTAAGTAAATTATGCACAAAAAAACTAAGTCCAATGTAAATTATTATTAAAATGTGCGAAATATTCTAATGTGTTTGCTATTGTGTAGTTTATAATACAATTTTAACCTGCTGTTTAGAGTTTTTTTTAACCGACTTTTAAAAAAGGAGATGCTTATGTATTTATCATAAAACATCCCATTAGCTACGACATAAAATTGTATTTGTCATCTTAATTTATTGTCGCCAAGAAAGATACCTATGTGTATGTCTTCTTGACAAAAACAAAACCTTAAATTATCGCTAACGCCATAATAAATCATAAAGAAGAGGTTACAAAGAAGACAATGATAAATATAGACCGAACCAAAAGACTGACAACCGATCTTAAAAGGGGATTACGTGATACCCAGTTACTGGGCTGAGGAGGTCAGATAGGTAGCTGCTCCATATAAACTAGGTACTGGTGTACGTGGTTTGGTTTTTGGACAAACCCGCCCCACGATTCCCAAACCACTGCAACTCCTGAATGCCAGAATCAACAGTGGCGACGAACAGAAAAGTCCCAGAGAAACAATATAAGTAACTGTCTTGGATCCCGCAACGAAATGAATCAGAAAAGAATAGCGGAGGAGTAGGAAACGTGTACGTGGTTAATAAGAACAGCCGGTCTTTAGGTAGGTTACTATCCATTACATACCGAGTTTCCTCCGTGCCTCGGAAAGCACGTTAAGCCATTGGACTGGAAGGCGACTACAACATATTTAGGAAAAGTCTAGGCGGATGATGATTCAGTGGAACCCGGTTAAACTGGAAGCCGACCCCAACATAATATTTAATTGGGAAAAGCCAGGAAAATGATGATGATAATATAAATAAACTTACCAACGGGAGGTACGATGTAAAGCAAGGTAGTCCTTTGTGTCTTCAAGATGTCCAAATACGTACTGGCAGAGAACTTGGCCATAGTGACCAGTTTGCAGCCCTTAGAGAGATGCCCCATGAGACCGATCACGAGGCCGTATATGTGGAAGAAGGGCAGGAATGCAGGGAGAACGTCTTGGAAATCACCTGGAAATATGAGAAATAATCAATGTCGCAGCTTGAAGAGATCTAAGAGAGAACATCATTAACTATATGTATAGCATAGTCAGCCATTACTACTGAGATACGAAACGTAGCCAACGGGTCCAGTGCAGTTTGGTAATTACGTGATGATGCTGTCTTGGTATTTTTAGTTTAATTATTCATGAATAGAATCACTTTTATAATAGATAGACGCTGCAGAAAACATTTTTTTTTAAATCTGTAACCATCACACACATTGTGACCATTGTTTTCAAGTATTTTGCATTCAATGCACGCATATTATTTTTCTCAAACCTTGAAATGTTTGGTAGGTAATTATGTGAAAAAGTTATTAAAATTTATTTCTTTACGTAGATACTTGTTTACCTTTACAAATAAGCAATTATACTTATGTAGGGGCCATAGTTGAATTAGCAAATGACTGGTTATGTTACTGGCTATGAAAAGCGTTTGACACGACTCCCTTTTTTATTAGTAGAATTATTATCAGTATGGAAATTAAACTTACCGTGTGCAATATTCGGGAAACAGTTCTCCTTTTGATGCATAATCTCCATTCCAGCCAGTAGATTATCAAAAGTAATCTCAACGCCTTTAGGCAGTCCTGTAGTTCCACTTGAAAATGGTATACAAGCCACATCATCACCTTTCCTAGTTATTTTATCTAATAAACCAAAATCAGCTTCACCCGATTCTGCTACTTCTGAATATCTTGTTGCGTCGCTAGGAACTGGTTTGCTTGGATTATCAACTAGGATTATTTTAGCTTGTATCTTTGCTGATTTTAGAGATTTCGAGACGGTTTCGTAGCATTCTGGTAACGTTACGATGACTTTTGGCACCGTGATGGATGTTTGGTGGGCGAGTTCGACTGTAAAGAAAGAGAAACATAGTATGAGTATTAACAATACCTAGTTGTCACAGAAATCAATCCATTTTTCATACAAGAGAGACATAAACTTGGTTCAAATGATTAAACAAATAGATTTTAACAACGACTGCAGTATTAGGTAGTACCTAAGTAGATTTTTTGCTCGCAATGATATTTGCATAAGAAAACGTTGTTATTTTTTTCCTTGAAACATGAAACTCTTCGTCTACATCAATGTCAAAGTTGTCATTATTATTATTATGTGTGGAGGTGACTTCATATTTGAAATGATCTAATGTTTCGTGTAGTACATTAGTTTATGCTAAACCTATTATATTTAATAGAATCCTGTCTTCAGCATTTTTATTGCTGATTTTAGGTTATGTGATGACGCAGTAAGGTGAGGTGGGGTAGCTTCGTTTACTGCAACCACACCCATAGATTAAGTACCGCCTTTCAATGTCATGCTGACAATGACCTGCACAACGTAAACAGCTGTAAATATATTAATATATTGATAAGTTTACAAATATCGAAACCCAACGTAATCTTGTCTAAGTTAAGACGTAAACAATTAAAAATGTCACCGTGTGCAAGTATTTTATCACTTTTCTGCTAAACCTGCTATTTCTCGGAATGACTCAAGATCATAATACATTTTATCTACAAACATCAAGACCAGCATTTAATGAGCCATAAATATTTTATCATTATCTAAATCCAAGAAAAGGCCTATATCATTATTGATTATAATACAATAAAGTGTTTGAATTTTCACTACATCATACACAATTATAATGGTATTGCTATACACGGTGGAAGATTATCGTGAGGCAAACTTTTGCCTACATTGGGGGCTATAAAATCATGACTGATACGTGGTAAAAGCTTGTATTACGATGTCCTTACACCGTGTATTCAATCATTAACTTCCTGCCCTAGTATCGTGTTACTTTTTTTTTCAATTCATTCCTCATACAACCATCTTTACTGTGGTCTTCCTTTTATATTCATTCAGAACATGCAATTAATTCTCTGGTTTACTATATTATTATTTCATCGGCTGGAAAACGAGGTTTGGCACTCCCAATTTTTTTATTCAAAATCTATATTTTGAATGTGTTTATCAATATGCGATGTTTGATCAGTACAACGGGTACCCTAGTAGAGCGAAAAATTGCTTTATATGCTAAAATATTTAAAACAATATGTTGGAGGTTTTAAAATAATAATTATTTAAGATGACTAGCGAAAATCTACTTACTTTTTGAGGTCATTCATTTAATTATAGCAATAAAGAAAACAAAGTAGCAAGAAGGGGAAAAGCTACATGCTGAAAAATACAATAGTAATTTCTATAAATATTAATTGAATGACTCATACCCTAGAGAAGGGCAACTAACTATTATAACAACAGGGACAAGCCTTGGACAAACATTTTATGATTAAATTCCTGTTCTATAAGGAAAATGTCATGAAGAAAGTTTTGAGTATAAGTGCGTGGCTGTAGGGTAGGGGAATACAAAAGAAACCAGTGTTTCTAGAAGCTGATATGGCTAGAAAGGGGGTGACTACCGAGATGAAACTAATATGGAAGAAGAAAACATGGTGCACTGACCTCAAATGGGACAAGGGCAAGAGAATGATGATATAACATGGATGAGACTATGTACAACATATTGAGTTTTCCCAGAAAAAAAACTGTTAATATTTTCTTGCTCGAAAAAAAGCGATAAAAACACAAATACCGCGTTATCAAACACCACCGTTGTTTTACAATAGGGTAATGACATGATAAAAGTAAAAAGTATAAAAAACTTATCAGTACCTATTGTAAGGCTTGTAAAACTGTTATCATCACCGCTGGTGTCATTCTTCTGCGAATTTATCGTAATGTGCAATAAATGTCTGCGATATCAAAGAATATATCTATTATCTAATCTCAGGGTACGGAACACAAGCACCTATATGATGTCTATCAGTTGCTCTTTGCTCTCTACTTCGATAAAAAAGTATTGAGTTTTATTGGACATCATGATGTCTTAGATCCAAAAAAACTCACACCATGCATCTCATAGGAGGTATTTGTCCAATAGACCACTTGTGACTGACGACAAAGAAATTAAGCCATCGACACGAGAAAAAGAAAAACATTGTAGCGGATAGGATGATGATCACGAAAGAGTACTGGATGAATATGCTCATGACACATAGTTCGTATCAGGTTGGGGTTTTACTATTTCAGTAAGTAAAGTATAAAATGGTAAATGACTGCCTATACGAGAGGCACGACAGCACCAAGGGCTTAACAAAAATCGATTATTCATTACGTCCCCCTTGCCTGCTATTATGGCTATTCCCTTATATGTTGTATTCTGAGTTAAAATACTGAAAACAGCTAGTTCAAAATACTGTCTGAATTGAGGCGTTAAAATGTCGCTTATCAAACAATTTTGCAATGCAAATATTTGACGAGTAGATAAACTAAGCTATGTCAATGACTTATCCTGTTTCTACGTCAAACTTTGAACATAATGTAGGTACTCAAGGACTCAATCTCCATATTTTTAAAATAGTTTCCAGCGCGCAGCAGTCGAAAATCATAAATCTTTAATTGACTACTGTTCAGGTAACACAATTACTGTGCTATTATCAGTAACAAGTTTATATTTAGAAGGGTGTTTGGGTTGTCCGACCCGAAAGAGCATTGGGCCCAGAACACCTCCCTGTGGTACGCTCTCCTATTAAAATCTCCACTGTGTGGTTGAACTGTGTCATTCTAATTTGAATAGGTATACATGGGTATTCATATTTTCTTTCGTGTTTTTTACGACGCTATCTGAATGATTTGTAGAATTTTACCCTGATTACAACATTGCATATTTACTAGTACAGTATTGTTACACATGTGTATGAAGATTGTTGCAACACTTTGAATACGTTTATACAACTTAATATACTGACAGCTCTTGAACGGGGATTAGATGTGCAGATCGCGGTCAGTTGCTTTAGTAAAATTCGCCCTAAAACATATTGAGAGAAAGACTCAATTTCACTTTGGTAGTTAAATTTATCTAATTGGTAGATTAAATATAGGATTATTATCGGATAATAATGTATTTTTATGACTTGTAAATTCAGCAATAAAGCTCTTATCAAAATTACAATTTCCACTTAAACTGCTTGATAAATATTAAAAGACTAATGAGTATTCTTGGCTCGTGTTTTTAATGTGAGGAATTTTATTATCTTCTTGCAATTTTTGCTTATTTTTAACTCTATCTGCAATTTTATTACAATGGTACCTTGAGATTAAATTAGCGTCTTGGAATAATTTAGCATTGTCATAATAATCACACGATCAAACAACCAATGCAGTCTCCAAAATAATCTTTTATTTATCACTACGCTACGGAATGAAGTCATTTATATTTTTAATAATCTTATTAACTTTATTACTTTGATAATCCTTGGTTGGACAGGAATATAAAATTGTACGGAGACACGGAACGTAAAAGTTGACCTACTACCTCGACAGATGGCGTTGACGTCGAATTAGATCTCGCTATGGTTTCGTTACATCTGTTTGGTTGGGTCGGGCGCGAGTATCTGATCGAGTTAACTTTGCGCAGAGGCAATATCGTAACCAATGAGGTTAATCCGAGGTGCGATTATTGCTAGTTGAAAACTTTACCAATACCCCGCCGTGTGGACGTGAAATACCGTCCGCGTTGGCAATTTTTGAATGGCCGTAATTGGCCTAATAAACCTTTGAAACTGTCAGTATCTTGGCTGACACTTTGATACTATCTTTGAAGATCTACAATACTACTTACGTAGTAATAAAAGGAGGATTGGTAAAATTTTCAGCACACTATCCATCTGCAAGCCGCCCGGCCGTCTGACTAGATATTATCAAATTGAAATATAAGTTTGAATATAATACCTAATCTAATTATAATATTCGAAATCATTTTCGGACGATCGCGTATTATTTTGATTATTTGAAAAATAAATGCTACTGTCTCTCAATAAATATACTGTGTCTACAGTTCAACAATGTTATAAAAAGTCCCCCATCAAAACCAAGAACAAACAGCAAAAGTAAACTCACACTCTTTATAAATAGGGTTGACAGTCGTCAGCACACATCCCGCTTGCAAACTCCCGAACGCCACGACCGGGAACTCGGGGCAATTCGGCAACATGACTGCCACGACATCTCCCGGCTTCAATCCGAACTTCTTTATCAGTGAAGTTGCGAAGACTGATGTGTTCTTTTCCACCTGCGCGTACGTGTAGGTCTTCTTGGTTTCTGCACTTTCCTGTAAAGAAAAAGAATAGTTAAGAGTTGTTGTAGACTCATGATTATTCTTCTAATTTAACAGACAGACTTGATGCTTTAGAGTCGGAGAGCTGATCTGTCACTTCTTCTTCTAAGACACAAGGAAGTGATGAAGAGTGAGCGTTTTGGGGGGAGGGGGGGGCTGTTTGACATAATTTCGAAGTTCAAAAACCGTTTAGTTGCTCGTAGTTGATTCTGGCCCAGTCCAAAGAGAATGTCTGAGTCCAGCAGTGAGAAAATATTGCTGATGCTAATGTTGATGGGAACTGTGAAGGTGAGGAGCTCGTAACTAAATAATTACAACTCTAAGTGTCGATCTTCAAGGTTAAGCCGCGCTTGCCAAGGTCGGTCTGTGGATGAGTGACCTTCCTTTAGATACCCAGTTTCCTCCGTTCTTCGGGAAGCACGTCAAGCCTGTGGTTCCCGCTGTCATATGTAGATTTTTGACAGTCGTCACAGGTAGTCAGCGGCCCGAAAGTCTGACAACCAGTCTTACTAAGGAGTTTCGTATTACCCAGTACTAACTGGGTTGTGGAGGACACGGAAGGCAGTCGCGTCATGTTAAATACTGGTATTCAGCGGCATCCGGTTAGCCTGGACCCGACCCCAAAATAGTTGGCAGAAGGCTAGTCTGATGATGATGATGGAACACAGTTGGAAAAATCCATTGTCAATCGGGAAGCTCACAATTTGACAGGACACCTTGCAGCTACTTCCTTGCCAAGAGATCAAAGTCCAGTGACAGATGTGATAAAACAAACACACACGTCGATTATTATCTTAGCTTAGGTTTTATCAAGCGAAGAAAGATAAGAATTGGCATAGGAATTTCTATTTCAAGGATTCCCGCAAGTTAGTATTATTACACAATTTTGGAAACTAGACATTATGAATGAGAATCGTTGAATTATTTGCGTAACACACACTAACACTAGTAACACTTTGGCAATACCATCTATTTTGATAAAAAAGATTGGCAACAACATTCATCGCATCAAACAGACAAAATATCAAACGTATGAAGCGATGAATTTTACATTTCCATCAAAACTTCCGATTGTTTGTAAAGGTGTGTTGCCCAATTTGGGTGCAGATATAATTCCCTTTTCAGAAAGGTATACCACCAAAGGCCCATAACATAAGTACTGTAATACTTTACGAAAAACACGACAGACAGTACGGTTGTGCAGTATGAAAAACGTGGTACAAACAATACGTAATCGTAATCAGTTAAATAACAACAGACTGCACGGGTACGGGCGCCGCGGCCGGCGTCGTTGATTGTACCGCACAATGAACCGGCAACCAATAATTATCGTGTTCACGTACACATTCAAGACATGCAATTTTCTTTTAAGACTAGTGACGAGTAGGTATTTCGAGATTCTTATATACAGGATGTTTGGTTAAACGTGAGCAATACTTTAAGGGAGTGAAGTACTCATAAATATGAGCAACTCTTACTATGGGGCTAACTGTGAAATGTGATTTAAAAAATCTGCTGTTGCCTACATTTTTTCGAGTTACGTGACCAATAATGTATGGAGCAGCTGATATTTTTTTCACGATTTCATGGTCGGTCCAATAGTAAAAGTTGCTTATTTTCATGAGTACTACACGCCCCTAAAGTATCGCCCACGTTTAAAAAAACACCCTGTATTTGTGCAAAAACCATGACCACATCCTACAGTTGGTCTCCGAATATGAGTTTTGCATTCCTGGCAGCTGCAGGTACGTGATGCTAGCTTATTGCAAACACTACCTAATGGGTGTCTTTAACAAAATTCAATGGATGTTTGAGTTTCTGTGTTCGTGTGCCGAAACTTTTTACTCTTTTACTGGTAGGTTTTGCTTGTTCTTTTGTTATTTCTACGTGTGTTGTCTAGTAGTATTCTAGTTTTTGACGTGACAACGTCTTATAATTCGATGGAAACGGCTGCACGCAACGAAAAAACATGACGTATGAGGCGTTACCTTGCTCTGAGGCGTTCCATAAAACAATTGCTCAACGCACATTCATTTTTTGAAAAATGCAACCATTCCATCAGTATTTTCTTATGACGTTGTCACGTTCAACTATCGTCAGTAAACCGACTTTACAGACAACCGATTTTTTAGTAAACTTTCTCATTATAAAACTTATAATTTTTTAAATTTAATTTTAACTGCGCAAATTTTCCTCCATCTGTTCTCAATCTCAAATAAATATAGCAGCCCAATATTTACAATGTGCGCTACTAGAAGCTGTCTCGTGGGTCAAGTGATCGAAACCACTGCTGATAAGCATGAAGTTTTAGGTTCGAGGGCAAAGTGTGCGTTTTTCGTTCAGGAATAGATTTAAGCCCGTCTGATAGCAATAGGCCCGCCTTTTGGTACATCAAACATAACTAGCGAAATTTACGTTAATAGGTACACCACACCTCCTGCCTAACGATTCAGAGAGTATGAAGATACAAACAAACTCAGAGCATGCGGTGATCATATTTCACGAATCACCTTAGCAGAAACTATCAAGCTATTGACATTTCAATGTCATTTTCCACGTGAAGCCATGATAGCGGTTAATTGCTGTCTAACTCACAAGTTCCACTGCAATTAAATGTGTAGGGTCTAGAATGTGTAACCTAGATAAACCGAGCACTTGATAGCGAAAAGTCTATTAATTAGCTGCACAGACGATTCGGTAAGCGGATGTAATCAGTATCTTATGTCTATGAAACAGGACGTAAGGCTTAGGACTGCGAATGCCTAGCAGCAAAGCTAGAGTAATGTTAGGCGCGAATTACACAGAAACGGCGTAAGGTGACGGTGCGGCGCAGGCGCTGCGCAGGCGTGGAATTTACAAGGAAACGAAAGAACGGCGTGCCTGTGCCGCGCCGCTTGAGTAATTCACGACACGTCGCCTTCCTACATTTTGTATGAAAACGTTTCGAAGCAGCATGATGCCTGCGCCGCGCCTTCACCTTACACCTTCGTGTGTAATTCGCGCCTTAAACTGCACTGATTTAATTAGGATTATTGATTCCTTGGACATGTCGGTTTCACCATGATGTTTTCTTTCAGCGTTTTGAGAGCAGTGGTCATGAAATAAATTGCCTACACAAAGTGCTTTTCCCAGACATTTGCTTCTTCTGGTCTTCCCATATTTATTTGGGGTCGGCTCTCCTAATCATTCTTCTCCAAAGATGTCAAGATTTTCCCAGACATTTGTCAAACATTAGATTTGCCTTATAGGCTGGCTAATCGTCATCGATTCCGCCTTTATTCTTCCTATGATGAATGAAAGACTTTCATAGCAAACGCCATTCATAAGCACATTCCACAACATACTCATATTACCAACAGCGTCATTCATTCTACCATTGTTTTACAAATGAACCCAAAGAACTAAAACAAAATTAGTACAACTGACCCTAACCTTACCGACCAAAGTCTAAGCACGCACACAATTGAGTATGTCAACATAATCAATCATGAGTATTGACTGTTCCAATTTGTATGGCAAAAATACCCATACAAATAGTACTTTGTACGTACAATCGATCAATGTTACAATAGATGTGGTCTATTGACTATGGAGTCTGGCTCGTTACCAGGTGATTTCAAGTCCGGATTCCGTTGATAGACTAGATATTGTGAAGCCACTTCTAGTAACTTGATGTACTAATTAATAAGTATCAATGTGGATCCTTGAGATTGTATATCAGTCAATGGCCTGATAGCGAAGAGTCTTGTCTTGACAAATATGTCAAGAGGCAGGAGCTGCTTGTTTGCTACCTACATTCAAAGGCGAAAACCTAAGTAGTAGTAAGTAGGTTAGGTACTTATTTCTGAATATTTGTGATTCGCAATGTAACTTTAAGGCATTTTTTTTCCGAAAAGGAGTGTAATTTTGGAACCAGTTATTGAAGTTAGATTTTTCTAATTGCATTTATTTAATTAGGTATCCGAAGGTCTAAATGACAAGTAATTTATACGGGGTAGAAGAGACAACCCGAGAAAGCGAGCCACATCGAAATTTATCATCGATAATTTTTTTTTTAAATCAGCCGTTCCATATAATTATTTTGACCGTGCGGTGTAGCACTTTTGTAGGAAACAGCTTTGATTTTTTTTTTTAAATTTCCGACGAAAAATTTGGATGTGCCCCCAGGTTCAGAATGATGTACCGAGTACGTGGTAACAGTTTTCGCGTTGGTGTCCCTTCTATCCTGTATAGCTATGCTAATAAATAAACAATAATAAATGAGTTTATAAATATTTACAATTAATCAAGGATCAACCGGAAATCATAGATGAGTAAGCATTGAATTATAAATAACATTTTCTTATAAATGTTAATGTATAATTTATTTAAAATATTGTAGATAGCCTCCATAATTATTATAATAGTAAACTTATTAATTAGGTATTTATCATGTTTAATTAGTTGTGACACTGACAAATCATCAAAGTTCCGAGTAAAATTGTGGTAAATCAAACATTAGGTACATTCATAATGTCTGATTATCAGATCATCAGAACCTCTTTTCTATCCAATCGATGGTGTTTCTTGAAGCTTCTAAATCTTCAAGAGTAATGACTATTTTAGCTAAAAGTTCACAGGTAGACCAGGCCGGTTCGATTGCACGTTTTCCATCTACCCTGTGCCATCATTAGCCTCCCAAGACTGTTGTAGAAGTGATCTCGGACACAGGCCTTCTCTCTGTGTAAGAGCGTCCTACCTCTGGTTGACGGCCCCCTGGCCGTTACCACTGAGTTACCAGCCCACCCCTGCTGGCTACGAAGATCTAGATACAGCTTAATAATAGGAACTATAACACCGTTTCCCTACATTTCTTATCATCTGCTTGAGTATCCCAAAAGTTTACAAAGCTCATCAATTGACTAGGAAGTAAGCATCAAGTTCAATCTGTTTTAAAAGATGTTAATTAACACTAAAAAACCTTCATTTTATGTACATTTTTGTCGCAAATCTTGCTTGACCTTGGTTGAGTTTAAAAGGCCACAGACATAAATTATAATACTTGTTCTCTAAATATAGGTCGGTGTTAGACAGTCTTTTCAATGATAATAGCTGTTTTCATAGAAACAAACATCGTCGCCGGCAAGTTACTTTTGGATTTTTATGTTCAAAGCAAAACTTGACAGAACTTTGACAAATTGGGTTCTAGATTTTTGACGTCTGTCATCTGATCCATCCAACATTCATTAATCGGCACATATTTTTTATGTTACATAGGCAATGATATTATAAAGATATTAAGAAAGTAAGAAAGAAATACGCTACATTCATACTGAGTGGTGGCGTTCAAATATCGTTGCGTTGTTACGACTGCGATAGATACTACGGAACATATGATACAGAAAGAGATAGCTATTGTGCTAGAAGTACTTAAATTACGACAGTTGTCGGAATTTGCCTGCAACAATCTGCGCGCGATAGTGCGATATCTATCCCTTTTTATTTATTATATTATTTTACATAGGTCGGCTCGGAACATCTAACGTAAAGCTGCGCAGAACACAATTTTAGGTATCAGCGGGGTGCACAGGTCGCACCGTCTTGACTGTATAATGCGCAAACCGTCACTCGGAGCTAACTTCCGAGCCGCCATAAAGTTTGAACAGAACTATACCCGTCGTATCACCGTCACCCTACCCTATAAATTTTAATGTTTGTGGTAACTTGACGTGCGCTGAATTTGAATGTACACTCGCCAGACTGTACTTTAAAATTCAGCGGTTACCAACAAAACCAGCTGCAACAGCAGATTAACTGATTTCACCTTCAGAACATAAACATTATTTCAGATATTCTTCTTTTTGCCAATTTATATGCAATTCCACTTAGATTTTTGCATGCTCGTATTTTTTATGTAAATATATTATTATCAAAATAACGTTACGACAATGTTTTCTTAAGGACTTAGTTCGACGTCAACAAACACACGAGTCACAATAATTTTCACGGTCATTGCATTAAATTCGGTGTTTACCGTGAACTTATCAGCCAGCAAGATTACCCTAGATATACTTCCCCAACTATACGGTCAGAACAGTAAAAGCCAAGCACAATAGCTAACAGGAAAGGCTGATAAGCATATGAAGTCCTTATTTATGTAATACTATCAGCATGAGGACAATGGCTGCTATTAATTATAACACCAGTCTGTATTGACCGACCACCCTCAGGCCTCTGGACAAAAGCCACATCTTGCACAAAGAAGAATCGAGCAGTTAATCATCACTCTTGCAATTTTGAGACCATCTCTTCAAACAGCTACGAGATAGGAGCATTCCAGGTTTGTCTCTGGGATGGATAGATCGGATGCCTCCGGTAATTGATGCCATAGACGGCGATGACCACAGATTGGATATCTGGGATAGGTCGGCAGTTGACTGATGTGTTTGGCATCCAAAGGTAGGTTTATTAATAAAAAACAAAACTATTTTTCAAGTCTCCACACAATGGATGCCAGAGGAGGGACCAAGCGAGGCCAGCATGCGTAACATGACCACCGTACAAACGGGTTTTTTCAACGGAAAAATCGACAAAATGGCAGATCAACAAAAGTAATCTGTTATTTTGTCGATTCTTCCGTCAACAAAAGCAGTTTCAACGGTGGTCATCCTACGCGTGCAGAAAGAAATTAGGACCTGGCTGCGCACTGCCGAGGCTGGTTCGAGATGGTGCAAGAATAGTGTACCGGGAAAGATATGGGGGAAGCCAATGTTGCCGGTTCTTCTCCATAGGAAACGACCAACCCGAACCGTGCACCTTTTTGTCGACGTTTTATAAGTGCCCATCGAGGCCTATGTGAAATAAAATATTTTGATTTTGATTTTGAATGCCTAGCAGTGAGACAGTCAAGGTTAAAATAACTATAGATAGATCGAATTAACAATGCAACCTTGCTGTTGTAATCCAAATGCATAGGCCAAACCTACATATATATCCACTTTGATCCGAAATATCTAATATTAACGTTTTACCTACGTCACTGGCGACCATGAGTCGATAGATGCACTATAATTTGCTGAACTAGATTTGAGAACATTTTTAGGTTCGTTACAGGTGGTCAGTGGCCCAAAAAGTCTGACAACTAGTCTTACCAAGGGATATTGTATTACCTATTACTAACTGGGTTGTGGAGGTCAGATAGGCAGTCGAGGCAGGACCATGTAAAATACTGGTATTCAGCTGCATCCGGTTAGACTGGAAGCCGACCCTAACATAGTTGGGAAAAGGCTGGGCAGATGATGGTAGTACTTAGTTCTGACTTGAGGTACACGATTACTGACAAATGCGTGCACTAAATGGACAGGTCCACTCAAAGCTGAGTGTGATTCTTTCCTCAAAACACCATTTGAGACAATAATCTGTTTGGTCGTCATTTTGACTTGACAAGATTAAGTATGGACTTTGAAAAGAGGCTGTGTTCTTTGAGTCTGCTTCGGTGCTTCTTCTCCGAGTTGTCGTAAAGGAAAAACTGACCTCGTAAAAGTGTATATAAAAATTAACTTATTATATACGAATTTACAGAATTAATTAAAAACTATTAAATAACCTAAAATAAGAAAACTAACAACAAACTATAAAAGGGCATCAAAAAACTCCTCCTCAACGCTGTCAGCTGGTAATGTGCCCAAAAGACTGGCGGCGTTGCCACGTTGTATGGCAACACTTAGCCTCTGGCCAAAGTAAAAGCCAGCCCTTGGGTCACGGGAAGCGTCAACTAGGCGTTTCGAAATTTCCTTAAACAGGCTATGAGCACTCGGACCCCACGACCCCAGTGTTTCAACCCCAAACGACTCGAAAACATAGTTACCACAAAGGTTTCTATATTTACGCCGCTTGAGGTTCTCTGCAGCCGCAGCGGCAGCGCCAGCACAGCACGACGAGCTTGGAAGATGTGATGGCGCAAGAGTATCGACGCATGTCGCGTCCCACACTAAAGGCCTACCCATCTTCCAAGGAAACAACGACATGCCGTCCTGTCTCTTGCCATCGTCGCGTGCCAAACCAGGGGTTCTAAAACAAAATTTAATTATATTATTTATTTTTATTTAATTTACAGAATAAACAAAATTTTAATTTTGTTACTAAGTCAGTTTTGTTTCAGCTCATTCTGTGATATTCTACAGTGACCTCCTTTTCTATGCATGGATAATTAAAACTTGACACAGATTTTCTTTGTCTTAGGAATCACGTCTATTAACTGTCTGAGGTAAAAATTGAGCGTCAATTCGATTCAAAGCGAAGTTATAGACCACTGAGTCTAGAAGCGAGAATTTTTGTTCAAGAGTTGCTTTTATAACGACGTTGAGTACTAATGACGATTTTTTGAAAACTCATCCCTTAATGACTGACTACCTCTTTGGTCTAGTGGTCGTAAGCGCGACCGCTGAGCATGAGGTCCTGGGTGCGATTCTCAGGTCGGGCAAAGTGTTATTGGGTTTTCCATCAGGAATTTCTCACTAGCAGCCACGGAGTCTGGATTTGTGCCCGGTTGTTGGCTATAGGCTCGCCCCCTATTACATAGGACTTAAAAAAAACTGTCGAAATGTGGGTGTACCATATGATACACCTCAACCTAATCCTTCGGAGATTACGGGGGTAATGTTATGTTATGACGAAAGTTTTTATGGGAGTCGTAATTTTGTCTGACAAGAAATCCACGGCGCTTGCTTGGTTGTTTCCACTCTTTAGCTCCCTCTCTCTCTTTAGCATTTCTAGTCTAGCTATATTGTATACGCCATACATTAGGTACTAGGGATTACTCATATCTATTTATGTAAACATAAAGTAACCCGTGACAGCTGTGAAATATTGAGTTAGCGTGTACTGCTTTCAGTTCATTGAACCGTTTGTGCTAAATACGCTTTCAATTAGAAGATGTTCTGTGGTAATGAAGACTGAAGTGATTTATGGAAATGGAAACGTCATACGCAAGCAGAAGGATATAAACCTCAAACTCAAAGCATTTATGTCAGATAGACCACCCTTGACTTGTTGAAAACAAGAAGATGAAGCTACAGTCCCAATTATATTAATTTATTAAAACTTCATGTACAAGAGTGGTACATAGGGGGACTTAATGCCACAAGGCATTCTCTACCAGTCAACCTTTGGGTTAAATAAGAAAACATTGTGATAGGGTACAAAATAAATACATAAAAAATAACTTCTTGCTTTCGAAAACTTATTTAAGCACTATAATGATACTAATACATATAAATTATAAGGCGTAATTGCATCAGGTACCTATAGATCTCTATAGAGGATACCGGGCAAGAGACTCCATGGACACTCTTTTGATTTATTTCTCTTTATTTATCTCTATCAATCTACTCAACAATTTGGTTTTTTTTCGTTTACTTTTTTGCCCCACACTAGGAATTTCTCCTGTATCGTGGGTTTGTTTACAGACATTCTTTTTTTTTGCGTGTCGATAGACTCATTTAATACCCGATCTGTATATTGCCACCTGCACAGCTCTGTCGTTGGCTTCGTCTAAATCCTGGAAGGTGCAGGTAGTTGTGTAAGATGGGCAAGAAATGATTAAAACTAACATATACGAACAGACAGACCAGGAACAACTACTTGTTTAGTCATACAAATATATGTTCCGTGCGGGTAACGAACCCGCGACACGCAGCGCGTACAGCGCAGCAGGCAATCGCTCAGCCACTGCGTCAACCGTGCCGTCCGAGAGATTGATCCCTTCTACTCATTTCATCTTCTTAAAAGTGAAAGTGGACTTAAGTATCACCACAGTAGTCCTGTGCTTCCCACAACCAGCGGTATCCCACGGCCTCCTTCAGATTATCGATTTACCTCTGACCTAAACATGTTAGATATCCACTGTAAGCTAAGCCCATCGTATTATTGCTGACTACTTACGATCCATTGCTGGTTTTGTTTGCAATTGGTGAAACAGAGCAATAAGTCTGTACTGAAGGGACAATGGTTAATAAAGTTTGTCGTATAACGGCTTCAGAATAGGAACAGCAGCCGTTATATTTGAAACTCTATTGCTGAAAGGTTCATAGTACAGAATTTATTTTTAGCTTAGCGTTCTCTGATAGCATTGTGTGTAGACTAGAATTCGGTAGGTGACATGAATACATTGTTTATGCTTTCGTTTACTTTTGTTAGTAGTCTATAGAGTTGGCCGAAAGTAGAAACGCGGAGTGAATAGTGATGCGCTCACTCTCCGCGCTAAATAGTCGACTATGAATTTTGTTAGTCGATAAAAAACAAAGTCGTTAATAATTCATTTAAATTCTTAGTATCTACAGGTAAGCTTAATTTCTCGTAAATACATCAATTATATGTATAAAAGATACAGATGACCTTGACGTGTTTGTTTACTCAAAACATACACATAAAAATAATGCGATTAGGTAGGTACGTAAACAATTTTACTAGTAGTTATAAATAACGTCATAAGACCTTAATAAGTGTCATTAATGTCTGATAATGTTCATTTCAAATACAAGATTTTGCCCGCGACATCGCTTACGTTAAAATCGGTTTCTTTATCATGTGTATTGTATCGTCATAGTCTATCTGTGTTGATACTAAATTTTATCCAAATTCGTCCAAACGTTTCAGCGTGAAGGAGTAGGTAACAAACAAAACATATACCATTTAAAACTTTCTTTATTAAAATAATAATAATTATGTAAGTGTGGTGGACATGGTAGGTACGTATTTCCTAATTTTTTAAGGAAAAGACACGATAAAGGTGGCCGAATTCAACTCATTTGACGGAAAACCGGATACAATGAAGTAAAAACAAATGGTTGAAGAAAATAGCGGCGATAAGAAAAAAAGAAACGGCAATTCATGATTCGAGTGAAGGAGTAGGTATTAATGCAGTGTAAGATAACACATTACAGATAGATAAATGTAGTGCAAAAACACTTTAAAGAGATAGTCATAACAAATCATATCTTAATGTCCAACATTATAAACACGGACCTTGAGAAATACCTAGTAGGTACAACAAAATGAATCTTAAGTGCTTATTAAGCACAGTTCCGTGTTGGTTGGAGGGGAGACGAATGAAAGGGATGACGCCAAGTTTTTAAAAAGAAACATCGCTTTTTAACTTATTTTCTGATTATTCCGTTTCAGCCTGTCCTTACCCGTTGTACTACTATTTATTCTGTACCTGCGAGTCTTTAAGTCGAGGCTCGTGCCACACAGGGGGTGTCCTTAGCGTGTACTAGCTGGAGGCCCTATACTCAAGGCACCCACAGAATAGTCCGGTTAAGCAGATGACCAGCGAGAAGCCATAAACAAAAAATCTGGCTTAAGAGCAGAAGATAAAAGAAACAGGACATTTGGAATAAGTCTTCCTGAACCTTATGAACGCCAGAGCAGAAATGCATGCGCGTGCCCTCAACGCCACAATTTAACCTACCATTTTGGCACATATTTGTGTCGTTTGGCGTACAGGGCACGCGCTTGCTTGTCACGAATATGTGACAATGGTGACTTCGACTAGCCTCTCGAAAATATATCTTATCTTAATGCACTTCCATTAAGATAAGATATATTTTCGAGAGGCTATCCCAAGATCTATCCCGTTTTCTGTTTAACAGAGTTGGAGGCGGTTTACTCAAACAAACAGAAAGAATATTAATTGCGGGTAATGACTGACCCTGCGGTCACTTTTGCGGCAAGCTGTGTGGTTTAGGTACCTATTGCCTTTCAGGAAAATGCCTTGTTCCAACAGTTGGTTATAGCATATTACTATACCTAATAAGACATGAGCAGTTAATGTTAACTTTTTGACATTTAAATCTTCCAATGAAGTTTCGAAACGAGGTCTGAAGTTAACCAAAAGGTTAATGTCTAACCTAGTAAAAGCGGATCAAATTTGACGAAAAATATAATTTGAAAATATTTTACGTGGTACCTATAATGGAGGGTTCAGACATTTCTAAAAAAAATCTATCGAGTATTTATCGAACAATAACACAATGACGGTTAAATAATAAAACAATCACGCGTAACGTAACTAGTTCAAATACCAAAGCGGAACAAATTGTTTAAACTCAATTGCCATGTAATTGATGAGTAAGATGTTTTGCTCTTCAGCTAAACGTATACTACTTAGTTAAAAAGTGTTTGAACAAGATTCGCTGTGTACATTTTCAGAGTCCAATGTCCAATCGTAAATTTTTAAGATCGGTATCAGTAGATTTTATGGTCTACGATACACACGATAAAGAAACAATATAAATGTTACAGGCTTTTCTAGCGCTTTCGTGTTTGATAACAATTTCAATTGAATTTAAGAAATTAACCGACGAAAACTTGGCACGCAGAAAACTATAAAGCACATCACTACTTTAAAAAAACCAACATTGTTTTTTGTATTGACTAAGGAAGCCAGAAGTTCACAGTGCCATTTACAAATAAATAGGTAATACAAAATACTTACAAGTGCAACATGATTCTTATATCCCGCCGAATCAGCCCACATTCGGTCAATAAACCGTGTTTTTGGCACTACAATATCAGGAATGCTTGATTTAATTATAAAATCATCATTTCTGAACACTACACTAGTAGACAATTTCCTTTGCCATTTTAAGTTTTTAATTTCCCGTAAGAGAAGTTTTCGCGCCATATTTTGCATGTTCGCGCGCGAATTTGACGGCAGCGAATGAACGACTGTCGCGATTGATAGTCGAGCGTATAAAACGTTCCGATTTACCAAATGTATAGCTAGGTACTTTGAACTCGATAATTTTGCTGTGAATTTTGCTAATTTACACTGAATGTAATGTTTGCTTAGTCACACGGCATAGAGATTGATTTAAATGATTTATTTAAATGCGGATAAATTCGCTAGTTGTTTTTGCACAATAATAAGACTTTATAAATATGTCTGCGTCTGCTAATAACCACTATTGTTTTCAGAAGGATCATTTCTTAATTAAAAACATATCAAGTTATTAAATGAAGACAAACAAAACGCGCACGCGTATTTTTAATGGCAACTTAAATTAAGATGTACCTAATTAGTAACTATTAATACAGTAGGTGTAGGTAAACTTGCTTGAGTAGGTTCCTTTACAAGGTGTAACATAATTAACGCAAGACCTCCCGTGTGGTCCCTCAGACCATGAAACTGAACAACTTTTGTTCTACGAGTTCTTGACATTCGCAAAAAAAAAGGAACTGACGCTATCAGCTGATCAACATGTTGGTAATTTGGTAAAAGTAAAATAAATAAATATGAATTTCCAAAAGACGTACAACAAAAGTTGTTCAATTTCATGGTCTGAGACACCACACGAGAGGTCAGTTTATTATGTTATACCCAGTACTTCTAGAAAAAATTAAATTAAATTAAATCAATATCAACTAACAGGTCCAAAGTCCAAAGGTCGGGTTCAGGATAACGGACTGAGTAAATATTTATAGTGGCCAACATTAAGTCTAACCGACCTGGATAATTATCACCAGTGAACTTTACACCTCGTTATGGCAAAGCCTTCCAAGGAAACGGAATGACTTAGAAGCAAAGAGTCAATTATAAATAATTACTTCGGTATATAGTAATGTACATAAATAGTTATGCACCTGCAATCCATTCACGTGTAGAATATTACAATTGATTAATTAATTACTCATTCACTATGTTGTGGTCGGCTTCCAGAAAACCGGATGCAGCTGAATACCAGTATTTAACATGGAGTGAGTGCTTAGATCTGACCTCCACAACCCAGTTAGTAGGTACTGGGGATTATACGATACCCCTTGGTAAGACTGGTTGTCAGACTTTCAGGCCACTGACTACCTTTAATGACTGTTAAAGATCTACAAGTGACAGCCGGGACCAATGGCTTAACGTGCTTTCCGAGGCACGGAGGAAACTCGATTTATAATGGATGGTCACCCATTCACGGACCGACCTTGGCAAACGCGGCTTAGCCTTGAAGATAGAAAGTAGTCATACTGAAGTCCTAGTAGACTTTAAGTTTTTATTTACGTCTTTTCACGACATTTGCTTTAATTAAACAAGTTATCACAAGAACTACGTATTGAGTTAGTTGAGAACTTACAGACCTTCCATCTGTAAGATTGTCCTCAATTATACCTCAATACATCTAATTATGGTCTAATTACGAGTCCGCAGCTCCAGTTTATCTTGTAAACTGTGGTCACGGTATTGAACTTTGAACGGTAATGAATCTACCTTCATCTATGATCTTGGATGCATTAAAGGCTTACTTACTACTTACATCTTGAGCCCATTAAATTATACAAAAAAAGAAAACCACAATAGTAGGTTTGCACCCTGAGGGTTCTGTTTCAAAGCTGTGTCATTGCCGCATTCGAAATTCCGTAAAAAAAAAAAAAAAAATGTGCTGTACAGTAGATTGATTGCAAAATAATCCAGCCAAGATCGATCAATAAGATGTAACTATCTGATGAGAATCTGATGCACTTTACTAAGAACTGGCTGCGTCACCTGCGTGTGCGCAAGAACTTACCGATATGGTGACCAAACAGGTTTCGTTTCACTAAAGACTCTCTAAAGGCATTGCCCTTAGAAAGTTCCCAGATAATGTTCTATAGTGTTAATATGAGAGTAAGTTTACTCTATGGCTGTATCTGCGCAGAAGAAAATGAATTCAATACTTCATAAGTACGAGAGAAGCACACAAACACATCTGCTTACCTTTTTACAAGAATGTTAGGGTCGGCTACTATTCTAACTGGACGCAGCTGACTAACAGTACCTACGCATACGCATACCTTATTCTTTTACAATCCAGGAACTTGAGTAACACTATACCCATATTACCCATTGGGGCACAATACCCAGTGGAATTAATGGTTTTCCTACTCCTCCGCTGTGCCTACTTTTGTGATTAATTTCGTTGCGGGATCCAAGACAGTTAAATTGTTTCTCTGGGACTTCGTAGAGCTTCATTGTCTCTTCGCTTTTGCGATCGCCACGGTTGATTCTGGCTTTCAGGAGTTATAGTGGTTTGGGAATATTGTGGCCGGCATGTCCGAAAAAAAAAAAGATTTTCATTGGGGCCATATTGGTAAGACTGGTTGTCAGATTTTCCGGCTTCTGACTAGGCATTACGACTCTCAGAGACCTAGACTGCCAAGGACAACCGGGGCCAACGGTTTATCCTAGCTCTTGGAGACACGGAGCCGAACCTTTTGGGAAACACTAGGTACAAATCCAGATTTCGGTCTGCCAGCTTATACACATACCATACTAACAAATCTTCTTTACACTCTGTACCGTAGGTACTTATGTATGTACGGGGTACTTGAATATTAGTTCTTAATTATAGTTGATCCCGGTAGGCGGCGCTGTTGTCGACATCCAAAAAAGGACAGGCTAATGTCTGTCGGGCCAGCTAGTTCCAAATAAAACCCCCCTGTGTACATATATATTATACTTTGTGTTACCATTTGAAACCTAGGTCTTGCTCAGCGTTTGCACTTTACAGCCTAGGTACACCTACCAGTCAGTTTTTTTTCAACGGAGAAAAATTGAATTTCTCTTGCTATGCTATAATCGTACCTACGTAAAAACAGCGCATTTATCGATGACACACCCACCAGACCGAATGTGCCAGGCTAGTCGCGTTACTAAACAAGACTCAGGTTCAAAATAGTTTTCGAAAGCGCAAAGTTCAATGTACGCCGATATAGAATGTGTACAAGGCCGCCGGTTGTACTGTTGGTACTTACGATAAGGTAGCTATATTATAGATTATTTAAGTATAACCAGTTACAGTACATGGGGCCTATGTAGCCATCACCAGCCTCTAGTGGAACCGCTGTTATTGATAACTTCTTCAGTTCAATTTTACGGACAATGGCCTGTGTGATTTGATAGATATCACTTGTCTTCAAATTTTTGATTTTAGGACATGCCGATTTTAAATCATGATTTCATTTTATTTAATTAACAGTGATCTATAAAGCATTACTGCTTTATAGATCAGTGTCTGTCTCGATTCAAACCCACAATTTATGTAAATTGGGGCCGTTACCACTGTAACCAGAGCGTCTGCATTTTACTGTACCTACATACTGATACTTTGTACTTTATTTTTAACATTGCCTGCACACGACTCCGGTCTGCGATGCTTATGGTTGGAGGAGGTTTGACTGAATAGCATAATAGCCGAGTCCATCACCCCACATCCACATTCACCACAATCATGTAGAAAAATGGAGCAAAAACAGCCATTTTCCATGTATTGCAAATACTGGTAAGCTAAAGTTAAACATGCTGTTGTGAATTGATCGGAAAATCAGGGTAATGGAAGTAGCACCGTCATCAAAATTCTATTAAACCTCACTTAATTATTACTTTCGTTCACCTTAATCATATCTCTAGATTTCGATTGACGTTAAATGATTGATGAGGTTTGATGGCCTGATTTGAGAAGAATATAATAAAATACTCAGGAAGAAGAGAGATTTGTAATAAGTCTTTTTTTTTTGGAGTTTTGTTTGTCTCATTGCTGGGCAAAGGCGTCCCCATATCCTTCCCTATACTCTACTCCTGCGCCACCTCGAACCAGCCTTCGTGATGCGCGTCTAGATCATTTCGCCTCCTCTTTCTAGGCTGGACTCGGCGTCGGCGTCGCCGTCCGTCCTCAGGCACCCATCGCGTTTAGACCTTTGCACAACGGTCGTTAAGCATGCGGTAGATAAGTCTTATCAATTATAATCTCAATTTGTCCTCGTTAAAAACTGTGTACGTTTTCTGCCTATAGATACAGACAGCTGGGAAGATTACGTGGGCTTGATGACGTAGTTTATGCGAATACCAAGGTCGAGTCGAGACCATTGTGCTATCGAGCGCAGAATACTCACCTATCCAAATGGACGCACACCATACTCACTTCACGTACGGCGAGTACAAGCGCATTTCCAAGTTTTCACAGACTACATAGAGATGCATTTGCGACTGGCAATATTTTGAGACACTGGTTTCTCTTTACATAAGTACGCATCTTGGTGAGTGTGCGCCTGTTTTCACTCGCTGAATGGAGCCAGCCTTCTGTTTTGTATTTTTGTTATGAGTTATGGGTGTGTCTATGTCTACGGCCACGGATACAGATTAAAATAGATCCTACAAGGTTTTATTTTGAAGTCAGAATTGCAAATTGTAATTGGAGGTTCATTGCTTGAATTAGCAAAGTTGATCTATGTTCTGTATAACAGTAGAGGTCGTATTTAAAAAATGTACATCTTATTATTTTTGATGTACGGAAATTAGTACCTATCTTGTTTGGGAGGGCAAAGGCCGTGCTCAAAGCGATAATCGCGCGAACATGCGATTTTTTGAGCGCGTGAGATGAGTGACACATGAACATTATGAACGTAACGATCGCATATTCGCGTGACCCACCGCTTTGGTTACAACAAGGAGAATGAAACGACTACCGTTTCATTTTTCTTGTAATTTTATCAGTAACTGTAGGTAGGTACCTAAGGTATTTAATACTTCTTTTGCCCTTTTACGAAGCATAATTTGTTTGAATTTCCTTTCTCAAACAGTTCCAGTATTCAAATAATTGCAAATCGAATGAACTTCGTTCGTGTCATCAACTCGGAATTTTGTTTACACGTCTGAAACACTAATTTACGACGCAACGTAAATTGTAGTAATTGAAATCAATCGGTTACACGACGGAGGAAAACAATCGGTGGTAGGTGCGGCTGTGATGATTTGTAAACATAACACGAAATAGACCATAAACCCCGTAGCGATCCAGAATGAAATTATCCAGAAAAAAACTGGAGTATTTAACAAAACTTGCAGAGTGAGCAAGCTGAAGTCGCAGTGGCCTGGCCATGTTCGTCGAAGGACCGATGACCATTGGAGGAAATGAGTCTTGGGGTACAGAACCGCGTATCGGCCAGCATAGCGTGAGAGGCCTCCCAGCTAGACGAACCAAGGACCTTAAAAGGTAGCTAGGACCGATTGGTTGCGGATGGAGGACCAGAGGGTGTTGTGGCACAGTCCACTGCTGGCGCAGCTTGTGACAGGCCTAGCAGTGGACTGCACCACTGCTGGACATAGGCGTTGACGTACAATGGCCGCCTTTAATTTTGACAGTTCTACAAGATTCATTGCGTTATTTTTCCGGGGCAAGCAGTTCAATCCCACGAGGCAATGGTTTATAAATTTCCTTTAAAATCTTTCGGATTGTAATTGAAAGTGTGTTACGTAATTACCCTGTCCTTTTGAGGGTGTGAGGATTTGAGGAACAGGGTGTAAAGCTCCTGATCCCCCTTAGAAAAGTTTATTTAGTTCTTCATTTGCATCATAAATGACGGTATGAATATGTTTTATCTTCTCTTCTCTTCTCTACATATAATAAAATCGTTAAAATCCGGTCCGATGTTCCGACCTGGCGCAGAAACTACTGCATAGATCCTGTTCAAATTTTGCACAAATGTCTGTAATAGGCTTCTTCAAATGTTAGGCTATATATTATCACGCTATTTGCTGAAGGAGATGAGCAATACTGCATTATGTCAGTATTATTCAATTGTTTATCGTTTCAGTCATGATATGCGTAACAACGTCTATTTCAAAGTATATGTCAGTGAAGCAAATAGAGAAACGGTTTCATGACCGCTTTACGTGCATCACGTCGCAAGTTCGATCCCCAGTAAAATTATTATACTTTTTGTAATTGTTTGTATTTTTTTTGATAGAGATTATAATTATTTATTTTCTCTTTTTTATGTATAATATAATAAATTCTTATGAATAAAGTTAAATCATTGGTGAAATCTCTTTCCTCATGTTTGAATCTGGCCGTTCGATGGTGTTCTGAACTGACAACGTCGTTGTGTGCTGTCCACAGGTGCTGTCAGACTCGATGTTTTCAATTTCACCTATCGCTCCCAATAAAAATAATAGCAGTTATTGAAATTAATTTGAAACTTTTTTGTTGTGTCGTTGTTCTTAGTTTTGCACAACTATTATTTACGGTTAGGTCTATTATTGTTAGGTCACAAAAATAAATTCGTCTTTGTTGTCTTTGTTGGAGGGTGGATGATTCATCATCATCATCATTTCAGCCGAAAGACGTCCACTGCTGGACATAGGCCTCCCCCAAGTGTCGCCACATTGACCGGTCCCGTGCGTCTCGCATCCAGCGGATCCCTGCAACCTTTACAAGGTCATCGGTCCACCTCGTGGGAGGCCTTCCAACGCAGCGTCTTCCGATTCGCGGTCGCCACTCCAGAACTTTTCGGCCCCATCGGCCATCCGTTCTGCGAGCAATATGCCCTGCCCACTGCCACTTAAGTTTGGCTATTCTTCGGGCTACGTCGGTAACCTTGGTTCTCTTGCGGATCTCCTCATTTCTGATTTGATCACGCAAGGAAACACCGAGCATAGCCCTCTCCATTGCCCTTTGGGTGACTTTAAGCCTTCTGATGAAGCCCATTGTGAGCGACCACGTTTCGGTCCCGTATGTAATCACTGGCAACACACACTGGTCATAGACTTTCGTCTTGAGACACTGCGGTAAGTTGGACGAGAAGATACCACGCAACATCCCGAACGCTGCCCAGCCGAGTCGGATTCGACGATTGACCTCTTTCTCGAAGTTGGACCTACCTAACTGGACCGTTTGTCCCAGGTAGACATAATCGTCTACAACTTCGAGTGTAGAGTCTCCGATCTTGATAGGAGTGGGTGTTACATGGGCATTCAACATGACTTTGGTTTTGTCCATGTTCATTTTAAGACCTACTCTTTCGGAAGCTCTACTGAGATCATCGAGCATTGTACTGAGGTCCTCCATGGTCTCAGCCATGACCACTATATGTGGTGGATGATTGAATTTCTGATGCGTCTTGATTGTTAAAAAAACACGTAATTCGTTACTTGAAAAATATTTAGGTATCTTTATCATATCTGTCTTTTGTATCTTACTTCTATTATAAATGCGAAAGTTTGGATGGATGGATGGATGTTTGTTACTCAATCACGCCAGAACGGCTGAACGGATGTAGATGATATTTGGCACAGAGATAGATTATCGTGCTAATAATTATGTCCATATTCCGCAACTGGTTGCCAACTAGCAACTGTCAAACAATGCATTAGAAAAGAACGGCTATTTTAGCCCATTTGTCATCGAAGCGAAGCGAGGTAGGCTGACGGTTCACAGACCTCCCTGTAAACCAGGTTTCGCAATTTCGAATGTTTTTTTTCTAATGCTTTATGATTTTCAAATCATTATAAAGTAGATTAATATGCTTTTGGTTTTTTTTAACCATTCAAAGACAGTTAGGTAATCATAAATTAACAAATATTAATTGACCAATTTTCAGTGGCCGAAAAAAAATCTCTAAAAACTTTTAAATAAAAACAAAAAATAAAATTAGATAAAACCAACGACGTTGTAAATTTGTTCCGTGCGGGAATCGAACCCGCGACACGCAGCACTGCAGTCAATCGCTCAGCCGCTGCGCCAACTGTGCCGTCACATTACATTTGTGCTGAATCTTCTGCTGGCCCAACTCCTCAAGGACCGCTATATACAGCTTTAAAGTTTTTTTTTAACTTTGCCCCAGTCCAGGTCCACACTTGGAATTTCTCCTGTATCGTGGGTGTGTTTACAGACAGTTAAACTCACAAACAGCCAGACCCGGAACCACTACCTGTAGCCCCTGTAGGCCATACAAAAATTTGATCCGTGAGGGAATCGAACCCGATACACGCAGCGCAGCAGCCATTCGCTCAGCCACTGCGCCAACCGTGCGGTCACATAGCTGTGGCTGTGGCTCCCTCGGACATTGCTGCAACTTTTATCGGTGGCCGGACTGCACATTCCGTTTTGATATTGCCGCTGAATCTTGCAAGTGAAGATACCTCAACATGCAACATTACAGCGGCCGGAGAATCCTTTTGCAGCAGTGCAAGTTTAAAGTGCATAAGAGGCGTTGAACCGCAGCTTGCAGGACATTCGCGGCAACCAGGCGCTGATGGGTGGCGTTGTCGTTTTGCTCGCAGGCGACTTTAGACAGATACTGCAAGTTATTGAGAGGGGCACAGCGGCGGATGAAATAAACGCCTCAATAAATGTCTCAAGGCGTCGCCACTGTCGGGATCGAAAGGATCCCAGACAACTTGCAACATGTGCATCCAGCTGTACAACGACCACGAAGCAGGTGTCTTTGCGAATATGCTGCTGCAAATGGGAGGAAAATTCTTCGAAAAATAGAATTTTCCCATCTGCGCCCGATTCTAGACGACCCCGTCTAGAATCGGGCGCAGATGGGAAAATTCTATTTTTCGAAGAATTTTCCCATCCAGTGGCTACAGAGGATGCACGCACATTCACATCATGCACGTTTTTCCAAATTTGTTAATATAACAAATTAAGGGTGGTTGTGTGAGGGGTAGTGCTGTCGCCAAAGAACGAGTGTGTCAATCAAATAAAAAAAAAATATATGATCGTCGGCATCGACATTCATAGACCCTGTGATGGCTAATGATGTAATGTACTGCCTACCCCGTAGAATTTCTCAACCTCCCAGACTATGCAATGGAACCAGGCTTCGTATCACAGAGCTTGGCAGCAATATTATAACAGTCACCATTATTACAGGAGTGGCTAAAGGATAGAGCGGTTTAATTCCCCGCATACCCTTTATTCCAAATAACTAGCCATTTCAATTTAAGAATTTGCAATTTCCCTTAAAATTGGCTTTTACAATGACGGTCAACAAATTCCAAGGAAAAACCTTAAAAGTGGCAGGCATTCTTTTGGGTGCTTCATGCTTCTCACACGGTCATTAAACAATTCATTTAATGTTGTATACAAAACGGTATTAGAATAAATAAAGAAATAGCGCCCAACAAGGCGTTTGATTGTTCACTTTGAAAAAAAAGTCGTATGGCACCATAATGTTCCAGTTTTTAAGCCATATCGTCGCCTCAACGCCGTTCTGACCTCTGCGGCCCAGAATTATAGCGCCCAAAAACACGCCTTTTGTAGTCATCACCCACATTATCACATTTTGATCAGGCCTTCAGTTCTCACACACATCCCGCCTGTAATCCCCGAAGGGTTAGGCACAGATGTGTACCTAATCGTACACCCACATTACACCAGTTATGTTGAAGTCCCATGTAATAGGGGGCGAGCCTATTGCCATCAATCGGGCACAAATTCAGACTCAGTAGCTGCTACTGATAATTCCTGATGGAATAACCAAACAACACTTTACCCAACCCGGGAATCGAACACGCATACACGACAAAATTTCCACGCGAACGAAGTCGCGGGCAATAGCTAGTCTATAATATAATAATATTTGTATTTATTTATGTACTATTTTTTTTTGTACCGGTGTACAGTCCTACCAATGTTCAAATGTCATCGAAGGCCGAATTAACATGACGAATATTTTACAATTTTAGCATCAAATCAATAAGATTACCATAAATCATTATAATATTTTATTATAAAACGATTATCAAATAACAATCGTATCGTATGCACGTACATAACAACTTTATACTTAATAATAATCATTATTTTTAAATGTTTGTAAATCTTATACAAATGCATAACATTATAATTTGACATTGTAATTTGATCTTTAATCTAAGGCACTTTACAGCAGTTTTTTAAAGGACGGTATAACGACGATACAAGCCATGTTTCGCTAAACTGGATAGAAGATGTTTCAAACAACGAATTGATTCGCATATTTGTCGCGTCTCTCAATAATCACTAAGCAATATAAGGCTTTTAAGTAGTAGAATAATAACAATTTCGTCATCATGCTGCACTCCCCCCTCCCTCCACTTGTATCCGGTTGGACTGGTACCTGACCCCAACATAGTTGGGAAAAGGCAGGCAGAATGGCAGATAATGCTACTGTCCTCTTCGATGGCATCGTTTTCTTTCACACATATCTCTTAGCTTATTATAATACAAATTACAAATTTCTATCCACAGGGTGCTTTTAAGCGTAGACACATGTGTCCTTTTTAGGATTTATGAAATCGCATTTTATGCTTTTCTCAAGTATAATAAAAAAACTAATTTACTATGATACATTTACATCAAAATTCTAATTTGTATCCCAATACCGAATAATAATTCTTTATCAAAAATAAAGTACCTAATTAAAACAATAATAAATAAATAATGTTATAATTTTTGTAAACTGAAACTAAATTTATTTAAGCAGACAACAAAATATAATATATTTTTGTGTAACAAGTAGGTACATCACAGATTAGTTGTTTTATTGCAAGCTCCTACTTCGAGAAAATACTGCTCACTTATAAAAATATTATAAAAATCTTCTAAATAGTGAATATAACTCAAATTATCTTAACTATAATAACATGACTTATATTAATCTACTCCTTAATATTTAACACATCACGCTGCATTCTTATTCTTGCAAGTGGCCATAGTTGCAACTGACGCGGCCATCTTGTTATTTTAACACAATATCGACGGATAATTTCACAAATGTTCACAAACAGCGCCAAAGGCTGAACTCTAGATGACAATTATCAATAAAAAAACTAATACGTTCGTAACCAGTATCCAAATCAACTGGAAAAAAATATTTACTTACAGCGCAATTTCATTTTAGTATAACGTGTAAAAAAACTTAAAAGCTCTGATATTTATAATATCACATGCCATTACATTACATTAAAAATAGAAGGCCTTAGTAGCTAGCAAAACTCTGGGTTTGGTATTGATATGATAACAATCATAATAAAACTAAATAAACCCCGCCAAGTGCGAGTTGGACTCGCACACCGAGGGTTCCGTATAAACTTATAGGTATTTTATTATTAAACTACATATTTACGGTTTGCAGAAACGGAAAATATCCTATAGGTTTTGATTCCCTTGTGAAATCTCAAAATATGCGACATAAATCGCGTTGACTTAAAAGTTTGATTCTGCTTCAAGGGGAAGCAGACCTAAGTATTTGATATTAGTTTCAGCTTGATAGCTTAACCTCTACGCGTTCCTGAGGAAAAGGGTCTTGGACAAACGAACATCGAAGTAGTCCTATAAGGGTTCCGTTTTGCCCACTGAAGTACGGAACCCTAAAAATGATTTCATGATTTCTAGATCAACGACCATAGGCAGTTTATATGCTTCAGTTCATTGTAAGTCACCACAATTCTCACTTGTGGAGAACATGTTAATAAAACACAAATATGACTTGGTATACACATAATTAACTGCTATTTACACTGTACACCACAAAAAAATCTGCTAAGTGTTTTTAATACGGTGGCACGGCCTCTTCTTTACAGCATAAATAGGGTTATTCAAATTATACATAGGACTACGAACCATGGCTTAGTTCAGCCGTGAAAAGGTTATACCGACAAAAACTACTTTTACGCATAGAAAATTGTGTAATAATAATTTTTGTGCGTAACTGTAGTCTCTAGTCTCTACCCGATGAGGATATTATATATTGGATTATGTGGGCCGATCCCGGCGGCACTGCAATGCCGGGCCGACCCGCGACGGGAGTGGAGCGAGCCCCGAACATCCCGTCAGCTTACAAAAATCAGATTAATATACTGGTCCCTCAGTGAGGGAACTTTCAGATATTAAGCTGAAAAGAACAGATACTACACTTTGATCTTAGCCAAAAGGCCGAGAAGCGATAACGGACTTACTCGAACCGGGGAGGGTCATTCAGTCGCGGAGAATCTTAACACCGCGATTCAGGATTGCGCGTCATACGAACAACGCCATCTATCGAAGCGCCGTGGAACTATATCAATGATGTTTAGCTTGGTACAGGAGAGATTGTGATATCACATTAATAACTACTGGAAAAACCAAAAATATACTACATTTATACAGTAGGTAATTTGATACCTTAATATTAAAATAAATTCTATATATCGATTATGGGCAACGATAAAGGTAGAAAAAATTAAACTTATAAAATTCAAACGAAGACGTGAGTTTTGTACAAAGTCTAAATGCAAAATATCAACATACTCACACTCACACTTGAATTCGTGATACAACCTCACCAAATTCGCCCTTATAACAAGTACTAACAATACATTTCTTTTAACTTTTTCCTTAAAATCTTGCCAGCAGGGTTCTTAGGGATCTCCCCAACAAACTGGACTGCTTTTATCTTTTTAAAGATGGTAACTTTAGTATTGACATGTTCTAATATTTCTTCTTCATTCACCGTTTGGCCGGGTTGTGGCACTATGAACGCTTTGGGCACTTCTCCTGAGATGGGGTCGGGTATGCCTAGGACTGCGCAGTCGAGGATTTTCGGATGTGTTCGTAAAACCATTTCTAGTTCCGCTGGAGGCACTTGAAAGCCTTTGACCTGTGAATGAGGTATTGATAAATTAAACTAAAAATTATAATATTTTCCTTTACATGCCTTAACTTGACATATCCATAGAGATCTACGCTTTGGGCATGGGTACAGTACTTCCACAAGTTAATATGGCTTGTGGAAGACTTGCTAAGACCGATTGTCAGACTTTCGGGCCACTGACTACTTGTAACGACTGTCAAAGATCTTTAAATGACAACCGGGACCAACGGCTTAACGTGCTTTCCGAGGCACGGAGGAAACTCGGTACCTATGTTATGAGTGATCACCCATCCACAGATCAACGGAGGCAAATGCGGCTTAGCCTGAAGCGGCTGCGGCTGTTATTATTTAGCCACGAGCTCCATGAAATAAATCCCATTTACCTTAATAAGTTCCTTAAGCCTGTCGGTAACGTATAGGTATTTCTTCTCGTCGTATCGCCCGATATCCCCGGTCTTGTACCAGCCGTCTTCCGTCAACACCTCTTTGGTAGCCTCCTCGTTTTCGTAGTAGCTTGACATTAAGCTGCGACTACGGTACCAGATCTCGCCTTCCTGAAAACATTCATCAATACATGACCTTATTACCCTCCCCTTTACCAAACTTTCCTCTATCCCACATATCCCTAAACACACACACACACACTCATACACACAGACACACACACATTCAAACACAAACATAACAGACATAATTATGGTTCGCCTTTTATTAATTATTATTTAGTTGTATATTTTTTCTACCTCATGTCTTTGTTTTTTGACGTGTACCAAACTCCGAACTTTATGTATTTACCGTCCTAGTGAACTTAGAGAGCCCTGATACTCATAACACAAGTTCAATCTTAGCTTGGACATCAGAGGTGTATTATAAATCTATGTTCAGAACATACAATTCTCAACTTAAACATAAAAAAATATATATTACATTGAGATTGTTAGTGGCTGTTTCCTGTAGTACGGAGACGAACCGGCAAGAACTATACGGTTCGGTACTCTTCTATTATTATTATTAAGGATCAAACCTCGTTTCAACGATTTCTCTTTGGTGTGGTTAGTGCCCAACCTGATGTCAGAGTTTCTATGCCACCCATGGGCCTCTGACTTGGCTTTACATGCCGTCAATAAATATCTCTCAGGCATGCTGGTTTCCTCACGATGTTTTCCTTCACCGAAGCAAGTGATAATTATACAATACGCACACGAATCCGAAAAATCAGAAGTAACTATGACTTGGCAGTCCAACGGTCACACTACTAGGCAGGGATTGAAAACCGGTACGAATTTGGGTTCCGGTTCTTCATTTCGGTTCTTAAAAAGGTTCTTCTTTTCGGTACGGTTCTGGTTCAGGTTCCGGTTCGGTTCTGGTTCCAAAGTACCGGTTCCAAATAAAAGTTCCAATATACCGGTTCCGTATCATCCGATTTAAAGGTTCTCCAAGAAAGATGGGGTATGTTTGACGCGTGCCTGGCGTGTCTTTTCTTTCAGTTCGCCTTCGAAATATTAGCGACTGGAAGTCTGTACTGTACAGTGTCAGCAAATATTATTAGATAGTGGTTTGAATAATCTAGAGTAATAAAATTACTGTTAATTAATACATAGACTCGCTTTGAAGAAGAACTGGTACAATAAAGGTTCTTAAAGGTTCCAATTTAGGTTCCGGTTCCGGTTCGGGTTCTAAGTAACGGAACCACTAAATACCGGTATTTTACCGGTATTTCGGGAACCTTTTCGATCCCTGCTACTAGGCTGTCACTGCTCGTTTGAATGATAAGTCCACCACACTGCTTCTCGTCTTGTCTCCCCGAGACACTCTCTATTCCTTTAGTGATTACTCTCAGAATGCGACGGCAGTTCGATACGAACCAGACAGGGATCAGGCGCAGACCAGTAGCTTTAAGTCTTTTCCGAAGCAAGGGGGTATCACACCACTAACTTCCAAACTCCAGGTTGCTACTGAGAAATTGATGTAAATAACACTTTGCCCGACCCGGTAAACAAACCCAGAACCGACCAGCAGTAGCGCCAGCGTCCATGTGACTAACGGGGCAGTTGATTACATATAATAGGTATACACTTGCCTCTCCCGGTCCTAAAGCTTCTTGCGTGTTCAGATCAGCGATCTTGACCTCGCTGCTCCCTAAGACGTGTCCCACTGACGCATGGTTGGTGTCGTCGTTCCTACCAACTGAAACGGCTCCGTTGGTCTCCGTCAAACCGTAGCCTTGGCGGAATAGGATGTTTTTCTGGAAAAGATGATGTTCTTTTGTTACTTCAAGCATAAATAAATATTTTACCTTTTATATTAAAATTGCAAGTAGTAGGTAAGGGTATCGAGCTTTGTAAAGAGTTTTCCTTGTCTGGTCTGTGCATTCATAGAGTCTGCCATAGTGAGTCTCAAAGGCTGGCTAACCGAACAGGCATTATATGACCTCAAAGAATGGTTTTAGGTAAATTGATGTGATTATAATACTATAAGGTTCTATTATTGTGCGTTATTAATTATTTTATTTTTTTATTTATGAAATGTGTGTTCGATGCTCTTTTTAATGTATAATGTTTTGTTTTGTTCTTTGTTTTGTTGACATTATTTTGTTTGTGTTAATATTTTAACTTATGTAATAATTTGCACGCCGTAAGGTAGACTGTAGCCGATCTCATTAATTTATGTACAACACCTAATCTGTACCTACTTTCATAGCAAATAAATTCTGATTCTGATTCTAATGTATTGTGATTTGTATTTTATGTTTTTCACAATATGACCTGTAATTTTGATAATTATTAATAAATAAACTAAACTAGTGACAGAAACGACGATAGAAAAAAAAAAGTGCTGCTTCTCGCTAGGGTAGCCTGCGAAAAAATCAGCTGTTCCATACATTTTGACGTGTATTGCACTTTTGTAGGAAACTTTCTATGCTCCGAATGATGCACTGAATACGTGGTAACCGTTTTCGCGTCGGTGTCCTTTCCCCCTGCCAGGGCTGCGGGACTATTCGAAAGAGATACCGCGGCCCTGGAACACAAAGGGCAAAGAAGAAACATGGATGGGTTTTAGTCAGTAGAACTCTGACACTCCCTTCCGCTCCGCCTAGAGCAGGGGGGGGGGGTCATTTGATGACTTCCCGCAAGAGAAAAAATACCTGTATGTTTATTTAATACCATTGAATTAATTTTTCATGAAATAGTACAATTTCGTGGTCTACCCTGGCGCTTTTATTCCTTTCAGTGATCACTAGCGGTACTTCCATACAAGCCTAAAAGGTTGGCTTGCCCTTATAACCTTTTTTTTTTTTTTTTGTCGGGTTGGAAAATCCTCACGGATGTCCTCCGCCCTGGGGCGGGCGGAGGGGTCTGTCAGACTCAAACTGACTAAAAACCACCCAGGTGTCTCCTCGCACGTGCGCGCGGGGCCGCGGGAATCCAGATTCTTCCGCAGCCCCACACTAGTGCTGGCCCGGTCTGTCCGGGCCTCGTCTCCTGCACGGGGTAGTGAGGCGTTCGACTACCCCGTGCATCGCCTCAGAGGCGCGCGCCGACACCCGCGCGCGCCTCCGCCTCGGGTCCATCGAATAGGGGGCGGGGACTTCCCCAAGTCCCTCGCCCCTGGACCCATTCATGGGGGCCGGAAAAGGGCGTTGTCCGCCCTTCTCCTGCGCCCGGTGCGCCTTCTGCGGCCGGGGAAGGGAGTCGAGATCTCCCTCTCCCGTTCCGCAGCCTCCTTCTGCGACATCACGTCCTCGCAGAAGGACACCACCGCGTCCCACGACTCTGCGCTACCGACCATCCTCCGCACTACGGCCGGCAGCGACAGATCGCCTCCTACTTCATTTGAATGAAGTAGGAGGCGATCGAGAATGATGCGATTGTGATTGATGACAATGATAAAATTCATATGCGTGCAGAAAGAGTTGGAAATCTGTACCATGTTCGAATGAGTAAGAATTCTGTTAATAATATTGAAGCAGTTAAGAATTCAATAGACATGTGGCACCAACGACTCGGACATCTCAACGAACGCGACTTGAAAACTATGGCGAACAATAGTTTAGTACACGGGCTAACATTTAAGGATGGCGAAAAGTTGTCCCAATGTGAGATTTGTATTAGTGAAAAACAGACATGCACGCCTTTTCCAAAGAAAGGAGAAGATAGTACCACCGAATTACTAGAAATAGTGCATAGTGATGTTTGTGGCCCCATGAATCATCGGTCGTTTATCAGATAAAGAACAAAACCTGGGAAATTGTACCACGACCAAATCAACGCAAGGTTATTGGAAGCAGATTCGTGTTTAGTACCAAAAGTACTGGCAAGAAAGTACGCCTTGTCGCAAAAGGATGTTCACAACGGCCAGGGGAGGATTTCCATGAGACGTCTTCGCCTGTTGTGAGATCGTCATCCATAAGACTCATAGCTGCTTTGTCGGCTGAGTTAGGATTGGACATACATCAAATGGACGTAGTAACGGCTTACCTGAATGGTTCACTAGATGAAGAAGTCTATATGGAAATTCCAGATCAGTTAAGCGACGTTCTAAAGAAAGTAGTTGCGAAAGAAAAGGTCGGTTCGCAGAAGAATATAATGACAGACAAGGATATACTACAGACAGCTAAACGCTGGCATGAAACTCTTGATGAATGTGTGGATAGTGTGTGTTTATTAAAAAAGTCTTTATACGGCTTGCGACAATCAGGATTGCAGTGGTATAAAAGGTTAGCCAGAATGTTGAATGATATTGGTTTTCAATCATTGCCACAGGAACCTTGTGTGTTTGTTGCGAGAAAGGGTGAACGACTAATGTTAATTGGTATATATGTCGATGATATGATTCTAGCGGCAAATGATAATGTATGTAAATTTTGAAGATCTGCTCACGACTTCGAGGGGAGGTGTTAAGCTATGACGAAGCGCGCGAGCAGTGCCCTCTAACTATGTAATTGGTAAGTTTGGTTGTTGTGTCGCGCCGCTAGCACGGATTGCATTGTTGAATCAAAACATATAAATAAATTAGATTACTGCTGTAAAAGTGTCTAATTTACCCATACCCTTCAATAATAGTACTAGGTGCGAATTTAGTACGGGGCGCTATCTAACAAACACACATAAATCATTGTTATCAGTCCTAAGGCGGGTATTATCACGCCTACCCTTGGCCAAAGGTATCTTATTGTATTATTATCGTTATCAAGCAGCTGATTACAGGGCGCCAATGCACTGTCATGGGCATAATGGAAGCATCGTCAATTACAAAATGCTTTTTGTAACAAAATTTAAAATAATATGTTGTTATAAGTTCCTATAAAAAACACGACATGTAGGTATAAAAGTAATAGTTATCATATTGCAAACTTATGAAAAAATTATTAAATATTTTATATTTAATTATATACCATTGATATATGAAGGTGATTGTATGGCATGACAATAAGGTACTTTTTGTCATATTTAAAAAAAAAACTAATTATGATTTTATCTCTTCGTAAAGTTTGTCAATCCTTGTGAAATAAATAAATTATGATATTCTGAAACGTGGTTAGGTTCCTAGTTACTACTGTGAATTCTATTATAAGTAAGTATATTTAAGAATTCAGGAAAATTAAATCACAGAATATGTTTTTTTTTTTAAGTTTGCATAATATGATAATACCATTATTTAAATTAAAAGAACAATGGCCATAACACGGTGTAGGTATGTCAAACAATTAATATTACCTTACCTTACCTTCGTCATAATAGCTACAAGAAACTGAAAGTAAATATAAACTTAGTATGAATATTTGTTTTACAAACATAATTGCAGTTGAATTACATACATAATTATCGTAACCAAGTATGTCAAACAATGCTAATTATGTACCTAGACGTGCTGATTCACCGACCCATTGTGTAAAAGTAGGTAAAAGCTAAGCTACTCACACGGTCGTGCATCTCTGCATGCTCGCGCGCCGGTTGCGGGTATTGCACCTAGCATGCTTTATGTTTATCTGATTACTATTGCAGGAACTTTGGCACCTTCAAACAGTCAAAACCGCTCCAGCATTTCTGCTTTGCCATTTCCTAACATTCTTGGCGTCGGCTTCCAGTGTAACCAGGTGCAGCGGAATACCAGTAATTTACATGGAATTACTGCTTATCTGACTTACAAAACCCATGAAGAAAATCAAACCCTTTAAAACTAAGCCACTATAGGTCTACCGTTTAAATGAGATGGTGCCTGAGGTAGTTGTAGGTGAGGGGGTGGGGGGTGTTGGCATCCGTCAGTGGGCGAATGACAGCTCTAGTGACACTTCACCCCTC
The DNA here is from genome assembly GCA_963082995.1 of Noctua comes. Taxonomy (NCBI): domain Eukaryota; kingdom Metazoa; phylum Arthropoda; class Insecta; order Lepidoptera; family Noctuidae; genus Noctua; species Noctua comes. Next base: position 13,436,606 of record OY720279.1, on the reverse strand, counting down.
CCGCACCGCGCAGCTACCCCAAGCACCATCTCGTAACAAAACTTACATTTTTAGCAAGCACAGCTTCAGCGTCTCCCTTCGAGACGGGCGCAGCACCGCTTACTATGCCGTAGACCGACGCTAAGTGCTTGGCAGTCACAGCTGGATGTTTGCCCAGGAATACCACTGTAATGTGCGTGTCATAAGGTTATTATGTAACACTGTTGCATCGAATTCATTAGTAATAATATGAGCAGTTTAAGCACTACTTCAGCTATCACAACTGCAAAAGAAAACAGCTTGTCTGGTAAAAAAATCTGCTGATTTTTTTTTCGCGATTTCGATGGTGGTTTGAAATGCACACCCTGAAATATGACCACACCATTCTGGTGCACGCTGTATATTAAAATTGCAAGCCTGTTTTTTAGTTATGAAAGTAATGCTGTTGCTTCTTTATTTATTTATTTAATCCCTGATCCGTCCGATCGCATATCACGAAAAAGACGGAAGTGCTGCATACTTTTCTATTTTCACAAGTTTTCAAAGGCCACGTAATTGGGTCTACTTCTTACTTACACAATAAGGTCAATTGAAAGGTAATTAGATAAAAAAACTGCCGTTAACAGTCCTACAGTTAACAAAAAACTAGTATGTTCGTCTTACCCATAGGTGGAACTATGAACAAAACCTCAGCCTTATGTTGCACGAGGGTCTGCAGGAAGAGTTCAGGCTTGAAGTACGGCATCGTGACCAGCTTGACGCCCAGTGCCAACTGGTTCATCATGAGGGCATTGAACCCAAAGATGTGGAAGAACGGCAGGATTGCTGGCAACACTGCCTGATTTGTTGCTAGAAGAAAAAACATCTATTTGTTATTCCGAAAAGAAAGTAAGTGAAAATTAAATGATGTTTTACAATCTAGTGGTCGAAAGGTCTAATACGGAACGTGGTGTCCAAGGTTCGGTCCTTAGATTGGGCAAAGTTCAATTGGGATTTGTGCCCGGTTATTAGGCTGCCTATGCATGGGCAACAGAATCAATTCTATTTCCTCTCATATGAAGATTGACCTTCAAAAGAGCTTTTTAATGGCTTAATTGGAATAAATGCAGACTTTTGTACAAAATCATCTGTTTATGCAAAAAAACCATTTGAACAACTTACCCGTAGTTTCCTTAATAGCAATGATCTCAGGATCAGCAATCTGCTGGTTCATAGTGACCACACTTTCATGGGTCAGCTCAACACCTTTCGGGAAGCCTGTAGTTCCACTCGAGAACGGTATTATGGCCACGTCTTTAGGCCCTCTATGTACGGACTTCAAACAACTGGTATCTAGGCCAAAATCTAGAGCAAATTCTGCGTACTTAATAGTACCTTCTGGTAGATCATCATTGTCTGTTAAAATGATTGGTATGTCGAACTTTAGCTCTGCTAAGGCCTGTTTTACGTTGGCGTACGAAATTTTTGATGTGATCACAGCTTTGCATCTGACCAGTTGTATTTGGCGTTTTAGTTCGTCTGAAAAGAATAAAAGCAAATGAAAATCTTCAATAGCTTTAGTATTTTTATGCCAAGCAATACAGATCTTATTCGGAGGCCCTTAATATTTAGTACTGTTAACTTCATTGTTTTATTAGTTTAACAGAAATACGAGTAGGTAGATATACATGAGAAGATATTCTTCTCGAATCGATGAGTCAGACTTGGTGTGACCAAGAGAGAGAGAGAGAGTACGTAGCGACTTGGACAGCTCTGTCGTTTGCCTCATGCAAGTCCTGGAGGTTATGATTGGTTGTGAACGACGGGCAGAAGAGAAGGTGTGGCATATCCTGTGCTAGGGCTCCACACTGGCATTGACTCCGAGATGGGTCGATTAAACCCCATCTAGCTAAATTGGCAGCGGCCAACTTAATATCGTTAGACTTTGTACCCACATCATAGCGTGCAAACTGAGGCAAAAAGTAAAACAATGCACTTATGCTGCAATTGGTGTCGATTCAATCAATTTTCAATATCTCACGGCCTCTCGTTAGTGAATGTTTCCTTGCCAAGGTTAATTCTAATGTATAGGGATATTTCTGGGGTTTAAATTTGATCTCTACTGCATATTCGACAGATTTCTTTTGTTGATCTGTCATTTTTTCGATTCTTCTGTCGCCAAAACCCGTTTCTACGGTGGTCATGCTACGCGTGCTATACCTGGCATAAAAAGAGAGTTACCTGAAAGAACGTTACTGTTAACTAAGAAATTTTGTTTGTCTTGCAAGCAGTTGACTCATCTGGCCCGAATGGCCACCGAAACGACGTCTTTAGGTGCGAAACCAGAGTTCCATCGTTATGTTGCCATGCTAGACGAAAAATACTGAAATGTCACACATGCTCGTCATCAAACTTACATGCTGTATAAACCGGATTCATCATACTAGCAATACAACCAGCCTGTAGTACGCCCAGAATTGCGACAGGGTATTCTGGTAAATTTGGCAGGATTATGGCAACTGTATCGTCGTTCTGCAGCTTGAGTTTTGTCCGCAAAGAGGCGGCGAACGCTACAGACATCTTGTGCGTTTGCGCGTATGTGTACCCACGTCCAGTTACTGCGCATACCTATGAAACAAAAGACAGTGACTGATTACTTTGAGGGAATTATCATCATCAGTTCATCAGAAAGATGGCCACTGCACTGCTGGACATACCTATGCATCCCTCAAGCGTCGTCCCATCGATTTGTTGGGGAATAATCAGTCTAAGTAATTTTCCAAGTGCCTCGACTTTTCTAACTACATAATTATGTACGTTAGCGTCGGCGTCAGATACCAATCTAACAGTATGCAGCTGAATACTAGTAATTTAATATGATTTACTACTTGGTAAGACTGTTTATCAAACTTTCGGGCTTCTGACTGTCTTATGTCTGTCAAAGATCTACTAATGGCCGACGAGCGCCAGAGCCTACGGCTTCACTCACCACAGAACATTAACAGCTGTTCTGTGCTAATCACTGAAATGTTGATATTATTATGAACGTTCGCATGATTTTATTCTTTCTTGGTAACTAAAAACATGCGCTCTTGTGACCTTCGGAGGCTGGTACCTATACAATTATCTCTGACGAGTAGGTATAGTTTTTAAGTAAATCATAAAGGTTTATTATGTTGTTTTTTGAATAAACAGGTTATGAATTGGTTATAAACGTGTTCCGGAACCTTGTCAATGTGTAGGCAAATGACGTCGTTCGTCGCTAACTGGCTAGCTAGGTGGGTCTAGTTAGAAGCAATACATTTTGTACGATAGGTAGTTTTGGAAAATCAAAATCAATCAAAATCAAAGCACTTATTTCAAGTAGGCCAGTTACAGGCACTCACACACAAGATAACAGTAGCTACAGTCCCAGTCACAAGGCATAAAAACTGTGAAAGTACTGTAGTTGCCCATTCCCTAACGTAGATCTCTATGGAGAACAACGGAAATTAATTCTACGCTCGAAAACTAAGTAACTGTAGTATTATTAGTAAGTATTTGAAACGCAATGCCGCCCGCAAGTGGAGCACCAAGGAAGGATTATTGGAAATTCTTACTCTAATGGGGTTAAATAACTTGATGATGAAGTTTATTTGGAAGTTCATCATTTGTGCCGTTGGGAAAACCAATCAGGCACACAGCTTGGTACTTAGATAAATAAAAATATACAGTTTTGATAGAGAAAAGGGGGTCAGACGTAGCAGTTTGGTTCCCGAAAAACAAAAGACTATCTCGCTACGACTGTGAGTGACTCTTGTTTATGGGCCAACCGTTTAATTCAGACGGTGCCTGAGGTAGCTGCGCGGTGCGGGAGGGGGTGTTGATGTGATTTTCTAGTGTAGTGTAGGTAAACGATTTCTCATGGTGACTATTGGTAACCAATCCTTTATCCAGTGTTATCAGAACCTTAAGTAGGTACTAACACAGCACACTGAGTGAGTGAGTGACTTGGTTTTCCGTTATATTTCAGTTAGCAATTAGGTTGGTTGTTTCGTTATTATTTGATTCATATCAGAGATAATAGAGTTATGACTTGGCACTATATTATCGGACAACTTAGGTTACTTATATATCTGATAGCTTGTTTATGTCCTTGAGATCCGTATACATAGTGTGTGCTTATCATAAACTGCGCACCTACTTATGTATTATAGGGCAATGAACCGCCTCAACTCATAAGGTCTGTGGCGCCTACAGGGTCTCGGGATAACAAATTCTAAATGGAGTCTAAAGACTAGAGGACACAAGGTTCCTTATTCAGTTTTCTGATACTATAACAAGATTATTTTAGGTCATCGCCTATCCTCTAAGTCGGACTTCGCTTCCAGTCTCAACGGATGCAGCTAAATACTGTGGGTAGGTATTTTACAAGGAGCGACTTATGTAGTGGATACTTAGATTTTAGTTTACAAATACGTAGCTTCTTTATCGACCCTTATCGATATCGTTTCGAACTGCTTTGAATGAACTTTAGATTCATTGCATTTATACATACAATCATACATAATTATAGGGACCTGTGTCTGTAGATCAATTTACGACCGAATCCGTAGCAGATTAATCGGTTATCGCCATGACCTCCGGCCTATTTTGGCCGAAGACAAACGTTTGGCCGAATGTGGCTTTTTTGGCCGAAACTGGCCGAAGTCGAAGGTTGGGTCGGCCACTACATTTATACTGAAATAGCTCATTATTTTGAAACCGATAACCTTTGCGAAATTTGAAAACTCCTGACAAAACCGGCCGGAAGTAGGCAACCCTAAATTCAATGAGGTAACGATAGTTTTCACCTACCACATGGTCACAGTTGGAACCGTGTAAGTACATAGGAACTAATTGGAATGTGACAATAGCCGATTGTTTTCATAAGATTATAATTACCTATCTACCTATACCCTGCACACTTGTACGACACTTCATAGTTCCAAAGTTCAGTGATAAGTAATGAACCTCCCTGTAAATTATTCAACAGTTTATTTATTTCTAGGTGCGTAATTTTGTTGAACATGACCTACGTTTTTCAATGAATAAATTAGAATAACATTCCTATGGACTCAAAGTTATCCTTGAAGCACATGGCCTAAAATGTTTTTTAAAACCCTTCGAATTTTTCATAATATTACATCCCACCTGTTACTCTGAAGGGTTAGGCAGAGGTGTATTTTCCATAGAAAAGAGACTTAAAACATTTTGATTGGACAGATTGAACAGGATTGAAGTATTAAAATTGGATGGAATTAAGATTTGATGGAATTACAAAATTATGCAAACCTAATTGAACTTTTTAAATTAAACGGCTATACCATCATCATCATCATCATCATCATTTCAGCCGAAAGATATACCGTTTTCACGAATTCTAAGCGACACCTACGTAAAAGCACTACACTGTTGTGTTTTCAATTATTGGCTTAGTACCTACCGTGAACAGAGCAATAATATTTAGACATTCACTAGCTATATTGTTTAGTATTCGTGCACACAGGCATTAGACTGGTATATACAGTCAATAATCAATTAGTAACTGACTGGCTCATTAGTCTAAGTGGTTGCAAGAACGGCTGCTAAGCATGAGGTGCAAGGTTTAATTCCCAAGTTGGTGACATTGGGTTTTTCCAACAGGAAATTCTCAATAGTAATCATAGAGTCTAGATTACTGCCCAATTGATGGCACTAAGCTCACCCCTATAATATGGAACATAACTGGGGAAATGTCGGTGTACCTACATGTTAACAAAAAAAAAAGGTACTATTAGGTAGACATGTTATTTATGTAATCAATTAGTATTCATAAAGATCACTCACTGTTGCAGTTCTGTCAGGCCATTGGTCCAAGTTTTGCCATACAAAGTCGTTTGCTGTATAACTCGTAGTAGGAATATCTTTAAACACAGATGTCAGAATATTCTTTTCTGGAGCATTAGAACTCTTTTGTCTGACCACTGTAGATATAAATCCATTTTGTTTGTGCAAAACTTTTAGCACTTTGCTTCGCACTGCGCTGGCCATTTTTGGATTATATTGATTCTTGAACAGACCTAAAACTAAATTATAAAAATATTATTTTACCTAAGGAGATACATGAAAAAGCAATCAATTATTAAGCATACATTTTTATTTATCTCGACATCAAAAAGGCGCGGGTATATGCACAATCTCCAATAGAGAAAGACGTCTGAAGTAGGAAGGCCCTGAGGTACAGATCACCTCTCCGGCTTAGATATATTATAACATTTTATTTATAGCAAAAATTTCAAGTCAAAACTATATAAACAAGTTCTTAAAATTAATAACTTAGTTGAATGGACATTGGGAAAATAATATCAAGTAATTAACAATATGTAGGTATATTGAAAACTTGTTTAAATCTTATTATTATTTATGTTGAAAGGTTTCCACAGTAGGTGACAAAATTTAACAAAAGTAAATCATTCTATTTTCAAATGATTAATTTATTTTAAAATATTGCGTTTAAGAACTTGATATTCTCGACCAAAAACCATGTTTAAAACTTTGCACGTTTAACTTCGTAACCCAAATATCTTGGTGGTCGTTTATTCAACTCAACGTAACGTACTCAAACTATTATATAAAACCGGTAATGAAAATATTGTGAAAAAGTGAAGTAGTAAAAAATATATTTACGAATTTTGTCACACCGTTATCACAACTATTGCACTTTAGCCGCTACAGACAACTGGAGAAAGACCTAAAATAAACTGCACTGATAACTAATACTAATAGTGTTCACACATAACACATCCGTACTTCTATTGTTAGATTTGATAAAAGCAAAACTTAGTTTACTTCTAAATCTTTGTGCCCTTGGACTTTGAAACAACGACAAGGAACGACTACTACGAGTACGACTAGATATCAACCGGCGGGCTTATTACGTATCTTGCAGAAGCGTAGCGATGGCAATAATTGCGCAATAATTGCTCTATAATCGCAAATCCGTATTATGTACCAGCGATAACAACACGATAGCAATCCAGCGATAGTGCTGCCTCTTTGGAGCAATTGGTAAACTAAAAGTGCATGGATCTCTACTGTTGGTAGATTATTTCGTATTACGTATGGTTTTTGACAGCAAAGCGATTGCAATCGGCAGGCAAATTTGTCTGTCAGATTGCAATCACCTTTTCCCTAGATGTTGATCGATTGCCTATCGCTCTCTGATTGCTTCAGACATTTATTTTTATACATTAGTCCAATAAATTAGTATTTTACCAAACATTTACTAAAATCTAATATCTCCGTCGTGTGTCGTGAACTCGTGTGTTAATTTACCCTAAAACACTGTGTTTTCATTGTGATCGTGATTATTGATTAAGGATGGCTCGTGCTGTTCTCTTGCTTGAAGCACTTGAGGTTGAAGCCAGAAGAATTGAAAGCCGTAACACAGCACGGTTGCGGCGAAGCCTTCGAGATGAAGCCAATGCTTTGAACTTAACTGATGCTGAGTTCAAAGCTCACTACCGACTCACGAAAGAGCTGTTTCTGGGTTTGTGCAATGAGATTAGACCATTCATGGCGCAAACGAGAAGGAGAACAAAAGTTAGTGTAGAATGTAAAGTAAGTGCATAAACAAATATTGTTTATACTGTACCGCTGTACCTTAAATAATAACATAGGAGGTATATTAAGAATATTGTAATATTACAGGTTCTAACAGCACTCTCATTCTATGCTACGGGGTCATACCAAAAACCTGTGGGCATGAGCTATATACATGGGCTCAGCCAAGCCAGTGTATCCATGGCTCTAAAAGAGGTGACCATGGCTCTGAATACACTTAGTATTTTAACAAAGTATATAAGGTTCCCGCAAACACAACAAGAAAGAAACACAATCATAAATGGGTAAGAAATGATACCTACCTATTTAAATAACAGTAGTTAAAGTATATATTATGTGAGTAATTTGAGTGACTTTGATTACATTATAATCAAAGGTGAGTGATTGCATGATACATGTATGTATTTGCAATTGTTTGTTTTTAAATTTTATTTATTACTTTTTAGGTTTTCAAACAAATTTAGATTTCCTGGTTGCATAGGTTGCATTGATTGTACTCATGTAGCTTTAATTCAGCCCACAGAACATGCAGAAAGGTTTTTTAATAGAAAACATTACCATACCAGGAATGTACAAATAGTAAGTCCAACGAAGATTCTGAAATATCAGTATAATAATATTATATTATAAATTATTTGAAAAGTAATATCCATCACATCATAAATACCATAATGTTTATATTTTTAGATATGTGATAGTGATTTAAATATAATCAATATTGATGCATCATTTGGTGGAGCTACACATGATGCCTACATTTGGAGAAACTGTGAGATACAGGAGCATCTGCAACAGCTTCAAAATAGAGGAGAGACTATCTGGTTGCTAGGTAACATAAAGTAATTTTTTTACTTGTTCAATTTTTATTTAAATTTTTATTCAATGTTGTCTTTAAATACTAAGTCTTAGCTATAATATACACAAACTTTAAATAACTATAAAGTTAATTTTAAATGTAGTACATTCAATTATAGTCTTTACAGTGCAATTTTAATATTTCAGGTGATTCTGGATATCCGCTGAGACCATGGCTTTTAACTCCAATTGTTCATGCTGAACCTGGTAGTGCAAATGAGCATTATACAAATGTTCATTGTCTCACCAGAAATACTGTAGAACGCTGCATAGGGGTTTTAAAAGCACGTTGGCGATGTTTACTGGCACATAGAGTCTTGCATTACGATCATCATATGGTGGCTGTGATCATAAATGCCTGTGCTGTATTGCATAATATCTGCAATAAACATCGGCTGCCAGTACCACAGTTGCCAAATGCGGACACTGAAGGAGATCTCAGCAACCAAGTCACACCACAACTACAGCAGGATGTAGGTGCTGGTATTGAGCAACAGCTCCTAGCTAGAGGCCGACAACAAAGAGATCGTATTGTCCAAAGGTTGTGGTCAGCTAGGATACTTTAATATTGAATTATTTATTATGTTGGGTGTGTCATAAATAATTATATATGTATGTGCTTGACTCTGTGTGTGTAAATGAAGTGATAGACAATAAGTTAGCAAATAAGTAATGAGTATAGTGTAGCTGTTTTGATGTTAAGGTGTTTTATTAATGTTCTAAAATGAAGGTTGTTTACAACAACAATAAAAGCAATATAAATGATGAATTTTTTTTATTCAAATATACACATGGTATTCAATCTGGCCTAGCTGCCAGTCCACTGCTCAGCTGACGCACAACCTCCACCATGGTATTGAGCACCTCTAACTGCCTTCGAGACGTCTCAGCATTTATAAGAGATGCCTCAGCAATCTTATTAGCGGCTTCCGCTATTATGAGAGAAGCATCCGCCATCTTGTTCTCAGCCTGCACTCTACTCCTCTCTAATTCCATGACCCAATCTGGATCGATTCTGGTTTGTGATCCTGTAATAAGTATTATCATAACATCATCATCAATATCAAATGGATAGCAGAGTTGTATATTTGTAAAGGGCGAGCTTATTACCATTTACTGGTCATAACTGTAGAGCTACACTCTGGGCTGCAACTTAAATTCCCTGACTAAATATCCACATTCTGTCCAACTTAGGACCTCTTGAGATTGATTGATATAGAAGACCAATGAGGCAATAAACATAATTATAATAATTCATTATTACATTGAAAACTGATTGGTTTATAGAATATAGATCGAATTCCTAATGTTGATATACATAATATACATACTATTTGTTAGACTGGGTCTATTTTGTCGACGAGGGCGATCTGGCAGGCGTCTGGCAGGCTGACTTGCAGGATCCTCTACTCCTGAAAAATATGATTTGGTTAATAAAAATCTTGCCTACAATAAATCTAATAGAATGTACATTTATTCATTGAGGTATTCTAGCTATTATTACCTGTCTGATTTCTCTCGGGCACTTGTGCTTGTATTTCAATAGCTGCTTCAGGCACAGGAAGTTCAGCAGTGTCTGTAAGTATGTAAAAAGTAAAGTTAAGTATGGTATGGTTAAACATATTAGTCTAATCTATGCATACACAAGTATGTTAGAAGTGCTATTTGTGCATTATAGTGCCTAGTGCCTGAAATAAAATTATGTATTTAAATGATAAAATAGATTTTAATAGCTTACCTGATATGATAACTTCTTCTGACACCACAATGTCCTCTTGTTGCGGTGGAGCACTAATGGCCACTTCAGGTTGAATGTTCTAAAAAACAATAATTGTTAGTATGTGCATATTCATTCAGACTACATATATTTTTCTAATTTAGTAAGTAACTTACAAATACAGGAACTCTATGTTCGTTGTCACCATATACTGCTCTTTCCCCGATTATATCCAAGATTTTTTGGTCTGTCTCGGACAGATCCTCTTGGTTACTTGGACCACCACCAGTACCTAGAGCATCCTGCCTCCGTCTAGCTAGTCTGGACTTGGATTTGAATTTTAAATCAATCCAGTACTATAAAATTGAAAAAAATATGTTTAGTACATCTATCAATTAAAGTTTTTAAAGCATGCAGTTATTGAAAACTGTTTAAAATCATAAAAATTAAACACTCTGTGTACCTTTTTCCACCGTTCACCAGTCTTCGTCGATCCAGAGCCAAAAGAATTGAGCCTCAAGGCAAGGTCATTCCACTGCTTGTCAACAGTTTCTTTTGATCTTGCTCCAAGGCCAATGCCTTTGGCTAAAGCGGTGTGCTCGGCCAGAAACTGGAGGAGTTCTTCCAGTTGCTCATTGGACACTCTATTTGCCATTTTATACTGAAACAGAATGTTTTATTATGTACTGCTACTGCAAAACTTTTACTTGTATGCACCAAGTATATCACAAATAAACTTACTAGTTGTTGAGATGAGAACAGCCGAATATGCTTGGAATCCAAAGAAACACTGATTTCTTGCACTTGAAACCATCTTAAAACCGAAGCCAAGCTATTTTTGGTAAATTTCAAGTGGATAAGTTTTTTCAACGTTTGTAAACAAAACTTTTGTCACATCTGTTTGACACTTGATTAGTACCGGCGATTGCTACAAATGGTTTGTAGCGCTAGTATCGTTGCGATAAATGCATACTAACAATCGGCGAGCAATTAGCAATCGGTTTTTATATGATACCGATTTTTTAAGCAATAAGCGATTGATCGCGCGATGACTGCGCGATAGTTGCGCAATTATTGCTGATTGCTATTTCATACGTAATAAGCCCGCGGGCTTTCACTTTGTTTTCGTATCAGAATAACCCGACCAAATTGAAAGTAGGTAAACATTAATAAACTCTAGCGCTAGTGTATACCGTGCAATATGTAAATGGGAAAGAGAGGTCGTAATAGTCGTACTCTTTCCTCTGACCTACTTGAATTAGCAACAGAATGTGATAACAGCTGGTTGACGTTTCATTCTACGCATATTTCTAATTAAATCAAATTAAAATATTTGAACTAATAATAGTCTCTCACACATATTGATATTTAAACGGCTTGAAGGCCTTTTTAGTATTTTTTATATTTATTTTGTGTTATTAATGCGTGTAAATTAATCGATTGCGTAATAGCAAGCATCAGACAAGTACGGAACGGGGACGAGTAGAAGCGTGGGTGACGTTATTTGTAGCGAAATTGACTGAAGACTTCCGTTCTCGAAACAAGCGAAGAAACCATTATTATTTAAATGACCCAATCATACTGGTTTTATATATATCCACGTACGTTATTATGTGTAGAAAACAAAACCTGTCAATAAATATTCTCTTATTATTATTTAGATTCGAGTTGAGCTCACAACCAATTTAAATACGGCAATGTCACCGTACATAAATTTCATGCTACTGTTTGCATGTTATATCGTTTAAGGATTAAATAAAAGATACATAAATAAGTCGTAGATTATTTAATATCAGAGAATTACAGTGATATAAACTTAATTCAGACCATACTTGAGACGGCTAAGGATAATCAGCAGTCACATAATAAAGAACGCCTTAAATTATACAAAATAATGAAATATATCTACCTAAGAAAAGTACAATACACATATGTAGTCCTTTATACAGTTCTGAAGGTTACATATAGAGTGAAAAAAATATTTCTAAAGCAAATAATTTCTTAAAATAATTGAACAGCATTGTTTAATTTTATAACAAAATACTTATAACGTGGTGATACAAATTATTGCAAAAGAAATCGAGGCAATAAAAACTTAAAACATTTTCTGGGCATAAAAGTAATAAATGCTAATTAAATCTTATGTTAAGAAAGCTTCATCTTGAACATATTATTCTGGTATCGCGATTCATACTTTAGCCCCGCTAAGGGTTAGCCTCCACGTACGAATCGATGTACGTTCATTACTTGTGAACCAGCATAAGAGCGATCGAAAAAGTTGGCAACGTCGCAAATAGCTGTCAAATATTAACTTGTTTTCATTTATTTGATAATATTACTGTATGGAAATAAGAAATATGGCTAACTAGTGAACTAGAATATTAATAATGAATTTCAATTAAAACACTGAATTTGATAATGTATCCGTTTTAGGTGTAGAAAGGCATTTGGAAACTTACCAAATACTTTTTTTACATCTAAAACTAAATATTCGGAGTTACGATATTAATTATTGCATTTCACAATCAATACTTTATTTCACTAGTTAGCAATATTTCTTATTTCCGTACAGTTATATTGCCAAATTAATCAAAACAGCGAAATATTTGACAGCTATTTGCGACGTTGCCCACTTTCTGTACATGCGCACTTAAGAGACTGTCCACACGTATCAACGCAAAGAGGTTTAACTTTTTATTCCGGTCAGAAACACCTTCATAACCATAACACAGGGTAGGACTGTTTTGCCATTATAGTTTAGGGATACGAAGAACAGGGTGTGTTCTTCATCCCCCATAGAAAGGGGAGAATCCTTCGACCAGACGGGTGTTTTTTGGTGGGCTACTGCCCAGCAATTGTTGTCGGGTTCTTCTATATGGGTCTTAAGTCGCGTATAACTTTACTAGTGCGATTCAGAATTTCATTTGTGCCATAGATGGCGCTGTAGTACTTTTAGTAATGTGCGGCTACAATTGCAAGGACGTTCAACTTTTTCTGTCGAGCTCAAGACGATTACGCGTCGATGAGAATGGTCACTCTCTAAGCCATGTAGTAGTCCTTATGTAGGTAGAGGTACAATCGAAGCCACTGGCGGTCGACCACTTTTTAGTAAAGGAGTCGACTGTCAGTGAGCGCGGTAGTACGTGCAAACTAACCCTTCCACGAAAAAAATAAATCATTTAAAAAACAACTGTAAACCGTTCTAAATTTGTTAATCATCTCTTTTACAGCATTCGGTTTATAATAAGTTCTTAAGAAATAATCAAATAACAAAAATACTCGAGGCCAAAGAATAGGAATACATACTAAATAAGATAATACAAATAAATCAGAAGGATATCTTTAGTAAACTGGACAAAATTTGTACCAATATTGGACTAGTGCTAACACATTTTTTGGCAATTAAAGGCTAAATCTACATATAAACACCTGTTACAGATTCAGTAGAAATTCGACCGTAAACATACTATAGAATGGAAGTTACGTTCGAGCAGTAAACTAGATTATTAAGAGGTTTAGATCGCGTAAGAAGACACAACGAAGACGCCATCTTAACATAGGGTCGTATTTGTTCTGAAGTACAATTACATAAGCAAAGCCGCATACATCTGCTATTAACTAAACCTTAATAGGTATTTAGATTTCCAATCCTCCGATTCCGAACTTTAGAATGTCGTTTCTATCTTTTTTCAAATAATAATAATATGTTGTAACTTGTAATCAATTAAGTTCATTATCGATTAGTTCTAAATCGGAGGCAATGTTTATTAATCGATAAGTCTTTGACATAATATATAAAAACAGTGGTTATCAATACACAGTACGGCAATAACTCGGTTAATATAACATGTGGAATTAAAAGTAAATATTATTATAATGTGTAATATTGAGGGGGGGTTTTGACCGGTCAATGTGGCGACACTTGGGGGAGGCCTATGTCCAGCAGTGGACGTCCTTCGGCTGAAATGATGATGATGATGTGTAATATTTACACATACATAACAACATAGTATTGTGATTATTCAAAACCAACAAGCGTTCTTCAAATGCTTGGAGGAACTACAGATAATAAAACAAAGTGAGAACTAGATTCATTTTCATAAATGACTTACATTGCGATTATGAATTATAACACACAAGGCCATGTTAAAATAGCTAGCAAAACCTCTCAGGCGTAATGGATATCGATAACTTATAAACAATAAAACAAAACATAAATCAACAATTATAAAAATCTTGCGCTGCATGCCTGCACCTGCGCACTTGACGATCTTATGTCTGCATCAGTGAACGGAGTTAGCATAGCTGAATTTTGGTCGAAATATATTTGGTGAAAATTTGCCATCGACACGCTAAGAAGAAGAAAGAAGAAAAAAGACTACATTTTCGACGGCCTTTGAGAGTATAAAAAATTACATTGTGTTCAATTTTTTATTTTATCGTCATTAGATATCGATACCCTTAACAATGATAAAAACGGCTGTGAAGTTTCACCAATTGATTTTAAAAAGACCTTGTTTATGTAAACTAAGTAGAGATGACTATTGAGGAAATGTAAATTACTGTAGATAGACCATTGTGAAATTAGACATCTGACCTCCACAACCTAGTTAGTACTGGGTAAGACGATACCCCTTGTTAAGACTGGTTGTTAGACTTACGGGACACTGACTACCTGTAACGGCTGTCGATCTGCTTAACGTGCTTTCCGAGGCACGGAGAAACTCGGTATGGTGGTCACCCATCTACAGACCAACCTAGGCAAGCGCAGCTTAACCTGAAGATTGATCCGAGCGGCTGTTATTATTTAGCCACGAGCTCCTCAATGAAGCTTAAATACTAACTTAACATTGCATAATCAGCCTATAATGTTCTTGAACATATTTTTGAGGCATATTTTGAATGCGTCCGTCCGTTGGTGGAGATCAAAATGGCATTTCTACAGTAATTTGTATGAAGATGACAATCATTCGACACTCACCCAGTCTTCATGTTATAAATACATTCACTACATTTCTAGCCGAATTACTTAACATCCAATTGATTTCAAACTATTGATGTATTATTGTTCTGGAACTTTGTTTTTAGGTACCTACACTAATTTTTAGGCTACATATACACAGCTTGAACTCCCGAAGCGAAGGTGAGGACAAGTGATGCTCCAGTGTCCCGGGTCGAAACATTCGAATCGGCAGTATTTATTGAACTAAAGCCGACCGATGCAATGACTGCACATTTTAGGTTAGTGCCGATCGGAGTACGCCCTAGTGCGCGATAGCGATAGTGGATCCTATTGCTAAACAATGTTCTTGCCGGGTCGACAAAATCCGAAGCTAAGCTAAGCGACTTTGTCTACATAACACATTTTGCCCGCGGCTTCAATCGCGTTAATTTAAAATTTGACAATTAAACTCAATACTGAAGTTTCTTTAATAATCTAATTCAATTATGATTCGAAAGAGACGTGGCGCCATCTATTATCATAAGAACGTTTTTGTTGTTGTCCTCGAGAACAGTACTTTTTTCGGGATGAAAGGTACCCTACGTCCTTTTCTGTACACCTGACAACGTTTATGCAAAATTTCAGGATGATCGGTTCAGTGGTTTAGGCGTGAATAGGTAACAAACTTACTTTCGCATTTATAATAAAGTTAGGATTCTGTCGCCCAGGTAGCGGATGTGCCGTATGATATTCATCCAGACATGGACGTAACGCCTCTGACACTACGTAAAACCTTAAACCATGCATCATTTCAGCATTCGTTATCAATGTATCATTCACGCGACTTCTAGTACAAGAAAATAATACTATCTTATAGTTCATACATCCTTGACCGCGTCACAGTTCCGATGGAAATAGGCGTTTCGCCAACTATGTCACATGTCCAAATCCAAATGGGCCAGAATATTTTAGATATGTGCCGTTCATTGCTCTATTTTAAGTTCGTTAGCTTTTTGTTCTGAAAAAAATTACTTTCGTATGCTTGAAATTCTATACGAAACGGTATTATTTGAAAATCTGTTACAACAACGGCAGAATGGACTACGATGAAATTTTGGTACATTGGTAGGCCATGGTTAGAACATGTAGGGTTCATTTTTATCTTGGTTGTATGTTCGTGGGATAATAAGCGACCTCCACACGGGCGAAACCGCGTATCTTAATGTAACGAAAGATCGATATTCACTGCAGCAAATCAGATTATTGTAGTATAATGCGATGATGGTTCAAGCAGTGTTGGAGCTGATTCATGAGAGAAGACCTATAATATGCAAAGTGTAAATCGTGTATTTGTGACGTATTCTATGTAACAAGTTAAGCCCTTACACGTTTTAAAGGTTTCTATTCCATCAAAAGTCTGAAATCAGTCGACTACATTCAACAATTTACTTTACGAATATTCTAAATCTACAGGATGATTCGTTTAACATACATTCCAAGTTCAGTGTAACTTTTATAATCGAAATAAGTTGAAAAGCCACTTGCACTTGGGTGATAGTTTATTAACTTAATGCCTTTATAATAATGTGTAGTTAAACATAACATGTGAAAAGGCGGGCGTAGTAATAATTACCAAAACTTGTCATTTTTAGGTAAATTAAATCCATCTTCAGTTTCTTATCCGGCTCCACTGGAAAAATAAAAAAACAGTGTAAGCAAATGTCCGAACATACATTTTATTTATGTTGGCTGCGCTGGCAGATGGCCTTAACACTAGGAAGCTGGCGATTTTCTGAGCAATTTTATAATAATTTACGAAATTTTTTTTTTTTTTTAAATTTTATAATATTTTTTTTATTTTTTTTAATTTTTTTTATCTATTTTTTTTTTTTAATTTTTTTTTCTGAAATTAAATAATGGATAGCTGGCTGTCCGGCGTTCAGAGGGTTTAACTATGACGTCTTAAAGCAGGAGTAATTCCAGTGTGGGAAAGAGATAACGCTAGACGGCCTGTATTGCCTTCTAGTATGGGAAGCGGTGGCTAACAGTGGTTGTATTTGTTCAACCTGCCCCGTATCTTATTTACGGTCGATGATTAATGTTTTCAGGTGGCCTACAAAGCAGGAGTAATTCCAGTGTGGGAAAGAGATGACGCTAGACTAGAGGAGATTTATGTAAAGATATATTCTATGTTAGATACGTACCTATGTTGTTCATTTTTTATGTACCTATCTTAGATGATTTTGCATGCTATTTTATGGCGGAATGTGTCCTGCTCTATACCATTTTTATAACATCCTGTATATACCACATTTTATGCAAATAAATATACTTACTTACTTACTTACTGTATAGCCTTGTCTCTTTCCCACATTAATCATCGACTGTAAATAAGATATGGGGCAGGCTGAACAAATACAACCACTGTTAGCCACCGCTTCCCATACTAGAATCGTAGCTGTGGGAACAGCATTTATAACCAATTTGCACCATTTTCGTATGGCTCCAGCCTAATTACTGTTAACAAGTTAATTGTAGAGGTTGTGTTAAATCAGCAAAGAAACGAGGGATGGACTGTGTGAAGGATGATATGAAGTGAAGAAAGGAGGTGTCTGCGGAGATGACGAGTAATAGAGAAGTATAGAAGAAGAAGACATGCTGCGCCGACCCCAAATAAATTGGAATAAGGACAGGAGAATGACGATTATGATGTTCAGGGAGCAGTTGACTACATTGTAGTTGGCATTAAGCCGATACCAAACGATAAGCCATTATAAAAAAAAATACCATAGATCATACATACCGTAACTTACTGGAGATTCCCAATGTCTTCTTCAAACAATCTTTTCCCGCCCTTCAAGATCTTTTCCTGATCCTGTCCGAACTTCTTCGTGTATTCCTCTAACCTACTCAGCCACTGGGCCCAATGCTCCCTTAGTTTGTCTGGAGCGAGGTGGTAGGCATCAGCTTTGGATCCGTCAGTGTATGCTATGACCAGTAAGGCGTCTTTCACGTTGAAATGCTTGTAGTTGAGGTCGTGGCACACTGCGCCGAAGTACGCGGCGAGTTGGACAGGGTTGTCGTATGTATTGGCTATAGACTTCCGTGGTTTGTCAGATTTCTTCCACTCGATTAGGGTTGGTTTTTCTCTGGAAATTAGAAGTATTTATGTTATAATTTGTTGATAGTTTAAATATCGCATATATATATATATCTATTCTATCACACTAACATTATAAAGGCGAAAGTTTGTATGCTTGTTTGTGTGTATGTTTGTTACTCCTTCACGCTCAAACGGCTTAACGGATTTGGATGAAATTTGGTATCAAGATAGCTTATATTCTGGATTAACACATAGGCTAGGATACTTTTGATACCGGAAATAGTAAGTAGGTGGTAGGTAGTAGGTAAGCAGGTAGTAGGTAAGCAGGTAGGTAGGTAGTAGGTAAGCAGGTAGGTAGGTAGTAGGTAGGCAGGTAGTAGGTACACAAAGAGTAGGTAGAAAAAGCTGCATTGCAACGCATGCCGGGTACAGCTAGTAATATTACAAAGAGGTAAAATTTGTTTGTAAGTGTGTGGATATGTAGGGGGTAATATTTGGAACTGCTGACCCGATTCCGAAAATTCTTTCAATAAAGGGAAGCTAAATTATTCCAAGTGTCATAGGCTATATTTAAAACGTTTTCGTGGGATTATTTACGAGCATAAGTCGAGGGAAGCCGTGGGCTAAAGCCAGTTGCAATATTTCTAATATTTGTTATGTAAAATCAATAGTCTAGCTAGAATAAATGTGCCCTTTTCAGATTTCATAATTCTGAAGTAAGAACGGAGCCATGTTTTTATTTAAAAAAAAAAAACAAAGCTTTTTCAAACTATAATTATTTAATGTTGTGTAAGAGGACATTCAGAATATCTTTCCCAACTCAGATATCAGTTTAGCAATTGCTGAGGAGCACGTTAACAAAGATACGAAAAAAACTAAACAAGTGAATTGCGTCGTAGGTCTACCGTTTCATTGAGACGTCACTTTGTTAGATACGTAGGTAGGTACGATACGGTTCTAATTGTGATAATCTACGTTTTAATATGAACGTGTGTGTAGAGTTTATTAATGAACTTTTATTATCTTTTGATAAGTGCTGTTGACAATGAAATAAAATGGCCATACCTTTGCCTTGATAACATAACGTCACCTGTAATCCCCGAAGGGTTAGGCAGAGGTTTTCACCAGTTATTTTTAAGTCCCATGTCATAAGGGGCGAGCCTATTGCCATTAAACGGGCACAAATCCAGACTCCGTGGCTGCTACTGAGATATTTCTGATAAAAAAAACCCAATAACACCTTGCCCGACCTGAGAATCGAACCCAGGACCTCATGCTCAGCAGTTGCACTTGCGACCACTAGACCAACGCGGCAGTCATGCCATGATATATTGATTAATTTCAAAAGACCAACTCCCATCATAAAAAAGTTTAATCCAGTCCCAATATCAGCGACAGTAATGTCTAAAAACTCACTAGGCCCGCGTGATAGATCACGACCATAGAGAGGAGGCCTGTATCCCAGCAGTGGGAACTCAATACTTATGCTAACAGCAATTTCTACGTAGTGCGTGCCGAACAGAAAAAATCTTTCAACTCAATAATACGATCCAGCCCCCGTAGCATGACCACCGTAGACAAGGATTTATTTGACGGAAGAATCGACAAAATGACAGATTGTGTCGACACAATGACAGATTTCTTTGCACTATCTGTCATTTTGTCTACGGTGGTCATGCTGCGGGGGCAGAAAACAATGCATAGCACTACATTGTCTATTTACCCAACCGCGCGACGCAAAGGAGGGTAATGTGTTTATTATTCAAGATCTGTCATCAACCGATTGTTTCACAGGTAATAAAAAATGAAATATATTTTTTATCACGTCACTGCATTGGTATTCGGAGAGTTTTGGCACGAGTTTCTTTGAAGATATTATATAAAGCAAGATAACCTTGTGTATTCCCTTGACATTAGCCAATCTGTTATTCCAAATCGTGGATGTCAGTGACACCTTTATCTCAGGTATTTCGTAGGCGATAATGATAAACTATGATAATATAAATCTACGACGTCATTTCTGTCACCGTTAATCTATTTTAGACTCGTATAAACTGGTCTTATTTTAGTGTCTTATCGTCTTAAAATGAAGACAGTTGTGACGGATCTGAATTTTCCGTTTTCAAACATGAAAAATCTCTGAGATCCGATCAAATGAGAATAAAGACGCTCTCAACTTGGCCACTGGCAAATAAATACGAGATTCTGTCCCACATTTATTATAAACTAAATACACCTACTATATTATGATTTACGTCCCAATTAACAAGGTGTAGCTTAGTCAAAGTATCAGAATTTTGAGTGACACCACAAAGTCAACCTACAGGGTCAATCAATATCCCCAAAATTTCATTCATAACAATAAGCGACACTAAAATGAACGACTAAGTATTATTGCACCGTTTGTTTTAACTCACGAGCGATAAAAAAACAAACGCTCTATTAGCTTTTTTATCGCTCGAGAGTTTTATTTAGGCATTAATTTCGGTGTCGAGTAATTAGAAAACCTATGAGTAACACATGATCGATTTGCTTGCATATCTCAGACACAAGAAAAGTTTTGGAAACGATAAATAGCCGAGTGCATGTAGACAAAAAAATACTCAAAAAGTGTAAGGAAGTTTATAGTGGTCCGATTTTCATGCAGTTTTTTTTTAGATTTTCCTTTATTAACTAATTTTATTTTGTCTTTTTTCTCCTCACCTCTAGGAACTCAATAAAAAAAAGTATCATCGAAATTCGAGCACTATAAACTTCTTTCCACCTTTAGGTCTAATTGCACTCCACAGGGATCCGCTGGATGCGAGTCGCACGGGACCGGTCAATGTGGCGACACTTGGGGGAGGCCTATGTCCAGCAGTCATTTCAGCCGAAAGACGTCCTTTCGGCTGAAATGATGATGATGCACTCCACTAAAAGATTAGTCCTACAATACGCAAAGTTTCACAAGCCAAATTAACCTATTCCGTCCGATCGATCTGCGCTGAGACCATAATACCCCTACATAAAATCCTTAACAGGATTGTTTTCACTTTTAATCAGTTTCCCTTTCGCTGTCAATCAGTGACGCAGTTTGCCGACCTTGACGGTGGCCTAGCCCGAGGGCTTCTCAAACGAGATTCTATGCTCCGTTAACCACAGCCAGTCGCAAACCAACACACCTACACTACTTTGCGCAATATGTCTGGGCACCGAGATAAGTGTATGTAAATGGACTGTGGTAGACCGTTGCGCTGTTGACTAATCGAATATGAATAGTGAATGTTTTGCAGTCATGCATGTCGAATTAAGAATAATATGGACTATCTATAAAGGGTGTAACAAGACCCTTAACGAAGCCGAAAGGCACTTGTTCTCCCCGTCATTGCGATTATTTTTTTGTTCTAGACCATATCTGGGGACCTTCTAGTTACGGAGATATTGGGGGTCAAAGTTCCAACTTTTTCACAATTTTTTTTTTAAATACATGTTTTTGTGTAACATTTTTACTTTAAACATATCCAGGACCCCAGTACTATTACTTGTACCAGTACTTCATCGAATATTTATTTACAAACCTAAACTCGGAAAGATGGATCGGTAAACATTCGCTACCTGTGTATTTTAGGCAATAATTTTCCTCAATGTCTACCCATTATTACTTACGAGGCATAATATAGCACATAATATCTGTTGGTGTTAATTAGGCCCGTCTTTATTGATATATGAACAGCATTAATGTTTAAAAATAGTTATTTAGCACTTCAGTAACAAAAAATATTACAAATAATGGAAAATAGGGGTGTACTTAGAGTACAACCACATTTCGCCAGTTATGTTTACATATATACATAAAATGTCACGTTGTCACGTCAAAAAGTTTAAGTAATCTCTTTAAATAAGGCTGATAAAATACGAAACACTACGCTGCGCTCTAAAAGAGGGATCACAGACGTAGGCAAAAAGGCTGCCAGGGTGAAATGGTATTGGGCGGGTCACGTGAGCCGCATGGATAACGACCGCTGGGCAAAGGTCTCAACACGATGGGTGCCTGAGGATGGACAGCGCCGCCGAAGCCGGCGCAGAAAGCGGTGGCGAGATGATTTGGACGCGCATCACGAAGGCTGGTTCGAGGTGGCGCAGGAGAAGAGTACCTGGAAGGATATGGGGGAGGCCTTTGCCCAGCAGTGGGACATACAAGGCTAATACAAAAAAAAAAAAATAAGGTCAGTTTTTAATACTCACTCATAATCAGCAATCGCATCAAATATCCCCCTGTACTTCAACACAGGGTGTATAACATTCGACTCGATCGCTTTCGGCGCTGATATCCTCTTCAAGATATCTTGAACTGAGACCCATACTCCTTCGACTTCTTTTTCAATGCGGAGCTTCGTTTGTGGCTGAGTGAAGTAGTTCTTTAGAGTGCTGTGGAATTTGGTGCCGACTGCCATTTGAGCTGTGGATGATAGAAGAAAATTTTGTGTCATAATATCTTACTCTATTATAAATGCGAAAGTTTGGATGGATGGATGGATGTTTGTTACGCAATCACGCCAGAACGGCTGAACGGATCTGGATGAAATTTGGCCCAGAGATAGATTATAGTCTGGAATAATACATAGGATACTTTTTTTCTCACACTTGCAAATCAAAATTGCCACGTGAACGAAGTCGCGGTCAACAGCTCGTTGGTAATATTTCTTGTTCTTCTCATGCTAGTGGATGGCAAGTCGAAGGCCATGTTGATTTTAAGTGGTCACTATCGTATCACAGATACGGTGCTATCCCAGAGTCAAAGCTGAAGGTCTCTTGTGCCTGTCATTACACCGGCACTCATGCCCTTCAAAGTACCGCTGCTCGGCAGCAGAAACTTGAAGCTGTATGAGGACATCTAAGGATCGAGTTACATTCCCTGCGATCGGAGAGGTCTAAATTGTCCAGTAATGGATTTGCATTTGATGATGATGGAGCAGTAGTAAAAGTACTTTCTTGGACGCTCGTACGCAGAAATACTACCGCCATATTCGTTTCTCCTACACAAAGGGTTTTGTGGAGCTCTCCTTCACAAAAAGCACTATTAATACTTACGTTACGTATACTAAATGCTGCATCATCATAAGCTTCCAGTCATTCCATTACCTAATAGACAATCAGGCCTTTCCAATCGCACGGAATGTAACTCAATCTTTAGACTTTCTCATCCAACTGCAAACCCGCGAAGATCATCTCTACCTTAAGTTTATCGATTGTCGTTCTCTGTACTAGATCACTTGTTTGGTTGAGCGAAATGAAGGTGCGTACCAGAAGTTGCGCGTTTAGGCGCTACGAATTTTGTGATTAGGTACGACGCTAACGGCGTGGCGGCGCCTGCGCAGCAATTTGGAGCTTCGTGGTCAATTATTAACCTTGAAACTAATTTGATGGATGCAAAGTTCGCTATGCTCAAATAGCTTGTATTACCTTCCTAGTGCTCGTAAATAAGAAAGTAACTACTGGTATTAATTTGAGTAAATTATTTATGATGTCACTTCTAGACGAATTTCATAGGAGAGCTCTGCTATGAAAAATACATTTATTTAGGATGAGGCGCGTAAATAAATAAATTTATTGACGTATTTCAGTAATAGTATTTTGGGGTTTCTAAAAATAACATACAATATCATGTGATAAAACTTTATGGCGCCAGTGATGCTAGCCAAATAGGTATGCGTGTTCCTGAAGCTTTGACAGATACTCTTATATTGCATCACATGTCCTATCTTGGCAGAGCCGCAAGGGCTCATCTTCTAGAAGCAACTCTTGCGGAGGTCGGTCCGTGGATGTATAACCAACCATGAAGTATCGAGACCCTTCCGTGCTGAGGCACGGAAAGCCGATGGTTTCGGGTGACATTTGTAGATCATTGACAGTCTTAGTCAGGGGCCCGAAAGCCTCGACTATGCTATGAGTCCTGCTCCCTTAGCAGGGATACCCCTGTATTCCTGCCCCCGTAGCATGACCACCGTAGGCAAGGATTTCTTTGACGGAAGAATCGACATAATGACAGATTTCTTTGCACTATCTGTCATTTTGTCGATTCTTCCGTCAAAGAAATTCTTGTCTACGGTGGTCATGCTACGGGGGCTGATCTGATATCTAGTAACAGGACTGAGGAAGTCCTATAGTTAGTCGCTCCTCATGCAAAATACTGGTACTCCCGCTAGACTGGAGAACCCCAACATAGTTGGAAGAATACTAGCCAGATAAAATGGCAGTAAATGAGAGTTCGGACCAACGGCTCCTAGCTATTTATATTTCAAGATATTTACAACACAAAAGGAATAGGGTGCATGTGTGCAGTTATTTCTTGCTGCAGTCTTTGCTTCTATTAATAAATTCACTTTCAACGACATGGTTACTCAAGTTGTATGGTTGATCAATGCCGTGCGTTTTACTCAGGGTTTCAAAGATTTACAGCAAATTTTATTAGGCCCACAGAGATCCCAAAACTTAATCAAATCTGCTACCAATCTTAAACAGTTTAGATGCTGGTATTTCGGGCAACCCGTCTTATTAGCTAACAAGCGATCTGACACGAAATATCTTAATTTAATTTTGCTTACTGAAACTTGGTTAAACCAACTGATAAATTATATTCATTTTAATTTCTATCGTTTCATTTTCAATTTATTAGTATAGGTACGAGTACCTATCTCTTTTAAACAAACTTATACTGTCACTTACGGGATAGCTTCCGTGATTGTTCATTATTTTGAGCTCCCGATATTTTGACGCTGTTGCAAGCGCCATGATCGCGGGTTGGTCGCGGAAGATATCCCGTAAGTGACAGTATAAGTTTAGTTGTAAACCGTGAAAGCTTAAAACAGTGTCAATCCCTTTTAGTCTAGGAATTATTTTGGTGAGATCATAATGAGGATCGTGCAGATTAGTGTCTGAGATGGTATCTTGAGAAAAGAACCATTCAAATTAGAATGGACCTAGTCAGAGAGCAGATTTGTCAACACTGTCTACAGTCTCGATTGGATGTAGCAATGATTTCATACAAAAATAACATTATGATATGATTTATGTATGTTTGCATTTTATTGTGACAATGGTACATCACTCGACTACCTGTAGTATTGTTTCTCCGTCTTCCTCTAATACAATCAAAAGTTGACTTGAAAAGATCGCTTTTACCGATAAGACCGCCAATTACTGTGTTACCCTATGTGAAATGTCTTCTTTTATGTAAATTGGAATTTGTATGGTGTACAGTCACGAGCAGCTTTTAAAAGTGTTTTTCTCCTACTGTTCTGATTAAAATTTCATGTTGTTACGAACATAGTATTCTGGAACTCCTATTTTTATGAAAACGATCCTGTCTGCAAGTTACAATCGTTATTTATCGCGAAAATTGCTTTTAAATTTAGGAAAGTGTATACATATTGGTGCTCGTGATTGTACATAGAAAAATAATATTCTATCTATCTATCTTCTATGATGTTATTCATAATTAAAGTTGGTTAAAAAATACTCAAAGTTTTCATAGCACTGTAACTAAGAATCGTGAAGCATAAACCTAGACATGATTTACACTTATAATTAATACATGTATTATTATGCATTTCTTACATAGGACTTTTCAGACTTATATGCAAGCAAAAACATTCATTAACGATTTGACATGATAAATGTGCATATTTAAGAATATTTCTCAATGATCATGATGACATTACGCAAAAAGCTCACCTTCACACGCAGTATTATATTATCTGTGCCTTCACTCTCTTCAACATAAAACTGTTTGTAATTTTCTGGCAAATAGCCTTCAAAAAGGCCAATTGTTATGCAGAGAGAGACTGGTGGGCAATTTGGGTTATCATTGCATAATGTAATGTAATCGCACTTATTTCAACAGTTTTGATGTCCCTCATATAATCCTATTGCTTGCATCTGCCTAAATGTTTGCCAATTAGGTTAGGGTCAGCTTCAGCTAGACCTCAACCCCCACTTAGTAAAAGGCTAGGCAAATGACCATTATTAGGGTTGGCTTCCAGTCTTGTAGACGCAGCTGAATTGGTAATCAGGGATTGCGTATCTGATCCCAAGGGTGTAAAAAGATCCTTAACGAAGCCGAGAGGCACTTGTTCGCCCCGTCATTGCAATCATTTTTTTGTTCAAGACCATACCTGGGAACCTTCTAGTTACGGAGATATTAGGGGTCAAAGTTCCAACTTTTTCACAAGTTTTTTTTTTAAATACATATTTTTAATGTTATAACTTTACATATCTCAGCGACCCACGTACTATTCAATGCATCCATCAGCTCAATGTTTTGTTTGTGGTACATTGTGTTCTACCGTAAAACATGATATATCACCTCAAAAAAAAGACGTTTCCCGGCAATTTTTTTGTGTAAAGTTACTTAGTTTGATGTACAGAATGCTTGGTTGACGGCTTGGTGAAGGGTCCGTTTACACCCTCTATATGACCCAGTTACTGAATAACACTGTACACAGTTTTAACAATGTATGGTCTTTCAATGGCCTTGAAACATTGACTACTCATCACAACTGCTAAAGATTTACATCCTTCCTATTGCTGTAAAGAAGCAACAATTTGCTGCTCCACAACCATAGGGGCGGAAGACGATGCGTCGGAAGGCCTTCCACTAGGTGGACCGATGACCTGGTGAAAGTGGCAGGGATCCGCCAGATGCGAGTCGCACGGGACCGGTCAATGTGGCGACACTTGGGGGAGGCCTATGTCCAGCAGTGGACGTCTATGTCCAGCAGCGATGAACCATAGGGGCAAACTGATTGATTACCATGTTACATTATTGTAGAAGCTGCAGAAGATAGTAAAACTATTTTTGTTTTTTTTTGCCATTAAAAAGTGCCTGTAATGGTCTAATTGAAATAAATGCTTTGAGTTTGCTATCATTCCGAATGCTAGAAACAAGCTAAGGCTCAGGGTATGGCCGCGGGACTTATAGAATTACAGTGACCCTGGATCATAAAGGGCTATTGAAGGACACCGTGGATTTTAGTCAGTACAAGTCTGACAGTTCCTCCCACTCTGCCCTGGGTGGGAGGACTCATTTGATGACTATACCACGAAAAAAAAAAAAAAAAAAAAAAAAGGCTCAGGGTATTTACTAAGGTTCCAACCTAACAAGTTCTTTTGTTACAAAAACATTGCTCAATCTAATAACAATTGACATGGCTTGAACTAGACATTTTTAACATGACATATTACAAAAAAACTGCCTTGTTGCTTGTTGTCAGTGGTCACAATCGCAACTGCTGAGCATGGGGTCCTGGGTAATATTCTTGAGTTGGGCATATTCTAATTGGGTTTTACCTTCAGGAACTTGTGAGTAGCACTAGCAGCCACGGAGTCTGTTGTTATGTTATGTTCTATGTAAAGGGTTTTGGTTTCCGCAATTAGTCCTTAAAGTGGACCATTGTAAGTGCCACAGAGTCTGTATTTGTGCCCAGTTGATGGCAATATGGTCGCCTGCCATTACATGGGGCTTAACATAACAGGCAAAATGTGAGTGTACTATTAGGTACACCTCTGCCTAATCCTTTGGGGATTACAGGCGTGATGTTATGCTATTACAAATAACAGAATAGCTAAAAAAAAACAAATAGCAAAACGAATAGCTAATATCCCGTTAGTATTAATAGTAACAGAATAGCTATTCAGGTAACGGTCAGTATTGAACATTTCATTCAGATTTAAAAAACAAAAAGTGAGATGACAAGCGACATATACAAAATGTTTACATTTACATACATTGTTTTGTGCCAAAGGCACCAACTGTCAGGTTTATATTTAAACAAGTGTTGTTATGAGATATTATTGAACTTGTTTTTTTTTATTGTAGCATTGTCTTTTAATGAGAGATTGTATTACTTTGATCTTGGTTATTTATATCAATATTATACTTTTAAAATAGACATGAGAAGGTCAAGAAGTTGCTTAATGCACTATCAAGCAAGAATCAAGAGGTATTTATGAATATTATGAAGGCCTTGGGTTAAAATGCAGCAGTACAAATAATCAAGATGATATGGCTAAAAAGGGAGCTAGTGGCTAAATAAGAACAGCCTAAGTTGGTTGGTGGATGGGTGACCACCCATTATATACCGAGTTTTCTCTGTGCCTCAGAAAGCACGTTAAGCCATTAGTCCCGGCTGTCTTTTGTAGATCTTTGACAGTCGTTATAGGTAGTCAGTGGCCCAAAAAGTCTGACAACCAGTCATACCAAGGCATATTGTTTTACTGAGAACTAACTGGGTTGTGGAGGTGAGTTAGGCAGTTGCTCCATGTAAAATACTAATATTCAGCTGCATCCAGTTAGACTGGAAGCTGTCCCTAACTTAGTTGGGAAAAGGCTATCCAGACGATGATATGGACAGAAAGGGGTTGACTACCTAAAAGAAAGAGTACTTATGGAATAAGTAATGAAGCACAGCCCCAAACCCAAAGCCTGCCGGGGTCGCGGGACTTATAGAATTACCTTGACCCTGGATCATAAAGGGCTATTGAAGGACACCGTGGATTTTAGTCAGTACAAGTCTGACAGTCCCTCCCACTCTGCCCTGGGTGGGAGGACTCATTTGATGATTGTACCACGATAAAAAAAAAAAAGCACAGCTCCAAATAAATTGGGATAGAGGCAGAGGAGGATGATCATGACAAATAACATCAAGACATAAAGGGTGTAAATACACCCTTAACATAACCGTAAGGCACTTTTTCTCCCCGTTTTAGCGTTCTTTTTTTTTGTTCTAAACCATATTGGGAACCTTCTAGTTACGGAGATATTGGGGGTCAAAGTTACAACTTTTTCACAACTTTTTTTTAAAATAAGTATGTGTTTATAATGTAAGATTTTTGCTTTACACACCTCCACGACCCCCGTACTATTCAATCCTTCCGTCAGCACAATGCTTTGAGTGCTTTCCATCGACTCCTACCCCAAAACGTGATTTTTTACCCAAAAAAATAAAAGTCGATTCCCAGCAATAATTTTTGTGTAAAGTTACTTAGTTTGATGTACAGAATGCTTGGTTGACGGCTATGTGAAGGGTCTGTTTACACCCTGTAGATTCACAAATACATGTTGTCATTTTTGTATATATTCTTTTACTGAATGTGAACAATTCATCATGCTTTATGTTACAGGCTTATTAATAAACCATTGTTATTTGAGAACTGGTCATGAATGTATGTTTTATTATCTGTTAAGAAATGATATAGTATCCTGCTCAGTCATACCTATTCCAACCTTATGGTAGGTTGTTAACCTTAATGACTATAGACTGTAATCTGACATAAAGTTTAATTTTTTTTTTAATTTAATCTGCCTAATGTTCTCACTGCTGTGACACAGTACAAGTTAAACAGGAGTTCAGTAAAAGAGAGAACAAGTTGGATGCAATACCATTCTGGATGTTAGTCAATAGTAACAAGTGTTATGGAAAAAGTAATGAATGTGTTACTCTTAAGTACAGACACCAGCACATAAAGATATCCAAAACTGACAAATTTTCCCAATCAGCCTTGAACCTAATGGTTTAGCGATAAAGTTGAAAATCTATTAAAGAAATTTGACAGATTGTAGTAGCTTGATGTGCTGGCGTCTGTACATAATTTTATTTATTTACTGACCAGTGGGCCAGGACTTTGTTTCGGGGTAAAACAAAATGATGTAATTTGCAAGAAAATGAGGTCACACATACCTTGATAGAACTTTTTGAACTCTTCTTCTCCCATTTCAGCAATCCTCTCTTGTTTCCATTTCTCCAATGCAGCTTTAGACTCTTCAGTCATAGTTTTGTTCAAGATTAGTGTCACCGCAGGGAATTGCTGTGTGAAGTCATTCTGATGCTGCCTTATTTGAAGGATTTTGTCTTCACTGGCATAACCCGGCTGTGCGGGAGAGCTACGGGCTGCATTACATGACGCAGATGTAGCTACACCTCTCACAGTGTTATTTAAGACAACACCAACGAAATTCACACAGTGCCTCGTATTCTGCCACATTTTGTTCTTTAACACATTCACAGCAAGCACAGGGTTATACTTCACATAGCCAGTCAATGTCTGACTCTGTCTATTACCATTTTTCTCTGTACTTTCGAAGAAATTCAATTTATTTTCGTTTGCAGCAGTCGAGCCGTTGTTTTGATGTGAAGCTCTATTTTTAGCTGTAACACAGATAAAAGCGGCGTTATGCGTGCGCGCGTGTATCTCGCGGCGCCAAAACTGAAATGTCATATGATGTGAATTGGCAAGACGTGCTACGCGGACGCTATTATGATACGTAGTTTATACGCATAAATTGAGGTCTACAGTCAACACGACAGTGTAAACACCGCAGTTATTAGCGACACAATGGGATCAGATTGTGCACGAGTGAGGCAATCGAGGCTTCCTCATCCAACTGCCTGCCATAAGTGCCATTTAGAAAGTAGTAAATCCGTTCAGTAGCAAGGTTGCTGAAACCATACAAACAAATTACTCACCCCCACCCGCTTTCTGTACACGTTTCTTCTGCTTGTTCGTCTCGAGCAAAGGCCCGAACAGTTCCTTATTCTCCTTGTTATAAAGTTTGATTTTTTCTGCCGGATTCAAGATAGAAGCGGGTCGAACCACTTTATTCCTGATAAATTCTTTACTGGTCCTCTCGAATGAGATCCTTTGGCCTATTGTGCAAACAGGTCGAAACATCATGGATTTTAGAAAAGTTAGGACCTCTACTAAACTATTGATTGTGTAGTGGACCGGTACCAAATTATTACAGTACAGCTGCTCAATAAAATACAATATTCCGTCAGATTCTCGAATTCAAATAGAAGAATTAGACCAACCAGTCAAAATCTTTCCTTATTAAAAAAACATGTTGTCAAATTTTGTGTCAAACTGACAGCACACACAATTTGCGACCTTGGTGGTAATGACAAATCGCTATTTGAAATTGGAATGATGAGTGTTGCCTTTATACAAAAACGTAGCAATTTTTTTTTCCGTGAGACTGCATAATTTATTAAAAATAATGCATTGTGCAAGTGCATAGTTAACGTAATATTACTATCCTCCCTGATAGTCAAATGCTCTATTCATTGAATAGAACCATTAGTTCCATCTTTCATCTAAGAAATAGAATATGGGAGTTTCGTTCGATGTCTTTCATAGATGTCGCTGTAAACTACGCTAAAAAATGTGCCATTATATAGCTAGGTGTCGCTAAAAGCGCTATATTATGTGACAAAAATGAAAACTTATCTCCCTTTCAGTATTTTCTGAATGAATCTTCCTCCTGAATTTGACCGGATTGTACCAAAATATGAATGAAACTGTTAAAATACGGATAAATGAAAAAGGTAGTTGATAAGTTCAATATATTGCTGCAGTTTCCGCCGTCTGATTTCGGAGGTGTAATAATTCATTAATTTGGCGGGAAAATAGATATCGCGGGAATGTTTGTAGCGGCATTTGAAAAACGCCGGCTAGACGCAGCTTGTGTGTCGTCGGGTCTCCTCTCGCAAGATCGAAAGTTGAATTGTTGAACAGGTGGTCTGGACTATTGGGTGCTAGAAAAATAACGCAACCACCATTCATGTGCAATTAATTTATTTTTAATAATGAAAAAGACTTTTAATTGTCTCTTTAGTGGATTGATGTGAGAAATAGCGAAGTGCTAAAGAAGTCCGAAGGATTTTACGTTGATATTGTAAGTATCTTTGCCTATTTCTTTTTTTTTGTTTTAGTGCGGTTTACAGGATGAACTTTAGGAAACGAATAAATATTATTTAGGACGGTACGCAATACGTAAGTAGTTTTTGTAGGACCGGTTTAAATTGTGTGAAAATTTTACGACCTAGGTACCTACCTTTTGGAAATTCTTAAAAAACCCTTCTTCACACAATAAAGTGTGACGAAGCTACCTAAGGAATCTAAGCCTAAGTCAACCCGATGACATTTTTTTCTCGAAAGCATTTTAGCTTTGAGCTGCATGCAGCATTTAAATATTTTTATATTGGTTTAGGTACTTTTGCGACCTCGAAATATTTACCTACATACTTATCTAGAAAAAAACAAACACTTTTTAATGGGTTTGCTATTTATAGTTCCTTTATAGCAACATTTTCGAGATTCAGATAATTACGAGAAATATTAATTTATGTCATTTTCAGGCCATGGCCTATAAAATCAAAGGCAGCTATACGCTAAAAAAAGCTAAAGAGCTCTGTACTCCATTATATGGAGTTTTATTATTACATAATTTCAGATAATTATTAATATTCTCATCCTTTATAAATCTGGTATAAAATACAGAATATCGTCGCCTTGACAAAAATTTAATATCAGTTTTTGTAGCTTCCTGAATATTTGACAGACTTGGATTTAGCTGCCTTTGATTTTAAAGGCCTACAGATAGGTACTCTGTTACTTATTCATTTTCTAGAAAAAGGTAGGCCCACTCAATTTGCATAGCTCTAGCATACCGAAAATAGGATTATCCTACAAATACAGAAGTTAAAAGGCCGCCACATAAAGTTATAAATCTCTGCTTTAAATAAATCTGTCATATCTTAGCTATAATGACTACCTACGCCGATGGTCGTTAAAATAATTAGGGGTAATATCGATAAATAATACCTATAAATAATACTCAGATCATGTGAAATGAATTCTTCAAAAATGTTACAAATTGAGTCTTGTGTGGTAAAATATACGCTATCGGTACTTATTATTATGGGTGCGCAAGCCCTGTTCAGTCCTCGCCTAGGAATCTTGTCAAAAAATATCATCGCTAATGTGTAAGCAGGTGACATCAATTAAACATTATCCACATAGGTACCTAATGGTTTCACACCTCTGTATATAAATAAACACCAGTTTTCTGAATATTAAGTTGCACAAAGTGTAAACAGAAATCTACATAAATGCATTTGAAATCAAATTGCAGATAAGACTGAAACTTTCTAGTGTTTGTAATTTCGGCAATGTTTGAAAACAAACAACGTCCTTTGTTTTTGCCTTTGGAGTGGCAAATTCCATTGAAAAACGAAGAAAACTACTTTACCCGAACAATATTAAGATTAATTGTTGTTTTGGCACTTACTACTACGCAGTTTGAAGGATTTTTGGAATGCATTTTGTGTTTTCTGAAGTGGGGTAAGTTAGGCTACTTAGTGTTAGAATACTTAGGCATTATTTTGGTCGTATCCCAGATAAAACAAACAGACAAACAAAACATTCGTCTGAAACTATTTTCCTGAAAAGTTAACTACTTTGAATAAAACTAGCTGTTGCCCGCGACCTTCCTCGATAAATGGGCTATCCAACACTAAAAGAAGTTTTCAAATCGAACCAGTAGTTCCTAAGATTAGCGCATTCAACCAAACTAAACAAACTCTTCAGCTTTATAATATTAGTATAGATAAGCTGTGAAACAGACCATAAGATTACCGAAACAAATACTTACCTATAAACCATCTAAAATTGTTCCCTTTTCATCTGGAGACATGCAAAGCTCGAAAGTTCTGTTGAAAAGCCATTAAAAGTAAGTTTGAGAAAGTCAAAGGTCCTAAGGGCTTTCTAAAATATTATTACCTACTTAAATAAAAAGAGATAGACATAATAAGACACGACAGAACAAAGAAAGTAGGTAGGGACCTAGTTTTTAATTTAAATTACTAACGTCAATATACGGTCTATCTTTTCATGCACGAAATGTTTTATGAGTAACTTCTATAAATCGTAAAGTCGCCAAAGCAACGAAAAAAAAAAATTATCAGAGTGTTTTTGTTTTTACGAAATTATTGTAATTCTAAATTTCTTGAGACTTTTTGCATAAATAAATCCTTTACTCTCAATTCTAACAATGACAGTAGGTAAATACGACGTAGTAATCTAGCATAATGGGTGTTGAAAAATAGGGAGCCAGTATTTATTTTGTGGGTCAATTAATTTTTTTTTTTTAAATATCCTTCGATAAAAAAAATGACTTGAAATGGCTTCGTTACAGCCGTTAGATGATTCTCTGAAAATATTTCGTGTATGAATAGTTAGACCTTATATATTGGTACATTTTTTAAATTTTAAGTGGGTGCAACTACTGCAACTGCATCCTTATAATACCTACCATAGCAGAGAGAGCCAAGGACAGAGGGAGTAACATATGGTCTGCTGCTCAAACTGGTAGATATTGTGGGTCTTGAACGAGTTTTACACCTATTCGATTGAGATAACGTAGACTTTTATTTGTACTGAAACTGTCTGCACTACCGTCTGGCGACAAAGATGGGAAATATAATTACGAGTATTAACACAAATTCAAGTTTATTTTGACTGTTTGATCTAGCAGGTTTTTTCAGTGATAAAATTTATACTAGGCCCACATCCAGACGGTTATCATTCTCTTGCCCTTAATCCCAATTCATTTGGGGTCGTCGCAGCATCTTCCATACCTATTACTCGTCATATCATCGGTCACCTCCTTACTTGTTTCTCCTTAACCCGTTTTAAATCTAGATCTTGAAAGCGCTAGGCTAAAGATGAATAAGTCATATGTTTCAGCTCGAAGCACACCTTTGAGGCCTAACTTTTTACATTCTGAAGCATAGCTTCACTGTGTAATAAGTTAGGCTGCTGGTTTTACATTTCTGAAGTTCCTCCTTGTTCCATTTCTGTTACATTAACTTAAATAGCTTTGGAATACAATAGTGTTTTTGAATGAAATGGAAATTGTATCCGAGTTATTCCATATCTAGTAACTACACTTGCACACTGTCTGGATTCAGGGAATTTAGCTGCAGGCTACATAATTCCGATAACTCAATGTCGAGTCGCGGAAATACAACATTTAATGTACTTAGTCAAATTAAATTCGATATACAAAATACAACCAAACAAAATTTTATGATTGTGACCAATAATTGAAGTCCAATAAATTATTATAACATTAGTTTACTTAAAACAAATAACAATGATAAGGAAACACGTCGAAGAAGAGAATTCATGATTCTTTTTAAATTGCTACCCTGAATAATGAATTAAGTTACAAAGATTAAGTTTATCTCATTATTCTTTTAATTAATACCTAGGTAAAATGAAAAGAATTTGTGTTCCAACTTGAAAAAATAGCACGAACATTTTTATATTGTGGTCTCATTTTTATCTGCATTCTACCTGGAATGCTTTTAAATGAATGGCCAGCATGAAAAAAAGGAATGAAAATATAGGGTGTTATAATTAATTCATTTTATTCAACAAAATTTTATGCCTCTAAGTATTCATTGAGGCAGTTTATGAGGCACTTGTGTGATGAAAGAGATCCCTTGATTACGTGAAGTACCACCTAAACAGTTCGTTCATTCATTTAACTAATGTAAAGAACGGGTGTCAGGCCAGCGATAAGATGGTGAAAGAAATTAATTTAAAAATGGAACCATTCAGTGCATCGTGGCAGCAGAATTTTAATTAAAAAATGTCCGCTACGGTGCGAAAGGAGATTTATTTTAAAATTTTTTTTTTGGTCACCACACTTAATCTAATTTCATGTTGAATTTATTTGTAGTAGGTCGGTAGGGATTTCATTTCTCTTTTAAATAATATTTGCGAGTAAGTGTTCCGTTTTAGTGTGTCAAAAAACAAAAAGTAAAATCGAAAATGGTACAATCACTGGATTATTGGTTGACACAATTGACTGATGCAGAGAATTAATATGTAGTTTCCTTTTGTTTTATACTTTTCCATACAAAAAAGCGACACACATTATGTCGCTCATAAAATGTAAACACATCGCCGTCATAAGCGTAAAATTGATTTATATCAACGTCGTCGTTTTTGTCATCTTGTGTTAATATCTCAAATGCCATCACCATCCCCTAATAAAGTTACGAGGGATAAAACCTTTTTCAGATATAAGCTTTCAGTAGATCTAGCTATAGGAACGTGATCCCTATTACATTACTGTACCTAGCGGGTGATAAAAGTGAGGCTCATAAGTCTTGAACGTAAAACTATCTTTCTAGTTGATATAGCAAAGTGAACGAGGAACTGCAAAGCTATCATTCGTCCTTTTTCACTAAGTCTAAGCAACGTTTAAAAGTCTAAATAAAAAAGCTCTGTTGAATTATCACCGCTTGATTCATCGCTGAAAATTATTTTAACAATGCAAACTTTCTTCTTTTCGAGTCAAAGCAGTTTCTCTTTAGATGAGTTGGGGCCAGTCCCAGAAGCTGACGCTACTAACGCAACGTCGGCAGCGTTCATAAGGTTCTCAAAACTTTACTGTGTATAGACATTAGGGACAGTCCCGAAAGTGGGACCAATAATGTGTAGGCAGTTCGATATCGCCCTGACCATGTGGTATTCATACATAGTCCCAGCTATTAAAGCTCCGGAATTTATTGGAAATGAACCAGAAATTGTCGCTACGTGAATTCGCATGTTAATGCGGCATCCATGGTATTAGCAAACACGTTCTATATGCAACACTGCATTCCGGAAAATTTCAGTACGCGGAAAATCTGGAGTGGATTCGGAATTTGATTGCAGCAGACAGATTCCTGACTAAAATGAATAAAAACATACAGGTTTTGGTCGTTATTCTGGACAGCAATGAATGCTTCAAAAACTTCAGGGACGAACTTTTTTGAAAATGTTTTTAGTTCATAATTTGAATACCGTTGAACGAAAAATTGTTATGATGGCCTAGTTATAGATCGAAGCTCCCGAAAACAAATCCAATGGGAAACAAATTAATACTCCAAATAAATTAATTGGGGTAAGTCATTTCGCAAATGAGGGCTCCATTCATATGCTCGTTTCCCTTAATGGATTGGAAGATGGAATAACCAAAATAGGTTTATTACCTACTTTTCAACATCAATGACCGGTTGTCAGGCAAGGAAGTAATTAGGTTAAGCTCTCGCTGTCTTCCTTGATGGCCACTGATAGACAAGTAATTACCCCAAACAAATGTAATTTTTTTATTTGGAACTAAATCTTCCTCTTTATTAGGTAGGTCAAATCCGCAAATTAATCTTGGTTCTTGGTATTTTTTAAATTAATTTCTTGGAACCTCTCCGAATCCTCTGACTTGGATGATACTAATATTATAAATGCGAGAATAACTTGGTCTGCCTGTTATCTTTTTTCGTCTTAACAGTAGAATGGATGTAGATGAAATTCACCACACAGGTAGAACATGACCTGAGATAAGACATAATATATTTCTCTAATTTTTATTCCGGTTGGACGCGTACCTTTGGCATGATTTCCACCTTTCAATCGGGCTTAAAAGCTAGTAACAATATTATTTGACCAATCTTCGTTTCTTAAGTTCCACATAAGCTTCAGCTTATAGTTGCCTGCGGTCACATCATCTCAATATATATTAGTAAGCACCGCAGCCCTGAGTAGACCGCTACAACAAACTATCCTGCAGAGACATCGCCATAATCCCCCCGGTTGATTGGATTGTTGACCGCAGCATAATGTTATTAGTACCGAGGCAGATGCCGTTGCCCATGTTGATATTATCCCACCCGTCTCTTAGGACCACAGCAATATTAGTTGGGGCTAATTCCTACCTAAAGGAATACTGGATGCAAAATGTGAACATCATCATCTCAGACAATATAATCTACGAGGACATGTTACTCATGTGACGTGGTCAAGATTAAAATGTCTGTAGCCTCTGAGTTTGTTTCTTCGCAGAGTAGTCGAATAGGGAACACTGGACCCATCTCGTTTTAAAACATAAGTTATTTTTGACGTGTATGTATGTGTTTTTGTCGAAAAAAAAACAACAAAAATTCTCGATGAAAGAAGAATGGCAGGCCTCTGTGGAATTATGGTACCTATCGCATTTGGAGTCCGCGTAACATGCGCGTGTACATTCGTACAAAATACTTTCAAAAGATCGATCCCGGTCAAATTAAGAAAGATATTTACAGCAATTTTCTTTAAATATCAGATTTCGTTTTTTAAACTATAAATATGACCTGGGTGAGGACGTAGTATACTTTATATCCCCGTACTACCTTCCCATGGTATAATTTTCCGCGGGCAATGTCGCCAGCACAAGCTAGTTGTTGATAGTACATTCTACAATATTGTGAATGGTGTGCTATCGGCTAAACGTGCAGCGGAATCAAAACATAGCTTTTGTTCAAACAAAGAAGGAATTTTCAAACGCCACTGCAATCAAGCAAACAAAAACAAAACCACAATACAATTGTTTTGAGAGCCCGTATTATGTAACTATTGTAGTGTATGCAAGGACTTTTATTGTATCCAAAATGTGTTTAAATCATCGTCTACCCTACCTGGTCTTTTCCTAAATAGTTGGGGTCCTAAATAATATCAGAATTTACATGGAGCGCCTGCCTATCTGACCACCACAACCCAGTTCCTAGATAATACGATTCTTCTAAGTAAGTCTGGTTGTCAGACTTTCGAGGTTCTAACTATTCGTAAGGACTATCAATGATCCGCAAATGAAGGCCGGGACCAACGCCAACGGCTTAATGTCCTTCAATAGCCCTTTATGATCCAGGGTCACGGTAATTCTGTAAGTCCCGCGACCAAACGTGCTTTTCTAGGAACGGAGGGAACTCGGTATAATAATGATGGTCACACATCCACGGACCGACCTCGACAAGCACTGCTTAACCTCGTGTGGCTGTTAAACTGTAAAACTGTTAAACTGTAGTGCATAAATAAACAGGTTTAATGCAAGTGAATTAAAACACGACTTTTGAACGGATATCCTTTGACCTTCGCGCTACCTACTGCATGCTTCCACTATATATCTGACAACTGTTAGGTATAGATAGCGTATATTAGAGGAAACCGTTATTAAATAACTTTATAAACAGGAAAAAACTATATCGGTTTTGCTTATTGCTTCCATTTCAATGATAATATTGTTATGATTATGCGCAGTCGAAACTTGTGTGCTTAGGTACAGATATTTTTGTCAAATTAGCCTCTGCATTTCTTATGTTGGCCTACGTCCTCGCCCACTTGGAAGTGGGAACTATAGATCGACCGCTTTAATGAGTCCTCGCGAAGGTATCAATTTAAATGGAATATTCTGAAGGTTGATCACGTATTGGTTCAATTAGTATCGTAATACCTACATGGATTATGGTTATTTTAAAGCAAATGACCTGTGGGATATTGTTAGGAGTTTGAGTTTGATGGGGAAAGGCGGAGGACTCATTAAAGCGGTCTGTCTATAACTGCCAGCAAAAAGATTAACCTTTTTCCTAATCCAGTTTACGGTCTATCTTTACGTTTAATTTCATCAAAAGTCGTTCATCTGTTAAGGCTTGAGAAGGTAAAAGCCGGACAGACAGTTCCTTTCACATTATTGTATTAGACTGCGCTGCGCTGGTGACTGAAAAGTTGTCGTGGTATGGGCATGTGATGCGGAGCAATGAGGAAAATGTCGTGAGGAAAGTTTTGAGTATGAATGTGGATGGGTATATGAGCAGAAGAAGACCAAAGAAACGATGGATGGACTGTGTAAAGAATGATATGGCAAGAAAGAAGGTGTCTGAAGAGATGACGAATAATAGAGAAGTATGGAAGAAGAAGACATGCTGCGCTGATCCCAAATGTATTGGGATAAGGGCAAGAGAATGATGATGGTGATATTACAACGAACAATGATGATGGTTTTCTGTCCAAAGTAAGTGACACTGTTGGTCTATGTATCAAAATGTCTTAGTTTTAAAATCCTGAATCTATACATATAAAACGGTAAACTGACTGACTGACTGACTGGGTGATATATCAACACACAGCCCAAACCGCTGGTCCTAGAGGCATGAAACTTGGAGGGTGTGTTCTTTGTGAAGAGTAAGTATCCACTAAGAAAGGATTTTTAGGAATTCCGCCCCTAAAGGGGTGAAATAGGGGATGTAAGTTTATATGAAAGTCCGTCAGTTTTGAAGTTAAGATCTTCAAATTTTGTGTTTAGGCTGACGATTGAAAATAAATTTATACATGTCTTAGCGTTTTTGATAATTCTACCCCCAAAGGGTTAAAAAGGGGGATGAAGGTAATTCGACATCCACGCGGGCGAAGCTGCGGAACGAATAAAGAACAGTTCCAAAAAACGCACCGCGGCGAAAATTACCAACTACGCTAAATTGGCGGACCTATGATGGTAGTTATAGAAACATAATGCCAAAATTATGTGAGTTACACCCAGTGAAGATATGGTTAATACTATTTGGTCTTGAGAAATATAGAGAGCAGTTTAACTTCTCAAGTTAGATTAGATAGGCCCACAAATAGTGCGGTGCGGTCCGCGTGGCATGTACGCCAAATAACTCTCGTACATAGTTATTACATACTAGAAACAAAGATACGTTGTATATATACAGTCTGTTATATTAACATTCTTCTCGTAAGATTGAGAAGTGTAAGATTTGTACTATTTGGGAACTGAGGACACAAAGCGAAGGATTGCAGATTCTTTTTGACGTCTACCGTCTTGGTCTGTGTTCAGGGGCCTATTACTTTCGGGCGCTTTCACAAAACCCAGGTGCTTCATGAAAAATGTCTGCAGTGAATATGACAAAAATATTAAATCTATACTTATATATATATATATTATATATAATATTATAAAGCTGAAGAGTTTGTTTGTTTGGTTGAACGCGCTAATCTCAGGAACTACGGGTTCGATTTGAAAAATTTTTTTAGTGTCGGATAGCCCATTTATCGAGGAAGGTTATAGGCTATAACATTTCACGCAGACGAAGGTCGCGGGCAACAGCTAGCGCGTTGGATTCGCATAGTTGCGTCATGAAAATTCACGTTCTTTTTTCGTTGACGACATTTGAATAGTATTTTCAAAATCTCATCTTTTATTCCATACGGGATGTGTGAGCACTGAGCTCACTCTCCTCAGTGCACTCATCGAAAATTTATCTTAGATAAGTCCATGTATTTCTCCTATAGAATCTCAAATAACTTTGGAATGCAAACATGGGAATCTCTCACATAGTAGTGGCTTCTAGAAAGCGATTTCCGTCATATTTCCTTCTTGTCTAACTTTTCTTTCTTAACGTGTCAAAGAAAAGAACTAGGAAATAAGATGTCAAAAGTAACAATGCAGAAAGCAGGGTAATGTAAACATGCCTCTCTATCACACCTAATACATTTCTACGAG
Source organism: Noctua comes (assembly GCA_963082995.1). NCBI lineage: Eukaryota > Metazoa > Arthropoda > Insecta > Lepidoptera > Noctuidae > Noctua > Noctua comes. Next base: position 13,395,226 of record OY720279.1, on the reverse strand, counting down.
TATTTGTTGTTAGTTGAGGTAGGTGATAGGGAAAATAACGAGATTCAGAAGGATTGGTCTGTAACATAAGCGATTTCAAGCTTGGCAGACGTTTATTTGTTTGTATCAAATATTATGAACATTTTCAGAAACTTACCTTTGCTAAATTTGCGGTATTTGCCATCGTTATCTTTACAAATTCATGTTGTTGTAAGCTGAATATTTTCGCACTTGAAGTGAGCTTAATAAAGAGCTACACGGAGAGACAGGAATGAAGGTTTTTCCATCAAAACGGGGCCGTTGACCGTGTTAATTTTTCCTCAGTGCAATCAGAAAACGACTGCATTATACCTACAAGTTGCGATACCTCTCACACACACTCTCAACCCCTCAATTGAAATCATGGTTCTTCTGTACTTTTCTATTTGCAGTAATAGTGAATACTTGAACTACTTATGTGTCGAATAGCTCGTATCCCACGCGGCACTCCACCCAGTAGACGGTTCAAGTGCTTCAAGTGATTGTACCTTGCCTACAATCCATTTCATTTGAATGAACTGTATGCTGTGTAGGGTTATTTTTAGATTTGTAACAAAGGTGCACTATTGTCCCAGCTTTCGGCGTCATGGTTCTCATGGCACCAGCAGATGATGGCTCTGACAAGTTCAAAGATGGTGGACGAAACAAACGACCAGAGGTCCACATTAGCCCTGGAATGAAAGAGCTGGATGTCATAGAGAGAAGCGTTTGCCAAGCTGTGGGATGCTGCATGCTAACAGTAAATGAATAAAATACTGTGTTGGATCATAAGTATTCATATTTTGGAATTAATTTAGCAGTCGCCTAGTGTTATCATCATCTGCCTAGCCTTTTCCCAACTATGTTTGGGTCGGCTTCCAGCCTAACCGGATGCAGCTGAATACCAGTATTTTACATGGAGCGACTGCCTATCTGACCTCCACAACCCAGTTAGTACTGGGTAATACGATATCCCTTGGTAAGACTGATTGTCAGACTGACTACCTGTAACGACTCTCAAAGATCTACAAATGACAGCCGGCACCAACGGCTCAACGTGCTTTCCGAGGCACGGAGGAAACTCGGTATGTAATGGGTGATCACCCATCCACAGACCAACCTAGGCAAGCACGGCTTAACCTAAAGATCGATCCGAGCGGCTGTTATTATTTAGCCACGAGCTACTCTCCTGCTCCTTGAGCAGTCGCCTAGTGTTAGATAAACATAAATGTCATAAGACGAAGTCAAAAAATGAAAATGGATTTAAACAGTTTTTCTTCAATCTCATTTTTGTACAACAGAACTTGTCAGGGACATCATTTGATGGTGCCATGAGAACCGTGACGCTAGCTGGGATAACATTTTATTCATTTACTGTTAGCATACACCATCACACAGCTGGGCAAACGCTTCTCTCTATGACATCCAGCTCTTTCATTCCAGGGCTAATGTGGACCTCTAGTCGTTTGTTTCGTCCGCCATCCATTTAGTGTTTTTGAAAACTGGCATAAAACGAAAAATCTATGAACGTGTGTTGCACAATCAACCGGAAGAAAAAACACCTTAAGCAGGTGTATTGGTGGTTTTTCATAAACAAATCAAAGGCTTTGTTCTGATGCATGTTAGTAAACTGCACACATTTCATTCACGTTTTACGACACTCTAGGAAATATTTTCGGTTCCGTAATAGGATCCCAAAAATGTAAAAGAGTTATACCAACGCTAGTTCCGCGTAAAAATAAGTGCTGAATTTTTCCTCAAATTGAAAGTTTTCACGGCTGTTTGTAAGAGCGGACGAAATAAAATGGGATGATGTGAACGTTTTCTCTTAACTTTAATTTCCGTCCTGCGTCTTAGCTGTGACTGCGATGTCTTCCTTTATAGCGTAGGTCTCATTTATTGCGGTAATGAGCAACATATAAATGCTTTAACTGTATCATATGAGACAGAGAAATATAATGTTACTTGTTTCAAACGAGCTTTCGTTTTATAACAAAGTTATTTAATACAGCTCTTTCATTACCCTCGTTAGTGAAGTTATTTTGTAATATCCAGTTCTTACTTTTATGGTATGGAAAATTGCCTGTGAAAATTATTTGACGAGCAAAAACGAAAAAGTTAATTAATACATCATCCAAACTTTTGATAAAGCAGAAAATGTGATATACCTGCTCATTACAAAGTTATAACAAACGTTTATTTCATTCAAATCACAGGACAAAGCTACGGAACTCCTGAAAGTGTGGAGAACACTTAAAACATCCCACAAAGAGACCCGTTCTATATCAATAGTGCAAGATTTATTTAAATTGTTATGTAGTACACGGTTCGCTACAATTTTATTACCTTAGTTATTCTGTTTAAAATTCCGCTTGTCGAATAGTTCTGGAATATCGAGAGCTCGTAAATTTCCCCCTGGAAAGGAATTCTGCAAACTAGGACTATCTATCTTTTCGATTGTGCTGAGTTTGGGCATAGACGGATGGTAAGCTAAAGACTTTGAATTAATTGCAAGGCCATCAATAGCCAAGTTTAACGGCAATTGTGGTTGTAATTTATGATCTATTTGGATATCATCGTCATCTTAGCCAATAAGCAGTTTATTGCTAACGGAGGCCACTCCCAAATTGGGCATAATGGGAGTATTTTAAATGTGATATTCGTCTCATGAATTCTCGTCCAAATACATAAAAGATGGCAATTCATGCTGAACAATAGAGGCACGTTCTGAGCTCCTTTTAATTTCAAGCAAGTCATGAAACCAGATTAGAGAAGAGTGCTTTCTGTAGTGCACTTTATCAGCTTTTGAATGCCATAATTATTGTTAATGGGGCTCTAAGTTGTGCTTTGACGGTATTAAAGTATGTAAAACTTTTCTCAATGGACGACAAAGCACGGTTTTGTTTTTTTTACGTAATTTTGTTTGACAATAGTTTGCCGTTGGTCCTGGCTGTCATTTGTAGATCTTTGACAGTCGTTACAGGTAGTCAGTGGCCCAAAAAGTCTGACGAGGGGTACCCCTTTTCAGACAGGGGGTATCGTATTACCTAGTACTAACTGGGTTGTGGAGGTCAGATAGGCAGTCGCTCCATGTGAAATACTGGTATTCAGCTGCATCCGTTTAGACTGGAAGCCGACCCTAAAATAGTTGCGAAAAGGCTAGGTAGATGATGATGAATACTTTGTCAAAAATAGCTTTCGTTGTTAAAAAAGCCTTTTTGATTTTACCAGCAACATTTTCCCTGATATACATCGCCGTTTTTGCTTGAGAGACGGGCTTCATTCAATTTATCCCGACCAGTACCGAGTTATCGACGGCCGCTGCAGTTATATGCATAATTTAACCTGCGACCACACGGACTGACCTACATGCATCGCCCCAGTTTGTCTTACAACTCAGAGTTTTGAGCCTTCCTTTCGTCAGTATATTTTTACTGAAAGTAAACGCTTGAGTAAATACAGGAAGTGCTTTCACTGAGCGGCGTTTTAGTATGTTTTAAATGAAAGACTTGTACAGAAACATTTTTTTCGCGCTTGCTTGCATTTCAAAGAAACAGCGTTGCATTTAAGACGCTATTTAGTGCAGTCGTTGGCTTATCTCTTTATATTGTTGTCCGATTTATTTGAAATTATAAATAAACTCAACAGCTTTATGAGTGAAATCGGTGTAAAGGTGAAGTTGAAAAATATTGATTGTACTCATGCTTTTAAGCTTTGATAGTCAGAAAAATCATCAAAGTTTATACAAAATTTAACCGTTTTATAAACAAAACTGTTTAGTTCCTTCTCTTTATCTTTCGTCTTGTGAGACACTACAGGTTGTAAACAGACCCTTCACACAGCCGTCAACCAAGCATTCTGGACGTCAAACTAATTAACTTTATGCAAAAATTATTGCTGGGAATCGACTTTTTTTTTGGGGTGAAAAATCACGTTTTACGGTAGGACTCGAGGAACGCACTCAAAACTGTGCTGATGGATGAATTGAATAGTATGGGGGTCGTGGAGGTGTGAAAAGTAAAAATCTTACATTAAAAACATGTATTTTAAAAAAACTTGTGAAAAAGTTGGAACTTTGACCCCCAATATCTCCGTAACTAGAAGGTTCCCAGGTATGGTCTAGAACAAAAAATGATTGCAAAGACGGGGAAAACAAGTGCCTCTCGGCTATGTTAAGGGTCTATTTACACCCTTTATTACCACCATATTTTACAGATGGTTTGGACCATTTATAGTATTTAGTTCTTCGCTTCTGAAGACCTGGTCCTTCAATACGCACAAGGACCAAAAATAAAATTCGTTAGAATTTGACGCTTTTTAGTACCTATAAGCTTTCTCAATCACATAAGTACGACGTAATTCGACTTTTCGTGTCTGTGTAATGTAAGGTGACGTAACTCACCCTCAGTTAATCAGGCTTCCTTATCAAGAACGTAATGAAGCTTGACATCGCGTGCCCAAGCGCATCAGGCACAATCTCTTCTTTCGTATGCCGCTGATTGCAACAATTGATTTGCTTGTTCTGATTCTGTTCTACATGTAGCTTATGTGTATGCGTGTTTCTTGTGTAGGATGTATTGCAAGTCTTATGTAAGATACAAATTCGTTAGATGAGTCTATCTTTAAGGTTGTCATTTGTAGGTCTTTGACAGCTGTTACAGGTAGTACGTAGCCCGAAAAACTGATAACCGGTGTTACCAATTAGTAACTGGGTTATGGAGGTCAGATAGGCAGTCACTCCTTTTAAAATACTGGTATTCAGCTGCATGCGGTTAGACTGGAAGCCGATTTCAACATAGTTGGGAAAAGGCTAGGCAGATGATGAATAGTAACTAAAACTCTAAGTTTTACTTTTATTTATAGTCTTATCCAACGCACAGCGCGTTGGATAAGACTAATTATGATGATTCCAACGCATCATGTCCCATAAAATATTTTACTCTATGTCTCATATCACTGCATACCGCTCTTTTGTTTGAATAGAGAAAAAAGTTACTTCATGATAACACGACCACGCTTGTAAAGTGATAAGACCTTTTTACAGTAGCCACCGACAGTATCTCTTTTGTATTCAGATAACGGAATCAAGTTCTGGCAACTGACAGATAAAATTAATTACTAATTTATTTGTACTTAGAATTTTGTTTATATTGTTCGAGAATAAAAGACGAGCGGTGTATATTAAATAGCAATTGTGAACAAGAGTTTGTACTAATGTCACACTGCCCCTACTGCTATCACACACACTTCTATGAATACCTAAACAGAACCGCACTGTTGGGGTTCCAAGCTTGGATGAGTTGAGAATTCATCAGTGCAGGCATATTTAGGCATTCGGTTACGTGTAGCTTAGTGTTAGGGAAAACCGGTGTACGTTTTCTTTATTCTAAAAGTAAAATTTGTCAAGCTAGTTATAAGTTAAGTAACTTACACCATCTTCTCAAACTAAAAAAACCGCAGCGTCCCTATCAGGAGACCCGGCCGACGCCCGATGTAAGCTGTGGGAAAATAGGTGCCCCCCTCCCACTCACTACTTACCACCAAGTGAGCATCTTCCTGCAGGGTCTAACTTTCCGTGGTCCACCTGGAAGTCCTTGAACCGTCTTCGGACCCAAGTGGGAAGATGTAACTCCAACCTCGCTCGGTGGGGCATCGCAATGAAACAGCAGCGGGGTGTGGTTGTGGAGCTGTGTCACAAACTATGCTCCTTCTCCTATTCTGCCCTCTTAGCCCAAAAACATGAAGCCCAAGTGACCTCTGCGCTGCCACCGACGACGCGGTGGAAGTGGCGAAGTTCTGGGCTAACAAAATATAAAATTTGTCGTGCCAGCGAAGAAGAACCATCTTATTATAAACACGGCTAACGCTAGTAAAGTTCACGTTGCGCCCGTACGATTTAAGCCAGAGATTTAAAGTTTTGAACAAAATGCAACAAACTGTCATCCAACCCATAAAAATATAACACAAACAAAAACCGTTGAAAGCACCACAATAGCATGCGCCCTATATTATAGACACACACAAAATAAAGACTTCTCCCCACAGCACACTATAAACAAAATACACAAAACATAAATAAATACTAACGCAATGGTTAGACAACACGTGAAAACGGTTCAACGGGTTAACTATCAGTTAATAAATATCCGTAACGTGCAGTTACCGAGAATCTCTGAGCATAATCTGGTTAAAATTAAACGTTACGCAACGTGGTCTGTTACAAGTATAAAGGAACCTGTGAATTTGTAAACAATGTTACGACTCAAGGGTGTTTGGTTTTGAATAAAGTGAAAAGAGAGTATTATGGATGGAATGGAGAAGTATGGTCATCAAATAAACTGAGATAAGGGCAGGAGATCAGGAAAATGATGAAGAGAAAGTATCATCAAGGATATCTAAGAATATGAAGGTATCTAATTCAATTCCATTATGAGAAAACATGTGGTCGAGGAAACTACTCGTAAATCAGTTCATAAATCGTTATTGACTTAGTAACAGATTATGCTTATATGCTGTGTTCCAGAAAACTATGAATGAATAGCAGGTACAATATTAAAATAGATAATTCATTTAATGAACCAGCTTTATTTTAAATTATATAAACAAGAGTTCCAATAGGGTTTAACCGTCTGAACCATTAGCTAGCACTTTCCATCTAATTAACACATTATTATGATTAATAAACGACTACTTAACGATGCTAACCGAAGCTAATTATTGCTGCAGAGAAAAGTTCCAGAAAACAAAAAGGGAGTAGGTCAAGCAGTAACATGGGTCAACGATGCTCGGATTGTAACTGGCGAAGTGCCTACAATTGCTACTGAAGTGAAGCGAAAAGTTACCTTAAAGAGAGCCTCTAGCCTGATTGTCTCCGAAATATTTGATCTAGTTGTAGAAGGACCTACTGTAGATTTGGGTTTAGTTAATTTCGAAACAAAGGTTCATAAATCTGAGTAGAGGGACACCTGAACACAACAAAGGAAATAGAACACTTCACAGGGATATTACTTTGATTTGAGAAAGAATGGGATCACAGTCATAAAACTATTATGTGACAGTTTCTTTTCAGTGATGTTCGATATTCAAAATCCAGTATTACTATAGAATTATTCATGTATTCATCACATCACATTCTGTAGTTCCAGTTGGTGAACTGGAAGAACAAAATTATTTTGTGCGCCAACGCAAAATAAATTGGAATAAGCAGGAGGACGATCATGAGTTCCGCTAAAAAAATATCTTGTAGAAGTTTATTACGAAGTTCATAAAAAAAATTAGGCGTACTTTGTTACAGCCAAAACAGCTCGTTACATCAAGAAAATGATTATAGCTAGCTACTTCATTAATAGCAATGTTTTTATCGCAGTAACAAACACTTGATCACAACACATAAACACAATTCTGGGGCACGCCAAATTAATAGCTCCGTCGATGCTTATGGAGTAGAAAGTACAAAATAAACCAAAGAGTTTTTAAAAACTAAACCAAAAAAGTCTACCGTCCAGCTTTATGCTTGGTACAAAGAAGTGTAAAAGTTTAAATGATCTTTGGTTTATGATTATCGTGTTCATGATAACTCTTTTAGTCACTTCAGATTTGATCGTTGATACGAAACAAAGAAAATCATCATGTATAGAAACTGCAGCTGTTTGCCCTTCATTAATAAGTGTATTTGAAACAGCTGTCTGTTTATTTATACTCTTCAATAGTATTCTCATGCATTTCAGAGCAGTTGTTACCTGCAATTCCAGATAACGTTAGTGTATGTATGCATACGCTGACGCCAAGTTGAGCGATCTTGATAATTTTATCCACATTAAATACGAATGTGGGTCAATGAGTCTCAGTATGTTTTGACAGCTTAACTACCGAAACTATTCACTGCAAACAATGGAATAATAGCTAATCGGTCAAATCGAAATTATCTTAGACAGCCTGCTACATTGAATACGAGTATTAAGTAGTTTTTGTAGGTCAAGCAGTACGACTTCCTGTTCCCCATCAATGTTATCTTATTAACAAGACTTAGCAAGACCCCAAAAGACTCCTTCGAACTTATGAACACAGTTTTCTTTTACGCCCCCTAATCCTTTGGCCGCAAAATCTCCCAACTTGTACCAATCTAGGAAACTTCTCTTTACGACCTCCATCCCGGTGACCTGTTTCACTAAACACCCATAAAGCCCTGCAGGGTATACTGCCCTGGATTACGTCATTGTCGTTTTACGAGTGTTTTGTTTGAGTTATAGCGTTCGGCTTTTTTGGCCACTTTGCGGACTTAATCACTGAGTCGATTTAGTTCGTTGTCCATCGTAAAATCGACAGTTGGCTCATCGAACTTTAAGCTCTTGGCTTGGGCAATCAAGTTTCTATTTTTAACTTGATTATTTTCTGAGTGTTCGGTCTGCATATAGGTAAGTACATGACCAAGGACTTGCATCTTGCTGACTTTAATCTGAACTACTGGATTTATGATTAGAGCAATAATATTCAAAGTTTTATTATCCGCAATAAACCGCTGGCATGTCCTAAAACCAACAACTCGAAGAGATTTGACGTCTACCAATCTCAAACTAAGCCCATGTGGGTTACTGTTCACTTCGTCACACAAAGCAGCCTGTGTGTTAAGTCCCAGAACTGGACGTTATAGTCTGATTATACTGTTGAAAATATTGTTATCTGCAACAGGAACAAACAATTCTTATTCTTAAACAATTCTCGTACAGCTCTCTTTAACGGTTACCATAAAGTGTCTATCTCGCGTCGTCTGCACTTCAGTTAGCGTATGCTAAAATTCTGGGACGTAAAAGTGAGAATATTTTGAGGGAATATAAGCTACCTAATTTTGCGAAAGACTTTATGACACACTAAAATTATTTTAGTATAGTTGAAGTTATCTTTTCTACACGCACACTGGAATTATTTGTTCGGGAAATGTCACTTCTGTATTTCGTATTGCTTTGAATAAAGCATCAGGGAATTCTCCATTCAAATCTGTTGCTTGGTTTCCATATTGCTCGTTCAAGCTTTTGGCTCGACGTGACCCCATTCGCATAGCAAAACCATTAAACATTGTCGCAGCAAGCTTTTCATTAACATTGTCATCATATTTTATTTTTAGTGTATTGCAATATGGCGTACCTACTTTAAGAGTTATATTTTTTTACGTATTTCGTCAGATTACGCTGTTGTTTTATGCTGAAGACATAAAAATGTTTAAACCCATAAAATTATAATGAACGATTTTATTACGGAGCATTCCATACTAAACGATATAATTCTAAAATTATGTAGGTGTTAGAATTGTAAGCCAAACACTCAGCTTTATATATTTCATGGTCTTGTCATCGAATTACTGACAGAGTGACACTTATGCCTTATTGTGTTATGTTTTTATTACGATTGCGCATTAACGTTAATATGAGTATTTACAGTTCGATTTACGGTTGCTTTAAGAATACACCGTTTAATGTACTATGCATAAAGTGCTTATCTTCACCTTATCTCATAATACTATAAGTAGCGGCATGAAGATGACTGACTTCTCACTTTAGAGCAACAAGTTTGACCTTACTTAGTATCACCATTAATTCTTTGCCCTAACATGATTTTACAATACCAGCTAAATATTTTATCTGTATTTTTTACGTCACATACCTAACTACTTCTTTTAGTCATATTTTTGTTATTCGTGCCTCGTCGTCTCGTCAAAAGTTGTGACGTCACAGGCAAGATTGTGTCATTTGCGTCAATTACACAGAAGATTTTAGTCGATCGTCTGCTAAGGCCGCTACTCAGCGTGGGAACGAAGGCTGTTAGCAAATAACTCCTAATAAATACCCGCTAAAAGGGTGGGCCTGTTTACATTTGGCTATTATAAGAATAGATTGATTAATGCTCAGGTGGGCCGATGAAAAATGGTTAGCAGATAAAACGATCTTGTAAGGAAATGGTAAGGGCACGGCCTGTAATATGAATTATGGTAAAGTTAGAAGAAAAGAAAAATATTGGAGCTTTGAATTCTTGATTGAAAGATATTGGTTTATGATAATATGATGCTGATAATGAAACCGATTTTTTTCGGATTCATTATAGACATCTGCAGGCAGATGGATACATTGCGAATTACCTACTTTAAAATCTCTTACAAATTAATACTGTACAAATAAATTGAGTAAATAATAAAATTAGCATTGGTAAAAAAAAATCAAAATCAAAAATCAAAGCAGTTATTTCAAATCGGCCAGTTACAGGCACTTTTGAATTGTCAAAACAAAGACAACAATAGCTACAGTCCCAGTCACAAGGCATAAAAACTGTGAAAGTACTGTAGTTGCCCATTCCCTAACGTAGATCTCAATGGAGAAGAACGGGCAAGAAACTCCATGGACACTCTTTTAAATCAGAATACTTTTACAAACTCTTGGTTACAGCATTCATGTTGAGAAAAAAAGGAAACAAAAACCAAAGAAGGCGATTCCAAACCCCAACTAAAATTAATCACAACAAAACAAAAAGAAATACCATCACTACCACTGCCATGTATCTACAAGACACAATTCTCTCCCCAAAAACTTAATACTTACACACAAGGAACTACCGACATTAAGTTAAGGACCTCTAGGCCATATACGCCAGTAACTACGAGACTTCCCTCCATACACCTAATTAACGCCCTCATCTTCCTCCGAAGACTATTTACCGCAGACCAGGCCCTTCCCAACTGTCCCTTCGTCCACTAAACTAATTGTACAAATGTGTTTAAGTGACGCGTGACACTATTACTAATGCGCTATAGCAATTGTTTATATCAGTTTTATTAACAGTTGAATTAAAGGCTATATCTATTATGATTCACGTAGGCGATTAATATTCTCCTTGGAATACGATCCTTAAGGTCACTGCTAGTAGATACTTAATTTGTCAATTCAACGAATAGAACGAATCCGATTTTGTGTGTCACTGACAACTTGTCATCGAGGTGTCAAGTGACTGTTACAATTTTTCTTACTTCAGGAAAAGTTTGAAGAGCTGTCAATTTCAGCTTATGTATGTGACTTGGACAGAACTGCGAACTGTTATTGTCGTCCTTTTCTCTTGCGAAAAAACTGTCAGTCGACTTTCACAAGCTCGAAAAGTTCGAAAATACAAGGTGCTAACAATTCACAGTGTTCATCAAACGAGAAACTGTGTCTTAAAGGTGAAAGGAAAATGAAGCTACGAAATTCTTGTTTGACACAACTAATTAGACTTATTACTCTCTGTACAAGAAAACTTGCTTACAAGTTGCTGAAGCTGTGGAAGTCTCATCTAGAATAAACAGTAATACAGTTGCAAAGTAATTTGATACGCCAGAATCTAATTACAACTAATGGACAAAGAGCATTATTTCTTAACGTTCATTGTTATTAGAGTGTATAAATATTATTATCCAAATATCTCTTGGATTTTCTATTATTGTAGTCTAAAGCAAGATTGAGAAAATATCAGAATATTTGCTCACGGCCTTATTAAAAAAGAAATATTATGTAAAGCCGGACTGCGTAATGAAATCTTCAAAAAAGGTTTTGAATCAAGGCTCTGTTGTTTGGATAACTCTATTTGCTTATTACTTCATTAATTCGACTTGTGAAGAAAAATATTATATCATTCTGTAACAATTTTACTATATCGTACAATCAACAGAATCAGACATTGAAAACATGCTGTATTGCACTAGTGCGTTTTTAGCATAACAGGTTTCGTTTCCTATAGTCTTTCTTAGGGCATTACTCTCGTTTCATTAAACTGTGTTTGTTCAATTTCATTCTGATAGGTAAGTACTAGCTTTTAGAACAGCTTTTTGAAAGTTTAAAGTTATACCACGGGAACCTAATTTGGGATAAAATCTATCTAATAAAGGATCCTAAGTCTTTGGCAAGGTAATTGAAATTCGTTCAGCCGCAAATTCGTTCGAGTTACTTTCGAATTTATATTGAAAGTATGAATAGCTCTTTCTCTTTATTGATGCCAGCAACGATGCCTAAATTAAAGATCAGCCTATTAATTACTCCAGAATTAAAAGTAATCCACAGTACACGTTTATCCTCAATCAAAAAGCTTGACCATGCAAATATATTCTCCCAATTTAATCCTAATGAAAAGCGTACAATGCGTAGTGATATCAATTTGGACAATTAAACAGTCTGTGCGCTGTTACACCATTTAACACGATAAATGGGTCGACAGACGAAATCTCTCGGTTCAGAGGGTATCATGATACTTTAGTACACATGGGACGTTGTTACCATGGATGAGAATTAGGTGAGACGTTTTGGGTCAATGAACTGATAGTTTGATGTTAATAAAGGCGTTGTTATCAGAAGAGCATTGTTTAATATCTGAGGAGGCAATTATTTCGTCATCTTGTCTTTCCTTTCTTTATTTTTCGTGTGGTTAGTGCCTAACCTGGAGTCGAGAGTTTTTATGCCGCCCATGGGCCTCTGTCTTGGCTTTACATGTCGTCAAGAAATATCTATCAGGGAGGCTGGTTTCCTCACGTTGTTTTCCTTCACCGAAGCCAGTGATAATTATACGATACACACATGAATCTGAAAAATCAGAGGTTCAGGTCTTTGGTTCGAACTCGAGATCTATGACTTGGCAGTCCGACGGTCACACCACCAGGCTATCACTACTATGTCGGCCATCTTGTAAAAACTGGGTCCTGAATTTGATTCTTCCAGTATACTTTCGGGGGGAACACTCGCGAAGTATGGTATTTTGCGCGATCACCACTCCTCGTATGTGGATAGAAATTATAAGTAGACAAAATAATGCCAAAGGCTATCCAGTCGTAAATTCTTAGTCGTCTATATCTTCAACCCTAGTAAGATTAGGGTAACCTATTGATTGTCAAGAGGGTAGTTTTCACGGAGCTAAAAATAAAATAAAATAAAAACTAAAAATACTACAACAAAAAGTACTTCAAAGCTTTCTTACTTACTCGGAATCACTGATTAATTCCTACAGAAGATTTTAATTACCATCACAAAGTATGACGTCACAGTCATTAAAAAGTCCCTTTATTTCGTTCATTTTGCTGTTTCTCTGCACTTAGCTGACGTAAGAACTCCGCATAAAGTTTGATGGCTACTCTTAATATAGTAGTTCGCTATAAGTTTGCGAGAGTGGCGCCACCTGATGGAATGATGGGTTGACCTGCGCAGGTGTGGTTTAACTCTTGAGCTCGAAGTTTTAATGTAGGTATATCTCTGCTAGATTAATGTCGGAACTTTTTAGCTGTTCTTTTGTGGGATATTTTCTCGGCACGGGCTTTTGAGCTATGCACGTTAAATCAAATTAGATGTCAACAGGGGTATGGAGATCATACATGCTGTTGCTCTAAGTATACACAAAGATATTCCACTGCAAAAACTTGAGGGTTTAAACAGGGTGTAAACAGACCCTTCACATAGCCGTCTACCAAGCATTCTGTACATCAAACTAAGTAACTTTACGCAAAAATTATTGCTGTGAATTGACTTTTTTTTTTGGGGTGAAAAATCACGTTTTAAGGTAGGACTCGATGGAAAGCACTCAAAGCATTGTGCTGATGGATGGATTGAATAGTACGGGGGTCGTGGAGGTGTGTTTTGCGTAAAGTTACTTAGTTTGATGAACATAATGCTTGGTAGACGGTTTCATGAAAGGTCCGTTTACACCATCCATCAACAAAATGCTTTGAGTGCTTTCCACTCAAGCATTTTGTTGATGGATGGATAGAATAGTACGGGGGTCGTGGAGGTGTATAAAGTAAAAATCTTACATTAAAAACATGTATTTAAAAAAAAAAACTTGTGAAAAACTTGAAACTTTGACCCCCAATATCTCCGTACCTAGAAGGTATGGTCTAGAACAAAAAAAATATCGCAAAGACGGGGAAACCAAGTGCCTTTCGGATGCGTTAAGGGTCTATTTACACCCTTTATAGTTTTGCAAGTAAAATTATTAATTAACTATTCTCATGATCATCTGCCTTCCTTTTCCCAACTAGGTATTTTGGGATTGAGTTCCAGTCGACTTACTTGTTACCGGCTGCAGCGGAGTACCAGTATTTTACATGAAGCGACTGCCTGTCTGACCTCCACGAACCAGTTATTAGATAATACGATACCTCTTGTAAGGCTAGTTATCAGACTTTCGGACTACTGGCTACCCGCAATAACTGAAAAATCTACAAATAACAGCCAAGACCAACGGATTAACGTGCTTTTCGAGGCACGGAGGGAATTAATTACCTGAGCTATAGGCTGAATAAAACATCCTAACACTACAATGACTATGTAATCATACTTAATTAGTACTACGAGCTAGGAGTCTTACAAACCAAACAGCAAACTCAAATATTATACTACCTAGTTACAACATACACTGTGATCATTTACTTACTACGTAACGCTTTAACACAAACGTTTGATAAGTAATTTAAATGCTTACATTAAACGTTCACACGAGTCACACTAAATTAGGAGACAGAAAGACAATGTTGATTAATAAAGAAACGAGGGAACTCACTACTATAATTTACGTTCTAGATTGAGAAAAAAGTAGTGAAGAAAACGTTGAGTATGAATGTAGATGGCTATAAGAGTAGACGAAGACCAAAGAAACAATAGATGGACTGTGTGAAGAATGATATGGCTAGAAAGGAGGTGACTGCTGAGATGACGAGTAATAGAGAAGTATGTAAGAAGAAGACATGCTGCGTCGACCCCAAATAAATTGGGATAATGGCAGGAGAATGATGATTGTCCAAAGATGTAAACAAAACATAATCGGTTCATAATGTTACCACTGATAGCATGCAGGCCTCCTCGCTGTGTGTAAGAGTGGACGATAATCTACCACGCGAGTCCATTACGGGTTGGTGGTGGATGTAACATGTCTTCGAATTTTTGCTTCTAGGACATGCTGGTTTCCGAACCATGTTTTTTAGGCGTGCTGGGGACGAATTTGGGACGAATTTGTTACTATGAATGCTTGAAAAAAAAACAAATCAAAATCGAATCTATAAATTAAATAGTGTGCTGGTTTTAAGGTGGTACTGGTAACAAGTAATTGATAACATAAAAACTATCAACGTTGAGCTAGTGCTTGACTTGAAGGCTTCATACATTCATTTTTGTTCAGATAACTAAAAAGACAAAGTTGAAGCGGATCTTCTAAGCTCATCTTTCTTACGCCTACTGCCAACAATTTCTATGTTGTTGACACGGCAAATATTTCTCCGTACGAAGATTAGGCCTAGCGCAACGATGTTATTATTACGAAGAGTGACACCCTCGTACTCCAACTATTGAAGATGACACCGAAATATGGTTTGTGTTTGTCTATTTGGTTGTTGCTAGATATAACACAGTTTTCATGACAGGTTGAGATCTATCTATACAATGTATGAGTCGCAAGGTTACTGCTATTTATAATTTAAGATCTACAGCACCGAGTTTACGGTTAAGTTTGATTTTATAAAAAATACAATAAAATTCGTCCACTGACGATAGTCTAATAATTTTTTTGTTGATTCGAAAATATTTTTAATGGAACTAAAAAATAATGCTGATTGGCCACGAGCTGCACACTCAAGCTGTCGCGTGTACTCGTGTAGTGACAGCAACCACGGAGAAGACAAATGAAAGAAGTGAGTCACTGCGAATCGCCAGTTGCGTCGCACGTCACATCGCCTAAGGTCGTAAACGAAACGTGATGGTCGATTTCAGAAATGTTATCGTTATCAACATTTTCTCTTCCTCCACAGTAAGATTCGGGCAGCTTAACGCATTTTCCTGTTCTTGACGCTTATCGCATCCATACTTCCCATCTTCCTTAAGGTATCAAACGAGCTCCTAATTAGTCATTATTTGTGTGTATCTTTCAGATAAAGCTCTGAACTCTCTCGTATTGAAAGACGTGACATTGCAGCGTTTCTCAGAATTATTTCTGTAGCTAATAAGTAGAACAGGAACTTCGCAGCAAAAAATCTCATTAAATAGTTTCTGGTTTCCCCGTACTGTTTTATTTCCTTTTGCAATTACTATCTTTCCTAATTAGTAGCGAGGATTTCGGCTTATGGAAGCGGAACCTTTTCTGCTTCCTAAGCCTTAGCTTAGTTAAGTCAGTTGTCGAGACTCGAAACAGTGATTCCTATACAGCGTGCTCCAAAAAGGTGTGGTCATATTTCAGGGTGTGATTAAGACCATCAAACTGAACAATTTTCTCTATCATCGAAATCGTGAAAAAAAATCAGCTGTCCCATACATTTGGGTCGAGCAGCTATTGAAGATTTGAACGGGACATCTGATTTTTTACACACGGTTTTTTTGGTACACACTGTATAGGCGAACTGTAAGAAACACTAGTAATAGTTGTGTCTCATACTGATTAAATCAGCACCCCATTAAATTGAACTCGATTGACTCTAAAAACTAGTGTGGGAACAAAACAGATTGACTAATGGAATTTCTTGGACTAGATATTTTTTGCCAGTACTTACTCTGCCTTCTCATTTTTGTGGGCGTTCAACTGGATATTTCATGAAACAATCGAGGTGTCAAAATGTTGCTGCAAAGCTTCGAAATATTCTGAGGGCCAAGACAAGAGACAATCGCTTTCAAAGTGTTGTGTTTCTACAACAATCTTTACAAATAATTTCAAAATAACAGTTTGCTACTGATATGAATGCATATACGGTACTTATAACAAAAAACATTTTTTTAAATCTTTGTCTGTTTATCTGTCTGTCTGCTTGTTCCGGCTTATCTCCGAAATGGCTGGGTCAATTTTGGCGGGACTTTGACTGGCAGACAGCTGATGTTATAAGGAGTAACATAGACTTTTAACATTTTCTTTTATTTTAGAAAATGGATTATGTTTCTGTGCAAAAATGATAAAACCCTTGAAATTCTTAACAAAATCCTGTTCAAATAGGGAAGTAATATTATTATAATAATTTTACGTGGACGAAGCTAGTTATCAATAGAATTGACAAGCTTTACAGTAGCTTAAACCTATCAAAGACTTTTCCAATAAAGTAATCGCAGATATAATGTCACTTAATCTAGACCTCCTGGACTACTAAGACATCAGGGATATAGTTTGTCAGTGCCTTAACAGCTTCTTGCACAAAGACTTGCGTGACCTAAATATATTCAGGGACCACACAGAATATTAAGTCATCCCGCATTATCTTATCAGCACGTCAGCATCTTTCCTTACACATTAATGATGATGCCTAACAGGCGTTAATAGCCCTTTACGACACTCGCTAAGGGAATGGATGTGTTAAAGAGAAAATTCCAGGCTTGACTGGTAGGCCTAACACGAACGCCTGAAGTTAACGTTTTGTGTATTTGAGCGACTTTAAAATTGAAAATACTCCTTTCGTATACATTATTGTGACTTTTAGATTCGATTAATGTTTTCTATCGGTAGGTTACTTGTTGCAAAAATTTAAACCAAACTGCTACTGGATAGTTGTATTTTCGAACTAAAAATCTTTGAATTTTCATAACGTTTATGACAATGATATTATAGAAAAAAAACGCTACGTTCATACTGAGCGGCGTTCAAATATCGTTGCGTTGTTACGACTGCGATAGATAATACGGAACTTATGATACAAAAAGACATAGCTTTTGCGCTTGGATTACTTAAATTACGACAATTGTCTAAATTTGCCTGCAACAATTTGCGCGCGCTAGTGCGATATCTACCTCTTTTATTTATAACTAGCTGTTGCCCGCGACTTCGTTCGCGTGGAAATTTTGGTGTGCATGTGTGAGACTGCCTCGTTGGTCTAGTGGTAGCAAGCGCGACTACTAAGCGTGGGGATCGATTCCCGGGGTCGGGCAAAGTGTTAAAAAAAATTGTTTATTTCAATTACATTAAGTTGTCACACACATGATTTGGAGATCACCTTTTAAGCAAGAAGATGCTTTTGTTAGGGGGCGTCCATTAATTACGTGAGGCGATTTTTCGACCCCCCTCCCCCCTTGGTGGGATGTCGTGAGATTTGGGTTGACCCCCTCATCTCCCTCCTAATCTCACGTGAGATTTATCAAAATGCGTAGTTTAGTATAAATACGGTAATCTGTGCTTGATTTTTTTTTTTTTTTTTTTATCGTGGTAAAATCATCAAATGAGTCCTCCCACCCAGGGCAGAGTGGGAGGGACTGTCAGACTTGTACTGACTAAAATCCACGGTGTCCTTCAGTAGCCCTTTATGTTCCAGGGTCACGGTAATTCTATGAGTCCCGCGACCCCGGCAGGCTTTGGCCCTCTAGAGGGGGGCCCCGTCATTATGCTGACACTCTTTGAGGCGCGCGTGGAACACAACGCGCCGTCGACCCGGGCATGGTCCATGGTCGGACAGCGAGTCGCCCATTACTCGCCGCCCGCATGCCCGCGCCTACGGTGGCCGGAGATCGTCTGCCGACGTCCGGCGCCGTGGGCGTCTACCACTGCGGCTGGTGTGGAGGGAGGACGCTGTCCTCTCCCTCACGCGGCCCGCCTCCTCCTTCGCGAGCATGACTGCTTCGCAGAAGGAGGCGACCGCTTCCCACTCCGTCTCGCCCCGCAGCATGGCCTCGACCAATGCCGGGCGCGAGAGGTCTCCGCCTATCGCCGCCGTGAGGACACGGCGGTGCCCTGCCCAAGCGGGGCAGTCCTGCACCGTATGCTCCACCGTGTCCTCCGGGCGGTCCTCGCAGTGGTGACACCCAGGCGTTTCCTCCTTCCCCATCAGACACAGGTACCTCCCGAAGCTTCCGTGTCCGGTGAGGACCTGCGTCATGCGGTAGGTCAGGACGCCGTGACGCCTATCCAGCCACTCCTCAAAGAGGGGTCTTACCGCCGCGATTGCGGCGTGCCCGGACCTCGGTTGCGACAGTCGTTATCTGTGCTTGATTGCGTTGAATTCACTAAAAGAAAATAATTTGTAGAGAAACATGTTTACTCAATTAAACCCAGTTATATCGGCCGGGACCCCCCTCTCTCCCTCGTGAGATTGGGTGATAACGGGCGCGACCCCCCTCCCCCCTTTAAACGTCTCACGTAATTAATGGACGCCCCCATATGTGACTCCGCTCTTCCACTTAACATTAAAATATGCACATGAAAAAATACTATGAATATTAGTGTTATTGGGTTATCCCATCAGGAATTTCTCAGTAGCAGCCACGGAATCTGGATTTGTGCCCGGTTGATGGCAATAGGCTCACCCCCTATTACATGGGACTTCAATAAAACTGGCGAAATGTGTGTACGTTTAGGTACATATCCGCCCAACCCTTCGGGGCTTTAAGGCGTGATGTTTATATTTTGTGTGAGAACTGACTGCCAGATCAAAAGGTGATAATGTACTGACGACTACAAAAGGCGTCCTTTTGGGTGCTGTAATTCTGGGCGGCAGAGGTCCGAAACAAAATTAAATGGCGTTGAGGCAACGACATGGATTTAAAAATCGGTGTGTTTTGGCGCTATACAACATTTTTTTTAAAGTGAACCTTGTTGGGCGCTTTTTAGTCTAATACCATTCTGTATACAACATTAAATGACTTTTTGCGAGAGCCCTTAGACCTCCATAAGTCGGCCCTGTCGCAAAATCCGTTCTTAGCGAACGTCCACTAACTATAAACTACCTCTCTGCCAAATATTAAGTTTGTAGTACAAAAAGTTAAGGACTTTCATCCAAACTTGCGAGAGCCCTTAGGCGTCCTTAATCCGACCCTGTCGCAAAATCAGTTCTAAACAAACGTCTACTAACTATAAACTACCTTCCTGCCAAATTTCAAATATGCAGCACAAAAAATGAAGGACTTCCATACAAACTTGCGAGAGCCCTTAGATCTCCTTAATCCGGCCCTGTCGTAAAATCCGTTCTTAGCGGACGTCTACTAACTATTAACTACCTTCCTGCCAAATTTCAAGTTTATACGTCAAGCGGTTTTTGATATTTTGTGAACCACCAATTTTTATGGTTTAAACTACAAAAATGATGATTTTCCATACAAACTTTCATCCCCTATTCAGCACCCTTAGGGGTTGAATTTCGAAAAGCATTGCAACACGTTTTAATTTTCCCCATAATGATAAGACACCAATTTTCATGGTTTAAACTACAAAAATGACGTTTTCCATACAAATTGTCATCCCCTATTTAACTCCCTTAGGGGTTGAATTTCGAAAAACACTCAAACACGTGGTTTTTAATTTTTTACCAGGACGGTAACCACCAATTTTTATGGTTTAAACTACAAAAATGACGATTTTCCATACAAAGTTTCATCCCCTATTTAACTCCCTTAGGGGTTGAATTTCGAGAAATACTCAAACACGTGGTTTTTAATTTTTCACCACGATGGTCACCACCAATTTTTATGGTTTAAACTACAAAAATGACGATTTTCCATACAAACTTTCATCCCCTATTTAACTCCTTTAGGGGTTGAATTTCGAAAAATCCTTCCTTATTCCTTGTCTACATCATAAAGGGAACCTCTGTGCAAAATTTCAGCTTTCTAGGTCCAAGGGTTTGGGCTGGGCGTTGATGAGTCAGTCAGTCAGTCAGTCAGTCAGTCAGTCAGTCAGTCAGGACTTCTCTTTTTATTTATATAGATATCATTGGTTCATGACGCGCGTTCGTGTTCGAGCGAGGTCCTTGGGTCCTTAATATTAGTTAGTTCAAAAACGATCCCAAGGAAACAAACTCACGAACAGTTTTTGGAATCCACAAGTAAAATATCTATTAATCTCCGTCCAGCCAACAGATTGTTTTGTGTGTTGTCTAATTTACACAAATCGTTTTAGGGTCAGTTCGGTTACAGCCCTCTTAGGGTTCGGATTCCCGTACTGCGCCCATGGGAGCCACAACGGATCAGCCATATATGTTCCGCCAATCCTAACTTTGCAACCCCTGAGTGTTATTCCGTGCGTGAGTTTAATAACCCTTGTTTGTTTTATGGTTTCTTTAAGATATGGAGGTATGTACAAAGTTATTGAGGGTTTTCGCGTTATGTTGCGGGAAATAGAGCTGTGCCGATGCAGCGTATACAGGGTGTAAACAGACTCTTCACCAAGCATTCTGTACATCAAACTAAGTAACTTTACGCAATAATTATTGCTGGGAATCGAATTTTTTGGGGTGAAAAGTCACGTTTTACGGTAGGACTCGGTGGAAAGTACTCAAAGCATTGTGCTGATGGATGGATTTAATAGTACGGGGGTGGTGGAGGTGTGTAAAGTAAAAATCTTACAGTAAAAACATATATTTAAAATAACACTTGTGAAAAAGTTGGAACTTTGACCCCCAATATCTCCGTAACTAGAAGGTTCCCAGGTATGGTTTAGAACAAAAAAATGATCGCAAAGACGGAAAGAACAAGTGCCTTTCGTATATGTTAAGGGTCTATTTACACCCTTTATTAGATATCGACATACGAAGCATTGTTATAATATGCTTTTTTTCTATCCTGCTCGTCGTGCACACTAGCTGCGGCCTCCAAGACGTAAATCGAGACAAACGACAAACAACAGATTTGTCCAGATCACTTTAACGGTTGGAATTTAAAACATTGGCTTGAGAAGAAAAAGTCCAAATCTTTTAAAATTAATGTTAGTGTTCCCTATCCGGTTTACTTCCGACAAGAACGTTTGTAAGACAAATCCAATAATCTTCAAAAGAACCATCGTATCTACCGTAAGATGAAACCCTATCTATTTGGATGAAGTACGAGTAGCTCCCGGAATGTAACTGGGTTTCAGATCATTGTCCGACGAAATGTCGGCTATTTATCATCTGATGCAGTAATATGAGTCACTGTATCTTCAAAAATTGTTTGTACGACCTCCATAGAGTTCAACGCTATGAGAAAATGTGTGAATTCGTCAGTATCTGTACAGTCAGCTGCTTGTCTATGTACAATTCTTTCACAGTTATTTTGCCTGTGATTTAAACCTTATTTCAACGAGGATAAAGGTGTACCCTGTACTGAAAAACCAGGGGTAAAATGACAATGGAGATAGTAGAGGAACGTAGTAAAACTGTTGCCATAGAGTAGTGACACATTTGCCGAAATTACGCGACGGAAAGCTCGTTGTTGGAAGCGTTTTAACACCTGCTATGCTTTTTAATATCCTATGACTCATCAGGCCGAGTTTGATTTTGACAGCGTTTTATTAAATCAGAGGCCCATGGACGGCATAAAAAGACTCTGACACCAGGGTAGGTACCAACTTGAAGAAGAAGAAAGAGCGTCTTTATTTAAGTAGCACTGAGGGCGGTTTTCCTAGTTCAAGTGTACTGTTGACCGTACTTCTAGCGTAGGTGCAAGCTTTTATTATACGTTTGATGAATCACTCGATCTGCCCTGAATTTCTATTTGTTCGCTTCGAATTGTTTTTTTGCTAAAAACTAAGAATAAGAGTTGACCCAGTTTATTTATAGTAGAATAAAATCGTAAACGCGTTTAATGAATCTATGGTTGAGGGTTTATGTCAAAATAGACTTTTTATTGTTTATGTTTAAAAAGATTGAAGCATGAATTTGTTGGCTGAGTAATGCGGCACTGAAGATCTCTTCTCACGGGTGTCGTAAAAGGCAAGTTTTTTGTGTCAGAGGACATTTGAGGAGCTCGTGTTTGAGGAGCTCGTGGCTAAATAATAACAGCCGCTCGGGTCGATCTCTAGGTTAAGCCGTGCTTGCCTAGGTGGTTCTGTGGATGGGTGACCGCCCATTATATACCGAGTTTCCTCCGTGCCTCGGAAAGCACGTTAAGCCGTTGGTCCCGGCTGTCATTTGTAGATCTTTGACAGTCGTTAGGTAGTCAGTGGCCCAAAAAGTCTGACAACCAGTCTTACCAAGGAGTATCGTATTACCCAGTACTAACTGGGTTGTGGAGGTCAGATAGGCTATCGCTCCATGTAAAATACTGGTATTGAGCTGCATCTGGTAAGACTGGAAGCCGACCCCAATATAGTTGGGAAAAGGCTAGGCAGATGATGTTTTAAAAGATTGAAGCATAAATTTGTTGGCTGAGTAATGCGGCACTGACGATCTCTTCCCACGGGTGTCGTAAATGGCAAGTTTTTTGTGTCAGAGGACAAGCTTCCTCTTATGTGCTAATCTAAGCGAAACCATATTTACTACTTGTTCATATTAATATGGTAATGCGTAATACTTGTTCAGAGTAGCATCAGCGGTGTACTAGGCGGTATCTAGTAGCGGAGATTTAGCATAGAAAATCAAATCTAAATTGCTGTGATAAATTGTCAATACACAAATAATTAACAGTGGTTATTCGCGATAAAAATAAAAGTCACTTTCAAAAAGTGCTGATTACGTCACAATTTGAATAAGTATTCAAATAAAGCATGACATAAGATAGGACAGACTCTTCGCCATTTCCTAGTATTTTAGTTGGAGAGAAGAAGTGAATAATAACAGTAACAAATTATTGCAACCCATATTTTAGGATTTTTTTTTCTTCATTCTTTTTTTTTTGTATTACGATCTATTTTGTAGAATGGTTCTTTGTTAAAAACACCAACAGTTTAAGTAGTAACAGTTGAAGCAGTGATAGTCTAGTATTGTGGCCGTCGGACTGCCAAGTCATAGGTCTGAAGTTCGAACCCAAGACACGCACCCACTGGTTTTTCGTTGTTTTTTAATTTAGCCAGTGACACTCGCGCCTCCAAGAAAAATCTAACGACATATAATTTATCCAAATCCGTTCATCCGTTTAGGAACTGCGAGGGAACTAAGAAACGAACATACATACATACAGGTTCAACACATAACCCTCCTTTTGGGTTTCGCCGCACCTGGGTAAAATGAAAGAAGTAATAAAACATCTAACTCTACCAGATACCTCTCGTGCACCGTGCAGCTCCGTATATTCCCCGATAATGTGAACATTTCGGTCAGAGCATCGCATCGCTCGGGGCGTGCCGATTTCGAGTTACCGACACGAGCACGCCGATGTGGGGCAGCTGTACCTGCGATTTATTTTTCACTTTCCATCCCAAATTGATTCGGCGCTATTTCCTTTTCAATGACTTTTACATTAAACTCTGCACCATCAATCGGATTGGAGGACAGATTGTTTTTGTAAACGATTTTGACTGGAGTATGGTTGATCTATTTTTGAATACATTATGATGGATTGATTTTGGTACAGTCACAGTAAGTAGACGATTTCTGAAAATTGGTTTACATGGGTATTAAGAAACAAAAAACGTAATATCGGTAGCTCAAAATCATTGAAAATCGCGGAAGATATCCCGTAAGTGACGGTACAAGTTTATTGGTATTAAATATTGAGGCTTTGAGGCCTTCATGGACGGCCCAGATATCTATGTCTCCCCATAAACAATACCACCTTCCATTTTGCACTGCATGACCCCATCACCTGTGCACTTGATGACCTTATGACTGACTTATGTGAGTCAGTGAGTGGAGTTCGCAAAACTGAACTTTGGGCCAAACACATTTGAACATTTTGCTATCGACACGCTAGAAAAAACATTGGAATTATTGCTGCAATGTATCTTCCTGCCGAATTCGCCTTTTGCGATACCCACGAACATGGAGAGACCTACTGAAAACAAAAAATGAAAATATGGAAAAGGAATCTTATTCTAAAACGGTGTAAGTACAAATTCTTGGGACGGATGTGGAAGTTCCGTTTCCCTGTGCCTTTGACCCGGTCGACCATTTTCTTTCTGCACTCCATAAAGCGCATTTCCGCCTTAAATCTCTTGCAAAATATTTTTGTGCGGTTAACGACCCGCGAAAACGGTTTAATGGGTGCACGGCTATTCAACTATGATGAACGATGCCCGTCTGTCCGTAATTGTGTATCGTTAAAAATGCATCAGAAATGCTATAATAGTGAAATTGTAAATATGGAGTGGGATACTTTTACTCATTCCGTAAGTAGTTCCCTACCTTAAGATCCCATAGTACTTGAATATAAGTTGTTCTCAATAGCTTCACCAATAAGTAAATTATGTATACCTCAAACACTGTTTTAAGCTTTCACGGTTTACAACTAAACTAACGACAAAAATGGAAGACACGGACAAGGAAGATAACAGTGACAGTATAAGTTTATGTCGAGGGGTGAAAGGCTATTTGGTTTAAGCGACATCTTGGGCGATATTGAGTTATATACATATTCGGAATCAGCAAATTTTTCTCCGTCTAATGATGCCGGATTCATTTAAATCTGAGCACTTTTTTGGCGCTTCAAACAACTCTATTTTTGGGTTGTTTCCAAAGTGGCAGTGTATTATCTGACGTCGTTTTTGCATTAATTTTTTACTAGTGTACTTGAACTATACAATGATTTAAAGAACCGAGACATAAATCAGTAGACCTTTCTCAGATAAAAGATGCAATATCGGTTAAAGCGTTTTTCTTGTTTCTATTTTTTATTAACATGTGACTTAAATCATTTTGATTTCCACGGTTTACATGTCGTGATGTCGCTTAAATCATTTGTCCGTCAACAAAATACGACATGGAGTGTCGCTTAAGTTCTTTCAGCTTAAGTGAATTAGCCAGTCAGTCAATTTAATCTCAATTGGCAGGTGAGATAAATAGCTTGCTACAGTTAATTTTGGGCTGCGTCACTTCAAGCGACTCTGCAGTATATTTTCAGAATAAGCCAAACAGGGCTTATTCTGAAAATATACTGCAGAGTCGCTTAGTATCTTTTTCCTGTAGCCAATAGTAGTTATGAAGTCACTTAAATCTTTTTTCCGTTCCCTGAAAAATAGTGGCTTAGGGCAATTCGTATTAAGCGACATTTATCTTCTTAATTAAAGGTCCGTTTTATATGATATAAGCATCAACACCTCGACGTTTTCAAATTAATTTAAATTAAGTTTACTCCATTCCAATAGCTGAAGAAGTTTTTTTGTTATGATTTTTTTTCGGAAATTTTAAACTTTAAATGGCTCTCCTGTAAAGTTGCAAAAATGTCGCTTAAACCAAATAGCCTTTCACCCCTCGATGTATACCTGTGTGGTCACTGGATGGTAATCAGACGATGTCTCTAAGAATAGACCATTGTAATATTTAACTACCTACGTCCGGCGCAAACCAGGCAAATTAAAAGCCTTGCCAAAGACCTTGCTGATTGGCCAATCCTATTCACGACAGCATCACACGTACACAAGAAAAGAACACCTCGAAACTTCTATTCTGCCGCTAGCGATTTCCAACAAAAGAAACTCCTTTTGCACGATTTCGGGATCGTTCATGACCTCAGGAACCGAATTTACCGACCAATATGTAGTTGAATCGGCAGCAAATAGGTTAGTTTCTAGTCTTAATTTATAGTTAAACGAGCAGCGAATTTCCGATAGATTCCTCTCGGTGACTAATGCTGCAGTTTAAATAATAGATGCAGAAACGTTTGGTTGCGTAAGCTTGTCGATTGATGATGTTGTTCGTATTGAAATTATGTGAAGAAGCATATTTAGAAATTGTGGTAAAAAATTATATTTAGTTTCAATGACTAATTAATCTTGAACAAGCATATACTACATATACATACTACTACTACACGGCTACTAACTGCGGAGGCTTGTAGATGGCTTGTCGTTGATGGCCTCACTATTTGTAAGCCAGCCAAACACAATAAAATAAAATCCTTACTTCTTTTTCTTACTAATAATATAAATTCGAAGGTAAGTTTGTTTGTTACCTTTTCACGCCTAAACCACTGAACCGATCATCCTGAAATTTTCCATAATGCTGGGTACACATTGGTGAAACGTAACATGAAATGTAACACACGCTGTAACAACTTCGCCTTGTTGTTGGGTTACATTTCAAGTTGCATTGCATAAGTCTGGACGACCCATTCGTGTTACATTACACGTTGCGTTACACCAATGTGTACCCGGCATAACGTTGTCAGGTGTATAGGAACGGACATAGGGAACCTTTCATCCCGAAAAAAAGCTCTGTTCCCGAGGAAAACAACAATAACGGCATTATGATAATAGATAGCGCCACGTGTCTTTCGAATGATGATTGAATTATACAAGCAGAGTACAACCCGAATTGATTGTCAAATTCTAAATTAACGCGAGCGAAGCCGCGCGCAAAAGCTAGTATAGAATAAGTTTGATTGTTACAGGTTGATCTATTTTTAAATCATAAAAGGAATGTCTGATCTGTAATCGGCCGTGAGTTGCAATACTTTCCCGAGTACGTTTATATGCCAATCTTATTTTTGGTATTCCATTTTTCTGTAACCCACAGTCCCCATCAATGTAAATTCAAACCTTTTCCAGTTTTAAATCTCAAAATAAAACATATTACCTGTAAAAAAGACTGTGAATATTCATGATCCATCAGTTTCAAGTCTTTTATTTCTGTAAAAGTACATCACTGGTAAAGGAAACTTGTCATTTTAATATATTGTTTCGATGATTCATTACGTAATACTCAGCCTTTTAAGAAAGCCATTGTTTCACAATAGAATCGTTTAGCACTCAGTGTGGCAGTTTCGTAATATTATTAACGGAGGCCATTTTCAGAGGTCCAGCAAAAGCCGTTTCGCTTGATAATATGCAGATAGTGTGTATTTACATTAACGTGCGTTACAAAATGGCTGACAATACGCATAGCCATTTAAAACAAGAAAAAAAGAAAAAGAATGAGCTTCGAAAAAAGCGTTGAAATTCTTTTTTAAATCAAAATTTTTTATATTTACTTTGTTTCGAAATGGATCTAAGAAGAGAGCTTATTGCGATTTTTTATCAATCGTGTTTTGTTTTTTTCGAAAACGTTTGTACTGAAAACGAATTAGCGCTGGCTGGTGACAAAATAGTGAAGAAAAAAATAATCCTTACAAATTGAAGTATATTTAACGCGATCAAATACGTTTTGTCAGTGATAAAACTCCCACTAGGCCCACTGAGCAATAGCTACCTACCGAAAGTAATATAGGATCGTATTTCTTTTTTCTCTAGGATTTTTTCAGCCTTCATTTCCACAGTACGTTTCGAGCATAACTGTCCAGCCAGCTATGCCCTTCGTCAGCTAAAAGCGACACTCGCGCCAAATTGCTTCCAAATCGATTTCTTCACTTTAGTGTGCTTGAAGCGCTTTTCACTTGCGCTAAATGTTTCTCGAACATCTGACAACGATTACTTGCAGCGACTTCCCGGTTTTGCTGGAAAACTAGGGTTGAATTGAAATTTTACTCTTTCCGTCTAACTGTATAGACAACTCCTACTATTATATCGTACAGAATATATTTTTTTAGGTATATTCCACAGATTTCCGTAAAATTTCGTGGACTTTTTGTATTTCAAAGTTGTATGCTAATTTATACATTCCATGCTCCAGTATGTATTCTAGGTAAATTTTTATAACACAAAAAATCCTGGATAAAAAGACTCATGATTGAAAATACATTTACTTATGTACATGAGTATACATTTAATATAAAGCATGATGATTGTTCATGCACATAATCACATGCGATCTAATGTTTTGTATTATGCAATGTTTTTTCATGAGGTTATTGGGTGTTGCCATCAGGAATTTCTCAGTAGCAGTCACGGAGTCTGGATTTGTACCCGGTTGATGGCAATAGGCTCGCCCCCTATTACATTGGACTTTAACATAACTGGTGAATGTACATCTGCCTAACCCTTTGGGAATTACAGGCGTGATGTTATGTTACGTTTTGTATAATGGCATACAAAATATCTTTTATCATTCCTCAGACATTAAGCTATGGTATATATAATAGTATATATTACATTTACCTTACAAATAAAATTAATTCAGTGAGAAAAACGAACTCACTTTCGCATTAAAATTATCAAAAGCAGATTATAAATACCGCAACGATTTATTCAGGAAGTCTAACGAAAACCTTATTATAATTAAAAATTCTTCCTACGTTCATTTTTGGCGTTTCACTCACTGACGCACCAAATCCAAACGCCACGATTTTAATTAAAATCATCCGGTGAGATACGAAAATGCGAGACGAAGATTGAATATTGAATTACGGTACAGTTGAAGAGAGAAACAGTGTGCAAACTATATGTTGGAAGCCTGCTTTGTAATCAATGTTACTTAGAAACTATACGTTCTGAAGTTGATGGTCTTTTTGCAAGTCTATTGAGTCTAAGTGCAGATAAATTGTCAAGGTTTATTAGCGAGGCAGTACCTTTTTATCTTGCTGTGCCCCGCGTTTTCGCCCGCCACTTCTGACTTGTTTTTTTTTGCTCGATTCCTATTGGTCGTAGCTTGGTGTTATATAGCCTATAGCCTTCCTCGATAAATGGACTATCCAACACTAAAATATTTTTTAATTCGAACCAGTAGTTCCTGAGATTAGCGCGTTCAACCAAACAAACAAACAAACTCTTCAGCTTTATAAAATTATATAAATATAATATAATAAAATAATAAATATAATAAATAATATATATTATATATAATATAATATATAAAGTGTAGATTATATATTATATATGT
Source organism: Noctua comes (assembly GCA_963082995.1). Taxonomy (NCBI): domain Eukaryota; kingdom Metazoa; phylum Arthropoda; class Insecta; order Lepidoptera; family Noctuidae; genus Noctua; species Noctua comes. The sequence continues at coordinate 13,365,681 of OY720279.1, read as the reverse complement.
TATTATAGATAACTTTTTCTTCAACTTTTTATAATGAAAATCTCAGTAAGAATTTAGTATCTATGGTTTTTCTGGGTACAATTATTGTAAACGCACTTTTGTGGCATCAAATATCGTCTAGTACCAATTTTATTTTATCCGACTTCGACGAAGTGAGAAGAAAAGCTACGAGTAAAACAACCAACAAAATGTATTATAATATACTAATTTACTTATAAATTCCAAATAGGCTTTCTGTATTCTCTGGCAGGTACTTGACTCAGTCAGCAAGTAACAGACCCCTTTTGGGGATAGAGCCGTGATGATATACAAGACAAGATGGTCTTAAATTCACTATTACTATGCTGTTGTGAAGAATTTGCCAAGTCAAAATTTCCCCAGTGTACTTTATTCGGCGTTGGCCAACGAATTTTCATCTTAAACTTAAGATATTACCCCAACACCTTGTAGGCATGATTACTCAAGTTTACTAGAAGTGGGTTGGTACTGACGTCAAAAACTACCCTCCAAAATCCTCCAGAGAGTTATTTTCTTTCCCTTCGAGCCAGAAAATGGATTGTTCCAACATATAGGAGAGGCTACAGCTATGTTTCTAAATGACGTAAATACGTTATGTGCTTCTATTTCGGACATGTGGTACTATGGGCGTCGTTTTCACAAACAATACTACTAAAAGTTATAATTCTGGAACTACTGAACCTAGTTTCACGTACGAGTAGGTACTTGATGGGAGGGACGAAGCAATAATGTACTACAGTTTGTAGCTGGTTGCTGAAAATCGCCAATTTTGTAACGTTGTTATTATGATCACGCCATAAGATTTCTACATTGTTAATATTCTCCAAAGGTTGGAGTACAACATAGGCATAGTCGTCTGTACCTTAATAATTTTTCATAGATTGCCAAAAATATGTCTTTTATCATCAAAAGATGATAAAAGTCATATTTTTAGTTTTATTTATTTTTTCCTTTTGAGTCTTATTCTAAAGCGGAGATTGATCTTTATCTATGTCGCACAATTTATTGTAAGAAAGAAATGGGTACAAGTCTAAGCCAAAGCAAGTGTTTATCCATCTCGACATTAAAGCAACTTTTTCCTTAGTTACCAAGATTTATTTTGAATAATTTTCAATCTTTTGACACAGTAACTAAATCGTATTTTCTATGACACACTTTCTGAGTTACTGACCTTTGTTACTCTAACAATTAGAGTCGGAAAACTGGAACGTTCCATATGTGGAACTTTTCCAAAATTGAGTTATTTATTCCGTGATTTCCATGTTCCATTCCCGACACGTGTCCACACGGTTAACTATTTTCGTACAAATAGAAAAGAGAGACTGGCATTCAGGGAGGAATGAAACTTAATTAAGCAAACATGCGAACCTGCGAGACAAATTAAGCCGTGTTTTGTTTTGTTTTGTAATGGAAAAAAAGGTTTAATTGCGTTTATGAGCCCTTGTGTGTAATAAGAGCTAAAAAACTAGAGCTCAAGTTGGTAAAGCCACATTTTTCAGTACTCAACTTTCCATTGTAATAAAGGCAGTGTGTAAAGTACTCTCGACTGTACTCTAAAGCCTTTATTTCAAAAGCTGTGCTGGACAGTTATGGCACATTAGATCCTCTTCACTTCTGACGTCGAATATAAAGTTGATATAGTATTTGATTTAGTGAGTCTTTGATTACTAATCATTTCATTAGTGATCGAAGTATTCAGTACTGAATTCTAGTGATTTCTTGTGGTGGTGGCATTGGTACCAATTAATGGTAGAATTAAAGCTATGACTCAACATACCAATTTCCAAAGACGTTCAAATGTTTACGAGTGACAGACGGGACAAGACGAAGAAAATTGTATAATACTTGTTACTACTCAGTAACAAATTGGTCTGTCTAGTGCCATACGTCACGTTTGCAAGGTAGCACTCGTGTGTCAAAATATTCGGGATCAAAATTTTTATATGACAATATTCCCAATGTCCGCTTCCTGAATCTTTTAAATCTCTTTGCTAATTAATCATCCAGATTCCGCCAAAAGAATTAAAAAGTTATAAAAAGAAAATCTGTAACCTTGATATTTCTTACAACACTAGAGTTTCAAATCAGTAGTAGGTCCAATCTTGTCACCAACCCTACCATGAATGTACATACAGGCAAGCAAATAGAATATTCAACACTTGAAGATTATTTCTACCAACACTTTAATATTTTTCGGACTAGTTTAAATGAAAATTACCTACATTTCAAAAACGTCACATTTTCTTAATGTCCGCTAAAGGGAAAACAAATGTGTTGGAAAATTATACAATTTGTCTAACCTACCTAGCTGTCGCAACACACGGCTAGAATATTAAGGATGTGCTAAGCAATAAATATTGATCATATCCCTTAGTTAATCTCGTGTGACGTATAATAAATCATAGCAGGTCCAGTTGCCTTCTTGAGACGACAAATGGTTCCTGGAGGCCTACTACGAACTATTATTGCGATTCAATTGACGACCTAAAATAAACTGCTTCGCTATTTCATACCACGACGTCATTAAAGCTATCCAGTTTAGGTTGACACCAAATCAAGTCGGCAATTGAATCGCAAACTGTTTTCGTTCGTTCATTTTTCGTACCATGAGGTGACATTTCAACCTAAATTGGATAGCTTAACTGTCAAACTAAGCGATTCAAATAAAGTTGCTACTTCTTGGCGTAAAGTGAATCGTTTTGATAATAACTTTTAAAAAATAGTGAAAATATACGTAATACAAGGTAATTCAGTTGAATATTTAGTGTTTCTTATGTTTTAATGTAAAAAAGTGATTTCTAGAGTTATTTTTATTGTAGATGTCTGATGAATTAGTCCTTTTTGAATTCATGGAAAATGATAATGAAATAAACACAACACGGCGACAAAAAAGACGTATAACACGGGAACAATCGCACCCCTTTTATTTGGAAGATGCAGAATTTATAGAGCGATATTGGTTGTCTAAACAATTGGTATTAGAACTATGTGATGAGCTGAGGCTATTGTTGAAAAATCCATCAAAATCAACTGATTTATCAGTCGAGACAAAGGTAGTAGTCAAATTATTTACAAAACAAAAACATTTTATGGCACATTAAAATAAGTTAAGTATCTGAATACATGCACTTACCTACCCATATTTACAATGTATTAAAAACATGTGTTAATAATTTGTGTGAATTAAAAAAAAATATTAAGTAAGTAGTTACACGAATTAGTATATTTTTTTTAGGTTTTAACTACACTGTCGTTCTATGCGACAGGGTCATATCAGAGACCCATCGGAGACATCAGTGCTCACTCTATAGCTCAGCAAACAGTTTCCTCTGTAATAGCTAAAGTAACAGCATGCATAGATTCTCCTGGGATGAGAAGGAAATACATTACTTTTCCCAAGAATTTTGAAGAAAGAAATAAAATAAGGGCAAGGTTAATTTATTTTGTTATCTTTATTCCTTCCTATAAATAAACCTGGTAAGTCTGTTGTGTTACCACTTGCTTAATAGTAATTTATACACAGGAACTTTATTTTATTTTAGGTTTTATCAAAAATTCAACATCTCCGGTGTACTGGGATGCATAGACTGCACACAAATAGCAATAGTTAGACCAGTTGAAAATGAAGAAAGATATTTTTGTAGAAAACACTATCATTCATTAAATGTTCAGTTGGTAATTATTGTTCAGTTACTGCTTTGTTAATACATTTATACAATACTTGTATGTTAAGTATATTGAACACTTTCAAAGTAGTAAATTGTTCAGAATAACATGCAAGTATTTGTAGTTTATAATTATGATGTAATTAACCATGTTACAAATTACAGATTTGTGATGCAGACATGCAAATCACTAGTGTAGATGCTAGTTATGGTGGGGCAACACACGATTCATTCATTTGGAATGTGCACCCATTAAAATCACATTTAGAAAATTTAAATGAATCTTCATGGTTACTAGGTAAGGATAAGGATATTTTTTTAAATAAATTAAACAAATTAAATAAACTTAATCAATTTAATCTTAAATTCTACAACTATTGATGAAATTAATTTAGTAATTTAATATTAATACTGTAAAAAAAATATATAATGTAATACAACAAAAAAAGTAGTAAATAATGTAATGAATGTAATACTTCTTAAATAAATTATTCTAATTTTCTTTGGTATCAAAATACTTTGTAATTGGTCATATATTTAACATTAATAATCACTAAAATATAAAACCCTTGGCATCGTTTTATTCTTATAGTAAATAATTATTTGGCTTACAAATTCTAAAGTAACAAAATATATTTTAACATGAATTGAATTTTTTTCAGGTGACTCGGGATATCCATTGAGAAGATACATGATGACACCCATTATCAATGCAAATCCTGATACACCAGAGAGCTATTACACAAATATGCATGTCCAGACTAGGAATATAATTGAGAGAACAATTGGGCTTCTTAAAGCACGTTTTTGTTGCCTTCTGGTACACAGGGTGTTACACTACAGACCAAAAGTTGCCGCCTCCATTATAAATGCTTGTGTGATTCTGCATAACATTTGCAATAGAGCTAACATTCCTGTGCCAGAATTAAGTAACGAAGACATACTTCAAGAAGCCCAGATGCAGGTGAATGTGACTGATACTCATAATGAAAGTGTCAGCAGCAACAACCAAGCTCTTCAACATGGTGTGACCATCAGAAACAACCTCATTCGCCGTCTGTGGGATGCCCGACTGACCTAGAATAATAATATGACAGTTTAGTATCAGTGTTGCGACACATCTGCAGAACGTACGGCGCCGAACGTTCTGTTCAACTTCCCAGCAAATGAAGATGATTTTATTTTTATTTATTAGAATTTATAATTATATACTTAGCTATGGTTGTTTATAAGAGGTTTATTGGTACTGTATTTGTAATTAATAATAATATTTAGGTTTGAGTTGAGGACTATTTTTAATGTCTATAACAAACTGTGTAATAAAAATATAAAACTTACCTCAACCTCAATATTTCTTTTATTTCCTTCATTTCTTGTAGTACCTTTTTCAAGGTTTCACCATTTTGTTCCTCTATGTTGGCTCTCCTCTCAGATATGCGAATAAGAGCCCGGCGAGCCGCATCCTGTGACATTGGTGGCTCTCGTCGCGTGTGTCGTCGGCGGCGTGGTGAGCGCCGAGGAGTGCTCTGCAGGTCTGGTGCACCAGTAGTAGTGTGCTCGAGAGTGGGTGGCGACGCAGGTGGAGGGGGTGTCACTCTGGTTGATGGTCCTAGTTCCATGATCTCTGGACTCATCCCTTCAAAAAGATGGACTGGATGGAGAGTCAGTATACTCTCAGAACCCCCTTCCCCTTCCAGAACTGTGGGCACACTACCAATATTTAATGGTGTGTCCAAACCGCTCTCTCTTGTTTCTTGTATATCCTGCAAATTATATTAAGTTTTTTTCCTTTATTTACATCATTAAAATGACATGCAACAATGCAAATATTTTTATACAATAGAAACCAATGAGCAAGTATAAAAAATAATACTCACTGGTTCAAATGGCTCCACCCTCATACCAGGCAGGCCGGTACCAAAGTCATCTCCTAAAATCTGGAGGAATTTTTTTTCAATGTCCGTCATCTTTTTTGTCAGTGACGGACCTCCTCCAGTCTGCTGGTGAGATGCTCTAGTAGCTGCAGCCAATTTTTTTAATTTCGATTTGTAATCGTTCCAATACTAAAAAATATACATTATCTTGATAAGTTGCACAGTTTTAACAAAAATAAATTATTATTCTTAGTATATTATTTTTACGTACTTTGCACCATCCTTTCCAATCTTTATTAGCATGGTGATGGACCATGGGAATTTAAATTTTGGGCTATATTCTTCCACATATTTTTTGAAAATTCCCTAGCTTGGGATGTTTTATTATAGCCCGTTGCTATGGCTTTATTTTGGTTAAGAAATTCCCAAAGCTGCTCAAGTTGACCGTAAGTCACTCTTCGACGCGATATATCACTGTAAAAAAAAAGCACTTAAAATACTTTGGTACTTAAGTTAGGTGCGTGTTCAAGATAAAGAAGTTTGAAAGTAAACTTTATGAAAATATAAAATTATTACATAAACTCCACAAGAATACTTACGCCATTATTCGTATTACCAATTATTTAACCAAAGTGAAACGTTAAAAACACTTAAATACTAATAATACACGTAGTTTTCTTTAAAAATAGTTAAACTAAACAAAACAAATCGCAACAATAACAACCGCCTCCTGTCAAATCTAACATGAGTGGAGGTGCGTTCTAAACTCGTCTTAGTCAATTTATTTATTTTTACGACAACACTAAGCAAACCTTTAATTTGTAATTTGAAGAATTATAATATAAATTTCTATTATTGAATGGGTACTAAAAAGGGCATAATGGTCTATAATTTGACCCAAAAAAGCGCAATTTTAAAATGTATTTGTTGTATTTTTTACACATAAAAACCGCTAAAATTATAACAACTAGATTTCGAAACGCAACGCATGTGGTTCGAGTAAAAGAGACAGACTTATGCAACGACTGTACAGCGTCATCTCTTTCTCAAACCGCGGACCACAGATAAATTTCGTTCGTTCATTCCTCCATGAGCGATTCAAACTCCAGTTAGTTATAGGCACTTCATGGTACGAATCTTAGCGATTCAGTTTAGGTACCTAAATTGGATTGCATCGGAATTGAATGGCTAACTAAAAGTTGATGGTAGGCCTCCTGATATAGATACTGCTATTTATCTTAGAGGTGATCTTGTAACCTGTAGGAAAATAACTTTTCTTTGCAGTTAAATTTTATTACAAAATTGGATTGACTGCCTCGTTGGTCTAGAGGTCGCAAGCGCAACTGCTGAGTATGAGGTCGTGGGTTCGATTCCCAGGTCGTACAAAGTGTTATTGGATTTTTCCATCAGGAATTTCTCAGTAGCAGTCACGGAGGCGGGATTTGAGCCCGGTTGATGGCAATAGGCTCGCCCCATATTACATGGGATTTAAATGTAACTGTCGAAATGTAGCATTACAGTCGTGATGTTATGTTATGTAAAATTGGATTAAATAATAAATCCAATTTTTCTAAAAACTGAACTGTAGTTGTAAGGTAGGTACAACTACAGTTCAGTTTGTATTTGTTAAGGTTTTAGTCAATAGCCTCTGTTTGTTTCGTTTATTCTTTTCGATAAATATTACGCGTTCATACGAAACAACATTTATGTTTGACCTTGGTAAGTAAGTTCTTTGCTTAAGGAAAATTAAACTAAAATCCATGACAAAACAAGTCTGAAACCTAAATCAAATATTTTTCATTGGGAGGGATGAAAAAAGACCTCTCCTACTCAATACCTATTACAACAAAACAAATTCAGAAAAACATACAATCTAGATTGGGGCAGATGTTACGAAAACACGTAATAACCAATTTTGCTGGTGAATTATTGCGTCCGCAATAAAACATTACGTATTGTTATTTTATTCAAGCCCGAGAAAACTTTATTGAACATCCCAATTTGTTTTAATGCTTCAAATATTTTTTACATCACGAAACAGACTCGTAACAGCAAGCTTCGATAAAATGTTGGTAGGTATGTGGGAAAATGGAAATAAACATTTAATGGGAAGGTACTTACTACTTTGTATAGAAAAGGCGGCAACAAGATAGCTGCCAAGCTAGTTCATTTTTAGGGTTACGTTAACGTGCTATCCGTACGGATTTGTCCTGGCATGTCTGTTGCTTTGGGGGACCAAACCGTCTAGATTTAGTCCATCCTTGACATTTGTCTGAGCTTTTCGACATAAGGGCATTTCATAAAAAAAAGGTTTAAAAGTGAAATGTAGGGACAAAGACTGTTTTAAGCTTTCACGGTTTACAAACTTATACTGTCGCTTACGGGATATCTTCCGTGATTGTCATTATTTTGCTCCCGATATCTCAACACGCGATCATGGCGCTTGCAACAAAAGCTAGCGTCGAAATATCGGGAGCAAAATAATGAACAATCACGGAAGATATCCCGTAAGTGACAGTATAAGTTCATGTAGGGACTTATTAGCAAAAGTCCAGTTTTATATCATTCTACATTTTGAAATTGTAATCCTAGTTAGCTTACGTATAGATTCAGAAAAAAAATAAAGTTCATAAAAATGACAAGGATTTTTCTTTTGGTTCAAAAAGTTATGTCATGTCATGTGGAATTATAACGTAGCAAACGGTACATACAGCTCATAAAACAACACAGTTTTGTTCAAATTTAGGCCTGAAAGTCACGCTCATGCTATTACTAACAGAACCCTCACTAGACGAGACCCAGTCGCACTTGACCGCTTTTTATATTTGTTGCCGGTGTCAAGAATCCTTGTAAAATATGTGAGTAAATAGGGACGTCGCCATTCCAGTTTTTTCAAGAACGAAGTCGCAATAACAACGTAACTTTGTGCCAAGATTTGTTCTGCAATATTTTCTTCTTAGCACTATAAGTTTTAATAAAACCTGTTTGTTTGTCTGTTATTTTTTGTTCAGACTAGAAAATGGATCTGTCTAGCCATGCTTCAACAAGTTATCCAATATACTAGGGAGTTGTATGAAAATACGAAAGTTTTAAATTAAATTCGTGGACAAGGTCTCGGGGGAGGACAGAAAGCCAGCTTATTGTATTGAAGAGCCACCTGCGGGATGTCAACAGAGTTGCCAATGTTGCCACAATTTCAAAGGCAGGAGAATGTCATCTTTATTCAGTCGGAAACGTTGAGGAAACTTTTCAGCATTGTATAGTAAAGGATTTACGAGTTTATCAACGAGTTCCTGGTATAAAATAGAAAGACAAAATGTATTATCCATAAAGAATTGTACTAAAAACATGAATATACAGGGTGTTTGGTTAAACGTGGGCAATACTTTAAGGGAGTGAAGCATTCATAAATAAGAGCAACTCTTACTATGGGGCTAACTATGAAATATGATTTAAAAAATCTGCTGTTGCCTACATTTTTTCGAGTTACGCGACCAATAATGTTTGAAGCAGCTGATATTTATTTCGCGATTTCATGGTCCGTCCCATAGTAAACGTTGCTTATTTTCATGAGTACTACACGCTCCTGAACTATTGCCCACTTAAAAAAAAGACCCTGTAGACAAGCTTTGAGGGTACAACAGGAAATTTAAATGTTATTTAAATAATAAAGTGGCACTCGGATCGTTAACATTCAAAGTCTATCTTTGAAAAACCTACTTGCCACAATAAGGGACTGAAAACCGAATACAAAAAACGTCAAGCCAAGGCCGTGTTAAAAAGGGACATTTCATCAAAGTCCTCATAGTTTTTTGGGTCGACTTATTTTGCATAATTTACAAAATATGAAAGAGTTTTCTTGGGGCTTGTTTAGGTTACAATGGACCAGTAGCGCCTTTTCAGCAAATTCAGGAGCAAGCAGCAAATTATTTATTCAGATATTCAATTTTTTTGACTAGCTGGGGACGAGGACAAACAGAGAGGACTCTTGATTTATTTATATTCATTGGAGAATCAAAAGAACAAGGCTTTCGACTGAGACAGCTTTTTGGGGTTATGTTTGAGACTAGCTTATGCCCGCGGCTTCGCCCGCGTGGAGTTAGGGAATTGCCCACGGGATCTTATTTCTGGGACAATAAGTAATCTATGTATCTATCTATAATACATACATAGATTTACATGTACTTGCTTATAACTTGCAGTTATTAGTTTAAAATTATATCAATTAAATTAGATACGTGAAATATTGATACCTTGGTTTGAGATTGGACATCGGATTTACTGGATTTTATCTGAAGAGTATGTACACATACAATTTTCAAGTCAATCGACCCCGAGAATAAAAAGTTTCACAGAAAATTTAACACCCCATTTCACCCTCTTAGGGGTGGAATTTCAAAAAACCCTTTCTTAGTGGATACCTACTCTCCACAAAGAGTACATTCTCCAAATTTCATGTCTCTAGGACCAGCGGTTTGGGCTGTGCGTTGATATATAAGTCAGTCAGTCAGTCAGGACTTTGAATTTTATATGTATCGATTATTAATACGTAGTGCCTTCTAAGGAATTATTCCATTTTAGACCCGGATTATCCGATATTATTTTTGGTGGGAGGACCAAGCCACTTTCATCTTTATAAGCTTGGTTCAAAGTTTTTAGGGTATGTAATTTTTTAAATATGTTTAAATGAGATCAAGTACATGTTGTGTACAAACACTATGTACCCAACCATGGTATTCTAACGAGTGTTATCTACCATATAACATAACATCAAGCCTGTAATCCCCGACGGGTTAGGCACATTTCGACAGTTTTGTTAAGTTATGTAATAGGGGGCGAGCCTATTTCCATCAACCGGGCATAAATCCAGACTCCGTGGCTGCTACTGAGAAATTCCAGATGGAAAAACCTAATAACACTTCGCCCGACCCGGGAATCGAACCTAGGACCTTATGCTCAGTAGTCGCGCTTGCGACCACTAGACCAACGAGGCAGTCTGATCTATTACGAAGTAGATAATATATTCACTTTCTGAGTAGTTAGTTTAACAAGACTAGCCGATTGACCATTGGAATTGATTATCTGATTCAAAATCATTTGACGCCTGTCTCAATATGTAAAGTTTTAATGACCAAACTTTTCCTTTCAAAGTAATACCCAAAACAAAAGGGTAATTCGATTCTTGATACTAAAGTTGTTTATTAGGTCGTTCCAAGTTCTTTATTCAAATAGAGCGCTGTAAAAACTTTTCTAAATTCCTTTAAAAAAAAAAAAAAGAATTTGTATCAAAAAACCATTTTTATTGAAAAACAATTTATATATAAACAATAAATATTTACTATTAATACTAACGGGATGTTTACCATGTTTACTGTTTTTTATGAGTTCCCGATATTAATAGTAATGTTAGTGACCATGATAGTTTAAAATAAATATTTAGTAAAAGAATATAATTACGCTCATTTTTCATTTCAATCAGAACCTACAAGATAGATGGCGATGATCGATATATTTCGGTCGCAAACATACAGGGTGGTCCAAATTGTGACGTCATAAAAAAAATCCTCATGCTCTGGGGTATCCGAAAATACCTCATATATGCTCCGCGATTCTTGATAGTTATTGAGTTATAGATTCTTGAAAATTGTATGGGAACCGAAAAATAACGATCTTTATTTTTACATACTTTAGAAAATTTGTAATTTAATGTTTTTTTTTTTTTTGCATTTATAATTTGATATTTTATGTAGACAATTCTTGATTTAGTACTTTTTTTGTTTTTTTGACATTGGGAATTAATTATTTTGTCACAAAATTTGCATGCCGAAATAAGTAGGCGGAATATGCTGAACTATTGTGTACCCGTGTGTTTGTTGTAAAATCTGTAAAATACCATATTTCAAGCAAATAAATGAATCTGAATCTGAATCTGAATCTGACAGGGTTTTTTGTTACTCTTGATGAAATGCCTCTAGTTAACGTTAAAGAATGTGCAAAAACTGTGTTAAAATAAAGATAGAAATTATTTAAAGCGGTTCCCATACAATTTTCAAGCCTGCGCCTGGGTGTAAGGAATCTAATTTTTTATGACGTCACCATTTGGGCCACCTAGTATAATAGCGAGTTGCGTGAGAGTAGAACATCTCACAATCCATTAAGTAAGTAAGTACTAACATGTCTATCTCTCTAATCTCACAATCCATTAAGTAAGTAAGTACTAACATGGACTCATTACCATTATTCTCATGACTGACCTTATAATAAATAGTTTTGACTGTAACATATTCACAGAATAAAATTTCACCGTCAAACACATAACTAATTATTAGTCATTTTATTCTGATGATGTAATCCTATATATGTACAAAAAGAATAATTATATATATATATTTATTTATTCAGTTTCGGACAACAATATAATCTATCTTGTTAGTAAAAAATACCTTATACCTAATGTTAGTAATACACAACACACAATCAACACCAGCAACACTAAAGAATTATACTGTCCGAGGCAGGCTGCTCAGAGAACGATCAAGCAAGAGATCAGCTACCTAGTTGATTATAATGAATGCATTGAGGATATTGTTTTATTTCTATTAGAAAATATGCATCTTTTAGATTGTCATGCATATTATAATGAACTAGCTTTTGCCCGCGGCTTCATCCACATGTTCAGCAGCACCGCTTGGGCCACTAGACGAACAAGTAAGAAAATAACCAAGCAAGAATAGTGTTTTGTTCTCAGTACTTGCTATGTTCCAAAAAGTTAAACAAGACAAGTATATTTAACCAGCCTACAACCCTAACAAAAGATACGAAAACTTGAAATAGAGTTGTACGTACACGTACACTCACGAGCACAAAAGTATGTACACACTTTCCTAAAGTTAAAAGCAATTTTCGCGAAAAATAACGATTGTAACTTGGAGATTGAGTCTTTTTCATAAACATAATTATGAGTACTAGAATACTATGTTCGTAACAAAATGAAATTTTAATCAGAACAGTAGGAGAAAAACATTTTTCAAAGTGGTTAAGTGTTTACATATTGGTGCTCGTGACTGTACTGCCAGAAAAGTTGGAACTCCAGATTTGAATAAATCTCTTCAAAAAGGGATCTGAAACTTGAACGTGTGGTATTTTTATTTACACTTTGTAATTGCTCTGTACTCTTTGTTTGGGGACAAACAGAACAACCCTTCATTCTCTGTAGGAGTTGCATACTTTTGAGGTTGGTATTTGTCAAATGACTGTATAATAAGGTTCCACGTATGAACCCTTTATTAATTAGGTGGTCTCCTCGTATTAAAGTACATCAGAAGAGGGATAACCATTTAATGCAGGCTGTTCCTGATTTGGGTCAAAACGTTTTCAATCATAAGGGTAATAATAATAAGATTTCGTATGTTCTTGCTTAAAGCTGAAAGCTTTTATGTTTGTAAGTTTGGATGTAGTGGGTAATCTTCGGTAATACTGATCCGATTCCGAGAATTCTTTCACTAATGGGAAGCTACATTATTCGCAAATGTCATAGGCTATAATCTTAAAAGTTCCCGCGGTGTAATTTCCGACCTTACCATAACTCGAGTGAAGCCGCGTGTAGTAGCTAGTTTTAAATAAATGTTTTTTGAACATGGCCCATTAATTGAGGAGTCCCATGAGACCATTCCCCTTCTTAGGATCAATTGGACGTCAATGGGCGTCCAGTGGTAACAGCCCAGGGTTGTGCGTTGCAAGTAGTGGGGGAAGTAAAACTTCGTGAGGAAACCAACATGTCCTAGAACCACATGTGCCATGATCTGACATCCACAGACTTGGATTGGTCTGTCGTGATGGATTACAGTCCACTGCTTCCCACAAAGCAGGACACCTTCTGTGCCAGTTGTGGGAATGTTATATGTTGATCGCATATCGTAGTGGATGTCACGGATGCTGAACAAACTAATCTAGAAGTTGTAAAGAAAACGATGTTCGTATAGAAAAAATATTCTAAGTCCTCAAAAGAAGGGACATTGTTGCTGGGCAGCTTTTTTACTACTTTTCAGCAGTCTTGAGTTCTCTCAGTGGATAAGTATACATCCGTAAAACAAGAAAAAACTATAAGTTCATCCCGAAAAAAATAGTGCACAATTTGTATCTTCAATATATAAAATTCACATGTCAGCGGTTACTGACGTTACGAATTTGACGGATTTCCGATCTAGCTTGTGTGGGGGTACATCAGTCATCTTTTCTTTTATGCTTTTAACCCTGAGAGAAATTGCTTTGAGTCATGGACACGAAGCAGGTCGTGAAATATTTTCTTTTGCGTCTCGAGTTGATACATATCATAACTTGACTCGTGACTCATTAAAGTGGCCGGAAGAAACTGGACAGCCATGACACAGAACCGCCAAAAGTGGAGAGATTTGGAAGAGACCTACACTCAGCGTTGGGTGGCCAAAGGGCGAGGATGAAAAAAGAGAGAGAGAGACCACTTGACTCTTTACTCCTGTGTTTCTCGAAAGAAGAGAGTTTGATGCCTATATTTCGCCAATTATTTTTAATTTGGAACGTTACAATATTTTTATTTATTTATTTATTATTATTAAAATCTCCCTTACACTACCATTGCAGGTATACACCTGTAATGGTAGTGTAAGGGAGATTTTATTAGGGATACCCCTAATGCGATAGCGCGGTCTTAAAATTAACTTATTTAATAATGTTACAATCACAGCTTGTTTACTAAATTCCCATTTTGAGAGCTGTTCGTGGTTTAGGTAGGAACCATAGTAATTTTCCTGGTAAAATGAAAAAAATACACGTTTAATATAAATTATATTTTGTAAACAGGCTGATTATAATCTCTGTTAACACAAATGATTTAAATAATATTTATTTTCCTTCCTGTCCTGTACGAAAGGTCGGCTAACTATTTAAATAACATCTAAATTAAACATTTCTAATACAGACCCAATTATTAAATGAGGAATTTAAACAGATTCGTTTGGTATCTTTTTTTGGAGCCTATTTCATTTTCAAGATTTTTTCTTCTGTTTTAAATATGAAAGGATCCTAATACCATGTTTAATCCATACTTAATACTATAAATACTAAAGTTTGTTTGTTTGCTACATTATCACGACAAATGGCTGATCGCATCGTAATGAAAATTGGCGAGGATAGATTCTTATAGATATCTTGGGGGACATGGGCTATCTTTTCTTTTTCTTACACACCCATCAAAATTTCCACGCGGATGAAGTCGAGGGCAACAGCTAGTATTTAAATAAAGACATAAACAGTATTTTTCTACATAAATTCATAGTTAAAACCAAACCACACACCGCGAATGATGTCACTTCACCGTATCATCAACAAATACTAAGAAAATAAATACATGGCATAATAGTTTCTAAAAATGGAGTATTGATATTCCGACGGAACTGCGAACAATAAACATGACAGAAATAAGAACATTGTCATGACTTGTGAGTAGTTATGAGTCACCAAGGACATGGGACACATGCTTTTTAAGAATTAAGTCATTTGTGTAGGCAAACCTGTATGAGGTTAGACTGCTGGCTCTCTTTGCTTTATGATTACCTAGTACTTTTAGAGGATTATTATAAAAATAGAACGTTAGAAATGTTATTTTCACGTTATGACCTAATCGAAATTTATGTCATTACAGCCTCGACAAACTTAAAAGACGTATTCTAAAAGCTAGATTTGAAAACAATTCGCGTGTCAGACAGTGTTTTCCGGGTATTTTTTTGTTGTACAAACGCCAGCGCATCAAGTTAATACAATCTGTCTAATTTATTTAAAAGTTTTTCAACTTTATCGCTAAAGCATTAGGTTCAAGGTTGACTGGGAACATTTTACAGTTTTGGGTAGCTTGATGTGCTCGCGGCTGTACCTACAGATTGAGTAGATGTGCGTTTATTTTACAAGTGTCACTGATATAGCCAAGGCATTTAAATTGACATCTAGTGTAATTTTGCAACTGATAGAGAAGATTTATTGAATAAGCAAGGTGGGATCTGAAGGGATAACATCATCTACAGATGTTTCTGATAAATTCCCGGTAGTTATTGTTATATGTCAAATTAAGGCCAAGCTTCAATAGAAATACCAATTGGTGGAACATATTAATTTTATCAAATCATTTGTTTACTGAGAAATAATACAGGAACCATGAAATTGACCCAAAATCATCCAGTAACGGTGCCATTCTCCAAGTAACATTATTACAGCAATATCAATTAATGTTCCTCAGTAGTCCTCAATTTTATCATAAATGCGCTGCTGTAGTAAATTTTATATGCAGCCATTCTCAGAATACGTCGGCGAACTTGTTAGCGGATGATCTCAACGTTTAATATTTGTAAATATATTCTTAGTAGAATTTGGCGCGGTCGCTTCGCGGTTTGAATAGCCAGACAGTATGGCACCGATCTCCAAAGCTGGCTGTAACTGGATGCATTAACGGTGTTGGATTCAATTGCTCATTCATTTTTATTCAGCTGCGATGTAAGGCTATAAAACTTTGCATTTGGTTTGTTGGGTTTTGTCATGAATGATGCATGGAGATAATAAATATGCACATGTCATATATCCTGTATTACAGGCCACGGATTTAAAAGGGATTATCATTTATTTATGCTGCTGAATATTAAATGTTTGTTTCTTTTACATGTTTACATTTAGCACTTTTGAGTTATGTTATGTTGTGTGTGTGTTTTTTTATAAATAAGATAAGCCATTGGTTTCTGAATTATAGATTGGCATTTTTAGAGCTGGCCTCATTTTCAAAACAAACATTCAAAAATATATAATACTTCCACCAAGGCCGATGCAAGTAAGATACTATAAATCTTTAGTTATTATAGCGTCATGATTTACTGGAGCTTTGTGCATTGGGATTTCAAAGGCGAATAAACAAACGGGCGCGGACGTGAAGTCATTCCGTGTGTTTCTGTAGCAGTCTAATGGACATGAGGCGTTATTGCCTAGAAACCTACGACGGCTAGCAAGAGTCTAAATAAATATTGGTCAAGGTTTCTCTGTGTAGTATTAGCGTATTGTTTGTGTCGAGGATATCGGATGTCTCCCACACAATTTGGGTGTTAATGAAAAGCAATCTAATACGATGCTGGTTAGATTGATATCCTGTGAGCCGTGATAAATTGACGTGGCTCCTTCAGATGGTTCTACCTGTTATTACTCCACATTCAGTCAAAATCAAGTTGATAAAAAATAGGATCTTTGTTGTATTTGCTAACCGTTGCAGGCTGCATGAATAGATAATAATGCTGTGATACATAGTTTGTCAATCATTAATTGAACCTTGCGTAGATTTTAGTCTTATTTACATAAAATTGAAAATAAACCAAGTGACGGAAGGTGTGTTGAAGGACTGTCTTAGGCTGATGCCAAACGAGCGTAACTTTTTGAGCTGTGAGTCGCGTAAAATAAGTCGCGGAATTTACGCTGCTTTCGGTTTCATACTAAAGCGCGACTTTTATTATTTTACGCGACTCAAGGCTCGAAAAAATACGCTCGTTTGGCCTCAGCCTTAAATAATACTTGACTTTAAAAACTGCCGATTCTCAGCTTAATTAAAATAAATAAGCTCTGCTTTTTTGTGGTATTTTTGTCTGTTATAATATGTATTGGTCAAGACTATACCAATGATATACATAAAGTAATTTATAACAGAGAATATCAGTTGCGGGGGTGTGACGCGAAACCATTGTCTTTCTCGCTGTCATGGTTATGTTTAGTAAGCCATTTATTATCTGATGTCCTTGTGTGGTGACCGATTTATTTAGTTTTAATAGAAAATCATTAATTATATGAGACATAAATGGCCCACGGCCTATTTACGACTGTCTGTCTTTCGCTTTTTATTGTTTCTAAAGCAGATTCTATTATCCGCTTATTTTTCATTTTTTACTCGGAGTGAAACATCTGACCACAAAATGAATCAAAATCTCTTGGGCACATTACCAGCTGACAGCGTTGAGGAGGAGTTTTTTGATGCCCTTTTATAGTTTGTTGTTAGTTTACTTATTTTAGGTTATTTAATAGTTTTTAATTAATAATGTATTTAGTTAGTTTAATGCCTAATAAATATGTACATACTATTTGGAGATATAAAATAAATTGTTTGTCAAATAATACGTTATCAAATAAAAGTTTATCTAATCAAAAGTGAAAATTAATTCAATAGCGCCCCGATCCAAAAAATAAAATAAAATTAGTAAATGAACGTTCATTCCTATGTATTTTGCCAATGTCCTGTGCACGTGGAATGAAACAAAAGTGATCATTCACTCCAGTGAAATATTAACTTGAGTGAAGCGACTGATAGCAGTTAAAAACTATTACAGCTTTGGTTATACCAATCCTGTAATTATTTGTATGAGACATCAGCGTATCGTATATTCGTGTCCCCTGTTAAACATAGACCAACCTATGTGTACTATATTATTAAATTCAATACCCTTGAATTATATTAATCACACAATTTACGTTTAGATTAGACATAATGCAAAGGTTTATTTGTATGATTTGTAGTAATTACCAAAGTACTTATATTTATTTCATTCTAATACTATAATAAATAATTCAGTAATCATTATTGCACTTTAAAAAAAAACAATTAAAGCTTTTAAGTGCCGCATTAAATGTTCGCATAAATATAAATTAATGACTCAATAGAGATATGATACAGAAGGTCCATATACGGATAGTTGTTTGTTATGAACAAATTACTAGATAAGCGATTCTATTACAGAAAAACCCACGCTTACAAAATACAAGGTACTATGACATTTTGACTCTGTGTTCAATGTGGTCGACGCGTTTTAAAAACACTGAGCTCTTGGACTAGTTTTACTAAAGTATTCTATTGTAGGTACCCTTAAGAAATATGTATTAAACTCGCTTCAATAAGGACTCAAGACAACATATTTTGAGACTTTTAATAAAAAATAAAATTAAAAGAAAATTCGCTTCAAGACAAGGACTAATAAGTCTTTTGATTTTAAATCTCAAAAGTCACTAGCTTCTGAAAACAGGTACTCTAACCTAGCTCTGGAGCCAGGGTCTCACCTTTATCTGTACCCTGTTTTTAAGGCAATAAAGAAATTTATTATTTTCCTTTATTTATTTTCTTTACATATATAAAAAATATTTCTATAAAAAGTAATATTAAAAAAAAAACATTTAAAAATTTAGAAAATAGTAACCCACCAGCATCGGGAACAGGGTCCGAGCTACCCGTGGTCAGGGCTCTTGAGAGAGGAACCTCCTAACGATACGCGCCGTGTCCAGAAGTACTGCTTATTATTATTATAATCTCGCCTTTAAGGTCCAGTCAGCATGTCTATGGTTTGGTTTCTCATTGAAGTAAAAGATAAATATCACAAAACTTATACTGTCACTTCACGGAAGATATCCCGATATCTTCCGTGATTGTTCATTATTTTGAGCTCCCGATATCCGCTGTTAGTTTAGTTGTAAACCGTGAAAGCTTAAAACAGTGTTTAAATATCACAAGCACACAAACAATCATCCCATAACGTTCATTTTCTCTTCTCTGTGTGAGAGACACTCAATATTACATTGCAAAGACACATAGCACTTACTCAAAAGCTTCTGCAATTTGCAACCTATAGGTTCATAATTTTCCCCTGTTTTCCCGTTTATTTTCCATCATAATGGCTTTTTGTGCAGAGTTTCCTTGTCGCGTTTTTTGACATCAGAAAATGCTTAGGATACGCGTGAATGAGATTAGCGATGATAAAAAGAAAAGTGGCTTATGCAAAGCTCGGCCTATATTCAGAATTTGAAGAACTTGAGACATGCGTTGATCAAAGTGGTGGATCCATTGTATCGTATTTCTTGGTAATTGGGTTGTAGAGGTCAGATGTCAGTCGTTCCTAGTGAAATTGGGAAAGGATGACCGCTTCTGAGTAGGTTAAAAGTCAAAAATAGTACAAGAAAGTGTCCTTTTCTATTATATTTTGACACGGGTTATGGTAGAGTGCATTCGGGTATGTCTACTGTGATTAGGGTTTGTTCAGAGACGTTAATCCTATAAGTGCTCTTACCGTAAAAATACAATACAAATAAGAAGAAGTCTGTTTGGTTCTGGAATCGAAACTCATCTTTATTTGATTTATATTCAAATTTCATGTCAATGCAAATAAATGATCACAACAGCTAGCATCAGGTTTGACAGCTACTTAACTGGGTCAGAGACTTCATAAAGCTTTCTATGCATAAGCAGTTATTAGGTTCTGCTTGGTTTTGTTCGTTCGGGAATGTTCTATAGGGACAAGTATTCCTTCTTCTTAGCGTATCGATGGCAAAAACTTTAAATACGTTTAGCCCAAAACTCAGCGACGCGAACCCCGCTCACTGATGCAGCATATTCATCATCAAGAGCGCAGGTGATAGGGCATGCGGTGCAAGATGGAAGGTGGGCCATTGTTTGTGGGGAGACGCCGCATACGCACCCGCGGTCTGAGCCGTCCATGAACCCCCATCTGCAGAGATTGTCTTTGCTCCGGCAGACTTGGGTTCGAAGTTGGTTTAGAGATTTCGAAGTCGGCCACGGCAACTATTCCTTTATCCTTGCTTCCGAGTCATGAAAGATACAGTTAGACAGATAAACATTACTTTTTTTTTATTTTTTTAACGTGGTAATATCATCAAATGAGTCCTCCCACCCAGGGCAGAGCGGGAGGGACTGTCAGACTTGTACTGACTAAAATCCACGGTGTCCTTCAGTAGCCCTATATGTTCCAGGGTCACGGTAATTCTATGAGTCCCGCGACCAGATAAAGATTACTTGAGTAAAATTGAATGAGATTTCTGCACATAATTTAACATTGTGCTCGCATTAAAGTTTTGCATAAAAGATAAATTAAAAGGTTGTTTGTGGTTTGAATGAGCGGTTTGACGCTATCCCGTCAGTGGGTCAACTCATTGCATATCGAATTAATTATTTATTATTGTACTCATAACGGCTGTGCATTATGTCATTGAGTGACTCATTCAGATTAAAGCCTAGACATAACGGGAGCATAGGGTCATCTGTTAATTTATGACAAAAAAACATGCGGCTTTACTGTTTATTTATGTGGTGACTACAAATTGATTACGTAATTATGAAGATTTTTTATAGGAATCTAGACTATTTATAATTATGCAGTCTACTTAGAATTTTATAGAGCTTTTAAAAAATCGACGTTTAAAAACAATTTTAAACGAAAAACAATCTATAACGTCTCCTCCATCGCTTCTTATCTGTGGGAGGGAGTGGCCTGTAATCCACTACGCGGGCCCAGTGTGGATTGGTGGATGTCACTTTTCTTCGTTTTTTTTTGCCAGGACATCCCGGTTTCCTCACGATGTTTTCCTTCACCGTTTTGAGAGCACTGACTATACCATCGAGTATCTATTTCTAGATAAATTGCTCCAAACATGTTAAAGCACTTGTCTGCCCCCAGCTTTATAATGTCGGTTTAACATTAATAGCTGATGCATAACAAATGCATCTACATTTTGGTGCCGAAACCACTTTCTATGCAGCACACGGGTTTCGGCCGTCACCAATCGGGCTAAATAAGCGAACAGCCTTTTGATATGCTAATATTGTTCCAAAATCTACTGAAGGACAGGATGAGGTGGACTTTGTAGATTATTTATTAGTTACCTATCACATGTAGGTATATCATGTCTATGGTGCAATTTTGCGATGGTTTCGTGTTTATATTTAGAGCAGTATTGGTACGAGAATCATCAGCTCTCATGGCCGAGACGGCTGTGGACATAGCCAGCCTGGATGGACCCGTTATCACCACTGGTACGAGAGCAGTGGTGGCCCCGTTTTATGAGCTATCAGGTCAAAGGTTTAAACACGAAGAAGCACATTACTTTGTGTAACTTAGTTAGCATCACTGCCAAAAAAACTTCGCGAGGAAACTGGTGTGTCCCGGAACCA
This sequence comes from Noctua comes, assembly GCA_963082995.1. Taxonomy (NCBI): domain Eukaryota; kingdom Metazoa; phylum Arthropoda; class Insecta; order Lepidoptera; family Noctuidae; genus Noctua; species Noctua comes. Next base: position 13,344,118 of record OY720279.1, on the reverse strand, counting down.
AAATATCGAAGATATGTGACATCTGGCAACCCGCACTGGACCCCGCGTGGTGGATTACGGTCCACTTTTTCCTCCACAGAGACGAAGCCAGTAACCCAGCTTTAGACAATCATTTAGACTGATTGTCTTATCTTCTTACTACTATTATGAATGCGAAAATTTATGAGGATGGATGTATGCATGGATTTTTGTTACTTGCAAAAACTTCTGAACGGATTTGGATGAAATTTGGCACACAAATAGTTTATAATCTGGAATAGCACATAGGATACTTTCTATTCTGGCTGTACGATCATTTGGGTCAATTACTGAATTCCACGCAGGCTAAGCCGCGTGCACAAGCTAGTACTATTATATCTACAAAAAAAATGTAATTACTTACCACGTGTAGCCTTTGTAGGATAATAAATCATTGTTTACTGCAAACTAGCCTTAATTTGGTACATACCCAGGGGTACATAAAAAATATGTTTTTTTTGTAAAGGAGTAAGTATAATGGTTTCCCAGGACAACTTTTAATAGATTTCAGGGAAATATAGGTATGTATTACAAAGCTGTATAGAAATATATGGGTTCGTAGATTGTTTGCTAAAAATGGAATTACCTTGATGTCTGTTGTCATGGCTACGGTGAGTTTATCTTTACATCCTTTTTTTTTTTTTTTTTCGGATGGTTAATCTTCAAATGACCCCCCACTGGGCGGAGCGGGAGGGAGTGTCAGACTTGTACTGACTAAAACCCATCCATGTTCCTTCTTTTCCCTTTGTGTTCCTGGGCCACGGTATCTCTTTCGAACAGTCCCGCAGCCCTGGCAGGCATCGGCCCTTGCAGACCCCTACATATCGGAAGAATCGACAAAATGGGAGTTCTCTTGTTGATCTGTCATTTTGTCGATTATTCCGTCGACAAAACCTGTTTTAACGTGATCATGCTACGCAGGCATATCTATCTATCTGTCATCCGTCAGTGCGCTTATATCACGAGAATCATTGTTTCCTGATTTAGTTTTGATTTATAGTGTTGTTCTCTCTCTAGATTCTAGTATACAAAGTGTTTTTTTAAATCCCATAACTCTAGGGACAAAAGTCCAGAATATCTGGTCCAAAAATGCAAAGTTTCGAAGACATCATATCTAAGATTCATTCATTCAAACCAATCATTCATTTTTAAAAGTTAAGAAAATGCGACGCTGTCACATTTCACGTAAAGGTGTTTTACGTTAGTAATCGTGACTTGGTTGAATTACTTTGTATGACAAATGAAATCAAAAAGGAAATGATAATTGAAAAATAATTCATATATGCCAGTTGATTCATTGATATAGTCTCATTCATACCCTAGAGTTATAAATAAATTAAAAAAAAACACCTTGTATATTGATAATTAAGGTAACATAAATTAGAGGCGCAACAGGTACACCCGTTTTTATACCTAAACGTGGTGCCTAAAAGTCCAGCACTTCAATAAAATTTAGGCATTCATTTAGCATCTACACCTAGTGTGAGTAATAACGAGTCGGAGACTCGGGGTCACAGCTAGTGTTGACATAAAATCTATAAAACCAAAACAAAAGAAAACAATATCCTTCTGATCCTCCATCCTCTCAAGGTTTCCCATCAATCAGACTTAATAACCCGCCTTTTGATATTCTAATATTGTTTGAAAGACCACTCAAGCACAAGATGGAAAGAACGTCAGATTAGATTACCTACCTTGCGTACAGTGAGAGTACTTTATGAGTACCCTGTTTATAAAAATCTGTACCTCTTCAGAAGTACTTAAGCCTTTTAAAAGCTGGTACAAGTGTATCTATTTGCGTATCTATATCTATACTTTTATTTTTTTTTATTTTTATCGTGGTAAAATCATCAAATGAGTCCTCCCACCCAGGGCAGAGTGGGAAGAACTGTCAGACTTGTACTGACTAAAATCCACGGTGTCCTTCAATAGCCCTTTATGATCCAGGGTCACGGTAATTCTATAAGTCCCGCGACCCCGGCAGGCTTTCGCCCTCTAGAGGGCCCGTCATAATGACCCCGTCATAATGCTGACACTCTTTGAGGCGCGCGTGGAACACAACGCGCCGTCGACCCGGGCATGGTCCATGGTCGGACAGCGAGTCGCCCATTACTCGCCGCCCGCAAGCCCGCGCCTACGGTGGCCGGAGATCGTCTGCCGACGTCCGGCGCCGTGGGCGTCTACCACTGCGGCTGGGGTGGAGGGAGGACGCTGTCCTCTCCCTCACGCGGCCCGCCTCCTCCTTCGCGAGCATGACTGCTTCGCAGAAGGAGGCGACCGCTTCCCACTCCGTCTCGCCCCGCAGCATGGCCTCGACCAAAGCCGGGCGCGAGAGGTCTCCGCCTATCGCCGCCGTGAGGACACGGCGGTGCTCTGCCCAAGCGGGGCAGTCCTGCACCGTATGCTCCACCGTGTCCTCCGGGCGGTCCTCGCAGTGGTGACACCCAGGCGTTTCCTCCTTCCCCATCAGACACAGGTACCTCCCGAAGCTTCCGTGTCCGGTGAGGACCTGCGTCATGCGGTAGGTCAGGACGCCGTGACGCCTATCCAGTCACTCCTCAAAGAGGGGTCTTACCGCCGCGATTGCGGCGTGCCCGATCTATATCTATACTAATATAAAGCTAAAGAGTTTGTTTGATTGGTTGAACGCGCTAATCTCAGGAACTACTGGTTCGATTTGAAAAATTCTTTTAGTGCTGGATAGCCCATTTATCGAGGAAGGTTATAGGCTACAAAATTTCAAAAAAGCTGGTACTTTTATATGATCAAGTAATGACGATTACATAACAAGAATTTATGTGCTATACAACAACTAAAAAACCCGCCTACTGAAAAATCACGCTCTAATTAAATTCGGGGTTTACAATGTAAAATCGACTCCTCCTATTGTTGAAGTAGGCTAAAATGTAGTCTCTGTTACCCAGGCCATAATAACGAATCGATTGACACCTTATTTGTCAAAATCGGATGAATAGTTTAGGCCCTATGGAAGAACATACGTACAGACATACACACATAAGATTGCTAAAATGCCCTTCCTTTTGGCTTCGCCGTAGTCGGGAAAAAAAGTACTTCATTTTTTTTTGTGTGTGTGTACTTATTGCTATACAGTGATGTTTTTATGTGTTTGTATGAGATGAACTGATATTAAGAGGGATGGTCAAGAGTAGAACAAGAAATACAATTCTGTGAGTATGACTCAATAAAAGTAGCATTAGTCCATCCGAACACTATTTTGGGCGATTAAGTTGATTTACCTCAAGCTGTGTCGTTATCACCAGTCAATTAAATGGCGGCGTCTATCCTGGCTTTATTGTTAGATAATTTTAAACGATCACTAAAACTGTACACTTTCTAAGAAAATAAAAGGCTTGTGAATAGCCGTTATCATTTTGTTGCCGTACTAAGTCCAATTCAGTGAAAAATCTAAACCATTTTGTGTAAGAAGTAAGCCGGAGTACATAATATCTTTAATGTGATTATATTATTTGTCTATAGAATACTGACTGTGCCATTTTTCAAAGGGAAGCCGGTAGGAATCGAGTCGTATGAGACCTTCGCCACTGGTGCACAGTAACCATCACAACCAATATGGTAGATTGACTCGAGAAAGCCCGTTGACGAAGCTGTTTTTTATACTAAATGGGCTTACTCTTGACCTCAATCTAGTTCAGAGGACAAAGAAGAGGTCGACGATGGAACGAGCTAACCCAAAAGAAGCCTATGTTAATGACAAAGCCCTCCTTCTGAAAGACTTTGTAGTTAGCTATTGTTTTAAGAACAGGCAACCCTACCATTATTCGACAGGGAACAAGCGGGAGTAATAGTCACTTTAGCACTTGAATTTATTCGACCACATTAAAAAAACATTACGCAAAACCCTTAGGTAATCTTGAACAAATAACATTTGTGAGGCATCACATTTGGTAGTAGGTAGGTTATACCATCTCGTTACACATGTCCGTAAGGTTTGTTTACTCTAGACCTATTTACATATTCGAGGTCAGAAGGGATAAAACAATAAATAATCTTGAAACTGTGAAATATTTCAATCGTGTTATCGACAGTTTTGTACTATTGTATGAACCTATTATACGGAGTAGTATGAGTGTTACGAAACGGTGGAGTATGAATATTGATGGTTATAGTGTCATGATTCTCCTGGCCTTATTCCAATTTATTTGGAGTCGGCGCAGCTTGTCTTCTTCCATACTTCTCTATTACTCGTCATCTCATCAGACACCTCCTTTCTTGCCATTTAATCCTTCACACCATAGTTTCTTTGGTCTATTATTGATGATTATAGTGTAAGACCAAGAAAACAATGGTCAGATTGTGTGTTACCTAGAAAGCGGGAGAATACTACGGCCAGTTTCAGATTAGCGTATTTTCGGCTATTATAAGCTTGTTTTTGAAAAAGCGTGTACGCGCGTATACTCGCGCCTTTTGTTTCACGACTGACTCGTATGAGCGTAGACGCGCTTATAATCTCGTATAAGCGTGAGCCGCAAGAGACGGCTCCGTGCGCTCACTCCACGCGAATACGTGTACGCGCGTATGATTTTTTGTAGCGCGTAATGTGGCGCGCGTAAGCCGGTACGAGCTTATACGCGCTACAAAAAACGCTAATCTGAAACCGCTCTAAGACATATTGCGCTATTGAAGAAGAATCATATCTTAAAAATTCCAATCTAAGTGAGTTGGTTTCATTGTTAATTTCCAGTTTCTAAAAACGCACAAATTCTGGGCACCGTTTAATTCAGTACCTTCAGTTTTATTGTCATGGGACATTTCTGTTTGTACAAGCTTTACAGATCCATCAATTTCTTTGCCTTCTATTGAGACAGTTTCAATTTCTTGTGCTAAGAGAGTCCCAAGATAGATGCTTTTGTAAACATCAATACCTGTCTGTAATGTCCTGGGATAGCGATTTTTATCAGAATTTATTGAAGAGGTAACTTGAAAATTGTAGGGTACCGTATACTTTGTTCCATCAGTATCGAAATTCAGTTCTTTTTGCTGCCATATGCAAGAAAAAACTATGCACTCCTCAATGTAAGAGCATTCGTTTTATGTACGTATTTACAAAAACAAAAGCTTCTCAAACATTGTGTCATACATAAACTGAGGCAACCCCAGTAAGTAATGTATTTGGGACTCAGTTCTCCTTTTTATACCACTCAGGGTACACAATACTTCCAATAGTAACTACAAAATGTGTTCAATAGAATTTAGAATCACTAGTACATAATACCAAAACATCAGTGCTTATCAATAGACAGTCATGCATTCAGCTAAATGCTGATGAATAGGGGCGTGCAAATGAGCCTACATTACAGCTTGCATCTGTTAATGAGACAGTCATCAGCTGGGTATTCAAAGAGCTTGGAATTACCAAATACGAGCCTAATATTGGTCATGCAAACGATTTGTAATTTGGTATAGGAACGGAGCAACTGCAGCAGATGCAGATTAACGCATCGATGAAACGGTGCAATTTAAACGAGATATTCTACTTTTTTCTGTTAACCCCTTCCAAATGGCAACTTGATACGAAAACTCCATCAAATCCTTTAAACCCTGATACCCTGTCGGTCTCAATCTGTACATTGGTATGAGGTTCTAGAGCAATTTTCTGTTTGAAATTGCAACTGCAATTGGATTTTTGATGTGAGCCGGTTTTAGCTTGATTGATGGTGACATTGAGGATCTCCCACACGATTTTGATATGTATAGTCTCATCTTCAACACTCAATGAACACTCACTCACTCTCTTATTGTGAAGAGGCTGACGTGAAACCTCCGTAGCCATTACAAAAATCACCAGTTACAAAAAATGTTACCACATAGCCAAAACCATAACCATAGTCACTAGTAATCTCATGAACATCTTAAAATCTGTATTATGTTAAAATCTTGTCACTAATCCCACATCTGTCATAGCAAATTGAATCGTGTTATCATAATGATGATCTTGTAACATCTTAAAATATTCATACTCTGTCATAATCATAAGTATTCATTGAATCAGTTTCGCTTGACTGCTGCACATTAGTACTTAACATTTTGCAGTTCGAAAACCGCTCTCACTGCTACGACATACAGGCGCTGTCAATGTCAAATAGTTAACACTGACATAAAGTTGACGTATCCAAGCAAAAAAAAAAAACAGCTACAGCGTCACAATATGGCAACGGTCATTCTTAATTTGAATGCAAAGTAAACGATGACGAAACTAGTAAGGAGGTAAACCAAACAATCGTAGGCGTGCTTCTAAATATGAAATGCATGACTGTGTGTGTGTTTGCGTGGAAATATTTATGTTGATGTCACTATTAGACAGTAACAACTTGTGAGTACAATGAATGATCAAAAGCAATGTTCCTTTTAAGTTATGGTGTCGAAAGCCGGAAGAGCAATAAAATAATACTTTCTTTTACGATAGACGGATAAGCTAGAGAGATAATAAAAAGACAGTGCCTGCATTGAATATAAAAAAATTAAGAACTAAACCTGATAAATCAATTTCTTGACTTGTAGCATATATATATTTATCTACGTCACAGACATTTTGAAAATCTAGTAGGTATGACATGCATAGACAGTTATAGCTTGTGAATCTCGAAACCAGGAACAAATCTTGCAATTTTCTTTTTTTTTATATTAAATGGGCCTACAAATACTGCTTTAGGATTTGGTAATAATTTGGAATCAAAATATATGCGTCTCAGGCAGTGCCTCCGCCTCAAATAGGTGCTCTGCCTAGATAACGTGACATTCTATCTGCGGTACCTATAGATGAGGGAAGACCTTCCCTCATCTATAGGTACCGCAGATAAATAAATAAATAATTTTTTTTAAAAAAAACAAGGTTTTTTTAAAATGAAAAGAAAAAAAATAGGTTTATCTATCAACAATGAACTTGTGTACAAAGTTTCGTGTCCGTGCTATTAGCCGTTGAGGAGGCAATCCTGGCTACATGATCAAGTTTAGTCATGTCTGTCATAAAAATATATTGTCACCAGAACCAGAGGTGTGTGCAAAATTTCAGTTCAATCGGTTGGGGGGAACTGGTTTGTAATTAAGTGCAATATTTAACCAATACATAGGTACTAACAAAAACGCAAGTTAATGCCAATAACCAAGCAATAGCCAAGTCGTTGTAGAAATACGAAACTTTTTGGAAGCGATTGCCACCAATACTGGTCTATGGGTCTATGGTGGCTAAGTTAAAACGTTCTGTGATTTTTATAAACTTTGAATAGACTAGAAAACGAAAGACTAGAAATCGCACGTAAAAAGTAAATAACATGTTATTTTAGAAAACTACTTTCACATGAGACTTAAAAGGAATCAAACGTCATTCAATATTAGGAAGTGTCTAACCATTCAAATGTATGACTTACACCTATTCGAAAGCTAGCCATTGTGCAATTGTCAGCAGTTTTTGGTCATGTCAAATGTTGGAGTGCACTATGTGGGGTCGACAAACGGATTTGCGAAAAAGCTGTACTGCGACTCACCATAGTTCGAATGCACAATTGCGACAAACTGAAGCTCGTCATCACGCTAGTGCGACAAATGCTTGTGCTACAGTAGTTTGACATTACTCAAGTGCGACTAACGCTTAGGGACTAACCACACTTATTCAGCTCTGTTCAGCTTTTGTTCATTGAAAACAAAAATTTTGTATGGGGATGCGTACGCATCTGAATAGACGCTGAAAGTTGAACAGATGCGTATGCATTAGTGTGGCATAAGTGTGGTTTGTCCCTTATGTGGCACTGCTGTCTATACAAGGTGTAAAAGGACCTTTAACAAGCCGTCAACGAAGCATTCTGTACCTCAAACTAAATAACATTGCGAAACACTGGCTAACCATGGGTATACATTTTTTTTTTTTATCATCTTACACAAGTTCCTTCAATTTCCTCTTATTGGCTTCTCTATATTTTTTCTGAAAATTCAGCCAGCATTTCTTCGAGCAACCGAAATATTTGCCCGGGTGGATACTATAATAGTCTCTTTTCCAGTTTCTTTAGCCAAACATCCGGAAAGTTAACTAGACTGTGTATAAACGCAAACAGGACGTCTTACTGATAACTTAATAAGGAGAAATGGTACGATCTTTAATTACAAAGCCGGGCTGGACAAGATAGCGATAAACGAGAAGTTTCCTTTGGGCAACATAATACAAAAACAAACAGAATGTGTTAGCTTCAGGGTACATTTCTTTTTTCTCCTTTGCACTATCATGAGCAGCACTTGTAAACATTTTAAGGAGCAAGAGAGTACGCTTTCAAACAAATTGTTAAGATCCTGAGATGCCGAGCTGCATTTAAATGTGTTCTTTAAGGTACAATTCCTAAAGCGACGGCAAATACAAACAGCTGTGCAATCGCAGTGATCGACCACAGCTACACGACTTTGTAACTTTTTGAAAACGCTTCCGTAGATTGCAGTTGCTGTTTTATGGCAACAATAACTGACAGAGAATGTTTTGTGGATTTAAATCGCCTATTTCCCACGATTGTACAGACGCCAGCCCATCAAGATACTACAATCTGTCAAATTTCTTTAATTGATTTTCAACTCTATCGCTAAAACATTAGGTTCAAAGTTGATTGGGAAAAGACAGTTTCGGGTAGCTTGATGCGCTGGCGTCTGTAAGTGAATTATTTTTAAATAATAACAATAACGAAACTGGTGCGATATAGGTGTAGCATAGGTACACCTGTGCGTAACCCTCTGGGGATTACTGACGTGATGTTATGTTGTCTTAATAAAAATAATTATTACTGGTTTTAGCCCGCGGCTTCGCTCGTCTTTTGGTCGGAAATTATCTAACGGGACCGTCGTAAATACAATAGCCTATGACACTCGGAGATAATGTAGCTTACCATTAGTGAAATATTTTCCAAAATCCAATCAGTACTTCCAAAGATTACCCCCTACATCCAAAACTTACAAAAACACAAGCTTTGCTTATTTATATTATTAGTACAGATGAGAGAATCAAAATCTCCGAGCGAATAGCAAAAAGCGAAACTTCAGTAACAACTTTCAGCTGTCAATCTTCATCCAAAACCCCAACTTCTACCTCTAATCCCACATAATTGCTGAAACTATAAATACTACTTTACGACGGGATACTATTTCCAACTGTGTACTATTTTGTATCTATGTAAGCGCTTCACTAAACATAGATCAATCAGCTGGAGCAATCACGTACAGTTCAGACTAAGCTCCGCGATGTACGGAGCAAGAATTTCAATATAATGCGACTTTAGCTGTAATAGTTCAAGTTCTGTATTGAAATTACTGTAACAAATAGATGTAAACACTGTTTGTTTATCTGCATTGTATTTTTTATAAATACAAATACATACCGAGTTTCCTCCGTGCCTCGGAAAGCACGTTAAACCGTTGGTCCCGGCTGTCGTTTGCAGATCTTTGACAGTCGTTACAGGTAGTCAGTGATCCGAAAATCTGACACCAGTCTTACCAAGGGGTATCGTGTTACCCAGTACTAACTGGCTTGTGGAGTTCAGATAGGTAGTCGCTCCATATAAAATACTGGTATTCAGCTGCATCCGGTTAGTCTGGAAGCCGACCCCAACATAGTTCGGAAAAGGCTAGGCAGATGATGATTTATTTTTTATAAAAAAGTGTAAAAAGCTTGTGCCAATTGTTTCTATGTTTACTCATGACAAATATATTATTTCGTACCGCATTTGTTTCTAGTTGCAGCTCAAAAAGAATAGACAAATGACAATCGATTCCAAAGCGTTCCATATTTCTACAAAGGGAATGACTTATGCTTTTCGGTAACTTTGCCAACCCATTTTGACCTTTCCGTCAATATTATCGTCGTTAATGTTACTTAGGCTCTTATGACATGTAATACTGGATGAAATTAATATAAATAGTGGATAAATATAATGACCACCATAAAATGCTTTGATACCCTTAGTTTTGTAACCAAAAATATCTACTTAACACCAGAAAAATAAAGTCTAAAAATACAATAGTACCAGCTATTTTAGTCACGACTCCACTTTAAATTGTATTCGACCACTAAATTTAGTAAATGATCACCAAATCTTGACGACCAAATTAATGTATTATTTTTGCCTAAATAAATCACTGTGATTGCCATAAAATGTAGGCTTATTATCAAATAAAGTATTATGATGCCATATTAAGTTATGTCTCCGGCTTGCAATCCCCTCCCACCGCACCGCAAGCGCAACTTTATATATATTAAATAGGCACAACGGTAATTTTAATTAACGGAACAACAAATACTTAGGAATCAATAGCAAGCGAAGCAAACTCGGGACTTGGGGCACCCCGACTTTAGGTTAGGTTAGGTTACTTTAAACCAAAAGAATCAAAATAAATTTTTGGGTTAACAATGATTTTTTTGGAGTCAGTTTGCTTAAATAGGAAAGCAAGATGTAAAAACTTTGGTTATAATTTTACATTAAAATGCTGTTTTAATTTTGGTGATCATTTACTACTTTTGGGTTAACAATTATTTATTTGGAGTCATTTTGCTTAAATAGGATAGCGAGATGTTAAAACTTTGGTTATAATGTTACATTAAAATGCGGGTTTAATTTTGGTGATCATTTACTATTTTTGTCTGTTATATATTACTATATCTGGTGGTAAGTTAAACATAAGCCATATAAATAATGGCCGATAGGTTGATCCTAGAAAAAAAGACATGGTTCTATAGTACCCTAGTACTGACCCAGTGAAGTTCAATATAAAGTAGACTTTCAGAAAAAAATAGACATCGTCGTTGGCAGTCATACTTATGTGACAAATTCCTTCGAAACCTCATTGTGTCTTGTAATGTATGGTCGGGTAGGGTACAGTAATTTCGTAACGCTATTAGATTCACAGGTCATTAGCAGTTTCGAGTTACAATGTCCCTACTCAACACAATGTTAATACGGAACTTCTAATAAGAATACACCAGAGAGACCCAATTACATTAGGAACTCGAATTGGGAACTGAACCCTTACGAATGAAACGGGAAAATTGTTCAGATGTCGATTTTATGGAGGAAGTCGTAAGTGCCAAATAAAACGTACTACTGCGTTATTTGTAGGCTATTAAGATGGCGACTGTCGAAGGTTAGTGTTGCCAATATTACTGTACGAAGGGTATTCCAAGAAACAAACTAAACTGAACTAAATGAACTGGATTTAGAAGTACGAATGAGAAGACTTGCTGTGCTGGCCCCAGATAAATTAGAATAAAGGCAAAATATGATGATGACTGGTTGCTCTATGGTCTAGTGATCTCAAGCACTACCTGAGCTGGCCTTGCTTGTAGGTCTTGGGTTCTATTCCCAGCACAGATCAACAAAACAAATCTGCCATTTTGTCGATTCTTCCGTCGACAAAACCCGTTTCTACCGTGGTCATGCTACGCGTGCAAGTGAGGCGTGGATTTTTCATAAGAATTTTCTCAGAAGCAACTTGGAGTTTGGAGGGTTTTGGAGGGTTTGTGCCCGTGTGGTGGCTCATCCTTAATAACGTGGGACTTAAACATAACTGGCGAAATGTGGGTACATCTCTGTCAATCCGTCTGGGGTTACAGGCGCGATGTTAGTTTATGTAATTTATGAAAAACCACCAACATCCCATCATCATCATCATAATCATTTCAGCCGAAAGACGTCCACTGCTGGACATAGGCCTCCCCCAATTGAATTGCATACCTATATTATTCTTTATTGACATTTTCTTAGTTAAAGGCTGTGTCAATGAGCCCGCTTGGAGCCTCCGTCGGTGCAGATCTTGGTGTAACCTGTCATGCCTGGTATTCCCAACGGCCCAATGAAACCCTTTGGTCCTTTGAGACCTGCCCATGTCGCCACATTGACCGGTCCCATGCGACTCGCATCCAGCGGATCCCTGCAACCTTCACCAGGTCATCGGCCCACCTAGTGGGAGGCCTTCCAACATCCCATACAAAAGGTTTATTTTGAATTCTACAGATTTCGTTGTTTAAATAACTACTCTTGTTTACTATTGTTCATCCTTGTCTCGAGTTACATAAGTGGCATGCTTATTAAATTAATGTAGTGCACTAACAAACTAAGTTCAGGAGTATGCTCCTAGTAGTAAGTAACTAAAAGGTCTACATTTTTTTTTTTTTTTTTGTTACTTACCAAACAGGTTAACATTATGTAGGTCCTATACATAATCATTTCAAATGTTGAAAGAAAACATCTTGAGGAAATCGGCATGTTCTAGAACCGATGGTCCAAAGATATGTGAAACTAGTTTTGCCCGCGGCGTCGATTTTGTTATGGTCGGAAATAATCCCACGGGAACGCTTTAAATATAGCCTATGACAGTCGGGTATAATGTAGCTTTCCATCAGTTAAAGGATTTTCGGAATTGAATCAGCAGTTTCGGAGATTTAACCCCTACATACAAACAAATTTTACCTCTTTATAATATTACTAGCGACCGCCCCGGCTTCGCACGGGTGCAATATATATATAAACCTTTCTCTTGAATCACTCTATCTACTACTGAAAACCGCATCCAAATCCGTTGCGGAGTTTTAAAGATCTAAGCACACATAGGGACAGACAGCGGGAAGCGACTTTGTTTTATACTATGTTGTATGATTGACCAACCAGCACTTGAACCTTGTAGACCACTCTCTGTCAGAGAAAGGAGCCCTGTCTCCCAGCGGTGGTAAATTAAAAGGTGATAATTATGCATGATCAAAAAATATTCTCTTGCACGTGGCGCCATCTTTAACTGGCTCAATCAATGCGGACCTGAAAGAAGTGAGTCATTCTCTTTTTTCAATTTAAAAACAACAACTTAATACTGGCATGATTTTAATAGGAGTAAAATTCTTAAACAGCCGTAGTCAAGCATAGTTTATGGCCCAGCATCCGAATGATCTCATCCTCGCGACAGATTTAGATATCAGCTGTTGTCTTGATGAATCCATTGACTTCACGGGCCCGACCACAATTGATAAACAAACCGACCGTTTGAAAGTGTCCGTGAGAAAATAGTAGCTGTGTGATTAACTAGTTTAAAAATAGAGAGATTAGAGTAAACTTTGGGTGACTAAGAAAAGCGGGAAATCATTTATTAATAGGTCATTCTGTTTGAATACGTACACACACACAGACACACATACACAACACACAGGCACACATACACAACACATAGACAAACAGACAGTGGTGGGGGCAGCGGTGGTGGTGGTGGTGGGTGGTGGTCAGTGGTGTGTCAGTGTTCGAGACATAGTACTCGAACACTTTTTTTGTTTCAAGCAATTATAAAAATACGTTCACTTGAAATGCTGCGAGCAAAATTAAGGGCTCCTGTATTGAAACGCTCAGGGCTCCATGTCTCCAGTACTGATTGCCGTCAGGAAAAAATTAAGTGTGTAAAAATACGCTTAACGAAGTCGAAAGGCACTTGTTGTCCCCGTCATTGCGATATTTTTTTCTGAACCATCAAAATCAAAATCAAAGCATTTATTTCAAATAGGCCAGTTACAGGCACTTTTGAATTGTCGAAACAAAGACAACAATAGCTAAAGTCCCAGTCACAAGGCATAAAAACTGTGAAAGTAGTTGCCCATTCCCTAACGTAGATCTCTATGGAGAAGAACGGGCAAGAAACTCCATGGACACTCTTTTAAATCAGAATACTTTTACAAACTCTTGGTTACATCATTCATATTGAGATGGTACATTATGTGAGAACGATGTAGCAAGATGTGTACGTTAAAAGTGTCCATAGAAAACAATTCAAAAATAAAATAATTAATTCAAATAAGCCGTGGCAACCAAGAGAAAACCTTCTAGTTACCGAGAGAATGGAGGTCAAAGTTCGTTTCTCACTAGCTTTTTTTTAAATATTCGTTTTTAAGGTAATAAGTTTACTTTTATTACCTCCATGAGCCGTTTACTACTTTGATTTTTACCGAAAAATGTGATACTACACCCAAAAAAAAAGTCGTTTCCCAGCAATAATTTTTGCGTAGGGCAAACTAAGTAAAGTTTGATGTACGTAATACTTGGTAACATCCTGTATATCCGGCGAAACATTTACCAGTTCTTGAAATGGATTTTTCTTAAGAGTCCTCATGAATTTAAACTTTAGAGATAGTCATGTTACTGCAGCTCAAGTCATCTTTCAAATCTTCCCAATGATTCATAATTGTAATGCCAAGTTCAAAATAACAATGTTGCATCCGTCATTCAAAGCCATGCTTGGCCCAGGAAATATGAAAATAAAATCATACATTAAATAAGCAATGTAAGTACACCAGTCTGACTCAATGATCGAATGCATCGGAATATGATGTCATGGCGCTCAAAATTAGAAACAGCTCGGATTTGTTCGTGAGCTACTGGCCCATATTGTCACGAACATGACATAATTCCGACACTTTATGACACAACATAACATATGCCACGCAACACTCGCAGAATAAATATCACTTACTGGCAGATTTCTTTTTCAGAAACAGCCTGTATTTTTAGTCTGTGACACTTAAGTTTAGGAGGGTGTGATTTACTTTAAATGTGTGTAGGTTTTTCTATTTCCTTTTTTGCTGTATTGGAGGGGAAATGAAAAAACTTTTTAGCTATCTAGAACATTATTTTATTGGCATGAAGATTCGATAGTACTTCTTTAACTCTGATATTTTGTATGGCAAAGGTTTCGGGATTGGCAAATCAGTTACAGATGATGCATTATGATGAGGTAATTATAGCTCCATCTACGTATTAGGTACATAATTTTTTTCTTAAAGGATTAGTCAAATTGAACTAGGGATGAGAGAAGTCTCATTACAGTAGGTACTTACGTCTGTAAACTCCAGCACTCATACTAGTATTTTAATTCATGAACGTCTCTAAAATTAAGCGGAACCCGTGTTGCCGTCCTTACGTCTGCATTCAGTGTGTTAGTGCACTTCATTAATTAATTTAGCATACTCATAGTCGTAAAGCATAATCTTGTTTATAAATAATAACAAACTTATTTTTCTTTATACATTCAATTTTTTTTTGAATATATTAAAAAACACATTTAAGCTTCACAAAAACAATTTTCAAATAAAAACGAGCATTTCAGACAAAAGTGAATCGTTGGAGCCTGTACTAATGATTAAAAATCATTGTACCACAGACACCAGCGCCTTCCAAAATAGGTTCAAGGTTGCATAGAAAAAAATGGCACGTGGTACAAAGTGAACTAGACTAGTAGTAAAAATATATGGTAATAAAATAATTTAAAAATAAAGTAAAAGAAATTTGAAAATAATAAAAAACAATCAATACTATAAACTAAAATTAAATTAAAATGAAGCGACTTATTTACTTGTGCGTGCGCGGGAGTGCACAGGTAAGTGTATGTGTGAGTGTGAGTGTATTTGTCAGTGAATGAGTGAGTGTGTGTATGCGTCCGTTTTTCAAATAGGTACATCTATTGGATTGGTTTTAGAAGATCTTCAGTCTCCTGGTAATTTAACTTAAGTAAGAGGATTTGTAGGTCTTTTTTACACTTATTTTTTGTTAAGTTATGTATGTACGCTATTTTGTTAGTACGGTTGTAGAGACGAGAACTATTCATATAAAAAATTCTACTGGCGAGGGCAGTTCTATGCGACTGAATTTCGCACGCTATGTATTTCCTGCGCTTATAGTTCGCTGATTTTTAACACTGTACGCCGACGCGTGTCAGCGTATTGTCCTAGGCGTGTTTTCTATACAAATTCAGATACTTTCTTACGATGTTAAAATCTGCGGCCCCGCGTGTCGGAACGCGGTGCAGTGGGAGAGCCGCCTTATAACAAACAAACGATCCCTTTTACATTCCTCATTCTCTATTTTTTTTATTCGTTTCTGTTCTTATCTAAAAATATAAACAGACCGATACCATTTCCCATAACATTCAGAGATAAAAAGGGAGTTGAATGTTGCTATTGACTATTATTTTATGTCTATAATTACCTCCATGGGTCAACGGTCTCGTAATAAGCTACTATTATTATGATAAGCCTGTTCTTAAAACTATTAATAATGCTTTTATTGTTTGGTTATCTGAGTAGTTATAATTCTAATTGAATTATTTAATTTATTGCTGGATAAGTGGTTAGAGGAATTAATTATTATTTAATTAGTTGTTTATCAATTCAATGGCTGACTGTATTTCTTATACCTACTAACTAAAATTTGGGCTCGTGGCTCAATAATAACAGCCGCTCGAGTCAATCTTCAGGTTAAGCCGCGCTTGCCTGGGTTGGACTGTGGATGGGTGACCACCTAAATACCAAGTTTCCTCCATGCCTTGGAAAGCACGTTTAGCCGTTGGCCCCGGCTGTCATTTATTCTTTGACAGTCGTTACATGTAGTCAGTGGTCCGAAAGTCAGACAACCAGTCTTACCAAAGGGTGTCGTATGACCCAGTACTAACTGGGTTGTGGAGGTCAAATAGGTAGTTGCTCCATGTAGAATAGCTTCAGCTGCATCCGGTTAGACTGGAAGTCGACCCCAACATAGTTGGTTTTCCCTGATGGTTAGGCAGATGATGACTGTATTTATAACTGTCGTATTCTGTTTATAATACTAATTAATTTTTACATACAAGTTGTCATAATCGCATGCCGTAAAAAAAAAATCTGTGTCAAAAGGAATAGTAAGGTTATATACAGGATGTATCAAAAAGGGTACAGTCATATGAAAGGATATGCTGCAGATTGACAAACTGAACAACTTTCGCCTTAGGTCCTGGGCTGAAAATATCGTAAATGCGAAAAAATTATCAGGCCTTACATTTGGGTCGAGTAGGTATTGAAATTTTGTATGGGACAGGTGATAATTTTTTCGCATTTACGATATTGGACCCAAGGAGAAAGTTGTTCGGTCTGAAGCATATCCTTTGTGTCTTTATTAATTAAGCTCATCATCCTTCTCCAGCCCTTTTCGCCATTTATTTTGTTGGTCTTTTTTTTTTTTTTTTTACACAGCATATTTTCTTCTGCCATATTTCTCATTAAGTTTTCATCTTAGTAGTACGGAGAACTAGCATCATCATTAGCATCATTTTTAATTTTTTTTTCACATAGTAATAAATGGTATCGTAGTTTTCCTTTTGAAATTACACTATTTATTTATTTCAAAATCAAATAAAACTATTAAACATGTAGGTATGTTTCTTACATTAAACTGATGATGAAAGAAATTTCTACTCAAAATTTTCAACTAACTACAAAAAACCCATATTCATTTAAAACACACGTTGAAATTTTGTACATACAATCATCACTTGGTTACTTTTTTCGCCGAAAGCCCAAGAGTACAAGAGCTACAACAATTTTGCTAAAAGCTTTAACAAACGTACCCACGTATGCGAAGCACAAAAACTCATCATTTTCGCCTCATTACGCGTAACATCATGCATCCTTATTAAATACTCGTGTTCAGTAATGGGGTTAACATGTTGTTACACTCTAGATGTTGCAGGGTTATTTTTTTGTATTTTAAATAGAAGCACCTGTGTTGTTTACACCAGAACGAGTGTACCTAACTTGGGGTGAAAATTTAGTCTTAAAAAATGGAGGCATTAGTGTTTTTTAAGGGTTTAAATGCAAGCCGACATTTTGCTTTGTGAAATTTATCATATCACTGCTCTAAAAACGGTGACGAAAAACATTGTCTAGAAAACCGGGTGGTCCTCAGATATCCAATGATACGGGACATCCCCCAATATGCCCCGGCTCCGCGTGGTGGACGGCCCACTCCCTGTGGAGAAGATTTGTGTCCCAGCAATGAGAATACTAAAGGCTGATGATATTTATGTTTATAAGTGTTTTCAGGAATCAGAATGATCGTCCTCTGAAGGCTTTAAAGATGGACTGTCTCCCAAATAAATTTATGAAAATGCTCTTTAAGAAGGGTATAAAGTTATCAATGCCTCTGACATTGCAAATGTGCGGTAGTAACCATTCACCATCAGGGCCTACTTGGCAATTATTTCTACAGACACTTTCAACGAATTTACTGTAGGCTTTTCGATAGCTTATGTCAATTCAATACATTTTTGACTTTTCCACTCTCGGCTTCGCTGATAGAAGGTCACATCTAGGTACAGGTGGACTTGTTTGCCTGTGTTCCTACCTTTTTTTTTTGTTTTCAAAAAGGCCACCGGTCTTTGGGGACAAGACCCCCCGAGTCTGTGATTTTTAACTCACTCAAATCACTCCGGTGGTCATAATCCACACATGAGACGAAGCACCGTTACCTCTTGAAAGATCTGTCGCCTCTGTGCAACTCTTTGAGTAACCTGTAGAAAAGACTGCCTGTCTGTATAGTGTCTGCGTCATAAGATAAAAGTAAGTATTGACTTACTTTTGTTTTATAAATGCCAAATCGATAAAGGTTTTACTCGTCGTGTTGTTTCTATTCCAAAAACCATTGTATGATTTCCCGAGGGTGCGTTTTATGAGTACTCGCCTTTCAGGTACGAATTCTTGTAAGTTACCTAGGTGTAATACAGATATTATTTACAAAACTTATTCGGGAGATGAATGATGATATGAGAGGTAGAATGGTCCCTAGAATACTCCTTTTTGCCTTTTATTACAAAAAACTTGTAAAAAAGTTTAAACCTCAGAGGCTACCTACTTTTTTATCCCAAATAGATAAGGATATCTCCTGGGATATACAGGAAATATTATTTTACTTTGTTCCTCATTTCAGGCCTCCAGGGCTTAATAATTCTTCTTAAAGTTGAAATCTGGTACATTTGTGAGTTTTCTGTGGTTGGAAATAAAATTTTAAAGATTATTTTAATTCACGAGAATATTTCAAATTCTCTCCTCTCTCCATTTCTCAACTTTCTGTCTTTTGATTTATTTCTAGAGATATGTCGACTTTTGGCACATCTAGAAACTCAGTCTGATCTAGAGAGGCTGAGTTTCGAAAAACTATGAAATCGTTTCTGGATATTATAGCAGTCATCATCATCATTCAGCAGCATGTCTTCTTCTTCCACACTTCTCTATTACTCGTCATGTCAGCAGTTACCTCCTTTCTTGCCATATCATCCTTCACACAGTCCATCCATCGTATCTTTGGTCTTCCTCTACTCTTATACCCATCCACATGCGCACTCAAAACTTTCCTTTTTACCTTCAAAAATTTTGATTTGACCGCAGACTGGACACCGATTGGAACATGTCGGAAACAGGCGAGGAAATTGATTAAACCTGTTGAGTTACTGTTAGTGTGCCTATAACATTGAATAGTGGTTGGTAAAACCTTTTTCTGTTCTGTGCTGTTCTGTGGTAAAACCAATGTAAAAAGCCAACACACATATTGAAGCTGATATCATCATCTGCCTAGACTTTTCCCAACTATGATGGGGTCGGCTTCCAGCGTAACCGGATGCAGCTGAATACCAGTATTTTATATGAAGCGACTACCTATCTGAACTCCACAACCCAGTTAGTACTGGGTAATACGATACCCCGTGGTAAGACTGGTTGTCAGAGTTTCGGCCACTGACTTCCTGTAACGACTGTCAACGATCTACAATAAATGACAGCCCAGACCAACGGCTTAACGTGCTTTTTGAGGTACGGAGGAAACTCGGTATGTTACGGGTGGTCACCTATCGACAGACCAACCTAGGCAAGCGGGGCTTAACCTGCAGATTGGTCCGCGACTGTTATTATTTAGCCACGATCCCCCATTTTAGTTGGCAGTTAGAAAAACAGTCTACCATTGAATTGATAAACAGTTCATTAAATAATAATCAATTCCTCTAACCATTTATCCGCTCTTCATTGAGCCAATGTCAGCACATTGGCTCCAATATTGGAAGCTGTGGGCCAATGTTATACCATATTGTCATATAACCGACTATGGATGGATGTTAGCTCGTATTCACTTAAGACATTCTTTTCTGGTGGCCACCCTTTGCAGATTTTAATATCCAGTTCTCATAACACATACTTCTGAAGTCAAAGATGCCTGAACGCTGTTCTGTCATCTGAATTTTTATATGAAAACTTCTGCTAATAATAGGGTCCCTGGCTACCAGAATAATTTTTGTAGCTACTGATAACTTTTACGCGTTAATTTTGGGTACGCAATTGGGATTGAAAATCTTGCATATTTTATAAATAACTTTCTTTTACATTCTACTGAGAATTGAAGTTACAAAGTAAGATCACATTCAAGCTTTATTTGAGGTGTAGAATTGCTTGAAATTTGTTCTTGAGATACGTAGTAGACGTCTAGTGGTTTTCAATTCACCGCTGACAGTTCTTCTCATACAGCTTTATCACCTGCACTAACTATTTCGAAGAAATTAAGCAACTAATATGGTGCAAACTGCAGATCAGAATAAGTAAAAGATTTATTAATAGCTTCTCTGGTCATCTGTTCTGGTAAGTGTGAAATGTTATTAGTATGTTCTCAATTCTTCGAATTAAACGGAACTGGTGAAATGTGGCTCCTCTAACCACTAATATTTCGGATTCATGTGTGTATTGCATAATAGGGATGTTTCCTGTGTAAAAAAAAATATGATTCTATTTAGTCCGTCAGTTAGATTATCAAAAATTATTGGATACGTATTTTTTGTTTTATCAAATCAATTAAAAATTACGAAGATAAAACACATCAAAGATCATGAGTGGGGGCCTGTGACGTCACTTTTCGGTAAAAAAATCAGTACAGTTTACTTACAAGTATGACGTCACACAAGTTTTCGACGCACTGTATCGTCTTCATTTTTAGTTTTCGTGAAAAAAGAAATAATACGTGTCCAATATTTTTTGGAAATCTATCTGACGGACTAATTAGTTTTTTTCAGGAAACATCCCTGTTATCACTTGCTTCAGTGAAGGAAAACATCGTGAGGAAACCAAACCAGACAGCCAAGACAGAGGCCGATGGGCGGCACAAAAACTCTGACACCCAGGTTAAGCACTAACCACACGATAAAGAAAAAGAATATTGGTAACAGAGCAAGAAGTCAGGATGTACAGCAACTATTACTTAACTTGACCTACCCTGATCTATAATCGGTTATGATGGCTACGGGCCGTGGCCTGTTCCAAATATACGCAATACTAGACTTGAAAATATGTGATCCAGCTTTCAACAGTCTCGGTCGGAATGTTTCGTCTTCGAAACACTCAGAGAGACGAGATAAATCATAATGCTCCAGAGGTTCTGCACATTGAAAACAGATGTTTTCCGTTATTTCTGCTTTATTGTTCGTTGTTCAAATAATTTTGGCTATAGCAATATGTTTATTTAGATATTTCTTTGAAGTTAACGATTTCAATTGATTACGCGTTGGTTTTTTTTTGAGGTTTTGAGTTATTATTGGGATGTTGCACAATATTTTCAAGTTCAGGCTTGAAAATCAGAAGACTGGTTGATCTTGATCTTTTTGGATCACTGGATCAAATTACTCTAACCTAAAATTGAATTCAGAACTCCAACATACCGTATACAGGGTGTAAAAAGTCGGAACTTAGACCTCCAATATCTCCGTAACTAGAAGGTTCCAGGTATGGTCTAGAACAAAAAAATTATCGAAAAGATGGGGAGAACAAGTACCTTTCGGCTTCGTTAAGGGTCTATTTACACCGTTTATAACACTACTTTTATTACCCACAATTTTTACTGACTGCTTTTATTAGATTGCTATTGAACCAAATGTTTTAAGACGAGCGCTAATCCTGACAAGGAACTGTTACGCAGTTGGTTTAGTTTGCAGTGGCTTTATGAAATGTACGTTTGGTACAGAATTTTATTTTTTTGTTGTTTTTATTAAAAAAAACAAAATTAGTAATTAGTTTATATTAATCGTCCTGAGGGCCTTGACAAAATGACATTACGACGTAGGTTAAAAAAGCATTAGATTGACACAAGCTACCGAAAATCTTATTTAAATTCTGTTCTTCTTCTTCGTCGTGTCGATGATTCTCACAGTGTTGGTCGTAGAAATTCGAATTTCTCTGGAAGCAATTGAATTTGTCGCATTGAACAGACAAACCTCATCCGATCGATCTGATAGTTTACGTCTACATTCACAAAACAATGAGATCGTTTAGTTTAAAAGATTTGTTTATAGTAATAGACTGCTGCCTCGACTGCTGGTCGAGTGGTCTCGACCGCGACTGCTGACCATGAGGTCCTGGCTTCGATTCCCGGGTCGGGCAAAGTGTAATTGGGTTTTTCCATCAGGAACTTCGCAGTAGCAGCCACGGAGTTTGGATAGGCTCGCCCCCTATTACATGGGACTTAAACATAACTGGCGAAATGTGGGAGGATTACAGTCATGATGTTATGTTATGTAATAGACTAAACTGAACTTCTATAAGTATATTGACCGATCATCATATACGATTGAACTTGAGATCGCATCAGCCACAAGACATACACGATATCAATCATCTTTATTACACAAAAAACTGGTAACAATTTATATGAAGTCCCTGACTCCTGAGCTAGACCTGTGTCAGACAAACCTGAAGCTTCTATGTAGTGGGCTGCAGGACTGTTCGAAAGCATTTGTTAGCATAAGGACAGTTCCGCTTTACGCCAGGTTCGCGTTAGGCCAGATTCCGCGGCCCTGGAACACAAAGGGCGACGAAGGAACATGGATGGGTTTTAGTCAGTAGAAGTCTCACACTTCCTTCCACTCCGCCCAGAGCGGGAGGGGTCATTTGATGATCTCCCATCGTAAAAAAAGGGTTCCATCTAGTGGATAGTCTCTACTGTCCATGTCTTTAGCAAGTTAGAAGGTAATCCTTGCCGGACACTGACAGGGCGAGGTTGAACTTGCTTGCGTCATAATTGCCTCTAATTATAACCCAGCTAGTTCTAGCCAGGCGGACTAGTCTTAAATAGGATGAGGTGTAGGCGGCCAATAGAGCCGTTCGACTTTAATCTATTTTATGTTTGTACTTTATTGAATGATACAGCTAAAACTGACTGTTGGCCAGACGTTGGTATAAAGATAAAAGAGATTAGTTATTTCTTAAGTTATATTTTGTAGCAGTTAGCATTTTGACTGTTCCGTACCCGAAGGTTTACCAACGGGAACCTATTACTCAGCCTCCGCTGTCCGACCGTCCATCTGTCTGTCAGCGGGCTGTATCTCATGAACCATGATAGGTAGGCAGTTGAAATTTGCACAGAATTTGTATTTCTGTTGCCGCTATAACAACAAATAACAAAAATAAATTAAAAATTAAAGAGGATCCCCTACTACGGTGGTGTGGAACCCTTCATGCGCGTGTCAGACTCGCACTTGGCCGGTTTTTTTTTGGATAACATAACCAACACGAGTGACTTACTTAAATTTAGGTACTTTCGGGACACGATGGGCAATTCCACCATTGCCATGCTCACTGGTTAATAAACATATCTAACGAGGCATGAGATTTTCTTTTATGAATACGTCGCGTCGTCGTGTAGATGCGAGAAATGAAGAAGAAGAATAATCATTTCTAAGGAAGTTTATTTCGTTCAAAGCACAAAAGTTGCATATATGTAGCTATAATAAGTACTCGATATGTTTTCTGTGTCTAGAAATCACTAGTGCTTAATGGCCACATGAGCCACTATTGAGCGGCTATTGCTCAATTCACATGACACAAAACGTTTATCAGCATGATTAAAAATGTGTCAAAAATGGCTTACATAGCTCATTATAAATTACGAGACCATGTGCTGAAAATTTATAGAAGGATCATATGGCATATGCCACTACTATGCTGTTAACTGAAAACCTTATTGGTTGTTTTTATTTTAATTAATAAAGCACTGTTATTTACCACAACAAGAGCGCTCAAAAATTCTCATTACTTAAAAGCTTCTTCGGCATTTTATGAACGATCGGAACATTTTTAATACCTTTTAATATTTTACGTTGCGTTAAAAAGGAAATAAGTTCTGTCGGAGCACTCAATTCTGTTCGCTTCATAACTCGATGCCAACACTAACAGCTGAATTGCCTTCATCGATCATTTCAGTCCGAGAATATGAATTCCCGGGAATTTTACGAGGTCTATCGGTAGCAGTAAAGAAAACGTTCGCAAGGGGTACGGTAAATATAAGAATTGTGCACTAATGGAAAATGGAGTAGTTATAATATTGCAGCAGAATTGTAGAAATTATTTCATCGACATAGCTGTGCCTGACGTGAAAATTCTTTGCATATTTAAAAACCGCAAGTGCGAGACGGACTCGCGTATGAAGGGGATTCCGTATCATCATAGAGTAGGGAGAGTACACATTCTGTAAAAATTTGAACTGTCTTAACGAGTGACTTACTTAAATTTAGGTACTTTCGGGACACGATGGGCAATTCCACCATAGCCATGCTCACTGGTTAATAAACATACCTATCTAACGAGGCATGAGATTTTCTTTTATGAAGTAAATAATAATTACTGTCTTATTATTACGGATCATGAGATACAACCTGCTGACAGACGGACGGATGCACATTGGAGGCTTATTAGTAATAGGGTGTGTCCCTGTGGTTACCCTTCGGCTACGAAACCCTAAGAAGTATTGAGTGAAGAAAAATCTCCAAATTGGTTGAAAATATACATTTTAGCGGTACCGTGTTTGTGTGAAACTCAGGTTGAAAATGTTGAAAGCTGATTTTTTATCATTTCATAGATAACTTAATTATCCATTTTCTTAAACGTGTGAGGTGCTTGATTATTAATTTAACAGTTAATATTCTTCACGGGGGTAAGAATTGAATTACCCCATTTGATGTGCACTTTTAACAGCATGCATTTACGTCTAGTACATAATATCTAACTTTAGTACCTACTGAGATCCTTGTCTACCCAGTTCAGTAATTGAAAGCATTTGATAGTTTTCCATGTCGTTTCGTTTTACGATGGCGCGGGAGCTCTAAGAAATGCATTGGAGTAAGTGATTTGGTTCATATATCAAGACCCAAAAAACAATTGCTACTTCCATGAATATTCTTTTTTCGTGATTGGCTGAAACGGCTATCGACAATACAGGGTGTAAACGGATCCTTCACGAAGCTGTGAACCAAGTATTATGTACATCAAACTAAGTAACTTAACGCCAAAATTATTGCTGGGAAACGACTTTTTTTTAAGGTGAAAAATCACATTTTACAGTGGAACTCAATGTAACGCACTCAAAACATTGTGCTGATGGATGTATTGAATCGTACGGGGGTCGTGGAGATGTTTAAAGTACAAATCTTTCATTAAAAACAAGTAATCAAAAAAAAAAAATTGTGAAAAAGTTGGAACTTTGACCCCTAACATCTCCGTAACTAGAAGGTTCCCAGGTATCGTCTAGAACAAAAAAATGATCACAATGATGGGGAGAATAAGTGCCTTTTGGCTTCGTTAAGGGTCTTGTTACACCCTTTATAATTATTTAAAAAAAAAATATTTATTATTATTCGTGTTTTTTTAACATGGTAAATATCCCGTTATTAGTATTAATAGTAATATTTATAATTATTGTAAAAAAAAAAAGTGTGAAAAAAGTGAATGTGTTGTTTGTTTTTTGTTCTTTTATTTTAAAGAACTTAGACACATCAATCCAATAATCTTGTTGAAAGGTACATAAATCTTAGAAAGATTTTCTCCAGCTGATACCCTTTGGAGGATTACAAAATATAATAGCCTACGTGAACCCATTTCACCACAATTTAATTTATGAGAATTAGGGTTTAGCTCTCACGCTAGCTTATTTTCGACCTAAATCATTTGCAAAAGGCTTAGGTCGGTCAGTGTTCAAGGAAAACACCTGATCCTGAACTGATTTTTTTTTTTTTTTTTAATTTCAACGTCATGTCTGTTTTACCGACAAATCGGCTCAATGTATTATAAGGGAAGAATTTAATTTCTAGGCTCTAGTTCACACACTTCTTCTAAAAGAGAACTAAACGTTAAAAGCTTTTGTAATATGGATTAGTGACGAAATTGTATCATTTAAAAACTAATCACTAGTCTTAGTACAAAATTAAAATTTTCTTACGTTTTTTATAATTGCAGGTCAGTGTCAGGATATTTTTTAATTTTTTTTTTTTTTAGTTTTGCCCCACACTAGGAATTTCTCCTGTATCTTGGGTGCGTTTACAAACATTTAAACTCACATACACAAACAGCCAGACCCGGAACAACTACCTGTAGGCCATACAAATATTTGTTCCGTGTGTGAATCGAAGCGCAGCAGTCAATCGTTCAGCCACTGCGCCAACCGCGCCATCTATGTTCAAACACAGTTTTAAGCTTTCACGGTTTACAACAAAACTTATAGGTACTGTCACTTACGGGATATCTTCCGTGGTTGTACATTATTTTGAGCTCCCGATATCCTCCCCGACTCCCCACCCCCTTTGATCCCGTAAGTGACAGTATAAGGTTAGGTTGTATATCTAATGTTGATTAAAATATCATTCGCGACCGTAATAAAATGGCTTTACACATTTATAATCATTAAAATCATCAATATAACCCTCTAAGTTATTTATTTAATCCTATCGAATGACTTTTTCATGAAATAATCATTTAATAAAGAATTTCGCAGATTACCCTCGCCTTCCCCCCTTGCGGGGGAGTACGGCAAATTCAAAAATTCGCCGTGTGACCCAGCGGTAGTTATTGACATGAGACATTATGGGCTTTTCGCTTGACACACGCCGCTCAATATTTTTGGATTTTTAATGAAAAAAATTGATTCACCTAATTGTAAGGTGTGTGGCACACTGGAGGATGTCATACATTTATTGACGGAGTGAGTCAGATTTCAGTCTGCAAGAGAGGATCTACTTATAGAGCTTGAGATAAATACGTACGATGTTTGCATGTTCCATCATATTTTGTCGTTACCTAACTCCGGAGCTGCTTATAGTTTAATTAAGTTTGTGTTGTTACGTTTTACATTATAAGGTCCGATGGGACTGGCATGTACATCTGTATAAAAGTCCCTAATAATAAATAAAGAGAAAAAAAAAATAATAATAATTGCCTTGCAATACAACCTTGTGAGTTCTGAAGTACCATACTACAAATATGTGCCCGACCCAGTTCTCGAGAATGGTCATGCCACATTGTATTGGGATCGATCTATCATCACAGACAGGACTATTTTAGCAAATAAACCTGATATTGTGGTGATAGATCGCCGAGAGCGCCGTGCAATGATTGTTGACATTACTGTCCCTCATGACGAGAATCTCGTGAAAGCTGAGAATGATAAAAAAATCAAGTATCTTGATTTAGCACACGAGGTTGTCGACATGTGGGACGTGGACTCTGCAATCATTGTACCGATAGTTGTTACGGTTAATGGACTAATAGCAGAGAGCCTCGACCAACACCTTAGGAGGCTCTCATTGCGCGGCTGGGTCAAAGGCTTGATTCAGAAAGCAGTACTCCTGGACACGGCCCGTATAGTGAGGCGGTTCCTCTCTCTGGAGCCCTGACCATCGGCAGCCTGGACCTTGTTCCTGATGCCGATGGGCCATCTATTTTCTATATTTTTAAATGTTTTGTTTACTTTTGTTTTTGAAAATATTTAAAAATGTATTAAATAAGAAAAAGAATGAATAAAGGAAATAAAGAGAAAAAAAATAAGTCTGTAATGCGGTTTTCGCAATACACTTTAGTTAAGAAACTATGGCGGTCACATTGGTTTCTTCATGATGTGTTCGTGATGTCACTAATACAGTCTGTATGTACACACTTACATTGAGTGAGGGATTAGATTGCCCTTTAGTTGATACTAACGCGAAGCACACTGTTGCACCCAGTATCATTGTCCTGGAGGCTTGGTTTAGAGGGTCGTGACACGTGGACACCTGCATTCGTAACCAGACGTCTGTATCCATGCCGAATTGACTGAGGATATTGAGAAAAAAATTTCCTTAAAAAATAGCATTGTACTAGCGTTCTGTCCTTACAATATCCTACGGAACCAAAGCATTTATTCACCTTTTTTTTTTTTTTTTTTTAATCCTGGCGCTGAGTCCCGCGCGATCCCGTTATACTGCTGGAACGCAAATCGCAACAAAACGACATCACGCGTTTTTTTTTAAATAAAACCTTTGTTTACTTCGTGGATTCACGTTCCTGCATAAAATATTAAAACAAATGCTAACAATGCATGTTATTAGTAACTGCCCTGCAACACTGAATAGATTGTCGTTATGATATTGTCAGTTGACAGTCTATCACCCATAATATTTATACTGTATACAAGTCAACATCTATTGTATCCCTAATTTGAACAATTAGTAGCGTATGTACACAAGCCGGGGTTAGTACCGACTCGGCTGGTGCGCGATAAACACGTGTTTATCAAATAATGCAAGCAAGTGTAACTTTTTGTTTTTATTTTTTTCAAATGTAACTCTTGCCTTCTATTTGTGGCCAGAAGTGTACGTGAATAGTATGTATTAAACATTAGTTATATTTATGGTGGACGAGCTCGTGGTTAAACAATAACAGCCGCTCGGATCGATCTTTAGGTTAAGCCGTACGTGCCTAGGTTGGTCTGTGGATGGGGACCACCCATTACATACCGAGTTTCCTCCGTGCCTCGGAAAGCACGTCAAGCTGTTGGTCCCGGCTGTCATTTGTAGATCTTTGACAGTCGTTACAGTCAGTGGCCCGAAAGTCTGACAACCAGTCTTACCATGGGGTATCGTATTACCCAGTACTGGGTTGTGGAGGTCAGATAGGCAGTCGCTCCATGTAAAATACTGGTATTCAGCTGCATCCGGTTAGACTGGAAGCCAACCTCAACATAGTTGGGAAAAGGCTAGGCAGTGGATTTGTTCTGTGTTTTTCAGATATTTAAAGGTAAGAAGTGTGATGATTTAGGGCTTTTTCTTCTTTCAAAAAATATGTTTTTGTTATTAATTCCTATGTATATATTTTCATATGTATTCAGTAAAAAACTGTTATTTTGATATTACAAACAGACACTTCAATTGATTATATATATTGACCCTAGAACAGGAACTATTAATCTTGTTTACGTCGCCGTCAGAATTTGATATCTCAGCATACAACTTCAGTACCTACACATGAGTAATGATTTACATACTTCCTTGTCTTCGGTCAGCGTGGCAAAAAGTTCGAATATGTTTGGCCCAAAATTCAGCTATACGAACTTCATTCACTAATCCAGTCATCATCTGCCTAGCCTTTTCCCAACTTTGTTAGGGTCGGCTTCCAGTCTAACCAGATGCAGCTGAATACCAGTATTATAGAGCGACTATCTGACTTCCACAATCCATTTAGTATTGGGTAATACGACATCCCTTTGTAAGGCTGGTTGTCAGAATTTCGGGGCCTCTGACTACCTGTAACGACTAAAGATCTACCAGCTGGGATCAACGACTTAACGTGCTTTCCGAGGCCCGGAAGAAATTCGGTATATAATGGATGGTCACCCATCCACGGACGAACCGAACCGAACGAGGCAACTGCGGCTTAACCTGAAGATAGACCCGAGCGGCTGTTATTATTTAGCCACGAGCTCCTCAGCGATGCAGTCAAAAAGCCATTAAGTACACAGACGACTGTGAAGGAACTATATATACACGTATAATATTAGACAGGGAGCTAACCTAACCAAGTTTGAAAAAGGGACGACAAAGCTGATAAGCTCGACCGGTGTCAAACATCACGAATGCTGATCGACGAACGATCCTTCACAATGTATTCAAATAGATTCATTATTCAAGCATGGCCCAAAAGCAATTCTGATCGAAATTGCAAATTGTATGCATCCAATGAAATTCTAATCTTTGGTCGTCTTCATCGTACACTCACATGTACTAACTAATATGTTAGATATAAAACTAGTCATCATCATTATATCACCATTCTCCTGCCTTTATCGCAATTTATTTGAGGCTGGCGCAGCACTTCTTCTTTTTCCATACTTCTCTATTACTCCTCATCTCATTAGACACCTCCTTTCTTGCTATATCATTTTTTATACAATCCATCCATCTTTGGTCTTCCTCAAGTCTTTTGAAACAAAACTACACAGTTCACAGCCATTCAATTATAATCAACTATTTTTTTCACGCACGGAAACTTCCTGTTTTAAAACATAGCCTGTTACACTCGGGGATAATGCAGCTTCCAATTAGTGAAAGAATTTTCGAAATCAGATCAGCAGTTCTGAAAATTACCCACTACATCCAAACAAAAAAAAAATACCTACTCCCATATAACAGTAGTGCAGTTGGAAAGGTTAAATGTTAGGCTTACTTAAAATAGCTCCATAACCCCTGTACTATTCAATGCATCCATCAGCACGATGTTTTAAGTTTTGCACAATGTTTAAGTGCGTTATATTGAGCCCTACCGTAAAAAGTGACTTTACACAAAAAAAAAAGTTAGTGTTTCTTAGTTTGATGTACAGAACGCTTGTTTCACGGCTTCGTGAAGGGTCCGTTAATATATATTATAATACCCAGCATTATGCGCGTGACTGTACCCACAAAATCAGGCACGAAACGGAAATTTTTAAAAAAATCTAGGAAATTAGTGACGAATTTAAAAAATTTCAGTAATAATTTATTTGTTACAGTTTATTATTAATAACTTCTGTAGAAAACTTTTATTGCGTGGAATGCTTGCCAAGTTCATGTATGCATTCTATAAAACAATTTATGGAATCATTTGTAGTATTTAGTAAATTTAGTCATTCATATTTATTAGTAGCAGATTGCAGTCATGAATATATTTATTTATTTAAACTTTATGCCCAAGAAAAAAAGGTGAAGAACCAACGATCGCCAAACTATCTTCATTATTCTCTTGTCCTTGTCCCATTTTATTTGGAATCGGCGCAGCATGTCTTCTTCTTCCATACTACTCTATTACTCGTCATCTCAGCAGTCACCTCCTTGCCAAATCGCTAAACCAATCATAGGCAAATGTGCAAGCTGCAGTAAAGTTGTATTTTGCACCAACATAGGTTAAATTTGTGGAAGTATTTTGAATGTTTTCAGAGTTAAATGTTTATTTTTTTGCAAGCACTTATGTGAAGATTCTTGCTCGATCCCAAACTATTTCGTAATGTAATTAATTTTGAACTCTCGATCAAAATTGACCATTAACTCCCCATAGAATCGGACAGGAATTAATTACAAAATTATACCTATAGTAGGTACACTTGCGAGCACGCTCAAGTACACATCATGAATTAATATGTACTCGAATTGGATTGACGTGATTCGATTGTCTGTCAGGCTACACCAAATTGACAAGCAAATCTAATCAAGGCCATAACAGACGCTGTTAGATGTATACTTAAACTTGCACGTAAGTGTACAGTGTAAATGGAGGAACCGTGTAGAAGTGTAAAGCTGCTTTTATTATGACATCATAAGGATACCGACTTGGGTACTCCAGAACTATTTCAAGTAACGAAGGAAGTTTGCGAGGCGGAATTTAATTTTGTTATTTTCGACGACGTTGTCAAGTTCTTTGTCGAATATGCACTATTAATGTCAAAATTTCGTGGTAAAGAAACAAAAAAAATGTGGTTTGGTTGTTAGAGAAAACGTACCAATAAAAAAGGATTAGGATACTTACTCAGTAACATTCGCCTAGTGTTTTTGCAAACATTAATTCCGTGAACGTTTGTTATACAACGAACATTCATACGCAAAACACGCTGCAGGCAGGCAGAATTGAAAGATGTACCAACTCCGTTAAATTCAACGACTGAAATTCGAACCCGTGACCTTTGCTAAAGCAGGCTATGTTTATGATGATCTGAATATCTAAATTAGTTGTTTTATTGTTTTACAAATCCTTAACGGGCTGTATCATAAATTATTAAATATACCCACGCATATAGACGAAAATGTTATTGATAGCGGATCTATAAAACACTGTTTACTTTAATCGATATTTTTGTCATGTCGTTAATCAGATGTTTTGAAATGATGGAGGATGGGGAACTGCGTTCATTTGCAATGTTATTTGATTAGTAAACTAGCTTTTACCGCGTGAAGGTCGAAAATTATCCCATGGAAACGTACTACTGGAATTCAAAGTATCGTATGTCCTAACTCAGGTCACGGTGTCTCCGTATGCTACAGAGACGATTGGCTCAGTAGATAAGTCGTGAAACAAGCAAATAATCTGACTTTCACAGTGAATAACAATAAAATACTGTCCAAAATGATAAAACTAATTTATCGGATTCGTGAGCGAGCATATTATTATGCCCGTGTCAAATGGAACCAAAAGTAGAACGGAAGAGAATAAAGAACAATAAATTATATAACAAGGAAAATATAAAAGTAACACTAAAATCACCAGACCATTAAGTGGCCAGTAATATATACGTTCAAATAGTTTTTTCTTAAGTACTGGCTTGGTAACATGTCACACATTAGCATAATCTAGGTTCCTTAGCTAGCTTTGGCAGTGCATTCTACAGATTAGAATATTCCAGATAAGTACTCCATGTGTCCCGAGGTTATCTTTCGTGCATAAACCCGACTTTAAAAGGCGGATATACACACAAACAAACCCGTTTCTTGTGTGGAAATCCAAGAGCGAACGTTTCGCACAATCAGAGCGGGTCTCCCTGGACAAACATCTGAGGTCCTCGATAAGTACTTAGTTCTAAAGGGAAGAAAGTTGAATGATCGTTGAATTGTCTGATCCGGGGGATCGACTTTCCAAAGAGTTTGAATACATTTAAATTCAATTTGTAAAAGAAAAGAAGAATGTTTCCATTAAGATTGGTCAAATCTGTATATGCATATATCCACTCCAGGGCCCGCTTTCAATTTACCAGCTCGTATATGACGAGTAATAGAGAAGTATGGAAGAAGAAGACACGCTGCGCCGACCCTAAGAGAATTGGGATAAGGGCAAGAAAATGATGATGGATTCATTTGACAATTTGACTTTCTACAGAAACAATATAGTATCGATTAATAATAGAACTTTCGAATGGATAATCTCCTGTAAAGAAATCTTTGCAACCGGCGAGGAGGTCCTAAATAAGTTTAATTTTGCCGAAAATAGGAGGACGTGCAATAACTTCTTTCTGTCTAGATAAATCCAGAGCTTTAACTGTAATTAAACAAGCCGATGTATTAACGTCAACCCTTTACTCGTCCTGTCTGAAGTTTATGATCCGATGTGCAGAACGCAGTTACCTAGTTAACTTTGAAAACACACGTAGAAGAAATTTTTGTGCGGGCACACGCGTTTTTCAAATGAGTGCGGCAATTATATTTATCAAATGGGTAACAGACAGACAGAGATACTTTTGCATTTATGATATTATTGATGACTGATATTGATGATTGCCTCGTTGATCCAGTGGTGGCAATCGCGACTGCTGAGCATGAGGTACCGGGTTCGATTCCCGGGTCGGATAAATTGTTATTGGGTTTTTTGCAGTCACGGAGTCTGGATTACTGCCCGGTTGATGGCAATAGGCCCGCCTCCTATTACATGGGACGTAAACATAACTAGCGAAATGCCTCTTTCTAACCCTGCGGGTATTACAGGCGTAATGTTATGTTATATATTTAAGTTGATGGCTTTTCAAAATTCAATCAGCAGGTCAGTTTAAATTTAAACATAGCGTGGGCGTTTTTGTTTTTTACGTGAACAGACCCACGGGCAACAACTGGCAGGAAATAAAATGAAGACATTACTTTGTGTCCAATTTAGATAAGTAAACTGATACGTTAGTAGTTTGGTGTACCAAACAAGAATAAATGTTACCGATCGAGTCTAGCGTGGGTGTCAAATGTCTAGTAATATGCAAACGCGAAGTAGCAATGGTTACCGTTTTGTTATTTGAGGTGATACCTGATTTGCACGTGGCTTTAAAAGTAGCTTTACCACACGCCCATATTAGTATGGGTGATCGATACGCTGTTTACTGTTCGCGCTGTTGACGCTTCATAATTCCGTTGGTCACGGCCAATGTTTGAAGTCACTTTGACGTCAAAAGCTTGACGGAGTCACTTGTGGTTTAAAACATTAACCGCGTACTACCGCGCTCACTGGCAGTCAGTGAGCGCGGTAGTACGCCACTTTTCGACCTTATTATTCAGGGCATAAGGGTGAAAAGTGGACGACCGTCCATGAACTCAGTAGTACGTGCTCAAACGAAGCCATTCGCGAATTTCGGCAACGAGTGTGGTGAAAACAAATGAAACCGCGACGTGAGTTGCAACACGACAGTGCCCACGTGCAAAAAACAAATGACAAACTTGCGTGCCATTTCAAAAAGATATAAGCGGTGCCTTTTATTATTCTATACCTACTGCGAAACTCATAACAGAAACAGTAAAAATGGAACAACAACAAAAACAAGCTGGGAAAAAACGCCATATAAAAAAAGAAAAAACCCCAACATTCTTCGCCCGTGTGTTTCCACCCTAACCTATTTAACCCTCCGAACGCGCTAGTACCATTTATTATCATACGTAAGCACACACTGGTCTATTAAATTCTCACCATCAATCAGTGTTCCATTTCACTGCTGTTAACTGTTCTAAGTATCAGTAGATATTGTGTTTGAGCAACCTTATTTTACATTTTTTTAAAGTCTAATGTTAATTGATGAATCAGCATGAAGTGCTGTTTGTAATTTTATAGATGCAGCATTTTGCTTACCCTAGATTTAGAGGTTATTAGTACATATTTAGGTTTTGTGTAAACAGTTTTAGGAGTAGATTCGGTTTGCTTTTTTATTATTTTTTTCGGAATAACAACTACAGCTGCTGTGTGATGGTTATTTTTTTTCAATTTTTAAACAAATAAGAAATATACCTAGAAGTTACTTGTTGGTGTGAGTGCCAAGACTTCTCTTAATGTTCAGTCAAACCGGTACGGACAGATTGCGGACAGGCGGCAAACAACGGACACTGACAGATCATCATCTGCCTAGCCTTTTCCCAACTATGTTGGGGTCAGCTTACAGTCTAATCGGATGCAACTGAGTACCAGTATTTTACATGGAGCGACTGCCTCCAAAACCTAGTTATTGCTGGGTAAGACGATACCGTTTGGTAAGACTGGTGTAGACTTTCGGGGCACTGACTACCTGTAACGACTGCCAAAGATCTAAAAATGACGGAAGCCGGAACCACGGCTTAACGTGCTTTCCGTGTCACGGAGGTGTCTCGATATGTAATGTATAGTCACCCATCTAAGAACCAACCTTGTCAAGCGCTGAAGTTCGATCCGTGCGGCTTTTATTATTTAGCCTCAAGAACAGATACTTCAGTATATTATCAGTCAGATGTCCGGAATTGCATCTTATAATGATTTATGCCTTTCAGTGAAGGGTTCTCTAAAAAACCGGTAGCAAAAGAAAGTTTTCAAAGCGTAAAGCACTGTCATACGAAGGGTAAATATAATGTAGGTAATTACCCTCACGGCAGTTTTAGTCGGCGTTAGTCACGAGCGCAGGTGGCATTTACGACCTAATTTTGTGTTAATCTCAAAAATATTATTACCCTAGTTTTGGGGAAACAGATGTCGTCAGATTGTTTTGTTGATACTTGAGTTTTTAGGGTTAAATTAATGTCTACATGTGTAGAATTTTGGGAGGAATTTTTATGTTTATTTTTTTAATTTATTTATCATTTTGTGTACACACTAAATACGGGGTGGAAGGGGGGACACCGACACGGAAACGGTTAAAAAGAATCTGCTGTTCCATACATTTTGACCGTGTAGGTATTGCACTTTTGTAGGAAACAGCTGATTGTTTTTTAAATAACCGATTAAAAATTTATATGTGCTCAGAATGATGTACTGAATACGTATAACCGATTCCGCGTCGGTGTCCCTGCCACCCCTTCAAAAAAGAAGAAAGGAAGAGAAAAATAGAACAAAGATGATTCTTATTTCTAAAGAAATTTTTATCAGCATACCTGCGAAAGGAGATTCTAAAAAAAAGAGATGTAGACATAGTGTGTAAGAGAAGAAGAGAGAATGGAATACATAAAATTTAAAGTAGTAAAATATTTTAAATAAAATATACAACACTAGCTGTTGCCCGCGACTTCGTTCGCGTGGAAATTTTGCTGTGTATGTGTGAGAAACAAAAAAAGGAACCTATGTGCTATTCCAGACTACAATCTATCTCTGTGCCAAATTTCATCCAAATCTGTTCATCTGTTCTGGCGTGATTGAGTAACAAACATCCATCCATCCAAACTTTCGCATTTATAATAGTAGTATGATAAGAATATACTAGCATACGTACCTATAAATACAAAGAAAAAACTTATAACAATCAAATACTATAAATAAATAATTTCTTTTTAACAAAAAATATCAATTCTAACGCAAAAAAATGTACAAGAAAACTTTTATTTAGAAAAAAAAGTCTTGAGTTTCGTTTAATAAGCTAAACAGTTGATGCGAGACAGTCACCGTGGCAACTTGTATCCATGGCAACCATAATGACCATGAAAAACACGAACTGAAAATACATCCTAACTGTAACGAGTCATAATCATCTTTTTTCCG
Organism: Noctua comes; assembly: GCA_963082995.1. Taxonomy (NCBI): domain Eukaryota; kingdom Metazoa; phylum Arthropoda; class Insecta; order Lepidoptera; family Noctuidae; genus Noctua; species Noctua comes. The sequence goes on along the minus strand of OY720279.1, from coordinate 13,307,508 downwards.
CGTTTGCTTAGCTACAAGTTGTTATATTTGATCAATTATATTGCTTGGCTAAATAATAACAGCTGCTCGGATCGATCTTTAGGTTAAACCGTGCTTGCCTAGGTTGGTCAGTGGATGGGTGACCAGTGTGATCACACATTACAACCGAGTTTCCTCCGTGCCTCGGAAAGCACGTTAAGCCGTTGGTCCCAGCCGTCATTTGTAGATCTTTGACAGTCGTTATAGGTAGTCAGTGGCCCAAAAAGTCTGACAAAACCAGTCTTACCAAGCGATATTGTATTACCCAGTACAAACTAGGTTGTGGATGTCAGATAGGCAGTTGCTCCAAGTAAATTAATGATACTTAGCTGCAGGTCAGACTGGAAGCCGACCCCAAAATATGCGGGGCTTACAACACACTAAGTTACAGCAGACAACCAAAAACGGAAAACCATATACAGGGTGTAACAAGACCCTTAACGAAGCTGTCAACCAAGCATTATGTACATCAAACTAAGTAACTTTAAGCAAAAATTGTTGCAGGGAAACGATTTTATTTTTTGGGCGAAAAAAATCACGTTCTACGGTAGGCCTCAATATAACAGACTCAAAACGGGTCGTGGAGGTGTTTAAAGTAAAAATCTTACAATAAATTTCCCAATATCTCCGTAACTAGAAGGTTCCCAGGTAAGGTCTAGAACGAAAAAATTATCGCAATGACGGGGAGAATAAGTGCCTCTCGACTTCGTTAAGGTTCTTGTTACACCCTTTATAACATCAACTTGTGTGGCTTATCCGATACAAAATACTTCCAACATTATATTGACAGGTATTCCTCATAATCCAGGTATGGCTACCCATAGTAATAACTCATAGAGCTCCTCAGGAATACTTATTATTCATAATGAGGTATTACTAGTCGCACCTGTCAAAGAGGTGGGTATTCACGGGTTCAAAGCATGTGCAAGTAACTGTCGGAAGGCGGTTCCTTTTGTGCCGTATTCGCAGGTTATTAATAGAAAGTTCTTAGGATTTATATGGGTACCTAGGTCTACTAGGATTTTATCACTTTTATAACGTACTAGCAGGTCGCCCGCGACTTCGTGCGCGAAAATAGTGATAGCTCGGCTAATATGCATGATATCTTTATAATTTATTGCCTATAGCACTCACAAATAATGTAGCTTTCTACCAGTGAAACAATTTTTAAAATTGGTTCATTACTTCCGGAGATTACCCCCTACATACAAACAAATTTTACCTCTTTATAATATTAGTGTAGATAGAGGTTTAAATGCACACAACTGCTAGATAAAGAATCAATTTCACTAACCGCATATGTAAAACTACATTCTTACGAACATAGTACATTTTGATATAAGTGGGGAAACTTTGTTATTGCAGTCGAGGCGGAATTCACACCCGAGCCGCCAGGCCGGGTTGTTATGGAGCCGAGAACTGCAGTAAAAAATCCCCACGCGTATCAAACGACGTTTTTCAATACACTTTCGTAGAAAAAAATAATAGAACGAAAAGTATTTTTGTCATGAATTATTAGGAAACTATGATTAAATTTGCTTTTTGCCGCGCTCTGCTTTCGCCAGGTTGCAGAAGAAGCAAAGGTATCAAGCCGTTAAACATAAGCTGTTTAACGGCAATATATGAAAAATTCTATTTCCACACGTGTGAGGAAAAATATTAAAAATCTACGCGTGTGAAATCCATTGCATGTTGAACCTAGTCGTAGTGCGATAACCAGTTTTCGAGAAAGTGTATTAAAAATAGATTTTGATTCTGATTCGGATTTGCATTTTAAAAGTAAAAGGATCAACGTCACCAGTGAAATTTAAAAAGTTATCGTTTCTGTTCTCATTTTCTTATAAGACTGCAGTAACAGACCAATAACAAAAAGACACATCGCAAATACAAGGTGTAAATAGAACCTTCACGAAGCCGTCAACCAAGCATTATGTACATCGTACATCAACGACTTTTTTTTTGGGGGTGAAAATCACGTTTTACGGTAAAACTCAGTGTAACGCTCTCAAAACTTGGTGCTGGTGGATGATTTGAACAGTAAACGGGTCATGGAGGTAATTAAAGTAAAGTTAAATCCTTAAAAAGTAGTATTTAAAAAAAACTTGTGAAAAAATTGGAACTTTGACCTCCAATATCTCCGTAACTAGAAGGTTCCAGGGTATGGTCCAGAACAAAAAAAATATCGCAATGACGGGGAAAACAAGTGCCTTTCGGCTTTGTTAGGGGTCTTTTTACACCCTTTATGTGCACAACGTCGAAAACACACTTCTTTCTCCACGAAAAGCAAAAAGCAGCTTTTCAATTTGTATAAAATAACACATAATATAGACATAGTCTTTGGCAGCCACCTGGTACAAAGTTACGAAGTTTACTAAATCCCATTTGAGAAATGGCCGTCGATCTTTGCCGGAGTGTCGGGGGCTTAAGTTAAGCCCACTGCCAATAACGCTTCTTCTAAATCACTTGGATGAATGTTCTGTACATTTTATCTACAGTCTCATGGTGTTCCGTAGCAATATTTGTTATCTGTCTGTGATGAAGAAAGATATTCTTCGGTTCAAAATTTATGAAACTCGAACAATAGACCGACCGCTTTAATGAGTCCTCGCACAGGTATCAATCTAAATGGAATATTCTGAAGGTTTATCACGTATTTGTTCAATTAGTATCGTAATACCTAATACTTTACGGGAGTTAAGTACTCATAAATATGAGCAACTCTTACTATGGGTCTAACTATGAAATATGATTTAAAAAATCTGCCGTCGCCTACATTTTTTCGAGTTACGCGACAAATTATGTGTGGAGCAGCTGATATTTTTTTCGTGATTTCATGGTCGACTCTGTATTAAAATTTCTTATTTTCATGAGTACTACACGCCCCTAAAGTATTGCCCACGTTTACAAAAACATCCTGTAAAATAATGTCATAAATCATAAATCATATTTATTTCTGTAAATTTTTTTACAAAACTCTTTTACAAGTCACCATGTTTTCTTTTAAAACTAGATGGGGCCGGTGTTTCGGTGTATGTCTTTTTTTTTATCGTGGTAAAATCATCAAATGAGTCCTCCCACCCAGGGCAGAGCGGGAGGGACTGTCAGACTTGTACTGACTAAAATCCACGGTGTCCTTCAATAGCCCTTTATGTTCCAGGGTCACGGTAATTGTATAAGTCCCGCGACCCCGTCGGTGTATGTCTATAATGAAGTTATCATTTTGACTTGTTTATAGATACGGGTGTTATTGTCTGAAGAAGAAGAATGAATACTATTTCCCTATTGATTTAATCCAGCAACATTTTAAACATGACAGCAGTGCGACATTACTTTAACGTTATCTGCTCCAATACCCTGACAACATAAAGTTAATATTTACATCGGGAACCGCGTCGAATCATAAATATTCGAGTGATGGAAATCTCATCGGAATTGGCTCATTACTTTTCAAGATTAATGTACCGATTGAACAAACGTGCTACATCAGTATACTTTAGTGAACGCAGAATTGTAAACGGGGCTATTTGAATATAGCAACAATGAACGGTCAAAAGTGAGATGATCATAATGACACTTTACTGTTCTATTGGTAATGGTCGCACACTAATACGTAACTGCAAAGCAAGAGTTCCTGGGTTCGGTATTATATGGTTTTTGCATTAGATTTCTTATTTCTTAGCCGAAGTCAGGAGACAGAGTTATGTGTATACACAACTCCGTCTCCTGGCCGTTCTCTGGAGTTGTGTAAAGAAAGAAAAAAACAAAGAATAAAGTTTATTTGACGTCAGTTCATCAAGCACACAGAATAAAAAAAGATACAAAATAAAAATAAATGACGAATTAAAAGAAAAAAAAAGAGATAATACATAGTATGTGCTGTGTGCCTCACGGCTGCGCCAAAAAGGTCCATTTCAGCATTCGTGTCAGACAGGTGAGGCTGTCTGACGCTGGTCTTCTAATGAAACTTTGGGAGTTGTGTATGGGGGATATCATACACAACTCTGTCTACCCCTCTTGATTGTTTGTTTGCAAAAAAAACCGGTGTTATTAGGAAACCGAAAGTCGTTTCTGTCTATTCCCCAGAATGTTTCCCCCATTTTTTATAAAACCGTTTCCTTTACAGCGTACACTTTAAAATATATTACTTAATTATTATTTTTTCATTTCCAGGTGCGGAATATCAAAGAATAAACATGGCGCTCTGGATAATAATTACATTAGCGATCGCCACATCAATCTTCGCCGAAGCAAGACTGTACCATCATCAAAAACGTGATACGTCGAAAAACATATGCGACCCCGTATACAACAATACCAATCCTGTACAGTGTTACTGTGATCACAGCCAAACAACGGATAAGAAGAGAACCGCCAGTTGCCACGTGGTAAAGAAAGGTCTCCTCCCAGATGACAAAATTTGGAATAGTTTCGAGTTATTGAAAGACATCAACAAACTCACCATCTCGAACACCCAAGTCGTTGCAATTCCATACATCCCCACAAATGCTCTTAAATTCATGGAAAAATTATCGAAACTCGACATCAAGTACGGCAATATTGACAAAATCGAGGCTTTCGCCTTTGCCAATTTGAGCCTTATTGAGGAAATAACGCTCAGCGATAACCAAATCAAAGTACTAGGAAAGCATGCTTTCGCCCACCATAGAGACTTATCAGTCATCGGCTTAGACTCCAACCAGTTAATCGAGATCAACAGAGACGTATTCGTTGAGCTGCCATCTTTAGAAAGACTGTTTTTAACAAACAATAAAATAACGACGATACACGACAGAGCATTCGTGCATTTGGTAAATTTAAGAGAACTGGAAATGGACAGAAACGGTCTATTTAGTCTGAACAGTGAGACTTTCTCTGGACTTAGAAATTTGAGAAAACTAGACCTTAGTAGCAACAGCCTTGAAGTAATCGGAGATAATACATTTTCGCCACTAATAAATTTAAAAACCTTGAATTTGGAGGAAAATAAAATTCAAATGCTGGACGAGAAAGCCTTCAACGGATTAGGACAATTGAATGCCTTGAATTTGGCACACAACAAGTTGACGAGTATAGAGAATGTTAGGACATTTGAAGGACTGGAATCTCTTACAATGTTGAGTTTGAAAAGCAACCAGCTTATTGATCTGAAGCCGCAAGTCATGGCACCGATACTGAAGAATTTTTACGGCAACAGTAGCAGCTTAGATGTGGAAGGTGAGGGACACTTACTTTAAATTCAGCTACATAGAATCTGTTAATTCTCAATCTTGGTAAAATCCTGGTCCCTAATATTTTGGTTTATTCACTTATACATTTTCGTGGTTTCAGCCATCTTTAACTCTAACTAACTCTTTAACAGTGAAGATATCGACACGAAATGGTACGGAAATATTGATCACCAACCCGTTAGGCAACCGTAAAGATTCTGAAAATATCCGATCACATTTGACATTGATCGTACTACCTATTTGATAACATTATAATTGCATAGCATCCATGTGAATTTGTACTTGTTTTGGCGAGAAGAAGTAAAAAAAATCCATAGATTTGTTTGTGATGATTCACAAACAAATCTATATAAAGTCATTTATTAAAATTAAGTAGAAAACCAGCACTTTTTGAACGTTTTACAACAAAGTTCACAACAGACAGTCCCTCAAAACGCCTTTCGCCACTTCTAGTGTTTTCGATGGGAAGAAGTGGCGGAACAAACTCCCCACTAACACATCTGTCTGATACGTTAGAATAACCAGATTTTATACAATACTAGCGACCCGCCCCGGCTTCGAACGGGTGCAATATACATATAAACCTACCTCTTGAATCACTCTATGCTAAAAACTGCATTAAAATCCGTTGTGTACTTTAAAAGATCTAAGCGTACAAACAGCGGGAGCGACTTTGTTTTATACTATGTAAAGATTTTGTAAGTTAATATTAACAACGAATCCATTAAATTAAATTATTGGCACATGTCAGATACCACTCACCACGAAAAAAATAGTAATAGAAGAAAGATATTCAATTTCGTTTTTCAACTTTCAGATAACAACTTCCCTTGCAACTGCCACCTGGACTGGTTCATGTCACTGATGAACAAGACTCAAAACAGTTATTTGAAGCGCGCTATAGAAAATTTGAAATGTTATCCTGACGTCAACCTGAGAGAGCTGTGGGCGAAAACCGGTGATACAGAGAAGAACACGGCTCAAGTATTCGATGAAGAGGAGGAGCCCGGAGTACAAAATGCCGAATATGAATACTACGATGAAACACAGCTTAATGGAAAACTCTTTTACATTGACATAAGGGATTTGGCAAATTGTACTCATACATACCTTCGTGTACCAATCACGACCAATGCTGACAAATCTAAAGCAACTGTAGAAGCAACCACCAAAGCAATTATTAGTCCAGTAACTACAACGAAGACTATACGCACCACAGAATATGAAATGCTGCGGTCGACTCAAGCAACACCCAAAGTTATGGTAGACAAATCTACGAAACCCAAAGATGAGGCCTCTGGAATGCCAAACAAGATTTACGAAACTAAGAATAAAGAATCATTTACAACTGTCCGTCTGGCTACTGTTTCTGCTAAACCGATTCAACATAACTACGACCATGATATGGCCTCGGATGAAGCTAGACCAGAGAAAGTCAATCAACATTCTCACAGGAGTATCAATGATGAAACGAAAACTACTCCTGAAATTAATCACAATAGCGCATGTAGTAATGTCAACAGTGTGGCTTTAGTACCTATGATATTATGCTTTAGACTGTACTTTTATTAAATCACTAATATTATATTTATTAGATATTTAGTTCATAATGTTACACTCTCTCACAGTCATTAAAATAAATAATTTTAAGTTTAAAATTTGTTTTATTACCTTGTGTATTCAGCATGGACATCTTCTGGTAGATACCTAGCCTAAATGATACTATGAGGTTGAGACTTGCGAAGTTCAAAAGTACTAAATTAAGAACGAACAACGAGTTGTAAGAAACAGGCGAAATTCGAGATACTAAACCACGTCTTATTCATTATTATAAAAGAGATGATAAGTACTCGTGAGTCGTCGTAGGTGCTATAATAATCGGTAATCGTGGTACCTATGGACAATGTAATGCGGAGGAATAAGGAAAATGTAGTGAGGAAGATATTTAGTATGAATGTAGATGACTATAAGAGTAGAGAAAGACCAAAGAAGCCATGGATGGACTGTGTGAAGGATGATATGGCTAGAAAGGAGGTGACTGCTGAGATAACGAGTAATAGAGAAGTACCTATGGAAGAAGAAGACATGCGTTGCGAATGATGATAATGATGATTAGTACCACGCTTGAGGGATTGATGATACAAGTTACAGGCGAAATATTTTGTTCTTAACTAGAAACGAATTGTAAAACACAAGAAAATAAGATCCATTAGTAAAAACGGGTACATCCAGAGATACAAAAAAAATCAACAGTTTTTTTTATATTGGAGGGATAGCCCTCAAATCTAAAAAAAAAACTGTCAAATTTTAGAAGTCTACTAAAAAAAAACATTTTATCAAAGAGGATGGTATTGTCCGATTGTAGGTGTATACTGCCATCTGTTGTAATATAGTAGTACTACAATAGTACTGATGTCACAGTTTCCCCTTTTGTTTCGAGTTCTGTTGAAAGATGGCGCTTATTACAGGCTTACAAACAACTTTTAAGATAGTACGATGAAATGAATACAGATGGCAAATCAACCTTTTCATTAAAAAATATAGAAATCCTTAGGTCAAGTCTAAATAGTGTAGTTCGATTAATAAAGAGTGGTTAGACATCACTGGAGTGGCTGCTAACATTTATTTAGTCTCCTGCAGTAGTGAAGGGTCAATTTTTTTAAGAGGTAAGCCGGTATACTTATCTTTAATGTGATTTTATTATTTATCTATGGAATACTGATTGTGCCCCTTTTCAAAAGGGAAGCTGGTAGGAATCGAGTGGAGCGTTCGCCACTGGTATCCTGTTTATTAAAAGTACCTACCTATCTATACTGAGATGAGAAACTTAACCATGCCATCAGGCGCGGTCCCAGGGGGGAAGGGGGGGTCACAGGGGTCATGACTCCCCCCAAAATCATACACGCTAAATTGATAAACCTTCTTAAAATGGCTATTTTTGGATAAAAATTATTACTGGAAAGTAGATTAGGGGTAGGTGCTTAATCGTTCAACAAGAGAAACTAAACTTTTTAGAGACAGAATTCTAAAATTTTCGAGCTCGCTTCGCTCGCTAATGCATCTGAGTTATTGTTATTCTCATCTCTGTATGAATGAACAAATAAAACCTAATACAGGAGGTGCAGGCGAAAATTTTGAAAAATGTAACTATCTCAAGGGCAGGGCCGTAGGCAGGGGGTGATGGTTTAACCTCCCGAAATTTCCGACAACTATTAAGAATCAACCTATCCGAGGCAGAATGCAAAAATTTTCTCGCTCGCTTCGCTTGCGAATACATCCTATACTTTTTCAATACTGCAAAAGTTGACAAAGTGCTTCTATTCTCATTTCTATATAAATTAAAAAGAAGTGGTGCTAAAATTTTCCAGCTCGCTCATACATCCTGTACTTTTGAATTCTCCACAAGTTGACAGAGTTCCTCCTATACTCATTCCTGTATGATTGAACAAAAAGAACTTAATTTATCCGAGGAAGGTTGCAAAAATTTTCGAGCTCGCTGCGCTCGCTCTTGCGTCTGAATACCTACACAACTGTATGAATTATCAAAATAAAATCTAACCTACCCAGTGTAGTGCTAAAATATTCGAGCTCGCTTTGCTCGCTCTGACATTCTGCATTCTTTTCAGTATATCTTAATAAAACAATTGTGAAAGCTAAAGATGCACCCCCCCCGGACATAAGCCTTAGGCGCCCTTGATTATATTGTTTATTGAAATCCAAAGATGGTTGACATAATTTCGTTTTTCAAAAGTTGTTGATAATATAAGATTTTAAACTATCATGGTCACTAACATTACTATTAATACTAACGGGATATTTACCATGTTTACTGTTTGTTATGACAAACAGTTTAACAATAGTTTAACAACCCTCCCAATTGGTCCCCAACCAAATTCTTGGCTATGGCCTCTTCTGACACATAAGTTGGCTAAAGTGTACCAAACCTGACATATCTGTCGGTCAAATACCTACCATGCTTCTTACAAAACAAATAAATAACAGGATGTCTGTACTTTATGAGTCGATAAGTAGGTACCTATGATCCTACATTTGTACGACCTACATATTAATTACGTTAGGTACATATAAATTATACTGAGTTGTCAGCAGCAAGCAAACTGATGTATGCACAAATATATGAAGTTCTTTGCAGACCTAGAACCTTTGACATGCAGCGATAAAAAAAGTATTACACGTACAGTATGTTTTTTTGTTTGTGAAGTTTAGATGACCGGTGAGTGTTCAAATGACATCAATAAAAGATATAAATAAATAAAATCCATTTATTTCAGGTTCTCCCATATTACAATCACAAGTTACGAAACACGAAATAAATACAAAAGATATGCAGTTACGATTGTCATAATCTGCTTGCTCTTAGTCCAATACGTATCCTTATACACCGTGACTTTTTATTCGTACATAAAATAGCTCTAGGCGCGATTTTTTTCCCCTCCCATAAATGGTACAAAGAAAAATAAATAATACATTAGAATGAAATTATGAAACTTCCTGTTAATGATGTTTACTTTTCAAACGGGAGAACATACCTTCCCAGCCCTCGACTCCTGTAGATCATCGCTCGCAACAGGGTGTTTTATCTACGTCATGCGTCATAAATAATACTGAATAATATTTTTATTTTTAAATTATTTAAATCTCATAAATACCATTTTGCCGTTGTAAGACGACTAAAAAGTCATGGTATATAAATTTGTAATCTTGTTATTTCCTTCATTTTGTTACTGTACTCGATAGGTTTGGTTGAAAACAAAAAAATTAACGGTTTAAAATTTAGCGCCAAAAATCCGCCATTTTGTTCCGCCACCTAAGGCAGGTAATCTACATTTGGGTGTTTGAGACAAATCTAATGATACCGCGCAGGTTTGACGATTTTCAGCCTCCCGAACAAGCCGGATTCCGAAAAGGCTTTAGCACCGTGGACCACATACATACGCTGCGGCAGGTTATACAGAAGACCGAAGAGTATAACCTGCCTCTCTGCTTGGCGTTTGTGGACTACGAGAAAGCCTTCGATTCGATCGAGACTTGGGCTGTACTGCAGTCTCTCCAACGGTGCCAAATAGACTATCGGTACATCGAGGTGCTGAAGAGTTTGTACAAAAACGCCACCATGTCAGTCCGACTTCAGGACCAGACCTCGGAACCTATCCTTCTGCAGCGAGGTGTGAGACAGGGAGACGTCATATCTCCGAAACTGTTCACCGCTGCACTGGAGGATGTCTTCAAGGTTCTGGACTGGAGAGGGCTAGGCATCAACGTCAATGGCGAGTACATCTCTCACCTTCGGTTTGCCGACGATATAGTGGTCATGGCTGAGACCATGGAGGACCTCAGTACAATGCTTGATGACCTCAGTAGAGCTTCCGAAAGAGAGGGTCTTAAAATGAACATGGACAAAACCAAAGTCATGTTGAATGCCCATGTAACACCCACTCCTATCAAGATCGGAGACTCTACACTCGAAGTTGTAGACGATTATGTCTACCTGGGACAAACGGTCCAGTTAGGTAGGTCTAACTTCGAGAAAGAGGTCAATCGTCGAATCCGACTCGGCTGGGCGGCGTTCGGGAAGTTGCGTGGTATCTTCTCGTCCAACTTACCGCAGTGTCTCAAGACGAAAGTCTATGACCAGTGTGTGTTGCCAGTGATTACATACGGGACCGAAACGTGGTCGCTCACAATGGGCCTCATCAGAAGGCTTAAAGTCACCCAAAGGGCAATGGAGAGGGCTATGCTCGGTGTTTCCTTGCGTGATCAAATCAGAAATGAGGAGATCCGCAAGAGAACCAAGGTTACCGACGTAGCCTGAAGAATAGCCAAACTTAAGTGGCAGTGGGCAGGGCACATTGCTCGCAGAACGGATGGCCGATGGGGTCGAAGAGTTCTGGAGTGGCGACCGCGAACCGGAAGACGCTGCGTTGGAAGGCCTCCCACTAGGTGGACCGATGACCTCGTAAAGGTTGCAGGGATACGCTGGATGCGAGACGCACGGGACCGGTCAATGTGGCGACACTTGGGGGAGGCCTATGTCCAGCAGTGGACGTCTTTCGGCTGAAATGATGATGATGATGATGAAAATGATACCATAAGAGGTAATAAAGAAATTTACAAAGAAACATACAAGATGCGCGCGAAAGACATAACCCTTCTTTGGCAGTCGGGTAAAAATATTAGTTACCCAGTCAACAAGGAAGATGAAAGCTGGTCTGATTATCCATGGACCCAGCAAACTGGTGGAACAAGGATATGAAGATGACGATGATGATGCAATTTTACATAAGATCAACCTGTATAAAAAAAGTGTCCATGTACGCTTTATATGAGGTTCTTACCCGACCATAAACAACAAATGCTTCGATTGTATAAATGTTACGTAGGCTTATCGAGCTCACTTAGTTCAGTGTAGCATTGTATTCGACGATGAAGTGCATTGTTTTCACGGCATTTTTATTAGGTAAGTGGTTTCTTTATTTTGTAACTGTAGCTGATGGGAGGGTTGGGTCACGACAGCCGTATTCACTGTGGCTGGTGATCGAGAATCTCCACGCAATGGGTTGCTGAGGACGGAAGGCGCCGTCGTCACTTCGACGGCGACCGGCTGGTTAGACATTTACCATGGGTTGACTCAAGACGGCAGAAAAATACCTGGAAGGATTTGTGTGAGGCCTTTTCCCGGCGATGGGTCAGCAACGGCGAATTATAAAAGTAGCTTTAAGGCCTGATTTATAATTTGATGGAATCGTTCTTATTCTTTAGTGAAATGTTGTTTGATGACATCTCAGATACGGATCTCTTACGGTCTGTCATCGGAAAGTTGATTACATTTTACTCAGGAAGTCAGGAGTTTTATGCTATTTGGACTCAACGCCAAACATAATCTTTGACTGCCTCGTTGGCTTAGTGGTCGTTTGCGCGACTGATGAGCATGAGGTCTTGGGTTCGATTTACGGGTCGGGCAAAGTGTTATTGGGTTTTTCCATCAGGAATTTCATTATTAAGTAGCAACCACAGAGTCTGGATTTGTGCCCGGTTGATGGCAATAGGCTCGCCTCCTATTACATGGGACCTTAACATAACTGGCGAAATGTGGGTGTACTTGTTAAGTACAACACCTCTGCCTAACCCCTCGGGGATTACAAGGCGCGATGTTATGTTATTACCTAAACCATTTTTCTATTTCTATCAATCGATTGAAAATGACTGAGATGGAGTGATATGTTAACTACGTATAGCATGAAATGCATTTAATTACTTCATCGAAATTCAAAGTTATTCTTTCTCCTCAGGCATATGTCTACCTTCGACATATTCACGCCATGTTCAGTTCTACAGAAAAGACTATACATACATTGACCAGTTCGACGCCTTTTACAAAATACATTGGGACGTGAGTGGATCAGCTTGGAGTACCGCCTTTTTAACTTGTGATGACGAAGGAGCTACTCTGTTCTATCCAAAAGTAGACGGAGAATGGACTTTGGTGAAGAACTTGTCATCTAAAATGACTAAAGTTCCAAATGTGACGGACATCTTCATTGGATTGCACGACGAGTTTGATTTGGGCGAGTTTATGACTGTTGACGGTATGTATTTAAAATTGGATACTGGAATAGAATAGACTAGACTAGACTAGACTAGACTAGACTAGACTAGACTAGACTAGACTAGACTAGACTAGACTAGACTAGACTAGACTAGACTAGACTAGACTAGACTAGACTAGACTAGACTAGACTCGTGCACTGGCTGCCCGGGATATGTGAGGACTAGTCGACAGAACCTTAAAGCGTACGCTACACGTAGCATCACGACACACGCGTGACTCAATAGTGTCATGACACTATTAAGTGTTACAATCACACAGCGGATAGTCGATAAGCTACCAGCTAAAGTTGAAATATAGATGATATGTCCGCGACAGCATTTTTATTCAATCTGTTGTTTTATACTTAAGTAAGGATATAATTATATGACTATGTGCTAAAATTTGCTGACTATAACTAAAGACAATATTATCTAGCTCGATGATCTTTTACGCACACAAATAGACAACCAAGCTTTTTTTGCTGAAGGCTCAAAAATCTGACGACCTCAAATGAGCCAGTTTGCCATAACACTACATTAAAATGAAAACTTCTTTCCATGTTTCAGGGCACTCCACCCCGTATCCACTGCCTACTGAGAACAGCCTGGTGCCACATGACCATAACTGTATAACAATGAACATAAATACTGGAATGTTCAACGTGGAAAGCTGCTATAGAATACCAGATACGCCGTTACCGTTTGTGTGCAAAAAAGTTGATGCTGAAACGTGTCCTACTGTTGACCGTGGTAAGTGATGTATTATATTTTCGAAGATTTACTTGTTTTACATTAAACCAGAAGGCCTAGAAAAAGTGTCATCTTTAACAACCCCTTCGTCATTGAAAATTGACCTCAAAACTGTTTTGAGGATAATATTCTGCTGGCGGCGGCAACCTGTCGCGTCCGGCCCTGGTTCAATCCATGGTCCAGAGCGGGAGGGAATGGAAAGCCGTGCTTCTGAGAAGCAGTCATGCTAGCGAAGGTGGTGGCGGAAAATGACAGAGAGAACATCACGTCCCAGCCGCCGCGGGAGACGCCCGGGCCACGTGGTGATACCCAGTCACCGCAGCCGCGGGCCTGTGGAGTAATGGGCTAGCTCGCCGTCCGGCCGTCTTATGACGACAGACCGTGTCGATGGCGCGTTCGTGTGCCATGCGCGCCTCAAAGAGATGTCAGCAAAATGGAAGGGGTCCGCAAGGGCCGATGCCCGCCGGGGCTGCGGGACTGTTCGAAAGAAATACCGCGGCCCTGGAACACAAAGGGCTAAGAAGGAACATGGGTGGGTTTTAGTCAGTACAAGTCTGACACTCCCTTCCGCTCCACCCAGAGTGGGAGGGGTGATCTGATGACAGACCACATGAAAAAAAAAAAGAAAGAAAATGTTCTAGACTTGACAATTAGTAAAGTATACGTGAACGAAAATAATTAACGACCATCGAATTCCAATTCCAGGCTACAAATACGTGAAGTCTTCAAGAAAATGCTACAAAGTAAACAAAAAGCCACAGACGTGGCAAGAAGCCATGAAGACCTGCTTCATGGAGGGAGGAATATTGGCGGTCATAGAAAACAGTGAACAGGCACAAGTAATCAGAGATATGCTAGAAAATGGGGAACAATACTTCGTAGGAGTGAGGAGGCTCTTCTCTAGTGCTGAGTATTACACTGTAAAAGGTAAAGTTTTATTTATACTTAATATTGTAAAAGTAGTGAATGTATTAGGTAACTCGGTCTGTCTATCTGTTTTTTTTTTCACGCAGAACGAATTTCGATAAAACTCGTGGGATGATTTCCGACGACGCGGTGAAGCCTCGGGCTAAAGCAAGTAGTGTAAAAAGAACTTGTTTAGAACTAAAACGACAGTTCTTTCGTGAGAATTTTCAAGTAATGGTGAAATATTTAGTTTTAACTGTACAGAATCTCCAAAAAAATATTATTCAGAAATTCGTAATACCTCTTTAGTAGCTCAATCTTAATTTTTTGATACCTACTATTCGATATCACAGTTTCGGGGTACCTAGTAACTGTGTTGGGAAAAGGTAAATGGGCAAATGATGATGAAGCACCTGCTCAATATTTCAATGGGTTTTTTTACAAAGCATAATTTCTTTTACAGGTCAAAAATTCAGTGACGTGAACCGAAACACGTACAACGGCGAAAATAATGACTGCGGGACTGTCTGGAATCGGGACAACGTTCTTTACACCGAAACCAAAATCTGTGACAACAAAGTACCGTTCATTTGTGAAATGGATGTTTCTATATAAACAGAAGAAAATAAATGTGACACTGAACCTACAGAGAAGCATGATAGCGTAGTACCAGTACTGGCATTGATATTGAAGTAAATATCAGCGTTTCCTATTTGTGCAACGACTTTCACTTTCATATTGTTTGTAATTGTAACAGTATGCTTAAAAAATCGAAGCAAATAAAATTACCTACCGTTTAATCAGCGTTTTGCTTGTAGTTGTGTGATCCAGCCTAACTAATCAAGCCGAGATTTATACTCGTCACGGGCGTGATTCAGACCATCAAAATGGAACACTTTCCCAAGGAACATGAGTCGAAAAATAAATAGGGTTTCCCATACAAAGATCGCATTGGCTCCGCAACTATTATGAAGAGTTCAATTTTTTTTCCTTTAGGAAAGGACCTTGGGCAAACCTGACATATCTTGCCGTCTGTGAGCCTCTTTTGACTTGATTATGAATTTAATGTACTTCTGCTTAGATATTCTCTAGGCTAGTCAGATTACTTGGAATATTCTTCTCAGTCTGTGTAAAATAACAATTTCATAAGACAGGATACGTTCTTAATTTGGCACAGGGCAGACGTGGCGAGTTGTGTCCAAAATCTAGAGCTTGCCTTTCTAACTTGTAACATCTGACTACTAGGTGTAAATAAGCGCAGCTTATTCTTTTATAACCTTGCTGTATAGTTCAGATTCAGTCTGATCATAAACAGATATTTTTGGAACAGCAGAGCGGTTTGTGCTCCTAATTGTCATTCATGGAAATCATTGCAGTGCGGCTACCACGCCCACTGTCCCGGCAAATGTGCCGGAATTACAGCAACACCACCCTTACGTTTCAGCTCTTCTGCCTTTTTTTTTTTTTTTTCTTTCTCTTCTCTTCTTTTCTCTTCTTCTCAATCAGCTAAACTTGGTATGAAACTAAACTATATCTAAACTACGTGTATCAGAAAGACCATCAAACTGAACAACTTTCTTAATGCGAATCTTATTCGTGAAATAAATTGTGTGGTACAGACATCCATGGGTGATCCCGAGGAGAAAGTGTTCAAAGCTTCAATAGCTAATCGACTCAAATGTATGGGACTGAAGAATAGATTATCGATAACGATGTTTTTCTCATTGAGAAATTTGTTCATTAGTACTGTCTGTAACACACTCTTAAGAGGGAACTGGGGCTGTGATTCTCCATACAAATGTATTCCCCTTTTTCTATTAGTAATCACAAACGAAGACAGGATAACATCTTTCAAAGAACACCGCTTCATACAGTATTTGCAAAGCGTCATCCCTACATTGCAGCTCCCAGTTT
The DNA here is from genome assembly GCA_963082995.1 of Noctua comes. NCBI lineage: Eukaryota > Metazoa > Arthropoda > Insecta > Lepidoptera > Noctuidae > Noctua > Noctua comes. The sequence continues at coordinate 13,291,084 of OY720279.1, read as the reverse complement.
ATACAATAAAATTAGTAAAAGAGTGTCCCTGCACAAATTAACATCTTTGAAGTTTAAAAAAACAGTAACAGCCTTTCTCGCATCATTAGACTACGCAGTAACTGAACGACTATTTTATGTGCCTACCTGATTGAGATATTTCAAATCACAACCCACTTGACTAATCAAAATTCTTACCTTTTCTATTCACAATACAACACACTACCTCACACACACAGAAACACACACACTCACAAACACACACACACGCACACACATACACACACAAACAGTACATACATATTTGATCAATTTGCAATGTTTTTAGTAACATCTAATTGTTCCAAACATTTTTTAATTGTTTACTTTTCTTCTTTTTTATTATTTACATTTTAATTAAGTAAATACCTACGGACTGAAAATTATAATTGTTACTTAGGCCAACTGCGATTCCTTCTGTCACTTATAGTACAGGGAATCCTATTTTAAGTGACAGAGTATTATTGTTGTACCCTGTTACTTTTTGAACCAATAAATGTATTTGTATTTGTATTTTTGCTTCGTAAATAATGCCTCTAGAGCAATTTTCATCTCTGTCATTTCCTTTTTATCAGCAACTAATAAGTAAAAAAGATATGAACCTCCAAAATTGATAAAAAATGCCCCATTTTTCCCATTTTTATGGTCGTAATTGGAGGAATACCAGACAAATTCGAAAAGTTTTTTACATAAAGGAAAGTGATAGGAACCTAGACAATACATACTCTTTATCAAAATTTTGATTTTTAAATAATTGAATCGGCTCAGTTTTCTGGAAGAATAAAGGGGAATACAGAACGTCGATCTCGTCAAAATTTTTGTGATATAATCGGCCTGAACTGCAGCTGTCCCTATCGCACTCTACGGGGGTAGGCCTGACGCAGCGCGACAGCAATAGTTTCGTCAAACCTCGTTTTCAAATTCCTCGCCTTGTTTCCTCTTACAGACCCAGCATTTTTGGTACACGTTGCATTAACGCTAAGTGAAAGTAGAATAATTTTTTGAAAAATGTATGGTAATTCTGAAGGTCATTCTGGTTGTAAAATTTCTCGCGTTACTGGGCGTTAAAATGTTTTTAGCTGGGCTCTGTAAGCCCAGCTAAAAACATTTTGAGGCCCAACATTATTGACGCAGACAAAACGACCCATATTAATAAAAATAAATTCAATTCACATAACCACATCAGAATATTTTATTCTGTTGGACTATTCGGAGAACGTTTGCTTATATTTTTACGATATTCACTCAAATCTCTAATATGATTCGATGGTTTTCAATTTCCCGCCTGTGATGTAGGCTTGCGTGAGACCCACTATAATATAGTATGGCCGTATAATAAATATTGGTACGACCAAAACATGCTTTACTTGCCCCGGGGGAAATTGCGATCATCGCAGTGGGTAACCAATTAAGTCTTATATAATGTATCGAGTCTTTTCGCACTTGTGTATAATAAGTTATCACTATGTTTGTATTTTAAACTGAATTGACTGAATTTTAACGGTTCTTGAAATGTAAAGCCTGCACCTATATAATTATATATATTATGACAGAGAATGGAGTAGGAGGAACGCTAATCCCAAATATCGACGCCATCCGCCATATTGTTTTCGCGTGACATGATTCTTTTGTTGGTAGATAGGTAGTTGGGTAGTTTAAATCACACACAATACTTGACTCAAACTTCAAACGTTTATATCTATTAAACCATTTACAAGTTGAGCCACCCGTTCGCAAACATGATTGTTCATAAGGAGAAGAACGGGCTAAGAAACTCCTTACACACTCTTTTAATTCGTGTTGCAGTTCTCATTTACACAACGTAATATTGTTCACTTCAAAAACCACTTTCAATTACATACTTCAATTATTTTCTAATCGCGAGCTAACTAACTCGACTTCTCGTTGTACCTCCGCGTGTTCTCTCTGTCTGGGCGGAAGTGCCACACCGCCAGTACAGTAATTTATTACATAGTAAGTTCATTAAAACTTACAAACAATACTAGAATACTTCACAATTAATTACTCTAATAATTAAACAATGCCAATATTCATAGATGCAAAGGCGTTATTGAGTTAAAACTAATTAGTGGCTTCATTACTTTTTTACAACAATGGGATCTTGCTTAAAACCATTTCCGGCAGATCAAAGGATTTAATACAAACAGGTCTTTCACTAATACATTGCTCTGTAAAATAATCTTGTTACTTTTCAGTTTGTAATTAGTTACAGAAACTGATTAAGTTGTAGTTTCAAATTATAAATCGAGTTATTGATCATTAAAATCGTATTCGGCGCCATCTTCCACAATATTGTGGAATGTTGCCTCAAAACAATTCTTAGTGTTAAATGAGCATTGTTAAAATCCCAATTGTCAAATATTTGCTTATCTTAATTTTAACTATAGTTCTAGCTAGACTTTCGTTTAATAAATTAATCTTCAGAAGATCTTATCACGAACTATCTCAGTACTAGTTAATACAGAGACCATTAGATGGCGCTTATCTCTTCTGTCAATCGATACAGGTCATTGTAATAATTGTTCTTGGAACCCACAGATGGCACGATCAATATTATGATGGATAAGAAGTAAGTTGGTTATTAATTAAATTAACTAATATTCTTAGCAGATAGACGCTCTTGCGGCGACATATATTATTATGATATACAAGGTGTAAACGAATCCTTCACGAAGCCGTCAACCAAGCATTATGTACATCAAACTATGTAACTCTACACACAAATTATTGCTAGGAAACTTTTTTATGGGGTGAAAAATCACGTTTTACGGTACAACTCAATTTAACGCACTTAAAACGTTGTGGATGCATTGACAAACTGGTAAAGTGAACCTTAAAAACTGATATTTTGAAAAAACTTGTGAAAAAGTTGGAACTTTGACCTCCAATGTCTCCGTAACTAGAAGGTTCCCAGGTGTGGTCCAGAGCAAAAAACTGATCGCAATGACGGGGAGAATAAGAGCCTTTCGGTTTCGTTAAGGGTCTATTTAGACCCTTTATGTATACACATTCACCCTTGATTGAATGATTTGGAAGTCATGGAGAGAGGCCTGTGCCCAGCAGTATGATGACACAGGCTAACAGTAACAGTACTTTTATAATCCCACATTGTTATCCGTCTGTCGTAGACGTTTTCTCGATATTTATGCTGTTTCTAATTTGATTTTTTTCATATACTGTCACTTACGGGATATCTTCCGTGATTGTTCATTATTTTGAGCTCCCGATATCCCGTAAGTGACAGTATACGTTTAGTTGTAAACCGTAAAAGCCCAAAACAGTGTTTGAATTTTTTCGTTAAAATACCAAAAAATAATTAATATTATAGTTTTTAGAGTTCCGTTGCCAAATGGCAGAACCTTTATAGATTCGTCCTGATCGTCTGTCTGTCCGTCTGTATATTGTATTTACATAATCATTTAGTTTTATCTTCTGTTTAGGCTCGAACCGTACTGCGCGTTTGGGCCGCTCAACTGTGCGGACCTGCTGCGGCTGCTTTCCCAGCGATATTATTGAACGCAGGTCGTATAAATGCGAACAAGTGGCTTTTGTTTCTGTTTATTTTGTTAGTCATGCAAAACGGTTATTCTTTTTATGGAATTTGATAAGTATGCAGTTATAGTGGACATGTGATGGAAACTCGACTGCTACACAGATCAACAGCATACAGTTTAACCCATAAAGTACTGCTACAGGAGTAATAAACAGCGGAGTAAAAAAACTAGTGCCTATATTAAATTGATTTATTGAAAAGAAAGCATCATTGTCATAATTATCGTTGGTTGTTAATGGAAAATTAAAATATTCGTGGACACACCAACACTTACTGACTGAAATGCTTTGGTAAGTCTTAGCATAATCAGCCTATAATGTTTCCACTCCTGGGACACACGGTCTCCACTCTATGAGAAGGAATGGGCTATAATCCACCACGCGTGCCCAGTGCGGGTTGGTAGATGTCATATGTCTTCGAATTTTTGGTTCTAGGACATGTTCCTCACGATGTTTTCGTCGTTTAGTCCACTCTCGGCCCCTCGACCCCCAAAAAATAAAGTGTCCACTGGACCCCCAAACTATAGTTTATTCTGGACCCTTGGAGGTCAAGAGTGGATTTTATTTTCCAGCCAAGTTTTAGTTTCCTCTCGACCCCCAAGGTACAGTTACCTACGTTTTTGAGAGCAGTGGTGATGAAATAAATTACACAAAGTAATGGCAAAAATGGGCCTGCATGGGTTCAAACCCACGGCTTACTGTTCGTAAGTCGGAGCCGCCACCACTGGGCCACCGCTGCTCTCGGTAACTCTTACCGCACACAAATAATCAGATTTTAGTTCTATGCCAACAGTGTTTCTTTTACCCCCTCACTTCTCTTTCCTTCAGTTTAATTAGCAACTTCCATTTCACAAATGAACGGTAGGCTTGTCATACCTTCTGCTTTCGCCGTGTAAAGTCTGTTTTCTCGATTAACAACAGTCCCATATTCCTCATATCCCGGCGGTTGGTATGGGTTTTGGTTGTTATATACATCACTGAATTTTTGACCTATAAAAGAAATTCAAAATTTACTTATTTTTTGAGTATAACTCATTGCATGAATTGTTTTAACAAAATGTTATCGGCAATCTGTATAATCCAGTATCCTAACTAATATCCCATCCTAACTATCCTAACTAATATTATAAATGAGAAAGTAAGTTGTGTGTGTAAGTGTTTGTTACATTTCCGCGCCTAAATCACAGAACCGATCATCCTGAAATTTTGCAAAAAAGTTGTCAGGTGAACAGAAACGGACATAGGGTACCTTTCATACCAAAAAAAAGAACTGTCCCCGAGAAAAACAACAATAACGTTTTTATGATAATAGATGGCGCCACGTGTCTTTCGAATCATGATTGAAGAATAATATTATTACAAGCAGAGTATAACCTGAATTGGTTGTCAAAGTCTAAAAAACGCGAGCAAAGCCGCGGGCAAAAGCTAGTTCTTTATAATACCAAACGTTCAGCCGTTCAGCTGTGTCGACTACGCGGTTGGTGGGATGGCGATTAGCGATTGCAAATGGTTGCTGGTACTAAGCTAGGGCCCTTCGACCAAATGGGTTAGGTTAGAAGTACGACTGTGTGCCCGCTTGTCCAATTACTAGACGAGTTTGGCTAGTAAATAGTATAAAAAAAATTGTAAACAATAACTAAAAAAAAAGCTACGCATTGTATATAATGACTGGATTCTATACAATGACTGAATTAAATGCTTTGCCGTTAATAAATACAATGAAAAGCGAATAAAATTCTATTGTAATATTGTTACTAAACATTACCGTAAACAGACCGAGAGCACTAGTGTTTTTTTTTGTGACTTTCGTTATGAAATACTGTTAATGGAATAAATAATGCAGCAAAAAAAAAAAATATTGTAACCTTTTACTGTATAAAATTCACCATTATTGTTGAGCTGCCTAACTCCAACGAAGTATGACGAGCCTAACTTCAACATTGATCTAAGGTCCTCAGCCTGAGCACTGTCTTCTATAACCGCCAATATTCCTCCCTCCAAGAAGCAAGTCTTCATAGCATCTTGCCACATCAGTTCCTTCTCATTCACTTTGTAACATTTTTTCGATGCTTTCGTGTATTTGTAACCTGAAATTATAATGTGTAATTTTCGTTCGCTTATACGTATTACCTACTGGTAATAACATAATAATAGGGATGTTTCCTGAAAAAATCTAATTAGTCCGTCAGATAGATTTCCAAAAAATATTGGACACGTATTTTTTCTTTTTTCACGAAAACTACAAATGAAGACGATACAGTGCGTCGAAAACTCTGTGACGTCATACTTGTAAGTAAAGTGTACTGACTTTTTACCGAAAAGTGACGTCACAGGCCCCCACTCATGATATTTGATGCGTTTTATCTTCGTCAATTTTTATTGATTTGATAAAACAAAAAATACGTATCCAATATTTTTCGATAATCTAACTGACGGACTAAATAGAATCATATTTTTTTACACAGGAAACATCCCTATAGTCTCAAATTATGCTTTTAAATGTGTTTGCCTCTTGTCTAAGTACACAGGATCAATAAAACGTAGCACAGGTAGCATCTTGGGAACATAAAGAAAGAAAAGAAAGAAGAAAGAAAAAAGAAATATTTATTTGTCGCAGGCCCATGACGTGCATACAAAATTAGAAAACAGAAACACAAACAAAAAATCCAAAAAAGAAAAAAACGACACAATATTTATTTGTCGCAGGCCCATGACGTGCATACAAAATTAGAAAAAAGAAAAAAAAAAAAAAAAAAGAAAAAAAAAGAGACAAAAAAGAAAAGAAAATAAAAAAGATACATCTCTTACCGCGATCAATGGTCGGACACGATTGGTCATCTACTTTCTTACAGACAAACGGTAACGATGTCGCAGGTGTTCTTATACAACTGCTTGCTTTCAACAATCCAGTATGTATGTTCATAGTCATGCAATTTTCGTGCGGTAGGCTACTGTCGGAAGGCTCAGCACTTGGGTACCCTGAAAATCGGGGAAAGTTTAAACGGTCGTGATTTTTTATCACACTTTTGTTAGCTTAAACTGTTACTGACTAATTATGTAAAAAATCTTAAGTTAAATTTGACCCATTTCCCAAGCTGACACGTTAAGATTGGATGACAATGCATGGTTATGTAAGTCGACTCCCAAAGATGGCGGTAGTGTTTGTGTGTGTGTTTTTTGTGTGTGTGTTTATTTGTGTGTGTGTTTGTATTTGTGTGTGTTTTGTTTGTGTGTGTTTTGTTTGTGTGTGTTTGTATTTGTGTGTGTTTTGTTTGTGTGTGTTTTGTGTGTGTGTGTATTATGTATACTTACCGTCAACAGTCATAAACTCTCCTAATTTAAATTCGTCATGCAATCCGACAAAGATATCTGTCACATTGGAAAGATTCGTCATTTTATCGGTCAAGTTCTTCACTAAAGTCCATTCTTTCTCGACTTTTGGATAGAACAGGGTAGCTCCTTCGTCATCACAAGCAAAAAGAGCGGTACTCCAAGCAGATCCACTCACGTCCCGGTGAACTTTATAAAATGCGTCGAACTGGTCATTGTATGTGTAGTCTTTTCTGAAGAACTTAACTTGGCGAGAGTATGTCGAAGGCAGGAATATGCCTGTAAAGGTTACACTGGTTACACTGAGTATGAAAGAACGTGTGGGAATAGATATAATGGTCATATTTTTAAATGTATACAAGTTGTAACATAATAAACGCAAGACCTACCGTGTGGTCTCTCGCACCATGAAACTAAACATCTTTTGTTCTACGAGTTCTTGAAATTTGTAAAAAAAAAAATACTTTCTATAGGAACTGACGCAATCAGCTGATCCACATGTATGGTAAAACTAAAAAAAAAGTTATGAATTTCCGAAAGTCATAGAACAAAAGTTGTTCAGTTTCATGGTCTGAGATACCACACGAGAGGTATTGCGTTTATTATGTTACACCTTGTATAAGGTCCCATTAAAATAGATGAACAAATTTTAACACAGCGTTCAGTACGTCTAACCAAAGATATCCAAGCAAAAAAACACTGATTAAAGTGATTTGATTTTGACCTAAAATCATTGGGTAACCAACATTTTAGTGTATTTTCGTTGGCTGATTTTTTTTCTTGTATCTAATGCGTTTTTTCTTATTTTCTTTTACCATTGTCCTTATTTTGGTGGTCTGAATGATTTCTAAAACTTTGTCCATTTATTTTAATGGGACCTTGTATAATTAGTTTATACCCTAGTACCGCATTGAATAAAGTTTAAAAAAAATACTACTCACCTACTAAAAATAACGCAAAAACAATGTACTTCATCGTCGTATAAGGTGGCACACTATGTTAAAGCAACTTGACCATCAAACATTATATTTATATAATCGTTTTATTTTCTGTTTAGGCTTCACTTATACTGCGCGTTTGGAGCGCTCGACTGGGCGGACCGGCCGCTTCCCTGCCATATTTTAATCCGCAACCGTTAGGCGAGTAATAATTGCGAAAGAAATCATACAGCCATTTAGGCGAGTAGCTTGTGTTTCTGTCCGTTTGTCATTCATGCTTAAAACATTTTTTCTTTTGGCATTTTATGAATCGGCAAGACATTTAAAAAAAAATCTGCTGCTACAAATCAACCACTTCGATCCGTTTAGAAGGGAGCTTGTAGTAGTACAGGTGGTATTGAGATAGGGATAAAAAAACAAATACTTATGTCAAATTGATTTATTGGAAAAAAATACACTAAAAGATACGTAGCCAAACAGACTCTCATCGATTTAAATGCCTTGGTAGGTTTGATCGCACACAGCCATGGAAATAAAAGAGTGATTTCGACAAAATATGAAATACGACAATGTCATTATTTTTCGACCTTACTTCTTTGAAGACCGTGTATCTTCTACAACATCAGTTCTCTTTCTTCTGTTTATAAAGCAACTTCCATTTCACAAATGAACGGTAGTCTCTGTGTATTGGTTGCTGTGTCAGTGTAAAGATAGTTGTCCTGTTCGCGGACAGTCCCATACTCTCCATCATCGTCCCGAGCTCGACCTGAACTCAGCCGGTTAGGGTCAGGGTTTTGGTACATTTCACTGAACTTTTTACCTGTAAATAAAGAAAATGTGTTGATTACTTTGTTCATTGAGAAAGTACTCAGTGAAAAAAAATACAAAAATTATATCATCGTCAAAATTTTAAAGGCGTACTGCTTGTCATAGGCTGCACCCAACCTACAATAATGTAGAATTATAGATTGTAGCATTAAAATAAGTAATAGTAATTAGATATAAATTAAATTGTAAAAAGCCCAATCGAAATTAACATTAAAATCGCATAGCATGATGTAGTTCTGCACCTTTGATATGTTGTATAAATCAGTTAGTTATTTAGTTATGTGAATCCAAATTTGCAACTTTGAAAAACTTGTGCTAGCTGCGCACCACGCGATAGACTGCGAAATTTTGGGACTTTTTACCCTTTATGCGGTAAAACTCAAAAAGTATGCATTTTCGACAAATGAAATTCTGTATTTGTATAAAGTTAACTAAATTTGCAACAATTTAAGCCCAATAAACCTTATAGGGATCAAGCTATGACTCTTCAAAGATGGCTGTAATTCATTTAAATAAATAAATAATTTACAGGTAAAAAATAAAAATAGAAAATAACACTATAGAAAATCAATAAATATGTAGTAAAAGTCACCTCATTTTGATGTTATCAATAAAAGAAATCATACACATTACACATTGGTGTAATAACATTTGACAATATATGTCTTATGTCAATGGGGATTTTTTTATACACTTTAATTGATGTGAAGTGAGGCTAGTGCTGTGTAACTGTAGCGATTTTTATAAGTGATGACTCTTAAATTGAATAAAACAAAACTAGCAATGCTGTTACCTCTTACTGTGTAATACGTAGACTTATACGTGGAATGTCGAGGGACGGTTTTCCTCACTCCAACAAAATATGTTGATTCTAGTTCTACCATATCTAGTACTTCTTCTGCCTGGGCTTTATTTTCTATGACTGCCAATATTCCTCCCTCAATAAAGCATGTCTTCATAGCTTCCTGCCATAGTTTTAGCTTTTTATTTACTTTGTAACATTTTCTTGATGCCTTCATATATTTGTAACCTGAAATAGTGTCAAAATTAGCGTTACAGTAGTGGAAGATCAAAAAATCGATGAATGGACTCTGTGAATAAGGCTAGAGAAAATAATATGCAAGAAGATATGCTGCAAATAAAAAAAATCGGTTGTCTGTAAAGTCGGTTTACTGACGATAGTTGAACGTGACAACGTCATAAGAAAATACTGATGGAATGGTTGCATTTTTCAAAAAATGTATGTGCGTTGAGCAATTGTTTTATGGAACGCCTCAGAGCGAGGTAACGCTTCATACGTCATGTTTTTTCGTGCGTGCAGCCGGCTCCATCGAATTATAAGACGTTGTCACGTCAAAAATACACCACTTACCGCGATCAATAGTCGGACATGACTTTTCTTCAACTTTCCTACAAACAAACGGTAATGCCGTGTCAGGTGTTCTGTTGCAATGAACCACTTTGAACAATCCACTATCTATGTTCATCGTGATACAGTTATCACCAAATGGTGAAAAATTGCTGCCAAAAGCTAGTGGATCTACCAGTTCGCCGCTGCTAGTAGACCCTCGATCTGGTCGCAGACTAGTGTCAGATGCCAGAGGACCAGGTAATGAGCGTCCTGAAAACGGAGACGGTGTTAATTTTAACGAGGGCAGATTTTTGCTTGTGAACTGTTAACGGTGGTATGGTAAGTCGTAGTATGGTATTGTGAATTACACTCGTAAAGCTGTGACCAAGTGGCATCCCATGACTGGAAAAAGAAATGTAGCTCGCCCGCCGGCAACATGGGCAGACGACATTGGTTCCGTTGGGGTAAAACCTGGTTGAGGCTGGCACAAGAACGGGGAGATTGGCACAGCAAAAGGAGAGGCCTATACCCTGCAGTGGGTGAATTCAAGCTGTGGATGTGGATGATGAGCATTGTGAATTCTTACCATCAATGGTTATAAACTCCCCGAGCTTAAATTCGTCGTGGAATCCAACGAAGATGTCTGTCGCATTCAAAACGTCAGTCACTGAGTCTGTCAAGTTCTTTACCAAAGTCGACTCTCCCTCGGCTTTTGGATAGAACAGAGCAGCTCCTTCGTCAGTACAAGCTTTAAAAGCGCTTTTCCACGATGTCGCACCATCGTCCCAGTGGACTTTGTAAAAGGCACCGAAATTCTCAAAGTACGTGTAGTCTGTTCTGTAGAACGTCATTCGATGAGAGGATGCCGACGGTAATAACATGCCTGCAAATATAAAATAACATTGAATGCCCATGGAAATGCCCAGGATGTTACCTTTTTTTTTTTTTTTTTTTTGTTTTTTTTTTTTTTTGTTTCCTTTTTTTTTCCATTTCCATTATCAATTAGCCGAAAAGATATCTGTGGCAATTCATTATAATACGCTAGCCTATTTATGTCCAGCAGAGCATTACTTGTGATATTTGACTCACCTAGCAAAAATATGGCGAAGATAATGTACTTCATCGTCAAATAAGATGGCACACTACTAAAACATCTTGTTCTTCAAACAATATATTTAAATGCTTCTCGAAAAAAAAAATTGCTAACTTAGGCTTGAATTGTACTGCGCGGTTGGGACGCGAGGCTGGGTCGAACAGCTGTTTTGTTGCTTTTGTTCAAAAGCACTGAGCGGTAGTATCACAGCCCGTTAATAGTAGTTTCGAACAGTTTCGTAAAACCGCGAAGTACAGCGGTTTAGCCGCTGGGCAGCTGAGTTTAATTCCAGCCTTAGTCAACGCTAATCAATTATATTTATCGCTGGATGTCAAAAGGTCTGTAAATAATAGAATCTTTGTATTTCGGTGACAATTACGATTGTGTACTCTGTTATTATGTAGGTATATACATACTTATCAACTATCACACAGCAGACATCCTGTCCTTATGTGTTTCACTGTGTATGATCAATGGACAATGTGAAGTTGTATAAAGAATGCCATTGATCCTTGTATCCTCAGGCTGTAGTTCGATGATTTTCGCTGGGTGACATAATACCTGCTGTCAAGAATGACTGACTGAGAAGGCACACGATGTTGCTAAAAAAGTAATGACTGAGTATAGAATCAGCAGGCTAGCTCGTGGCTAAGCCCTTGCCTAGGTTGGTCCGTGGATGGGTGACCATCCATTATATACCGATTTTCCTCTGCGCCGCGGAAAGCACGTTAAGCCGTTGTGCCTGACTATCATTTGCAGATCTTTGGCAGTCGTTATAGGTACTCAGTCGCCCGAAAGTCTGACAACCAGTTTTACCAAGAGGTATTGTATTACCCATTAATAACAGACACATACAGGTTCAGGTCAGATAGGTAGTCGCTCCATGTAAAATACTGGTATTCAGCTGCATCCAGTTAGACGGGAAGCCGACCTCAACATAGTTGGGAAAAGGCTAGGCAGATGATGTGAGTCATTAGGCTAGGCGTGCGACTAGCGCGTCCATAGACCCTAGCGTAGCACTGCAATACTATAGAATGGTGTTCATAAGGCAACACGGATATTCTTAATAAATTAAGTTGCTCAAATCCAACTTCATAGATATACCAACAAGTAAAACGAAACCCGACTTAGCCCGAAGAATTGCCAAACTCATTTGGCAACCGGAAGACGTTGCGTTGGAAGGCCTCCCACTAGGTGGACCGATGACCTGGTGACGGTTGCGGGGATCCGCTGGATGCGAGACGCACGGGACCGGTGAATGTGGCAGCACTTTGGTGAGGCCTATGTCCAGCAGTGGACGTCTTTCGGCTGAAATGATGATGATGATGAGGAGAAACGAAATAAAAGTAGATAAAGCCACGGGAAAAACTCAGTATATTATTATTTTAATATTCTCTTTATTCATTGTTTCTCTTTCATTCTTTTAATATTATTGTTATGAAACAAAACAGGTCAATCGAGCTGACATTGCTCATAATAATCAATTAAGTGTTGATTAAATTGCTTAATTAAAACAAAAAAAAATGATAATTCATATTTACGGTCGGGGCAATGTCCTATTGTTGAACAGACACACGGCATACCAATTTCATCACCGCTGCTCTCAAATTGGTGAAGGAAGACGTCGCGCGTCGTGAGGAATCCAGCATGTCTTAGGACCGAGAAAAAATGTGGCATCCACCTACCCGCTCTGGGCCCACGTGGTAGATTACGGCCCACTATCTTTCACAGAGAGGAGGTCTGTTTCCAAGCAGTGGAAACCCATGCCAAAAAAACACATTAAAGATAATTATTCCATTCAAATATTTCTTATGGCACTTGCATTATGTATCGCAGGAGACCGTAAAACGCTCTTAAAGTAAGCGGCAATAAATGAAAGTTAATGACGTCATAAAAGCAATTTATTTTCTTCCATTTTTATTTGGAGAGCAGAATATTCTCTTTCACGTGCAGTCATGTCCTAAGTGTGTGTTTACATTTTTTGAAACGTTCACAATGACTCGTGAAGAATTAACTTCGTTAGGGTTCGTTGGTCCAGTGGCATTTGTCGCAAGCGCTACTTCTCTTTCTTCGATGTTACGACTTCTTTAAATTTCTTGGGCCCAGTATGTGGCCAATTTAATTGCGGCATCTGTGGCGTATAGCCAAACTTAAGTGGCAGTGGGCAGGGCACATTGCTCGCAGAACGGATGGCCGATGGGGCCGAAAAGTTCTGGAGTGGCGACCGCGAACCGGAAGACGCTGCGTTGGAAGGCCTCCCACTAGGTGGACCGATGACCTTGTAAAGGTTGCAGGGATCCGCTGGATGCGAGACGCACGGGACCGGTCAATGTGGCGACACTTGGGGGAGGCCTATGTCCAGCAGTGGACGTCTTTCGGCTGAAATGATGATGATGATGATGATGATGATGATGATCTGTGGCGTCCTTTAGGTCCTCTAAGGTGCAGGCTTTGGTTGGGACACTTCGGACACTCCAGCAAGTGGGACATCGTCTGGTCTACTGCTGAGTTTGAGGTCCTAGATTCGATTCCTAGATCGGGCAAAGTATTATTGAGATGTTTCATCAGGAATTTCACAGTAACAGCCATGGAATTCTGATTTGTGCTTGGTTAATGGCAATGGGCTCGACCTCAATTATACCTAAAGATAACTGACGAAATGTGGGTGTTCAGGTGCCCCTCTGCTAAATCCTTCGGGGATATACGGGCGTTTTGTTTTATGAGTTTTGAAAATGTATGATAAATCAGAATGATGTGAAAAATGTGATAGTTTGTGAGGATGGGTGGATGGATGGAAGTTCGTAACTCTTTCACGCAAAAAATTCTAGACGCATTTGGATGAAATTTGGCACACAGATAATTTATAAACTCGATTGACACAAACATACTTTTTGTCTCGGTAGTACGGCTCCATGCGGCACAATACCGCACTTCAGACGGGCGAAGCCGCGGACATATGTTAGTTATAGATAAGGACTAGACGCTCGTTATATATTCAACAATAAACAACACAAAAGGTTCCGCGTTATTGCTACTTACTATTTACATATTTTTCTTGGTTATAGATTTTATTTATTTTTATTTGGCACTTACCATACTATTAGTGGTGTATGGTATAGATAGTGGTATCTCCTAAAATTTTAGAATGTTGCTTAGTTTGAATAGCCAATTTAAAGGGAGTCTCAAGGACGTCTAATCATTGATATTATATATAAAAAGAGGTAAATATCGCAATAGCACGCGCAAATTGTTGCAGACATATTCACACAATTGTCGTAATTTAAGCACTTCAAGCGCAATAGCCATCTCTTTCTGTGTCATATGTTCCGTATTATCTATCGCAGTCGTAACAACGCAACGATATTTGAACGCCGCGCACCGCTCAGTATTACCGTGGAGTATCTTGCTTTATAATATCATTGCGTCTAATGGCTTTTTCGATATATAAGAAAAAATACTGACTGATGTTTATTTTACAGATTAAATTATGTATGAAAAAAAAAATGGAAAAAAAAAAATTAAATGAATGTAATTTGTAAATGGCCTTCTAATTCTTATTGTTTAAGAACATTGTTTATATTTGCTGTAAGTTTCCCGAATAGTATAAAATAAAATAAAATAAAATAAAAAGTGAGAATTGGAGGAAAAAACGTGTTGCACCGATCCCAAATACAGTTCTTCATCCCCCATGAAAATTGGTTAATGGTATCATCATCAACTTCCTGCACTTGTCCCATGTTACTTGGGGGTCGGTGCAACACGTTTTTTTCTTCCATTCTCCTCTGTCAACCATCACGCTATCATTTACACCTTTTTTTTCATATCATTCGTCACATAACCCATCCATCGTTTCCTTGGTCTTCCTCTCCCTCTCCATCCATCAACATTTATATACACCGTGACTTTTTAGTCGTCTTACAACGGCAGCCCACTTCATGTATTCAATGACTACTAAATATTCAGAAAAAAGAAATGGTATTTATGAGATTTTAATAATTTAAAAATAAAAATATTATTCAGTATTACGACGCATGATGTAGATAAAACACCCTGTTGCGAGCGATGATCTACTGGAGTCGAGCGCTGGGTAGGTATGTTGTCCCGTTTGACACGTAAACATCATTAACAGGAAGTCATAATTTTATTCTAATGTATTATTTATTTTTCTTTGTACCTATTAAGGAATGTAAAAAAAAAAATATCGCGCCTAGAGCTATTTCATGTCGGGTACATTGAGTGGACCACTTTTGTAAGACGACTAAAAAGTCACGGTGTATATTCGTCACTCTTTAGGTCACATTCGATTCGTAACTGGTATCAAATGGTATATACGGTGGTTAATGGTATCAACTAACAAATTGACAACAAAACAGCTATAAACAGCAAACATGAACTCGTATCCCAAGTAAGTATAGTCAACAACAACACAACTATACGATTTGCAAGTCGGAACAGTGGGGGTAGCTTTGAATATTTTGCGATTGGCGATTTGACTTTAAAATACGGTGCAACCGCTTATCAAGAGCAGCTCTGTACGTTGTTTACTTGAGTGGTTACTAACAGCCTATTTGTGTTGGTCGTTGCTGGTTGGGATATTTAGAATCTCATTAGACTAGAAAATGAGACCACGGATCAAAAAGTTTGGGTTACGTAAGTCATTTTATTGTTACGTAAAGGTGTAAGTAAACCGCACGGGCTGGACTTCAGTGTTAAGCATCGCTTACCGAGGTTGATCCTTGGAAGGACATCCATTAAATACCGAAACTCCTCCGTGCCTCGGAAAGCACGGTAAACTATTTGTCCTGGCTGTCTGGACTTTAAAAGAGACAGTGACCTCTGAGTTTGTTTCGGATGTTTCTTCTCAGAGTAGTCAGGTACGAAACACCGGCCCCATCTAGTTTTAAAAGAAAACATGGTGACTTGTAAAAGAGTTTTATAAACCAATTTACAGAAATAAATATGATTTGATTTGATTTGATTTGTCATTTGTTGATCTTTGACAATCGTTACGGAGTGATAGCCTAGTGGTGATAGCCTACCAAATCATAGGTCTCGAGTTCGAACCCCAAGACATGGCTATCAGGTTTTTCGTATTCATGCACGTATTGTATAATTATCACTTGCTTCAATGAAGGCAAACATCGTGAGGAAACCAAACCAGCCTGAGAGATATTTATCAACGGCATGTAAAGCCAAGTGAAAGGCCCATGGGCATAAAAACTCTGACAACAGGTTAAACACTAACCCCACGAAAAAAGAAAGACTGGCACTACTTTCGAACTTCAACCTTCAACTTAACCACACATTTATTATTTACTCTTGAATTTCTTTATATTACTCTGAATTTATGTTACCCGCTTAATGTCCTTTTCGTCCAAATCCTCTGACGTTATTAATTTCACTCAATAATCCGATCTGTAGACTTGTAACTATCTTTGAACTTAAACTTAATGCAATTTGAAACTTAACCAAGTTTATATTAATCATATTCTGGAACCCGTCGCTTTAATCTTCCAATATGACTTGTGAAATGATTAGGGTGAAGAGACTTACCCAGAAAGTTATTTTTAAATAATTTAATCCGTCTAATAATAACATGGCTAGATTTGCGGACGGCTCGACACTTCTTCAACGAAAGTCAAGCCGACGACCTGTTGGGCTGCGGGACTGTTCGAAAGAGATACCGTGGCCCAGGAACACAAAGGGCAAAGAAGGAACATGGATGGGTTCTAGTCAGTACAAGTCTGACACTCCCTTCCGCTCCGCCCAGAGTGGGGGGTGGGTCATTTGATGATTTCCCATCAGAAAGAAAAAAAAAAGGCGACAACCTGTGTTACATGCACATTTCGCCAGTTATATCTAACTCCCATGTAATAAGGCCTATTGTGATCAACCGGCCACAAGTCCAAACTTCTCATTATCTGCCTAGCCTTTTCCCATGTTGGGGTCGGCTTCTAGTCTTACCGGATGCAGCTGAATACCTATTTTACATGGAGCGGCTGGCTATCTGACCCCCACAACCCAGTTAATACTGGGTAATTCGATACTCCTTGGTGAGACTGGTTGTCAGACTTTCGGGCCACTGACTACCTCACGACTGTCAACGATCTACAAATGACAGCCGGGACCGACGGCTTATCGTGCTTTCCGAAGTACAGAGGAAACTCTGTAAATAATGGATGGTCAACCATCCACAGACCAACCGAGGCAAGCGCGGTTTAACTTGAAACTGGATCTGAGCGGCTGTTATTATTTAGCCGCGAGCTCCTCCATGCAAACTCCACGATGTTACTTAGAAATTTATGACGAAAAAACCCAATAACATTTTGTCTGACTTGGGAATCGAACCTTAAACTTCATGCTCAGCAGTAGTGCTTACGACCACTAGATCAACGTGACAGTCCTCCTGACTCTTTTCTGTCATGGTGGAGAATCAGAGTCTGAACTCCAGATTACATGTTTTTATAATTTTATGTAAGTTAGAACAACATCATAATCTGCCTAGTCTTTTCCCAATTATGTTCTAGGTCGCTTTCCAGTTTTATTAGATACAGCTACCACAGCACATGCACAACACAGCTATGGGACATCTAATACCCATTTTCTGGGAAAAAAAGACTGGTTGTCAGACTTTCGTGTTAACATTGTCAGTATTGCCCACGTTTAACCGAACACCCTGTATTTTGGAAAAAAAATACAAAATCCACTACAATTTCAGCGTATAATACTCAAACTATACATAACAACTAGCGGTTACATAGGATGATTAGTTCCCAAAATTATACAACATTAGTTTTAGTATATGCGAAACCTGAAACACGCGTCTTGTATTTTTATGTAAAGAATCTGTGTACAAAATTTCAAAACTGTATCTGAAAAATCACAAAGTTATAAGCTTGTTCTGTTACCTAGTTGTCCGCACAAAAACGTGGTCACCAGGCAGCGCGGCCGCGCGCGCGCCTCCAGCGTCGTCTTGAGCTCATTGGTAATAATAATTTGGCAGTAGGTACCTAAATTATTGCGATAGGTACTTAAAGTCGCTCGATGTCCAACTTTTAACTTTTTTTAAATATTTTGGAGAAAAAATATAACATGGTTTTAAAAATATTGGAATCGATTCAGTTACTTATTCTGAACAAACTATATTCAGGTTACGCATATACTAAAAATAATTTTGTATAACCACACTTTCCGTAGTACGAACCTTAACCCTGCAGTACCCCGTAGCATTTGCAACGCAAAGTAGCCACCACGGCCAGACGTGTCCCGAATACTTTGTGGATTAAGAATTTGACTTTGAAATTAAGGAGATAAAGCCAGTACGACTTACCTCCTAAGCTAGCCATTGATTTTCAATAAGCAAAATCCTCTGAATGTTATTTTTGTAAATGGACAAACGGTCTTGTGATTTAAGAAGCGCCGTAGGCGTGTTTTCGTTTTCGATGTAAATACCTTTTAGAGGAAGTCTATGTAGGTACAATCCGCTTAGAGGAAGAAATGAAGAAATAGGAAAACGAAAATAAAATATACGTCCGCTAAAACCATAATTTATTTTGTTTTAATAGCGATTTTTGTGTTGATAAAATCATTACGGTTGTTGCTGGATAACTTTAAGACACTTTAGATGTCCTCTCCACCGATAAAGAGCCGTGCTCCACCCTAGGCCACACCATCGCTTCACATCAGGCGAGTTGCGGCTAAACGCAAGCCAATTTAGTATAAAAATATATTCCAAAGCAATAATGACACTGTAAGCTCTTGATTTCGGTGTGGATTGTGTTGATCGTGTTCAGTTTGAGTGTGCGTCCTGAACGTCGGCGTCGGCGCATCTCGGATGGAAACCAGTCAGTGTTATTTTCACGTGTCGTCACTCAGAACACACTTACACTCATTGGTGAAATTCGTCCTAAAAATACAGTGGGTGTAAAAGTAGCCATAACGAAGCTAAAAGGCACTTGTTCTCACCGTCATAATTGCGATCATGTTTTTGTACTAGACCATACCTGGGAACCGTCTAGTTACAGAGATATTGGAGCTCAAATATTTCTACTGACCTTCTAAAACAAATATCTCTTTATATCGCTGAACCTCTTTCGTATATAATCAATTTATCTTTAGAACAAGGCTGCTTTCCGGATAAACTCAAAATATCTGTAATAAAACCATTACATAAAAAAGGCTCTAAAACCGACAAAAACAATTACCGCCCTATTGCACTGATTCCGATTCTGTCAAAGGTCTTTGAAAGAGTTATGTGTAAGAGAATCCTATCTTTCCTGGATAAGTTTAATATGCTTGCAAATGAGCAATACGGATTTAGGAAAAACAAATCCACATCGCTTGCAGCATTTAACTTAGTCAAATCAATTTTAAATAACGTAAACTCGAAAGTTACAACATCTGCTTTGTTTTTAGATCTAAGCAAAGCCTTCGACTTCGTAAATCATCCAATTCTAATTGATAAACTAAGTAAAATCGGTATTCGAGGTCCAGCCTTAGAATGGTTTAGATCATACCTATCAAATAGAACACAAATAACGAGAATCACTAAATTTGATGACAAAGTGAATAGTGTCATAAACTTTGATTCCCAACCTCGACACAATTACTTTGGTGTTCCGCAGGGAAGCATTTTAGGGCCACCGTTATTCCTTGTGTATATAAATGACCTTCCTCAGGCGATAGATCAAGATTGTGTTCTGTTTGCTGATGACACAACAGTTATTATAGATAGTAAAAATGGTAAATCACAGGAATCTAATATAAATAGCATTTTGAATAAAATAACTACGTGGCTAGATATAAATGCTTTAAAAATTAACCTAGATAAAACTAAAATATTAAATTTCAAAACTCATAAAACTAAATATCTACACCTTAAAATTTCACACAAAGATCAAACAGTTGAACAAATTCATAAAACAAAATTTCTTGGTATTACAATTGATGAACATTTAACCTGGAAGGATCATATTGATGAAATATGTATTAAAATAAATAGATTTGTGTTTGCCTTAAAAAAAGTTAAAGATGAAACCTCCAGACAAACTGCGTTAATGGTTTATCACGCCTATATTTGCTCCATCATCAGGTATGGTATCATTGTCTGGGGAAACTCTTCTGAAATTTCTAGGGTTCTGTTAGCACAAAAAAAATGCTTACGCTCAATTTTTAATATGGACTGGACTGATTCTTGCAGACCAGTGTATAAATCACACAACCTTCTCACAGTTCCTTGTATTTATATATATGAAATCGCAAAATTTGTCAAAACTAACTCTTCACTTTTCGAACTTAAAAACAATCATAACAAACGTACAGTTACACAGTATCTATTAACAATGCCTGTACCTAGAATTGAATTATTCAGACGTAATTGTGTATATATGGCTCCACTTATCTTTAACTCTCTACCAAAATTTATCACTGATCTTCCGTACAAAAAATTCTGCAAAGTTCTGAAAAAATGGCTTATTTCACATAGCTTTTATTCCATAGCGGAATTTCTCAAAAAATCTAATTGTCACTCATATCACTACCGAATTGCATTGTAAAGAATTACCTACATTATATGATGTTGTGTTTGTATATTTTAACAATTTTATTACGCTAAGAATTTGTTGTATGTTTAAAATACTTTAATATGTTAACATTATTCGTTTTAGTATTTAACAGTCTAACTAACCTGTTCTACATAAATAAATACTTTATTTAGTTAGTTACCTACCTAATTTAATATTTGTTTTTAATAATATTTGCATGCTATTTTTATGGCGAAATGTGTTATTGCACTTCATGTCATTTTTACCATCTTTTGTACCACATTTACAGCAAATAAATAATTTTGACTTTGACTTTGACTTTGACAAAGTTGCACTTTTTGACAAGTTTTTTTTAATACGAGCTTTTAATGTTATAAGTTAACTTTAAATACCTCCACGACCGGCGTAATATTTAGTTGCATTATGTTGAGTCCTACCGTAAAACATGATTTTTCACCCAAAAAAAACCGTTTCCCAGCAATATTTTTTGCGTAGAGTTACTTAGTTTGATGTACAGAATGATTGGTTGACGGCTTCGTGAAGGTCCCGTTCACACCTTGTATAGTTATTAAAAAATGTATATCTAAACAGGCAACATAAAAAAGTAGATCCATTACCAATCAATGCCTCAAGAGTGAAAGAACAAAGGTTGGGATCAATTTAACGTAATTGCATCACTTTTCACTGCCCCGCCCATTAACCTAACCTTTTTTAATCCAGTTTTTTCCGCTTCAGACCGGATATTACTGGACGAGTAACGGACCACTTATTCGAATCTATTGAATGAGCCTCCTGGACACTAACTACTACTTTTCGAGTTTCTAACCCGTTTAACGGGTTTTAATAGATTGAGCCAACGATATATGGAGGCAATTTATTTAGCCTTTTTCTTCTGTAGTCGGGGTTAGTGCTTATAGTGAGTGCTACTCGATTGCTTTTTAACAATTAATTGTATCGTTTGGCTGGTGCAAAGATTTCTGGGTTGTTTTTTACGATGGCAATATATTTTGGGTTTGCGAAAATATCCTCGGTTAAAATAGCGGAGTTTAGACCGCTTTATTTATCCTTTTTTTAATATTTTTAATTAAAGGATTTTTGCACACAAATGCGACGATGTCAATCCCATCGTACTTTTACAAACATCAAATTAGATCCTTAACAAAAAAATTGCTTATCAAAGTAAAACAAAACTTAATCTAATTTCTTATCTAATAAAAAAGTATATAATGTTTTTAGTGCTTCAGAGGTAGGATTCATTTAGATCCAGCCGGTCCCTTTGCTGTCCTCCCCCAGCGACGCTCTAAGCCGAGGCTCGTACCCCACAGGGGGTGCCCTTAGCGTGTGGCTGGAGGCCTTACACTCAAGGCACCCACAGGTTAGTCCGGTTAAGCAGACGACAACCTCCTAGGTTGAACTGCACGAAGCCATTTAAAAAAAAACAGAGGTTGACTTAGCTAAAATATCATGGAACACTTCAATATCCATTAGTGACAATTTCATCGAGTTGCTAAGTGCGTTTCTCTTATTAGTATATCGGACACATTCCACCAACACATGCTGTCCATCCTTTATCTTGCCACACACCTCACAGTTTGGGGAGTCAGATTTTCGCATGAGATAAGCTTATCTATAGGGTGACCGGGAATTAGTGACCGATACTTAAACACGTGCTGACACGCGGCTAACAGCTGATAGGTCACAGGCGCGCGCGCGCGAATTTCACACGCTGTTGTGTTAATGGAATAAAAGTGAACGAGTATAAAAAAAGTTTATTTGGGAAAGTTGTTTGTTAGCATGGAACAATCACGTGTTTATGTATCGGTCACTAATAACCAGTCCACAGATAAGCTTAAAAAACACCATTTTGGGCAAAATATTCCCTACATACACAAAAGACGAAGCCGTCGTAAAATACTTATTTCTAAACCTATTTCATAACATAAACGAGTCATAACCCTCAAAGCGGAATAGGTCTTCCAATTCTAATTTCTCAGAATCACGCTATCATTCAGATCGCCTGAAAGCCTCGGCTCCAATGTCCCTAGGGCATGTAAGAATATAATTTACTTCGGAATTAAAAATTATCCCAAAGATAAGAAACCTAAATTTTAAATTCATCGGATCTTATTATCATTTGGTGTACTTAAAAGCATTTTTGTGTCCCAATAGACCTTAAGGGCAAGAGGGCTTGGACAACTAACAATCGTTTTCAAAGCGTTTCGCAATTCGGTATGTTTTAATGTATTCTGATTTTTATTTGTTGCTAGCTGTTGCCTGTGTGAAATTATTATAATAATATTTTATCGAATTTTGTTAACAATTTCAAGGGTTTCAATTTTTTTTTGCACGGAAACCGAAAAAAAAAAACAAAAAAAAAAATTCAGGTACACACCTACCACTGTTTGTCTCTGCATCACCCAAAGGTTGACTGGTAGAAAATGCCTATAGCATTAAGTCCGTCTATGTACTTTCGTGCTTGAAGTGTTAAATAAATAAATAAATCCTAATCCTTTTTCTAAAATAAAAGTAGCCTTAGTTACTTCTTATAGCATCCGCTATCTGCCAGTTAAAGTCCCGTCAAAATCGATACAGCCGTTTCGGAGATTAGCCAGAACAAACGGACAGACAATACACTATACAATAATTTAAACAATGTTTTTTTTTGTTATAAGTACTTACCATATCGTTCATTGTGCATTCAGTAAAAAGCTGTTATTTTGAAATTACGAACAGACACTTCAGTTTTATTTTTTGTAGGGATATGAATAGTACAAATGAAAGTTTTATATGAATGAATCAGTGACATTTTCCTGAATGATTCCCGTATCAGAATAATTCTTGTTTTTCAGAATGCACTCTTATTTCAACCATTATAAGTTAAATATTATCGGACTCTAGTCATTTTTAATGATCGTTTCGAAAGCTACCTGGAAAATGTACATACCTATAGATTCTTTATTGTGTTGTGTTACATTTCATAATGAGATGAAGTTACTGGCCCGAAGCCAATTATTTTTCGGGAACGAGGTTAATGAAACGGATACGTAACAATACTGAGCATTATCGGAATGAATGCTCCTTTGAGAGTAAGCACATTTTTTTGGCAGAAATTATTAATCTTCTAATTAGATATGCTTTAGTAGGTAGGAATAATTTGAGGAGATATGGACTTATACTGCTTCGTATGTGGCTGTATTCGTACATATCACCACTACACCGTCTTATCAGATACCAGACTAATCTGTGAGATTATCATTTACTAGATTTTGCCCGCGGCTTCGCTCGCGTTAATTAAGAATTTGACAATAAATTCGGGTTGTACTCTGCGTGTAATAATATAATTCAATCATGTTTCGAAAGACACCTGGCGCCATCTATTATCGTAGGAACGTTATAGTGGTTTTCCTCAGGAACAGTACTTTTTTTCGGGATGAAAGGTACCCTATGTCCGTTTCTGTACACCTGACAATGTATATTATGTATAATTTCAGGATGATCGGTTCACTGATTTAGGCGTCAAAAGGTAACAAACAAAGAAACAAACTTACTTTCGCATTTATAATATTATAGTATAGTATAGTATAGTATACTATAGTATAGTATAGTATATTATTGTATAGTATAGTATAGTAAGGAAGTATGGATGGATATAGAAAAACGGCATTAACCGTCTGGCAACAGCCCACCAGAGACAAAATAATTCTGGTCGCAGGACCCATTTCCTGTCTTGGTTGAGAAACTTGTCAACTTTTTCCTCATATCTCTAAAATACATTTTTATTTAAAGAAAAGTACGGTATAACTCTTCACTTTTCATGTTGACTATACCATCTTAAAACGTATATTTAACTCACCAAAATCACGAATGGCAATGACATAATAACTTAAAGCTTATGTAGAACGACAAGCTCTTGCTCACGGGATCAGAATCTAAATGAAACGAGGTGTCATCTAAATAAAACAGAAGTGGAAGCATCCAGTCGTGTGTTTGTTATGTAAGAGTATAAATAAGATCAGCTTTCAACCAACGAACACACTTTACTACACCTTTAGATTTCAGATACTATATTCCTTAATACTAGCGACCCGCTCCGGCTTCGCACGGGTGCAATATCTATACATATAAAATTCAAAGTCCTGACTGATTGACTGACTGACTGACTGACTGACTGACTGACTGACTGACTGACTGACTGACTGACTTATATAACAACGCACAGCCCAAACCACTGGTCCTAGAGACATGAAATTTGGACAGTGTACTCTTTGTAAAGAGTAGGTATCCACTAAGAAAGGGTTTTTCGAAATACCACCCCTAAGAGGGTGAAATGGGGTGTTGAATTTTCTATGAAACTTTTTATTCCCTGAGTCGATTGACTTGAAAATGGGTCTACATATACTTCAGTTAAAATGATGAGATACGTGTATCACAGTTTTTCCAAAATCATCCCCTAATTATAAATTCCATGTCCTGACTGGCTGACTGATATACCAACGCACAGCCCAAACCGCTGGTCCTAGAGACATGAAATTTGGAGAATATATTCTTTGTAGAGAGTAAAATTTAATATCCACTAAGAAAGGGTTTTTTTGAAATTCCACCCCTAATAGGGTGAAATGGGGTGTTGAATTTTCTATGAAACTTTTATTCTCTGAGTCGATTGACTTGAAAATGTGTTTACATATACTTCAGTTAAAATTATGAGATACGTGTATCACAGTTTTTCCAAAATCATCCCTCAATTTAAAATTCAATGTCCTGACTGGCTGACTGATACATCAACGCACAGCCCAAACCACTGGTCCTAGAGACATGCAATTGGGACAGTGTACTCTTTGTGAAGAGCCATTTTATCCACTAAGAAAGGGTTTTTTGAAATTCCACCCCTAATAGGGTGAAATGGGGTTTTGAATTTTATGTGAAACTTTTTATTCTCGGAGTCGATTGACTTGAAAATGTGTCTACATATACTTCAGTTAAAATGATGAGATACGTGTATCATAGTTTTTCCAAAATCATACCCCAATTTAAAATTCCATGTCCTGACTGGCTGACTGATATACCAACGCACAGCCCAAACCGCGGGTCCCAGAGATATAAAAATTGGAGGGTGTATTCTTTGTGAAGAGTAAGTATCAGTTTTTCGAAATTCCTATCCCTTAGAGGGTGAAATGGGTTGCTGAATTTTCTGTGAAACTTTTTACTCTCGGGGTCGATTGACTTGAAAATTTGAGTACATACTCTTTAGGTAAAATCCAGTAAATCCGATGTCCAATCTCAAACCAAGGTATCAATATTTCACGTACCTATCTAATTTAATTGATAGAACTTTAAACTAAGAATTGCAAGTTGTAAGCAAGTACATGTAAATCTATGTATGTATTATAGAAAGATACATAGATTACTTATTATCCCAGAAGTAAAATCCCGTGGGAAATTCCCTAACACCACGCGGGCGCAAGCTAGTATTATATAAACCTTCCTCTTGAATCACTCTATCTATTACTGAAAACCGCATCAAAATCCGTTGCGTAGTTTTAAACATTTAAGCATACATAGGGACAGACAGACAGCGGGAAGCGACTTTGTTTATACTATGTAGTGATTTACTTATTTATTTATCGACTTACAACTCTGAATGTCAGTTTCTGCCACCAATCAGCATTGTTCTTTTGTACCCGACTACGGCGAAGCCAAAAGGAAGGGTTGTGATTTTAGCACTCTATGTATGTATGTATATTTGTATTTACGTATGTTCCTCCGTAGCGCCTAAAGTATTCATCCGATTTTGATGAACAAGGTTTCAATCGATTCGTTATTATGGCCCGAGTAATATAGGCTACATTTTAACCGACTGCAACTATAGTAGGAGTCGATTTTACCTTGTAAACGCCAAATTGAATTAGAGCGTGATTTTTCAGTACTCCCGAGTACTGAAAAATCACGCTCTAATTCAATTAATATTAGTTGTAGAATACCACACAAATCTTGTTAAAAAATAGGTAGATGCTAATGTTATTTCAGAAACATGGAACTTTTTAGCCTTCTCTTTTAGGGTCAATGGTGTTATATTTACGACACATTTTGCGTTGCAGGTGACTACATTCAGCGGTGACTATTTTCAATCAGAGGCCGCTAGCGTATTTGCTAACCTTCTACCCTTCACTACTCTTTTTGTCCACTGTATTTTTTTTAGTGCAGTTATTATGAATATGTATTTGTTTTTTCTTTTGTAAAATATTCAGGTTAACAGAAAATTTCTGTCCCGTGCGTTATACAGCTCACGAATTGAGAGTTCAGCTCATTATCTGCGCCTTAATTACGAAAAATTATAAATGTCCCTCTATAACATAAGCGTAAGTACTTTTTACCTTCGGATTACTCTTTCAAAGAGTTTGTTTCTTTTTCACTTTTCTTTAACCAGAAGCTTGTTACATTAATACTCTAACACCACCTCTCCTCCCAGATCATATCCTATTCCTGTGGGTTCCTCTGCCCTCCGGCATCCCTCGTTGTGACAGGTCACGTATACCGAGGGTCCTGAGCCCACGGTATCTGATCAATCCCTTACACTGACTTAAAACTCTTTAGGCGCCTTGGGACAGGAGGTCGTGTGTGGTTTTTAATGTTTTAGACGCATTTTGAAGAGATAGTGTTTGTTTATTTTGCAATTGTGTGTAATTACAAGGCACAAAGGACGTACTCGAGAAATTACTGACCGCAATCTGAATTTTTGACGTGACAACGTCTTATAATTCGATGCGCCGGCTGCACGCACGAAAAAATGAGGCGTTACCATAAAACAATTGAACAAAGCACATTAATTTTTAAAAAAATGCAACCATTCCATCAGTATTTTCTTATGATGTTGTCACGTTCAACTATCGTCATTAAACCGACTTTACAGACAACCGATTTTTTCTTTTTTTGAATTTGAATTGAATTGAATTTTTTTAAAGACGTTGCCCCACACTAGGAATTTCTTCTATATCGTGGGTGCGTTTACAAACATTTAAACTCACATACACAAACAGCCAGACCCGGAACAACTACCTGTAGGCCATACAAATATTTGTTCCGTGCGGGAATCGAACCCGCGACACGAAGCGCAGCAGTCAATCGCTCAGCCACTGCGCCAACTGTGCCGCCGAATCTAATTTACAATATCTACGGTTACCTGGTGAAGGTTGCGGGGATCCGCTGGATGCGAGTCGCACGGGACCGGTCAATGTGCGGCGGGTAGGCCTATGTCCAGCAGTGGATGTCTTTCGGCTGAAATGATGATGATCATGATGAATCATGAGCATACTGCAGAGTTACACAAAGTGTAATTGGGTTCGTCCATCAGTTTCTCAGTAGTATCATAACATCATGCCTGTAATCCCCGAAGGGTTAGGCAGAGGTATTTCTAAATAGTATAATTACATTTCGCCAGATATGTTAAGGTCCCATATTTCCTATTGCCATCAACCGGACACGAATCTTAATTCCGTGGCTGCTACTGAGGAATTCCTTATGGAAAAACCCAATAACACTTCTTTCTCAGTAGAAGTTCGGCCCATAATTTAATCATAACCGATGAAAAGTTGTGTTTAAATTGACTAAAAAACGAAATGTTGACCCATCTCGTTTTTTTTCTTCATTTGTTTTCAAAAGTATTGTTTGTCTGCAATAGCTAGTGTACTGAGCAGGGTGTGTATATTATACTGGTAAACGGGTGCAATTAGCCTCCTACAGATAGCAGTAATAAATTATTGAAGAGTTCCATTGATATCTCCGAAGATCAGCATCAGATCTTCACCAAATTTAAACGGGACCACCACGGAATGATATTTGTCCAAACAAAAAAAGAATCATTAAAATCGGTTCACAATTGGCGAAGAAATCGTTGAACATACACACAAAAGAAAAAAACAGGCGAATTGATAACCTCCTCCTTTTGGATGTCGGTTAAAAACCTGGTGGATATCAGTGGCCAGTTAAGAAAGATTATAAAAATAAGGTTAAAAGCAAGTCATTCTAACTGACATATTCTTTCAAATCCAACAGTAATGAAAACCAGAAACTTTTACCCACGAACTCTGAAGTTACTTATATAATTCTACCTTCGGTATGATAATGCAGTAGTGGCCATACATCACCCGCGGCCCTGTTTAATAATCAGCTGGTATCCGGAACATAAATCATGGGACCGCGTCAATGTAACTAATTAATTCAGGCCACGTAGGACCACGATATTCCGACACTAGGGCACCTGGCTTACCTATCTTTACAACTTTGTGTTTTTCGTTGGAGTCAATCGAAGTACGCAGAATAAGTGCGCGATTATTCTAAATTAAATAAATTGTTTGAAAATGGAGCTTAAATTGGAGCTAATTGCATCAGCTCGTTTTAAAACCTATCAGAAAGAGTTAATTTGTGTAAATAAAAACATAAGTCACTGTTGTGAGAGCCAAAGGGATAGACAGGGACAAGGTATAAATATTGTAAATAGACCACCTTAACGAAGCCGAAAGGCAATTGTTGTCCCCATCATTGCGATATGTTTTTGTTCTAGATCATACTTGGGAACCTTCTAGTTATTGCAGGTCCAAATTACAAATTTTTCACAAGTTTTTTTAAAATACTAGAATTATAATTTTAGGGTTGTAACTTTAAAACTTCCATGAGGCGTTTACTATTCAATATACCATCCATCAGCATACGCACCAGCACAATGTTTTGAGTACGTTACATTGATCCAATTCTAAAAAAAAAATCACTGACTGAATGCTACGTTGTTCGTGAGTGCTATAGGCTGTAAATTATATTTATATCATTCACTACACACACACACACATGCATACAACACAAACACACACACATTCACGTCATTTTTCTTTTTTTAATTGTGATAGCTCAGCTGAGCTACCACAATTTTTGCGGAAGTGCTGGTTCATTCATAAAAAAACATAGTCCTGCAGAAAAAAAAAAATAAATAAAAATAATTCAAAAATATTTGATTCGCTTTAAAGCACGCAATTCAATATCCGTAAAACTTTTAAGACTGGCACAATAAACCGGTTGGCACTTCATAAAGGCCGGCAGTGTCATGCGGCAGAATATTTCATACTGTTAAGGACAAGTGCTCTTCGTCACATCATAAAATAGACTGTAGGTTTATTGGCTTTGGGTTTCAATACTTATTTTTCAGAGCACTGTTTGAATTTGATTAAGCTTTGGAGTGACTAGAATCATCAATATCTTTGGCTGAGAATAAGCAATTATGAAAATCAATGCGACATAATATAAAGCGGACCGCCTTATATTTAGCTTTGATATTTAAAGGTCGGATCATTCAGCACTTCTTAGTATATCTACTAGGAAATTGAAAAAGTGATGGAACAAACTCCATGGCTATACGTCTGTCTGTCAACTGTATGTCTGTCGCACGTCAGATTACAGGCACATTAAGATCATCATCTGCCTAGCCTTTTCCCAAATAAGTTAGGATCAGTTTTCAGTCTAACCGGATGCAGCTGAATACCAGTATTTTAAACGTGAATGCCTATCTGACCTCCACAACCCAGTTAGTACTGGGTACGATATTCCTTGGTAAGAATGGTTGTCAGACTTTCAGGCCACTGACTACCTAAACGACTGTCAAAGATCTACAAATGATAGTCGGGACCAACGGTTTAACGTGCTTTCCGAGGCGCGGAGGAAACTCGGTATGTAATGGGTGGTCACTCATCCACAGACCAACCTAGGCAAGCACGGCTTAACCTAAAGATCGACCCGAGTGGCTGTTATTATTTAGCCACGAGCTCCTCCAACTTTACAACGACTGTCAAAAATCTACAAAAGATAGTCGGGACCAATTTTAACGTACTTTCCGAGGCGCGGTCATGAATGGTCACTCATCCACTGATCAACTTACGCAAGCGCGGCTCAACCTGAAGATGGAACCGAGCGGCTGTTATTATTTAGCCACAAGCTCCCGTAGATATATATATATAGAATAGTGATATTAATATTAAAATAATTGCTTATTTATTCTTTTAGAATTGAGATGCTTTGTGACTCAATCTCTTATACTATATCAATACTTCAAGAGCCACCAAATCGTTTCGTATCGTAATAATAATCTATTTCTCTTAAGCCCATGAATTGTGCATCTTCGTGTGAAGCGATCAGTATTAATAAATACACGAAACAGTTTCGTGTAATTAAAAGCAAAGTTATCAATCTTTCATTATTAACGAGTTTGATCGCCGGATTCAGCGGCTTTATCAGACTGAGTAACTGATTAATTCCATTCTTAATTCAGTATTCTGATGAACGGGGTGTAGATTTAAATGTTAATTTCATCAGTTTTGGCCATCCTGTTCAAACCATGAGTTTTTTGTTTGTGCTTATCAAAGCACGTACCAAAACTCTACTCATTATCGATTGTTTTATAATTATTTTATATACCCTACCTAATTCTTTGAGAGTAATCTTGGGAACGAGCTGTATAGTAATTATGGTGTTCCATAACGTATGTTCTATACACCGTGATTTTTTAGTCGTCTTACAACGGCAGCCCACTTCATGTATCCAATGACTACTAAACATTCATTAAAAATAATAGGTATTTATGAGATTTTAATCGTTTTAAAATAACAATATTATTCAGTATTATGATACATGACGTAGAGAAAACACCCTGTTGCGAGCGATTATAGTCTACTCGACTCGAGCCCTGGGTAGGTATGTTCTCCCGTTTGACACGTAAACATCATTAACAGCATGTTACATAATTTTATTCTAATGTATTATTTATTTTTCTTTGTACCTATTATGGTAGCGAAAAAAAAATCGCGCCTAGAGCTATTTTATGTCGGGTACATTGAGTGGACTACCTTTGTAAGACGACTAAAAAGTCACGGTGTATATATTCCTTTTGTTGGAAATCTTCGTTCATTCATTTCTTCTTCTTCGTTATTTTCTCTTTTTTCCTAAATATTTTTCGTTCTACTGCAGGGCAAGACTCCTATGGTCAGTAGATATTATTATTTTTGTTCTTGAGGCATTTTATTGTACTTTAAACTCAAAAAGAAAAATCAAGACTAATTCCGACTGTATCTAAGGCAGTTGTCCCACCGCCGGCGAAGAAGTGACTAACTATCGGCTATTTTCTCGCTCAAGAAACGTAAAATAGAAATTCATTCCGTGTAAGCAAAAAAGATGCATTTATTAATAGTTTATCGCTGACTGTTTACACGGATGAGGATTCGCTCCACCAGTTTGTCGCTGAGCGACAAAAGCTATCAAAGATAATACTCGCTCAGCGATACTTGGTCAGCAATGCTCGCTTGGCGGTCAGAACTCACGCCGAGAGACCAACTAGGCGGTAATTTCTTCCTAGAGTGCGGATCTGAGTGCACATTTATTATGAATTCAAAACAATTAATAGAGCTGTCAGTGTTCCTGTTGTCTCGTTCAGACGACGACGGTGACGTATTTCATAGTGTGCAAGTGGTGCGAGAAATCGCCCGTCGCACTCGCACACTAGCTTATAGCCCAGCGTCAAGACAATCAGAACAGAACTCGCTTCTCGCTGCTCGCCAACTCGTTTCTAGTTTCTAGCTTTACTCGCTTCTCGCTCATCGTTGGCGATGGGACAAGGGCCTTAGTTACAGACCACAAAACTTATACACAAAGACAAAGTTGCAACCAAATACGAGAAGCGAGAAATATACCCGTACCGTACGGTCTAAAGAACTTTTGTTTTTGAAACAAACCCCGTTGCTATAGGGACTAATTTTAAATGATTCCACACGAGGACTAAAGGGAGTTTGGGCACAATATCGTAAAATTCAATTCACTAACTTCTACCGCGCTCACCCAAGGGGAATCTACGAAACAAAACATTGGACAGTTAGTACCGAAACAGAAGGTTCAATTGAATAAGTTGTTTTTCGTAATGATTTATTGTATTTTGTTTGTTTTGCTGTTAGATTTACGATGTGGATTTCTGGAGGTTTTTTGAAATACTACCTTTATTGCAATACGATACTGAATTATTTTTAATACCATGACCAATCAACAAACATGTTGTGGTCGGCTTCTAGTCTAACAAAAAACAAAGTGAAATTATTAATCGGGCGAATAAAAATTTAATTGGCGACCAATATATTGAATGGGCGACTATTGTGCCAAGTAACTATTTATCCGTCCATTGCAGCCAGGAGAATATAGGAAACAAGAGCGAGCGAAGGCTGAGAGAGACTTGTGGCACCCCGATTCAGACAGGTTCCAAGGGGATGGCGGGGTCTAGTGAGCGAACTATGACCCCGGAATCTCCTTGGTGTTAGGTTACTTTAAACCCTGCAAACAGAAATAGAAGCCCCGCGCAGCGGGGCTACGTCGACTACGCCTTATCCTATTTTCAGAGTGCTTGATTTATCACACTGATCATATTGAACTACCAACCAACCTATTATTTCTTGCCAACCTATTATTTTTGCTACCCATTTTAATTATTTTTAAAACCCTAAATCAGATTAGTTTGCCGCCGCGTTAAATATATACCTTTATTTAATGAAAGACTATTATAGAAATTATTCATCTACAGATGGCGCTATACGAAATTATACAGCGCGAACTCGAGTATCGTAATAAAAAATAAACTTACGTACTTGTAGTAAAGTATCAGTACAGTATTAATACCTCCAACGTTTTATAAGCTTTTCAACTTTTCCAATAAAATAACTCAGGTGTGTTTATAAAAATATGCGTCGTAAAGTGTGGAACTTCGCCTTAACTGGCACCAAACGATGCCGGATAAGGTCGATTCACACATCGCATACGCATTCTTGTATGAAGGTAGAATTTCATAATAAATATTTTATAAGTAAATATTGAATTCTGTATGCAGATATGAAATTCAAAAATGTGGAAATGTATAATTCTTTTTTCAAACGGGTTTTTTGTTCTTTGGGATTCATTTGCAGGTATTATTTGTTTCATCTTTCCATTTTCTGTTTTTAGTTAAACAAAATTTCGTTTTGTAGCATCACACACAAAAGCTACCGTAAAAGATTTTTAAGCACGATTAATTTATGTGTCGGATCCGGTCGTTAGTATCAATGAATCGAAAGTGCGCTGGTGGTGACGTCACGCGACCTACTTCCAAGTCTACCCACGCCACAGCGTACTTCTACAGAGCCCTGATGTTCAAGTCGAGGCGAGGGCGACATTCAATGTCTGATCGTGGGGGAGTTGAGACGTCTTGGAACTGTACCCGATTCATTGTGCCCCGTGTTATTGTGTTAAGTTGTAATCTCATGTAATTTGTTAGTTGGCTAGAAACAGTGTATCGCATCCAGTATGTTTTCATAGCACGAAACCCAGCGTCTGCCCACATGATGTACGAGCCTAACGGAGTCAATCCTGACATATAATCCGACATATGCATTAAGCTTTAGACTCGATGTTGATTTCCTGGAATGAAGACTTTAAAATGAAAGTAAGTTATGTGTTAGTGACAGAATGTATCATTGTATTTAAATGCACTAAGTTTTCGTAATTTAAACACAGTTTTACATTAAAAAATCGTTTGCTGGTGTAGTACTATAACGATCCTTCACAAACTAAAGATCGCAGAAATAAATAGTTGTATGTCTCAAATGATTCAAATTATTTATGATTTTCACGGGACCAAGTTCATGATCAAAAAATTAGTCAAAGAAAATAAACTCTAAGATCAATTAAAATCACAATTACTTATAATTATTAATTTTAATAGGATTTAGCATCTCATTATGCATGATGTAGACTTTATAGCATAACTCATTCAAAATCATAGACTGAAAATTGCTTGCACAACGAATCACTGAATAAATTCTGATCGATTCTAAAAATATCGTTCTATCTCAATCGCTTGAAGTTGACAGAGGCAAAATGACATATGACGACGTTGGAACCAGAGTGATCTAGGGCACCTTATTAGTTAGATCAGTGTGGCATGCCTTCATTTTGTAGACGAAAAGGAAGGAAGAAAGGAAGAAAGCACTGAAGAGCGCTTTCATGAGTGTCGCATGGAAAAATTATGATTTTTATATGCCATTGTGTAATAACCTCAGTATAGGGATGTTTCCTGTGTAAAATAAAATATGATTCTATTTAGTCAGTCAGATTATCGAAAAATATTGGATACGTATTTTTTGTTTTATCAAATCAATTAAAATTTACGAAGATAAAACGCATCAAAGACCATGAGTGGGCCTGTGACGTCACTTTTCGGTAAAAAGTCAGTACACTTTACTTACAAGTATGACGTCACACGAGTTTTCGACGCTCTGTATCGTGTTCATTTTTAGTTTTCGTGAAAAAAGAAAAAATACGTGTCCAATATTTTTTGAAAATCTATCTGACGGACTAATTAGATTTTTTCAGGAAACATCCATATTGGCAATAATGTCACTTAGATCACTCTGGTTCTCCAACGTCGTCATATAAAGTATTGCCACTAATATTTAGTTACCACCTTGTGCCCGCGGTTTTGCCCACGTAGATTTCGGTAATTGTCCCATAGGATCGTAATACCGAGATAAAAAGTATCCTACGTGTAAAAGTGTCCTGGTTGTAAACTATCTTTGTGTCGAATTTCATCCAAATCAGTTCAGGAGTTTTTGCGTGAAAGAGTAACAAACATCCATCCATCCCTATACACACAAACTTTAGTAATATATTATATTTAACTTTAGTATCAAAATAAGATTTGTACACGCGGGCTTTACAAACAAAAATTCTTATAAATCAGCGTTTGATCTACCTTTACAATTTCAGTAGTACATATTAATTTATCTTCTGCTCTTTTATCAAAGCGATCTTATTAATTGTTTTACGTAACAAATAAATAAAATAAATTGCTCTACGCGGACCGATGTAAGTCGACTCTTATCCGGAACGCGGGATAATTTGGTTGGTGCCGAAACACGTCAAGTATGGGCCGATAGTAAAATTTACGGAACCTTTTACTGGTAAAAGAGGTTTCAATATTTTTACGCGGGCAAGTTATAGGTGTTGAGAATATTCTTAGTTTTAATTCGATGCTGTTTTTTTTTTATTTATGGATTGATTTCGATGTGGAGGAGTAATGGAACAGGAGATCAAATTGGTGCTAAAAAAATATAGACCGTAAAACGTATATTATGTAGGTACATTTTTACTAATACTATACGATATGTTTATGTCATCCGAAAACTCTAAACAGTTGTGTCTAGCAAAAACATTCTAGCAACCGCTATGTTATGACTTAAGATACGACACCGTTTCCGACGAGTGATATACCTTCACAACTCGGACAGTATTTCTAGTAACTGATTTCTAACCATATTGACAGACACCGACACTTTAAACATCACAGATAAAGTATGTGTGTGTTAGCTTACGAGTTGCCTAATAAGAAACGAATGGTGAACCGGGAATAGTGTCATACCGCTACGCTAGTCATTACGTTCGTAGCTGAAAACAGGCAATACAATTATAAATAACTCAGCAGTACTAAAATCAAGTCAACATACGGTCTTGTACAGTCCATTCACATTTGTATTACCTTTGACAGCTGCAACTGAACAACAAACTTATCTTAACTATTAATACTAACGGGATATCAAAAACAATAACAACTCATAAAAAACAGTAAACATGGTAAATATCCCGTTAGTATTAATAGTAATGTTAGTGACTATGATAGTTTAAAATCTTGTAACAAACATCGTAACGTGATTACAGATCACAGTGATTTTGAAAGACCAGGCAGCAATAAAGACCACTGTGGTTAGTGGTGATGCAAATTCAGCTCTATATTAACCGTGATGGGGCTGCATTTAAAAATCAAACATTTGAATATACATAGAAACCATTCATTGGAAAGAGTTAGCACCAAACAGTTCCAATTTCAGTAATGACAGGTGAAATCATGCCAACATTCG
Source organism: Noctua comes (assembly GCA_963082995.1). Classification (NCBI taxonomy): domain Eukaryota; kingdom Metazoa; phylum Arthropoda; class Insecta; order Lepidoptera; family Noctuidae; genus Noctua; species Noctua comes. The sequence goes on along the minus strand of OY720279.1, from coordinate 13,254,449 downwards.
GTTCTCTATTCAAAATCAAACATTTGAATATAGAAGCAGTAAAACCATAGATTGGAAAGAGTAAATGCCACCTCGTCACAGTTCCAATTCCTGTGTAAAACAAGCTTTATCACTGCCAGTCGATTTTTAAAACTGCCAACATAGCATTCGATCGGAGTTCGAAAAATAAAAATTCAAATCGTAGTAAAATTCTTATTTATGTTCGGCTACAATTCAAATGTTACGACTTTTCTTGAAGTCTGAGTTGCCAGTTCGATTTGCTTCCTGGTATTAAGGAGTTGGTTTATGGCCGTGCCCAAGCGCTCGGCCAATAGCAATGAACCTTTACTGGTCGGTATAAATACCGTATTAGATTTATCTCTTAGCTTTTAAAGACGCGTTTTTATTTAACTACATTCTTCTGTTTTATCAGTTCTTTTTTAGGGATCTGTATCCGATCCTATTACTAAGTCTCCGCTGTCTGTCCGTCCGTCTGTCACTAGGCTATATCTTTTAAACCCGCAATAGAAAGACACTTTAAATTTTCAGTGTGTGGCCAAAATAACAACAAAAGAAATTAAAATTTAAAGGTTGTGCAATGAAGGATAAGTGTTTTTTAATCTAAATATTGTACTGTGGTACAGAAGCCTTCATTTGCGAGTCCGACTCACACTTGGCCGGTTTTTTTAAACAGCTTTGACGGGACGGTGGTCAACGCTTTTTTAGTTTTGTCTACAGGTATTAATAGATGGTGTCGACCACTTCACATCAAATAGGCTAACTCTAATGTAGAACTCACTCAAAGAAAACCAAAAAAAATATATGAGGAATTTCACCTGTGTACATCAAAAGGCATCTTTCTGCTAAGAGGGTTATGTTGATGTGGGAATGACCAGACTGTGTCGCTTTATTTTATTTTATTTTTTTATTTTTTTACCACCCATTACATACCGAGTTTCCTCCGTGCCTCGGAAAGCATGTTAAGCCGTTGGTCCCGGCTGTCATTTGTAGATCTTTGACAGTCGTTATAGGTAGTCAGTGGCCTAAAAAGTCTGACAACCAGTCTTACCAAGGGGTATCGTGTTACCTAGTACTAACTGGGTTGTGGAGGTCAGATAGGCAGTCGCTCCATGTAAAATACTGTTATTCAGCTGCATCCGGTTAGACTGGAAGCCGACCCTAACATGTTGGGAAAAGGCTAGGCAGATGATGATGATTTTTTTATCGTGGTAAAATCATCAAATGAGTCCTCCTCCCACCCAAGGCAGAGCGGGAGGGACTGTCAGACTTGTACTGACTAAAACCCACGGTGTCCTTCAATAGCCCTTTATGTTCCAGGGTCACGGTAATTCTATGAGTCCCGCGACCCCGGCAGGCTTGAGACCGCCACTGTACCTTGAATATTATGATTTTGTAAATGAGCTCTGTTAAAATGTGGTTGTAAAATAAAGCATCATATTTTATATTTCATTGATTCTCCTATCTAAGTAATTTTTAAACCCATTCCCGACTTTGAATGTATTTTTTTAGTCCCACGACCGGACTGTGTCGCTTTACGCGAATTTAAAAATATCTTGCAGGCTTTTATTATTTCTATCCTAGCCTGTGTTTGAGTCTAGATATTTGTCTTAGTCCCAGAGGAGTAATTAACTCCGGGTGTAGATAACATTACTGCAGGCTAAAGATAGAAACGGGGAAATGCCTCCGTTTTGTTCTGGAATGTTCTGAGCAGTTTTATTGTGGCTGAAGTAATTTAGTTTCCCTTGATAGTTGTTGTTTTGTTTATATGTTTTAAGTGAAGTGCTTTGTTTTTTTAGCTTATAGGTCTCCTTTATAAATCTATACTTATATATATATATATATATTAATATTATAAAGCTGAAGAGTTTGTTTGGTTGAACGCGCTAATCTCAGGAACTGCTGGTTCGAATTGGAAAATTCTTTTTGTGTTGGATTGTCCATTTATCGAGGAAGGCTGTAGGCTATATAACATCACGCTATGACCGTTAGGGGCTGAGCAGCGGGTGACACCGCGGGGATCAGCTAGTACTGTTATATGGCAGGGCAAAAGCCTTCCCCAAGTCAGTCCAGAATCTCTTATTCCGGACAACACGGTTGGCGCAGTGGTGACATGCTGCTACGCCGCGTGTCACGGTTATGATACCCGCACGGAATCCTGTGTATGTCCTACAGATAGTTGTTCCTTATCTGGATGTTTGTGGATGGGAGTTTAAAATTTTGTAAACGCACCCACAATACAGGAGAAATTCCCAGAGGGGAGAAAAAATTTTGAAAAAAATATTAAAAACCGCACTTATTCGGACCCGCCCTCAGGGCAGTCTAACCAACTGAATACCATTATTTCACAACTGACTATCTGACCTTCACAATCCAGCAGCCAAATAGTATGTCGTATTAAGTTCATTTGATTTTCGTTCTTAATATTGTTGAAAACTTGCTTGATTTTTAGATTGTTATTGCAAATTCTATCAAAAATTCTGACGTTTAAAATTTCCTTTCAGTAAAAGGCCACAGTCATACATAATATATTGAATAAGCAGTGACTAGCTTAACTTAAAATATGGATCTATTTTCATAGGTGTGATCTCCATAGTTTTACTGCACGGACCGCCGCGCTGCGAACACAGTTAAAGCGACGCCGCAGTTTAATGTTTTAAATCTCAGACTTGAGTGACTGTCATATTCGGCACTGGTCTGGCTAAAAACAAAACAAAATATAACTAGCTTTTGACCGCGGCTTTGCTGGCGTGGAAGTCAGAAATTATCCTAAGCGAACGTAGTATCGGGATAAAAAGTATATCTATACTAATATTACAAAAAGGTAAAATTTGTATGGACGTTTGTATGTAGGGGGTAATCTGCGGAACTAATAACCCAATTTTAAAAACTTTTCACTGATAGAAAGGTACATTATTCGTGGGTGCTATAGGCTATAAATTATATTTGCATCATGCATATTAGCCGAGCTATCACTAGTTTTCCGGACGAAGTCGCGGGTGATGTGCTAGCAAACTGTGTGTGCCAAATTTTATCAAAAATCCGATCAGTCGTTTTTGTGAAAAAGAGTAAGCAACATCCTTCCATCCATCTTCATATACTTTCGCATTTATGAGAGTAAGATACCCAGAAGCACAGGTAGTAGGAGTTGAAAGCATGTCTTGACCTCATAATTGATGTCAAATTACACATCCATGTGGATGTATCCGAAAATTCTATGGTTTGTCGTAAAAAATAGTACCAGCTTAAATTTGTCTCACTGCGGGACAAGGTCCTCTTCTTGTATAGAGAAGGGATGAGCAATCAAGTATTTAAATCCAGAAAAATTGGAGGGAGGGCAATTTGGTATCATCACTGATGATGCTCACATAATACAACCTCATACAAATCAAACAATTTTCATTTAATTTAATACCAAGTGTCATCACCATCCGTACCATACTACCGTCTTTTATTGAAAAAAAAAATGTAAGTATATCTATAAATTGCAATAAACCCAAAGCGACGAAATAGTGACGAAATAACGATAGTCTAGCGTTTACTGGGTATAAAGTTTATGTTGCTTCTTGGGATATTTATGGAGAGGACTACAGAGCACAGAATTGCAGCGTCTAGAAATGTCAGTACGTGTGTATGTCAGGAACTGATGGAGGCTACTCATCATCATAACTGTCATTTCGGCCGAAAGACGTCTACTGCTGGACGTACGTCTCCCCCAAGTGTCGCCACATTGACCGGTCCCGTGCGTCTCGCATCCAGCGGACCCCTCCAACCTTCACCAGGTCAGCTGGCATGCAGGCTACTGAAGGCGCCAAACTCGTCGAACAATTTAGGCTGCTATCGACACACTAAGAGTAAGAATATAACATAACATCACGCCTGCAATTCCCGAAGGGTTAGGCCGAGGTGTACCCATTTGTACACCCACATTTCGCCAGTTATGTTTAAGTCTCGTGTAATAGGGGGCAAGCCTATTGCCATCAACCGGCCATAAATCCAGACGCCGTGGCTGCTACTGAGAAATTCCTAATAGAAAAACCCACTAACATTTTGCCCGACTCGGGAATCGAACCCAGGACCTCATGCTCAGCAGTCGCGCTCGCAGCCACTAGACCAAGGAGGCAGTTAAAGAAGAAGAACTTTAAAATTCGTGGCTCCCAAAGGACGTTTGGCGCAGAACTTCTGCGCGGACCTTGTTCAAAGCTGTCAGTTTCTATACGTAGTTCTACTGTCGTAGTGTAAGTAAACGGCGATGTTTCCCTATGTTCACCTCTTGCTTGTCTAACAATGGTGGACAGCGACACGATTTAAAAAAATATTTTTTCCATTAGGCACCACTGGTGGACAGTGAAACAATTTTTTTTTTAAGATTTCCGTTGGCTACCACTGTATGACAGAGACATAATTTTAAACATGAGTATTCCCTTCGTCCACCAATGGCGGATACTGCGGATAGTGACAAAACTTACTAATATTATTCCCAGTATTACTACATATTAATACTAACGGGATATTTACCATGTTTACTGTTTGTTAGTGACCATGATAGTTTAAAATCTTATATTATTCCCAGTTACCACCACTTTAATTTTGCTGCTGTGTGTTCAAAATTATTATTTAGTGGTTATTATGTGTGATGTTATTTCTTTTTTTTAAGTGTTGAGAATGCCGCCTCTAAGATCAGCCGTCGAGGCTTCTCCGTGTTCTGTGGAGTAGTCTATAAAATTGATAGTAGATATTCGCTATTTCAACAGTAGTGAGTCCAATAGTTTTTGGTAGATGTATTTTTTTTTATCTTGAAGTAGTCTTTATGACTGAGAGAAGGTCGTACGTAAATGATTATTATATGGAGGGAATGATCTGTAAGGGCTGAAATTCGTCACTGTTCGATGATGTATCGCCAGAATCTGCAAGTTTGCTGGACGGCTACATGCGAAGTAGTGTGGTTTTTGTTAGTACCGAATTTGCATAGTGATTTTGGGCGACGTTTGCAGTGGCGGTAAATCTATGGATGATTGATTGGAACGTCAGACACCCAAAAGTTTGCTGTTCGCATTTAAAACTGAATGTGAAATGAAAATACATGAGTTTTTTTCGACATAACTATCACAAAACATATTGTTGGAATGTAATGACGAATGTATAATTATACAGGGTGGGTGGGTATTAGAGTGAATGTTTGCATGCAGACTGGGAACGTCATGAGGTATACGCAGATTAATTTATCGTCGTAGTGTCGGCGTCACGCTGTATATTATTGTAAGTTTATTATTATAGAAATAGAAATCATTTATTTGCCAATAATGTAGGTATACAGATATGATGGTATTTCTATGAGAGTCCCGATACATTTTGCCATTCGGCATGCAAAATTATTTAACATAAAACATTCATATTTAAGATACTTTTACTCGTAATTTTTTATACAAATTAGATGAGGTCGGTATTCCTCTCTCTACTCTGACAAGAAACAGCCGAAACAAACTCAGGTTGATTAACATGATTTGCAATAAAAAAATAATGTAGAATGTCAGAGATATGGGGATGTACTCCCAAAATCAAATTTGATCACTTCAGAATTGTGAAATATTTTAAAAATAACGTTTAATTGATTCTTGCTCCATTTCGAGGGGGAGGAGGTTTTTGACTACCCCTTAAATATCACGGAAAGAGATAGCCTACTCAAAACGGAATCACGGACACACAAAGAAATTTCAAAATAGACATTTGATTTCTCTCTGTGAATTATTAAATCTTCATAGGAAAAACAGCTTATAAATAAACGCATATTTTTCCTTATTTTCTTCAGGACCGTGGTTTGACTTCTTTCTATTTTTTTTTTTGTGATAACATCAAAGGTTAAAACAAAATTCGAAAACTTAAATCTGATTACGTTTTCAGATTTAAATTCAAAGACTTTGGGTCTTTGAAATACTTTGAATGTTTTTACTTTATGCTTATTTAAACGGCTTTAGTTTTTAGCTTCACGGTTCAAGGAACTTGCTTTAATCCATGTTTTGGAATGTTCGATGAAATGATTTTAATATTTGTTGTTTACCAAGCTTATAGTAAAAAAATATTTATCAAAACAAGCTTTTAAATATAGGCGTGACGTAATTTTTTTTTGGTGAGGAAACCAGCATGTCTGAGAGATATTTCTAAATGGCGGCATAAAAACTCTGACACTGACCTCGCGTAAAGAAGTCATTTGTTTTTCGTATTCTTCTCAGCAAACCTTTTAAATCCCAATCACGGGGGTGCATAGCACAAATAACTAGTCTGCCATCTATGGGGGACTGTCACATTAGACTTAGAATGACGTCACTTAGCTAACCATGCATTGTCATCCAAACTAAACGTTTACGCAAAATATAAGCTAAATCGGCTGGGTATAACAGTTTTAAAATTCAGTTGCATGATTTGACATAAACAAACAAACACACATACAAACATTGAAAGTAAAATAAAAGCTTGTAAAATGCGTAGCATTACTACGCCGTAGCTGCAGCTACGAGCGGCTACGAAAGCGTAGCAAGTTCCATTGAATGGACGATTTTTTTTTTTCATTTTCTTTTTTCACATCATTCTATTTAATAATGATTTATTATATGTATGGATGCGATTGTTGTAAGATACCTGTTTATTAAACCAATTCCATCTTCAGCAGTTAATGTTTATGATGATACTAGCTTTTGCACGCGGCTTCGCCCACGTTTACGACTGAACAACTGACAGCTATAGAGGCGGGAAAGGCTAACAGATAAACGGTCAGTCAATCCAACAGAGACTTACTTTGCATTGATAGTAATGCCTTCAGTCATTAATACCGCATATGTACCACTAATGCACATGAAGGTAAAATAAATAATCTAAAGTATGAGACTGCCTCGTTGGTATAGTGGTCGCAAGCGTACCTGCTGAGCATGAGGTCCTGGGTTCGATTCACAGGTTGTGCAAAGTTTTATTGGGTTTTTCCATTAGAAATTTCAGGGAGCAAGGATTTGGGCCCGGTTGATGGCAATATGGTCTTAAAATTAAACATAGCTGGCGAAATGTGGAAGTACTATTTAGATATGCCTTTGCCTAACCCTCCGAGGATTACAGGCGTGATGTTATAATATGTACATGAGGATTAAATAAAAAATATAAATGATGACATAATGTCTATTATAATTATAATATAAATTAATTTATATTTTAAATCTAAATTAATTTATATTATACAATTTTTCTTTATAACACGTAAAAAACTTACTCTTTATTCATATTGTCGTCTGGCGCACATATAAAGCGTAACCTTAACCCTTTTTCGCGTATATTTTTGTTAAATGATTCACAAATAACAAGGTTTGTGAAGTGTTAAATACCTGTACCCACTCGGCACTTTTTAATTGGAGAGGGTCAAATAATTATTCATGGGCACGCCTGCACCCTGTTGGGCTTGAGAGCTTTCGTAAAGAATATTTTTAAATGTTAAACATTTTTTCGTGGAACCTTTTTATTTGCTTGCCTACCTACCTACCACAAAAAGATCTAGAAGGGAATACTGTTTTTGAGTACCTGGGATGATGGAATTTTTAAAAACTAGCTTTAAATTTTTATTTACATGCTTACATAAAGTCACCCAATTTTCTCATGGATGTAGGTAAAAACTACATATCGCCACCTGATTGAATTATTTACCAGCTTTTACTCGCGGCTTCATCTACACCGAGTTCGGTAATTATCCTACGGGATCGTATTACCGGAACTAAAAGTATCCTATACACTATATAAAAAAAAATAAAAAAAATAGTTTAATGAAATTTGGCGAATGATGGAATTTGGCTAGATTATAATATAATCTAGGTTATAAAGTATCTATGTGGCACTTTAAAACCTAGATTATTATCTAGGTTATAAAGTATCTATGTGCCAAATTTTATCCATATCCGTTCAAACGTTTTTGCGTGAAAGAACAAACATCCATTCGCCCTCACAAACTTTCACATTTATAACAGTAGTAAGATACATGTATACAACAGTTACTTGCTCCACCTACAGTTTACACCAAAGCATGCAGCAAGCCAACCACATAACATTAACTAAATAAATTCATGTAATAATTACACAAAGCATTACTGCTCCTCATAGAAAGAAAGAAAGAAAATACATTTATTTGGTAAATGCCATAAGTGCACACAGTATAAAAAAATAACAAAAATTAAAAAACTTAAATGTGACACTGTGTGCCTCACGGCTGCGCCAAATAGGCCCAGTTCAGCAAAATGCCGGACAACTAGTGCCCGACACTGGTTTTCAACTGGACCTGAATAAGTGAGGTTACGGATGTGAAGCAGTTTTATATTTTGTGTCAATAGATACATAATATATAAGAAATAGAGAAATAGATCTGCATACAAAAAAAAAAAAACTAGAGTGACTAAACGAAAGTGCAAAACAAAAAAAGAGGTAAGCGCGTGTCAACAATATTGGTTGTGCATAAAAATGTCCTTGATTGTTTAATAATTGTAGTGTGACGCTATCCATTTTTAACCGACTTCCAAAAGAAGGAGGTTATCAAGTCGACTGAATTTTTTTTTTTTTTTTTTTGTGTATGTTCAGCGATATCTTCGCCAATTGTGAACCGATTTTGATGGTTCTTTTTTTGTTTGAAAGAATATTGTATGAATAGTGGTCCTATTTTTTATTTGGTGAAGATTTGATCGTGATCTTCGGAGATATCAATGGAACTCTTCAATAATAGACAGCAAATCTGTCGTGATTGCTGCAATCGCTTGGATGTTTATTGTTTTTAGTAAATAACTTCTTCGACCCAGAAACTGTGTCATGCTCAAGTTAAATTAGGTAGGAAGGTAGGAACGTACATCATATTAGGGATTCATTTAGAGCAACCATATCTAGCTTACGTTGCGCTTCTATGAAAAACTACCGCAAATGACTTCTGAAAGTGCCTATCGTCTTGATTAGTCTTATCGGTGGTGGCAGGTTATTCCATACTTTGGAAGCCACATAACGAAAGCTGCCTCTGAAAGCTGCTGTAAACATATCCGGATCCGGTTCCTGAGCAATCAGGGCATTCAGCAGATTCATCACCTGGTTACGCACAGAGGGAACCACGAACAGGCCACGCGAAGCACTGGCTCGCGGTCATCGCAGATACGACCCTTACAATTACATACCTATAATACTTCATTTGTGTTCGTACATTCGATCACACACGCACTCACACACACACACGCACACACCACACACACAACACTACAAACACACTATACACACACTACACACACATACACTATACACACACACACCACACGCTCCTACACAAGCCACACACACATACTACACAACACACTATTTTTTTTTTGTATGTTCTGAAAATGAACGAAATGAAACGATTGAATGTCTTTGAGGAAAGTTACGTAGATGCAGTTATTATTATTCTAAATCCTTAATTTCACTGGTAAACAACGCTAAGTTCCCGTGGGTTAATTTACCTACATAACGGGAGCGGAGCCGCGAACAAAAGCTAGTATGGGATAAAATACATAGATGTTTTTATTTCTTGTTTTTTTTAAGTTACTCATCATATTTTATTCCAAACAGTGTTGATAAAATAATTATACTAATAGACATGACAACGCAGTAAATACTCGTAACAATTTATTGAGCGGTGGTTAATATAAACATTTGTGATGGAAACAATTTTTGTTTACACGAACAAATGTTTGCTACTGGCACACAAATGCAAATATTTTGATACTGTGGTCATTTCAAATTATTTATTTAAAAATATGTCCTTTTTTAGGCTTTGTATTGTATTTAAAGTATGCAAACGTGAATCTGCCAGGAAATCATAAAATCAAAATCAAAGCATTTATTTCAAGTAGACCAGTTACAGGCACTTTTGAACTGGCCGAAATAATATTCTTCTTCGTCGTATCGATGATTTCAGTTTTTTTTTTAAAATTAAATTAGTCTTGGCCAGAACTCTGCCACCTCGACGGCGTTGGTGGTGGCCTCGAAAAGGTCCCTCAAAGTGCACGTAGAACCACACATAGTGCAGGACAGGAGGTGATCCTAGTTTGCGTTGAGGCACCGCAGTCACGCATGGCTTCATTGGAATGCCCCCACCGGACCAGGTTGTATCTGCAGCGGCCCACCTGGCAATGAAATGTAGCTACAGTCCCAGTCACAAGGTATAAAAACTGTGAAAGTACTGCAGTTACCCATCCCAAATTAGATAGTAGTAGTAGTAGATCTCTATGGAGAAGAACGGGCAAAAAACTCCATAGACACTCTTTTAAATCAGAATACTGTTACATTACCCTGGTTATATCACTCATGTTGAGATGGTACATTATGTGAGAACGATGTAGCAAGATGGGCACGTTAAAAGTGTCCAAAGTAAAGACAAAAAGGACAAATAATAAAAAAAAAAAAACAAATAAGCCGTGGCAACTAAGAGATGACGAGTCACAACTGACAGCGCCCGTTCACGAACATGACGCCAAGATCAGCACCATTCAACTCAACCATTTTGAAGGGAACTAAATGATCCGACACACGCGCCACCAACACCACAATTTATCAATTAACTTGCATTCTGGTATTTTTAGCTTCTTCACGAACTTTTCAAGACCCCTTATCTCTTTTTGATGCTCTCCATCATCACGATTCTCTTGCCCTTTTCCCGTTTTTCTTAAAGTCAGCGCTTTATGTCTTTTTCTTTCATACTTCTCTCTTTCACATCAACTCAGTAGTGACTATCAAATCGTTAAGGCAACTAATGGATATAAAGGGTGTAAATAGACCCTTAACATATCCGAAAGGCACTTGTTCTCTCCGTCTTTGCGATCATTTTTTTGTTCTAGACCATACCTGGGAACCTTCTAGTTACGGAGATATTGGGGCTCAAATTTCCAACTTTTTCACAAGTATTTTTTTTAAATACATGTTTTTAATGTAAGATTTTTACATTACACACCTCCATGACCCCCGTACTATTCAATCCATCTATCAGCACAATGCTTTGAGTGCTTTCCATCGAGTCCTACCGTAAAACGTGATTTTTCAACCCAAAAAAAAGTCGATTCCCAGCAATAATTTTTGCGTTAAGTTACTTATGTCGTTTGATGTACAGAATGCTTGGTTGAAGTTTATGTGAATGCTCTGCTTACATCCTTTATTAACCAGTAGATTGTTGATTCAGTGAAAAAGAAAAAGCTTACCCCGAAAATCCAGATGTGGTCAGGGCAGTCGCTCCATGTAAAATACTGGTATTCAGCTGCAACCGGTTAGACTGGAAGCCGACCCCAACATAGTTGGGAAAAGGCTAGGCAGATGATGATGATTACCCGAAAATCCGTATTGCAACAAAAATAACATCAATCTTCAACTGTAAACAGACAACGAAATTCAAAATAAACTTCAAACTTCGCCGTAAAGCGTAGTAACATTCTAAAATAAAGCCTAAACTCGGTAAAAGTTTGCAATCCGCGATTCTTCGAAGTGGGGCATCAATTGAGAAGTTTTCCGAATTGTAGCATTAACAGAAAGGCCCGATAGTACTGGGTGGCATAGTTTTGAAAGCTGGGCACTTAAGTAGTATGTGAGGGTACTTTATTTTTTTGGAAAATTCTTCAGTTGAAGTAAAGAAAGCAAATGAAGGATTTTTAAAGCGTTCCAGGGGAGTATTTATATCTGAAATCAAACTCTTTGCGACGTGCTATTGCGACCATTAGACCAACGATGCGAACTTTTGAACGTAGGTACTATATTTTTATACTAGTTTTATTAATATTAGTTCATAGTTTTATTACTCCTTGCAGTCTTACAATTTCAGAGTTGTACGATGACCTAAGGTAATGCAGGGATCTTCTGGCGCTTGTATGATTTTATAAAAGGGTGTCGTGGACAAGATTGATGAAATTTTTTCGTGAATATTTTCCCTAGAATACAAGATGGCGGCGCGACGTTAGTTTCGATTTTGGCCATGCGGAGAAAGAATCTTGATCAGCAGTTCAACTCAGTGTAAACGAATAGCTTTACAACATTAGTTTTAGTATATGCGAAACCTGAACCACGTGTCTAGTATTTTTATGTAAAGAATCTATGTACAATATCTCAAAACTGTATCATGACAAATCACAAAGTTATAAGCTTGTTCTGTTACCTGGCTGTCCGCACAAAAACGTGGTCACCACGCAGCGCGGCCGCGCGCGCGCCTCCAGCGTCTTGAGCTCATTGATAATAATAGTTTGGGCAGTAGGTACCTAAATTATTGCGATAGGTACTTAATGTCGCTCGGTGTCCAACTTGTAACTTTTTTTAAATATATTTGGGACAAAATATAACATGGTTTAAAAATTATTGGAATCGATTCAGATACTTACTCTAAACAAACTATATTCAGGTTTCGTTTACACTAAAAATAATGTTGTATATCTACTCTGAGCTACAAAATTGTCAATTTAAAAATCATTGGCCTGCAGGTACACGCAGAGACTGTGCCATACGCCACAGAAAATCTACAATTAAAAATTTAGACGGGTGTCCAATTGTGCGATAGTGATCATTATATTAATTACTGGTAAACAAAAACCTGATTATTTGCAAACCACGAAACTCATTTTGTATTATTGCTGGTCTACGAAGTAATTATTTTGGTAATGATCAGTTTACATACAATTTGCGTTATTTGATGCTTTTGTACTCTGTTGATAATTTTACTTATTGTCCTCAATTTGCAATACTGTCTGTGTTTTTGTGCAAGTATTTATTTATTGAGGTGTTTTAAACAATGTCGTGCGAAGTTGAAAAAAATAACATGTGATTCGGTACATCGTAAGTGTGAGAACCTAACCAAAGCGATCGTCGCTCGAACATGCGATCGTCGGGTTCATTTTGTTATTTTTTTAACATTTTAATACACTAAAAATATAATTGTGGTAGATTACATTTTAAGCCAAGACCGCAGCTTCAAACAATACGTGTGACAAAACGCTTTGAAAACTAAACAATGCAAGCAATGGCGCTCGCCACAGAAATTCAGAATAACCTCAATATTTATTAATGAGACATTTCATGAACAATGACAAACCATATTTTACCTTTCATTTAATTGGTTTTTGATGAGAGTTCTTCGACAGAAAAGGATTATTGTGTTTTTTTTTATTTTTATTGAATTAAATACGTTTTGTACACGCGAAACTGTAATGAGAAACTGATATAAAATAAAGACCTTTTGTCTAGCACTTGAATAAGAATGGTTGATCTATAGTAAAAATCTAAATTTTCATCTATGGTTATTTTCTAATTTTTTTTCATTCATCGACAGCCAAAGCCTGCCAGCTTGGTTGGATGCAAGCATGAAATTTCGCACAAGGGTGCCTTATGTAAGGAAGGTGAGGCGTTTTTTAAAATCATCCCCTAAAAGGGAATTAAAGTTTGTACGGAAACTCGTAATTTAATTGTTTTGGCGACAGGAAAAGTAAAAGAAAACAAATGTGTTTTTTTTTGTTTATTTCAATATGATAGTGATTCAAACAAGGCTGGAATGTGAGTAATATTTAATGTGTTTGATTTTTTTACAATATTTTCCCTTTTCAACAGTCAGCCTTACTCGCGAGCACCACAAATTACTCAATTCGTTCTGACAACCGCTGAACCGCTGATGAGATTATCAATAAATATTATGCATTAATCTATTTTAATTAACTCATTTCACAAGTACTCCGAATTAATACCGTCAATGTAATTAATCGGAATAATTCAGACGTTATAATAAATAATGATAGCAGGCGATTAGTTAGAATTAGTGCGTCCATAATGTGGCACTGAAATTACTTTATGACTATTAATTATAATAATATTAATATTTGTTGTGCGGTAATACAACTGATACAACATCATAGATCAATATAATCTGGATCTTTTCAAAGTTCGAGTCAATCGGTTTTTCCTAGGCAAGCGTGCTCGCATGTGATGATGCGGTCTACCGACTGACCGCTTTAATGAGTCCTCGCGAAGGTATCAATTTAAATGGAATAATCTGAAGGTTGATTACGTATTGGTTCAATTAGTATCGTTAGGGTGCGTCCACATCTGGCGAATGTGCCGCGAATGTGCAGCTCGCGAGCCGTTTGCGAGCTACCCGCGAGCTGCGCGCGTGCGGTAACAGCCTATATTTGGTGCGCCGATAGAGCAAGCAACCCTAGCAAGGCTCGAGAGGGCGCGCGTGCAGCACGCGCGCTGCTCGTGCGTACATACGCGTGAACTTGAGCCTCAGTTGTGAATTTGCTTGAATTTGTGAGGTGCATCGCGGCCGGCACGCGCGCACCTCCTGCGCTGCTCGAGTACGGCGCGTAGAACGCGCGCGAGCGGCACGCGGACGGCGCAGGGGCTGCGTACGAACATAAAATGCACGCGCGCAGATCGCAAACGACTCGCGAGCTGCACATTTGCGGCACATTCGCCAAATGTGGACGCACCCTAATAACTACGTGGATTATGGTTATTTTAAAGCAAAAAACCTGTGGGATATTGTTAGGACTTTGTGGACGCTTAATGTGCCTTTGATGGGGTAAGGCGGAGGACTCATTAAAGCGGTCGGTCTATAGACCGCATCATCACTTCAAATCACGCGAGTTGCAGCCAAACACAAGCTCAGCTGAAAGACGTCGACTCTTGGACATAGGCCGTCTTCAAGGCCCGTCACGGACATCTGCTTTCCGCAACTAACGAAAAAATTTAAAAGCAGCAAAAAATATTATTCTGATTGCAGAAGGCAATGGTCTACTAATAAAATATAACATCTCGGTGATAAAAAAGGTCAACAAGTAACCAAACGGAATAGGTTCTGTCGGTAACCTCGACGAAGATTGACGACGATACAATACACTTTACCGATGTGGCGTCACACGTGTGGGCAACGCGAAAAGAATGGTCCCGAAGAATCCTGTAATGATTTTTCAACCATGAAAACAGTGACTGAAACGAACAGATTATGAAACAAGTCTTACGTCATCTTCATCACCTTTATCCAAATTCTTTTGGGGTCGGCGCAGCATGTCTTCTTCTTCGAAACTTCTCTATTATTCATCAAACAAGGCTTACGTAACCTTTGCAGGGCTGCGGGACTGTTCGAAAGAGATACCGTGGCCCTGGAACACAAAGGGCAAAGAAGGAACATGGATGGGTTTTAGTCAGTACAAGTCTGACACTCCTTTCTACTCCGCCCAGAATGGGGGGGGTCATTTGATGACTTCTCACACGAAAAAAAAAAAAGAAAAAGACTTACGTAACCTATGCAAATTAAAATTATACGGTTTATAATTTTAAAGAGATCCCATTCTTTTAATTCGGGTGATATAGTTATCTGTTTATGAAAACTGAAACGCATGTGACTTAAACAGTGATGGAAATGAATGTTGATGGATGGAGAGGGAGAGGAAGGCCAAAGAAAAGATGGATGAATTGTGTGAGGAATGCTATGAAAGAGAAAGGAGTAAATGATGCCGTGACGTCTGATAGGGGAATATGGAAGAAGAAAACGTGTTGTGTCGACCCCAAATAGAATGAGAGGACAAAGACAGGAAGATGATGAGTTATCTGTTATGTGTTATGTCAGGATTTACTCCGTTAGGCTTGTACATCATGTTGGCAGCAGATGGGTTCGTGCTATGAAAACACACTGGGTGCGATACACCGCTTTAGCAAACTAACAAATTACTTGAAATTACAACTTAACACAATAACACGGGGCACAATTAATCGGATACAGTTTCGGGACGTCTCAACTCCGCCGCGATCAGACACTTCGTCTCATCCTCGCTGCGAGCTCACCCGACTCTGTATAAGCACGCTGTGTTGTGGGTAGACTGGTAAGTAAGTCGCGTGATGTCACCACTGCACACTGGCGTACTTGCGATTCATTTTATGTCCACACTAATGACTGGATCTGACATGTTTATTAAATTTTTCTTTAACCTGTTACTAAAATCAAATAATGAAACTCTTATTGCTGTCTCACTTGATAAATCACACTAGTTACTAGGTACATCCTAATGAGATCTGTATCGTGTTCTACAAGCCCTGTGAGATTACCGAGATACTTGAGCTACACACAAAGTGTAACAAAGTAAAGTAACACCTGTAATAAGTTGGTCTCATCCTAGCTTTGTATCTTCGTCATAGAATAGACAAACACAGAAGGTTAGGTCCATATTAAGAGTCAAAACCGGAACAAGCACACATGCATCTACAAAACTAAGTATGGATATTTTGGCGCAGGGGAAAAAACGGTACTAACGTCGCCATCTTATTGTGTCAATGCATTTTTCAAATGTTTACCAATACCATTACTCTGTCAGCGTCTTTTGAGCGCCTAAAGATGAATTATCTTTATTATTGTACCACCCCGTCTACCCCGTCCACGCCCTCAGGCGAAATAACTTGCGACCCGACCTGCGTCAAGCGTCAAACGCCACGCGCACGACTTCTTTGTTTCTTTCGCGTGAGTACGTGAGTGTAGCTCCGCAAGTCACATCGTGGTGACCAGCTTGTTCGAATCAACTTCATTCTTTTGTTTTTTTCTTCTGTGGCAACACGCAAGCAGTTTGAGCGTAAGGGCCGGACTTCACCGAAGCGGAGACGAGACGAGAAGAGATATGTTTTGTAAACCACCAATAGAATTTCGATATTCACACTTCTCGTCTCTGTTTAGCTTTCGCTGAAACGGTTGAGCAGAGAGGGAGCGGTTCACATATCCTCTCCTATCCGCTTAGCACATCTTCGCACATCTTCGCATAGCTTCGGCCTAGGTCTTACGCAGTTCCTGTCCGCTCCGCTTCGCACATATCCGATCGTCTCCGCTTTGGTGGAAACCGGGCCTGAAGCTGTCTCAAGCAAATGACAGTCGCGAGTGCGCGTGCACTCTCTACATAAAGAAGCATACTATGTGAGCGTGCTTTTCAGTTCGTTGTATGGAGTTAGTCTTCTGTACTTTGTATTTTGTGATCTAGTCTCGTTCCTTCGTTCCACGGCACTCACTTAAAAACTCCTAAGGATCGCACAAACGCATTAGAGTGACAATGTTGCCGATTTATGAGGGATTTTTTTGAAATTATGAAGTGGATTTGTTACAAAAAATAAGTATGTGTCAGTTTTGAAAAACTTTACACTTGATGACTATTGGTATTCAGCTGCATCTGTTGGGACTAGAATACAACCCCTGCATAGTTAAGAAAATGGCTAAGCAGATAATGACGCTTGCTTGTGGAATATTTTAATAGTAATGTGGGTTGTATTTGTATTTTAATTTATAATAATTGGGAATATTTTAAGCAGATTTTGTAAGGTGATTTCTTCTTAAAAGCTAAAACTTTTGTAAAAAAGTATAGATAAGTTCTTCTTAACTTTTTATCAAAGTTTAAATCTATCTTTATTTTCTTAAAATAACTGACTTTTATTTTCACAAACGTGGGCAACGTCAAAGAGACTAAAAAGAGAAAACGGTTTCGGTTTAAAGTATTCATTTAACAAAAATAGCTCCAGTATCATGTAGTCCCTCCCTTAAAGCGGTTGCTCCTGTGTAGTGGTCACCGGTAACCCTCTCCGCCCACAACCCTACCATTACCAGGTATTTGCAGCTAAATATAGTTGCTTGGTACTTAATCGTTCACGTTTCGTGATATTTACGGAAATGGTCTCTCATTCTGTATCTTGGTAAGTGTCAAAAAATATTTCTGAAAATTCTCCTTTATCTATTGAATTTATCCGGTGACTTTTGATAGATCTTTTGACGCTTTCGTTCTATGTAGGCGGAGGCAGAGGTGTTAAAAAAAAAAAGTTTTATTTCGAGTACTGCTCTTGCTTTTTCGGTACCTCTTACAAATACGCCTACTTATAACATAACAAAACATCACGCCCGTAATCCCTGAAGGGTTAGGCAGAGATATACCGAATATTACTCCCACATTTCGCCAGTTATGTTTAAAGTCCCATGTAATAGGGGGCGAGCCTATTGCCGCCAACCGGGCACCAATCCAGACTCCGTGGCTATTACTGAGAAATTCCTGATGGAAAAACCCAATAACACTTTTCCAGACCCGGCAATCGAACCCAAGACCTCATGGTCTGCAGTCGCGCCTGCGACTATTCGACCAACGAGGCAGTTACTTACACAACGCCTACCTACGACCCAATTTATATAAATAACGTGATGTCAGTGCCTTACAGCCAATAGCCATTCTTTGGGGTCCTTGTCCTTTGGAATTCAAACACAAAGAGTATTCAACAAATCATACATACCTTCTTATCGCTGAATGACATGACAGTATTTGAATATTATTGATCTTAGATCTTTCACCAAGATGATACGAACCAGTCTTTTTCAAGACCGGGTAGGTAGATATTTTGAGAGTCAAGTCCCCAGAACTTAACTTAAAAAAAGAAATAAAAAACTTTTTAAATATAATTAACTTATTTCTTTTTATTGTTGTTGAAATAAAACATTTTTTTTTTAAATCAATGTAAATGATACAAATTATATCAGAAAAATAGAAATCTTAACATCTTAAAAAACGGAATCCTAAAAAGCACTTCATACATGCGCACCCTACATGATGGTACATGGTGCCCTAATCTTTTCTCAGGAGTGTCGAATGAAAACTTTTCGATCGGATTTAACTCCGTTTCTTATCTAATCGCGAAGTTTTGTCAAAATTTCAAGCGGCTGCAAGTTGATCGAGAGCTTGGCGATGCTTGGCCGCCCGACAAGATATTGTTCTTTATTATTTTTAACTTTTATTTGTTTTGTAAAGTTCTTGTTGACTTTCTTTTGCGATTATTCGGCTTATTTCCTTGTATTTTTTGCATGATTGAACTTCACTTCTACTAAACATAACGTAACATCACGCCTGTAATGCCCGAAGGGTTAGCGGAGGTGTGCCTGACAGTTAAGTCCTATGTAGGGGGCAGTAAGTTTACGAGCAGCAAGTCGTGCGTTCAAAACCCGATAGGCGCATCACTTTACGTAATTTATTTCATCACCACTGCTCTCAAAACGGTGAAGGAAAACATCGTGAGGAAACTGGTATGTCCTAGAACCCAAATTCGAAGACATGTGACATCTACCAAGCCGCACTGGGCCCGCGTGGTGGATTATAGCCCACTCCCTCTCATAGAGAGGAGGCCTGTGTCCCAGCAGTGAGAACATTATAGGCTGATTTTGCTTCACAAAAATGACATACTTTCGTCTTTTCTCTAATATCGGTTGGCAAGAAAGTAAAAAGTCGTTTCTCAAGTCTTCCATTGTAAGTCGGCAAATAATTTTACAAAAAGACTATTATAAAGGTTAGTTCAAAAGGCCTGTCTTAGGTAGTAAGGTTTTAGGTATTCAAGCTTTATCGAGAAACCTTCGGGGCTTTGTGCGTTTATGGATGAAAAACTAATCTCCTTTGACTTCAATGAAATCTTATTTCATTCCGAAACTTGTGTAGTAACTTTGCCGTTTTTTTGTAAATTAGGTATAGAGGTGGAGTATTTTTTTTTGGTGTAACTAAGATTTTTCTTTTGATTAATGTAAAAGACAACTACTGTCTTATCACGTCTTCATCATCGTCTGCCTAACCTTTAGACGACCTATAGTATATGTACATTTCACCAGTTATGTCTAAATTTGTTTATTTAATAATTTAATTTTTAATAATAAATAACCTAATATATAATTCAGAAAATATCTATAAATAAATATAGAAATATTAATAATAAACAAAATTAATATAAATCTACTCATAAATAATATCTACTTAAATATCTAAATATAAGATTTACTTCCTTAATTTCAATATTATTATGTTTTTAAACAAAAAGCGCTTCATCCTCTCCTCTAAAAACTAACTTGCTGTGCCCGACAGGGTCCATAATTGTTTCTCTATAATTTACCTACCAGCCTTGTATACATTATGGAATGCAATAAAGTATTGAGTATTGAGTATTGAGTAATTTCATTTCTGTTTATTTAATTTTTTGTACACATCCATTATTCATATTTAAGTACCTTTTCACTACCACCACTGATACAACACATAAAACTGTTTTACATCCGTGACCTCTCTAATCCAAGTCCAGTTGAAAACCAGCGTCAGGCACTAGTTGCCGGCATTTTGCTGAACTGGTCCTATTTGGCGCAGCTATGAGGCACACAGTGCTACCTACATTTTTCAAGAAAAAACCGTACAAAAATATCTTATTGTCAAATTATTGCCTGTCAACAGTCTTCTGTTATTTTAATTAAATAGACCCATTTTTCTTCTCCAAGATCTATCTTCTTCGCCATAAGTAAAGTTTGTAATATTCAATCAATTTTCAAGCTACAATTATACAAATTCATCAATCCATTTGCAAGCTACAATTTATTCAAGTAAAACCGCAGAAAAAACTTGTTACGAAAACGAAAATATTGCAACAAAAAACCCATTCAAAAAACTGAACAGCCTCTATTAACAATAACCCTTTCACCGCTAACCAGGTCACTGGTATAAAAATAAATCTATTAACCCTATAATAAACAAACAAAAACGCAGCGTATTTATATACCATGTAACAACACAATGTAACAATAGGTAACATTAGCGGTGCTCGTGAAAAGACGCCGCGATGTGTAACGCCTGTCGATACACCCTGTATAGGAATATAGTAAAATTTACAACATAAATATTCGTCAATTCACTGACGGCGGCGTCTGCCTTTGTTGGAGGTTTACAGTAGGAACTTTGATTCCGTACAAGTTATAAGCGACGAGCTTTTGTCCGCGGCTTCGCTCCCTTGTACGGAATAGGGCTTGGAAACGTTATTTAAAATAACATTTTTAAAACGTTTTGAACGGTTCTTTGTAGATCATTTTGTTAGGAACGAATACGAAATAAGAACGTTTATTCCGCATTGTAAAAACCGGTGTATTCCGCAAGACGTAGCCGCGCAGCCGCGGCCCGCGACAAGCATGAACTTTTTTAGTTGAATCGGGTACCGTATGTATGGAATGGAATGGAAACAAAACGGTTTAAAACGTTTTATTAACCAAGAACGATTTAAATGTTGTTGTTCGTCAAAAACGTTTTTTATAACGTTCCGTTCGAAAGTAACCGAAACAAATCGTTTCTTAGGTATTTAATGTCTTAACGGTATCGTCATACCGTTTCGAAAAATATACCGGTATCCGAGCCCTGGTACCGAATTTAACCCACGGGCCCGTTTTAAATGTAATAAATAGCCTATGACACTCGGGGTTAGTGTAGCTTCCCGCTAGTGAAAGAATTTTCGGAACTGGACCAGTAATTCCGAAGATTACCCCCTACTTACAAACTTACAAACCTATTTTACCTCATTATAATATTTTAATAGTATACATGGAGTTATGGCCTTTTTTCCGTGTGTCGCTTTACATATCGATGTTATTCAGTGAAAAAACAAATTAGGATAGTGTGCCTAAATTGTTGTTTCACTGAATAACATTTAAGTCATTTTGTATTTATGTCCGATTCCAAAAATAAAGTTGTTTCTTTTTGTTTAATTTTTAAACCCTCATAGGCCTATTTCTTGAACTCCGCTTGGCTGTTGGCTTAAAGCTGCGGATCGCAACCATATTAGATATGTCATCTCCAAATTATACGGTCTTCTGCAAAAAGGACCACTCGGGTACATATTGTCCTTGTTAGGGTTTTCAAATATCTAGCACAACAATTTTTTTTCAAGTGTCTTTGTGGTTATATAAAAAAAAGGTTAAGCGTAAGACAATAGAGTCTGAATAGAAAATTAAGAAAAAATTGCCAAGATAAAGATACTTCATCGAGACGGCTGATTGTTTAAGTCCCGCTAATCGCTTCAGCTCATGTCATGGCCCGCTCAGTATGCCAAACCTCCCGCCTCCCCCACCCCGCGACATTTCCCCGACAATGCTCTCCCCGCTTGAGGAAATATTTTATCTTTCTTCATAAAGGAAGCCAACAATGGTGGAGTGATGTATTTAGGAAATAAATGTCAAGCCATCACTCAGTGTTCGCTCTAAAGTACATTTCGGACTGTTCTTAACGGCAATACGAAATATTAACATCGCCTTAAATCATAAATAAAGTACTGACTTCTAACCTGAACGATGTGGGGGGAACGTTTGTTATTTGATGCCTTTGTTTTACACTGAAGTTGAATTTTGACAGATGGTATGCTTTCATCTGATTTATGTACCTAGTAAGTGCGGGTAAATGTAAACTCATATTTTTGGAGGTGCCTTATTGACATTACTAAGTTAAAGACTGCCTCATTGGTTGAGTGATTGCAAGTGCGACTGCTGAGCATGAGGTCCTGCATTCGATTCCCGGGTCGGGCAAAGTGTTATTAGGTTTTTCCATCAGGAGTTTCTCAGGTGTCTGGATTTGTGCCCGATTGATGGTGATAGGCTCGCCCTATTACGTGGGACTTAAAATGTAACTGGCAAAATGTGGGTTGTACTATTAGGTACACCTCCACCTGCCTAACCCTTCGGGGATTACAGTCGTGATGTTATGTAAGTTAAAGACTGTCTCTGTGAAGCTGTTAATGACTGTCCAGCTGCTGACTTAAAGGCCAGCTGTCTGTCAAAAATGGGAAAAATAAACAAACGTGGAGTCCCTTGGTGAAGACCACGAATTGGCAAACCAAGATTGGCAACACCTCATTTTATTTTTGCTAGGTATCTCAAACAGTGGTCTTTTGACCTTAAGAAGGCTGGGACAGATTGGATGTGGCCCACGGATGCACCAGTTGTTGCTGCTACTTGGTAGAGGTTTCTGTCCAGCAATTGCTGATGATAAAGTGAAGATGTAAGATTCAAAAAAATACTTAGGTAACTATTATTGCTTTACCTGCATGTGCATAAAGGGTGTAAATAGACCCTTAACATATCCGAAAGGCACTTGTTCTCTCCGTCTTTGCGATATTTTTTTTGTTCTAGA
Organism: Noctua comes; assembly: GCA_963082995.1. Lineage (NCBI taxonomy): Eukaryota > Metazoa > Arthropoda > Insecta > Lepidoptera > Noctuidae > Noctua > Noctua comes. The sequence continues at coordinate 13,231,458 of OY720279.1, read as the reverse complement.
CTATACATGGGAACCTCCTAGTTACGGAGATATTGGGGGTCAAAGTTCCAACTTTTTCACAAGTTTTTTTTTTAAATACATGTTTTTAATGTAAGATTTTTACTTTACACACCACCACGACCCCCGTACTATTCAATCCATCCATCAGCACGATGCTTTGAGTGCTTTCCATCGAGTTCTACCGTATCACGTGATTTTTCACCCCAAAAAAAAAAGTCGATTCCCAGCAATAGTTTTTGCGTAAAGTACTTACTTTGATGTACAGAATGCTTGGCTGACGGCTATATGAAGGGTCTGTTTACACCCTATTTTTGCGGGCGGGAGGGCGGTGCTACATCCTGCATTCAGGCTTGGACCTAAATTAAAAATTAAAATATTCTGCAAAGCATTTTATTTTAGTCAATAGAAATTTAGGTAATTTCAACTTTTTCATTTAACACAAACAGCGACGTAAAACTATTTTTATTAATCAGTGTAAGCGAGCATTCTTTTAGAGACGAAGTCTGTGCGTAATAAATATTAAAGTACTTCTTGATTATTACGAGAAGCTTCGAGAAAACTTATAAAAATTATAAGGGAGTTAGGTATAAAAGTGAAACACAATGTTCGTAAAATGATGTCGTTATTATTAACTACGTATAAAGGCTATAATATTCATAATGTTATGTATATTAAAAATATAACTTCTACCTATTATATTTTAGAACTTCAAAAATAAAACCTTAGACATGACGTTTATCAACCTTTATTCAAGTCAAACAAAAGTGGTTTATTTGATAAATTGTAACGACTGGATTTAAAAGATTTGAAACGAAAAAGGTTTTTGTTAAACATTACGATTCTTATTTTGACATTTAAAAGTGCCCGTGAAGGTCTAATTGAAATAAATGCTTTGAGTTTGAGTTTGAGTTTGACACGAAACAAAAAATCTAACATAGCATCATCATCAACATCTCTCTGTCCTTGTCCCATTCTACTTTCATAACGTCTATTTCAGTCTCCGCTGTCAAATATCACTCCATTATTTACTCCTTTCTCTTTCTTTTCATTCCTCACACAATCCATCCAGCTATTCTTCGGCCTTCCTCTCCCTTTCAATCCATCCATCAGTTTTTAATCACATGTGTTTCATTCCTCTTCATCACATGTCCATAGCAATACAGAAGACTCTTTATTTTTTTATATAAGAGATACTTAAGAAGTAAAGGAGCTAACACCGACCACCCTAAAGGCCTTAACACAATATTACTTCTATAATAGACCTCGTAGAAGATGCAGACCTTGATGAAACGAAAGACCAGTGGTCCACATAAGCTCTGGAATGAAAGAACTAGAAGTCGTGGCGAAACGCCACGGCCCAGCCGTTGAATAATGCACGCTACGAGTAACAGATTAAGGTTCTTTTAGTGTCTGCTTTAAAGTTTAAAACCACTAACTGAAAAATGGAACTGGTACAATAAAACTATGCTCTAAAGCATAAAAACTGAGTCCTGTAACAGGCTTCCACGTGTTTGTGACGGGTTACTTTACTTTACAGTGAAAAGCGGAACACGATAGCGTCGGGTTTTAGATTTTCATTTTGACAAGCCTATTTGGTTGAGACCTGTTTTTTTATGAGACAGACGTATTGTACCTCTCAGGCATGAGCATGGTGAAAATGAGCCGGGGTGTTCAGCACAAAAAATCTTATACAATGTTAAACTTTTATACGATGTTTTAACAGCAGGCATAAGAAATTGGATTGATTGGATATAGAAACTTTTATTGGTGCCTAGTGCACGTAATATTGTATACCCATTGAATTTTCCTGAAGGGAACGGCAATGGAGGACCTGGTGGTTAGTCGATCTGGGTTTGAACTTCTGTAAGGTATATCGTGCTTGACGCAACTCAAAAGTAACCAGAAGCCCGATCACGACCGAGCAGTGTAAACTTAACGTAAATACGTCGATTTTTAAATCGAAAATACAATTATACTACATCACTGTAGTGAGATTGTTTGCAAGAAGCACAATCAGTATCATCCATACTCCACAGATATGAATAAATACTTAAAACTAAGAAAATAAGAAAACCCAATTCTGGGTTAAGCTCGCTATTGTACATAAGCTATATTGTTGCAATTTGTATGTATTATTATTTTTTTTTTTGTGTGCAATAAAGAATAAAGAATAAAGAAAATATTATAAAGGGTGTAACGAGACCCTTAACGAAGCCGAAAGGCACATGTTCTTCCCATCATTGCGATAATTTTTTTGTTGAAGACTATACCTTGGGAATCTTCTAGTTACTGAGAAATTGGGGGTCAAAGTTCCATCAATTTCAGAAGTTTTTTTTATGCATGTTTTTAATACATGATTTTTACTTTAAACATCTCCACGACCCCCGTAATATTTAATCCATCCATTAGCACAATGTTTTGAGTGCGTTACATTGAGTCCTACAATAAAACGTGATTTTACACCCCAAAAAAAAGTCGTTTCCCAGCAATATTTTTTGCGTAAAGTTACTTAGTTTGATATATTTACATAATGCTTCGTGAAGGGTCCGTTTACACCCTGTATGTGAAACGAGTATTTTAAATTTTAAAATCGACATTTACGTTACGTTTGCTCAGCGCGCTCATGCTAAGGCGTCGGTTACAAACTTAAATCATGTAAGTTGCCTCTGAGACCAGTTTCAAGCATAAAAATAAAGGAAAACCATACCTTTTCAACCGAATGAAGTAACAAACAAACCTATATAATCATGCAATCCCTGTCTTAGGCATGAATTGCGAAGGCACGAAATATGAAGGGCACGTTATAGCGGACCCAACGCTTCCCGTATTCATTCGACCTAGCTGGAAAGGATTACGTATTCGCCTAAACCCTATTGAAATAAATGGATATTTGCGCCGTCATATGAAACTAACCGGACGGCTTCAGTAGCTAAGAAAGGTTACGTACAGTCACGACCACTGATATGTATACACTAAACAAAATTTTAAACATTCTCGTGAAATAACGGTTTCTACTTTGATATAAGACCAATTTCGTAATAGTAAGACTTCCAAAATCCTAAGTTCGTGAAAAAGTAGAAAAAAAAAATCACTTTTAAAAGTTGCTTCGTGCATACATGTTAGTGATCCTAAAGGTGCTCCCTCACCGGGAGCATTCGCCTGTAATGTAACAGTTCAGATTCACTTGTTTCCATACAAAATCGAATCTTGAATTGTTACATTACAGGCGAATGCTCGCGGTGAGGGAGCACCATAATTGTACCGTGTACAGTCACGAGCAATACGTATTGGTAGATACACTTTCTGAAATTTAAAAACTGATTTTCTTGTGGAATAACACACATATTGGGATTTTAATGTACTGTATTAAAAAATGAGAAAGTTTGTGAGAAAGGATGGATGGATATTTGTGAAATGATTTAGTAGAAAATTTTTGGTGCACAGATAGTATACACCGTGACTTTTTCTTTTTCAACGGCAGCCCACTGAGAGATTTTAATAATTTAAAAATAAAAATATTATTTAGTATAATGACGCATGACATAGTTAAAACACCCTGTTACGAGCGATGATCTACTTACTCGAGCGCTGGGTAGGGTAGATATATTCTCTCCCATTTGACACGTAAACATCATTAACAGTTTGTGTGTGTTTCATAATTTTATTCTAATGTATATTTTTCTATTAATTATAATAATAATTTTTCTATATAATTATTTTTCTTTGTACCTATTATGGGAGGTAATAAAAATCGCGCCTAGAGCTATTTTATGGCAGGTACATTGAGTGGACCACCTATGTAAGACGACTAAAAAGTCACGGTGTATAGCCAAGTTTAACACATAGGATTCTTTTTATATCGGTAATATGATCACGTAGACTCCACGCGGACAAACCCAACGGAGAAACTAGCATAAGCCAGTAAAAAATATTTTTTTCATAATAATAAATCCCATAACTATTACATTTTATGATTTCCTACCTATTTTTATTCTAAAATATTATGTTCAGTGTGTATACTCGTACACATGGCGGCGCATGAAGCTGTACATTTCCAGTATAACTTGGCATCGCTTTGTATATATTTCCTATACAATGAGAGATCTGCATAAACTGGTTTTGTAAAGCTTGATTGGCCGTCGCGCGTACAGCAATAGTAAATCACTTTTGAAGTGGCTTAGTAAATGATAATAATGATATTTATTTTGCACACTAAAAATGAAAATATTTTAAAATGTGTTCTTTATAGTAAAGTGTGTTACATATTGCTGCTCGTGACAGTACTTATTATGTGCATCTTCAAAGTCGTTTCGATTTTCGAAGGGCTGAATGTTGAAACGTGGTAAGGGGGCTTAAAATACCCCGTGATGGGGTTTAGCGGTAATTGGGTTGTTGAGTGTTTTTTTACTACCTTATTAAGTGTATTGTAGTAGATGTGCCAATGGCGCGCGAGAAATCCTATGGGTTTTAAAAGTACCTTACGTGCTACTCCGGAATATACAGGGTGTAAACACACCCTTCACATAGCCGTCGACCAAGCATTCTGTACATCCAACTAAGTAACTTAACGCAAAAATTATTGCTGGGAAACGACTTTTTTTTTTGGGTGGAAATATCACGTTTTACTGTAGGACTCGATGGAAAGCACTCAAAACTTAGAGCTGATGAATGGATTGAGTAGTACGGGGGTCGTGGAGGTGTGTGAAGTAAAAATCTTACATTAAAAACATGTATTTAAAAAAAAAAATGTGAAAAAGTTGGAACTTTGACCCCCAATATCTCCGTAACTAGAAGGTTCCCAGATATGGTCTAGAACAAAACATTGATCGCAAAGACGAGGAGAACAAGTGCCTTTCGGCTATGTTAAGGGTCTGTTTACACCTTTTATTTATTTCTGTTAGTCTGTTCTAGTACGCACGACGAACAATCAAGCTTTGCGAAATCAGTTTAAGCTGATCTCTCGTTGTACGGGAAGCTCATATAAAGCGAGGTCAGGTTATACTAGATATGTATAGCTTGATATGTCGCCGTGTGTACCTAACACCCAAATCTATTTAGTCGGACTAGCTTCGGCTCTTGACGTTGCCTGCATGAAATTTTTTGTTTTAAAATAAGAACTAAATCCATTTTTTTTTTTTTTAATGAAGTTGCCCCTCACTAGGAATTTCTCCTGTATCGTGGGTGCGTTTACAAACATTTAAACTCACATACAAAAACAGCCAGACCCGGAACAACTACCTGTAGACCATACAAATATTTGTTCCGTGCGGGAATCGAACCCGCGACAGGCAGCGCAGCAGTCAATCGCTCAGCCACTGCGCCAACCGCGCCGTCAACAGTCTTATAGTATTCAGAAACAGTTTACCTATGTACCATGGCAAGTTTTTTTTGAAATCGGAGGAGTTGTTTCGAAGACTAACTAACCTCCTACATTCAAATTTTAAAACTTTTTTTAATAACAGTTTTTTTTTACAAAAAGGCTTACCTTTAACCGCAACTCGCCTGATGTGAAGCGGTGATGTAAGTATAGATAACACATACACACAAACACACAAACACATAGACACGGGACACAGTTTTGAATAAAGATATGTAAGGTACTTAACTACTCCTTGCACGTTTGCCCTTCATATTCACTTGCTTTTAGTAATTTAGATTAGTAATAAATAAAGTAACATAAAAAGCACGACTTTTGCTTTACAGTAAGATAAAATTACAGCCACATTTACGTGCAAAAAATGTACGATGACTGTCTATGAAAGTAGGTTGGCAAAATTAAGATGAAGGAGTAGTACTTGAATTACAAAAGCCAGCTCCACCATTTTGAAGAGCCAAAGCTTTAAAATGTATCGCAAATTCCAAAGCCACAACATTCACCCTTTTGAAGGCGAGCACAAAAGCAAACCGTGGTTCCGTATCTAAATTGGACAATTAGAGACCTTTTGTCATTTAATTGTTTATCTGTCCAAAACAAGGCTACGCTTAACTCCAAATTATAAATAACTGGCAGCTTAATGAAGCAAATGAGTTTCGCGGTGATAAAAAATATGGACGTGCTTTTTTTGGGGTATATAATTTTTGGGAGCGGTTAGAATTTTGCTAGGCACTTATTGTTAAACCACGTTGGTTTAGTCACACACGTGACTGCTGAGCATGAGGTCCTAGGTTCGAATCCCAGGTCAGGCAAAGTATTATTGGGTTTTTCCATCAGGAATATTTCAGTAGCAGCCGGATTGAGGAATTGTGTCCGGTTGATGGCAATAGACTCGCCCCCTATTATACAGACCTTAAACATAACGGTAAAATGTGGGTGTACTGTATAAAGTACACCTCTGCCTAACCTTTCGGGGATCACAAGCGTGATGTTTTCTTATGTTAGATAAATAATTATTGTTAAAGCACAGATTAAACTCCAGAAAGGTCAGTAAATGTGTGGTACAGACGTTAGACGTAATACACTAACCTATATTCACTCACTCGCAACTTGATTCAACAGAAACTCAAGCAGTAGTTCAATTAATAAAAAAAAAAAAAAATGTATATTTTTAAATATTTTTTTATATTGTTTTTTCTAAGGAATATTTAAAAATGTAATTAATTTGTATAGAAATAAATAAAGGAAATAAAAAAAAAATAAAAAAAAATTGTTATTCAAATATTCGCTTCAAATAGGTTATCTTTCAATGAAACTGAGAATGGCAAAATGTCAAAATGATTTGCAAGTAGGACCAGTCTTTTTAACATCATCATCAACCTAAACATGTTCAGAGATAGCCATTGACCTTAATAACTGCACAAATATTGACCGGATAGTGTCAGCATAATGACGGGGCCCCCCTCTAGAGAGCCAAAGCCTGCCGGGGTCGCGGGACTTATAGAATTACCGTGACCCAGGAACATAAAGGGCTATTGAAGGACACCGTGGATTTTAGTCAGTACAAGTCTGACAGTCCCTTTCGCTCTGCCCTGGGTGGGAGGACTCATTTGATGATTTTACCAAGATAAAAAAAAAAAATATTGACCGGATCCTCAGCCAGTCTCATTCATCCATTTATTTATTTATTCAAACTTCATGTACAATAGTGAAACATAGGCGGAATTAATGCCACAAGACATTATCTACCAGTCAACCTTTGGGTTAAATAAGAAAACATTGTGATAGGGTACCAAAATAAATACATTAAAAAAATAACTTCTTGCCATTTGCACCAAGGCTCTGTGTAATTATTCTCGTTTATTTATAACCACTGTGACTTCCATTACATCATTACTGAACATAATTTTAACATCCACAGGACCCTGAAAAATCTCATTTATACCGTACAGTCAGGAGCACCAATATGTAACCACTAAACAAGTTTCAAATGGGTTTTTCTTCTACGGTATTGATTGTAATTTCATGTCGTTACTAACATAGTATCTTGGAACCCACATTGTTATGAAATTGGTTTTATCTCAAAGTTACAATCGTTATTACACGAGATAATCCCATTTGAATTTAGGTATGTGTACCTACTTGTTGGATGCGAGTCGCACGGGACCGGTCAATGTGGCGACACTTGGGGGAGGCCTATGTCCAGCAGTGGACGTCTTTTGGCTGAAATGATGATGGTGATACTTGTTGATGCTCGTGACTGTACATAATGCCAACATCTGTAGCTCCGGGCTACACTTTAAGAATAAGACGTTGAGGTTAAGTCTCCGTAAATAAACATAGCTCCCGTATACCGCCTACGTTTATAAGCATGTAGGTCAGATTTCCTTAGATCTTGGAGCTGTTCTGCATGACATATACTGTTAAATATATTGGGGGGCAAAGAACCTCTTTGGACAGGAAATATGGTACCCTTTAAAGGTCTCTGTCTAGACCAAAAAGGTCAGGCTTTTCTGATAGCCTCATGTAAGGATTTAAGTTTGATTTACCTGGAGCCGAAATTAATATTGTGTACTCAAAAGTGTAGTAAATAAAATTACACAAAAAAAAATTATAGTTATAACCTGTTCAAAAAGATTAGAGGAAGACCAAAGAAACGATGAATGGACTGTGTGAATGATGATATGGCAACAAAGGAGGTGTTTGATGAGATGTCGAGTAATAGAGAAGTATGGAAGAAGAAGACATGCTGCGCCGACCCCAAATAAATCGGACAATACAAGAAAATGACGTTGAACCTGTTGTAATGATCGTAATCATTAGTGATAGAAAAAATAAGAAATAATAGAATAGATTGGCTGTTAAAAAGAGGTATTAGGTATATCTATTTCTTGACTTTATAATAGACAGATTTGTCTTACACACGTGCCAGGTTGATGGTAATAGGGTCGCCCTTTATTTCATGGTACTTACACATAACTGGTGGAATGTGGACGTAGTATAATAGGAACACTTCTACTCAGCCCTTCAGAGATATCCAAGCGTGATGTTATGGTTTTATATTTTATCTGTGTCTTAGAATCTCATGCTCAACAGCCGCACATGCGATTACCCAATACGGATAATTTGGAACAGTTCAAAATTTTTGCGAATCCATCTATGCATGACGACTGTCATGTGTTGGCATGACAACAGGGACACGAAGGCTTAACGTGCTCTCTGAGGCACGGAAGGGTATCGGTGTGTAAAGTTATAGGTCAACCGTTTGCTGGCATTTAAAATTCGAAAGAGCAACTAAAAATAATAATTTGTTCTTTTTTTTCTGTCAAATTATGCATGGATCGATGGTTTTTTTGATTTGGAAGCCATGAATGGCGAGATTTTGTTTTTAGAAAATTTGGGCTTTCTATCATGTCTAATTGTTCATGTCCTACCTATGTAGGTAGGATTTTGTAATGCTTAATTACCACACACATTCCGTTTCTGAATTCAGAATTTGAAGTTGAGAACTGATCAAACTCTACTTTAGTATTACTTTAGCTTTGAAATTCAACATTTTTTTCATTTTTCTTCGGGCTACTTTGAGGAATCATCTGAAATGCTGAAGTATATTTTGACAAGTTGTTAATTTATTATTTTCAATCCAGAAAGAGGGTAAATAGTAAGAGAATGGTTTTTAGGAACTTAATTATTATTTGTTTCTATTATTTGATTGTATTTTTATTAATATATTTTTTTGATGTATGATAATTTGTGTTTGCTCTTTTTAATTTATAATGTTCTCTTTTTAATTTGTGTTTTTCCAAAATTTGATATGTAATTTAACAGCACGGTTGGCGCAGTGGCTGAGCGATTGTCTGATGCGCTGCGTGTCGCGGGTTCGATGTCTGCACGTAACAAATATTTGAATGATCTACAGGTAGTTGTTCCGGGTCTGGCTGTTTGTGTATGTGAGTTTAAATGTTTGTAAACGCACCCACGATATAATGGAAATTCCTAGAGCGGGGCAAAGTTTTATAAAAAAATAAATATGATATATTATTAATAAATAAACTAAACTAGTCTTGCTAAAAAAAGACAAATATAGGCGTACCTACCTATCTTCAAAACATATAAAAAGGTGAAACCTGAACCTCACCTCTTCTTTTTATCAAACTTTAATGCATTCAATAATTATATAAAAAACGCTCACACTGAAAGGTATGTTATTGAAACTTTAACAGTGTCCCAAAGGTCATCTCAGGATACGGGGACCCGGGGCACACCGAAATAAATACCTGTCGGCTTCAAATGTCGTCGCCTACGGTAATAAGGCTTTCATCCAAAAAATCAGACGACCTTTACACTATTTAAAACGGTTTTGCGGCTTGAATGAAGTAGATTTTTTTATTTACTTGATATCTATTTGCGTATTTTTTTATTTCCTTTATTTATATTTTTACAAATCATTTACATTTTAAAATAAAAAAACAATAGAAAAAAAAAATTACAAAAAATTGTAGCCCACCGGTATCGGGAACAGGGTTCAAGCAACCAGCGGTCAGGGTTCCAGAGAGAGGAACCTCCTAACAATAAGAGCCGTGTCTCCTGGACACGGCTCATATACCGCACCCGTACCGCTTTCTGAATCAAGCCCTTGATCCAGCTGCCCAACGAGAGCCTCCTCAGGTATTGGTCCAGGCTCTTGGCAATTAAGCCATGGGCTGATACAACTATCGGCACAATGATTGTTGAGTCCACATCCCACATGTCGATCATTATTATTAGGGTAGCAATAAAACGAGTGACTGTAAATTACAATTTTAAGTGTCAAAATTAATTAATTTGGGTTATATAATTACTAAGTGAGCGACTGACTGTAAGTGACGAAAAATCAACAGAATAGTATCTTACAAACATTAATTTGAGTTACTTAAAATACAAAATGAGCAGTTTCATAATATTTGAGCGACTTAATATTTGTTTGAGTGTCAACGTTACGTCCTGCATTTTTTTCAATATTTGGCAAATGTATTTTTTATACTGAGCGGCATTTTATCTTAAATGAAGTGTTTCGAATACAAAAACCACGTTGAAAAATACACTAATGAGCAGAGTATAAGGAGCTCACATTAAAAAACCTAACCTAACCTAACCTCACTTAGAAAAATCGATTCTATCTTAATATTGAAGTTGCCCTCTCTGTATTTCCAGTCGCTCACTTAGTAATGTAGTCGCTCGGATAAAATTTTAATATATGAAATGGATTTATCACAATCCACTTTTTGTAAGCTCGTTCTGGATTTTATTATTAATCAATATTCGTCGTTAGTTTAGTTAATTTTTCGCTTACTCAAATTCATACCGCTCAAGTTATTAATACAGTATGTCATCATCAGTCGCAAAGCTTTTTTTTAATCGCTTGTTTTATAATTCCCCTTATTATTATGTTTTGACTTAAAATATGTTATTTAAAAAAAAAATCTTATTCAGGCTCATGAGTGACAATCAACCAAACCATGGTTTAAAAATTCAACAAACTAATGTGCACCTGTGTCTCTTTCCTCACTCTCATCGTGCTATAACTCGACAATGAGACACACGGATGGAGAGAGATCAGGCGCAGGGCCAACGGCTTCACGTGCTTTAAAATACTCAAGTGGTATCAACACTGACTTTGAAACTCTGACCTGCTTCTGAGAATTTCCTAATTGTAAAACCTAATGACTCTGTTCCAAATCGAAAATACTCGTAATAATTGTAATAAGAGCTTTTAGTTATTGTCCCTTTTGTAAACTACTTGACTAAAATATAAATGCTATAATTGATGAGACTTATACATTAGGAACTGCTTGTTTGAACCATAAGTACCTACAATATACACCACCCACCCTAATTTTTTTACCCATTAATAATGTTTTGTGAGCATCAGTATATCCTATACTATTAAATGAGCAATATTTGTAATCACGTTCTCGAAAACGGCTCTTACAATTTCGATAAAACTTGACTTATACTAGTCACGGGGGCGAAAAATCGATCTAGCTAAGTGCCATTTCTGGGAAAATTCGTTTTCTCTATATTCACCCGAGCAGAGCTCGGTCGCCCAGGTACTGAACACTAAACCGTATTGGTTACAACTGGGGTGAGCAGGTCAGATTGGCAGTCGTTCCATGTAAAATACTGCTATCCAATTGTATCTGGCTAGGCTGGAAGCCGACCTCAATATAGTTTGGAAAAGGCTAGGCATATGATGACATATTGGTAATCATGACTGTACCACAGATAATATAATACTGCGTACTGTACTTACTGTCTGTAACTGTCCAACTCGATAACTGTTTATTATTAGAAAATAATAAATAATTTTGCTTTTACTGGAACAAGTATTTCTGCGGAGTCAAATAATTTTTAATGACATGTGTCAAGACTCTGCTTATGTGGGTCTATAGTTATTTTTAGGTGGACTTACATTTGAGAGCTACCCTACCGTGCATAAGCACACGAATATAAGGCTGAAACATTTCTTTTTATATGTCATTTTCTGAGTCAAAATAAAAATAAAATCAAGGCTGCCACACAGGTTCCATTTCCCTTCTTACTAACAGTAGAATTTGACACTACATAATTTCGCCACAAACGTAGATACGAACACGATCAAAGGATCGCGAAAAACATTCCTCCGCTTTTCTATGTCACGTTTTTAATCTCAGATAATACTGAAAGACTCGTCAGCCCTGGTACCCGAAGATTTATTGTGACATCTTTGACATCGAAGCATAAAAACACACAGTAAAAAAAACTGAAAAATATACCGACCACCTTTTATTTTGGGACAGAAAATCCACTTCGGTGAATTTGTGGGATGATTACGGTTGTATGCAATATTACCTACTAGTTTTTTTATAATAATCATACCTACATACAGCGTAAATGTGATAAAAAGTGCAATTACAAACAATATTAAAAATAACAAAGAGCAACAATAATTATATACCGTATACAAATATTAAAAACGCTACACGTGTGAAACATCCACGTGCCGACCGATTTATTTGTAACATTGCTATTGCGAGCCACCCTTGCGATTTTCCCTATATCATAAATGCTTTTGTAAAGATAAATCTGACAGCCGGACCCGGAAGAACTTTTGTGAGTCCATAGAAATAAATAAATTAGTAAAATTCATTTATTTCGGACAACAGTGTTCCATATTGTGTTAGTATTATACACAGCTTATATTCTAGCGTTAGTAACATTGATACAAAAAAGTATTATTTAAATAAAGGACGATCAGGCAGGAATACATGCTTCCTACTAATTAACCTCCGCATAAAATGATTAATATTTGGAGTATAGCGAAATGTCTATGTCGGTATTTGTTCTGTGGAATGCAAACCGTGGCACAGAATGTGTTCTTAGTCACTGAGAACATTATAAAATATATAAATTGGCCTTTAATTCTACCAACACTTTAACTTTTCTTCTTTTATTCTTCATACATACAACATATTAAAGATAATTATTCATCGTAATTATGACAAAACGTATCAACATTACATTGATAACGTTTCAATAATTTCATTACATTCATTCATTCATTCATTCATTACATTACATGCATTCATTCATTCATTAATTACATTACATGCATTCATTCATTTCATTACATTACATACATTCATTCATTACATTACATTACATTCATTACATTACATTCTAAAAATTACATTCATTTCACTGAGGATGATCTCAGTGGAATGAATGTAATGTTTAGCCGTTGAAAATGCAATAGCCATGTTATGGAAACTAATTTTCCTAGTTTAAGCAGTACACCTGAGCGCTTACGCAAGTGATGATCGCTTTTAAAGCATTTCAATTTTCTACAACAACTTTCCACAGGATTGCAAAAAACATCAAGCTTCGGTACCTATTTTATGTCAATAAAAACAAATTTTTGAATATTCTGTCATCGAAAATGTTGATAAATTTGACTTTGTCAAAGCCCTCTGTTTTATTTTATTTATTGCTAGCTCTGCCTGCAACCTTCGTTCGCATGAAATTATTATAAAAATATTACTTCCCGATTTCAATAGGATTTTGTAAAAAATTTCAAGGGTTTTAATTTTTTGCACGTACGTAGTAAAAGTAGCCTACTTATTTGTTACTCCTTCTAACAACAGCTATCTGCCAGTTAAAGTTCCGTTAAAATCGGTCCAGCCGTTTCGGAACAAATAGACAGAAAGACAGACGGACAGTAATGAAAAAATGTTTTTTTTTTTAAATGAGTAAGTACCGTATATATTTTCATACTCATTCAGTATTTTTTTTTATTTTGAAATTAAAAACAGACACTTTTTATTTATTTTTACCATTTCATTTATATGTATCTTTATACAGATACCTACGTTCAACATCGAGTTTTAGCAAAAATAACAGCCATCTTTAATTACTAAACTTAGCTTTCACGATTACGAAAAATAAACCTTATCATTGATAGTTCTCAAGTTCACTAAAAATAACTTCTGAACCTCTTCACATAGCCACAAAATACTGAAATAATAAAGTCTTTGCAGGAGGCCTGTAGAAAGCAACATGACAACGTTAAAATATGTTAATGAGAAAAGTAAGCAACACGAACGCTCAAAGTTCAGCCATAAATTATTAATATTCGTCGAGTTGCTGCATTTGAACTGTAATGCAAAAATTCAACATGGCAACATTATTGTTTTGGTGCTTTTTGTAATTGAAATATGTCGAATTTTCAATTGTTGATGTTGTTGGCATTCGTTAACATATTGAATGACAGATTTTAAATTATCACGTTTTATTTGGAAAGTAGTTATTATGTTAATGCTCAATACAACAATTGATTGTGTTATGCAATAAATTCACTTTTTTTTTGTACATTTCCCTATTTTGTGTTATGGCCAGCTATAAGCTTAAAGATATCGTCCACTGACCAAAAGCTCGTGCAATTCAAATAATAGATTAGAAAAGGACTAGTGACAACTTTACTGCTTTTTTAGTTTTTTAGATACGTCTCTGTAAAGTTTTCGACTCCTCCTTTTACTTCGATAAAAAATCCACATAAAATCCAGTTTGATTTATTAAATCCATACTAATATTATACTAAAACTGTTAGACTGCTTCATCCCACTGCTGGGCAAAGGCCTCTCTCCATGACTTCCAGTTGTTTCGATCTAAGGCTAATGTGGACTACTGATCGCTGGTCCTGTCCTGCTCGTCCCGCCATCATCTACGAGGTCTGTCGCGAGGCGTTCTGTCTGTGTCAGGCCTCCAGAAAGTGGCTATTTTGGCCCACAGTTCATTGGGCATGCGGCAGACTAATATTATAAAGAGGTAAAATTGGTTTGTCAGTTTTTATGTAGGACGTATCTTCAGAACTACTGATCTGATTCCGAAAATTCTGTCACTAACATTATTCCCAAGTGTCACTAGCTCCATTTAAACCGTTCCCGTTGGTTTTTGTACATAACGTGAGAGAAGCCGCCAGCAAAAGCTAGTCACAAATAAAGGAGGATGCCAGGATTTGTATGAACTCTTGTCCCTCCCTCCAATAGCTATGTGTAATATATTATTGGATAGGTATTTTTAAGCTGCACAAAAGTTACTATGGCATCAAGTTTGAAATCTTAGTCCCTTCAGAGTTATGCAGTATTAAACAAGTCAGGTTACTAAAAATATAAAAAACTAACTCTTTGCCTATTTTGAGAGTTGACTATAAACTAAAATGAATATGACTAAGTACGAACACTAAAGAGCAGCATACAAGCTGACACGTAATGTCTTGCACCCATCTTCCCTCTAGCTTATTATTAACGTTGGCAACACCTGGACTACGTAAAGACGCTTTTAATATTCCATTATTTTAACCTACTTAGTTTAACCCGTCTTTTTGCATGTGGTGGTAGTGTTTGGTATGATATTTTCTTGAAGGAAAATATGTGCTTTTAATTAGTGTAAGTAAAGTAAAGTTTTCACATTCGTAATAATTGCCAAAATAAAGATGATTTTTTTATTTCTAATACCTATTCAATGATACCCTACTGAATATTGTTCGTCGACATTCATTTTTTTCACAATATGGCGTCTGGTTGTCGCCATATTGAATTTTGATTACTGTCATGTCTTTAGTGACAGTTGCAAGATTAAAAAAAGAGTAAGAATCATCAAAATCGGCCCACGCGTTTGGCCTCTACAGCGCCACAAAGGAACAAACACACGTATATAGACTGATAAACACATTACCCTCCTCAGTCGGGTAATAAAAACGTCGACCGTACATCAAAGGTAACAATTTTACATTGATAGCTCTTTAGTTTCGTACCAGTAAGATTGATTTTCCTTAGTGCCGTGTGTGGTTGACTGTACCTTCACATTTATAAATAAATGCTTTGATCTAGCGGTTGCAAGCATGAGAATCCTGGTTTCGAATATTAGATCTTGTTTTTCCATCAGGAATTTAAAAGGAACGGGAAGCAGAAGTCGCGCATCGATTTCTCCACTATGTACAAAATGTTTATGATATCATTATGTCAGGTGTTCCATATAGCTACACATCTACAGGGATCATTTTCGATGAAATCCTCCAAACACTCACAGAAAGTACAAAGTCCTTCTATTCTAAAGAAAGGTCGACTCATTCATTACTCAATACTTATGATTTCAATGAATATTCAAATCAATTTAATTTATCGATGTTTTCAATTGAATTTCGAACGTTAATGTCGCTGTCAAGTTCAATTAAAAGTTCTCGAAGTGGAAGACAATGGGTCTAAAAATAAATGTAATTATTTTGTTGATTGGGCGACGGTACCTGCTGGAGTTTTAAATACAAAAGTATGCTCAAGGGCTTTTTGTATAATTTTGTCATTAATACAAAAAAGTAATGTTAACAATAGTTATTGGCAACCTATGCTGCATAGTTCACACTGCTGGGACAAAAGCCTCGTTTAGAGCGGGTGGGCAGCCACCACGCGGGCTTAGTTGGAACACGTAGTGCAAACGTGGTTATACAATATGTTAGAAAAACCTAGGGGCATATAGGTATACCAATGACATAACCAAATAAAATAAGAAACATCAAATATTCATCAAAAGAATTTTAAAATGCATGATTTTTGTGCCCATTTCCTTAAAATCAAACAAACTTTTAAAATGTGACAACACCACCTTTGGCATTACTCTGTTCGATCGTCAATTGTTTGTTTATGACGACACTTCCCGAGAAACAACCGGAGTGTCGCCGCCTGCGCCCCTGTATTGCCATGTAAGTTTCCTCATTTTAGTTCATTTTATTTTATTTTTATCGGGGTATTTTTATTACAGTGATTACATACGGGACCGAAACGTGGTCGCTCACAATGGGCCTCATCAGAAGGCTTAAAGTCACCCAAAGGGCAATGGAGAGGGCTATGCTCGGTGTTTCCTTGCGTGATCAAATCAGAAATGAGGAGATCCGCAAGAGAACCAAGGTTACCGACGTTACCCGAAGAATAGCCAAACTTAAGTGGCAGTGGGCAGGGCACATTGCTCGCAGAACGGATGGCCGATGGGGCCGAAAAGTTCTGGAGTGGCGACCGCGAACCGGAAGACGCTGCGTTGGAAGGCCTTCCACTAGGTGGACCGATGACCTTGTAAAGGTTGCAGGGATCCGCTGGATGCGAGACGCACGGGACCGGTCAATGTGGCGACACTTGGGGGAGGCCTATGTCCAGCAGTGGACGTCTTTCGGCTGAAATGATTATGATGATGATGATTTTTATTACTTGTCTTTCAAAAAGGATTACATAAATAGAATCTAATCTCGATACCTAAAAATACTCTCACGGTACGCACTGTCATTGCTTCTACGAGAAAAGTTTGTACCCTGCAATGGAGGCTATTACAGAAAGCAAGAAAAGCAGAAATGCACTACTGCTGAGCACTGAGTGTTGGCCTGATCCCTTGTTGGGTTCGTCCAAGATGCCCCTGAGTCGCACTCGCGTATGATGGGTTCCGTACGATCGTAAAAGCGGAGCTCTCTTTATTTTTAATTTAGTTTTATTATTTGTTGTTACAGCGGCAACATAATACACATTCTGTGAAAATTTCAGCTGTCTAGCTATTACGGATCATGACATACAGCCGGCTAACAGACAGACGGACGGACGGACAGCGGAGGCTTAGTAATAGGATACCGTTGGTTACCCTTCGGGTACGGAACCCTAAAAACAAGATTTTAACGTACTTTCAGATTTTCTCACGCGCCAAAAGATCCTTGTACAGCTGTATTTATGAAACTTTAGTGTAGAAATACCTACTTATACCACTGACTATGCACAACTGCTCATCAGCTTATTAAGTTGCCAGCTATTTACCAGCCGTAACGCATGGCTGGAAATCAGCGAAATATTCGGACCGATAATGTGATTGTTTACCCTTTACCAGTAATTTTAAGCACGGCACATACAATATCACTCCTGTTTTTTCTGACAGGGGTTGGCAGTATAGTACACCCATTATCTCCAGTGGATAGCGAAAAGTTTGCATATGCAGTGGTAAGATAAACAGGGTACTTTGCCGTTTCGCCAACTAAACTAAATACCATCACAAAAGTGCGTTTCGTAACTATTTTGATCTTCATACTTTGAGTCTCGTTTCGTCAACTTTTGAGTATGCGTACATCCATTCCCGTTTGGTAAACTTTTTGTGCGGCAAGTACAGTTAGGACTCTGGAGAACTACTAAGAAAAACCACAATTTACTATTCGTTAAACACTTATTTATTTCTAACTTAACGTGAATACTGAAACAAGTTACACAAAAATAAACCTTCCTGCTATGAGAAAAAGAACAGTAATAGGACTTATAACTAAGAAAAAGATAATATAATATAATATTTCTGTCTCCTTTACTCTCAGTACTGGCCATGAAGGTATAACCTTGTTTCATCATCATCACGATTAATTAAGTGACGTTGTCTTTGAAATACTCTGTCCCCGCTTTTATTCTAGTAAGTAAACAGCTAATGGCTGAAACATGAGCTACAGCAATAATCCATTCGTTTCCAGAAGTAACGAAGTTCTTAAAACACAAATAGACGAAAATCCGTCCAAAGCCTTGAATTAAAAGTCTTCGTAAACACAAAAACACACTTAAAATTTTACAATTTGCATAAATATAAAGCTAAGCTTTTCCGTAACAAATTATGGTTGGCTATAACCGGTGCCTTATTTAAAGTTGTGCCCACAACTGTCTGTGTATCCACGTTTCGCTTGTCAAGTTGCGGTTTCTATTAAAAAAGCAAAAATTACATTGTTCGCTGCAGGCGCTCACAGGGCTGTCAACCTTACATGGAAGGAAAAGGCTTTCATTTCAAACTTTTGTGGTGGCACCCGCGTCCTTTGTGTTGACGATGCGAAATTTTATACTTCATTCAAAGCGTGCGGTATTTTTACCGTCCGCATATTCTCCTTTTACTGTATATGAATAACTGCCAACCTTATTTTGGAGTGTGTTAGTGGCTGACAACTTGGTATAGCGTATAGCTCGCTCCGTGATATTACTGGGAAGCCAAAGGATATATTCTGTGTGGACCTTTCTGAAATTTCTTGAGTAAAATGCGGTAACATTTTATGAAGTAGCAGATTTGTCAATTAGTGTGCTTGTTTTTTGTAGCTCTTAATGAAAAAGTCGTTAAAAATTTCCTTATTTACTTTAATTCTGTCGTGGACTATTTGTTTGCAGGGTAACCATCACACGAGGACGTGTGCAAGTAGGATGGCCTTGTCGGATCCGGTTATTAGTATGGACCGACAATAAATCGCAAGTGCGCCGGTGGTGACGTCACGCGACCTACTTACAAGTCTACCCACACCACAGCGTGCTTCTACAGAGCCCTGATGTCTTTACTTCAGCAAAATCGGAGTCCAAAAACGTATTACATTCGTAGTATTGTCCTCATTACAAAAGCCGGAAGGGAAATAAACGGATTTCTTTACTCCCCGAGTTCAAGTAATTTTCCAAAGAAAAATCAAAACGGTTTCCTTTCAGTATATTTCGGAACAAAAGCTCAAGTAATTAAATGGCTCCAGATGACTTCTTAAACACAACATTCCCGGTACAAAATTAAATGAATTCTCCTTATTAACTTGAATAATGAGAAAACCACTAAGATAATGATGTTTTGGCAATCCGTCCTTCATATTTCGTAAAGGACCCCACTACATTATTGTTTCCTAAAACAAAGGAAATTGCCGACCGCTCCAGCTTTGATCATTGGCTGAATAAAACCCTTTGTCGATGTTTCACTAATAAAGTTTACCTAAATATGAATTTGGGAATGAAATATTAATATTAAATGTTTTTGTTTCAGAGTTGGGCTGGCTAATTAGCTGATATAGTTTATGTGGAAGTTGGTTTTCGAAGCGGAACGTTAAATTGGCAAGCTTGAGAACTGGCGTAGTATAAACTTGCTAAATCTGTATCATATGCGTAATTGGACTGGAAGTGGCATTCGCCAAATAATTTGTTAAAACAATCACTTTATCCCTTGTTCTTCATTCACCGAAACTCCAAATCACCACCAGTAGACCACACATTGCCGTATATAAAGTAAATACACTTGTGGATCTCAGGTAGTCTGCAATTTATAAAAAAAAAAAAAAAAAAATTAAATGTTTTTTTATATTGTTTTTTCTAAGGAATATTTAAAAATGTAAACAATTTGTCAAAATATAAATAAAGAAGAATAATCTAAAAATGCTGCAAAGAAGAAATGCACTAGAGATTTCCATTCCGGCATTTTTCTTTTAAGAAATAGAAAGGCTTCACTCATGATTTCAAAAAATCATCTTAACATAAATGAAATCATAACTGAAATTGTTTTAAATTACTCACTCACCTTTAAATGCCACTTCCAGTCTTGATTTATAACGTGTAATATATATTTTAGAGCCCGCAGTATTTTTTAATTGTACCCAATTAACTTTATTTCAGCCCTCGGCTCAAGAACCCAATTACAACACTTCGTGAAAAAAAAAAATAAGAAGAAAAATAAAAACAATAAAAGATTTTTAAACACGGTACGCCGTGGACAATTTATAAGATCAAAATGTAATGACATCTTTCATCTTAATTATTTTCTCTTTGACCTCTTTCCGAATTGGCAAAGACTTATTGTTTTTTTTCCTTTTCTTTTCTCACAGATTTTCTACAAGGATTTGACATTATGGAGTATTAGGCCAGCCTGTTGCCGCCTGAAATTGCGTTACCTTTTTTTACAGTTATTAGGGTTTATTAAAGGTATTCTGCCTCATGATTATTTTCGATACGGTATTGTGTTATTTTCTTTTATTACAAAAATATTATAGCCAAGTTCATGTTATGTAAATACAAAAAATACGAACAAGAGTTTCATAACCATACGACCTACATGGTTTTCCCCTCGCGCGCGAATACCAACGAAAGTTAAAGAAAAAGCAAATTAACTTTTTTTAGGAATGGGGATGGAATAAAAGTCGGAAGAAGGTGTATCAACAGTGTTATTTTGTTCGAATTTGAAAGGTTAACTCCGAAATTGAATTACTTATACATTTGGGAAGAGGGATATACGTTTTGGTAATAGATTTGTTCTTACGAATTGTATTTTTGTAAGTGCTATATAAGTTTTGACAACCTTAGTATTTCACCACCATTATTTTTATAGCTATCCAGTGATTATTGTGGTCGTTTGGAGCTCATAGCTAAATAATTATTGCTGTTTGGGTCGATCTCCAGGTTAAGCCGCGTTTGTCTGGGTTAGTCCGTGGATAGGTGACCACACATTACATACCGAGTTTCCCCCATGCCTCGGAAAGTACATTAGGCCGTTGGCCCCGGCTGTAAATTGTAGAACTTTGACATAAGTTACAGGTAGACAGTGGCCTGAAAAGCTGACAGCCAGTCTTACCACCGGGTATCGTATTACCCAGTACTAATTGGGTTATGGAGGTCAGATAGGCAGCCGCTTCATATAAAATACTGGTATATAGCTGCATCCGATTAGACTGGAGGCCGACTCCAAAATAGATGGGAAAAGGCTAGGCAGACGATTATGACTTTTAGGTTATTGAGTTATCAGGTTACGTTACGTGTTATGACAATGACAGAATGTGATGCTGTGCCGATCCCTTTATTTTCATGCCCAAAAGGACAGTTGAAATAAATATAGAGTATCAAAATACTTTATTTCACATAGGCCTTCATGGGCCGTTGGGCACTTATAAAATGCCGAGGAAAAGTGCACGGTTTGAGTTGGTCGTTTCCTATGGAGAAGAACCACAAGAAATTCCATGGTTGCTCTTCTATAGAATAGAAAGAGACATATAAAGGTTACATTTCCATGGTATTAAGCAATGTTATTACTTGAAATTACAAAATAGTACATATTAACCACTAAAACATAAAACATAACAACACACACATCTCGCGAGGGGAAACTTATAATTTATTATACACATTGTACCCTATTTAAGTTATATTTAGGTACAGCCATGAATTGATTATAATAAAACAATAACGGGCGGTCAGTTCGCATTATGTTCTCATTTGGAGGGTAGCCCTGACCACAGTATAAAGATAATCAGTGAAATAACTAGTCTGACGGTATTGTTCATGTTCATCAGAAACGTCAGGAGCGAAGTAGTGGCAACCGGCTTTTGTATATTGCCAAGCGTATGAACGTGCACGCAGCTAATGGAGTATGTGAGGATCGTAGCAGGTTACATTCTGTAGTTTTCGTACCTTTAATGGATAAAAGGCGGAAGTTAATACATGTATGATGAAATGTATGTTAACCAGCCGTGCCTTTTTTGTGCAATCAATCGCGAGAATAACAGTAGTCAACTAACTTTTTGTTGTAAGTAAGTAGTAAGTTGTGTCGCTGCGACAGACAAAAAGTAACTTGTTACCTAAAACATACTAAGAAGTCGTGTAGACGCTTTGCATATGTGTCTGTGAACTGATTTTGTTCCAAGTTGAAATACTGCATGTAAATACTACTTTGCCCGTGGGGTAGCCCTGACCTCAAGTGAGTTATGACATATTATTAAAGCCTAGAAAGAATTGGTAATGCGGATGATTTAAATAAAAATGTTGGTGGAACGGACAGAAAAAGGTATAAGTCACGGTTTTTTTTGATAAAGATTTAGAAATGTTTAGGAAAAATGTCATAATATTTTTGATGTAAAATTTATAAGGTCTGGTGCGTTTGAACATAATCTTGTAACTCGCGTGCAACAAAAAGCATTAAATATATTTAGTACTAAAAGGCAGTTAGTAGCATATATTGTTCCATTTGGTTAATCGCTTGAAGTTGACAGAGACGGAATGTTATTTTAAATATGTTTCACGTTAAAAGCATTTAGCGGTTAGTAGCGTTAGCGAGCCTTAATCATTTGTTAAATCAGATTTATTAATAAGCACCAACATCACTATGTAATTATAATAATGTTAACTTACATAATTAATTTTGAGTTTTATTTTCGTGAAGTTTACAGACAACAATTTAGAATATTACTAAACAACTATTTGATCCAAAATTACTTTATTTCGACATAACCAACACCAATTATTTCTGACAAAACATCCAAACATCACAAGCTTGCCAACACAGTCGTGGAAAAAAACAAAACACAACGCGACTGCGCCTAAAAACGCCCCAGCCGTGCCCCGGGGTTTTTTGTACCCCAACATAGGGCAGTGGTCAACGGAGCATTGAAACGGTGCCGGGATAATTGCGACAGTGTCCTTTAGACCCCAGACTGTTCCAATTATCCCCAACACTAACACAGGAACCCTGTGAAACTCTAAAGGATTTCATAAAATTGTTAGCATACGAATATTTTTGGCGCAAGGAATTTTGTGTTAACATATTTTTGGTGACAGCCTCCTGTTTGTGCTGACGGGTGTTGTTAGGTTATGTCGTAAATTATGTGATATTTTGGGGTAACAAGAGGTAACTAGATTATTACTGTAGAATTTATCCTCAATATCTAATTTGTCTTGTCTGGGTTCGTGATTAAGAAAATTAATTTATTGTTTGAGTTTTAGTTATACTAATGCTAATAATCTTAACGATCGCCTTCTGAAATTTTAAATGAAAATTACCTTTTGGACTTCGAGACAGTTTGCAAATAGTGCTGCAGGCTAAAAGTATTTAAAAAAAATTGAAGTAAGCATACAAAGTACCTTAGTAACGAATTTTTCATAAATATTTGAAAAGTACTTGAGAAGACTAATTAATTTTATTCAAAAAGTAGATAAGAATATCTTTTAATCAAGTGACTGATGAAAAATTAAAATTAATTGCCTCCCTCGTTGGTCTAGATGGCGTAGACTGCTGAGCAAGTGGTCTTGGGTACGATTCCCGAGTCGGGCAAAGTGCTATAGGGTTTTTCCATCAGGAATTTCTCAGTAGCAGCTACGGAGTCTGGATTTGTGCCCGATTGATAGCAATAGGCTCGCCTCCTATTTCATGGGACTTAAACATAAGTGGCGAATGTTGGTGTACTATTAGATAAACATCTGCCTGACCCTTTGGGGATTACAGGCGTGATGTTATGTTATGTAAAATTATTTGCATGGTTTTTAAGTTGACAAGAGGTCAAAGACCACCCCTGTCTCTGGGTCACATTGCATTATAAGTACAAAACGGTTTCACAGACGATAGAGTATAAAAAGATGTCCACCATTTTGGTACATAAAAGAAAGGATGAGTTTTAAACGTAAGGTAAAATATTGAGGTCACATTGTTATTGTAAATCTTTCTTCGATTTTATCAAAAAGATAACAGTTGGCGGTCATAAGAAAAGGTTTTCAATAAAATTACTTAAAAAAGAACTTGTATTTAATAAAAACAGTTAATACTATGCAAATAGTTGTTAAGTCAGATAAATGTTTTTAACTCCATTTTCAATAAACGTAGTTTCTAGACACACTAATTGGGTCTTCAATCATCGGAGATAAATTTAAGCTTCTGTATAAAATCTTAGTACAATAATTTACTGGATTTTTTAAACATCAGGGGGCCTAAAATGGCCGCTTTAGCAGAATCATAATAGGATAATAATATGAATAAAAATAAAAATTAAAAAAAAATTAAAAAAATTACGATACAATTCGTAAAATGGTCACAAGGTGACAATTCATAATATTAACTAGGTCTCTGACCATTTTAAGAATTTCAACGTGATCTACCAACGAGACACTCTCGCTTTTGTAACACTGTTGACTACGTTAAAATGAAATGAATATGATACCGGTCCATATGTTCATGTTTTAGCGCAACCTTCACTGGAGATAGCAATTCTCCTTGCTGATTTGTTTTGTTAATTTATATTGTAAGCTTTTGCCTGCGGCTTCGCTCGCGTTAATTTAGAATTTGACAATTAAAATCTTAATACACTACTGAAGTTTCTATAATAATATAATTCAATCATGATTCGAAAGACACGTGGCGCCATCTGTTATCATAAGAAACTTATTGTTGTTTTCCTCAGGAACACTTCTTTTTTTCGGGGTGAAAGGTACCCTATATCCGTTTCTGTATACCTGACTACGTCTATGCAAATTTTAGTATGATCGGTTCAGTGGTTTAGGAGTGAAAAGGTAACAAACAAACAAACTTACTTTTGCATTTATAATATTAGTTGGATGTGTCGTTTAGTTTAGAAAAGGTTAAGTTATGATGAGGCTAACTTGCCTTTAAGGATAAAAAAGCCTCCAATAAAATGTAAGAATAAAAAAGCATTGTTTAGCTTTACTTCAATCAATTCAAGCCGATTCTAAGCTGAAACCTCATTACAATAACTGAAAGTAATTTATGCAAACAAGCAGTGTCGTTTATTGCCTACTTTTTCCTCCTATTCAGATACATTTTCTTCAAACTAGGTCGATCCAATAACTGATCAAATTAGTTTAACAGACCCATACACTATACACTAGTTTATATCCATACGAAAATCGTTCTCGAAGACCATTTGATTTTGATTGAAGGGTTCCAAAGGATCTCAGGACTGTAATGACTCCCAGAATAAATGATTGGCTACAACTTAATCGTAATTTCGAAAGCAATCTGTTACCCAAATCGTATATAAGAGGAGAAGGGTAAGATTTGGACAGATCTTCAGCTTTAGCCTTAGGGAAATCAACTGGTCTAAGCTGTAGGCAGCGGTTCATTGAGCTCCCGTCTAATGCGATCCATTGTTAGGTTCACGGCGGTGTTTCACGTAATAGCGCAATTTAAGTTGGTATGTACAGACGAGCCCAAAACGCTTGTAATGTTGCTGGAAGAATTCTGATTCATACTGTTGAAAAACCATGAATGAGTGAAGGGGTTACTCGAGAGTTTACTGGCTTTTATGGCTTTAGTAACTATAAGGTTCAAGACATTATTCAAAATTCAGTAATCGATCCACTTAAAATTCAAGTAAGTTACCTAAGACTTAAAATGAATGCTTTTAGCATACTAATTGGAGAAACCGTGCAGAATTTCGGCCAGCAAATTTTTAAGCCTATCCTATTAAAAATTTCTTTGAAACACTAGGAGAATTTAGTTAAAAAGTTATAGGTACTTACTGTAAATTGGACAATTTATGAAAAAAAAAACTTATTTTAAATCGTAATAGTTGAAAGTTGAAAGTTCTGAAAGTTTTTGGTATAATCAGTTTGATAAAGTCTTCTATTAAAGAAACTGTTTTACATAAAAACAAAAAATTGAGCAACTTAAAGGTCTCATTTGGAATCACATCAACATGGCTGCTGATTTTTTGATCTTTGAATAAAAAAAAAAAAATTCAATAACGTTATATAAAATCACGCCTGTAATCCCCGAAGGGTTAGACAGAGGTGCACCCAATAGTGCACCCACATTTCGCCAGTTACGGTGGAGTCCCATGTAATAGGGGGCAACCCTATTGCCATTAACCGGGAACAAATCTAGACTCCGTGGCCTAATACTGAGAAATTCCTGATGGAAAAACCGAATAATACTTTACCCGACCTGGGAATCGAACCCAGGACCTCATGCTCAGCAGTTGCGCTTGCGACCACTAGACCAAAGAGGCAGTTTTAATCTTTTAAATTATAATCGTTTTAATATTAAAACAAAATAATGCAATGTACTCTTCACCTCATCTGTACGCAACATGAGACTATCCAAAATTATCTAATGTGTAATGACAGTGTCCAATCTGATGAGGGTCGAGTCCGGGGCCAATCTGAAAGGAATTCCAGTTAATATGCCCGTTATTCTGAAACACCGTACCCTGGTACTGAATAAACCACCTATTTGGTATGCAAAGAGTGTAACTTACTGCTTACATTCCATTGCTGGCTTTATCTTTCACTTCACATTTGCAAATTCATACCTAGCCGTCAATGAATACTGTACTCACATGTGCAAGGTACAGTCACAACGTGAATTGGTAGTTATAAGCGATTAAATCTACAGCCAGTCTAATGTAATGCGCGCATGAATGGTTACAGCTATGCGCAATATTTGTTATGGAAACTTTGATTTAAGTTTGCGTTTCTATTTAATTAGACATATTATTTATGAATAGTTGCATATTAACTATTTCAAATTTTTGATTTCTGAAATACATTGTTAACTATTTCAAAAACAGCCCAGTTCTTTAATAATCCGAATAAAAATTTAAAAAAAATAACTACGTTGCATTTACAGAAAATAAGAGGTAAGCCGGAGTACATATCTTTAATCTATACATATAAAATTCAAAGTCCTGACTGACTGACTGACTGACTGACTGACTGACTTATATATCAACGCACAGCCCAAACCACTGGTCCTAGAGACATGAAATTTGGAGGGTGTATTCTTTGTAAAGAGTAGGTATCCACTAAGAAAGGGTTTTTCGAAATTCCACCCCTAAGAGGGTGAAATGGGGTGTTGAATTTTCTATTAAACTTTTTATTCTCCGAGTCGATTGACTTGAAAATGTGTCTACATATACTTCAGTTAAGATGATGAGATACGTGTATCACAGTTTTTCCAAAATCATCCCCCAATTTAAAATTCCATGTCCTGACTGGCTGACTGAAATACCAACGCACAGCCCAAACCGCTGGTCCTAGAGACATGAAATTTGGAGAATATATTCTTTGTGGAGAGTAAATATCCATTAAGAAAGGGTTTTTTCGAAATTCCACCCTTAAGAGGGTGAAATGGGGTGTTGAATTTTCTATGAAACTTTTTATTCTCCGAGTCGATTGACTTGAAAATGTGTCTACATATACTTCAGTTAAGATGATGAGATACGTGTATCACAGTTTTTCCAAAATCATCCCCCAATTTAAAATTCCATGTTCTGACTGGCTGACTGATATACCAACGCACAGCCCAAACCGCTGGTCCTAGAGACATGAAATTTGGAGAATGTATTCTTTGTGAAGAGTAAATATCCAGTAAGAAAGGGTTTTTTCGAAATTCCACCCTTAAGAGGGTGAAATGGGGTGTTGAATTTTCTATGAAACTTTTTATTCTCCGAGTCGATTGACTTGAAAATGTGTCTACATATACTTCAGTTAAAATGATAAGATACGTGTATCACAGTTTTTCCAAAATCATCCCCCAATTTAAAATTCAATGTCCTGACTGGCTGACTGATACGTCAACGCACAGCCCAAACCACTGGTCCTAGAGACATGAAATTTGGACAGTGTACTCTTTGTGAAGAGTAGGTATCCATTAAGAAAGGGTTTTTTGAAATTCCACCCCTGATAGGGTGGAATGGGGTTTTGAATTTTATGTGAAACTTTTTATTCTCGGAGTCGATTGACTTGAAAATGTGTCTACATATACTTCAGTTAAAATGATGAGACACGTGTATCATAGTTTTTCCAAAATCATCCCCCAATTTAAAATTCCATGTCCTGACTGGTTGACTGAAATACCAACGCACATCACAAACCGCGGGTCCCAAAGATATAAAAATTGGAGGGTGTATTCTTTGTGAAGAGTAAGTTTCAGTTTTTAGAAATTCCTACCCCATTTTTTTTTTTTTTTTTTTCGGTTGGGAAATCATCAAATGACCCCCCCCCCCACTCTGGGCGGAGCGGAATGGAGTGTCAGACTTGTACTGACTAAAACCCATCCATGTTCCTTCTTTGCCCTTTGTGTTCCAGGGCCACGGTATCTCTTTCGAACAGTCCCGCAGCCCTGGCAGGCATCGGCCCTTGCAGACCCCTACATCGTTGCTGACATCTCTTTGAGGCGCGCGTGGAACACGAACGCACCGTCGACACGGCCTGTCGTCATAAGACGGCCGGATGGCGAGCTAGCCCATAGCTTGCCGTCCACAGGCCCGCGCCTACGGTGGCCGGGAGCCACCACGAGACCCCCGACGCCCAGGGCGTCTTCCGCGGCGGCTGGGACGTGAGGTTCTTTCCCCCTCACGTCCCGCCACCTCCTTCAATAGCATGACTGCTTCGCAGAAGGAGGTGACGGCTTCCCATTCCCTCTCGCTCCGGACCATGGCTTGAACCAGGGCCGGACGCGAGAGATCGCCGCCGCCAATCGCCGCTACGAGGACACGACGGTGCTCCGCCCAAGCGGGGCAGACCTCCACGGTGTGCCTCACCGTGCCCTCCGGACGATCCTCGCAATGGAAACACCCGGGCGTTTCCTCCCGCCCAATTCCTACCCCTTAGAGTGTGAAATGGGGTGTTGAATTTTCTGTGAAACTTTTTACTCTCGGGGTCGATTGAATTTTGGTCGATTAAATCCGATGTCCAATCTCAAACCAAGGTATCAATATTTCACGTATCTAATTTAATTGATATAACTTTAAACTAATAATTGCAAGTTATAAGCAAGTACATGTAAATCTATGTATGTATTATAGATAGATACATAGATTACTTATTATCCCAGAAGTAAGATCCCGTGGGCAATTCCCTAACTCCACGCGGGCGAAGCCGCGGGCAAAAGCTAGTGCGATTATATTTTGCGTCTATAGAATACTGACTGTGCCATTTTTCAAAGAGAAGCCGGTTGGAATCAAGTTCTATGGATCCTTCGCCACTGCAGAACATCATTATGAAAACTTCTTAAAAAGAATTGAACAGGGTACAGCCAAATCCCATCAAAAACAAAAATGTGAAAATGAGAGCCAAGTTCAATATTAAGAATATGCTTGGTTGTTGATTACGCCGACAAAAGAATTGAGATCAAAACGGGTGCCAAGTTTTGATGTCAACATATTTATCACAGAACATTATTACAAGAACTGCTTACCAAAAAGTTGAACAGGGTATAACCAAATGAATGTCATTTATAAATAGGATCTATATAAGTTTATTTTAACCGACTACAATAGAAACAGGAAAGGTTATGATCCCACGAATTCTACTAATATTATAAATGCGGGAATCCCGTGGGATCATTGCCGAGCTCTACGCGGGCGAAGCCGTGGGAATAAGCTGATGTTCTATAAAAGGCGTCTGATCAAAACCTCAATACACGTCACACACAGAACGACTCTCGTTCATCATCTGCCTAGCTTTTTCCCAACAATGTTGGGGTCGGCTTCCAGTCTAACCGGATGCAGCTGAGTACCAGTATTTTACATGGAGCGACTGCCTATCTAACCTTCACAACCCAGTTAGTACTGAACGACTCTCGTTGCAAAATGCAAGAATCATTCCTGTTTTTATTACAAACAACTCGAATATAGTAACCGTAGTCGTATATAGTCACCCAAAGGGCAATGGAGAGGGCTACGCTCGGAGTTTCCTTGCGTGATCAAATCAGAAATGAGGAGATCCGCAAGAGAACCAAGGTTACCGACGTAGCCTGAAGAATAGCCAAACTTAAGTGGCAGTGGGCAGGGCACATTGCTCGCAGAACGGATGGCCGATGGGGCCGAAAAGTTCTGGAGTGGCGACCGCGAACCGGAAGACGCTGCGTTGGAAGGCCTCCCACTAGGTGGTCCGATGACCTCGTAAAGGTTGCAGGGGACCGGTCAATGTGGCGACACTTGGGGGAGGCCTATGTCCAGCAGTGGACGTCTTTCGGCTGAAATGATGATGATGATGAACTCGAATATCATCAGGTTAATAAGAGACGTTGTTAACAAACAAACGAACAAAGGTGCTTTTAAACAAAAGCACGGCAGCTTCCACAAAAGAATGTCACAGGCATCCCACTCGAGCTACAAAAACATCCTTTACACGTGCATTAACCTTTATGACAACCACTCAAAGATCATTTCTCTTCAACCCATCTATTAAGATTTCGTGGTTACGACCAACACTTGGAAAAACAATAAAAATCTCTAGCGGATCACTTTTTCCTCAAATATCCAATTTATTTATGTGTTTTATGAGTGTCGAAATGTGAATTGAAGAGTCTTGATTTCGATTCCTTGAGGCAACAGAGTAGTTTATTATAATAAAACATGGTGCGAATGTTTTTACGATAACTTTTTATGAGGTACATAAAAGTGGAATATCTATAATAGTGAGCTATTTGGTATAACTACTTCGGTTCCGTATCGGTTATGATTCGGTTTTGTATCAGATTCGCTTCGACTCGTAACGAGTCTGAGACTACTCCAATTAGGAGCCATTTTGTGGATATGTTATGCTTTTTATATTATTGGGATTTTGGCTAGAAGTTTTCTTAATTCTTTAGAAAAATGGTGTTAGTGGTGAATGGTGGTGGAATGGTGGTGGTGGTGTGGTGGATTATCCAAATGGAATTTGGTCACTTTCTTTCACAATGTAAATGTTATATGTGATTGGGTTATTCGCAGTTAGGGACGACACAATACTTCTCTTAGACATTTTTTGTTTCGTCATTTTGTATTTATAAATATTTGTTATGCGTTGTATGTTCATTGTTTTTATTTTTTACATTTTGTTTGCACGACATATCCCTGCGACAAATAAATACTTTTTCTTTCTTCTTTCTTTCAAATCCAGTTATAAAAATCCAGGTCAAAAATAACCTTTCAAGAAATCAATAAGCTTACGAACATTTACGCTTATGATTTCTTGTAATTCTGATTACTTGATTTAGAATACGGCATCAAATTAAATAATCAAGCAATACCTAGAATAGATTTCATGAATTTATAACGAACCTAAATCTGAAATTATTAATAATAACTGTTGCAAATTCTACAATTTAAGAATTTATTAATAGTACTTGTTATTTCTTGAACCTTAATCAACATTATTCTTTGTTAATATAAACTAAAACCTTTGCAAAATTAATATTATTTAAAAAACATAATTATGCGTAGACCTGTACTAAGCATCACTTTTATTATGCTGTCTTATTGTTTTCCTTTAATTACTTAGTATGTACTGCTGTTGGTAAATCAAATAAAGAGAATCAGTTCACTCAATCTTGCTACGAAAGCGTAGCCGCGTAGCGCCGTAGCGGTAAGCTACGGCGTAGCACCAACCATCTCACTTTTATCTTCTTCATTGTGTTGTTAGTGCCTAACCTGGAATCAGAATTTTTATGCCACCCATGGGCTTCTGACTTGGCTTTACATGCCGTTAAGACTGCGTCATATCTCTCAGGGATGCTGGTTTCCTCACGATGTTTTCCTTCACCGAAGCAAGTGAAAATTATACAATACGCACATGAATCCGAAAAATCAGAGGTGCGTGCCTCGGGTTCGCACTCGAGACCTATGACTTGGCATTCCGACTGTCACATCACTAGGTTATCACTGTTTTGTTACTTTTATTATTGCCATTAACTTAATTGATACCAACCACCTCCTTAAATACTTTTGACACTTCAAATAGTACATAATATACAAACACGATCTATGTGATGTGTGAACGTAGGTGTGTCTGAAAGTTAAACAATGTGACACAGGGGACAAAGCAAGTGGAGTGGTGGGCCCTCCAGTTTCGAGACCGCCCTTTGTTCTATGACCCTGCCGGTGATGTTTCTTTTGTAAGTGGTGTGCGTTACTAGCGGTGAGAGGGTTGAGTGGTGCCTATATTTATTTCGTAATATGGTGTATTTATTTTGTAATGATATGTTAAGGAACAGGGTTAATACGGAAGTATTACATTCAGGTGGGTGACATGATTGAGTGGTTCAAAGAAAGATGTTTTCGTGTACTTAGGTTTAATGTGTCCTTGTTTCATTTAATTGTAATTAAGTGGATGTTGTTACTGTAAAAGGTTTTTAGGTTCCAAACTGCCAGAACAAATTCCAATACTAATCCGTCTATCTGTGCCTATCAGTTAAAAATTTGACGCTACTGGCTGATTTTTTTTCTTGCTTTCTAGACTGTATGTGTTACTGAACTAATACATTTGTTTGTTTAAATAATACTTAGATATTTAAATGCACTTAATGTTCTCTGCATGCTTTTTTAAATATTAAATGGGCCTACTCTTGACCTCAAACTAGTCCTGAGGACAGAGATGAGGTTGAAGGTGAAACGAGCTAACCCAAAAGAAGCCTATGAACTCGCGAATTAAATAGATTGGGGTCATATGAACTTGGGAACACCAACGCAGGCAGGGAATTCCAGTCCTTGGCTGTGCTCATGATAAACGATGTAGCAAAGCGCTTCGTGCGAATGTGTGGAACATCGACAAGGTATGGGTATGCTTTGCATCATCATCTTTCTGCCCTTGTCCCATTTTATTTGGGGTCGGCGCAACACGTTTTCTACTTCCATTCTCCCCTGTCAGACGTCACGGCATCATTTACTATTTTCTCTTTCACATCATTCCTCACACAACCCATCCATCTTTTCTTTGGCCTCCCTCTCTCTCTCCATCTATCAACATTGATACCCATCATTATTTTAGTAACATGCGTCATCCCTCCTTATTACATGTCCATACCAAGATAGACGACTCCCTTTAAATTTTTCTCTGCATGCTTTGCTTGGCCTTTATTAATATTTATTTCGTCATCAAAAATCGCTGTCACCTATAAACGACACCACTCTCGCCCCCGCCAGACAGGAAGCCGTGTCTCTTTAAAACAACCACACAAGATCGCTTTTGTGTATCGCTGTCATGCCCCGCAGCCATCGCGCGAATATTCTTTAATTCCACCCTCAGTGTCTCTTACACCTCGTTATTCAATCAAATGGAAATAACGATTGTCTGAGCTTGATTCAAAATGTTCGTCCATTTTCGAAATAATTTCGGAGTTTGGTAATATCAAGCCCGCTTGCAAAACACATAATCAAATATGTTTTATGTGATTTATAGTCAACGTAACTTTTGTATTCATTACCATGTACATTATTTACGCTTGGTGCTAAACGCATAAAGTAATTTGTGGTGCAAGTGGGCCTAAATCTTTTAAAGTTTAAAACGACGTTACTTGGCATGCCTACGTCTGTGCGTTTAGTTTAAAAAAAAATCATTTTAACAGATTTTGATGTGATTTTAATTATCATGTGTATTCATATTAATAGGTTCAGTTGTCAGTCGTCGTCGGGGTTGATTGTGTTATCTTAGGATGTTTATATTATTATGTATCCGACCGGTGTGCTTTACATTGTATACATAATTATGGAACTATTGTTGTGGACAATAAAATGGTTACTTGTCCGTGTTTACATATTTTTGAGGCTGACACAACATGTTGCACATAACATGTTCTTGCTGTACATAACACGTGTCACCAGTTCCCCACATCAATAGACCTCGACGCATTTACTAGTGGAAAATTAAATACATACTTTGCTACTGCCCAAGGGTCATTAGTTCGATAACCGATTAAGACAAATATTTGAATGGCTCGGTAAAGTTTGTTAAACGTCTGGATGTACGTTTCTGTAAATTCTGTTATCAGCAAACAGATTTATCGTAAGTCAGGTGGTTAGTTTTTTTGTTAAGTCATAAGTCATTTATTTCAGAACAACATACATCATGTAGAAATTTAGTAAAATAAAATAAAATGTAAAATAAAAAAGTACCATTAAAACATAAAAAATCGAAAAACATGTCAAAGATGGAATAACAAATTCAAAAATGGTAATAATCCACTTTCAATTCAAAATAATTAATAATATGTCATCTAATTTCTGTGAATAATAATAAACAAAAAATTATAATAAAAATGGAATGTCAAAACAAGTTGTTATAAAAATGTCAGTAATAGTATGTCATCAAATTTTAAAATACAATAGTAAAAAATGGAATGTCAAAAATAAAATTTTAATGTTACAGGTCAATAACCCTTTCATGCACCATTTTTCGCGGGTTCTAGAATTTATCATTAAAGCTTTAAAGGGATTAGCAGTGGTCGTGGGACTTATAGAATTACCGTGACCCTGGAACATAAAGGGCTATTGAAGGACACCGTGGATTTTAGTCAGTACAAGTCTGACAGTCCCTCCCGCTCTGCCCTGGGTGGGAGGACTCATTTGATGATTTTACAACGATGATAAAAAAAGGGATTAGCAGTAGTTGAAGTAGTTGAAGAGAAAGAGCAGTAGAATTCTTTTATCTTTAAGTAAACAACAAAACTCAAATACGCAATTACCTCAATATCACGCTTGTAATCCCCCAAGAGTATGGCATAAGTGTACCTATAGAGCAGCCACATTGCGCAAATCCTAATTTCGGGTTGCTAGTGAGAAATTCCTAATGGAAAATCCCATGGTTATCGAACCCGGAACCTTGCTTGCGACCTCTAGACCATCGTGCATCGCGACAGTTACTGAACCGTCCACTAATCTTTGTTTTGGATATTTATTTATTTTCTTCAAAAGAACACAACTACAACTACATACTAAGCAATTATTATCAACGCCGTCGATGTGTTAATAAGCTAATTTAACTATGGGAATTATTTTCTGCCATCGATAGCCTCGTTGGTCTAGTAGTCGCAAGAGCGACTGCTGAGCATGAGGTCCTGGGTTCGATTCCCGGGTCGGGCAACATGTTATTGGGTTTTTTCCAGGAATTTCTCAGTAGCAGCCACGGAGCTGGCCTGCCGGATCTATGCCCGGTTGATGGCAAAAGGCTCACGCCCTATTACATGCGACCTTAACATAACTTTCGAAATGTGGGTGTACCCCTTCGGGGATTACAGGCGTGATTAAATTCCTGATGGGAAAACCCAATAACACTTGGCCCGACCTGGGAATCGAACCCACGAGGCAGCCACAGCAGGAGCAAAGGCAGTGACAGTTCTAACTTCAAGCAATTACTAAACTACATAATAAAAAGGACTTTTAATAATGACTTTGACTTTTTTATAGATACGGGTGTAACCCTACAATACCCGTGTAGTTCATACTAAAAAAAACTTGCTTGTTTGTGTGTTGTTCATTCGAATTAGCACCTCTGCACTGATTAACTAATTGTTAAAGGCAAACCTCTGTGCGACATTCCTATGTAAATGCATCGCGATATACAAACAGACAGATGACTCTACTCTCGTAATTGTGTTAAGGCGATGCACGTTTTGTTATTTCATTTGCTTTCTGTTTTGTTCGAAACGGCTGGAAATACAGAATTTGGGAATTCGTTGTGTAAAGTAACCTAATATTTTTAGTCTATAGAATACACAAGATCTTTAGGTTAAGCCGTGCTTGCCTAGGTTGGTCTGTGGATGGGTGACCACGTATTACATACAGAGTTTCCTCCGTGCCTCGGAAAGCACGTTAAGATGTTGGTCCCGGCTGTAATTTGTAGATCTTTCGTTACAGGTAGTCAGTGGCTCAAAAAGTCTGACAACCAGCCTTACAAAGGGGTATCGTCTTACCCAGTATTAACTGAGTTGTGGAGGTCAGAAAGGGAGTCGCTCCATGTAAAATACTGGCATACAGCTGCATCTAGTTAGACTGGAAGCCCATGTGGTGATCACCCATCCGCAGATCAACCTAAGCAGGGACGGCTTAACCTAAAGATCGACCTGAGCGGCTGTTATTATTTAGCCACGAGCTCCTTAAGATTACACATACTACTTATTATTTTTGTTTTATGGTAACTGGAACATAATACAATTAAGAAACCTAAAATAGAATTATAATTATACTTTACACCAAAAACAAACCCGCTTTGTTTTTATTGTAAAAGTGTAATTATTTATTTTTCAACGCTTGACACATTTCTATTTTGTTTTTCCTTGACATGTGAGTGTTTAATTGTCAAATAACTAACAATTATAAAGTTTTATACCCAAATGATTTCATTACAGATTGAAATATTTTCTTTATTTATTTATCAACCATTTTACTTTTATAATAATATAAATATATTACATATAATAAATATATTTAATATAAAAAAAAACATTTCGACAGTCGTCCGAAGCTCGATTTTCTGGCAACCACTCTTTGCAAAGGAGGACAGTGGAGGTCAGATCAGTAATAAATATTAAATCAGTCGGGAAGACTGGAAGCCAACCACAGCATAGCTGAGGAAAGTCTAGGTAGATGATAAGTTCCGACAGAGAATAAACTCGTGACGATATAGTGAAAACCTGTGTTTTATTTATTTATTTATTTATTTATTTAATTAAAACGGTTTAAAACCAATTACAGTAACTAAACTACTAAACATAAACATAAACATAAATGCACAAAAAAAAATGGAAAACAGAAAACAGATAAATATAAAAAAAATAAAATAAAAATGAGTTAGTTACTCTGTCATGAATCCCTCTCACAGTACTTCTGACATGCCAATAAAATCTTTGTCCATTCATCCGCAAACAGATCGTTTGTTGGATTAGAATCCAGGAGATCATTAAGTGCAGCCAGAGTTCGAGGAACTGGAGACTTAGCACGCGCTACGGTGCGACACGGAGGCACAGCGAACAATCTGTGCTTTTTACCCCTGCAGTAATTGTCCGGCACAAAGAAGCGAGCCAGCATAGCAAGCAGATCAGGCGCGTCAATGGTTTCACGGAGTGTCTTACAGGCCATTGTGAGCTGATCATGTGCTCGCCTTACCTCTAATGAGTTATATCCGAGGCAACCCAGTAAAAATTTGGTCGGATAAAGGTAAGGGTAATAGCCATGTATCCGCTTGTACAAAAACCTAAGGAACGCTTTCTGTACTTTTTCTAAAAGAAGCGCGTAAGTTTTTTCGTGTGGATTCCACACACAAGAACTCGACTCTAACTTGCTACGCACAAGCGCGTTATATATCATTTTGATGGCGTGTGCGGAGCGAAAATCACGGCAATTACGCAGAACAAAACCTAACCTTTGGTAGGATTGTTTGGCTACCGTAGTCATGTGGTCGTGGAAGATGAGCTTTCGGTCGAATGTGACTCCCAGATCTTTCATGGCTGTTGATTTTGTGATAGTGTCGTTATTTAAATTGTATTCGAAATTCACGGGGTGTCGCACTCGACCGAAGCTCATAGCGAAGCACTTAGAGGAGTTGAATTCCATCTTATTGTCAACGCTCCACTTGTATATCGCGTCTATGTCTTGCTGCAGTGCCAAACAGTCACACTCAGAGCTTACTTCAAGATACAGTTTCAGGTCGTCGGCATACAGTAGACATCTTGCATGGCGAAGAACTTGAGGGAGATCATTGACCATAATTTAAAATAATAAAGGCCCCAAAATTGAGCCTTGACTCACGCCAGAACGCGTGTGATAGGTACTAGACTCGTACATGCCGAGCCTAACAAACTGCTGACGATCACGTAGATAGTCTGCGAAGAAACGGAGAAGAGACGGGGAGAAACCGAGTTTGCTAAGCTTCATCAGCAGCGTGTCATTGTTAACCCTATCAAACGCCTTCCGGAAGTCGAAGTAAAGTACGTCCACCTGACGCCCGCGGTCCAAGCTGGAGGAGATATAATCAACCAGTGTCAGGAGATTAGTATCAACTGACCTCTTGCTTCTGAAACCGTGCTGCTCATTACATAGGTACTTATTTATTTGCTTAGAGATAGCATTGTGGAGGATGTTCTCGAACACTTTCGCCGGGGAAGATAAAATTGCGATAGGGCGATAATCTTCGGCAGATTTCTTGTTTTGGGATTTAGGAATGGGTGTGACTCTGGAAACTTTCCATTCAGAGGGATATGAACCTGCCTGCAAGGCTAAATTAAAAATGTGGCAAAGAGGTTCACTGAGAATACTTCTTAAATCCTTAACGATAAAGGGGGGAATATTATCGGGGCCGATAGAGCTGTTAGGTTTAAGTTTATTTATGCCTTTTACAATGTCTACAGGGCACAAGGGGGGTATATCTATGTAATTGCTATTGCCGGTATGCTCAGCGACACAAACATGATCAGCGTTGAGCCGCGGAACATCAGGAAGAAAAACATCAGAGAAAAATTCGGCAAATGCCCCTACCGCCTTAGATCCCGAAAAAGTTACACCCTTGTATGTAATGTACGGTTCAAACCCACCTTTGGATCGCAGACTAGAAATGTGTGACCAGAATTGGCGAGGATTGGTTTTAAGTGTGTTTTCTATATTTCTCATGTATGAGGAATACGCATCTGCAATACGGGCCTTTAAACTTGACCTGAGGTCCGAAAATAAAAAATAAGCGCTATCGCACTTAGTTCGCTTCCACTTTTTATGGAGCTTTAGCTTGAGCCTTAGGTCGTGGATTATATCGCTTGTGAACCATACTGGGTATCGTTTATTCGCGGATTTAGCTCTACGTTTTTTAGGTATGCAAGTGTCAAAGAAATGATAAATAATATTATAAAACTTCTGAGTAGCAGTTGTAACATCTGTAGATTCTAAAACCTCCTCCCAAACACTCTTATTAGAGAGTAATGAATACAGCTGTTCAAAATTGCATTTGTGGAAGTTCCAATCCTTAGCACTGTCTATATTGCTGGGCTCCATTGAGTCTGAGTAATGACCTACATCAACACTTACCTCAATATGAAGCGCCGGGTGATATGCATCCAGCGGTACTATCCCCTCGGTGGCGGTGACGAATGTTTCTGGTACACTTATGCTCTCCTGGACCAAAACAACATCTAACATACCTCCATGCGAATTCTTCACAACATTCATCTCATTCAGACCGCAAACACTTACAAAATAACAGTAATAATTCTTAATATTTAACGAAACACTAATTAAATTTAAGTCGCCTAAAATTACAACAATTCCTTTTAATTTATGAATACACTCTTCCACTTTACAGAACCATTCCATATACACATCATCACTTGCACTAGGTTTGATATATACCACACATACGTGAACAGTCCGGCCGCACCATGCGAAATCAGCCCACAAGTCCTCACCGCGGTCCGTTTCAAGATCTAGGCGGCGGCGCAGCGCAATGGGTGCGCGCGCAGCGAGCATCACTCCACCGCACGGTGTACCTCGGTCTCGTCGCATAATACTCCAATCGGCGGTCACAAGTTCTCCATCTTCTATAGAGGCATCTAGAAAGCTCTCTGTTACAGCGATCAAGTTATGTTCGAGCTGTAACAAGTTCGTTCTCCACGTCGAAAGCTTGGTTTTGAGACCACGGACATTTTGATACAACATATCAATGTTTTTGATTTCATTATGTCGCTGCTTAGGCACGAAATGTCTGCTGATGATCATGCGGTTGGGCCTTATCAGGCACCTTATAGTTCGTAGTATGCCTAGGGTTCTCAAAACTAATCCAGGTATTCAGTCTTGCGTTCATTGGCCATACATCAACAGAGTAGCATTTTTCATAATGAATAATGGGAACACCGATTTTGTACGACTTATAACTTCCTCTAGCCCGTAGTTCTTCAACTGTGCATGTTCCAGTGGGACACAATTGACGCAGATAGTCACGAATCTCTTCGGCGCTGGATTGCATATTCCACAAGTGTAAATGTTTACGTGGTTCGACTGCCCTTAAGTTAGTGATTTCGGGCCCAGCGATGCCACATAATGACGCTGGTTTTCGGAGTTTCTTTTTCTTTACTTCGGTCCAGCTTTGATCACCGGCGCAGTCGGCGGCAGGAAAGGTGCGGGCGTCGATACAAGTGACGTCATTGGCAGGAGAAGCGTGATCGTCATCAGCGGAAGTCTGGTCTGTGACAGGAGGAGTTTTGGTGTCAGCAGGAGATGTGTGCTCCCTCTCACGCAACAGTTGTAAGGTTTCAGACGTATGTACCTCGTGGTTGGTTGGGTCAACCTGCATGACGACTGATTGGTTGGGGCTGGTAGGAACAGGTACTTTAGAGACCACACCCTTTGCTTTAGCCTTTTTATGTTTTTTGGCACGGTGCTGAGTTTGCACCGAAGCAGGAGTGTCTCTGACTACAGGTGTGAGCTGAGATTTTTGTTGGGTGGTTGCATGTTGTAGTTGCTGCTGATCGGTAACAATTAAACGAGGCCATAGCTTATCAGTATTCTGCTTTAACTGGGTGTTAAGGAGGTCAATTTGGGAAGCATAGCCGGTTATTTTACATTCATAGTTCGAAACAAGAGATACCGCTTTGCTTAGTTGTTCTTTCAGCGACTCCATCTCAAGTCGTAACTTACTCATTTCAAATGCGAGTTCCTGAAATTCCACCTGATTTTGTGCGCATTGTATCTCGGGGGCCTTTTTTCTAAACGTTACGTTCGGATCGCTAACTTGGGTTAAAGTTATGGAACAGCCACCTTTCCCTCTGGCAGAACAGGCACATTCCG
Organism: Noctua comes; assembly: GCA_963082995.1. Classification (NCBI taxonomy): domain Eukaryota; kingdom Metazoa; phylum Arthropoda; class Insecta; order Lepidoptera; family Noctuidae; genus Noctua; species Noctua comes. Next base: position 13,190,476 of record OY720279.1, on the reverse strand, counting down.
GACAGACCCAGGAGATAGGATGGCCTTCTATTGCGGTAATCTCGCCCGAACATTGAATGTGATATTTTAGTTTGCACTTATCTAACGTACAGCTCAGGTATTCTTCCCCGTCGACAATAATGCTTCGGCAGGCGGCACAATTTAAATTTGTTAGTACACTGGTAATAACCGGCGAAGAGAAACTTTGATAAGCATTGGATGGACTTTCAAGCCGGCTATTTCGGACTGGAGTATTGGTATTATCTAATTTCGGTTGTTTAAACTGGCATTCCGGGCATTTCCAATTAGCACTGCTCATCGGCCTATCTTTAGTTATATTCGCACAAATCAGGTCATAATATTTGAAGCAAGTAAAGCATTGTACGCTGTCTTCGCCGTCTAAAGCGCTCAAACATCCAGCGCAGTTATTTGTTGACATCGTACTCACAACACGTTACACAGCAAAATTTGAATATTAGTACAGTGCAAATAAAGCGCTTCAAGCAGTGCGTAAAGCAGTTGGCGTTTTTTTTTTTTTTTTTTTGAAAAACGGCAAGTATTGGGCTTATCAGAACGATTTGTTTCAATGACGACACATTAACAAACAGATAAGGATACGATCATTGAGCTATCCAAAAGGCGCCAAAATGTGGCTGTGATATGACGTAATAAGATGCCTATATCAGTTTACTGATATGAGAGGAAAAATACTCCCTTTTCATTTATATTTTTTTGAAGTTCTTTTTTTAAGAAAGAACTTTTTTAACCTTCAATGACGTCATCTCAAGAAGGAATTTCGTGAAATGCCTGCGTTCAGACACGGCAGGAACCGCGCGGTTTCAGAATCGCGTGGGATCTTATTTATACCAGTATTTATTTAAGTAATAATTATCATCATCATCATCATCAATTCAGCCGAAAGACGTCCACTGCTGGACATAGGCCTCCCCCAAGTGTCGCCACATTGACCGGTCCCGTGCGTCTCGCATCCAGCTGATCCCCGCAACCGTTACCATCATCGGTCCACCTAGTTGGAGGCCTTCCAACGCAACGTCTTCAGGTGATCAATCAATTTAAGTGATTATTCAGACGTAACCGCGCTTTGATACTGAATTATTTATTGATGAAGTGGTGAAAATACCTGTTAAATGGGATTTTCATTCTCAAATACTCAAAAAATATCAAACATGCTTAATTTGGATAATATCCAGTGCCAATAGGTAGTGATTATTTATTTTCTTTTTTTATGAGCACGCTGACGCTATTCGCGCACGCCAATCGTTTACTAACAGTCGTTGTCTGAATACATAACATATAAATAAAAGATGCAGGTTAGATTCCTGGACAATGCCCATTGCGTAACACACCCACTATCACTTGTTAGGGTTCCAAGCCAATAGGCTAAATCAGAACCCTAATAGATTCGTCCTGTCCGTCCGTATGTCAAAGCGCTTTTACTCCGAGACTGCTTCAACTGTGTGGTGTATACCACACAGTTACATGCAGTAGGTATACTCGTACATACATATGAATAAGTGTTAAAAATATTGTTTGTTGCTACAGAACCCTGTGTGTGCGAGTCGGACTCGCACTTGACCGGTTTTTATGATTAATTTTGGTATTACAAACCTGCTCATTACATTGTTTATGTAGTTTAACAAATCAAACAATGGATTACGAAATTTCTTGAACATCCTTTGGATTCTGATAGTAAAGTAAGTAACTCAATTGTGTGTGTGTAAATAAGTTTGTTTTTTATTTTAGAATCATATTAGAACAAAGTAAGTTTAATATAAATACACATCTCTTCAGCCAAGTTTAGAATTGATTTAGCAGTTTGGACAAGGTTTTAGCATTAGTGCAATCAGGTTTAGTCACAATGAAGGTTCTGTTTTTAGAGACAGTCTATTTTCATTTATGATGGAACTGCACCGAATGTATTAAATTTCATTGTAATTACAAAAATCCTTAAATACTTCCTGATAAAAATGTTGCCAACTATAAAAGTAACGTAAGGACATATTTTTTTAATTAACTAAAAATCATATTAGCTACTTAAAGAATAATTAAAAGTAAATATTTAAAAAAAAACGACAAATTGATAAAACAAACTAAATATAAGCTAAGTAATGTTTAATATTTTATTTCTGTATCTATTCGGTTAACAAATCAAGTAAAGGAAAAAAAAATAGACGAGAAATACCTCATCTCTTTTCTTTGACTTAACATTACGTGCAAAATAGTAACAACAATATCTTTCATCCTGTTCATTACTAAACGTTTAAACAGCCAAGACCACAATTTAAATAGCGTTCTTATTTTCATAGCACAAAAAAAAAGCACTTTGGCACCGAGTGTACTTTTAAACGTAGGTACAGGCCAGCACAAAACGCTTCCTCCACTCAACATTTTCTCACATAATTATTTTTTACTTCACAAGACTACATCTGCTAAATTAAAATAAACTCACCTTCATATTACGGCATACGAAATTTGTTTTTTTTTTTTGTGAAAGTATTTTAATTTATCTGACCATGCTGTGCACCCTTAAAATATGTCATGGAAATAAAATGGACGCTGGATGTGACAAGAGATTTTAAAAATTTTCGTTTTTTTACTAAAGCATCTTCCTTCCTGCCTCGTTGGTCTAGTGTTCGCAATCGCGACTGCTGAGCATGAGGTCCTCGGTTCGATTCCCGGGTCGAGCAAATTATATTGGGTTTTTCGATCAGGAATTTTTCAGTAGCAACCACGGAGTCTGGAATTGTGCACGGTTGCTGGCAATAGGTTCGCCCCTATTACATGGGTCTTAAACATACCTCGCGAGATGCGGGTGTACTATTCAGTAAACCTCTGCCGAACCCCTCGGGGATTACGGGCGTGTTGTTATGTAATGTTATGTATCTTAAAACCTCAAAGGATCTTAATACAATCTGTAATATACTTTTAGGTGAACGTTTAATGGCCTACAAAACTGACCACAAAATTTCAATGGAGATTAATATACGTATACATAATTATGAATTCACGCCTTTTCCTCATGGGGGTAAGCAGAAGCTACAGAACGCCACCCGCTACTTTCCATACTACTTCTTTTGCTTCGTCGACGATCATACATCTTGTAAACGCCCACCGGTTGCGAGATTGAAATCAAAGCCAAGCGTATACGATTAAAAACACTGGCCAAGTGCGAGTCGGAATAGCGCATGAAGTCCATTCCATCGTTCTAGGGGAGGACCTTTTAATTTTTATTATTTGTTGTTATAGCGGCAAAGAAATAAACATTCTGTGAAAAATTCAACTGTCTACTTATTACAGATCATGAGATACAGCCCGCTGATAGACAAACGGACGGACGGACAGTGGAGACTTAGTGATAGGGTCCCGTTGGTTATCCTTCGGGTACGGAACCCTAAAAACATCGTTTCCATTCATACAAAGACTTGTCAAAAATCTTCTAAACTTAAGACGCATAATAACTTTGAACACCACGCTCGGCTAAGGTTCAACCTAGAAGCTCTAAGATAGCTACTTAGCATAGTTGATGGAGTTCAATGTTTGTGCTCTGTAATCTGCTTTTACTTTAGCACCGTAAACATTAACCCCACCGGCGGCACATAAAGGGGTCGGGTACAATGCAGCTTGGATCAACCTTATCTATTTCAGGAGCAATTAGATGTGTATTAAAGGTGTTAGCTTGATAAGTGGGCTCTAAAATCACGGGCTCGAGAAGTAGCACCCGGGACCAACGGCTTAACGTGCTTTCCGAGGTACGGAGAAAACTCGGTATGTAATGGGTGGTCACCCATCCACAGACCAACCTAGGCAAGCACGGCTTAATCTAAAGATCGAGCCGAGTGGCTGTTATTATTTAGCCACGAGCTCCTCCTGGAAGACCGCCATTGTACCTTGAATATTATGATTTTGTAAATGAGCTCTGTTAAAATGTGGTTGTGAAATAAAGCATCATATTTTATATCTCATTGATTCTCCTATCTAAGTAATTTTTAAACCCATTCCCGACTTTGAATGTATTTTTTTTAAGTATTAGTACTCACAGTTGTTTTTATTTCGAACTAACTACCCGCGCCGGCTTCGTACGGGTACAATATATATATTTAAACTCAAAATCCTCTTGAATCACTGTATGTGTTACTGAAAACCGCATCATAACCCGTTGCGTAGTTTTAAAGATCTAGGCATACATAGGGACAGACAGACAGCGGGAAGCGACTTTGTTTTATACTATGTAGTGACACGCAATGGTACTGCCATGTGTCAAGCCGCTTCCAGCGCCCACACACCATTGTACAACTAATTCCCTGTGTACAGAGTGTCGGAAATTAAATTAGAATAAACAAAATTAAACAGTTGGCCCCATTCGCTTCGACTTTCAAAATTACCGTATTTAGGGGATTAAATGCCGCCCCCAATGTTAATAATACCGGATTTTGGGCCTAAAAAGTATAACATTGTGCTTTTCGTATGCCATGCGTAATTTTACTAATTATTTCATTAGCATAGAATTAATTCTTGGTTTGAGTTCCTCGTATGTTTGAAAAGGTCAAAATCTGCTTTTGTGACATCTTGTTTCTAAATAAAGCATGAGTTCATTTTCGTTTTACAAATTTTTACTAGGGTATGTCCCAGTTTGCCGTCTCTAATAATCTGCTTACGCTTCTGTGGAGGTTATTTATGGTCCATTCTTTTTTTTAAGTATTTAGTTAAACAAACGGGGCCAGCAATTAGCCATTACGGCCCTCCAAACCCCTAATAGGGCTCCGAAGCATCGTAACCCTTTTTAGATACTTGAAAATTTCCAACTTTAATTAAAAATGCCAATATTAAATAAAACCGCAATATGGGTCGCAGAACTTTGTTTGAAACTTATTAAAACGAACGAAAAATATTCAGAGCAAGTACATATCTTTTGTTCTCGTTTGAAGACAATATTTTGTACCTCTCACAATGAGAAATATAAAAGAATATTTCTCCCAATAACACAAACGGCCGCTGACAAAGAAAATCTTTTGACTCAAAATTCACGTCGAATATTGCTAAACAAAGCGAAAAATTATTTTTCCAAATGTCGTAATCTTTGCGTGTGTAATGCTTTCGCTTTATACATTGCTTTGTTTGTTGGTGTGGACGAGGTTTCAGTTGTTAGTGACGCGGCAATGTTTAACAACTGCCGCGGTTGGAGCAAGTGAGCTTTGCGCATGTATAGAATATAGTGCAACAGATAATTTTCCCGAGAGCGTCAAATTCAGTGTAGTTTGTGCCGTCGCGGGGGAGCTACGCGCCTCGGTTCGGCTTCATGTGAAGTTTCCTTCGCCTATCGGTGTTACGAAATTTGAAAATCGAACGCTTTTGTTTTTTAAGTGGCAGTTTTGTTTATGGACGAATGTTTCTGGGTTGTTTTTGAGGTAAGTCGATTTTATTGTGATTATTTTATTTTTCTAATCGAAGTAGTGTATTATAAAAAGTTTGTATTAGGTTAAGTTAATTTTTTCTATAACGGTTAAATCTAAGAGAGTTTAAAAAAACGTTTAAAATTCAATGCTAATTATACCTGGTCATGTTCGAATAAAACAATTACGTAATATGTTTTTTTTAAACAAAACCGAAACCGTACAGGATTTTTTTAAAAATTTAGTTGGCTGTAAAATTGTTTTTCAATATTTTTTCTCAAAGAAGACTCGCAAAAATGTGTCCTAGAAATTAAAAACACATTTCCTATCCGTGACAAATAAAACCCGAAAACCTTAAACACTCGATTCAACCTGAAAACGGAACCAGTAATCCGCAGCTTAAGCCCCGAGACACATTAAGAGCCCTAGATTTATTATATAAGTAATTCCACGGGGTCGTTTCGGCCGTCGCTTGATCTTAGCTTAGAGGGGGTAACGGGGGAGTAAAATGCTCTTAATGTGCTACACACCTATTGTGTAAGATGATATTATAGTTACGCACTATGATTCGCTGCGGAATTTTCTGGTTTATGTTATGAAAAAGTACTTAATGTAAAAGCTCCAGGGTTGCCCGTGAAATTAAAATTTTCTTTAGTTTTTTCACAATTTCGTTTTTTTTGCAGGTCAGTGTCAGGTTGTATATTGATTAAAATATGATTCGCGCAAATAACACTTATGTAGTTACCGAATCATAATCATTAAAATCATTAATTCAACCCTCTAAGCTCATTTAACCCATTGAATGTCTTTTCATGAAAAAGTTATTGAATGAGTTTCACCAAGGGGTATCGTATTATGCAGTTAATGGGTTGTGGAGGTCAGACAGGCAGTCGCTCCATTTAAAATATTGGTATTCAGCTGCATCCGATTGCAGCTGACCTCAAGATAGTTGAAAAAATAGGCAGTTGACTATGATGTTAGATTGTACAATTTTGGTTGTCTTTACTATGGAAAAGAAAGCCGTGAACCATCACGTCTTTGTAATCCCTGCCATGAAGAAAAAGTTGATAATATAGTGGATAGTTTTTATACACGTTTGTTGCTGTTCGCTGCTAGACTTTCGAGATTCCAGCGGTTCTGCACGGGTCATAATGCTGGTAATCAATAGATTGGTGATTTTTAGTATCTTCCACGTTGAATAGCTGTTCCTAGTTTCAATGTGAATGTACTGTCTTCTCAGTTATCGTGTGGTTAGTCCCTAACGGGGTGTCAGAGTTTTTGTGCCACCCATGGACCTCTGACTTGGCTTAACATGCCGTTAAGACTGCGTCGAGACTGGTGTGAGGCTGTAGAGGTCTGGATTGATCTATGAAGAGAGAAGAAGTTAGTTTTTAGGCAACGCTCCCTCGTTGCCTAAAACTGAACGGTTCAGCTGCTGACTTCTCGGCACCGTTCATGACTTCTTGAGAACAGTCCTGCTCAATGAGTAACTGGTTCCACATTTGTGATAAGTACTTCAAATTCTTCTGTCTATTACAAACAGTGTTTGTGTAACGTAATCAGCGCATTTTTGTTTTCAACTTGATTCGTTGCGTCCTGTCGTGGATCACAAAGACTTTCATTCGTTTTTCAAAATACTAAAAAAGTACTTCTCGGACTATTAGTTGGTGCGTTGGAGCTCGTTTGGTGTTGCTTGTTGAAGTACGTACTAATTGGCGGATAATTTCTAACAGCGAGTTTCCAAAAGATACCTTTACATTTTTCAACTTATTTGGTTGGTTCAAAATTTTGATCTTTGAGCCATTAGCACCGGTGTCAACCTTGCTTATGTAGTTAGCAAGGTTAAACAGTAATCACATAGCTCGTGCTAACATTATGAGGAAAAGACGATGATCTACATTACGATCATTCGCGTACCCTGACTTTCTGTGATTGTACTTTGAAGCTATGTTCAGGAAAACGACTAAATGGAGATGAAATCAAAATAATCCGGAATATTGAGGAAACGAGGAAGTATGTGATAACCAAATAGAACGTAAAGTTAATACACATTCATAAAATCTACTTTTTTCCAATGGGGGGTGAGCAGAAACTAAGTTTTGCTTCGGCCGCGTTCTTACATCATTATTTTCACACTTTCAGTAACAATCCGAGGGTTTTTGAAAGAAATTCCTAATTCATTACTTCATAGATCTGAAATAATCGTCTGCTCAACAACGCAATGAATGTTGTTAAACTGTCAAAATGAAACGCATTGTCACTGCTGATAGAAGTTTTTTTTTTTAATACTAAAAAGGCTTGCGGTAGGCCGCAACTTGCCTGATGTGAAGCAATGATGCGGCATAGGGTGGAGCACGCTCTTCTTGAAGAAACCGATTCAGTCGAACTTTGAAAAAATGATCGGGATCAGACAGCAGTGTAAACAAACGCAGAGTTTAGCAGAACTATGAATGATAATTTAAGATCTTATGCTGGGTACACATTGGTGAAACGTAACATGAAATGTAACACACGCTGTAACAACTTCGCCTTGTTGTTGGGTTACATTTCAAGTTGCATTGCATAAGGCTGGACGGCTCATTCGTGTTACATAACACGTTGCGTTACACCAATGTGTACCCGGCATTACATTGACTCAGACGAAACAACGTAACGAATGAGTGGGCACAGGACGCAGTTTATCAATTTGTTTTAGTTCTATCACCACCTACGTTTGTCTCACATCATCAAGACGAGGTGACATTCTCAAGGATTAGTCATTGGGTTCAGAGTTCAACCAACGCTATTTCATTAGACTTGGCTGACTTGACTTGATTGACTTGACTTTACTATGTTTAAACAACGTTATTGATTTCGAGTGACCTACAAACCTTAATTAAATAAAATAAATATGTTCAATTTAGACAGATAAATGATTTTCACCGACGAAACTGGTGACAACAAGAGCTATAATTGTCAATATTCCCTAACAATGTTATCACTGACATTGCTTTAGTTTCAGTTATAAAATCAGCCCTCAAAATATATGAAGCGAGACATACTCGGATCAGTTTGTACCAGGATAGCATTGTATCTAAGGAGTTCTACCAACTAGAGGCCGCCACTGTATAGATGCGTTATTGAAAACGATATTACGAGCCAAAATGAAAAGGAAAGCTCTATTTTCTGTGCTTACAGCGTGTAAGGAAACTGAATCTAAACAAATATTTGAACGACCTATATTCAAAGTAAATCTCGAGTATGGCTGCTTGTATGTTAGCATCCGAAACATGAAATAGCTACTAAGGTTTCATATAATTATTCAAGCAATTATGGTTCATATTTAAACGTTAATAACGGCATATTTTGAGGCTAATATTTTAGCTTACCGGCAATAATTAATAGGCGATTAAACGTTTGATTTAGCGAAGTTCATATTTCGATATTTGCAATTTATACATATGTGTATAAACCACTAATTGATCAAAGTTAGGAGATTTGAAATAATTAGATACTAACATAGCTAACATTAGTGATTATATTTGCATATAAATAATTTTATACGTGTCGTTAGAATTCCGAATTATTTAGTTTCATAAGTTTCTAGGAATAGAAGCTTTGACTGAGATCTAGCATATTCCACTATTTACCTAGTTTTCCATTTGACTGCTTTTTACATAAGTCAACACGTTAAGTTATTTGTTCAGTACATTAAGTTGATTTTTGTTCAATAGATTAGATGTGACGTATTTATTTTTATTATAGCTTCTGTTCGGTGTCTCTTCTGTCTCATTATATTCTGTAAATACGTGATTTTGAGTTTGATTTTGACAGATCAAGTATGTAAGTGATTCTCATCTTCAGATTCAGATTCTTTTTATCGATTTTTTGTGAATGTGTGGACATTGTAGGCTTTGTAGATTCCCAGCTGCTTGTTAACTTTTGTTAACTTTTTATTTTGTTCTACATTTTTTGTGTAGTAAGCAACGACTTATTGTTGGGCCTACGCTGTCCCCCCATACTTAAGTACAGATGCTGTATCCATAATAATACTGTAACACCAAATGATTTGAAAAGAGTAACCATGGAGTTTCTTGCCGGTTCTTCTCCATAGGAAACGACCAACCCGAACCGTGCACCTTTTTGTCGACGTTTTATAAGTGCCTATCGAGGCCTATGTGAAATAAAATATTTTGATTTTGATGAATTCATCATCCCAATATTCGGTAACACGTTACTCCTGGACAGGACCTGCAGTACCCAATCTAGAAATCTCTTAACCGTTTGCGGGCCCGGGTTGGCCGCTATGGAAATAATCTGGCTAAATGGGGTATCATCGACCCGTTCCAAGTACAATGCCAGTGTGGAGCCCCCTCTGCAGGATATGCCCAACCTCCTTTCTTGCTCATCCTGCACAGCCACCTGCACCTTATGCTGCTGTGCAGCCATCAACCAAGCATTATTTAAATCAACCTAAGTAACTTTACGCAAAAATTATTGCTGGGTAACGACTTTTTTTTTGTGGTGAAAAATCACGTTTTACGGTAGGACTCAATGAAACGCACTCAAATCATCATGCTGATGGATGGATTGAATAGTACGGGGTTCGTGGAGGTGTTTAAAGTAAAAATCTTACATTAAAATTGTACTTATATGTATTTAAAAAAAGAACTTGTGGAAAAGTTGGAACTTTGACCCCCCAATATTTCCGTAACTAGAAGGTCCCCAGGTATGGTCTAGAACAAAAAAATGATTGCAATGACAGGGAGAACAAGTGCCTTCGGCTTCGTTACGGGTCTTGTTACACCCTTTATACTGGTCGGGTATAATATGAGTAAATCGATAGGCAATGAAGAACAAAAATATTCGGTTCATTACTGCGAACTTAGTAAAGAGCATAGCTTGTATATCATCACCATTTCTGTTTCCGCACAAAATCACACTCTTTCCCGCAGTCTGCCTGCCAGTAACATAAACATAAGTGTCCTTATATTATTTTACAAGCTTTTTCTCATATCACAGCCACCCAATACACTCTCAATCATACGACGATTAACTTCAAAGGACACCATTTATTCGCGTAGTTCATAAAAAGGACCCGCGTGTATCGTATACACCTCGTAGAACCCTCATTTGTTCACTTGACTGAGCTTCAGTGCTATCTTGACCCTAAAATAATGAAGATGGACTAGATCTGGGATGGTAGACATTTGGTTCACAATAGCGTGCAATTTTCGTAATATTTTTCGAAGATGTTCAGAGGAACTAAACACAAAATGTAGTCACGATAAAATCCATTCCTATTCTTTATCAACCTTGGGCACCCAAGTCTATACTATGACAATAATAAAATGAAGAATCTAATACAACTCAAGGGTATTGTATGCAAGAATGATGATTGCGATTTGATGGACTATTAATTTGATACTAAAGTTAATTTCCCTGACTTTATCTACCAAGATTCTTGAAAACAAAATGAAAAAAACTAAAAAATCTACGGGAGCACGGTATTATTGGTTTATTTACACGTGCCGTTTCTCCATTCCTGGACTAAAAGGTACAATAAGCCAACTTCTTGTCAGAACTCAGGTATCAACATTTTGGGCATGAACTCACAACTTTCCTGAATACTGTTGTAAATTTCTCAGTATTATTCAACTGTTATTAAGTTCAAGTGTTCAAGAGATAGTTGCTTAGTTTGATTTTAGGTAATTTAATTACTAGGCCATTTGTATTCGTCTTGGCAGATGATTCAACCAACATCTGTTTGTGTTACAGTATGAACAGAGCTTTGACTTTGAAACATGGTTCGAAGTGATTATACTTTTTTTTTTTTTTTATCGTGGTAAAATCATCAAATGAGTCCTCCCACCCAGGGCAGAGTGGGAGGGACTGTCAGACTTGTACTGACTAAAATCCACGGTGTCCTTCAGTAGCCCTTTATGTTCCAGGGTCACGGTAATTCTATGAGTCCCGCGACCCCGGCAGGCTTTGGCCCTCTAGAGGGGGGCCCCGTCATTATGCTGACACTCTTTGAGGCGCGCGTGGAACACAACGCGCCGTCGACCCGGGCATGGTCCATGGTCGGACGGCGAGTCGCCCATTACTCGCCGCCCGCATGCCCGCGCCTACGGTGGCCGGAGATCGTCTGCCGACGTCCGGCGCCGTGGGCGTCTACCACTGCGGCTGGTGTGGAGGGAGGACGCTGTCCTCTCCCTCACGCGGCCCGCCTCCTCCTTCGCGAGCATGACTGCTTCGCAGAAGGAGGCGACCGCTTCCCACTCCGTCTCGCCCCGCAGCATGGCCTCGACCAATGCCGGGCGCGAGAGGTCTCCGCCTATCGCCGCCGTGAGGACACGGCGGTGCCCTGCCCAAGCGGGGCAGTCCTGCACCGTATGCTCCACCGTGTCCTCCGGGCGGTCCTCGCAGTGGTGACACCCAGGCGTTTCCTCCTTCCCCATCAGACACAGGTACCTCCCGAAGCTTCCGTGTCCGGTGAGGACCTGCGTCATGCGGTAGGTCAGGACGCCGTGACGCCTATCCAGCCACTCCTCAAAGAGGGGTCTTACCGCCGCGATTGCGGCGTGCCCGAAGTGATTATACTTTGATATTGAAAATTAAAAAATCATAAAACAATAATTTATAAACTTCACGTGTATACGAATGAAATTTGCAGTTTCCGCGTGTATCCTAACTTAAGTGTCAACTTATAAAAAAACGGTCACATTGTGTTTAATTGATCATCAAATATATTTTTTTGTACATTTTGTGTTAGGCCATATGATAAGCAGATATAAGGTTATCAGTAGAGTCTATTTGCTTAAACTTAAAAAAAAACGATCACATTCTGTTTAATTAATCAACAAAAATATTTTTTTGTTCATTTTGTGTTTAGGCCATATGATAAGCAGAAATAAGGTTATCGGTGGAGTTTATTGGCTTAAACTTCGACGAAGTGGACATGTGGATAATACTAAGTCACCTATTCCAATCTCTGGTGATAAAATGCATTTGTGAGCTTCACACATACAACATACTTACAACTGACCAGTGAAAAATATATTATTTTTGTTCAGTTGTTTGTTGTGTGAATTATATTAATGCAAGACGAGGAACAGGATCCATATAAAAAAAAACTTTTAGCTTAGAATGTATTTCTGAATAAATAAAGAAACAATGGTGTAAAAATGCCCATTCACCTTTGACGGAATTGTGAAAATAATCTCTCAAATTGTTTATTAACTTGAAGAAGCTGTCAAATATTTTCGCCTCTCGTAATTGAAGATTAGTTCAATTGACCATGATCTGTCAGTTTGAAGCAAGATTAAAAACTGGGAAAATCTTCTACAATTTAAGCGTTACTAATAAATTAGAGAGGTTGAAAAAATTAGGGACTTTGATTCGTAAAAAAATATTGATGTAGTCGCTTTTTAGGTCCGTAGGTACATAAAAGTTCCATTAAATTTTGTTACCAATCCATCAATGGACAACAGCGACCGCTTTTGTGTAAAACCTATTCATGAAATTTATTACCTTGTTAATAATGAACGGGCTCTAAAATGTCAAAGGTAATGTTCACACGGCGGCACATTAAGCTATTCATATCCAGTATAACCTGACCTCGCTCTGTATGAGCGTTCCGTACAATGAGAGATCAGCGTATACTGGTTTTGCATAGCTTGATTGGTGGTTGTTCGTACACCCGCGCCTATTAAATACCTTTTCGTAAATTTAGGTCCTGAATATGACCTGGTTTTTTATTATTTAACACACACTGTGATTAATGGGTGGACTGCGTGTAAGATGATCCTAATGATAACCACCTGACTACCTGATGATACCTAATTTGGTTTTATTGTTTACTAGCTTTAGCCCGCCGCTTCGCTCCTGGGAACGTTTAAAATGTAGCCTATGACACTCGGGGATAATGTGGCTTCCCGATAGTGAAAGAATTTTTGGTATCGGATCAGTAGTTCGGAAATTATGGAGTTTCTTGCCGGTTCTTCTCCATAGGAAACGACCAACTCGAACCGTGCACCTTTTTGTCGACGTTTTATAAGTGCCCATCGAGGCCTATGTGAAATTTTTTTTTTTTTTTTTTGAAGTTTACTGCCTACATACAAACTTACAAACAAATTTTACCTCTTATAATATTAGAATATTAGTATATATTTAACAGTTTTGATTTGTTCTGTGCGAGACAAATAAATATTTTTTTTTTTTCATTATGATACCTGACGGTGATGATACCAATTGAAAAGTTTGGAATAGAGGACACGCTTCGTTCACCACAAATGAATTGTGATGAAGGCAGGATAATGATGATGACTCTGTATTTTAATAGCTTTTATAAGTGTCAGCCAAATTGTTGTTATTGTTGAGTTGTTTTTGTTTCCGTTGGTTGTTCTTGTTGTTGACTGTGTGACTAATTGTTTATTACCATGAAAATGTCACAAGGTCAGTGTTCCCATGGTCGTATAACAGTGTCTTTTATTTGTTTTCATTTCTATCACTAAGCTAGACTTTAAGGTACACAATAGTCAGAATAAACTGTTATACAACGTGTAACATAATAAACGCAAGACCTCTCGTGTGGTGTCTCAGACCATGAAACTGAACAACTTTTGTTCTATGACTTTTGGAAATTCATAACTTTTTTTTTAGTTTTACCATACATGTGGATCAGGATGATTGCGTACGTTCCTATGGAAAGTATTTTTTTTTTGCGAATTTCAAGAACTCGTAGAACAAAAGATGTTTAGTTTTATGGTGCGAGAGACCACACAGGAGGTCTTGCGTTTATTATGTTACACCTTGTATATGGCAGCTAGAATTTTTAACTATAACCAATAATTCTTTATTTCTTTATCGTGGGGTTAGTGCCTAACCTGGTGGCAGAGTTTTTACCCCCACCCAACTTGACTTAACATGCCGTCATAAGTTTCAGTAAGGGGTTTCCTCACGATGATTTTCCTTAACCGAAGCAAGTGATAATTATACAATAGGCACATGAATCCGAAAAATCAGAGGTACGCGTCTTGGGCTCGAACTTGAGATCTATGACTTGGCAGTCAGACGGTCACACCACTAGGCTATCATTGCAACCAATAATCAGGAAGTATCATCAAGATCATCTTTCCTCAACTATGTTGGGGTCGGCTTCCAGTGTAACTGAATGTACCTGAGTGAATATTAGTCCTTTACACGGAGAATATTAGTACATTTTAGCCCACTGCCGATCTGACTTCAACAACCCAGTAACGTGATAATATTATAACATATATAAATACAATAAAAGCATGAGGCAAACCCGTAACTAAGCTAGTGTTAAAAATATAATATTAAAGGCTATAATAGGCGCGCTTTGAATACATTTTGTACTAAATAAATCTGTCAAAATACTTTGTTTATTACACACTGTGTTCGCATATTGCCTTTCAGAATTTTAATTCAGAAGACATTAGGGTATACACCCTTCAGTCCGGAAATTTAATTTCCTTTATGGTGACTAGCATGTAGATACATTTATTTATATACTCAGTACTCAACTAATGGAACGCTTTCATCGAATAGGTATATAAACAAGTTGGTCAAATAACTCTTTGGAGAGGAACTCGTGGCTAAGTAATAACATTTTAAACTATCATGGTCACTAACTTTATTATTAATACTCGAAACGGGATATTTACCATGTTTACTGTTAAAAAAAAACAATAAACAAACAATAACAATATCGGGAACTCATAAGAAACAGTAAACATGGTAAATATCCCGTTTTGAGTATTAATAATAAATAATAACAGCCGCTCGGGTCGATCTTCAGATTAAGCCGCGCTTGCCTAAGTTGGTCCGTTGATGGGTGACCACCCATTACATACCGAGTTTCCTCCGTGCCTCGAAAAGCAAGTTATGCTGGTCCCGGCTGTCATGTGTAGATCTTTGACAGTCGTTACAGGTACTCAGTGGCCCGAAAGTCTGACAACCAATCTTACCAAAGGGGTACCGTATTACCCAGTACTAACTGAAGGAGTTCTGATAGGCAGTCGCTCTATGTAAAATACTGGTATTTAGCTGCATCCGGTTCGACTGGAAGCCGACCCCAATATAGTTGGGAAAAGGCTAGGCAGATGATTTATATTTTCTACGAAAGGGTAAACAAACCTGGGGCAATTTAAAATTTTGTTGATTAAATCAAACCATAGTTCACTGTGTTCTTCGAGGTCTACCACACAATAATTGAGTTACGAGAATTTTGTAGCCAGCAGTCAACCGATAACTAAAACTATTCGATATCAAAAAATATTCGTTTAGGTACTAGTTTGTAAAATATAGTTTCCGAACACCGTTACGATATTATTTTAACATGAAAATATTTGTTTTTGTAAAATTTTGTTTTAGATTTGTTTTGTGATAGCTTTTGTTTTTGTTTATAACGATCATAGTTTACACCAACAAAAAGATTATCGTGCGCAAACCTACTCCTACATAGTCAATACGTGTTTTATGACTATCACTCAATGACATATTCTGAGGAGCTCGTGGCTTAATAATAACAGCCACGCGGGTCGGTTCGTGGATGGGTGACCATCCACTATACACCGAGTTTCCTCAGTGCCTCGAAAAGCACGCTCAGCCGTTGGTCCTAGCTGTCAATTGTAAATCTTTGACAGTGGTTACAAGCAGTCAGTGGCTCGAAAGTCGGACATCCAGTCTTAGCAAGGGTATTGTATTACCCAGTACTAACTTGGTTGTGGAGATCAGATAGGTAATCACTCCATGTAAAATATTTGTATTCAGCTGCATTCGGTTAGCCTTCGGCCTTTTCCCAACCAAGTTGGGGTTCAATATAGTTTATTTTCTCATCACAAACGTTAAGTACAGAGAGAACAGTAATTATTAAATCTATTTTATGGTAACATTTGTGAGAGACTGGTGCCCGAAATGGGCATACAATACCTGTGTTACGGGTCACCAGGCCCCCAAGACTTGCAGGTATAAAACTAATTTAGATTAATAACTAAGAACTAATGCGTGATGATTTAACTTAAATACTAGGAACAATAAAAATAAAAATACGAAAATTATAATTACTCTAGAGGGGCATACATGTTTTATGTGGATGATAGTGTGTGTTTGTGTAGTATAGTGGGAAAAGGCTAGGCAGATAGGAATGATCTCATATAAATTTACACCAAGGGATTTATACATAAACGATAGTTAAAAATTTAAAATTAGATTTTCATTAATCATTAATTCTAGTACTCAACTGTAAGCAGCATTTATGAAAATACAGGCGAGAATTTGTAATTGACGTTACCACAAAAACACCTCACCAATCGCTCCTTGATCGAAGAATATTTTATTACTTGGTAGATACGCTATCGAACTATAACAAAACTAGTACTTTGAACATTAAGTACCCGTCTCCTTGCCTAGCCCAGCTCAAAGAGAGTCCAACCTATTTTTCCGAGAACCACCGCAGACCTAAGTGGGCTCATATAAATAATTCTGAACAATTTGCCTCACAACCGACCCTTAGTCCAAATCATTAACTCCAAAGGGCCACGAATCTTAAAGACGCATTCAGAACCACTGATTTGAATATTCGTCTGTTATTCATTAAAGTCTTTGGTTGGACAAGAGTTTTGCAAGTCGCAGCTTCCATTAAGGGCGAGTGAATTTGAAGGCTCCTTATAATTTGTTGATGCCGCTGAAATTGAATAAACATCGTTTATATGAACAAGTCTTAATGTTACTGGATTCAAAAAGCTTCATTATTTTATTTGAGTAAATGTTAGTATTATAAAGTTAATTAAGAAGTCATGGCTTATTTGTAAAACGGTATTGTAGAAAACACACTTGAACATTGCAGGTCCCAGTTGTGATGTATTTTTCACTTCTACTAACTTCTATTCACAGATTTTAAAAAGTGCTCTGTGGTGCGGATTATTTTTATTTTGAAAGAAAGAAAGAATGAATATTTATTTATCGGAGAGACATGACGTGCATACAAAATGACAAAAAAATAAACAGTAAACATACAACGTATAATACTCAATATTTATAAATACAACCGTACCGTCCGGAACAAAAATAGTTGACAGTTTCGCGTAATCAGTAGGACTATAATAGTGACTATCATTATTGTGTGATGATGTTGTTTATTTTTTTTTGTGTTAGCCTGTTCCGTCTAACATAACAAATAACATCACGCCTGTAATCCCCGTAGGGTTAGGCAGAGGTGTAAATAGGAATCGAATCCAGGACCTCATGTTCAGCAGTCGCGATTGCGACCTTTAGACAACGAGGTAAGGTGTTCTTTCTAAATGCTGGCCATAGGCCTCTCCTACGCCTTTCATGCTTATGTCGTGCCTTCTCCAGCCAAGCCAATCTGTTAGGAACGAATCTTTGTCATTAATTCGTTGCTAACATTTCTCTTCTTTTATTTGGACCTATTTTGAAAATTATTCATAGGATTTTTTTTGCAAATCAAAACTGAATTTATGACACAGAGAGGTACGCTGTCAAGAACACACTTGTCTAAACATGGCTTAGGAACCTAATGTTGAACGACAGGAATCTCCTTTGTTTGAGTTGAATACAAACTTCTTGAACTACGACCTCGCGAATACATAGAACACTTCTTAGAACATAACCCGCACAACTTAACTGTACGTAAATCTGGAGTATCCTAAGCATAAAATTTGTTGTATCCTTAGTCATTAATCTTGTAGGCAATTGTGTCTAATTCCTGGAGCTTCCTACTGTAATAAATCAACTAAGTAAGTACGACTGGTGTTGTGGGCACCCTTCGTTTTCGGTTTCGTCATTTCGTTAGCACTGGTTTATATTTAGATTTTCGTGTAATTTCGTGTTTATGAATAAAGTGTTTGTGTGCTCGGTAATGAGCTATTCTGTTTTTAGCCGTGGGTGTTGATGAGAAGTGGCACATTATTATGTAAGGATGAGAGACTGGCATTATGGTGTGGTGACATAATGATTGTTTAATTAAGTTATGTGTTTAGTATCAGTCTCAACTTAATTTTTGAATTTTAAGAGCATAGTTAAAGCAACATGAAACAATAACCACATGTCATCACGTTTTGATGATTCTTTTCGATTTGTTTTAATGTTGCGAGTGTCACTAAAGAAATGACAGTTTTCAAAATTCAATACGGCGACAACCAGCCGCCGTATTGTGAAAAATAAAAAATCGACGAACTATGTTAAATGTTGTATGATTGAGTAGGTATTTAAAAATCATATTTAGGTTTCTCAAACCATTTTTCATTTCGAATGCCCATTTAGTATTTATAAGGATTTAAAGTTGGTTATTCAATATGACAAATCATATAAAAAACAAAAAAATCAAGAAGTTGAATCGTCTGTAAAATCTTTTACATTACTAAACTGAAATGCTGGAAAAAAAAGTAATTATAAAAACTAAAAAACCCGACTAAAACCCGACAAAACACAAGCGCATTTGGAAGCAGGCTTCCCCTAAGGATTAGGCTGAGTTGTATGTACTTGTACACCTATTACAGGTCCACATTTCGCCTGCTATATTTAAGTCCCATAATCATCATTCTCTAGCTCTTATCCCAATATATTTGGGGTATCCTAATATGTCTTCTTCTTTCATACTTCTCTATTACTCGTCATCTCATTAGACACCTCCTTTCTTGCCATATCATTCTTTGCACAGTCCATTCATCGTTTCTTTGGTCTTTCTCTACTCATATACCCATCCACATTCATGCTCAAATCTTTCCTCACGACATTTTCCTCATTCCTCCGCATTACATTCCCATACCACGACAATCGATAGTCATTTATGTTTTAAGTCCCATAAAACAAAAATGTTATGGGAAAATGTCATCACACGAGCACAGCTCAAGTTATTACAACAAAATTGTAACAATTTATCTCAATTGTTCCAGAAAATACTGAGATAAATATAACTTGACATCCCTAAAGTATGCTGTCTTATATACAGCAGGGGTCATGATTGATTGGTTGATGAAAATAATGTTGTTTTTCGACTACCTATCGGTAAAACTTGATAATTGATTGATAGATTGGTACAGGAGGTGTTTGTTGTTTTTCGACCTCGCGGGAGGAGTTATCCCACACAGCGCACAGCTGGTAGTTTTTTGGTTGTGCTTGAACTGAACGTCAACTTAACTTACTCTGGGTTTTTTTGTGAAGCACTAGTAGCCTAAACTGCATCTGTTTTTGCAAAAAACATCTATGTATCTAAACCTAATATAAAGGGTGTAAATGGACCCTTAACATAGCCGAAAGGCATTTGTTCTCCCCGTCTGCGATAATTTTTTGTTCCAGACCATACCTGGGAACTTTTTAGTTACAGAGATATTGGGGGTCAAAGTTCCAACTTTTTTTTTAAATACTGTTTTTAATGTAAGATTTTTACTTTACACACCTCCATGACCCCCGTACTGTTCAATCCATCCATCAGCACAATGCTTTGAGTGCTTTCCATCGAGTCAAAAAAAGTCTTTTCCCAGCAATAATTTTTGCTTAAAGTTACTTAGTTTGATGTACAGAATGCTTGGTTGAGGGCTATGTGAAGGGTCTGTTTACACCCTGTATTAAGATACTCGTACACAGTTCCTGTTTGCTGTTACAAGTTTTTTCATCATAAGTTAACAAAACTTAGTACTTTATCCTTCTCGACACACAAGTTCACCACTATGATGTTCTAAAATGTTGTATAATGTAGGTATAGAATAAAAACTCATTTTCCACATTAACCATAGAAAATAACCTAATTAATTAAACTTTTCATCACACCTGAAAACTTCGAACACAGCCGAATAAAATAAACAGGTAACACAAATAGTAATTCCACCGGCCCATTCACGCACTATTACCTCTTTTACAAAAATACCCTTTGGCATATTCGAATTCGACGAATAATTCGAATAATTCGAATGAGTTACATCACTATAACGTACACAAATAGTCGCGCGCTCTGGCGGACTACAAAAGGATTTGTCGAAACAATTGTTTAAACTTCGTATTATGTTTTCGTCGTAAATATGACGCATCGTGCGTAAAGGTCTTAATCCTTAAATAATAGTGATGTATAGCACTAAATTAAACGGGCTTTTCACAACTATTGTACCTAGTTTTACACAGTAATATCAGGCATTGTGAGCGCCTCTAACTATAATGTATTGATGTAGCTCAAGATGAACTATCGCGCTTTTAGAATAGCGCCATTCTACGGCTAATGGCAGTGCTCAGAGCTCGGATCATTTAACTAAAATCTTTTCAAGAAATATGTGTACGTCGAAAGTGCTTAACTTTCATTATCTTTTCTTAATATTATTTCAGAGAGCGAAAATCGGTTTCAAGTCAATTTACTCAGTTTCACTAGATTTTAGGTTGTTAAGGGTGTAATTAACTGGATTTGAGTACTTGCAACCGCGCTGGAGCTTATTACCTGATTTATATTCAGAAAAACTGTGTCTGTGTCTCCTACCTTGCTGTCACACTTACAAGGACCATATTTAGGTACCCCCTTTAACATACCCTACCCTCTATAACATATTTTTTACAAAATAAATAAATGTGAATATGAATCAATGATTCATTATTCATAAGTCCTTAATCATAAATATTTTAGTAAGATTTTAAACGATTAGATTCAGTATTTCATGTCATCATAAAATCGATCTAATGACACAAATAATACAGCCTCATTTCCGTGTCGCAAAAATTCTGTGTAAATCAATTGGCGGCGTTACAAAAACAATTGATTCAGCTGCCTACTTCTCACACTACTTCATATTGAAAGGTATAAATGTAATAATTCTTGAAAACATAGGTACTATTTGATTACGTAAGTAAGTGACATTTACTTAACCATAACATATACATGTAAATATGATACTAGAAACCTACATAGCTAGGCTACATAGAACCTACTTAGTATACCAACAAACAAACACACATACAAACGAAAAGACTAAACAATTTAATAAATCAAATTTTCGTATCCAAATATTTGGCACTGTAGGTAATACCTAATTTGAGTACCTATGTTTAGCCTGAAATTGAATAAAACACAAAATACAAGCAAATTAGAACGAAAACAAAAATGTGACCCATTTTCCTAACTAGCTAAATTGTATAATTTACAATTCTGTATCCGAAAAAGTAATTTCAAACAAGCTCCAATTCTGGGTCACACATCACTGCACACATATAACAAACAAATAAGTAGAGAATATTACAAAAGACAGACAATGAGAAGTTTACAAAGGAGGGCGTAAACAGTGTACATGAAAACTTGATCCGGTACTAAGGCAGCATGAAAGCCAGAGGAGTACACAACACATTCATTTTCTATCCTGTCATCTACTAAGCTCGTGACGTCAGCAAGGTAGTGGTACCGCGACCTAATCTAACCTGACCTCAGGTTGTATAACTAGCAATAAAAAGTAGTAATAGCCCATTGAGGTTACAACAAGGGCCTTTTATTGAAGTTCATAAAGTAATTGTAGTAGCTCAGCAAGTTAGTAAGTAGATTGGATTGTTTTTACTACCTCTTCGAATGTCTGCATACTTAGTGGCGCTGTTTTAGTTGTGGTTTTAATTTACGAGAAATGTGGGTGGTAATCGTCATTTTGGGTATGGATATAAAATGGACATAACTATTTACATTTTAGTTATTATAGAAGAATGGCTAACATAAGATTATCTTTCCCAATAGGTGTTTACAATGTCTGTGATCACTTAAAATCATTCAAAAAAAAAAAGAATATCTGTATTGCCATCCAACGTGACAATGCTGCCAGCTTTCTGGGTACTTTTCCTATTGACAGCGATGTCGACGAATTTTTTGACGTCCTATAATGTTTTTCCTCACTTCGATTCCAGTCTAGGGGGTTCTCAAATAAACTCAATTTATATATATATTATTAAACTTAAGTATTTGTTAAAACACTGTAAATAAGAGAAATATAAGACTTTTTTTTATAATTCTTTTCCCGTTTTGATACTTGTACATATTTTTGCTATTAATTTAGATCTATTTGTAGTTTGTAAATAATTTACAGACTTCAAAAAAAGAAATTAGTTCTCTTAAATCAATTTAAATGGGTTTCGACGACTGTTCATTCATAAGAGAGATGTTTCGCAGTGAAACCTTCATTTTGAAATGACTATTAAGGATTAGGATACACATTTATTAACCAAAAATACAAGACACCATCAATCAATGACGTTTTTCCACACAAAACTTCCGGGCAGTCAGTGTTGCCGTCTTACTAAATCTAATATACAACAGTACACAAAAGTCGAGATTCTTTGCCTATTAAGTTAATCCATCCAGTTAAGGATTAAGGATTTGTTTTAGAAATTGTTATTTGCCCTATTTGAAGTTGATCTGATAATAATGATGAAGGATTTTTCACAACATCATCATCTGCCTAGCCTTTTCCCAACTATGTTGGGGTCGGCTTCCAGTCTAAGCGGATGCAGCTGAATACCAGTATGTTACATGGAGCGATTACCTATCTGACCTCCACAACCCAGTTAGCACTGGGTAAGACCTTTGGTAAGACTGGTTGTCCGACTTTTTGGGCCACTGACTAACTAACGACTGTAAAAGATCCACAAATGACAGCCGGGACCAACGGCTTAACGTGCTTTCCGAGGTACGGAGGAAACTCGGTATGTAATGGGTGGTCACCCATCCACAGACCAACCTAGGCAAGCAAGGCTTAACCTAAAGATCGATCCGAGCGGCTGATATTATTTAGCCACGAGCTCCTCTCGATAGATACATAGATAGATTTTTCACAACAAATAAATAATATAATAAATAATGTTTATTCTGAGCGTAGTTGTTCTTTGGCCTTTTCCAAGTAGCTTAATAACTTAATGCTCATACTTATACCACTAATGCGTATACTCCACACTCAAGAAGCCCCATATCACCCGGTGACCAAGCCAAGTAAAAGATTAACTGAAAGGATTTATGAGGCAAATGTAAGTGGAAACCCGACAGGACACTCCAGGGACACGTTAACCGTTAATGATGTCCTTCAAAACAATTTAGTGCGTAGTTTCTACTCACGGCTGATGGGAATGGAGAGGTATGTCGTGTTTTGTTTACCTTGCTGCTCACTTGGAAATAATAAATTATTTACTTCACCAAAGCCATCAACATTTTAAATTACAATATCCATAAAACCAAGAACATAAAGGATGTAACAAGACCCTTAACGAAGCCGAAACGCACTTGTTCTCCCCGTCATTGCGATATTTTTTTTTTGTTCTAGACCATACCTGGGAACCTTCTATTTACGGAGATATTGGGGGTCAAAGTTCCAACTTTTTCACAAGTTTTTTTTTTAAATACATGTTTTTAATGTAAGTTTTTTACTTTACACACCTCCAGGACCCCCGTACTATTCAATGCATTCATCAGCACAATGCTTTGCAAAAATGATCGCAAAGACGGGGAGAACAAGTGCCTTTCGGTTATGTTAAGGATCTATTTACACCCTTTAGATACAGATATTTTACAAATCCACCCTGTATAATACAAATGGATAGTAAATGTACCGGAAACTTCATTTTATGCCGTATTCCGAGTTAACATTTTGTAGGCTGTCATGCGAATTTCTATGTCAGTCGTCACGGGTAGACAGCACCCTGAAAGCCTGTTTGGTTTCGGTACCTACACCATGCACCAGTTAGGTATAGTTAGGTTGAGACATGTATATCGAATTCAGCTACCATTGGTATATACGTTAAAGTTAGATCGGTGGAGTTTTGAATTGAATTTTAGTATAGTACATGCAGAGCAGGGGCGGATCCAGAGGGGGCGGGGTCATGGGGGTCATGACGGTAGGAAGACACTTTTTTATTAGTAGATTTGGTTTTAGTAGGTATGGTTGCCATCCAATATCTAAATACGATAGATTCTCACAAATTGTTAATGAGATGTGCGATAATGTTCACCAAAACTCTGTAAAAGTAAATGCATTAAAAGTAATTTAAACGTCACGTCAGTCACGTTTTGTCGTGTTCAATTACTGGAACAATGTTTTACATTTAGAGTTAACGCATTTACCGATTTTAGGTGCAAGCACGCCTAAATATAATAAAAAATATTCTTCATAATTGAAAATAATAAACCAAAATAAAATCCTATTAAAACAATACACAATTTCAAGCAAAACATCGACAAATAAACGGCAAACAATACATCAACATCAAAACACAATTAGCGAAGCGCAAGTTTGCTAAATTATGGACATTAGCTATCAGAATGTTGAGCAATGCCCGAAAACCGGGCCAGAGGTCCCCCTCCTACCACATAATATGCAAAGTAGACCCACAGTGGACATTAAATATTTACCATACACTGTGAGAGGTCGTCTTAAGAATTTACACATGCTACACAAGGGGATCTTAAGTTTTTTGCTGAAACACATGGCGATGTTGTTACTTTGTGTTGGCAGATCCGTTATCTTGATCTGTCGCTTGTAAAAGGGTTGAAGTAGTGGGGAGATAAAGAAGACTGGGTCGTTTGGGGAGCGCGGATTGGCTGTTGCTTGACTATAAGATTGAAGCTGGATAATTTAACTGCGGAGGTTTTATAATCTTTCTTTTTTTGACCTGTGTATTGTACGGCAAACAAACCAACGGCCAATCGGATGCTAAGTCGTTGCCGCTATCTGTGGGCTTTACCATCTTAGAAATACAGTCGAAATTATCAATATCTCATACTCGTATTTCTGTGTATTACACGAGCACTTACACTTTTCAAACTGATGTGCACAACAGCACTGCTTGCGGGAAGAACTAGGTAAAGTGTTAGTACTAGTACTTCGGACGAGCTCGTCCATAAAGGTGTTTAAAGCGTACATTTTTTTATTATAAAATATTGCAAGGAATGGTCTCGAAGCCTTTGCTCAGGGGTAGGAAAATATGGGCTAACTAAAAAAAAATATATATTATTGACACTGTATAATTTCTGATAAATATTAAAAAAAAAACAAACGCCTAACAAATAGTCCAACTAAATATACTTTTAATTATCGCTTTAATAGGACACAAGTCATAAAACATGTTTATATGAATATTTTAACGTACACTGTATTAGTTTGCGATCAAATCAATTGATAACAGATATTTGTATGCCAACACGGTCGACGAGTAATTTAAATCCAATTAGTAGCCGATATATTGAATAATTCAATGTGAGCCAGTAGGTAAATTAATTGTAGTGTGTATCAATACAGATAGATACATTTGTAGGAATAAAACACGCAAGCATTTAACATGAAATATAAGCTCTGAGTAACTACGCATGAAATCATTTTAAAACATCCAACTAAGTAATTGTTTCAGCCAGTAATTTCGCCTAAAAGCTACGAGTACATTCAAAATGTAACTAACCCGAATATGCTTTATCAACAATTCGAAAGGCAAGAATATACCGCAGATTAGGCAGTATATTTTAATACCTTTGCTTTACCCTCGATGAAAAAATGAACAAAGTAAAATTTATCCTTCATTTCGTCACAGACTGCCAGTTATTAAATTATGGATCGTATTTGAAAATATACCTAATAGAATTTTAATCAATGTGACTAGAGAAGGACAGTTTAATAATTCAGCAAAATTTATAACCAGGCTGTGACCGCGTGTCTTTTAATCTTAAACCAATGTTGTGTTTGTTGGAAAAAAAAGGTTGCGCGGCCTGTCTAAACTTTATTATTTATTTATCCATGGCGCATACTTAATTAACCTAAAAAATACGGCCCAGGGCCAGCTGTGTGTACAGTCACGTAAAATATCGTCAACAGCTGTCAAGAATAGAGTTTATAATAAACGGAGTATGGCTTAGGGTCGCCATCCCTTATTTTAATTAAGTTCTCAAGTAACGTTATATAATTAAAGTCGTAAACAAACAAGTATAGTTAACGAACAATATATGAGTAGTTTGGTTATAAATATAAGGAGCCGACATTACCTTGATCCCTTGAGCGGAATTTTCATTTAATTTCGGCGAGCAAGCGTTGACTGAATCCTGATTTTTGACGTAAAACTTTTTTGATCTTTACATTTCATCAAACTGTCTGCCTAAATAAATGTTTAGGCAGACAGGGCGATATGGTTTATCAAGCTTTATTGCGAATTTAACAAAAAATAATCGTCTTTCTAATGTAGCTTTATACTGGGTGTTGTTTTAAACGTGGGCAATACTTTAGGGGCGTGCAGTACTCACAAAAATAAGCAACTTTTACTATGGGACCAACCACGAAATCGCGAAAAAAATATCAGCAGCTCCACACATTATTGGTCGCGTAACTCGTAAATGTGGGCAACAGCAGATTTTTAAATCATATTTCATAGTTAGCCCCATAGTAAGAGTTGCTCATATTTATCCCTTAAAGTATTGCCCACGTTTAACCAAACACCCTGTATTTTGTGAAGAGACGGTCGTTTAATGTTTTTGGTCTAAACGTCGCAGAGTAAATATTTCGCACGAAATTAATATTATACTCATTCTGGCTCGGCCAAACACAAATAAATGAGATTACTTTTTAGTACAGAGACGAAACTAGTGGGTGAAGCTGATATAAAGCTTTTTAGTGTTATTTACTTTAATTTTAACGTAAATAAGTTTTTAATTACACCGAAGTTGTGTCATAAAGCTTTAGGAGTATGCACTATATATCTATATAAATAAAAAACGATTAGTTGGTAAGCGTCTCACTGAGTACTGTGAGACTGATTTGATTTCTTTTTTTAATATTCTTAATAGTGCAAAACAAGGTTTTATATACTAATATTATAAAAAGGTAGTTTGTAAGTTTGTATGTAGGGGGTGATCTTCGGACTGATCCACTTTTAAAAGTTCTTTCACTAACGAGAAGCTACATTATTCCTGAGTGTCATATGTTACATTTAAAACGTTCCTGTGGGTTATTTCCGTATATAATAGGAGCGAAGCCGCGACAAAATGCTAGTTAAATAAGTGCCGCGGAAGATTGTATAATTCGATTTTGACATGACAGCTAGTTTAAAAAAAAACATGTTTGTCTATGATATTTTCATCAAGAATTAGGTACAGTGATCCATTTTTATTTAAGGTTGTTTCCTATATCTAATAAATCATCATCATTATGACACCCGAAAGACGTCCACTGCTCGACATTGGCCTCCCCATAGTGTCGCCACATTGACCCGTCCCGTCCTTCTATTTTCCATGAACTCGAAGACGTTACGTTGGAAGGCCTCCCAATAGGTTGACCGATGACCTGGTGAAGTTTGCGGGGATCCGCTGGATGCGAGACCTAATAAATATCATCTGCCTAGCCTTTTCCCAACTATATTGGGATCGGCTTCCAGTCTAACCGGATACAGCTCAATACCAGTATTTTACATGGAGCGACTGCCTATCTGACCTCCACAACCCAGTTAGTACTGGGTAATACGATACCCCTTGGTAAGACTGGTTGTCAGTCTTTTTGGGCCACTGACTACCTAACGACTGTCAAAGATCTACAAATGGCCAACCAACGGCTTAACGTGCTTTCCGAGGCACGGAGGAAACTAGGTATGTAATGGGCGGTCACCCATCCACAGACCAACCTAGGCAAGCACGGCTTAACGTAAAGATCGAGCCGAGCGGCTGTTATTATTTAGCCACGAGCTCTTCAACCTAATAAATAAATGATTATTAATTTTAAATCAATGCTAGGGTTCGCCAATTAAGATCTATTTTACTAACAAACTAAATTAGATCAACAGACCCGCCGAAGTATTAAATTGTGCTGGCAACTACTTACCTATTGGTTTACCAAATCAAACACCTGTACCATAAATCAATTCAACAAATTATTATTAATTGTATTTGTTCTAACTTCGCTGAATGAAAATGCTTAGTGAGAATACACTTAGATATAATAAGCTGAACTTGCGCATTGCAGCGTTGCTGTATTCTAGTTTTACGCCTCGTACACGACAGGCAATACAACTTGCGACTCGACTCGCGACAAGTGATACGCGGGTGCGTTACTTCTGTCGCGTGGATAGCGTTGTGTGCGCAAGGGGCGGTGGCTCGTGGAGTGATCTATGCAATATCTTTGGTTTTGTTTGGTTACAGGAGCTGGTTTAATTTCAGGCGCATGAAATGTGTCCGTATTTTCTCAGCGATGGCAACGCATTCTTTAGTATTAGTACACATCTTGCTACATCGTTCTCACATAATGTACCATCTCAACATGAATGATGTAACCAAGAGTTTGTAAAAGTATTCTGATTTAAAAGAGTGTCCATGGAGTTTCTTGCCCGTTCTTCTCCATAGAGATCTACGTTAGGGAATGGGCAACTACAGTACTTTCACAGTTTTTATGCCTTGTGACTGGGACTGTAGCTATTGTTGTCTTTGTTTCGACAATTCAAAAGTGCCTGTAACTGGCCTATTTGAAATAAATGCTTTGATTTGATTTGATTTGATATTGTAAGCGGTGGTGCCAAACGGACCTTGTAAAAACTAAGATAAACTATCGAGCGGTCAAGCGTTTTTGCCATACCTGTAATTGAAATCTAATATGACAGCTTACAATTTAGGAGCCACAAATTATAATCATAATTTTAATGCGTGGTGGTATGAAACTTGACTTAGCCCGGGTTTTCCCGGGACGTCGAGCTTTATTACCTTGGGCCTTCTCTGGTGGTCGCCACTGTTGGTTCTAGCTTTCAGTTGCCATTAGGTCAGCCAGCCAGCTTCCTTAACATCCGATCATCACCATTCTCTTACCCTTATCCTAATTTATTTGGGTTCGGCGCATCACGTTATATTCTTCCAAAATACGAAATGAGTTAAACCCGTGATTGCAATGAATGTTCGTTGTGTCTCCAAATGTCAATGAATGAGAGCAGACTTATTTTCCCTAAACTATGTCAATTACAGGCATATTGTTATTATTTACTCGTATCCTAATATAATATTTATGTAGATATTGATTCAATTATCTGAGCGTGCAGCCCTGTATATGAAGGCTTGTCAATGTCCAATTTTCCTTCGCGTGACACGCGTCTTCCTTTTATTCATACGCATAAGGCACTGATATTCGTATATATGTGTACACATTTGGGGACTATTCACACAACGGGTTTACTTGAGATATTTTCTTACGAAAGGTATTTTTCTAGAATATTGACCACGTTCCCTGAACAGTCGGGCTTCTTTTTTATCTAATAATTGGTAAGTTTGCCCGCTAATGCCTTTAGGTCCGTATTCTAGACCAATATTGCATCATTATCTCGATTTAAAACTGACAGCTGACAGATTTCGAACTTATCTGTACTCAAATCTAATTTTAAATCTAGAAAAATAAGTACACAATCGTTCTAGAACACGGATCTGAAATTAAAAACGTAAGGAACAAAAAGTGTTCGGAATTTAACTGTACAAGTACTTCAAGACACAAAGTAGGTTTAGGAGGAAAGGTTTTACTGGCCATAAAGAAAAGACTGGCAACCCAACAAAGTATTCGTTATTTAAAAACCGAATGGCCCCTGTGCATTGGCTGAATAGTGGCTATTTTGGCGTTGTAACTTGTGTGGATTTGAAAATCAAAATTTCTATTATTATTATAAGCCTATATTGTCCTACTGCAGGGCAAAGGCCTACCTTCCCTCCTTCCACATTTCGCGGTCTAGTGCGTTTGTAGGCCAATCCTTTGCGAAAGAGTCTAGCTCAAACTATAAACTTCTATATTAATGATTAATTATTAATTAATTAATATTATAAATCTGAAGAGTTTGTTCGGTTGATCGCGCTTATCTCAGGAACTACTGGTTCGAAATGAAAAAATATTTTAGTGTTAGATAGCCCATTTATTGAGAGAGGCTATAGGCTGTATAACATAACGCTATGACTAATAGGAGCGGAGTATCAATGAAAAATGTTACAAAATTTGGAAAGAAAAAAGATTGCGAGCATCAACTAGTCTTTTA
Source organism: Noctua comes (assembly GCA_963082995.1). Lineage (NCBI taxonomy): Eukaryota > Metazoa > Arthropoda > Insecta > Lepidoptera > Noctuidae > Noctua > Noctua comes. The sequence continues at coordinate 13,160,090 of OY720279.1, read as the reverse complement.
TAACGACACTTAAATCAATATCGTATGGCTGCAGTTGAAATATTTCACCCTTTCTATATTGTTTCACATCGATTCCAACTTACCCGTAGTTTTAAAGATAACGAGTATTTTGGACAGCTTTGAAAAACCCGGATCACACTATCGGAAAACCAAATCAGCAAAAAGGGCCTAGTTGAAATAATGGAAAAAAACCTTTTTGATACGCGCGAAAAGCTGCCAATGTTTAGACGGACAAGTTTATTAAAAAAGTAACTTGACATAACGCCTTTTCTAGCAACACTCTTTCCCAAACTGATATATCTATTCAGTAAGGATAAATAATAAATTGCACTAGATATGATTGCCAGCAGATCGATCTTACCTAAATCAAAATTCTGGCCACGAGGGGAATTGATTCCTCGCTACCCTCTGGATATTTCAAGAACGCATCGGTCCATTTATTAAATTGTATCATTATCATTTTACAATGATAATGATACTTACGGACTCCAAGACGTGCCTTCAAAATAAATAAACTTGCTTATTTATTTATTTCGTTAATGCTACTTAATTTAAGTGTGTTTTAGCATATTCCTCCTATAACGTTCCTTCTACTGAGACACAGGCCTCCTATCTGTGAGGGAGAGTGTGCGTTGGTGATACTTACATCATGTCATAAGAACTTTAGTTCTAGTTATAGCAGCGGTTGCCCAGTGCTGGCGGCCACGACTTACGAGCAGTAAGTCGTGAGTTCCCCAGGCAGGCGTATTTCTTTGTGTAATTTTATTCATCACCACTACTCTCAAAACGGTGAAGGAAAACATCGTGAGGAAACTGGCATGACCTAGAACCGACATCTACCAACTCGCACTGGGCCCTCGTGGTGGATTATAAGTCCATTCCCTCTCATAGAGGAGGCCTGTGTCCCAGCAGTGGGAACATTATAGGCTAATTATACATTAAAAAATATGAATATTATTTCACAGTCTGAATATTCTGACTTCAAAACCCCTTTCTAGAAACGAAAGTCTTAATAAAACAACACCCCCAGACAAAATTCGTACCTTAAAAAATAACTGGCCTCGCAAAAGACCCTTGAAGGCAAAGATTATCCCTCTAAACCTAGTTATCCTTGAGATAAGCTCAGAAATCCTGTGAGTTAGTAAATAAACAGCGTGATAACTTATATAGAGGATAAGGTGCTAATAATGTTGGGAAGAGAGCTCCCCGTGACGTCATCAGCCTTTATCTCGAGGGATAGCTCGGAGGATGGCGCGCTACACGTTGCAGAAATGTTGTCTGGGGGATGGAGGGTGGACGGGAGCGGATTGTGAGTTGTATGGCTCATAGTTTTGGTAGTAAGATGAACGGACATACGGGAAACTGTCGTGATTACTAGTCTTGGTAGATTTGATAGGAAGAAAGAAAGGCTTATTTGTATAAGTAGCTACAAAGAATAAATTCTGTACTTCAAAATGGTGATTATTTTCTTGCTGGTAAGATATTAAATTGTAATTGTTGTTTGCCTCAGACCGCAGATAAAAGCTGTACTGTATTACGTTATAAAATCTGTGTCTAACTTACCGTTCCTTAAGTACATTGTTGCGTATACAATTCTGCTGAATCCAGTAAGTTGCAGTTCCATTCCACAAGGCAGGATAACCTCCAAAATTTTAATAACCAATCAAACTTTCATCTACCGTTGCGTTGATTGGTCCAACATTTGAGCCAACTCTCTCGTCCCCCCACAACTTGCACCACGGTCCGTCATGTCTGTTCTCAGTGCGGCTCGTTTATTCATTATTCACTTCGTCGACGTTCCGTTAAACGCGTTACTCGTTTGAGATACTGCCGTTTGGCTGGCACCACTAAATATGTTAGCCAGAAGGGTTCATAGTAAAGGGTCTATGTAGAACAGATGCATGTCTGTAAAGAAGATTCAGGTCACAGCCTTCTAAGAATGGTGACAGATTAGGGATCTCGTGAACTTCATGGCCAACTTGTGTAGTACGACCAGCTGCAATTTTTGCCGCAGACACTCCAACGAAAAACAAAAGTTGCACAACAATACGAGCCATCTGACAAGTTATGTTTTACATTTTAGCCGGTGCTGGCCGTACGACAAATCGTGGTAGTATCTGGCCAAAACGAAAATCTTATTAAATAGTTCAAAGTAGGGAAAGGTCAAGGCAAATATTGACCGCATGGAGTAATGTCATCATCATTATATTGCCCTAGTAATAATATAATTGAGGTCGGCGCAGCACGTCTTCTTCTTCTTCCATAACATAACATAATATAACATCACACCTGTAATCCCCGAAGGGTTAGGCAGAGGTGTACCTAGTAGTGCAACCAACATTTCGCCAGCTATGTTTAAGTCCCATGTAATAGGGGGTGAGTCTATTGGCATCAATTGAGCACAAATCTAGACTCCGTGGCCTCACTGAGAAATTTCTGATGAAAAAACCCAATAACACTTCTCCCATACTTCTCTATACAGGCTGTCACGAAGCCGTCAACCAAGCATTATGTACATCAAACTAAGTAACTTTACGCAAAAATTATTGTTTGGAAACGACTTTTTTTTGGGGTGAAAAATCACATTTTACGGTAGGACTCAATGTAACGCACTCAAAACATTCTGATGGATGGATTAAATAGTACGGGGGTCGTGGAGATTTTTAAAGTAAAGTTCTTACAATAAAAACACGTAAATATTTAAAAAAAATGTGAAAATACAAAAATAAAAAAAAAACTCCGTAACTAGAAGGTTCCCACGTATGGTCTAGAACAAAAAAATGATCGCAATGATGGGGAGAACAAGTGCCTTTCGGCTTCGTTAAGGGACTTGTTACACCCTTTATATCGTCAACTCATTAACCGTCGGTGTTTATAAAAGGCCTGACCCCTTTCTGTACATCTAGATGACATTAAATATACAAAAGAACCTTCTGAATTTCTCTCCATTTACTAAAAGCACGTCCCGTGTCACGGCACCAACTTATTGCATGCTGACGTCAAATGTCATTGAGAAAAATGGCGACAGCTGGGCAAGATATTGCGGAAGTAAGTGACACCAGTTCCTGCATGCAAATGAGGGTAGTTTGTTTAGTGTTCTTTTAACCGTCTGCCGAAGAAAGCACGTTTTCATAACATCACGTCTGTATTTCCCAGAAGGGTTAGGCAGAGGTGTATCTACAGGATGTAAACAGACCCTTCACATAGCCGTCAACCAAGCATTCTGTACATCACAGTAAGTTACTTTACGCAAAAATTATTGCTGGGAATCGACTTTTTTTTTTGGGGTTTTATATCACGTTTTAAGGTAGGATTCAATGGAAAGCACTCAAAGCATTTTGCTGATGGATGGATTGAATAGTACGGGGGTCGTGGAGGTGTGTAAAGTAAAAATCTTACATTCAAAACATGTATTTAAAAAAAACTTATGAAAAAGTTGGAACTTTGACACCCAATATCTCCGTAACTAGAAGGTTCCCAGGTATGGTCTAGAACAAAAAAATGATCGCAAAGACGGGGAGAACAAGTGCCTTTCGTTTGTGTTTAGGGTCTATTTACACCTTTTATAATGGATATCTTACCCCCTTTTCGCCATTTATGTTTTAGTCCCATGTGAGGTTTTCAAGTCATCATATTTTACGATGAAGTTCTTTTTTGGATTGATTTGCTTTTTTTTTAGGGACGAGTGTCAAAAGAGAATCAGAATTAGAAAACTTTATTTGTGAACTTAGGTCAAGTTACACATAGTGTGAGGTGTTATAAATAGGTAGATCCTCCATGTTTTGCCCAAAGGCGTACAAATACAATTGTTTAGGTTACAACAGTCCAATGAGAAAAGTATGGTTTTAGTTGACTTTCCTAACTGTAGGTATGTTTCCATTAGCATTTAAAATGATCTAAATGGCCACTAATTAGCATTTGACTGGCGAATAACCATCAAAATATTTCTAACTAGCAACCACTGAAACATTGTTTTAATTAGCTGTAATGACCCAGATTGAAAATTACAAACTTCCATGTCCTATTTAACTCACCTAGGGGATGATTTAAAAAACAAAAAACCTTCGTAGTGCTTCACTTTCTTTATCATCTTTATAAGAAGATAAAGAAGTTTGGCCTTAGTTCCTTCTGCGCTTGCGGCTTCCCTGGTAGCTCATAAACGGCACAAATATGTGGATGTCTCTAACTATTCTCAATCGCATTTTTTCTCTTCTTTCGAATCAGATTTTACAGTAATTTTCAAATCATTTATATCTTTTGCTCAAAATAGTTACAGCACTGATAACAGTATTTGTGTCACTTGTTTAATTTAGTATTTTACAATATTTTCTTACCTTTGTATAGATTCTTTTTATCGATTGTTTGTGAATGTTTGGACATTGTAGGCTTTGTAGATTCCCAGCTGCTTGTTAACTTTTTATTTTGTTCTACATTTTTTGTGTAGTAAGCAACGACTTATTGTCGGGCCTACGCTGTCCCCCATACTTAAGTACAAATGCTTATCCATAATAATACTGTAACACCAAATGATTTGAAAAGAGTAACCATGAAGTTTCTTGCCGGTTCTTCTCCATAGCAAATGACCAACCCGAACCGTGCACCTTTTTGTCGACGTTTTATAAGTGCCCATCGAGGCCTATGTGAAATAAAATATTTTGATTTTGAATAATAACGTTTGGGCAAAATTGTATACTTCTCAAACGTGTTGCGTTAAATTGTCTACCACGAAAAATATCTTAAAAGGTTCCAAGTTCAAATACACATATTTTTTGTATTACAAACATAATCAACATACTATTAATTCCCATTACCATTCCTCAGTATTCTACTGAAGCGAGAGCACAGTCTACATCAGCAAACCAGTGTGAACTGAGCCTAATTGAAATACAATACGTCTCTGCTTCGGACGGATTGAAGCGACAGCACATAGACATTGTTATGTATTACAAAGCTCTGTGGAACCCACAAGGGAACTGCCCTGAAAACTTGGGAAGAGACGTGAAGTAACAATGACATTTCGACTGTAATACAGGCTAATAAAATGCGATAGTCTGTCTGGGTTTTAGTAAGGTTATATTGTCTGAGTGATTGGTTTTACATCAATGTGTCCCAATAGAATAGGGGCCGCCAAATGAAGAAGTTTTCTGATTAATTAATGTGCCCTACGTCACGCAATTAATTGGTTGTGTTTGCAAATAGCACCTAGGTACCCTTTTGTCATTCTGAAAATCCTAGAACTCATTCAAGAACTGAACGACTTAGAAAACAATTCTATTAAAAAGTGTAATTTATCAAGCACAAAAAACATCGACATTGACGTAATACTTAAACAGAAAACCCCCCCGCTCACGTCCAATATTATTTTCCTTTACAACGTAAATAAAAGCAAAACAATCCATTACTTCAAAATACGAAATGATGGATCGTCCTCTTTGTAACCTCAAAGTTCAGATAGTTGCCCTCGGAGCCTCGGACCAAGTAATGGCGGAGGAAATTTCATTCCAATTTTTGCGCAACATTCTCTATTCCTACACAATTTAATAACCAATGAGGGCAGAGTTCGGGGATGACGTCACTGCCTCACAATACATGGTCTTAACTAACTAGGTTTGGTCTGAGAGCAAAGACAAGCGCGGCACCCCCCAGTGAAGTAACTTATCGATAACTCGCTCTGTGAGCGCGCGTAACATCGACACATTATCGATGAAGCAGGTTCCCGTACTTAGCATTAATTTGTAAATATCGGCGTCAGTTGAAATTAGTTTCTTGCTCTCAATTTCAGGTATCGATTTCGAAATTTCTGGAGTAAATAATTGATTTATAACGTAGAATTTTGGTTTTGATAAAGTTGCTGTTGTGTTTTGAACAATGAATCTTCAAAAGTTTTGAACAAGACTACGTAACTTCATATTTTAAGTAAAAGCTGTCTGGTTACCGGTTCGAATATCGGGAACGAGAGAATCGCCAATCGATAGTTACATCATCGATAAACCCAACTCTGCGCCGCACATCGGAGACAATTTCGAGTAGATTGGCAAATCGGTCACGTTCACGATATAATAGCTTTTAATGCATGACAAGGAGTAATGACGCGTTGAGGCAATCTCTAGCTGGTACAGCATCTTCTATTGATCATTATCCCCTTTACAAGATGGATTTACTCCAGCGAAGTATGCTAATGCCGTGATAAATAATCGCTTGCTTAGAATTGGAAAACGCTTTAAGTACTTTGAGCCTCTAAGACGATTTCGATAAATCGGTTCGATTAATCGGACGGAAAATCGAATAAACAAACTCGAGTGATAATTATGTTGGTTAGAGGATCTGTAATTAATGTTCTGACTAGGCTGACTCGGTTTTACTTACGAATTGGGCTTTATTATTTTTTAATCTTAAATAGAACGCAGAGGGGCTCACAGATTATCCGAGGATTTTGCAAAAAGCTTTTGATTTAATTCTATCTAAACATTTTAATTTAAATGCGAAAAGAAATTCGAAAAACATTTCGTAAATTGATATTTTCAATTTACGAAATGTTTTTGCACTTTTTCCAACACATTTACGAGAAAATAGCTTACAACAACGATGTTTATTCAACAAATAAACATGACATAAAGCCTAATACGAATTTATTTTCTGATTTATTCTGTCCCAGCGTATGTCTCGTTGATATTGAATAAGTTGCTTGACATAAATTCTTGTTGAACGTTTCGGCGAAAAAATATAAATAACAAAAAATGCGATGCGGGAACCCTGACAAAGTTCCCACAGCACTCACCTATATGAAATATATGAAGAAAGTTTCTGATATTGAGCAAAAATTTATAGCGAGCGCCTTAAAAACTCTCAGATGTGATAAATTGAGAAAATATTGCTTTTCATCTATCTATACATATAAAATTCAAAGTCCTGACTGACTGACTGACTGACTGACTGACTGACTGACTGACTGACTTATATATCAACGCACAGCCCAAACCACTGGTCCTAGAGACATGAAATTTGGACAGTGTACTCTTTATGAAGAGTAGGTATCCACTAAGAAAGGGTTTTTCGAAATTCTACCCCTAAGAGGGTGAAATGGGGTGTTGAATTTTCTATGTAACTTTTTATTCTCTGAGTCGATTGACTTGAAATTGTGTCTACATATACTTCAGTTAAAATTATGAGATACGTGTATCACAGTTTTTCCAAAATCATCCCCCAATTTAAAATTCAATGTCCTGACTGGCTGACTGATACATCAACGCACAGCCCAAACCACTGGTCCTAGAGACATGAAATTTGGACAGTGTTCTCTTTGTGAAGAGTAGGTATCCATTAAGAAAGGGTTTTTCGAAATTCCACCCCTAAGAGGGTGAAATGGGGTGTTGAATTTTCTATGTAACTTTTTATTCTCTGAGTCGATTGACTTGAAATTGTTTCTACATATACTTCAGTTAAAATGATGAGATACGTGTATCACAGTTTTTCCATAATCATCCCCCAATTTAAAATTCAATGTCCTGACTGGCTGACTGATACATCAACGCACAGCCCAAACCACTGGTCCTAGAGACATGAAATTTGGACAGTGTACTCTTTGTGGAGAGTAGGTATCCATTAAGAAAGGGTTTTTCGAAATTTCACCCCTAAGAGGGTGAAATGGGGTGTTGAATTTTCTGTGAAACTCTCTCGGGGTCGGTTTACTTGAAAATGTGTCTACATATACTTCAGTTAAAATGATGAGATACGTGTATCACAAAATCATCCCCCAATTTAAAATTCCATGTCCTGACTGGCTGACTGATATACCAACGCACAGCCCAAACCGCGGGTCCCAGAGATATGAAAATTGGAGGGTGTATTCTTTGTGAAGAGTTAGTATCAGTTTTTCGAAATTCCTACCCCTTAGAGGGTGAAATGGGGTGTTGAATTTTCTGTGAAACTTTTTACTCTCGGGGTCGATTGACTTGAAAATTTGTTTACATACTCTTCAGATAAAATCCGATGTCCAATCTCAAACCAAGGATACTATAGATAGATACATAGATTACTTATTATTCCAGAAGTAAGATCCCGTGGGCAATTCCCTAACTCCACGCGGGCGAAGCCGCGGGCATAAGCTAGTATACAAATAAGCGAAGGGAACCTGGCTAGGGTTTACTTAACGATGTCTTCTTTTAATGAAAAATCTGTCTAGTGTGTTCGATTCCCAGATAGAGCAGTGTTATTGGGTTTTTCCATTAGGAACTTCTCAATAGCAACCAGGGAGTCTTAATTTTTTCCCGGTTGATGGCAATAGGCCTATAACATGGGACTTACACATAACTGGCGAAATTTGTATGTACTGTTAAGTACACCTCTGCCTAACCCGTCGGTACAGACAAGCGTGAGGTTATATTTTCACAAAAATATATTTTAAATAGGTATCTAGGTCCCATCGCTGTCCTTGTATGTTAATTATGAAGATTAGGCAATTGGCTTTCCGATAAAGGCAATTTAAATTAGCTCGTCCCAAGGGGATGAATGAGGATGAATTACAGCCGCTGCTAACCTGATTTACGTAGGTATTTACTTAAAGTGTTACATAATTATCGTCCTAAAATAAAAACATGCACTAACGAGTTCACTGACGGTGTGCCAGTGTCATCCTTATGCCCTAAGTGAAAAGGGTGAAAAGTGGTCTACTTTTTCTCTGAACCTCTTGGCCACGGGTTTCAAGATCACGCGACACTCTTGTGGCGACAGTGATTGCAGACAAAATAAGTTAAAGATATTGCTTAGATTTTCACTGCGGCAGTACTCACGAAGGTATTAAGCTTATGGTATAAAAAAAAAATAAAGAACAAGCTGTTATTTTTTTTTGTGCCGTTCTATTTTTTCTCCTCGGAGTGCATTAAAAATAACAAGTACGTCATCTTTGGGAGTCCGCCATATTGGATTTAGAATGACGTCACTAACCATGCATTGAAATCCAAACTAAACGTGTATGCAACATTTCAGCTCAATCCGTTGGAGGGAACTGTTTTAATATTGATTTGTAACATTTGACCTAAACAAATCTACAAACATTGCAAGATATACAAAAGCTTGTAAAAACAGACGCACGCGCATGTCACAAGTCACAACACAAGTCGCGTCGCGAGTCGCATCGCCAGGAGAAGCGTAAGACTCACTACAATTTTATTATGACCTATTGAAGAAATATAATCTGCAAAGTTTAAAGTCAAGACGAATTGTGTTAGAAACGATGTTCTTGCTTGATCTGTGATTTCTATACTTATGATTGTATCGATATTCGCAACAAAATTAGTTATGTAGTACGCTATGCCGGGTCCGCGCAAGACCTTTATTTGCAGTAAGTCCTTGTCGTATAAACGCAGGCTTGCGAGCACATCTATCAATACAACAAGATCTTTGAAAACATCGACCTCTTTTCTGTCTCCGGTAAAGAAAATTGAAGTCTTATCTACAAAACAGTTTTAGATTATAATAGTTAGTTTAATATTTACTCATTCTCTCTCCCTCTCTCTCTTTCTCTGTTGTTTGCATGCGTGTCTATGTTTAAGTTCACTATTAATTAACTACTTGTCTGTTTTAACAGCTTAGAATAGCGCACTGTTAGATATTTCGGATTGTCAGGATTTATTCCGCTAGGCTCGTACATCATGTGGGTAGAAGATGGGATTACACGAATGCAATGAAAATACACTGGGTGCGATACACTGATTCCATTAAACCAACAAATTACTTGAAATTACAATTTAACACAATAACACGAGGCACAATGAATCGGGTAAAGTTCCGGGACGTCTGAACTCCGCTGCGATCAGACACTCAATGTCTTCCTCGCCTCGAGCTGTAAACATGATCAAACACACTGTGGTGTGGGTATACTTTTAAGTAGGTAGCGTAATGTCACCACCGGCGTACTTGCGACTCATTTTATGTCCGTACCAATGACCGGATCCGACAGATAAACTTTTAATATGTTATGGAAAATGTCGTAGGTTATACATTTAAAACTTGTATATTTATAACTTAGTATAAGATTTTAATGTACTTATAACTGTTGATTTTCCCGTTTAAAAAATAAAATGAAACACTCAACAAAAAGTGTAGAAACCACAATTTACTGACGAAAATTTTGTTAAAATTGTATCCGATATACGTTTAGTTCGGTTATGTTCTAAACGTAATTAGTATACAAGCTGTTGTGGCGGTACAACTACTAAAATATACGCTAATTAAACCAGACTAATTAAAGCAACACATTAGGTATTCTAATCGATACTAACAGACGCTCATAATGGTGGTAATTATAGATATAATATTCAATGAGGTAGGGTTTGAAGAGGAACACAAATTATTGCCTGAAATTACCACTTGTAACAATTATGGTTTAAAATATTTTATGAGGTGTTACAACCTCTAAGATATGGATATAACTAATTATATAGTTGTACTGGCCATTGTCCGTGTGAAATTATTATGAAAAAATTATCACTTTCCTATTGTAATCGGATTTTGTTAATGGGTTTTAATTTACATTACAAGTTCATTATTTTGAGCACCCGATAAAACAAAAAAAAAATTAAACAAAAAAATAATAAAAAACGATAAAAAAAGACAAAAAAACAAGATAATTAACAATCACGGAAAATATCCCGTAAGTGACAGTTTATAAATAAAAGTTAGTACCTTTATTACTTCTTATAACATCAGCTATCTGCCACTAAAAGTCGTGTCAAAATCGGTCCAGGCGTTTCGGAGATTAGCCGGTACAAACAGAAAGACAAAAAATAAAATCCTAGCTTTTTTGTTATTAGTTCCGAATAATTATACTTTCAGGATTACACTTCACGATTAAAACGTGTCGCTTTTGGACTGAAGCAAAGGTAAATCACCCTTAAGATTATATTTGAATAAACTTTCACTGAGCGAATACTTTGCTCAAATGTGCCTTCTGGCGCGTCAAAGCGACACATGTACTTTTTGTACTGATTGCATCTAAAGTTCGTCTACGAGTCTACGAAAAAACTTTCTCGTAGACGAACGCTACGCAGTGCTACGACGCGGAGTTAACGCCTACGCCGTAGCTCCATATGAAAAAACTTTATAATGTATCTAGCTAGTTTTCATAAAACCATAGAGACTTTCACTGATCCAATTTATATGATACTTACCTGTCGTCTTCTCTAAATAAAACGAGGCCAAAATGATACAAGGTGTTTTATTTTTAAAATGGTGAGGTAAGGCTGGCTGCAGGTGGTCTTGGGATATTGAAAAAAAAAATATACAGTCTTCATAAATGCTTGCATGGTCATCATTGACACACACAATCTATTATGTAGTTAAATACTTAAGTGTGTGTTCTTGATTGAACACAAATATTTATGCATTAAATTACTTACACCCATATTCCAGAAGCCGACTTAGTCCATTTTTGAACTTAAGTCGACATTTGTTGTCATGGCAACAGGTGAGGAACGCCCACCACGGTATCAGCAACACCCACTCAATGATGTTCAAAAGGTGAGGACAGACTAGCTAGAGCTTGCATTTGCAACAAGACATCGAGCCGCTTGACACTTTGTTAAAACTTGATTTTGCTAAGAAACAAGCAACTTGTGTAACATTTCATCGAGCAAAAACACGAGCGCGGGCAAATCGTGCAACATGGAAAGAGGTGCGTGGACTTAGGGGTCGTGCTGGTCGTTACTTCTCCTAATTCGCTCAGTGTTTTTTTTTAAATATTAAATTAAATTGCAGCACACGCGACTTGCAAATCCAACATATCAACGAAGAGTACCTAAATGCCACACAGTAAGAACTGTCACTAAAGAACCCCACCGGCTTACTCCTTTTGCTTCGTTCACGTTCATACATCTGGTCATACACGCACGCAGGTCGCGAGCACTGCCACCTGACCTTTTTTAAGAACAATACCATTAATTTTTGTCCTTCTAAGGTGTTGTCTTTCGGGTTTTGTTAGTCGCCTTTTACTCGTCCTCTCAACAAGACCATCATCCAAACATATTCTTTTAATTTTTTGTCTCTACATCTCCTTTTCAACCGCAACCTTGCAGTATTATATCATTCCTCAATTTACCAACCAATGTTACAATACGTTTAATTGCTCAGATGAGTACTCACCTTAATCTACCTCCAAAACATGCTGTCCATTTCAAACCCAAAATAAGTATTTTGCATGAAGGTTGCAAGCTGCTTTGTATGCTAAAAATGTTATATTAAAATACGTCACAATGCTAGAGAAGTCTTAAATCGTTGTTCTACCGAATGCTCTTGGTTGACATCATTTGTCAAAGAACTTAAACGGATTTACTTGAAAATAAATATTTATTTTTTCGTGGTTCATTTCTAAGATTTTCACTTAAAATAATGGCATCTATAATTTTCTTTTCGGATGGTGAAAAGTCAGAACAGGAACTTGTCCGCAAGTACAAGCTCCTTCAAAATACGACGTTGCCGGGCAGCCCATCAGCGACAAAATGTGCTGTGGGCTCGCCTAACCCAAGAGTATAACTGAGTATTTAACTAGCGCGTAAGTACCAAATAACATGTATGCTGTTTAATACCTGGTCTATGTTTGATGATCGTAATGAACGGCAATCTTTTATTTTTATAGAGAACCGAATCTCAGTTAAAAAGGTGCTGGTCCAATATTAAGGCCACCCTTAATTTAGAAAAAAAAGAAAGAATGAGGACTGGGGGTGGCCCCTATCCTGGCCCCGCGTCCTCAGATCTCGAAGGAGTGAAAGATGCGCTGCCGGCCTCCACCGATTTGAAATTGAGGTTCGCAATGGACTGTGACACTATGCCAAGTGAAACTCCTGCTGACGGTACACCTATAGTCTAGTAATTTTATTGATTCTATTCTTTGTGTTAACGAATATATGATTAGATTATTAAAAATATTTACTTTCTTTTTTCAGTTCTGGAATTTCGTCCGGTAGACGAGGTACCGGTACCGGTGGCTCAAGAGCCACCTGAAAATAACTCGACTGACTTGGCGTCAGCAAACTCGCAGTTTATTGGTAGGGTTGATCAAATGATTTTCAGTTCATCTCTACACGTTACAGTACATCAGAAAGTTAAATTATCTGTGTATGGCACCAATACAGAATTTGAAATAACATCAATCTATTTGTATTCATTCGAAGCATTTTATTTTTTATATTCTCATTAGTGTTTTTTGAAGGTGCTTGTGGTTAGCAAATTAATACTAATATATGTTCGCGCCCAAGTTATAATAAAGGAGGTACGGGCGAAAAATTTAAAACGGAATGAGGAACGAGAGGAGGAGTTACATCTGCTGAAAATGGAGAAGCAGTAGTGGTGGTGAAGGCAGCAGAAGAAGCGTACCAAAAGGCAAAACTCGAACGTTTGAGTGCCGCCCAACTACTTCGATTCAGTGATGTTACAAGGGACGAGGCCGAAAAAATAGATTAAATTATTATTGTACAAGCCAACTGGTTTTTATTTTATTTAAAAGTAGTATCACCTATAAAAAATATCTAAATTACACATTTATAGACATAGAAAAACAAAGGGAATTTTTCATTTTCATTCACGTAGGACTACGTAAGACTGGATCCAATCTCTAGGTTAGTAAAACCCAACAACACTGCATGCATGGGGATCGATCCCATAACCTCACACCGTGCAATTGCGCTTATGACTATTTGACCAACGAGAGAACAAAAATACAAATATGATCATCACACAATTATAAACATACTAGCTGTTGTCCGCGACCTTCGTCCGCGATTATTATATTTAAAAAAAAAACCCGTTTTCGCAACATTTTTTAAAGCTCCGCTCCTATTCCTCAACAAAAGGGTTATCCAACACTAAAAGATTTTTTCAATTGGAACCAGCAATTCCTGAGATTAGAAGGTTCCGGTCGTCCAGAGTTGAGGGAAGAATTCAGTTGGACGATGGACCGAGTAGCCTTGAATTTCTTTGGATTCGTTATCGCTTATTCTCTCATCATTACTCTGCAGAATGAGTTTGTGCGGATGACATGGTTGTGGTCACCCAACATAATGGTGTGTTTCATATCGGCCCTTCTCTTCCTCCGTTTAGCAGTAGCAAGCCGCCTGCTACTCATGTTTAGCTTACACCTGTCCTTTCCCGTATCATATGAAAACAAACCTAAGATAAGCCGGCTAAACCACTAAACGCAACGGCGAATAAGAATTCGAATTGATTGTTTTATTATTGCAATATAACAGAAACTGGCCACAACAGCGGCTGACGAGCGCTACATCCAAGTTGGTTGCATCAAATTTGTATTTTTTTCTTTCTCCTTCTATTTACAATCTATATACTACTGCGATAGTACCGCAAGGGCAATTACCCGTACAGGTAGAAAGATTGGTGGTAACACGGGTAAGTCACCCTACTATCGCTTTATTGGCAACTATTTTATGCCTGCGGCTTCGCCCGCGTGGAGTTCGGGCATTGCCCACGGGATCTTACTTCTGGGATAATAAGTTATCTATGTGCTATACCAGACTATAATATATCTCTGTACCAAGTTTCATCCAGATCTGTCCAGCCGTTCTGGCGATTGAGTAACAAACATATCTATTCATCCAAACTTTCGCATTTATAATAGTTATGTAAGATTTATGTGTAAGCTTTTACTTTTAAAGTTGAATAGGTAATAAATAATAGTTAGTGTAAGTATTTCATTTTATTTGAGCAATACAGACACACTCGCGTTTTTCTTACATGTACTTACTTATAACTTGTTCATTTTCATATCAATTACATTACATTAAGTGAAATATTGATAACTTGGTTCGAGATTGGACACCGGTGGCGACAATCAAATGATTCATTAGGAATCTATATAGACATAATACTTTTACATAATATTTAATATCAGTGTCGCGTATCACGAGTCAATATGGCGACAGTTGGGGGAGGCCTATGTCCTGCAGTGGACGTCTTTCGGCTGAAATGATGATGATGATGATGTTTATACTGTCACTTACGGGATATCTTCCGTGATTGTTCATTATATCGGGAGCTCAAAATAATGAACAATCACGGAAGATATCCCGTAAGTGACAGTATATGTGTAAACCGTGAAAGCTTGAAACAGTGTTTGATGATGATGTTGTATCACGAGCCAACGCGAAAATCGGGTTTTCACATATATTTACAGACACGACTACCTCAGAAATATTCTACCTACTTACTAATAGGTAAATGCGCCCTGCACGCCCTGCGTAACACTGCGCGCCATGGCCTGTCTACGTGAGTTTCGAAGGCCTACTTGACTCTTGATGATGTTTTTAAGTATAGATAGATGAGAGCGACTTTGTGGTATCGTAGGTATAAACAAAACAACACGAGTATGGGCAAGCTCGCTCATAAGCACCATTCGCACCATTTTGTCTGAGATTCAAAATGGTTCGTTAGTTTTCTCATGCTTTAGAAATATCACGTGAATTAAGCTTGTATTCATCTTTTATGTGTACGGTACTCCATATTACGACTATTTGTCACTAATATAATTATTTACGCGATCTTGATTGCTAATTCATACAATCCCACGATAGTGAACACCTACCGATACCAATACCTACCGGTTTGAAAAAGAAACCGTGCTTTATATATATTTACCACGGATATTTGCAAGTGCTCGCAATATTAATAATCATTGATTAATAATCCCGACTATATACTAGCTGGCAAAAAAAGGAAATTAAAGGCGACGGAAAATAGTTTTTATCAACAAGGACCGTCCACGGGCTGTAGGTCAAAATTTCCAGAACGAAAACGTTGGAACCAAAAACGAACCGCGTTTTCTTTTACAGTAGCTTCCTTATTTTATTTTATATCAGCCCTCTATGTCCTACTGCTGGGCAAAGACCTCTCGCATGGCTTTCCAATTTTTGTACGGTTTCCTTCTGAAATTGAAAGTGTCTTTGGAACTGTATATTGATGTCACATTCTAACGGGTTGTCGGCATCGGGTCGCGATAAATAATTGTATGGCATATCGTATCCTACATAACCGACATACTCCTCAAAATTCATCTTGCTTTGGCTATAACAAGAAAACAATTTTACACACGTCGATTCACTTGGATTTCAGTAGGTACATATGTCACCCACAAGGTAGGTTTCAAGGATCTTCTGGTGCGGGCAAACATCGGAACTAACGCAGCTATCTCTTTCTTTTCTCAATATTTTTTACAAAACAATTAACAAAAGGTTTACCAACAGCGCCCCCCTGTCAGCTTCATTCGAGCGCCAAAAGATTCTTGTACTACAAAACCCTTGAAAAGTGGGCGTATATGTCAAATTATAAACAAACTGTAGCTGTCAATATGACTTATGGGGTGAAAAGTAGGCGTGTCTAGTCCGACTTAAGTTCAATCCACGACTTAAACTACGGGTGTTAGTTCCCACAAATTTGTATTTAAATCTAGTATGTATAAGTCATAAGTTCATAACTGAGTTTCACTCTAAAATACAGAGTAAAAACAAATAACTATGACATATAGAACAAAAACGCGCGCTGTCGCAACATTCTGCAGCTACCCTAATAAACAAAAACAGCTGCCTTATATCAGCGTATGTTCCGTAACATGCATAAGTTCGCTTCGTCGCTTCGTCGGAGCTCGGGGGGGCTCTGCGGGGCTCGGAGACTAAGGCACCAGTCCCAGTGCCAACGATTAGCGTAAGCGAGAAGAGGAAATAACCTCCCTAGGCCGCATCATGGCTTTACATCGGGCGAGATGCGGCCAAACGCAAGCATGTTTCGCGTGTGTGTTTCGTTCGTAACAAAAAACTAGAAACGAGATGACAAGCAATGAGCTATGAGAGTGTAGTTCTGATAGTTTTGTCGCTGGGCTATGAGCGAGCGCGATGGGCGATTACACGCACCCAGTCACTCTCTCTGTGCTATAGGTTTGTACTAAGCGAGTATCTCAGCCAGTGTTCGGCCCACCAAGCGAGCGTCGTTGAGCGAGTTTTTTCTTTGATAGCTCTTGTCACTGTGGAGAGAGAGTACTCGCCGGCATTACCTGTGAACAGGCAGCGATGAACTATTAATATATGTATCTCTTTACACACACACTACACAAATTACTGCCGCATGCTCAATGAGCTGTGGTCCAAAATAATCATTTTTTTTAATCCTGACACAGCCAGAAAGCGTCGCGGCAGACCTCGTAGAAGATGGTGGGACGAGCTGGATAAAATCAACGACCAGTGGTCTGACATTAGACCTGGATCGAAACAACTACATTTAAATGACAAATTTTAATTTTAATTCCTTTTTAACTGAATCGAATCTGTGTTATGTTTTGTGAGATACTAAATGATTTTGTTAATTTTGATTATTGTTTATTAATAAATTAGTGACATTATTATTTTTCACTTTATTTTATTTGACATTTTATATAAATTTGACATGATTTATAATTATTGTAGAATTCTAGAATTATTGTTTGAATTTCGAAAATGTATATATTTAAGAAAAAAAAACCTTTGATAATTTGTAGGCGGGCACAGCTCGGTTCTAATTTATTTATAACATCTTCTGTAAATACCCTGTGTCCACGAAGTAAATGAATTTGAATTGGAACTGGAAGTCATGGGGAGAGGCCTTTGCCCAGCAGTAGTATCACGCAGGCTACCAGTATCAGTATCTCTTTTACTGAAACGGCACCTACATCTATTGTAGACCTGTGCGGTTTTAAGAGTGAAAATCCTTCATAGCTTGTCGCTCTCTCGCCGGTAGTGAGATAGTTGCCTAAAGGATTACGCCGCAGAGATGGCCAGCATCCGGCTATTAACTAATAACATTATACGCGGTCACCTCACTGCCTGTCAAGCGTGGCGAATATGGCAGAATTTTCCCTACATCGCCGCCATCTTGAATCTCCAGAAATAATGTCATCAAGTTGTATTTGCTATAATTTTTTTGTGGGTGTGTCTCGTCACTTATGGAGTCTACACACCAAAGCCAATGGCATGTGGGCAACTTTTCTATGTGCAGTGTCAATGAAAGGCGGGAGCTAGCAACACACTGGTTTATTGGACTAATCTTAGAGTCTACCCGCCACCTTACAAATATCATATTAGAACTATATAATAGACGGTACATTTCTCCCCCTTAAGCTAAAGAATTATCTAATAAATAACAATTAATGAAAACACATTTAAACACTTTATCTTATGAAGCAGCTCCAGATCGAGCGCGATTATAAGCTCGCAGGGCACGAGCAGACGCACCTGACGGTGGTGGTGGTGTCACTGGCCTCGGTGCCACTTCCGATCCCGTTATCGGTGACTTCTCACCAATGCCGTCAGACGCGTCTTCCAGTATATCCTCTCAAATGACATGCTGCTGACATCTGGGCGGCTGAGTCCATTTGCCATAACAATTATGTTATACTCGTGACCCAAGAATGGAAATCCAAAAGTTTTTTTTTTTTTTTCAAAATAATCATGGGATGATTTTTTTATACCTATCTTTCCGCTAAGGAAGTCCTTGAGGAATGATGTTCTTCAAAAGATCCTTTCGGATGTCTATTCTTGGGTCATCCTGTATTCCTAAAAATCTCTGATTTATTTATTTGAAAACTAATGTTTTTCCAATCATTTATTTATTTTTTATTTATTTATCACAAGCACTACTAACATTATAGGAAATTCCTAATGCGTTAGCGTGGTCCGAAATTAAACTATCTTATTAACTATGTTAAATAACATAACACATACAATATTGTTTTTGTGAATTCATCACAATCAAGGTCAAGACGTCTTCCAAGTCTTTCTAGGTAGGTACCTACTCTATTCCAGCACTATTTCAAACCAGCACTCGCGGTATTAGCCTTAATTAATTAAGCAATCAACTCTGTCTTTACAGTATAAATATTTATCCTCATTGATTCTCCCCGTTCTAGAAACCATGTTTTTGATCATTAAGACAAATATTTGTCTAGCCTTCCTCCTACATATTATTACATTAATAACTAGTCGAGTTATTAGATAAGTAACTTAATTACATAGGCATTAAGGATAAAAGTTGTTTGTTTGGAACAAGAAGGTCTACCAAAGGTGGAATTCAATTACATAATGTAGCCTTTAAAATACTAATATATTTCCGAACTACCCAAGCATAGAAAAAAACCTTTTTTCAATCGATTTGTTTCATCTGGGTTGGCTACATTTAGAATAGAAATTTAGCGATGCGATAGTAGAAAAATTCCTCCGTAGCGACACAGGTTGGGATACTATTAATAAGCTTTAGCTGGTCAACGGCCGAACAGACCTTAAATAAATTAAGGTCAAATTGTCTGTTTCAAGCCCATTCATCTCTCATGGGACGTAGTTTGTTCCGTATCATGTATTAGTTGGTGTCAGAGGACCTGGTTTGTCAAACTGAGGTGAACTAGTCACCTAATTTTGTGTTTTCAGAGTTAGGGGCACCGTCTAAGAATAAATCGGTCAAAAACATTGTCATTGTATGCTTCGCTTTACCGTCCTCAGAGTCTCACTTACACGTCATAAACCTTAAGGCCTATTTTGGCCTTGACACTAATGCAATGTGACAACTAGATAGTTTCAAGATTATTGAAGTTTCAATTTGTTGGAAAATTAGAGTGAGTGAGTTCTCACTCAAATCAGAGTGAGTGAGTTCTCACTCAAATCAGAGTGAGTGAGTTCTCACTCAAATCAGAGTGAGTGAGTTCTCACACAAATCAGAGTGAGTGAGTTCTTACTCACTCACTCATATTTTTTGGATTCATGTGCGTATTGTATAATTATCACTAGCTTCGGTGAAGGAAAACATAGTGAGGAAACCAGCATGCCTGAGAGATATTTCTCGACGGTACATGCCGTCGAGAAATATCTCTCAAGCCAAGTCAGAGGTATAAAAACTCTGACACCAGGTTAATCACTAACCACACGATAAAGAAGAAGATGAATTTACTAGGAGTTTTTATCGAAAGTGACACACCAATTTCGAAGCCACCTTATTCCACATTTGCCTGGAATATCCTTTAGAAGATATCCTTTAGAATTTCTTCGAGTTTAAGTAAGATATTTTGTACCTATTTAAATTAGCATAAGTTTTTCTAACATCCAGGATACTGTCAAGGATAACGAGCTATCTTGCTCTACTCAGCCGCAGAGCAAAAATGTTGCCTCATATTATGAATAAGTCTAAATATTATATTCTCGTGTTTTGCGTGGTTACTGAAATAAATGTTAGATCCTTTTGGTCCATTCCTCTGAATATCTCGTTTCCACTGTAATCTAGATTGGCTCGAAACCTACATTTTGAACGTTAAGTCTGACTTTAAAACACTTTTGTTCAAATAGGGGTTTTACTTTAGTCTGTAATTTGTGAAATACGAACCCTCGTACTCCGAAATAGAGCTAATACGATGCTTGTTTTATTCGTAGTGTTTATTGTACTGAATTTGGTTTTGTGTTAAAGAACAATGTCAAATTACGGTAAATTAGGTGAATTAAAAATTAATCTAATAATAGTTCGACTATCATTGTGCCGATCGTCGTGACGGCCAATGGCCTTATAGCCAAGAGCCTCGACGACCATCTTTCGGGGCTCTCCTTAGGCGGTTGGACCAAGGGCCCAATTCAGAAGGCAGTACTCCTCGATACGGCTCGCATTGTGAGGAGGTTCCTGTCTCTGGAGCCCTAACCACCGGTAGCTTGGACCCTGCTCCCAATACCGGCGGATCACTATTTTTTATATTTTTTTTAATGTTTTTATATTGTTTTATATTAGAATATTTAAAAATGTATTTAATATGTGTAAAAATAAATAAAGGAAAGAAAAAATCTAATTAAATAATAAATAAATCACAATATGCAATACAGTGAGTGCCCTGTAGCTCTTTGCCCTGCATTGTCTGACTCTTCTACTCCTACCAACATAACAGACCAAACACTGTAACATCTCACGGTAGAAGACACTGACTTACTTACCTTTTATTACTTATCAGCGCTTTCTTTATTTGATAGCCTCTAGATCATAATCATAATCATTTTATTTGCAAAAATCATTGGTACATTTTGGTCTTAAAATCAGTTGAGGTTCCTTATACATAGTCAGATATAGATGACATGCAAAATTTTACAATATTTTAATATTACAGCGA
Source organism: Noctua comes (assembly GCA_963082995.1). NCBI lineage: Eukaryota > Metazoa > Arthropoda > Insecta > Lepidoptera > Noctuidae > Noctua > Noctua comes. The sequence goes on along the minus strand of OY720279.1, from coordinate 13,138,927 downwards.
GTAATACATATTCTATGTCTAGATCTGAAAATACTTATTTTCTCTTTATCTTGAATGACAGATGACGGAAACAGTTACTTAATGGATAAAGATATATAAATTGAAAAATAAAGGCAATTCCTTCGTTGACCTTTCCTTTATCCACCAATCAATCAACATTATTATTCACATTCATTTCCTATTTTATCATAAACGTGTAGTTGTAGCTGCCAATCCTAATTAGAAGAAAACCTTTTTTTGGGTGTTCAAAAATCCTTTGTCTACAATTTTTATGTACAAAGAATATCACGTTACATCCGAAAATAATCCAAATACGACATTTTCCACCTACTTTATGTTAAGGTGCCATATTATTTACGTGAAACAAGGTAGGTTGATACGGGTTGCCGCGGTTGCTCAAAGCGACAGGTTGACGGTTGCCACGTTCGGTTACCACTCGGGAGCGATTACGTGTCTCCCTGCGTAACCGTTTATTTTATAAACGCTTTATTCTTTATCTTTTGGGAATCAGCCTTTTGGGGCTGTTCGGGTTAATATTAATGTTAATTACTTCGGAGGAATTATGCATAACTGCTACCGTTATTGTCTGCGGTGAGGTGCGGTGGTCGAGATGTCGATAGATAGGTATCGATTTTGTCATTAATGGAAGCCATTTTTGTAGGAGCTCTTGGCTAAATAATAACAGCCGCTCGGGTCGATCTTTAGGTTAAGCCGTGCTTGCCTAGGTTGGTCTGTGGATGGGTGACCGCCCATTACATACCGAGTTTCCTCCGTGCCTCGGAAAGCACGTTAAGCCGTTGGTCCCGGCTGTCATTTGTAGATCTTTGACAGTCGTTAGGCAGTCAGTGGCCCAAAAAGTCTGACAACCAGTCTTACCAGGGGGTATCGTATTACCCAGTACTAACTGGGTTGTGGAGGTCAGATAGGCAGTCGCTCCATGTAAAATACTGGTATTCAGCTGCATCCGGTTAGACTGGAAGCCGACCCCAATATAGTTGGGAAAAGGCTAGGCAGATGATGATGAAAGCCATGTTTGTGTGGACTCAGACAATTAGGAATGAAACTGAAATTTTGTTATAGAGCCGATATCACCCGCTGATTTTTTTTCTTTTTGCCTTACATTCAGCATCTTGTACTCAAAACGAAATGTTTGGACACAAAATGAATCAAAAGTGAAATATTTAATTTTAGCGAACCGATCTAACGATGTTAGATTTCAGCACTCGGCTACCGAACAATCGAAAAATGAAAAAAGATGAGTATATGGACGCTTATTGTGATCTGACACCAGCTTGCTTACTAGCAAAAGGATGTAACAGAGTAGTATCAACGACTGGTAATACTTTAATACACCTCTGGTTCATCCTGGGGACGACCGGACCAGGACTCCCGGTAGCACCTTCTTGAATGACTTTTATTTTGAACCATAGCTTGAAACTTATCATCTGCCTAGCCTTTTCCCAACTACGTTGAGGTCGGCTTCCAGTCTAACTAGATACAGCTGAATACCAGTATTTTACATGGAGTGACTGCCTATCTGACCTCCACAACCCAGTTAGTACTGGATAATGCGATAGCCCTTGGTAAGACTGGTTGTCAGACCTTCAGGCCCCTGACTACCTGTAACGACTGTCAAAGATCTACAAATGACTGCCGGGACCAACGGTTTAACGTGTTTTACCGACATGAAACTATTCCTATAAACCGAGAGATGAAACGCAAGCCACACGAAAATTGCAAAAGCCGCGGTGAAAAGATTAGCCCGAACCACTAATAGTGTTAATTAAGGAAGGATTTCATGAATATTATGTTTGCAAAGTCGCGGCCGAACTGTGAGGTGTATGAGTAACATAATACCCGTAAACTTATTAAGATTAAAGGGTTTAATCGTGTTTGCCGACACCTATGTCGGTGGATGAAAAAGTTTTGTTTTTGCTGAGTTGAGATAACTCGACGATTCAAAAGTGTCCTTGTTACATAACATCTCGCCTGTATCCTATGAAAGGGTGGGCAAAAGGGTATACTACTCCCACACATGCCCTAAATTTCATCCTAAAATCCCAATTCAAGCAGAAATCGGAAGTCCAAAGCGCGATTTCGAAATTCAACCAATTTAAAAACCCAATTATACTTTTCTAGGCTCGCATATTGAACCAAAGGTCCTCCGGTCGTGGGTCGAGGGTCGAACGAAAGTGGCAGTCGCTTTCAAAATGTTTCGTATTTCCACAATATTACTACGATTATAAACGCGAAAGTTTGGATGGATGGATGTTTGTGACTCCATCATGCCAGAACGGCTGTGCAGATCTGAATGAAATTTGGCACAGAGATGTAAAGTTTTCGCCTATGCCACTCAAATAATATTTTGACTTCTCCACTGTCGTGAAAGCTGAGAGAATGTCACTCTGTCTACCTACGTTGGAGTAGAAAAAAATATAATTACGTAATTTTTCATTTAACTTTATAAGCTGACTACAAAACGAACCCTTGATCATCAAAAAAAAAAAACAGTTTCATCTGCCTAGCCTTTTCTCATTGGGGTGGGCTGTCAGTCTTACCGGATGCAGCTGAATACCAGTACTTAACATGGAGCGCTGCCTATCTGGCCTCCAATACGGTAATTGCATTATATATATATATACATATTTTGTATTTGTGCGGTATTGCATTATTTTTTTATTATTATTATTTGCTTTTTTGTTTTGTATTGGCAGCGCTCCTTAGTAAGACTGGTTGCTTAGTAAGATCTCGGAAACATAGTCTTTTATTTTTATTTTGTTAATTGGCGAAAACAAACAGTGACACATTATATTAATATAAAAAAAAAACAATAAAAACAAGTATGAGCAAATGTGTTACCAACAACTTTTTCTACGGAATACATACCAAAAATACAAGCGTTTACAAACCATGCAAGTTTAGACCTACAAACTACAATAATTTATAAAATATTGGTGATATTAAAATTGAAAGCTGGGTTTTAAGGGTGTGTCATAAATTTAGTAAAAATAAATTAAAAAACAAAGCATATGAATAAAATACCTAAATGCCTTGTAATCCCTGAAAAACCGTAACAATGACACTAAATCATTTTTCCATTATTTTCATGACAGAAATAACACAACCGGTACCTAGAACACAATAGCGCAGGCAACCAGGCACACTATATCTCACAACTAGAAATTAACATAGAATGAGCAGAGCATGTAGCGCAGTTGCTAATTTGCGAACGTGTTGATTAGATACTGTGCTCATTCCGTTCACTCGGCAGTAATACAAGTCTGAACCTACGAGCTGTGTGGGGAGCGAATCAAATTACCAAGAGAAATAAGGCTGGGATCAAGTATACAGCACCTATCTTTGTAAAACCTCGATGTTATTTTCTCAGACACATTTAGGTATAAAAAACCGGCCAAGTGTGAGTCGTACTCACACGCACACAGGGTTCCGTAGCATTTTCATAGTATGTTAATGGAAAACAAAGTTACTGCTGCAGTTTGATCAAAAAGTCCCATATCTCAAAAACTAAACATCAAATCTTATTCAAACCAATTTTCGTTGTTAGTTTTTTTTACGTTCTATCTTTAGAAGGGGCATTTTACCACTTTGGAAGTGTCTATCTGTAAAACGATTGACTTTGAGTAAAAATGGTTTTAGGAACCTCAATGTCATTAAACACCTATCTACAGACAGCCCGCGCGTATAGGTTTGATGAAAATTTTTACAGCCCCCCTTTTTTATTTTTGTATAAAAATCGTAAAGCCGTTCATAGAATACGTGTAGCCCTAATAGTTTTGGAATAAAGTGGCTGTGACATACACACGGACAGAAAGACAGACAGACAGACAGACGGCCAGACAGAAAGACGGACAGACAGACAAACATGACGAATCTAAAAGGGTTCCGTTTTTTGCCATTCGGATACGGAACCCTAAAAACTGGTTAGTGTTGGCACAAAAAAACCTGTACAAGCTTTTGGACCTCATTTCTAAAACAGTAAAAAGTATCCAATAATGTCTTTGTTATCATCATCTCGCTGAAAAGAGGTCTACTGCTTGCCATAGGTTGGATTTAGACGAATGGACATTATATCAGAGAAAACGATATTGGAGAAGTAAAACATACGAGGTGTAAACGGACTCTTTACGAAACCGTCAACCGAGCATTCTGTACATAAAACTAACTTACTCTACACAAAAATAATTGCTGAGAAACGACTTTTTTTTTGGGATGAAAATTCACGTTTTACGGTAGGAGTCAATGTACCGCACTCAAAACATTGTGATAATGGATGCATTGAATAGTACGGCGGTCGTGGAGGTATTTAAAATAAAGTTATAACATTTTAGTAACTTGTATTTAAAAAAACTTGTGAAAAACCAAGACCCTCATAACTCCGTTACTAGAAGGTTCCCAGGTATGGTCTAGAACAAAACAAATGATCGCTATGACAGGGAGAACAAGTGCCTTTCGGCTCATGGCAATGACAAAAACGACTAAAAGCTAGCAATCCTGAATATCGTTAATTACTGATACACTAGTGTTTTGGTAAGGGTGGCCATGAAGCAGTAGCGAAGGGCCAATTTTTGTAAGAGGTAAGCCGAAGTACATATCTTTAATGTTATTATAATATTATTTGTCTAAAGAATACTGACTGTGCCATTTTTCAAAGGGAAGCCGGTAGGAATCGAGTTCTATGGAACCTTCGCCACTGCCATGAAGTAACACTAACCATAAAGCAACTTTACCACAAACAATTTCAAAGGGCCGATTTTAAACTTTTTCAAAGTGACAAGACAAGGGAAATAATTTATATTTCTGTCTACCTCTTTCGGAAGAACAGACTTGATGTCATGCATAAATCAATCCGTTCACAAGACATCGCGAGTTTTCATTAAGAAATTGGAAACTCGCTTCATGTCATCTGACTCAGTCTCGTAGGTACTCGGTGTTCTCTTAACGTCACACAATCAGCCATCGATCTTTTGAATCGGAACTTCTAGCTGAAGTTTGTCGACAAAGCGTATTGGAATGTTTTAGATTTCTCTATACTTCACTGAGGTTCTGCAGCTGCGAGACGAGAGCTGTTTTAATCATGAGGATTCTTTGAACTAGTTGTCACGGATTATTTGATGAGCAGTCTGCTGTTTGGATTTTGAATCTAAATCTTTGGATTCTAATGTGAAACAAAAAGATTTTATAAGTTTTACATGCACGTTTAATTTTTACGTTTTTTTTTTATTTATTTATTTATTTTTATTTTTTTTTACGTTTTTTTTTTTTTTTTAGGCCGTTGGTCCCGGCTATCATTTGTAGATCTTTGACAGTCGTTAGGTAGTCAGCGGCCCACAAAGTCTGACAACCAGTCTTACCAAGGGGTATCGTATTACCCAGTACTAACTGGGTTGTGGAGGTCAGATAGGCAGTCGCTCCATGTAAAATACTGGTATTCAGCTGCATCCGGTTAGACTGGAAGCCGACCCCAATATAGTTGGGAAAAGGCTAGGCAGATGATGACATGCACGTTTAATTTTTGGAATTTAAGGGACAGTTTCGAAGGCGACCAATCACAAACCACAGCAGCTTAGCCCTCAATTGCTATGACGCTTTATAAAAATGCTTTCATAGATGGTGAAACCAGTCGTGCCGTCTATCAAAGCAACTGACATTTGTTTTTTAAAGAAAATAGTATTATTCTCTTCGTAAAATGTCAGCAACACGGTATATAGTGGGGGCTCTGTTGATGGTTCAGTAACAGCAATATTATAAAACACCCAGAATAGTTCTTACCAAAACCATCCGTTCTGTGGTTTGTAAACCATCACGCGATACTTTTTCCAACAACAGATTTGTTGCTTTTCCGCACCTTTATTTATTACCACGAAAAACCCACGTTTGTTAATCAAAACAAACAAACTTTTTGTACACACAGAAAAAAAGTTCCAAAATCAAAATGGTAGAATATCTAGCTGCCTACCAACAAATAAATCCATCCAAAACTTGTACTTTAGTACTGCATGCTTTTTTGGGTGGAAAAAGTCAAAAGTAACGCTGCCATCTTGTTTTTTCAATTCAATTTCCACGTATGTGACGAGATGTACGAACGTGGACAATGCGAAAGGAGTATGTAAGGATCGTAGCAGGTGATTCTTTGGTTTCTGCCAATCCCCAGGGATAAAAGGCGTCAGCTTATGTATGTACTACTTTATGCCTGCGGCTTCGCCTGCGTGGAGTTCGATAATTGTTCCACGGGATCCGGGTTATAAGCTATCTGTGTGCCAAATTTCATCCAAATCCCGTCAGTAGTTTTGCATGAAAGAGTTAACAAACATCCATTTATCTTCACAAACTTTCAAATTTATTCTATTAGTAGGATGTAATTTCAACAGACAAATTCATAAATACATACAGCACTCCTGAAATGTCATTCAAAGCCAAAATAAACATGGCACACTCTAAATCTAACTAAAAGACATTTACCAACAATATCATAGTTAAAGGACGACGTCAAAGGATCGTATAACATTTCTAACTAAAACAATATCCAACCACTGGCTACAAGACGTAACACCACATGAAACAAAGGACTTCATACAGATGAACGTAGGTTCCTACGATGTGGAATTGAAAGCTCTATAGTCCTCTATGATTTCACTGGTATATAGTACTTGTAGCTTGTAGCCAAGGAACTGGTTCAACATTTGTATTGTTTTGGTTAACTAATATGGAATTGTTCTTGGTTTAACAAACTTCTTGTATGGGTAGCCCACTTCATGTATCCAATACATAATAAACATTCATAAAAAAATAGGTATTTATGAGATTTGAATAATTTAAATATAATTATTATAACGCATGACGTAGTTGAAACACCCTGTTGCGAGCGATCTACTCGACTCGTGCGCTGGGTGGGTATGTTCTACCGTTTGACACGTCAACATTATAATTAACAGGATGTTTCATAATTCTAATGTATTATTTATTTTTCTTTGTAACTTTAAAAAAATGGCGCCTAGAGGTATTTTATGTCGGATACACACAGACTAAAAAGTCCAGTAAAGAAACTAATGATGGACTGAATGAAGAATGAAAATTATGGTTAGAAAAGAGTTGCTGAGATGATGAGTATCACAAAAGTGTTTAAAAAGAAGACATGCTGTGCCGCCCCCAAATAAATTATTTTCTTTTTTTCTTTCTTTCTATCTTTCTTTCTTTCTTTTTTCTTTTTTTCTTTTTTATTGCGACAAGGGCAAGAGAATGATGACAATTACGGACAGTATCTTCATACTTTGTCTCTGAAGATAGTCGATCAAACACGCACAATGGTCCACTATTAAGTGCGGAATCCAAACCCTTAACATAGAACGTAGTCGAGCAAAACAGTAAACGTATATTTCCACCAACAATAATCAACAGGCCAACAGCAAATACCTTCCAGGCTCTTGTCGATACCATTTTCTTAACCCACATCTAGTATAGATAGACTGGTATGAGGACAGCTCCAATTCCGTTCCACAATTTCGAATACATCTCGTATAATAAAGGCTGTCAGACACAAGTTTCTAGTTCAACGGACTAAAACTGAAAGACGAGAGTTATAAGGGAAATTGGAGCAAGGACTTCATCAATATCTGTGAATGTCGGTACCTATTGTTTAATACATTCGGCGATAAGAATGGTTGAATTAGTGAAGTGACACACTAGCCGAAAATACGCGTTGGAAATTCGGCGTGCATATGCCGAAAATTACGTCGAGTTTTGCCATAAGTGTAAAAATCAGCCCCAGTGTAAAAATAGGCTTTTCATAACTTATACCTTTTTTAGAAGACTTCTAAAAAAGCAGAATGTTACGTATTCCACCAGCATCTTTTTTTTGTCATGTATGTACACCAATTTTTTGTCATGTATGTGCATCAATTTTTGTTTTCTGGTTTTGTCATGTATGTACACCGATTTCTGTTTCTTTTTTTTTGTCATGTATGTAAACTGATTTTTGTTTCTTTTTTTTTGTCATGTAAGTATGTACTTACACCAATTTTTGTTGCTTTTTTTGTTTCACATAGATATAATGAAGTGTATTTTTTGACATGAGACGCCGTCGCAATCGCATAGCTTGAAAAGTACCTAATTTTTTTGAGAAAATATGAAACCTCGTTTATTACAAGTGTGTCGCCAAAACAGGAAAATTCCGAGTCTGATTCTGAAGAACAATTAAAATTAATAAAAGCCTCTTATCTATAATCAGGTTTTTGTCTGAACCCTCAGTTAAGCTTGTTTGGTTCTCTGAGATTCTCGTTACCTTAATTCTAGGTGAGATTTTATTCTTGTTCATTTACTCTGATTGATTATAGAAAAAAGATGGTTGAAAAAACGATCTGTAGAATAAGACATGCCAGGTGTTAAATCTAAAGTATTGCACTCCGTTCACGACCTCAGATGAGACGACTATAAATAGTAGAATCGTTTTAAGCTAGATAACAAATGAATGTGAACTTGTACCAAAAACTCTATTGCACGTGTATCATAAAATTTATAATACACAGGTCCCAGGTCACAGGTCCTGTATTATGATACGCGTAAGATATGACAGTTTAGCGACAGTTAGAATGTGTAGCGATAGCTGTCGCTTACAATTGTGAGTTTTTGGTACAAAGTTGGCATACCAACGCGACTTGCGCTACGAAAAATACTCGCGTGCTCCAATTGTTTCTTTCCCGTGAATACGATGACACGTGGCATGCTCGAAGCAATTTATTCGATTTATTTTCACTGCAGTCGTTTTCACAGCATACGCATCGCTTGAACCTGTAGGTCGTAGCCATGCGATTAAAGATAAAGAAGAAAAGAAAAAGAATTTATTTGTCTCGCACAGAACAAAACGAAATGATTAAATTTAAAAAAAAAAACAAAACTGTATAAAAAGTAAACATAAGTAAAAATAAAGTATAACATACATTAAACTAAATTGGTCGTGTACGAGGCAAAAATGCTACAGCATGGTGCTGTAACATTAAAACAAATGTCACAGTACAGGTATTCAGATAGGGCCCAAGATACAGAGTGATCGGAATATTCAGATGTCAGCGTTGATTGGGTACCTTACACGCATACAAATACCTTCTCTACAAAAGGGGGTAACCAATTAATGCAGGCGCCCGTGCGTTGGAAAACTAAAACACAACTCCTGAATTTGATCATCAATTAAGGGTGAATTTCACGAGATAAACTGAACGCGATCAGCATTTTTACTAGTGAACGTTCAAGAGCTCTCCGTGTCAATATTCGAATGCAATGATGACGCAGACAGTTCTTAAACGCAGTTTAAATTTACTTATCGTTTTCGGTTTAATTGGTGTTATTCGCCGAGCTCGATGCTAAATAATAATGGCCGCTCGGGTCGATATTTAGGTAGGCCACGCTTGCCTAGGTTGGTCCATGAATGTTATGGGTAACCATCACCCATTTCGTATCGAGTTTCTTCCGTGGAAAGCACGTTAAGCCGTTGGTCCCGGCTGTCATTTGTAGATTTTTGACAGTCGACACTGGTAGTCAGTGGTTCGAAAGTCTGACAACCAGCCTTACCAAGGGGTATCGTATTATCCAGTACCAACTGGGTTGTGGAGGTCAGATAGGTAGTCGCTCCATGTAAAATATTAGTATTCAACTGCATTCGGTTAGTCTGGAAGCCGACCCAAACACAGGGAAAAGGCTAGGCAGATGGTGATGGTGTTATTCGCTCTAAACGCCTTATAGACCACGGTTATAACTAGTTTGATAGCTGTTAACTAGATTGGAGCTCGGTGTTATTATTATCCCAAGGCTAGGCAGGATGCTTTTACTAAGTTAATCACTTTGCGGATTTTAATTTAATCTTTCTGCTGCTACGCTCTATTAGGACGGACACAGCCTTATTTTATTAGTGAAGGAGTCAGCTTTGTATTATTTTGCTCTATCTATACAAATAAATAATTTTGAAGTGTCTGTTTGTAATGTCAAGACAACAGATTTTTACTGAATGCATATGAAAGTATATATATATATATATACGATTATACGGTATTTACTTAAATCATTTTTTTATTTTTGTTTGTCCGCCAGTTTGATCCGGCTAATCTCCGAAAAGGCTGGACCAATTTTGACGGGAGTTTTACTGGCAGATAACTGATATTATAGGGAGTAACCAGGCCATTATTTTAGTAATGAATTAGGGTTCCGTGCAAACTCTTGAAATTGTTAACAAAATCCGTTTTTTTATTTAAAAAAAAATCACGCGGTCGAGGGTCGCAGGCTGAAGATAGAATAAAAATTATACAAAGCATTGCTTTCATAAAATAATTTTATAAATGCAAAGCAGTGAATTCTGCTTATAGTGAGGCGCCAAATATCAGCTGCATTTGGTTGGACCAGAAGCCGACCCCAACTTGATTGGGATAAGGCTAGGCAGATGATGACCGCTCACGACTGTCAAGTTTCACTAGGTAGTCAAAAATCCTGTTTATAATTAAAATCAACCAAACAAACTAATTCATGCTCATTCAAGAGCCGCATATTTCCCGAGGCGTATCGACCGACCTCATTAGCAGCACAAATTCGAAACTAATACAACTTCACAGTATCACATACTAATAACATTACAAAATCTGAGCGAGTTCGCTTTCCGTTGATATTAATTCGTGCAAGTTAGCAACATCACCTGCTATCCTTAACTACTTCTTGGTAAAGCACTTCCAGCGTATATTACAAACTTAGATCCATGTTCTGTAATGTCGACGACTTTGTGAATTAGCTGTAAGGCTAATTATCCAATGTTTTAGTTTTTTATTCCAGCAACTTGAATACTTTCTACGTATCGTCTCCAGAGGCTTAAAACAGTGTCGATTCAGATTTAGACTTTCGGTATATGAAAATATTGAACAATGAGCAGTCTTCTTCTTTATCGTGTGGTTAGTGCCTAACCTGGTGTCAGAGTTTTATGCCGCCCATGGGCCTCAGACTTGGCTTAACATGCCGTCGAGAAATATCTCTCAGGCATGTTGGTTTCCTCACGATGTTTTCCTTCACCGAAGCAAGTGATAATTATACAATACGCACATGTATCCGAAAATCAGAGGTGCGTGTCTTGGGTTCGAACTCGAGACCTATGACTTGACTGTCCGACGGTCACACCACTATCGCTGCTTCTAATGAGCATTGAGAATTGAGGACGTATCTTTTTTTTTTATTAGCCTGTTCTGACCTATTACTGGGCAAAGGCCTCTCCCATTCCTTTCCAACACTCTTGGTGCTTTGCTTTCTCCGAACCTATATTGTTTACGTTAAAAATAGTACTAGTAGTTACTAAAATAGTTACCTTTTAATTAATTTATTGTCATTTTTCATACAATACATTTACATATAATATCGCGCCTATAATCCTCGAAGAAATAAGCAGAAGTGTAGGTATAGTTAATCTATGTTTTATTTGTTGGACCATTACTTGGTTTTCAATAAAGAGTTCCCCCATCTATCAATTTCAAAGGCGATAAAGTTTCTAGAACGCTGGAAGTGAAACACCGTTCAAATAATTTTCCTTAATCCTACTTCAATCTTTTTTCATCCTCACGTTTCTTGGCCTGGAGCCAGGATTCGCTAAAGGAACCGTTCGTGCGATTATTGACAAGCACAGAATCCTTTAATCCAAAGCATTATGTTTAACGTTGGCGATTTTCCGGTGAGCGACTGTCGACTTTAAAATGGTACAGTCAATTTCATCTGCCAAGCTTTTTCTTTACTATGTTGGGATAAGCTTCCAGTCTTACACGATGCAGTTGGATACCATTTTTTTTTTAATCCCCGACCAAAACAGAGGGGTGTTATAAGTTTAAAGTGTGTATCTGTCTATCTGGGACCACTAAGTACATAAAATTGTTGAAACTACAAGGTGTAACATAATAAATGCAAAACCTCTCGTGTGGTCTCTCGGACCATGAAATTGAACAACTTTTGTTCTACAAGTTCTAAAAACTCGCATCAAAAAAATTGGATTTTCTATAGGAATTGACGCGAGCCGCTGATCAACATGTATGGTAAAACTAAAAAAAAGTTATGAATTTTCAAGTCAGAGAACGAAAGCTGTTTAGAGTCATGGTATGAGAGACCACACGAGAGGTCTTGCGTTTATTATGTTACACTCTGTATAAGTTTTAGCGACCCCCCGACGCAATGGCGCTTGGATTAAAATATTCTACTGATATTAAATGTAAAAGGGATAATATTCAGACATTATTTTTGTGTCTGGGGATTCTTTAATTTATTTTTTTACTTAAAGTGGCTACGTATCTAATTTGACCAAACCAGTTACTGGGTAATACGATTATCCTGTAGCAAGCCTGGTTGTTAGACTTTCATAGCATCCATAACGACTGTCAAAGATCTAGGAATGAAAGCCGGGAACAACTGCCTAACCTGTTTTCCGAAGCGCGTATCATACTTACGATCTTGTCATTTTAAAAGCTTTAAAAGCCAAAGCTTAAAAATTTTACGTCACCAACGGCGACGTAAAACACGATCAAAGCCATCTCAACAGACAAGTAACAAGATTAATACGTCAAACTCCAAAACTGATCGTCGTTTTCGTTAGTGAATTCCACCTGAAATACTAGGAACTGGGGCTTTGGAGTCTCAAGTTCGAAGAAGAACTAGATTAGTCCTAGATATCATATCCAGGTAGTTGCGGAAATTATATTTCCTTCAGATCAAACCGTAAAACGAAATCTCCGATAAACTCTTAAAGGGAAGATTTATTTATAAAAAACGCAAAATACCATAATATATTCTATATTCACATGCATCGCAGGTGATTGGATAACTGCACTATTTATGCTAAATGTGTTGCTGGGTAGTTAGTTCCGCCACTTCTACTTCCCATCTAAAACATTAAGAAGTAGCGATTTGGTGGACTGTAAATGTAAATGCTGAAGTTCAAAAAGTAGCCTAATTAGAATAAATGACTTTTAATTTTAAGCATTCAGAAAGATACTATGCTTTGGTTATTTAATGGATTCTATGTCAGTAGTCATAATACTTTTATTGTACTGTTTGTGCCCGGTTGATGGAAATACTCTCACCCCCTTTTATACAGGGTGTAAACAGACACCGCATCATAAACTGTACGAGCTATTTAGCAATTCTTAGGCAAAAACCACAAGCACGAAAAAAGTTTTGTTCAGTGGAAAAAAACAAATGAAACTCCAGCAGTTGCGTTCCGGTGTCACCACGAAAAGTTATTGGTGCCGCAAATTTTTGCGCTCCCATAAATTAATTACCAAAAACAAACGCAATACTAACAACATAAATCACAAGGAAGAAACACGCTAGAACAAAGAAAATGGCGCTTAATATTACTGTCATACAAGTGATAAGACGATATTAATGTGTATTAAAGAAAATACGTGAATACCGCTGTTGTTCTTACATTACAAATGTTCCGTGGGTATAATCTTTTCCAGGACAAAATGAAAGCAGAGGTTAGGAATTATCCCCAACTTTTTATTTGACTTGTTTCCAAAATAAAACATTATGAAGGCGAATAATAGTGATATCTATTGTAAGCACGAGTGTTGGTTTGGCCTTTTATTTACGTACACCAAAGCAAAGTCAACTATTCGCGTTTTTTCTGGAACAAAATTATACAAACCAAATTCGCAGAATTTGTAAATAAAAATTTAATCCTCAATACAAGACGACGGTACCGACATCATACACAACTTTAGCAATTTCGTTCAAAATTCCATCTAAAATTTCCAAAGCGATACGACATATTTTTGCAGAGTTTGTGCAAAGTTGTGCAAAAATATGTCATCCCATCTCCTGCGATTATCCAAGTTCCCTTGTTAGTATTCAGTACGTGTTTCATTCGGAATCAACTTTTAAAGTATTCTTAGCGGGATCTAAAATCCGGTCACACAAATCCGATTTTAACGAAACACAAAAATAGTTGATAAAAACTTTCATTCGCGTTAAAAATGCATTTTAAAACCCCGAGAGCACTACTTTTAATCCGCTTGCGAAACTTTAACCAAAAGCAACTTTATAGTTTTAAAATCCTAAAAGCCGAAGGCTGACAAAACTCGGAGAGACATCGAATGCTCTGTATTATATACCATTATGAGTAGCCTTCACTTTTAATTAGGTTAAAACTGTTAATGGAAGACATTTTTTGCCTTGTCGTGACCTGGCAATGTGTGAAACCGAATATTTTGGGTTATTTATGAGACCCATATATCAAAGGGTGACTTGGCCTTTCGTGGGATGCCTATATTGTTGTATTAAAAAGAATATTCTGCGTTTATCTGCGGCACGGCGCCTGTACGTGTAATTACACTGTATCGCAATATATCCTATTTAGGGGCTCCGGACGACAGTTTCGCTATCGAATCGATATTAATACGAGTCGTGTCTATTACCTTCAATTTTATTTGTTCGGCACATGTTTTTATTCTGTGCGACGAGCGAACAATGTGTGTTGTCTCGATTTAGAGACTCAGTGTGTTGTGTTACAGTATATTATCTTCTTAAATACATTCTATTACAAAGAAATGTTTTAGTAACGTATTTTATCCGTCGTATAGTTTATACTCAGCAAACGGGGGTGTCGTTTTCGTTTTACTTATACTTAAATTAAATTTTTCAAGCTGCAAAGCATAAAAGGCCTGTAAATCTTGGTCGACTTCTATTATAATTTTCGCCCATTTCCTCAAGGCTTTCAAGATTTATGTGAAAAGATTTCTGATAGCATTTTTTTCTAACATTTTCTAACAGTATGGAAGTTACTTCAACTACTATCAAATTAGTTATAGACTATCATTTCTTATCGCAACCTATTAAACTAAAGTAGTTAAGAAAGCTTTTAGAACACTATTATTACCTTCATATTATCCTATCTTTGTAATATATAACAACGAATGGCTCTTCCAATAATGTCTGAACAATTTTCTATGCAAAACTTTTATCGATAACGAAGTGGAAAGTTGTGAATTATATGATAAACGATTTAGAAATAAAACGTGTTCTCAAAGCCTCTTTCCTTTGTTTCAGATATCTTTACAACAAAAATGGGGCAAACCACCAAATACTTCATCATCATCGCATCGCTAATGACGGTAAAGTTCACAGTGACGGGAAGTACGAATGAAGATACGCAACCAAAAATAAGACCTTATTATTCACCTGTCTTTATAAACGTTTGTGACATCGTCGACAGGCGGTCTAAAGTGCACTGTTATTGTGACAGTAACAAACCAAAAATGGCCACCAGAGCCGATTGTTGGGTATTTGGCGGAGGTATAACGGAAGAAGACCTCATCTGGCCCAGTTTTTCATCACAGTCTGAAATAGAACATCTGATGTTTAACGTCAGATCGGACGACGCACTTACATTCATTCCAGCAAAAGCTATAGTAAGACTGGATAAACTGAAACATGTCTCCATACAATTTGGAACTATCAAAAGGATCCCACCGTACGCATTCACGAACTCTTCAACAGTCAGACAAATCGTACTAAGATCGAATAAGATCAGCACATTAGAGAAGCACTCGTTCTCACAGATGATGATGCTATCAAACTTGAGCTTGGACGAAAATCTAATTTCAGAATTGAAGAGAGACGTGTTTTTTGGCTTACCAAACCTTCACGTTTTACATTTATCGAATAACAATCTAAGTTTGATACACGAGGGTTGTTTTAAACACTTGAATAATTTAATAGAACTCAATTTAGACTTTAATTACATATCAGTAGTGACTAGGGAAATGCTGGAAGGTCTGGAAAATCTTTCTCGATTAAATATGAGAAATAATAAACTGACGATGGTTGGGAATTTAGCTTTTAGTGAGCTGTGGGGTTTGAAGGAGCTGATGTTAGATAACAACGCGATAGAGTACATATCGGAGAGAGCGTTCGGCGGTCTCACGCAGCTGAGAAAATTGACGTTGTCCGGTAACAAGCTGACAAAATTCTACGAAGATATATTGGAGGACATAAGGAGCCTAGTCGTATTAGACCTGAGGTACAATATGTTGGAGGTGATATCGTACGAGACTGTTCGACCGGTGGTGGAGAATGACAAATCTGCTTCAACTGCAGTTTATTTGGAAGGTGAGTTAGAACTTTTGTTATTTATGACCCTAATACCGACTATTAAACCGAATATACGAGCGGTTACGTCACACGACTTTCCATCCGTGAACACCCGGTGCGTATGGGGTTTTGAATATTTTATTCCCTGAATACCGTCTAATGCAAAATCCGATTACTTTGGTATCTTTCTCTTTGTTTTTGTTCAAATCTCCTTGTGAATAAGAAAATATATAGAAGAAGGTTTTGTTTATTATTTCATACGGTTTCTATGTAGTCAAATAATATAGCAAAGGTCAGAGAGTATGAAGTACAAACCTCGTGCGGGGACATTTTTATTATCACATTGAACACATATACACTGTTGACATTGTCACGAATTGTGTAGATATAATATGAAATAAAGACTTGATCATTAGTCTCATCATTGTTCTGTGGCCTCAAATCAATCGTGTTTTAACGATAACAAGAGAAACACGAAAACAATCATTACCTTTAACAGTTGTGAGTTTGTGAATCAATAACAAAACATTTTCTAGACTACTCCAAAACAAATACTTAAAGCTAACAATTGAAAGCGTTTTAGGCGATTGGCTGATACCTGTGATGTTAGTGGTTTACCTTCATTTAGTTTAGGCATTTCCACAAAATTCTATTAATAGGGACAAGAAATAACAAAGCCATTTCGACAAAGAAAAGCTTTGGTTTACAATAAAAAGTCAACGC
Source organism: Noctua comes (assembly GCA_963082995.1). NCBI lineage: Eukaryota > Metazoa > Arthropoda > Insecta > Lepidoptera > Noctuidae > Noctua > Noctua comes. The sequence continues at coordinate 13,122,085 of OY720279.1, read as the reverse complement.
GTATTGAAGACTATTTGTAACATATATTGGAGAATAAATGGTGGCGAAAATGGAGAATCATTGTACCTATAAATTTTACTGTCGCAAAACGGAGTAAAATCTATAGATACGAATACTTTGATCATGTTTGTATGGAAGATAGTTTTCGTCTTTTTCTATTTGAATAAATTAAAGCGTCGTGGCCTCTTTCCTTTGATTTAGATTAATTGGTTACGTCGTTTTCATTTATCAGAGTTAGATAAACTTTAGGCTTCTGATTCGGTAATTCTTTGATACCGGTTTTTGTAAAAGAAAAGTCACTTTTCTGTACGAGTATTCTACAGTATTTTTACTTAAGTACAAAAATAAGACGTCGAGATATATATTCAGTCATTTACGTGAGTGTTTCTTGCGAACACTGTAAGAGCTTGCTTTATATATAAAAAAAGAAGAATATTGCTAAAGAAAATGATGTAAGAATCTAGACTTTTTGCTGAAAGAAAATTTCAGATTAAAATTGTGTCATTGTATAGTGCCCATGTTCATTTTTTTTGTCAAAACAGTGCCAAATTACAATATAATGTTCCTATCTCAGAAATATTTCACCTTTTTTTTCAAAATCAGACCCAATAATAAATTCCGAAAAGAAATCATTTTCTCAGCCATCCGGTAATGATGATGGACGTAACAATCGAAACCGTTGAAATGATAAAGGCGTCCAGCTCCAAATACCTACAGAGCAATACCTTTGTTCCTTCACCAATATTTTATATCTATTTAGTGTAGGTACGCGTGCCCGCGGTAACTTATAACTACCAATTCAATTTCGTAAGGGTCGGCCTGATCTGCCTGGTCATCGGAAACGTGTGAGCTCTAGAGGCCAAGTCGGCCCCGCAAACGATTTGAATCGATTATTGATTCAATTCTATATTGCTAAATGCGGGATTTTCTCCAAAGGAAATATAAATAGAACGCTCCTACGGGTGTTGGATGAAATAACCAAATAAGTAGCGTTAGCAGAAATCGCAACATTTATTTTTGGTGTTTCCTTTCTGACAGCACTTATTGGACCTAAAACTAAATCGTAGTCGTAAGCAAAGAATACAGGTGTTAAAGTCGTACGTGTTTTCGCAAAGTACCTGTAGGCCTCGGAAAATTAAGAGCTCACATTTACACGTAAGGCGTTAAGACCTTTTTCTAAGTTTCAGAAACAGAAAAAGTTTCCATTCAACGAACCTACATTTCTTTAAGTGCTCCTAAAAAAGAGCTGCAGGTCAAAACACTCCAGTTTGAGCATAATAGAATTGTCCTGAAATAGCATCGCAAAGAGTATCAATAAGGGTAACAACGTGTGCACAGCACTCGAAGCGTCAGCGACGCCAAATATATTGGCGGGTGACACTTGCAAACGACACTTATATCTCAATCGCATTTGATACACACTTTCGGCTCCGAAAGATACACAAATCCTTTTATTTCTTGCGTTTCATAGACAAGGCGTACGTAAATCACCTTTCCACCGTTGGCAGGATTGCACCTATATTTCGCCGAGCGACCCGATAAATTTGGCCCGTCCCACCATCGGGAATAGCTTTTTATTCGCAAACCCGTTTGTTTATTACGTGTTTTGTGTGTTGTATCGGATACAGGTCGCTTATTTTATTATTCACGAGTGGGTTTTGTGACTTATTTGTTTATTTTTTATATTACTTTTCTCGTTCCGCTAGCGAGTTTTATACTCTTCTTACTGTGAATAATAAGTTGCGAATGGTACATTAAAATTTTCGGGACTTACGCCGTCGTAAAGTGCGAAAAGTTTCCGTGGATGTTGTCTTTCTTTTGTAATAATACGAGTTTTATTCTATGTGAAAATTCTTAATTTATTTTAGGGTTTCAATATTACAAAAATATTACGCATTCAGAAATCTCGAAAGTTGTTTTCTTTTATGGCTTATTGTCTTCTGAAAATAAAGTTTGGAAGACGTTTGTTAAGTTTCGGTGGACCACTTACATAAAGGGCTTTGTTAGGAGAATATTTTTATTAATTCAATTAAGATTCTAACGGTTGACCTTACTGTAAATTAAATTCAATTAACTACATCAAAGAAACTTTTAATTCTAATAACTCACCTTCAAAACAATTTTGCAAATTCACTTCCGAGAGGACGATCCTCCGTCGAGTTTCATTTTCTCAATTACATTTTGGGAATTAGAGGAACGGAACTTGGCCATTTCTTAACTAACTGTGGAATAGGGGGCTAACCCGTTTGCCGGCACTCGGTTAAGCTAAGCGGCTGTCCGCAGGATTATTGTGGAAGCGAACGCTCGAAGAACAATATCGAGAACAGTTTTTCGTTTCAAATAATCTGGCTTTCTAAATTTTGTTCCAGCTCATCAATCTAGACTTAACTTAGTTTTAGTTTGTCGATGTTTCTAAAGTTTGGGGCTGGAACAAAGTTGGTTTTTGTGGGAAAAAACTTAACACAGTTTAGTATATTAGGATTAGAATAATGTGCTTTTAAAAGGCTCATCGTTTGTGTCTACAGATGCATAAGAAACTTTGGGTACGTAGGCCCAAATTGGAACTAATCACGCCATTTTGTTTATTCAATATGTCGGATCCGGTCATTAGTACGGACATAAAATGAATTGTAAAGCGCGCCAGTGTGCAGTGGTGACATCACGCGACCTACTTACCAGTCACAAAACAGCGTGCTTCTACAGAGCCCTGAAGTCCAGCTCGAGGCGAGGGCGACAGTCAATGTCTGATCGCGGCGGAGTTGAGACGTCTTGGAACTGCACCCGATTCATTGTGCCCCGTGTTATTGTGTAAAGTCGTAATCAGTGTATCGCACCCAATGTTTTCATACCACGAAACCCATTCTCTGCCCACATGATGTACGAGCCTAACGGAGTAAATCCTGACATACCCGATAAATACAATTTTATGAATGCCCATCAGAATTCAAGCGACCAAAGATCATTGATTTATAGTATTTCGATTTTGACGAACAACTTTATTTCACCCGCGTCGATATTTCAACCTTTGACCTTAACAACTAAACCGTTCATACAGCAAACATTTGGTTTAGGTAAACCATTCTACATAAGCCGTAACTAAACAAACTTCCCTTATGTAATTATTAGCGGATGTAATATTCCGGTATCGTGACGTGGGAGCCGAAAATGGGGGCCGAGAGGCAAAATGGGGGGCGAGAAGCACTCTAGATACTTCAAGTCCCCATTAAGATTCATCTCGGCGTGACGGGAACTATACGGATGGTGATACGAGCACGTCACTTTGATAAACTAATTTCGGCTGATTGTACACGTAGCTTTATGTAATGGGTTCGTCTTAGGGCGATAGCACATTGTATCGAATGCCAAGAAGCTAGTTTGTCTTAGGGAACCCGGTAACATGTCTCGTACTTTGAAATAGTGTGTTCTATCTCTTATCTACTCACTCCTTGCTGTTTGATTTTTATACAAAAAGAAAACTCCAAAAGTTTTTGAGGTACTTATGTTTTTCTCTATAAAACTCGTTGAAATCAGTCACATTCTTAATCCACATAGTGTCATTTGATCAATCTTCAAGCAAAAGTAGTTTATTTTCATCTGCATGCAGAACGTAACATTACAACTGAAATTTCCGAAGGGTTACATACTATTATAGTACACCCACATTTCGCCGGTTTGGTCTTAGAAATGAACGTTACGATTACAAAACAAGGCATGCAAAAAATTCTAATTTAATTTCTTATCGAAGCTTTCGCATTACTTCCTATTTTGTATTACTATTCCAAGCACCAAAAAACGTTTTGCCCGTTACATAGACACCATATTTCTCTAGTTCGTTCACTTAGTTCACCTATCGACTTCGCGAACGACTATTTGTCCAGAATATCCCTCCAGCGGGGCGTGCCTTCCCGATCGCCATTTTTCTTCCGCCAGCTATCTGTTGGAGGCAGGGCGCTGCGTCGGCTACTCAGATAAATTCTCTACGGAATGCAAATAAAATAGATCACTGACACAAATAAAATTATTTTTCCTGAATAAAAGGTTTCGAATAATTATTTTGTCTTTTTGTTTGTCGTCCTATCCGTACCAAGCAACGGTGAGTTTTTTGTGAATGTATTGTATTCTGGGTCCCGGGAAGGTGTTAATTGGAAATTATGGAGCTTGAAGTTACTGGGGACATTATAAATTAGAAACTTTTTCGTTTTTTATCCCGGTTCGTTTGTTTTCAGTGTGGGTTTCATGTGGCGTTAATCATGCTGTAGCGCGGGTGTAGCGTTAAATATATAAAATTTTGCTCTCCGAGATCAGAAATTACCGTTTCTCATCGAGATTTCTCGGAGCTGGAATTCTCGAGAAATTCTTGAAGGGATTTCCCGGGACTCGAGAAAAAAATAAGTTACGAAATGAGATACCCTAGTAGAAATATTAAAGTATTTAGTTATTATATTCATTCATAATGAATAGTCATCTTATACGATTTGTATAGAAACTGATATCATTTATTTTTAACGATACCAATGCAGTGATAGCCTAGTGGTGTGACCGTCGGACTGTGAAGTCATAGGTCTCAAGTTCGAACCCAAGACATGCACCTCTTATTTTTCGGATTCATGTGCGTATTGTATAATTAGCACTTGTTTAGGTGATATTTCTCGATGGCATGGAAGCCTAAGAGGCCCATGGGCGGCATATAAACTCTGACACCAGGTTAGGCACTAACCACACGATAAAGAAAGATCGCTACCAATCTGCTCAACTGAACGAATAAAAAAAAGGGGCTATTTTTTCAATTAATCATCGATACGCGTAACTTCCAACATTGTAATTTTGATACTAAATCTATCCACAACTAAAAAATATTCAATTTACAACATGTGCGGCATGAAAAACGACTGGCAACGTGTTTTTTTTTTCGGAATTGCCATAAAATATACCATAGAGATATTGGTTACTTTTTTTTCAATACCGTCAGTGGCGATGGCTTTCAATTAGTGTTGGGTTTTAAAACTGCTCGTTACTCAACACTGTTTCCGCAAATTCTCGGTTTTGTTAAAACCGGATACCAATATTTCTATTCAGTGTAGAGGATTTTTTTTTATTTTTTTTTTCCTATTGCCCATTCACAACTAAATGCTAACAATATTTTAAATGTGTTTTTGGTTTTTGCGAAATCGTATTGTTACTATAGCAAACATATTCATGTAGCTGACAGGCGATTTTCAAAGCGGCATACCTGAAGATAGATTTTGTAATCATCATCATCATCTTCAGCCTACAGCAGTCCACTGCTGGACATAGGCCTCCTCAATCGCACTCCACTCAACTCGATTCCCAGCAACTCTCATACAGTTGGTAGAACTGTAGGTATCAAATATTTTCTTTATTACATACTTTGTAAAAAATATGTTGGGACTTTTGGCAAGAAACCTTTTTATTTTTTACTAGCTTTTGCCCGCGGCTTCGCCCACGTGTATGTCGAAAAATATCCGATTACTTACCTTCATCCCCCTTTTAACCCTTCGGGGGTAGAATTATCAAAATCACTGAGACATACGTGTATAAATTAATTTTCAATCGTCAGCACACAAAATTTGCAGATCCTAACTTCAAAACTGACGGACTTTCATATAAAATTCCATCCCCTATTTTACCCCTTTAGGGATGAAATTTCCAAAAATCCTTTCTTAGTGGATACTTATTCTTTACAAAGAACACACCCTCCAAGTCTCATGTCTCTAGGGCCAGCGGTTTGGGCTGTGTGTTGATATATCACCCGGTCAGTCAGTCAGTCAGTTTAACATTTTATATATATAGATAGATAAAAATAAAATCAATGTCGTTTTCACTAACATTAGGAGACATCTAAATTTTATACGTATCTAATAAGGACAAGTTACTTAGCGCAAAAAAGCACTCAGCAAACAATAGGTGAGATTACGTAAAGTTACGACACTGTTTCGCCAATGCGTAGTGATTATGCAATTCAAACGGGTTGCCTAGCAACAGATTTCTAACAATAGTTGACAGACACTACACTTAACAAAAAAAAACAACAGGCCAGTGTCAAAAAATGTAGAATTCTAATTTCGAATGGATAGATAAACGGGAGTGATAGCTTATGAAACTGCTGAAAGGCGTAACCAAACTAGACTTTGCTTGACGTTGCAGTTAACAGCCATACAGTGCCACAGGGATCATTCTTGCATGACATTGACAAGAGGATGTTGTTGATGAAAGTTTGTGAAACTGTATAGAAAAAAAAAATCAGCTCCCTCAGTTGGGGGAACTGGTCTGAAATTCGTGCAAGTTTGACCAATACAAACTAACAAGGCAAGTTAAATAAAAGCTTATAAAAACAAGATGGCCGAGTTCCGAGATTGATGTACAATCTCTAAGAATGAGATCTTAGAGCAAACTTAGATTGTCATCCGAAAGAAAAAACTTTATTAGTATAAAGTTAATATGCATATTCCTACAAGCGACTGTGACCAAGCGTAATATACAAATAAGAACATTATATTTATGCCTATAAGATTTATTTTCGGATGAAGTGCAACTGAACCAAGTCTAAGTTCGCATAGGGCCTAAGACATATCAGTTGTGCCACCGCACACCGGTACAGCACCTCCTAAGCAGGTATTTCTAATACAAATGAGCTCCTATTTAGACGCCTATCGCACCCGTAATTTTGCAAGGGTAGGTACGGTATGTGTCCTATCGTGTCTCTGCAGTTTGCTAAATACGGGTTTAAATCCGATTTGGGTAGAGAGCGTACCTAACGCTATTTACCACGTACGTAGGTACAGTGGGAACCTACATCTATGTATTACCTACATACAATATATCTTGTGATAGGGCAGGGTTTATATCACGACTTTTCCTTCTGCCGGTAGGCAAAAACTACAGAATGCCAACTGCTACGATCTTGACATAGTCTTTTTGTTTCATCCACGTTCATACAAGGTGTCACGAAGAACCAACCACGGATTCTTTACCTTCAACTAAGTAACTCTACACAAAAATTATTGCTGAGTAACCACTTTTTTCTGGTGAAAAATCACATTTCACAGAGAACTCAATCTAACGCACTCAAAATATTATGCAGAGGGATGCATTGTATAGTACGGGAGTCGTGGTGGTATTTTAAGTAAAGTTATAACATTAAAAAAGGTAAAAAATTTGGAACTTTGACTGCCAATATGTCCGTAACTAGAACCTTCCCAGGTATGGTCTAGCTAGAACAAAAACAATATCGCAAAAACGGGGAGAACAAGTGTCTTTTGGCTTCGTTAATGATATATTTACACCCATTATATCTAGTTATACATGCTCACCAGTTACGAGTTACAATATATTCATTGTTGAAAGCAGCCGTAATTACGTAACCACTGTAACAACCAGTTAATTTGAAACAAAACCATATTATAATAAGTTTCCATTAAAACGAAACAAACAAACTAAGCCTTATATAAATTTCCGACAAAATAATCCATTTATTGGGCAAAACAAACAGTAGGAAATTATAACTACATCCAGAGTAAAATATTTGAATTACCTTCCCTGTTACCACGGCCGAAATTAACAATTACAAAATGGCCGCCACGGGCCAAAAGGTAAATTAAAGAATATAACATAACCATAAGCAATTAACATTAAAATTGTTATTATACCTCAACAAACTGTTTTCATAATCCCTTAAAAATTACTCTCATAATAATATTCTTTGGAATGAACAGGCTCATCTAATATTACTATGGTTTGGCCTTATAACCAAGATATTCTGTTACAAATTGGCTACAACTTGGCTCATGGTATGGCAGATTAATAAAATTTAAGCACTACAAAACTGCGTCGTAACGGTTTACGTGGCTAAGAGCCGAGCCCTTGAAACTGAGCTGTTTTCTCCAAGCGTAAAAGGGGCGGCTAAATGGCTAGCCTTCGATATAAAGTGACGGGGCTGGACAGATACCTACGGACAATACTAGCAAGTGTTAGCTATCGTTCAAAACTTATGACAGCTATCTGTCACCTACTTATAGTATCAATTGAATTCTAGCCACATGCGGCTGGCGGCACACATCAGAAGGGTCACGTTAATAATTATATGAAAAAGAAAATTTGAACAGGTTCCATAAAACTGGAATTAATACCAAAGAGTAAACGTAGTTAACTCCTTGAACCATGGACTTTCTTGCCGGTTCTTCTCCATAATAAACGACCAACCCGAACCGTGCATCTTTTCGTCGACGTTTTATAAGTGGGCCCATCTAGGCCTATGTGAAATGAAACATTTTGTTTTTTTTTAATTTATTTAATTCCTTAAACGTTGGGCAGGCTATAGATAAGTAAAAAGTCGACTCAAACTACTTCATGTTATTTATCACAGACATTTAAATATTCTATCGATAGCCGGGACAAATCGATCAAAATATACATATATCAAGCAGATTACATTTTGATTGCGACTCGTGTAGTGTAAGTGTAACATTTTCACTTTTTTTCTTCCAAGCGCCACTGAAACATGGGGTCACATTTTTTATAATCTCATTTTTTTATTTGCATCTTAAACTTAAGATCATAAGCTCAAAAGAAATTGGAATTCAACGACACCACTACATTCAGAAACCAATTTCATACAACAATGTAGCCACATAATATTTTCCTGCCATCTGTACTTTATCTAGAGCAGTATAAGTTGTTCCATTTCTATCATTGTAATTTAAACCTTATGTCAGTAGTGATAAAAGCTACAGAAGTTGTAGTTGTGACTTGCAACGGTGATAGCCCGCGGCTTTGCTCTGTCTCGTGAGTTAACTTGATTGTTACAAGTTGCTGTAGCATCGTATGTTACAGTGCAACGTGTTATGTAACATGGACGTTTGTTATCAATTGAGGTACTGTCGGCGAATGAGATATGAAGCCACCTTACGTCTTTTAGAAAAAATATGTTTTTATGTTGACATCAATGAAAATCAACGAACATCATCATCTGCTTAGCCTTTTCTTAACCATGTTGGGGTCGGCTTTCAGTCTAACCGAATGCAACGGAAATGGAAACAACATGGAAACTACTACCTATCTGACCCCCACAAACCGACCGCTTTAATGAAACCTCGCGAAGGCATCAATTTAAATGGAATATTCTGAAGGTTGATCACGTATTGTTTCAATTAGTATCGGGATACCTAGGTGGATTTTGTTTATTTTAAAGCAAATAACGTGTGGGATATTGTTAGGACTTTGTGGACGCTCACTGTGCCTTACGTACGCGTGCCTTTGATGGGGCAAGGCGGAGGACTCACTAAAGCGGTCGCTCTTATAGTAAGACTGGTGTCAGACTTTCGGGGTACTGACGTCCTGTAACGACTGTCAAAGATCTACAAATGACAGCCGGGACCAACAGCTTAACGTGCTTTCCGAGACACGGAGGGAACTCAATATGTAATGGGTGGTCACCCATCCACGGACCAACCTAGGCAAATGCGGCTTAACCTACAGTTCCACCCGAGTGGCTGTTATTATTTAGCCACGAGCTCCTTTGTGTAATCGACGAACATCATGGGTTGACATAGTGAATACTGGCTGGTATCGGCATCTTCTCCTTTTCGTATTGACGTTACCAGTACATCTATCTCTGTAAAAGATACCTTCAATTAAGGTGTTAGTTTGATTAGTCTTCAATTTTCACTTGTTTAATTGACAGCGTGTTTCCATGTTGGCAGCATTTCGTCATATCCATGCGCGAAGCTCTTGCTAGTCATTTCTACAATACACAATGAATACATTCATAGTTGAATTATTATTTTGAAATAATATCATGCCTCTAATCTCCGAAGGGTAAGGCAGAGGTCTACCTAATAGTACAACCACATTTCGCCAGTTATGTTTAAGTACCATAAATACGGGGTGAGCCTATTGCCATCAACTGAGCACAAATGCAGACTCCGTAGCTGAGGCTAAATTCCAGATGGAAAAACCGAATAACACTTAACCCGGCCAGGGAATCGAATCCAAGACCTCATGCGTACCAACGAGGCAGATTATTTTGACGTCCCGATATTATAACAGGATTTACGAGTATTAGTAAGTTGACCCAATAAAGAAGAACCCTACTTGCGTTTATACCACAGAAATCCATTTTGCACCCTGCACACCTAACTCATTCACTGTGTGTACTTCATCATAACATTTTCCCGACCCATTGCCTCAGTTTCCTTCGCTGAAAGGAACTGGGTCCCGTCATTTTCTACGCACACCATAGTTACTTCCGTACGCCCTTTGCCGCCTTTACACATAGACACTAGATTTATATACGGTCTTGACACCGTACTGTTGAATACTGCATGGATTTAATGGTACGTCTTAAACCAGGGGTTGGGTAGCCTTTTGTTAGAAAAGCCGTATTAATTAATAAATTAAAATGATAAGGCAGACCTTACGGTTGGGCAATTATTTGATACGGGAATTAAAATGATGTGTCATAAAATTGGGACCCGTTTTTTGTTTTTCTCCATATTGCATAAACTCTTACTTATTGATGCTAATTACCACGTTACCATAGCTTACTTAAGTAACAAGCTTATTTTGATTAACATATATAAAACACAAGTTATAAAGGTGTTGTATATTTTTACAAACTTTTCATCTCTCAAAGCGGGAATATACGTAGAATTGGTGCTCACTGCATTTAAAGAGTTATTTAGAAGTCGTTTCGTTAATGTAATTTATGTCTCTCACAAGATACGTTCAGAAATTGTATACAACAAGATTACAATATAGTTTTTCTGGCCTGAAATCTACGTAACCTGACAATGTTTCAAGTGCTTAAAGAGCAATTCAGGTTAAATTCGGAAAAACAAAACTTTATGGTAATAATAATAATGTAGGTATTTGATGATTGAAATGTAAACAACAGCGACATGTTTCCTATAACAATGGGCCCATATACCGACAAACAACGTTCGACTCTCAATAAATTTCTATAATTATAGCTAAGGGAAATTTCGACGTCATGCATTAGTACCTAATAGGTATAACTAATACCTACGTAACGATTATTATTCCCTCCTGAAAAGGACGGAATAACAATCGTTAAGTAAATCTATGAGTTTTATGTTTATATGGCGCTATAATGTACTGGAAACATGCCATACATTACGACAATCCCCTAAAAGTATACATGCAATTTTCAACCATGTTTGCCGATTACCGATAACAGATCCTTTTAGACTGAGCCCACGACAATCGAATCTATTAAAAGACAAAATGAGCCCTTTATATTCAAATTGACGAAAAATCGTATGAGAAAATAAACCTGTTCGTAAAACAAACACGTTAACAGGCTCTCTGTTTACAGGTAACCCACTCAGCTGTAATTGCCGCCTTTCGTGGATCTACGCGTTACGCAACGAGACGAGAGACAACACGCTAAGGAACGCCCTCGAGAAAGTATCGTGTGTCTCAGACCTTACCCCCGACAGACACTTAAACGACCAAGAAGATAACGAAAACGTTAAAGATAATGCCGTACACGAGGACACATATGACTATTATGATAAAAATGGGGACTACGCAGAAAGGAAATTCACGAAAAAGGCGACCAAACTGACCGATATTCCGTTAGAAAGTCTCCCGTGCCCCAAAGAACTGATGCAAACCGAGGAATATGGACACCCTGTACAGAATGAAATCAGACTTAAAGCTTTCTCGAAGGTCGAGAAAATTTCTCCGTGTTTAGGTTTAGTTCTATTCATGCTGTTGTGTTAATTTTAAGTACGAGACAAAGATATTTGTGATATTAGACGTTAATTAGTGTATTTCTCGTGTACAGATTTATATTTGTTGTTCTGGATGTAGCTGATGTAGTCGCGATTTTGTATTTTTGCATGCGGTGGATGTCCCAATTCTTGGGCGAAGATTAATTGATTGATTTATTAATTCATTTATTTAAATTTTGTGCTGTTTTACTTTACATAGCGTAAGTGAGTACTTTCGATCCGTTAACCTTATTAGTTTTGCTTGTAAAAAGACAATACATCAGACGCCCTTCAAAAAGTTCGATCAGATTATAAAAATACTAATATTTCATAAAATATTAGTATTTTTCATAACATTGGAGTCCTTTGCAATATATTAAAGTAGTTTATGTATTTAAAAGCTTTTCGGGTTTTAGTAAAAATAATTGAAAAAAAAACCGTCGATAGAAAATTATTTTTGTTCATCAACCGTATTATGTTTGAAAAGTTTTAATAGGTAGATCATTATCTATACTAATATTATAAAGAAAAAAAGGAAAGGTAAAAGTTTGTATATATCGGGGGTAATCTTCGGAACCAGTGATCCGATTCCGAAAATTCTTTCACTAACGGAAAGCTAAATTATTCCCGAGTGTTATAGGCATTTAAAACGATCTCGTACGTTAATTTCCGTAAATAACGGAAGCGAAGCCGCGAGCAAAAGCCAGTTAAATATGATTTCGTAAGATGTATCTAAAATAGTACTAACATCACTTCAATGTGTATCAACAATTATCAGCCAGTTATAAGGATAACCACCGCACGCCATTACATAAAAAAATGAAAATGTTCTTTTTTTGCAAAGGGTGTCATGTTTCATAGAGTGTACAGGCAAAAAAAAATCATCTCGTTAAAGGGAGCCTCCCTAAGGGATTAACCCGATGTGTGATTCGGGCAACATTCCGAATGCGAGCTTCGTAAGCCTCCGCTTAAAATTATCTAGCTTTCGGGAATTTTAGCAAAGGTTTACTGTACTAGGTATATATTTTTAGAGCGAAAACGGGAATTCGCTCGCAGTTGATGTAAATAGTTAGAATTTTATTGTTGATCGAGTTAAAGGAATGCTGGATTGTTTTAGTGAACAAATGCAACTGTGTTTTGCTTTAGATTAACAAACGTTTTGAATATTCGAAGGTGTTTTTCGCTCAGTTTAATAGTTGAAAACTGTTATTCAATAGAGATGAATGCACGGATCATAAAGTTCATTCCGATTTTCATTTGTTTTGTGAAATTCATCATAAAGGGGTAAGTATGCAATCATTGTTCATGCCTTTGTGAAATAAGTCAATTGTTTGTTAGCCTAAACTGGATTTAATATGACTGTGAAACCCTGATTCCAAAGCTAAGTAAGAGTATTTCAGGAGCTTGTGACATCTTCCAATGATGTGGCACAAAATAACTAGCATAAAGCAACGAAACAGGGATAATCAGACAGTTTTGAGTCAATATACTAATAGCAATATCGCAATAGTTGCTGTCATGTCAACGCAAACTGTTTGTTGCTGAAAGCTGGAGAGCTGCTCCATATGCCATAGAATCTTGCCCTAACATCATGAACAGCCAAGCTTTTAGCTTTTATGCTTATAACTAGTAGCTCAGTTCTGGGCTGACACAATTTAGATTGTCATCGACAAGCTAAGAAGAAGGCTTATATAAAACTACCGCCACTAGAGACATGCATACTTTCTACATATCGTCAGGATAGTGCAAATCCGCGGAACTAGCATTGGATAATTCCGCGTTTCTGACAAATGTGGCCAATTTCAATTACGCATTGTTGTACGACAAAATTAATGATTTTAAAAGTTTTCTACTGTTAACAATACATAGAACACATGTACTATTCATGTAAAAATGAGGTCAAAAATCGTGGAAATAAAAATAAAAAAACTTATAACCTTCCCCTGTAAACCTACACGTAGTGCAGATACGCGAACTTTACGTATGGTAGATTCGCGGATTTGCACTATCCCCGACGATCGACGTTACTCCGTTTTTTTTTTTTCGAACATACATACATAAACTCACGCCTTTTTAGGGGTAAGCAGAAACCATAGAACGCCACCTGCTACGACGCCTTTTTTTTTTTTTTGGAATTGGAGTCATCAAATGACCCCTCCCTCTCTGGGCGGAGCGAAAGGGAGTGTCACACTTGTACTGACTAAAACCTATCCATGTTCCTTCTTTGCTCTTTGTGTTCCAGGGCCACGGTATCTCTTTCGAACAGTCCCGCAGCCCTGGCAGGCACCTGCTACGATCCTCACATACTCCTTTTGCCTCGTCCCCGTTCATACACGCACACTGGTTGCGAGTACTTGCACTCCCGGCGTTGCCACTCACGTCTGCCTTGTAAATAAAGGGTGTAAATAGACCCTTAACATATCCGAAAGGTACTTGTTCTCCTCGTCTTTGCGATCATTTTTTTTGTTCTAAACTAGAAGGTTCCCAGGTATGGACCTTCTAGTTACGGAGATATTGGGGGTCAAAGTTTCAACTTTTTCACAAGTTTTTTTTAAATACATTTTTTTAATGGAAGATTTTTTACACACCTCCGCGACCCCCGTACTATTCAATCCCTCCATCAGCACAATGCTTTGAGTACTTTCCATCGAGTACTACCGTAAAACGTGATTTTTCACCCCAAAAAAAAAAGTCGATTCACAACAATAATTTTTGCGTAAAGATACTTAGTTTGATGTATAGAATGCTTGGTTAACGGCTATGTGAAGGGTATGTTTACATACTGTATATCTTTTTTTTTCTAATTTGTTTATAAATGGTAAACTGATAGACCAAGAAACACTGGCCACTCTAAAAGATTACTTCATTTGAACAGGATCTTGTTAGCACACGTTCAATTAGTGAGGCCACCGAAACTGACTGTATAACTAGCTCTCGCCGGTTTGAAGTGCCCTCGATGAGTAAAAAGCGGTTAACTATGCACGGGCTGGTTAGTTTATTACGAGCTGACTGGTAATTGACCACAGATCTATTAATTTAGAAAGTTGCAACATTTAGTATGGCATTTATATGAATAAGTTAATTAGTATACTGGGTGTTTTTTTAAACGTGGGCAATACTTTAGGGGCGTGTAGTACTCATGAAAAAAAGCAACTTTTACTATGGGACCGACCATGAAATCGCGAAAATACTATCAGCTGCTCCACACATTATTGGTCGCGTAACTCGAAAAAAATGTAGGCAACAGCAGATTTTTTAAATCATATTTTATAGTGGCGCCCTATAGTAAGAGTTGCTCATATTTATGAGTACTTCACTCCCTTAAAGTATTGCCCACGTTTAACCAAACACCCTGTATAACGTCACTCGGCTCGGGTGGTTAAATGTCACATGTCAGCGATTTTTTTTTTGTATATGGCGTAGGTACTACTGAGATTTCGATTTAGACCACATGACATTAACATCACGCATCCCGAAGGGTTAGGCAGAGATGTACTTAATAGTACACTCACATTTCGCCAGTTATGTTTAAGTCCCATGTAATATGGCGCGAGCCTATTGCCATCATGGGCATAAATCCAGACTCCGTGGCTGCTACTGAGTAATTTCTGATGAAAAAACCCGATAACCATTTGTTCGACCCGGGAATCGAACCCAGGACCTCATACTCAGTAGTCGCGATTTCGACCACTAGACCAACGAGCCAGTAGAGTAAGAGATCATGAATGTGTTGAAATATTAAATGCGGTTTTTGATGAATTTCTCTTACGAAAAAGAGCAACAAATTCTATACCTATAATTCTTTGATGTGAATACTAAAAATTTTTGTACCGTGTTTGTGTACACAATAAAAATGGATTACCACAACATTGAAAACGCTTAATAGTCCATTAGCAATGCAAGTAATATTGATAGTGTCACGTTTAATTGCTACGTATCATGAATACATAATTAATATCGATTCTGTAACAATTTGATTATGAAATAATTATTTGTGACGGTCCTGTTTCTATTGAGGTTAATTTTATTATGAAACACAACAATTTATTCATTAAAAGGGGTTACAGGCATATCATATTAATTTTATTGATTATCTTATCGAAGACAAAACGAAGACAAGTCGGGTTAATGTTTCTATTGGTAACAATTATTATCAGTTTTGGGGAAAATAACCAAAGATTGAAATAATTAGATGTCGCCGCAATAATAATATTTTTTTTTTTTTTTTCTCACAATTGGAATGTGAATTCGGCTATCATTGTGCCGATCGTCGTGACGGCCAATGGCCTTATAGCCAAGAGTCTCGACGACTATCTTTCGAGGCTCTCCTGAGGCGGTTGGATCAAGGGCCTAATTCAGAAGGCAGTACTCCTCGATACGGCTCGCATTGTGAGGAGGTTCCTGTCTCTGGAGCCCTAGCCACCGGTAGCTTGGACCCTGCTCCCGATACCGGTGGACCACTATTTTTTAATATTTTTAAATGTTTTTTATATTATTTTGTATTAGAATATTTAAAAATGTATTTAATATAAAAATAAAAAAGGAAATATATTATAATAATAATAATTTACCTGGCATATCACGCATTGAACGAAAAATTCAGTTAAGCGATTTTCCTTAATTCCAGTAAGCAAGACAATACTACAAACGTCACTGCCAGGGAAACGTAAACCTCAGAGTAGTTTGTGGTTGGTGGTCCAGATGTCAGTATCTATCGCGGCTCGCGCTTATACGGGCTTATAAACGCGTCAACGCTCGTACGAGTTGCGCGTGCGACAAAAGACGCGTGCATATACGCTGAAACGGGCTTAAACAAACGAGCTTTTACGCGCCGAAAATACGAAAATCTGAAACCACCGCTATTAGTTCTTGACGCGGTAGTGTGAATCTGACGATTCAAATCTTTGAAGAATACTGCGCAAGCAGGTAAGTATGACGATTATTTATGTAAAAAAGGCTGCCTCGTTGATCGAGTGGTCGCAAGCGCGACTGCTGAGTATAAGGTTAAGGTTCGTCTCCCGGGTCGGGCAAAGTGCTATTAGGTTTTTATCAGGAATTCCTCAGCAGCCACGGAGTCCGGATTCGTGTCCGTTTGATGGCAATAGGCTCGCACATAAGACTTAAACGTCACTGGCGAAATTAGGATGTACTATTAGGTACACCTCTGCCTAAACGATTACAGGCGTAATGATATGTATAATACCAAAAATTTCCTTCCTTCTCAGTACGCAACAACACAAAATTATAATTAGACGACTCGTAAGCATTTTAGTATAATTTAAGTTTGATCCCGCGTAACGATACTGCCATCTTTATCAAGATTATAGCCCATTTTATCCTTTAATTATACATGAGACTAACGCTACTGAGCCAGACAAAATGGACGCGAAATTTTATTAAATATCCTGTAAGTAACGTGAACTGAATTTTTATTGTACCCTTCCATTGCTGAGGTCGCCTCGTAACTACCTACTTTAACTCTTTTGGAAAATGTATTGCGAGTGTGTGTTTGTATTTTTTCGTTTTGTATTCTTAAGTGGTACAATTTGGTATATGTTCTCGTCTATACTGCCTGTTTTTCTGTGTGTGTTTTTTTTTAATAAAAACTCTTGTTAGCCTAGACTGTAACATGTTGTTTTGTTATTATGTAGGTATGTAAATCGTCAGATGTGCCCTCACTGAAAGACGTATACGATTTTCAGATGATTGAACGAGACAACACTATTTAATTGTCATTGTCAACGAAACAGACACGTGATCATTTTTTGTCGCGATAAAGGTAATCTGACGATTTACTTCAGAATGAAATAACACGTAAAGTTTCCTCAGGATTATAGACTAATATTTTGTTTTAAATATCGATGGTATTAAACAATTTAGTAATTTAGTTGTAATTCGACCGCATTTTCAGATTTATAACTAACTTTGTGAGTTTTAGAAAGCAACTTGTTTTTGGATAGAGTAATGTAATGTACAGACGCCTGCACATCAAGGTACCCGAAACTGTCAAATTTTCCCAATCAACCTTGAACCTAATGCTTTAGCAATAAATTTGAAAATCTATTAAAGAAATTTGACAGATTGTGGTAGCTTGAAGTGCTGGCGTCTGTACTATCAAACATACGGATATTTCTCGCTGAAGATTTTCTTCCGGGTGTAAACATCGTGTTGTCTGCGTTTTGTACTACTTACCCATATTATTGACCATCAGAACATAGTTCGTCCCATAGTGTCAGTTTTGCATATTGGTGAAGAACGTCACCTGTTTCGGTATCGGTAAATTTTTACCCCAAATACTCGAAAACTGATTTTTTATCAATGTATCCCTGTATTTACAATATCAAAATTATGAAGGAAACCCTTCGAAAATGGTTACGTATAAAATAAGCTTAAAACCTCTGTTAGCATAAATCACAATTTATTGCATTGTTCTTACAAGGTAAACATTTAAATTGGCCTGTATTTGTAAATGTTAACATTAAATATTTAAGATCAAATTCATAGATTTTCATCGTTGAAATATTATATTAAATTAATTGTACAAAATGTATTCCTGTTAAAATATCGTGTATATTGTAATTATTAGGTTGTGTATAGTCTTCGATTCTGTTGTAATAAATATTTCTACCCGTGCTGTGTGTGTTTTATTTATAAGCATATCATCTTCTGAATATAAGATTTTAAACTATCATGGTCACTAACATTATCATTAACACTAAAAACGGGATATTTACCATGTTTACTGTTTGATCAGTAAACTTGGTAAATATTCCGTATGTAGTGTTAATGATAATGTTAGTGAAACGGGATATTTACCATGTTTACTGATTAAACAGTAAACATGGTAAATATTCCGTATCTAGTGTTAATGATAATGTTAGTGAAACGGGATATTTACCATGTTATTGATTAAACAGTTAACATGGTAAATATCCCGTTTCTAGTGATAATGATAATCTTCTGAATAGCCTTTTCCCAAATATGGCGGGATCAGCTTTCAATCTAACCGGATGCAGCTCAATAACAGTATTTTATATGCAGCAACTACCTATCTGATCTCCTGAACAGAGTTAGTACTGGGTAATACGATTCCTCTTGGTAAGACTGGGTGTCGAACTTTCGGGCCACTTCTTCTTCTTTATCATGTTGTTAGTGCCTAACCAGGTATCAGAGTTTTTATGCCACCCATGGGCCTTTAACTTGACTTTACATGCCGTCGAGAAATATCTCGCAGGCACGCTGGTTTCCTTACGATGTTTTCCTTCACCGAAGTGGTAACCGGACCACTAACTACCTGTAACGACTATTGAAATCTGCAAATGACAGCCAGGACCAACGGCTTGACGAGTTTTCCGAGGGACAAAGGAAACTCGGTATTTAATTCATGTTCACCCATCTACGGACCTACCTTATCAGGCACTGCTTAACCTTGAAGATCGGTCCATGCAGCTATTAAAATTAATTGACTTCTATTTATAAACCCCTTATTTCCCGAGAACAGCTTAATTTGCAGCTACAGAAGCAAAAACAGAAAGAAAAAATGAGGTTGGCTATGACGGCGACACGGCCCCGGGTGAGTGAGCGTAACACCGCCTCGGTTACAATAAATAAAAACCGTTTTACAATTTCCTATGTTTCGTAGCGTATTTTTAGATCTTGGCGACGACCTATCGACTCGTGTTTTGCGAGTGAGGATATATACATAATTCGTTAAAAGAATGCCACGAGTCGCCGCGACGTGACTTTCGGTCGCCACCCTGTATATCGTCATGATCAGCCTACAGCAGTCCACTGCTGGACATAGGCCTCTCCAATCGCAAGCCAATCAGCTCGATTCTCAACTCTCATCAAGCTGTTATCGGCGGCCGTCTCCAGTTGCGCCACAACCTGAGGGCGACCCACCACTTTTACGATTCCCGGTCTCCACTCAAGAATTCATCTACGGTTATCAGTTTTACGGCTAATATGGCCGGCCCATTGGCAGACATAGTTTTAGTGTATCCCCTATAGTTTTACAAAAAGAGGTAGTGACGCACAAAGTAACAGACGTTGTAGTCACGTCAATAGCATCCGCAATGAAACTTGAGCGGTGCATAGATAAGTAGGTATGCATATAGTTCCAGAACTCGTTCCAAGTTTGAGGGCGTAGCAATATACACGTACAAGTCTTCTTGCACTCATACTTAACCACATACCTACATAATATATAACCTAATCACTTGTGTGTGTCGTGCCCGCAAGTGTGACTACTGAGCATGGGGTTCCGGATTCGATTCCCGAGTCGGGCAAAGTGTTATTGAATTTTCTATCAGGAATTACTCAGTAGCAGCCACGGAGTCTGGATTTGTGCCCGATTGATGGCAATAGGACTTAAACATAACTGGCGAATGGGTGTACTATTAGGTCCACCACTACCTAACCCTTCGGGGATTACAGTCGTGCTGTTATTTTATGGTATTTATCAGTTGCTGCCTGCAGTTTGCAAGTTTGTGTAATTGGTTGTGCCTTCGTGCCTCGGAAAATACGTGTCGTGATTAGTGCTGTGTGTGATCTTTCCCCAGCTGTGTCGGCGTGCCGTCCCATCGGACTGTGAGAGTAAAGGAACAGAGAGTGTAACTGTACTTGTGCACACACCTGTGTACAATATCTCCTCTGTTCATGGCTAATCTCCGTTGAGATTGGCGGACGTCGTCGAAATTGTGTCAGGAGGATTTATGTTATTTTATTCAAACAGCATCCACAAAGAAGGCATTGATTTATTTATTTATGCAGATTTTTCTCACACTTACAGTTTGCACCAATGCGTGCAGTAAGCCAACAACATCATCATCTGCCTAGCCTTTTCCCAACTATGTTAGGGTCGGCTTCCAGTCTAACCGGATGCAGCTGAATACCAATATTTTACATGGAGCGACTGCCTATCTGACCTCCACAACCCAGTTAGTACTAGGTAATACGATACCCCTTGGTTATCAGACTTTTTGGACCACTGACTACCTGTATTCAGCCTGGGAGTTGGCTTCCTGTTCGACACAAGTAGAAGATCAAGAAGAAGCATTTATGTAAGCATCAAAGAGTAAGTAACAGTCAAGTTGTGGTAGGGGTGGAGTAGTGACGAAGTGTCATTTGGTAGCTTTCTAATCTCGGTAATCAAATTATGCGATTGATTTGATAATCAAACTATCGATAAGTCTCGAAAAAATAACAACACATGAAGATATCGGTCATGTAGATTCTTGACAAGGTATTGTTCAAAAATTGACGCTCCATCCTATTTCCTAAGGGTAAGTATTTCTGCCAAAGTCAAAGAGATCAGTAAACATAAACTATCAAATCATGCTGTTCATTATCGTCATCATTTCAGCCGAAAGACGTCCACTGCTGGACATAGGCATCCCCAAGTGTCGCCACATTGACAGGTCCCGTGCGACTCGCATCCAGCGGATCCCTGCAACCTGCACCAGGTCATCGGTCCACCTAGTAGGAGGCCATTATACCGTGCTTGTGATTTATTGACCAAAAATAACAATAAACAATCACGAAAACACGAACAATAACGAAATTGATGTGACATTTGACGACAGAATAAATTGAATCAGCTTTCAGAGACTAAGGGCTTGAAATAATAAAGTTGACATTTTGGAATGTTTTCAATGTCGAGCTTTTACTTAACACAATAAAATACATTCAGACGTCTAGACGCTTAGAGTGGTGAATATAAATCCCTTGTACATAACTGTTGTGTGTAAACTAGTATTATAAGCACATTTAATTTAATTAGATCGTTTGAACGCACAGCTAAAAATACATTAGCATCGATTTCATAGACTACACTTTCACTTTTTAGGGTTCCATTCCTAAGGGCTGCCCACGGGACTGTATTACTTAGGTCTGCTGTCTGTCTGTGCGTCCGTCTGTCACAGAGCAGTCTATCTTTTGAACTGTAATAGGTGATTTTTTTTCACGGAGCGTGTTTTTTTACTATGGCCGCTAAAACCATAAAACAACAAAGCCTATTGCCGTCAATCGGCCCAAACCCGGATTCCGTGGCTGCTTCTGAGAAATTCCTGATAAAAAAAAACCAATAACACTTTGCGCTAGCCGAGAATCGAACCCAGGACTTCATGCTCAGCAGTCGTGCTTGCGACCACTCAACCAACTCTGACCCATGAGGCGAGTTTTTTTTCGGCGTTTTTTACGGAACCCTTTCTGTGTGAGTCTGCCTCGCATCTGACCGGTTTTTCAGTGCCAGTACTTAAAAAGTCACAAAGTACTATTATTTATTCTTCGCCTGAAGCTTATACAAAGATACCCAGACTTGTTATCAAAACTTGCGGTCGACTAAAGATTAAACTCGCAGTACTCGAACAAAAAAGATTTCAAGCTTCATTTAATGAGTTCAGTCAAAAAACACATTGGGACTCGAATTGAAGTCGAATATTCGAGAGCTTTTTTCGAGAGAAGCCATCTATTCTAATTAAAAACGAAAGTCGTAGATGTCAAGCGACCAAAGCGTTTGTAGAAATTTTGAGACCATTCAAATGGAAAATGAGAAAATAAATTCATAATTACTGTGAGTAGTTTTGTAGGTACTGCTTTTGAAGTGAAAAGCCAACATGAGGCATGGACACAGTTAATTAACTTCCTTGACTAATGGACTGCGTAATAATATTTACATCAGAGTTCTATTATGAACAGGAAGATCCTCTCCTAGCATCATATTGTTCATTACCGAGAGTCGTGATTCCCCCGACGCGACGTGACGTCGTCTTTTGTTTGTCTGTTTCGCCATATTTGCCTATCTTTGGCATTGTGAAGTGTATTATTTATTTATTTAAACTTCATATACAATAGTGGTACCGTGTGTGTCGTTCCGTGGTCGTATCGTGGAGTCTTGTGTCCAGCGATGAGCCAATTTAATCCTCGGACCATGGACGTTTGCCATCGACCTCACCAGTTACTATAACTTCGGGACCTAAGCATAAATGAACATAGATTTGTATTCCTCAGATGCCTTATTATTTTTGCGTACCTGATTCAAAAATCGATTTGAAAAGTGAAATGGAACACGAAATTTTCAACTCAAGACCTATTTCCAAAGACCCGTCTAAACAAATACAATAATATTTGAATTATAAACAATTTTCTCCTGGTTTCAAAAGGAAATGGCACAGCCATGATACTCAGTGACGCAAATCTAAGAGCAATCGTCTTTTCTTTAATATTTCTTCCACTAATGTTTCTATTAGGTGAACTTTCTTGTGTAAAAGGAATTCTTGATTCGCCACTAAGGCGCGCTACACACTTATTCAGCTCGGTTAGAATCGTTACTGCCGAGCGGCAAAAAATTATACATTTTCGGTGAAAAACCGCTCGGCTTAACTCGAATTGTGCCGAGCCGACCGGAACTTGAATCAGCAAGGATTAGATGTCGAACAGAGTGTTTGGTCGACACGAGTCGAATTTATAATCGGCCTGTAATTTTCCCACTGCTGGAACCCAGGCCTTTTCTCCTTCTCTCAATGAGAGGGAATGGGCTGTAAACCACCACGCGGGCCCAGTGTGGGTTGGTAGATGTCACATGTCTTCAATTACTTCAGGTCAGCAACAAATATTCCCGAATTGAATGTGCCGACACGAACAAATGTGTCACATCCCTAAATAATGTGGGCGAAACGGTTGGTCTTTGTTTTTGAATTCAATATGTTTTTACGGCTCGCTGTCTAGTCAGGAAATGGAAAACGATCGTTTATTTATAGAATCAGTTTACTTTCTTTAAGTGGCAACATCAGTTCGTGGTTGATTTGAAGTGATATCGATAGAGTGTACTATACTATATTGTAAATCAAAACCTGGAATCAGGCAGTTCACCTCAAGTGGAGTTGGGCAAGACATTTGGCTAGACGCGGAGATGGGCGGTGAAGCAAAGCTTTGACCGAGTGGTCGCCAAGGTTAGGCCAAAGATAGTGAGGCCGTTCAAAAGCTTGTTGGGTTGGTGATATCGCCAAAATTGTGCAATGTACCTGGATGAGGGACGCTCAGCACAGAGAAGTATGGCAGAAGAAAGGGGATACCCAGCAGTATCCGGGCTGATATGGTGATGAAAAAAGGAATAGTTTTTAATTATAGTAAAGTAATATTCGAAACGGGATATTTACTATGTTTACTAGGGAACTGATAAAAAACAGTAAACATGGTAAATATCCCGTTTCGAGTATTAATAATAAAGTTAGTGACCATGATAGTTTAAAATCTTATATAGTAAAGTATTAAAAATTTATATAGATTTTGGGCATTATATTTACTAATTCCGATATTATTATTTGTAATATGTTATGCTCTATCACATGAAATTCAATGATGTGAAGTAGAAAAACATACAAAGGAAGATGTTTACTATTCGTAATTGATTTAAGAATATTAACTACCACTCGTCATTAAAAATTAATTTCACTTGTCCGCGCTTTTAATACGACTGCCACAAAAAAGTGGGTGACATTTTACCATAAATTGATAGATAATTGTAAGTTTGGTTTTTGAAAGAAAATTTTCAGTAAAAAAAATTGAAACCATTTGAGCACTTCCTTATTATATTGTTTGAAGCAACTCAGGACCATTCACTACAAATACTTAAGCCCACATTCCAGTCCAGGCATTATTCTAATCAAGTCAACCATTTGTTTTCAATTAAAACTTGTAGCTCATTCCTCTTCCAATAGACTGGAAATCAGGCTGCTGCCGTTATCATTGCGAACTGCCGGCAAAATAACTTCGGCAGTCTGAAGCTGCGTTGACATCGGTCGAGTAGTTTTTGGACTTTAAAACAGACCATGACCTTTGATTTTTTTTCAGCATCTAATCTCAGAAAAAAATGACGACGCCATAATTTAAAATGATGACGTGTAAAAGTGACTTAGAAGGTTTTCTTACGGATATAAACTTCATTTCGAGTGTGCGGTCGGGTACTGATGACATTGCGAGCCTGGGGTAAGCGGGTTGAGCGACGTTGGTATAGAATGCTTGCTACAACCATTCTTCTTAGCGTTTCGATGGCAAAATGTTTAAATATGTTTAGCCCAAAACTCGGCCACGCGTACCCCGCTCACTGATGCAGTAAATAAATCATCAAGAGAGCAGGTGAAAGGCATGCGGGGCAAGATGGAAGGTGGGCCATTGTTTGTGGGGAGACGCCGCATATGCACTTGAGGTCTGAGCTGTCCATGAGTCCCCATCTGCAGAGATTGTCTTTGCTCCGGCCGACTTGGGTTCGAAGTCTGTTTAGAGATTTCCAAGTCGTTATAACCATTAATTTACTGGAACGGACTACTTGTAGGGACTATTTACTGAAATCTTTTTGCATGTTGTAATACGTACGCTTCATATATTAGAACTAGCAAATATGTATTTCGAAAAGACCTTCCCTTTATTTAATATTCAAAACTATTCGTAGTTTCAAGTCCACTGGCATCCTACTTTAAGTTTTCTTCATAAACACCTCACCTCCAATCGCAATAAATGTTTTGGCTTTGACTTTGGCTTTGACATCAACATAAACTAGACTATCAAATAAAGCTATCAAAATTGACTTATTACCCTAGTACTCCCCCACTAGTACTGGACTACTTACACTTACTGTCCTATTAGTACTGGTCTATTTACTCGACCAACGTAAACGCGGCTTAACGCGACTTTGTCCCACAGACTATCTCGAGTGAGAAGATAAAAAATTATTAGCTTTGAAACTCTGAAACAAAGTCGTAAAGTTTGAAGAAACTTGGCAAAAATTTCGTCGTTCCATCTTAACCTTGGTCTCTTTATCCTGACCGAGATGATGGATTCCGCTGATTTATTGAACAGATGTATTATCTTACCGGGAAAAGAGAAATTTCTTGTCAGCTGCTATCTCAAAATAGGTAAGTAACTTTTTAAGAAAAAAAAGTAAGCTAGCATTTTAGCAAGAAGTACCTATGAATACTTTTATCGTGTTTTTTTTAATATCAAACTCAAAGCATTTATATTCAATTAGACCATTACAGGCACTTTTAATGTCAGAAAAACAAAGTAAGCGAAGCTACAGTCTCAGTCACAAGGCATAATATCTTGCGAAAGTACTGTAGTTGTCCACTCCAAAGCTTATATCTTTATGGAGATCATTGGTTGGTGTTGTGATTTTAATCAGTCTTCTAACATGAATGTAGTAGTCTCAATCATCTATCGGTTTGCGACATCGCCTCAGCGCTGGCAACGACGACGGCGCCGTAGATGTGGAAAAATGTTTGCGCCTCTGTAGAAATCTATACATATAATAAAATCGTAGATTTTCCGTGTCTGTACATTACAGATTTTTACAAAAAAATCACTGGAAGGTGCGAGAAATAAGTAATAGAAAGTAAAAAATTTTTTTTTTTAATTTTTGTCTGTTTGTCGGTTTTTCGGTTTGTCGGTTTGTCGGTTTGTCGGTTTGTCTGTTCGTTTGTGCGCGCATCACGTTAAAACCCCTCATTATATTCAAAATCGAAATATTACAAAATAAGAAGCATTGTTCTGGGTATTATTTAGCGTTTATTTCATCAAAATCGACCAACAGACGCAAAAGATATAAATATTTAAAAAGTTGGTAACCACATGCGCGATTTCTATTCTTCTATGTTAAAATAATTTACGTAAATAGGTTTTAGTAGTCGTAGTGTTGTCGGAATGACTGAAAATTAATTTTGTTTTATTTTTCCATTTGTCTTTACTCTTTGCACTAAAAATTTAGCACTGAAAGAGAGGTTTAAATGTGAGAAATCTATCTAAATATATGAAAGCGAAAGGTCACTCACTCACTCATCACGAAATGTCGAAAACGGCTTGACGTATAAAGATGAAATTTGGCAGGGAGGTAGTTTATAGTTAGTAGACGTCCGCTAAGAACGAATTTTGCGACAGGGCCGGATTAAGAAGGTCTAAGGGCTCTTGCAAGTTTGTATGAAAGTCCTTCATTTCTTGTGCTACAAACTTGAAATTTGACAGGGAAGTACTTTATAGTTAGTAGACGTTCGTTCAGAACGGATTTTGCGACAGGGCCGGGTTAAGGAGGCCTAAGGGCTCTCGCAAGTTTGGATGAAAGTGCTTAACTTTTTTTGTTCCAAACTTGATATTTGGCAGTGAGGTAGTTATAGTTAGTAGACGTTCGCTAAGAACAGATTTTGCGACAGGGCCGAATTAAGGAGGTCTAAGGGCTCTCGCAAAAAGTCGTATAAATGTTGTATACAACGTGTAACATAATAAACGCAAGACCTCCCGTGTGGTCTCTCGCACCATGAAACTAAACATCTTTTGTTCTACGAGTTCTTGAAATTCGCAAAAAAAAAAATTACTTTCTATACTATCGGACGCAATCAGCTGATCTACATGTATGGTAAAACTAAAAAAAAAGTTATGAATTTCCAAAAGTCATAGAACAAAAGTTGTTCAGTTTCATGGTCTGAGACACCACACGAGAGCTCTTGCGTTTATTATGTTACACGTTGTACAGAACGGTATAAGAATAAAAAGCGCTAAACAAGGTTCACTTTGAAAAAATCGTTTGTCTGTAAAGTCGGTTAACTCACGATAGTTGAACGTGACAACGTCATAAGAAAATACTGATGGAATGGTTGCATTTTTCAAAAAATGAATGTGCGTTGAGCAATTGTTTTATGGAACGCCTCAGAGCGAGGTAACGCCTCACACGTCATGTTTTTTCGTGCGTGCAGCCGGCTCCATCGAATTATAAGACGTTGTCACGTCAAAAAAGTTGTATTGCGCCAAAATACACCGATTTTAAAGCCATATCGTCGCCTCAACGCCATTTAATTTTGTTTCGGACCACTGCCGCCCAGAATTACAGCACATAAAAGGATGCCTTTTGTAGTCATCAGTACATTATCACCTTTTGATCTGGCAGTCAGTTCTCACACATAACATAACGTCACGCCTTAAAGCCCAGAAGAGTTGGGCAGACGTGTACCTAATCGTACACACACATTTCGCCAGTTATATTAAAGTCCCATGTAGTAGGGGGTGAGCCTATTGCCATCAACCGGGCACAAATCCAGATTCGCGCCAAATATCAACCTATCTTATTTTGATAAATCTCACGTGAGATTAGGAGGGACATGAGGGGGTCAAGCCAAATCTCACGACATCCCCAGGGGGGAGGGGGGTCGAAAAATCGCCTTACGTAATTTGTGGACGCCCCCAACACAAGCATCTCCTTGCTTAAAAGGTGATCTCCAAATCATGTGTGTGATAACTTTATGTAATTGAAATAAATTTTTTTTTTTAACACTGCCCGACCCGGGAATCGGTCCCCACGCTTAGTAGTCGCGCTTGCGAGCACTAGACTAACGAGGCACATCAAAATTTCCACGCGAACGAAGTCGCGGGCAACAGCTAGTTAAGCAATATATAAGAAATTGTAAAGAATTTATTAAATTATATAAATTGATTAAATAATATTTATATAATTTTATTAAATTATATAAAATTGATAAAATAATATTTATATAATTTTATTAAATTATATAAAATTGATAAAATAATATTTATATAATTTTATTAAATTATATAAAATTGATAAAATAATATTTATATAATTTTATTAAATTATAAAGAATATTAGGAAAAGGCACTTAGAAGAGGAAGATAAACTACATCCACATTCACGCAGTCATTAAAAAAATCCTTCCTGATACAAAAATGTAAAACGGCATAGTAACAAAACATAACAGAAAGAACTGCTCACAAAAGCCCACTTAATTTTATATTCACAGAAATAATGATTTCCATGTAGCTTGAATAAAATATTATTTTCAGTAGGCTTTCTGAATTTACTGAACACGTTTAGTAATAACGAAGGTACTTATAGGCACCCATACTTCTTTGATAGCAGATAGCAACGTCATTTCACTTCAAGACAACTATCTCTTAGGTCACTCTCAACTCAAAGCCTCGACCTGTTACTGAATAGAGATAAATCTATGCCCTTTGTTGACCAGCGAATAGTTTCCAGAACCAGACTAAGGTATTTAATATCAACGATCAAGTTTAAATGGGTCACTAGTTCAATATAAATAGAAGTTGAACTCTGAATCAAGTTGTCTGGATAGGCGACAAATAGCATCGTTAGAATAGTTGCGAGGTCTATGAAATCTGTACAAACAAATAAAATTGAAATGTCTGTTTGTAATTTCAAAACAACAGCTTGTTACTGAATGCATATGAAAGTTTATTCGGTACTTATAACAAAAAAAAAAATTTTTGTCTGTCTGTCTGTCTGTTTGTTCCGGCTAATCTCCGAAACGGCTGGACCAATTTTGACGGGATTTTCACTGAAAGGTAGTAGATGTTATAAGGAGATACTTTTGTTAGAAAATATATTAGGGCTCTGTGCAAAAAAGTTAAAACCCTTGAAATTTTTAACAAAATTCGATTCGCATAGGGAAGTAATAGTTTTACGTGGATGAAGGTCGCAACGTAACGGCCACAGCTAGTTATTCAATAATATCAAGAATTAAGCAGCTGGAAGACAACTGCTGGACTGCTGGCTGCTGCTACTGCTGCTACTGCTGGCTGGATCAAGACTCTTGTTCTAACTTGACTCGTTGTCCCACAGTCGTTTCCACGACTGCTTTTCGTCAAATGAAACTCTCCACAGCTAGACGGACCATCTAAGGGAGATGGTTCGTCTAATTATAGATAAAGCTGGCTGAGATAGCCTGGATGCAGAAGGTATAGGTCAGGATGTGATGACGTAGCGAGGGAGGCCTGTCGCAGTCCACTTCTGAACATAGGCTTATGTTCAGAAGTGGACTGCGACAGGCCGAATTCATTGAAATAGCTGTGGAGCTCATCAAATACTGATTTATATGATCTAATATTTTAATACAGCACTGAAATCTAGTGA
Organism: Noctua comes; assembly: GCA_963082995.1. Classification (NCBI taxonomy): domain Eukaryota; kingdom Metazoa; phylum Arthropoda; class Insecta; order Lepidoptera; family Noctuidae; genus Noctua; species Noctua comes. Next base: position 13,092,400 of record OY720279.1, on the reverse strand, counting down.
AAGTGATTCGATTGACGTATGTAAATTCTTTTGATTCCAGTTCAGCATCTACTGTCCTTGGAAACACTGCTGGAATCAGCTGGATGCGTGAAGCACGAAACCATTCGATGATACGCGTCCCCGAGGGGCGTTTCATCCAGAAGTAAATGGTGATGATCAAGAATCCAGCGCTGGTAGTCACTGGCCCGAAAAGCTGACCACCAGTCTTACCAAGGGGAATCATATTACCCAGTACTAACTGAGTTGTGGAGATCAGATAGGCAGTGGTCCATGTAAAATACTGGTATTCAGATGCATCCGGTTAGACTGGAAGCCGACCCCAACATTGTTGGGAAAAGGCTAGGCAGATGATGGTCGAGTATCTAGCACTGGATTGGAATAGAGAAGCCGCTTACTAGCCAGATATCGTTCAAGAGTCCCTGGAATTAAATCCTGCACCCTGGATTGATATACTAAAACGATCGAAATCAGCCTTCACCCACGAGGAATAAATGTATCATAATAATATAATCAAACATCGGTTTCTGTGTCAGTTATTGATCAGAACAACATTGAATAGCGACCATGCCATTATCGCACATTGATCATTGAGCGTATTAGAAAAACAAAGAACGACAGAGTTTATTTTTTGCAATAAAAACATTGAGCAGTTGAGTGAGTAAGAGTATTAAAAGAACTATGCGCGTCTTTTAAATTTTGCGAGTATACAACATTAGTTTTAGTATATGCGAAACCTGAAACACGTGTCAAGTATTTTTATGTACAGAATCTATGTAGAAAATTTCAAAACTGTGGCATGAAAAATCACAAAGTTATAAACTTGTTCTGTTACCTGCTTGTCCGCATAAAAACGTGGTCACCACGTAGTGCGTCGCGCGTGCGCCGGCAGAGTCGTCTCGAGCGAATAATTTGGCAGTAGGTACCTAAATTATTGCTATAGGTACTTAATGTCGCTCGTACTTTTTTTAATATTTTTGGGACAAAATATAACATGGTTTAAAAATTATTGGAATCGATTCAGTTACTTATTCTGAACAAATTATATTCAGGTTTCGCATATACTAAAAATAATTTTGTATAAATGCATATTTTATAAACTTTAAATCACAGGTATAAAAGTAAAATAAAAGCTAGTTTTAGAACTAAAAATTATCTCGCTGCACCACACATAAATGAACGAAATGAGTTCTCTGATGGCATCGTTAACTATTCTTTAACATCTCAGCAATAACTTTTGCAGTTTTCGAGTCGTTTTAGTGCACTAAAATGTTGGAAAATAGTGCTTTAATATCGATGATAATTGTTCCTATTTGCCACCATCTTTAATTCGTACCACGTTCACGTTTTTACATTTTTGAGATCGGAAACTAATGAGCATATTTACTACTCCCAAACGTAAAAGCATACAGTAACAAGGAAGTACCTACGAACACAAAAAAAAAACATTATCTGCACGTAATACCACATTTCTCATATCACAATCATAAAAGTAACAAAAAGTGAACACAAACACAAATGATAACCGCACGTTTCCGCCGTAAAAGGAATATTTAACTTCCAAAAATATACCTGAGGGCTATACACACGTACTATACCTACCACATTTTATTCACAACATGTCGCAATGACAATTTCAATTTGCCGCAAAACACACTTGTTTATAGATTTCCAAATATACAGTCCCCATTTGATAGTTTCACTGAATATTACAAAGAGGAAACACGAAATAAATAAGCTTTCAAAGGAATGAAAGGCCCATACATCTCGCAATGCCGACACGGAAATATTAAAAAATATCTTTTGAATCGAACGCGCTATTTGCAGGTGTAAGGAAATTGGACCGCGGGATAACATAATGGCTGTATTTCCTCGACCTTTCATTTATTTCAGTTGAAAAACCCGCCGCAGCTGGAGCATATTTGGCCCGGTGAAATTATCTGTAAGGATTCCAACTAAAGCCACATGGCAATAATCCGAACGAGATCCTGATTAGAAATCCGCCTAGGCAGGGACGACCCTTATTTGAATTGTCATTCGTACCTACAAATTCTTATCTGATCATACTTGATATAATTCGGATGGGTTTATTCATTTTCAATTCAATGACAACGTCAGCCTATTTTGTGATTGCGAATTCCGTTTTTCGAGTAGCTCGACGTTTCTAAAGGAATTTATAAAGGGCCATTCCGAATTGATAATTTACTTCACTGTATCAAATCAGCAATTTTGTAAAAGCACCGAAAGTGCTGCAGAAAATTTCCCAAGTGGAATTCTTGCCAGTTAAGCTTATTTGAGTTTCGCAATGTACGTTATGGCAAATATTTAAGTTGGTATAGGTCCCTGAAGGCGGCATATCGTATGCACGCGATTTTCCATATTCTAGTTCCACGAAGTGTTACATAAAGATTTTTAAGCTGTAGCTGGCAGTCTAATAAACAAAGTTAGATTAGAGCTGTTACTAATGTTCGATAAAAAAGTCGAGATCGGCGAGGTATCCAAATTGCCGAATATGCTGCCAAGCTGGAACGGTTCCAAAATCAAGCTTGAACTTCAGCATTAATCTGACACTGTAAATTGGAGGGATTATAGTTTAATACAAAATTATTTGGGTACACAGGTGCTTTACATAATAAGTACATAGCAAGCAGAAGGGGTTATTATAAATATAATGCGAGGTATTGGAGCGGAATGAGAATTACAAAGTTTGTAGTAATACGCGAACACGAAGTTATATGAGGATACAAAGAGGTCTTGTCAAATATTGCTAATTGCTTTCGAGATTAACTTGGTATAGTTAATGAAAGGGTTTTCTCGAATAGAACTACTAATCATATACCTAGTTCGGTGAGCTTTGATTTGATGGATTACGGATATTTCGTATTGTTGTTTGGTTTCGTTGTAGTAATACAATAGTCAACAATGTGTACAATGAGCACACTTCGTATGTCTATGGATATCCAGAAGTAATTTGATTAGGTTTTTTTGTACAGACGCAACGGTGTAGTGGAGTCTTTTTATGGATTAATTAAGTGAAGTGTTTGTTTTATTGTATTAATCTTACTTCTTAGTCTTAGAGCTATTATTAACGCGAATGTTTGTGAGGATGGATGGATGGGTGCTTGTTACTCTTTCACAAACAAACCGGTAAATGGATTTGACTGAATTATAGAACACAAAGAATTTATAACCTCGAATTACAGGGTGTAACAAAATCCTTAACGAAGCCGTCAACCAAACATTATGTACAAACATTATTTGTAAACTAAGTAACTTGACGTAAAAAATATTGCCGGGTAACGACTTTTTTTTTTGGGGTATTTAACGCACTCAAAACATGGTGTTGATGGATGGATTGTAAAAATCTTACGGTAAAACATGTATTTAAAAAACTTGTGAAAAAGTTGGAACTTTGACCCCCAATATCTCCGTAACTAGAAGGTTCCCAGTTATGGTCTAGAACAAAAAAATGATTGCAATGACGGGAAGAACAAGTACCTTTGGGATTCGTTAAGGGTCTTACACCATTTATACATACAACACTTTTTATCCTAGTAAATGCCATGACGCAGGCGAAGTTGCGGGCAGAAGGTACTATTGAGATATTTTTATTCACCATAAACCTGTCATTAATTTTTTTTGGTTACTAGGTCGTTGTAGTAACAAAAATAGTGAAATTCATTTCAAAAGTCTTGGAGGTTTTAAATCCACAGCTGAGCGGCTAATCAAGAAAGAGGACCTTTAATGGGTCCTTCAATAACACCGTCTTACACTAACCCCGAAAAAAAAATTCAAACACGAACATTTATGTCCATGTTATCCGCCCTACATTGTTGAAATCTTTTAGACACATAAACAGATAAAGCCGCCATCATTTCCTCTATTTTCGTACTTTCAGTCGCGCGTAATGTCATTTGCCGATGTTCCTGTCAGCCTTGGGAAGGGTTGGCGAATATGACAATTGAATCATGTTACAAAAGACATAACTTGAATGAGTTTTCATTTGATATGCAAATGAAAATATTTTGTTCAAAAGTCGAGTATTTTAGATTGAGTGATTGTACCTAGTTGATCTGTTGTTCGCAAACACCATATACAGGGAGTAAACAGACCCTTCACATATCCGTCAACCAAGCATTCTGTACATCAAACTAAGTAACTTTACGCAAAAATTTTGCTAGGAATCGACTTTTTTTTTGGGGTGAAAAATCACGTTTTACGGTAGGACTCGATGGAAAGCACTCAAAGCATTGTGCTGATGGATGGATTGAATAGTACGGGGGTCGTGGAGGTGTGTAAAGTAAAAATCTTACATTAAAAACATGTATTTAAAAAAAAACTTGTGAAAAAGTTGGAACTTTGACCCCCAATATCTCCGTAACTAGAAGGTTCCCAGGTATGGTCTAGAACAAAAAATCGCAAAGACGGGGAAAACAAGTGCCTTTCTTTTATGTTAAGGGTCTATTTACACCCTTTATATTTATGTACTGAACATTATCATCATTCTCTTGCCTTTTCCCAATTGATTTGGGGTCGGCGCATCTTGTCTTCTTCTTCCATACTTCTCTATTACTCGTCATCTCAGCAGTCACCTCCTTTCTAGCCATATCCTCCTTCACACATCATCCATCGATTCTTTGGTCTTCGTCTCCTCGTATATTGTACATAAGTCCTGAACTTAAGTTTGATTTCTAGGTTGGCCACTGTAGTTGTTTTCTTTTTCTCTAGAGATGCTGATTACTTGTTGGATGTTATGTGAATTTCTCAGTGGCAGCGAAGAGTCTCGATATATCCGGTAACACAGAACTTAAATAAATATAAAACCACTAAACACCTCTATCCTACCCTTTAACGAAAGTGACCGTGATGGTACACAATAAAAGAGTATTTACCTAAATACTTAACTAGATAAAGACTCAAACCACAGGAAAAACCCGTCTGGCTGTAGTCCCCGGTGATTGCAAATATAATTTCCGTTGACAAATCGATACCTTTGAGCCCAAAGGTCGTAAAGGACAGGTAACGTTATTGCCCCTTACGTCCTTTGATCCCCTAAATGGATGACCTATAGATATTTGTTCCGAATCTGGATGTTTACATGCCTACGTAAATATTGAACGGAGGCACCCCACGACATGAACAAATAGGGCTGGCAAAGCAACGGGTAAAAGATATCTTTAGGTACATCTTTTACCAAAAATATGAAGCGTTTATTACGATAACAATCAAAAGAAACAAGTACTATCAAAAACTGTAACAAAGTTAGTATCTCGTCATCATAAAAAACACTTTTCAGCTGACTCGTCTCAGCCGACCATTATCTTTACTTCCCTCAATTTTCCGGGGCTCAATTTATCTTTTAACCACTCAAATCCAACTGGCATTCAGCCAGAGTTCAGCGAGATTTGAGCGATAAGGCTGGCAAGATTCTGCATTTACATAAAAAGGCTGTTAATGCGGTACTCACTGCTGCTGCTGCATTTCGTAGTTGAGATGTTGATGCTGATATTTTGTAAATAGTTACCTACTACTAAATGTTTAATAGATGAACAGTGTAATTTGGTTAATTTTACGCAACGTATTGAATACATCAGAGGAAGACCTAAGATAAGATGGATGGATTGTGTAAGAAATGATATAAAAAAGGAGTAAATGATAGCACGACGGTTGACGGGGGAGAATTTAAGGAAAAAAAGCATTTTGCGCCGACTCCAAGTAACATGGGACAAGGGCAGGATGGTGATGTGGGTTGAATAGATCAGAGGGCAGAAAAAAGTGGTGTGATGCGAACACACCACGGTGTGTTGTGATGTGATGTGATGTGATGTGATGTGATGTGATGTGATGTGATGTGATGTGATGTGGGCGTGTTGTTGTGTGTGTGGTGTGTGAGTGGTTTGAAGCTATTTCATTCAAAATGCAAATGGCTTATTTCAAGCGCGTATTTCTACAACGGCTTTCAACCGGATTGACAAAAGCTTCTCGGTAACTTTTGACAATTCAATACATTTTTTATTTCTCCAGCCTCGTTATCACTGATATAATGTCATTTTGTCTAAGCACTCTGATCACTCTCGCCGTGACACTCCGACGCACGGCGAGCGCACCTCTAGCCTCGGTGTTTCTCGCTTGGCTGTACACTATTGCACTCGCCCTGCCTCGGAGTGTAGCGGGGAGAGTGTACAGCCTTAAAGGATTAGTAGTATAGTTGTTTGAAAAGAATAAATGATGTTTCATGTAGCTTTATCTAATCTCAGTCATCTTTTAGTTATTCTTTTGCCCTTGTCTTTACCTGCTCGTTCAGACTCCCTAGCTTATCTTCAACCAGAAGAATTCTAAGACATTTTCCTTGCGATAAATTTCACAGAAATATAATAATTTACTCTTTGTTTATTTCTCATGATAGACTTGTTGTCTAGTAAAAGCTAAAGAACAAACTACAAGGTAAGATAAATACTAAACAGTTCTTGTCATTAAAGAGTTCTTACAAGAATTAATATCTCTCGATCTTTCATTCGGTAAAAGATAAATAAATTCAAATAGACTTCACTATTTCCTTTGTCTTTTTATCTACCTTCTTAATTGAAGTAAAAGATATGACTGCGTACTTTATTTATTTACGTTTTCGCGTTATCGACTTTGGATAGGGCCATTTACAACGTGATGTAAATGGGACTATTTTCATGAGTGTTCTAATAGGCCTCACGAGGTCTTTATATTTGGTTAAGGAGCATAATCGATCTGTAAGCATGGATGTTATGACATGATGCCGGTTCTGCCCCAAACGAGTACATAAAGACGTATTGCTGATAACTACAGGCGTATGCGTTCAATGCATTGATTGAAAGCAAGCCTAGGTAATGCCAACTGAGCGATTCCTGACAATGGAACTCCATTGCTTTGCCTTACTGCTACTTAAAATAGCTTTATGGTACAGCATTTCATTTTTCATTTATTCAATAACAATTACATTGTCTCAATGTGACACGTAAAAAATAGTTGAATAGCCAAAATAAAAAACTTGATTAATAAGAAATAGAAAAATATAGCATCTCTGTCACAAATTAAATTATAAAAAACACAATAATAAAACAATGTCAACATAATAAACTCATTAAAATATTTAAAAACATGTCTTATAAAATAATAAATAATCAACAATATTCAAAAAAAATCAATACTACAATTTAAATTCAAATTTAAACGTCACATTTACATTTCGTATTTTGAATAAAGGCATCTTTACAATAGAAAAGCCTTGAGCCTTCTCTTGAAAGAGCCTGTGTACCAGTGGCGAAGGTTCTAAGTAACTCGATTCCTACCGGATTCCGTTTGAAATGGCACAGTCAGTATTCTATAGACAAATAATATAATCACACTAAACACACACACATTACCTCTTACAAAAATTGACCCTTCGCTACTGCTGTGTACAGTATGCTTTTTAGCTCTATCGGTAAATTAAATATTTTAACTGCCTGATACTGTGGACTATGCTTGACTATTCCAAGAGCCGGGGAGATTTCGTTTGCAAGGTCTTTCCTACGCGTTTTTCCCTTATCATCAACAAGACGTGTTGTTCCACAAAATAATGTTGATCTTAAATATATCAGATTTTAAACTATTATGGTCACTAACATTATTATTAATAATAACGGGATATTTACCATGTTTACTGTTTTCTATGAGTTCCCGATATTTCGCGAGCGGACACAGTGAGTTTCGTGTGTCGGGAGCAGAATCGAGTTGCGAGTGACAGTGGTAGCGGTACTGAGTGCAAAAAACGAACAAGAAAGAGGGTAGACCGATTTGTCTGCTCATAAACACCCACCCGCAATAACTTCAGTTTATCCGTGATCATGGTGCTTGCAACAGCGCCGAAATATCGAGAAATCATAGAAAACAGTAAACATGGTAAATATGCAGTTAGTACTAATGGTAATGATCTTAAATATGGTTTTAATAAAACGCAGTATGACTGATCAGCTGCATAACAATAGACATAAGATTTTAAACTATCATGGTCACTAACTTTATTATTAATATTCGAAACGGGATATTTACCATGTTTACTGTTTATATTGGGTGTTTTTCTGTTTATATCGGATGTTTTTCTGTTTATATCCGGTGTTTTTTCTGTTTATATCCGGTGTTTTTCTGTTTATATCGGATGTTTTTCTGTTTATATCCGGTGTTTTTTCTGTTTATATCCGGTGTTTTTCTGTTTATATCCGGTGTTTTTCTGTTTTTTTTTATATCGGGAACTCATAAAAAACAGTAAACATGGTAAATATAGCGTTTCGAGTATTAATAATAACAATAGACATATTATCAAAATAAATGTGTAGGTTTATACCGAGTAATCTACACATATTCAGTTCGAACGGCTATTATTCCGAGGCCGGCCCAGCAAGAGGTGGCGAGACAATTTGGACGCGTCCTGCGAGGGCTGGCCCGAGGAGGTACAGGAAAAGAGCACATGGAGGGAATTGTTGGAGGCCTTTGCCCAGCAGTGGGACAGTACAGGCAGATATAAAAAATAGAAAAAAAAAGTATGTATGATAGTCTATAAGGTATATTTATGTTATGGGTCTTTGTTACCTGAAATAAATGATTGATCAAAAACATGATTGTTACACACCATTTTATAAAACATACCAACACAAACCATCGCAGATTTAACAGCGGTAAAATTTTGCTCCTATTTGTCGAAATACTGGCGGTTGACAGAGATAATAAACATGAGATTTTAATGAAGGGCTGCTTTTTGACGCCATTAGGGACTCACCAATTTGTCATTCAAAGTTCTCACTCCCCCTTATTAAAACTCCTACTTGACATACTGACAACGCGCCAACAAGGACCAATCTTTTAAATTACTGTCCTGTTCACCATAACTCATTCTTCAGAGCGAAAGTCACGGAAATGGGCTACCAATGTTATTTAAAAAAAGTCCTTTAGCATAATTTCCTGAGGCGCATTCCGAAGAGGTACAAGTTAATTTATTTACTCCATGAAATTCAATTTGGGTGCTAAATAAACAGCTGGTTGCCGAGGTATATTTCGTAGCTTCGTACTTTAAACAAACTTGTTACACAACTATTTATATCTTTAATTGTGTTTTCTGAGAATATTTCGATGACCTCAAAATAGAATTTCAAATTATACTCATGATGTTCTAACCTTTTATTTTTTGCTTGGGAAGATAAATTATCTGTAATTAGCAACTCGCCCCTGTTTCGCAAGATTTGACAGAGTTGACAAAACATCGATATTTCTTTGTTAATTGGATCAAAAATCAAAATCAGTAGTCATTTAGTCCACCAAAACGCCCACCCTTTGTATTCGTAAGTTTAATGTTAATGTACAGATATTCGGGAATATTTGTTCTATGTGGAAGCGAAAATATTAAAATAAAAAAAAACGGTCATAAAGACGGCAACGAAAAAAAAAAATACATAAATAACATGGCGATTCGTAAGTCTCCTATACTTGTACGAATCAACTTGACAAAAGGGGTAAGTGGAAACCTTGAAAAGGTTATTTATTTTTATTTTATTTTATTTTATGTTATTCGGGAAACTTTCAGCTAATATAAACAATGTTTTTAACAATAAGAATTCGAAGGCCATTTACAAATTTCCACAGATAAACACTTGAAACAAAAAAGACAACAAAAAAGAAGTTAGGAACAAAATTCTATAACACAACAAAATTAAACAAAAAAAAAAAGCGATCTATTAATAAAAAGTAAAAATTAAAAAAAAAAATCAGACGCAAACAATTACCTTTCCGTAAAAAAGCTTTTTATTAACAAATAAAAAAACACTGGTGTTGAAAATATCCAAATCATGTTCACCAGTAAGTTTATTGAAGCTCCTGCTCGCACGGATTAGAAACGAATTCTGCCTGTACGCGGACTTGGAGTGAGGGACGTGCAACAAACTAGGTTTGCGAAACATTTTGCAATGTGCTACTAATCCTAAACTACCTAATAGCTCAGGGAATCTACAGTACCATTTGCGATTTTAAATAAGTATGCCATATCAGCAATACATCTGCGCTCATACAGCGGTAAGATATGAAATCTCTTGCATCGTGCTACATAATTGGGAGTATATTTCCTAGTTTGGTACTGCAAGAAAACTACTATCATTTCATTTATTAACTACTCATTACTTGTTCTATTCCCCTAGTCTTCCCACTCTTCCCACTTCCCACTCCTGGGCAAAGGCCTCCCTCCGGTCACCATTCACCTCCCTCCATCCCCTTTATTAAAAAGTAACTTAATATAACAATCAAAATTTATCTTTAACTTTATCAAGTGCTCCTTGATAACTTGGTTCTCAAAGTCTTTTCTCAAATAAGAACCACATTCACTGCTGTTACCGTCATTACGATAATATTCTTTCGGAAAGTCCACCATCTTTTTTCGTGATTTAATTTGTGGAAATATGAAAAATGTTATTTCAATTTTAAATAAGCAGTAGGAAACTGAATAAAAATTGGGTTGACTTGGGACCCGCAACGAATTTAATGAGAAATAATATTACGAATGTATTCTTTTTATTTTTCTTTTTGTAACTGACTGTAAAGATGTATATTTTGTTTGTTTATTTTACTTTTGTGTTGTATGGATAGGAGGTCTTTGGAAGATTGAAAAAAAAAAGTGCAACGACAATTTACAAGGAAGTAATTTCTAGTTGGCTGTTCAGAATGTACTGAATATGTGGGAACCGTTTGTGTCTTGCTTTCACCCTGTGTAATGGGTGTAAAAGTACTCTTAACGAAGCTTAAATACCTTTGTTCTCCCTGTCTTTGCGGTATTTTTTTGTTCTAGACCATACCTGAGAACCTTCTAGTTACGGAGATATTGGGGGTCAAAGTTATTTTTTTTTCATACAAGTTTAATGTTATAACTTTACTTTAAATACCTTCACGACCCCCGTACTATTCAATGCATCCATCAGCACAATGTTATGAGTGCGTTACATTGAGTCATACCGTAAAACGTGGCTTTTCATCCCAAAAAAAAGTCGTTTCCCAGCAATAACTTTTACGTAGACATACTTAGTTTGATGTAAAGAATGCTTGATTGACAGCTTCGCGAAGGGTCCGTTTACACCTCATATGTATAATATAATATGATTGTGTATATGTTTGTGATAGTCAACAAATAAATGACATCACACCTGTAATCCCCGAAGGGTTAGCCAAAGATGTACCTACAGTGTTGATTTTGTTTATTTTTTAAACGTAGGCCACACTAGACATTTCTCCTGTATCGTGGGTGCGTTTACAAAAATTTAAACTCACATACACACACATCCAGAACCGGAACAACTACCTGTAGGCTATACCACTATTTGTTCCATGCGGAAATCGAACCAGCGACACGCAGAGCAACAGCCAATCGCTGAACCACTGCGCCAACCGTGCCGTGCAAAAATTAATCCACAAATGGTAACTAATTATATCTAAAAGAGGTAAGTAATTAATAACAAATTAAAATAGCATAAAAACCTACATTACTCAACTTCCTGTGCAGTCATTTCACAACAGAAGTAAGAAATGAACGAGGAAAGTGTTTTATTTTCCACGCTGGACAAAAGACAACCTGTTACATTCAGCTGCACTGCTCTTAGTCACCGTAATTACTTTCAGGTCCTATTGCTTTCAGTTATGGAAATATTTCTTACCATTTTTATTAAACACTTGTGGTGGAATGGTTTATGGAGCTGGTTATTAGGAGACAAATGCAGTGCTGGAAATTCTGTGTTTGAGATTTTCTTTGTATAAGACTGCACCTATTCTGGTTGCATTTAAGTGAGTCTACGCAAGGGGTATATATGCAGTGTTTAAATGTAAAATAGTTGTATTCAGCAGCATTCATACAGTCATCTGTATCCTTTATTAATTATTTATCTTATCTAACACATTTTTAAATATTATCAAAAACAAAACATTTAAAAATATAAAAAATAGATGGCCCATCGGCATCAGGAACAAGGTCCAGGCTGCCGGTGGTCAGGGCTCCAAAGCGAGGAAGCATCATCTGGATTATTATTATGAACATTTTTTTTTTTTTTAATTTGCCCACACTTGGAATTTCTCCTGTATCGTGGATGCGTTTACAAACATTTAAACTCACAAACACAAACAGCATTGCAGCATTGCATTTGCAGTGGATCAGGGCCTTAGGCCTCCCTTCCCTCCTTCCACTTATCCCTGCCCATAGCTATAATAGGCCAATTTTCGAAAAATATGTTCAATTCGTCCCACTATCTCCTGGACCAAGTTTTCGTTTGCTGCTTAGATCAGAAATCAGATTGTGAGTCGAGTTAGATAAAATTAATAATGTTCACCAATAGTCTGGACTGAATGCAGCCTGCATCGTCCCATATACCAGAAACCAGATTTACATTGGAAGGAAAACAACGCCTCGTTGGTCTAGTGGTCGTTAGCGCGACTTCTAAACATGAGGTCCTGGGTTCGATTCCCAAAACGGGCAAAGTGTTATTTGGTTTTTCCATCAAGAAATTGTCAGTAGCAGCCGCGGAGTGTGAATTTGTGGCCGGTTGATGGTAATAGGCCCGCCCGCTACTCCATGGGGCTTAAAAAAAAATTCGGGTGAAATATGAGTGTACTATAATGTACACCTGCCTAACCCGTCAATAAAAAGGAAAAGTACCTAAGCTTGATGCTCTCAACGACATTACCTATACAGTAAAAAAGCGTCTAGACAAAAGCCTTGTAACGGCCCAATTATAGTTACAGACATGATATACCCATAATTACGTTTTATTTCATCTTGTACTAAAACAAAAGATAACGAAGGTAATAGAGACATGAAAATGAGGTTTCATTTGTGAAAGGTCAAGGAAAGTGTTGCCAAGAATAATTATTTGGGACTAGCTGTGCTCGCGACGACAACTAAAGGTGCTCCCTCACCGGGAGCATTCGCCTGTAATGTAACAGTTCAGATTCACTTGTTTCCGTACAAAATCGAATCTTGGACTGTTACATTACAGGCGAATGCTCGCGGTGAGGGAGCACCATAAGTTTCAATTTTCTGACACATCCACTTGGGTTCTCATTCCAGGTCAGTTTACATATATTACACCTACTTAGCTAAGTCCTGTTTGAAGAACGGATAAAACATGATTGATTGATGAATCGATGAGGCATAATGTTTATAACAAACGGGGTCAAAATTTGACAGTTCGTCATCATCTGCCTAGCCTTTTCCCAACTATGTTGGGGTCAGCTTCCAGTCTAACCGGATGCAGCTGAATACCAGTATTTTACATAGAGCGACTGTCTATTTGACCTCCACAACCCAATTAGTACTGGGTAAAACGATACCCCTTGGTAAGACTGGTTGTCAGACTTTTAATCCACTGTAACGACTATCAACGATCTACTAATGTGACAGTTAATCTACTTATTCTATGTATTTATTAATTTATTACATAATAAAATTCAATACACAGAACACTGAATACATAAAAATACATAAAGATAGAAGAACACAAAAGTACTGCTTGTTTTTGCTGATTTTTTTTCCAACCGGCCTGTTACAGAAGAGTAGACATTTTAAAAGACAATCATATTAATTATTTTGTCCGAATCCATGGTTAAACTTGCATTAGTCAAGTTGGTTAGGAAGTTGCCTTTCATCGGGGAAAAAATCAATGATATTTCCTCAAGGTAGTCTTAAAAATGGCTTTGTGTAAATATATGAAAGAGTTAGTTCTGATATCCTGACCTAATGACCCGTTAGAAATGCTAGAAATTACTGTTTCGCAAACATCTGCTCTCCTAAGAGAAATGAACAAAAAACGTTCTTAACTGAGAATTCTTAGCGTTTTATTCCAAGGAACTCACTTATTATTCACTCCATTGTTTTACCTGCTCCAGTCCGCTTTGCTTAATCAATAAATTAGCCGATGAACTACTTATTTCTTCGTCTACATTAAGCTAAGTCGTACCTACAGAAAGTGCCATAAATGAACTCTTTTACTTGTAGAAAATGTGTTTTAAACTAGATTATAATAGCCATTGTAGAAGTAGCTCAGAGAAAGAAAGAAGGTAAGAAGTTATTTATTGAACTTACACAGAACAAACAATAAAAGAACGAAAGAAATGTAACTAAATATTAAAATGAGAACTAAATAAAACTAAAACCTAAATAAAATTGAACTAATATATTTATTACTTCAATTCCATTCTGCCAGCTTCAGCTTAAAAAAACTGGCCAAGTTTTAATAGTCCACCTCTGTAGACCAACTTTTACTTTTTTTTTTATATCAGCCTGCTCTGTCCCACTGCTGAGCAAAGGCCTCCCCCATGGCTTAATAATTGACCCTCTCCGACCAATCCGTTAAGAATGAGTCCAGATCGTAACGCCAGCTTTTCTTGGGCCTGCCTCGGTTACGACGGCCGTCTTCAGGCACCTACTGTATGACTATATTCACCCATCTGTCCGGCTTCATCCTAGAAACGTAACCCGCCCATTCCCACTTCAGCTTCGCAGACTTATCACCAACATCAGCGATGCCTGTCTTAAAATGTACCAACTATTACTAGTCGTAAAAAACTTAGAATCTAGATGGATTTAATTTGATCTATGTAGACATTAGTTTTAAGTTTTTTTGTTAAAGTCATCAATTGGAAACCAAAATGGGAACATAGAATATTGACGCATGCCATTTGCATCTAAATGGCACCCATTAAAATAATAAATATTGTTAGTATCAGCCTTGTTTTCGGGAAAACAGCTGCTAAAACTCATGCGCAAAAACAAAAAACAAAAATAGAAAACCATTGATACATCAGTGTAAATTTTTATTTTTGTTGAAACCGATGAAATGGTAACCATGACATAGCATCAATACAAGGTGTAACATAATAAACGCAAGACCTCCCGTGTGGTCTCTCGCACCATGAAACTAAACATCTTTTGTTCTACGAGTTCTTGGAATTCGCAAAAAAAAAAAAATATTCTATAGGAACTGACGCAATCAGCTGATCCACATGTATGGTAAAACTAAAAAAAAAGTTATGAATTTCCAAAAGTCATAGAACAAAAGTTGTTCAGTTTCATGGTCTGAGACACCACACGAGAGGTCTTGCGTTTATTATGTTACACGGTGTATATGCACTCACCTAAATTCAAAAGCGATTTTCGCGTGGAATAACAGTTACAATCTTTGAGATAAGACCTATCTCATTATAAAAAAAGGATCTTAAAATACTACTATTGTTCAAACAACAGAACGTCATTGCACCTAAGTGATGTAAAACTAATGAATTTCCTAAAAATCGACCTAGAAAATAATATTGACTAAGTAAAAAGAACGAAGCATTTCAGAGCCACCGAAAGATACGAAGGACCGTACGTTTTCTACCAAAACATCAATGAAGAATTATTCTAAATAAATAGGCTTATGTTAAACCTACCTTTAGAAGCCAATTCATAGAATTACTTCTTTCTTATAACATAAATGGCTCAAAGCAGCCCCTCAAGACAAAAAGTAAAAAATATAAAAATAATACAAAAACATATGTTACTGAGTAAAGCCTATATTTTTCTATCGGATAAGCCGTGTCTGCCGTTACTTAGCTCTCTAGAACACGTTGCTAAGGCTTGTTATAGAACTGCGTACACACGGCGACATATCAAGCTATACGTAACCAGTATAACTACGTGTAGTTTGGACGTGCCAGCGGCTAGGATTAACCTGCTCAAGTTTACCCCTATGTCGCGAGCCGCACGTATTATTAATATTATAACGATATCGGAAGATATATTTGGGCAAAACCTGCCGACATTTGTTCAAAGGGCACAAATAATAATTGAAGGGGGTGTCCAACTGTGAGCTTGGTCATGGTTGGGTATTGATGTTTTAACTATAGCTATTATAATTATTAATATTTTTTTTTTTAATGTAATTTTACAGTTTATGTTGTTTAATTCTGTGTTGTAGCATCGTATTGGACTTGGTCTGTAATGTTGTTATGGTTGGTGGTAAATAAATAAATAATAACATGGCCTTGCTTAGTATAGATTTCCCGTACAATCAGAGATCCGCTTATACTGGTTATAGCCGCTTAACTTTCCCGATAACAAGCTTTGTTTCTCATCACATCAGTCAAATAAAAAAAAAAATTGTAGCTTCAATCTTAGCTCAGAGGAGATCATGGCTAAATAACAACAGCCGCTCTGATCGATCTTCGGGTTAAACCGCGCTTGCCTAGGTTGACCTGTGGATGGATGACCAACCATTACATACAGACTTTCCTCCGAGCATTGGAACGCACGTTAAGTCGCTGTTTTCGTCAGTCCTTTATAGATCTTTGACAGTCGTAACAGGTAGTCAGTGGTCCGAAAGTCTGACAACCACTAACAAAATTAACTACGAGTATACCTACTTACAATGCTTGATGAATAGTAAACCCGTACATATATTCTAAGCCTTACAATAACTATTTGCCGAACAATACATTTAGACAACTGATGTTCACTATTACGTTTACGTAGATGACTCCATTTACTTTCATGTGATCCTAGTACTCGTGAAACAACTAAAGATGACTATTACTCGTAATGTTACAGATACGTTACATTTTATTTCGTTACATAAAATGACGTCACACCTCGCCGGTTTTTCTTGAAGGGATTGACAGTTTTATTTATACATAGTCAACCTACATTACCATCTGCCTAGCGGTAGCGAAGCGTCAATTTTTGTAAGAGGTAAGACGGAGTACATATCTTTAATGTGATTATATTATTTGTCTATAGAATACTGACTGTGCCATTTTTCAAAGGGAAGCCGGTAGGAATCGAGTTCTATGGAACCTTCGCCACTGCTGCCTTTTCCCAACAATTTTAGGGTCGGCTTCCAGTCTAACCGAGATCAGCTAAATATTAGTATTTTACATAAAGCGACTGCCTATATGACCTCCACAACCCAGTAAGTAATGGTTAATCTGATACCCCTTGGTAGGACCGGTTGTCAAACTTTCGGGCCGCTGACTACCTGTAACGGCTGTCAAAGATCTACAAATGATCGCCCGGACCGACGGTTTAACGTATTTCGAGGCACAGAGAAAACTCGGTATGTAACGGGAGGTCACCCATCCACAGACCAACCAAGGCAAGCGCAGCTTAACCTGAATATTCACCCGAGCGGCTGTTATTATTTAGCCACGAGCTCCTCTACACCACCTACTAACAAATCAAGAGCATTACTGTCTTGTTCTTAAAAATAAATGAGTTTCTTCGTCAAAGCCGATTAGAGAAAGACTTAGAAGATTTAAACGTACTTTAAGTAGGTACTTAATTAGAAAAGGAATTTAAGCTGAAAATGACATGACATTTCAATTTGAAGGTAATCTATTTTTTTAATCTTTATGCACTCAAATTCTGAACTTTTTGAAAACAATCCGAATAGATGAAAAATTACTTGCTGTTTTTTCTTTCTTTATCGTGTGGTTAGTGCCTAACCTGGTGTTAGACTTTTTATGCCGCCCATGGGCCTCTGACTTGGCTTTACTTGCCGTCGAGAAATATCTCTCAGGCAAACTGGTTTCCTCACGATGTTTTCCTTCACCGAAGCAAGTGATAATTTTTCAATACGCACAAGAATCCGAAAAATCAGAGGTGCATTTCTTGGGTTCGGACTTGAGACTTATGACTTGGTAGTCCGATGGTCACACCACTGCTGTTGAAAAACACATAATTATTGATGGTGTTTATGAAAGTTTCATTTTCTGTTATGTCATTTTAGCTACCAACCTTATTCGTAAGTAAACCATTGAAAAGTTTTAGGATACGTAGACTATCACAGCACCCAATACGCTTAAACATACTTAAACAATCTCATACAATATTAGTAGGCCCTACCTATTGATACTTTAAGTGCGTACAAAGCCAACAAAACAAAATAAAAGCCTCTAATGTAACTTCGGAACAAACCAGGTAAAGCTCCTGACATTGAACTTTCAACAATACACGCCATACTTTTGGACACCCCACCACTTTTGGAACAGAGCTTGGCTAAGGGAAGTTAGACTTTATGGTCCCGTAATTTTAAAGTTGAAAATAGCTTGATGGGTCCTTAAGTTTTGTGACACATTATTGAAAGGACTTAATTTTGCTGGCAGTATGGTCACATGCCAAAGTCCAGTTTTGTTGGTTTAGTTTTGATATTGTTGTTGAAAATCCTCTCCTATGACAGATTTGTCGTCAGACTTATCGGTAAAACCATAGCTTGACGTCGGTTAAACGTTAGGTAAGTTTTTGGTTCCGTATGGTGTCGGACGTAAAAGAATAGCACCATCCCATATCTTCCCATGGGTGTCGTAAGAGGCGACTAAGGGACTTACCAGAGAATGGGCAGCAGCGTTCTCTGCGGTTTCTAATAACCGTACTGCGATCGCCAACCCGCCTGCCAAGCGTGGCGATTATGGCAAAACCCCCCCAATGATGAGCGCAACCAAGAAATGGCCCCTAGTACCCGGCAGCCCGTCTACCCTCGACTATGGTAGCGGTCGAGGTTACGGCGTGGCAAGGGGTGCGAAGAATCTCCGGACGGGATCAGGCTGCCTATACCGACGACTTGACCTGGCAACATACAACACGCGTACACTCCGGAACGACGAGAAGATAACGGAACTCGAAGAGGAATTGAGCAGGCTGCGATGGAGTATTGTGGGATTATCTGAAGTCCGAAGAGAGGGGGAGGATACGATAATCCTGAAATCCGGCAACCTGCTCTATTTCCGAGAGGGTGACCGGCAGTCCCAGGGTGGTGTTGGGTTTATCGTCCACAAGTCCCTCGTGAATAACGTGGTGAAGATCGAGAGTGTGTCGACCAGGGTGGCGTACCTTATACTCAGAATATCCTCAAGATATTCGCTGAAGGTCATACAGGTGTACGCCCCGACCTCGGCACACCCCGACGACGAAGTGGAGACCATGTATGAGGATATTTCTAAAGCCCTACATGGTTTCAAAACTCACTTCACCGTTGTCATGGGGGACTTCAACGCGAAACTGGGCCAACGAGACGGGGATGATGCAGGTGGGGCAATTTGGGGTTGGACGTCGGAACCACCGGGGTCACCAACTGGCTAGTTTTATGGAGAAGGAGGGCCTCTATATGATGAACTCCTTCTTCAGAAAGCGTGAGCACAGGAAGTGGACCTGGCAGAGTCCCGATGGTGCAACTAAAAATGAGATTGACTTCATCATGTCAACCAAGAAGCAAATGTTCAATGATGTCTCTGTGATCAATTCGGTGAAAACCGGGAGCGATCACCGCATGGTAAGAGGCACATTGAACATCAATATAAAGCTTGAAAGGTCTCGACTGATGAAGTCTACGCTCCGTCCAGCACAAATCCAGATCCAAAACCCCGAGAGCTTTCAGCTTGAACTCCAGAATCGTTTCGAGTGCCTAGGAAGCTCAGTGGACGAATGCAACGATGGGTTCGTGGAAACTGTCCATACGACTGGGTCTAAGTTCTTCAAGACACGTCGTGCACAGAAGAACAAAAGACTCTCTGATCATACTCTCGAGCTCATGAAGGAGCGGCGCGAGATGATCCTGCAGTCTTCAGACGAGGCGTGGAAATACCGGCAGCTCAATAGACGGATCTCTAAATCCTTGAAACGCGACCTCCGCCGCTTTAATACCGAGCGTTTTAAAGACGCTATTGAGCGGAATAAAGGCTCCAAGGTTTTTTCAAGAGATCTAGCTATTGGGCAGAGCCAGCTCACGAAACTGAAGACCGACGATGGCAGGATCGTATCCGCCAAACCGGAGCTGCTGAGGGAGATCGAGAGTTTTTATGGGCAGTTGTACACTTCAACCAGTAAACCTGTTGCAAATCTAGCTAACGACCCAAGAGCTAGACTGACCCGACACTATACCGAAGACATTCCGGATGTCAGCCTGTACGAGATTAGGATGGCTCTGAAACAGCTTAAAAACAACAAGGCACCGGGTGAGGACGGAATTACGGCCGAACTCCTGAAGGCAGGTGGAAAACCGGTACTTAAGACCCTTCAGAAGCTGTTTGATTCCGTCATACTCGAGGGGAAAACGCCGCAGGCATGGTGCAGGGGTGTGGTGGTACTCTTCTTTAAAAAGGGCGACAATGCCCGGCTGAAGAACTATAGGCCCATCTCACTTCTAAGCCATGTCTACAAGCTGTTTTCAAGAGTCATCACGAATCGTCTCGCGCGCAGGTTTGACGATTTTCAGCCTCCCGAACAAGCCGGATTCCGAAAAGGCTTTAGCACCGTAGACCACATACATACGCTGCGCCAGGTTATACAGAAGACCGGAGAGTATAACCTGCCTCTCTGCTTGGCGTTTGTGAACTACGAGAAAGCCTTCGATTCGATCGAGACTTGGGCTGTACTGCAGTCTCTCCAACGGTGCCAAATCGACTATCGGTACATCGAGGTGCTGAAGAGTTTGTACAAAAACGCCACCATGTCAGTCCGACTTCAGGACCAGACCTCGAAACCTATCCTTCTGCAGCGAGGTGTGAGACAGGGAGACGTCATATCTCCGAAACTGTTCACCGCTGCACTGGAGGATGTCTTCAAGGTTCTGGACTGGAGAGGGCTAGGCATCAACGTCAATGGCGAGTATATCTCTCACCTTCGGTTTGCCGACGATATAGTGGTCATGGCTGAGACCATGGAGGACCTCAGTACAATGCTCGATGACCTCAGTAGAGCTTCCGAAAGAGTGGGTCTTAAAATGAACATGGACAAAACCAAAGTCATGTTGAATGCCCATGTAACACCCACTCCTATCAAGATCGGAGACTCTACACTCGAAGTTGTAGACGATTATATCTACCTGGGACAAACGGTCCAGTTAGGTAGGTCTAACTTCGAGAAAGAGGTCAATCGTCGAATCCGACTCGGCTGGGCAGCGTTCGGGAAGTTGCGTGGTATCTTCTCGTCCAACTTACCGCAGTGTCTCAAGACGAAAGTCTATGACCAGTGTGTGTTGCCAGTGATTACATACGGGACCGAAACGTGGTCGCTCACAATGGGCCTCATCAGAAGGCTGAAAGTCACCCAAAGGGCAATGCAGAGGGCTATGCTCGGAGTTTCCTTGCGTGATCAAATCAGAAATGAGGAGATCCGCAAGAGAACCAAGGTTACCGACGTAGCCCGAAGAATAGCCAAACTTAAGTGGCAGTGGGCAGGGCACATTGCTCGCAGAACGGATGGTCGATGGGGCCGAAAAGTTCTGGAGTGGCGACCGCGAACTGGAAGACGCTGCGTTGGAAGGCCTCCCACTAGGTAGACCGATGACCTCGTAAAGGTTGCAGGGATCCGCTGGATGCGAGACGCACGGGACCGGTCAATGTGGCGACACTTGGGGGAGGCCTATGCCCAGCAGTGGACGTCTTTCGGCTGAAATGATGATGATGATGAAGTTTTTGGTATTATTCTGTTACCTGACTGCCTCGTTGGTAGTGGTTGCAAGCGCGACTGCTGAGCATGAGGTCCTGGGTTTCTATTTCCGGGTCGGGCAAAGTGTTATTGGGTTTTTCCATCAGGAATTTCTTAGATGCAGCCACGGAGTCTGAATTTGTGCTCGGTTGATGGCAATAGGCTCGCCCCCTATTACATGGGACTTAAACATAACTGGCGAAATGTGGGTGAACTATTAGGAACACCTCTGCCTAACCTTTCGGGGATTACGGGCGTGATGTTGTGTTATAATCTGTTAACCTAGCTAGTTTAAAATATTAGACACTGTGCTCGATTTAAACGTAGTGTAAGGCCCGTTTGCACCACTAATCATTGACTGCATTTACAGCTAAAAGTACTGAACATCATGGTGTATCGATTAGCTACAAACATTGTAACAGAAACGGGACGATATTTCAAATATCTTAAGTGATCTATGCTTTATTTGTTGTGCAAGCTGGCCTCATGAATACGACTATTAATTATATAGACACTGAAATAAGCATGTAAAAATTAGGTAAACTAGATCAAATTCAAAGGGAATTCTTTTTTTACAAAAACCGGTCAAGTGCGAGTCGTACTCACACGCACACAGGGTTCCGTAACACCAAACAAAACAGCAAAACTAAATTTGTTTTTCATAGTATGTCAATGGAAAACAAAGTTACTGCTGCAGTTTGATGAAAAAGTCCTATATCTCAAAAACTAAACGGCAATGACATACAGGGACAGACAGACAGACAGACATGATGAATCTGTAAGGGTTCCGTTTTTTGCCATTCTGCTACAAAACCATAAAAAGGCCTTTCAAAACAGTACAAAATAAACTGTATTTAGTTAGTTTACTCTACTTAATTAAATAAATGTACATAAACCTAAAAGGCAGTACATCATCATCATCATCATTTCAGCCAAAAGACGTACACTGCTGGACATAGGCCTCCCCCAAGTGTCGCCAAAACAAAATGCAGTACAAAATAAGAATAATCTAAAACCAAAACCACCATACCAAAACACCACCACCATATTAAACCATTTTGCTCACAAAAAAGAAAATATTTAGGCACCTAACACAAGAAAACCAAAAGTTATCAATGAGGCTCGGAAGGCAAGTTCAGTACTTACTTGTGAACGACTGAACACGCACTTAAGTAAGCATAATTGTTTGAAAACCGACGAGTCGTGCAACTGACGTACAAGATTGATAGGACCTTTGTCCAGATATAAAATTACTGAATGTGACACGGTCAAAGAAAGATCTGAATGAACGTAGAGCTGACTTTTAACCGATTTCTAAAAACAAAGGGAGGTTATGAATTCCACCTGAATCTTTTTTTTATGTTTTCATCACTTGAATTAGACAGTACACCATAATATATATATAACTAGCACTATGCCCGCGACTTCGTCCGCAAAAATTGTGCTAACTTAGCTAGTATGCGCGATGTATAGTTTATAGCCTATAGCACCCACGAATAATGTAGCTTTCTGCCAGTGAAAGAATTTTTAGAATTGGATCATGAGTTTCGGAGATTACCCCCTACATAAAAACTTACAAAATATATCTCTTTATAATATTAGTATAGATAACTATAACAATGCTCTAAGCTAGTGAATCGTTAGCTTCTTTTAGCGTTAATTAACAAATAGTAGGTAACATAGCTGCCCGTCCAAACAATTTTGAGTTTGACGATGAAATGCGGAAAAAACTTCACAAGGGACGCTAATGTATTAACTTTTATATTTGAATATAAATACTGAAGAAATAAAAGTCGAAGTTACCTACTTGTAATTCTAGAATTACTTTCCGCGAATATAATAGAAAGGTCCCAAAGTTCCCAAACATTATTCACGAAAACATTATTTTTACAAGTCTCAGACGTTATTGAAGAAAACTTTTTGTGTTTAGCCCTCAAGCCCAGCACTACAAACAAAGATATAAAGCGCGTTATCCAGCTCTCTTGGAGCGCACTCCATCAAACTTGGCTCTTCCATTTCACCCAAATTCTTTTATGACCGAATTTACCGAGCCTAGTAAATTAATCTTCGTACAGATTGGGACAATGGGAGACTTAGCAACATAATACAGAATTCCCGTTGGCAAAATTTTGCGCCTACAAAAGATTTGTTCTAAATAAATGGAGCTTTCGGTTTAGGGATTTCTTTATAGCTTCTACGAGTTAAATTTGATTTTTGGAAACAATGTTAGCGGAGCACCGTTTCACCTGCATTGTACCTTTTGTTAGATGTCGACATTGCCGACCCCCTCGGCTGGTACCTTAATTATGTCCGTATAAATCGACAGAGCCGAAAACAGTCGTAAAATTCGTTCACAAAGGGAAATGAGTAAAATTGTACGGACGAAAATATCCGTTAGCCTTTCATTTGGAGTAACTTATTCACTTGTTGTAATTTTATGGAAGAAACGGAGCTATTCTCGGAAGTTTTATGCGTTCATTTCTCAGTCAATCATCTCGGTCTATTGTAGTTCAAGGGCCGCCATTCCAGAGTTTTTTTTTCTGTTCTTTTTTTAAAACAATGTCACGCCAACAGCTGAGTGACTTGCAAATTAACATAGGTCCTTCATGCATGAAAATAAGTATTATTTTAGCTTGATTATATTAAGCATCACACTGCTATTTGGGTCGTTACGTCATTGAACAAATATTTTCGTACAGTCTACTACGGTATTAGTCCAGGAAGGTATTTATTCTGCACAAAACAGGAAGATTTGGATGTAAACACTACACGTGTTTACGCCCAATTCTTCCTGTTTCAAAAATAAATTCGAGGCAATGTTACCATGCGGAACTTAGTAACTACGTCTGTTACCAATGAATCAATTAACACCTAAATTAAATGAAGTTTCCAGCCGAATATGTTATCCATTTTATAAAGCTGAAGAGTTTGTTTGTTTGGTTGAACGCGCTAATCTCAGGAAATACTGGTTCGAATTGAAATATTCTTTTAGTGTTGGATAGTCAATTTATCGAGGAAGGATATAAGCTATATTACATCACACTACAACCAATAGGAGCCAGCCAAAAATAAAACAAGTCAGAAGCGGCGGATGAAACCGCGGGGCACAGCTAGTATGTTATCCACAATTCCTAAAGGTACTCACTCGTGTTAAGGAAAGTAATTGGACCAATCATAAGTCAAGTACCTCCCATTCTCGATTTAATTTAGATCAAGACCTACGGTAAGCTTTTGTTTTCAATATTACATACTGTCACTATTGTAGATAGTTGAACAATATCTAGGCCTATAACTTGCCCTGAAGATAGGTCTTAATATCAAGTAGATATCTTCACAATCTTGCTTGAATATAATTAATTGGATTTATTTTTGGCCTGTCTCACAGGAACGTCATGAATGTTCATCAAAAAAACATCAAAATCATTCATCAAAACAGTTTGGTACATACGACCGACAAAACAATCAACTTATTGTCAGCAAAGTTCATGATTGCGTGATTCTTATCCAACTGTGGCCGACTTTACTTGGTGAAAGTTGACCACGGACCATTTAATTATACTGACTAAAGTGTGTTACGAGACTAAAATGGGACTGCGCAGGCCATGTCGGCCAGAAGCCGGCACAGCTGTGGGGACGAATATCGCAAGACAGGAGCCCTGAGACAGCTATATGGGGTCGCGGCAGACCGAGGAGAAAATGGCGCGAGTTAGCGAGAAGAAGCACACCATCGAGAAAAGTGAAAGGAATGGAGGGAGGCCTTTGCCCACGTGTGGGACAACACGAGCTAACTTAACAAACTCATTTCTCATCGTTTCTGACACACCAAAGCAAATATTTGACATACAGGGTGGAATTTTTCAGCCTCACCTGGAGGAAACGAACTTTAAGTGAAGGACTTCGCAAATCTTACACAAAGGAAACATTCCGTAATGTTTAAAAATAAACACAACAAAAAAATTGCAATTGCAATTGTTGCAATTTGTATGTATATTTTGTTTTTGTGTGCAATAAAGAATAAAGAATAAAGAAGAATAAAGAAACAAATCTGCCTTCAAAGATTTATTAAAATCGCCTGCCACACTCGGGAATCGAACCGGCTAAAATCTGAAAAAAATAACACTCTATACTTTTATGACATCAATTGATAGGACCAAGAATAAGGATCAAATCTCTCTCACAAACATGATAAATTAAATGTGGTAGAGATACTTTTTTTAAAATTATAACTCCTTTATTGGTGACCCAATATAATACCACAAAATATAACAACAATAGATTATTCTATTATATTCTATCACAATACAACCGATCTCCAATCAAACACCGACCATCAAGATCGAAACAAATGCACATCGCCTTCTAAGTTTGAAATATTCGCTCGAAGCTATGATCGAAAATGGACACTTGCCCTTAAAAGCGAAACTAATGGGCTGATTATTAAGTCAGCTCACTAAATAGCACTTTCGTGTCGATGACCAGAACTAGAGTAACGACAAAATGTAGACTGGACGAGGTCAAGTTAGTAAAGGGCTTCGAATTGTTTTAGTAGGTAAGTACCTACTTGTTATAGAACAAGCTAACAAACTGACGACGCGATATAAGTTTATTTTATTGAGTATCAGGAAAAAGCTTCTACGCTTCTTCTTCGATTCTTTCTTCGCAGTTTTTTTTAGTTTTCAGAGAACATCGCTATTTCTTTATTATTCACCAGTTTAATAGTCTGCCTGGTTGGTCTAGTGGTCGCAAGCGCGACTGCTGAGCATGAGGTTCTGGATTCAATTCCC
The DNA here is from genome assembly GCA_963082995.1 of Noctua comes. Taxonomy (NCBI): domain Eukaryota; kingdom Metazoa; phylum Arthropoda; class Insecta; order Lepidoptera; family Noctuidae; genus Noctua; species Noctua comes. The sequence goes on along the minus strand of OY720279.1, from coordinate 13,066,129 downwards.
GAGTTGGGTAAATTGTTATTGGGTTTTTCCATCAGGAATTTCTCAGTAGCAGCCACGGAGTCTGGAGTTGTGCCCGGTTGAAGGCAGTAGGCTCGCCCCTTATTACATGGCACTTAAACATAACAGGCGAAATGTGTGTGACCATTAGGTACACCTCTGCCTAACCCTTCGGTGATTACAGGCATGATGTTATATTATGTTTAATAATAGTGTAACACATACCTTTAGAAATCGCTAATTAATAATTAAAAAACCATCAAAATGCGTTGCGTAGTTAAGAAACAGCAGTCGCAGTCACACAGACAAAAGGTCAGACATGAAAACAAATTTTGTAGAAAAACAAAAAAAGGTTCTGTATAAGATAAATACTCCGTTCTCCTTCAATCGGGTGAACTTGCATTATCAGTTAAATTAATAACATGATGAATAAGTCCTTAGGTTATTTATTATAATGATTGTGTACTTAATTATACCATATACGATTTGCTAAATGGTTTCAGAATTGATTTGGGTAAAGAATAAAGAAAACACCTTTAATATTTTACAGATACAAAGCTACTTGCTTCTTGCACAGTTAAAATAATTTCGAAATGACAAACTTTGAAAAGTGCTCTGGATGGCACAACTTAACCACTTCTATTCCCGGCAGAGGCAATGTGACCGCTACTGTCAACTTGATTTTTACTATTCAAACTTTTATTGTAAGAGCAGTTAAAATTGTTCAGAAAATTCATAGTGTCATGATGGAAGAATATAATAAATTGCATAATCTCAAAAAGGCTGTGTTACGTTTACCTATACCCAAGTGTTGAAAGATGTTTGATAGTTTCGTGGTACCTACATGTTCATAGTGTATAATTATCTACGTTTAGTGTCGTAAATGTTTTGAAAATATCTGTTTGGCATACAAAATTATAATCAAATCAGGCGCTTTACGTGTTAAATTACAAGTTGCTTTTTAAAAAAATTCACTCACTTCTTAGTACAAAATGTTCACTATTCATCAGTTTCATCGAGTAAATAAATCACTCAGACCGTTCCAGCTTCGAGACCGACAGTCAATTAAGTAATTGCTTCATGGAAATCAAACCAATTGCGAGCAAATTACGGTCTACACAGAAACATTTCCACTCCCTCGGGTCACATATAAAGTGACAAACACAACGACCCAAGCATCCGATACAAGTAAAACCACAGGTAATCGTTCGCACAAACCAACCCTCAAATGTTACGAAAAAAATCCTGACTACGCAAATTCCGAGCCGTTTGATCGCAATCATTACGAGTGACGTATCAAACAGAAAGATCCACGACATAAGCTTCCAACGAAAAAATGAAACTTGCAAGCAGGCCATAAAAATCGTCAATTTTACGGATTTCCGAATTTCGATGTGCGACTCACCGTGAACAGTGAATGCTTGGGCGAGCGAAAACTTACAACAATAGACAGTTTTCTAGCGCGTAAATCTACCTTTTAGTTGGCAACCCTATTGGTGACGACGACGTTACGAATTGTCGTGATTTTCTATTTCGTGGTTTGTTGCTAACCCTAATTTTACGTGGCCTTTCAGAGCCTTTGTGATGTTTCAAGAAGCAGATATTTATGGCACGTATGATATTCACCCTCGTTCGGCCGGTAGTACAGCGAAATTGCTATCGTTTGTGATAATACTCGTAATTTAAAACGACAACAACCCTTAGGCTTGGCTGCTGATCGAAGGGTCGTGGGCTCGAATGGGAATCTATTACGTCATTACCCACAGACAACTTATCGAACCATGTCTTTCTGATGACTCGTGAAAATTACAAGATGGCGTATCGCCTGTAAACGACGGCTGCCGGACATAATAACTACAATGTGTTGTGGTTGAGGAACAGTGCCTTAATCACCACTTTAGTTAACGGACTGGTGATTGCAGTTCATTTGCATATTAATGAAAGTCATTACTACTTGGGATGAAGGAAAGCGTCATGAGATTTAGGGAGAAATAATAACTTACTATAAATGACGACGAGTATCTACTCTAATAATTTAGCTATCTTGAAGTTAATGAGGTAGACCGCCAGACCTTAAACAATTATTTTATACTGCCTTGATGTTACACTTGCCGTACTCCGCGACTTCGCCTGCGTGTCTTTTTCAGTTTTTTCAATAACAATACCGTAGATGAAAAATTGTATTTTCTAGATCCCAGGCGCTCCATATCTGTCAAATTTTATCAGAATAGGTTCAGTTTTTTAGTTGTAAAAGGAAAATAGACAGACAGAGTTACTTTTGCACTAAAATATTAGTATGAATTATTATGTAAATGTATCGTAATTAAACCAAACGAGCTAAGTAGGCGTACCTAATGATAAACATCTAACAAAGAATACGGTTGGTCGCGTAACGAGCGCAGAATGTTTTCCTAAATAATTAGGGCTGGTACAATCTGGATCAAAATCTGACGTAAAAATACTAGGTCGTATTGACCTAGTTTTGTTTTGTTTAAGTTTTCGATAAATGTTCTGTTAGTACGTAGTATAACATGACCTATTCTTGAAAGCGAGTTTAATACAAGACATAATTTCATCGGCATCATTCATCGTCGTCGTTCATTCCCATACACAGGGTTATTTTCCAAAGACCAGCCAAATTCTCAGATCTGATGCAGTACATCATTCTGAGTATAATTTAGTAGTAGAATTTTTTTATAGGTTATTTTAAAAAAAAATCTGCTGTTTCCTACAAAAGTGCAATACCTACACGGGCAAAATGTATAGAACTGCTGTTTTTTTTTTTAAATAACCTATAAAAGTTTTCTACGTGGGGGGCTCAGAATGATGTACTTACTGCAACAGATCTGAGAATTTGGCTGGTGTTTGGAAAATAACCCTGTATATTTTATTTTTCGTTTGATTTTTTTTTGGGACGTTTTTCGTCCCGAATAAAAAATCAAACGTCGCATGGAGCTATTGCCTATCTGACCTCCACAACTGACACCATTTGATACTGGGTAATACGATAAGACTGGTTGTCAGACTTTCCGGCCATTGACTACCTGGATCAACTGTCAAAGATCTACAATTGAGAGAGGGGACCAACGGGGCGGGTGCTTTCTGAGGCACGCAGGAAACTCGGTATGTGATGGGTGGGAACCCATCCAAGGACCAAACTAGGCAAGCGCGGCTTAGCCTGAAGATCTACCCTAGCAGCTGTTATTAATTAGCCACGAGTTCCACAAGACATAATTTATAAATATGTAAAATGTGATACTGATTTAAACTCTACTCTAGTATGATATAACAGAGTTATTCAATCTCTAGTAGGGGTTAGGGTATGTCTGTGTATCTTAACTTCTGAAAAGTCAAAAATGCGACGGACAGACCCGAATAACATTACTAAAGAAGAACAAAAATAAAATTACGTATATTTGCGGATAATTCCAAGATTTTCAACTCCATTTGTGACCCCGATACCTTTTTATCTTTCTTATGACATGTTTCTTTGTCCGCAGTGTCCAATTATCTTTTACGAAAGATCCAAGAGGATCTTGATTCTTCGGAATCGGAATCAACATTAAAGGTTCCTTTGTGGGGCAATCGGAAATAATTGTTAATTAAAATGTAAGCAATTTAATTTGAAAAATCGAAGAGGGTTTAATTGAAATTAATTGATTTTACTTGTAAAGTGGTTCGATTTTCAATCGTGAAGCCGTATTTTAAATAAGTTTAGGAACAAAGGGGAAATTGACATAATCACCAGGCGTTTAATTGAGGATTCGGATTGGTGATTATTAGTTTACCATTAACTGGGTCGTGAAGGTCAGATAGGAAGTCGCTCAACGTAAAATAGGTACTGGTATTCTGTTAGACTGTTCCGGTTAGACTGGAAGCACATCATTGGCAAAAGACCAGCCCCCGTAGCATGACCACCGTAGACAAGGATTTCTTTGACAAAATGACAGATTTCTTTGCACTGTCATTTTGTCGATTCTTCCGTCAAAGAAATCCTTGTCTACGGTGGTGATGCTACGGGGGCAGACAGATGTTGGTTATGTTTAAGGAGTTTGTATTTAATTTAGTTAGCAGACGGAAACACTGCTTTCAATCCTCTCCAGATTCTTTTGTTACAATCGGGAGCAGGCAAGACAAGATTTTTTTTTTTTAAAACTTTGCCCCACACTAGGATTTTTTCCTGTATCGTGGGTGCGTTTACAAACATTTAAACTCATATACACAAACAGACAGACCCGGAACAACTACTTGTAGGCCATACTAATATTTGTTCCGTGCGGGGATCGAACCCACGACATCGTAGCGCTGCGCTAACTGTGCCGTCACATAGTAGTAGTTCCATTTTCTACTAAACTCCAAGAATACACAATTTTGACAACATTTCCCAGTCAATCCAAACTTCACAAGGGTTGAAATTATCCATTTGTCTAAATATATTTAATAAAATACCTGAAAATGATAGGATCTAAATATAATGATCACAGGATCTTGAAGAAAACAGAAAATCCACCTAATTAATTCACTCAGTAGGTACCTAATTAAGTGTATTCATGTATCACTCGCAACGAAATTAGCTATGCGGTATATGTCCGCTGCATTATTAATTTTCTTGTTACCCGCCCTGTTTAATGTTAACAAGTAGGAAGGCACTTACTTACCTATGTGTTAACTGCCAAGGTCAGGGATAAGGGCCCCGGCTTCCACGAGTAAGGGTGAAAACCTTGAATCACATAATATCTTTCGAAGTATAAGAAAGATTACAGTGGAATGCTTGCGTGGTACTCTATGTATGATTTTAAAAAGGTGAATATAAAGGGTGTAAATAGACCCTTAACATAAAAGAAAGGCACTTGTTCTCCAAGTCTTTGCGATCTTTTTTTTGTTCTAGACCATACCTGGGAACCTTCTAGTTACGGAGATATTGGGGGTCGAAGTTCCAACTTTTTCACAAGTTTTTTTTAAATACATGTTTTTAATGTAAGATGTTTACTTTACACAGCTCCACGACCCCCGCACTATTCAATCCATCCATCAGCACAATGTTTTGAGTGCTTTCCATCGAGTTCTAACTTAAAACGTGATTTTTCACCTCAAAAAAAAAGTCGATTCCCAGCAATATTTTTTGCGTAAAGTTACTTAGTTTGATGTACAGAATGCTTGGTTGACGGCTATGTGAAGGGTCTGTTTACACTCTGTAGAATATCCTTATAATGTGAACCGTGTGTGCCAACGTGATCTTTCATTTTCATATTACGTAACCCTGTTATACGCTAGACGCTAGACGCGAAATCGGTTACAACGTATTCAGTTCATCATTCAGAGCCTTCTCCCAACTAATTGGGGTCGGCTTCCAGTCTAACCGGATGCAGTTGAATTCCAAAATATTACATTGAGCTACTGCCTGTCTGACCTCCACAATCCAGTTTATGCTGGGTAATATGAAACCCCTTGGTTAGCCTGGTTATCAGATTTCCAGGCATATGTCTGTCTGTTACGACTGTCAAAGATCTACAAATGATAGCCGGGACCAAAGGCTTACCGGGCTTTCCGAGGCACGAAAGAAAGAAAAAAAACAAAAAAAAAAACTTACAAAAAATGTTTTTTTTATTTTTTATTTATGCAAGTCCATATGTAATGAATGGTCACCCATCTACGGCTTGACTTTGGCAAGCGCTGCTAAACCTTAAAGATCGAACCGTCCGGTTGTTATAGCCACGAGCTCTTCAAACTATCAAAATACTACAGCGAAATAATCTTTGAATTTTCCACAAACGTATAATTCCGAAAATCGACCAACTAAAGGTGCTATAAGGTCTATATTTCTATAAATTGATCGAAGAATGGAAACGAACCTCCACTTATCACGCCTCTATTATAAATAAGACGTGTTTACCTGTGTCCGGGGGAAACTTAACTGCGGAACCCGTTTAGAACATAATGTGTATTGATCACATCCCTCACTAGAGAGAAATAAAATACAAAATTGATTCTGGAAACTTACTTCGGGGAAATTCGACGGTGGAAAGGTCGGAAAGAGGAAATTTTTGTAGATTATTTTGCAGGATGTATGTATGTTTGTGGGAATCCTAGTAAACATAACATCTCGCCAGTGATCCCCGAAGGGTTAGGCAGAGGTGTATCTAACTGTACACCCACACTTTCCCGGTTATGTTTAAATCCCATGTAATAGGGGGTGAGCCAATTGCTATCAAGCGGGCGCAAATTCAGACTCCGTAACTGCTACTGAGAAATTCCTGATGGAAAAACCCAATAACACTTTGCCCGACCTGGGAATCGAACCCAGGACCTCATGCTCGGCAGCCACACTTGCGACCACTAGACCAACGAGGCAGTCATTTCTAATTAAAGAGTAAAACTACAAAACTTATTCTAATTTCACTGTAAATCACCCCTCGTTACGAGTATTTTCAACAAAAAAGCAAAAAATAATTCCGAAACTGAATCCTTCAAAAACTGAATGAGCTTTTTAAGGATTCTGTATTGAAGAAAACAAAACAACCGGCCAAGTGCGAGTTGGACTCGCGGATCGAGGGTTCCGTATAAACTTGTAGATATTTTGTTTTTAAACTACATATTTACTGTTTTCAGATCGCAAAATTTGCGACATAAACGGTTATATCTGTTGATCGCGTTGACTTAAAAGTTTGATTTTTTCAGCAGCAGATTTGAGTTTGATATTAATTTCAGCTTGATACCTCCACGCGTTCCCGAGAAAAGGGTATTGACAGATGGACAGACAGACTGACAGACGGACAACAAAGTGATCCTATAAGGGTTCAGTTTTTGCCGACCGACGTACGGAACCCAAAAATAACAAAACAAACTCTCCACTAACATTTCTGTGTTTACAATCAAAACTTGAAATATGTTCCTTTCAAAATATACAACTTCAGGTTACTAGGTACTATTGGGTACTATCGACTATCTTGAAATTTTCCAATATCATGAGGTCAAGGACAAGTTGAAATATACTTTGATTGAAATAATCAAATAATCATCCAACGTCAAAATAAACTTTCATATAAACAAAGACATTACTGATACATCAAACTCATAAAATATTCATCAGTTTACTATTACAGGTAGACTTACTTCTACTTTAATAATAAGGTTCAATTTACTTAAAGTGCTCACTTACTTTCTTAGGTATTTTTACAAATGTAAATGTAGTGAAACTCATCTAAGTAAAATAAATAAACTTACGCCTTTTATCAGAAACTCCAAAACGCAATCTAACTACAGTCCTAAGATACTCCTTCATCTAATTTCAAATTCTCTTCATCTATCTGTAGATATAAAATTAAGTTACTCATCATCATCATCATATCAGCCGAAAGACGTCCACTGCTCGACATAGACCTCCCCTAAGTGTCGCCACATTGACCCCGTGCGACTCGCATCCAGCGGACACCCGCAACCTTCACCAGGCTATCGGTCCACCCAGTGGGATGCCTTCCAACGGTACGTCGTCCCGTTACTCCAGAACTTTTCGGGGCCATCCATTCTGCGAGCAATGCCCACTGCCGCTTAAGTTTGGCAATTCTTCGGGCTACGTCGGTAACCGTGGGGTTCTTTTGCGGATGTCTTCATTTCTGATTTGATCACGCAAGGAAACTCCGAGCATAGCCCTCTCCCTTGCCCTTTGGGTGACTTTAAGCCTTCAATTCTTAAAATTAAGTTACTTATTTAAATTTATTGTAGTAAACCTAACAAAACTTGAATTATCAAACCAAAAATATAAACAAAAAGCAAGTTGCTATGCCTGCTGTATATTTTTGTTTAAATTAATACAATCTTCCAGGTCTAATCTTATTTAGAGTATGTAAGCATATTCTGTCCAGCTATCTTCATTTTATCCAAAAGTTTTCACCAAACTATAAAGCTAAAATAACATTATCATCTGTCTCACACCTAGCCTTTTCCCAACTTTGTTGGTATCAGCTTCCAGTGAAACCGGATGCTGCTGAATATCATTATTTTACATGAAGAGACTGCCTATCTGACCTCCACAACCCAGATGATTCTGGGTAATCGATACCCCTTGTCAGACTTTTGGGCCACTGACTACCTGTAACGACTGTCAAAGATCTACAAATGACAGCCGGGCCAACAACGGTACAACGCGAACGTGCGGAAAGTCAGTATATAATGGGTGGTCACCCATCCGCGGACCGACCTGGGCAAGTACTGCTTAACTTGACGATTGACCAGAGCTCCTCTTAAAAAAGCGTAACCATCAATTACCCAAAGATTAGCCTGTAAACTAATGAGCCAACCTATGTTCACACGGAGCCGAACTGCTGCATTGTTATGTTGGGATAAAACGACATTTACATGTAGCATTTGTTTTTAATCGTATGAGAGGGCTATCGGCGTATGAGCCAACGTATTACTGTAAAAAATATAGTGCAGGAGAGTGCCGTGTGAACCGCCGCGAAATACTAATAAAGTATTAATCATATTCTCTGGCAGCTCTAAGCATGAAAGACTTCTTGCCACTTTCGAATACTTTTCCTTTAACGCCGATCCGAGCAAAAAAGATAAGTACCACAGCTGCTTATCGTGCTTTTAGTCGTAAACTCGGGGAAAAGGGTTGTTTTACTATAAGATATCCAACGGAGTGATAAGAATGTTCTTGTCAGAAAGTTTATCAATTTTTGCAGAACGGTCCTTTGTGGCGTATCTTTTGGGAGTTTTGTGAACGTCAAAGGCATTTAAATAAAAGGTGTAAAAATACCCTTAGCGAAGCCGAGGGACACTTGTTTTTCAGTCATTGCGTTATTTATTTTGTTCTGGACCATACCTGCGGACCATACGTTACAGAGATATTGAAGGTCAATGTCCAATGTTTGCAATTTTTTTTTTTAATACAACTTTTACATGGTATTGCTTTACTTTGAAGGTCTACATGACCCCTGTAATATAAAATGCACCCATCAGCAATGTTTTGAGTGCGTGACATTAAACGTAAAGAATGCTTGGTTAACGGCTTTGTAAAGGGTCCGTTTACACCCACTATTTACGATCACTACAACGAACAAAATCGTTATCTGCTTGCAAGAGTTAACTGAGGCGCTTGTCGAGTTCTAATGTAACGTGTCAAAATTGGCAATTGACGGCACGGTTGGCGTAGTGGTTGACTAATTGGCTGCGCAGTGGCTGACTAACCCGCAACAGCGCACTGCGTGTTGCGGGTTCGATTCGGCACGGTACAAATATTTGTATGGCTTATAGGTAGTTGTTCCGGGTCCGGGTATGTTTGTGAGTTTAAATGTTTGAAGACGCATCCACGATACATGAGAAATTCCTAGTGTTAATTTTTTTTTTCAAAAAAATCTATGTAATTTAGCTTGTCATTCAGATAATAATATGGGAGCACATTATTTCTATGATATGTTATTCTAATAGCCTCTCTATAGTCTTCTTCTCTCTTTAGTAAATCTTAAACATGTTTTCCTGCTTCCTGCGATGCCAGGGTCAATGTCCAGGTAGCGCCTACAAAATAATTTCGTCTTATTCCGATTGACATGAACAATCCGGCTTTTCCAACATAAAATATGTTTTTCCCCTCCCCATAATGACTATTCGACCTTCTCCGCCTCAAAAATACGTTAAGTCCGTCCCAGCTAAGTGATGTTGGTCGTTAAGGCATAGGCCAGATAACTGGAGAAAATAAAGTGGGGTATTAAGGGGAAGACCTCTGCTGGCTGCCAATTATCATAACATGATATTGCTGCTTTTTTTGTGAACTAACCTTGGCTTTAAATCTCGGGGAAGAAAAGTAAATTATGTAGGAAGGTATGTTTTTCTTTGAAAGGTGAAAAAGATTTTCTTTTTAAGCTTACCAAGTTTTCTTACACTTTTTATTTCAGAGTTTTAGCGATGTTTTTAGCATATTCTTAGCAGATTCAGTTACGAGTATTAATACAGAAAAATCAAAAGAGATATGCTCGTGAAATAACCATATTTCTACTTCGAGTCGAAGTCATAATTATTTTCTATTAGAATAGAATAGAATAGAATTTTTTTTTGTCCATAGGGTTAGTAACAATTTTACTTAACTTCTAGCGTTAGTGGGTTACAGACACATACAATTAAAATTCAGTGTGGGGCCGCATCCACCTCCGCAGCATCGGGGAAGCCCATCGATCTGCAAATACACTGAGAATACTGTTGGTGCTGCCACGAACACGAGTCATCAGGGATGCACATCTATTTCTAATAATGGCGGCAAAACCATCAATATTATTATCTGCAAACATCCCCGACGCACTACAACGCCACGGCAGCCGTAGCAGTACTCGTATTAGTATCAATGTTTTAAAAAAAATCGGTTCAGAATCTTGTCTAATTGATAATCCTTACTGTACCATAACTCCACCTACATTTTAACACTGTTAACCTATACTGGAATAGTGACGGTCAAAAGCGAATCGGATTCATATACCTCTCGCTCACCAATTCGGTCTATAATATTTTAATTTTTCAACATCACTTTATTCTGTCATAGCTCGTGCTCGGAGTAGCTCGTAGTTAAATAATAACAGCCGCTCGGGTTGATCTTCAGGGTAGGCCGCGCTTGCCTAGATTGGTCCGTGGATGGGTGACCACCCATTACATACCGTGTTTCCTCCGTGCCTCAGAAAAGCACGTTAAGACGTTAGTCCCGGCTGTCATTTGTAGTTCGTAGGTATCGTATTACCCAGTACTAACTGTGTTGTGGAGGGCAGATAGTCAGTCGCTCCATGTAAAGTACTGGTATTCAGCTGTATTCGCTTAGACTGGAAGCTGACCCCAACATAATTATTTAGTTGGGGAAAAGCCTAGGCAGATTATAATGACTTTGATTCTTACAGAAAAATATCCAGTGGCATAATTGCAATCGAATCTCAAACAGCGGACATGACACCAAGATAGTTAATACCAAACGCAGTGAACCCCAACAAACAGTTACCATGTACGAGGAAACTGTCAGTAGCACAACGCTTTTAGCAATCCAGTCGCATACAGTTTTGTTTCCTAAACGCAAAGAGCATAGGAATAAGTCTATAATTAACCGGTTAACCGGTTTCCGGTTACCGGTTAACCGGTTGTATTCACGTCGCCCGAAGTTCTTTAGTACGTTTTACACGTCGACGTCGTGAAAGATGAAAACTTCAACGTGGTTTGGGTTTATATTAAAAGAACAACTAGTGTAGAATAAATTCTCGTCGCGTCGGTGCGCTTGCCAAACCTGATATGTGTGTACACAACAAAAAAAATATTTTAGCTTTCATACACGAATGTAATAAGTTTTTTATTATCTTAGACTAAAATAGATATTTTTTTGCCATATTTTGTTCTATTTTTATTTTTTAAGAAGATTCATTGATTTCTTCTTCTATTCATTCATTACGAAAAAACAGTTTTTGTGTTGTCCTGAAAAGTTCTTAAAATGGACATATTCGGTTTGGCAAGCGCACCGACGTTATGTTTTGTTTTATTTCACTACAAACCAAAAGTTTTCGACAAACAAACAAACTTTTTGATTAAAAATAATAAGTCCATGTGCTAAAATAAAATAAATACACAAAATAAAGTAGGTTTTGTCACTAGTGAAAAATAAAATAATATTAATTATATGATTTTTTCTTTCACTGAAATTATAGTGGGTCGAAACATTTATTTCCTTATCGAAACGTAAAGTTAGGGAATAATCAAATTACAACTGTTTTTTTTTTGTACTTGAGCTCTTTTCACACAAAAGAGCTATTTCATTAAAAAAACACAGCTAAACAACGTAGTGTGTTATTTGATAAACAATAACCCTTCTAAAGACAAAACATTACTAAAACAACGAACCGAAACAAAATCACATCTCAAAAAGTATTTTCTACAAGAGACTTTAAATCTTTCCAAAACAAAACTAAACAAAGAGTCTAATAAATTCTACCTTTAGCATTTATAAATATTTCCATATATCTTTGGATACCCGCGCTCCGTCTCAAAGAAACCGTTTCGCTTCCACGCTTACAACTCATGTAAATATAACCAAACGTCAGAGGATTTACATACGAACGTGTATTCTAGGAAAAATTTATTTATTTATTTATTTATTTATAACCAACTTATACTTACAGTTTACACCAAACATACAAGTTATTGGTTGAACATAAAAATCAGAACAAAAAATAAAAAATAGTAATACAATTATAAAGTAAACAATATGGTAGACGCGAAGAATAAACAAAACATTTTTAGTAGACAGAATAAGCACAATGAAATAACAATAAAAATGAACAAAATCTCTAAAGTTTGGACAAAATCTTTAACAAAATCAACATCTTTACTAAACATCACCGACAGTTATGACAGACGTGTTAGCGGTTACCGCTAACACGTCTGTCATAACTGTCTACAAACGTCAAATTTCAGTTTCCTAACTTTTCGTTACACCCGAAAAAGACACATTAGCTATTCCAGACTCTATCCCGTTAAAATAAAGCCTAAAAAGCTACTTAATTAGCTTCGTTACCCGCATTAGCAAGTTTGGTGCGGATTATGTTAACTAGGTTAGCCAGAAAATGTATGTCAAAGAGATTTTGTGTCGTATGTCGTCTTTTCTGGCAGAATTTTCAACGACAAATATATTTATGTGAGGGAATTATTTATAATGTTTTTGTTATTTTAATATTTGTTCGCCTACAGATTTGTGTTGTAATACTTTTGTATTGCCTGAAAGAAAAGTTTTACTGAAAGATCAAGAAGTGATCGGCCTTTGATGTTTATTCTGTACACTGAGCAGATTCTTAGTAGAATCTTTTTAAAAATTGTTAAAGGAAATGAGTACTCCAATACTACGAAAAGGCAAAAAAAAAATCCGTTTACAATTTGGTTGTATAGTTCTCAGAATCACATTTTTTTGGGCTAGACGAACATCCGGTACGCTACGTAAGTGGCGATATAAAAGTTACAGAAAAATGGCACACAGTAAAATATGAACCTACTAAACTTTACTTTTCCCGCGGTTTCATCTGCGTTAAAGACCGATTTTTCCCCGCGGACCCGTACTATACAGGGTGGCAACGACATCGACGCTAAAACAGTTACCACGTACCTATTCAATACATCATTCTGACCGCCACATAGACTTTATTTGCGATTACTAAAAAAAACAGCTGTTTCCAAAATGTATGGAATAGCAGATTTCTTTAATTATCGATGACAAGTTTCCATGCGGCAGGAGTGCAGAATGATGTACTGAATACGTGGTAACCTTTTTAGCGTCAGTGTCCCTTCCGCTTTGTATACAGACCCTTCACATAGCCGTCAACCAAGCATTCTGTACATTAAACTAAGTAACTTTACGCAAAAATTATTGCTGGGAATCGACTATTTTTTTGGGGTGAAAAACACGTTTTACAGTAGGACTCGATGGAAAGCACTCAAAGCATTGTACTGATAGATGGATTGAATAGTACGGGGGTCGTGGAGGTATGTTAAGAAAAAAAATCTTACATTTAAAACATGTATTTAAAAAAAACTTGTGAAAAAGTTGGAACTTTTACCCCCAATTACCAGGTATGGTCTAGAAGAAAAAAATGATCGCAAAGACGGGGAGAACTAGTGCCTTTCGGATATGTTAAGGGTCTTACACCCTTTATACTGGTACAAAAAAATATCCAGTGTCCTTTCAAAGCCTGGTCATTTAACTATGTGCCTTTCATCAAAATTCGTTCAGCTGTAAAAACGTAAAAAGGTAGCAAACAGAACCGACAGAAATACTTCCTCATTTATAATATTCGTATGGATGGCAGAGAGTAAAATATGGACTTATTTCTGGTCGAAAGGTCCCTTTCATTTGCAATATATCTCAAAGTTATAAATAGATATGAACCGTCAAATTGGGTAGTATATTTATCTTAATATCACATTGTTAGTAATTTAAGGAACTTTGCTTCCATTCTGGACCGCGGTCCAAATATTAGGTAAATAACTAAGTCTTGACCTTAGATAGTTCTAAGGTCAAGACTTAGTTATGTACCTATGTCATATGAGAGCATTAATTATTATAATTCCAAGATATGAGGTTTATGTACCCAACATACTTAATAACTTATGTATATAGTTTGGTCTACAGATGAGAAAGCTTAGGTACCGTCGTCATGGGGGTGTCTCAAAACATTAAGTAGGTCTAATTATTTTTTATTTAATTTTTTTTAATGATTTTTTTTGTGTTATTTGTGCTTTATAAAAATTATAAAACTATCACATTCATGGTATGAATGTGTTAGTTTTATAGTTTTTATGAATTGGTTTTTTTTTATTTTTTTTATTTATAGTATTATGATTTCAAACACAATGTGAATCGTTTCCTGAAATTGAATTGAATATTAAAGTGCATATTTGAAAAATTTAAACTGACAATAAATCGGCTGTTAGGGTTCGATATGTCTTTACGAAGAGCTTGCAAGCGTGGTGGATGCCCATATCACAATACAATGGCTGGTCTTTGTGGTGATCCACATTCACTCATTTACTCACTTTTGACCCTGGCTTCGCCCACGTGTTGGTCAGAAATTATCCCACAGGACTACAATACCGAGACACACAATATTCTTTGACCTAATTCTCGCCATGGTCTATGCTTGTGCCTGTTTTCATCAAAATCCGTTCAGCCACTAAGGCGTGAAAAGGAAAAACCGAAAAGCCGAGTTAATTTCACATTTATAATGTTACTAGCTTTTTCTCGCAGCTACCCTCGTCTTTTCGTCGAAATTTATCCCAGGGGAACATTGTAAATGTAACTTATAATACTCGGGGATAATGTAGCTTCCCAATAGAGAAAGAATTTTCAGAATAGGATCAGTAGTTTCAAAGATCACCCCTTACATCCAAACTTACAAATTAACCTCTTTATATAGGACTAGCTGTTGCCCGCGACTTCGTTCGCGTGGAAATTTTGTCGTGTATGCGTGTTCGATTCCCGGGTTGGGTAAAGTGTTGTTTGGTTATTCCATCAGGAATTATCAGTAGCAGCTACGGAGTCTGGATTTGTGCCCGATTGATGGCAATAGGCTCGCCCCCTATTACATGGGACTTCAACATAACTGGTGTAATGTGGGTGTACGATTAGGTACACCTCTGTGCCTAACCCTTCGGGGATTACAGGCGGGATGTGTGTGAGAACTGAAGGCCTGATCAAAATGTGATAATGTGGGTGATGACTACAAAAGGCGTGTTTTTGGGCGCTGTAATTCTGGGCCGCAGAGGTCAGAACGGCGTTGAGGCGACGATATGGCTTAAAAACTGGGACATTATGGTGCCATACGACTTTTTTTCAAAGTGAACAATCAAACGCCTTGTTGGGTGCTATTTCTTTATTTATTCTAATACCGTTTTGTATACAACATTAAATGAATTGTTTAATGACCGTGTGAGAAGCATGAAGCACCCAAAAGAATGCCTGCCACTTTTAAGGTTTTTCCTTGGAATTTGTTGACCGTCATTGTAAAAGCCAATTTTAAGGGAAATTGCAACTTCTTAAATTGAAATGGCTAGTTATTTGGAATAAAGGGTATGCGGGGAATTAAACCGCTCTCTCCTTTAGCCACTCCTGTAATAATGGTGACTGTTATAATATTACTGCCCAGCTCTGTGATACGAAGCCTGGTTCCATTGCATAGTCTGGGAGTTAACCCCAGGGAGTTGAGAAATTCAACGGGGTAGGCAGTACTATCATCATTAGCCATCACAGGGTCTATGAATGTCGACGCCGACGATCATATCATTTTTTTTTATTTGATTGACACACTCGTTCTTTGGCGACAGCACTACCCCTCACACAACCACCCTTCATTTTTTATATTAACAAATTTGGAAAAACGTGCATGATGTGACGGTGTGGATGTGCGTGCATCCTCTGTAGCCACTGGATGGGAAAATTCTTCGGAAAATAGAATTTTCCCATCTGCGCCCGATTCTAGACGACCCACTCCCATTTGCAGCAGCATATTCGCAAAGACACCTGCTTCGTGGTCGTTGTACAGCTGGACGCACATGTTGCAAGTAAGATGAATCTTCGATCCCAGACAACAGTGGCGACGCCTTGAGACATTTATTGAGGCGTTTATTTCATCCGCCGGTGTGCCCCTCTCAATAACTTGCAGTATCTGTCTAAAGTCACCTGCGAGCAAAACGACAACGCCACCCATCAGCGCCTGGTTGCCGCGAATGTCCTGCAAGCTGCGGTTCAACGCCTCTTATGCACTTTAAACTTGCACTGCTGCAAAAGGACTCCCCGGCCGCTGTAATGTTGCATGTATCTTCACTTGCAAGATTCAGCGGCAATATGAAAACGGAATGTGCAGTCCGGCCACCGATAAAAGTTGCAGAAATGTCCGAGGGAGCCACAGCCACAGCTATGTGACCGCACGGTTGGCGCAGTGGCTCAGCGAATGGCTGCTGCGCTGCGTGTATCGGGTTCGATTCCCTCACGGATCACATTTTTGTATGGCCTACAGGGGCTACAGGTAGTGGTTCCGCGTCTGGCTGTTTGTGAGTTTAACTGTCTGTAAACACACCCACGATACAGGAGAAATTCCAAGCGTGGGCCTGGACTGGGGCAAAGTTAAAAAAAAACTTTAAAGCTGTATATAGCGGTCCTTGAGGAGTTGGGCCAGCAGAAGATTCAGCACAAATGCAATGTGACGGCACAGTTGTCGCAGCGGCTGAGCGATTGACTGCAGTGCTGCGTGTCGCGGGTTCGATTCCCGCACGGAACAAATTTACAACGTCGTTGGTTTTATCTAATTTCATTTTTTGTTTTTATTTTAAAGTTTTTAGAGATTTTTTTTCGGCCACTGAAAATTGGTCAATAATATTTGTTAATTTATGATTACCTAACTGTCTTTGAATGGTTAAAAAAAAACCAAAAGAATATTAATCTGCTTTATAATGATTTGAAAATCATAAAGCATTAGAAAAAAACATTCGAAATTGCGAAACCTGGTTTACAGGGAGGTCTGTGAACCGTCAGCCTACCTCGCTTCGCTTCGATGACAAATGGGCTAAAATAGCCGTTCTTTTCTAATGCATTGTTTGACAGTTGCCAGTTGGCAACCAGTTGCGGAATATGGACATAATTATTAGCACGATAATCTATCTCTGTGCCAAATATCATCTACATCCGTTCAGCCGTTCTGGCGTGATGGAGTAACAAACATCCATCCATCCAACCAAACTTTCGCATTTATAATAGTAGTAAGATACAAAAGACAGATATGATAAAGATACCTAAATATTTTTCAAGTAACGAATTACGTGTTTTTTTAACAATCAAGACGCATCAGAAATCATACATTACAATCATCCACCCTCCAATAAAGACAACAAAGAAGAATTTATTTTTGGGACCTAACAATAATAGACCTAACGGTAAATAATAGTTGTGCAAAACTAAGAACAACGACACAACAAAATAGTTTCAAATTAATTTCAATAACTGCTGTTATTTTTATTGGGAGCGATAGGTGAAATTGAAAACATCGAGTCTGACAGCACCTGTGGACAGCACACAACGACGTTGTCAGTTCAGAACACCATCGAACGGCCAGATTCAAACATGAGGAAAGAGATTTCACCAATGATTTAACTTTATTCATAAGAATTTATTATATTATACATCAAAAAGAGAAAATAAATAATAATAATCTCTATAAAAAAAAAACAAACAATTACAAAAAGTATAATAATTTTACTGGGGATTGAACTTGCGACGTGACGCACGTAAAGCGGTCATGAAACCGTTCCTCTATTTGCTTCGCTGACATATACTTTGAAATAGACGTTGTTACGCATATCATGACTGAAACGATAAACAATTGAATAATACTGACATAATGCAGTATTGCTCATCCCCTTCAGCAAATAGCGTAATAATATATAGCCTAACATTTGAAGAAGCCTATAGCCATTTGTGCAAAATTTGAACAGGATCTATGCAGTAGTTTTTGCGCCAGGTCGGAACATCGGACCGGATTTTAACGATTTTATTATATGTAGAGAAGAGAAGATATGATATGATATATATAGAATAGGATATGATCAAGCTCTTGTCATGTGGTTTCCATTGACATTCTAGAAACTCTCTATTCTTCCATTGGTACTTGATTGAATACTCATGGAAAACGTGTTCATATTTTAAATATTAATGAGAAGTAGGGCACGTGTGCATATTTTATTGAACACCTATCTCTTCCTACATTATTACCTTGTGGAACCATATAATCATAAATACCAAACTTCTGTTTCGTCCACGTTCATAAGTAGGTACCTACATCTTTTTACGCACGTGTTAGTCCTGGGTTTCACTAAAGTGGAGACGAGCGGAGACTTCAAGTTTTGGCCCATTATAGGAGAGCCATGAGACCTGATTTGGACTTCAACCAATGCGATTGATCAATTCCCGCAAGTCTCCTCTCCCCTCCTCTCGTTTTTACTGTGGTGGAAATATGGCTTGATTACTACGCACCTAACTTAAGACAGTTTGAACAGTGTATGGCCCGAGAAATGTTATGTCTTTCAAAGAAAATCGGCTGTTTGGGGCTCTGTTAATTTCGGAAACGTTCATCAATGAAAGTATGTAAATTATATGAAGCAATTACGGGGCTTTTCTCTCCATGTTATATGTTTTTTTTATTAAGCTTCACAAAGTAAATAAAGAAGAAACAAATATTTTACTACTTCTGAATGCAATCATTTGAAATATCAAAACTTAGAAACAGTGACGGAAGCAATGGAGTTACCATATTCAATAGAATATGGAATATCTATAATAATACTAATTAATGATTTTAATTCGACCGAGACCTAGCTCTTGGGAGTATTTTTACGAATGTACGCAAGCTCTAAGTGTGGTCCCCAGATTGCGTGAGGCGTTGCCATTCTTCTTTGAGCCGCCGTGTCATAGTAAACTAATAAAATAGATAAAATCGTGTTTCCCAGTATTTTTCTTGAGGAGTTCAGATAATCAATCGATTTACCTAAATTCCTGGTATACAGCTGCATCTGGTTAGACTAGAAGCCGACACCAGTCGGTTAAAGTTGGTTCTTGGAAATAGCTAGACAGATGATGCCGGAGCTTGATAAAAATGACCGATATTTTTATCGGTCTAAAACATTTTACTACTGTACCAATTTAAATACAGGGTGTAAACAGACCCTTCACATAGCCGTCAACCAAGCATTCTGTACATCAAACTAAGTAACTTTACGCAAAAATTATTGCTGGGAATCGACTTTTTTTTGGGTTGAAAAATCACGTTTTACGGTAGGGCTTGATAGAAAGCATTCAAAGCAGTGTGCTGATGGATGGATTGAATAGCACGAGGGTCGTAGAGGTGTGTAAAGTAAAATCTTAATTTCAATCTCACATTAAAAACATGTATTTAAAAAAACTTGTGAAAACGTTGGAACTTTGAGGTTCCCAGGTATGGTCTAGAACAAAAAAATGATCTCAAAGACGGGGAAAACAAGTGCCTTTCGGTTATGTTAAGGGTCTATTTACACCCTTTATAGGCACGGAAAATTTAACTTAATAGCCAATTTGTCAAACAATATAGTTTCCCTAATTTTACGATCTATTGCCAGATACTAAACTGTTTAGAAAACAAAGAGATGGTTTCTCATAACTGTGTTAATCGCCTTACAGGTAATACCATGATATTGCGGTCTATAATCCTCCCGTGATATATTGGTATACAAAGCTACAAGCGGCAGCGAGTCACCTCCCACCAGCTTACTGCATCGCTACAAAAATAAAACGCAGTTTGTGCGATCACGATATTTCTGCGAATATCGGAATATTTGTAGGAATACAAAAATAAAACGCAGTTTGTGCGATCACGATATTTCTGCGAATATCGGAATATTTGTAGGAATATCGGGATATTGGTCGTTTGACAAGAGTTTCGTGGAATCTGCGTTTTGTGGACGATGCTGGGTTTGTTTTTATGGTATGAGTTGAAACTGAAAATTATCGGTTTGTGTTTCGCAGGCGATTTCCTCAATGTGTGTGTCTATCATAAGACAGACAGACTCCAGGATTGCACTCAGGATTATAACCCTACCCGTTGTCCTAAAAAAGTGATTTCCGTGCCAACGAGTGTGTTGTCGCATCACCAGAAAACTGGTTCGGTTTTTCCGAACTTATGAGTGAAAAATAATCGTGGCAATGGCGTATTTACCTGTCGAAGTGCTTCTCTCTGAGAAGATTGGCTGTCCTTAGCTTCACTAGTTGTTAAAAAACCCATGTAGAACCTTATTCTACATGAATTTTACCGAATTTTATAGTATTATTAGTATGAACTGTGTAAAGAATGATATGGCAAGAAAGGAGGTGTCTGATGAGGTGACGAGTAATAGAAAAGTATGGAAGAAGAAGACATGCTGCGCCGACCACAAATGAATTGGGATAAGGGCAAGAGAATGATGATGATAGTGAAGTATTTTACTTTCAATCATGGACAATACTGTCAAGTCGACTTGCGGTACAAAGTTAGTGATGGACATAAAGTGAAAATCGAACTGAAAACTGTTTCCAAATTTATCAAAGACTGTTTGTCTAAAAACGAGGTCTTTTACCAACTTTTGGAGAAACAGACAGACAGACAAAAAAAAAGGTGTTTCTGCTAAAAATCTCAGCTATAAAACGTAAAACTATATATGTTTTTCCCCTGAAAAAACTATTGCTAGATAAAAAAAACAAGTAAATCTGAAACACACTATCGGTTCGAATTACACGAACGATGTTTTTCAGTTTAGAGTTACAATTTTAGCGGTCCGCTGAAATTTATGGAATCCGTATAAGTTCCGTCCCTAGAAAGTTGACGTACGGCCTTATTTATCATAAGTAGGTATACAAATTTTCATTTTTTTCATTTTCATTTTTTTTTGTAACTTGCGTAAATAAATATTATTTATTTATTTATTTAACATATTTAATATTTGTTTAGGTACGGTATGATTTTACTGGCTCATTTATTCCACATATGCTCAACTAGCTTAGGCAGAACCTAAACTTCTATAGTTGAGCATACGTGAAATAAATGTGATGTATAATTATGTATAATTCTGTCATCACAGACACAGAGCCGTTGTGGCTCAGTGGTTGCGGCCTGACTTACGAGCAGTAAGTCGTAGGTTCGAACTCAGGTAGGCGCATTACTTTGTGTAGTTTATTTCATCAATACTGCTCTGAAAACGGTGAAGGAAACCGGCATGTCCTAGAACCAAAAAATCGAAGACATGTGACATCTACCAACCCGCACTGGGCCCGCGTGGTGGAGTATAGCCCATTCCCTCTCATAGAGAGGAGGCCTGTGTCCCAACAGTGGGAACATTATAGGCTAATTATGCTAATTCTGTCATGACGTTGTCACGTGATAAGCTCATAACAAATAGCTATGGAGTAGAATATTTGTTTATTATATACATATAATTTAGTTCAGCCGCTCGGGCCGATCTTCAGGTTAAGCCGCGCTTGCCTGGGTTGGTCTGTGGATGGGTGACCACCCATTACATACCGAGTTTCCTCCGTGCCTCGGAAAGCATGTTAAGCCGTTGGTCCCGGCTGTCATTTGTAGATCTTTGACAGTCGTTGCAGGTAGTCAGTGGTCCAAAAAGTCTTACAACCAGTCTTAAAAGAAGGAGTATCGTATTACCTAGTATTAACTGGGTTGTGGAGGTAAGATAGGCAGTCGCTCCATGTAAAATACTGGTATTCAGCTGCATCCGGTTAGACTGGAAGCCGACCCTAACATAGTTGGGAAAAGGCTAGGCAGATGATGATATACATTATAATTTAGTTGCTGCCGGTAAAAAATTGTAAACTTTCTTCCGTCGTTTCTTCTTTCTTTCTTTTCTTCTTTCTTTCTTTCTTCTTTCTTCTTTCTTTTTTCTTTCTTTCTTTTTTCTTTTTTCCCTAATAAATAGTACTACTATTGTAGAAGAAAATAATATAAAACAAAATATTCCGACTTAATATTTTGTTAAAATCAAAACAGCAGAATATGAAGAACAAGAACTATACGAAGCAATATAAGGAACGATAGGAAAAGGCACACAGAGTTAGTAAAAAAATGTCCAAGAAATTCGAGTTTGGAAATAGTTGGGAAAACCCATAAGTAACATGATAGTTTTTCACTTGAATGGAGCCTTACTCACGATCATATAACATAACATAACATCACGCCTGTAATCCCCGAAGGGTTAGGCAGAGGTGTACCTAATATTTATTTTATATTTTTAGAAACCGTTGCCCCACACTAGGAATTTCTCCTGTATCGTGGGTGCGTTTACAAACGTTTAAACTCACATACACAAACAGCCAGACTCGGAACCACTACGTCCTGTAGATCATACAAATATTAATTCCTTGCGGGGATCGAACCCGCGAAACGCAGCGCAGCAGCCAATCGCTCGGCCACTGCGCCAACCGTGCCGTCATAATATTAACCGTGCCGTTGTAATATTACACTTTTCGCCAGTCGTGTTTAAGTCCCATGTAATAGGGAGCGAGCCTATTGCCATAAACTAGACACAAATCCAGACTCCGTGGCTGCTACTGAGAAAGTTCTTATGGAAAAACCCAATAACACTTAGTCCGACCGGGGAATCAAACCCAGGGTCTCATGCTCAGCAGCCGCGATGGCGACCACTCGAGGTCTCTAAATAAAATCACAAACATGAATGAAACAGAACCTACATGTCCCACATGATTGATGGTCACCCTACAAGGGTATGATATTATGCTAACTTTGAGGAATTTATGTGACAGGCGTAGTAACGGGTGGTGTTACGAATTAATTACCGCGTTCAAGGGCTGCGGTTAATTAAACAGGTAACGAAACCCATGACGCTGGTTTACCACCAAATTATACGTGTGTTAATTACATATTAAGTACTGGTTGTGTGGAAAAAACGTTTCGAGGTTAATTTTCTTTACGAAGAATGTTTTGTTTGTCATTTGTTTTGCTGTTGATAAGTAAATAGTATATAATATTTATGGTACACGTCTCGTTGGTATAGTGGTTGCACGACAGCTAGGCTTTATGCCCTGGGCTTGATTCCCAGGTCGGTTGAAATGTTACCAATAACATTTCACACACCGAAATGCGAGCCCCACACCACAGGACACACCAAATGGGACAAGTAATAAACAATTAATTAAAGGTTAACACCACATGCACAGAAGAGTAAAAACGGCTTTAAATAACATAGGTACATAAAAAATTACTAAACATACAAAAACAAAATTAAAATTATTAAAAATTATATAAAGAAAATTAAAAATAAATTCAATAAACATAAAAAAAAACATTGAAGAAACAATCGAAATGACTCTACATGCGAAAGTTTGGATGGATGGATGTTTGTTACTCAATCACGCCAGAATGGCTGAACGGATGTAGATGAAATTTGGCACAGAGATAGATCCGGAATAGCACATAGGCACACACACATCTTTTTTTTTATTTTCTCACATTCGCATCAATATTTCCTCGCGAACGAAGTCGCGGGCAACAGCTAGTTTTTATAATATGTGTGTTAATTACGAACAATGCAGAGGGTATATTGAAAACAGTTTCGATGAAAATTTGTAGGAAGAGAAAATCCTCGAAGCAATAATTCCTGTTCGTAATTTGCTTCTCTATTGCTAAGTTAATACCTTATTGTATAATACCTTATTGTATAAGGTATAATAGACTCTGTGAAGGTTAAAATGTTTTCTGAAAATGATGTTTTCAACAGTGGAAGGGTAACAATAGTATGAAAGCTAGGTATTCAAGTATAAACACAAATTCCTTTCGCAGAAGTAGCTGATAGGCATTTCTTGTTAATCATGTTTATTTTGTTTCCATTTCAGTTGCATTGTTTCAATTTGCAATAACGAACATTTAATAAAGACCATTAAATGATATTTTATGTTCTTTCCTTTATTTATTTCCATACAAATCTAATTTAAAAAAAAAATAAAAAAAAAAAACTATTAAATATTCCTTAAAATAAAAACAACATAAAAACCATTTATATACATAGAAAAAAAAAATATTTTCTTGATTATTAGTCTTCTCTTAGTATTATTTTCTCCAGTCCATCGTTTATGTGGGTTAAGTACCGATTTTTTCATTTCTTCAAACAGTTTTGGAAAATTTACAGCACCTCATAATTATTGATTTAACACCCTGGTCCAATCTAGCGAGTTCAATTTGTCCATGGAACAGCAAGTTATTTTTAACCTTAGTGTACCTCATCATCATCACCTGCCTAGCCTGATGATGCAGCTGAATACATTTTATGAATGTATTTGCATGAATAGACTACCTATCTTATGCATACATGGTTGAAGGGACCAGTAGCGAAGGGTCGATTTTTTTAGAGGTAAGCCGGAGTACATATCTTTAATGTGATTTTATTATTTGTCTATGGAATACTGATTGTGCCCTTTCCAAAGGGAAGCCGGTAAGAATCGAGTTGTATGAAACCTTCGCCACTGGAAGGGACACCGATGCACAAACGGTAACCGTTCGTGCATCGGTGTCCACGTGTTCCGTACATCATTCTGAACCTACGGGAATTACCAATGATTTTTTTTTATTTATTTACTTTGAAATTTTTCAACGATATTTTTTTTTAAAAACCTGTTACCTACCCACAGTCAAAATGTATAGATAACTAGCTGTTGCCCGTACCTTCGTCCGCGTGAAATTAGCGGTGTGAACTTTACGACCTTTTCTCATACCTACCAAATATAAATAAAAAAAAAATCGGAAAAATCGGTCGAAGCGTTTCGGAGGAGTGCGACCACAAACATCGTGACACGAGATTTTTATTTATAAGAAGACGCATTAAAAAAAAATACCTATGAGTTTCTCAACATTCTGAAGCAAGCAAGTCACATAGTCAAGTTGTAAGCGATACAGGTAACTTCACGTGTGACGTCACTCGAGGGTGACCAAACTGTCATCGCTTGTTCCGAGCTCGAACGTGCCGGCTAACTTAACTTAACTTAAACTTAGCTCTCTACTTGTTTTTAAGATGAAAAATTGTGAGATGTAATGATATTTTGTACTCAGCTTTGTTTTTTTACAAAGTGAAAGTTATTTCATAACTTAGTAACTGATATTTCTGCATCATTCATGTTTTCTTATGTTTAATCATCATCATCATTTCTGCCGAAAGACGTCCACTGCTGGACATAGGCCTCCCCAAGTGCCTATGTTTAAATCACTTGTTCTTCCCGTCATTGCGATATTTTTTTTTTTATTCTAGTCCATACCTGGAAACCTTCTAGTTACGGAGATTTTAGAGGTCAAAGTTCCAACTTTTTCTTTAATCATTAGCAATCAGCAATCATTTTTGCGTTGAGTTACTTAGTTTGATGTGCAGAATGCTTGGTTGATGGCTTCGTGAAAATGGACCCTCCGTTTACACCCTGTATCTACCCATCAGATTTGTAACAAAATGAACTAATAGAGCTAAACTATATGGAAACTACCTAAATTATATAGCCCTCGTAGTTTCCAGAATATTACTCTATCAAGAAAATTACCAATCCATATGTGGAGATCATTGACCCCCATTTACTGTTTTCACTTAGCAATCACTTATTATGTCGGCAATATAATAATCTATACCGATATTCCAATTTGCGTAAATCACAAACGATTTTGGACCCTAGGCGCATGTTCTAGAATCAATTTTAGTGTGTGTAAATGGACATGTAATCACAGCTCGAAAGCCTATTTCATTACATGAGAACTAACTAGATTTTGCTTCAATAGTTACTCACTAGTGCTAATAGGTCTTTAGAAATGACCCGCATTACTGAATTGGTTTGGAAGCTAAATTAATCAGCACTTAACTGTCAAAGGAAAAAACGCCGAAACCGTCGAAATATAGAGCCTAGTTTCGATTTTTGAAAAACGACATACGACAGGATTGACAAAAACATTTCGGTAGCTTGTGTCAATCGAAAATTGTATCTTATTCATCGGAAATTCAATTACGACATTTCTTGTAAATTTGATATTTTTAGGTAACAACCCCTATTTTTTTTGTACATTAATTAAGTTAACCCTATTGTCTAAGCCATTTTTTTTTATTAATTAAAAAAAATTAAAAATCCAAACATTTTTTAGTATGCCATTTCTAAATGGCAAAACATGTAGGTACTTTTAATTATTAATAAGACCTAAGACAGTGTATACATACTGTTTTATAAAATAAATATATATCATTATCTAATCCAGTTATTTTTGAAGCCCTAAGGATTGGTCACCAAGTCTAAAATATTTAAATGTACCCTGTATGTGTCAGGCTTATAATTACAACGGCATGAGCTTTTCACCCATAATGTATGTCTTAAGAAACAAGAGAAGATCAGGTGAAAAATGCGTCTTATTGCAAATTCGAACAGGAAAAATTCCAACTACGAAAATTGAAATTCCTGGCTGGCCGGAAAGTCGTCTACCTAGACCTACCGCTTAATAACAATAAGTCCTCATACAAAAAGCCGGCACGCCCACCTCTTTATACAGGGGGTAGATTAATATTGGATTTAATGAAAACCTTTAGAGGAACATAAATCACTGGGCCATTGATGGCAGGGCTTATTAGTCCGGATAAAGACTGTCACGGTTTAGAGGCTTTCAACGTAAATATACCAGTAATAGTCAGATTTATTGAATGTTTCAGCCTATCGACTAAGTTTT
Organism: Noctua comes; assembly: GCA_963082995.1. Classification (NCBI taxonomy): domain Eukaryota; kingdom Metazoa; phylum Arthropoda; class Insecta; order Lepidoptera; family Noctuidae; genus Noctua; species Noctua comes. The sequence goes on along the minus strand of OY720279.1, from coordinate 13,039,358 downwards.
AGTTGAATAGAAATTTAATATAGTTAATGGTTATTTTACATTACCGTTGCTGTGGAAAATTAATTAGGTAAAATATTGAGATAAACACTTTCAAAGTGGTTGAGTCTAAAAGACAAACAGAAAAAAGACCACATGACAGCCAGTTCTTTCTTTTTTATAAAACGTTGCCCCACACTAGGAATTTCTCCTTTATCGTGGGTGCGTTAACAAACATTTAAACTCACATACACAAACAGCCAGACCCGGAACAACTACCTGTAGATCATACGAATATTTGTTCCGTGCGGGGATCGAATCCGCGACACGCAGCGCAGCAGCCGATCGCTCAGCCAATCAGTCACAGTGCGTGCGTCGTGAGTTGGTCGCAGTACTGACGTCACTAAAACATGAACACAATATCATGACAAAAATTATGAAATATACCCCTCCTGCCTTCTCCTCCCCCGCTCCTCGCTGTTCCTCCTTCCTTTTCTGGAGATTCAACATCTGTATCATGAATCGTTTTTTTACAAACTTCAGCCAGCTAGAACCTCACAATGTTCCATCGGCTATACTTTTACCACGTGCATACGATTCGGTCACACTTGCCCCATGTCTCAACCTACAATGCAAAATGTATTGCACAACATTGTATACAACTGACAATGCAAAACCACTCACTCAGTTTCCCTTTTATACAATACCAATTTTATAAGACAAAAGCATACAGCCAGCCTTATCAAGTTCCACACACGTCCTGGACGCCACTCAGCTGATTGCACAAGTTAAATCGAATATCTTGACTCCGTGAGAAACTCTAGGGAATACACAAAAATATCTTCTAACCCTTTTCTGCGGAAACTCAGTATTGTGTATTATTGCACTGATTAATTTTGATTACTGATTACTATTTTATGGTTAAGACGCCATACATTGTATGGTGTTTATTAAAGTGACATAATTATAGAGGTCTATCTATACATATAATAAAATTGTAACAGGCCGATGTCTGTACATTGAAGATATTGAAAAAAAAATTATAAGCTTCTGTTGCTCCAATAAAGACCTTATTGGAGCAACAGAAGCCGAAACAACAGTTTTTAGATTTTTTGTCTGTCTGTATGCGCATCACGCAAAAACTACTGAATGGATTTGAACGCACCTCTCTACTGATAGATGATTAACTTAAAATATAGACTACATTAGATATAGTTTTGGAACTGATAGGTGGTGCTGTGTGAAACAAGTTTTATTATAAAAGTCAGAGAAAAATGTATGCCGAAGGTATTTTAAATTGTATGTTAATTGATATAAATCAAAATTAATTATTTAACAGTGGTATGAAATGGCCATGACAGGTCAAAATTACTAAATTCGTCAAACAGCTACAAAGTGGGCACGCCGCAATCGCGGCGGTAAGACCCCTCTTTGAGGAGTGGCTGGATAGGCGTCACGGCGTCCTGACCTACCGCGTGAGGCAGGTCCTCACCGGACACGGAAGTTTCGGGAGGTACCTGTGTCATATGGGGAAGGAGGAAACGCCTGGGTGTCACCACTGCGAGGACCGCCCGGAGGACACGGTGGAGCATACGGTGCAGGACTGCTCCGCTTGGGCAGAGCACCGCCGTGTCCTCACGGTGGCGATAGGCGGAGCCCTCTCGCGCCCGGCATTGGTCGAGGCCATGCTGCGGGGCGAGACGGAGTGGGAAGCGGTCGCCTCCTTCTGCGAAGCAGTCATGCTCGCGAAGGAGGAGGCGGGCCGCGTGAGGGAGAGGACAGCGTCCTCCCTCCACACCAGCCGCAGTGGTAGACGCCCACGGCGCCGGACGTCGGCAGACGATCTCCGGCCACCGTAGGCGCGGGCATGCGGGCGGCGAGTAATGGGCGACTCGCTGTCCGACCATGGACCATGCCCGGGTCGACGGCGCGTTGTGTTCCACGCGCGCCTCAAAGAGTGTCAGCATAATGACGGGGCCCCCCTCTAGAGGGCCAAAGCCTGCCGGGGTCGCGGGACTCATAGAATTACCGTGACCCTGGAACATAAAGGGCTACTGAAGGACACCGTGGATTTTAGTCAGTACAAGTCTGACAGTCCCTCCCGCTCTGCCCTGGGTGGGAGGACTCATTTGATGATTTTACCACGTTAAAAAAAAAAAAACAGCTACAAAGTTATTTTTACTAGCGGCCATAGGTACTTTCATAATTCCCAAATTTTGCATGATGCAGTTTCTCTGTACGTAATTACTACGCATGGCGACATTAAAAGGCAGAGAAAAATGTAAACAAAAATATTACATTTCCGGCTACGCAAATTACATGAACCCCAAAAAAAATCTACATCTCCTTTCTTATGTTTCCTGAAACTCAAAACAACTATTGTATATTTCGGCACACAACTTTACTCATAAACATTACATCCGCCCTATGTATACGGAAAACAAGTAAAGAAAAATATTACATTTTCAGGCGCGGCTTATTGATCATGTTATATGAGACGGTTATTGAAAATGCCGCGCAAATATGTACGTACATATTTATGACAAGTTATCGCGCTTTGTGAGATATGTGGGCTTGAATTTATTTTTGTACTTTTAAATTGCGCAATCTTGGCCGAGGTGCCGAGGTGTGGGCCAGAGCTGGCTAACAAAAAAAATTAAAAAGTAAAGTTAGTTTTAAAAATCATCATCATCATCATTTCAGCCGAAAGACGTCCACTGCTGGACATAGGCCTCCCCAAGTGTCGCCACATTGACCGGTCCCGTGCGGCTCGCATCCAGCGGATCCCTGTTTTAAAAATGCTACTAGAAAATTGCAGAAACCGCCTTTTTTAATTTGTGGGCGTTTGACTAGTTTTATCAGCTTATAGTGTTCCCATTGCTGGGACACAGGCCCCTCTGTAGGGCTGTCCAAATTAGTGGTTGGTAGATTTCTTCGTATTTTTTTTCCAATATGGCTGGTTCCCTCATACACGCCTTAGCAAAGCAATATCTATCTAAAATATCACTTAATTAATGCTTTACGCGAAAGAACCCATTGTTCTTCTCTTGTTGATTGTTTTATTAGGAGGATTCGTTAAGGTGGATTTAGACCAAACAAACATACAACCAGAATAACAACAAAAGCAACACAGGTAGACCAACAGAAGAATGCTCTGTGCCAGTTCCCATAAAAAAACACAGCCAAGCGCGAGTCGGCCAAAATGGCTGTTATATACGGACGGACAGACAGATGGACAAGACGAATCTATAAGGGTTCTATTTATTGCCATTTGGCAACGGAACTCTAAAAACAGAATTTGGGTTAAAATGTGCGTTCGCTCATTTGACCTTTTACTCGACTAACTTCATAATCTGCCTAGCTTTCCCAACTATGTTGGGATCGGCTTCCAGTCTAACCGGATGCAGCTGAATACCAGTATTTTACATGGAGCGACTGCGTATCTGACGTCCACAACCCAGCTAGGACTGGGTAATACGATACCCCTTGGTAAGACTGGTTGTCATACTTACGGGCCACCGACTACCTCTACAGGCACGGAGGAAACTCGGTATGTAATGGGCGGTTACCCATCCACGGACCAACCTAGGCAAGCGCGGCTTAACCTTAAGATCGACCCGAGCGGCTGTTATTATTTATCCAGGAACTCCTCTTTTTACGCTTATCCTTTCACGCGACGAACTTAAAAAACTAATAATTGTTCAACCTGTAAAATTTCTCTATATTAAATGCATCTGAATACAGAACCCAACCATGCTCGTAGTTCTTATATAACGGGTTAAAGTATTCGGTTCATTTCAAAATTCCTCCGCTATACCATCGGGTGGAATGTCAGAAGTTGAGTAGTTTTTACGTGATTCGACTGGCGATGGTGGCGAGCTATCGAAATGAAGCTCTTTTAGATGTCGTTAGCTTATAATGTGGTGGAGTTCGATTTTTGAAAGATCAGACTGTTCGGGTAAAAAAATATATTGTGGTTGTACGGAAATTATAACGTTTGATAAGATTATATAGACAATATATTTATGATTATATACACGCTAACTTTAAAAAAGTGCGTAGTGCTTTATTTTATTATTATTTTTCCCGTAGCATTAGTGCCTATCCTGGTGTCACAGTGTATATAGGGTCTAACTATTCATACACGAAATATTTTCATATTTTTTTTTTATCTAACGGCTATAACAAAGTCATTTCAAGGGATTATTTTTTTTATCTGAGTATATTTTTTTTATAAAAAATAAATAATTTAAAATTACTTGACCCACAAAATAAATACTAGCTCCTTATTTTTGAACATCCATTACGCTAGTTTACTACGTCGTATTTACCTACTGTCATTTTTAGAATATGGGACTAAAGGTTTTATGTAAAAGTCTCAAAAAATTTTAGAATTATAATAATGTTTCGTAAAAAAAAACTCAGATAATTTTTTTTTCGTTACTATGGCGACTTTACGACTTATCGAAGTTACCCTTAAAATATTTCGTGTATGAAAAGATAGACCTTAAGATAGACCTTGACTTATTGTATCTTATTTTAATTCCTTTTATTTTCATTTTTTATCGTGCTTGTTATTGATCCTAAGATTTCTACTACTTTTCTGTTTACTCGTGAGAACCTGTAATTGGCTCTGTGATGCATATACAATTGTTATTCAACCGTTATAGCTGTTGGTTCTCCTATTTATAAAAATGTCATTTATTTCGTAGGTCGTAAAATGTTTTTTTTTCTATTAATTTTGTTTTGAAATCGATTTTTCTCAACTCTCGCAGTTAGGTAAGGGATTAATATGTTCGAGGGAAAAAATAGGCTAGATGAATTTCTCGAACTTTCTCCACTAAAACTCTAAATAGTTATGCAAACAGAAGCGATATTACTACTCGTAGCTCAGAGCAATATAAACTAATATTCAAATTACTTCTAAGTAAACTTTCTTAAATAGAATCTCATAAATACAAACTTTAATAACATTAGTTTAAATAATGATTGCTATTTACCTACCTTATTACAATGTCTAAATATAGTTATACTTGGTGTCCCGAATTCGAAGAATAATCTGATAGTCCCATTTATGTCCTACGTTGTAAGAATGTCTTATGTCGTTGCAAAGGTTATCTTAAGATGGGATTACTTTAAAATGAACGGATGCTGATTCTATCCCCTCCCTATTAAAATATACTTATCACACACACACCCACAGCTGTTTTTTTTTAAATTATCGATGAAAAATTTCTAAGTGGCGGGGTTTACAATGATGAACTTAGTACGTGGTAAGCGTTTGTACGTCAGTGTCCCTTCTATCCTGTATTATAGGAAAGTTGAAAAAACAAATGACGGCCGCCATGGTTCACAGACAATAGTCCACTGTAAGGACTAAGTTAGTACGATGCGTCAGACGAGAGATGCGAACTATGGAGAAACGAACATCCCATCCACACTTCACCAACCCGGAAGAACACCTGCCACCCAGGATAAGAACTGTAGTTGAAAATCTGGAAATCTCTTAACCGATTGCGGGCTGGCCCACTGAGATATAATCTGGATAAATTCGGTATCCTCGATCCATCCCAAACAGAATGCCAGTGGAGCCCCTTTGAAAGATATGCCCACCTCCTGTCCATCCTGCACAACCACTTGCACCTTTCAAGATTTATACGAAGCAAATGCTAGGGCTGTGCAGGTCCATATACTGGTCCATCACAATCTGAGTTTCATCGACACATGAAGAAGAAGAACTTAGTGCAGAAACCGATTCCTACTAACAACGAAGATATAGGTACATCGTCAAGCGTACATAAAAACCCACACATTCCTGATATCAATTTAATTGAACACGCAAGTTTACTAATCGAACTTCTCAACGGTTACAATACTCGTTACCCATATAAGTTTGTCTTCAGCTATTTGTTTAACCCACATACAGAAGTTGCGCCTGATCTCGTATTAAATTGATCCAAAACTTATAGCTTTGGAAGCATTAATATGTCGGAGGAGCTCGTGGCTAAATAATAACAGCCGCTCGGGTCGATCTTAGCCGTATTTGCCTAGGTAGGTCCGTGAATGTCCGTGGTGACCACCCACTACATACCGAGTTTTCTCCGTGCCTCGGAAAACACGTTAAGCCGTTGGTCCCGGCTGTCAATTGTAGATCTTTGACAGTCGTTACAAGTAGTCAGTGGCCTGACAGTCTGACAACCAGTCGTACCAAAGGGTATCGTAATGCCCAGTACTAATTGGGTTGTGTGGGTCAGATCGGCAGTCGCTTCATGTAAAATACTGGTATTCAGCTGCAACCGGATGCAGCGGACTGGAGGCCGACCCCAACGTAGTTGGGTAAAGGCCAGGCCAATATTGCTCACAGCGAATACTAGAACTAAATTACTGTGAACGAGATATTTTATTTCATCCGCAGTGTAGAATTTCCTTTGATATAACTAGTTCATGAATCCAGATAAATTCAACCCTCTTCCGGGTTCTATACAGGGTGTAAACGGACCCTTTACGAAGCAGTACGCAAAAAATAAGTAACTCTACGCAAAAATTATTGCTGGGCAACGACTTTATTTTTTGGGGTGATAAATTACGTTTTACGGTAGGCCTCAATGTAACGCGCTCAAACACTGCTGATGGATGCATTGAATAGTACGGGTGTCGTGGAGGTATTTAAAGTAAAGTATAGCATTAAAAACCAGTATTAAAAAAAAACTTGTTAAATATCGGAATTTTGACCCCCAAAATCTCCGTAACGAGAAGGTTCCCAGGTACAATCTAGAACAAAAAAAATATCGCAATGAAAAAAATATTTTTTTTGTATATAATAAATGCCTTTCGGATTCGTTAAAGGTCTTGTTACACCCTTTATACAAAGGTAACGTAACATCATCACGGCTGTAGACCCCGAAAGGTTAGGCAGAGGTGTACATAATTTTACAGCCACATTTAGCCAGTTAAGTTTAAAGTACCACGTAATAACGAGTGGGCCTATCTGTCAATTGGGCACCTATTCGGACCGGCACTGGGAAATTACCGATGGAAAAACCCAATCATATTTTACCCGACCTGGGAATCGAACACAGGACTTTATGCTCAGCAGTCGTGCTTGCGACTACTAGACCAACGAGGCTGGTACTCCAGATTAATGTTTTTCTTAAAAAAATCAAAGCTGTTAATTTTAGTGCGAGCCGATCCGTCATCCCACCGCTTGGGAAAGATTTATCCCCATAACTTCCAGTTACCTCCATCCAGGTCTAACGTGGACCTCTGGTCGTTGGTTTTTTCCAGCTCTTCACACCATCTTCGACGGGGTCTGCCATTGTTTTGGCACCCACTCCAAACCCCCACTCAAAGCTAGTATACAAAATAAAATCAAGATAAAATATTATTTATTGAAATCTTATTTCTCATGGACTAAAGAAAAGCATACTTTATCACAAATTTTCAAAGAATCCAAGCTCTGAAGATAAATGAGTGCGGCGTAACTACGTGGCCTGGGTGTAATGACGTCATTGCTACGGCGTAGCGGTTTGCTACGAGAGCGTAGCTTACGTAGCAAACCGCTACGAATGGTTACGAATCAATTGAATGCACCGTTCATTGGGTTCTATGCTTGTGAAAATTGTTTTCTAAATACTACATTGTCTGGCGAAGGTGGGAAAGATTATGGCTTCTTTAAATCACATAATAAACTTACGATCATTATTTAAGTTGTTCTATTGACTAGAACAACTTAAATAATAATTTATCTTGCATTACTGCTTACCCCTCGGCTCGGAAAATACAAGCGTGATTTATGTAACGTAGATCAGGCAAATATTTTTTTTATACTCTAATAATAAATTTATTTACGGTACAGACTCAATGAAACAGCTTATATTTGATTTTTGATAAAGTTTTATCCAGATTCCACATAACACGACCACTTTATTTCTGGTTCGTATTTTGCGGTTAAAATTAAATAACATAAACGTTAAATAAAACTCGCGGTTTCCTCTGACTTAATTAAAAGCAAAAAAATCAATAACGCTGATTCCACTTCGTGAATAAATAAATTACCGGTTGATTCGATTATTTATTCTTTGTAAGTATTTAAAATTAATTACACAAAATGGCAAAGGAAAAAGGTTATGGGATTCTGAACCTTATTTCTTGTTTTTTTCGGTGTTTGAACGTTTCATAAAGATTCCTTGAATTTTGCAAAAATTTGGAAATGATCTAAAAGCGAATTTCGTGATTGTTCTGGTTCCTATTGCCGATGATGGCAGGCCGAAAACGTCGGTGGCATTGCAGTTTTTCTACAATAACAGCAAGCGACATTGCCGCTGTATTTTTATTCCACACGCGGCGTCACTACTTCAACGGCAGTTGCATTTGATTTCTCTAGTTTTTCAGAAGTAATTTCTTGAACAAAAATAATACCAGTGCAGCATTCCGTGCGACAGTCAACGACGGCAATACTGGTTCGTGGTCTGAGGACGCTACTCAACCGCAGCGATAGGCGGCACTGTCGCTGTCTACAGAAGTGTTAAATAAAACCAATCGTATTGCTGCGATTTTCATTCGCAGATGCCTTGGGAAGTACTAAGTACCTTTACTTTTTAAAGGTGCTGCAACCTTCGCAACTTGTGTTGGTCTACTAATTTATTAATTACTTCAATAGCGGTACTACAGAGTTCACTGTGACGACTGTTGAACCTTATTACTTAGAGCATAAGGGTGGAAAGTGGCAGCATTTATGCAGACTTAATGTCACAAGGCATTATCTACCAGCCAGTCAATCTACAGGCATTGAAATTATGTGCTATTAAAGTGCATCAAACAACATAATAAGACTAATGACTTCATAATAAATATATGCCAAGTCGAACGGAACTACATATGTACGTCATCTTAGCGAAACGACGACAGTACAATGTGCCGGGAAGTAATTAGCTCTTAAATGCATGAGTTGTAGCGCTATTAAATTGTCTTGTTAATAACTTACGTGTCACGTAATCAAAAAATGACGACGATACAGCACATCAAAGTTCAAGAGAGGGGCTTTTGACGTCACTTACTAGTAAAAAGTAACAGAAATTGTGACGTCACGCGAGATTTCAACTCGCTGTATCGTGGCCAACATTATTCGTTAACAAGAAAAAATACGTGGCCAAAATTTTTAGAAAATCTAACTGACGGACTAAATAGATTTTTTCAGTCAACCTATTACAACTGTCGATGGTCGAATTCTATCGTCTCGTGAAAAATCGTAAAAAATCTGAGAACCACTGGAATGTTAGGGACTCTGAAACCTGGAAACAAAAGGTCGTAAGTCCATGTAGCAACAGCGGGCCGAGCGATTTTATAAACATGTCATATTAACGTAAACTTCAATTTGTACTGAAAGTACAGAAGCGCCATCCGGTGGTTTTGAGAAACACAATTATTCCATTGATGTTATAAGAGAACGTTTATGTTTAATAGGTAATACAACAGAGGACCTATTGATGAGAATTTAATTACGACCTTTTGAAGAGAAAGTTAATAGGAATACTAGTTATTTCCAACTCACATTTCTAGAAATTGTTGTTTCTTTTGCTACGAGAAACTAGTACCCGCCATCTTTGAAGTTTTGCTAGTTAATTAAGGCGCTTTATTTGACTGAACTTTGAGGTTCATGGCTCTGGACACTAGACTCTGACAAATAATTTATCTACTTGTTAGAAAACATGTACAATCCAAAAAAAAAAATCCAATCTAACTAATCGGGACATATTAACAATAAGGAATGATAAAAATATCATACATAAAATATTCAAAAATAACAAGAAAAGTTATCTTTCGTGCATCCTCTGATAATGAGTACTCTGTCAGAGTCTAGTGTAGTGGTGTCAGTGTCCCAATTCCGCAGCCAGTTCTCAATCAAATTGAAGTATACATAATTTGTAACACTGTTTTAAGCTTTCACGGTTTACAACTTGGATCATGGCGCTTGCAACAGCGCCGAAATATCGGGAGCTCAAAATAATGAACAATCACGGAAGATATCCCGTAAGTGACAGTATAAGTTTACATGATTTGTACTTACCATCGACTGTACTTTTCAGTAGAATTGGGTACCAAATTTTGACGATTGCTTTCAGAATCTCCCCTGGAATTGGTAGTGCCATACCCTTACCTACATACCTCTATCCGACCGCAACAAATCACCCTTCGCGTTAAGAGTAGGTGTCGTTAGATTGGCAAGCATTGAGTCAGCTGTGAGCAAGTGAATCAATCAAGCCGTGTCAATCGACGTCACAGCAAGGAAAGTACTCAATCGATTGCTTACATGAAATGTTTTCGGTTACAGAGGAATTACATGGTTCACTTTTGCCTTTCAGTTTAGATAGTAACCAAATTGAATCGTGTGAACGTAGAAGTGAATAATTGAATGTCGGTCGTGCCCTTTGTAAAGTGGACAGTCAGGCACAAAGCAGACCGTTGTGGCTCAGCTTGTAGATGCCTGTGTGCGTGAAATAGACTGGCTTGATGCCTGTCAATTCAAGTGCAAAATTTGACTGAAAATGTGTAATATTGTCGTTAAATAAAATTGGTTATCTAATAAATCATTCGATTTCACCAAATAAACTTTTTGTTTTTGCAAACCTGTGCTGTACTGGGCCAGCACGCGCAGCATGTCCATCGTAGAAACGGGTTTTGTCGGAGGAAGAATCGATAAAATGCCAGATTTCTTTAGTTGATCTGTCATTTTGTCGATTCTTCCGTCAACAAAACCCATTTCTGCGGTGGTCCTGGTCATGCTACCCGTCCAGGGCAAAGGTTTTTTCTCCACTAATTCTTACTTTCGTATGCCTGTAGATCTTCCTTCCAATTTTGATTGAATTTATCGAGTTTATCTTGCTAAATAACAAATGCTGCACGAAAAACTTTGGAAAACTTATTTACTACTAGCAGACTTCGTCTGCGTCACATAAGAGAGAGAGAGGGTTAGAGAGAGTGGGTCGTAGGCACCTATAGTACAATTGTAGCACATCACCCATCATTCCACATAATGAAAATGCGCGCGCGGTATCTAATAATTATTTCGCTGCGGAGTTATTTTAAAACTATGACATCTCCTAAGATATTTATTGAAATCAAATGATGTAAGAGCAATTTCGTTCAAAATTAAATACTTGTATTTACTATTGTTCAATTTAACATTCAGATTCCGATCAAAACCTTGTATATCACACAGATGAACAATTGAACATAGGTATCCAATGCATTAATAATAGACGACGAGTGATGTAACAACAGATTCGAACGTGTTAAACAGATATAGTGTTTCTGTTTGACACTTGAATAATACATGATAACATAACGCCTGTAGTTCTTGCTGAGGTAAACAGAGATAGAGATTTTGTCCTGGGATAAGTTGATCCTGTGTATTAACATATCTAGATCATATTACTATTTCTTAATAGCTTTTAATCTTGTTGGATTGATTTTAAAACAAAACTTTTCAGGAAATAGAAAAACAATGAAAAAATAAAAGACCTTTACAAAAAAACATAACCGAAAACAGATAATTATTTTTTTCGTCATAAACAACGAAATAATTTGACAACTATTATCGATTTTGCAAAATTTTCCAAAAAGCAACCATAGTTCTATCACCAGTATCCACAGTCAAAAACCTTCACATGGCTGTCATTCCTTCACATCTCAAAACGGTCCCGATTTCCGATAACAACATAATTCGTATGACAAAGTTCGGCAAGTCTCGGGAGCTCTGTGGATGGCAGCACAAAGCATCAATAGCAGTCGGAAGGTTAACCGCAGTCAAGCTCGCCACAGTCCATGGGACGTGTGTTAGATGGGACCGTTGTTGTGGAAGTTATTAATTTTCCTTCTCTGAAAGCTTGCAAGAGAAAGCGGTTATCTTTATAACTGGCCTTTAAATTGTTTTGTACGGTCATCATCATCATCATCATCATCATCATCATCATCATTTCAGCCGAAAGACGTCCACTGCTGGACATAGGCCTCCCCCAAACGTTTTGTACGGTCAGGGAAATGTATTGTTCGGTAATTATTAAATTACATTTTAGCAGTCATAAGCATTATGCAGTCGTATGAAATGGCTGACATAAGGATGATCAGCCTTCGGTATCCTTACTTCTGGGATACAAGCCATCTCTAAGAAAGGCCGTGTGTTCCGTAACCTCACCACACTGGCTCAGACCATCTCAGACCAGGTCATTTTGATCTCCAATCATATTTCTATAGCGTCATTGTACCATACGAGTAAGTAGTAGTAATGAATTAAACCAAATCAAATTGAATTGTCTTTCTGATATATTATATTATTTACTTTATAATTTATATTACTGCAGTAAACCATTGTTTAGCATTGCAGGTACTTATCTTGTTTAAATTTGGTGTAACATTTTTTTTTGTGTATAGTGTTTCTAATGTTTTTTTTTAACCTTAAGTAATGTAATGTCTATGTAGATTAGAACAAAAGTCGCACTATCGCATTAGATATGACCTGTAATGTTTGTTAGGTATAAGGGAGATTTTTACTTAAATAATTAACAATTATATATACCTACATAGTTGGAACTCGTTACTAAATAATAACAGCCGATCGGATCAATCTTCAGGTTAAGCTGCGCTTGCCTAGGTTGGTCTCTGGATGCATGACCACCCATTACATACCGAGTATCCTTCGTGCCTCGGAAAGCTATTTAATCCGTTGGTCCCGGCTGTCATTTGTAGATCTTTGACAGTCGTTACAGATAGTCAGTGCCCCGAAAGTCTGACAACCAGTCTTACCAAGGGGTATCGTATTACCCAGTACTAACTGGGTTGTGGAGGTCAGATAGGCAGTCGCTCCATTTAAAAAACTGGTATTCAGCTGCATCCGGTGAGACTGGAAGCCGACCCCAACATAGTTGGGAAAAGGATAGGCGGATGAGATGAAGTATACCTTCATAATTACTGCAATCCTATTATGAACACAAGTAATTACACAGCTGACAGCACATGAGTGCACAATCACAAGACGCCAATAGCAGTGCCTGGCTGACCACAGCTCGCTCGCCACGCCCTGCGCCGGACGCCGGATGAACGGCCCGGATGCCGTCCGATCGCCCGGATGCCGGACGTCGAGCGCTTTTCAAAATAAATATATTGAAAGAATTATATTGGTGACTGAAAAGTTATGTGGTAATCGGTTATCATGTGATGCGGAGGAATGAGGAAAACATCGTGAGGAAAGTTTTGGGTATGAATGTACGGGTGTATGGGTAGAGGAAAACCTAAGAATCGATGGATGGACTGCGTGAAGTATGAGATGGTTAGAAAGTAGGAGACTGAGATGTGTAATAGAGAAGTATGGAAGAAGAAGAGATGCTGCGCGGACTCCAAATAAATTGGGATAAAGGCAGGAGAAATGATGATCAGATATTCAGAGTACTTACCTTTAAATCGTGGTAGCCAAAATCCTGTAATAGCATAATCAGCCTATAATGTTCTATTCCTGGGACACACGACCTCCTCTCAGAGAATGGGCTATAATCTACCACGCCTGCCCAGTGCGGGTTGGTAGATGTCACATGTCTTCGAATTTTTGGTTCTAGGACATCCCGGTTTCCTCACGATGTTCTCCTTCACCGTTTTTGAGAGCAGTGGTGATGAAATATATTACACACAGTAATGCACCTGCCTGGGTTCGAAATCCTGTAATATTTAACAGTATTTCTTAAACGTTTTATTTGGCCGCATACTCAGAATTGTCTTTAATCGCTGTCTAGTCTAGTGTCTGACCTTGGAATATTTGTTTTGGGGTTACCTGTAATTGTAGAGCTCGGATGGCCAACGCGACGGTTTGTTTACCAGTTACACATAAAACCACTTTTAGCTACGTTGAGACTAAAGTACAGGTACACGGTGTTAGGAACATCGACAGAGTTACTGTTGACGTGAATTCAGCTCATGACTCAGGACCATCCAGAGGTTTAAAAAAAACATAGCATAGCATGACGTCACGCCTGTAATCCGCGAAGGGTTAGGGTTAGGTTAGAGATGCACCTAATAGTACACCCACATTTCGCCAATTATGTTTAAGTTTCCACGTAATAGGGTGCGAGCCTATTGCCATCAACAGGGCACAAATCCAGACTCCCGTGGCTATTTCTTAGAAATTTCTGATGAAAGCACCCAATGACACTTTGCCCGATCCAGGAATCGTACCCAGAACCTCATGCTCAGCAGTCGCGTCTGCGACCATTAAAACAATGAGACAGTTTAAAAAAAAACTGCTGTTTCAAACAAAAACGCAATACCTACGTCTAAATGTATGGAATTGCTATTTTTTTACGCTGCGGGTCCTAAAATCAATCAATGAATGTCCCTTAAAAAATAAAACCTGCCTGTATAAGACTACATGACACAATAACTCCTGCCTCAGTGAGTAGTGAGGCCAACGTTTAGAAAATTACGTCCATTACCCGCCTTGTATGCAAGAGCTCCATTTAAGTTGTTAGTAGCGGAGCAATGGATATAATTTGTGGTCAGACGGTGTAGTAAGAGCATTGTTGATTGCACTGCGGGACAAGTTCATGAGGTCAGCATTGAGCCCGAAACTTTATCTCTTGTGTACTCGAATGTCAGTAACGAAGTGTTGGAGAAGTGGGTCATTAAATTGTCACACAGTTGATTTGGGGTCAACGCGCTAACGTAGTACCTTGTATATTTAGAAATTACACTTAGAAAGTCGTCCTAAATGTTGATTTAGACAAAATCGCATGTTTAGACATTAGATTATATTATAAGTAATAATTAAAAAAAACTTAAAAAGAAACAAATCTTAAAATTTTCTTATTTCTGAAATAATCTTTGTTTTGTGCCATGGGATAAATATCTAGTGAAATTGCCTTAACATTGAAATTAGTGTAGAAGATGGTGAGAACTGCTATGAAAGCTTTTATCCCCCACTTGACTCCTGTAGAAGACGAATTTCCACATGTTCTGTCCTTCATTATCAGGAAACTCTTGCGCAAAATACCATGTTTCTAGACCAAGTCGTATGTTGTCTACCCCTGAATTAATTTAAGAACTTTATTTATTCCAGGAGAGCCCTACCAAAATCATCTTTCCACACTATTAACACAGTTAACAAGTGCCCAAAATGGCCGGCTAACCTTCTAAAACATACGACGTTTCCTACCATTAATCAAAATAAAACCAGAGCACGTAGTAAATCAACATAAACATCAGCGTGATATACTGACTCACAATAGCAGGGCGTACGTAACACCTGTTCCATCAAAGCTCCATTTGTAACAAGCGCCACCGACACCCGTGTCGTGCTCATAAAATCTTTTAATGTGTAAATATTCTTCTTGTTATGTAGTCACAAAGGAAGCAGTTTTTTTGGGGTTATTAACTAGATTATTCAGACTGAAAGTTATCTAAACTAATATTATAAAGAGGTATTTGTTTGTCAGTCTGTATGTAGGGCGTAATCTCCAGAACTAATGATACAATTCTAAAAATTATATTACTGGCAGAAAGCTACATTATTGGTGGGTGCTGTAGGCTATAAATTATATTTATATCATGCTTATTAGCCCAGCTATCACAACTTTAGCAGACGAAGTCGCGGGCGAAATGCTAGTATTGAAATATAGTAGAAAATTCATGGTGTTACATCAAGGCTCATCGTCCACGGCGGTATTCAAAACAAACCAATTAGAAACTCCAATCACCAATGAGTAGCCACAGAACTAGTATTTCAATGGCGACCCGTACACGACACACGGTAATAGAAAATCGGTAAAAGCTATAAGGTACCTGTGCTGTTCGATTGTTGGTTCCTTTCTGTTATTCATCTTTGATTCCAAACTTGAAAAATAATGTCCTGTCTTAAATAAGGATAAACCGTCGTCAGTGACATAAATTGATGACTCGCTATAATAACTTATTCATTGATAAACAAAAAAAAAATCTGTCTTGCAGTAGTTGCAGTCAATATCAAAAGACAAATATAAGCTGCAGCTGTCTCTTACCTTATCATTCTCTTGGCCTTATCCCAGTTTATTCGGGGTCTTCTTCTTCCATATTTCTCTATTACTTTTTTATTAATACTCGAAACGGGATATTTACCATGTTTACTGTTTCTTATGAGTTCTGTTTCGAGCATTAATAATAAAGTTAGTGACCATGATGGTTTAAAATCTTATTTCTCTATTACTTGTCTTCTCATCTCATCAGATCAAATCTAATCAAATATTTGTGATACATGGGTAACATGCAGGTGTTCATTACATAATTATATAATATGTTCATTCCATGATCTGCCACTTGGGCATACAAATTATTAAATAAAATATTGAAAATATGAGTTATACCTCCAGATACCTCCTTTCTTGCCGTATCATCATTCACACTGTCCATTCATCGTTTCTTTAGTCTTCCCCTACTCTTTTACCCATCCACAATCATAGTCAAAACTTTCCTCACGACATTTTCCTCATTCCTCCGCATCACATGCCCATACGAAGCCAACCGATTACCACACCACTTTTACAAAGGAATATTTTTCATTACATAATTCACTTTTCGAGGAACGAGAATTGGGTTAATCAAATACTTACTACGTTCTTGTAAACAATAATAATCTGCACTTTAATCCCACTGAGTCAATACTCAGGTGCGACGTCTCCAACTGAATCAACATGCCCTATATTGATATCGAATTACGTACTCATAATGCATGAACCAGAACAAGTTGAAACTAAGTAATACCGCGGAAAGCTAAGTAATACTAAGGAGTACGAAAGACTTTATAGATAAAGTAAATATTACCTTGATAAGCTTCTTTGTAACTTGTTTAGTAAAGTGCGAAAATATTATTATAGTGATATTTTTGCGTCTAACATCATCATCCGCCTGACCTTTTCCCAACTATGTTGGGGTCGGCTTCGAGTCTAACCGGATGCAGCTGAATACCAGTATTTTACATAGAGCGACTGCCTATCTGACCTCCACAACCCAATAAGTACTGGGTAATACGATACCCCTTGGTAAGACTGGTTGTCAGACTTTTGGGCCACTGACTACCTAACGACTGTTAAAGATCTACAAATGACACCCGGGACCAACGGCTTAACGTGCTTTCTGAGGCCCGGAGGAAACTCGGTATGTAATGGGTGGTCACCCATCCACAGACGAACCTAGCCAAGATCGACCCGATCGTGTTATTATTTAGCCACGAGTTTTTCGCGTCTAACACCCGTATCTATAAACAAGTCAAAGTGAATACTTGAATAAAAGTAATAACGTAAGATACGCTGCTATACTGCTTTGCTTTCTTTGAAGGTTCTAACTTCGTTAAAATTCTTGTCTATTGCATAAAAATGGTTGCAGAAGTAATTACTTCAACTTATCATTAACACTAGAAACGGGATATTTACCATGTTTACTGATTGTTTTTTTTGTTTTTTTTTAATTCTTTTTTAAATTGATTTTATTATTTGATTTTTATCTTCATGGCGTTTGCAACAGCGCTGAAATATCGGGAACTCAAATCAATCAGTAAACATGGTAAATATCCCGTTTCTAGAGTTAACGATAATGTTAGTGACCATGATAGTTTAAACTCGTTACGTTGGCTTGACTATGGATACCAGCGTATGTTACAACTCTCCAAACAAAGTGACAGTTACATAAACAAGACAAGCATACGCCAAAACGACACTAATAGTGTACCATTTTTCCAATTTCGGTATGAAACACTAAAAATATTGGCAGAATATTCGCAATAAGGAGGCAATACACGCATTGCCGCGCGCGCCGAGCATGCCAACCAGCCGAAAGTGATAAATAACATATCGGTACCTAATAACCGCAGACAAAAATAAACAATATATTACCGTCACCGCAGGACGAGTCTTGTTGGTAACCCACCTATTACGTAACTTTACGAGCTATAAACCGGACAAATGAAATAGTTTGTCGTACGAACGCAATAGTAGCGCGTCGGCCCGTCAATTTGTCAAGTCGTATGTTTCACTGGCTCCCTCAAAATTGCTTTTGTATGCTACATGTTTAGAGTTGCGCGTAAAGATAAGCGAATGTGAATTATATTGCCTAGATCGTAAAGCCGTCTACATGAAAGAGATAAAATGATATTATTTCTAAATGTTTGTATGCGTTTCGCGTTCCTGGTTTATGTGAATGAGAGTTGTATGTAAAGTTAACACTTTCATACAAGGGCACTAGTGACACTGAACTCGGTGATGTTCTGAACTACAAGTGAAAAATAGAATGGTCTTTCTCGTTTTATGTAAAGCTATTTTTACAGTCGCACATAAACTACTCGTTGCTTAAGTTAATGGTAGTGTGGTCAATCGTTGGGTGGTAAGTTATGACGTGAATGGTCCGAATTGATTAACAAACTTAAACGCATTCGTTCAGCTTTCCGCGTCTATTCAGATGCGTACGCATCTCCATACAAAATCTTGGTTTTCTATGGACAAAAGCTGAATAGAGCTGAATAAGTGGTTGGTCCCTTACCCCGCATTTGTCGAAAACAAATGACAAATTATGCAATACCAATGCCTTATGAACCATTACATAAAACAGGAATCTACAGAACACAGTTTACGAGTAATGCTCTGTACTTGCACTGTTCGCTTGTTTGCGGTTGAATACAGAATCGGGTCATAACTCTTAACTTTGGGATCATGATATGCTATGACAAATTGTGCTGTCGTTCTATAACAAATATGTTTTGAATTTTAGATTTTGCAATGTTTATGGTATTTCTCTTTTGAAAGGAACTGGTATCCTATTAACATAAAACTAAATAATACATAGATCATCCACCATGCAGTTAGTGTCCACCCACTTACCACACTAATACATTACAAATGCGCATGCGTTTCTGCTTGATTGCCTGAAAGATTTTAAACAGCAGAACCAGTTTTGATGAATTCCAGTTTGCAGATTAAGTATGACTCTAAAACAAAACCCGTTTTGTGAGAACCCAATAGAAGATATGTCATATCTACCAAACCAAACTGAGCCCGCTTGGTGGATTACAACTCACTAATTTAACCTTTCGACCGCTAGAGCATAAACGCACGCGCGTGCCCTCCACGACAAGCCATAATTTTGGTCTACCGTTTTGTCACATATTTGTGTCGTTATACAGGGCACGCGCTAGCTTGTCACGTATATGTGACTATGGCGGTCAAAAGGTTAAAATCCCAGTTTTTAGTATTCGAAACATTTGCACGCCAGTGTGTAACAAACAGTGGCAAACATATCTGAACCAATTTTTTTTATGCTATCCTACATGCACTTTTTTGTTATTGTGCGTGTGTATGTGTTCATGTTTGAGCAAATAAATATACCTTATCATAACTTCCTCCCATAGAGAGATCTGTTTCCCAATTTTGCGAATATTAAATACTGGCTGGCAGGCTGAGTATATTTATACTGTTCATGTTATGTCATATAACGTAGCTAATTAAATAAATTAGTATGTTCATTATTCAACTCTTATTAAATATTCAAAACCTGCCTACAACACTAAAGAATTGCCTGATTTTCTTTTCTTATTTCTAGAATGATCAAGATAAATACGATTCACAGAGCACCTAAACAAAGGCTGAGTACCAAGGACTACGTGAAAATAATTATAATTATTTAGTTTTCGTCGTAACAAGGTACAATGTTTCGTTTCTCGCGTCTTGTAATATAATCTTGGAGTTCTTGCTACGTTTTTTTTTGTTT
This sequence comes from Noctua comes, assembly GCA_963082995.1. Lineage (NCBI taxonomy): Eukaryota > Metazoa > Arthropoda > Insecta > Lepidoptera > Noctuidae > Noctua > Noctua comes. The sequence goes on along the minus strand of OY720279.1, from coordinate 13,019,612 downwards.
TCTAGTTATTCTGTTGACAACTTTGAACTTGTGGGAATTGTAATTAAGTTGTGGTAGCTTTCATTTTTGATTGTGTGTTTTTAACCGACTGCGGCGAAGCCCAAAAGGCGGGTTATGTTTTTGACCTGTATGTATGTATGTCCGTTTCTATGTTCTCTCGTAACTCCTAAACGGATGGACGGATTTGGATAAAAAATAGGTCGTTAGATTCGGCTTGGTAGCGCGAGTGTCACCGGCTACATTGAAATAAAAAAACAAAGAAAAATGGCGGATTGCGGGTGCCATATCGTGGATGCATTCCATTTTCTTAATTTTATATTCAAATGGGCCCCGCCTGTTTCCAACTTTTGTTTTAATTTAAAAGGTGCTTGTTTTATGCTTTTCAGTTTTTTCAGTCGGGAAAAATTTTTTGTCGGAAAAATATTTGAATACGAATTTATTTAGACTGTAGTTATGTTGTCTAGGCATCTTTGCAGTAGGTAGTCGAACTATCATACCTAGATGATAAATAATTCATGTAACGTGTTAGCTCGAGATTGTACCCAACTAATGTCAAACTTAATACTGAGTTGGTTAAGCAGTAAAGCATACTAACATGCACAAAGACAAGTAAATACGATAGCATTTTTACTGTGTCATTCACAGGGTAATCTGAGGCCCTAGCACGAGTGCGCGGTGTGACGTAACGTAAATATGTCGATTTTAAAATTTAAAATACTCGTTTTACTCCCATAACATTTCATAATTTTAAGAGTTTATCCATATCTATGGATGATACTGATTGTGCTTGTTGCAAACAATTTAACTAAAATGCTACGAAAATGTATTTTTGCTTCTTAAATCGACGAATTTATGATACGTTTACCGCGCGCTCGTGTTAGGGCGTCTGTTCTATTTCATAATTATTTTTAAACACGTTTCTCAATATATATGCCTTCAACTGTGGCCTCCTAGGTTCCAAAAGACGTTCGATACTGCAATATTTACTCGAAATACCGATTAATGCTTTTCCACTGCAAAAAGCTTCATCGCCTGAACACATCACAAATTGTGAACGAGTCATTGACACACGGAATCGATTCATTCACAGGAGTGAATGAATCGCCTCGACTTCGTTACAGGAGTAACGAAGTCGAGTCGATACCAAATGCTTTTTTTTCTTTTATTGATATTGCCTTGATTTCAACTTTCTACACTACGTTGTAAGTTTTAAAAGCTTGTATCTCAGATTAATTTTCCGATTTTGGGCACAAAATACCTATTAAAAGGTGTGGTTGGACACCGAGGAGGTTGGACTCTGGACCCAGAGAGGAGGTCCTGTTTAAACAATAACAGCCGCTTGGGTCGATCTTTAGGTTAGGCTGCGCTTGCCTAGGTTGGACCGCCCATTAGATACCGAGTTTCCTCCGTACCTCGGAAACACTTTACGCCGTTGGTCCCGGCTGTCATTTGTAGATCTTTGACTGTCGTTACAGGTATAGTCAGTGGCCCGAAAGTCTGAAAACCAGTCTTACCAAGGGGTATTGTAATACCCAGTACTTACTGGGTTGTGGAGGTCAGATAGGCAGTCGATTCATGTAAAATACTTGTATTCAGCTGCATCCGGTTAGACCTGGCCTCAACCTCAACATAGTTGGGAAAAGGCTAGGCAGATGATGATGACGGTGGAAGTTGGATTCTGGACCCCGAAAGTTCGATAACCAGTCTTGCCAAGGAGTATCGTGTTACCCAGTCACTGTAGACTTGGGAAAGACAATCACTATACTTTAAACCCCGGTCGTCATTGACTAAGTTCATCAGTGACTCCGTTTCGTTTTAGCTGACAGTTTTTAAAATTCAAACACAAAATTGCTCAATTATTTGAACGAAATGAATGGAAGTGTGAATGTTAATGTTTTCCAACAGCTCGCCAACAAAGCATTATCATTGCTCTCGGCATTTTAATCATCTAAATTCAGGCATTGTTCTGAAAAAAGTTGCCTCGACAGTTCATTTTGCGTCCCGCCGAAATGTACAATGGTACAATGATTTTGTACACAACGTTACTTATCAGAGCTTTTTATTGAGCGAGGAATTGAAGAATTTTGTCACTTTTGGTAAAAAACGCTTTTTTTTCCTGAGGACTTTTTGGAATTCATTACTTAGGAATACAAACATTACGGCCTTGAACTCTGTTAAATTAATGCCAGCATTTCTTCAGTTGAATACATAAAAAAGAAATTGAAAAAAAGTTTCTATTAGGTACTCTCGTTTTGTTTATGGCTGAACTTATGATGAATTCAATCAAATAGGTATACTAAGCAGCAGCTGACATTACAAACATCGACCACAGCCAGCGCTGAAGGCTGAAGTCGTTAAACAAACACAATATACTGAGCAATTGCATTTTCCTCCCATTAAATAGCAGCATCTAGTACATAAGTAAATATTGATCAGCCTTTTTAATATCCTATCGTAACGGAAAAACATTATTATCCTTAAGTAAATATTCTTATCTCCTATTATACTGTTAGCACTGGATAGTCCGGGAGACAGAGTTTTAAATCTATCATCACCTTAAAGGAAACTAGGAAAAGGTTAAGCAAGCAAGTAAGTGTGTTAGAAATATGAAAGTTAAATAAAGGTATCAGAAACGACGATCAAAGAAGCCTGACATTTTCTTAAACTCGACATACCAGATTTACGGCCGGATACTGTATAAACTTCACATTGGACTTGTTAGTCGAACATGCTTCATAGCGCTAGTAAAAGTTCAGTGCTTCGATAAAGCATTAAATTTTTTAGTACCCATAAAGAAATAACCGGTTTGTTTATGTGAATTTCAGCAAGAAATAATTCTCCCCTTAACTCACGAGTGTCGCAAAAAGCAATTAAGCTATAACGTCAAAAGGATTAGTAGCAACTTCCTCTTGTTAATAACAATAAGCATGGTTATTATAGCAATTTTCCTTTTAGTCAATTGAGGTCACCAAAAGACGTTCATTTTGCTAATAATTATGATGATCAAAAACTCTGGCTTTATGGATTCCTACAAGGAAACAGGAAGAGGGTAGTAATTAAGGAATCGAATCATTGAGGAAAAGTGAGCAGTAGCCTCCTTTTTGAGGATAATATGGGTACTGCGTTCCCATACAGCTAATTAAGTGTTGTGTTCTTGAGTGGAGACCGCGAATCGGCAAGCGTTAAATGGGACGCCATCAGAATCGGTGGAGAGACGATCTTCAAAGGGTGGCTGGTAGCAACTGGATGAGAGTTGCCGAGAATCCAGTTAAATGGCGTATGATTGATGAGTCCTATGTCCAGACGTGGATGGCTGCATGCTGATGATATAATTATAAAAAAATACATTTCAGGTTTAAAAAAAAAGTAAAACATAAATAAAAAGAGCAACAAATTATCATAATTTAAAAAATAATAGTAATTAAGAACATACAATAAACTAATAGAATAATAATCCTTAAAGCTATAACTCTTTTGTATGGACCAGTTTAACTTATATTTGGTACTTAACAGGGTGAGCGCCGATATCCCTTAAAATCTGTACATATTTTACGCGAATAAATTGCATTATTCATTAATTTCAAACAACATTTCGTAGTGCTGAGCAGCAGACAGACCAAGTGCTTAGCAAATAACTTGAAACGTTCACCGTCCATACGTTAATGAAACGTATTTAATTCGTTAAAGAAGTTTTGGTGTTTATTTAAGACCAACGTCAAGAAGAGTTCAAATATTTAATACCGAGACAAAATATTATAATTCCATTGAAAAGTTATTTAATAATAAAATTGAAATTGTAAATTATACTTTGTACAGCTCCCTGCCTAACAGTTTATGTACGTACATCCCTCGCTTTGTACACAAAACGCATTCGCCATCATAATAAATAACACGATAACAAAGAATACGTCGCCGATACAGTACATTTACCAATACGTTTACTTTCAAAGCAAATCAAAGCTCCCATTAATTATTAGCCCGCAAAGAAATATGGCGGCCAAAAGAATATGGCGACCTATCCGACCGATGCGATGAAGTCTGCGAATAAACGTGGCCGACGTTGATAAATTAATAGTCGCTTGCAACTGTTTCCGTTATTTTTCATTTACTTTTTCAGTTATTATTAATATTGCCCTCATAAGCCAACAAGCGGTAACTCAACCAATCTATGTTTTGAGGAAACAGCCCCCATTTGTGAGAATTGATCCATTCTTCAATACAGACACAGTACAGACATCATATTTTTTATCGTTACGTTAAGATAAAGATACGGCTATTTTTATTGTTTACATGTGTCATGTTAAAAGCAGTCATTGTTACGTAAACCTAACGCAGGTTAACGTTCCACATCCCACTGCTGGGCAGGGCAAAGGCCATTTCCCCAAGACTTACTAGGCTGTTCTTTCGATACAGGACCAACGAGGACCCCTGGTTTTGTCTGTCCAGGTCGTCCTACATTCTTCTGCGAGATTTGCCGCGATGCGAAACGCGTGACAACAGTCAGATAAAAACAACAGGATTTTCGTTTTTTTTAGATACCGTCTTTTTGCTTTCGAGGGCAAAATATGTGTTGTATAGTTCAGAGATCGGCTGTTCAATAGTAATGATTGTTCGACGCATACATATGTGTAACAATAAATACGTGTTTCGGGTTTGTCCTTTGTGGAGTGAAATACATTAATCAGGTGAGTTGGAATCAGGTCAACGAGCGGTTATTTTTATATCTAAAGTTTGCAATAATGGAATTTGTGCTATTACGTATCATTAATCAAAATTGTATCGGAAATGGAATAATCGTAATTTGTCGTAGTCAGACGACTAAATTCTGAGAACCAGTCTTACCAAGGGGTATCGTAATACATCGTAATATCCAGCGGCTGTATTATGGCAGATTAGCAGATAGATATAGCAGATTGGCAGGCCCTCCGTGTAAAATACTGGTATTCAGCTGCATTCGGTAAGACTAGAACCAACCACAATATAGCTGGGAAAAGGCTTGCACATGATGCTGACAATATTTTCAATGACTTTTATTTATTTTAAAATGCCTTTTTGCCTTTTTCTCTTGACCTCGATTTTTCAACGACTTCAGTTTTCAGCATTTAAAACCAAGAAACGTTTCTTCACATTTAGAATTATGTGAATAAGACTACAGGTTCACAGACACAAATCTCAGCCCATAAAGACAATCGATCAGCCACTGCGCCAATCTCATTAAAACCCACTCTAGATTTTACGATTCTCGTCAAATCTTGTAGGAATTGTTTTACGCCCGAATATATTCCCTCTCTGAAAATAAAAACCTTTTATATTATTTCACAAGACTCAAACATGTGGAATTCTAGGACAACATCCTCTTTTAATGAATCACATAAGACAAAACGGACAAGAGCAATAATCCCCACGGAGCGGAAGCGACCTCCTACTCAAACCAAGTAATAAACTATCGAAAGACAAAAACTTCGTATAAACGGAGTGACCAATTAAAAACTTCGTATTTTTGTTCACAACAGGATGTCATTCCAACTGTGCCTATTTGCCGCATCAGCGAATACACGATTCACTGTCTTGAAATTAAACTACGCTCGGGAATGTTCGTTTTAAACGGATCTCCCCGAATTCACGCTTTGGGGATAATAGTACTTATTTATTTTTCGGCTAGCACAGCTTTACGTGGGAACTCTGAGCGGGAATGCGATTTGTGGATGGATGTTGTGAGAATGCATGTTCAGGGATTGAAAGCTAAGCTAGAGAATAAAGCAATGATCAGTACGTTAATTTAGCGTTCTAAAATCGTTTTCTTTATTCATAACATCATTATACATAACATCACGCCTGTACTTCCCGATGGGTTAGGCAGACTTGTGCCTAATAGTACAACCATATTTCACCAGTTATGATTAAGTTTCATGTAATAGGGGGCGAGCCTATTGCCATCAACTGGGCGCAAATCCAGACTCCGTGGCTGCTACTGAGGAATTCCAGATGGAAAAACTCAATAACAATTTTCCCAACCCGGGAATTGAATCCAGGACGTCATGCTCAGCAGTCGCAATTGTGACCACTAGATTAACGCGGCAGTCTTCTTCATTCGATTCGATAATTCGCATACCAATAAAATCAATAATTAAAGACAATTGTGTACTACTATCGTATTCAAAAATCGGCTATTCGGATTCGGATATTTACGTTACGTTTACTCCGTGCCTTGGTTTTCGTAGTCAAGGCCAAGGAAAGGACACACCAATTTAGTATAATTACTAGATATTTTCGTTAAAAAACTAACAGAAGATACGAACCCCAGTCATTAATACCTGCTAGTCCAACAAATTATTCTTTCTCAAAATAAATAATACTAATACCACCATTCGTACATTACTAAATCCGAATAAATAGGCAACGTAAATTGTATCGGAACAGTTTTTGTACACACCTCGGAAATTCTTCGGAACAATTTATAAGTTCCGAAAAACTCGCGTACAAGTTTAATACGACGGGAATTCTTAACGAAACAGTTCCACTGGGTCCATTTAAGTGTTGCTTTTGTTATAAGTTTTGATTAAAAATATTGTTAAGTGAATGTGGTCGGTAGAGCTTAAGCGGTTTTACTTACAATTAGGGCCACTAATGTGGTGGAAAACCATGAAAGTTTACAAAAAAAAAAAACGACATAAAATTTCTGGGGATTATTTTACACAGTAATTTTACATACATATACAGGGTGTAAACAGACCCTTCACATAGCCGTCAACCAAGCATTCTGTACATCACACTAACTAAGTAACTTTACGCAAAAGTTATTGCTGGGAATCGACTTTTTTTTTTAAGGTAGGACTCGATGGAAAGCACTCAAAGCATTGTGCTGATGGATGGATTGAATATTAAGGGGGTCCTGGAGGTGTGTAAAGTAAAAATCTTACATTGAAAACATGTATTAAAAAAAAACTTAAGAAAAAGTTGGAACTTTGACCCGCAATATCTCCGTAACTAAAAGGTTCCCAGGTATGGTCTTTAACAAAAAAATGATCGCAAATACGGGGAAAAAAAGTGCCTTTCATTTGTGTTAAGGGTCTATTTACACCCTTTGTGTGTGAAAGGGATTCAAATAGGTACCTACTGATTTTTACACGTTATTACCTATGTATATATATTATATTATAGCTATTTATATGTTTCGGCCTGTTAGTAGCTAGCTTTGAGAAGACTCTTCAACAGATTCGTTAAACAATTTTTAATATGGCATCATAAAACAACAATTAAAATCGTGATCTGATAGCAATAAAAACCTGGTCAGATAAATTTGGGGTGGCAGTAAATCCTAATAAGTGTCAGGCGATCATCATTGGCAGTTCTCGCAGTCTATTCAGGTTAAATGGTACAACCTTGCCACCAGTTGTTTTCGATGGTACGGTCGTTCCTTTTAGCACTGAGGAAAGGATCTTGGCTTGCATATCGATAGCACTATGAAATGGCATACTCAAGTTGCTCGCGTCAGTCAGAAGGTTACTGGTTCGTTGCGGGCTCTGTACCGTTTGAGAAACTTTTTACCCTCTAATACGAAAACAATGCTTGTACAGTCCTTAATTTTTCCTATCATCGATTATGGTGACGTGTGCTACTTTGACTTGAATGCGGATCTCCTCGACAAACTTGACCGTCTTCTAAATAACTGCATTCGATTCGTTTTCAATTTGCGTAAATATGATCATGTCTCCGAGCACCGGACTCTTCTTAAGTGGTTGCCCATACGTCAGCGTAGGGAGCAAAGGGCGCTTACCACCTTGTTTTCTTTTCTTGTTTCTCCCACTTCCCCTAGTTACCTTGCTCCCCACTTTCAGTTTATTTGCGCCAACCATAATAGGAGCCTGCGATCATCGCAAAACCGTATGCTTCAATGTCCCTCTCACCGCACTGACTTCATTCACCGATCATTCTTTGTCCAATCTATATCTCTGTGGAATGCGCTTCCCCAGGAAATCAGGATGGTAACCAATCGCGTATCTTTCAAATTTAAAGTTCGCGAGTACATTCGAAAGAAGCTGGCAGTTTCGTCACGACGGTAATGTTTTCCCCATTGTATGTGTTTTTATTTTAGTATATTCGCGTAAATGTCTATTTTCATTTATCAAAATTTTGATATGTATTTATAGTATTTGTTATATATTTATAGTATTTTATATATAGGTACTTATAGCTAATCGTATTATTAATTAAAACTATTTTCAGATACACCTACCACTGTTTGTCTCTGCATCACCCAAAGGTTGACTGGTAGAAAATGCCTTTGGCATTAAGTCCGCCTATGTGCTTTTGTGCTTGAAGTGTAAATAAATAAATAAATAAATAAATAAAACAAAACGATACAGCTTAACTTTACATAGCATGTCCTCTATAAACCGCCAAGTGCGAGTTGGGCTCGCGCAACGAAGGTTCCGTATAAACTTGCAGGTTCAGATTATTGCCTTTACATGTGCTGTAAGACATTGCTTCTTGCGAAATTCAATCAATTCAATTTCTTGTCAATCGTCGACATAATAAGGGATAACACGGGTGACAAATATATTATAACAAACATACATTACATACCATTATCTGATTCTGTGTTAAACACAAAGCATTGCTTGTTACCGTGTCTGCCGGCACAAAGTAGATAGGACACAGAAGTAGTAGTAGGTTCAGAAGACCTTTCTTTAAGCACCATGTGAAATAATGCACACGCACACAAAACACCTACGAGTAGCTGACTTCCAAATTATGCTAGTCGAATGTTGAGATCGAAATGTACGGCAGGTATGGTAAGAAATGAGTAGGTTTATAAGAGGAATTAAGAGTTGAGAGTAAGTAGGTCCACGTACTAATAAGTGGGCATACCTGAGGAGAGATGAAACGCATGTGACTCAAAGAATTGATGGTGGAGACGGATAGGAAAGCCAAAGAGAAGAAGGATGGTATGAGAATGGATGATATGAAAGAAAACGGTGGTAATGATACGTGACAGTTGAGAAGGGAGAATGGAAGAAGACAGTGGCTATATGTACTAACGAGTTCACTGACGGTCACCCACTTTTCAACCGTATTAATTAGGGCATAAGGGCGAAAATTGGCAGACTGTCAGTACCATGGCACAAAGACAATGAGAAGATGATGAGGTATGCCAGTCGCGTATGCGATTTCGTACTTAATCTATGTAGACACGTGTCTATCTGTGCATACGCCTATTCTTGCTCGTTGTATGAACGGGCCTTCTGTATCTATCTACTCCGTGGTACCGGTTACATTTAATTGCACAATTACCACCGGTGCGAGCAGTCGCCATGATTGCTCGTATTAATAACGCATCGAATATTATCAAGTGTTACGACGGAAATCCTGGGTAGTGGGTGTAGTCGATCATGTACATAATGGGCCATGATGGAAGTTTTAACGTGAATTAATTGAGTATATTATGTGCCTATTAATTAATTATCTAGATATTAATCAAGGAACCTGCCTCTACTGGCATCGTTGGTCCAGTTGTCACAAGTACGACTGCTGAGCATAAGGTCCTTGGTTCGAATCCCGAGTCGTGCAAAGTGTTATAGGGTTTTGCCATCAGGAATTTCTCAGTAGCAATTATGGAGTCTAGATTTGTGCCCGGTTGCTGGCAATAGGCTCGCCCCTTATTAAATGAGACTTCAACATAACTGGCGAAATGTGGGTGTACTATTAGGAACACCTCTGCTTTACCCTTCGGGGATTACTGGCGTGATGTTATGTTATTAATCCATTTCTCAGTAATGGGTTTTGGTGGTCAAGTGGCAAATACTAAATTAAAGTCGTACTTGGTTCCCGTCTCAAGTCTCAAGATAATTTGTTTGATTTTTCATGTTTCATGTTTCAATCAAGAATAAAATTATTCTTATTCATCAATTGTCAGCTTTTTATAAAAATATAGATGATGAAGTCGTACAAAATGCCACTCTTCATTTAGGTATATGTATTTATTCAAAGCTATGTAATTTCTAGAAGACAATATTTCTATTTTCGCCAATTACTGAACGCGGAAGCTGTTACACGTGCTCTGTAAATTACCTACAATTTCTTCATTCATCAGTGGTTCAAGGTTTTAAGACAAAGGTATTGTTTCACTTTTATTTACTTCATCATAAATTTTTTGAGGACCTCGTGGCTAAATAATAACAGCCGCTCGGATCGATCTTTAGGTTAAGCCGTGCTTGCCTGGGTTGGTCTGTGGATGAGTGACCACCCATTACATACCGAGTTTCCCCCGTGCCTCGGAAAGCACGTTAAGCCGTTGGTCCCGGCTGTCATTTGTAGATCTTTGACAGTCGTTACAGGTAGTCAGTGGCCCGAAAATCTGACAACCAGTCTTACCAAGGGGTATCGTATTACCTGGTACTAACTGGGTTGTGGACGTCAGACAGGCAGTCGTTCCATGTATAATACGGGAATTCAGTTGCATCTGGTTAGACTGGAAGCCGACTTTGATATAACATTACTGTTAATACTAACGGGATACCACCATGACCACCACCACCATGACCAACACCACCACCACCACCCACCACCACCACCATGATAGTTTAAAATCTTAGACCCTAATATAGTTGGGAAAAGGCTAGGCAGATGGTGACATACTTACATTTTTTCTAGGATGAGAAAACTGTCTGTGCTTTTCAATTTTTGATGTAATATTTAGAGTACACAGGCACGGGCGTTATCAGAGTAGCCTACCAATGTAGTCTATCAAAGCTTTACGATTACGTAGTTCAGCGTAGCCTAGTGTGTTTTGTCGTAGCGTAGGACTGTCATACCCTTAGGCTACGTATGGACTGACAGCTGCCTTGCTTAGCTTCTAGAGCCTAGTGACTTAAGGTACTAGGCACTAGGGTACCCGCGAAATTCAAGTTTTCTTTCGTTTTTTGCAATTTGCAGGTCAGTGTCAGATTGTATGTTGATGAAATATGATTCGCGTCCATAACATGAATGTATTTACAGAATTATAATCTTTAAAAAAGACAATACAACCCTCTAAGTTCATTTAATCCCATTGAATGACTTTTTCATATTGGAGTTACCCAATCGGAATCGTGCTGAATCCTGCGTAGGCTATGTATGGCTGCATATCTACTCGTATATATTGTTGGGTTTTACGAAAAAATCCTGTGTTTAATTGCAAGCTTTCCTAATACTGAAAGCATATGAAGATATCCTATTAATACCACAACTCAATATCGGTAAAAATACTATTAAGAGTAACGTTTCAAGCCAAACTGTTGGCAAGTCACACAAGTATAAAATAATGGCCGTAAAATGAACACTAGCTCAATTTGCTGGAACATTATGCACCACAAGATCACCGCGTATTCACATGAAAAGTTAACTACCCAGTTTTACGATTCTGCTGGAGTTTTCAAAAATTCTCTATCTCGTTGCTACGTCATAAAATAACATTCATATTATTATTATGCAAAATATCTCACCACTGCAGTCACTTCAACATATTTTTAGCATATAATAGAAAAATATAAGTCTGTGAATGTGTGATAAGGGCCATGATATTTATGCAAATATTGTGCCAATTGCGATAGTGACTGTCTGTTTTTACTCGTTACTTTTTAACAGCAATAGTTAGTACTATTTTAAAAATAATTAGCAGAAAAGTAACGCGTCCATTCCTTAGCTACTAGATTTGTGCCTATTTGATGGCAATAGGCTCACCCACTTTTACATGGGACTTAATCATATTTAGTGAAATGTGTGTTTTTAAGGTACATGTCTAACTTCCCCGATGGGGAGGAGTACAAGCGTGATGTTAAGTGTGTAACTTGTTACAGTAGTGACATACATTAATCCCGGAAAACATTTGAAACTTTACATGCGGGTTGAGAGCTCGCCCTCTGTCACAGCTGCTTGTTAAATGTACATTAAAAAGAAGACTGTTCATTAAAACAACACATACTTTTCTCAGGCTTCATTAAAAAAATGCTAACAATATAATTAATGAAGAATGACTAAATAAATAATACGGCCCAGTAACTACGTCCAATTTTTGTGAAATTGTCAAGAGAATACAAAGGCACATAAATTATCTTGGAAGGTATATTATTATTGTCCTTATTTCCAATGTTTTTTTGTACACAACAATGAAACATAGTTATATAAGGTCGGAGAACTCGGAGCCGTGTAAAACTCAGACTGTTAAGACAACATATTTCATCAAATACGTCGGTTTCACAATGTTTTCCTCTACGATAACGTGTTTGGTTTATGTTTAATTAACACGGTGAATATTCCAAATATTTTTAATGGCAGCGTAACATGACTTCATATCTAAAATCCTCACCTTACATTACGGTATTTACTTACGGTACTATATAAACATTCGAGGGGTGCCGTGTATTTACATATGATTTGGGCCAAAACTCAACGCTCATCGATTACAAAGAAATTGGAAGCGAGTCGGTGCCCTTTTTCTTTGAGCAAACAGTCAACTGTTTTGTATGATTTTCGGAGCAATTCGAACGTTCGCTTCCGCGAGAATGTCAATGGAGTTCCTATTTGAATGTGTGACCTTTTTTTATTTGTCTGTTCTTTTCGCTGTGGACTCTCGACGGGTTTTCATGACAACGGGAAATCGAGGGATTGTGAAGATTTTCTTTCAATAATTTGTATGTCGTGTATTGATTGCATTGATGTCTTCCCCGCGATAAATATTGTATTACAGAAGGATGGGATTTCTTTGACTCATTACAGTATGTGAACGTTAATTATTTTAGATTTGTTTTGTCAGATAATGAGGCATTTGTAATACTTTTTTTTGCTTCAAAGTAGGGTTATTTATAGTAAAAAACTAGAACTAAACAAAATGCTCAAATGGAGTTTAACTCAAAAATGTGTCGCGTCCGTATCTCTGCAAGTTTTAAAAATTTTACTATTAAAACGTAGAACTTGCAGGTTATTTATCCACGTCGTACCCTCGTGGGTGATAAAAATATTCATTTAATGCCTTTTATATATTTTTCTGTGTGCTTACTTATTATAACTCGCGCTTTGTTCCAGCGATGGTCTCATAAAAACATTATGAGGAGACATGAAACGTAAACCTCTACGTTATTATATGACTTATATTATTTAAGAGGAAGTATGCGCACAATTTTGGTCGTACTTTTTTGCTGTAGGTGGGCTTTTTTGGTCGAATGCGGAAAATATTTAAATGTTTATTCACATGCAACCGGCCCTATTTTGATTTTCAGTAATACTTTCACATTATTAATCAAAAAATCAAAATCAAAATATTTTATTTCACATAGGCCTCGATGGGCACTTATAAAGCGTCGACAAAAAGGTGCACGGTTCGGGTTGGTCGTTTCCTATGGAGAAGAACCGGCAAGAAACTCCATGGTTACCAGCCATCCATGGTTATCAACCTGTATTGTCTGGAAAAACTGGAGAATGTTGGCCTGAAGTTGAGTAGTCCTGTGCCTATAACTCTTGCCGGAACGCCTATACCGATCAGATCGGATCTCCGGTACCTCGAGTCACTTGTCCAAGGATATGGCGAAGTAGACCGGGACGTAACGCACCGGATCAACTCAGGATGAATGAAATGGCGACAGGTCACTGGAATAACTTGCGACCCACGGATGCCCCTCAAGTTAAAGGGGAAAATATACAAATCCGTGATTAGACCTGTCGTCCTGTATGGATCAGAATGCTGGGCTGTGAAGAAGATGAATGAAAAACGATTGCATGTGGTGGAGATGAGAATGTTGAGATGGATGTGTGGAGTGATAAGAATGGATAAAGTAAGGAATGAGTAACTAGAGGAAGTTTGAAAGTGGCGCCAGTTACAGAAAAAATTAAAGGATGTTGTTTGTCTTGTTATGGACATGTAATGAGGAGGGATGAAACGCATGTGACTAAAAGTGTGATGGACATGATGGATGGAGAGGGAGAGGAAGGTCAAAGAAAAGACGGATGGATTGTGTGAAAACTTTTATGAAAGAGAAAGGAGTAAATGATTGTCTGGAAAAATGTCTCCCTCATAGCTCTTCATGCCAGTCTTCACTATGATTCAGTAGCTCCCAATTTTCATCAAGCAAAACCACAGGGCACTATACTAGTCCATAATGTTGAAAATCTCAATTTTATTTTCAATCTCACATTACTTATATAATTTACAAAAACATATTTTTGGACACGAAAAAAAAAATTTAAAAAAAATCTGTATGAAAATCTGTATGGATACAAGTACAACCACCAAAATAAAAAATCAAACGAGCGATATACTGTAGGCTCCAATGATGTAGAATCCAGCCTAACGTTTTGCCAATAACCGCATAACCAGCCGCTCTATAAAAGTCAACCTAATGTTTGGCAAAACTCCAAAAATGTTCAAATATTTTTAAGCCAATGTGATTGAGTCCGTCCCCTGCATGAACTCCATTCAAATCTATGGTGCGACATTATTTTATAATTATCAGGGTCCCTAATTATTAATAATTTTCTTTGATAATTATCTAATTATAATGATGTTTATCCGACAATTATCGGAACCATTTGAACTTGATCTCTAAAATGTTTTTTTTTTACTTAATAATTGATGATTCCGTTACCAAATTATTATGTAAAGAAAGACCATCATAGCTACAATGTTATTCTTTAGTTTTAACACAAATGTACAAAACATCTGTTAATTAATTAATTACAATTTTAGAAACCGTTTTTTTTTTTTAAGTTGACACTTAACGCGTTTGGAAACTCGCAGAAGCGGCAAATCGCGTTCAGATACACGTGAAGCTTATTCATTATTGTTTATGATTTTTGCTATTATCTATGATAATAAATTTATCACTTCGAACCCAGTTTTACACAGGGTTAGTTTCCAACCACCAGCCAGATTCTCAGATATGATGCAGTACATCATTCTGAGCCCCGCCACATATAAATTTTACATCGGTTATTTTTTTTAAATCAGCTGTTTCCTATAAAAGTGCTGTACCTTCACGGTCAAAATTTATGGAACAGAAAAAATACTCTCTTTCCAGATCTAACAAAGAGGACTACTATTTTTCGAATAGGCAATCTTTTCGATGCCAATACTGCCATAATGACTGGCAGATAACAGATAAGAGCCGTAACTGCAATACGTTCAGAGACAACGGATCCAAACTCGATAGATTGGAGATTACTAACTGTCAAAGTACTTGAAAACTCCTTATCGGAATACCTATCACTTTTATTGAGTTTCATTTCATTTGTATGGGAGGCTATTAGAGAGGGGGGGCTGTCCTTGAAAAGAAAGTCCTGACCGCATCAGACTCGGTGTATTTTATTCGGGCTACATAGCATAACATCACAGACAATTACTGCCGGAGCAGAAAGCACAGGCTGTTTGTCGTGCCTCCATGTCGTACTGTTGCACGTGCTAAGTCGCCAATTCCTCGCACTCTGGCCGCGCTTAATAATCTCTTGGATTCTAATCCAACAGATGATATGTTTGCGGAAGGATGGACAAAGATTTTATTGGTATGTCAGAAGTACTGTGAGAGGAATTTATGAAAGTGTTGTTAACTTTATTTTATTTATGTTTTCACTTTAAATGTTGCTTTAATTTGTTATTTTGTATATTTTAATATGTGTTATATTTTCTTTTTTCTTTTTTATAATTTGAATTACGGTTATTGGTTCTTAACATAACCGTTGAAATTAAATAAATAAATAAATAAACACGCCTGTAAATCTCGTAGGATTATACAAAGGTGTACCGTGTACGCGTATTTCGCTAGTTACGCTTAAGTCCCCTGTAATAGGGCGAGCTGATTACCTACCATCAACCGGCCACTGCGAAATTCCTTATGGGGAACCCAGCAGATGACAGCTTGGCTGTACCTCTAGACGCACAAGGCAGTAACTTTAGCTAATATTGTCAAAAACTTTAAATGTTTATCCAATATTTTGGATTGATAAAAGTTTTAAACTATTGTCTGAATAATTAATAAAAGAATCATTTATTTATTTTACTGTTTATGTACACAATTATATACAACACAGGAAATAACATTATAATACTTGAGTACATAGGTACTGCTTATTTTCTAAGAAATGTCTGCCAGCATACCTGCAAAGGGAGAAGTGAAAAAAAAGAAATGTAGACAATACTGTGTAAACGGAAGAGAATAAGGTGTTTATGTGTCTTATCTAACTTAACCTAAAATATTATATATTATTTATTCTTTGTCTTATTCAGGCAAGTAAACAAATGGTCATAATTTCTGCCTTTGCTAACCCATGGCAAGAAAATATGCCAAACTTGTTGTTTAGTTTTATTTATTTTTCGGTTTTCCATAAATATGTAATAACCTTTCTCTTTGACAGACACAAATGTACTTAAACTTATACTTAACTATCCCTATGGCCTGTGGGTGTGTCCTGACCCTTCAATAATATTTCAGGAGGTCGCTGTTAGTAAATATTTGTGAAATTTTCTGTGGCAAACGAAGTGGCGGCTTTAGTTCTGTCTATGCTCAAGCGCCAGAAGAGCCATACTGCAATAAGCCATGCAAAATTGACTCTTACATCACAAAGTAACAAAAGTTACATCCCTCACAACCATGACCTCTTCTACACTTACAACCGCATCAGTGACTCCGCAAGTATCATCACTCATAGAGCATAAGCTGAGATACTCAATCAAGCGTCTCTGGAGAGCATAGAGTTGCAGGCTCTTGTCTCTATTGGCCAAACGGCTGCGAAATCGAATGAGCACGGTTTAAAGGAGCGTTATTTATACGTTTTGGGCTAGGGTTGTTACTGAAACTTGCCACAAATGCCCAAAATTTGCAAGAAATCGACCCAACTTCACTAGTTTTTAACGGATCTCGAAATTCCAAGAAAATGGCATCTACCAAAACACACGTCCCACTGCACTAGGGCTTTTAACTTATATTTATTTCGAATGTTGCTTCAAGAATGTGTCTATTTCCTCGATGTTTTCCTTCACCGTTTTGAAAACAGTGGGTCAAATTAACACGCTTGCCTGATTTTCGATGTTGGAAATCGGGTAACGGTAGTCAAATGGTGACAGTGATGTCAGGTGTACTAAGGCTGTCAACGAACGGCGTTCAAGAACTGGGAAAGGAAATGTAGGTCGTCCGGCGGCGAGGTGAGCAGACGACATAGTTACCATCGGGGAAAAACCTGAATGAGGATAGCGCAGGACCGTGGACATTCTGGATGGGGCGCGAACGTCATGCGTAGCAGTTCTCGCGGCTCATCCGCCATGGTGAGAGTAGGCTCAGAGCGGTGTTTTTAGTGGGTGCTAGCCCCACATAACCAAACCGTCTCCCCGGATGGTTCGGTATGCGTAGGCATTTTTCAACATTACAACAAAAAAAAAGGACCGTGGAGACTGGCACAAGAAAAGAGAGGCCTACCAGCAGTAGTTGAATTCAGGTTATAGATGATGATGATGATGATGATGAACACGCCTGCCGTCATGCATCATATGTCAAAGCTGCTATCATTAGCCAGTACTGCTTTCAATAAAAATGCTATCAGTTTATTATATTGATTGTATTTTTCTGTCTCCGCGTCCGACACATCCCTAGCTCGTACGAAGCTTCGCGAGTACACTTGGATGTATGAGGCTGTTTCAGTAAGTAGTAACAGTCACTATGGCAGTATTTTGTTAAGTAGAACTTACAGTTGTTTTAGCCCGAATGTGGCTGGATTTATCGACTGTTTATTTGTACCCTTTAAGCAACGCCTACTGGTGATTGTGTAGTGGAGAAAATACATGAGATTAATACCTTAAACAAATCCAAATAGAATGTATAAATTCAATAGGTATCTTAATATAAGTTAAGTAGTAATTTTTACATAATTATTTCATCATTTATGTACACACAAGAGAGAACATAAGGAAACATCATTACATAACTTAGAGCACAAAGGCACAGCTTATTTCGATAAAAATTTCTACTAGCAGGCCTGTCAGAGGAAAAATTAAATGTAGACAGATATATCATCAACATTTTAAATATATAATTACACATAAACTTACATTAGGCAAATAATATATGAAACTTCAAGAGATATGTGTTGTTTCCTATTGAGAAAACAAGCAAGAAACTCCATGTTTACTCTTTAAAATCACCAAAAAGGAACCTTCTGAAAACAAAGCCTCAAGCCATCTTTTTTTTTTTTTTTTAAAAAAAAACGTTGCCCCACACTAATAATTTCTCCTGTATCGTGGGTGCGTTTACAAACATTTAAACTCACATACACAAACAGCTAGACCCGGAACAACTACCTGTAGATTATACAAATACTTGTTCCGTGCGGGGATCGAACCCGCGACACGCAGCGCAGCAGCCGCTCGCTCAGCCACTGCGCCAACCGTGCCGTCAAAATCTTATGGCTAGTGGCTAAAGTGTAACCTGAGACTGAAGATTACAGTTTTCAATTTTCAGTTGTCATATATCGGCGTTTCCGCGGAAGGCTACGCGACACCACGCAGCGCAACACGACGCCGTCACTTCGTGTGCAATAGTTTATATTTTCTTGTTTTTATAAAATATGTGTGATAGTCTATAAGGTATATATGTTATGGGTCTTTGTCACCTGAAATATACGGTATATTATTATATTATTATATTTTACCGCAAACAGGAATTTGACTGTCAATTCTTCTTATGTATTTATCCTAGTCATAAACCACCGTCTTGTGTTCAGAACTAAAACTAAAATATTTCTTTACTAACAAGCAAACTTTACCGTTTCGACGAAGTGTAACCGGGATAAAGGCTTTTAACCACAATAGTCGGCAAATAATTAAAGTGATGACTTGTGTTTTGTGTGAAACATGTCTACGTATTGTTTCCCTAACAATTCGTTCACTGAAATACGTGATTCGACCTCTGTATTTATTCAAAGTTATTATTAACAATGTGAGTTGTTCTTTACCAGTATTCAAGGTACTTATAATTGAAATGACTGAAATAGTACATTTTGATATAAGTGGGGAAACTTTGTTTTCGCATTCGAGGTGGATATACACGCGAGCTGCAGGTGAGGGTGTTATGGATCCGAGAACTGCAGTAACAAATCCCCACGCGTATCAAACGACGTTTTTCAATAAACTTTCTGAGAAATACAATATTAGAACGGAAAGTATTTTTGTCAGGAATGATTAGGAAACTATGATTTAATTTGCTTTTTTTCCGCGCTTTGCTTTCGCCAGGTTGAAGAAGAAGCAAAGGTATGATGCCGCTAAACAGCCTAATATGAAAAATAGAAAATTCGAATATTTTGAATTTAGAACACAAATAAATGTTAATTTGTTCATAAAAGTTAATATTTATTTTGAATAATCATGTTTATCTATGATATTCTATTTATAAATACAATTTTAATACTCAAAAGCTATTTACTGCGTAAAGACGCATATTTTATCACTTTGCCGAGATTTAAAAAAAAACAAACACCGCCGACTACAGTCATTGAACGCATTTGGACTTAGTACAATCTGTGGATTTTTTTTTATCCGCACGTGAGCGGAAAAATATTAAAAATCCACGCGTGTGAAATACATTGCATGTTGAACCTAATCGTAGTGCCAAAATAAACAGTTTTCGAGACAGTGTATTGAAAAATTCTTAAGAGGTCCTTGTTCAGCCGCAAACACTATTATGTAAGTATTTCTCTTCTTTCCTTTATTTTCTTTCTATCTATCTTGATTCTCTCTTCTCCAAATGTTGTGCTTCTTCTTGCCACTTAATGAGAAAGTCATCCCAAGCGACCCACCATTTTCTCCTAAGTGTGCACCGACCCTGTGCAGATGTCTCAAGGCTCCAGTTTTGTGATTTTAGCGCCCACAGTTTTCTTCTTAAAAATACTTAGCAAGTTTTGAATGTGATTTTCTCCTACTTGTTATTTAATGTTGTTTCGAATGTAACATCCCATACTATTATGAAATAGGTATTATCATTGCAGTCGTTATTTCGTGGTTTTAAAGTTTGACTCAATGCATGCATTACTGCCCCATGATTTTACTCATGATTAGGAACAACTTTTAGTATGGAACCAATACTAAAAGAGCGAAAATATCAGCAATTTCTTACTCTTTGTCGAGTTATGCGAACATAAATGTATGGATTAGCTGTGGTTTTTTTGCAGGCAAGAAAGAGAGCGGTGACTTATTCCGAAAAAAACGCTTATGAAAACAAGCCTGTGTTTTGGTAAGCGTTTTTCCTCAAAGGCATTCCTCATCATACATATTCACTCCAATTTGCACATAATAAGCCTCGATTCCGTCTCTTTAACCGGCCCTTAAATTAAACATAATTTACAAACCATTACTCAGAATTACACGCGGTTATAGGGATGCCGGTAATGTAAAAAAGTGTCGATATATATTATATCGATAACTCTATCGATATAATAATATATTTTTTGTACCACTGATGGTTAAACCGTTTATCAAAAGAAAGAAGTTTTACATAGTACAAATATTTTACTTTGTCATCTACAAAAAGCAATCTTATTGTTACTTATATAAAGGATCATTGTTATTTTTTATCACACCTATCAGAAGCAACATACAGCAACGTTATGCATCATCTGCCTAGCCTTTTCCCAACTATGTTGGGGTCGGCTTCCAGTCTAACCAGATGCAGCTGAATACCAGTATTTTACATAGAGCGACTGCCTATTTGACCTCTATAACCCAATTAGTACTGGGTAATACGATACGCCTGGTTAAGACTGGTTGTCAGACTTTTTGGGCCACTGCCTACCTATAACGACTGTCAAAGATCTACAATTGACAGTTGGGACCAACGGCTTAACGTGCTTATCGAGGCACGGAGGATACTCGGTATGTTATGGCTTGTCACCCATCCACGGACCCTAGGAAAGCGCGGCTTAACCTGAAGATGGACCCGAGCGGCGTTTTGCCACGAGCTCTTCCTTTAACAGCCTCCTTATTGCTACGAGAATAATAATATTGACAGTGATACAAAGTCAGAGAAAAAATTACAGTGGAAGGCATGCTCAGAGTCGACTCAACAGAGTTTTGACGAGCCTTTTGGGCTAGGGCGATTTTTTAATAGGTGTAAAATATATCTTTGGTACAGACGTCAGCACATCAAGCTAGTACAATCAGTCAAATTTCTTTAATAGATTTTCAACTTAATCGCTAAAGCATGAGGTTCAAGGTTGATTGGGAAAACTTTACAGTTTCGAGTAGCTTGATGTGACGTTCGTACGTCTGAACGTTTTTGTTACTCGGTATTTAATATCGATATATCGATATTTTTTCGCCAAGCCTATACGGATTTATTTATTATTCGCAAAGCTACTGTATTGGGATAAAACCGGACCGGCCGTATTATCGCCCGCGACCCGACTTTGATGCTTTGTGAATACATTTTGTAGTGTTTACCTGCTTATTTAAATACGCTTATTAATAATTTAAATATTCAATTGAAATTCAAATTCAAAATCATTTATTTCAATCCATTAAGGATCATATGATGCATACATTTGGAATTTAAAAAAATTAAAATTAAATGAAAGTAAAATATTAAAACTCAACAAATTTGTATTTGTCATTACAATTCCGCGAATTATTTGAAATTAATTGGCAGAAACATCTTTGCCTAATTACGTCAAACTGATACTCTTCTCTTGAAGCGAGATTTATCATTTGCCTAGCCTTTGCCCAAGTAAGTTGAGGTCGGCTTCCAGTCTAACCGGATGCAGTTGAATACCAGTATTTTACACGGAGAGACTGCCTATCTGACCTCCACAACCCAGTTAGTACTGGGTAATACGATACGCCTGGGTAAGACTGGTTGTCAGACTTTTTGGGTCACTGACTACTGTGACGACTGTCAAAGATCTACAAATGACAGCCGGAACAAACGGCTTAACGTGCTTTCCGAGGCTCGGAGGAAACTCGGTATGTAATGGGCGGTCACCCATCCACAGACCAAACTAGGCAAGCACGGCTTAACCTAAAGATCGAACCGAGCGTCTATTACTATTTAGCCTCGAGCTACAAACGAGGTAATAAAAAAATCGTGAATTAAAAAATTCAAAGGTTGACCCTTTGAATTTTTTAATTCACGATTTTTTTTTTGAAAGCATTTAGAAATAACGAAAGAATATTCGAGATCTTTGGACACTGCTGTGTGAATGCAGGATCTTGATAAGGACAGTAAAGCTTTCCTAAGATTTGCTTTATTCAAGCCTTGAATTTGAACAGAACTTTTGTTACTCAGATTGTATCTTCTTCATCTTGCCGAATTCCAATTTTGAAGGGCATTTTTGGAGTCGTCTGTGAAAATATGATACTTTAAGTAGAAGTACTAAGATATATTTAAGCTCTTTGAACTTAATAAACAAATCATTTTGCGTTTTGAAAGCAATATTTTTATAGTTGACTAGCTTTTTCCCACGACTTCGTTCGCAAAAATGACCAAGTTTCATACAAACTTTCAATCCTCGTTTTAACTCCTTAGAGGATGAATTTTCAAAAATCCCTTCTTAGTGCGCACTTACGTCATTTAAGGAACGTTTGTGCAGAATTTCACGCTTCTAGACCACCGGTCTCAGCTGTGCGTTGATCGATCAGTCAGTGAATCAGTCAGCCAGTCAGTTTCTTGCTATAAATATATAGATAGATAAACACCCCACCTATCTACAAAAAGACTTAAGCATAAAAACAAAAGAAAAAACCCCGAACTAATTTAGCTAAGACTTTAGTACCACAAAAAGCTAATTCTTTAAACCTGAACTCATAAATTAGCATCATAGTCTAAAATAAGTAATAAATCCTAATTACGCACACAGGCGTCGCTTGAAGTATATTTAGTTAAATAAGCATTAATATTACAGAGTGGGCCCTTTGGTTTACTCTCATTTGACATTCCATTCTGCTCGGGGTATTTCATTACGCATTCCCCGGTTTGTGCCATCCTCCCCTATCGAGGGGATGTAGTGGTCACTGGAAGAGGCCCTAGCGTTCAAAATAATTTTGTAAAATGTTAAATATTCTCTCAAGTATTGTGAGACTTCTCCACCGGCCTCATCGGAAGGCTTAAAGTCACCCAAAGGGCAATGGAGAGGGCTATGCTCGGAGTTTCCTTGCGTGATCAAATCAGAAATGAGGAGATCCGCAAGAGAACCAAGGTTACCGACGTAGCCCGAAGAATAGCCAAACTTAGTGGCAGTGGGCAGGGCACATTGCTCGCAGAACGGATGGCCGATGGGGCCGGAAAGTTCTGGAGTGGCGACCGCGAACCGGAAGACGCTGCGTTGGAAGGCCTCCCACTAGGTGGACCGATGACCTGGTAAGCGTTGCAGGGATCCGCTGGATGCGAGATGCATAGGACCGGTCAATGTGGCAACACTTGGGGGAGGCCTATGTCCAGCAGAGGACGTCTTTCGGCTGAAATGATGATGAATGATGATGATTGAGAGACTTGCGATATGAGATTATCAATCAATTTGAGTCTAACTCATTTGCATTGTATAAGCCAACAAATTAATCAACTACCTACATAAATGCCAAATGATACCTACCTATTTCCTCAGTCGGAGTCTGTATACTGTCTCGTTGGTCTAGTGGTCGTAAGCGCGACTTCTGAGCATGAGGTCCTGGATTCGATTCCCGGGTCGGGCAAAATGTCATTGGGTTTTTCCATCAGGAATTTCTCAGTAGCCACGGAGTCTGGATTTGTGCCCGGTTGATGGCAATAGGATCACCCCCTATTACATGGGAATTAAAAAACATAACTGGAGAAATGTGGGTAGACTTTTCGGTACACCTCTGCCTAACCCTTCGGGGATTACAGGCGTGATGTTTATGTATTTCCTTAGTCAAAATAAACAAACTTGTGTAAATTGAAATAGACCTATAACAATAACTAGTTTTATTTTCGGCAACAAATACGAACTGCTTCAGCTGTATAATAAATGCCAGGATCGTATAAAATTCTATCAGAAGAGTATGTAGTACACATCTATAAAGTAACCAAGAAAATATATACCATGACCTTTTATTCCGTAAACTGTAAACTATCTACCTGTCTTCTATCTGTCTGTCTATGTATTTTCTATGTTTTGTATACAGTATGTGTGTATTGTATTTTTTTTTTCTATTTTTTTTTTAGTTTATCCGTGATCATGGTGCTTGCAACAGCGCCGAAATATCGGGAACTCATAGAAAACAGTCAACATGGTAAATATCCCGTTTCTAGTATAAATAATTATGTATTTTCTCTTTTTTTTTATTTTTTTATTCGCATTTTTTTTTTTTTGTATCTTTTTTATTCTGTGCGCTTGATGAACTTACGTCAATAAACTGTTTTCTATATTTTCTTTTTCTTTCTAAACAACAATGTTTCATTCGATTTACGATGTAAAGCAAACAGTACTAAGCATTTTTTCGGAGCTGAATCCATTTTTTTTTGTGAACACAATTTTAACATAATCCATATTTATATTGCAGCTTTGCAGCAATGATCGGTTTTATATTAGTTGGCAGTCTTCAATGAACAGTACAAATTACACTTTACTTTGAAAGAAAGAAAGAAAAAGTATTTATTAGCCCGCACGTACAATACACACAAAAAAAAGATTATACTACTTTGACTTGACATATTGAAACTAATTCTTGACTTTGACATCACAACATCACGCCTGTAATCCTCGAAGGGTTAGGCAGAGGTGTAACTAATAGTACGCCCACATTTCACCAATTACGTTCGAGTCCCATGTACTCGGGGGCGACCCTATGCCATCAACCGGGCACAAATCTAGACTCCGTGGCTGCTACTGAGAAATTCCTGATGGGAAACCCCAATATCACTTTGCCCGACCCGGGACTCGAACCCAGGACCTCATGCTTGGCAATTGCGTTTGCGGACACGAGATCAGCGAGGCTTGGCTTTGACTTTACACTGTCGACGAAAAATAACCATACAGAACCGTGCTCCTGTCGATCCTTTTGACGAATCTATCTTGCCTTACAAAAACAAATTGAAAGAAAGGGATTGCTTATCCATCCCAAATTTACGAGCACCATCACCTAAGTCTATCTAAAACCAATATCCTGAACTTCATATGATAGTCGTTAAAGCAGTTCACTGGAACCATTCTTCAAAGTCCCACCTTTCAATTTTACGTGCATACTCAAAACTTTTTCCTGGAACTAGTTTGAAACTGTCGAACTAAACCAAAGTGTTGGAGCTTCAATAAATTCTGTATCCGCGGCGGATCTCTGCGAAATAAACAGGACAGGTTTATGAAGAGTTTCGGATACAGCGTCGTAAGGGTTGAGACTAACCCATGCGCAGGGTTATGGAACAGGGCTTCCGATAGAGGTCTCTAATCTGCGCCACTGTTAGAGTTGATCATATTATCTTTACTACTAAAAATCACTTTAAGGGTTGTTCATCTGCTGCAGAAGCTTACATGGAGATTCACTTCAGCTTCTCCTTCTTTCATCACAATATACTTAAAGGGAAATTATAAGTCTCGCCACAAAATTATTTATTGGCCACGTGATTAAACTTCTAATTTTATAACTAAGCAACGGGAAAATGACATAGCCTCTAATATACTAATTCGTCTTTTTTACAACGCCATCTAAATATTCTATAGAAAGCGTCAAGTAAAAATCATCAATTATTGTGACTTATCCTTCTTATTTATACATTGCCACCTACTTTACTAACTCGGCCACGGATTTTACATCTCGTCACCATTTTACGTTTAACAGCTTCAACACAATGTCCTCAAAAAAATATATTTCAAGCTTCCACAGAAAGCATCATTTATTATAAGTTAGCATGTAAAATAGTACATCATATTCTTTTATCGTGAAAACAGCCACTGCATGATTTGGCGTGAGTACGCGAAACGACAGAACTCATAAAAATTCAAATCATTAAATAGGCACAACGGTAATTTTAATTAACGGAACAACAAATACTTAGGAATCAAGAGCGAGCGAAGCGAGTTCGGGACTTGGGGCACCCCGACTTTAGGTTAGGTTAGGTTACTTTAAACCCTGCAAACAGAAATAGGAGCCCCGCGCAGCGGTACTACGTCGACTACGCCTATTTCAAAATATTGATATTATTTACCTTGGACTTTAGGTGAATTTATGCACTATAAACTTACGAGACTACCCAAAAAAATAGCTTAATACTTTGTGACTGGTTTAGAATATTTATTATAAAGTGGTATTTAGGTGAAACGTGATTTTGCTAAAAGAATCAAAATATGTATTAAACGAAAAATTTATAAATGATTAAATATTAACATTTGTAAAGTGATTGTTTAAAAAATGAAACATCTGCGGAATGCGTTGTTTGTGAAATAAATAGTATATGAAACGTTGATTGTACACTAAAAATTTGTTAAAGGAGTTTAGGTAATACATTAGTGAACCGGCCAATATACTATTTGATGACATTTTTAGCAAAATTTTGACGATCAATTAATATGGGATGAGTTACATTTTAAACGTACTGAGTTAAAAAATTCGAAGCTAAATAAATATATTTTTTGATGTCATTTAATAGTATTTTAGAAGTTTACTGTTAGAATGCATGTTACAAATGTAGATGCTAAAAAATAACCATCATGCTGAGTTGTATTTAGAGTGGTTTACATAGACGATAACTAGTGGCTAGGATATTATTATTTAGATGCTCGTTAATTGTGGCTGACTTAGTAATTTAGAAGTCAACTTAAATTTTTGGAGGCGAATAATGCCATTAAAAAGAAGCCTGTTTAATTAGCACCCATACTTAAATACCTACTATAAAAGTAGCTCATGCCGTGCTTAAATTGTAAGCCAGTTTAAAAAGTGGACTTAGAGCCGTCGGCGTAGGACCTACATTTGAGTATCGCCATACGTAAACGCTCTTTTAGCATCATACATTGACCATTTGCCAAACGTGACCAATTTCTCGTAATTGCAAAAATCTCTAAGTCTTTGACGTATTTCAACAAAATAAACAGAGGCATTAATTAGCACTAATGCGCGGTGTAAACGTAAAGTAAATGAGTCGATTATAAAATTTAAAATACTAGTAATTTAAGAAAATTTTATTTTATAATAAAAAATGGTACATTTTAATTTTTTGTCCTAACAGTTTGTATGTTTAAAAACAATTTTGTCTGAAAATATTTTGTTAACATAGTTTGTAAGAGTAATTTATAGTAAAATTTTAATACCTAGAATAAGAAATATTATTAAGAAATAATGTATGGTAGATACCTTTTTAAATTAATTCTTTTTATATTTTTGTTTTAATATTTGTACGCCGTTGCCGGCGAAACATAGCGATCTCTTTATAAGTTACATCTTTTACACCTATGTTTAAAAAATAAAAACTTTGACTTTGACTTCGTTTCACATATTATAGTACTTTCATAATTTTAAGAATTTATTCATATCTATGGAGGATCCTGGTTGTGCTTGTTGCAAACAATTTGTCTAAAATTCTATAGGATAGCCGTATTTTTGATTAAAAAATCGACGTATTTAAGTTACGATTACACCGCGCACAGGTCCTCTGAACAGATTTATGAAGAATCCCGAATATATAACACAGGGTCCGGTACACATTACACGTACTCCCGAAATATGTAAACAGACGCATCTTTCCAACCGTAAAACTTAGTTGTTGTTCTTGTTTTGTTTCTCACCGGTTTGGGGTTGGCCGGACACTTACACGGGTATTCTAAGACCCGTATTAAGTCAATTTCTCAACTCAGACTCAGTCGCCATGACAACGGTTCAAAACGCCCACGAAATCGTACTCTTAAACGCAATTTTGCGGATGTTTAAATTTGGCAGATGATTCGTTATCAAAACTCTCCAATAGTGGGCGTTTATGTCAATTTCTAAACTAAGTATAGCTGTCAATGTGTCTAATGGGGCAAATGGAGCTGGACTTGAGCTGAGTCAGCGACTAAGAATATCAGTGTTAGTCCTTCCGTCCTAACATCGCTGTCAAAAACACAATGATCTTTATGTACATAACAATAAGGTTCTGATTAGGTTGCTATCACTGACAAGTCTGTCAAAGTTATCAGGATCTTTATTTACTTGTGAATAAGGTTGCTGTTAGCCTGCAGCTTGTAAAAGTTAAATAACTGTCGGGACTGTATCTTTTGATGCGACCTCTGAGGCTAACGGGGTGAGACATATTATGAAGTTTGTCAATGTCATGTGTTAAGTTTGGGGGTACAATGTTTGTGTATACATTCTACCTGTGGTGTTAATACCAAAGTTAACCATGTTAGATGCGTCAGCTTTCACTTGAATAAGACATTAGTGTGTCGGAATCTTAACTATCCTTCGCATGATAAGTTCATATTTTTTATAGTCAAATGCAGGATTGAAATGAAATAAATAATTTGAATACCAAAACCATTATGCAATACATAGTAAGGTTTAAAAGTATCCGGCCTGAATAATGCACACGAACATGGAACCAACTCCTTTTTTTAAGTCGGTTAACAAGATTATTATTTTGCAACATCATTTATTTCATTGCCCTTTTTTATTGGGGGTAGCTAGAGAAAAGTTCAGTTATTTAATGAAATGATAATGTTGTATGTCTTTTAGATCTACGTGATATATTATGAACCTAGTTATATTACTTTTCTTTTACTTACTAATCTTTTATTTTAATTTTGCTAGACAGGCTTTTCCCAAACTTCGCAAAAACGAAACACTAACGATGGTCTTCTGGTAATGGTTTACTATTCTTTTTATTTTTATACGTTTCTCCTCTCCTCTCCTCTCTTTAATTTCTCCTGTATCGTGGGTGCGTTTACAAACATTTAAACTCACATACACAAACAGCCAGACCCGGAACAACTACCTGTAGATCATACAAATATTTGTTCCGTGTGTGTACTATAAGTATTACTATATTAATGTGTTTATGAGGCCTCATAAACATCTTAATACAAAGACAGATATTTCAAGAGAATTTCCCAGAATTTTATTGTCTGAAGCTGTTTGTTTATAATCGAAAATGATTGCCACAGTCAATTTCTGTGAATTCTTCATTAAAACCTAGGAAAATAATTGTTATTTTGAAGATGTCTCAGTTCACAATATTCTTGTTAAAATTGTTTTATTTAATAACCTGACAATAAGTTTTCAATAGACTAGAAAATCAGTAAACAACGCTTATCTGTGAGCTTAGCAAGAACGCGTGACGTAAATGATTTGATTAAAATTGAAAATACTCGTTTTGCACGTAACACGGGGTGGAAGCGACACCAACTCGAAAACGGTTACCATGTATTCAGTACCTACATCATTCTCAGCCCCCTTACATAGAAGTTTTCATCGGTTATTAAAAAAAACAGCTGTTTCCTACAAAAGTATAAGTTTAAATTACTGATGAAAAATGTGTTCAACGCTCAAATAGACTGTGACGAGGATATTTAGGTACTGTGGTGTACCCTTCCTTACAAGCGTACTGTTCTTTTCTGGTTTTCCCTAACAGTATGCGTCGTCCATCTTCTCTCAACTACCAATTTTAAAAATCATTCGCATTATTTCACGTAAACATTTGGTCCTTCGAGCCGGATTAGTATCGTAGAATCAGTGTTAGCCATTCCCTATATTTCGTTTCGTTTTGTAGCCCGAGCTAGTAATCGTTACTAGTATTTCGCTCACCCCCGCATTGTCGTAATTATCGCGTAACTTTCAATTTGTTATTCATCATCATCATCATATCAGCCCGAACTCACCCACTGCTGGTTATAGGCCTCCCCTTTTGTCTGCCACACTTCCCGGTTCTGTGCGTCCCTTATACAGACGTTTCCCGCGACTTTGACGAAGGGACACCCCCTATTGCATGGGACTTTTACATAACTGGCGAAATGTGGTGCTATATTTGGGAATACCTCTGTCTAACTCTTCGGGGATT
This sequence comes from Noctua comes, assembly GCA_963082995.1. Lineage (NCBI taxonomy): Eukaryota > Metazoa > Arthropoda > Insecta > Lepidoptera > Noctuidae > Noctua > Noctua comes. The sequence continues at coordinate 12,989,634 of OY720279.1, read as the reverse complement.
ACAGGCGTGATGTTATGTATGTTAAAAAGAAAATACCAAAACGAAAAAAAAGATATATTTTCGATTTCCCACAGTTCAATTTAATCCGCTGTCAAATCTGATGTCAACGTAAATGATTGGTTTTTTGTTATTTAGGTTAACCAAACAAACTAACTTACCACTCACTGCTTTCAAAAACCGGGTCACAAAAAAAAAGCTCATGTTTAAAATGTCGGGAAAAAATAAATGCAAATTCGATACGAACATCAGTGTTCATATTTGAAACATTAATTGACCCGGGCCGGGTTCAAAAGGAAATGTCCCGTAAACAAGAAAGATAAGTATTGTTATTTTTTATTTACATGGCCGACCCTCGTGGAGTTATAATCCCTTAAAGTATCGTACTTTCCGGAACCTGGTGGACAGTGCTACAAGGTTTTTTTGGCGCGTGAACAGGAGCGCAGATGGTAAATATTTTTGCAATGGTTTTATGAAATGTCCTATTGAAAATACATTATTCGTTTCTCATGCACGAGGGTTGAAATTCAGGCATATTAATTTCTAATGTTGCAAATCTGTGTTGAGCAAGCGTGACAATCAGTACTCATGCCAGTGGGACAGTGATATGCTAGTATTATTTTTATAAGTTTTTAATTTTAGTATTATCCTTTTGTTGTGTCATTAAATTTCTTTCTTTTCATTTATTTATTTCTGCTTATTATTGTTTGGTAGAAAAACATGTTACCTGCCTATTTATTTATGAAGTGGGTCCTGGTGACCTGTAATTGGTTGGTTTTTTCTAAAACCTACTTCAGACATCAGCTTTCACAGTGTGAAGTTCAAAACTGTTAAGTGCTACAAAACCGTTGTAAGAGAAAAAAAAATGTTTTTTAATAAGTCCCGATTTGGGCCACGCGCCAAAAGATCCATGTACTGCTGTAAAGGTCAATCCGACCAGGGACCGTAAAGGGCAAGTATTCACAACTTCAGCAAATACTTGGCATTTTACAGTAGGGCTGTCGAAATTCAGCAGTTTTAAAACAATTCTGCTTAGTGGGAACATAATTATCCCGCTAAACTATTGTTAGAGAGTTTGTCGATTTCATATTTGTATAGGAACTGCTCCAAGCAAGTTGTTTTCATTGGTAACAAAACCAGTATAAGCAGGCCTTTTATTCTATTGAAACTCCGTACTAGGCCAGCTCAAGGTCAAACTTTTATCAGTGACTTGCGGTCGACTGTATAACAAGTCAATTGTATAAATCTTTGTTATACGAGGTGGAAGGCAGAGATGTTATGGACATCCGTAACCGAAACTATCGGATTTCCGAAATAAAAATATAACCGTAACCGTATCCGTTTTACAAGTTTCGGATAGTTACTTACCTATATGACTGCTTATAATACCAAATGATAACCTAGAATAGATAAAATCTATAAATAAAACCAAATTACTACATACTATTTGTGTTTATATTTTACTTCAATCTAATATTCGTAACCGAAACTATCCGAAACTAACGGATAATCCGAATTAATTATATATCCGTAACCGTATCTGAAATCGATATAATTTCATTCCTATATCCGTATCCAGATCCGAAATATCATATCCAGAACATCTCTAGTGGAAGGGATACCGACGCGAATACGGTTACCACGTATTCAGTAGAAAGAAATAAAGAAAAAGTATTCATTATACTCACACAGGACAAACCAAAAAAAAGGTTGAATTCACAATAAAACAAAAATTATATTAAAAAAAATTAACACAAGAAAAACATAAAACAAATGAAATTGGTCCTGTAACAGGCACCATTCATTCCACATAAAAAAAATTAATAAGTTATTTTTAAAAAAAAACAGGTTTTTTTTTACCACACGTTTAAAATGTACGGAATAGTTTTTTTTTTGTCTCGTCGGTGTCTCATCCACCCCGTATGAAAATTATGAACTTCAACGTTTAAAGAACATTGCTATAAACAGTTGCCCTTTAACGGTGGAGAAACGGAAGTCCGCTTTAGTAAATAATACCAATTTACCGAAGCGGATAGGAAAATGAACTCGACTTAATATTCCCTAAATCATACGGACGAGTGTACAGATTCTAGAAAACCCAACACTCTGTTGATAATACCAAAAGAGAAGTAATAAACATAACATCACGTAATAAACAATCATCATCTGTAATCCCAGAAGGGTTGAGCAGAGGCGTACCTAATAGTACACCCACATTTCACCAGTTATGTTTAAGTCCCATGTAACATAGTGGGCGAGCCTATTGCCAGCAAACGGGCACAAATTCAGACTCCGTCAATGCTACTAAGAAATTCCTGATGGCAAAACCCAATAAAACTTTTCCTGAAACGGGAATCGAACCCAGGACCTCATCCTCAGCAGTCGCGCTTGTGACCGCTTGACCAACGAGGCAGCAGATATAAAAGTATTCAATTATCTTCAAAAACCTGAAAATACATTAAAATGATCCTATAAAACCTTTCCTAATTCAAATGGATTCCGATACGAACACAAATCGTTCGTCTGATTGACATAAAACATTAATTATCGTAACATTCGCTTCGCAGTCTATAAATAGAAAACAAATTAAAATGCCCTGACGATAAGCGCAGGAACAAATGGACGCAATACAACAAAATGTTGTTCGAAAACGGAAATTAAGCCGTGCCTAGTGAGTGAGAATCAAATGTGGATGAATGAAAGCCTTTTGGGAATTCAAGGTCAGATGTAATGTAACCGAGTGCTATGACCGATAAATGAACAATGGACATACCAGCTATAGTCCATTCACAGATATTTTACCTCCACCCTTACATCGCCGTGAAATTCACAGTGATCTTTAGGCCCGGACTCCACCAAGCGGAAACGAGCGGAGATGAGAGGAGATGTGCGTAGCGGCACGCCGTTCACAGCACACGACTCACCAGGCGACTTTTTCGAGTTCTTTAACAGAACACATCAGGCGCGTTGCGGTGTGCTCGGCGTATTCTTTGTAACATAAATGGGTACAGACCGAACCAAAAGTACGCTCGGTATTCTTAACATTTTACTTATTTAAATGAAGGGTGTAAAAATACCCTTAAGAAAGCCGAAAGGCACTGGTTCTCCCCGTCATTGCAATCACTTTTTTTGTTCTAGACCATATCTGAGAACCTCCTAGTTATGGAGATATTGAGGGTCAAAGTTCCAACTTTTTCACAAGTTTCACTTTTTCTTTTTTTTTAACACGAATTTGAAATATTATAACTTTACTTTAAATACCTCCATGACCCCTGTACTATCCAATGCATCCATCAGTACAACGTTTTGAGTGCGTTACATTGAGTCCTTCCGTAAAACGTAATTTTTCAACCCAAAAAAAGTCGTTTCACTGCAATAATTTTTGCGTAGAGTCACTTAGTTTGATGTACAGCATGCTGCTTGGTTTCGTGAAGGGTCTGTTTACACCTTATATGGTCTGTTGGTTTGCCTCTCCTAAGCAGCATCTACATAAATACTAGGTTCTCCATCTAACACATCTATCCACTCCCACTGTCTCCAGATCATCGGTCATCATTGAATGTCAATACAAGACTTTCTATTTTCATGATAAAAAAAAGCAAAAGAAGGTATCATTGAAAACTTTTGTCACATGGGATCAAATACAGCCATCGGCAAAATTACATTCTTACGTATCCTTTCGGGAATGGGAATCTAGTTGATCTTCAAAACTACAACGGCTTATTTCTTTCTTTATCGTGTGGTTAGTGCCTAACCTGGCGTCAGAGTTTTTATGCCGCTCATGTGCCTCTGACTATGCCGTCGATAAATATGTCTCAGGCAAGCTGGTTTCCTCACTACGTTTTCCTTCACCAAAGCAAGTGATAATTATACAATGCGCACCTGAATCCGAAAAATCAGAGGTGCGTGTCTTGGGTACCAAGTTGAGACCTATGACTTGGCAATCAGACGATCACACCACTAGGCTATACTGCTGTAGCGGCTTATTGATACCGTGAGGTAATTCGTGTGTGCGGGTTACAATAAATTAAAGCAATTAATTATTGCATTAAGACCCGGTTGATAAGCACTTAATTCATTCACGACCCGAATAAAATGTTAAAAAGGTACATTCATATTGAATTGGTCAGGAAAGTCAATTTGTTGATATAAGGTGCAGTTTAAACAGAAACCTGTAAAGAAAACAATGATGGTCTCACGTGCAGACATGCAGCATTGATTCTAGTTCCTTATCATCATCTGCCTAGCCTTTACCCAACTATGTTGAGGTCGGTTCTCAGTCTAACCAACTGCAGCTGAATACCAGTATTTCACATGGAGCGATTTCCTATCTGACCTCCAAAACCCAGCTAATACTGGGCAATACGATACCCCTTGGTAAGATCGGTTGCCAGACTTTCGGGCCACAGCTAACTACCTGTTACGACAGTCAAAGATCTACAAATGACAGCCGGGGTCAACGCCTTAACGTGCTTTACGAGGCACGAAGGTAACTCGGTATTTAATGGGTGATAGCCCATCCACAGACCAACCTAGACAGCTTGAAGATTGATCTGAGCGGCTGTTATTATTTAGCCACGAGCTCGTCTGGTCACGAGATTCTAGTTCCTAATCGATATTCAATTAAATAGTATTATAGCTGATTTACATCATCCACCAAGGTTATTATACCCAGAGGCAGGACCAATCCACACCACTGTTGAATACCTCACAAATCATACGGATAGTTTCTTGGTACAATTTTGAATCGATGTCCAATGAACCGTCAATTAATAATGCAGCCAGCCACAGTATCCATGCGTGTCTCAATCTGGGTTATGTTAACCACAGTAACATCATTACATCACTACTGTAATGATCTCCAGATCGTGAACGATGTTAGGCCTCCAACCCATCGGGGCGCAAGTACAACATTTTCATTAATTATTTTGCATGCGCCTAATTATCCGCATCTTGTACCCTCGGCACATTACAACCGTTCTTTGTGCGCCCTCAGAGAAACCACCGCTTTAATATAAGTCCCCTTTCTAATTAATTCACATCTTCATCTTCATAATCAACGATCCACGAAACATCTCGCCATTTTGAACAGCGTGCATCCACAATGATGGCGGATTTTTTTAAGCCAAATTCTTCACTCTAACCTACATTCCTGTTCCGTGACTTTATCTGAAATGTAAAAAGTAATCAACATAAAATAAACTGTCTCTAGAAAAACGTGGCAACATTATATATTTGAGAACGGCAGATCGATTTTCTTTATTCAAAAGCTGACTGAAGTGTCAACAGAAGACCTTTTATCGTAATTCTTTGCTCGTGAACTTTAGTGATTGTACATTTTTCCGTGTCAGGATAAAATTTAAACATCGGGCGAATAACGGCCGAATCTGCTTATGTCACGACGGAAAAGCGTCAGACGGGAAAAGATATTACTTCAAAGAGACCACAACAGTTTTACGACGTCACAAGGGAGGAGAGCGCGGAATGCTACACAATTTGTTTTTTCTCGTGGCGTCCGCATTCGCAATAGTGTGTTCATAGCTCAAGTGAACGCATTAAGAGAATGGCACCATTTGTGGGGAATTTCATTAGTCATTCCCTGCGGTGGGGGTATTCCATCATAGATTCCTTTCGCGTCTCACGTACCGCGGATACTTCGCAGACAAATATGTCGAGAATAGGGTGAATTTTCAATTGGATCTTCATTAATTATTTACCGAGCGAGTTCTCAAGATTGTTCGGTAAATAACGAAAATTGGACGCGTAAATATATTGTTGCGAAGGCTGGTTTGTTCACACTAAAATGCTATTAGCGAAGTCGGGGTGAAGTTTACCCCAGTTGGGTGTCATAGCGCGGTGTCTCAACTTTACTTGTTAATAACAACGCGCGTCAATCTAGGCCACAGTGATCGAAGCACCTTGTACTCGTACTACTCGATTTAATAACCAGTTCACTCAGCTGCCGGCAGCCTGCCTAGTTACTGCAGACACGTTCGGAAATTTCTCTTGAGTAGCATTTTAATCAAAGGGAGCTCTAAGGCCATATCAATATTTGTACGCAGAAAAATATTTTTCTCATTTAACTACTGAGCAAGCTTTTGAGAAAATTAAAGAAAAATCGATGCGTTTTCTATTTTTTTCCATTAAACTCGCTGAGGTAGATTGGCTCGTGTCTGATATGGGTTCAACGGCGACTCGATATTGGAATCCGAACCTACGGTTTCAGTAACGTAATCTGTATCCTCACTTCCAGCCTTTAGGATATTGAAACAATTCTAAAGCAGAAATCTCGAATAGGAAAGTGTGGAAACGGTGCATGTATTTCTGTTAGTTTTATTTTTAGAAATCGGAGCTTGCGCTTGGCTCACATACCTGAATTGGCTGAGATAAGGTTTTTTCTTATACCTTGGGACACTAGTAGGGAAAGTATTTTGCGATGCAAGCTGACCTAGTTCGGCTAGTTTTCTTATAAACACAGCACGTCAGCTTTGATAATAGTAATAAAAAGTTGGGTTGTATAGGACCATATAGCTGAATCCGGTTCTCGGGAGAAAGTCGAAGTTTCATCGGGACGGCAACCTATGGAATGGTTGGACGTGCGGATACTGGCTGTTCCCGATTCCGTAGCGATGTAAAAACAAAATTTTCTCAGCGACCGGCTGATTTAACGATCGACTTGAATTCACGAATATTTTTTCCGTCTGAAAGAAGTTTATAGAAGAAATGGGTTACGTTAGGGATAGGACAGAAGCGCTGCGGTCGTTAGCTTAAATCCTGCGCGAATACTAATGTTTCGACGTTTTAAACAGTAAAGTATAGAATAGACTGCCTCGTTGGTCTAGTGGTCGCAAGCGCGACTGCTGAGCATGAGGTCCTGGGTTCGATTCCCAGGTGGGGCAAATTGTTATTGGGTTTTTCCATTCCATTGTGTGCCTAAAATGGTTATCGTGCATGGTCGAAATTGTTCTACCTAAGACCAGGTGCTTTATCAATATTTCAATTATTCTTCTCACTTGGACGGACATTTACCGAATACTTATTTTACAATATTTCATAATAAATATTCGACAAACTTACTCTAAGAACAACGAAGTAGCCACCTGTTACTTTTGTCTTTGTTACTGAAGGAGCTCAGTTTAGTTAAATCGAGTAACGAAATAGTATTGAAAGAATTTAATGACAAAGTCAGAATTTACAATTTCATTCGCCCTCTTCACACTTGGCAGACAAGTGGCTAAAACTGGATGTAGTTCCTACCTATCTGGCTTATTATTTAAATTATACGCATAATATAAATTAATTATATTATATTTGATTGTTTTAGTTATGACCCACTAATAGAATCCATATAAACTTGGTTTCTGATTTGAAAAGTTGTAGTTGAGAACTTCAAAGTCTAGTTCTGCTTTATTTCGAAGCACGGCCCCAAGAAGGTTTCTTATATTATAATGCTAAAAAAGAGATTGTCTATTTCTCAATTCAGATAACAGGTATAAGGATGAATGTAATTTAAAAACATTTCAAACCAATCTATTATAATCTACTACCGGCTCAGAACCCAACATATTATATTCAGAAAAATAACAATGTTTTTTAAAAGCAAACATTTCACAATATCCGGTTTCATGTAATATGTCTGGGAACTCGTTATGCGGGAATCACTAGAAAATTTCGTTCGGTCGTGTTTCTACGAGCTTCCAATTAAACCAGTGTAACTCTAAACTAACTAGCGGCAATACCCAATGCTGAACTGTCATAAACACCTGATTCCCTGGTATGTGATTGGTGAACACCCAGTTTATACATAAAGTTGGTAGTATAGGCAGGTTATTCATATGTCGGATCAGGTCATTAGTACGGACATAAAAAGAATCGCAAGTGCACTGGTGGTGACGTCACGCGGCCTACTTACAAGTCTACCCACACCACAGCGTACTTCTACAGAGCCCTGATGTTCAACTCGAGGCGAGGGCAACATTCAAAGTCTGATCGCGGCGGAGTTGAGACGTCTTGGAACTGTACCCGATTCATTGTGCCCCGTTTTATTGTGTTAAGTTGTAATCTCAAGTGATTCGTTAGTTTTTCTAGAAACAGTGTATCGCAACCGGTGTGCTTACATAGCACGAAACCCATCGTCTGCCCACATGATGTACGAGCCTAACCGAATAAATCCTGACATATCTGACACATAGAATATCATATTTTTAATTCGCAAGCGCAATTGCTGAGCATGAAGTCCTGGGTTCGATTCCCGGGTCGGGCATAGTGTTATTGGGTTTTCCCATCAGGAATTTTTCAGTAGCAGACATGGACTTTAAAGTGCCCGGTTGATAACAATAGGCTCGCCCCCTATTACATGGGACTTAAACATAACTTCTGAAGTATACTGTTACATACACCTTTGCCTAACCCTTCAGAGATTACAAGGCGTGATATAATGTACTTATACTAATTATTAATGTTACGAATAAAATGACTGACTGACTGACAACACAAATGGCGACGCACATTACAACCGCATCGGGCCGCAGCGCATCGCATTGCAGTACAAAAAATTGCGATGAGGTCTGCCCGTAATGTGCGATGCTTCATTGCTTGTATATTATTATGTCAATAGTACACCACAAACTACCTGCAGTATTATCTCTCTCTTTTCCTCTAATCCATCCAAAGGTTATGTTGAAAAGTTCGCTTTTAGTGATAAGATTGTGTCACCCTATGTGAAATGTTTGTTTATATAAGTTGAAACTTGTATAGAGTACATAATAAAGAATATTCTATCTTTCTTCACAGAAAATGTGCGGAAGCGATGCAGGTGGATTTTTGAGTTACGATGCGGCCCGCTTAAATGTACGTCAGCCTTAACTCTTTCAATGTTATCAAGGTGTGTATTTTAACTACTTGTTGATTCGTTAAATAAACGTCATGATCTGCCTAGCCTTTTCCCAACTATATTGGGATCGGCTTCCAGTCTAACCGGATGCAGCTGAATACCAGTATTTTACATGGAGCGACTGCCTACCTGACCTCCACAACCCAGTTAGTACTGGGTAATACGATACCCCTTGGTAAGACTGGTTGTCAGACTTTTTGGGCCACTGACTACCTAACGACTGTCAAAGATCTACAAATGACAGCCGGGACAAATTCGTTAAATAAACATTTTGGAACATATTTATCTTTCGAAGTTTAGACTTAGAATGCTACATTATGAGGAACATTTTCGAAAAGCAACCTTTTCCATTTCGATAATTAAACAATGCCCTGGTTTTTATTATTTTATGTTTAATCAAACCAATCCAAGCAAAAACGCTGTCAAAAACAATAAGAGCATAAAGTGGGTTTTTTCTTGAATGTTCCATAATGTAAACAATCTTTTTACGCCATCATTGCAACAGCAGGAAAGTAAAGCAAACTTCTCTGTTCCAAGTTTTATCAACATAGTTTTAATGTTATCTAAAAATTGTGGAAGGAAACTTTGCTTTTAAATGCAGAGCTATTGTTTTCTTTAAATATTTTTTGCTCAGGACTTTGTTTTATGAAAAAAAAAAGCACAAAGACCCCATTTGAAGCCAAGTCAAGGAATTTTGGTAGAAGGACTTGTATAGACAAAGTAAAGCTAAGATCAGTGACTTTGGAATTTCCATCATCATCATCATTTCAGCCAAAAAACGTCCACTGCTGGTCATAGGCCTCCCCCAAGTGTCGCCACATTGACCGGTCTCGTGCGACTCGCATCCAGCGGATCCCTGCACTATGGAGTTTCCATTTTTCAATTAAATGACGAATTAGTCAATTTTCGTAGACAAAGCAAAATCCAAAAAAATCTATAAAATATTTTATTTTACATAGGCCTACATAGGCACTTTTAAAACGTCAAGCAAAGGTGCAGTCATGTTTAAGCCCCACGTCGTAGGGGGCGAGCCTATTGCAATCAATCAAGTATGAATCCAGACTCCGCGGCTGCTACTGAGAAATTTCTGATGTAAAAATCCAATAACACATTGCCTGACCTGGAAATCGAAACCAGGACCTCATGCGAAGTAGTAGCTCTTGCGAAGTTTTCTAACACCCAGTTTAAAATTGTTATGAAATAAATTGGCCATAGTTCTTGCCTTTCGGGGTAAACTACGTATGCCTTTGATGTCCTGGTATCCCGTACCTACGTCAATAAATCCACGTAGAATATCGCAATATCTTGCCAGGTAAAAGCGTCATCAAGTTACATTCTGGTTTGCCAGGCTTAGAGCCCCGAAACAACCTTTACTAATTTTTCGTCGAGTATGCGAATTTGCATGGGTTTCTTTTGTACAGTTATAATATTTCCTTGTACATGAAGTTTTACTAAATTCATAAAAAATAACAAAATCATCATCTGCCTAGTCTTTTCTCAGCTATGCTGTGGTCGGCTTCCAGTCTAGCCGGATGCAGCTGAACACCAGTATTTTACATGGAGCGACTGCCCATCTGACCTCCACAACCCAGTTAGTACTGGGTAATAGGATACCCCTTGGTAAGACTGGTAGTCAGACTATCGGGTCACTGACTACCTATAACGACTGTCAAAGATCTACAAATGACAGCGGGGACCAACGGCTTAACGTGCTTTCCGAGGCACGGAGGAAACTCGGTTTGTAATGGGTGGTCACCCATTCACGGACCAACCTAGGCAAGCTCGGTTTAACCTGAAGATCGACCCGAGCGGCTGTTATTATTTAGCCACGATCTCCTTAATAAGCTTTCAAATAAAAAAATAATGATAAAATATTACTAAAGAAAGGAGGTTGGTTACTTGTTAAATTATTTTGGCTTCGATACTTTCGCGTATATTTTGGGGAACTTTTACGACTCTCTAAGGTTATGTTTCATTTTGTATGTGGTTATGCGGATTAAGCGAAGTAATGTGAACAATTTTGAAAATTTGTCATTGCTAGAAGATGGACGCGCACTGTTAAGGAACACTTCGAAAAAGAGAACAGTACGCCTGAAAGAAAGGGTGAACAGTACCTTAATATCCTCGTCATAGTCTTCTTGAGCGTTGGATACCACGACGAAAACATATCAATTTTCACAAATTTTGAATTTTCTTTGAGCACCGTAAATACGCAGCGCGCGTGTTGTCAGCCATTAAAATTTGATACGCCAGACACACGATAGGTCGCACCGGCGTTGCACATTCCTTCTCGCTCGTACGAATGCGATGGGCACTTGCGGGAGCGGGATGGGGATGGGGACGCATCGACCAATCCAAAAACAATTATGCGCTAATCCATATGAATTAGCGCAACCAGTATATGTCTAGTACACAGAGCCTTCCGAGACTAGACGGTGCGAAAAAGTACCTTAAATTCTAGCATTTATTGACTACCTTCGTACAATAGACCCACGACCACGTCAATTTTCGAAATAACAAAATCGTACCAAAATTCACCAAAACAAAAAGTTCCATAGTGCAGAACCATTACCAGCGGAAGAGAACATTCAGCAGCTAGTCCCGAAAATACAGGCAGCCTGGAAACCGGTATCATTGAGGAAATCCCCGCCAGCCGCAGGGAAAGCAATAAAAAATCCTATAATCCATCCAAAGCTTTATAGCTGCGCGTCGTTGCAATTTTTTCGTCGGCCAAACTTTTTGTCTTGTAAAACACATGATATTTATGTTGATAGAACGAGTTGTGCCAACTGTACCCACCAACTTGCCTAACCCCGTCTGTTTTTGGATATATTGTTTTATTTGATGCGAATCTCGAGTATTCGGGTATCGGGGTGTGTTGCCATTCGTCTTTGTTCGGATTGAAACTTTCCTCGATATGTTTATAAAGTAGATACAATGTTAGTGATGTTTATATAACAAATAGTTGGAATTCAGGGTAACTTTTATATTATTTGTAAAAAGATGTGTATCGAGTTTTTATAACTACATAGTAACGTCTTCCTAATATTATAAATGCCAAAGTTTGTGAGGATGGGTGGATGAATGTTTGTTACTCTTTCACGCGAAGATTACTGAATGGATTTGGATAAAATTTGGCACATAGATAGTTTATAATCTGGATTAACATATAGGATACTTTTATCCCGGTAGTATGATCCCATGGGACAGTTACCGAACATCACGCGGGCGAAGCCGCGGGCAACAGTTAGTTACAATCTATTACTAAGTAATAAAAGCTCTATACACACCTTTAGCATAGATCATAGGAACCATTTAGCCATGAGACACTAGCTGAAACCACTCTGTACTAGCCATGCATACCGTGATGGATGATACCTATCGCTACGCCGTAGCGCCTACGCCGTAGCAATTTATGTCGTAGCCGCCTACGCCGTAGCAACAAAACAATTCGTGATTTGGAGAATGTATTGAAAAACATTGTTTTTTTTTTATTTTATGTCAATTTATTTACATCTGCGTGGGTACGGATACATAAAAGTTCCACAAACAACAATCTGACTACTATACTTGTCCCGACGTTCTTTGGGAACAATTTATAAAAAAATATTGTCATATAAAGTATAAAGAAAAATTGTGTGAAGAAAAGCCTAAAAGTGAGGGCTATTATTAAACTGACTTTATCTAAGGTTTTCAAGAACTGGAATACATTTTTCGTTGACCTAAATACCGACAATTATGAAAATGAAGTATCGTATAAATAGACTTTCATTTAATTTCCATTACCAAAATAATTATGATCCATAATCGGTGGAGGAAATTAATTGTTTATCAACCTTAATTAGCCGTACTATAAAAATATCAAAGAATGACAATAGTAATTAGAATTTAATAACGTGTTTACCACGCGGCGCAGCCAACTTGTAACCTTTTTTAAATATTTTTGGGACCAAATATAACATGGTTTAAAAATTATTGGAATCGATTCAGTTACTTATTCTGAACAACCTATATTCAGGTTTCGCATATACTAAAATAATTTTGTATACATAATTTTAAATAAATAAATAAAATTAAAAAAAATTGCTAAACACTAATTTCCCTGACTTTACCAACGTAGATAGTACGTACGGACTCAAATTACATAGATAGCAACGCAAACAATTTCCAAACAGTATTGCCTATTCGACGGATTATATGAAATTCTGTAGTTCGATTGTGAAAATCCCACATAATTGTAATCCCAATCGAAACACTGCACTGCACGGTGGTCTCGTAGAAGGTCATAGGCCTTCGATGGCAATGATTGAGCTAAGCCATGATATCTGGTTCAGTTACCCACTAGTTGTCATATTACCTGAGACTATAAAAGGTTTTGCAATCTATTGTTCGCAACATTCCTTTTTCGGCATCGGAAGTTTACACATCTAATTAGTCATCAACCGTGTTTATCACCAAGCGCTATTAGCGTAAGACGCGACGCGTGTTTTCAAGTTCCAACTTGTGTGTGACGTGTTATTTTGCAATGGATATTCAAGTTACAGGTATGAATTATTAATTTACTTTACTATTTTGTATTTTCAATCCACCATTTTTTTTTAAATAGAGTGCTACGCCGCAGCATTACTTCCGTTTTTATTTCTGATTTTTTTTTATATTGAAGCTTTTACTTATGTTTGTATCTACTTGTGCCATTGAGTTAGGTATAAAAATGTCGCTTAAAATCTCTACAACTTGATTTAAAAAAATGTATTTGCGGCATGCTGCGGCTGTAAGGTGCAGCCAGGGTCTACGCCGAGCGCCTGGGCGCGTAGCACTTGCTACGAAATATGTATTGTTTTTGATCCGCATTTAACTGTTTTTTGTTTTGTTTTAGGTAGTAGTATTGAGTGTTCTTTCAAAAAAATGCTTGTACTAGACACTTGGCTGTCTATGAAGGACAGCAAATCCGAACTAGAACGGTGGTGTCGAATTTTTCAAGCCCTGATACAGTTGCTGCCTTATGTTGAGAATTTGATTGCTGATGAATTAGAAAAAAGAGTTACTAATCTTGGTACAAGATTTGTAGCTATCTAGAAGCAAGTCTCTCGCAAGCATTCTCGCATTGTCTCTCAGTACGAAGACTGGCTGAACGAAATTGAAGTTTGCGTTCTGCCAGTTTGTGCAGCAGCAGTGAGCCACGACACTCAACGGCCAGCAGCAAAAGCTTCGACGAGCACTCAACAGCATCAGCAAAGGAAGGACTTCGAGGAGTGTAGCAAGAGATCACAACGCCGCAGGCTTACAGTGTTAAGTAAAGTAGACAGTTCCGCGATAAATTATTTGTTGGATGATTCAAGTCGATCTGACGCATTCATGGTTCGGAAGTAATTGACCATTAGGTGAGCTTTCGGAAGAACGTTTTCGGTTTCGCCAAATCTTGCAATAAGTTAGTTATACAGTTTAGGCATGACAACACGAGGAAAATGTCCCGGGTTGTCACAAACACCGACTTGATACATAGACTTCTTCTTAATTCGGACCCGTATATTTTTGGTTTAAGAAGGTTACCACGGAAGAAGTCTATTCTATCTAAAGAGGTGTTGAATTTATTGTCGGTATAGAATAAAATGTATATAGTTATACAATAAACACGAGATTTATATTATTTTAGATACAGCTCCTATTATGTAACTATTAACATGTAAATAATATATTTTTGTCATTTCTGTGTTTGTAGTTAGGTAATAATTAGGTATTTACTTTATTTTTACTATAAAATGTAAATATTTAAGTTTATTAGTTATTAAGTTGCAATTTTTTTCTTGTATTTTTTTTAATATTCATTATTTATTCGAATAAAAAAGTTTTTTAACATTAATTCGCTTATTTTCATTTTATTATAACGTAAAGTATTACAAAAAAGCATAATAATAATAATTAGTATTGATAACGACAGTCATTACCTTCGCGAAACCCTATGACCGCCTCTCTTAAGGCGCGGAACCACTGTGCACTGTGATAAATATGCTGCAATGGACAAACACATCAATATGGAAATAACAAACAATCTGCACACACACACACACGGACAAACAAACATAAGTTTATTTATTTATGTACACACAAAATACTTAACAAGACATTACATTAAGATAGAAGAGCACAAAGGTACTGCTTATTTCATGAGAAATCTCTTCCAGCAGTCTTGCGAGAGGAAAGCAGGATTAGAGATGTAGACACAGTGTGTAGAAAAGACAAAACAGGAAAATTGAAATTGGAACTCAAAACAAAACTATACCTATACAAAATAAACATACATACAAATATACACATATAAAATAAATACTAGTACTGTAAATATATGTCTATAATATATATCCAGAATATTACAGTACAGAGGAGAGGTAATGCTCTTTGACTTGCTTTTTAAACAGAAGTAAAGTTTTAGAATCACGAATGTTAGGCAACACTAGAAACACTGGAAACACTGCACTGTGATAAATATGCTGCAACGGACAAACACATCAATATGGAAATAACAAACAATCTGCACACACACACACGGACAAACAAACATAAGTCAACTTACTACCGCCACATCACACAGACTTCCTAACAATTATGTCACAGAGTAGAAAATACAGAAGGCGCGTTACTGGGATTATTAGATGTTTGAGCTTTTGAAGACTAGTGCCAGGAAAACTTGAGGCTTTTGGATTAATTTGAGATTCTGGTCATCTCAACTGAACCCGAAAAAAAAAATAGGGTATACAGATGTAGGTGTAACATTATAATTCATTAATCAAGAACATAGTTATTGCTATTTGCAATTTGTGTGTATAGCTTTTAATTTTGTGTGCCATCTGTCAAAACTGAAGTGTCTGTTTGTAATTTCAAATAAAAACTTTTTACGGTAAACACATGAAAGTATATACGATACTTATAACATAAAAAATTAACGGCTAATCTCCGAATCAGCTGAACCGATTATGAGGGGATTTTACTGGCAGATAGCTGATCTTATAAGGCGTAATTTAAGATGCTTTATTTTAGAAAAGGATTAGGATTCCGAGCAAAAACAAAAAATCCTTTGAAATTATTATCAAAATCCTATTCAAAAAGGGAAGTGATATTTTTTTTAATAATTCCACAACAGTGAGGGCAACCGCTGTAAAGAAAAAGGCTACTGGAAAAAACATGTGAAGTATAATGTAAAACAATCCTTCGGTATAAATCCCAGTTGCCTCGCATCACTCCTAGCCCCGGCCACTATTCAATGACCCACAGATCCAAGATATATTCCCTCACAGATAATGCCCCATTGTTGGTACATACAATGCGTACATCACTCCTATCAAAATGTGCAATGAATTCCCGACTGGCCATCGATATTCAATATATGGTAGCATCATTTGATGTTGACCTGTTGGTAGAGAAATTTTGGCATTTGGCATGCATGAACGCTGCAGTCAGATGGTTTAGGTGAATCGTTGTGAATGGGCAAAAATGTGAAGTTAATATCGGGGTGTATTTGGTTTCTGTATGAAACTTGGCCACTTATTTAAAATTGTTTTTTTTAAACGAATGGTCTTGTAAAATACGAAAAACTTTGGTCAAAGGTCTTGTTTTCTAAAGATTCCAACCCAAAGTTCCTGAAATTAAACAAAATTGAATGTCTGGATGCAAACAGTGCTTTTTTTTTTTTTTTTAACGTGGTAAAATCATCAAATGAGTCCTCCCACCCAGGGCAGAGCGGGAGGGACTGTCAGACTTGTACTGACTAAAATCTACGGTGTCCTTCAGTAGCCCTTTATGTTCCAGGGTCACGGTAATTCTATGAGTCCCGCGACCCCGGCAGGCTTTGGCCCTCTAGAGGGGGGCTCCGTCATTATGCTGACACTCTTTGAGGCGCGCGTGAATGCAAACAGTGCTTAAATTTTTTAAACATACACAATAATGATTGATCACTTGAACCGTTACCTACGTTATTTTTTTTTTATCATAGTACTCGCAGGCTCAAAGCGCATCCATAAGGCAACTCAATAAATATCACCATAGAAAACTCAGATAATAGAATTTAGGCTTTCCGTATCTAATTATACATGAGGGTCCAGGATACAAAGAGGAAACAATCAGTAACCAAATTATACAGTTTTTTATACAATTATACAATCTGGCAGCCCTGTTTTACACAAAAAAACGATCCTTTTTAGGTTAAAAAAATTGGAAACTAGTTTTTTTTTGTTTTCTATAATTCTATTTTTTACAGTACTTTTCTACAGTATCTCGTAGAAGTAAAACACGGTTAGTGGTCTATTTCAGTCTATTTGAAAAAGCTCACAGGAAATACGAAAATGTAAACAATCAACTTATCCTTGTTAGACCCAAAATATTAATGAAAACGTGTCGGGTAGGTAATAAGCAATTTCAAGTTTGTTAACTTTCTAAAATATTTTTAATTTATTTAGAATATAACATCGAACTAATCCTGACCAAGTAAAATCTTTAACTACCTACTTAAATTCAAGGAATATTATTGCTTTGCGAATTGGGAAGACCGTTAAAAGCTAGTTGTAGATGGCGCGACCATAGCTGGGACTCTGACCAATGAGATCAAGCTATTTTAAAATATAAAATGACATTACCAGATTTTCAACCAATGACGATGCGTGGAACCAGCTAGCGCCATTAGTTTCACAGTTGACATCCCCATTAGCTATGTACTCAAATTGTCAGTTGTGTATCTTTACTGAACTAACGCCGGCCATCTTTTTGTTTAAATACTCGTTACAAAACAATTTCACAAATGTTTACCAATGTGTGTTCGAATCATTATATAACAGTCATAATTATGATGAACAGCTATAAAACTGTAAATAAACGTTACGTTATTATCTGTTACAGAATTATGTTACCTGACAGTATAACCACACCACATTACTATAGCAACCCACAATAGCAAGAAAAAAAATCTATCTGCATTTCTTGCTACCATCAAAAGAATCGAGACCACTACAATAAAGTGCATGTGATATAAACACTCATGTTTCGCAGCTCTGTATTAGGGAACCCTCCATTACGTTTGTGCGCGAGCCAGACGGGGCCGCGCGTTTTTTGCTCGCGCCTGCCTATCTCTATAAATCTTTGTAAGTGCCTCGTTAGTTGCTCTGGTCAATTCACGTCCAGTTTCTACGTTCAGATTTTTTATTCATCCAATTTGGGTGTGTGTTACTGTTTGTGAGAAATTGAGTTCGTAAGGAGGTTCATTCTGCTGATACATTTGAATTTCTTGAAACGTTCACACGTGATTTTTAGGAGCACTTGTTCATTTGTGTAATTTATTCTCTCATCTCTCAGGAACAAATCATCATCATCATCTGCCTAGCCTTTTCCCAATTATGTTGAGGTCGGCTTCCAGTCTAACCTGATAAAGCTGAAAACCAGTATTTAACATGGAGCGACTGTGAAGGAAAACATCTTGAGGAAACCGAAAGGCCCTAGAGCCAAAAAATCGAAGACTTGTGACATCCACCGAGTCTCACTGGACCCGCGCAAAATATGTCCTGTTCCCTCTTACAAAGAGGAGCACTGTCCCAACAGTAGTAGCTTGATTATATATCTGTTTTAGTCTTTATAGGTAGTCAGAAGCCTGAGTCTGACACCAAGTCTTACTAAGCTAGTACCTGGGTCGTGGAGGTCAAATAACCCTTTTTAGGGGGTATGCGCGATTTAGGATTTTGATGTTACTTCTTCATTTGTCTCATAGATGGCGCTGTAGTACTTTTTGTCCTAGGTTGCTGTTGTACCTTTTTGCAGTGCTGGTATTCAGGTATACTGGTATTTAACTGCATCAGGTTGACTGACAGCCGACCCTAACACGGCTGGGAAAAGGCTATGCAGATGTGCCTTTGTAATTTCTGTTTCGTAGTGCTGAAACTGATTTAGTGACGGTTAATATTTGAATAGGTTGTTCAATGAGCCGGCTTTGTCCATTGCTCGATAGATTACTCTCTCTCGAAGCACGCTGAAGTATGTTTTGCATAAGCCTTTAGCATTTATGGCTTAACGTTTTGAATGAGTTTTCATCAATGATTACTTTGTTGGTCCTGTATTAGTGACAGTGGTTTGCACCCAAGCAGGCAATTTATTTTTTGTAATTCATTAGATCACCACTGCTCAAAACGATAAGGCATCGCGAAGATTCTAGCATTTTCTAGAACTAAAAATTCGAATCACTATCTCGCGGAGAGGACGCCTGTGTCCCATCAGTGGGAACATTATAGACGTGGAAACATTACATGTATATAAGTACGTTTATAACGATGTTATTTTCGGTTATTTAAACAAAACCTGTAGTCCCCGAAGGGTTAGGCCGAGGTGTACCTAAGTAATAATACACCCACATTTCGTCAGTTATATTTATGTCCCATGTAATAGGGGCGAGCCTATTGCCAACAACTGGGCACAAATCCAGATTTCGTGGCTATCACTGAGAAATTCCTGATGGAAAACCCAAAAACAATTTGCATGACTTGAGAATCTCATAGTCAGCAGTCGCACTTGCTACCACTAGACCAACGTGGCGGTTATTTAAAGGAGTCTTAAATTACAGCAACCACATCATCGTAACATGTGAATTAGTAACTAAAATCGAGTTACATTTGTATGTGGGTAATCAGAGTTGTAATTTGTCACCATCAATCATTTAAGACGACTTAATTACACATCTCAGTTGAGTTGATATACTAATAGTAGGCGTCTCTGAACCAAGACTGAGAGTTATGTGTTAACCAGATTTAAGATTTGAGTTTATCCATAAATAATTTACATTATTATACTCTACTCACGTGTATCTACGTATATTACTTACTCACGTAAGTAAATCTTACTTCTTACTACTATTATAAATGCGAAAGTTTATGAGGATAGATGGAAACATAACATAACATGACAATAATCCTGTAATCCCCGAAGGGTTAGGCAGACATTGGTACCCCCACATTTTGCCAGTTATGTTTTAAGTCCTATGTGTAATAAGGGGCGAGCTTATTGCCATTAACCGGCTACAAATCCAGACTCCGTGTTGCTACTGAGAAATTCCTGATGGAAATACCTAATAACACTTTGCCTGACCCGAGAATCGAACCCAGGACCTCATGCTCAAAAGTTGCACTTGCAACCACTAGACCAGCGACGAGTACAGATGGATGGATGGATGAATTTTTATTACTCTTTCACGCAAAATCTAATGATCTGATATTAATGAAACTTAGCATTATTATCGCTTATATTAAAAGCTATATTTTGTAAAGATACTGTTTAAATAAAATAATATACGTGGGAGGGCGAAGCCGCCGACAGACGCTAGTCAAGCCTAAGTTATTTTTGCAGGCAGGTTCAAAAATTGTAAGGTACGCTACAGAGTTAGTCGTAGGTAGACTTACGAGTAGTGACTGTAGATTCCAACCTACTCAGGCAACTTACTTTTGTGTAAATTATTAATAATTGGGTAAAACTAGTAATTTTATTTAATAATACTCCAATCTTTAAAAAAAATCTGTCCTTTGGTACACAAATGAGATTGTTAAGCAAATCTACTTAAGTAAAGAGTTACTGTGAAAACCTGTTTTTGATTTTTCCTAAATTTGGATTATTCGATTACGATACTATTCGCATCACTTCTGTTCTCAAAGATGGTGAAGAAAACACCCGTGCGGCAACCAATTTAGCAAACAGGCTGTCAACTTTAATAATCCTTTTTAGTCAAACCTCAAAGGGATGGTCCATTTTTCAAAAATTGTGTTAATTACAAAACTATTTCGAGGAATAAGGTTTCTAATTATTTATTTCTCGTTAAAAGGAAAAAATACTGCTTATTCATTTATATTTTTGAAGAAATGTGTTGTTGAATATTTATTTATTTGACTTTCAATGACGCCATCTCAAGAAAGAATATCGTGAAATACGCTTTTGACGGTTCCAAACCGCACGTTTTGCGCGATTTTCTAGTGTATCTGAACGAGCTCTTAGCTTCATGTGAATGCCATTAATAATAAAAATTAAAAAAAGAACAAACTGACATTAGAGTGTCACTCGCGTATTAAATCGTTGAATGAGCTAAGGAATCTTTTCCAGTGATGACGTCATCAGCCCAAAAAATTCAAAATTAAATATAAATTAAACTAGCCATTGAATGTAAAAAATTTTCAAATTAATTTCAAAATACTATAATTTAACTAAAGAAAAATGAAAATATACAGGTTAAAATTTTTGGACAATGCCCATTGTCATTCTTCAGTCGTATGACACAGCATACGCATATATAGAACACGGCATATCGATACACATTACACACTAACTGACGTGAAAACTCCAGCTTGTTAAAGGTAGGCAGTAAATGAGGTAGGTTTATAGGTTAGATTAGTCGCGACCGCACCTGCCGCCGTGCCAACCACCGCGAACGCGATTAAACGTGAACAAGCCTGAAAGCTAATCACAATAACATCACTCCTGTATTTCGACGAAGGGTTAGACAGAAGTGTACGTAGTACACTAACATTTTGACAGTTGTCTGATTCACATGAGTAATTAGGGGCGAGGCTATTGCCATCAACCAGGCACAAATCCAAAGTCATCATCTATCTAGCCACTTCAAAACTGTGTTGGGGTTGACTTCCAGTCTGACCAGACGCAGCTGAATACCAGATTTTTACATGGAACGACTACCTATCTGACCTCTACAAGCCAGTTGGTACTAGGTAATACGATACCCTTGGTAAGACTGGTTGTCAGACTTTTTACGGCCTCTAGACAAAGGGGGCAGTAAGCTAATCACATTACACATTATAAAATTCAATAATGAAAATCGTTTTGTTAAAACGTTCGTTACTCTCTTTTAAATCAGATTCACTTAACTCGATTTTCGGCGTAAGCAATCTCTTATTCTATTTCATAGTAAGCTCAAAACTTAAGATAATGAAAGTACCTAATCAATCTAATTCACTTAGTTCTCAAAACTCGTTTTTCGACGTGAAAATTCTTTTTTTTTTGTTCTTTGTAATTCGTTTCTTACTAAAAAGTGAATTCTCTGGGTAATAAAAATAATCAAACTCATTCAGTTAAATTGAAGTACATTTTCACAATTGAAACCTTAAAAAAAAAAAACTATGTTATACAAGTTTCAGAAGCGTATTGTGGCTTGTGGGTCGTTAGAAACAGTTCAAGTACTAAAACTAGAATTATTTATCATCTAGAATTAAACCCTTAAGTTCGTGACGGCCTGGCTTTACAAACGACAGACGGACTAAGCAAACGTGGTTTAACGAAGGTTTTCATAACTTTAGTTTTGGGTCTGCACCAACTTTATTTTGATCTGTAGGCTTGTTATTTCGCATTTTCTGGCAATTTCAAAATCTTCGACATATATTAACAGAGTATTGTTAGAACCACTATCTTTAGATTTATCAAACCTTTTTCGAATTGATATAACTTTACGAGGCAAGAGAGAAGTCTAGGTCTACTCATGTGGTCTAGGTTAGTTACCACTTTATAACTCGAGTGAGAATAAATTATTCGATTTGGCGAATAATTGATTTATTAATTAATTACTATGTTTATTAAAATATATAGTCCTTTTCCCTGGCTAGATTATTGTACAAGCTAAATTCATGAATCAAAGGTAATTTGCCACAGATGGTTAATTATTCCAAAAACAGAACTGGCTCTAAAAATATATTAAGTTATACTCTATCTAAATACTAAAACTACTTGATTTTAGTAACTTTCTGATTTCAATATTCAAATATTCATTGAAACCTTCGAACATTTTAATTAATTAGAAACGATTCCAAATTCAAATTCAGTCCTTAACGTCAAACGCTAGACCACAAAGGCTCGGTTCAAAAAAAGAACACCTAAAAAATGGGACCTTCATGGTAAACAGTTTAACCACAAAGGTCTGAATTCATTCTGAATTATAAACGTTTTTCTGCTAATCCGTTGTGAGAGGAATATGCAAGGGTTTTGTCTCAAGGGCGGTAACTCCGAGTCTTAATAGATTAGCGGGCGTGGCTGCTAGTGCTTAAGTAAGATATATGAATGATATGGGAGATATACTAGCTATATTACTTGGTAGTTAGTGTATTGGTATTCTATGTTTGGTTGTGTACGTATTATCGTTAACTACGGCTGTTAGTTTGGTTTGGTTGTACCATAAATAGTTGTGCAATGTAATTTTAATTAAAAGCACACATCTTCCACGTCAAATCAAACGATTTATAATAAATTGGCTAAGTGTGAGTTGCGCATTAACCGTACCTAAAGACCAACAGCAACTCAACCATAAAAAAATCGTTAAAGCATGGATTTTTGCATGTTTTATATTTCAAGATATGGTAGATATACAGACAAACATTCGGCCAAAAGCACTTGAATAGACACTAGAAATAGTTATGAACTCAAGTCTAAAGTGCAGTCCTAATTAGAAACAATTACGCGACCATTCGTAAAATGACCCGCACAAAAGAACGATCAAATACAATGATGTTGAATATGTGTTCAAATTAAGGTAATAGATATCTGAACGACCAAAGTTAGTCGCATTCGTTTAGGGCAGTGAATAAAACAACGAAAGGACACTCCCAAGAACAAAAAACTGTAATTAATTCCAAGCCTTTGATTACATTTTAATGGTCAGTCGTTAAATAAAATGGCTAAGCATGTATACGACATCATTATCTGCCTAGCCTTTGGTCTGAAAGCCTCCAGTCTAACCAGGTGAAGCTGAATACCAGTATTTTACATAGATGAACTGCCAATCTGACCTCTAATGCGAAACCGTTTTGGTAGGACAGAATAATTATCAGACTTTCGGGCCACTGACTACCTGTAATCCCTGTCAAAGATCTACAAATGACAGCCGGGACCACCGATATACGACAATTTATATTTATTTTATTTCTTAATATGTATTAACCCATACTTACTCGTATACATAAAAGATATACATGTAAGCTATGATTAATGCTAAACACTAGGAAGTTTACCGACATCTTTTCTCCCCAGCTATATAGCTTAGAAGCACATAGCTATATATTTTGACATGAAAAAAATGCTCTCTCATCGTAATTTAAATAAATGCCTTTGATTTTGATTTTTGCCTAACCTATTCGTACCGCGTGTTAATTGATAAGCCTTTCAACTGTGAATCCCAATTTAGTATCACTCAATACCTCAATAGCTTGCAGAAGGTAGGGTGTAGGTTTAGAACAACCCAACATAAAACAGAAGCATTATGTGCTTCATATTGTTGACATAATAGAATGAGTAACTAACGAAAGAATGCTCCTTCCCTTTTTATGATAGCCAGATCTGTCCCCTTCCTGGGCAAAGATCTCTCCCTTCCACTTCTCTCATTGTTGTCCTTCTTCTCCCCAATTAAAGAGGAAACCATCCAAGGAGTCCCGCCATCTTCTCCTCGGTCATTCCTTATTAATATAAAAATAATTTGGTAGAGCAATAGGCTCGTCCCCTATTACAAGTGACTTAAACATAACTTAACAGTAGTTAGGTGCACCTCTGCCTAACCCTTCGGGGATTACAGGCGTGATGTTATGTTATCTTCGTCTTAGCGTATCGATGAGAATTTAAACTGAGTCAGCCCAAAATTTGGCGACAAGATTGGCACTTTTAGTAGCGTCCTGTGATGTGCAAGCAACAGGACAGACGGGACACGTTGTTCTGTTGTGTTAATTTGGTAGGGATATAACGTGTTTTTCGTTTAACAGCTCATTTGTTATAAACCGACCTTTAAATAGCTAACAAATCTATTGAACCAACTCTGTTGATGTAACGCACCAGTGGGTGTCTATTTCCGCTAATAATTGTGGAAGTAGACACCCACTGGTTATTGATGAATTAGTGACTAATTCATCCACCTACGCTACACTCCAATGTTGGAACCAAAGGGTCGTCACATAATCAAACCTTTGTCATGGAGCTTATAATATAATATAAGCTGGTACCTTTTCAACCACCTACTTTTGTGTCAAGAGTGGGAAGCGTGCGTGGGTGCGTGTCGAAGCGGATGGGAGCATTATATCCGCGTATTTTCGAGGTAGTTAGTATCGGCATCGCATCAAAATGGATACGTCAGAGCAAACAGAAGCTTGTTCCAATGCAATCGTGCTTACTTGAGTCACACATAACATAACCTCACGCCTGAAGTCTCCGAACGGTTAGGCAGAGGTTTACCTGATAATACTACACCTATATTTCGCCAGTTATATTTAAATATGTAATAGGGATGGGCCTATTGCCACCAACCGGGTACAAATCCACACTTCATGGCTGCTACTGAGAAGTTCCTGATGAAAAATCCCAATAACACTTTGCCCAACCTGGGAATCGAATTGCGCTTGCGATCACTAGACTAAAGTACAAAATATAACACATGAGCAGTGTATAACGTTCCCGCGTAAGTGACACAGACCCCCTCTCTGTGAGGGGGTCATACTAGTCTAATAATAGATACATTTGATTTGTTAGACAAAGTAAGATAAACATGTTTACACAATTCATCTATTCGATTACTTTATTCAGAAAAAAATTGTAGAAGAAGATTGAAGATTGTTGTGTTTGTTGATTGTAGGTTGTTGTTGTTGTTGTTGTTGTTGTTGTGTTGTTGTTGTGTATGTCTGGTTAGTCAATAAATTTTTCTACACGACCCAGGAATACCTTAGTTTTAAGAATAGAAAATTATTGTAACACCTCACTATGTTCCTACTCTAGTGCAATTATTTGTTAAGTTAGTATAAAATGAAAAAGAGTACCTAAGTATAGTTATGTCACCCATTTCATTTCTTTGTTATTATAAGCTTTTATTGTACGTTTCGTACACCAGAAATGGATCATATGAGGATCTTTACTGTCATATTATATAATGTAACATTTATGTATCATCTATGACCCATATTACGCGAATTTGATTTGATTCGATACTTAAAGATACGCTTAACTATTAAGTCAATTACAACTGTCTCTAATTAGCATTAGAATCTGCTGCGAAACTAGGTCTAAGTAAATATTAATTCCCTTATTTAATTTCGGAGCTATTTCCAGATTCAAATCAATGTTCTTTCGTTCACACCGTAAGAAAGTGTAGAGAAATAACGAGTCTTAATCCACCAAAGACATCTCTGGAATAATAATTGTCAAATTAACATTTCTTAAGCTTTTCACGTTTTAATTACGTCTATTTATAAGTTTAATCATGCTTAGAAGTAACACACAAATTGAATTAAAATCCGGATATGAAAATATATTTGCCCGCGACGATTTCAAGCAGTGTGAGCGAGCCTTTACCAAAATATTTACTTCAGCTAGCAATACTCATGGATATTGCCAAACATATATCGCTTTAATATCTTAGGTACACTTAGGAAAAGCCAGTCACCGATAATACTAAATAAGTTTCATACTAACTAAATATAAACGAGTCCCCAGTGTAGCTGTAATGCTTTTCGGTAAATAAAAGTAGCAATATTTATCGTTTTCAGAAACACCTACATCTTACCATTTACAATATAATCTAGTGAATTGTTTTTCAATCCACAAGAGCATGCATTAATGAGCAGTTTTTAAGGTGACCCTAGAGAGGAATAAAACGGTGTAATTTCGAAAAATTCAGTGTTCTGTTTTTAGGGTTACGTAGTCAAAGGAAAGGAACCCTTATAGTTTCGCCATGTCCGTCTGTATGTCCGCAGCTCAAAGACTCTTAGTACTAGTAATTTGGCATGAATTTATAGATTAGTTACGCCGATAAAGTGGTAAAATAAAATCTCGAAAAGTATTTTTTTATGGTATATCACGTAAAGTGGGGATTTTTTTTTTCTCGCGCACCCTGGTTTTTTACTCATGTATCCAATGAGTACTGAACATTCATAAAAAAGGTATTTAAGAGATTTGAATTATTTAAAAATAAAAATATTATTCATTATTATGACGTAGTTGAAACACCCTGTTGCGAGCGATGATCTACTCGACTCGTGCGCTGGGTAGGTATGTTCTACTGTTTGACACGTAAACATTAGTAACAGGATGTTTCATAATTGTAATGTTGTGTATTTATTTTTCTTTGAACCAATTATCTTAATTAATGACAAATAAAAAACGCGCCTAAAAGAATACCTCTACGCGCAATTTATCATCGTGTTACAAAGGTGATCCACTCAATGTATCCGACATAAAATATTATGTCGGATACAGATTGAGTGGACCACCTTTGTAAGACGGCTAAAAAGTCACGGTGTATATCGTGCAATAGAATTCTCTTGAGACTTCATCAATAACATAGCTTCAAGATACTAATCTTATAGCGCTAGCGAGTATGTATTATAAATGTAGTTACGACAGCGCGCAGCGCCAACTTTATTCACACACATCATTTATCTTTTATTTTAGGCTCTTCCCTAGTCGCCACCACATTAAAAATCATAAAACGTGTCACGGTCATTCACCTCTCTGTGACAAACGGTTGTCAAAATCAATTTGACTCGAAACTCAATGTCACACCTTCTATATTTTATTAAGGTTGTCCACGACTTGTAACTCTTTTTCGTTGAACCCAAACAACATATAAATAAAGCCATAAAAAATGTATCAAAGTTGACCGTCTAAAAACAGTAAGGTCTGGTACATTTTTAATGTTTTTTATTTTATTTAAAAACTGGAATAAAAATATAAAAAGGTGGTGTCTCCTTTGAATATGGGACACTGAAT
Organism: Noctua comes; assembly: GCA_963082995.1. Lineage (NCBI taxonomy): Eukaryota > Metazoa > Arthropoda > Insecta > Lepidoptera > Noctuidae > Noctua > Noctua comes. Next base: position 12,961,985 of record OY720279.1, on the reverse strand, counting down.
AAAAAATGGCAAACGTTTGATACATTTTCGAGAATTCCACGAACCTGGTCTTTGAGTACGTTAAGGTTATTAGCATCGATTTAATCCTTTTAAAGTCTGATTTGACAGACGGTTTATTAAATATTATATCTCAAAAACAAGATTACATTACATGAGTGAATACCTACTTAAAATAAAATACAATATATCTATTTAACTCATGATGCGAATTCAACGCGCACATTTATGATATTAAAATACAGTCCATTTACAAAAAACAAATCTATTTAACACAAAAGAGCATTTAAAATTTGAGCCGATGAAAGTACATAATACGAGTAGCAATGAATGGACATTAAGCGTTAATTGACAAGCATAAATCTGATGTCAATGCGTCACATTACCGCCCAAATATGTACGAAATTCGATATACCCGTAGCAGGAATTATTGAATTTAAGTTATAACGCGGTTGCCCACTAACATTTCGTAAAAGCGGAAAATCGAAACACTAAAATATTATTTTACTGGAATAAAATTTAATCCGCCTATACAAAATAAAGCCGTCTGTCACGCTGTGTCAATAAAACGCAATAATATGTCAACAGTAGCTTATGTTCTGCGACTTTACTCGTGGGAATTGGAGGATTGAATGTGGGAATCAATTCAGTAGTGGATTAATTTCCATTCTATATAATATTGTATTTAAACAAAACCGAATGCCCGTACATACACCATGTACACCTGTACATGGTGTATGTACGGACATGTGAACACCTTTCAATTATAATCTATCTCACGAGGTTATAAATTATTATCGATAAATTGAAAACTGTTACAATTTATGGCCTTCATTTTCAGTTTCAAAAAGGCCAACCAAACGTCTTGTAAAAATCACGACACGCTTTTCTTTTTTTTTTTTTAACTTGGTAAAATCATCAAATGAGTCCTCCCACCCAGGGCAGAGCGGGAGGGACTGTCAGACTTGTACTGACTAAAATCCACGGTGTCCTTCAATAGCCCTTTATGTTCCAGGGTCACGGTAATTCTATGAGTCCCGCGACCCCGGCAGGCTTTGGCCCTCTAGAGGGGGGCCCCGTCATTATGCTGACACTCTTTGAGGCGCGCGTGGAACACAACGTGCCGTCGACCCGGGCATGGTCCATGGTCAGACAGCGAGTCGCCCATTACTCGCCGCCCGCATGCCCGCGCCTACGGTGGGCGGAGATCGTCTGCCGACGTCCGGCGCCGTGGGCGTCTACCACTGCGGCTGGGGTGGAGGGAGGACGCTGTCCTCTCCCTCACGCGGCCCGCCTCCTCCTTCGCGAGCATGAACGGATCACGACACGCTTAAAAGATATTGTTAAACTTAACTTTTACACAATTGCTTGTCATTTCGACGGACAGACATATTCGATATTTTTATTATAATGCATAGATTTCCATTTTGTAAGGTAAACAGAAAAGTTCTTGAAGCGCCCGTGTGACAAGGGTAAAAGTCCAAATGTTGACACCGCGCCGCTATGACAGTTACTTTTGACAGGTGACAGTTGGCACCAATATGGCGGGCAATCGCCTTAAGATTATCATTTTAAGGTGAGTAAATTTTAATATTTGCCGATAGAGTTAACTTAAATCGTTTATTAGAAGCTTATTTCCAAATTACATATAAACTACTTCGCTACTTAGGCTTACAACTACGACAAAAAGTTGGCCCTAAAAATGGTTTGATATGTTAATATCAAACCATTTTTACAAGCGTTCATAGCACAAAAAGTTGTGATCAAAATAAATAAATAAAATTAAAAAGTCTTACATTTTGCGCAAATTACATTAAATTAGTTAAAGTTTCATAGTATAGTGTGAATTTATACATTGTATATTCATTTAATCTACAGGAACTCTTCCGCAGGTGAAGGCCTCCTCCAAAGAAGCCCATTTCTCTGTATCTTAATTTACTTGTAGCCAGTGATCGCAATAAGATAGTTCTAAATTTCTAACCGCAAGACTGTGTTTTACTCTTTTCAAATAACGTACGAGTCGCTTTAACGACACCTTGAAACCCGGTTATAACAGTGTCATTGTATACTAGCTTATGCCAGCAGCTTCGCCCGCGTGGAGTTCGGTAATTGTCCCACGGGATCGTACTACCGAAATAAAAAGTATGTGTTAATCAAAGTTATAGACTATCTGTGTGCCAAATTTCATCCAAATTCGGTCAGTAGTTTTTCGCGTGAAAGGATAACAAACATTCAGACATCCACACAGCCATACACGCTCACAAACTTTCGCATTTATAATATTAGAAGGATGTTAATCTTACAAAATTCTAAATAGGCAATATTCCTAAAGACGTACAATATTGTTAGTTTAAAACGAGCGAGTATATACGACGCCATTTCTGTATAGCGGCGCCTCATTTAGGTGCAAGTTCGCTCAAATATGGGCAAACTTCGCGAAACTCCGACACTACACTACACTACGAAAATATGGACTAAACGTTGTACATTACCGAAGTAATTACTGACATCACTGTAATATGTAGAACTTGTTACCAAGAAACTACCGACGCTTTTTTTTCTTCATCATAGTAGACACTAGTTCTTAATTTTAATTAAGACTATTTTTTGCTGTTAGGTTGGCTAACTGGTCGATAGTCAACTTGATGGAAACTCAAACTCAAAGCATTTATTTCAATTAGACCATCACAGGCACTTTTGAATGTCAAAAAAAAAAAAAAAACAAAGCTACAGTCACAGTCACAAGGCATAATAACTTGAGAAAGTACTGTAGTTGCACATTCCAAAGCGTAGATCTCTATGGAGAAGAATGGTCAAGAAACTCCAAACGAAATTACCTAACTCTCACAACCTATTACTAACCACATATTATTTTCTAAAATCAAAAAATTACCAAAGCCTTCTTCTTCTTCTTCTTGAAGAAGAAAGACCAAAGCATTTATAACCATAAAGAAATCTAAAATAACTGATTTCATTTCTTATCTGTACCGATAAAATAGTAAAAACGAACATAGTTATAGTACTTTCCCGCTCAAACTCTTTCACAAGGAGCACCTCTGTTTTATTTCCAACATTTCGGGCAAATTACACGGGCTGGCTGTAATTACGGGTAGTCGAAATAGACTCGGGACTTGGATTTATATGTAAATGAATCCAGTAAGTCAAAAAACATTCGTCATCGTCAGATACAGATAAACTAAGCAGGCACAGGACTTACAATGGTCAGCCATTAGAAAGAAATGTCGTTACCTGTTTTAAGGGATTGGACAAAAGAGACATTGATTGCAATTGCAATCAATGTCTGTTTAATTTTTTTTTTTGTATTTTGTGGGGTTTGGCTGTTGTCGTCGGTTTTTCCTATATAGGGTGACGAGTAATTAGTGACCGATACTTAAACACGTGATTGTAGTCATGAAAACAAACAACATTCCCGAAGAAACATTTTTTATACTTATTCACTATCACAATAACACAACAGCCGTACGAGATAGGCGCGCGCGCATGAGCCGCGTGGGTGCTCTGCCTACCCACTGCTGCACGGTACGATAGTAGTAATGAGACATAACGGCGTCACGCGGCTAACAGCTGATAGGTCAAAGGCGCGCGCGCCTGAATTTCATACGGTTGTTGTGTTATTGTGATAGTGAATGAAAAAAAATGTTTCTTCGGGAAAGTTGTTTGTTATCATGAGTACAATCACGTGTTTAATTATCGATCACTAAGTACCAGTCACCCTTTATAGGAAAAACCGACAACAACTGTCGGACACAACACCTATCTGGTCGAAGGATACCCCCTTTTCTATGGGGTGGGAAGAACTTTACACCTCTGTTCTGCATACCCCTATACACGCGAAGAAAACATGTGGCCCACGCCCACGTGTCGCGTCGCAAGTCGCATCGCTTGAGTTCGTAGATGGTGCATTTGTAGAGTACAGCAGCTAAGAAATTCATGTGTATGTAACTAAAAACATAGGTTATATTTCATGTTTTCAAACAAGAATTTTTATTACAGGTTATACATACTAATTAGGTTTAGCCTTGTGATATACTTCTAGACAGACGCCTCAGTGTTATTATTATAATACGCACGCCTCATTTATTAATATATAAGTTACTGTAACTGCCTTTGATCTTAAAGGCAACACATTATATTACTAAGTATCTCAATCTTTTACATAATTATAATATTCATAGCATAAAATGTCTGAATCTACGCAAATGGGTTATAAAAACCGTCTAATAGTCCTTTTATACTTAGCAAGGGTTTTAGTGAAAGATTTTTTGGTCCTTTGAACCGCTTTTGGGTCATTAGGAACCTGTATACATTACGATTTATTCGTATTATTCTTTATTTATATATTTTTTCGGTTCTAATATTAATATTTAAATTTAAATATTTGAACCGAAAAATAATTTAATTTGAAAATATTTAAGTAAAATAAAAATATACTGCAGAATCAGAATCAGAATTTTATTTTAATTTTTTAATTTTTTTTCCCTTTTCGTGTCTGTCTGACTGCGTTCTTTTTAACCCCGCATCGCATTTAATTCAAATTTATCTTTGGTATTTGTACCCAAGTAAAGCAGCTATAGCCACTTTTTTTAAGCCTGTATTGTCCCACTGCTGGGCGTCCCCCATAGCCTCCCACTCTTCTCTCTGTGCGGTTTTCTCCGGCCAATCTCTCACAAACGCCTCTAAGTCTTCACGACAGCGTTTTCTAGGCCTCCCTCGGAGACGACGATGCTCGTCTTCTGGCACCCACTGCGTGACGAATCTAGCGTCTTCGTGCGTCTCTCTCTCCCATAGATAGAGCCACTGCTGGTAAAAATAAAAACTAGATAATGCTTTCGTTAAAGAGAGCTATACCACGTTAACAGAAGCTAAAAATTAAAACATTTCACCACTCCTAGCTCTACTGTTTTCATTTCATAATGATATGAAACTGCGAGAATCCTTATCTATCCTTTACTTAGCAACATAACTGTTCCGTTTGTTTAGACCTTCTTATTATGACTACAATCCAGTACTTAAGAAATACACGTGCCTTCTTAAGTACGAGTATTCTAGCTACCTTGTGTTATTAATAAAAAGATCGGGACTGCGAACAGAACAAATTCGGTTCTACTCTAATATTCAAATCATTATCTGTAAACGTGTGATGAAACGTTTGTAATATCACCTTGGTTTCAACAGAATAATACAGTCTGGGTTTCGTATTTTTTGACGTGGATTAAAAGCGACAAGACAATCGTTGGGCCTTTGAAGAAACAAACACGCACGATACTTTTAAAAATTCACATTATTTGTTCGTCCACGTGCCGGCCCTGAGATGAATCTATAGACATCTTCTACGTATCAAAGTTATCAATAAATACAACACTGCGTTGTCTAGGAGTCCGGCAGTGATGTTCATTGTTTTATAATTTTCACCACAACAGGCTTTGCTACAAAACCGAGCTATAAAACAATTCCAAAATTCGGCAGCAACTCAAGTTACGGCCACGACTAAAACGACAGCTGATTCCGTAAGCACATTTAAAAGTTAAACAGTTCACGATTACAATCTCTCCCAAAAACAAAGAAGTTCTCCACCCAACCTCCCTTCTTAAGAATGTTTAAAGTGAGCTGCATTAAGTCAAAAGTACAATAAAGTCAGTCTTAGCGGTACCGTGTCGGATCGTCGCGTGCCTCAGTCACGGACGGACCCGTCTTTCAATATGACAGCCGATTGCGTCCGACTATTCCCGAGCGCACAAATTGGGTACGGTTCTAAGTACAAGCGCTACTGTGGAGTTTTTCATGGATTTGATTTATATGGGTTTACTCTTATATTTGACAATATATTTATGAGAAGAAGTTGCAAGTAGAATTTCTGAGAGCTATGTTGAGGTACAATAAAAGTCGGCTGAACTGCAACAACGCTGGAAGGCCTCCCACTAGGTGGATCGATGACCTGGTGAAGGTTGCAGGGATCCGCTGGATGCCAGTCGCACGGGACCGGTCAATGTGGCGACACTTCGGGGAGGCCTATGCCCAGCAGTGGACGTCTTTCGGCTGAAATGATGATGATGATGAACTGCAAAAGACATAATTATGATTTTCCCACACAGCGCTTGTCGCCACGAAATACCAAGACCTTCATAAGGCATTTCTCCTGATACGTACGTTTTTGCATCGCTCTGCTCCTTTCGCTTCGGTTCACCTGCAACCATATACCATGTGAGACTTAGTAACAAGAACTTACTCGTCGTCGGCTACACCTCTATTGAACCTTTAGGGTATTACAAATGTGATGTTAACATATTAAGTAGTTACGAAGAGACTGCAAGCACCTTGTTTATCATACGTCACGTCGTAACATCACTCACAAACAGCAACCCAAGTATTTATGAATACCGCATGAAAGGAAAAGTAAAGACAGATTTTTTTTTTTTTCAAAAAACGCTCGTAAATCCTTCTATCTGCCGCCATTGCAACGCCAAAGAGTTCCGATGCCTCTTAATCCTGTCACATTAACAGCTTGCCGCGCCACCCGGGATTTGCTAGCAACGTATTAAAAAATAAGCTTGTTTAAAAACTTAGCACAAAGTTCAGCAAATAGATATAACGGAGCTGCGGTTTAGAGGTACAGTAAATTAAATCCATCCTTATATAAATTGTCGTAAAGTTGATGTTGGTTTGCTGCCAGAGGTCTTTATGAACTTTTGAAGTATGTAACTGTTTGTACAGTTTTATTTTTGTTTCAGAATATACATAAAAAGTTACACAAAGACACACAAGTGAATATACTCGTGTAATACATCATGCCTAACATATCATTTAACAGATACTGTATCCTAAATAGACCTGTTAGAAAAAGTAAATAATTAAGAGAACCAGTGAGAGAACGAGGTAGCGGCAAACCTTAATTATATTTTTAACACAAGAATGGAATCGTTTTCTCTGTTTAACGAATATTGGAGAAAAGGCTGCGTGTTAAAAAGCGTAGCGTGGGACGCTTCCTAGCTAGGTGGACCAACGACCTTGAAAACGTGGCTAGGAAAGAGTGGCTGCGGAACCTGGAGGACAGGGAGTTGCGTTGCAGCTAGTGAGAGGCCTATGTCCAGCAGTGGGTCGCGGTAGACTGAGTCGATTGGAAAATGCAGAGAAATGAGGAAAATGTCGTGAGGAAAGTTTTGAGTATATATGTGGATTTGTATATGAGTAGAGGAAGACCAAAGAAACAATGGATGGTTTTATTTTTTGGGACAACCCCGCCACACTATTTCCAAACCACTGTAACTATTGTAAGCCAGAATCAACAGTGGCGACCACCAGAAAGCGCCGAGACAATGAAGCTCGAAGAAGTCCTAGAGAAACAATTTAACTGTCTTGGATGCCGCAACGAAATTAGAAAAAAACAGCGGAGGAGTAGAAAAACCATAATTTCCACTTATGATAGGATGAATGGAATGTGTGAAGGATGATATGGCAAGGAAGGAGGTGCCTGATGGAATGACGAGTAATAGAGAAGTTTGGAAGGAGTATACATGCGTGGTGGATCATAGCCCATTCCCTCTCATAGAGAGGAGGCCGGCCCAGCAGTGGGAACATTAAAAGCTGATTATGCTATGCTATACATGCTGTGCCGACCCCAAAATAAATTGGGTTAAGGGCAGGAGACTGACAATAATGAGTCGATTGGACAAGGAAACTCAACCCTTTGATTTTCAAGGACCATTCCTCTGTTAAATCGAAATCCTTTAATAACTTGCCCTAACTTTGTTTAATACTAAAGAGCTTTGCTTCTACGAACAAAAAGGTACGTCCCCCGTTTTTCAAAGTTCCGTCCTCGATAAAACACTTAATATGCACAGCTATTAAAACTTTGTATTCGATGACACTTAGTGACACCCCTTTCGTTAAGATTGTTATCTCGCCACCCACTAGTTATCATTAGCACGATTTGATTAGCTTCACCTGTAACTATGTAAAAAATCTTTGAAGTTAAATTTGACCCAGTTTCCGATTTCCCATTGATCTGAAATTTTACACACATGTTTAGTTTGGATGACAATGCATGGTTAGCATAGTGACGTCATTTTAAATCCAAAATGGTGGACCCTCAAAGATGGCAGTCTAGTTATTTTATATGCATTCCTATGATATGGGTACCCAATGAAAGGGTTTGCCGTGAAGAATACCAGAAAACATGTTATTAGTTTTTTTTTTATTGTAATAATATTTTTAGAAACAGCCGTTTTTTAGATTGTAAGTTTGAATCCAGACAGGTACTTCGAGTACATTAAGCAGTAACATAAACTACAACTTACCACCTCATCCAAGACGTAAAGAAATTCAGGGTTCCATAATTTTCAGTGTACAATACTGACGTAAGAAACCTGTGCTGTATCTATGTAATAGAATTTATATGGAAAAAAAAACAATATTAAAATGCACTTTGGTCAGTTTTTACCTTGATTTTTTGTATTCGGAACCCGTCCCGCATTTGGAGAAATCAAATGGCGGATCATTCGAGAGAATTGGTCCGATAAACGACTTTCCTGGAAGGGTTATGTGATCTATACATAAGTATACCTATATACTGAATAACGATACCACATTTTCCTGTTCTCGTAGATGTATGTTATCAGGGGTTCATGTTATCAACTGTCTTGAAATGAACTTTTTTGTATTCAGGGCCTCATAAAACAATATTTTCTTATTCTACACAACAGGAAAAATATTTTTTTCGTAAGTTTTTACATTAAAATTGCATCACCTATTAATTATATTTATATAATGCAAATTAACCGAGCTATCACAACTTCTGCGGACGAAGTGCTAGTAATATATTCAGAATATTACAGTACAGAGGAGAGGTAATGTTCTTTGACTTGCTTTTTGGAGAAAAATAAAGCTTAAACTTTATGCTTTTAAACGACGGAAAATCCTAACGGACACGCGGTTTGTGATTTCTAAAAGACATTGTCAGTTACGAAAACACGAGAGTCAAAAACCCCTAAACTCCCACCACATTCCTTACTCCTCTCTTAGACACAAGTAAATCTCACCAACCAAGTTAGTCAGACGTGCCATCACGTAATGTCCGCTGTGGCCCAGACGTGTTAACAGCAGACTAAATATCTCACGATAGAAGCAAAATCTTGACCTAAAATGTTCGCAAACAGTATTATATGAGCGTACGAAGGTAATGGTCTGAACGACGTTGATATAAACACAAGGGAATATTAGCATGAAAATACGTCGTACGTTCTTTGTTTCAAAGGTTTCAGCAGATTTACTGGTGAAATTACAAGTTTTAGACGTAACATTAAGGCAAGCCATTAAACATCTTATTCGGTTTGTCGTTGAGTCTGTTTTCTTCGACACGTTTGTGACAGACCATTTGTTGTCCGTCGTAACAGTGAAATCACTGGTCATTAAAAAAAAACATTGCTCATTTAAGTAACCTATGGGTTACTCAAATGAGCAATGTTTTTTTTTAATAACATGCTATACCAGACTGCTAGTACACACGGCCACACATAAGCTATACATTTCCAGTATACAATGGCCTCGCTTTGTCTAGATTTTCCGGGCAATGAGTAATCCGCATAAAGTAGTTTTGTATAGCTTGTTTGGCTTCTCCGTGCGTACATACCCTTTGATGACCCTGCATGTCTGCACCTGACTGAAGTATTCGTATTTGCAATGCAGATGATACACACTGAGTGCAGGATGAGTGCTTCTCGACCGCGGCCATACTTGTAAATCGTACCTGAATCTCAAGATTTAACCTAGGTTACCCGTATCTAAATTCAAGTAATCTCATTTATTTTTCTAACTAGTTATGTACATGAAAACAAATAAACTACGCGCTTTAAGCCAATTCTAGTATTACGTTCTGTAATCAAATAACTAACAAATCGTAAAACTAACTGCATGCAGTGCAAGCAGTACCAATTCCCTCTAAATCGTCGTCGCTTTAAATTCCGCTTATCCTAGTTCCGGAAAAACTCATTATACATCCCGAACTCAGTCCAGCAAAACCAATTATTTCTCCATCTACGTGCGTGCCTGCACTGTTCTGTAAATTCCTGAACATTTCACTAGAAATAAACGAGCGGCTGTTAACAATATTGAAATGCTTAAATTCGAGTCATTAGAGCTATAAGCATGGTCGTAACGCGAGTTTTCTACGTCTACCCCCACACATGGAACGGCGCCAAAATGAAACGGTGGTGCGCCAACATTACCGACCGAACCACTTTAAACATCCAACTAACAGGCTTTATGAGACAATTTGCTTGGCATTTACATACTTGTTGAAGTCACGATATGTCCGACTGTACGTACAATTTTATCGTTGCGGTTAAAAGCACCATAAAGCTCCTGTCCAGAGCTATACTGTTGGTCAAAGCGAGCCATTCTGAACAAACAATGGGCTTGTTGTATTCAGACTATGAATTAGGTGTTGCCGACGACCTTCGTCCATGTGAAAATATTATACAAATATGACTTCCCTATTTAAATCGGATTTTGTTAACAATTAAACAAACAAAACAAAAACAAAAAAAGTTTTTTTTTTTTACACGGATCCCTAATTATTTTTCGCTTATGTTACTCCTTAGAACACCAGTCAGTAAAAGTCCCATCAAAATCGAACCAGCCGTTTTGGAGATTAGCCGGAACAAACACAAAGACAGACAAAAAAAATAAAAAAAATGTAATAAGTTAGTACCGTATAATTGTACTTTCATAATTATGCATTCAGTAAAAATCTGTTATTTTGAAATTACAGACAGACACTTCAATTTAATTTATTTGTATAGATGTATGGATACGAAAGTGACAGTATCATGGCGCAAAATATGTATGACCACGGTTTGCCGATAACCTGGATGAGGACATAAGATACTTTGGTATCCAAGTAGTATTTGCTCGTGTCATAATTTCAGATCCCTATGCCAGCAAGAGCTAGAGACAAATATGTGCAAGAGCATATTATTCTACGTTACCGCAGGACAGGTACATAGAACAGTGTTCTAGTCTTAGCACATTGCCTCGAAATTCACCGTCTTGTCCTCATATTCGAGTTCCGCTTATGAATTTTCGTATGAATTTCCTTACGCTCTCTTGTTCTTTACAAACAATATTACACTAGAAACGGTATATTTACCATGTTTACTGATTGTTTTTGTGATAATGTTAGTGATCATGGTAGTTTAAAAACTTACATTACAAACAAATATTTCGACATAAAGTGTGATATCTTCTACCTGTTAAGATTTAGTCTAACCTACCGGACAAATTGCAAATAGATTGCGATTGGCGATTGCGCCGTCCGCACTTTGTCTGTAGCGGTTTTTCCATCAAATGACCCCCCCCCCACTCTGGGCGGAGCAGAAGGGAGTGTCAGACTTGTACTGACTAAAACCCATCCAAGTTCCTTCTTTGCCGTTTGTGTTCCAGGGCCACGGTATCTCTTTCGAACAGTCCCGCTGCCCTGGCAGTGATTACGTAGGCTGGAATCTGCGAGCCGCCCGTAGCGCTCGTAGCCCGTAGCGTGCAGGTCGCTGTGCTACGCATCGTGCTACGGTGTGTCTACGGCGTACAGACTGCCCCGTTGCTCTAGTGGTTACAAGTGCTCCTGCAGAATATGAGATCTTGACTTCTCTCTTATACCGGGTTTTACAAAGTTTTTTCCATCAATAATTTCCAGCACTCCGTAACATGGATTTGTGTCCGGTTGGTGAAACCAGATCCGTCCTTAATTACAAGGGACTTAAACATAACTGCCAAAATACGGGTGTACTAATGTAAAGTTGCACTTAAATGGTGTAAAAAGACCCTTAACGAACCCGAAAAGCACTTGTTCTCCTCGTCAGTGCAATCATTTTTTGTTTTGCAACATACCTGGGAACCTTCTAGTTACGGAGATATTGATTGTCAAAGTTCCAACTTTATCAGAAGTTTTTTTTTTTTTAAATACTTCTTTATGGTTATAACTGTACTTTAAATAGCCCCAAGACCCGTTTACTATTCAATGCATCCATGAGAGCAATATTTTGAGGAGTTTTACTTAGGCTTACTTAGTTTGATTGGTTTGATGTACAGAATACTTGGTTGACGGCTTCGTGTCCGTTTACACTTTTACGTGACGGGTCCGTTTACACTTTTACGTTTTTATGTTATGTTATGTCATGAAACTCAGGACAAATGAAAAGCTCCTCTCTGATAGGTCAGAATGAAACAAATGACTGCTGCATTATGTAACAGAAGTAATGTTCGATGTTTAAAGAAAGATCGGGAACACAAGGACTTTATATGAAAGTTTAATAGACTGTGAATAATGTATCTGTTGTTAGATTTTGTACAGTTTTCTTATATTTAGGAGGATGACATACCATAACATCACGCCTGTTATCCCAGGTTAGGCAGAGGTGTACCTAATACTAAACCCACATTTCGCCAATTATGTTAGTTCCATGTAATAGGGGGCAAGCCTATTGCCATCAACCAGGCACAAATCCAGACTCCACCGCTGCTATTGACAAATTCCTGACGTAAAACCCCAATAACACTTTGCCCGACCTGGGAATCGAACCCAGGACCTCATGCTCAGCAGTCGCGCTTGTTACCACTAGACCAACGAGGCAGTCACTTTATTAAAGACATTTTTGGAAAAAGCTAATGGGATCGAAACAAAAAAATATTTGTTTATGTGAGTTTAGCCTTGAGTTTTGCCCCGACCCCAAGTAACATGGGATAAGAGCTGAAAGATGATGATGATGGGTTGAGTTCAACTTTTATCATCACCATGCCAAAAGACAAAATAATAATTATCTCATATTCCATTTTTAAATCTAAGGTGAGTATAGACTAGAGCATTTTCTCGAGCATTTCTGTGTAATGTAACGTTCTTACGAATGGTACAATACAGGTAAAAGCTCAGTTTCCAAAGGGTGAAGGGAAAGTAAAGGGTGATACATTAGAACATATCATAGAGCGGCTCGTTGTTCTGTTACAAGTAAATGCTCTAGTCTATACTCACCTTAAAACATATGGGATTTGTTCAAAAATTACAAGCTAGATAATTTTAGGTAGAGCACATGTACCCATTTTCGCGTAATTTACGTAGGTACAACCATAAAGTAGATAACTTGCTATCGTATGTTGTCTCAAACAATCCCACTTAGAACAAATTTTTATACGTACTAGTGCTCATAGAAGAAAAAGCATTCGATAGAAATCTAAAGCCCATTCAAATCTTTGTTTCCAATTGATGTTAATTCCTATTACAGGAATATCAACCTTAATAAAGTGTAAATTAAGTCGATTTCATAATGTCCGTATGTACTAATAAAAAAAGCTAGAAAAATGTTTCAAGTTGTAGCGTAAACTAAACTTAATGTGTGGGTTTCTAAGGTGTATTTCCGCAAACACATTGTTCGGAAACTAAGTCCCGATCGTAGTAAGGACACACATCGGATTGTTTTAGTTTCAGTTTCAGTCCTTTTTCCACGATATGTTCAAACAGCGCACACAACAAACTCTCCCCGACACGACGCTCGCAAAATATCACGAAACGAGATCTTATAGCGAGAAACAACAAAGGCATAACTCACATACAACAGCTTTGCATAACAACGGAAGTCTTCTACGTAGTTTTTTTTTGTATTTTTTTTAGTTTTTTGTACGTTGAATTTTGATATTAAAGCCTGAGCTCCGACGTCGGAACATCCAAAAAAAAATTCAAAATGTTTTATTTTTAAACTTTTCTGCTTGAGCTTGGCTAATGACAGTCGTAGCCCAACAGCATAGCGTCGGTTATGATGTTACGACTATGGTATTTTATTTGGAAACACAATATAGCAAGGAGTGAAGGAGGTAACGGAAGTTATAGCAATAGTACATTATATATATTGCTATAACCAAGCGCCTTAACAAATGACAACCGTCTTCAAAGAGCTTCGTGTTTCTATAACGATTACAACAGGATTTATACAAGCTTTTTGATACCATAAGTTATTTCAATACATTTCGCTCGTGGCTAAATAATAACAGCCGCAAAGGTTTATCTTCAAGGTTAAGCCGCACTTGTGTAGTACGGTCTGTGGATGGGTGACCATCATAACACACCGGGTTTCCTCCGTGTCTCGGAAAGCATGTTAATCCGTTGGTCCCTGCTGTCATTTGTTGATCTTTGACAGTCGTTACATGTAGTCAGTGGCCCGAAAGTCTGACAACCAGTCTTTCCAAGGGGTACCGTATTACCCAGTACTAATAAGGTTGTGGAGGTCAGATAGGCATTCGCTTTTTTTTTTTTGTTTTTAACGTGGTAAAATCATCAAATGAGTCCTCCCACCCAGGGCAGAGCGGGAGGGACTGTCAGACTTGTACTGACTAAAATCCACGGTGTCCTTCAGTAGCCCTTTATGTTCCAGGGTCACGGTAATTCTATGAGTCCCGCGACCCCGGCAGGCTTTGGCCCTCTATAGGCATTCGCTTCATGTAAAATACTGGAATTCAGCTGCATTCGGTTAGAGTGGAAGCCGACCGCAACATAGTTCGGAAAAGGCTAGGCAGATGATGATGTCACATCAATACATTTCATACTTTTCCATCATGTTATTTCACAAACTGAATGCCACTTAATCTAGACCTTCTGAACCTTGGAAAAAAGGGAAAAGCCACACGGTTAACACAAGATTACGCTTGTAATGCCCGAAGGGTTAGGCAGAGGTGTACCTAATATAACACCCACATTTCGCCAGTTATGTTTAAATCCCATGTAAGAGGGGTCGAGCCTATTGCCATCAACCAGGCTCATTACATGAGACTTAAATGTGGGTGTACTATTAGTACACCTTTGCCTTACCCTTCGGGGATTACAGGCGTGATGTTATTTTATGTATTAATTTTATTATAAGGTTTCTTTAAAAGTAAAGTAAAGCACATTAGAATACAAACTAACATTAACCAAACAACTTACGAATATTAAACAGGCCATTATTTTCCAACATTGTAAAGTCGCAGCGAACCATCAATAGAATCTCGATTTCTCAACACACACTCGAGCGCCGCCATTTTTCTCAACTAATGTCACTTGCTGCGTTCCTAGTAGAAATGTTTTATTCAAAGTTCACAACCATGTTTGAATCGGGAAACGAATTGGGAAGTAATCCATCGGAAGAGAAATAAAACAGCTGTGAATACTTTGACTTGGATCAATGTAGTAATCTAAATATATAAAAATGAATCCCTATTTCCCTTGGTCACGTCATCACGCGTGAACGGCTGGACCGATTTCACTATTTTTTTTTGTTGTATTTGTTTATTGTCACGAGAAGGTTCTTAGGTGGGTAGTAGGTGGGTAGTAGGTAGGTAGTGGGTAGGTAGTGGGTAGGTAGTGGGTAGGTAGTGGGTGGTAGGTAGTTGGTAGGTAGGAGGTAGGTAGCAGGTAGGCAGTAGGTAGGCAGTAGGTAGGCAGTAGGTAGGTAGTAGGAGAAGGTGCATCGCAACGCATCCGGGTACAGCTAGTACCTTATACAATGTAAAATTGTTACAAAGTTCGCCTGGAAGTCTGGGAAGTCCTCTTGCACTGGTATATACCGCTCGAGATAAGTACCTACAGGTTGCGACAACTGCCATTTGTCGATCAGTCAGGGTCTATACGCGGTCAGTGAAACACGTACGACGCCATCGCGCGACGCCCCCGATCAAAGGAGTGAATCTTCTGTACGTTAGTACTATTATTTATTCTGTGTCTAGGACAGGATTTCAAAACAGTCGAAAGTATTTACAAATTTTATTCCAAGGTTAGTTCTCCGGGGTGTTCAGCATAGAACAATAGTGCCAGCAAATACTTCTAAAAAAATACATTTTTTTATTTTTTTTTTAAATTGGATATTAAAAGAATTGAATATTTGTATGATCTACAGGTAGTTGTTCCGGCTCTGGCTGTTTGTGTATGTGAGTTTAAATGTTTGTAAATGCATCCACGATACAGGAGAAATTCCTAGAGTGGGGCAAAGTTTTTTTTTCAAAAAAAAAAAAACCTTAATTTCTTAAATGAAAATTAACGACAAATAAATTATCATTCTGACGAACAAACTAGACTTCTCGTTCTTTAAATCGACACTTTAGAAAACTCCATCTTTGGGTTCTGAAATTTTCCAACGGGAACCTATTACCGGGATATAAAATATCCTTTGACCCAAGCCAGGTTTTTGTCGTCTATCCCTATGCCATTTTAAAGGTAACAGATAGACAGACCGACTGACAGAATAAACTTCGCATGAATAATATACAGGGTTTAAACAGACCCTTCACGAAGTCGTCAACCAAGCATTCTGTACATCAAACTAAGTAACTTTACGCAAAAATTTTTGCTGGGAAACGACTTTTTTTTTTGGGTGAAAAATCACGTTTTACGGTAGGATTCGCACTTAAAGCATTGTGCTGATGGATGGATTGAATAGTACGGGTGTCGTGGAGGTGTTTAAAGTAAACATCTAACATTAAAATAATGTATTTAAAAAAAAACTTGTGTAAAAGTTGGAACTTTGACTCCCAATATCTCCGTAACTAGAAGGTACTCAGGTATGGTCTAGAACAAAAAAATATTCGCAAAGACGGGAAGAACAAGTGCCTTTCGGCTTCGTTAAGGGTCTATTTACACCCTTTATTAGCATGGATGCATCATAATCCTCGTCGTTAAGGTCCATTATCGCGTCCCTCTCTTATTCAGTGAACCATTAAAAAGAGCAATTATAAATGCACACACGTACTCGTAGCTAGTTAAAACATCGCGACAGTACAAACATGAAGAGACGAGCCATTGAAAGCAGTCTGCGTCGAGTTCCCGCCATTTGCATAAGTAGATAAATAGTCGAAACTCGGCAGTATTTTTCTTTAGTTTTCAGTAGTTTCCGACATCAAAAGTACACAGATTTACACGGATTTAGACGAATGTCGTGAATTTTCGTAATCATTTATGATCTGTGGAGCAATTAGGTAGTTGACACCATTAACCGATAAAATAATAAAAATCCAGGTCACAACTTTTCTAAAAAAACACTTCATTTCAGGCCTGAAAACCCGATGAATTTTTAATTAACAGTAAAAATAGATATTTTAATAGTTGAGTCACTGGATTGGCAAATTAGTGATGTCACAGGTTGTTTTGACAGCTCATAAAAAGTACCGAAATATCGCAATTGCATGGTGGTGTCCTATTGCATAACACACTAAAGGCCTGTTTCGCGATGTCAAAATAGCCACTACTCACCGAATAAATTCAGAAATAGAACAGAATTTGTATAAAATTACCCGTCAAGTAAATTAACGGGCACTTAACATCACAGGCCCTTACAATCGCAATGCATTTAATTTTGACAATCCAATTGCGCTATTTACGTTCTCACCCAGATGAATATTGGAATTTTCTTCAAAATTTTTTGGGAGCGAGATTCTAGTTAAAAATGAGAAGGCCAAAACATGATTCAAGGCTTTTACGTTTTATTCATCTAATTTTAAATTCCCGTCATATTTAAAAATAACCTTATTCCTAAACAAGATATAGCGCCTCTTATGATATTAAAGCTACATAGCTAACAGCAAGAATTTTTAAGAATTTTCCAATTCACTTCATGAGAACGGAAATTTCTTGAAAATTCGCCAAATGTAAAGTAGAAAATACATTTGGTTTGGAGCTCATAAATATTGCTAATGGTTTAACAGTACCGAATAGAATTTCGGGAAATAAATCCAATTTAGCAGTGAAGTATCTAAGAAAATAAGCCAAATACTGACTAATGAATTCTATCGCACAGACCTTGGTCTTGTTTAAGCTGGAACCTCTGATTTCAAAATTAATTTTCGTGACAAGGAAAAAGAAAAGGTTTCCAAACGCGTTGGTGTCGAAGCCTTATTATTAATTCAGCTTGTTGTCCTGATTTTCTCGTATCTATTCTTTTACCTTTGGTCTTGTCTATATAGGTGAATTTCGCACGAATCGATTCACAGTGCAGTGAGCCAATACATTCCTTCCATATGCACGCGTTTCGCTGACGTAACTGCGCACGATTCCAGAAATCCTTGGATCCAGTACACGTGTATTCGCTTAGGTATATTTCGCGGAATTCGCCTGTTCTAGACATTGAAGCCCTTATGTATCTCGTAAACATCGAAATTAATATTGCTATCTTAGAATATATTCCTAGAAGTACCTAAGCCAGATGATAATATCATCATCATCTGCCTTGCCATCATAGCAGTGATAGCCTATTGCTGTGACCGTTGGACTGCCAAGTCATCGTTCTCGAGTTCGAATCCAAGGCACGGATCTGATTTCTCCGACTCATGTGCGTATTGTATATCACTTGCTTCGGTGAAGGAAAACATCGTGAGAAAACCAGCATGCCTGAGAGATATTTCTTGACGGCAGGTAATGCCAAGTCAGAGGCCCGTGGGCAGCATAAAAGCTCTGAGACCAGTTTAGCCACAAGATAAAGAAGAAGAAGATCTGCCTTGCCTTTTCCAACGTTACGTTGGGGTCCGGTTTCCATTCTAACCGGATACAGCTGAGCGCCAGTATTTAACATGGAGGGACTACCTATCTGACCTTCACAATCCAGTTACTAGATAGAACGAAATCCATTGGTAAGACTATATCTACCTAGATAAACAAAGAACTAAATAGCTTTATTTGTTAACTTGAAAATATCCACAATGTAAACAAGGTCACTATTCATTTAACCGAACAAACTCCATAGAGAAATTGGCGGATGAATTCAATATTACTGAATTAATTTTACCTTTTCGTTGTTTGTCGACGGTTGAAATTAGTTAAAACTATCACTGTCACGGTTACAGAAAACCAGTGTCTATTTACTGAAACTTTGTGTACATTTTTTTTTTGTTTGCATTCACGCTATAGAAGAAAATACGAGTACCTAATACAACCAGTAAAATTCAAGATAACACAAAACACAACACACACAACACAACAAAACACAACAACACACACAACAAAACTACACAACACCAACACAACACACACACAACACTATAACACACACACACACAACACACAACACACACCAATACAACACACACACACACACACACACACAACACACTACAACACCATTATTAACACTAGAAACGGGATATTAACCATGTTTACTATTTTCTTTGAGTTCCCGATATTGCAAGCACCCCGCATCCCGTTTCTAGGAAATAATAATAATCTTAGTGACCATGATAGTTTAATATATTATATATAAGGTCTAACTATTCATACACGAAATATTTTCAGGAAATCATCTAACGGCTACAACGAAGCCATTTCAAGGGTTTTTTTTTTTATCTGAGTATATTTTTATGAAAAATAAATAATTTAAATAAATACTAGCTCCTTATTTTTGAACATCCATTACGCTAGTTTACTACGTCGTATTTACCTACTGTCATTGTTAGAATATGGGAGTAAAGGTTTTATGCAAAAAGTCTCAAAAAATTTTAGAATTATAATAATTTCGTAAAAAAAAAAACTCATATTATTTTTTTTCGTTGCTATGGCGACTTTACGACTTATAGAAGTTACCCTTAAAATATTTCGTGTATGAAAAGATAAACGTTATATGCACCACTACTTAGTAATCAAAGTACATTACTCGCTCATAAAACGAAACTCCAAAACGAAATCGCCGTTTGAAATTCCCTAATAAACGAAGCAGATTAATTCAAACCGCATATCGTCTACATTATATTAAAACATACGTTAACGTCGAAAATCCCCCGACATTCGACGTCACGAGAAAATCCCCCGAAATATTATAGAGCACACACGAGAAAATTGTCAACGCGCAAACTTCTTATTTAGTTATAAGCAAATTCCCATACTACTGGGATTTGCAAGAAAATAGGGGTGGTACGACAAAGGTTTCAGTCCGACCAAGTTATTAAATCAGACGGAAATGAGTTGCGAAACCGAAAAATTTGGGGTCATAGATCCAATTTTCCGGTAGTTAGGGGTGACACGAACTTTTAGTTGGGGTCATCTGATAGCTGATGATAGTTTTTAGGTCGCTACAATTAATATGTTGAGTGTATGTAAATATGACGTAGTGTTATTAGTAAAGTACTTTACTTTGGGTTTTAAATTAGAGTTAGGTTTTTTTAGAATATTGACCTCTCTACGCGGTTCAAGTGTTGAAACAGAAACCGAATTATAGTTTTTCTGCAGAGTTAAAGCAGCGTTTCAATAACAAAAGACGTGATAGGTGTTGTTCCGTGTTTTTAAAACTATGAAAAGGTAAAAATTAGCGACCGAGTTTGATTTATAGGGTGTAAATACACCCTTAACATAAACGAAAAGAACTTGTTCTCCCCGTCTTTGCGATCATTTTTTTGTTCTAGACCATGCCAGGGAACCTTCTAGTTACGGAGATATTGGGGGTCATTTTTTTTAAATACATGTTCTTAATGTAAGATTTTTATTCTACACACCTCCGCGACCCCCGTACTATTCAATCCATCCATCAGCACAATGCTTTGAGTTCTTTCCATGAGTCTTACCGTAAAACGTCATTTTTCACCCCAAAAAAAAAGTCGTTTCCCGGCAATAATTTTTGCGTAAAGTTACTTAGTTTGATGTACAGAATGCTTGGTTGACGGCTATGTGAAGGGTCTGTTTACACCTTGTATTTTTGAGTCGAGAGAGGGGAGCTCGTGGCTAAATAATAACTGCCGCATGGGTCGATACAGCTGCATCCAATTCTACTGGAAGCCGACTCCAACATAGTTGGAAAAAGGCTAGGCTGATGAGGATGATGATGATATTTTTTCGAGCCATTGACTGCAGGTTATTCGACTTGAACAATGATTTAAGTTATGGAATTTCGCAA
Organism: Noctua comes; assembly: GCA_963082995.1. Classification (NCBI taxonomy): domain Eukaryota; kingdom Metazoa; phylum Arthropoda; class Insecta; order Lepidoptera; family Noctuidae; genus Noctua; species Noctua comes. Next base: position 12,941,088 of record OY720279.1, on the reverse strand, counting down.
GCTTTTGTAGTCATTTTATAAAATATTTTGGTTTAGAACACACAATATTATTAATATAAGCTGCAGCGATATTAGTACCTAATAGTAAAGTTAACACGAGTTTAACTTTATTTAGTTTCAAAAGTTTCAACTTTGGTAGTGCAAGCTCCGCTGAAATTCTAAAGAAACGCAAGTGAACTTGCTCTCTCATACTTATCTTTTCATTGAATTAGATAAGTTTGAGTCTGACCACTGTCTGCGTCTGGTTCGATACAGTCACGTGCACAAATATATACAATTATCAACTTTGTTAAGTTCAAATCTATTTTCTATTCAAGTAATACGAGCTTCTTAATTATTCGTTACTATTTTGTAGACGAGTAACTTAAAAAAAAATCCCTTCTTAATCTACCTCAGTTAATGATTTTACTTTAGAATATTCATTTTTGATTTAAGGTGTTACGATGTAAGAATCTTGCCCTTCATAGTTTTATCAAATAGGTTTTTTATCTCAAAGATTCAATCGTTATTCCAAGAGAAAACAATCTTTGAACTTTGCTTAGTGTACACACACTCATGCTCGTGACTGTACCTACCTACGCTGATGTGGTTTATTCAGATTATGATACATTTGCTCACAAGTTTGTGGTTAAAGTTTATTTCGAAGCTTCTACGATATTAGTGTAGCAGTTGAGCGATTGGTTCGTAGAGAACCAATAGTTATTTTATATATCTAGTAAAACATTGACGCTTATCTTTAACCTTTTACTGAATATACTCGCAAAAAAATGAGTAATATTCTTAATTTTGTTATCACAGCGTAACAACTAATACAAGCAGTGATAGATTAATGGTGTGACTGTCGGACTGCCAAGTCATAGGTCTCGAGTTCGAACCTCTGTTTTTTTCGGACTCATGTGAGTATTGTATATTGATAATTGCTTCGGTGAAGGAAAACATCGTGAGGAAACCAGCATGCCTGAGAGATATTTCTTGACGGCATGTAAAACCAAGTCAGAGGCTCATGGGCGGCGTAAAAACTGTCACCAGGTTAGCCACTAACAACACGATAACAAAAGAACTAGTAAGAGTGGTTACTCTTTGTAACGCGGGGTCATTAATTGTTCAACAAAGTGAATACCAACTTAAATTATCCATATATTCAAAAGAATCACAGTCGTGACGTTGAATCTTTGACAATGCAATGGCTATAACACGGCATTGACAATTAATTTACCCGACGATTATGCTATGCTCGAAACTTTCACATTTTCAAAAAAATCTCACCTTACTACTGCACAAAATAAAACACAATCGGGTGAGAAAATTAACAGATCTCAATTGATATACATATTTAGAGCTTCCGCTCGCCGGCAGCCCATAAAACCTTCAACAAATCTCGACACAAATGAAGGTCCCAAGATTTCGGAAAAACGCCAACCCAAGGCGGAGATAGAATGGCGCATTTTTTATGCACGCTCGAATTTCACGCCATCGACCCGAAAATTCGGAAAGACTCGTCAAAATGAAAAGTTGTCACAACTTTTGGAAATTTACATGTTTTCCGTTCACGAATGGATTCCCGAAACCTGAGCTCGTCTTAAGTGCAGTTCCCTTTCGGGGTGAGTGCCACTTTCAGGCGTTATTTTTACCTTGATATCACGGTCTCTTTGCTTACTAAACTGTCGAAAGATCTATGGCAAGAACCCTTAAATCTATGCGAAAGGAAACGCATAATACTTCTGTCATCCATTTATTTTGAATCGACTTAAAAAGTGAGGAGCTTCTATTGGTCGAGTAGCTTTTTTTTCATTTATAGTGAACCGATTTCTTCTTGATACCTAGGCCAATTTACGCTAGATAATCAAGTTGCCTGAATCTTCGAGATTCGACTGCCAATTATAGATTATTTCATCATTATCGGCCAAGCCATTTCCCAACCATGTCGGGGTCGGCTTCCAGTATAACCGGACGCAGCTGAATACTAGTATTTTATATGGAGCGACTGCCTATCTAACCTCAATAGCCCCGTTAGTACTGGGTTATACGATACTCCTTAGTAAGACTGGTTGTCAGACTTTCGGGCCACTGACTACCTGCAACGACTATCAAAGATCTACAAATGACAAAGGGGACGTTGGTCCGTAAAGCAGTTTCCAAAGCACGGAGGAAACTCGGTATGTAATGGATGGCAAGCGTGCCTTAACCTGAAGAATGATCCGAGCGGCTGTTATTATTAAGTCACCATTTCCTCTTTCCACGAGCTCTTCTTCCAGCCAATTATATAATAATAAAATAGTGAGGAGGTTCCTCTCTCAAGAGCCCTGAGACCACCGGTAGCTCGGACCCTGTTCCCGATGCTGGTGGGCTACTATTTTTTATATTTTTAAATGTTTTTTTTTATATTACTTTGTATAAAAATATTTAAAAATGTAAACAATATGTATAGAAAATAAATAAAGAGAAAAATAATAGATTTATTTAAACTCAGAAATTGTGCGGATACTAATGTTGATGACTACGTTAAAGCCGCGATAATTCAACGTGAAAATCATTCAAATATAGCTTCATACAGCAACTTCATCAAACGAACACATTGTATTCCATAACTACCCACCTAACTTTCAATAGGTAGCATTAAAGTTTCCAAACAAAGTCCTTACCGTTATGAAGTAAAACGACCAATCAGTTTCAGGATAATTCTAACTAAGCTAAGCAGTCGAAAACTACCTCTAGATACTTACCGACTAACAAACGACTCACACCCTTCACTTGAAGTAGTTACTACGCTCACCTACTTTAATTAATTTAAGTGAACCAGTAATAGTACCTAGTTACTAACTGAAAACCTGCGTCATTTAGGACACGAAGATTATCTACGCGTATATAACTACCTTATGTACAAGTACATAAGGTATCATTCCCCTCAAATAAGTCGTGAAAGCCACGATCCTAATCCGTTCCCTCTTTTATATAAGACGTTTAATTAATTATGAAGTTTTTGCTCCACTAACTAAGATTAAGTAGAATGAGAAGGTTCTAATGCCGCGTCAAATTAGCATTTAAACTATGCTAAGTTGGGAGTTTTAGACTTTCGGCTGTGAACTTGAACTTGATGAAAAATGTTACTCTTTTTTTTTTTCCAATTCTGAATTCAATGAAAGCCTCTGCCTTTGGGAATGACGAAGGGTTCGGTCGAAACCTGCTGCCAAATGTGATGTTCTGGTAATAGCATTAACTAGCTTATGCGCGCGGCTTCGCCCGCGTGGAGTTCGGTTATTGTCCCACCGGATCGTACTACCGGAATAAAAAGCATTCTATCTAGTAGTGATAATCCAGGTTTTAAACTATCTGTGTGCCAGATTTCATCCAAATCCATACATCCATCCTTACATACATACATCCATCCATCCATACATTAATCCATCCATACATCCATCCATCCTCACAAACCTTCACATTTTTAGTAGTAGCATTTATGTCATAGAGGGGTTTAAAGGTCTCTCCCCGGTATCTATGGGAAAACTTCTTCTTTTCCGTTTTACTGATCATTCATAATCAACATAACTGTCCCACAGCTGGGACAAAGGCCTCCTCTCGGTATGAGGGAATGGACCAGGATCAACGCTCAGTGCGCTCAGGGCTCAGTGCGGGTTGGTAGTTGTCAAATGCCTTCGATGTATTGCTTCTAGGACAACCCGTTTTCGTCACGACGTTTTCCCACTGCGGCGGCGACCAAATTGTATCTAAAAACATATTATAGGTATGTTTTCACGTGTACGAGTATTAACGAAATGAATGTTGTTAACGATAAATATTGTTCTGTCAATCTATTCTTCGAATTTAATATTTCGATAATGATACCGTCCCCATGATTTGCTTTCAAGATCCTTTGTCAAATGAGACAATGACTGACTATAGGCAAACATACACAGAGTCACAGATTACAATACCAGACGCACGGCCCACGGGCAAGCTACGTAGGCCAAGGTCGATCTGTGGGTGGAGATCTGTTCATGATATAACGACACCCCTCTTTCTTGAGAAAAGCAAGTTTAAACTTTTGAGCGCCGTAGTCACATATACGTGACAAGCAAGCGCGTGCCCCGTACGCCAAACGACACAAATATGTGACAAAATGGTAGGTGAAATTGTGGCTTGGCGTGGAGGGCACGCACGTGCGAATAAGCTCTGGCGGTCAAAAGATTAAGGTGGAAGCGGCAGGGCAGCCCGCGAAATTGAAATTTTCTTTTTCTTTTTTTTTTAGATTTTTGCAATTTGCCGGTCAGTCTGCCTCTAAGTACATTTATTGCCATTGAATGACTATTTCATGAAAAAGAGGGTTTTGATTAAGTGACATTAGAGGGTTGTATTCATGATTTTAATGATTATAACTCAGTAAAGCCATTGGTCCCGGGTGTCATTTGTAGATCTTTGACAGTCGTTAGGTAGTCAGTGGCCCAAAAAGTCTGACAACCAGTCTTACCAAGGGGTATCGTGTTACCCAGTAATAACTGGGCTGTGGAGGTCAGATAGGCAGTCGCTCCATATAAAATACTGGTATTCAGCTGCATCGTGTTAGACTGGAAGCCGACCCCAATATAGTTGGGAAAAGGCTAGGCAGATGATGGTCTCAGTAAAGCCATATTTGTTACGGTCAACTGACCTGCAAATTGCAAAACCCGTAAAAAAATTTAATTCCTTCTTTTCATTTGTAGATCCATGACAGTCGATGTGGGTAGTCAGGAAATGAAGGCCAGAAAGTCTGACAACCAGTCTTACCAACGGGGTATCATGTCTTACACAGGCAGTGATTCCATGTGAAATACTGGTGTTCAACTGTGTCCGCTTAGACAGGAAGTCTAGAACTTTCCGTATGTTCATCATTCCATATTGATACTTCTGTATCGAACTTTAAAACATAACCTGCCAAAATACGTAGAATCTCTCAATGAACCAAATAAAAGCAGTTAATCAAATCGAGAGTTCTCGCAATGAACGAACAATGTTTGAAATATCTGCAACACAATAGCCCGACAAACAAAACCGATAGTAACTCGTTTAATACCAGACCTTTTGTTTACTGCATCAATAGTCAGTAATTAAAATATTATCACGAGCTTATTAAAATGTGATTGGAATTGTTGTTTTATATTAATGTTTGAAATTGATTTTCATATTTGGTGAGTTAATACTGGAAATCGGCTATTGTCCCAACCACGGATCGTACGCGTACTACCGCGACAAAAAGTATTCTATTTGATAATCCAGGTTTTAAACTATGTGTGTGCCAAATTTCATCCAAATCCATTCATCTATCCATCCAAACATACAAACATCCATCCATCCATCCATCCATCCATCCATCCATACATTCATCCATCCATCCATACATGGTTGTGAGTTAATGATGAAAGTATCTAAGTGGAGTAACTTATGAAAGCATTAGAAGCATTATGTAACTGATGACAGTTACATAATGTTAATTTATGTAACTGATGACAGTTACATAATGTTTCTGATGTTTTCATATAGGTTCTGTATAAGGTTTACCAATACAGCAATTGTCTTGTTAAACTTAAACGACATCATTAGATGAGCTCTTGTCACCGTAGGTGTTCGAGCTTTATTAGAACCCAACGGCTTGGCACGCGGCGATGGCAAGAGACCCGACGGCATGTCTTTGTTTTCATGGAAGATGGGTAGGCCTTTAGTGTGGGATGCAACATGTGTCGATACTCTTGCGCCATCCCATCTTCCTAGCTGATCGTGCTGTGCTGGGGCTGCCGCTGCGGCTGCAGAGAACCTCAAGCGGCGTAAGTATCTACCTTATTGGTAACTATATTTTCGAGCCGGGTTGAAACTGTAGGACCGTGGGGTCCGAGTGCTCACAGCCTTTTCAAGGGCATTTCAAAACACTTAGTTGACACTTCCCGTGACCGAAGGGCTGGCTTTTACCTGGCCAAAGGTTTAGCGTTGCCATACAACGTGGCAACGCTGCCAGTCTCAGTTCTCTTTTTTGACGCCATTTTTTTAATTTTATTGTTAAGTAAGTTATTTTACTTTATTTTAATTTATAAATCTACTTAATATTTCTTCTTAATAAACCGGTATGGTCTTGTTCGCGAAGCCTTATGTCACATACTTAAAGTGCCTCCCTTAGATCAATATTTTACCTTTCGGACAGAGCCTACGTGTGAGTTCTGAAGTCTACCTATACTAAATTCAGCACCAAGTTTTTGTAGTGCTCTAGCAGACGATGTGTACATTATGTATGCCCCTGTGATTGCAAAGGAATGTATATGGCGTATCGAAAGATCTTTTATTTTTTTCCTTAGGCTATATACTGCCCACTGCTGGACGAAGCCCCCATAGCCTCCCACTCTTCTCTCCTAGCGGTTTCCTCCGGTCAATCTCTCACAAACGCCTCTAAATTGTCACGCCTGCGTTTTTAGGCCTCCCATGGCGACGAAGCCTGAATTTTTATTCTGTAATATTTTTGTAGCTCAGTATAGAGTTACAACAAAGATGGATATTTCTACACTACTGAAAGAAAAACAAACCACCTAGCTCCTTGAACTAATCCTCTTATGGCCTTTAGTTTTTGTGTAATGGTACTACTTACTGAGATTATCAGGAAAACATTTCACGAAAGTCTTCAAGATAAGTTGAGGTGAAGTGATAAGGGATAAGCTGTATTATTTTTAGATTATTTATTCCAGAACTTTATTCTAGTAACACTCGTTTTTCTTTGGTAGGTCGTGAATCGTGTGATACCAAATCTGACGTATTATTTTTTTAAATGTATAATTTTACTGATATACAGGCACTATTGAATTGTAGACACAAAGAACAATACAATTAAGCGACAATTCTAGTCACAAGGCATTATGCCTGTGACACTACTTTCAGTACTGTAGTGCCAATTCCAAAGCGTAGATCTCTATGGAGAAGAACGGGCAACAAACTCCATGGACACTCTTTTAAATCAGAATATTGTTACAAAAACCTTGGTTACATAATCTATATTGAGATTGTACGTTAAATGAGAGAACGATGTAGTAAGACGTAATAATATTAATTAAACTTAAAAAAAGCATCAGCAGCTCATTTTAAGCTGCGTAAATTACGCTCAACCCTAAATTAGCTTAACAAACAGTCAAAAAGCCTTCCATTCCTATCTTCCACACCATATAAGAACACAAACCTTCCCTCAAACGCCAAAACACTATTTTCCTCCCCGTAATGCCCATAAAGTTGATAAATCCATATTGACATAGCCATTTATTCGACGACGTCTGATTAAAGCTATCAATAAGCCGCTTGCGGAGTCAAAGACCTTCTCCAATCCTTCCATATTTCACGGATGTTAGGTGCACCTTACGTATTTGTATTTGGAGTAACTTTTATGTACTCTAAGATACGAGTTTACGAGCTGGTACCCTACTTTAAATAAAAGGCGTTTATATCGTTGATTTAAATAGTTATTGGAAAGAAATCATATTATACATGTCACAATTCTGACGCCCGACTCAACCGTCTCCTCTTTGCTTATTCTAATTTGAACCTTATTGTTTCTTTCCTTTTTCTTTATAACGTGAGACGATTCCTAAATGACCACAAAGGTTAAGGTCTGACATCCTACAGTAAATTGTAGTGACACTGCCCGTCCTACAAAAGGTTAAGAGAAAGATTACACAACTTATACTTTTAGTAAAACTAAAATACATCAAACAATCTATCTGCCATCAAGTCCGCCACTAATAGATCTTTTATTTTTCAAAAACTAATCATCAAAAAAAAACATAGTTTGAAAAAATTCTGAATAAAATTGTTTGGAAATCATAACATAGATAGGCCTTTTCCATCTAAAATTGCTGTACAAACATTTGCACAACTGAAAAAAAAAACATGAAAAAATATACCGATTAATGAAATTCATCAAAGTGTAAATAACCAACCGAGTAACTGTTATTCCAGTGTTACATTTTTTATTTTTTAAACTATTCACATGCGAGCCAAACTGTTTTTCAAGCACATAAATCGAGTCCATTTCTATTTGAATAAAATATACTTGGACCAACCCTATTTTTATAAAATACACACTTTTTTAAAAGTACACAAATGTCTTACAAAATAGAAAACTGCTAACAAAAAAGCTACGTGTGTTATTTACAGAATCGTTCAGCATTATTTTTCAGCTGGAAAACAAAATCGCCCATCTATAGGCACATAAAAAGTTCAGTAACAAAGTAATATTTTTTGAAGTAAAATGGAATACATTTTTGTATATGATGAATTTATTTTGTATGTATTTGTATGTCAGATATATTTTTTTTAAAAACTACTGCCTACATTGTATCGCCGTATCGAAAGTGTCAAAATTGCTTCTTTTAGCATTCCAAGCGGGTAAAGACGCAAGCAAAAACTAGCGTGAAAATAAATCCAACTCTATGCTACGAGCAATAAGCGACTTTGTTACGTTGTAATAGAAGTCCTAAGAAATACTGAAAAATACATTAAATGAAAAAAAAACATTTAAGTAAATACGTGAGTAACCGTATACTTACGATAAATAAATGCAAAATACAACATTGCGATTTCATCGAATGCAGTGAACTCTCAGGTGTAGTATTTGAACTACATTATTCAAAATGTGACTTTTCTTTCTTTTTTGATCTCAACTTCTCTTGGATGTCCTCCACCTTGGTGTAGGTGGTTGGGTTTGTTAGGTCTTTACTGACTAAAACCACACGTTGTTCATTCAAGTACCTACTCCTACCAAATGGACATCTTCTGAATAAGAAGCAATGACAAAAAACATCTCGATCAGCCCACGAGTTCAGCATCATTTATTTCAGTTCATGAATAGCTTAAAAATAACCTTGCAGCTTGATAATTTCCACTTCCGACCAAAACGCTCCAATCCACCCAAAAACTCTTTCCACACAATACCAGCTAAATCAACAAACGCTTACTCCTTTCCACTCTCTCTTAACTCACACCACAGTCTAAAGGACCATACTAGAGGCGTCAAAGAAAAATCGTAACAATTTATTCGGCGGGGTCGCTTCTGAATAGAGAGAATTTTCGCCGGCCCAGCATTACGAGGCTTTTCACTCACAACGCTGTATTATGTAATCTTCATCATTAATTTGTTTCATTTTTAAATTTGAGCCTCAACTTTTGACAACTTTTAAACTTTGTGGTCAGTAATAAAAGTTGAATTGTCTTTTTGTTGAATGGCTCGTTTATTTTAAGGGATGCTTCGTAGAATCGCTTTGTAAGGTGGACTGGTAAGTACTGGGAATCAGGACACTTGCGCGAAAAGACATTCGCGCGAACGGACACTTGCTTCAATTCAATTAAATTACATATATGTCCATTCGAGCATGTGTCCGTTCGTGCAAATATAATACGCGAATGGACATTTGCGCGAACGATATTTGCACGACAGGCACTTTACACTTGCGCGTATCCACTCAGGCAAATAATACAGTACATCATGTCAAAGAAATTGTCTCGTTAGTCTATTGGTCACAAACGGTGCTGCTGAGCAGGAATTTCCTCACCTAGGAGTTGAACTCGGGATCCTAGGTGGGCAATGTACTACTAGGTTTTTCTAGATTTCTCAGTAGCAGCCTGGAGTGTAAATTTGTACCCGGTTGATGATAATAAGCTCGCCCTCTATTATAAGGGACGTAGTTCACTTAAATAGCGTAATGTGAGTGTATTTTAGAATTATATACCTCTGACTAACTCTTCGGGGAAGGCAAGACATGGCGCTATGTCATGTTCTGAGTTAAAGGTCGATATTGTAGAGCATCGTGTCTGTCACTCACAGCTTAGTTGTGACTGCTAAGAAGAGGATCACTTTGTGCTAGTCTCCTCATAAAACTCGATCTGTTTCTAACGCCTGTTTCTAAAAAATAAGTATTTAGTTTCTGGATAGTCGGTGTTTCGTTGTCCTAGATGAGTTGTGCCTCTAATGAGTTATAGTGTAGGGTCGACTAAGACACTCTTCAGATATGTTCTGTGACTTACCTACATGACCTCAGGCGACGCGATTTGCGTTAAGACAGAAACACGCTCGTGTGTCATTTGTTTTTCCACCGCATGATTACCCGTCGTGTCGCAGGTCACGTCGAGGTGACTAAGCCATTTCTTTCTTGCGTTTTCTCCACAGTAGTTGTCGCAACATGAATATCGTTTAAACGTGTAGGTTGTGGCCATGCTCTTGAAGGGATAGACGCGTAGAAATATTATGTAAATTTTAAATAAACAGGTTTTGTAGCGTCACAGTGATAACCGTATAAAGTAAAGACTGAAAGCCCGTAAGGGGCTCAGATCTTTAGCCTCTTTGCTTGCTGGTTGCGAGATATTTCGCGGTAGCAATATTTTTCTCAGAGCAACTTATCTCGACGGACCAATAAGGCAAAATGAATGGGTAAAACACTCGGGAACCACCTTTTATATCAAGAATTCATTAACAGTATCTACTACAAGACTCGTTTGGCAGAGGAGCTCGTGGTTAAATAATAACAGCTACTCGGGTCGATCTTCAGGTTAGGCCACGCTTGCCTAGGTTGGTCCATGGATGGGTGACCACCCATTATGTACTGAGTTTTCTCCGTGCCTCGGAAAACACGATAAGCCGGCTGGCTGTCATTTGTAGATCTTTGACAGTCGTTAAAGGTAGTCAGTGGCCCGAAAGTCTGACAACCAGTCTTACCAAGGGGCATCGTATTACCCAGTACTAACTGGGTTGTGGAGGTCAGATAGGCAGTCGCTCCATGTAAAATACTGGTATTCAGCTGCATCCCTGACCCCAACATAGTTGGGAAAAGGCTAAGCAGATGATGATCAAATTTACAGCAAGGGTTTTTTTAGTAAACATTGGAGGAAGTGTTGTTTATGATGGTATCGAAAATTCAAGATCCTTGTACATAGTACAACTGTACAATTCTGCTTGTAAACATCGTGGGCTTATCAAGAAAAAATCCATTGACATGTCACCCCTCAACGAATATCTGAGTCAGCCAACATTTTGAATGTTTAACGCACCATTTGACTTTGTCGTAGACAATATTTTCAAGTAGACGCGTCAGCCATTTTGTCCTTACGTAACGTTTGATCAAAATATTGCTCATTTTGTGCTAGTATTTTCTTTGCTATGTGTAAATATATGGTACAAGACGATGACGTAAATAAAGAAGACGTCTTCTTAAGTTATTTTAAACGAAATGTTGCCCACTTTGTGCCCTTTTTTCTAGTATAGTAATATATCACGTCTTGGAGACTGAATACGGGCTTAAAATACGAAGCCAATATACCTACGTATAACAAAAATTAACATAACATAATCTGCCTTTAACTTTCCCACGTGAGTCAAAGTCCACCACGCAAGCCAACTAACCTAAGTTGTCATCAGATCATCAATCTCCTGCCCTTATCCCAATTCATTTGGGGTCGGTGCATCATGTCTTTTTTTCCATACTTCTCCATTACTCGACATCTCAGCAGTGACCTTCTTTCTAGCCTTATCATCCTACACACAGTCCATCCATCGTTTCTTTGGTGTTCCTCTACTCTTATAGCCATCTATATTCATACTCAACGTTTTCCTCAATCCTCCGCATCTCATGTCCATACCACGATAACCGATTTTAGACACAACTTTTCAGTCAATGGCGCCACTTTCAGACTTCCTCTTATGTCATCATCATCATCAGGCCTCCTCAATCGCACGCCATTCAACTCGATTTTCAGCAACTCTCATCCAGTTGCTACCAGCCACCCTGCGAAGATCGTCACTCCACCGAGCCTGAGGGCGCCCCACGTTACGTTTCCTCTTATGTACTCATTTCTTATTTTATCCATTTGCGTTACACCACACATCCCCCTTAGCATTCCCATCTCAGCCACATGCAAGTGCCTTTCATTCATCCCTTTTGTGGATCAACATTCTGATACATACAAAACAGCAGGTCTAACCATGGTTTAATAAAGGTGACGCCACCATTACGGGCCTAAAACACGAAGCCAATATACCTACGTATAAATAAACTAACATTTGTGGGTGTGCCGCCATTTCATCCACCCGGTTTAATTCTGCTAAGCTAAGTTATAAGAAAAGGCAAAAAAAAATGTATCTTACTACAAACTTAAAATTATTTAATTCACGAACAAAAGGAACCAACGCCGAGCAGAAAAAATGCCTACGAAAAATCTTGTTTTTTTATTAGGCACAAGATGGTTCTGCCAATACAATTAATTACGACCTTACCCGCCCACAGGATGAGTCAAAAGATATCTATTTTTAGCAAGACAAAGTTAGGAAGTCGCAAGTTAAGAGTCTTCCTACGCTAATACCAATACCAATTATTCTCATAAAACTCATATTTCAGTACACAAACTACGAATCTAGACAAGATAGTCAACAGCCGACGAGTTATTTAGGTTTTAAATATAATAATAGCTTTTAAATACTATTTCATTCGGATTCTCAAAATAAAAATTATGGAACTACGGAATAAACTATTAATCATATTTAACAAAACACAAAGCAATACTGTCACTTTTCATAAACACACCTCTAAAACATAAAAACAATCATCATTTACCACAGATGTCCATTTTTAAACCCGCTGCAATTTCTTCTACGGACATAAAAGTAGAAAATGGAGCTAACGTAAATAACTATCTTCCGTCGCTTATTAAAATAATTTGGTCTGACGGCTAAGAACTAAGATTAAACGAAAAACAGAAAAAAACACTTACATAGTAAACGTTTTAACCACACACTGTATTTTTGTTTGTGGAATTTTTGTCGTATCTATATTTACTCAGTGCTTTAAAGTTTTGTACCAGTATAATAGGCAGCTTTATGACGACCGTTCGTTAGGCAAAAAATACCTCTGTATTTTTCTTCCTGAATATGATTTCAAACTAGCATTGTTCTATGTTATCTCAGTTATATTAAAACAATAATAATGCCTACAAACAGGGACCTAAATCGTGGGCCGACACGCACTTGGCCCGTTTCAGTGTTGCTACCTAAAAAACTTCAACAGAGGTCGGACTAATAAGTCTCGTAACAAGAACTAAGTAGACAAAAGTAAACACATTGGAACTCCAAACAGCAAAACCAATAAATAAAGCCGAGTTAAGCCGGGTTTTCACTTAATAGAGGCTCACTTCGCACGCTTTTGTGGACCGATTCTATTGATAAACATGTTCATTAGTATCTTACAGAATTGCCACCTTAACATAGCCAATTAGTAATAAATCAAAATTGAAAGCCGAAGCCTCAATTATCTTGAGTCCTATTAGATAGTTACTGTTTAATTAATTGCTCTGATGGGCTGACTGTATAACGTGTTCGTATAGTAGACAGATGTATTATTTTGCTAGATAAGACCTGAGGTCCTAGTACGAGCGCGCGTTGTAAATGTTACGTAAATACTTCGATTTTAAAATTAAGAATGCTCGCTTCACTTATTGCATTTTCATTATTTTAAGAATTTATTCATATCTATAGATGATACTGATTGTGCTTGTTAGCAAACGATTCAACTAAAATCCTATAGGATAATTGTATTTTCGATTCAAAAATCAACGTATTTACTTTACGTTTACGCCGCGCGGTCGTGCTAGGGCCTCTTATCTGTTAGTATCTTGCGTCAGATCTCTCTGTGAGGACTGTGTGGGCGCTAATGCGATGAAGCTGTGATTGTGTTGCTCTAAGATGTTTTAATTAGCTGAGTTATAATAATATAATAATAGTCCGAGATAATAAGATAAAGCTTGCTGTTGTTGCTGGTATTAAGACGCCTCGTCCTAGATTAAACACAGAGTTCCTTGAATTGGATTACCCTTTTTACCTTACACTAAGGTCACCCCAATTAATGCCCAAACCCGCTGAGCCGAGCGCTGAAAATCCAACAAAGCGCTTTAATTTAGGTGTGCCTAGTGCTAGAAAGTCTGAAAGAGGGTATTTAACATTATCGTTAAGCTCTTTCACTTGCAAGAATTCACTTCCAGTACTGACTGATACTGTTAACCTGCGTCATCCCACTGCTGGGCACAGGCCACTTCCAGTTAATACATATTTATTCATTTCAGTTATGATTCGTTTCAAGCTAGACCTGTATGGCAATCGTTGCATTAAAAACGTCCCTTAAATACAAATGTCACAGTACAGTCACGAGCACTAATATGTAAACACTTAACAACTTTTAAAAGTGTTTTTCTCCTACTGTTCTGATTAAAATTTAATGTTGTTGCGAACATAGTATTCTGGAATACATATTTTTGTGAATAAGATCCTATCTCCAAGTTACAATCGTATTTCTCGCGAAAATTGCTTTTAAATTTAGGAAAGTGTATACATATTGGTGCTCGTGACTGTACAAGTAAAGTATAATTATTTAATAATTAATATCCGCCTATGGAATAGATCCCAAACCACCATTCAACACTTCAATCCCACAAACCCATTGAACCATACAGTTCCCTCCCAAATATTAAATCTCAATAATTTCGTTATGCTGATCAATAGGTAATTAATTTTGGCGCAAACAACCCGGGCTTATGACGTCACACCCGTGTCAAGTGTGAACACTATATGTTTGGACGTTCATCGCATCTCTGATATGGTTGCCAATAACAGCCTCAGAACTTTCCTGAAGTACTTTCAAGTTAGACGGGCCGTGAGAGTTTCGTAATAGTGCTTTGACAACCCTGTTACTCTGAGAGTGAGGTGCTATGAGCTATTTTTGGAATATTGTTTCCAAACCAATAATAATTAGAAGATACTGTCATTTCATAGATACACGAGTTGCGTGAAACGACTGTGTTTCAAGAATCGGCTGGGCATTGTAGGCTTTTTCCAAAGTACAGTCACGACCACCAATATGTATACACCTTCCTACATTTAAAAGAAATTTTCGCGAGAAATAACGATTATAACTTGGAGATATAATCTTTTTCATAAATATCTGAGTTCCAGAATACTATATTCGTAACAACATGAAATTTTAATCTAAACCTTAGGAGACAAAAACCCTTCTAAAAGTTGTTAAGTGTTTACATATTGGTGCCCGTGACTGTACAAAGATGGCCGCTATCAGTCTTAGAAGACTGGCTGCCGATTAATATTAATAAAAATAAAGGTATCTATGTGAATTGAAATCTGTATGGTGTACATAATAAAGAATATTCTATCTATCTATATGGCTTAGTTAGTTATACCCGCTAATCCGTCGAACGTGTGCTTCACTTCAGATAAAAATAGATCATGTGACCGTGAAGATACGATCAAGGGATTACTGTTAGGAGGAAGCTGAATGTTCCAGATCATAATAATACTAAACCCCTATCCCCAATCCGCCAGAAAAACTTGGTGTCTGTAAAAAAATGTAATCCTAACTTTCGCAAAACCATAACATGATTTGAAATCGAATTTATCCAATTTAATTTCAAATCATGTTATTGAAATGGAAACAAAAAATATTAGGACATTCAAAAAACAAATTGGTTAGACATTCAAAGATACGAATATCATTAATCTTTACATCGACAAATACATAAATCTACTCCCATTCAAATTGACTCAGACAAAGCTGCCTGGCAAGCTTTTTATTCACAATATTGAAACTAGAATATGCAACTTAACAAGAAAAACACGAATTTCAATTTCGCCTGCAACGAGTAGACAAAAAAAAACAACGTCTTCGTTTTTATAACTAAATTAAAACAAAGATCTTTGCAGGGCGAGCGTTTATATCAATCCGTTGAGAAGTGGAAGAAAATAAGACAAATTGAACGCTGGCTTTGTTAGAGGACAAAGGCCGTATTAATATCACTTACGCGTGTGTAATGTGTCGTCACATATTGAGATGCTTTCAGAGCATTTCAGGTGGCAGTGACCGAATATTGTGAGGTCAGATGTCGTCCAGTCAGCTGCCATGTGATCGGGCACGAGGAAAATTCTGACACGAAATATGTGAGCTTTTTCTAACAGCCAAATGTCTTGCCAAACCTATCAGAAAAAGTGTGAGAAGGAAAAATTCAAAATTACATGATTGTGACAAACATTCTTTTCTTGAATCCTGCCAAACCCAAGAGAAGTAGCTAAGGTACTTGTGACAGTGGCCCTGACACCACCCCGTATGCAGTTCAGCATCAAAACAAAGCTTAACCAGCGCGTCAAAGCTCAGATTAAATAGATTAGATCAGCTAATTGAGAACGCGCTGAGTGGAACAACGCGAGCACTTTGTTTCATTCGATACGCAACGAATCGCTCGCTCGGCGATATTGGAGATCAACTGTGTATTTGCTGCTACATTTGTGATTGCTACACCGATTAACTGTGAACGCTGCCAATGAAATAGTGCGCGTCACTAACAGTCAACCGCTAACTACGCTCCGCATGTACGCAACCTAATAACAATTACAGTCGCGTTCCAAATAATGACGCGTCGATAACTAAGTACGGATCGCAACTCGTTTCCCTCGATCGGCTCATAACCCCAAACATACAATCTTCTCTTTTATTACTTCCCAGGTGTTTACTATTTGATTTTATTACGCATCCTGTCCAATACATTAAAGTTTCAACGTTTGCGGACAACTCCATTGAATGTTAATGCGGTTGCGGCGCTCAGCAACAACAATATTGTTTTATGGGACAACCAACCGAGTGTTTTCCACAACGCCATGTTTTGATTGCTCTGTTAATCACACATACGGAACTATTGTGGCTGACAAATGCAGATGAACATTTTTGACTAACGATGCAAAATATCATAACGTAGCAAAGAGCCTGTTAACATGCAGACTGCAAAAAGGTTTGTGTGAAGCGTTGTCAACTTAATATTTATTTTTGAAAGAATGTTTATAATATGTAAATTAAACAATACAGTCATGGCACAACACGTTCTATTGTCGTCAGTGAAGTGACATTTCAAAGTTAATCAAATCGTCCTTTTTCACGTACCGTTCTCATGTGGAAAAGCCGAATGCAAGACTGCCTTTGCCACTCACCCTGAACGCATCTTGACATTCATTTAATTTCGTTTTTCCCGCGCAATTCCGAGCCCTTTCTCGCCGGACAGCTAATTTGTACGGAGACCGTTTTGAAATTGGAACTCGAATTTCCTGTTTTTTGCTCATTGCACGAATTGAAGTTTGAAAATGTCAAACCAAAGTTACTTTTATTCATTTTGTTTCCTTTATTTCGTGTTTTTTTATTACGTTTGTAAAAAGTAGTCGTTTATTTTGTTCTATCAAATCCAAATTACCAAAAATTTAAAACTCCTTTTTCCCCTGCATTTTGAAGCAAACTGATATTAGTTAAGTCAATTTGTTTTTAGCAAACTTGCAACTTCTTAGCTGCACTCGAACTAAGCTAAGAAAGTACGGCTAATTATTGCTATCGACCTATTTTAACTTTAATAACGTATATTCAAGAATGTTTAACTTTAATAACTTACCCTGGTATGCCTGCGTTTGCTGGTTTCATCTAAGATTTTTAAGTAAGCATCGAATCTTTTGCTCGTTTCAGCGAGTAACTGATACAATGATAAGTAAGGGATTTGTACTCTTGTTATCATTTAAAATTGTGAAGAAAATACTACTATAATTTGTAGATACCATAATAAGCATGTAGTTCTAAAGATAGTCCAATAATCGAACAAATGAAAGTGATATGCCCCTTTTTAAAGATTCCGTATTAGGTAGGTGATTCTCTTTGGGTACACATGTAGTCCATGTACTGGTTTATACAAACATTTATGATACTTTTATTATAGTACGTTCTCGCGGATATGTTCCTCCGACCCCCACGCGGGTGAAGCTGCATGCAAAAGCTTATCATGCCATAAGTTTGCTTTTTTGTTCACACTTGTTTATTATAACGCTTGTGGCTAAATAAGGTTAAGTCGCGCTTGCCTAGGTTTGTATGTGGGTGGGTTACCACCCATTACGTACCGTGTTTCCTCCGTGCCTCAGAAAGCACTTTTAAGCCGTTGGTCCCGGCTGTCATTTGTAGATCTTTGACGGAAGTTACAGGCAGTCAGTGCCCGAAAGTTTGACAACCAGTCTTACCAAGGGGTATCGTATTTCCCAGTACTAACTAGGTTGTGGAGACAACAGGCAGTCGCTCCGTGTAAAATACTGGTATTCAGCTATTTCAGCTGCATCCGGTTACACTGTAAGTCGACCCCAACATCCTTGGGAGATAGATGATGACTTGTTTTTTTTTATTCATGAAACAGCTGCACATAAAAAAATAGAATGATATTCACATCGAGAGGTCTTTTATTTTAATAGTGTATGTAAAAAGTTTTGAATCTCTCAATAGTGACTTTAACAATTAAACTTTATCGGCCATTTTAAATAAAGCCTCAACCATTTGAACTATAAAATATATTAAACTAATATCCGTATAATTGTTATCGGCCAAAACGCGTGTGTTACAAAACGCGATAGGTATATTATCTAATGATTCATGGCCATAGATAAAATTAGATATTATTTCCTTTATTTATTTTTACACATATTAAATACCTACATTTTTAAATATTCTAATAAAAAAAATAGTGGTCCGCCGGTATCGGGAGCAGGGTCCAAGCTACCGGTGGTTAGGGCTCCAGAGGCAGGAACCAAAATTAGATATTATTATTAATCTTTGGCTATTTTCAACGCAGTAAACTCGTTGGTGTAGTGGTCGGAAGCGCGACTGCTGAGCATGAGGTCCTGGGTCCTTCCCTGGTTGAGCAAAGTGCCATTGGGTTTTTTCATCAGGAATTTCTCAGTAGCTGCCACGGAGTCTGGATTTGTGCCCAGTTGATGGCAATCGGCTCGCCCCCTATAACATGGGACTTAAACATAACTGGGGAAATGTGGGTGTACCATTAGGTACACCTCTGCCTTACGCTTCGGGGATTACTGGTGTGATGTTATGTTATGTTTCAACTCACGTCTTTTTCGAATGAGGGTAGGCCGAGACTACAGAACGCCACGTGCTACGATACTTACATACTTTTTGGCCTCCTCCACGTTCATACATCCGTCCCCATATTCACAGACGCTTCGAATCCATTTAAATTTGGAAAGTCGTATGTCTATCTCGCTCGCTTTCGTAATGCCAAAAAAAGATAGACATCGATCGAAATCGAATCGAAGCGTTTGTGAATACGGGGGCGGCTGGTCATAGACGCAAGCTGGTTGCTAGTACTTTACACCTGACCTTTCTGAAGAACCTCACCAATAAGGTCATTATATGACCTTCTAAGGCAATTTTCCCTTGACAGAAATAGTTATAACTACCTTTATTTCTGTTTGTTTAAAATATTACCAAGTAAAATACCAAAATTATATTCAACTAACAAACACTATTCTCAATTCTACCGTATTAAAATAAACATACTCTTATTAAAGCCGTATATCGTTCGCTACCATACAGAACTTGTTAGCGAGTATAAGAATATGTACCAGGCAGTTATAAATTGTGAGGTTTAACGGAAAAACTTTGCTATCGTGGGTCGCCTACGTACCGCCCGCCGATTTACCTCCTCGAGATAACGAGTTCCGTACTACCCTGGTACCGGGGATATTTTTTAATTTTCTAATCAATATGCGGGAAAAAAAGCTTAATTTTCGTCGGAGACAACACCTTTTGTGGTGAACTTTCCCTATAGGCTGATAGGAGGAACTTGAAACTTGGTACGAAAACAATGGAAGAGATTCGTAGATAAGCCGATGGAGGGATATTAAGTAACCTCGCGAAAGTTATAATTTTTGAACCTTACCCGTTTTCAAGCTCGGGGGAGTAGGGCCTTTATTAGCGATAGCTATATTAGCGATCAAAGACGAGTTAGCACTTAATCTTGTATGTAGGATATGGTAGTTTTTGATAATTTTAGTAACTTCTTGTTCTTTCGCGTGGTTAGTGTCTAACCTGGTGTCAGAGTTCTTATGCCCCCCAAATCAACACGGTTGCCTTTTGATCGCTTTACGGTACATCAACTTATTTAGTAAACTACAACAAGCAGCCATCTCGGTAGAAAATAATCTTCTTTTCATTTTAAAGCGATACCCGTGACAACCGCGTACACCTACTCGTATGTAAATAAATTATGTATAAGCTACATGAATAACTAAAGCCACCATACACCCATAAAGTGCAATTTCCTCTTACATAAATAAGAACACTCTGTAGCAATCACATGTTTATCTAAGCATACACATGACGTCACGAACACAGGGTGTAGCAAAAGTTTCACACAACATGATTTTTCCTCTAGAGGCCGTCAGTCAGCTGAAATCAACTTATGAAAGCCGAGTACGGAAACATTTTATTCGTTTTTTTTTTGTTGCGGCTTTCCACCCTTCCGCCGGCTAAAATCCATGGTGCTTGAATTATTAAATAAAAACTTTTTTAAATATATTGTTACAATGTCCAGTAGAGCTTTTGTTGTTTTAAAATGTAACTGATACTACGAGGAATTATAGGGTGTATTAATTATTCAATACATCATTTTCCTTTTTTCATTTTTCAATAGATTTGTTGTTTCGAAAAATATCATAACATCAGACCTGTGAGCAGTGTTTTTTTTAAAAGCAGTGATAGCCTAGTAGTGTGACCGTCGGACTGCCTCGAGGTCTCGAGTTCGAACCCAAGTTATGCACCTCTGGTTTTTCGGATTCATGTGCGTATTGTATAATTATGACTTGCTTCGGTGAAGGAAAACATCGTGAGGAAACCAAACCAGCATGCCTAGGAAAATTCCTCGACGACATGTAAACCCAAGTCAGAGGCCCATGGGCGGCATAACAATTCTGACACCTGTTAGGCAGTAACCACACGCAAAAGAAAAATAAATTGTCAGCTGTCCCGTTGGTCTAGTGGTCGTAAGCGCTACTGCAGAGCATGAAGTCCTGGGTTCGATTCCCGAGTCGCGCAGTGTTATTGTGTTTTTCCTTCAGGAATTGCAGTAGCAGCCCGGAATTTGAATTTGTGATTGGTTGATGGCGATAGGCTCGTTCCCAATTGGCAAAATGTGGATGCGGGTGTGGGGACTATTAGTCACCTCTATCTAGCCCTTCGGGAAAAACAGGCGCGGTGTTATGTTATCTATTTTTGTCCTGACAGCATTTGAAAGAAGACCTTCATAATATACTGTTGGACAATGTGACACTTGTCCGACCCATATCGGTTCAACTTTCAACTTTGGGTCTTTGGAGTCAATGTTGAAAAGTTGTCTTTAGAGTCACCTTCTCATTGATAATCCCTTGAGCATAGCTGGTGTCAACTTAAGCATTACATGTCAGGGTAAGTAATACTATGTATAACATATGTTTCAGCAAACATATTAAAAAAGACAACGAGGTACACAAAATAATGAATACAACCTTTTATTTTAATTTAGGAACAAAATATTAATCACTGAAACTAACCTAAATCACCAAAAATCATAACTAATTCTATTAACACGTAATTGTTTAGAAAAATTGCGAGTAAGTTCACAAAATAGGAAATTTATCCTTCACTCTCTCAAAGGCATTTATCCTTTGAGCGATGTTCCCGTCAAGAGTCTCCTGCGACCACAGACAATTCGAAGTTGTCACTCCTTTCCACAGAACTAACTATGCTACGTACATCCTCATTTCTTCCTAATTCTACGTAAAACCTCATTTCTTCCTAATAATAGTATTACAAAAACATTTTGACAAATTATGAGTTTTCTGAAAATTGGTTTTTACACTTCAACATTTTTTTGTATTAAAACTAGATGATATCGGTGTTCCCAGACTATCCTGAGCACCGCAATAAAACCAAATACATTACAAAAAAACATGTTGGGCAATTTGTTTTTCAACACGAATGCTAAGTATTTACTACAGAGCAGAATTCTACAACTTGAAAACTTGTTGATTCCATAAACTCCGAAGTTCTTCAAAAAAACTTCCCTTCCAATTTATACCAGCCGTCAGTCCAGTCGACTAGTTGCCAACTTTACACCGAACACAATTTGTCTAACCGTAGCCCCGCCCGCTACCAGTTTACCTTCATTTGGACTGTTTTTGTACTTAACTGACTTTTAATTAACTAAACGGTAAGTGCCTTCCAACTTGGCACTTGTCAGGAGCAGAAAGTTTCAAATATCTAACATAAATAATAGCGGTAAACATGTCGGATATCCAAGAATGCAATGAGTATTTTAATGTTCAAGTTGTTGGCTAAATTAAATTTTCTCGCCTCGGTTCTCTTCTTATCAAACAGCCGAATACACAGTTAACGAATTGATTAAAGTTGTGCGTGTTTAATCTCGGTTTGTGTTAGCGGCGATTAAGTTTTATGTTTTGAGAAAAGTGCGGCTAACAACCTTATCTTGGCTTCGAAAGTCTTGAGTTTGTTATAGTTCTTGTAGAACTTTTGATCTTAGATTTAAAATTACGAGGCAAGGTTATTTGTTACGATTTCATACTTTTTATCTTTAATCGAAAAAGCTGTTTTCATTCGGCAGTTTGGAACTGTGAAAATATTTCTTAAAGTCTTGTTAAAATGAGTTTAAAATAATATTTATTAATCATCATTCATTATTTACAGTTTTAATTGAATATTAGCGCTTAGTAGCGCGTAGTTTTTCCGAATTTATTGTTTTGTGCATGTGGTGTTTACCTTTAAGTAATTGTTGCGCTGTAATTTAATTTATATAATGATTTATGTCGCTGTATCCAGTGTGAACAATTGTTGGTAGACCGAATATAATAAATAAATAAATAAATCATCATCATACACAGCCCGAACTCACCCACTGGTGGGTATAGGCCTCCCTTTTCTTGTACCAATCTCCCCGGTCCTGTGCCAGCCTCATCCAGGTTGTTCCCCCGATGGCAACTATGTTGTTCGCCTATCTCGCCGCTTTATTAATCAGATACCAGTGATTCAGCAAGCTACACATACTGTTTTGTTGTTTATGCTGCACTCCACATATTTTTCTATCGCGTTAATACAAAAACAATACAGAAGCACAAGCGCCAGTTGTGACAGCGGTCTCTCTAAAGAAGAGAATTACAAAGCTGCATATAGTTTAACACACACTTACAAGCACTGCAACTCAAGCCGTTCGGGATATATCATCAGATGACATACATCCATACACGTACACTTACAAACACCGCTGCACCGTGTCAGAGTCACCTTGGAACGGGATCAGAGAGTAAAAATGAGCTAAAGTGATGCCCATCTGTCCAGTGCAGCCCTTTTTGTGCTGTAACATGAGCTTACGGCTTATGTCTGCCTGGTATTGGTCTAGTGGTCGGAAGCGTGACTGCCGAGCATGAGGTCCTGGGTCCTTCCCAGGTTGAGCAAAGTGCTATTGGGTTTTTTCATCAGGAGTTTTTCAGTAGCAACCACGGAGTCTGGATTTGTGCCCGGTTGATGGCAATAGGCTCGCCCCTATTGGATGGGAATTTTACAAACCTGGCGTAATGTGGGTTTAATATTAGCTACCTCTGCCTGCATGATGTTATGTTATGTTATGTTATGAGCTTAAAACTATTCCACACAGTGAAAAATTAAATACAACTGTACCAGCCCCGAATTCCCTGTGAAATAGCAGGTGCTCGTAAGTATTAGCAAAACGGCGATTAATATAAAAGGAGTACAGCACGTAAACACATCAGTGGTATGGTGCCAAGAATCCCAAGCGTATACTTAGAGCGAGCCGGCCGCCACCCGCCGCACGATACACGAGGCTGGGGGCAGGGGACAGGCATATCAGAAGTGTTAATCTAAGGGTGATATTGCACCGCGCCACGGTCTGAGTCCCACATAACGGTGGGAGGGGTTCGCATCGGCGTCGGGAGAACGATGAAGTACCTGGGACTCGTCCTCGACAGCCGGTGGAACTTCAAGGAGCATTTCCTGCGTTTGGCCCCAAAGCTGAACCGGGCAGCAGCCGCCCTCAGGCGACTCCTGCCCAATCTCAGCGGGCCAAACGCCTCCTGCCGGAGGCTGTACGCCGGTGTCGTGCGGTCCATGGCCCTCTACGGGGCCCCCGTGTGGGCCCTGAGCATTCGGACGCGACCACTGAAGCTGGTCGCATGCCAGAGGGTCATGGCTATCCGGATGATCCGAGGATACCGTACGATCGCTGGCGAATCGGCCAACCTCCTTGCCGGATTGCTGCCCTGGGATCTGGAGGCGACTGCCCTCCAGCGCCTCTATGAGTGGCGCGTGGAGGCGCAGCGCCGGGGCGAATCCCTGCTACCTCGACAAGTCGAGGCGCGGCGGGAAGAGCTCCGGCGCGATCTCAGGGCAGTATGGAGGGAACGACTGTCGCAACCGAGGTCCGGGCACGCCGCAATCGCGGCGGTAAGACCCCTCTTTGAGGAGTGGCTGGATAGGCGTCACGGCGTCCTGACCTACCGCGTGACGCAGGTCCTCACCGGACACGGAAGTTTCGGGAGGTACCTGTGTCATATGGGGAAGGAGGAAACGCCTGGGTGTCACCACTGCGAGGACCGCCCGGAGGACACGGTGGAGCATACGGTGCAGGACTGCTCCGCTTGGGCAGAGCACCGCCGTGTCCTCACGGCGGCGATAGGCGGAGCCCTCTCGCGCCCGGCATTGGTCGAGGCCATGCTGCGGGGCGAGACGGAGTGGGAAGCGGTCGCCTCCTTCTGCGAAGCAGTCATGCTCGCGAAGGAGGAGGCGGGCCGCGTGAGGGAGAGGACAGCGTCCTCCCTCCACACCAGCCGCAGTGGTAGACGCCCACGGCGCCGGACGTCGGCAGACGATCTCCGGCCACCGTAGGCGCGGGCATGCGGGCGGCGAGTAATGGGCGACTCGCTGTCCGACCATGGACCATGCCCGGGTCGACGGCGCGTTGTGTTCCACGCGCGCCTCAAAGAGTGTCAGCATAATGACGGGGCCCCCCTCTAGAGGGCCAAAGCCTGCCGGGGTCGCGGGACTCATAGAATTACCGTGACCCTGGAACATAAAGGGCTACTGAAGGACACCGTGGATTTTAGTCAGTACAAGTCTGACAGTCCCTCCCGCTCTGCCCTGGGTGGGAGGACTCATTTGATGATTTTACCACGTTAAAAAAAAAAAAAAAAGGGTGATATTGCACTAGCAGCCGTCAAGTGACACGTTTCTACATGGTCTTCTTTTACTTTTCGGGTCGATGATCCTCTTCAGATCAGTTGGTCCCGACCTCAACAGTAGCGTCAGTGTGTCTTCAAAAGTTTTACGAACACTTAGGTCGTTAGATGGGTCATTTTTTGGACAGCAGCGCACTATTGTGTGCCAGGCCCGTAATACCCCAACGCCACCGATAGATTTCACTTGCGATACGCTTTTGTTTTATGTACGCTGTATAGACGTTAATTGTCTTTGTTCCTTTATTAGTGTATTTTTATCAGGCAAGGAGTGCTTTAAAAAGCCTTTTATAATCATATAAATCCATACCGGTGAATGCATTAAATAGCCTCTTCTAGAGGCAATGACATGCATGAGCGTTCGGCTCTACAGCCAACTTTACTAAATACTTTATCCTTTACTTTAAACTCAGCATTAACAATTCAAGAATAGCTCATGTGAATACGAATGTAGACGATGAACCCACTAACATGTACCGCTAACCATAATTTTCATCAAAGTTCTTCTTAATCTTGAGGTAGACCAAACTATTGAAAACGTTATAACTTGACAGTTGCAAAACCTATTTAAATAAAGCTAATGAGATCGAACGATATGTAATTGAAAATTTCTCAGAACAAAGCTATCGTAACTCATTCATATTAAATTTCCAAAAAAATGCAATAGCGTACACGTCCATGATAGTTTTTCTATTCAAAGACAAGTATTATGAGTAAAATCTTTAAACCACAACCTAGGACAAGTCAATGGAACAACTATGTATAAATTGTTTGTCTTGGTTTTGACGGCAAACCAACATAAAGAGATGGCGTGCAATCACTTGAGACCTGTTTCAGAGTAGCAGTATTTTTGCGTTTATAATTTGCGGTTTCAGATTAGCGTATTTTCGGCGCTTATAAGCTCGTATAAGTGCGAGCCGCGTGACACGCCTCCCCGGCGCCGACTCACCCTATAACAGGCGCGTGTGCGCGCGTTCAGTTTTTAGAAGCGCAAAATGCGTGTAAGCGCGTAAGCCGAGAAAAATACGCTAATCTGAAACCACCCTTAGTGTCATTCGACCTTACAAAATAACCCTACAGATCATGCAAGCTATATATAGGTATACGAGTTCTACCATACCAGTAATGATTTATCTTTCACCATAAACATAACATAATAGTGCTACTTTACCTAATTCCACCGCTTGTCATATGTACATGACTTACAAGGTGCATCACAAAGCGGCCGGAAACATCCGACTGTCGAGCATTCAACATGATGATTGACACACACCGTTGTTGTATCCTAAGCTGGGAGGAAATTACTACTTGAAGAGGACATGCCATATACAATGATGATGATTTAATACTACCTATATATCCATACAAATGTAAGATTAACTCTGTCTGTCTGTACCATTACACGCGTTAACAGCTGAACGGATTTCGATAAAATATTGCTTTTAGGTAGATCATGACCAAGCCTTGTAGGCATGTAATGGATGCATACAGGTCGCATTATTACGCCACAATATAAATTCGAAATATAAAAATCGCGATTTTTTTTAACTCAATAAAAAAGCCCCATGAAAATCCGATGCCTATATTCTTTGTTCCACCTTTTTGTCTAATTGCACGTGATTAATATGTGAGTCATTAGGCAAGCAAAAGGTAAAGACACTAACGATGTAGAAAATTTTCCATTTTGAACAAATAATAATCCAAAAAGTCTACAACGCAGGCGGCTAAAAGGTTTCTGAAAGTAACAAACAAACCCTGAAACAACACGCTCTCTACAGAATCAAAAAAACTGCTGTTACATTCATACCAGACGAAACAAACCGATTTAGATAATTAATCTCGATTTCAAGAGAATATCTGACTCGTTAATCTATTTTTAATGAAAATATACCGAAAAACCTCAGAATTTCCCAGAAGCAGTTCGGAGTCAGGATTTTGACGAATCCTGACTCCATTGATGGCAATAGGCTCATCCTCTATTATACGGGATTTACATAAATAACTGCCTAAATATGGTTGGACTACTACATATACACATACACATTCATTGTGTCCCCACTAGGTGGACCGATGACCTGGTAAAGGTTGCAGGGATCCGCTGGATGCGAGACGCACGGGACCGGTCAATGTGGTGACACTTGGGGAAGGCCTATGTCCAGCAGTGGACGTCTTTCGGCTGAAATGATGATGATGATGATGACTACATATAAGTACAACTCGCCTTACCGTAAGAGGATCACAAGCGTGTTGTAATGTTAAGTCTAAAAAGTAAGTTTAAAAATATATATATATCTCAACCGCCATCACCCAATTACACACGATGATGAAAATCATCATCATCATCTTCCTGCCCTTGTCCCATGTTACTTGGGGTCGGCGCAACAAGTTTTTTTCTTCCATTGTCCCCTGTCAACCGTCACGCTATCATTTGCACCTTTTTCTTGCATAACACTCCTCACACAATCCATCCATCGTTTCCTTGGTCTTCCTCTCCCTCTCCATCCATCAACATTTATATTCATCACTCTTGTAGTCACATACGATCCGTTCCTCGTCATCACATGTCCAAACCAAGACAGTCGATTCCCTTACAACTTTTCTGTAACTGGCACAACTTTCAAACTTCCTCTAACATACTCATCCCTTAATTTATCCATTCTTGTCCCACCACACCCACCCACCTCAATATTCTCATCTCCGCTACATGCAATCTTTTGTCATCCACTTCTTCACAGCCCAGCATACCGATCTTCTCACGATGACGAAAAATGTTACCATAAATAAATCTGAATTAAATTCAAAACCAACACAACACAACATATTGGTTAATAGCATCAGTGCCAGGCCAGTTACATTTGGGCAGCTACCCAAACTTGATACTAAATATTGGATTCAGTTTTATCGCTTGGCATATTAACAAACGTGTCTGATAATTTTGTATTTAATTCTAACTATCTAGGTCATCGACCTCCTGTTATTTATCTATTACCTATGTATCTCGTAGAACACACAATTACGTCATCATTGTGAACAGTTCGGGTACTTCACAAGTCAAATTGGTTTTTAGAAATAATTTAATTATTGTAATAAATCGAAATATGAGCCTACGCCGTAGCAATCAGCTACGAAAATTCGTAGCTTCGTAGGCGACGTTTATTTCATACTTATCTCACTCATATTTTTATTAACGTGCCATCAACGATACAAGTTTCTAACTTAGCTTGTTCTATACCTCTCCTAGGCTCTCGGTTTTAAGAAATCCATCGATTTCGTGCTATTATTATCTCACTTTGGTCTAACCTTACCGAAATATAGTCAGATATTAAATTTAGTTATGCTTTAAGAATTTCAGTTCTCTGAAATGAAAAGTTTTGAATAATTATAACACGTAGTTAGTTCATAGTTGGCGTACCGTAAGCAAGTCTTATCAGGTTATTGCGTCAAGTGTGGCGCAACCGCAATACGGAGAAACTAAGTGCGTTACACTAAGTTAAACGTAATTTAAACTTTCATCGTTTTTGACGTGTTAAGCTACACTTCTGTTCTCAGATGCACATGTGCTTGCAAGCCTTCGGTATGTTTACACCGCACACACACATGCACACAACCAACGGATGAATTTCGAGCTCCAACACAGGTTTACATTGTACAATGAAGATTTATTTGTATTGCTGTGTTCAAGTATAACTTTGAGAATGAATCGGGAATTTGAATATATGTCTAAGAATAAGTAATGAGGCTTGAAGCCCTTTGTATCGGAGTTTGGAGTTAAATAACTTTGTAGCTTAATAAATTCGATGTTTAAAGTCGTTTGTTTGATACATCATGCATAAAACAGTACATTGTTCACGTATTTATATTTTAATCCGATCGATTGAGCAAGGTAAAGCAGAAGTGAATACCTACTCAGTAAAAAAATACTACCAATTTGCGTCAGAAAAGATTAATTCGAAAACGTATCTTACTATACAACAGATGAAACTGACATGCATGGGCGAAAAATTGTAATGCCCGATATTGAGCAGCAATGCGGCTCGGAAACACAATAATATTTTCACATGGCAGATTAAAAACATGCATTTTTAACGAACCTTTGTCGTCGCCGCCGGAATATTATTTTAATCGAAAACAGAACTTTTAATTAACACGGACACAGTATAACATAATCTGCAAAAACAACGGATAAAAATTCTGAAAAAGACACGTGATTAAAATAGCCGGTTACAAAGAAATATGAGAGGCCTTTGGTATGGTTTTTAATAAAGTTTTGAAGCACAATGTTCTTATTTAAGACTAGCTGCTGTTGTCCGCAACCTCGTCCGCGTGAAATTATTATAAAAATACAATTTTCCCGGTTTTTGCAACATTTTTCATTGATGCTCGGCTCCTTTTGGTCGTAGCGTGATATTATGCATGAGCGTGCGTGCGTGCGTGCGTACGTTGCTTGTTGCGTGTGTTGTTATGTATAAGTGTACCGCACCCCTCCCAGCGCGCCTCCCCGCGCGATGCTTGAAAGTCATCTGTCAATAAAGCAGTGCGTTGCCAACCAGCGACCTTGTCTGTACGTATCTACGACCTATCCTCATACTTAAAAATGACCTATAGCTTTCCTTGATAAATGGGACCATTAATCTATGGATCCCTCCAACACTTAAAGATTTTTCAATTCGAATCAATAGTTCCTGAGATTAACGCGTAACAAACTCTTCAGCTTTATAATATTAGTATTGATTTCAATGTAACGTATGGTAGAGTTAAAGCATCGAAAACGATGTTCATTGGAACAAAAGACTATAGTGCAATTCCTTGAACGCACTGTATTGTTGGAAAAACATACAATCGCACGTACGGTCAAGAAAGTGGGAGTCAATTCCATGAAAAACTTACTTTTAAAGAAACTTTTCTCTTTTTTTCGTGTGGGTAGTTTTAGCCTGGTGTCGAATTTTATGCCGCCCTGACTTGCCTTTACATGACGTGGACTGAAATATCTCTCGAGCATGCTGGTTTGGTTTCCTTACGATGTTTCCTTCACCGATGCAAGTGATCATTATACAAGACGCACATGAATCCGAAAAATCAGAGGTGCTTGTTGGTTCGAACTCTAGACCTTTGACTAAGAAAGAGTGAAATGAAAAGTCGAACAGTTGAAAAAAAAGATCATTAAGTCAGACGATATTATTGATATCGAAAAACCAGAATATCCGTTCGAGTTCAGAGCCGATTTTCCGGACTATACGTACGATATTATACAATGTCGTACGATTACTCGCGACACGAGAACGGGCACCTTCGGCCTGTGCACAAACAATTTACAACCAATTTTCTACAGTCCGGATTATACCGAACATTTCCGATATAATCCGTCGTTTCCTTTCCCTTGAATATTCAAATGACTTGTGTTATTAAATTTCAACAGATCGCCTTTTCATTTGGTCTGTAGGTACAGACAAAAAGTAGGTAACCCAGTACATCAAGCTACAACAATCTGTCAAATTTCATTAATAGTTTTTCAACTTTATCACTGAAGCATTAGGCTCAAGGTTGATTGGTAAAATTTGACAGTTTCGGGTAGATTGGTGTGTCTGAACTTTCAGTTATTCGTAACAACGTAAAATAAACAATTTTATACAGTAGCAAATGAGAAATTGGAATCGCAAATCAAATATTTTTTTTGTTTTTATATGTTAAGTGGTAACCTTTTTATTTCGCCAATTTGTTATTTCATTTTAGCAGATAGCAAAATCAAATACGAAAATTGGTTTCAGTAAGAACTTTTTTCTCAAATTGGCGTTAAATTTTTTAGTGATCCCTAATAAAAAATACGCCATGTACTCAATATGGTTTGCAGAATTTAACGCTCTTTTAAAAGGCGTTGGAATGAACATAAGCCATAAACGTAGATGAAATAAGTTCATTTTTACTCCAAACCATTCTTATATTACGACAATCGTTAGGAAAGCGGTAAGTTTAACTAATAGTTCTACTACCACCTAAGTGGCAGAACAGTTTAACGTTTCATACTCTAAACTTTTGTTCAAAAAAGTAGTTAAAATAAAAGGTTATTTCAACTACTTTTTTGAACATAACATAACATCCGACCTGTAATCCCCGACGGGTTAGGCAGAGGTGTACCTTATAGTACACCCATATTTCGCCAGTTATATTTAAGTCCCATGTAATAGGGGGCGAGCCTATTGCAGTCAACCGGGCATAAATCCAGTCTCCGTGGCTGCTACTGAGAAATTCCTTATGAAAAAACCCAATAACACTTTGACCGACGCGGGAAACGAACCCAGGACCTCATGCTCAGCAGTCGCGCTTATGACCACTCGGCCAACGAGGCAGTCATACTAACTTAAAAACCTTATATCACTACACTCACAGTTGAGAAAATAGCGACTATTTCTACTATTTGAACCCATTCCATGCGTCCTATAGAGCCACTCACACAAATAACTTAAAATAAAAACTTAAAGAGATTGTGGCGAACGTTTACGAACGCACTTAAGCAACCCGTTTCAGTCAATTAAGTTTAACTTGCTCGAAGTATTAACTCGTTTAGACGACACACAGTTAATACTGCTTATGTTTCTATTCGGTTTCAAATCACCGGTGCTTTCAACGTATTGTGGTGCTGTCTATAAATTGAATTAACTTGCTTTTTAACTTGAATCTACGGTACTTGTTTTAATAGTTCACAGACTTAAGTTCTACGTTTTAAATTGTTAGCAATAGACATAATGAACATTGGGGTTTTCAATTAACATAACATAACATTACCGTAATCTCCACATCTCGTATGTTACATTTAAATCTTATGTTATGTTTGAGTCCTGAGACCTGAGAAATTCCTGATAGAAACGCCAATAATAATTTGCTCAACAATTATTCTTGCGACCACTATAGACCTACCGCTTTAATGAGTCCTCCGCCTTGCCCCATCAAAGGTACATTAAGCGTCCACAAAGTCCTAACAATATCCCACAGGTTATTTGCTTTAAAATAACCATAATCCACGTAGGTAGATACTAATTGAACCAATACGTGATCAACCTTCAGGATATTCCATTTAAATTGATGCCTTCGCGAGGACTCATTAAAGCGGTCGGTCTATAGATCAACGAGGCAGTTTTAAATTTAATCAAAAGAAAACGTTGTTGTCATATGTTCCGTTCGCCTTGACACGATTCCCACAAAAGTTTACTAGTTACTATGAATTTTATCTAAACGCTGTAGCCGGAAATTCTAAACCCGATTTTAAATGTAAAACCACACTTTTAAATTGAATTACGAACCACGTGCTTTTCTACCACACAGTACTGCAAATGCAGTACCTTACAAAGTTCATAGTCTAAGTGAAATATACGCCTGTTCTATTGTGAAATTCTAGTCAAGGCACAGAGATACAGCTACTCCTTGCAACAATAGTGTCCTGACATGTAGGTGGTACATATTGTTGTTCGAGCATCCACTGAGCACTGCAAAGTCTGGCTCTGGCATACACGTAGGGCGATAAGGGAACACAACAGTCTATGTCGAATTTCGAAATAGCTTCAATGGTTTGACCTTTCATTTACATGGTATGAACGATGTCTTTACAATGTCACAGTTACAATCAAAACAAGACAATATTGTGCTATAAGATAAAAAAAATATCTCTGACTCTCTTTTACCTTTTCACCTCTAAACGGCTAAATGGATTAGGATGAAACGCAGACGGATAGACCATGACTTGGGTTAGGTCAAAGGATATCTTTTTATCTCAGTTTTACGATCTCGCCGGATAAATTCCGAGCTCCACACGAACGGAATTCGGTAATAATTTTTTTGTTGTTTACGTAATTACTCATGTATTCTTCGTGTCGTTCTATCCTGGATTTATTCAAATATCATTATTTTCCAAAAGCATTACATTGATAATCCCTAGTTGGCTTTATTACAGTCGCAGTTTCCCGCGCATATGCAAGTACGTTACACCGCGAATCCACTCAATAGTTTATTCAATCAACCTTCTATTTATTCATCTAACAGTGTAACGATATAACTAGAGCCCAACCCTATCTACTTATTACATTCCACAAGCATTCTGTTTTACATAACAAGTGAAGCACCTCCACCCGACCGCACTTTCAATCTATTAAGTTTGCTTTCCTAAAATTACCTAAACTAACCTTTCGCCGCCATTTTGTAAGCGCAAGTCATCCTCACCACGTGTATAGAGGGGCGAAATATTAATAAAATTCAAAATGGACATATAAACGGCAACTATGGTGGAATGGAGTTTGTTCATGCGGGGCATACATGTTTTGTACCGTTGTTGCATATTTATGTCTTAATCAAGGCTGGCAGCTGTTGCCTCTATGGCACATTACTGTTCTATGTTTACATGTCTTGAACATATGTCTTGGAACAAAGCCTAGAGTTTAATATTTTGGCAGCTGAGTTATACAGTGTTTGCATTCCCGCTCTTAAGCCGGGTCGACGTTTGTTACATTTTGGTGTTTAATATCTAAGGTGTTGGCGTTAATGATTGGTATTATTTGTCAAAGTAGCTATTGTGATACTGGTAGTAATTTACCCCAAAAAATGCTTTATCTATAGTCGAATCACGTGTCAATTGTGACCTATTGTTGGTTGCTGCTATTAGGGTCAATCAATCACAAAATCTATGAGAAATGTAAAAGCCAGTAAAATTAAACGGGCGGGTATGTGAATGTATATTACTGCTACTGTTAGCCTACATCACTTGCCCACCGCTGGGCTAAATCCCCATGACTTCAGGCTCTTTCGATTCAGGGCCAATGTGGACCACTTGTCGTTTATTTTGTCCAGCTCATGACTCATCCCGCCATTTCTACGAGGTCTGCCGCGACACCTTCTGACCGTGTTAGGGCTCCGCATAGTGATGTTTTGTCCCACAGCTAATTGGACATAAGGCAAACAAGGCCAGCTCAGCCACACTTCAGCGTAGCGGCTTTTTAAACAAAATCAATAATCTGTGATTTGGAGCGCAGTGTGGTGTTTCATGTATGTAGAGGCGTGATTACGAAACACCAAACTTAACATGATATAGGAATAGGAAGCGCCAACAAAATAGTTATAGATATCTTGACTGTAAGATAAACAGTCAGTGTTGCCAGTTTACACAAACCTGATCTTGTTTAAACAAGTGTACGAGTAAGTATGAATAATCATGACCTTATTATATAACACGGTTGTCGGTTCACCGCTATTGATTTATCTATTAAGCTTCGTTGGGTTGTGTTGTGCGTACTGCTTGTTGTGTATTGGTTGATAACATTGTATTGTGGTTTATTTCGCAGTGATGAATGAATTCAAGTTTCTATGAGTTCAAGAATGTTTAACGAACTACCGAGCTCACTAACGGTCGACCACTTTTCACCCTTATGTCCTAAAGAATAAGGTTGAAAAGTCCACTGACAATTCGGTAGCACCAACAAAATCAGCCTACAAAGTTCCCACTGCTGGGATAGTAGGTTCCTTGTTTCTTTCTGTGAGGTGTGGTTTATAAGCCCCACGTGGGCTCACTACAGTTTGGTAGATGTCACATGTCTTCGAATGATTGGTTCTAGAGCACTCGTTTCCTTACAATGTTTTCGTTCACCGTTTTGTGAACAGTGATGAAATTATTTACACTACTACTATCTACTAAGCTATGATGCGGCCTACACACCGCCTACACACACACACACACTTGCCTAGAAGAAACTAAACTGGTTTAACTATTATTTTTAACCGACTCCCAAAAAGAGGGGGTTATCAATTCGACTGAATTTTTTTTTTTTAATATAGTGCGTTATTACAGAAAGTGGGCAACGTCGCGAATAGCTGTCAAATATTTCTTTATTTTGATTAATTTGGCAATATCACTGTATGGAAATAAGGCTGTTGTATTATTGGGTTCTGGATTAAGAACGATAGGTGTTTCTATATTTATGGACGAAATGCGAGACTATTTCAAAGTTTCCTCTAAAACCAGCTTCACATGCACCATCCCCTTAAAACCTGACGCAATAAAAAAGTTACCAGCTCTCAAGTAAAACCATTAAACACCCGGAAGCGTTAAAACTTGAGAAACATTAAAACCTGTTGTTGAAAAGAAATTAAACACGAACACCTTAATTTTGCTCTTAATCGCTCGATAAGTGGCTGTAAATTTTCTTAATTTCGCCTTTCGCGTCCCTTTTTTGACTGGTTAGGGCCATTTTGGGCGATGCTTCCTGCACATGTTGACTTTACGAGTCACCCGGGGCACGAAATAGGTAAGATCAGAAGACAAGTTTCAAACAACGATTTTTCATCATCATTATCATTTCAGCCGAAAGACGTCCACTGCTGGACATAGGCCTCCCCCAAGTGTCGCCACATTGACCGGTCCCATGCGACTCGCATCCAGCGGATCCCTGCAATCTTCACCAGGTCATCGGTCCACCTAATGGGAGGCCAACGATTTTCAAAATTAGAAATTCTTTTTGCACATAATATTTACTCAGATGTAAGCCCTTATTATCCCCTTATTATGCCCTTATTATTTGCCCTTATCTATGGGAGATGATTAGATTGGTTGTTGCAAAAATTAAAAACAAAATGCTCGGATAGTTATGGTTAAAGAAATTTATTCCTCAAAAAGAAAATACAAGGATTTCAATTACTGGAGAGCATTTTTGGAATTTAAAATGTAGTATTGCATGAAATTTAACATGCAAACTAAGTAGCAATTGTTTTTGTTTATAACAAATACAACGCAAATAACCTTGACGAAAGAAAGCTTTTCAAATCCTATAAATATAGTTCTTATTCTTTATTGCACACAAAAAAAAAATATATACAATTTGAAATAATATAGTTTATGTACAATGGCAGTGTATTCGATTAAAAAATTGTGTGGATTTACGTTAAGTTCACGTCTCGCGTTCTTGCTAGGGTTTCAGGATTCTGAATAGAGCGCACAGAAATACGGGAAATAGGTGAAACCGGAGCTAGAAGGAATGCACTTAATTAAGGCAATTTAGGGGAAGCTGGGACGTTTTCGACAATGTCCGAATTATTTAGGGAGAACAGTGAGAGGCGTTGTTGGTTTGTATAATTATTGTTGTTAATGTTCACAGGGAATGTTTATAATGGATGACATTTGTCTGTTCTTGCGGAATTTGTCACATTCCGGGATAAATGCACCTATTCCAATTGCTTTTTAGATTATTTTTGCACGATTATATTTTTAAAAGCCTTTTTTTCTTGTATCAATATGGTCCGTGGGTACTGACCATCCATTACATACCGAGTTTTCTCCTTGCCTCGTGGTCCCGGCTGTCAATTGTAGATCTTTGACAGTCGTTACAGGTAGTCAGTGGCCCGAAAGTCTGATAACCAGTCTTACCAAGGGGTATCGTATTACCAAGTACTAACTGGGTTGTGGAGGTCAGGTAGGCAGTCGCTCCGTGTAAAATACTGGTATTTAGCAGTAACCGGTTAAACTGGAAGCCGACTCCAACATACTTGAGAAAGAAGATTTAAACCATGTATTTGTTTCCGAAAATGGGTTACCTACTTAGCAGTCTACATTTTTATACTTATTGAACGAAGCTAAAGTAATTTATAGAAGAAGAAAAAACCATAAGAATAATGATAATCTTCCCACAAAGTAGAAAAGAGGGTGACATATTGTTAGCGGAGAACCTCGCATGCGCTTAATTCACGTCAAGGCTTACGAAGTACACAATATTAGGTAATCTGTGCCGACGTCGGGATGCTTAATTAAAAGTACATGGAACTGTGCTCTATTTCTACGGATACTGATTATTTCAGGACTTGTTTTGTACATGAAATGTAGGTACAAGACACCAGAATTACTTATTTGGGAACAAGAAACGTTTCTGAATATTTTATAAAAAACAATAGGTTTAATTTTTAGATAACCTCAGTGTATTTTATCTCGCCAATCATAATTCATTGGAGATATGTTTCTATAACAAATCATAGAAAATACAGTATTCGTAACGAAGGTTAGGTACACACGGCAGCATATGAAGCTGTACATTTTCTGTATAAATTGGCTTAGCTTTGTATAGATTTCCCATACACTGAGAGATCCGCATAATTTGTACAGCTTAATTGGCCGTCGTGTGTACATTTTCTTTAAAAAATGGATATTATTATATGTATTGAGTGAGACAGATAACAACATACACAACTACAACAAAAGATACAATCTTAATTGTTTTTGCACAACTTTAACACCGCCGGTAATGTTTACAACCGGTAGGTATCGTCAAGTAAAATATGAGGGTAAAGTATAAATATGACCGGATAAAGACGAGCAGGGAATATTCTTTCTGACTCATATTAAAGGAAAATCTTAAAGAGTTTCACTGAACTAGCCGCTCGGTTTACTTCAAAATACATTCCCGGTTCTCACTTGATATTCCTAATATTAAATTGTGGATTATAAAAATATAGCTTGATATTCTATACGTTCTATAAGTGGTTAATAAAATTTAGTTGTTTTTTTTTTACCCTTTTTAGTTGTAGTAGAAAACCACACAAATTCTGGTCATGAATCAATTTTACATTGTAATAAGGTTATTAAAGACCATCATGCGAACATAGGCCAAGAAGAAAAAAAACGAAACTTCTGAACCGATTTTGATGAAATGTCTATGGAATTAATCGGAAAATATATCCTTTTACATTAGTAAAATAATTTTTCAAATCGTTTCATAAATGACGGAGTTATGAGGGCATAAAAAAACATAAAAATACAAAATAATTGAGAACTTCCTCCTTTTTTTGAAGTCGGTTAAAAATGAGCATTATTTTAGTGATAAATCATGCCTGATGGTTAGCTTTTTAAGCCTATTACTTGCACAAAAGAATGCATGTAACTTGCGTACGATTGAGCCAGAACAACTTATGATTGGTGAATTTATCAATGGCATGCAAGCTAGTGTATCGCTGAGGCCTCCGGCTCGAATAATCTGTTGCAATTCTAACGGATTGCAACACTGATTATTTAATAGTTAGTAAGGTTGGTAGTAGGTACCTACAGTCGGTAACATTGTATTGTCTTCTGTCTATTGAAACTCCAGACTATGCCTGGAACGCTCAAGGTCAAAGGGTAACCACTGACATGCACATGGCTGTTTGTATAACTAGGTGTATGTATGTCTTCTATTGTCTACGATACTACAGTTCGCTTGCAATGTTTGCTTCAATGACTTGTTTGATAACGCGTGAGCTAATCAACAAACCGAACGCAATTACTGTTAGGACAATTAGCCAGTTCTAAACCACTAACCACAGAAACTTTTCACAATATCCTAGCAACCTTAATATCACTTTACCTCTGGGGAAATATACTCGGAAACGCCAGCACTGTGTGTTTATAAAAGCCGAGGTTTAGAAAAAAACTTAAGTAAATACGTCACGAACGTATAGTTTAAACTTTCAATTAAAATATCGGCTTACGTTGCCTGTAAAGAAATTTCTAAACCGCAACTAAAAAGATTTTTTTTTAAAGTGAAAATACATTTTTAATCAAAGTCCTTTGTGATTACCTAAGCTTTATTCTAAGTAAACTTTGTTTGATGTCCAGTTTACACGCAACGTTGACAAACTGGACTGTCGGACTGGTGGACAAGTCAGTATTTCATTTAGCAAATACCTAGTGACCGAATGCCAAGCAGCTTTGGACACACACAGCTAAAATCAACAATCCCTTTGGTACTCTGTGCATGGTACAACTACCTGTGTGCCAGCAATGGTAGAAATGTATTACCTTATCGTTTTCTAGTTCTGTGTGTGTCAAAGAAATGGCCTCCCCTGACACACTCGTTTATAAGTTTGCAGCGACCCGCCACTGGTCGCACGATTTTCGTTTTATTTTTTGAGAGTATTTATTTGCATTTCCTTTTTATTTTTAGTTTTATGAATAGAAGTAGCCTACCAGAACGAATTTTCTTCATTATGGTAAAAACTGCACCAAAATCCACTTTGAAGTTTAGATGATCTAAGCGTAAGCGATCACGGATAGATGCGAAAAGTAGCTTTTTCATACTATGTGTAGATTACATTCTTCAAGAAAGTAGGCAGCTGTGTCGTCTTACCTTTTCGTGCTCTACTTATATTGGCATAGGAGAACTCATCGCCTTATTGCGAGCTGAATCAGTTAAGGTTGCCATGGACTCTAATAAAAAGTCTTTATATATGAGAATATGAATAGCTAGGCGCTGTTGAACAACATTTGATAGACTGCAAGGTAAGGACGCGCTGACTAAAAAAGTACCTACAAATTAGGTACCTACCTATGTCATACACATGGATTCTAATTTTAAAGCATCTTATCTCTAATATCAGCCAGGGTCTAACAATGATCCTGAATGAGCTCTTAAGCATTTATTTTGGTTCCCATCTTCAAAACTGCCTCACTCTTCATCTCAATCTTAATCATAAACAGTTCTCCAATGAAACATATCACAAGCTCTGGAATCTGTTTTGCCAAAGGATCTTTCCATGACAGTGAACTCCTACAGCTGCATTTTCCCGCGTCGCAGACATACCACAGATTATTGACGTCACAGCAACGCTTTTCGAGTATTGGCGGATTATTTCTGCAGACATGATGGCTCCGTAATTGGCGCGAAAATGACAGCCCGTTCCCGCCAGTCGGGCTTCAAACGTCAGGATAAGTATACTTACGGAGAGATTTAAAAATGGCGGAATTTAAAGTAATAGATTAGATATTAGATTGTGTATAAAATGAGACCGTATTTTAGTACGTTAAAAAATGAATTTCGTTTTAAAAACTGTCAGTTTTTGAACTAATCTCTATCCAAATCTTATTTCGTTTAAAATTCAGTTTTATATTTATTTACAGTCAAACGTGACAACAAAGCTTTAAATTAAAATGAAAACCATTCCAATTACGTTCATTGTTAAGCCATGCCGCACAAAAAATAGTGATGTCCCATCTAGCTACACAAAAGCCTAACCACATTTTTATTTAAATTAAAAATATAATAAATTAGCCCCTGAATAGGGGAGTTTCAAAAAGCTATCAAGGGAACAGTCTTTAGTTAGACAGGATCCTCCACTTTAAGGGGTGCCTGTTTAATTTTCCTCTCAGAACTTTTACCGTATATCTCGGAAAGTATTTTCCGAAATTTAAGTTTTATTGAAAGAATTATAGAGCTCAACTTTAACATCGTCATTATTGTATGAATTATGGATATTGCAGATTGGCTAAGATGAAAATCTTGTGTTAGGTATTTATTGAACCCGGACTAATATGATAAGCACGTTTGGAAACTTTGATGTGTTGCTGCTCATGATTTTTTTTACATTTACGCTTACACATAAGTAAGCACTTACACCCGTATCTATAACCCAAATTAAAATAATTACTTATGCAACCATTTTTATGCAATAAACAAGAATTTGAACGAAGTAAGAACCGTCAAAGAAAGCAAAGCTTAGAATTCTAACTTTTAACAGTTCTAACTTCAAGCAATTACTAAACTACAGAATAAAGATCGTATCTTAAAGAATTACTCCTACTCAAAACACACAATGATCACTTTGACTTGTTTATAGATACAGGTCTTTGTCTGTAAGAAAAATTCCTACCTATAGTCATACTTACGAACCTATAGTCATACTTACGTATGACTATTGTTGACTATGGTAGGATTTTTTCTGACAGACACAGAATAGGTAGAAAATCACCCATTCTGGTATACATATACCCAAAGATGGGGCTCATTGAGTACCTATGCACCTAATACAAAATAATTAATTTAGTAGTTAAAATATAACCAGTGAGACCTTTTCGTTTTTCCTAGCTCAGATTAACACAAAATAATGTTATTCCATAATCTTATTCAGTAAAATTCCGTCTGTGAAGTTTCCATCGGATACCAGTTGCGAAGGGGTGGTTTACATTTACATAATATTTAATTTTCGTTTCCTTTGTAAATTAAATAAATTGAAACAATACCTAAATCGAATAAAGTTCTGTGGATTGATTAAAAGATTCTTTATTTTTTTTTCTCGACTGCTAAAGATTTTTTATTTTTTGTCGAAGGAGATTGTGTATCATGTTTTTTTAAATGATGTTCGGAAAAGAAATTGGCGAAATGAGCGTGGTCTATAGATACACCTCTGCCTAACCTTTCAGGGATTACATGCGTGATGTTATGTCATGTTCGAAAAGGATCGTGCGTGTGGTAAAGGGACATTGACGCACAGACGTGTACGCACGGCGGTCAATCAAGCTGTACCTAACCAGTTTATGCAGATCTCTCATTGTATACGAAATCTGTACAAAGCGAGGCCAAGTTATACTGGAAATGTACAGCTTCATGTGCCGCCGTGTGTACCACGTATTCAGTGCAGATTTTTTTCATCGGTAACAAACAAATACCCACACGGTAAAAAAAATTACGATATCTATCACATGAATAGCTGATTTTTTTAAATTGTTCATGAATAATTTCTATGTGATTTCCCTTCCACCCACTATTTGAATTTATTTAAAAGTAATATATCCGTATAAAAACCTTAATTTCCTCATTTTAGGAACCGAGGTTTCGGGTTTTGGAATTTTTAAGCGGCAATTTTTAAATGACGGCCTCTTTAGTATAGTGGTCGCAAGTGCTACTGTTGAACGTGAGGTTCAATTTGTGGGTCAGCTTAACCCTTCGGGGAGTACAGGCCAGTGGCGAAGGTTCCATAGAACTCGATTCCTACCGGCTTCCTTTTGAAAATGACTAATAATATAATCACATTAAAGATATGTACTACGGCTTACTTCTTACAAAAAATTACCCTTCGCTACTGGTACAGGCGAGATGATAAGTATAAACAGTTTAATTCCGGTATTTTAACTATAGAATTTTTAATAATCATCGCATTATTGAAATCACGCAATTATTAATCAGGACGCCAATCAATTCACTTGTCCACAACAATTACCACGGCTAAATTAATTTATCAATCGTCAATATGCAATCGAATTCCCCAATAACTTCACTCTCATGTCGGTGTGTCAGTACCCCGATGCAATTTCCAACGAAAAATAAGAGTAACAGATGGTTTTAACAGACCATTACTTTTTATAACACCTCGCTTTTTTATAGCCGCCATATGTAGATATAAGGTTGACATTCATAGCTCTTAAATTCACGAAAAAACCTGAACTGAATGGATGAGAAACGCATAGGAGATAAGAGCAGAGTGGTACCAATTTCGTGCTAAATTATCTAGTATCTACTTATAAAGGGTGTAAATAGACCCTTAACATAAAAGAAAGGCACTTATTCTCCCCGTCTTTGCGATATTTTTTTTGTTCTAGACCATACCTGGGAACCTTCTAGTTACGGAGATATTGGGGGTCAAAGTTCCAACTTTTTCACAATTTTTTTTTTTAATACTTGTTTTTAATGTAAGATTTTTACTTTACACACCTCCACGACCCCCATACTATTCAATCCATCCATCAGCACAATGCTTTGAGTGCTTTCCATAGAGTCCTACCGTATCACGTGATTTTTCACCCCGAAAAAAAAAGTCGATTCCCAGCAATAATTTTTGCGTAAAGTTACTTAGTTTGATGTACAGAATGCTTGGTTGACGGTTGACGGATATGTGAAGGGTCTGTTTACACCCTGTATAGACTAACTGGTTTTTCAGGGTAAGTTCAGTGTTCAGTTCTCGTTCCAATGAATTGGGTGACAAATGTAGTGAGGAAAATT
The DNA here is from genome assembly GCA_963082995.1 of Noctua comes. Taxonomy (NCBI): domain Eukaryota; kingdom Metazoa; phylum Arthropoda; class Insecta; order Lepidoptera; family Noctuidae; genus Noctua; species Noctua comes. The sequence continues at coordinate 12,898,167 of OY720279.1, read as the reverse complement.
TTGAATATGAATGTGGGGCTATAAGAGTAGAGGAAGACCAAAGAAACGATGGATGGAGTGTGTGAAGGATGATATGGCTAGCAAGGTGGTGATTGCTGAGATGACGAGTAATAGAGAAGTATGGAAGAAGAAGACTGTATGCAGCGCCGACTCCTAATAAATTGAGATAAGGGCAGGAGAATGATGATGATGAAGACGTTCTGTTAACGGTCGGCGCAGAATCGGTTTGAGCCGATCAGAAAGAGCATTGTGTTCATGCAAAAAAAAAGGGAAACCGACTTCAATCGCCTCGTTCCGGTTCGGACGACGTGACTGGACACCAAGTAAAACTAATCATTTTTATTGTTGGTTTATAAATCTCTCTCCGACCGGCTCAAGCCGTTTTTAGTCGTTGTACTGAGAGTGGTCATTTAAAAAAAACAACTCAAGCCGTCACTTAATCGGTTTGTCCGCCATGCTTAAACTAAACCTCTCCGTCTTGTCATAAAAGTTCGGTGTCGTCGAACGCAAGTGCAGGTAACACCTTGCCATTTATAGTCACGCTTATTTAACTAATCCTAACAAACAAGTCGGTCTTTATTTGTTGACAAGTTGAAGAGTTGTTTGGAGTGTTCAGAAAATTCTAGAACATAATTTCAGAGCTTAGTGGTTGAACTCCGAACAAGTCTCTGAGGTCAAGGGACACTTAACAGTGTCTTAGGTGGCCATATTTTCTCTGTTTCAAACTCATTTTCACCGTCTTGTCTTGCTTAGTAAAACGGTTTTGTTTTGTAAGTTTATCAAAAACTACTGAGCTCTAGACAGTAAAAATACATAGTAATACGAACCTATTACTGACCCACTACAGGGCAAATGCTTTTTCGCATACACAGAAGGCATGAGTTTAAATCACCACGCTTGCTCATGCTCAGACTTATTTAAAGTGTTGTCCAGGTTTTCATAAACCGTGCCCCTGGCTGGAGGCTTTACACTGAAGGCACCCACAGGATAATCCAGTTAAGCAGACGACAACCTCCTAGGTTGAGCTGCGAGATGCCAGCCACGAAAAAAAAAACATAAATTATATTTACATCAAAATATTACCCATTATTTATCTCGAAATTTACAATTAACTCTCCACTAGAGCGCTAATGAAATTCCCCAGCAAATGAAAACTTAGACAACAGTACCACGGAGCCTCGACTTCAGTTCTAAGCGAATGTTACAAAACGCTACATTTATGAACATGAACGCTGAACAGTCGTCCTATAAATAACTGAATAGTTGCGTAAGCATAAGAAACGGAATTCACCGAGTTCTTGACTTTATAACAGGGCTGTTTTGTTTTGTTCGCCACGGTTAGGGTAGCTGCCTCGGGCGAGCATGTCTTCTGATGTTCCAGGATAAAACAGGAACCTTGTTTTGTCTTTACAAGGAATTTGATGGGTATTATTCGATGGGTAAAAGGATAACATTGACATTATAATGCTGTAGAGATCTTGAATAATTTTCTTTTAGATGTATCGAGGATATTGCCTCAGGGTCAAGATGACGAGAATCCACATTGTTTTTAAACATCTCTGTGCTGAAGTCGGCCTATTAGGTAAATCTCTTGTGTTACTTTTGGACTCGGCTTCGAGGAAGTGATACTTTGCAACAGTTATGTACCTACCATCATATTTGTTTGCCATTCCTAGTTCTGCTAAGTCGCACAATCACTGCTACGGACAAGACATTGAAACTAGCCTCCGAGGTGTTGTTCTCATTCATGCTGTAGTATATTTCTAGGGGCTAAAGCTGTTGGTAAAGAGCGCCAGATCAATCTCTGGTCGTATCCGTACCTATGAAAGTGACAAAAAAAGAGTGCACCTGTAATTATGCACTAGTACATTCCTGTGTCCATGGCTAGTCTTCGCTGAGATTGTCAGATGTGACTGTCAGATGGACTACAGGCAAGGTCTACCAATTCCCATAAGATTGGCCCTCATCATGATCCTTTAGACACCTCAGAGACTCTAATTAAAAAATAATATCCTAAATGCTTAATCCATAGTCACCATAGTCATCGAAAAGTGGCGGGTGCGGGTTTGTCACAAGAGACAAGCGCGCCCGGGGGGCGGAGCACTTAGATTTACGACCAACAACTTGGTCCGCACTTAATTTATGACAAGAAACTTTCCTCGCGCGTAAATAATAGTGTTCAGACGAATTAGCAAATTGCTTGACGACTTGCCAACCATATTTTGACGGTACGCCCTGTTCAATGTTACCCTATAATCTCATTGGAAGTAATTAATTTAGCCTCGCCGCAGCAAATTTGAATTGAGTTAGTTTTTTCTAGAATTTTGAAGCTAAAATAGCATCTTACTTCTATAATTGTGGAGTTTTTGAGGTCCAAATCATCATTGGGTGGTGAGTAATCTTGAAATCTATCACAGAACATCAATATCTACAATCATGAAAACCCTATACATTCAACCCTTAAACGACTCATTAGGGACACCTAAATAATACCTATTAGCTAATCTCTGGTAATACACAATTGCTGTTCGCGAACGAGATAATATTAGGCCCGATATGATCTAACAATACCTTAGTTCCACCCATTATGCTCAAACTTTATCAATTAAATCGAAACTAATGTCTACTTACGTTGATTTACATTTCCCGCAAGCATTGTTAAAATTTCGAAGTTTTCATAATACCAGCTTTAACAATACAGATATTAGAATTATATTTCTATGAATAATAACCATGATTGTAATTTAATCCTTATTTAACAAGACACCTTAAAAACACGGATTTTGTAATATTGTTAGCCATCAAGTTATACTTGAATGAAGGGCCGTCAAGACTCCTGACGCCTCATCTCGTTAAACAAACAAGATCTATTTCATTTGAAGCAAAACCTTATTAATAACAGAGAGAGAAAAATATGGAAATTATCCGATCTTCGCTTAATTTCTGAAAGATAAATGAACCTACAGAAGTACTTACTGAAACTAAATTATTATTAACTTTAGTTGTAAGACTGTAAGAGAATAGGGATACGTATTAAAATCCCGAAACATAATACTATGACTGAAATACCGAAGTCCAAAACAACGAATGTCCAAATGCCCGAAAGGATGAAACCCCGAATCTGCACACATGAATATTCAGTTTACTCCGACCAAATAGGTTAGGTTAAGTTAGAACTGTGACCATTTGGTCGCACGCGCGTAAATACGCGAGCCGAGCGAGCGTAGCGAGCGGTGCCGACAGCGGCGAGCGCTTGGATCTTCGGGATTTTAAGCTTTCGGGATTTAAAACTTACAAACAATCCTTCGGCGTTTAATTTTTTGGGATTTCGTCCATAGGTATTGGAATACGTACCCGAGAATAGTCACGGGGTTACTTGAAAGGAATTTTGAGTCGAAAATACTGCTTTATTCAATGAAAAGTTTCAAAATAACAAGTTCCTTTTAATATTCTTTGAACATTTATTAAATAGATGTCAATGCCTACGCATTACCCTCTTTCATTCATTCTGTTCATTTATAAAATGAATTATATATATCTGTTTTTTTTTATGCTTCGTAGGTGTATAGTTAAGGTGGGACTCGATCTTGACATGATATCAATCAATCGAAGCATTAGATCACATCAGCACATTAACAGATAAATTATATATAGAGATATTCCCACGTGGGCTAAGCAGGGGTAACACAAATACATTTAAATGTCACCTATTAATTTTGTTTTATGTATGTATTTTGCGTTCAAAACGCGACACTTCGAAGCAATTAATTTTAGTTAAAGCCCTATATTCACATAATGATAGCAATTTTCGAACAGCAATAAATTGTGCTATCCTAAGTATTTTTATATAAAATTAAGAGCGAAGTTGGCGTACTAAGGAGTACGCTCGCGTGTGTTAATTAACTCTATTCAAGCTTCCGTTTCTTTTTTAAAATACGAAACAGAAGCAGGCCGCTAACAAAGCAATTATTTTCTTTGCAAAATTAATTATTTCCCTTGTATTGGTGTTCTGTTCTCTCGCTTTAATTACCGAAGTGGGTGCTACGTGTTGCGACTTGCGACTAATTGACCGTAACGCGCACTAAAGTATACCGCCGCGCCACAGGAGGAAAAGTCGCCAGTAGTCCAATGGGAACTAATCAGGCTATTGGCAAAAATAATTACTCTTATAACGTATAGGCGAGCATTGAACCAGGAAATTGAAGATGTAGTATTTCTGTATGTCGCTAATGTTAATGGCATTTTATTGAATACAAAAATATACATGACCAGCCAAATACACACTTGAAAGGAAAACGGTACTGTTTTCTTGTGTTCTCGGCATTTCATTAAGAAAGGTAACCAGATTAATATTACGTTTGTGTATTACGAATGTCTTTGCTTAGTAAATAGAATTCAAATTAGTGTATGTATTGCGAAATGAATATTTCGAGGCGACCCTCCTGAAGAAATCGTGTTTGCATTAATCTATTATAAGTATATATAAAAATATAATACTTACTTGAGGTGCCTAATATAGAGCTAGTATACAACATTAGTTTTAGTATATGCGAAACCTGAAACACGCTCTAGTATTTTTATGTAAAGAATCTATGCACAAAATTTCAAAACTGTATCATGAAAAATCACAAAGTTATAAGCTTGTTCTGTTACCTGGCTGTCCGCACAAAAACGTGGTAACCACGCCGCGCGTCAGCTTATTGATAATAATAATTGGACAGTAGGTACCTAAATGATTGCGATAGGTACTTAGTGTCTCTCGGTGTCCAACTTGTAGCCTTTTTTAAATATTTTTGGGACTAAATATAACATGGTTTAAAAATTATTGGAATCGATTCAGTTACTTAATATGAACAAACTATATTCAGGTTTCGCATATACTAAAAATAATGTAACCTATGAACCATATAGTTACCTACTTTACGCTGCTTAGGTACAACTCAAATCATGTCTTTAGTATTTTAGATGTTTTCTGCACCTTAGGTTTTTGTGCAAAATTGAAATGCGGCTTAAAACCAAAATTACAACTGGTTTCAAACGTCTTGTGAACAAAATCGATTCTGTATTAGAACAAAGTTTTGGTTTTTAAGCCACATTGCAAATAAAAGGTATTAAGGCACAACAGCCTACTCGGCCTACTGTTTATCCCAGTCTGTGGCGAGGAACAATTTTACCGAACAACAAGAGTCTGGCTAATGGAAATTAGCTTCCAGGGCTAATTGCCATGAATACGTTTAACATAAATCAACGGTGTTTTAAAAAACATGACGTGGGAGAAGGCAGAATTTTTGGGGAATAATACCTTTTTAATGGAAAATCTTTATCGCATGTTCAGTATTTGAATATGTAAATGTATTTTTTTTTTCTTACTTTTCGCGCATTTTCTTTGTAATAAATTATTTTGGTAATTAAAAGTTGTGACTAACTATTGTTGTTGGTGTGAAAGTTAGAATTTTTCAAGAATTTTCAACTTCTATAAAATCTTAATATTCATAATAAATATAAATTCTAATATTCATAATATATAAATAGTATCAGCTACGCTGATGACATGGCGTTGCTGGCACCGACGGCAGGTGCTGTAAATCAAATGTTGCGGGTTTGTCAGGCGTATGCTGCCTCGCACGGACTTATTTATAATGTCAAGAAGTGCGAATACATTGTCTTTAAGGCCGGCGGTGAATGCCCAGATACTATACCTGACATTACCCTAAACGGCTTGAACGTCAAAAGAGTGACAACATTCAAATATCTAGGGCATCTTCTCGTCGACGACCTTAAGGACAATGTTGACATTGAAAGGGAGCGTAGGGCACTGGCGGTCCGAGGTAACATGTTGGCCCGAAGATTCGCTCGGTGTGGCAGTCAAGTAAAAGTAACACTGTTTAAGGCATATTGCCAGAGCTTTTACACGGGTAATCTTTGGGTCAACTATACCAAAAGAACGCTGGATGACCTACGCGTTCAGTATAATAATATTTTTAGGATGCTGTTGGGACTGCCTCGATGGTGCAGCGCTTCTGCGATGTTTACGCAAAACCGAACTGACGGCTTCCACGCCGTCATTCGCAAGAAAACCGCGTCGCTGTTGTCAAGGTTGCGGGCGAGTGGCAACAGCATTCTTAAAACTGTGGCGGAGAGTATCGACTCTCCGATTATTAAAGGTTTTGTGAGAAGGACAATCACTCAACATTAATTTGGGGTTGTCCTTTTCACAATACTATCTTGTCTGTATGTGTTTTCTGTTGTAGTTTAAGTACTAACACTAGTAATAAGTTATTTTATTGTTTACTAACACGTTGGATCATTGTTGTCCGAAAAATAAAGAATATTATTATTTCCTTTATTTCTTTTCTATACATATTCATTATATTTTTAAATATTTCACAAATATAAAAAAAAAACATTTAAAAATATAAAAATAGTAGCCCACCGGCATCAGGAACAGGGTCCGATCTACCAGTGGTCAGGGCTCTTGAGAGAGGAACCTCCTAACGATACGCGCCGTGTCCAGAAGTACTGCTTTCTGAATCAAGCCCTTGATCCAGCTGCCAAGCGAGAGCCTCCTCAGATGTTGCTCGAGGCTATTGGCTATTAAGCCATTGGCCGACACGACTATCGGCACAATGACTGCTGTACTTACGTCCCACATGTCGACAACCTCGCGAGCCAGATCAAGATATTTGAATTGTTTATCTTTCTCTGCTTTCACGAGATTCTCGTCATGCGGAACCGTTATATCAACAATCATTGCGCGACGCTCCAATCGATCTATCACCACTATGTCAGGCTTATTGGCAACAATAGTCCTGTCAGTGATGATAGATCGATCCCAATACAACGTGATATTACCATCATCGAGAACTGGGTCGGGCGCATACTTATAGTATGGTACTTCTGATTCCACAAGATTGTACTTCAAAGCAAGTTGCTGGTGGATAATCCTGGCAACGAGGTTGTGTCTATGCAAGTACTCTCCGTTAGCCAGACGAGAACATCCAGAAATAATGTGTCGGATCGATTCACCCGGACGGTGGCATGCCCGACATATGTCAACCGTGCCATCCTTCACAATGTATTTCCGGTAGTTATTCGTCATCATAACTTCGTCCATTATTGCACAGACAAAACCTTCAGTTTCCCCGAATAGGTCACCGAAACGCAGCCAAGATACGGACGCTAAGAAGTCTACATCGGGTCCATGTAAAGCCCGGTAATAGCGTCCGTGAAGCTCCTTGCCCTGCCATACCTCCTTGCGATCATTCGTATCTAATACTCTAGGTTTGCGCCAGTTCTCGTTAGCCAGGGAGAGCGGGGTGAGGCCTTTGTCCACTGAGACCACATCTCGGTGCATCCCCACGTCGGCTTCTAGGAAGTATTCCCTGAGACTGCATACCTCACGGTTGTGCAGGTTCTTAGCATTTAAGAAGCCACGACCCCCGCACTTCCGCGGGATATACAGTCTCATCACCGACGATCGTGGGTGATGCATTCGATTTGCGGTCAGCAGTGCGCGGACCCTCCTATCCAGGGCATCAAGTTCCGTCTGAGTCCATTTGAGTATGCCGAAAGAATACATCAAAACCGGCATGACCCAACCGTTGAAGGCGCGCACCTTGTTACCGCCTGACAAAAGACTACCAAGTACCTTATTCAGGCGGCCAAAGAAGCGCTCCCTCAACGATTGTTTCATGTCGATAGTATTGATACCTAATGCTTCCGACATACCCAAATACTTGTACGTTTCTGTTGAGGAGAGGGATCTAAGGTGTATGGAATCCGAGAGTTGAATTCCCACGGATTCCATAATCTCCCCTCGCTTCACATGCATGACTGCACATTTGTCCACACCAAATTCCATCCTGATGGCGCTACTGAAAGTTTCCGTTACTTTCAGTAGCTTCATCAGTTGCAAATTGTTGGGGGCAAAGAGTTTCAGATCATCCATGTAAAGAAGGTGAGATATGACCTGACCACCTCTCCTCAACCGATAGCCTAGACCTGAACCCTCCAGCAGTGTGCTGAGAGGGTTCAAGGCTAGACAAAACCACAATGGACTCAGACTATCACCCTGGAATATACCGCGCTCGATCCTTATCGGTTCGCTGTTCTCCTGGATCTGTCGACATCCTGGATAGCAAAGGACCGTTCTCCAGTGCCCCATACATGACATCAGGAAGGTACGCAGAGTTGCATCAACTTTATACAACTCCAGCACCCTCATGAGCCATGTGTGAGGCACAGAATCATAGGCCTTCTTATAATCTATCCAACATGTAGACAGATCTCTTCGGGAGCGGCGAACCTGTTGGCTAACGGCCATATCTATGAGGAGCAGCTCCTTAGTGCCGCGGGACCCATTCCTACATCCATTCTGAGAGGCAGACATGATAGAATTACTATCAATATGATGGTTAATCTTAGCTCTCAAAATGGATGTAAGAACTTTATAGACCGTTGGTAAACAAGTGATTGGTCTATAATTTTTGGGCTCCGCAGTACTACCTGATTTATGGAGCAGGTGGGTAATTCCTGTCGTCAAGAACTGGGGCAGCGACCCTGACTCTAAAGCTGATTGAAACTGGGATGCCAAGCGAGCGTGCGATCTCTGAAACCATTTGATCCAGAAGTTGTGCAGTCCATCCGGCCCTGGAGATTTCCAGTTAGGCAACGGACGGACTGCACGGGCTACGTCTTGGGGGCTGATGGTGATTGCCCCCATTTCAGGTATTGGATCACATGCTCGTTCAACCTCCCGAGTCCAATTACCCTCAGTGTGACTGACAGGCACCGACCAGATGCTGCGCCAGAACGAACACATGGCGTCATCATCCGGTAGACGCGTGTCAGTCACACCTTGGTCCGGTCGTTCCCAAGCCCTATATACCCACCTTTCATCGCTCTGGAATGTGCGATTCTGAGTGTATCGCTCCACTCGCCTCTTGTACCGACGAATACGGCTTGCCCATGCACAGATCTTCTGCTTCAGGAAGTCGATACGCTCTGTGACGCGGGCCAAGTAGTCTCGAAAACTAACATCAGTTCCCAAGAACGCCCGCCTCACAAAGCGCATCACTCTAGGTCGAGTATTGCCCCCCCTGAAGCAGATTAACTTGCCGATGAGTGCTCTAGCCTCAGCGATACGCCGCTCTATCCTGCACTGCCAAGCTGGAACAGCTAATTTTGGTCGCGTAACTCTGTCGTTGTTAGGAAATTTGACGTGAGCTACACGACATGCCGCTACAGCTCCACAGTACAATATTGAGTGGGTATCGGCGAGGTCTTTGCTGCTGTCAAAGCAATTTGACAGCTGCGAATCTAGAGCACACACCAGCGCCTTGTTTTTCTTGTGCATAGGCAAACGAGGTAGACGTGGCCTAAGTTCAGGCAGTGTGGAACGGTACTCCCGGAATGCACCCTCCAAAGCACTCCTCAATTGTACGTTGCACTGGGTACTCACGGATATAACTTCGTCATCAACCCCTACACCACCGTGGTCCGACCGCGGCGAAGCACTGGTAACATTTTGTTGCTGCACCGCGATCATTGGTGAAGCAGGCGTAACTAGGTTACTCCGTGATTCGGAACGTAGTCGATCAAGTACGGTGTCATCCAACATATGGTTACGCTGGATGACCCGCACCTGATCCGACAGTCGTTGCGCCGACACGCTGACACCTGGCTCAAGCACCTGAAACAGAGAGAGCATCCGACCACGGTACGCAGTCAAGTTGCTTCCCCCCTCAGTAGCCCCATAATATGCGCGCATGACTTGTTCATTATTATTATTATTATAATAAATATAAATACTTATCTTCAAACTTTCTAAAAAATGGTTCTTTTTTAAAACAAATCTCGTACCCATGTGTCAGGATGATAAAAAGAAACTAAACAAAATAATTTAAATTATTTTAATGGATTGCATTGTTAATATTTTTTACAAATATATCGTGGTAAAATGTACAATAATAAATCAATTAGTCGTTCGCGTTACACTTAAGTCGACGCCGGATCCCACAGAGCTCCTCCCAAATTAATGTTGATAAATTGTATTTTTTATTAAGCCACCAAGATTTATGAACTTCTGCGCCTTATTCAAGCTTTTTAATTTAAATATTACACTTTCTACGCGGCTTTACGAGAGGGTTAAGAGGCATCAGCGTTTCTTGAGACCATTTGAAGAATTTAAAGCTTAATTTTAAATTTGTTGCATTAAATAGGGATACCAACCCGCCTATCGTTCACCAGCACATAATAACTTTCATTGAAGGTCGAAAAAACTCATTAATTATCCAGTTTTGAACTTCCGCCGAATTTTTTGACACTTTGAGAGTTTAACTTTTTTAATGGAAGCTATGGGCAAATAAGTTGAGAAACAAATTGATTGCATTTACAATATGGATTTTTTTTTCTCACTCTACTTATTTAACTATAGTACTACTGTAAGGAACGTACGGACGCCAGCACATCAAGCTACCCGAAACTGTAAAATGTTCCCAATCAACCTTGAACCTAATGCTTTAGCGATAAAGTTGAAAATCTATTCAAGAAATTTGACAGATTGTAGTAGCTTAATGAGCCTTACAGTGTCTGTCTGAGAAAAAATATCAAACATAAAGACAAAAATCTCATTAAAACTGGACCTTACGAACAGCTGACGCTCTCCCACTAGTTCAAAACAAACGTAAAAAGTACAGTCGCGTCTAAAATTCACATCTTATCAACATGGCTCAGTAAACACAGCGCTTAACAGAAATGAAAATTAGCCGCCCATTTAAACTCAAATTACCAAAACTTAATTTACCTTTTGTTTTTATATTTTTTTTTTATATACAGCGGTGACTGTACTCATTAATTTTTATTTCTGCTAAGCCTCGAGTCCTTTCGAAACAATTTTATATTTCAATTTGTATCTTAATTTAACGTATTTTTATTTTAACTTTACATTCTACGATAATAATATCGCGGTTCACCCAAAAAGTTGAGTAAACTCTAAAAAAACATTTTCAGTCTTATTTGCGAGCAATAATGAGCGAATGCTTTGTTTTTCGTTTTAATGTGAAACAAAAAATTCTCTTAGTACAATTTGTATTTCTCTGTATTCAGTTACCTCAAAAGGTAGACAAAAGAGCTAAAAAATGCAGGTACATTATTAAGATCATTGGCATTGATATAGAATAGTATAGAAAGTTTTTGATTTATAAGTTTTCTTTGTATTTTGTTTCACATCAAAAGGATTACTTCGTTGTAATATTTCCAAGGGCAGTACACGTTCTTAAAGTATATTCGTTATAAAGTTATAATACTAGGTCTTTATCATAATATAGTGCGTAGTTATAACTACAAGGTGTCTGTTTGAACGCTCTTGAAGAAAGTTATAGAAATCCTGATTGCATTTCTAGTTCAATCAGAAACTACGTAAGTCGGTAAAAAGTCTCGTTATTCAAAAAAGTTTAAATTCTATATCTTTCTTCAAAAACTTTTATTTTCCATTAGTGTGATGTTATGTTTAAATTATATAAAACAAATATAGTTTCATAGTATGTGCATAAATGCCTGTCCGTCCGTCACAACCTTATAAATAAAAATATAGGAAAAATAAACAAAAAATGTACAAGAATTAAAATATAATGAAACAGAAAATTACTGAAAGTAGTCAATATACAATTTTGTTTCTAACAAAATTCATAACAAATCTTAAGTACATTGCCTTTTCTACCATTTCTGTATTTTTGCATTTTCTGGCAACACTGGAGAGATTCTTAACTAAGCAACAGGCTAAAGCGTATCACGCTAAGCGTTGCCAACTAAAATAATACATACTTACTACTAGCTTCAGATCTAGTTGTTCTCAACACGTTAATAAATAAGTAATCGTAAACTTGTCTTATAAATAAATCAAACCGTAGTCGTAGCAGCTATTCGAACAAAATACTTCAACCCACAGTCGCAGCAAACTTGCTTAAAATCGAAACATCGGAATCCTCAGTGCCCAAACATTTGATATTAAATAATCACAAATACCTACACTAAGTAAATATTATAAATATAATTTTGTACTGTCATAAGTCCGTACACTTCGATATGGCGATAAAATGATATCACATTCCTCTCTCAAAAATTTTGTTTTCTACCCAAATAGTAGCAGTTATACCGGGGCAACACTCGTTTTGATTGTGAACTTTATGTGTTAAGTTATTTAGTCTATATTCACACGTACTGTCGCGGCGCTGGGCCATTCTTCCTTGAATGTGGTAGTGTATCGTCGTTGTTTCCGGTGTTGTTATTGTGTAAAAATGACATTTCTACCCCTGCGTCGCCTCCCTAAAGAAAGAAAAGAGTATGAAAATATGATCTACGTTAAAATGTAATATACTACTAATCAATCAAGATTCCTTTGACTATGTTTCATCAGACAACAAAAATTCAGTTTCAAGGTAGTGTTCTCGAAGACTGGCAACTTATAGAGATATTATTTCTTCAAAGTAATTTCCTCTCAATTGGCTGTCTTACCTCAGAATGCATAGGGTTGGCCGTAATAGTGATTGGCACTTTAGCGTTGGCAGGGATGTAGCCGTTGGCCCCACCGCTCTCTGGCACGGAGCCTTTCTCCTCTGTAATAAATCATTCAATGTGTTTTGACAGGCCAGCTTTGAAGTCGGTATTATGACATCAATGTTGATATTATGTGATTCTATTGTTAAGCTAAGCGATCTCGACATTTCACGGTCGGACGATCTTTAGATGTTCTGACGTTTAATTAAATTTTGATGCATTTATAATTCTAACTAGGTGGTTTCACACAGTTTGAGCTGCCTCGCAGCGAATTTACCGCGTAGATCTTGGTTACGGATGCGCAAGTCAGACGCGGTCGGTTTATATTGTATTGTGGGGTTAAGCCCGCCATAGACGATGGGTTATGCATGTGTGATGAACGTGTGTAGGAGAAAACTGTACATCCTTGGAATGGAACTCGATTTTGCATGAAGGTTTTATATGCATATTTAATATAACTGTCATGCGTAATCTAGCGTGTATGGCTACCGTAAAGCCCGCCATAGACGATATGTTATGCATGTGCAATTTTGCCTGTACAGGTATGCATGAACGTGTAAAAGAGAGAACTGTACAGTTATTCTGGCCTATGATACAATCTAGAGAATATCGAAATAGATATTTTTTCGCTTGGTTATATCTGCGCGGTACGACTGCGCAAGTGCGCAGATATACAGGACTTTGTGTAGCAGGTCGCATGCACAGCTCTCTTGTTCCGAGTTTTTTTATAAAAGTAATACACCCACCCACTTAAGCAACCATATCGTCGCGTGTTATCGGTGATGCGATTCTTGCAAATGAGCCAATCGACAGGCTTGCAGTTACGTATGTGTCCACTATGGAGCTCCGGTTTGCATGCACATTTAAAACTGTCATGCTTAACCTATCGTCTATGGCCGGCTTACAAGAAACAAGCAGACCCAAAATATCTTGTTTGCGGCTTTCGTACATTTATTCAGCCAGCTCTAAACCGACTGAACAGCCAGAAACCTTCGATCGGTGGGCCAAGCGCGACGCGTGTGGTGTTTCCGAACACTTTTCGAGTGTTTCCTTCAATGGGCGGCATCGCGAAGCTGCTCGCTCTGTCTGGAGCCCGCTTACAATGTTATCAGTAAAAAACCTAAAAACACGATGCTAAAATTCTCTTAATAAATATCGTAGCAAGCTAGTACTCACTATCAGTAGTAGGTCTCCTGGCCCGGCGGCACAGCAGCAGCGCGATGGCCAGCACCACCAGCAGCGCCGTGGCGCCCAGCGCGCCGCCCGCCGTCAGCAGCGCGCCGGGCGGGGGGCCGGCCGGGGGCCGCGCGGGGCCGGGGGCGGGGGCGGGGGCGGCAGGGGCCGCGCTGCTCAAGCCGGGGCCGGCCGCGGGACGGAGGGTCTTTGCCGTCTGGGGAAGAGGTACCACGTAAAGCAAGTTGTGTTTTTGTACTTTTCAGACTCCCTTTCTTTTATTTGTGAACCAACGAACTTACGCGAAAATAATGCACGACAATCTTCGACTACGTTTGATCACAGAATTAGTCGAACAATCCTAATTATGAATACTTCGACCTTCGTATATAGTATTACCAGCTGCAGACTCGTAGTGTGCTCTCAGTTAGCTATCAAAACAAAATACTCAGTCTTCTGCTACTAATAACTGTTACACTATAAAATAATTAGTTACATCTTTTTCAGATCGAAGTTCTTTTCCGTTGTATACCAGTCATGTTCAACTGAAGAGCCAAATGGTCCTCAAAATCATATTTACCTTGATAGCACTAAACTCGGAAGCAGCCTGCGCCGTATACGCCTGCAGTTTAATATCATAGCTGGTGTCAGGCGAGAGGTGCGTGAGCAGCAGTGCCCGCGGTTCTCCCGACGTCGTCACCTTCTCATAGGCACCGGCTGATGATACAGCACGGTAGTACACATAGAAACCTTCGGCTTCAACCTCTCCGCCGCTTGTCCACTGAAGAAATAGGTATAATTGAAGACATGTGCCGAAAGAATGCATACGAGTAATTATAACTAGGTAGTGAAAACTTAAAAAAAAAATTAAGACCATTGATTTTTTTTCGCACCAACAACCAATTTATGTCGGACATATCGCTTGCTCGGAGAATTGCTAAATATATGTGAGTACACAGGACCAGAAAGCTGAAAGGATAGGCCGTAAAGTTCAGGAGTCGGGCCTACGTGAGTAGGTGCCTTACAAGGTGGATCATTGTCGTGATGAAGGTCTTTAAAGCGATACTTTGGGGGGGGGGTTACATGCTATGTAAGTGTTATGAACTTCATCATCTTCATTATACGCGAAAGATGTACATTACTGGACATTGGCTTCCCCCAAGCGTCGCCACATCGACCGGTCGGTGCTTCTCGCATCTAGCGGCTTCCCTTCACAAAGTCAACTGTCCGACTACATTTTCGGAGAATACATGCATACATAAGGCAATCCACATCGCATCTCTAATCTCTCGTGGGTGGTGATTAATCGAGTCTTCCACACCATCATCAATATCTCGTCCGCGCTTTGGTAGAAACCGTGTCTAATGTGTTGCACTTACAGTCCACTTCCGCTTTATTCTAGTGGGAGACCAGCTACAAGTGGAAGCGCGCGCTACTCTTCTCAAGTTTGTTGTTCTTGTTCGAGGGTACTGCTAGTATGCAATCCTAGGTTTTATGGTTTAGATATTTAGGTAAATACTCACAGTCCACTCCAGCTGTATAGTAGTAGGAGACATGGGTACTGCTCTCGCTAGCACAGGCACCCGCGGGGCCTTGAACCCGCCGCGCTGCAGGTGGAAGCGCGCGCTGCTCTTGCCGAGCTTGTTGTCCTGGTTGGAATACACTGCTGCTATGCGGAACCTGGGTACGACAATAATTTTGACCTTAGCATCCAAAGATATAGATATATACAAGGTGTACTTAAAATAAGTGGAAATCTAAAAAGAAGTCATTCTAAGGAGCTTGCATTAAGATACAGGTCCCTGGAGGGTTACTATGACGTCATAAAGCAGGAGTAATTCCAGTGTGGGAAAGAGACAGAGCTATACAGGTCGCCTAGCACCATCTTTTTCCACACTGGAATTATTCGTGCTTTATGACGTCATGGTAGGCCACCTGGAGGACCACAAGTTGGGATGGATCGGTACAGGTAAAAATGTCCAATACTTTCTGTAAGCGGCCACACATAAGGAAACAAGTTCCTGTTTCTTTACGTGTGAGCTCACCGTCCCACGAGTGATCTGATCATGAACAATTTACTTGAAAAAAATCAACTGTTCTTCAACAACGACACTTATGTTGCCAAACAACAACGTGTCTTAACAATCGGAACATTTTAGACCGATGATGCCAAACAAAAAAATAAGTCGTCTTATGGAAACAGTTTGACTCTACCTTTATCAGAAAACAATATTCTATAAAACGTAGCATACCACTGATCGCACAGATGGGCATCAAGTTGAACCAGAGTAACAGTTTAGAGATGCAACCTCTATGATATACAACATTTTTATTTCCTTTATTAATTTCTATACAAATAAATTACATTTTTAAATATTCCTTAAAAAAACAATATAAAAAACATTTAAAAATATAAAAAATTGTAGCCCACCGGTATCGGGAACAGGGTCCAAGCTACCGGCGGTCAGGGCTCCAGAGAGAGAAACCTCCTAAGAATACGAGCCGTGTCCAGAAGTACCGCTTTCTGAATCAAGCCCTTGATCCAGCTGCCTAACGAGAGCCTCCTCAGATATTGGTCGAGGCTCTTGGCAATTAAGCCATGGGCTGATACAACTATCGGCACAATGATCGCTGAGTCCACATCCCACATGTCGACAACCTCGTGAGCCAAGTCAAGATACTTGATTTGCTTATCTTCCTCGGCTTTCACGAGGTTCTCATCATGCGGGACCGTTATATCAACAATCATTGCGCGCCGCTCTGATCGATCCACCACCACTATATCAGGCTTATTGGCTACAATAGTCCTGTCAGTGATGATGGATCGATCCCAGTACAATGTGATACTGCCATTTTCGAGAACTGGGTCGGGCACATACTTATAGTACGGCACTTCCGATTCCACAAGGTTACTTATTTTCTTACTTACAACATTATTTTTAGTATATGCGAAACCTGAATTTAGTTTGTTCAGAATAAGTAACTGAATCGATTCCAATAGTTTTTGAAAGATGTTATATTTTTTACCCAGCGACACTAAGTACCTATCGCAATCATTTAGGTACCTACTGCCAAATTGTTATTATCAACGAGCTCAAGACGGAGCTGGAGGCGCGCGCGCGGATGTCCTGCGTGGTGACCACGTTTTTGTGAGAACAACCAGGTAACAGAACATGCTTAAAACTTTGTGATTTTTCATGATATAGTTTTGAAATTTTGTACATAGATTCTTTACATAAAAATACTAGACACGTGTTTCAGGTTTCACGTATACTAAAACTAATGTTGTATTTACTTCCTAAACTACACTTTCTCAATCCTCCGTAGATATCTTTGTTTAGTATGCAGGGCTGCAACCCCTGAGGATGTCAGGTACTTACTTGTAATATTTCCCTGGAGTCAGTCCGTCGATCTGGTAGGAATGTATGTAAGCTGGTATGTCCTGGTTGGCGGTATTCCATTGGACATTGGTGGAGTTGCTCACCTCTCTATATTGAACCTGTAGCATATATTTTAATTATCAGTTAAATTCAGAAGCCCTTATAGTAAATCATCAATAGATACGCTTATCTTAATTATTTAATAATATTTTCCAAAAAAAAAAAAACATAATATTTTTAAACATTTCGTTTTACAAGAAAGGATTCTACCCACTACACCGTAGCATAGACCGTGCTACGAACGTATCAAGCAAAATAAAATACTTAGTATTGAAAAGTATGCCCAATAGACCGTTCCGTCACCAACCAAAACCGTCGCGTCCCATGCACGTAGCGTATCGGCGGCACCGGTTAAATATTGTCGCTGTGTAACGGTCTAGTGAGTATAACCTCATACTTTTCAATACAAAGAATATGGAGTTAGCGCGTATGATGACCGTTCTAATCCCGTTATAACCGAGTATGATGACCGTTCTAATCCCGTTATAAGCGTGTATATGATGACCGTTCTAATCCCGTTATAACCGTGTATGATGAACGTTCTAATCCCGTTATAACCGTGTATATGATGACCGTTCTAATCCCGTTATAACCGTGTATGATGACCGTTTTAATCCCGTTATAACCGTGTATGATGACCGTTCTAAACCCGCTATAAACGGGTATGATACGTTCTAGGCACAAAGTAGTCCGTGTCATGTTTCTTTCCGTGCCCGAGACGTTTAAAGCACGGTCATGGTCTGGCACGGTGTAGTGGCAGACTCCTCAAGACCCATGGTTATAAATTATGAATAAACTTAAAGTTATAGGTACGAGAGCACAAAACCTCGCGTCTGTCGCACTCACTACAAACGCTAAGTAGGTTCTTAAAGTTTCTCTTAAGAACAGAGCAAGCAAGTTGGTAATGTTATTAGCCACAAGAAGCACTAAGATACTTTCCTTCCCAAGAATTACTTGTATAAAAAAATAAAACAGATTGAAATGAAGCTCGGCTATCCTCACAAAGTGCTTTTATTAAATCCTTAGTTTCTCGAAGAGCAGAATTAAAACGAATGCCAATTTGGCATCGTTAATTCCAATGAGTACTCTCGGTAGACGGGCTACGGGTCCTCGGCTAGACCACAAAAACTTGCAGCTCGTATAAAATGCTAACTTTTGTCCCGCATTTCTGTCTGTAAGGCACGGGCGACGGACCAAAAGCAACGACTTAAACCATTCCTTCAGTCCCCTTTGAGCATTTTATACAAGAAAATACGAGTTTTCAAGAAAATAATTATGAATCGGGTCGTGTATCTTGTTTGTGTTGAACTCTCTTGGTTGAGAGGCTGGTATTTTCTCGTGGGAAAAAAATGAGACTGGAAATAACTAGCACATGTAGTGGTGCCGGAAGCCATGCCAAGATATCAGTCAATCAGAAGGCAGCGGATAAGGTTTCTTTTTGTATAAAATTTGCCTGGTTGGAGTAAAGACCGCAAATTTATCAAATTGGTGGTGTCACCATGTATCATGTGGATTTTGCAAATAATAATTATGGAAAATCGGAGTCTATATTTGTGCCCAGTTGATGGCAATAGGCTTGCCCCCTATTACATGGGACTTAAAAACATAACTGGCGAAACGTGGGTGTACTGGTTAAGTAAGCCTCTGCTTAACCCTTCGGGGATCACAAAGCTTGCTGTTATTTGTATGGAATATCACAATCAGCATTCTCCTGCCCTTATCCCATTTTATTTGGGGTCGGCGCAGCATGTCTTCTCCTTCCATACTTCTCTATTACTCGTCATCTCATCAGACACCTCCTTTCGTGCCATATCATCCTTCACACCGTCCATCCATCGTTTCTTTGGTCTTCCTCTACTCATATACCAACCACGTACATACTCAAAACTTTCCTCACGACATTTTCCTCATTCCTCCGCATCACATACCCACACCACGACAACCGATTACCACACAACTTTTTTATGGAAAATCACAATACCATTTAGAAGCTTAGCTTTATTCGTGATAAAATGCTTATTAAAGGATAGGCTTACCTTGAAGAACCGTATAGTTAATCCTTGGTTATCGTGTGACCATGACACCATGACGCTTTCATCATTCAATCTGGTGACGTTGGGTCTCGATGGAGGAATCATTACAGCTGAAACAAAAACATGGTCACTACAACTGGATCCCTTTAGATTTCTTATAACCATGTCTTGATAGATTTCTAATCATACCCTTATGTTTTCTTGGGTTCTTCCTGCCGTGCCGTTTGGGAGGTTGAATGGAGTACCTCGTCTTTGGAACTTCAGCTGGATAGTCCTGTGCAAATAAACAATATTTGATTATTCTGCATCGATTAGGTACATCCCAATTTATGATAATCTTGATAACAGTTTTCCGGTAGATCTGTACAGCACGCAGAAACATTAAAAAACAAAGTGGTTGGGTATGTTATGTGCGTTTTATTTGTGTAGGACAAATAGTTTGTTTATTGTTTCTCAAAAATAACAAAACATAAACACGATGTAATAGTAATAATCATATTTGCCAAGCTGTAGAACATTGGCGGTAATTTTTTATTTGACCTGTTACCTGGTCGGCACTGAATCTTAGGCGACCCCTTACCTGGTCGGATATCTGCAGCGGCACGACGGTGAGCATACCGGCGCCGTACGCGCAGCCGAGCGAGTTACACGCGAAGCACTGCACGATGCCTGCGTGACGCTTCTCCACGTGCTCGATGTATAAGTCCGTGTCTACCAAAGAAAGATTCATTTAAGAATCGTTCCATTCTTAAAAGGATCAGGGTTAGCCGGGCTCTTGGCCTCCAAGTTAGAGACACTGAGCTCAGACGGCCAAAGACAGGAATAAGACTAATATTGAACACAGTTTACGCATGTTTGAGTTCAGTTGTATTTCTTTCTTTATCATGTGGTCAGTGCCTAACCTGGTGTAAAAGTTTTTATGCCGTCAATGGGCCTCTGACTTGACTTTACATGCCGTCGAGAAATATCTCTCAAGCATGCTGGCTTCCTCACAATGTTTTCCGTCACCGAAGCAAAAAAATGAGAGGTGCGTGCCTTGGGTTCGAACTCGAGACCTATGACTTGGCAGTCCGACGGTCACACCACTAGGCTATCACGAGAGAAGCCCCGAGGGGTTTGATAAAGTGTTTGTTTCTTCGATGACGGAAATAGCCAAAATGCCATAAGTTGCCGTTGAACGAAACGTTTGCAAAACAATTGCACCTTGTCTTGGCTCGCTGGTGTCTTGGTCAACAAAATTGGTCAACGGGTCCAGTAGACCAATTCAAACATGCTTTAGGTCAAGTGGACCCGCGGGTCCCGCCTGTGTGGGATCACTTGACCAAATAGCTTGAAGGCCCTGGCTCGGAAATGAATAGTTAAACCTGTGTATTGCTTGTTTTTCTAATAATTTCCCCAGTAGGTACTCTAGGTTTCACATCCACGAATACCATTCAAAGATTCAAAATATCTGTACACAAATACTATTATTTGCGCTCTTGGTGATTTATAGATGGAATTCAAACAAAAATACCAGAGAGAAACAGAGAGATCAATCTTGCATAGACACATAAATGGTCCACATTTGAATTTCATTTATAACAGAAATGCAACAGGTCTCAATATTTATGTCAGTCACGGCCGAATAAACTAACCGACAGACTCACAGAGGCAACAAAAAATAATTGATTCATGAGGTTTCATGCAAAGGTGAACAGAAATGTTTACTACATTCAATTTTTATTTAAAAAACACTGAAAATTTGTATCACTGTTTCAGACAGGAGGTCTCGACACGTGAAAACCGCTTTCAAAGCGTTTTGTATTTCTACAATGGCTTTTAACAAGATTGATATTAGCTTTTCGATAGCTTAAGTCATTTTGGACTGTTCTATCGTAGTTTTCGCGGGAAGAATGTCACTTAGTTTAGGCTTTACATTATAAACGTACAAAAATTTCGAAAGATAACTCTCATGACGAAACAACAAGTCTAGATACATGTAATGATAGACTTTGTAAGTCGAATAAATAAATAAATAAGTCAATAAATAAATAAAATCTTTATTAACAGGTGATTGTTCAAACATCAGTGTAGCCCTGGCTCTTGTACTATGATTCCCTGTATCAATGCCTATAATAACCCCATATTATCTAATCCCTTTTCCCCTCATCTTCTTTGTAAGAGGATTTTGGTAATGCAGGGTATTCGAGCAGTTCTCTGTAAGCTAACTTCAGCCAAAGATAAAAAATATGTGACTACGTAACATCAAAAGTGAACCTTATTTTGTAAGATGACTGCACAGAAATCGTGTGATACTCACTGTTAGCCCTAATCCCGTTCTCATTCTTCAGCACGTCAGCGTTAAGCACCCAGTAGACCTGCGGCGCGGGCTGCCCGGAGCTGGCGCCGCACGCCGCGTGCGCCGCGCCGCCCTCGCTGGGCGTGGACACGCTCACGTTGCCGTCCCAGCGCGGCGCCTGCAGGGCTATGGCCTTCCACGACCGACGGATGCCGTTGGCCTTGCACGAGTATACGCCCTACAAAATGAGAACATTATTGGTCATCATCATTCATCATTTCCCAGTCTCACCAAGGGGTATCGTATTACCCAGTATTAACTGGATTGTTGGAAATAATAGTAACAAAAAAACATAACTAAAATGTAAACAAGAATATTTAAAGCCATAATAAGGTCTCTGACCATGCCAAGGGGACACGAGCAGAGCAGGAGTGGGTTTTAGTCGGTTCGAGTCCGACACTACCTCGACTGTCTCACAGCCTGTGAGATAGTCGAGGTGTCCGTGGGGACTTCCCACACCTGCCAATACAAAAAAAAAAAAAAAAAAACTGGATTGTAGAGGTCAGATAGGCAGTCAATACATATAAAATATTGTTATTAAGCTGCATCCAGTTAGACTGGAAGCCGACCCCAACGTTGAGAAAAAGCTAGGCAGACGATGAGTATTTGTCATCATTCCATCAATAGTGTAGTTCACCCTAACATAATCTTCTTGCTAGTGCGAGCGGGATAGAACGTCCAGCTAGGCTGAGGAAGCGGGGAAAATATATGAATTTTAGCTGTCATCCCATGCGCCTTTCGGGTTCGGCGCAGCATGGTGTTCTTTCAATAGAAAAAATGAATAATAATGAATGAATATGATTACGATAATTTATAAACTATGACGGTGTCTACATCAGGCGATATCGTTGCGCGACCTATTCAGGTCTGAAAGATTCAAAGAAAAAAAAAGGGTATTGGAAGTAACGCCAAGTAGGTGCGTAGTAATAACCGAAAGCACCGTAACCGTAACCGAAAGATAAATATTTAGATAAAGATATATTTATTTTGTAAAAACATGAGTGAACATAATATACAGGGCAATATGTATTTACATACTTTTTCCTTTCTGAACAAGGCTTACAGATATCCCTTTCACTGCGGAACTACTCAACCAAATTAATCTCCAAAAACTTACCCTACATTAGTATTGTATGGTTATTTAGGTAATTGGACCTTTATGGGAGAAAAATAAATAAACAGAACTGTATATGTAGTAATATATTAACGTACGTAGATACATTGACCAGCTAAAATGAAAATCTTAAATCTACGAATCCTATTTTCAATCCTATTGAACCAAAAAGTTAAATCCTTAGGTCATCCTTACGCAACTCCAAAGAAAAAGCTGCCTTTTACACATAAAAAACTTTTATTCACATCACAAGAAGATGACACTACTGAAAATCATTTCAAAGCTCCTTTCAACTCTCTCAAAGACTCAAAACACAATGCGACGCAAACACAAAAAATAATAAACACAATATTATAAATAAAACGCTTTCACATTTTATAATCTTTGAGATGGGAAATCTTTTTCACAAAACATTAAAAAAGCAATCTTAGGAGACAGTATTATGTGTAGAAAGGCAGTTCATAAAATAAAATAACTTGAAAGAAAGCTCGTGCGGAGTAAGCAGTTAGTAATTGGTATAAAGGATAATTTCTACGGAACGGCTCGCATCGCATCGGATCGGAAAGGATACGAACGGGTGCGGCGACAGCCGATCGCATACGGTGGGCTCCGTACCGTCGCTTTCGAACGTATTCGTTTCTGCTAGTCAAATAGTTTCATTTCCGATTTCCGATCGGATACGACGACAGACGAACGGAGCCGATCTCGCATCGCGTCATACTTTCGGCTACGATCGCGTGTCGCGGAAGACTCCCACGGTCAAGCTGCTGTTCGTGGCTTGGTAATATTGACTTTAAATACTGTGTACACGATTAAATATCGTTCAAAGATTGTAAAATCCGTTCCGATCCGATGTGATGCGAGCCGTTTGGTAGAAATCATCCTTAACTCTAGTTTAATGAATGGCGCCTAAGAGCTTGTATTTTATTACCGCATCAATGGGATTTTGTAACTCCTAGTCAATCGCACACGCCGTCTAAATGACATCAGATGGAATTTAGACGGCATTTGCGTCCACTGCTTCAGATAAAGCTCAGCACACGTGTAAGCACTGCTCTGGATCTAAATCCCCTCTCCTCATGTTCACTAGCTGATCCCAACCCTACCATTGCGGTGCTTATAGGTGGGCGTTGTAGTATGCAGTTTCATAGAAATAATGGTGAATGTCTCGAGTTGGGACGACACTGACCCGGTGCAGTGCATGAACTCACCAACCAAGCTTCTACAGGAAATAGCACACATATCAACTTGGAAAGTGATCGTCATCGTTTCGTGAGCTTGTCCCGAGGCGAGGCGATTACGTTACGATTCCGATGAGTGTGCGTTGCAGTAGGGAGTTACATACAAAGAATACTGAATGACTCGAGTTGAAACGGTGACGATCCCTTTCCGAGTTGATATGTGTTCTGTGACCTTAATCCATCGATTCCATTTTTATTAAATCCCCTGAACACTACTTAAGACTACAAAACTCGCTAGAATTCACAGTAAGTAATAACTAACCTCTTTAGCCGGAGTAAAAGGCGACACCATCAGCATGTGCTCGTTAGCATCCGACTTCAACTCTCCTTGTCCCACCAAACTCCAGGATATCTTCGGAGGAGGAGTGCTGACGGCTCCACACCATAGACGGAGCACCCCGTTGGGTTTCACTGGCATTGTCAGTACTTCTTCATCGTCTATTACGCCTACGTAGTCTTCTGATTCGAGGAATCTGAAAATGATTAGGGTTCAAGTATTTTGGATGACAAAATTAATTAAAAGAATTGTGCGAACCCAGACGAACCCATTGAAAATGTGACAAAACGTCACGCCTGAATGGGCAGAGTTGTATACTATACTATGTAGGCGACATGAATATTGAAAAGAAAATGGAATATTATATCTTAAAATAATCAGAATAATGAAACTGAGCAGATCGAACGTTGGATATTTGAAGGCGTTCGGAGTGGAAAGTTTCCCGTGCCTTCTATGCAAAGATTTTCTCGAATAAACAAATATTTATTGAACATTGAAATACTTTCAGCACGTGAGAAGGTAAGTTTATTAACAAAAGTTCAGTAAACTTATACAACATGGTTACCTAACTGATAATACTAATATTTCACGAACATACAAAGTCCAAATTCACATAACACGGAAGACAAAGTTTCCGATCCCCAACTATCTGTACATGCGATCGGACAAGCCTCGGCATTTTGCGGTTTGGTTGGTTTTCAGTACCACTTGAATCCTACTAAAGGACTTGCGGTCTCAACCGGTTGAAACTCAGGACGGTACTAGTACCGGGCGTTATAGCATTTACTGTTTTACAAGGAAGCTGTCACAAGACACGTCATCATTACCCTCTGATAGGAAAAACGTGATGTGCAACAAGGCAAACTTATAGATTAGCTTCTTCTTCTTTCGTGTCGATGGTACGACTTTATATAGATAGATAGATCAGCTATAGATTAGACTGCAATCTGATAGTAGATTTAGATTAAGAGAAGGAGGTGTCGACCAGTTTTTCACTTCCTACCAATAGGAGTTTAAAGCTTCATATGCCACATTAAGGGCATAAACTTGATCTGTTTACTAACCTGACTTCCCTGCTCCCGTCTTGCTGGACCTTCAAGTGCGTCTTCTGTGCTATTTCCAGAACGTCTCCACTGAGCTCATTGGTAGCTCTGCAACTGTACGTCCCACTGTCTTCAGCTGTCGCGTTATGTATCACTAGCACGCCGTGTGGAGTTTCTAGTTGCTTCCTATTACCCTGGAAGAAAAATATCTGGTTACAAAAGTCAAATGTCTGGTATGACAGTCGAAGATCAAGTTATGACCGTCAAAGATCTGGCTAAGAAAGCATTAGATTTGAGATCCACAACCATGAGTAAGAAATTAGTACACTAGTCTACAACTCTATTGGATGTATCTCCTATCTTTGTATCGGTGTATTCAATCGTCGGGTATTGTCAAAACAAGTGAAAGCGCGATGATGTAATCCCATTTTTTTTGGGACAAATCTGCCACACTATTCCCAAACCACTGCAACTCCTGAAAGCTAGAATCAACAGTGGCGACCACCAGAAAAGCGCTGAGACAAAGAAGCTCGACGAAGTCCAAGAAACAATTAAACTGTCTTGGATCCCTCAACGAAATTAATCAGGAAAGAATAGCGGAGGAGTAGGAAAAACATAATTTCCATGAACCAATGGCGGCCCAAGGGATTCTATATTTCTATCATTACGCTATGTAAACCGGGAAGTCTGCAGATAGGGTACTGCGTATGTCAACGTCGAGTAACAATGGCTGGTGGACAGCTCGCTTCCTCTCACAGGGAGGAAGCTTGAGTCCCGCCAGCAGGGACCATATATGCTGATTATTTTATGTCGGCTTATTGTATTTAAACATAAAGAAACTCATACCTAAGTAGATAGAAGCTTATGAAACTTTCTTTAACCGGAAAACAACAAAGTTCCTACGAAATAATCTAAAGAAAATATTTGACGCGTTCAGTTTGTATTCTGGAGAGTTTCAGGAATGTTTTCCAACAACGCATGTCTTGGGTCGACGTGTTTATCAAATCGCTTCCTACCATCGACCTTGCTAACTCAATCGATTCTAATAATTCGGTATGTCTTAAAGATAAATAAACTATCGAGCACACAGCTGCAACTGCCCAGAAACTATGCACTATTTAATAAAAACTTTTCACTTCTTTATAATAGTTAGAACAGATCCATAATGATCTAAAAACCTATTCATCATCTTCTGCCTAGCCTTTTCCCAACTACATATTGTAGGAAGAAATCAACGTAGTTCCAGTCTAACCGGATGCAGCTGCAAATACCAGCATTCTACATGGAGCGACTGCCTATATGACCTCCACCACCCAGCAGTAGCGAAGGGTCAATGTTTGTAAAAGGTAAGCCGTAGTACAATCTTTAATGTGATTATATTATTTGTCTATATAATACCGACTGTGCCAATTTTCAAAGGGAATCCGGTAAGAATCGAGTTGTATGGAACCTTCGCCACTGCAACCCAGTTACTGGGTATTACGACACCCCTTGGTAAGACTTGTTGTCAGAATTTCGGGCTTTTGACCCGAAACGACTGTCAAAGATCTACAAATGACAGCCGGTATCAAAGGCACAGTATGGTTTCCAAGGCACAAACTCTTAAGGATCAATAAATAGGTTTCAACAGTTTAAGGAGGAAGCGCCAGGTTAGCCCGCGAAATTCAAAAACATAATAATTTTTATTCATTTTTTTTTTCTTTATTTCGTTGACAGGAATAATTCTTAGAAGTCTTTTTTTTATTAAGGTTTTAAGTTAAATTAAACTAATTGGGGATGTTTTTATTTTAATAGTTATTTCTTGAATATTAAATTATGGTAGATGAAATTATATTTTTTATTTAGAATTTATAAGAAATGATTTTGAAATAAAAATAATTGGTAGATTAATTATTATAGCTGCAATCTCTCTCTAAGTTCATTTATTCTCATTCAATGGCTATTTCATGAAAAAGTCTTTCAATGGGGTTAAATTTTAATGAAATAAGAGGCTTTTATGAATGATTTAAATGATTATAACTCTGTAAACAAATTTTTCTTACGGTCGCGAATCATAACTTCGGGCCTTCAAATTGCAAAAAAAACATGAGAAAATTGGAATTTCACGGGCTACCTTGGCGCCATGTTCCTTAAACTAGTTATGTTCCCCAAGCATAGACTATGTTAGCTTCCAACAAGCCCTCTTAAAAGAGGATATAAACCGAACTTCGTTAAAAATATTCGCAAATCGGTTCATCGTTCAAAGCGACCACAAGTATACTGAAACAAGCTTTGATTCTGCGAGATACAGGCTAAACTTAAACTTTGTTTACCAACTATTCACAAACCAGCGTAAGAGCCTTCTTTGCTATAGGATTTCTTTTGAAATATAAGCTTTTGTTCTGTATTATGTCAGTTGTTTAACTTGTTTAATATATCCGTAACATTCCGACAACACTACGACGACTGCTAAAACCTATTTACGTAAATGATGAAGTTTATTTTATGGATAACAAAATAAATAGGCTAAATATGCTCACAGTATTTTTAGTTATGTCTAGAACTGAACAGGCAATCCAGATTTTTAGTCACGTAGATTTAAATAGGTACCTATACATTGATGACATCATGCTGCCAAATAATTATGAATTCAGCTGCCGAATGTGGTAATCACACGATTAATCTTCAAAATCCTTTTTTAGAATATGTCTGGCTTTGCTTTGCAATGCAAATCCATGGTTTATTTGATTGTGATGCAAATGTACTATTCAGCTATTGCAAAATTCACGTATTCTTTAGTAAGAAGTGCAGTCAGAGGACATATATTAGTAATTAGAACCTGCAATGAATTTTCAGTCAACCCATAAAATCAAGATTTTAGACGAAGTATTACAATTTCTTAGGCTGACACCCATAAACGTTTCTTAGCCCGTGTTTAGCCGAAGACATATCCCTGTCACTGTTTTGGGCCGCTATTACTACCTGTAACAAACGTCAAAGATCCACAAATGACAGCCGGGACCAACAACTTAACGTACTTTATGCTTAACTAGCTTATGCCCGCGGCTTCGCCCGCGTGGAGTTAGGGAATTGCCCACAGGATCTTACTTCTGGGATAATAAGTAATCTATGTATCTATCTATAATACACACATAGTTTTTTTTATTTTATCTTTTAAAGTTATATCAATTAAATTAGATACGTGAAATATTGATACCTTGGTTTGAGATTAGACACCGGATTTACTGGATTTTATCTGAAGAGTATGTACACAAATTTTCAAGTCAATCGACCCTGAGAATAAAAAGTTTCACAGAAAATTCAACACCCCATTTCACCCTCTAAGGGGTAGGAATTTAGAAAAACTGATACTTACTCTTCACAAAGAATACACCCTCCAATTTTCATGTCTCTGGGACCCGCGGTTTGGGCTGTGCGTTGATGTATCAGTCAGCCAGTCAGGACATTGAATTTTAAATTGGGGGATGATTTTGGAAAAACTGTGATACACGTATCTCATCATTTTAACTGAAGTATATGTAGACACATTTTCAAGTCAATCGATCCCGAGAGAGTTTCACAGAAAATTCAACATCCCATTTCACCCTCTTAGGTGTGGAATTTCAAAAAACCCTTTCTTAGTGGATACCTACTCTCTACAAAGAGTACATTCTCCAAATTTCATGTCTCTAGGACCAGCGGTTTGGGCTGTGCGTTGATGTATCAGTCAGCCAGTCAGGACATTGAATTTTAAATTGGGGGATGATTTTGGAAAAACTGTGATACACGTATCTCATCATTTCAACTGAAGTATTTGAAGACACATTTTCAAGTCACTCAACTCAGAGAATAAAAAGTTTCATATAAAATTCAACATCCCATTTCACCCTCTTAGGTGTGGAATTTCAAAAAACCCTTTCTTAGTGGATACCTACTCTCTACAAAGAGTACATTCTCCAAATTTCATGTCTCTAGGACCAGCGGTTTGGGCTGTGCGTTGATGTATCAGTCAGCCAGTCAGGACATTGAATTTTAAATTGGGGGATGATTTTGGAAAAACTGTGATACACGTATCTTATCATTTCAACTGAAGTATATGAAGACACATTTTCAAGTCACTCAACTCAGAGAATAAAAAGTTTCATATAAAATTCAACACCCCATTTCACCCTCTTAGGGCTGGAATTTCGAAAAACCCTTTCTTAGTGGATACCTACTCTTCACAAAGAGTACACTGTCCAAATTTCATGTCTCTAGGACCAGTGGTTTGGGCTGTGCGTTGATATATAAGTCAGTCAGTCAGTCAGTCAGTCAGGACTTTGAATTTTGTATGTATAGAAGATGTAAATGATTACCCACCCACGGACCGATCATAGCAAGCGCGGCTGTTATTATTTCGCTACGAGCTCCTCCTCCTCATAGTACTTGCTCCTTACCTAAGGATAAAGGATTTCTGCCTAAGGCCGTAATGAAAGCTTACCTTAGAACCTTCCTTCCACCACGTGAGCACAGCCGGCGGTTCTGAAGTCGGCTCCTTACAATGCAGTATCACAGTGTTGTGCAGCGGAGCTGTGATAAATCGCTCCTGCGCCATCTTACTGGGCGAGTTGAGCAGCCTCGCCACCGTCAGACGAGCAGGCACTGACGTCAGACTGATAGCGCCGTACCATACCACGCACTGGAACAAGTAAACAGCAACATTAGTATCAACATTGAATCAACAATTATCATCTCACAAATTTTATGATATGAAATTATCCGTTAAAGTGAGACTCGGCGAGTCTCAGCTACAGGATGCATGAGGACAGATTGGTCAGGATCGTCGCACAATGGGTGCTTGAAGACCATCATCGCCGAGAAATGAAAGTCCTAATCGTCACGCCATCTTGACGATTTGGACTCGTACTAATCGGACAGGAGAAATATGATGAAGACCATTGCCCAGTACTGGAAAAATACAGGGTGTAAACAGACCCTTCACATAGCCGTCAACCAAGCATTCTGTACATCAAACTAAGTAACTTTACGCAAAAAGTATTACTGGGAATCGACTTTTTTTTGGGGTGAAAAATCACGATTTACGGTAGGACTCGATGGAAAGCACTCAAAGCATTGTGCTGATGGATGGATTGAATAGTACGGAGGTCGTGGAGGTATGTAAAGTAAAAATCTTACATGAAAAACATGTATTTAAAAAAAAACTTGTGAAAAGGTTGGAAATTTGCCCCCAATATCTCTGTAACTAGAAGGTTCCCAGGTATGGTCTAGAACAAAAAATGATCGCAAAGACGGGAAGAACAAGTGCCTTTCAGATATGTTAAGGGTCTATTTACACCCTTTATAGGTTTGGCACGATTGTATAAGTAGCCCCAATTCCCATGTAATAGGCCGTCCCAAAAGAGACAGAAGATCTAGTGAGAGTAGTGTTGGTCTAGTGGTAATGGCAGCGATTTACTTACTACAACACTTCAATAAATACTGCCTGACTTATTTTATTTAATGCTATGGTCACAAATCTAATGGGTGTAAAAATAAAAAACCTATAACGGAGCCGAAAGGCACTTGGTTTTTGTTCTGGATCATACCTGAGAACCTAGTTACGTACACAAGTTTTTATTGTTATAACTTTACTGTTAATACCTCCTTGACCCCCGTACTATTCAATGCATCCACCAGCACAATGTTCTGAGTGCGTTAAACATAATTTTTCACCCCCCCAAAATTTTCTTTTCCCAGCAATAATTTTTGCGTAGAGTAACTTAAATTGATGTAAAGAATGCTTGGTTTATGGCTTCGTGAAGGGTGCGTTTACACCTTGTATATTCCGGGCTGCTTTTGAAACATTCCATACGGAAAAGTCCAAAAACAATACTCAACCTGGGGATTGAACCCAGGATATCGATTCAATAACTGCAAAATGTTTGAACTGAAATGTTTGTCTGTCGATGTTGTACAAATCGTAGTTTTAATCAAAGAGTGTTGGTGCACTCTCGACTTACTTTTTTAGTTCGGCAGTAGAGTGAGTAATTGCGAAGTAGAACATAGCAAATGGAGTGCGGTACTATTTGTTAATTGATCGTACTTTTTTCCAAAATCATTCCCATTTATTTTTAGGTTTTCATGTTCAAACACACTCGTTCACAGTCCGTGGTTTAGGATCGCTTCGAAGCTAATATTTTATCAGAATGAAGTCAAAAGATATTTGACAAGTCATTCAAATAAGATTACATTCCCGTATTGTTAATCCATAGAACATTACAAACTTCAACTAACTTTTGGCAGCTGAAATTTATGTGTTTGGCAATTAAAAACTGGTTATCAAATAAGAAAACCAAAACATCGCGAAATCCTTCATTATGCATAGTTGGATTAGTCCTTAAAAACTTATAATGCACAGTTCAAAAAATTGGAACTAGGATTTCAGATGATAATGCACCGTAACGTCTGAAGTGAATCATTTCAACTAACTTTTAGAGGGCACTGTAGAAGCCCTAATAAAGCATGACATAACATCACGCCTCTTTAAGTCCCGCATCTTTAAGTCCCATTGTAATAGGTAGCGGGCCTTTTGGCAACAACCAGTCGCAAATGCAGACTCCAGGCTATTACTGAGAAATCCCTCATTGAAAAATCAGCCGAAGCCTTTATTGTTTGTTAATATATTTTTTTAAACAAATCATTATAAAGAGAGATCACGAGAAAAAAGACATCTGATCCAATAAATTATTGATTAACCGCTTCCAAGAGGAGAGGCTAGCGGCGCTTAGCCCATACAAACATAATGACTCCCGTTTTCTCACTGGTAGATAAAACGATAGCAAAAATTTTATTTTTCTTTATAATCTATATCCACCCTTAACATACCTCTGTTTCGAATTTTTCCATTCTTTTTAATTTAAATTTTTATCTTTTATGGAAAAAAATATTTTCCAAGGAGCAAACAGGGGAATACGTTGCTATGGGCTAAGCGCCGCTAGCCTTACCTCTTAAGAATCGAGACCCAATACAGTAATGACTCGTAAATTGCCATAATCATGGGACTAATCGCTATAATCCACCACAGGTGTACCAGGCCCACTACTCACTATTCCCCGTGGTTTATACATAGTCACCTCTTACGACACCCATGGGGGTTCGGCGTAGTCATCCGTAACAACCACCACCTGGGGACGATTGGAAATCTTGTTTGATATATTGCCTTTTAATGTGAGGTTTTGGCGATATTTAGAGTTCCGGGTAGGAACTTACTCGTAATTATTTGGATCTGTTTACTTTTCGCGACATTGATCATGATGAGGATGATGCAGGCGAATTAAAATGTTTGTAAACGCACCCACGATACAGGAGAAACTCCGAGAGGGGCAAAGTTTAACATGTCTGAGGGCCTAGAAAAAGCGATAACAATGATGAATTCCCGGAATTGTATTGGATTGACATCAGCTAAGAAAAAGTTTGTGACTATTGGTAAAGTCGTTGTAGATCCACGAATTTTTAAGAAAGCGATTGATTTTTGGCTAGACCCTCTGATTTCTCGTCTAGGAATTGGTTCATGGTAAACAAATCGAGCATAGTAATGTCCTTTGAATGAGAAAAAATTCTTTGTTCTGCAGTCACTCATGTTGATATTATTTGCAGGTGACAACACTTGAGGACGGACACTCCCGACGATGTCCGAAGATGACACCTTTACGATCCGAAACATGTAGCGGTCGGTTTATATCAGTGGAAGGACTTTGAATATTATCAATTTTCAAGTTCATGTCTAATCCTAATTAGGATCCTAACCATAAATATTATTATAAATGCGAAAGGAAGTATGTTGTTACCTTTTCACTCCTAAACCACAGAACCGATCATCCTAAAATTCTGAAATTATATTTATTATCTATTATATTATTATCTGAAATATACACGTTGTCAGGTGTACAGAAACGGACATAGGAAAACAACAATTAATAACATTCTTATGGTAATAGATGGCGCCACGTGTCTTTCGAATCATGATTGAATTATATTATTACAAGCAGACCGATGACCTGGTGAAGGTTGGAGGGATCCGCTGGATGCGAGTCGCACGGGACCGGTCAATGTGGCAACACTTGGGGGAGGCCTATGTCCAGCAGTGGACGTCTTTCGGCTGAAATAATGATAATGATGATGAAGCAGAGTACAACCCGATTGATTGTCAAACTTTAAATTAACGCGAGCGAAGCCGCGGGCAAAGCTAGTAAGTAATAATATTGAAATATACACACCTGATACCAAGTAGTTTCCATATCATTCTTTACTTCTATCTCCATCTTAGTGCTTCTTCCCGGCAGTCCAGGTATGATCTTCTTGCCGTCTCCCTCTTCCACCTCGGTCCAAGTATCGCCTTCCCTGTCTGGCTTCCACCTCCATACGAAACGCTCTCCTGGCACGTTGACTTCGCACTCGAATGTCACTCTGTCTCCGAAGGGGGCTATCACCGACTCGGGGTACCTTGTGAACCTCATCTCGAGTTCTGGAAAATAAAGTAAATGGTACCATTAAGAATAAGAATTGAATAATCGTCTTACCGAGAGGTTTCGTATTACCCAGTATAGGCTAACTGGGTTGTGGAGGTCAGATAGGCAGTCGCTCCGTGTAAAATACTGGTATTCAGGTGCACCCCGTTAGGCTGATAGCCGAAGTTGGGAAATGCAGATGACGAAGTTTAAAAAAAAAGTGTACATTTAGCCTCACTTTATTTCCTCAGTTTCCCATCCTTATAGACATACTAATTAATACAACATCATTCTGTGGCAAATGGAGCATAGATTATCTATACATATAATAAAATCGTAGACTTTCCGTGTCTGTACATTACATATTTTTACAAAAAAATCACTGGAAGGTGCTAGAAATAAGTAGTAGAAAGTAAAAAAATATTTTTTTAAATTTTTGTCTGTTTGTCGGTTTGTCGGTTTGTCTGTTCGTTTGTGCGCGCATCACGTAAAAACCCCTCATTGTATTCAAAATCGAAATATTACAAAATAAGAAGCATTGTTCTGGGTATTTTTTAGCGTTTATTTCATCAAAATCGACCAACAGACGCAAAATATATTAATAGTTAAAATTTAGTTGGTAACCTCATGCGCGATTTCTATGATAAAAATAATTTACGTAAGTAGGTTTTATTTTCGCCAATTGTGAACCAATTTTGATGATTCTTTTTTTGTTTGGAAGAATATTATTCCACGATGGTCCCATTTTTTATTTGGTGAAGATCTGATGGTGATCTTCGGAGATATCAATGGAACTCTTCAATAATAGACAGCAAATCTGTCGTGATTGCTGCAATCGCTTGGATGTTTATTGTTTACACATCACCATAACATAATATCACGCCTGTATGCTCTGAGGGGCTACGCAGATGTGTACAGTGCACCCACATTTTGATAATTAGGTATGCCCAGTTCCATTTTTTTGGGGCTAAGCCTATTACCATGACATGTATTGTTAACGGTTATCTAATGTTTCACCAAAACTTCTTTGATAATTTTTAACCGACTTCAAAAAAGGAGGAGGTTCTACGTTCGACTGTATGTATTTTTAATGTACACCGATTTCTCCGCCGATCGTCGACCGATTTTGAAAATTCTTTTTTTATTCGAAAGTCTATCCTCCTGAGGTGGTCCCATTGTCATGAAGTCAGAATCTGATGATGGGGTCCCAGGAAAATTAAGGGCAACCCTCAAATTTTATGAGCATTGATTGATACAGTATACTTCCCATGTGGTCCCATGGTCATCAGCTCAGGATCTGATGTTGGGATCCTGGAGAAATCAAGGGAATTATCTAAATTGTATAGGCACACATACTCGCAGGCATTATGCCTGGTAATCATCATTGTGTGTAAGTTCAGCGATACCTTTGCCAATAGAGAACCTATTTCAATGATTTCTTTTTTATTTGGAAGAATATTATTCGGCGGCGCTGGCCCCGTTTAAATTTGGTGAAGATCTGATGCTGATCTTCGGAGATATAGGTACAATGGAACTCAACAAAATTAGGCAGCAAATCTGCCGTGATTGCTGCAATCGCTTAGATGTTTATTGTTTACACAATATCCTAACATAACGCCTGTATGCTCCGAGGGTGTACACAGATGTGTGCAGTATAACCAGATTTGTTTATTTTTGTTGACAATATAAAATAAATGCATAGCAAATATTAATTGTACAGGATATTACAACTAAAAATGGAACAATAAAAAACTTTTTTGCAAAAAATAAAACCGCCTTCAAAAACACAAAAAAGTGAAAAATAACTTTAGCTTCAGAAGTCGGTGACTTTGTTTGTTTGATACAGTTTTTGTTTCCTTTTGTCTTTACTCTTTGCACTAAAAATTTGGTACTGAAAGAGAGGTTTAATTATAAGAAATCTATCTAAATATATGAAAGCGAAAGGTCGAAAACCGCTTGACGTATAAAGATGAAATTTGGCAGGCAGGTAGTTTATAGTTAGTAGACGTCCGCTAAAAATGCATTTTACGACAGGGCCGGATTAAGGAGGTCTAAGGGCTCTCGCAAGTTTGTATGAAAGTCCTTCATTTTGTGTGCTATAAACTTGAAATTTGGCAGGAAGGTAGTTAATAGTTAGTAGACGTTCGCTAAGAACGGATTTTGCAACAGGGCCGGATTAAGGAGATCTAAGGGCTCTCGCAAGATTGTATGTAAGTCCGTCATTTTTTGTGCTACAAACCTAAAATTTGGCAGGGAAGTACTTTATAGTTAGTAGACGTTCGCTTAGAACGGATTTTGCGAGGTTAAGGAGGACTAAGGGCTCGCAAGTTTGGATGAAAGTCCTTAACTTTTTGTGCTCCAAACTTGGTATTATTTGGCAGTGAGGTAGTTTATAGTTAGTAGACGTTCGCTAAGAACGGATTTTGCGACAGGGCCGAATTAAAGAGGTCTAAGGGCTCTCGCAAAAAGTCATTTAATGTTGTTTATAGAACGGTATTAGAATAAAAAGCGCTAAACAAGGTTCACTTTGAAAAAAAGTTGTATAGTGCCAAAATACACCGATTTTTGAAGCCATATCGTCGCCTCAACGCCATTTAATTTTGTTTCGGACCTCTGCCGCCCAGAATTACAGCACCCAACGACGCCTTTTGTAGTCATAAGTACATTATCACCTTTTGATCAGGCAGTCAGTTCTCACACATAACATAACGTCACGCCTTAAAGCCCCGAAGGTTTGGGCAGACCTGTACCTAATCGTACACACACATTTCGCCAGTTATATTGACGTCCCATGTAGTAGGGGGTGAGCCTATTGCCATCAACCGGGCACAAATCCATATTCGCGCCAAATATCACCCAATCTCATTTTGATAAATCCCACGTGAGATTAGGAGGGAGATGAGGGGGTCAAGCCAAATCTCACGACATCCCACCAGGGGGGTCGAAAAATCGCCTCACGTAATTAATGGATGCCCCCTAAAACAAGCATCTCCTTGCTTAAAAGGTGATCTTCCAAATCATGTGTGTGATAACTTTATGTAATTGAAATAAACATTTTTTTTAACACTGCCCGACCCGGGAATCGGTCCCCACGCTTAGTAGTCGCGCTTGCGACCACTAGACCAACGTGGCAGTCTCACACATGCACACCAAAATTTCCACGCGAACGAAGTCACGGGCAACAGCTAGTTATTAATACGTATAGGTCGTAGCTGCGTAACGTGGGAAGTGAAAATACTTATCGACACTGAATCTGCTTGAACCGATCCCCTATCACCACATTTGTCGCATTTAGTTCAGCGCTACGTCTAAACCGAAACTGCTCTTTCTGAATGGCTCATACAGATTTCGCATCCATAAGTGTGGTTAGTTGCTTTATCCTAGGTGCTCGGAGCAGAACCATTGGTGATATATCTATATCACCATTGGTTATGCTCTGCGTTTCCCGATGCGGTTGCGATTTTAGAAACAATATAGAAAGAAACCAAAAAAAAAATACATTTATTGAAATATCCAATATACCAGTCATTATAACAGCGTTTTAGTCTTCTTACTCCTTAAATCAAAACACGGCAACTCATAACGCAAGCAGAAATATGTTTGGAAGTATCCCTTTCACAAGGAATTATGAGTTTCAAGCAGACTTTAAAAATATTATATTTTGCTCACAATATTTTAGAAGAAAGCAGATAGTGTATAAAATAATAATTCTGCAAGCGAAGCTGCATCTATGTCGTGAATGAAGGATATAGAGCAACAGGAATTTCTGTAGAGGATATCGAAAACCGGTCAAAGCGAACACTGAGACAGAAAATGGAGCGTGACAAAAGCACGAACATACCTACAATAAACATACATACAAAACGTCATTTCAAGTAAAGGTAATGAAGAGAAAGACATTACTTATATATATTACAACTTCGACGGCTTCAAAGGTACCTAACATGCATTTCCGTCATACTATCAAATTAGCTTATTGCGCTTCGTACAATTTTGGAATAA
This sequence comes from Noctua comes, assembly GCA_963082995.1. Taxonomy (NCBI): domain Eukaryota; kingdom Metazoa; phylum Arthropoda; class Insecta; order Lepidoptera; family Noctuidae; genus Noctua; species Noctua comes. The sequence continues at coordinate 12,860,486 of OY720279.1, read as the reverse complement.
GTTCTAAGTAACAATTAAGAACCACAGATATCGTATTTTGAACGTTAATACGAAACGGGGAAGACTACTCAAGAAGTTTGTAAACTGAAGTTTCAATTATCGAACAAACATTTTCACATTATTTATCAAAACTCGATATAATCGATACACGAAAATAAATGTTACCAGTAATTCTCAAGATCAAAGGGAACACAATTAGAATCTTTTTTTTTTTATTTGCATACCAAAAGACTGGCCATAACAATAAAAAAAGAAATCTTGCCGTCCTTGATACCTTGTTACCCACACATTTCGATCTCGGATGACGCATCCGACTCCAGCGGAATAAGCTCATAATAATAAACCCTGCATACCAATTACGACCTTAAGTTGTGCAACAATAAGTTCATATTGAAATGCATTCAGTAATTGAGATGTTACATTTTATTTTTCTTTGTTGTCGGGCACCAATTTATGTGATTTCAGTCCCGTCAGTCATTGACCGTAACTTTATGGAGAATTTTTAAAATTTCATCTCGTTGCCGAGTGAATAAAAATGCTGTATGGACGATTTGTAAAGGTGATTTTGTGTTGAAATGCTCATGGTTATAGTTATTTCATGGTTATTTAACCGTTCAGGGTATCAACATGTGCTTGTACATTTATTATTATATAAAGGAACTATCCTAATAGAGATGTTAGTTTTGTAAGACCTTTTATACGGTCTCGGTAAAGATTTGGGACAAACCTTCCAACTCCTAGAAAGTCCTTAGAAAGGCTTTTACCACCACTTCGAACTTTTTAAAGCTCAGCAAAAGCTTTCGTGTTTCACACCTGTAAATCTACTTCTTACTTGATTGTATGGGTATTTTTTTATTATACAATAATAACAGTCAGCTATAAAGGTGATTACTTCCTGCCACAAGCTTTATTATATTTTTAATTGATTATAATCTTACCTACTTAATTATAGCTTCGTTAGCAAAAATAGATTTATAGCCCATGAATTAAACTGAATAAAATTAAAAGACAATGATGGAGATTTGTATCTCTGTGTTTTTCGTCTTGTATAAACTACATCCTAGATCCTATTTATGTTAATTTATAATACAAAACATACACTTGCACTTAACGCGAAGTACTTTTGGTCATAACTCGCCGCTCGGTCTTTTCTTAGCTATTTCTATATGTCCTACATAGAAGCAAATTCCGTTGCAACGCATTTCAAATCTCGACAAGTCCACATCATTGACAAATGGTAGATATGCATCAAACGCCATAGGGAAACGCAACTAGAGATGTTCACATGCATTCCGATTTCAAACCGGTTCGTAGAACCATCACTACGAAATATTGTAGTCTATGGAATTGCCAATCACTTGTTAGTATGGTAACCGCGGAGATCTTTCAGGAACGAACAAAACCTCATTTGTATGGACCTATTTACATTTATCAGTACGAGACGCTACAAGGTTTCCTTGAATAAATCTGCATTTTAAGAAAATGTCAATGTTACTGTACAAAGACAGTGCATACGTTCAAACCATAATACTGAAATATCTGAACACTGAATCTAAGGCTTAGATTAAGTGTTTAGATATTTTATAAGCTAAACTTTTTCAAACTGAGAACTACAAACTATGCAAGTAAAAAAAGGTCTACAGCACGCGTACAGAAAGTATTACAGCGCCATCTATGACTCAAAGGAAGAACTAAAATCAAATTCTGAATTATGTCGCAGGATAATACAGGAAAAACCGTTCCGTTGAACAAAAAAAACGATTTTTCCAAACATCCCGCGTCACATACATATTACAATCAAGATTGTGAGCAGAGGAAAGCAACTATACAACTAAATGAAAGCATCGGAGATCGCGTTCGAATCATGTTCGTAAATAATAAGCGAACTTATTAATGCACATTGCATTTCATATCGTGCGGTCATTTAATTGACTGGAATGTTTTATGATATTGCATTTTTAATAATTATCATGCAAGCAGAATACACTCAAGCTTTCGTATTCAATAAAGATAAGTGACAAATGCACTGATATTTTGAATGAGCAAGCATTTTTATCTCCAGAATGTTTTTTTTTGTTTTTTTTTTACTATTGTTAATAAGGTTCATTTTGTTTCGCTAAAAAGTGGCCATAGCTAGTTTTGAGACCTGAAAAAATACTGGTTGATCGTAGTCGTACTGCTTCCCTTGCAAGAAGAAAATATATGCACCATTCCATCCCAAATAAATCACAATTTTCTACATTTATATATTACCTTAGTAATTTGTCAAGTATCGATTGCTGTCTTATACCATCCATCTAGATTTAAAGTTAAAAACCCTAGTTCCAGAACTTAGAATTGGCTTTTAGAGAAATTAATTACACGAAATATAGTAAACTGTTCCTAGGTATTACCGGTCATAGACAGATTTTCCTGTTATTATTAAACCCCTAGCCAAAACAATATAAACGGGCATTCAATGTAAACACGAGCAGGGGAACAACAACGTAGTCTCGGAAACAAACGTCAACAATTTCTGAACTTGACGCAAAACGTCAAACACTCCGTTGTTGGACGTCTAATCAACTGCTAGTGACCAAATCCAATTTCTGAACGAGCCGTTTCGAATCAAAACTAGTTCTGGCCGCTGTTGGGAATGAACGGAAATAGAAGAAAAAAATATAACAAATCCTAAACGAGTAGGTGGTACTAATGACTTCACACAAATACTTGGACAATATAATGACTAGTAAGCGTAAAATTTGTTCGGCACACACCCACACAAACATTCTCAAAACTTTTTTTGGGTTCCTTTCTATACGGGATGGACTTAGTGACCTTTTTGTAAAATATAAGCTGTCTGGACTGGATATTAAAAGTCTTGTGTTTTGCGTAAACACAAATGTTGCCTATTCAACCGTACTATTATTTTGTTTACATATGAACAAATACAATATGCGCAAATAACAAGCCTAGTTTTATATATAATTTCATTTCAATTTGTTTTGAATGAACAATAAAAATAACAAGTAACATTTGTATTATTTACCTTCTCTACCTACTATGAAATAATAAACGAATTTATTTTTCTGAAAATTCAAAACTGCATGTATTCATGTCAATGGTAAAAATAAATGTCAGAAAGACTATTGTTTTATTTATCAATTTATTTTATTAAATGTCATGGCCGTTTTGACAGCTACTTGGAACTGAGATACAGTAAAAAAATAGTGAATATTATGGACAGAACCCGTAATCTCTGAGCATTTTTTGTCCTTTTGCCGCCATAAGCCGGTTTCGATGTGTGTGTAGCTACCTGCGGTATCCGGGAGCTTGCCCTGCCTGTTACAATTCCAAAATAGAAAAAAAATATTATCGGTTTACACCTCATACATCACCATTCATCTTCCTTTTCACGCCCTACTAGGCCTTTCTAAGCACGCAATGATAATAAAAAGGAATTAACTTTAAGATTTCCTCTGACTGAGTTGAAATAGGCGATACGGAGCGGGAGACTGACGCAATATTTTGTTTACAATTTTAGCGATATTTCTGAATGTTTTTGAAGTTAATCTGCTTTTAACGTAATTATTAAAATATGTTTTGTTAAATTTTAATGGAGGCAAACTTTCTAATATGTTGGTATTAACGCTCTAACTATCACTACTCCAGGCTAAACTTCTCTAAAATTATGGAATATTGCGAAGTAATTACGTCAGCTTGTGATCATATTGTGCCAAAACAACATTAAGGCCCATTTGCACCTTGCGCTAAACGAATTCAAAACATCATTCGTACTGCCAGACAGTTGAAGATGACAGAGACATAAAATAAGTTTAGCGATATAGGCTTTTAATGATTTTGTGGTGCAAGCGGGCTTAAATATTTAAAAAAAAATTGCACGTGGCGTTCTATACTTTCTAGTTTTCTAGCTACGTATGTGATATTAGGAAAAGGCGTGAGTTTGTGTATGTCTGTATGTAAAATATACTCACGTGCTATCGCTGGCACGAACATTGCCAGCAGCAGCTGTAGATGCAACGGCGCCGCCATATTGGCAACCTGAAAAAAAGGGTACAGATTTTTAAAAAAATCTCAAAAGAGTTTTTTTTAACAGAGCGGATATTGCAAAGTCAGACACAGTAGTTGTTTCTGGTATTTTTAATTTTTAGCAATGCTTGTATGTATAATTAGGGAATATATTTATTCAATAGTTTGAATGCATAATTTTTTATAACTGGACCGTATATCGTGACTATTCGTCACCTTACAAAAAACAAATGGTTTAAATATTGTGTGATTCATTATTACTTCTTAAAAACCGCGGCATTAAAGATCTCAATCGTCTAGATTAGAATCGTCTAGATTAGTCACACACACACAGGTTATTAGTTCATAGACAACGAATTAGGCCAACTTCGTAATTATAATTATACACTGCGAGTCCCATGTTGGACTTCATTGTCGGTTTAATTAAAAAGTATCCATGGTGTCTCCCTCTCAAAGAGAGAAAGCCTGTGCCCCGTGGTGTTTTCTCTGGAGAAGTTACTGCTTGGAACCTACTTGTGTTGGCATCCCCAACATTTTATGTCCATATTTTTTTAGTCTTGCAACATTGCATGTAATGTGTCAATTATCTCTATCTGTCAATATTAGTCAAAAACTCAATATAGATCCTTTGATGATCTCTATTTTGGACATATTTTTTATTCACCACTATACCTCTCCCTGAATTCATCAGCAGCTGCATATAATTCATACAACAGGCTGACTACAAATAAACATAACATTTGTGGATTCAAGTAGATTGTCCAGATGAACTGGCAAAAAGTAGTGCCAAAACATGCATAATGTTGATGTGGGTGTTGCTCTTTTTTGGATGCAAATCTCAAATTACACTCTTTTTAATGCCGTAAGCATAAAACGGAATGATGAACTGACATCAAAGTCAGCGTGATAATAAATTAAATCTCAGATAAAACTTTAATGTGCGCTATAAATTAAAAAGGGCGTCAAAACAACCAGAACACACACTTTTTATTATTTCAAGTTTCACGGATCCTAAAGAACCTAACTACTAACCTAAATACGACATTTAAGCACCGTCTTACTGCACGATATAAAAGTACAGCTATATTTTTGTTATTAGTAGCGTTATTCTCTTCAGGGGATATAAAGCTCTTAGCAAAGAATTCCTGCTTTTATCTCTCTGAACTAAATTGAACATTATCTATCCTACAGTCGGACAGTCAAGTTAAATTGTTTTCGAACGCTGGTAACATAAAGACTGCTTTCAAACATTCAATTTGTAATTAATAGGAAAATGTTCAAATTAACCAAGAATATTATTTTGAATTGCAAACTTCTAAACGCATTCCAAAAGCACAAGCACTTCTCCACTCAGCCTATGTATTTCTGTCATCATAACCCACGTGAAAAAGCAAAACACAATTTTAAAATTAGAACGTTGTTGAAATCGGAAACCGACGCGTGCCAATAAACCAAAATAATACGTTAATAACGCGCTAACCGTTACAGACCGTTATTTATAAACAAAAAAGAACCACAACACCACAACAATGTATCTTTTATTGCATAACTCCAATACATTCTTGATTGATCGTTCGTTAACAAGAATGTGTGTGTTAGTTCATCTCAACATCACGAGATCAAACGTCAATAACGTAGAATATTTGCATATCAACACACGAACTCCATCATAAAGTAGCCGTTATCACATCACATTTATGAATAAAACACTGGGACACTAATCTATGGTAATTATTAATTTATAGACTGCCCGCCACGATGTTTTGTAGACTATTTATCACAAAATTGACATTAAGTCGCTGGTAATGGGTAGTATATCGTAATCATCAAGTAATAGCCAGTGAAGAAATCGCCGATCGATAACCACTTGATATTGCTGGCTAATGGCCAGCTAATAACGTTAATAGATGTTAACTCTAACGTTATAGCTCGGGTTATCGAGCCGCGAACATTATTTTATAAAAGTAATCATAGTTGCGCCGCACAAAAACACGATTCTGTCTAGTCCTGACTTTCTTTTTCGTGGCGTTACTGCAAGCTTGTTAGTGGTATAAGAACTTTTTTTCTAAAGTTAATTTGCTGGCAACTAAAAAAAAAGAAAGTATCAAATGTTTTTTCCTTGCGCCAATTGCGATTGGGAGGCACATCTCTATGGCACTCATAGGTATTACCTTTGCCAAATGCTTTTATGTAAAGTAGCCTGAATGGGGCAGTAGCGTAGTGCTTGGCTAAATTTTCTCATCCTGGAAAGTTCGGCGTATGTTATAGCAGTGAGTTCGAAACTATTGAATAAATATACTGGGTTTATTTGAATTGAACTTCGAACACCTAGTTTGATTATACTGTGGAATATTCAAGTTCTATATTGGATAGACATCAGACAGACGTTCCCATTTCAATAAGTTCATAAATGAGGGTGTGTCCACACTTGTGCATGCAAAGTAAACAATGGAGTTCCTATTTAACTAAAGAAAATCATGTTGCACTTGTAGCAGTCAAACAGCTCCCTAAACTATGTATTAGCCAAATGTAAGGTGCATTATAATAATGCACAGTGCACACAATCTGAAAGATGCTCCATAACACGAATAAAATATAAGTAATATGCAGTAACCATAACAGATTATCGAACAGCCCAAGCCGAAGAAACCGTCTCATTCATTACAGATTCAGGGCACGCTAGAGGTGCTACCAGTTGTATCGGATACTAAATAACAAGAATTGGCTCATACATGTGTGACTAACGATTCCTAGAAAAGGGATCACTCGTACAATGTGGGTGAACATGGTGGACATTATTATTGTTTTTGTCCGGACAAAAAATGCTTCCGCGATTTGTTTTTAGGCGGAAGTTGAATTCAGATATTCTCAACCCGAATTTCATGGAAATTAGTTTCGAGAATGAAGTGGTTGGCGTATCTAGCCTAACTAAAACTTTCTGTAAAATCTTCTTTTCAGTGTGTGGAATTCCACTGTTGCCACTTTGCTATTCATTGACTCGATTCCTTAGTAGAAAACCCTTAGTTAGGACCTTAGTGGCACCATGTACAACCTGCTCTAAAACACCATGAGCAGCCGTGCGATACGTGCTGACCTATGCCATCAATCAATAATAAATATTTACATTACAAAAATAAATAAAAATCGGAATCTGTCGAAAAACCAAAAGTATTCCTCTGTTAACTTATGTGAAACGAACCATTTCGTCTGCCAAATAGCCAATACAGACTACCCATGTTATAGTAACCTGCTTTTCAGAGATTTATCATTCATTCATTTGTGTATGTTTTGGGCCAATGCATCCGGGTGTGAATGAAATGAGTTTTAAGCAGGTCATTAAAATATTATTAAATCAGTTGCATTTTGACCAGCGTTAAATGTGACCACAATAACAGTATATCGATCACTCACGTGATTACCTCGTAGTCGCCACTACTACCCGAATTGAAAAACGAATTATTTAAAATAAACCTCTATTTTAAGCTTATGTCAAATACAATACATTTATTTTTAACAGAATACATAGGGTAGCGCAAATTCTAGTTTATTACATACACAGTACCCATTTGAAATTGCTACATCCGTTTTCAATATGTATACTAGTTACTGCCGCACCCATTTCGCGATAGTTTACGCTACTACGCTTCCTAGGTATTTATTGAACAGTCCATTGTAATCATACTACGGTGTTATATAGGAATTCGGTAACACGATGTGTTATCATAATATGCCAAATAAGTGGAACAAACAAAACATTCAGGAAGAAAACGTATTCCAGTTTGATGGTCTCGTTTTTCTTCATAGTGAATTTCCCTTCTACTGGACAAGTCTCAGCTGTTTAAACTGTTTGAAGAACTACGAGAAAACAGAGTAAAAGGGTTATTTTAAATGTTATTTCCATTAGTGTAAATTAACTGAATTTAAAACAATTTACATTCTAAGAAATTGTTCTACTAGCTCTTTGGAAAATTAATTCATCTAATTTTAATTTTCCAGACCACTTATGAAGATGTTATTGTTGCATTTTCATTACTTTTAAAACAAAAGGATGATTTTTCTTGACCGAAAATAATACCATTAGTCAAACAAAATAATGTAGGTAATGTTTTTTTTTAAATTCACCCAATAAACTAACCTAGAAACGCTCCACCTCTTTACTCTCTAAGGTTTCAAACTCATTATTAATCCTGCAAAAGTAGAATAAAAACTCTTTGGTAGTCACGGTCAATGTATGACTGTATTTCCTGCGAGGCGCCTCGCTATGCCGTCAAGCAGCATTACTCCACCGGACACTTTTCATGCCCTTACCATCATTCAGGATTCCAGTACTAATGTCACTGGTAACCAAACAGGTGTGGGCAATTTTATCGATGTTGACTGTTGAGTTTTTGTTAGTTTTTTTAGTAGCCGTGTGAGCAGATCTAAAAGGATAACGATGATCAATGTTTGAGCGATTTAAGTTGCTAACCGATTTTAAAAAAAGAACACGACACATATTGCGGTGGTCGTGTTTTTATTGGTTTGCATTTGGTGGTTGGTGCTGTGTTTAGGTGTGAACTTAGATGCTGAATACACACACGTGTGTCTGTTCATATATAGATATGTATGAAGGGATCGTCATCATTTTCATGTGATATTGTGAAAGGTGAACACTTGCTGATTGATTTGTGACCTTGCCTTTAACGTCAGAATTACACACAAATACTGATAAATTTTCAGAAAAGTGCTGTTTGTGAATTTGCAGTGGCAACTGCAAATTGTTTTAATAAACACAAAACCCAAATAAACAACATTTTGCGTTTAATTTTCTTGTTAAAATGGAATGTAAACATTTAATTAAAATAATGCTAAAGTAGCTATTTTAGATGCAATTTATTTGCGTATAAAATTCTGTACAACTCCTAGCAATTACAGTTCAGAATTTCCAACGATGTAAATACAGATTTACGTAATTAAAATCTAGTTTCAGCATTTTTATCGAAGACCTAATCTAATTTGAGAGTTACTTTACTGACTTTTTGCTATTTATTCTAGAAATAATTTGATTTAAAAGCTTCTGCAGTTGGATGCTTTAAAACCAGGGTAACGGGAGTTTTTTTTCTCGCAACTGATTTTCCTGCATGCATGCATGACGCATGGTGTGTGTGTATTTTCATTCGTGCATGACGAAACATAAGTAGACCTATTGCTTAAGTATTATTTGGTAAGCGCTGCAGCTGCAAAGCTACAAGTTCACTGAAAGTTCAGACAATGATTTATGTGTCTTTTAACTTATACCTGACTAAGAATAGGCTGTATGCCTGGGGAGGGCGCCCGCGTGGGGTCCGTATTAGACTTTGCGTAAGTTCGTTGCATTCGGTTCTAAGTGACGTTTGCAGCGCAGCAACTAACATTAGGTGTTACCGAGTTAAACATAACATAATATTACGGCTTTAATCCCCAAAGGGCTAGGTAGAGGTGAACCTAATAGTACATCCACATTTCGCTAGTTATGTTTAAGTCCCATGTGAGCCGATTGCCATCGAACGGGCCCAATTCCGGACTCCGTGGCTGCTACTGAGAAATTACTCATGGAAAAACCCAATAACATTTAGCTCGACCTGGGTATCGAACCCAGGACTTCATGCAACATTACCGCTTGCGATCACGACCAACGAGGCACCACTTCCTTCACCACACTCCTCATTATTTTCAAAATACTTTTAAACCCCATCCAAATTCCCAGAAAGATAGATTTAAGAAATACCCTGAAAAGTCGAAAGTTGGCAGAAGTCAGTACATTGGCTTCTACATACACAGAGTGCTTATAGTATACATATAGGTAACATAACTGGTAAAGTGAAATGAAAAGTGTAAACATGGTGTCACAGTGTGTCGAAGTCACGGCCGGCTTACTTGCCTTGACACTTCACGCGATATTGTGGACACACACTAATACATTAGATACAGTAGGAATGACAGTGTCAATATTTACTACGAAATGTACTAAAATTACTGAACTTTAAGTCTAGAAATAGAATATTGGGTAACCAAAGTTATTTTTAAGTAAAAATCTTGAATGCTATGTAGGTATGGTGCATTGCAGTACCGAAGGGTCAATTTTTGTAAGAGGTAAGCCGGAGTACGTATCTTTAATGAGGTTATATTATTTGTCTATAGACACCGACTGCAGTGGCGGGGCAAGACCAAAATTTTATGTGGGCAAAGTACATTTAGCGAGGCCCGGAATCGGCATCGACTCGGAATTCACATCATATCATTCGAAAGGCCATAATTTCAGGAACAAAACGGTACATAATATTACGTACGAAACAAAACTCCAACAGCTTTCACTTCAACCACAGAAAAAATAAACTGCTAATAATAATAATCGTTTATAATAATCGTTTATTTATAAAAAGGGGGCACTATAATTTACAATAAAATATCTTAAGAAATAAAATAGAGCAGTTGCTTATTGCCTGAACTAGGTTGAACCTGTGTTTCAGGCTAATAATTCACTTGAAATCCAATCGCAGAAAACATTTTTAGTAATCCTATACGAAACAACGCCATCTAGCTTAAAATATCAGAAACTACAATGGCTTTCTGTCAGTACAAGAACGAAGATCCTTCGTTCTTGTAGAAAAATAGTCGCTGTGTTAGAAAAATAAAAAAAATAAAACAGAGTGCGAGTCAACAAAAAATATATATTGGCCATGTACAGTTTGGAGATTTCGTTCCGGTCCCAATTTTGTCATTGGGTTTTTGAGGTGCGAGGCCCTCGTACCGCGAGGCCGTGGGCGGTGGCCCACGTCGCCTACGCCTTGCGCCGCCTCTGACCGACTGTGCCATTTTTCAAAGGGAAATCAGTAGGAATCGAGTTATATGGAACCTTCGCCACTAATGCATTGCATTAGACTATGCATGCAACTCCTGCATCCTCATTGCGGAACACACTCATAATATTAAGGTGGAAGCGCCACGGTCGCCCGTTAATTTAATCCCATTCAATGAATATTTCACGCAAAAATCATTCAATGGGAGTAAAAGAACTTAGAGGGTGGGTGTTGATGATTTTAATGATTATAACTCTGTAAAGCCATATTTTTACAAGCAATACATGTAATTATATTACCACTACTACTAATGTATAATATGATGTCAGATTAAATGCTATTTGAAATGAATTGAATTGAATCGAAAGCCATATTTGTTACGCTCGCTAATCATATTTTAATCAATTTATAACCCAACACTCACCTGTATATTGCGAAAAACGTAAGAAAATTTGAATTTCGCGTCTACTTTGGCGCTTTCATCAGACAAAGAAACAATTCCTGATCCAGTGCTTAATTTTAAAAAAAAAACTATGAATGTGTAGTCTATAAATGTAGTTGAAAAAAACTAAGAATGTTGAATGTCTATGATTGTTGTTGTTGAATGTCTGTGAATGTTGAATGACCTAGAAGCTAGTCTCCTTACTAAGAAACATATATAAAGAGCATATCTAAGTGATACATCGACATTGGACCTTACTCAAGAAAATCTACAATCAAACTAACAAGACCGAACCATCGCAAATGTATCAAAATATTCAATGATGTAACCTCCCAATCAATTCGACAGTTAACGTCCAACATTCATTGTTTATTAAATCAACAATTAGAAATGCTAAATACAATCCTAAACAAGACATCGAAGTAAATGACAGGGGCTCTCAATCAAAACAAACGAGGCAGTTCGATAGTGTGACACATTAATCGTTAAGTTAACATATCATTACAGTTAGGAGTGTTTGCATTATTATGCCAGCCATGTCCTGCCGAGGACATCGTCTACGCAACGTCGGTGTTGTCAACAATGTGATTAAATTAAGCCATTTTTTTTTAAATTCTGACATCCAGTCTTACAAAGGAGTATCATTTCATCCAGTAGCTGGGTTGTGGAGGTCAGATGAGCACTTGATCCATCTAAAATACTGATATTCAGCTACATCTGGTTAGACTGCCAGCCGACCAATATAGTTACGAAAAAACTAGTCAGTAATGATGACGATATTTCAAATTCTCTCACGTTTATAAAAGCTACAGCAGTAACGAAACGAAATATTACTTTCGTATCGTATGCCCAAAACAAAATTGCCCTTTTTATATTCCTTTAGCCATATAGATTTCAGACTACGTTTAATTCAATGCGAATGCAGCAAAAGCAATGTTTGTAAATGTACCAAAGAGTAAACACACTAAAGCTTTCATCAGTCCATTCGCATTGCATATCATTACAGATTCATGAATGCAGATACTAATTTAACCCATTAAGGAAAGCTCGCATGTCTAACATTATTAATAATTGATTGTCCAACAATTTAGGACTCGCCAATTTTCTTGTCAGTTCAAATGTTTGAATATAGAAACTATTAACTGTCACGTAACATGGCAACACCGACGCGTACACCGCTGACGTTTCCTCGCTAAATTCAAATCATTTTGGACATGGTTTAGTGCTTCCTCGACAGGCGTGCGCGTCGCATTAGGATTATTGAAATGCGGATTTATGGCCATCTAATTGACGGCTGCCGGTGCTCCGTCACTTTGTCACTACATACCTTTACTTGACGTCATTGTAAGCCTTAGATTAAGGATGTAACCTTTTTCTATTCGCGGTGTGTACGAAAACAGGAAAGAGGCCCGTTGTGTTTTAAATGAAGCAATTAAACGTTACAATGTTGTAGTAAGGTAAAGCTGATTGGCTAGAATGTCGTCCATGAGCGAATGGCACGATTTTCACCATTTGTTTTCAAAGCGAACGATGGGTGATAAAGTAGATAATAATGGACGTAGCAAATTAAACTTAGATTTCAGAAAGCTTCGATTTAACGAACTAAATCAGATATAACCAATAAAGACGTTTGCAATATAAATTGTTAGAGAAAGTAAAAGGAACGAACGGTTGAAGAAAACTAAGTCTAACCTATCACGATCAAACACAATGGTTTCTCTCAGAACTTGGAAGCTTCTTAAAGATATTGCTACAAATATAATCTGGCAATGCGTTTCAAGATTGGCTTTTTACTCGAACGTTATACGATGAGCAACCACAAACCACAATCAATGTATACTTTCTACTATAGAAAGGACTTAAAGATTTCATGAGTGGCCAGATACCAGTCCATCTTCAACCTACTATAAAACCTAAATAATATATACAACGACCTATGAACCTAGCCACGAGTAATTCATGATAAGCTCGTACATTCTGAACTTTGAAACCGATCAGCATAAACCTCTCCCTTATTATATGATTATAATCATCTGTCGAAGTAAATCTTCCTCGTCTTGATCGAACAATAACTTCCTTTTATCGCGACGTTACCAGCTAACTTTTAAGTGATGGATAAACTTTGTAATATAATCTCTGTTTTATTCACACAGCGAGAATTTGGGAATCACGCCAGCTGGCCTTACTCATGGCGTGCCCTATAGCTTCTTTACCCGCCAAAATTGTCACAAATTTCCATTTTCCTTGTAAACAAATGACCTTATTTTAATTCTACCTTTGGAATACTTGAAGCCAGCTGCATGTACTCGTATAATTGAGGAAAAGGGACGCAAACCATAAACCGTTCACAATAAACTAAAAGAAAAAGGTTTTAATCTTTATTTGTGTGCATTCAAGCCATACACTTTAGTATTTTTTAATCGAGGCCTCGTTTATTGCAGCCATCAAACTTACTGCTTGCATACTTTTAAAGGCAGGTTAAGCCAAGCCAATGAAACTGAAGGGACCTTTAAAATCGTTATAAAACAGGAACCTTTTATTCCCGTCACACATCACGCGAGTGTTAAAGGGATAGTAGACAGACATCATTGTCTTCAATAAATGCCTCGTAAAGTATTGTATGGACCCGCATACCACACAGTACGTGCGACCATAAAATTATTGCTTTTATTTCTTTGGGATCATGAGCTTTTCATCACGTTTTAAGACAATGGTTAAGGAGATAACACACTTTACAGTTAAAATGTGTTAGGGAAATTGACACGTCAAAAGTTTCCACAAGAGTATCAAAATGATTACTATATGACACGATTCGGTTAAATCGGTAAGGACAAAAATTTGGAAGCGGCTGCTGCTCTGAACACCGGACTCAGAGAATGTTGGTGCTGAAGTATCGGTCAGAGCCCGATGTCTGCAACCGATCCACAACTTGTCTTTACCGATTTGACTAAACCTTTACTCCGATAAATCCAGAAAGATTTGAATATCGAATGTGAGAAAAAGCTAAAGACAAAACAATTGAGCATTCTAATGGCATCTTCTCGTGTTAGCGTCATCAAATTACAATGTTCTCAGAAAGCAATGTCTACGCGTAGTAATTTATTTAAGTATTCCCAAATCGTTACGATAGATTCGAACGTTTATCGCTTTAACGGCAACTTGGTAAACTGGTGCGTATCAGCCTTTAGGGCGCGTTTACTTTTAGGGTCAGCGCGCACTGGAAACTTATACATAGTCTTGATGTAAACTTAAACCAAGGATGTAAATGATAACATGTTATGTACTGACCATCATGTTATGCCAGCACATAAAGGTACCCGAAACCGTCTAATTTTCCAAATCAATCTTGAACCTAATGCTTTAAATAATAATTGCTTTCAGTTTTCATTTTGTAAGTTTGTACATGAGCGTTGGCAATTTTCGTAGGTTATAAAAAAATACTACTTACCAACACGGTTGAAATCTATGGAACTGATGATTTTTAAATTTATTGGCCAATCATTTGATCCTTCCTGATCAAACATGAGTAAATCTCCTTACTCCAATAAATTAAGCTTGAAACTAACTAATAGCCTGTCCTGAAACTATAGGCCGACTTTAACATCGACTTATACTTAGTACGAGTACTTCACACGTTGGGGCTTACTATACATAGATAGTAACACAGAACAGAAAAAAAGAGTAGAAGTCGCATGTGGGCGGGCCGCGCGTACCCCGAGGTTTGCGCTGTTCCGCAAACTGTTTCCCCCACGCCCACGCCACGCACATCAGTCTAGATAGAAGCGTCACAGTGACAATAACTCTTATAAAACCTATTTTAATGTTAAAAAAATACTAAAATGCCTTATTGTGCTGTTCTAGAATGTAAAAACGATAGCAGAACCAAAAATGTATCAAATGGTGGTATATCATACCATCGGGAAGTCTTAATTTACTTTATTTCGATTAAATTTGAAAAACATTATTTTATTATACAAGACAAGTACAAATAGACTTTATTGTTTATTATATAGGGTCTACTTTCTTTTAACTCAAACATATTATTCTCGAAGATTCCAACTACGCACATGTCACAGTCCGCTACTCAATTAGAGATTGACGTTATCGATAATGAGTTATCGATATTTTAAACTTCAATGTTCTATGATGTATGGGCGAAAAATTAACCTTGTGCGTTTTTTTTTTATGATGAACTCTTCTACCCTTTTTTTAAATTTTCCTTATCCAGGATTGAAATAAGTTTAAAACATGGATATGGGGAATCTATTCGTAATATTCAAATTGAGAAAAGATTTATCTCACCCTATGTCATTCATAAAGTCTCGAACCTATAAAAAAATGGGTTTCGTATTATTTTATGGCTTCAGATTTCCTAAGGATCCAGATAGAAAAGAATATAATAGAATATAATAAGTGGCCTATGTGTTAGTCTGAAACATCAAAGTTCGCTAAGGAGTTGGTCGAGCTAAAATATACTTAAAACGAGTGTAGCTGCCGGCGAAATCGAAGGGTTCCCATGTCAATAGAAAGTAGGTACTAGGTACCCGTAGTAACAAATCGTGTAGTTTATTCTGTTACCTTTCTATCAAATAGTATAATTTTCGAAATCAATCAGTAGTTTAACATGACAATATTAACATAACAATAAATTCTTAACTATTCGTTATACAAATCTTAAGCATTATTATAAATTTATAACACTTGATTTCAAACATAAGTACTTAATTCATTTTTAAATTTAAAAATATTTATCGACTCTTGAATTTTGTTTGAAAATAAAACGCAATGTCGATAAAAAGGCAACGACAGTGGTACAACCCTAGAAAAGGACGAATAGCACACAAATAGTAATGAGCTCGTTACGGGTAATATTAATCTTATTCCAAAACAAATAAAGGCTTATTAAATGCATTTAGTGTAGTGACATCTAGCGGCGAGTAGCAGAACTTGCTCGTAAAACTATTCCGTATGAGCTAATACGTAAACAGAGTAGATAATAAACCACTCTATTGGCATGTAATTATGGTTTATATTCAAAAAAACGAAGACTAATATATTACTTTCTTTCATTTAATATTAAATTACCAATCACACCACGCTTTTCTTAGTGTTACGAAATACAATTAACCTGTTTATGTGTTAGTTTGGGGTACGCTGGTTCCGAAACTAATAAAGCTCTATGCGATTTCTACTGTTTTTTTCTGTTCTGTGGATAGTAAGTACTTGTATAGACGACAAAACTCTATAACTACTACGAGCCTATTTGAAAATTCTAATTAAGGCATTTAGGCAGTGAAAGCAGCGAATTTAACATATTTTTAAGTCTAAGTTTAAGACATTATGATGCAAGTGTGGAAAGTTCATCATTGCACTCTTTTCTAACTCGACCACTTTCTAGCAACCAATGTAAACGCTCTCCTAATACGAATTAAACTCGCGATATGAACCTCTCATAATGTTTGCGGTGTATGTTTATTACGTGTAGTTTCTGACACCGACAGTAGTAAGTACGGCGTATATTCTACTATATTACGTTAACGAGACACTTTGTTATATCGCCGAGGCTTTTCTCCTTTATTATCGCAAGTTTTAAGCCGAATTAATATGGGTTGGTGATGTTATCATTTTGTGATACTGCCTCTGTTAGAGTACGACTTTATGTAGGTACGTCTAACGGAGTATTCAAGAAAGTAAAATGCCTCGCAGTAGAAAGAAAGGCAAAATAACAAAATACCACACTAGGTGAAGAAATTAAAAGAAATTGACTAAATTTCCAGGTAGAACTTTTGCAATCATTGTAACTCTGCTTATTCCTTTAACTAAGCAGACAAAATTCATGTTAAGTGTTCGTGAGTGTTGCGCAAAAACTACTAACAAATATAATGTGGCAATTCAGGAGCGGTATCAGCAAACGACGTACAAAATTGCCCTGAAAGCACTAGACTGGAAAATTAAGCTTTATCGCCAACACTCTGAAAATTAACACTTGCTGAGTGAAACGGAAAATTCTGAATCACTCTCATAAAGGCAATATGCCTAAAACGTTGCTCACAAAAGTAGCTTAGTTGTCTAGGTACTGGAGTAGCTACTTGGATATAGATAAGGTTTTTTTTTTCGGCTTGGTAATCATCAAATGACCCCCCCACTCTGGGCGGAGCAGAAGGGAGTGTCAGACTTGTACTGACTAAAACCCATCCATGTTCCTTCTTTGCCCTTTGTGTTCCAGGGCCACGGTATCTCTTTCGAACAGTCCCGCAGCCCTGGGGATTATACTAGCTTGGATTGGTGTCATCATCATCGAAATAAGTCCAATGTTGGGGTTGAGGGCATCGGGTGGACCAGCATCGCCACAACGGCACTACATCATCATCATCATCATTCTGCTGCCCTTATCCCAAGTTATTTGGAGTCGGCGCAGCATGTCTTCTTCTTCCATACTTCTCTATTACTCGTTATCTCATCAGACAACACATCAGATAGGAATAATATGCTTAATCCAATTAAGAGGTCACTTTTACGCAAAATACGACCCTTGGACGTACAGTTAACACCAGTCCGATATGTAACAATCAAGGTAATTTTGAAGATATTTAAGCCTAATCATCCACAAGTACAGACTGGCAGCATATCAAGTTACTACAATCTGTCAAATTTCTTTAATAGATTTTCAACTTTATCGCTACAGCATTAGGTTCAAGGTTGATTTAGAAAATTTGTCAGTTTCGGGTAGTTTGATGTGCTCGTGTCTGTACATCGAACAGCTGTAAGGTAATAATCGCCACATTTAAAAACATGTTACTGCCGTACCCATCTCTTGACATAAATTCTGCAGTAAGAGCAGCCTTTTCTTAGCAGTTAACAATAAAGAATTTAAACTCGACTTTATTCTACATTGTTATCTTTGTATCGTTTTTCCGTGAATTTCTAAAGGTCCGATTGTTTAAAGGAACTCGCGATGCCCTCCTTGCTAATGAGAAATTGAGAGCACGGTCGTTTTCTTCTTATTAAAATAACGAAACTTTCTTGTTTTACATGTAGCGAGTATCGTTTGAACTCGGTAACCCCAGAAACTAGATGTTTGCAGTTCTGTGCCATGTTTAGTAGTGTGAAGGGTGATTATGTCAATGAGGGAACTTTCTTTGCCAATCTGGTGACAACATGGAGACTTACCCTGTTATCTACGTAAGTCAAGTTGAAGTAATTACTTGAGTTTAACTAATTAGTAATGCAAACATTTTTATGCAATAGATAAGAATTTAAACGAAGTAAGTACTGTCAAAGAAAGCAAAGCTAAGAATTCTAACTTTTGACAGTTCTAACTTCAAGCAAATACTAAACTACAGAATAAGAATCATATCTTAAGTATTCACTTTTACTCAAGTCAATCACTTTAACTTTTTTATAGATAAAGGGTGTAAATAGACCCTTAACATAGCCGAAAGGCACTTGTTCTCCCCGTCTTTGCGATCATTTTTTTGTTCTAGACCATACCTGGGAACCTTCTAGTTACGGAGATATTGGAGGTCAAAGTTCCAACTTTTTCACAAGTTTTTTTTTAAATACATGTCTTTAATGTAAGATTTTTTTCAGCACAATGCTTTGAGTGTTTTCCATCGAGTCCTACCGTAAAACGTGATTTTTCACCCCAAAAAAAAAAGTCGATCCCAGCAAAAATTTTTGCGTAGTTACTTAATTTGATGTACAGAATGCTTGGTTTACGGCTATTTGAAGGGTCTGTTTACACCCTGTATAGGACTAGACTAAGTAAAAAATAAATAAAAATGTTTACCAGATCCAGAGTACTGTTTATCTGGGGTCTACTTGAGCGGATGTCTAAATAATAAATACAAATAAAACTAATCCAAAGCTCGGGTCAGATTTCGATCGCAATAATCGCCCTAATGAGCGGATAAAGAAACAACAGGCAACACTTGAAGCTACTAAACAATTATCAGCTGTAAAAAGAACTATAAATAATAATGAATTGTAGAAGGGAGTCGTACAGTTCGATACGAATCTCTACTTAATACATCCACCTGTCGGCGCCGCACTCGCTAGGGACGCAATTTCCGGTACTTGTTGTTAAGCGGAAGGCTACAGTAGCTGAACACATTGACAATTCAGACAAGATGGATAGTTCGGATAAATAGAAAATACTGGGAGCTGTAATTGAATGGAAAGCACCTGCCTGTTTCTTTCATTACTCAGAGTTGCTATCTCAAATCTTTGTTACTTGCTGAATGGTCTGCATGTCATTGTCAGTAGCTTTTCATGCCATGCAAAGGTAAATGAATTTTCTAAGTATTCATCATCTTGATTCCATCTGCCGCTATGTAAAAGGCCATATTGGGTACATTATTGCTGTCTGGTTCAGACTATATTTTAAAAGGTGACCCGTGCGCTGAAGTGCTATGTACCATTTGTTATGAGAAACTCGTGACATTCCGTGTCCCAACATTCAACCGTAACAACTATTCTTTGTACAAGTCTCTGATAGAGAACCAGTAATGTACGACCGGTGACCCAGTCACGAGGACATACCATAGAAATGATACAAACGATAAAACAGCAGCAGTTAATGAACCGGGTCAATACTCATTATCGAAGAACAAACCCGAGCAACTCAACAAACTTACGTCATTACAACAAGCACATTGTCAGCTTATCAAACGTTCATTAAATTGTTTATACTACATTCAAGACTCATTTTTATCTTTCCACAAGATTTAATATACAACAAGAACTCCTTTTATTTGCACTTTCTATTACGTGCGACGGAAGGTAGCTACACCGACTGCAACAAAGGGGGAATTTTCTAAGAATTTGCTGCCGGTTTTACACCTCTGCTCTGGTATGTCATGTATAATACCTTCTATTTATCTTAGCTCTTTTCTTCGAGACTAAGCCACGTTTCTGCACCTTTGTATGGGTAATTTAAGCTGTTTGAATTATTGAAACCACATGCGGCAGGGTACTCTCGATGCTAATGTAGATTCGCGTATTCGAGAGCTTTGGACCTGAAGCTGCAAAATACACAATCATTTAAATATCGGTGTTTATTGCACCGACATTATTATCTCAAACATATGTCGATAGAAGGCTCGTATACTGAAGTCTGTAGTGAGCAGCCACTCAACCAAATCGAAAATGTTTCATCTAAAACAGAAACTCATACTAGAGAAACTTTACGGGTTGAGTACACAGTTCGACTAATATCCTGGAGGGCATTTCAAACATCGGGTCGGTTAAAACGGAACACTTCCTCATTTTGTCACTTGCCCATTTCTAAACTCGTTGCTCTCTAAGTGCATCGATCACCATGTGTACAATTCGTTGTAGGGTTGTCATTTTTAGACTTCTTAAAGAAGTTTTGCGAATAATTTGCCTCTGCTGAGTAATTCCAAAGTTCACTAAATGCTTTCGATGTAAGCTTCTTAAACTAGACACAGCTATGTTCATGATTCGCTAGGTTTCATTTGGAGATCGGTCTCATTATGCAGAACATTCCTGAACCATAAAAATGCATTCTACTAAAATTACAACATAAAGTGGTAAAGCTGGTCTTTCCACCCAAAAAAACTTAGGATCAAAACCACTATGCCAGCCCTAAATGCGTTGTGGGTAATACGAACTGGGCATGTACCCGGAACTATACGGTGTGTGGTCCCGGGAGGGGGGCGCGGAAATCGATGACATGCGATCCAATTTCAAAACAAACGCTTTTGGACACTGGCTGTATTGATTTGTAAACCATGGACAATAATTTTAGAAGAATTTAAATAATGGAGGATTTTTAAACTTGTTGAAGAGGGCTTCTTTGGAGGTCATGGTTGACATATTTTTGGACATGGAGGATGCTTGAACTTGAACTTGAAAGTCAGAAACTATTTTGTGTGGTGCTTTTTTAATCATTTATTTAATAGGTCTTTTTTTTAAATGATTTTTCAAGGAGATCTAGGTTTTTTTATAGATACTGGTTTTGAAACGATGAATCAAATTATAGTTTACTGTGACCTTCACAGTCACCTCACATAACGTAGGCTGCAAGTCTTCAAATTAATCCAATAATATTTTAATAAACTACGAAGCGTTAATATCTCCTTCATGCACGTGATCAAATTTGGAAACACAGCGCGATTCACAAAATTAGTAGAGATATAACAAGATTGTCTAACTAACTAACAAGACTAATAAAAGCATTGCTAACAAATAATTGGTAGACGCTTATGAAACAATAATAGTTCAGAGTAAACTGGCTGGTTGTGGAAATAATAGGATACGTGTAGCATAGAGTGTTTTTGTCTACTACCTCCTTTGTTGGAGGAGCTCGTGGCTTATAAGAACAGCCGCTCGGAATGATCTTTAGCCGTGCTTGCCTAGGTTGCTGGTTGCTTGGTGGTTGGTAGGTTGCTGGTTGTTGGTTTGTGGTTGTTGATGGGTGGTCACCCATCCACGGAGATAAATACCGCATTTCCTCCGTGCCTCGAAAAGCATGTTAAGCCGTTGGTCCCGGCTGTCATTTGTAGATCTTTGACAGTCGTTACAGACAGTCAGTGGCCTGAAAGACTGACAACCAATCTTACCAAGAAGTATCGTAGTACTCAGTACTAACTGCGTTGTGGAGGCCAGATAGACCGTCGCTCCATGTAAGATACTGGTATTCAACCGAATCCCGTAAGACTGGACGCCGACTCCAACATAGTTGGGAAAAGGCTAGGCAGATGATGACCTCGTTTTGTTGGGCCTTGAGGTCGCGAGCGCAGCTTCTGGGCGTCAGGTTCACAGGTATCAACCTCAGGTTGAGCAAAATACATTTTTCTTTCTATTAGAAATCTCTCGAAAGCAGTTCAGAATCTGAATTATTGCCTGATTAATGGCAATATCATCCTTTGTGTACATTGGACTTATATCATACCTCCGCCAACTTCTTTGAGAAATAAAGACGCAGTGTTAAGGAGCTTTTAAAGTTATAGTTTGAGACTACTTTCTCACCGATGGTTTAGCGACGAAACCTTCGTCGAATGCATCATCACATCACACATCACACATCTACAAATAGAATAGGGTACTTCTAGTTAACTAGAAGTCTTCTTAGATTCATTAAATTAGTTGAATCCTCGACAAACTAATACGTATTTATTTACCAAAATGTTACTTGAGACTTCAAAACGTATGTAAATTAAGTGGTTTATGTAGATGTTGGGGAGTACCTAACTAGTTATTTCCCCAAATTACTAGAGCAACATGAACTAATTAATGTTGAAAACAAATCCCTACTCAACATCGTCTAGTCGTTTCTAAAATATATTTGGAGTAACAGTTAAACATGAAGTTGGTTGGTTGGTTTTTCGGTAACGCAACTTTTAGATATTTCTCGCTGTGAATGGCAGATATTTTTATGGCTTACTCACATTATAAACATATAACTTAATGTTCAATCACTGCCTTTCCTAACCTGGAAGACTTTAAACAGATTCGGGACCCAATTTAGCCAAAGAAAGCAAAGCCTGCTCTGATCCCCACCTGGGGCTCTGCCCTAGAGTGTAAATGTCGTGTTGTTGCACAGACGCTGGTACACTTCATATCATGCCCAGCGTGTATTGTTGTTTTCTCGCTTCAAAAACAAACGTACGCTTCTCAATGCGCCAAACTTGTAGCCAACTTTTGAGCCGAATTAAGTTAGATTGCCATCGATACGCAAAGACTCAATTCCTTTTCTACACTTTTCACTTAGATCATCAAAGAAATCATCACTTTTACAACCTAGATTATCAAGTTATCTTCCACGTAGGCAGGTATAAGACGCCAGCTTTTGCTTCAGGTTACAGCTTCTTACTCTCAGCTCAGATTATATCACTTTTCACAGCCCATTGTTTATCTTCTTGTGTTGTGAAGGGCGTAGATGTCAAGCTCTGATAAAAATAACCTTAATAATGGGAGGAAAGCCGGCTGTGTTGTAGGCAAGGTACCTTTCACTGGCACAATTGTTTTAACAAGCCGGGCTTACGGCTAGCTTTGGCCTCCACTTTGATTTATACAAAGCAACTGTGAGAAATTATTGTGTGCTAGAATGCAAGAACGAGGTATCTTTTTCTGGGCTTTGTTTTCTGTTTATTCAGTTTCATGTTCCATGTCACGCATTTATCAATTTTTCGTTTCTGATCCTCTGTTTTTAAGAAAGTGTTTTTTTCTTGAAAACATGTTTTTCTCCATTAGAGAAATGAATTCGCTAAGCTTATTCAGACAAAAGTCTATTTGCCACCTGAAGCCCTAAGTACAAGACCCTGACGTAACAAAAAAGCCGTCCTTATTATTATGAACACAGATATCCTCATTCACAGATACTTCGCGCTGTATTTTTACGTCCATTTCTTTTATGTATCCGTCCTGTAATTTTATGTATACAGAGCCTATTTTGAATAATAAATCTATACAGTTTACGTAATCGCCACTTGGATGTAAAATTATCAAGCGAATGCTTTCGGAATAGGCGCGCAGTCGTTTTGCAGGCAACAATGTAATGATAATGATCTTAAAAGAAGATAAACGCTGAAGGAACGTTGAGAGAAGAATTACAAAGATTTACATAGTCTTTTTATGACAGGTGTTTATATTTTCCTTCGTATTTTATTTTCGTGCTCGCGACTGAAGTGGTTTTTAGTCGAGGCTTTAAGCGTCTTCTCAAGACATACTTCGTGTGGCAAGAGAAAGGCTATTATTTTGGACAAATGAGGGTTCTAACTGTTACCTAAGACATTAATTACATTTTGTCGCACAGTAGTTGAGAGCTAAATGAAGAAAGTCTATTTTTGGAAATAATACAAGCGAACGACTTACGAAGGTCAAAATCATCTATAATTGAACTGTTAATAACACGATAACGAGTACTTTATTAACATTGTAATAGTTTCTAAAGATAAAGGTCGAAATGACTTTCAGTATTAATATGTATGCTTTTATGCGTTTAGTCCATTACGCTGTTAAGTGTGTTTAAGCATCATCTGCCTAGCCTTTTCCCAACTATATTGGGGTCGGCTTCCAATCTAACCGGATGCAGCTGAATACTAGTATTTTACATGGAGCGACTGCCTATCGGACCTCCACAACCCAGTTAGTACTGGGTAGTACGATACCCCTTGGTAAGACTGGTTGTCAGTCTTTTTGGGCCACTGACTGCCTAACGACTGTCAAAGATCTACAAATGACAGCCGGGACCAACGGCTTAACGTGCTTTCCGAGGCACGGAGGAAACTCGGTATGTAATGGGCGGTCACCCATCCACAGACCAACCTAGGCAAGCACGGCTTAACCTAAAGATCGACCCGAGCGGCTGTTATTATTTAGCCACGAGCTCCTCCTGCTGTGTGTTTAAGCATAAAATAGTATTCATTTATTTTTTAATTTATGCGAAGATTCTTTGAGAGTAACTCTACATTGTCACATCTTCTATACGTATATTACACTTACATAGATACCTAAGGACTAGATTGGTCCTTGCTAAGATTAAATCCTCTAGAAATCGACAAGTAAGATAGCGGAGCCTCTAACATTCCTTCAGGAGACCTATGTCTGGCACGAGACTGGTTTAATCCCAGATGATTGATTGGTATAAACTGTGAGACACCGAGCTAACGTAGTTACGAAGTGAAATAGAATTGATGAATCTCTCTATCTTTTCCGAAAATTAATTTTGCAATCTATTCTAAGACTAGTCTAGTCTAGTCTAAGTCTAAGTCTAAGTACTAGGTAGTGACAATTACATACATTTCTCCAGTTATGTTTAATCCTTAAGTAATAGTGACACGTAAATCGGTCACAAATCCAGATTCCGGACTACAACTTAGAAATTCTTCATTCAACCTGGAGCTTATAGGACCTGCGGCAGCTGTCTTTACTTAACTATGCTAGGGTTGGCTTCCAGCCTGGAGACAGCTGCATATGAGTTAGTGTTACATGGAGCGAGTGCCTCTCCGACCTGCACAGCCCAGATCCTGGGTAACACGATACAAGGCTCCACTAGAGATGAGCAGGAATGGGTAGCGAGTGATATGTGTGGAACTAACCAGTCACATAGCTAGAATACTCCAAGCTGTGAAAAAGAAGCGATATTACTGGTTAGTTTCACACACATCCCTCGCTACGCATCCTCACTCATCCCTGGCGAAAACGCAGCCTAAGGCCCTCAGTAAGTAATACAACTTATTTAACTGAGCAAATGATGGGACGAGCTGGACAAAACCAACGACCAGTGGCCCACATTAGCCCTGGATCGAAACAACTGGAAGTCATGGAGAGAGGCCTTTGCCCAGCAGTGAGATGACGCTGGCTAACAGTATCAGTATCAGTAACTGAACAAAACAACATACCTACCAGTAGCGAAGGGTAAATTTTTGTAAGAGGTAAGCCGGAGTACATATCTTTAATGTGATTTTATTTTTTGTCTATAGAATACTGAATGTGCCATTTTTCAAAGGGAACCTGGTAGGAATCGAGTTCTATGGAACCTTCGCCACTGATACCTACTAATTTATTTCAATTCAAACATCACAAAAAAACCTCCTTTGTACATGGTTATTAAAGCGCGCGTGAGGTCAAGCACCTACTTAATACACGTTCGTAAGACCACCATGAAATAGGAAATAGATGTCGATAACTTTTATAAAGGCCGTTTTTGCACTAACCATTGTTTTAAGTGCGGCACGTGCTTAAGAGAGTGCACGTGGTTCATTAACGAGATTGGGGTAATTTGTAGGGGAATGAGGGGGATGTAGCACCGGAATTTGGTGCGAAAGTGCCTGGTCCTGGGTGAAAGGAACAATTTCTGAAAAGTGATTGGGAACGGCTGGTCATTTCTTCTTCTAAAAAGCGGGTATGAAGATTGATCAATTCTGGGTTAAGCTCGCCTTTGTACATAAGCTATACAGGGTGTAAACAGACCCTTCACATATCCGTCAACCAAGCATTCTGTACATCAAATTATGTAACTTTACGCAAAAATTATTGCTGGGAATCGACTTTATTTTGGGGTAGGACTCGGTGGAAAGCACTCAAGCTGATGGTTGGATTGAATAGTACGGGAGTCGTGGAGGTGTGTAAAGTAAAAATCTTACATTAAAAACATTTATTTTAAAAAAACTTGTGAAAAAGTTGTAACTTCAACCCCCAATATCTCCGTAACTAGAAGGTTCCCAGGTATGGTCTAGCAACAAAAAAATGATCGCAAAGACTTGGAGAACAAGTGCCCTTCTTTTATGTTAAGGGTCTATTTGTTTTAACACCCTTTATGTTGTAATTATGATTTTTTTTCTTATTTTTTGTGTGCAATAAAGAATTAAGAATTGAAAAAAAAGTTCACTGACTAAATTAGGATTAGTTCTCAGTTAATCTCACCACAAACCTCAATTAAGTTTAAAATATTAAGTCATTTAGGTTTACATTTTGCTGAAACATTTACTTTATTTAACTAATCAAAATACCGTTAGTCATCTCAATGACATTTTAACTAGTCAACTGCGCCTCTAAAGACCAAGTCGTAAGCTGTACCGAAAATTATCTAGCTTCAATGAACCTGCCTAACTCGTTATTAATAGCTGCAAGATATTTACAGCCATGACGTGTCTAAATATGTCCTGTCCATGCTCGAATAAATTAGATCACGGATCATAAAAACTAGGAATTGCATCCTTCAACTTGAACATTAAGGCGTGCGCCTCGAAAGACCAGTTTTTGTGCACACTTTGATTGGAGTCGGCCAACCAATGTTTATAAAAGTAATTTTAAATACCTACGGGTATAGTTTTTTGTTATAAAGGTATTTTGAGCTTATAAAATGTTTTTAATTGTTTCTAATAACAGCGAGGAGGTTGGGCACATGTCAGTCGACATAAAAACTTATTTTTTGTGACTAAGCGAACTTACTTTAAAGATTAGATTGAATAGGGAATTGAAAAGAATATTTTTAGAAACTAAATAAACGCTTGGTTAAAATAAATAACGTTTAAAAAAAGTAACAGTTAGTAGTAGTTATTTCCTGTGTTGTTTATATTGTGTACATAAACAGTAAAATAAATACATAAATAACGTGTCCAGCTTTCAACCACATCCATCGTCGACTTCTATGAAACCAAATGTCAAACGCATGCCCATTTTCCAATAAAAATAAGTAAAAAGCATCCTCGTAAAAGATGAAAGGCAGCAGATATTTTATTTTCTATTTACAAAAGTGGGCCGAACACTGGTAAATGGTCAAAGGCTACCTTGATCCTAAACAGGTAGGAAGATACCGATCTCTATTTTCCTTTGAGGAGACTACTTAATTACTTTTTTCCTGTGTTCTCACTACAAACAAATTATGTTGCCATTGTACCGAAGTGGAAAAAGCTACCTACAGCTACAATACTATTTATAAATTCAGTTATGGACCTAATCTGAGCCGTAAAACATAATATTTTATTAATACAAAAATACAACGGATGTTGCTCTGGCAACACAAGACGAATGTTCTTGTACGGAGGCAGTTGAATCACATTAATAAAATGTGAAATCCCTTCGTTCTATGGCGTCTCTGTGGTGTACACTGGTTTCAAATAACCCGTTTATCTCGCGGCTAATGTTTGTGGAGTATACAAGAGAAATGGAGCGTCAAGGCACACAAGCCGTCAGTTAGTACATTCTTATTAACCTTCTAACTACACTGTTATATTGAAATCGTGCCCCTGGCATCGTAAGTAGGAGTTCTGAACGTTGATTTATGCCTTAATGATAATAGTGAAGAGAACCGCTTGTGGGATATATTATAACTAGTAATGTATTCCTAAAATACCTACCGGCTGTGACATGGCCAAATGTTACACACCAATTAAAATTGTGAACATGGAATTTGACGTGTTGTGGAGATCAGCCGAGCGGAGGAATGGGGGACTACCAGTGCGGCGTGCGGTCTACAATGACGCAGAAAACGAAGTATGGCTATGGATGGATAGATAGATAGCCTTGAATAAGACCAGTAGGTAGAAGCCCTAACTAGGTTTGTAGAATATTTCTGACAAACGCTCAACCACGATGATGTATTGCATGTATTATTTATACAGTTGCCGTTTCCGTACTAATGCCGGAAGATTTTTGAATTACACCTGACCGTATACTTTCTTTCCATGTCTATGTTTAATCAACGTCTATCTACTTTCAAAAGAATGCAAATCTTTACAAAAGTCAGTCAGATCTATTTATGAAAGACGCTATGTCTCAGAAATCACGTACGCATTTTCTTATCATGTGTGTTCGTAATAATTTATCAACGTACCTACCTACTTTATTACTGGTTACGGCTCCACAATATTGGGATCAAGCGACCAATCTAAATGATAAAAATAACCCTTACATCACTGATCATTTAGATTTTTTTTCCCATATCTTTTTATGTAGACGGAATGACGAGAACGTTCCTCATAAAAGATCTTTTTCTTACCCCGTGCCTACTCCAACAAATCATTGTATACGTTTCAGATAATCAAAATTTATGGGTATCAAAGCCAACTAGGTGGACAGACGATCTCATTAAAGTGGCCGGAAGAAACTGGATAGCCAATCTGATATAGCCATGAGTGCCATGACACAAAACAAAACCGCCAAAAGTGGAAGAGACCTACACTCAGCATTGGGTGGCCAAAGCTTGAAGACGAAGAAAGCAAACTTAATTAAAAGTGTCTTATAATTATCGAGAATTAGCAACTGTTCGAATTGAACATAGGTGATTACCACCATCCTGAGAACGAGGTACAAATATTTACACATCTTTGGAAGAATTGTTTCTAAGCTACACTGCTGATACCTAAGTATATACCTACGAAGTTTTATTTTCAAACAATTAAACAACAACATTTTGGGCATTTGAACGAATGGATGAAATGACCCCACCACAAAAATCATCATAATATTGATTACAGGCGTAATATTTTGAATAATTGCTTTGGAAAATATCGAAATACCAATTAGTATGAAAGCTGTAATGAATACATTCCAGCATAAAAAGGGATGATATTGGTCGGAGAGGGATATACCGGACAAACTATACGAAAATATCGAAATACTAATCAGTATGAAAGCTGTAATTAATACATACCAGCATAAAAAAGGATATTGGTCAGACAAGGATATGTCGGACAAACTATTACACACGCAGCGAATCCATATAAAGCTACATTTTTCCAAGAAGTTATTAACAAGTAAATAATTGTCATTTTATTAAAATGCAATCGTTTGTAAAATTAAAAAAAAACATACAACACTTCAAATTCAATCTTTTATCCTTTTCCTACGATCGTTCAGAAAAGATTGGATAAAAAGCTTTTCAAGGAGGTATCATTTCACCTTAAGTACAGTTCAATATTCTGGCTTAAACATCGCAGTTGTAATTGGGCATACAAAACGTATGTACATAATTCTATTAAAAAAATCTAAATGATTACAAATAAAGCAAAGAATGCACTCTCTGAACATCTAGGTTATCAAAATAAGTTGGCAAGCAGCCAGATGGTATTTATGTTTAACATTGAGGATCCAAAAATGTACGCCTGAAATATTTTGCATTTTAAGAACAACAGTTCTATCAGGCTAATTAGGTCGTATGTCGACGAATGTCCCCGCTCAAAGAGATGATTATGCAGAAAGTGATACTACAGAGTCTAAATAGTAAACGAAACACTGGCGGAACCACAGTAGCAGCCCTATCAAGGCATTGACCTAGACAACAATCTAGACGAGAGCAACGACATAATATAAAGATTAAAATAAAAGTTACTTTCAGCAAGAAGGAATGCAGGAATGCAATCGACTATCAGAATAAGTTAACGATTTATCGCAAACTACTGCATTATTAATCATCCCTACCGCTGAGACAACCATCCATCAAAAGAGGTGCTTATACGAGAAAATTTTAATGACATGACTCAAGATGGCTCGATAATGTGCATCGAAACTGTCCGTCTACCTACGATTTTAACACTGATTTCGTAACGGAAGATCTTCGGCTTAAAATACCTGTTCTTAACCGTCCAAAATCAAAGGGCCTAGAACTTGGAGATGTTAATGTTGATGCGGTACGTGATATCCGGAAATTAAAACCGTTTTCTCATCTCAAACAAGATGTAAGCCGCTCGGGACTATTAAATAGATAGTATCTAATTGAAGGGATGACGGGAACCGGGAGTGAATTCAACGCAATTAAATCCTACTATCTTACTAATATTATAAATGCGAAAGTTTGCGAGGATGGATGGATGTTTGTTACTCTTTCACGCAAAAACTACTGACCGGATTTGGATGGAATTTGGCACACAGATAGGTTATAACCTGGATTAACATATAGGATATTTTGTATCCCGGTACTACGATCCCGCGGGGCAGTACCGAACAGCACGCGGGCGAAGCCGCTGGTATAAGCTAATTAATCATATGATTAGGATATTGAAACTTACAGAGTCCGGAAATCACGAAAATTCAAGAACATTACGCAGATTACTTTACGAGATCATAACACAGCTTCCGAAGACAGAAGAAAAAGCGATCATGGCATGGTATTCACACCCAAAACTTTTCTTCGTTCTAAGGAAAGTTTCAAGTGTGAATTCCACCCTATTAGACTACCTACTAGAAGACTACAAAAATTATGGAAGAATTCTGTGAAACATAATCTGGCTGGAAATGGTGACATTCTTCTTTTTAACGTGTCGATGACAACCCAAATTGAGTCAGCCCAAAACTTGGCGACGAGTTTAGAACTTTCTGTAGCGTCCATCAGCACCTGTGATATGCAAACAACAGGACAGGTAGGACAAGACATCAAGTGACAATGAGATGAGGCCAAATACGGAAACAAACGGATGTAGGGTCGTTGCGCCGGTAGCGCGACCACCTTCAGTAGGCGACCATTTGACGGACTAAGTTTCTTTAAATCAAGATAATAGTATTTGTAGAGGTAACATAAATAAAAAATAAATCTAACGTGCTTTATAAGTAATTATGAAATAAGAATTTACACAGTTTGAAACAAATGGGTTAACCCAGCTCCGAAAATAAATTTCTCAGTGCGCGTCTTGATTCAGTGGTGAGCGAACGTACGGCGAGTTAGAGAAAAAATAACACGGCGCGCGGCGCTCAAAGGTAAGTATTATTACATAATTCATGTTTTACACACAAGTTAGATGTTAAATTGTACAATCGATAAGTTTTGCTTATTATTTAGTTGTATTTTGCTATTTTTAAACCTATTATTAAGATAAAATCAAGTGGTCGGTAACCGAAATGATTATTTATCAAAAACGTTAGTTAGCGACCGCATGGTCGCAAACCGACGAGAACTGCATTATTTTATTTTGATTAATATGATCCTAATGCTTCATACAGGACTGTTACAATTTTGAATGTAGCATTGTAAACGTTTTTCTATGTAGTTCTTTAGTAAGCGACCACCAGTTTCTTTGAAAGAACTTAGTTTAATTTACGTACAAAATTGGGTGCTAAACAGGTGGTCGCAAACCAAAATAAACGAAATAAAGACATTGGTTTGCGACCACTATAATTTAGTATGAGAGAAATAACGGTCGCTAACAGAAATAAGTATGAAAGTTCATTGAGTATGCCACCACGTCCGTTTAAAAATTATTTTAACAAGCAACCATGTGGTTGTACATAATCTGTCGAAACCTAAATATTATTATTTTTCAGTTTAAAACAAAATTAGTCATAAAAACAACAATAAACTATTTTAGATATTACTTTTTTTTTAGATGGAGCTCCCAAATAATATAGAGTCAACAAAAAAAAAGAAAAAGACTGTCCAGTACACTGAAGAAGCCCTGAAAAAAGCTCTCGATGATATCCGAATAGAAGGGAAGGGAATAAGAGAAACATGTAGACTGTATCAGATCCCAAGGACCACGACACAAGATTGGCTTAATTCTGAATAAGAAACGTGGAATATCATCATCATCTTCCTGCCCTTATCCCATGTTATTTGGGGTCGGCGCAACACGTTTTTTTCTTCCAATCTCCTCTGTCAACCGTCACGCTATCATTTACTCCTTTAACTTTCATATCATTCCTCACTCAATCCATCCATCGTTTCTTTGGTCTTCCTCTCCCTCTCCATCCATCAACGTTTATATTCATCACTCTTTTAGTCACATGCGATTCGTCCCTCCTCATCACATGTCCATACCAAGACAGTCGATTACCTTTCAATTTTTCTGTAAGTGGCGCAACTTTTAAACTTCCTCTAATATACTCGTTCCTTATCTTTTCCATTCTTGTCACACCACACATCCACCTCAACATTCTCATCTCCGCTACATGCAATCTCCTTTCATCCATCTTCTTAACAGTGCAGCATTCCGATCCATACACTACGACAGGTCTAATCACGGATTTGTATATTGTCTCCTTTAACTTGAGGGGCATCCGTGGGTCACAAGTTGTTCCAGTGACCCGTCGCCATTTCATCCATCCTGAGTTGATCCGGTGCGTTACGTCTCGGTCTACTTCGCCATCCCCTTGGACAAGCGACCCGAGCTACCGAAAATCGGAACAGATCGGTATGGGCGTTCCGGCAAGTGTTATGGGCACTGGACTGGAGAGACCGCCGAAATCACAGAATAAGTATTCTGTTTTGGTCCTACTGACTTTCAGGACAACATTCTCCAGTCTTTGCCACCACACCTCCAATCTGCTCTGGACCTCTAGGCCACTCTCGGCAACCAACAGAATGTCATCGGCAAACAGCATACACCAGGGAGCCTCTTCCTGGATGTCCGACGTAAGTGCGTCCATTATCACCAGGAAGAGGTAAGGGCTTAGAGCCGACCCTTGGTGCAAGCCGACAGCCATATTGAAGCTGTCGGTAGTGCCCGCTGTAGACCGGACTTGGGTACTACACCGACTGTACATCGCTCGGATCAACTGCACATACTTCCCAGGCATAGCTTTCCCTTTAAGGGCCCACCACAAAACCTCACGAGGTACCCGGTCGTATGCCTTTCCGAGGTCGATGAACACCATGTCCAAGTTTTTGTGCGCACTTCTGTATTTCTCGCACAGCTGGCGGGTGGCAAAAATGGCATCCATCGTTCTCCGACCAGGCATAAAACCGAATTGGTTTCGTGAAATTTCACTCTTCTCTCAGTCGTCTTTCAATAACTTTCTCCCAAACTTTCATCATATGCGCCATTAGGTTTATTCCTCTATAGTTATTGCACTCCAGCACATCACCTTTATTTGTAAAGATGGGCACCAGCGAAGTGTTGCACCACTCGTCAGGTATGGCTTCTTCTAGCTAACTTATTGAAACGCGGAATACGATTCCTAAAATAATTTAAAAAACCAGATGACTTGAAAATATTGATATTGATTATTTTTAAATGTTATACTACATATTAAGGATATTGTTTGACTAATGATTGTTAATTCTATTACAGCTATGACTAAGTTCCTACGAAATGTAAGATTGTTATTTTTTAATTATAAGAAAACATTACACCAAAGGATTACCATATTTGTTTTTATTAAGAGGCAAAAATTAAAATATTTTTAAAGCGATTATAATTGTTTTAATAGCATATTTTTCATATTAAAAAGGGCGGTCGCAAACCGGCTCATGGTGGTCGTAAACTGATGAAAGTGGTCGCTAACCGACGTTTTCGCTATATTTTCACTTTTTTAGCATTTTATAAATATTTTTGTACTAATGTATTTTATTTTATGTTTTGCATCCAAACTAGATTATATTTGGGACCAATTCACATTAACATATACTATTTTGCGTGTAGACAACATTTTTTTTTCCTCATCTAATGTGGGCAACTCAACTAACTGGTCGCTAACCGGCGCAATGACCCTACCAAATGGATGGTGAACTCCAAATAAATTGGGATCATGAAACAGATGAGAGCCAAAAGATGATCATGATGATGATCATGATTATGAGACAAAAGAGAGACTTTTGGACTAAGTATATATTTTTATTTTCCCAATTCAAGTGAGACAACTGAATTGTTAACAGTTGAATTAGATATTCGCTTTCAGCAATCGGATTAGTATTCGCAATTGATTCCTTAGGGCATCTGGATCTGACATAGTAATTTAGCATCAGCCGTACGTTAATCTGGACTAGGGCGATATCTATTACTGTTACAGCTTAATAGCTGGCTCCTGAAGACTAAACTTGTTCGAGTAGATATGATCTATGTTACCAGTCAGACCAAAAAAGTCACATGTTTATTGGTCAAAGTGGTCTCGATAATGACCTATGCACAGTCGGTTACACATCTATAAAACCAAAACCAACGTAAAACTGAATAACTAAATTATACAGTAATGAAAAAGTCTCGGGAATGTACAGTATTGTAGATTTTTACTCAAAAACAACCAACGAATGGCTAGTTCAATTAACATAAAGTATAGCTATAATGTAGCTACAAACTACTAAATCTAAACCCTAGTGTTCACGTTTGTTTTGAACGTGAATCCGACACGCGTTTGTACTTAGTTTTAACTCCGGTACATCGTATCTCAAAGCATGGTTTACTAGTATGAATGAAAGACACAAACAAATGATAACAGATTACTTATAATTTCACAGGAAGCAATATACGATAAGCGTGCACTATTTTGGCCTCCAACCTTTTTGCATAATACATTTAGATTAAACGGGCCAGATATTTCATTTACATAGCCACGAATAACACTTTAAAATATTCACGAATCCTTAATATTCTAGAATGTAAATCAACATTAACGTCTTGTGGTTCAAAACACCCCAACCTACCCTTCATGATTTACTTTAACTTGTAATTTCAAATGTGTTCGCTCGCTGCATCTAATTATTTTTTTCTGGGTTGTTAATTACGGAAACTGGCGCACATGTCTCGGAATTCATGAATAAAATGTTTGTTTACGAAAACAATACGATGACATCTGTGTGCTCTCTCGGAAAGAACATAATATCTCGAAATATGTATTCAGGTAAAAACCAGACACGCCAAATATTGTGTAAGTTATTGTATCGATTGGACAGAAAATTCGATAGACTCGCAAGGTGCGCCGGAGCACAGCGAGGTGCATTGCATTCCTCCAAGAGGGACGCGAGAGGGAATCGGCTGCATTCTTAGTTATTCTTACCTTTACAAACAAATCCCACCAAAATCCACTCGTGCTTGTGCAAAACTAACTTCAACACATGTTCTTATCGACACTCGTGTTATGAGAGTGTGTTGATTCACAGAAAAATTCAAGTTTAATTGTTTACATCACTGTCAAAAAAACACTACGGCAGCACACACCCGAACGACCGGCGTATAACAAGCAAACTGGATTCATTTGGCTTGTCTGTCTATGACGCGGAATGCTATTGCTTTGTCTCTCTTCAACGGCATATATAATTACATACAGTCGTCTCGCTCACTCGAAGAAAGGCGCCAGTGCACGGCGCGGGCGCCGACTTCTTCCTTCGGGACTTAAAAAAAACAAAAGCTCTTTTGAAACAAGTTACTGGTAATGGGGCTTTGGTGCCTGTCAAGATATTGTATGATTTAAAATTTGTTTGAGATGCCAACAATTGTACCTACGTGACTACGTGTTGTGAAGGGTCGACGAGATCTGTGTGACTTGAAGTCTTGATAAATAGTAGCGATCTCCTAGATTATGGTACAGAAAGAATTTTCTGGAGACAACTGGTTTTCTTTATATTGTATCCACAAGCAGTCATGGCATTAAAAAAATCTTCTACACCGTAGATTGCTGAAAAATATAAAGACTGTAAGCATGGAACAAAGAAATATCAGTAAGCAAATAACGTCAAAAAATATGCTGGACTCACCAGTTTTTTTCTTTTATATTTCTGAATAATTATTCAACAACGTAAGACCTCATAATAAAACAAAAATTCGTCTGAGCGTAGAACTCCGAAAATATAAGACAGTAGTAGTAATAAAGACGAAAGAAATATGAAAAGTGGGTAAGTGCTTAAAAAAATCAGACACTTGCTTACATAAGTTACTAAATAGGGCACAAAAAAATGCTTTGAAAAGTTTTTTAACACACTGCCTTTATTGCCTCGTCCAAAAGTTAGCGACCGTACTTAGTTAATTTTGCTAGGTCATTTCGCTTTACCTGCCGCGTTTTAGGACCATTTTTTTGCAAACCGTACCTACCTCAATTTGTTTTAAAACTGTATGATTACCGTGTTACGTGAATTAACAGTTTTCATGAAAATTATCTACCTACCTAGATTTTAAAGAATGACCACTTAAATTAAACAATAGCATTCCTGAAAATTTCTAAGAAGGTTCCTACCTATTACTTTGTCCGTACGTACCAAAGAAACTATTGATTCATTTTACTTAAAATAAAAGTGCTAGCCTGTTTCCGAAGGGTAAGGCTACCTCTAGCCCAGTACATCAATGGGTACACCCACATTTCGCCAGTTATCTAATAATGGGCGAGACTACAGCAAAGAAAATATAGTAAATACAAAAAATAATCTGTCGGCCAGTAGGTACGAGAAAACAGTGAGAACACTCAAGTTTTCTCAAGTGTATTTTGCGTCCAATATTTACTTTAAACAAAGGTGTAAAGAAAGCCTTCTGTGGAAGCGCAAACCGTGAAATTGTGTTGCTACTAGTTTCCCCACAGTAAATACTTGGTTTACGGGTGTGATTGTTAGACTAAAGGAATCGTAGACAAGCGCTAGAGAGGCTAGGCAGACCTTGTTAACATTTTATAGGTTTAAAAATCGATACATTGAAACTTGACGAAAATGATCAAAGTGAAAAATGGTATCTTCTTTATTACATAGTATAAAACAAAGTCGCTCCCGCTGTTTGTACGCTTAGATGTTTTGCAGTTTTCAGCAATAGATAGTGATCCAAGGGGAAGGTTTATTTATACAGCCTTAACATAAAAGAAAGGCACTTGTTCTCCCCGTCTTTGCGATCATTTTTTTGTTCTAGACCATACCTGGGAACCTTCTAGTTACGGAGATGTTGGGGGTCAAAGTTCCAACTTTTTCACAAGTTTTTTTTTTTAAATACATGTTTTCAATGTAAGATATTTACTTTACACACCTCCACGACCCCCGTATTATTCAATCCATCCATCAGCACAATGCTTTGAGTGCATTCCATCGAGTTCTACCTTAAAACGTGATTTTTCACCCCAAAAAAAAAAAGTCGATTCCCAGCAATAATTTTTGCGTAAAGTTACTTAGTTTGATGTACAGAATGCTTGGTTGACGGATATGTGAAGGGTCTGTTTACACCCTGTATTGCACCCATGCGAAGCCGGGGCGGGTCGCTAGTAAGTTATAAAATACATGGACACTGCGAGACTGCGAGTCACATGGCTTAGTCAATGCGTTGAAAAGGAATCCGTTTGAAGAGGCTCCATCTACATTTAAATCGTGTATTTTTTTTTCAGCTGAGAGCGGTTACTGGGTCTTTTCGATTCGAATGATCTTTGTTGTGGAGAGATGAGATAGCTTAAAAGCCTTAAAGGCCCGGACTCCACCAAAGCGGAGAGATGTGCGAACTGGAGAGAAGATGCGTAGGAACTGGGCTGTATCCACCGAAGCTGTGCGGAGCTGAGATGTGTGAAGAGGTTAGTCACGCTCAGTTGGGCGACCGCCGCACACCGCTCACATCTCTTCTCGACTCCGCTGTGCGCTGCCGCCGAGTGAAGCTGGCCTAAGCAAATATGAGACATCTCTGCTCTCTACTCAACCGTTTCCACTAAATCTAAGCGGAGACGAGAAGTATATATAACGAAATTCTATTAGTGATTTACAACACACCTGTCATCTCCTCTCGTCTCCTCTTCGGTTGCGTTCGGGCCTTAACTAGGTTTAAGGTAAGAACACGCTAGTCGAAATTTTAGTGTGCGTTCGCGCAGCGGAATGTTGTTGAATTTAAAGATTTTAATTATGCAGATAATTAGTGTATGACGTCCTATAATTGTGTATGGTAAAAAAAAATTTGTGTATGCAGCCATTGTGGAGAAATTCACTAAAAACTGATTCCGCTGGGCGAACGTTGTCCTGGCGGAACTTTTTTTAATCCATAGACTTTAGAAGAAAAGAGATGTGTCCAAAAATTTGTGTGTATTTGTGTGTAATTGTTTATGTATGAATGAAATCAGTGCATGTATAAACTTTGGAGAAATTCAAGTTTCCGCTACGCGAATGTTTGGCCATTAGCTAGTTTTCATATAAAGCGCTTACATAGAGAGCTGTAGATTTTTACATACGTTGTTTTGAATTTGTTTATATTTGTTTAAAAAACAGATTTAGAAAAAGTCGTAGGGTTTAAAAGATAAAAATTTAAACGTAAAATAAACTTATTAGGTCTTAGTTCTTAAAGTATGCACTTTGGGGTCTAGATTTTCACGTTTACACAAACCTTGTAAGTGTCTGCAACATGTTGCCAAGTATCAATGATGTTCCGTTAGTAATTAAAAAGTTATAGGACAATTTACCATGAATAGATCACTGTTTACAAAGCAGTCTAATATCACGACGTTCTAAAGGAATTGCATGGTAAAATGTATGCCAATAATTTGTTTAATCATTCAACTATTCACATGCAAAATTTCATGTCATTAAATTCAGTAATTAAAGAAAGACAATTATAATACTGACGAAGCATCGAAAACCTACATAATCCGACCAAGTTCGGATAGCTATAAAAAAGCGGCCGTGCAATATATTTAGGTAACATCCCAAAATTTACATTATAATACCGGTATTGAATTGGTACAGGTGATAACACAATTGTTGTTTCGATATAATTTATAGATCATTTATTTTTCTACACCTACTTTTTTAATGTATTTAACTATGACAGAAAGTAGGTACTAATTACGTTTTTAATTGATGTACATCAATTAAAAATCGATTCAAGAAGTGTTTTTTTTAAGTTATTAGATTGTTTGATCCACTAAAGTTGCAAAGTGGAACGCTCGTGCATGCCTAGTCCATTGGTTAAATAGTGTAATAAGCTACAATATGATAAATATTTACCTAAACAGTAGTACTTACATGTGGTAATTATTTCATTTCCCTAAGGGGTCTATAGTTAGAATCCTGATCCGTGAAATCTTCAATAGAAATTAGCTGTATGAATATTATTTGTCTTAAATAATATATCTAGATTCAATTCAAGCGCGTACTTAAATAAAGTACCTACGTAATTAGTGCCTACTTTCTGTCATAGTCAAATACATTAAAAAAGTAGGTGTAGAAAAATAAATGACCTATAAATTATATCGAAACAACAATTGTGTTATCACCTGTACCAATTCAATACCGGTATTATAATGTAAATTTTGGGATGTTACCTAAATATATTGCACGGCCGCTTTTTTATAGCTATCCGAACTTGGTCGGATTATGTAGGTTTTCGATGCTTCGTCAGTATTATAATTGTCTTTCTTTAATTACTGAATTTAATGACATGAAATTTTGCATGTGAATAGTTGAATGATTAAACAAATTATTGGCATACATTTTACCATGCAATTCCTTTAGAACGTCGTGATATTAGACTGCTTTGTAAACAGTGATCTATTCATGGTAAATTGTCCTATAACTTTTTAATTACTAACGGAACATCATTGATACTTGGCAACATGTTGCAGACACTTACAAGGTTTGTGTAAACGTGAAAATCTAGACCCCAAAGTGCATACTTTAAGAACTAAGACCTAATAAGTGTATTTTACGTTTATATTTTTATCTTTTAAACCCTACGACTTTTTCTAAATCTGTGTTTTAAACAAATATAAACAAATTCAAAACAACGTATGTAAAAATCTACAGCTCTCTATGTAAGCGCTTTATATGAAAACTAGCTAATGGCCAAACGTTCGCGTAGCGGAAACTTGAATTTCTCCGAAGTTTATGCATGCACTGATTTCATTCATACATAAACAATTACACACAAATACACACAAATTTTTGGACACATCTCTTTTCTTCTAAAGTCTATGGATTAAAAAAAGTTCCGCCAGGACAACGTTCGCCCAGCGGAATCAGTTTTTGGTGAATTTCTCCACAATAGCTGCATACACAATTTTTTTTTTACCATACACAATTATAGGACGTCATACACTAATTATCTGCATAATTAAAATCTTTAAATTCAACAACATTCCGCTGCGCGAACGCACACGAAATTTTAAAATCAAGATCGCAACGATATCTCTGTGGCTGGTTGACAACTCTCCAGCAGGTTCATTCCACTGCCCCCTGCGCTCTGATTCGTTTACATTGCAGTTGTTTTTTTAAATCCTCAATAGATAATCAAGTTTTTCGGCTCTAGGAACTCGAAGAACCTGGTTGTTTTGGTGAATTCATTCTTACTATGGAATATCGAAAGACGGTCTGTCAATGTGTCGCAAAAATCACGGCAAAACTAGGGCATACTATTTCCAAACAAAAATTAGAACGTTGAGGAAACTCAACAGAAGCGGCAGACGTGTTCAGGTGAAATAAAACGACAATATGTTCATTCATGTATAATTTATTTTCATTTGCGACTGGGTATTGAACGAATCTCACTTAAAATGTTACAATTGTATGACCTAAGTCCGCTCACTGTTTCACTAATACGAACACACCTCAGGGTTCGGAACACGGAATAGTGAAGACATGGAACTCCTGACTAACATGAACGCTCACGAGCCATTATGTGAATGATCATACACTAGTCCGACACAAGTTGGTTCCATCGATTTACCTAATCGAAACGACCGTAACTAGCAAAAGTAATCACTTATTTTCTAGCTCCACTAACGAGTTATTAAACATTCTTGACCCTGTCAACCTTACACGAGTTAATCTAAACTCAAATCACACCAGTTCGCTTTCCGATGGAACCATTAAGTTGCGTCTTACCATGATATTCGTAACTTACGTGGTAATTCAGCCGACGATGAAAACATTTTCTCGTCGAAAATAAGCACTTAAGTACTCCATTTGTTCAGTACTCCGTGTTTCGCAGCCACACGCGACGGCACGGACCCATCTATACTGCTACATGAATGCGCTTACAGATTTAAAAACAACGGTGTGATTAAAAGCCTCTTGTGTTTACGTATAACTACTTAGGTCCCTTTCTTTGACACATTGGTTTCAGAAAATAAAGGCACACTCAAAGTGATTCTTAGTTCGGTTGCTGTGATGTAATTCATAAGTTTATCAGCTTTAAGCTCACTGGATTAGTCCGCACCACCGTACATTTATAATACTCAGTAAATATTGTAATACAGGCATAGATACCTGGAAATTCTAGGGGAAGAGAGTACATGCATATTCTATTGCACACAATCCTGTAGAATGATTAAATAGGTACATAGAGTTACACACAAATCGCTTAGATTATAACTAATTTCATTGACGGAGCTAACAGAACATTGTGTTCCTTACAATTTGTGCTTACACTGTGTCTGTAATAGAAAAACAGTATAATACTCGCACAAACTTATAGCCTTTAATATATCACATAAAGTTTAGGTACACATAAATATATTACACTCTCGCTTCCGCTACCTGGGGCCACTGCTAGAGAGAATCCGCACTTTTAAAAAGAAATTCAATTTAAAAAAGAAGGCAGCTAAATAAATATATTTTGTTTAAATTCTTTCCTGTGGAAGGCGACCACCGTTTGATTTGAGATTTTATTGTAAGTTCCTTTTGAGTGGCTTGTTCGTTTTCGGCAACGAAGAGTAATAATAACAATAAATTCAACATAATATCATATAGAAAATAAATAATTGTGGATTGGAGATAATTTCACTCTGTAACATTGGTATAAACAATTGGAAAATATAGTAAAATG
Organism: Noctua comes; assembly: GCA_963082995.1. Taxonomy (NCBI): domain Eukaryota; kingdom Metazoa; phylum Arthropoda; class Insecta; order Lepidoptera; family Noctuidae; genus Noctua; species Noctua comes. Next base: position 12,818,316 of record OY720279.1, on the reverse strand, counting down.
GAACATTAGAATAGATGAGCGTGAGATCGTTCGATCATTGTGGTCTACTGTCAAAGACGAATGAAAAAATTATACAACCAACAAGTATCAGGGAAAGCCAGCTTAACCTGACCAAAAAGGGGTTTCCATAATGAAAAAACCTTCTCAAATGACTGGTGAATCTCTTTTGATAAGATAGAATTCTAGTCAACCCCAAAAAAATGAATGTATAAAAATGCAAGAAATGGATGGATTGATAACTATAACCTAAACGCAAAGATATTCAAATGAATGAACAGAATCAACATTCCGCCGTACCACAAACAAAAAACAAACAAGCCACGCAGTCATTTAAATAAAAAAATAAATTAAACTAATACATTAAGTTACTCCACGCGGTGATTATAACTCGGAATGTTCATCTTCGCCATCTGAGATCTGCAGCGGCGGTTCTGTAGTCTCAGTTTCTGTCTCCTTCTCTGCTGCTGGGGTTTCCTCTTGTGTCTCTTCTACTTTCTCTGCCTTCTCCCAAGCCTCAGGCTCAATAACTGTCTCTTCAGTTTTATTTTCAGCTTCCTTCTTAGCCGGCTTCTTAGGCCGCCATATCTTCATCTTATTCAACAGATACTTCATCTCTCTGTCCAAGTTCGCCATCTTCTCTCGAATGCTGTCAACTGTCAGTTTGATTTCCTCGTTCTTTTTGAGAGCCTTCTGCTCCTTGATAGAGGTGCTCAGCCAAGCAGTAGTGTCTTCAATCTTCTTCTCTAATAAGTTAATTTCCACGTCTGTGAAAACGTCTTTGTCCGGGTTAGCGTCTTTGGTGAAGTTCTTTGCCATTTTGAGGAATTCCCGAGAGCTGTTCAACATGCTGCGGAGAGCGGCGACCGCGTCGGGCCTCTCTCGGTGTTCCCAGTGCTTGTAGAAGATCGGGCTCGTCAAGTCCTTTAGAGCAGCTAATTTAGCCTCGAACAATTCCGTGGCCGCCTCATAGCCGTCTTCGTACAACCATTCAGAGGTTTCACTACACAGTTTCTTGATTTCTTCAATTTGTTCCTTAGTTCCGCATTTAGAATATTCGTCCATGTCTACTTTCATTTGGGCGTCTACTACAAATGCTTCCAGGTTGTTGAGGGCAGTTTCTCTTTCGATGCGTTTCTTATCGATCATGTTCAACTCGGCAATTAAAGCCTTGGAGGTCTTGTATTGCTCTGGTGAAAGTGGTTTCAGATTGAGAGGTGTTTCTTCTGTTTTAATTGGCTCCTTCAGTACAACGATTTTGGGTTTGGGCTTAGTTTCTGTCTCAGTAGCGTTCTGTTTCTCGCCCTCTGTTTGGTTGGCTTTCTTAGTGTCGTTCTTGGCTTCTTCTTCCTGAGGTTTCTCCTCAGGTTTCTCTTCAACCTTTTCAGGAGTTTCGGAGTCTGATCCGAAAAGTTTGCTAATAGTACTTCCTATTTTGGATAATGTGCTGTCTTGGTCTTCATCCTCGTCGACTGTTTTTTCAGCGACAAATTCGACGTTGACCAAGTTGAGTAGGCCAGAGTCGTCCATATTGAAATGTGCTTTGATTCCTTTGTGTTCGACGTTTTCACCAGTATGTTTGGCTAGGGCGGCGCCGACACCGTTCAGTACAACCTGGCTAAGGTTCAAGGTACCAACGTAATTGAGCTCGTTAGAGGGAATGTGGTCTAATTCAGCATAGTTGACGTGGAAATCGAAGTCATCTGTGTGTTTATTGAAAGTGATTACCTTCTTTTGTGGGTAAGGGTTCATGGGGCCGAACAATGTCCTCTTGATCTGTAACAATAAAGAGCTTTATTAGTTTAGTGCTCAATAAAAATTTACTATGAATGAATATTATTAAATTCTTAATCTAAAATACAAAAAAGGTATACTACCGGCTCCTGAAAGAGACCAAAAACCTACATTTATTCAGATTCAATTGAAACCCTAAAGTTATTAAGATAGGGATATTAAGCTTCAATACCATACAACCTTTGAATGGACAAGATGATTTTGATTGATTATTTTCCCACTCATGAAATGGTTTTACTGAAACAGGACCTACAATCTTTCAGTAAAAGCAGTATAAATGTTATTATCACTGACTCTACTCGCTTCTCGCTTGTACGGGTACCAGAGAATGAGGATAAGTTGTATTAGCAAGTAACTCACCAATTTATCGTTGCCGTCGATGTGTCTGGTGAAAGTGACTTGTACGGGGAACAATACGGCGTCGCGTACGTTCAGCGGAGCCACCTTGTAGCCGGTCGCGAGGGATGCCGCCCTGCGAAAAAAAAAGTAATATTATATTGTTTATTTTTTCAAGAAAGCATTATGATTTTTTAAGTTAGTCATAAAAGACCTCGAGAAATCTCTATTATCGAGTTGACCTAATTCAAAACTTGAGTAAGTGTAGGTAAAGACGACTTCTATGCAAGTTTTGCAATACGAAATTATAATTCCAGGAATTAGTTCCATTAATTATAAATTATAATTATAACATCGCCTATAATCGACTTTAACATCACCATCTAATGTTAAGTTACTGGTATTTTGGCTATCTTGGCAGCTTCAGAGAAAAATACCTATGGTGGGCCACAAAGCATTCCTTGCACTAGTAGTTTTTTTTTTTTTTTTTAATCTACCTCAAGCGTACGATGGAAACACTAGTGGATTCTGATGAATTCCAAATCAAACATGTAATATTACCTGTAAACAGCTCCCATAGTAGCAGCCTCATCAGCATTAATAGACCTAGCGGGGTCGTGTCCGACGGCGTCCTTCAGCGCCTGCATAGCGGCCGGCACGCGCGACCCGCCGCCCGCCAGCACCAGCCGCGCGCCCGTGCCCGCGCCGCCCGCCGCCGCGATGGCACGCTGGACCACGCCGGATACTCTGGGCCATAAGTCTGCACATAGCTCCTCTAACTCAACACGGGTAACCTAAAATGAAAAAAGATTTTTAAGAAACTGTCGAGAGGTTATCAGAAGAAATGTCATGGAAAAACTGCTGATGGGGAGGTTTTACGCCACATCGTCTTCCCAGATACAACGATGTGATTTTGTCAAAAAGTGCTGATCTTCACCCTAATTTGAAAAAAGGCTTTTGATTTTGTGATCTAATGTCTAGTGTAGTGATGATATTAGCAAAATTACATAATTGCCAAGTTGGACAAGTTACACGTTTACCGACAACAACGAGTTGGTTTTTGCAAGTACCTAGAGATTACGATATTGTACGCTTCGCCATGCCTAACGTATGTTTGTTTCATTAGCGTTTTCCTGAAAATTTTGTTGATTGTCGAGATGACAAACAATTGAATGTTTGTTTGTTTGTTATGCTTTCCATTGTTTTCAACGACAATGTGCGCGGTTGATTGGGTATGTTTGCAGATGCACTTGATTACGGATTAATTGAAGTTAGATTGAGAACAACTCAAAGTATGGCTCACACCAAATGTATAGCCCAACCGCCGATTACGAAGAGACTAACAAAGAATATCACTAATAAATATAGTTGGCGTATTGTGAGTTTGGTGTGAAGGAAAAGTTGGAAATGTACGAAAAATCGGGAAACTGCGTAGCGTTAGTCCACGTCTGGCGACTGGCTGAAGTGAGCGTTACTTTTGGTGTGTACCATCCCCAATGCAGTTGAGATTCGGCTTACACAGTCATGTAAGAATTCTGGGAAGTACGTTACGCGACTTCTTGCCAGCTTAAATAATTGGAAGTGTTAAGGATAGGTGTTTTGGAAACCGCCTTTAGTAACTGTTTAAAAAGTTCCGATTCGCAGTCTTATTAGAAGATTTCCATGAATTTTAGAATCGTCGACAGTATTGCTTGTCGTAATCGAGACATATTTAGATACGCCAGTAACAGCTAGCCTAGTAGCAGACGATACATTTTAACCGTGTAGGTATTGCAGTTTTGTAGGAAACAGCTGTTTTTTTTTTTTCAATGCCGGTCTGAACAAATGTGGTAATCGTTTGTGCGACGAGCTCCTTCCCCGTGGTACTTATAGCTTGTGTGTAGCACGCAGTATAAAAGCTTGATCAAGTCATGATTTCTTACTTTACGTTTAGCGCGCCCTGGGCAGGTACAGCCGGTATCACCTGGCTGATTTAATTAGCTATCTTTACAGCGGCATGACCTACCTATTCAGATAATGCAGTGCTTTTGGGGTAAGTCATCTATCCCCAAACACACCGAATAACGTAGCTACTATTATGTTTAAATTATGAAACAAGTAAAACGATAGATATTATCTAACAACCTCTTTTTGAAAGCAGATGATCAAATATTTATTTGGCATAAATTACTAATAATTCATAAATGTATTCTCAACGTGACGCAACGCAATGTGGGACAGGACCGCATACTACTATTGACACATGACATGTACATTAACTATAACGGTTTCGGTACTATTTGAATTATTAATCTTATAATCTACACATGAATATTGTAATGGACAGCGTGGATCGACGTTTTAGATAACTCGGAGTACGATCGGAACATCCGAATTCCAGAGTGGTAATGGGGAAAAAGCGTTAAAAGCTTAGCGTTAGATGGCACGACCCAATCTGACCAATGAGGCCAAGCTACGCTACTTTAACTTATTATAGAAGTATAATTAGCGGAGGTTTCACGTGCTGCAGACTCAAACTACCGAATATTAAATACATAAAGAGCTGTTTGTCATAGGATTTATTTCATAAAATTAATGGATCGACATACCAAACGAAAATACTCTACGGAGTTTCCGCGTGCTTATGCTTGCATTGGTTTTAAGTCGTAACTACAAAAAGCAATCCGACCGAGCGCAGAAATCGGCCGGTGGGAACATTCGCTTCCAACCGAATAATTATGTCGAAACGTATACTTATGTGCCGAATTACCCGACGTAAAGGTAGCAGGTCACCAGCCCGTTATACAATACAATACACGCTAGGGTGTACCTGACAGGTTTACCTGTACAGTTGAACTGTACAGGTAAACCGGAGCGTGAATGTTGTTAAACTGTGCAGTGCAGGTTTCCTCACTTGTAAGCTCAAGCTGACCAGACGTGTTTACCTGTAAGTAAACCTGTCAGGTACACCCCAGCGTGTATTGTATTGTATAACGGGCTGGTGTCCGCAAATCCACGTCCAAAGCGCGTATTTTGCGTGCGGACCCTAGCGTGTATGTATACATGGAACTTGGCCTGCGCACTACCGTGCGCTTAGATTTAATTTTCAACAACAACTCCGATATCAATCAAATCGGATATCAATATAATAAGTCTTCAAGGCTGTGAATCAGCCACAAATTGTGTTTTACCTGTTCCTATTGTGTTTTTGTTGCTATGAGGAAAAAGTGGCGCACCAAAGTCTCAGTAAAATATGTTGGTTTAGTGCGTAAATAACTCACCAGCTGTTTGAAGTCCTTGTCATCGAGCAAGCTCTCGATCTGGGCGTAGAACTCGGGGTTAGCGGACAGTATGATCTTTAGCCTCTCAGCTTCGAGCAGCAGTTTCTCCATAGCACGGGGGGAGGCTCTGACGTCACCGCCGCCCTGCGCCTCCCACGCCTTGATCAGGTGCTCGCGGAGACGGAGGGTCATTTCATGGCCACCAAGGGTTCTGAGAACAAAATCATGTGTTTTATTGACTGGATAGCAGAAGATTTTGCCAATATGCATAGATACTTTTGAAAACAAATTTTGAATATGTGAACGACACCCATTAGAAAAATCATTAAAGGCATGAATTTAATCAGTTCCAAATTCTGATGCATATTTTCGGAATTAGATTTAAGATGTACAAAGTTGAGTCACCTGGAGGATTGATTATCCTCTAGAAAAGCTCCTCGAACTTCCCGATTCCTATCCATGCTTTGATTGCTTATGTGGTTTTATAATGAGTTTGGGAAATCCAAGAAACCCCTGACCAATGGTGGTAAGAGCCCCGACTTGTGGGTTAGAACCCAGGTAGCTGCTTTACATTGTATTACGCATTTTTCTCAATTTAGCCATCAGTTCACCTTTGAGCCATCTACACTTCAGCACTGGTCTTGTGAGGATTACAGCCTGCTCCCTCCCACAGACAGGCCTGTGCCTCAGACGTGGGAACTTAACAGGCTGATTATGCTATGACAATGATAAGCAACCTCTAAGTTTCTTGGATTTTCCATCGATCAACAACTGCACTAAATTCCTGCAGAACAATCCTTTCAAAGAATTGGAAAATAAACAAATAGTTTACCTGTCAAATCCAACTCCCAACACTTGCAGCTGAGGTACGGTCTCAACATAGCCCTTCTCCTTTATCTTGACAGTCTTGTACTCGACGAGCGCCGCCTTAGTGGATGCAGCGCCCATGTCGAAGAATAGAGCATGCCAGGCTGTGTCGTTGATTTCCTATGAAAGAAAATTGTATCATTACTTAGAAAATCATAATCTGCCTAGCCTTTTCCCAACTATGTTGGGGTCGGCTTCCAGCCTAACCGGATGCAGCTGGATACCAGTATTTTACATGGAGCGACTGCCTATCTAACCTCCACAACCCAGTTAGTACTGCGTAATACGATACCCCTTGGTATGACTGGTTGTTAGACTTTTTGGGCCACTGACTACCTAACGACTATCAAACATCTACAAATGCCACTCGGAACCAACGGCTTAACGTGCTTTCCGAGGCACGGAGGAAACTCGGTATGTAATGGGCGGTCACCCATCCACAGACCAACCTAGGCAAGCACGGCTAAAGATCGACCTGAGCAGCTGTTATTATTTATCCACGAGCTCCTCATTACTTAGAAAATAAAAATGTTAATCTGGTAATGTTACAAAAAAACATGTTTAACCATTTTAAATGATCATTAACTGCTATATCAGTTTGAAAACTGTGTTGCAGCCACTACCGCCCACCTCGGTACCTGTGTATGTTTGTGGTGGAAATTTGTAATGTCGTAAGGGACATTCTTTTTTTTAATGTATTAACAACAATAAAAGTAGCACAACAGAGGAGTTTCAGGGTAAAAGGGAAATTGAAGGGACAACAGCGTGGTGCAGGGTTTTCAACTCCAACATGGATTGCTATGTTATCAATACACAATACTCGTAAATAAAGTGCAAGCATCGTGTGACTTTTATCATTGTTGACTTAGCATTAAATTGCAATGTGTGAGACAGTGAGAGGCGGTGGCGAAGCGCAAAAACTATCCTTCTATTCACTGATTGGTTTAAACTAATGCACAAGACCATTGACAAAAGTCAACAGTCTAACCGAAAACAGGAATTGAGAGGCTTTTCACCGAAACCTGTTGGTTTCAGTAAGTACGTCATAATTATAAACATTGTATAATTATTTCTGTATTTTCGACTTGTGTCCACTTTTCACCTGCAGTTCAGGTGAGGAGCTCGAATCTATTTAAGTCGCGAGTTAATAGGCTCTTTTTGGGTTAGCTCGTTCCATCGTCGACCTCATCTCTGTTCTCAGGACAAGATTGAGGTCAAGAGTAGACCCATCATCAAAAAGTCCACTTCTGTCAATAAACATGAAAGAGATGGGTACCCGTCTATAATGCACATGAACATTATGTTTATAGTTATGGCTTGACTTGATTTTAATCCTGCTGTTTACTGACAACTTAGATCTTAGAAGTGAAACACAATTTGTTGTGTCTGGAGTGTCTGGGGCATGACTGGTACACCTTGTAGAATGACATGTAAACCCACCTTCCTCCTAAAGATGCCATAGTTGATGGCAATAGCAGTGTAGTCATTGATGAGTTGCAGCACATTCAAGCCGGCAAGCGCGGCGGCATCCTTCAGCGCGCGACGTTCAGCCTGGTTGAAGTAACCGGGGACGGTGATCACACATTCTGTGATTGGTTGACCTTTAGGAAAATAAATATGTAAGTTTGTGGTTTCTGGGATCTAATCAGCTTTTTATTAACAACCTGCATTTATACAAAAAAAATCCAAACTCATTTTTGTTACTACATACATTATGTGTGTAATAAAAAGGATATGTTCACATTAATTACATTAGTGTCAATGTGAAAAAAACACAAGTAGGAGCGGTAAATAACTTGAAGGACATAACATAGATTTCATCATCTTACTATGAGTTCATTGAACTCTTAAAGCAACCACTCACTATTAATCAATCAGATTCTTGTTCAATACGTAAATTGAATAAAAAAGTAAAATTATAACCATAATCCCCTTATCTCAATCTTATAAATTCAATCTTACCGTGACTTATTTCAGCAAAGTCTTTTGCCTTGGCTAGAAGTTGGGCGACCAGTTCCTCCGGTGTGAACTTAGTCTTGTCATCATGTATGAACAGTGGTGTTCCTCTGTCCGTTTCCACAATCTCGTAGTATGGGTAGCGGACTCTGAAAATGTGATTGATGTTATTAAAAATATTCCATTATTGCTCCTTGTAAAATTGGAATTAGGTATTAATTAATTACTAAATATCTTGTCATCATCTTCCTAGCCTTTTCCCAACTATGTTGGGGTCGGCTTCCAGTCTAACTAGATGCAGCTGAATATGGAGCAACTGCCTATCTGACCTCCACAACCCAGTTAGTACTAGGTTATACGATACCCCTTGTAACACTGGTTATCAGACTTTCGGGCTACAGATTACCTGTTACGACTGTTAAAGATCTACAAACGACAGCCAGGACCAATGGCCTTAACATGCTTTCCGAGGAAGGGAGGAAACTCAGTATTTATAGGTGGTCACCCAGCATGGCTTTACCTAATGTTTGACCTGAGCGGCTGTTATTAGTTAGCCGCAAGTTTCTCCAAATATCATCTTGTATTGAGGCCAAAATGTTGGAATTATGATTATGAATATAGGTATATAACATTTTTCCTTGTTACAAAACACTGTCTCAAGTGTTTCGTAATATTCACAGATATTTAGAAAATAATATTTTTTTAATATTTGCATAAAAGACTATGGAGACTAAGAGAATATGGGCTTTTGTATTTCTCTTTGTATCCTATGCTTATTTATGTATTATTTTTCCTTACTAAAACCACATGGATAAAAATGAATCAGTGTTTTTGATTCCTTTTCATAAGAACTTGATAAGAAAAATGATATTGAGGCCATTGAACACTTTACATGCATGTAACTATAGAAATCATTATTTGTGTGGAAATCTTAAATGATTGAAGTATTTATATAATTCTCTTCAAAATACTTGAAAATATATTATCAAATAAATTTTAAGACAGCAGTCAATTTACTAATAGTAAATTGTTTACAAGTCTCCTATTTAATGATGCAATGTGCAGAAGTAGTAATGAAACTTCATGCTAACTATGAATTTCATGATTTCACACCTTTATAAAGTGACATAAAACACATGTACAACCAAAGTGTAAGTTCTACTAAGTGAAATGCAATTTGAATGAGTACTGATATGAGCCAAAAAAAGAACTGAAAAGTAGATTGTTACTTTCTCTGCCAGGCTGTATGCAGACATGTCACTGACCTGTAAGCTTGCACCATTGGGTGATCATAAGGCTTTCCAAGCAGATCCAACAGATATTTGTAAGAATTTTTCGGGAATCTAACGCCAACAGTAACTGCGTCTTCCCCGAAGGTCCTCACGTCGTCTCTGAACGCCACGACAGCTGGCGTCTTCCTCTTCGACTCTTTATTTAACACTATCTCCATCGGGACTCCGGGAGACACGATGCCGACCTTCATCCATTCTGAACCCAAATCAATGGATATTACAGCTGCGGCCTCCGTTTGTTGACTTAAAAGTAGTGGTAACAGTAACACACTCAACACCCCAAACATTTTCTGGAAAGTAAAAATGAAACAATATGATAAATCTCGAAACTACGAAAAACACATCAGCGATTCCGGAAAATAGGTTGACGCAGCAAACGAGCGTTTTATGAGAAAGTATGCACTTACAATGTTTAAAATCATTTTCTTTTATAAAGCTAACATCTAGAATAATTATTTTATAGTATCACTACGCTTAGAACACTGTGGAATAATTAAAATCTTATAAATTTTATTTCACTTCAGTGAGCCAGCTACTTTAGTCCACGTCAAGTTTAACGTGTTTTCTTCTTTTTGGTTAATGGCATAGTTGCCAGATTATTCAGCCACGTTACAGAAATATTTTTATCATAACGCAAAAACTCATTGTCTCAATTCGCGATTAACAGTATCAATAAACTTATAATTTAACATGATTAATTAAGTGAATTATTGTTTTATTGTAATTTATTAAGTTCTCTACTGCATGTAATTTGTGAAAGAAAATAATAATCGCCTAAAAATATTTTCTCAATTTTCAGATAAGCGCCTCTCTAGCGTTTTCGGAAACGGAAAATCTATCATAGACATTTACAAATCATATGTTTATTTATGTAGGTTGCTCTATAGTTTATGGTTTGATTGGGTGTTGAGGAAGGTGTTTGTTGAGTGTTGATCACAAGTACGGAGGTCGCGGAATGCTGTTTATTTATTGTTATTAATTTATAATTAGTGCGTCTAACAAACAATACAACCTCAAGGTAAGTGCATTGCATTGAAATCGATGATCATGTACAATTTTTACCGTAAAACAAAGCTATCATCAAGTTTAGTATCATGATTACTTCTGTTTTTGAGCTCAATTTATTACGCATTTTGGATTTTGCACCCTGAATAACGTAAAATTAGGGTACAGCTATGCACACATGAGGTGTACAGCGTGGGGGGATAAAAGTATCGTTTACATGCGGTTCTAAAAATGTGACTAGACGCATGAATAACGTCGGGACGCATTGGTGGCGCTCCTTCTAAATATGGAACGGGTGTTAGTCAACGTTTGTGTTGTCCTCGGCGTCGTATCTGCGGCGGTCCCTGCGATTATGTAAGAGCCCTTGGAGGTGCGCGTCGGCACGTGCATACTGTGCTGCACGCGGCGCCTCCACGTCGGAAGCACGACGTAGGACGCTCGGGCACGACGCAATCGCGCACGCGGTCGCCGCGCTGGCCGGACACCAGTTTCCTAGCAACACGTTGTTGATGCCACTGCTGACCCAATGAATACAATAACACATGGTAACTAGCTGTTACATCACACCTCAATTGCATCGCGTCTGTAATTTCGCTGCTTACGTTGCTAGGGTCTCTTTTAACCATAACATAAATGCTGAGGCAGATTGCAGGGGTGCTAGTTTGACGGCTGTAATTTTTGAAGTTTCTGAGTAAGTATCTCATTAGATTTATTCCTCTACTGTTTAATTTAATTGAGTGATGACCTTGGTTTTCAACTCATTATTGTTTTCAATCAAGTAGAGCTTGCTACAAACCCAGTGCTGCATAATATCTAGAGCCTGCTACTATTAGCTATAAATAGAGTCTAGACCTTTGTGTGACCTAGATTTCAGTTCACACTTCCTGTAGGATTTCTAATTTTAAGTGTCACCCAGAGACAGTGCTCTAGTTTTAAAAGTGTATGTAGCTACATTTTTAGCTTCATCAATTTACCTTTAAATAGTATCTTAACAAAATTGGAGATAGAATTACAAGCATCATCATTCGTAAGTTAATTATTTATTTAATTCACATACATAAACAAAAACTCATAATTTTTTATGATTTTATTGCCCCACCACATGTTCTAGTTCAGATGGAAAGGGCAAAGACCTTAAAATTATAATTAGAAACATGATGAACTGTTCTTAAATCTCTCCTATGTCTAGACTGCTGCCGAATTTGAAATATTGTATACAATTTACATATTGTAAGCTGTTTCAAGGCCTTGTAATCTTCACCCAAATGATAAGTATTATAAGCGGCAAGTTAAGATAGCATTCCTTGGAGACATAGCTGTTATCATAAGTTTTACACAATCAATACAATATAGCGTCTAAAATCTACTTCACTGATGCTTGACACTGAACATTTGATCATAAAAGGTATAAGGAAATATTATGCAGAGATGTATCTTATAACAATAGCAATAATCAAATTGGGTCCAAGGGTCACCTTTTTAAACAGTTTGTAGCTGTACTTTCATACAAGCCTAAAAGCTTGGCTTGCCCTTATAAACTACTACTCTTTATGATGTTAGGGTTTCTGAACAGTCAGCTTGCCTTATGGACTTACCCACAACACTGATACTGTGAGCTCCAACAAGTTACATCATAAGAGCAAATAAATATGTTAAACAATATAATGTAAAAATTGTTTTCTTTAAAAACTTACAACTTAGTCTATCAAAGTGAAGTTATTGTTAATTTATTAAATTCTCAAAATATAAAATTATATATTTAATTCACTAACCATTTTCAACCCAACACAATCATTATAAAAGTACAGTATCAATGCAAAAAAATAGTTGACTGTCATAAAAACAACAATACAAATAAAAATGAATGTTGTAATCTGCACTCTCTATTTTTCTGTACCCTTTTACCTAGGTAGGTTTCTGATATCAGTATCAAAACAAATAAATAACAACATTAAGTAGTGATGTCATTATTTCCTGATTGGATGGACTGTGAAGTGGCACATGATACTCAATGTTTGTTTACAACTCCTTTACATCAAGTTAATGAACTGATTGATTGATTACTTTATTTGTGAAAAATATTTTTAATCTTAATAAGAAAGCTTTGTAGAAAAACAACGAAAACCTTCCCATAATTTGTATTTCTAATCCTATAATGGTCTAACTATGTAATGTATACTACTCACTAAAATCTTGATACTTGAAAATAAATTGTCATTTGACCTATTTTTTCTATTTATAAATCTCTGCCTATTGTAATTCTGCAACTTTATTTTTTTCCCGTTAACTGTTGTCCAGCCGTGTAATATCTAATTTCGAAATTGGTTTTTCTGTATTTGAATTTACGGCCGCCTTTTCCGTGTTAATCACAAGTCTTTCCTGTTTAATGTGTACTAACTGTGCTGAGTAGAAGCTTCGTCCACGTGCCGGATCCATTTTCATCAACAAGACTGTTGACATCCTTGTCATACGTAAAGATAACACTTCTAAGCTTCGTTATACTAGAATGTGATCATAGCTTCTAATTTAGTTATAATTAACGCCATGGGCAGGTTGGTTTTGCGTTATTATCGACTAAGCTAATCTTGTACCTTGTGCAGATCCGTAATAGGGCATTGTAAATAAATCTCTCGTTAGATAATCAGTCTTGTGTGTCAGTCCGCGTCTCGGTGCGAGTTCAATTCGCTGATGACACGGGGACGCCACGACACGACGCGACGCAACCACGCCATTACATTTAGCCGTTTGTTACTATGCCAAGGTCACGCGATATTATGTGATTGTGTAGCTACTTGACGCGATAAATTAAAGATAAAAATACTTGTATTTTCTTTTTCGCGTTCCTTCTCTACATTCTTATTACGTAAATTCGATAATGTTACACAATAATCGTTTAAATCTCACTATAAATACTATCTATAGATCAACGCAGGTCGCGATATGATTTGCTGACGCTAATTCCGCAGTTGTTTGAAACCCTGCGCTGATATTTCAGAGTGTGAAACAAAAATAAAGCAAAGATAGCAGTTGCCTGAATAAGGAATGTAACGATGCTTTGCTAAATCTTGCGACGCTTTGTTAAATTCTATAGTAGACGCTTGAATATTGTGAGGGTCTACCTAGAAACTTCCTTGAACGTTGGTTGTTGCAAGGATGTTGTATTTGTTTCCCGATTAGCTTTCTCTCCCTGAGCCTTTTAGATTCCTAAAAGGCGCTCAGCGCTGTTATGCGCTTAGTAAACTACACTCTTACTAACTAAGCAAGTTAATCCCTCACGGTACTGCAATCAAAACATTAACCTTTACCTATTTAACATATAATTAGAAGAGCCAATACAGAGCATTGTAAATCACTTTGTTTAGATACCGAATTCATTTCGAACCTAATGATTAATAGACGAGACATAAATAATTCGGACAGTTGCAACATCGCTTCCGAAAATTCGGACTTCGGATCCCTTCGATGACTTATTGAGTTGTCTAATTAACAATGCATGGAGGCAGTTTCACGTTGAAATAGCATTAAAACAGCGCTGACTAGACCCATTACTATGCAATGTAAATCTGCCTTTATTGTCAAGAGACAAAATTTGTACTTAAAAACGTCACTTACGTCATATTGAAATTTTTGTTGTCCATTCATGTTGTGTCAACGTGGAAGCCCTTTACGCAACACTAGTTTGGTACTTGCGCTCGTCACATGATACCTTTGAATTTTAAAGCCTCGTTACGGAATTGAATTCATGAAAATTCAATAGTAATCAGGTTTATTTAACTTCAAAAGTAAGGTACCGATTATGAAGTAGTCTGGATTAGCATTCAAGTTAGTCATTAAGGTTTTGCATGCATGCAGGTTTATTGGGCTGGTGTTTACACCAGCCCAATAAACCTGCATGCATGCACGCCAACAGGATTGTAAATTATTATTTTCCAAATATTCAGGAGCCTAATTTCCTTCTTACAGGTCAAAGCCACAAATAGCAATCTATTTATTATGTTTTTATGCACTTAAACGTTATTTTTCACTACCAGATGGCGCCAATGCGCGGCGAGCGGGGTGGGTCCCCAGCACGAGGTGCACGCGCATCTCTACCGCTTCCGCGCCGGTTGATCCGACAGATCGCGAGGCATGTCGCCTCCAGCGGCCGCTCGTTACGACGCCTCGAGGTGTCGGGCAGGGTCATTGACAACTTTGACGACATTGAGGATGCCTCGGATGAGTCCGATATGGAACAGCCACAGCCTGCGTAAGTTTTACAAATTGTACTACTGCATTTTATTTTGGGCATTCTACCCGCAGAAATCCTGACAGTGTTTAATGAAGATTGTTTCTGAGCATGCCAATGAGATACACCTGCCTGCCTTGGTTCTTGAAAGATCTTTAAATACGAAAAAGAGAATTTAGGTTTGTAAAACAGTTTCGATCGTATGTCCATTTTAAATAGGCGAATAAGAAAACAGACCCGTAAAACACAGCTCAAGCAATGTACGAAAACCACTCTCATTTCCTGAATAGCGGCGAGATCTGAACTTATTTCTGAATAAACTTTCGAAAGTGCGACGGCTACGACCTTTTATTACTTATAGTTTCCAACATTCACACTGAAAACTTCGCTTCCTTTTATAGAGAACTCGTTTCATTTGTCAAGTTTAGCTCATATTCAGCTTTTCAAGGCGCTCTGCCTAGATCAAACACTCCTATTGACTGTCTATTGACCTCATATAAAGTAGACAAGGAAATAGTGGCGCCTGTCCCACTGTTGATAAAGTCAAGTAATCAATAAATGCTCAGATGTGACAGATCTATGCTAACGATTATAGTTGCCTTCAGATTGCCTCTTATCTTAGAAAAGGTGACTTAGCAACGGGACAGTGAAGGAAAATTTGCAAAGTGACTTTAATACTGGCCTTCTGAGTCTCGACATTATCCGTTCTCTGACAATCAGGGCTACATAGAGTATCCGAATAATTTGCTTCCCGTTGCATAAGCCGTTATGGCAAGAAAATATTTCCGCTTTCCGAAGTTAGCATGATATGATAACTCATCCTGTATACGGAAGTACATTTAAATCAGTGACACCTCACCGTCTTGAACGGATGACGAAGTATTTGCATAAAGGAAGCTTGCGTCACGCAAGGGACAGGCCATCTGCCAACCAAATTGGTAGTTCCCTTACAACGTAGTATGAATATTATATTGTTGGTAAACAATCTAATATTAGTCATTTCAGAGAAATTTATCGCTTTTCTTTGTTATCTAGCTGCTTTGTTTTAGTGGAAATGAATTTTCCTTTTCCTAAGTGAAGTAGGTACTTTGATCTGAGAGTACAAACGCCTTTTATGAAAAATGACGCACTATTTAGTCGTCTCGGAGGTTGAACGACACACGTATGAATATCAAGTTTTGCGAATATCAGTAAAGAAACGCGATAGGCGAGAATAATAAACACAAAGTTCACTTAACATTTGAATAATTTATTAAAAACAGAACCGAAATGTTTGGTGACACGTGTCTCGATCATCACGCGCGAAGCAGCACGTGTCTTGTGATGTAATAATAATAACACCAGCAAGTTTTATTAACTGTCAATTTTAATCAACATTGTCTTACTCTGATTGTGTTTGTTAACCTAGTTTAGACTCTAGTTTTAATTTGTTTGAAAACATGTTTATAATTATGTTCTTTTAATAAAACTTCACATTTTATGTGTAAATTAAAAAAAAACTTTAAAATGCAATTTCTAATCATCATTTTACACCAGGAAACATTGTTACCGCAAGGCCTTCAAATCAGGCCAGAAATTCAAAATAGATTGTTACCATCTAAACTTCTAAAGTATCAAAACGTATCGTGTCATCAATCAAGCGTAAGTAAGTGTAAAAAAAACTGATAAAATGTTGACAACATATTGTTATCATTTCGCTAGGTTAGTGGGTAAGACAAACGACACAAGATAAAAAGGGAATTGTCCCACAGATTGATAAAGTAACCTACTGATTATGACATTGTGCGCTTTTGTACTTACGCGTCATGCAAGTAGGGATATTGCAAAACTTTGTCAGCGCGACATAGTTATGTGGGAGATAATATCATTAAAAATATCTAGTTTAATTAACTTCGTAATGAGGTAAATTGGAATTGCTGCTCCATGTTGCCATGGCGAGCAATTTATTATTAGACGTCCCCTCGCATAGTAAAATACAATCGTCATATCCTTACCCACGGTCATGGGATTGGGAAGTGATAGAGTGGACCTCATGAAGCTGTGAATTAAAGAGATATAGGAACAAGCTACAAAGCCACCCATTAGGCCATAAAAAATCCATAACTTACTAGTACACGTGCTAACGTTGAACGTGTTGCAAGCAGATTGCATATAATTATTAACAGCCGATGAGTATTTAGTTACATGTTGTTACCGGCACAGAAATAACTTATGTACACTAGATATTTTTAGAAATTTAGGAACATTTCTAGATGGAATTTAACGTGCAATATTAATTTTAGATGCCCCATTTAGGATGAGGCCAAACGAGCGTAATTTTTGAGCTGTGAAAAATGAGTGGCGGAATTTACGCTGCATTCGGTTTCATACTAAAATCCTGTACGAATATATACCTACCACACGGCGACGCAATCTGCGTCGCTCGTTTGACCTCAGCCTAATAGTGATCCGATACGACAAATTTTTAGTTCGTTTTTTTTGGTACTGCTTTTCCCGCAACTTTGTCCGCGTCTTGTGAGAAGGTGTTGATATTATATTAGGTAGGTATTACTTTTGAGCAAAGAACTGTTTTTCCTTCGACGGGCCGTATGGGCGACTTAATTTGGAAGCGACACTATTTTTAATAATCAAATCATAATTTCTATGTCTTACATTAAACCGGAATGCTAAAACAAACCTTTTTTTTGCATTTAAACCCAATATCCCGTAAGTATACCTAAGTAAGTAATAATTTTCATGGTCTCGCTTAGTATAAGAATGTGATGTTCTCATCAGGGTGGCTTGCGGAGGCAACGCCGGCAACCTACCGCCTGCTGACCACGACGACGACCTCACCAGTTTGAGCTGGCTGCAAGACAGGAATTTACTTAGAGGTAGATTAGATACACTTAGGAACTGTTCACACTGTGTCTTGACGATTTGGATCACTGTTTACAACTGTGTTGTGACGATAGAAAATAAGGTAAATGTCAATCTCTCTCACTGTAATATCGCACATGAGTTACACATTTAGAGGACCCTCACCAGGAGCATTCGCCTGTAATGTAACAATCCAAGATTCGATTTTGAAACAAGTGAATCAGAACTGTTACATTACAGGCGAATGCTCTCGGCGAAGGAACGCTGCCTGTAAAGGCGCTCCCTCACCGGGAGCATTCGCCTGTAATGTAACAAATGCAAGATTCTATTTTGAGCATTAAGTACACTTGTTTCTGTACAAAATCGAAACTTGGATTGTTACATTACAGGCAAATGCTCCCGGTGAGGGAGCGCCTTTACGCTATCGAATTTATGAAATCGTTGTGTTTCTGACTGACAATCGTTTGAAGAGAAAGAGTGATATTTTAAATACATGTTTACCCATTTGTGGTGCAAGTACGCCTTAATAGTGCAGCATGCCGCGCTAAACTCTGATTAGGGCGTCTTCACATCTGGTGTTGATTGACGACGCGTTAACGCAACCCAGTTTGATGAACACTACGCTGGCTGCGAATCGTGCCTTAATTCTCACTATCCATCGTCACGACACAGTGGGCACACTCGCTTATACTACGGCTTCATTTGACTGAAGATCGCATATTATTAGAAAATAGTTTAGTGATTAAGCTTATGACGTAACGGCAAGCCCTTGCTGGGCGGTGGTAGCGTGACGATTGCGTCACATGACGCTTTGCATTTTAGCAATGGCATTTCTATTCATATGAGTACTTGGCGCCTACTTGGGATACAACTTATGACTTTTCTTAGAACTGAATTTGTACTGAGAAAATTGAGCATCGCTCTTAGCGTCGTGTTCTTCGGTTTGCACAAAAACGGAAGATTTTTATTTGCGATCAAGGGGTCTTGATGCAGAATGTCCGAATTTGCAAATGATACATTCTGCGAATCGGACGGGTTTTTTTTCTCGACGTTCTGTGTCTGGTGTTGACAGAGACGATGGGCAACTTGACTGCTGCAGCACTATCTATCAAACGCACCTTTAGCAGACCTATTTGAACCAATGCAACTTCGGACTTAAGAGCGTTAAGGACTTACGACATTTCATACAAACTGGCAAAATCGAAAATGTTCTCTGTTAACTTTTTAGACCTATGTACCCTACTTATGCGTATAAAGTTTCATTAAAATCGGTTCAGTCATTTCGAAAAAAAAGGACTTGAAAGTTTTTATGAAATACCGTAAGTCGTTAACGCTCTTAATAATTGTTCCGCTTCAGTTGCATTCTCATTTTCATGGTTAAACTTCACTCACAATTAAACGCAGCTACTGATAAATAATAATGGCCTCCATGGAATGTAGCCATTAAATCTAAAAAATAATAAAGTAACATACCATAGCCTTAGTAACAATAATAAGTGCCGTTTCGGATTGCAAATGAACCGCTGAAAAACATAGAAGTTTGTTTTCACTATTATAGAAATAACATAGAGCGTTCAGTCGTTTTTGCATTAAAATCTTGATTAATTTAAAATCGCAAAGGTTGTTCGTATGACGTTGTATTTAAAGTTAACAAAAACTTGTTCTATTCCAGGTATAAATCTTACAAAAAGTGGTGTGGATATGGAGGACACGAAAATGGTTGATAACCAAATTATTCTGAAGGTGAGTTCATTGTCATAGTCTATTCATACCTAGGACTATTTCCACCACAAATCACTTTATACATTTACGGCTAAGAGCCTGTTTCACAACCTGTGAAAAGTTCCCGCTAATTTGGCAGATAATTTCACACAAATTCTGTTCCATTTTTGAATGAATTCGATAACTAGTGGCTATTCGGAAATCGTGCAATAGACTTCAAGCGTATTCAAAACATCACTGTATCTGTCTTCTGCAAACGATTGACGGAAATTGAACGATGTTAGAAATTCGTTTACCACTAATTGCGTTTAGTGACCTGTGGTGCACGTGAGCCATCTTGATCTGACTTTCCAGGTTCATCTTAGATATCACTCGTATATCCGTTGTTATTACGGAATAAGGATACAGCAGAAACTACAAGCATTGCTCTTGGCATAATAATCTGCTTTCATAAAGTAATAAAAACGTTTCCAAAATGAATTGCATCAGCGTGTACTTTTCTTTTCTCTGTGAAATTAACTCGTGAGTGCTACACGTAAATCTTATCGTTGATAGGTGGGATAACCGCAGAATATTATCACAGTCCTGAACTACGTAGTACAACATAGGTACAATATATACACTTACTTTTGGATTGCGCAGGACATTGAATGATGATAACGTGGCATACACGAACTCGCCTGCCTACTTTTTGAGGTCGAGTTTTTTTACGTAATAAATTATGCAATTATGTCTGATTACTGAAAGAAAAATGCAAAACTACTCAATTACCTAGTTGTTCATCGCCCTTCCAGATATTTTAAAATAAATAAAAAATAAGACATCAACATCGAAATTATCACAAAATCTATACTAATATTATAAAGCTGAAGAGTTTGTTTGGTTGAACGCGCTAATCTCAAGAACTGCTGGTTCGAATTGAAAAATTATTTTAGTGTTGGATAGCCCATTTATCGAGGAAGGCTATAGGCTATATATCATCCATCATGCTACGCAAAAAGAAAACAAGTCAGAAGCAGCGGGTGAAACCGCGGGGCACAGCTAGTATATAATATTTTTTTACAGCCTGAGTCACATATCGTATATGGTAACTCGGGAGTTACCAATATCCAATTCGGAACCCCTTGCCGTCCCATGATTGCTTAGTAACTAATTAAATTACTAACGTATTGCAAGAAGCATTATAATTTTATTAAAACTATGGTTGCATAATTATGCATGTTTTAAACGAGCGAGATGCTTCATTAGTAGATTTAAAACTAAATATTTTTGCACAACATTTTACCGTCATAGATAACCGCAAAATGATTATTCCATAACTTACAGGGTTTGTTTGTGAGGAGCTCATGGCTAAATAATAACAGCCGCTCGGGTCGATCTTTAGGTTAAGTCGTGCTTGCCTAGGTTGGTCTTAGGATGGGTGACCGCCCATTACTTACCGACTTTCCTCCGCACCTCGGAAAGCACGTTAAGCCGTTGGTCCCGGCTGTCATTTGTAGATCTTTGACAGTCGTTAGGTAGTCAGTGTCCCAAAAAGTCTGACAACCAGTCTTACCAAGGGGTATCGTATTACCTAGTACTAACTGGGTTGTGGAGGTCAGATAGGCAGTCGCTCCATGTAAAATACTGGTATTCAGCTGCATCCGGTTAGACTGGAAGCCGACCCCAATATAGTTGCACTACACAATGACATGTAACTCCACATTTTCCCGCTCATGTCGATGTGACGAACCGACTGCTACGGGAAAGTACACAGTGCCTTAACGCCATGTAATCTTGTGACCTAAGCGTAACCTATACTTACTGACTGCCTTGTCATACGTGACCTCAGCTTAGGGTTGCCATAAACTTTTTGAAAAAATAAAATACCTATTTCTGATTTTGAGAGACGGTAAATTTGTTCAAATAGAGAGTATTTTTGCGTACTTTATTACTCATAAGTACGCCAAAACGAAACAGTACAATACTCTTTAAGTATTTGAGTACGGACGGCAACCCTATCTCAGGCACAAGTGTATTGAGATTAAATGTGAACTATAAGTTCAGGTTTATTCATTACTCACTAATAAGCGCCTTCAATGAATGGCATAAACAGATTGAACGTAGATACGTAGTCTTTTGTGTCGTTCAATGTGATATCATGACTATTTACGACACAATATACTATAATACCTTGAAATATCTTGAGAGTATCTCGCTAGTCGTTTCAAAGGTCCAATAGAGTCAAATGGTTGGATGACGAAGGTAAACACTTACAATAATTTAAAAAAAAAAAATTGCTGTAAGGTTTTTTATAGTGTGCCCTTTACTTTTTGTTTTACTTTACTTGGCACCTATTTATTGTACAAAATAAATATAGATTCTATATACAGGGTTAAACAGACCCTTCACATATCCGTCAACCAAGCATTCTGTACATCAAACTAAGTAACTTTACGCAAAAATTATTGCTGGGAATCGACTTTTTTTTGAGAATAAATCACGTTTTAATGTAGGACTCGATGGAAAGCACTCAAAGCATTGTGCTGATGGATGGATTGAATAGTACGGAGGTCGTGGAGGTGTGTAAAGTAAAAATCTTACATTAGAAACATGTATTTAAAAAAAAAAACTTATGAAAAAGTTGGAACTTTGACCCCCAATATCTCCGTAACTAGAAGGTTCCCAGGTATGGTGTAGAACAAAAAAAATGATCGCAAAGACGGGGAGAACAAGTGCCTTTCGTTTGTGTTAAGGGTCTATTTACACCCTTTATACCTACTTCATATTCTTGCTTTATAATTTTAATATTTTGCTTTGATTTTAAAAAGGATGAAACGTAAAATCTTTTAATAATAAAAACCCATGTTAACAGCACAAACAGCCATTACGTCTGTAAACACCATTTCTATTCAATGAAGGAATAGTGGCTATAAATGGCGCCAACACAGGCCACTGTGTACACGGCTTAAACAAGTGGAGACGTCAGTGGTACGTAGTGACTTCACCGTACGCGCCACGTGTAACTACATAATGCGCAAAGGTTGCGATAGTACGCAGCTTTTGATAAGCTACTATCATCGCTTACGGCTGTCATATTAGTAACCCATTTTCTATAAAATAGAAGAAAATTGATCTCGCACTTTTTGGACCACAACAGAGGGTCTGAAAAGACCATATAGAGCAATTCCTCTTATAGCAAATTATTTCTCTGCTAAACCAATCTTTAAAATTCGCCAGTAGACGGACGTGGAAAGTGGGGAGAGACCTGTGCCCAGCAAAGGAACAGCATGAAGTCAGCCTTCAATGTTTCCATTTCTGAGACTCGGGCTCCTCTCTGTAAGAGGGAACAGGCCGTAATAAACCACACAGGCTCAGTTATTGAAAGAATAATCCAGTCCTAACAATGAATATTGTACCTTCAGAAATGCTGAAATTGATCTCAGACTTTTTGGCAATAATCTAGTCCTAGAAATGAATAGTATAGCTGGTCCTGCATAAATGCTACTCCAGCAAGTACCCAGATGTAGGATGATATAGGGTCTATAGTTATGCGCAAAACGTGCTAGTAATACAGATTCCCTCCGTCCGTCCCTAGCGGTGACGCTCTAAGCAATGTTTCGTGGAATTTCTATGCATATTCTAATTTTCTAGGAAATCCAGTCTTGTGTAGTTCATCATAGTTTTCAATTTTCCACTGCTTTATAAAAAAAATGGAATTTAATTTACTTCAAGCGAAGTAGAGCTTAGTAAATATTACATGTTTTCCTATTTAACATTAACTAAAGTCAGACTGATGAAAATTTAAAATTACGTCAGAAATTAATAAAGCCATTTTTAGGGTAAGCTACCGTTCAGTTTTCAACTGCAGTACTCAATCAGTAGCTACCTACACCGTGTAGGAAATTCATCATTTATTCATGCAATACAACACTGATTCACATTTATAACAGTTTTATAGTAGAGTGCATAATGACTTCGCTAATTGCCTTCTGCCCTTCTGAGAGCCAGATATAATGAGATGTATACGTAATAGGAAGGCTTCGAGAATAAACGAATGACCTATTAACGTTTTTTTTGTTCAGCCCGTTTGACTTTGTTTCTTTAGTGATTAGACATTTAGATTTGTATACAAGGTGTAAACAAACCCTTCACATAGCCGTCAACCAAGCATTCTGTACATCAAACTAAGTAACTTTACGCAAAAATTATTGCTGGGAATCGACTTTTTTTTTTGGGTGAAAAATCACGTTTTACAGTAGAACTCGATGTGACGCATTGAAAATATTGTGCTGATGGATGGATTGAATAGTACGGGGGTCGTGGAGGTGGTGAAAAATTATACATTAAAAACATGTATTTAAAAAAAAAACTTGTGGAAAAGTTGGAACTTTGACCCCCAATATCTCCGTAACTAGAAGGTTCCCAGGTATGGTCTAGAACAAAAAAAATGATCGCAAAGACGGGGAGAACAAGTGTCTCACGGATAAGTATGTTAAGGGTCTATTTACACCCTTTAGATTGATCCCGAAATGTGACCACATCAGTAGGTGCAAAGCATGAGCGGGTTTTTCTATCCAAGCTTGCTTGACTTCGTTTATCAACCGCTATATTTTAATTTACAACCATGACTTTCAGATTCATGATGGCATAAATTATAAAACTGATCATATTATAAAAAAAAAAAAAACTGTACGTACAACAGAGCTAAGATCAACAGTATTTTCTTTTGTTACCAGCGCTGTTTACAAACGCATTGTTTTATTTACACAAGTGCAGGTTGAATAGCGATCGTGTGGAGGAAGCGCTCATTCGTTGCCGACCCACATTTTTTCCTATCTGGCCATTATGAACATAATTCGACGTTTGTCCTTCCGAATTCTGAATGGCATGTACACACGGTGGCACATGAAGCTGTACATTTCCAGTATAACTTGGCCTCGCTTTGTATAGATTTCCTATACAATGTGAGATCCGCATAAACTGGTTTCGTATGGCTTGATTGGCCGTCGTGAGTACATATTTAGTTATAGTTAATACATGTTTTTATTTAATGACCATGCATTTTAGTGTTTGCATAAATGCACGTCAGAACACTTCGGGTTTTCTCTGAGTCTATTTTTAGTTATTGCTTAAAGGATTAGCAAAAGTGAAGCCATATTTAATTTGCGTGTATTCTGTTTTAACCTTTTGATCGCCATAGTCATATATACGTGACAAGCAAGCGCGTGCCCTGTACGCCAAACGACATAAATATGTGACAAAATGGTTGGTGAAATTATGGGTTGCCGTGGAGGGCACGCGCGTGCGTTTATGCTCTGGTGGTCAAAAGGTTAAAGTTCTAGGGATTTAAAAAGGTTTGTTCTAACAGAACAATTTTTTAGTGGTAAAGCGACATCATAGAGCTATTAATTCACCCGTCAGCAGTGGCGTGCCTAGAGGAGGGGCCAACAATTTGGCAAGTAAACTGTTCAGAAAACCTAATCTCATGAACAGTAGTAGCTTATAAGGTCATGCTTGTAAGCTTGTATAGAAGTAAAGCCACTACCGTAAAGCGAATTTGTTAAGTGATTCTTAGCTCAGCTCTGGAGGTGGAGTGTGGAAATTCAGCTTTTTATTACACAGCGTCCTTATTTAGGTATTAAATAAAAGAGATTACCCACTAAAATGAATGATGTTATATCACGTATCGCTGATATAGTATTGTATCTCTTAAACCGATAACAATATAAGTATACAGGCGACAAAATATTCTGTTTCATTTTAAAATAAGCCTGTTAACTAACGTAGAAAATAACTTAAAAGATACAGTATGAATATGGGACGACCTAAAAATCTTTGTCGCAAGTGCCGATTTCATTTTTACTTTTCTTTGGAATGTTGCCAAAGTACTTCTGTATCGCTCCCTTAGAGCAAACTCTTTATGTGCATCTATGCAACTAGCGAATACTCAAGTGAAATGGAATAGTGCTGAAAGATCCTTTCAACGTATACCAATTAAGTTCCGGAACGAATATGGTGTAGGAGTATTCTGAACAATTAATTCCAGTATCGAAGCCAGCATATATGTGACTGCGTTCCTTATATTGGTGCAACTAGAATATTCTAGAAGAAGATCATATTCCTCGTTGTTAAGAGGTCCACAAAAATAACTAGTGACGTCATAAAATACGAAAAAAACATAATCATCCGTTAATGTTCGCACTGCTGGCAGCAGGCCGTAGTTCACGAATTTGGTAGAAGTCATGGTTTCGAATTTTTGGTTCTAGAACATGCCAGTATCCCCATGACGTTTTCCTTGAAAGACATACTAATATGTTTCTTCTTTTTGCCCACAGAGAGAATCAAAAACACCACCACCAGTGGCCCGAGTCCCCTCACCCCCGCGCACCCCCTGCAAGGCCCCTCCCTCCCCACCCGCAAACACGCATACAAAACCTCCTTACTCCTTCTCTTGTCTTATCTTCATGGCCATAGAGGCGGCGCCCGCGAGAGCGCTGCCTGTCAAAGAGATCTACGCGTGGATCGTACGTCACTTCCCCTACTTCCGGCATGCGCCACAGGGCTGGAAGAATAGTGTACGGCATAATTTGTCGTTGAATAAGTGCTTCCATAAGGTATGTGGTGGTTAAATAATAAATGATTTTCATTTCTATTATTTGGTTAAAATGAAATGCTTTAACATGTCACAATAAATTATGTTTTAGAACTAGATTTCGTCCGAAATACCGAATCAATCTAATTTCTGAATATACCTTCATTGCTGACATAATTACATTGCTGATTTTCTAAATTGTATTAAATTAATTAACCTTTTGAATGCCATTGTCACATATTATACGTGACAAACAAGCGCGTGCCCTGTACGCCAAACGACACAAATGTGTAACTAAATAAATGGTAGGTAAAATTGTGGCTTGGCGTGGAGGGCGCGCACGTGTTACTCACTTTTTTTGAACAGTCGTATAAAAAGTATCTTGTGATTAACCTTTGTCGTATATTTTAGAAATATGAACATATCCTGGTCGAATATTTAGCTACTGCCCCCGTAGCATGGCCGCCGTAGACAAGGATTTCTTTGACGGAAGAATCGACAAAATGACAGATTGTGTCGACACAATGACAGATTTCTTTGCACTATCTGTCATTTTGTCGATTCTTCCGTCAAAGAAATCCTTGTCTACGGTGGTCATGCTACGGGGGCTGGAAGCTGCAGCAACTGAATGTAACATAGAATATTTGTGTTTCAGGTGGCAGCTGCCCCAGGTCTAGGCAAAGGTTCACTTTGGACGGTAGACCCGCAGCATCGCGCCTCCTTATTACAGGTTGGTTGGCACTATAAATATTTACATGCATCTAAGACATTCTACCTCCTTTTAGTTTTGGTCATTGTAAGCCACCAGTTTTTACCATTTAATACATACACGGTGATTCCCAAATTAAATGAAATTATTTCCAAACTTAGTACAATCACATTTCGCTAATTATTATAAATGCATGCGTAAACCTACCTACGATCAACGTATTATAATTCACCACTAATATGAAATTCACCAATGAGACTGAACTATCAATACATCTAAACCACGTTCGAAGGCTAACAGTGACGATATTCCACTACAAGTAGACACTGACAGCTTTTATATGCCATTGATAAAATTCACCTAATTATATCTTCAAAATCAACAGTAAGTATCCACAACCAATAACGTAACAAGCGGACAACACTAAGAAGTTCTAATTAGAAAACATCTCCTCAGGCATTCGGTCGGCAGCCCATACCTTCGCCAGGAGACAGTTCGGCGGAAACTCCCGACCCTGCACCGGAGAATGGCGCGAGGGTGTCGCTACTAGCACGCCGACTTGCCGACCCAGAGCCCGGAGCTGACGAGTACCTAGCGGCAGCTACCGTGCTGGCCATGAAGTATGGGCCTGCAGTGTTAGATCAGGTAAATAGCAAAGTCCGTCTTGCTGGTTAACAGCTGTAGATATAATCTGGCGTGTGAAGCCCCACGATATGTCCCACGTCTTATCCAGGTCATCCTGCAGAACCACCTGCACCTTAGGATATAAACGAAGCAAATGTTTAGAGTTGTGGGTGGCTACATACTGGTTTGATACCATTTGGTTTGTAAAGAAAGAAAGAAAGCCTAATATGTTCGGTGTCCGCACTGCTGGGCCCCGGGCCTCAATGTGAGAGCAAGTGGGCTGTCATTGAGTAAATATAGATTGAAGCAATAATAGCCCAGGAAATGCCGTATAGGTAGGAGTACTGGACGCTAACTTCGCATCATTAGTTCCGACTACGGCCAAAAGACAAGATGGTAGCACGCCGCCATATTGTTTTTCAATAAATTTCCACAGTCAATTTCACAAATGTTTGCCAACAGCTTCGTCTGGACAACGTCATTCAAGCGCCAAAAGAATCATACTGCACTATATCCATCTTGCAAGTAAACAGGCTCGTTTTTAGGCGTTGACATAACTAAAAGTTCCATGTTTCCCCACCAGCTGCCGCCTGCAGCGCACCTGGTGATCTCCCGCTGCGCGCGCGACGAGCACTCGTACAGCGGCGGCGAGGAGCGGCGCACGGCCGAGGCGCTGCTCAACCTGGCCGGCGTGCGCTCCGAGCCCGCGCCCAGCTAGTGACCGGGCGACGCGGAAACAACGCTGTCCTACATTAAACCCGGGTAGCGCGCTCTTTTAACCTTTCCAGGTACTACATACTTCAGCTTATTCTCTTCATGTCGTCGCCACTACGAAGCAGTGCTATTCTTCATTGTACTTGGGTAGCCAGTAACTGTTACTGTACCTGTCTAGCGCCCTCTTTCGACCTGTTGAGGTACTTCATATTTCAGCTTCATACTCTTCCAGTAGAAACACTGCTGTTCTTCATTGTATTCACAAGTGCGCTCTGTCTTACTAAGCTCTGCGCTCGATTGTACTTTCCGTGTCGCCGGTACAGTGCGCGGAACACCGCTTTCCCTGATTGTACGCTCTTTTAATAATCGGATATTTTTTTCGTCTGATTGTAACAAAATATAATGTACTCCTTGTTTCGGTATTGGGTACATAACGTATGAGCAATATTGAATTTTGGTGAGACCACCAGTGATGTGATTAGATCAAAAAGTATACAAATGAAATAACAGTCTACTTGCGCTACACTTGAAGTACCCACTGCCTGAACGAATAGCCACGTTACCAATGTTAATAGCCCTCTAGTTTCAGGCGAGAAGAAAAATACTGTGGCATGTTATGCTATATCTAAAATGGTAAAATTATTTTGCGACGAAGTGCAGCGCTTGCAATCATTATTTTGTTCTTTTTTTCAAGAGTATAGAATACTTTTTGTTTGCAGTTTAAAACACTGATTGGCGAGGGCACTATTGAAATTCGATCAATAATATTTCTAAAACTATGACTAAGTTATTGAATCAATAAAGTATCTAAAATAAAGAAAAATTAAATTTCTCAGGGCAAAGCCCCCAAAAAACTCAGTGATTCTATATTGACATATGAGTTCGTAGAACGAAAAATTTGTTGAATAACATGTTTGACAATTTCTGATTCTGTTGTCGCAATTTATAAAATAGACAAAAAGTTTACCATTATCTAGTCCAATAAAGACAATCCATATAAGCAAATCTCAGTGAGAATACACAGATGTCTTTACTATTTATAAATTATATTCAATATGAAATAGTTATCGTGCGTAGGTAAATGGCTCACTTGCTGTCTAGTTAGGACATAATTTCTCATTCAATATATTTTCCAAGTTTTAAAACATCACATTTATCATAAAGACAGGCGTTACGCGAACCATGTTCTAGAATAATTACACTTTACATAATAGTAGATATTTATAGTGATAGATGTGATACTACTGATACTGTTTAGTATGAAATATTTTATTTAAAAGAATGGAAAATAGTTAAATAGTAACTCCCTATACGCATTTAGGTTTTTTCCCCCATTTACTAATAGTCAATCAATCGTAATATATTGTAAGAATTAATTATTCTATACATAATTTAAAGTAATATAGTGTTACCGTATTTCCGTCGATCAATTTCATTTTATGCCGAATGTTGCCAGAGTAATGTACGAGCGTACATTTGAGAGTTGCTATTGTGCATAATTAAGACGGGAGTGTGGCGCATGATAGGTTTTAAGTTATAATTACTCTTATTGTCATATTGTTTTGCCTGCATCTTCAATATGTCAGGATATATTTCAACCGTAAGTATAAAGATAAAATTACTGATTCTAAACTGAGCAATATTAAATGTATAAATCTATTTAATATACCTTGTGATCTGAACATACAAAATATATTGTATACAGGGCGATCAAAATGTATTTTTATCTATGCAAATTGTGTTACTTCCAAAAGTGATAGTACATGTATATATTTACATTATAGCAAATACTTGCATTAGCCATAAGCAAGCCGTATTTTGTGTTCATACACCAAGGGAACTACTTCATACAATCGCCTACAGTGTTAACAAAAAAAATCTTATTTATCATATTGATAAGGACTTATAACTTCGTATCTGAGCGTGATTAGATGAAAAATGTACTCAAATAATTTTACCGGTATATTTACTAGCCAGTAGACAGTTCCCATTGTGTCTCGCAAGTAAGACTTAGCATGTAATGGCAATCGCCTTGGATATAGAGAAATTTTATTCGTCATTATAAGATAGAATTATTAATTTTCGATATATTGTGTAGCTGCTTCCTCTCTAGAGACTAAATCAATCATTACCGTAAATTAATCTCTAATAAGTACACAAAACGTTCAATTTCCTCAACCAGATCCAAAGGTCACTGATGAAAGAATACAATCCAGTAACCTGATATAATCGTGTTCGCCATTTTAGAACTCTATTTTGAATATTATAAAAAACAAAATGACATAAAAAGTTGTGGATGGCGGGTGAGTGTTGCTAATTTACATAGGCAAAACTATATCAATGCCTCTTATATTGGTGTGGCTAAAATGCTATTGTATAAACAATTGGTTAAGTAATATATACGTGGACAAGGCCGTTTTCTCTCAAGTGCCTACTAAAATGCTTCTATTCTATTGTTAGAGAAAATATAACTGGAGTACGGAGTGTCGTCAGAGAGGACGAGTGCCGGAATAAATGCCGTTGGAATACTGTTATACGTATTCTGTTGAATATTTAAACTTAATTCATGTCAGCAGGGACGTATTCATGGATGTTTACATACTACTTTACATAACAACATAATAAATAGTGATAAGTAGGCTGTGACAGACTTAGAATAAAAATACAATTCTGTGTTTATTAGTCCCGTACTAAATATAATTTTCATACTACTCAGTTTCAAAAATGTGTGTTTATCCGGCGCTCACGGCAAAGCCTTGAAAGAATACACCAAATAGAGTTAATTGTGATAAAACTTCAGTTTTGTTTATCGGTTGTTTAAATGTCTCGTAATATTAGTTGGGTTTTTGGTATAATAATACTGTCCAATGATCTCCTTCGCCACAGTTTACATACTGTCGCTTCACTTAAATTGTTCTAAGAAAATATATTAAATGTAAGAGAATGTCTGATAAGACAGACAGACACAAGTAAACTGTGGTGTCGGAATGTCTTAATTGTTATCGTAAGCAACTGTAATTTTTATTTGAATGGCTTGATTAGTACAATTTCATTGGTGTTTCGTCGTGTTTACGCGTAGGAAGTACTAGACTGATGCAATGACTGATTTGTGATGAAGCAATATTATTTATTAGTGAAATTGATATATATCTTTTCGTTTCCTCGAACCTACGGCTTGTTGCAACGTGGCCGCGATATACGTGGTGTAACATTGCAAAGTTTAAAGAATAAATTATGCCAAATAGATATTTTAAATTTTAACTACAATACAGTTTTCGAATCTACTAATACTTGTTGGTATCCGTATTAGAAATATAAATTGCACGTTTTATGAAACATGTCTTGTGAACCTTTATGAAAATAGTGTCCGCATGCATGCGTCTTAATTAAAATAAAATATAACTTGACTTTCAAAGTGCTTCTAAACCAATGGCGAAATGCTTAGAGATAATTTCTCCAATCCTTATGATTAGTTGACTTCCTCGTATGTTCTGTAGGCAAATGAATGGTCTATGTGTGCCAAATGTTTATGAAGATGATAACATTATTACCATATATCAAGCAAATTCAAATACCAGTAATATAAATGTATTTATATTAATAAAAAATACTATGTAACGCATAGATAGATTAGGTCGTAAGTGATATTATAGTAATATAATTTAATTGCTAAATAATTAAAATATATACATTTTTGCTGTATTTAGGAGCGTCTTCCATCTTACTCGTATTGTTTTCTCTTAGATAACTACAGTTGGAGAAAAAAGTTGGCGTGATGATCATTTTACCGACCTCTGAAGAGTAGTCAGTATGTGATATTTGCACTTGCCTTTGAGGTAAAAAATAATAAACAACCAGAGACTGTGTTAGACACGTCTTAACGATACGAACATTGCATTGAAATGTAATGTTTATTAGGGACGTATTTCCTTAACGTGAACTCTTTTCTCCAACCGTACACACTAGCCTTTCTTTCGGTGGTATGTAGATGAAATTTTACAGCAATAATTAGTACCTAATTGTAGTACTTTGCTGGTAGATGCTACGTATATAATTATGTGTGATAAAACGCGATTTTATTTATTAAGTGCTGTGTTTAAACTAAATTTTATGATCTTAAGCAACTTTCAAGCAATATTACTCACCTGTTATGGTCTCAGACCAACAAGCTTTTATGAAAATATCGTAAATTATAAACCAATAAAATGTTATCAAAAAAAAAATTAACCACTTCAGTTGTTAATGATCATAAAATTCCTTTTAAAAGGGTATATCGATATGATATTAAAATTGTTACGGCTCATGTATGGTCAAAAAGAGGTTTTTTTTTTATCGATTAATTTATTCCTAGGTTAATTAATGATGCTGTTATTATTTGTTTGTAAAACGGAATTTTTAAACAAAATGTATGTCTTTATTTGAATTAAGTGATATTTGTTTGGAATTATCGTTTTACGGACTACGTTATGACGTCATCTCTGTAAATGTTGTGAACTTGTGAATACGGTAACTAGTTTTGTGTAACATCTAGTTGATGGTTATAATGCAAAGGTGTGTGTGACGACAACGATGCGATGTGTGTTATTACAGGGTGACGTCATAACGCGCTAAAAGCTAGCCCTACGTTGGTATGTCCGAACTATATTTAAGTATAAAATTAAATTATTGTTGTTGTTATTTTGCCGGCTTTTGAACGACACCACTCTTTATTAATATTATTGCTATTGTTGAGAGTTATTGCCAAATTTTTATTTGTCCTAAAATCTTTTGTCTTTGTACATATCCATTAAATAAATTATGTACCGAGAATGTATAGTTTCTTTTTATTAGATAAGTTGACCCCTCCCAAAGCCATTGCTGGAACAGCCAATACATCTACAGAATATTAGAAAGAAGAATACACAACTCGAGAGAGTTCAACAAAGTTTTCTTATTTGTCTTTATAATTGAGCCTAATATTAGTAAACGCAACAAGCTCGCACAGATCTCTGTAAAGGGTGTAAATAGGCCCTTAACATAGCCGAAAGACACTTGTTCTCCCCGTCTTTGCGATCAATTTTTTGTTCTAGACCATACCTGGGAACCTTTTAGTTACGGAGATATTGGGGGTCAAAGTTCCCACTTTTTCACAAGTTTTTTTTAAATACATGATTTTAATGTAGGATATTTAGTTTACACACCTCCACGACCTCCGTACTATTCAATCCACCCACCAGCACAATGCTTTGAGTGCTTTCCATCGAGTCCTACAGTAAAACGTGATTTTTCACCCCAAAAAAAAAATTCGATTCCCAGCAATAATTTTTGCGTAAAGTTACTTAGTTTGATGTACAGAATGCTTGGTTGACGGCTATGTGAATAGTATGTTTACATTCTGTATTTATATTTTTTGTAGGCTTCTAAATAAAACAAAAATTGAATACTGAATTCATTTTATTACAAAATAGAACAAAAGCTTGGCTCTACAACCAGTCAGTTACGTAAACATACAATAATAATATTTCTTAAAATTACAATATAATGTTGTCTACCGTATTTAATATCTATTAGAGAATAGTAATCCAATATTCGCCATATCAGACTCAAAACCATAATACAGGAAATACTCTTTTGTCTATAACTTTTCAGGTTTCAACGTTTAAATTACTAATATTAAAAAATCAGATGCACTGAATAACGGCTGTATAAGTTTATTATACCTATTTTCTTTTTACCTAAAGCATGTTTAACAAAAAACTAACCGAGTGCTCTGAAAGGTGATTTATACCCCCATTTTCAAGTCTTCAACGCTAGGATGTTGTATTGCACCTAACTTCAATAAAATGAATTCTTCATAACCATTCATACATCATCTAAAAATATTTGGATTAAAGACAGAATCTCCCATGTTGATTTTTTTATGCTGCCATGTTTTTTTACGTGTGCGTTACCCCAACAAGAAAGTATCTCCTAGAGTTATATGAGTAGAACGTATAGTTGGTGCCTTATCTGCTGTAAATGTGCCCCCACATAAAAAATGTGTGCCCCCTGTCGTTTCGAAAAAAAATCGAAAAAACGATTCTTGCTGGGGTAACGTTTTTCTAGCAGGAAAATTCTAAACGAATGATCGGAGAGAGAAAAACTGTGCATGGCCAGATAGCTTATATGTGTGCCAAAATGTGCCCCCAAAAATAAAATCTGTGCCCCTTCAGATTTTCGAGATATTGCATTTCCTGCTGGAGTAACGTTTTGATGAATAGTATATCTCTAAAACCATTGCATGTGCCCCTGTAGAATAAACATACGCGAGTAGCTCTTAATGTGTGCCCCTTTGTGCCCCAATTAGATTTTAGAAAATATTTATAGTTTTCAAGTTATCGCGGTTTTATGAAAACCCGAAAAAACATCGCAGCGCCTAAATGAGACAAGGCATAACTTCGCTGAAAACTGTATTCGGTCTTTCTTGACGCTAATAATAACCATACAAAGTTTCAAAAATGTTCATGCATGCGTTTTTGAATAATCTTGCTAAATGTAAAAACGATGGTGTCATAACTTTGACGGCAAAATACAAGGAACTGGCACAATCCCAGATGTGTAGGTGTAAACCAAAATCTTGTGCCTTTAGTCAAAAATATATGGTGAAAATATTGAGCTTCAAATGTTACGCATTAAGTAAATATAAACAAAAAACCAAAATATGTAAACAACGGCTGGTTATCCGACCAAAACCGGATGACTACTAAAAAGCGACGGATTCATACATATCGATGACCTTCTTTACTTTACTCACTAACCGGTTCACACGTGTTGTGCCTGAGTACACTGAAGTAGAAAAGTAATAACTAATAAAATAAAGTTGTTATTGGATTATATTTTAATAGCTGTTTCTATGACCTTACACATGATTAAGTACATTTATAAGAGCCATTTTCAAATAAAATGTACATGTGACTAACATGCTCAAAATCGTGACCAAACTGTTTTGTGACATACCTGTATTTTATACTAATGTAAGTCACATTTATTGTAAAGCAGAGTTAAAACTATGTCCTACTGCTCAAATTGAGCAGGGTCCGGCAGGGAGCTAAAATGCAGGTTTAATGATCAAATTTAGCATTTATTCGAAACCTCCAAATTATTATTTTAAAAAATTACACTAAAACTCTTTTATATCTATTTTCCGTAAATGTCGGATTTATTTATTAGTGAAACGTTTTGTATGGAGATAACACCGGACGCCGCCGGCATATAATTTGTTAAAATTTTCAGCCGCAGTGTAAACATGTTTTAACTTTACACGTAGATGTGAGTTACGTCATATGAGTGACGAAATGTGACTCATATGTGTAGCATTTTCGTGAGAAACAACCTCAATTAGCCACAATATCAGAATAACTTGTAATATACAGATAAAGACGATACATACATGAATTGTATTAATAGGCTAATGCTATGAAAATAATACTCGCTTCTTTATTTGGAAATGCACTGTTATTCACACGTATTTTTTTTGTACAAATTGCAGCGACGTTTCGTGACAACAAATAAACTGACACTAAATATTTTCGTACTAAATAAAGGCGTAGGAAAAAAGAAAAAACAGG
This sequence comes from Noctua comes, assembly GCA_963082995.1. NCBI lineage: Eukaryota > Metazoa > Arthropoda > Insecta > Lepidoptera > Noctuidae > Noctua > Noctua comes. The sequence continues at coordinate 12,782,796 of OY720279.1, read as the reverse complement.
AAAACTCATTCCTACATCTTTATGAACTTAGAGCATTGTATTGATGATATTGATGATTATAATTTTGTATCTACATATGTCTTACAACCGCGAATAATATTTTAATCAACATACAACCAAGCACTGGCCTGCAAATTGCAAAAAAACGTAGGAAAATTCGAATTTCGCAGGCTGGTTGGAGCATTTACCAGAAGATTCCCTTTTTTCGCCTCCCCACACCGCTACATACATCTCTGGCCCCGCGGCGTCCGCTGACGTCGTCACGCAAGGAATCGCTTTGTGTAGCTTAGAGAAAGTGAGACAGCTAGTACGCGTACGGTGTTAGTGTGACAGAGACAGTTACGTGTAACGTCGCTCTATTATGAATAATGGATACAAAGTGTTTATTGACTAGGAAGTGCGTTTGGATTATTACTTGGTATTGGTAAACAGTTGCAGTTATGTTATGACGCCAAGGACACTGTTACGTTGAGTCATGCAGTTGCACTGATACTGTTTGTTTACGTTTTTTTTAAGTTGGTTGAAAGTGGCGTATAAGCATTTTATAACAATTATGTGGTTGTAGGGGTGGTGAATTTTATGGCACGATCTGCAGTGGTAAGTATTTAATGGCATTGTTTTGACTTATTTAAAAATACTTGTACCTTATCAAGCACTTGGGATTTTTTTTTCATTACTGTACCTATTTATTTATTTTTTAACTAATATGTTCTAAATCATGTTTGTTTTGTTTTCATCTGAAAGGATATACATACTTTCCGATTGGTCCAATAGAAATTTCGTCAAAAGCGATTCAGTAATTTGTTTACTTTTTTGTATAATACGTATTTAATTCTCTTCTTGTGGTAGGTTGATGACATATAATCCCTTAATAACTTCTAGTTACTATGTAAAAAAATAATTCATGACAAGAATTCATGTCTCCAAAACTAAGACTCGACCACAATCCGTCAACACTCAACATGTCACAGTCACAGGGCTGTATCTTTTTAGCCGAAATAACTAAATAATTGATTTGATTTTTACAGAATGTTCTATGGCAGCCATAACAACAATAATATAAACCAAGCAGGGAGGGGTTCCCATTGTTTATCTAGATGATGTAAGTAATAATTTTGTTGATCTATAGAATATATATATTTCAAAAAGTTCTGGCGGACCGATCAGGCTAAATGTATGTTATTCAGGGTTAAATTTTATCAGAACTGTATTATAAACTTAATTGCTGGAGTACTTCTGGAAAAAATTGAGCACAACATCTTATATCCACGGATATACACATAGAGAATTTATTAGTCTTTGGATATACACAAACTTACAACCTATAAAAATAGTGTAGAGTCAGGAAATGGGTAAATAGATTCAGGAGTTTTGGGCCAATTACAATACTTGGTTTGGGCCAAGTACAAAACCTATGTCGTCATTTTAAACGCTGAAGGCTGAACGTACATCTCAGACCTGAGACGTACCTACATAAATCAAGTTTCTCGTTTATTGCCCGTGGTCCTGGTCCCTTAGTAGGTACGAGTATTTTTTTGCTCGTGGTTCCTTCAAGAAATATATACTGCCGAATTAAATTGTCTGAAGAAAAAAAAGTCAAATAGAAATATTTCCATTATTTTTCAGTGTAATACCCACCTTCAAGAAAGTTCATATGGTATATGCCTCTTCTCAGCATACTACGGTCCTGCACCAACCTCACCCAATATGATACAGGCCCTCCTTCACAATGTCGTCCCACCAACGGGCGGGTAGTCTGCCCCAAAAAAGATACGGTAGAGAAATGTAAGCCGCTTCACAAGTCTCTCAAGAGTTATTTTTAAGTTACTTTTATTTTCTTCTTTTTTTTTTTAACACACCCGTTCTTTCATTCACATACGTACAATTTTGACAATTTTACTATACAATAATGTCAACTCGAAAAGGAAATTTTTCTAAAGAATATTTAAAGAGAGTGATTAGTAAATATAAAGACAAATTCCAAGCAGCAATTCCTCCTAAAAGCAATAATGTTTATATTTGCATACAGCAGGAATTGCGTGAAAAATTTAACCACAATATGGCCATTAAAGCCATACAAATATGTATTAGAAGAAATAAAACATATTTTTTTGATTTCGATGATTGTATAAACCTATTTGAAGAAAAAAAAGATACTGACTCCGACATTATAACATTTCAAATGAGCCTTGCAGAATATTCGAACATCGTACCCCAAAATTCAATTTACCGTCTCCTACCAAAAAAGTGGACTAACGAAATTCAAGACCAAATCTTTTTTAGAACTAATATAGAGTGTACATTTGCTTTCAGTAATAGTTATGTACCTGCTGATCTTAACTTTAATGAAATCAAATGTACTGGCAGGTGTACCCAATGTGACGCGCTACTGTCATTGAATATCTCCCCCCCATCTAAAACTTACGTAAAGGTTACTTGTAAATTAAATAATTACAACAAAAATTATCCTCATGACCCACTAATTAAAAACAGACTTACTTCTGATAGAGTAAACCGAATCAAAGAAAAGTTAATATACGAAAAAGCTTTAAAAGTTCAACACACGATGGCAAACGAGGTAATGACTATAGATAATCCAAAAAAGCCAACAACTTTCCCTAAATTACCCAATTTAAGAAAAATGCGTCATGAAGCCAGAAGTGCGCTACAGTTTGACAAAAATACAATACTATCTTTGTATGCTATGGCGCACTGCATTCCTTACGATAATTTTATCCGTAAAATCAGTCTTGTTCCCTTCTTCACATATTTTTGGACGAATGAACAAAACCAATATTACAATGAAACTTTAAAAAATAGGTCGAAAATACTTTCTATTGATGCTACTGGCTCCTTATTTCAGCCAATTGAGCCACCACCTTCTAATGATTTATTAAAATATCGCACTCCTAAACATTTATTTTTATATGCAGTGGTTGCCTACACTCTGGATACCAGTGTACCAATGTGCTACATGGCCTCCGAATCCCATACAATGGAGACGATAACCACATGGTTAAATACGTGGCAAATCGGAAAAGTTTTGCCAGATGAAATAATTAGTGACGACAGTTCTGCCCTGTTAGGAGCAATTACTAAAGTATTTTTAAAAATTGAATTCAATGATTATTTAAAACAGTGTTTTGATGTGCTTGAAGGAAATACCGCAGCAATACCTCTCTGTTATGTTCGCATGGATAAATCCCATTTTATTAAAAATCTTTATAAACAATTCTGTTTTGATAAAACTTCCGAAAAAGTTAAGTTATTTTACGTTCGCTGCTTGAAACATATTCAGCAGATCCGGTGCTATGAAGAACTTAAAACAGTTTTAAGAGACATAATCACGTTATCGCTCCATGAGTTCAGGAGTACGGACTTGAATGATTTGCAGCCCAAATGCAATAAAGCTTTTGAAAACCTAAAGGTCCAAATTATAAATCACACGAATCACGAAAATTTAGAAGATATTCATACTGAAAATGACATACAACCAAAAATCGAAATACTTCACAACGAAAATGACAAAGATGTTTCTTTACCTTTAATAAACTTTTATGATGACTTAATACAAACCGAAAAATTGTATCTGCAGTTAGTTGAACCATCAGATAACAAAAATGAATATTTCTTACCGGAATTGAACAGTACATTAAAACGACTTCTGAAAAAAATTCCACTGTGGGGTTGCGTTATGAACAAACATTTCAAAAATGCCAAACACTATGCATCAAGCTCTAATGTTGAAAATCATTTCAAAGATTTAAAAACTATATACTTTGATACGAAAAACCAACGCGTGCGATTAGACGAGTTTTTAGTACAGCACCATGGTTTTATAAATGGAGCTGTAAAACTTAGTTCCAGTGACGTTTTGCACAGAATAGATTCAAGTAAACGAGCTCAACAAACTGTGCGAACACAAAGGACAAAAAGACCAAAACCTAACCTCTTGAAGTGCGAAAATAATGATTTTGAGGCACAGTCAGTTTTTCAAGATAACCCGATAAAAATTGAAAATTGGAGAGGGCTAGCCGTATCCACACCCAGAAGTTTAAAACCCAAACCAATTTATATTTTACAAAACGGCAACGTGGCAAATTCTAAAACCGCTGAGAACAGGACTATAATAACAAACACATGTGCTTTCGATTCTGTTTCACAAACGTTTGCGATAGCTTACAAAGATAGACAAAAATTTAGAGACTCTGTAGATGCACAGATTAATAAAGGAGAATTTCATGATTTCTTATCATTAATTAAAGAATTATCGAATGCCAAGAATTGTGGTAAAAAATTATATGACCTGAGAGCGAAATTGCTCCTTCAACTTTTTAAACAATCAAAAACCCAATACGTAGTTGACTGTTCATGTAATACGACCAAAATATTAGATGAAATATGTACAAGTAGCTTATTCGTTTCCGCTATAAGACAAAGAGTTTGCTCTAATAGTATGTGCACAAGTCATGCAGATGAAAACAAATTGTACAATTGCAAGTATTTGCCGTTGAACTTGGATATAATAAATACTAAAGGTATCAACCACCTACAAGAAGCTTGCGAATCATGTTTAAGAACAGAATTTACTCCAGAGTGTCATATTTGTTGCGCTGGAAATATATCATTCATATACGAGGGTGAATCAAAAAGTTCTTAGAAGCGTACATTTATAATAAAAAAAATCGGATAGATCGATGTTTGATTTAAAGAGTGTCTATCACACAATATTTATGCAAAGTGTCACTTGATTTCATCAGTTCGTTCGCACGCAATAAATTGTTTTGTACACCGAGTTTCTTAAAACGCGAAATTATGGAGAAAAGTGAGTTACGTGCGGTGATAAAGTATCTCTGCCTGAAAAAAATGTCCACGAAGGGGTTTCTTTTGGACTTTCAGAAGACGTTAGGGGATGATGCTATACCCTATTCTACGGTTGCGTACTGGGTAGCTGAATTTAAAAGAGGTAGATTAAGCTGTAAAGATGACCCGCGTTCTGGCCGCCCTTCAACCTCCGTTACGGATGAAAATATCAAAAAGACTGAAAATCTTGTTCTGAAAGACAACAGAATAACGATAAATCATTTAGCTGAAATCCTAAAGATATCATTTGGTAGCATTCAATCCATTTTAATTGATTAATTGGGGTTTAAAAAGTTTCGACAAGATGGGTGCCACAAATGTTAACCGACGAAAACAAAAAGCGACGTTTGGAAATTTCAAAGCGTAATGTCGAAATGTTCCAGCAGGTTCCGGAAAATTTTTGCCATCGTCTTGTCACGATGGATGAAACGTGGGTCCACCATTTCGATCCTGAATCTAAGAGACAAAGCATGTCATGGAAACGACCATCGTCTCCGTCCATAAAGAAATTTCGGGTTACTCCTACCGCCGGTAAAGTTATGGCGTCAGTGTTCTGGGATAGTGAAGGAATCCTTTTTATTGATTACATGCCTAAAGGCCAGACGATTACTGGACACTATTATGCTAATTTAATTCCGAAAGTGCGTGAAGCAATTAAAGAAAAACGTCGTGGAAAACTATCGGTAGGCGCGTTGTTTCTTCACGATAACGCTCCTGCTCATCGATCGGAAGTTGCGGTCAACGCAATCCGCTGTGCTGGCTTCAATATCCTTGACCACCCACCATATTCTCCGGACTTAGCCCCTAGTGATTTTCACTTATTCCCAAAATTAAAAGAGCATTTTCGTGGAACTAAATTTCACGACGACGACGCGGTTATGGCTGCCGTAGAGGAGTTTTTTGAGAGTCAAGAAAAATATTTTTTTTCGCAAGGATTAAGAAAGTTAGAAACGCGTTATTCTAAATGCATTACATTATAAGGAAATTATGTAGAAAAATAAAATATTTTTGATTAATTTTTTGCATTTTTTTATATTGATTCCAAGAACTTTTTGATCCACCCTCGTACAATGTTAAAGATATTATCATTTATGAACTTCATGACGTGTGCGCTAACTTGGATGATCTGCCTCGTAACATTGAAGTAAATAATAAGGAGTACACAATTCTGTCTGTAATAGAATATGAACCCACTTCGAAACCCAAAAGTGTTGGACATTACAGGGCTCACTGCTACAGAAAAAATAGTAATTTATTTGAATGCTATGATGACTTATATAGTAAAATCCAACGACCTGGGAAATATAATATTATGCCACATGTAATAGTCTACATAGTAGAATAGACAAAATTGTACAGGGTCAGATAAATGCTCCAGGGTAGCCCGCGAAATAAAATTCTCTTACGTTTTTTTGCAATTTGCAAGCCAGTGCTAGGTTGTATGATGATTAAAATATTATTCGCGGCTGTAAGACGCATGTAGTTACAGAATTATAATCATCAAAATCATCAATACAACCTTCAAAGTTCATAAAGGTGTAGGAACCAAGAAAAACAGAAAAAGTCATTCCTACACATTTATGAACTTGGAGCAACCCTCCAAGTTCATATTGATGATTATACTTCTTAATAATATTTTAATCAACATACAACCTAGCACTCATAGCACTGGTGTGCAAATTGCAAAAAACGTAAGAAAATTTGAATTACGCGGGTTGGTTGGAGCATTCACCTTAACCAAATAAATGTTGGTACCTACAGTTTTGAGAGTTGTATTTAGTGTATACCTATAGTCAACCGCATGTTGATCTGTGATGCAACAACGTGTTTCCATTTTGTATGTCGTATTACGTACCTATGAGGGATTTATAATTATTAACCAACGATTATATTAATGCTGATTATTTATTGTCACATAATTTTGATTTGATGGCGTTTTAGATATCTAAGTGTCATTCCACAGTCATGTGATAATGTTGTATGTATATGCAAGTTACTCGTAAGAATATTATTTATCTGTAATTTCAAATTTAATATTTTTTTACACAATATTATTCTTATACTTAATATTGATCTGTGATTTTTTGTGATGTTTACTAATTATAATTATGTTAGGCTATGAAAAACTGATCTGTGATTTAAATAATAATGACTACACAACGTGCAAATAATTTATAATATTTATAGGTAGGAAATTTGATCTGTGATTTGATGCAATAATTACTTTAAGAATTAAAATTAAGGGAATAAAAATAATAATTTCCACATCAACAAGCTGTTTCATTTATATAGTCACAAGGTGCATTTAATATATTTTTTAATTAGCCCTCAAAACTTTTGAACGCGACTGTAAGGACAACAGCTTAGGTATAATACGTCCAATAAAGAAGGTCCTCGTTAAGTATGAATCCGTCGCTTTTTAGTAGTCATTCAGATTTGGTCGGATAACCAGCCGTTGTTTACATATTTTGGTTTTTTGTTTATATTTACTTAATGCGTAACATTTGAAGCTCAATATTTTCACCATATATTTTTGACTAAAGGCACAAGATTTTGGTTTACACCTACACATCTGGGATTGTGCCAGTTCCTTGTATTTTGCCGTCAAAGTTATGACACCATCGTTTTTACATTTAGCAAGATTATTCAAAAACGCATGCATGAACATTTTTGAAACTTTGTATGGTTATTATTAGCGTCAAGAAAGACCGAATACAGTTTTCAGCGAAGTTATGCCTTGTCTCATTTAGGCGCTGCGATGTTTTTTCGGGTTTTCATAAAACCGCGATAACTTGAAAACTATAAATATTTTCTAAAATCTAATTGGGGCACAAAGGGGCACACATTAAGAGCTACTCGCGTATGTTTATTCTACAGGGGCACATGCAATGGTTTTAGAGATATACTATTCATCAAAACGTTACTCCAGCAGGAAATGCAATATCTCGAAAATCTGAAGGGGCACAGATTTTATTTTTGGGGGCACATTTTGGCACACATATAAGCTATCTGGCCATGCACAGTTTTTCTCTCTCCGATCATTCGTTTAGAATTTTCCTGCTAGAAAAACGTTACCCCAGCAAGAATCGTTTTTTCGATTTTTTTTCGAAACGACAGGGGGCACACATTTTTTATGTGGGGGCACATTTACAGCAGATAAGGCACCAACTATACGTTCTACTCATATAACTCTAGGAGATACTTTCTTGTTGGGGTAACGCACACTTTTTTTACATGTTGCAACATTTAATTTTATAGTTTTTATCTGTGGTCAAATATTAAAAAAAAATGAAAGCCTAAAACAATCCGTCATTTTTATAAAACTTAACAGAAGAGAGTTTTCATCAAATGTTATTTTTTCAGTCCTGCAATGCTATATTAAAGCCTTTGACTATTTATTTATGTCTAGACACGGCTTCGGTTAGTGATGTCTTTTAGTCATATTTTTCGAAATGTCCCACATTCTATACAATCTAGAAATAATGAATAACATCAATTACTAAAGCTACATTGACACAATACGAGTGAATTTCATGCGGATGCGGATGGCCCATTGCATGTTAATTTCCAAGGATTTATTGTACATTAAAATTGCTTTACGTGTCTCTTCGATTTTTGCAAGTCTCGAATCGGATTTCAATGCAGTTTTCAGTGAATTTATTCTGGAAGGTTTGTGTTCATACTACAATAACATATAAATAAAGATATCTCGATGTTTAGTCAAGTTGAAAATCCGTGCGAAGCAAGGGCTGGGCAATAGACAGAGAGATAAAATATAGTCTATTCTTTCTATCTCGATATTGGATTCTCGTACAGTGTCAAAACAGCCTAACCGTGGCAAGTTCGTTCCCTTGGGCTACCTGTGGAAAAGTAAATAACAACGGTCTCTAGTGTCTCTGTAGTCTACAATCTACATAACTGTTCACGAGAAATAAATCTGTCGAGCTTCAGCCGGCGACTGTTCCATCGGGCAGTAGGGACATTTTAATCTGAAAATACAAAGAAAAACAAGATTTTAACAAGCTTAAATGAACTACTAATTGTCCGTGTGACATAATTCTGTCCAACATACAAAAATCCTTAAAAAGCATTTGACATAACCACACGTAAAATATAATACTAGCTGATGCCCGCGGCTTCGCCCGCGTGGTGTTCGGTAATTTCCCAATTGTCCCACGGGATATGTGTTAATCGATGTTATGTATAAACTACTAACTAGTTTTTGCGTGAAAGAGTAAGAAACATCCATCCTCACAAACTTTCACATTTATAATAGTATACAACATTATTTTTGGTATATACGAAACCTGAATATAGTTTGTTCAGAATAAGTAACTGAATCGATTCCAATAATTTTTACCATGTGTTATTTTGTCCCAAAAATATTTTAAAAAGTTACAAGTTGGATACCGAGCTACATTTAGTACCTATCGCAATCATTTAGGTACCTACTGCCAAATTATTATTATCAATGAGCTCAAGACGACGCTGGAGGCGCGCGCGCGGGTGTGCTGCGTGGTGACCACGTTTTTGTGCGGACAACCAGGTAAAAGAACAAGCTTATAACTTTGTGATTTGTCATGATACAGTTTTGAAATTACGTTAATTACGTTTTACATAAAAATACTAGCCACGTGTATCAGGTTTCGCATATATACTAAAACTAATGTTGTATAGATAACAAACAAACAAACAAACAAATGAATGAATTATATGATGAAATCGAAGTAGGTATTGCACTATATTGTTGGCAAGTAATGAATTGGATCACACACTTTCTGGTATCTACAAAATTAACAAACACTGCTATCAATCATCATGATATGCAACTCTAAAAATATAATTTATCTCATTAGTAGCTTGATACCGTGGCACTTGTGCACTGTCGGCCTATAGCCACAATTTAAAAATGCGAAACTAACTATAGGTAGATAATGATGTTTGTACTGGTAGTACGTCACCGACAACTCCCAATCTTCAGGCGGGCGAAGCCGTGGGCAAAAGCTAATGGTTAACATTGCGACGGAGAATACAAGGTCTACTCATTTCTGTTTGTTCGTTATCTTTTCACGCCTAAACCACTGAACCGATATCCTGAAATTTTGCATATACGTTGTTAGGTGTACAGAAACGGACATAGGGTACCTTTCATCCCGAAAAAAAGTAATGTTCCTGAGGAAAACAATAACGTTCTTATTATAATAATAGATAGCGCCACGTGTATTCGAATCATAACTGAATTATATTATTACAAGTAGAGTACAACCCGAATTGATTGTCAAATTCTAAATTAAAGCGAGCGAAGCCGCGTGAAAAAAATAGTATTCTTATCTTATATTGTCACTTATGGGATATGTTCCGTGATTGTTCATTATTTTGAGCTCAACATAATGAACAATCACGGAAGATATCCCGTAAGTGACAGAATAAACTTAGTTTTAAACCGTGAAAGCTTAAAATGAGTGTTAGTATTCTTATATTGTTGTGTATTGAGGCGAGGAGGCACATAACCATTTGAGCCTCATTGGTGATTAAGGAGTTTGTGGTAAGAATATTTAGATCCGTTCTATAGTGGCCAATGTGGCAGCTCTTATGCTTACGTTGTTCTTATAGGTAGCTACTCACTTGGCACCCATAGCGAGTTTGTTGAGCGCGTCTCTAGAGATGACGTGTCCACACAGGAGCCGCATGGGTGGGTTCTGTTCCGACGCCTGTTGGCGCAGGATGGGGCACGCGAACACCGAGTGGTAGCCGCCGCCGTCCTCACCTAGGTCCACCTGGGTGATAACATTATTGATTACAAGTTTTTGGAATACTAAAAACCATTATACAGGGTGACTGGATCTGGACCCGCCATAGCAAATTCGCATATAGAGGAGGTCATTTGCTAATTATTAGGCCTTACTTTCCCTGGCTAAAGTTTTAAAGTTTAGGAGATATGTAAATTTTTATATTTTATTGAGATTTTTCCAAAATTTGACATTCAAGCATCCATCTTCAGTTCTTTTCATTATTTGTTTAATTATTGGTTGGTAGTCATAAACATTTGTGATTAAAATAAGTCGGAACTTCCCTCAAAATAGCGTAAAAAAAAAAAATTGGAAAAATCTCCCTACAGTATAAAATTGATGATTGGTGATCCAGTCACCCTGTATAAACTGCAACCTGATGTGGTCTAACCAGCAAGTTCAAATGACATTAACTTAATCTGAATATTACAAACTTCACAGACTTGTGTGTAACAGAATTGGTCACTGTTCAGCCTGCTTCATCTTTTATTTATTACTATAGAAAGTCATCATCTTTTTAGGGAATGGGGCATTTCTGCCAGTATGTTATTCAATCGCCTGACATCTGTGTGTTATATTTTTGTGCTTGTGTTGTCCCACTGCAGGGCAGAGACCTCCATTTCTTCTTTCCAATCCCAGCTCAAGACGGAGAATCATGAGCTCGGATGTATTATATTGATGGGTTGTCATTTGGTCACGTACTTCCATACTCAAAGGTCCCTGTACTGAACATGGAAACTAAAGAACCCTATTAAACTAATATATTACCTCGAAAGGCAGCTCATCATCAGACCAGGCAGCGATGACATGCGGATGCGTCATCTTAGCCCTGATGTCATGCAGTGCAGGTAACACACGGGCTCCTGCCAACACTCCGCCCGCGAGAGGGGACAGTGGGGCCAAGCGGAGTAGTGCGCAAGCTTCCTTTATGAATAGCTCGGCTGCTTCAGCACCTGCGATAAGAACAGCGTTTTCTTAAAGCTGCTCGCCTATGTAATGTGAAAATGTTATAATATCTATGGAATTTACATGTGTACGAAAAAATATATGATGCTCGCTCGGCTGCGTATTTCGGCGGAGAATTACCAATCACAAAAGTAAGTAATATGAAATAGTAGTGGGCAAGCCATATGTCGCAGGACCAATAGCCATTGGAGCAGATGATGCTCATTGTAGTCGGCATTACATCCTGCAGTGCTTTGTAAGTAGTTCAAAGACAACAAATAGTTAAGCACATGAAAGCTGTGGCTCCTCAAACGTATGTAAGTAGTTATGTGTGACAACTGACCCAGCGCCTTCGGGTCCAGCAGGTGCTGGTAGATGTGCGGCGCGGGCCCGGCGCCCGGCGTGCACCACGCCAGCGCGCACACGGCCGCCTGCAGCGCTATGTATGTAAGTAGTTATGTGTGACAACTGACCCAGCGCCTTCGGGTCCAGCAGGTGCTGGTAGATGTGCGGCGCGGGCCCGGCGCCCGGCGTGCACCACGCCAGCGCGCACACGGCCGCCTGCAGCGCTATGTATGTAAGTAGTTATGTGTGACAACTGACCCAGCGCCTTCGGGTCCAGCAGGTGCTGGTAGATGTGCGGCGCGGGCCCGGCGCCCGGCGTGCACCACGCCAGCGCGCACACGGCCGCCTGCAGCGCTATGTATGTAAGTAGTTATGTGTGACAACTGACCCAGCGCCTTCGGGTCCAGCAGGTGCTGGTAGATGTGCGGCGCGGGCCCGGCGCCCGGCGTGCACCACGCCAGCGCGCACACGGCCGCCTGCAGCGCTATGTATGTAAGTAGTTATGTGTGACAACTGACCCAGCGCCTTCGGGTCCAGCAGGTGCTGGTAGATGTGCGGCGCGGGCCCGGCGCCCGGCGTGCACCACGCCAGCGCGCACACGGCCGCCTGCAGCGCTATGTATGTAAGTAGTTATGTGTGACAACTGACCCAGCGCCTTCGGGTCCAGCAGGTGCTGGTAGATGTGCGGCGCGGGCCCGGCGCCCGGCGTGCACCACGCCAGCGCGCACACGGCCGCCTGCAGCGCTATGTATGTAAGTAGTTATGTGTGACAACTGACCCAGCGCCTTCGGGTCCAGCAGGTGCTGGTAGATGTGCGGCGCGGGCCCGGCGCCCGGCGTGCACCACGCCAGCGCGCACACGGCCGCCTGCAGCGCTATGTATGTAAGTAGTTATGTGTGACAACTGACCCAGCGCCTTCGGGTCCAGCAGGTGCTGGTAGATGTGCGGCGCGGGCCCGGCGCCCGGCGTGCACCACGCCAGCGCGCACACGGCCGCCTGCAGCGCTATGTATGTAAGTAGTTATGTGTGACAACTGACCCAGCGCCTTCGGGTCCAGCAGGTGCTGGTAGATGTGCGGCGCGGGCCCGGCGCCCGGCGTGCACCACGCCAGCGCGCACACGGCCGCCTGCAGCGCTATGTATGTAAGTAGTTATGTGTGACAACTGACCCAGCGCCTTCGGGTCCAGCAGGTGCTGGTAGATGTGCGGCGCGGGCCCGGCGCCCGGCGTGCACCACGCCAGCGCGCACACGGCCGCCTGCAGCGCTATGTATGTAAGTAGTTATGTGTGACAACTGACCCAGCGCCTTCGGGTCCAGCAGGTGCTGGTAGATGTGCGGCGCGGGCCCGGCGCCCGGCGTGCACCACGCCAGCGCGCACACGGCCGCCTGCAGCGCTATGTATGTAAGTAGTTATGTGTGACAACTGACCCAGCGCCTTCGGGTCCAGCAGGTGCTGGTAGATGTGCGGCGCGGGCCCGGCGCCCGGCGTGCACCACGCCAGCGCGCACACGGCCGCCTGCAGCGCGCGCTCGTGCCGCGACGCGTGCTGCGGGAACTGGCGCCGCGCGTACTCGATGGCCGCGCCCACGCCCTTCTCGCGCGCTAGCTGTGGGGAAACAACACGTGTTGAAAGGAAATCCTGTGAAAATCTTGCTTATAAGTTGGGCTATGAGCTTACAAGGTTTCATTTTCCCAAAAAAAGTCCAAAGCTGTGCGATTGTATGAAGTTTCGCCAAAGCAATGCCCTGTTCAGTATACCTAGTTCTATTGTTAAACATACCTTAAGCGCCTGCATCCTATGCAAGGTAAAAGGAAGAGGCGAGTTATGCAACTCATGCGCCCGACGCTCGGCCCAGTGCAGGGCAGCACTCGGCTCCCCTTCGGCCAACGCCGCCGCGCAACGTTGCAGCAACGCGAACGTACACGTACGCTCTACGCCCGTGATCTTCGCTTCTGATACGAATGCGTCCCCTACGTCTTCTAGGCCCTGTAGAATACGAGTGATGTTGAAGGCGAACCCAAACTTTTCACCCTATGTGGTGTAAGGTGATGGCTCATTCGTTTAGCTCGACGACAAATAACACACTAACGATATTAGAAAACGGACGACGTTACTTTACGCATTAAGCTCTGGAAGTGATGGCCTTGTGGAGTTGTGGCATTGAGGACGCCTATGTACAGTCGCCAGCACATCAAGTTACCACAAACTGTCAAATTTCTTCATATGATTTTAAACCATAAAATGTTGACAGTTAAGTTCAAAATCGAATGAGAAAATTTGACAGTTTGTAGTAAGTTGATGCGCTGGCGACTGTACCACCATATGAAGTATACATAAATAAAGGTTTCTCTCAGGTGAAGCTGTTTTAATGTGATGAATTAGCATCGTCTCAACCGAAAGTCCACTGCTGGACATAAGTCTACCCCAAATACCACCGCGACCACTGGTTCAGTGCTACTCACATCATCTAGTCACTAGATGAGGCGAGTAGTCTTGGGAATGCACTAGAATCTAGTATTATTTACTACTAGCTGTTGCCCGCGACTTCGTTCTCGTGGAAAATTATACATAAAATAGATAAAATAAATAATAATAATCTCTATCAAAAAAAATTACAACCAACTACAAAAAGTATAATTTTACTGGGGATCGAACTTGCGAACTGATGCACGTAAAGCGGTCATGAAACCGTTTCTCTATTTGCTTCGCTGACATATACTTTGAAATAGACGTTGTTACGCATATCATGGCTGAAACGATAAACAATTGAATAATACTAACATAATGCAATATTGCTCATCTCCTTAAGCAAGTAGCGTGATAATATATAGCCTAACATTTGAAGAAGCCTATTACAGATATTTGTGCAAAATTTGAACAGGATCTATGCAGTAGTTTTTGCGCCAAGTCGGAACATCGGACCGGATTTTAACGATTTTATTATATGTAGAGAAGAGATTAATAATCATGGTTGGCTCGTGGCTAAATAATAACAGCCGCTCGGGTCGATCTTCAGGTTAAGCCGCGCTTGCCTAGGTTAGTCCGTGGATGGGTCATCACCCATTACACACAGAGTTTCCTCCATGCCAAAAGCATGTTAAGCTATTGTTCCCGGCTGGCATTTGTAGATCTTTGACAGTTGTTACAGGTAGTCAGTGGCCCAAAAGTGACAACCAGTCACAAGGGTGTTTTACCCAGTATTAACTGGGTTGTGGAGACCAGATAGGCCGTCGCTCCCGGCTCCATGTAAAATACTGGTATTCAGCTGCACCCGGTTGGTTAAGCTGGAAGCCGACCCCAACATAGCTGGGATAAGGCTAGGCAAATGATGATGGATGATTAAAATATTTTTCTGTCTGCTTATGTCTACATTTATCCACCATAATTATAATACCAAACCCTCAGTATGGCGACACATAATCATATAAATAATTACAAACATAATAACACTAGTCATTAAGGAAAACCAGTGGAGCCTGTTTACAAACATTGAGGAATTAATTGTTTGCCGCAATTCAAAACAGGAAAGTAGTGCATTTATTTCTAAAATGGCAAAAACTATAGAAGTCTTTATATGTGTAATGATCTCACTTTTATTTTGTTGCAACAATTTTACCATTCATTCATCAAAAATGTTGAAGTATGTTTTATTTAGAGATCATTTTGACTTTTATAGTGTTCAAATCTGGGATCAATAAATCGGCTTAAAAGGTTAACCGGTTAGACCTATTACCCACGTTTGATTAACCATTAAACGGGTTATCCATTATGATATATGGGTTAACCATTTACATATTGCTGATTGGCCAGAATGAAAGAGACACAAGCACCAAACATGGACTAACTCCATCTGTGGGCCCATTATTATAGGCTTATTAACCTTATAATGCGGGTTAACCTTTCCTCCAAAGTTTTTTTACCTGAACCTAAAAAATAAAACCCCTATTAGGGTAACCCTTTTGGTCCCTGGTTGAAATTACTATACAGTTGGAAACAATTTAAATTTACAGACTAATTGAGTGGTACCTGTCTATACAAATGTTGAGCTATGGCCTGCTCCATGATAGGCCTGTTGACGTCATTACAGAAGGATTCAGCTTTGGGTGCTACCGATGCATAGTCAGCTATGAAGTGCCTGTCAATGGACTTGCCTACTCGGGACACTGTTGCATGAAGTTCCCTATGTTCTGTGGAATTAGAAAAGAATTTAGTTTAGAATGATTCTTAGGATGTGCACTATGAAAATGGACATGAATGTTTTTAAAGTATTGCTCTTCTTCTTAGTAGTGTCTTTGGCAATCTATATTCTTTTTTTTCTTATGGTTAGTGCCTATCCTGGACTCTTGAGTTTTTATGCCACCCATGGGCTTCTGACTTGGCTTTACACGCTGCCAATATCTCACCGGCATGCTGGTTTCCATTTTCCTTCACCAAAGCATACTTATACATACACATATACCTAAAAAATCAGAGGTGCATGTCTTGGGTTCGAACTTGAGACTTATGACTTGGCAATCCAACAGTCACACTACAAAGCTATCTTTGATTGCTTTAATCAACATTAAATCAGCCCAGAAGTTAGCTACATGTTTGGTGCTATCACTAGCATCTATCAATTCCTGTCGCATACAAGCAATAGAGCATGCAAGACACAATATCAGGTAAAGGTCAAACTATAAGAAATTGTATGATAGGAATCTCATGTTTTTGTTGATTACATCAATAGATAGTTAGTAATAGTAGTCTTTCTTTATTTTCGTTTCTCTTGAAAACCTAGCCTGATTAACCTAAATGGTATGATAATCTTGATATATTTTTTTTTTTGTTTTTGTGTTGTCCTATTTAACTAAATGTTGACTGGCAGAGAATGTCTTGTGACTTTAATTCCACCTATTTATTGTTGTTTATGTAAGTTTAAATAATTAAAATGTTTGTTTAACTTTAAGATTACATTGAAGTGTTTCATGGTATCTTTTATTTGTACATCAAATAAATAAATAGTTACCTGTAGACATTTGAAATACAGTCTGTTTGACTGATGATGCTAAGTCACTCACCACCATAGCCTGGGCTGGTGATAATGGAGTGTTATCAGGTTCTGAAAAACAAAAGAAAAGTATCAGAAAGTGATTTGGTTTAAAACAAGGAAGAAGTCTTCTACTCTATTCTTCAAAGGGGAAAATTGTAGCCATTCAAAAGTAATTGTATAAAAGCATGTGTGGCAATTTTATCACAAATACAAGTTACTCACAGACCTCTTTTTATAAACATGAATGGATTGTTTACTGTTAAGCTTAGATAAGAACTGGTTAAAGAACATTGACTTGTACCTATTGAAGAAGGAATGTGGCTTTATTGTTTTTATTAATAACTTTGATTGGGTCTTATAGAAAGGTGAAAGGTACTCAATAAAATGTTTCAAGGAGCTCAGAAATTGGCAGTAGTAAGTCAATCAAATTCGTCTTGTCATGGTCATTGAATATACGTAAACAGGACACAGTGAACAAAGAGGGCACGTAGGGGGAATGACAAAAAACTTACGTTTTGCGATTTCTTTTCTCAGTTCCTCAACCTGGTCTATTATATCCTGTAGAACTCTATTTGTGTGATCATTTAGAGAGTTAAATTTTGTTAAAGCTTTGTCCAAATCCTGTTCTACTCCAATACACGAATCCATAGTTAGGCGATCACGATATTCTATTTTACCAATATTTATACAACGTTTTTACTTTTAACAATGGTACTAGACTACAAAAGAACAAAGACGCTTTATATTAGAGATAAATAAGGTAAATATTTTTAGACGAAACTTATGAAAACAGACATTTTGCTTTCAGCTGAATTTCTAAATCACAGATAAAAAAATATATGTCAACGTCATGTCAATTACATAAAGTTAAGGTAAGGACAATGAGCTGGTCAACTAATAATCGACTAAAGCATCAGTTGTGCTTTACGGGATTTTCCGGTTTTTACAAAATTAAAAGTGGTTGTTAGTCTGTTTCGGCCTTGTTCTTTTGTCTATGGCCATTGCACAATAAAATTGTTCGATTTCGGCCTGCTGTTTTAGGTTAGAATTTTTTGTCTAAAAAGTATTGAAATTTAATAATATTATACTTGTTGGAACGTAATAAACATGGCTCAAAGTAAGCTTAACGATATGGCCGGCAAATTCGCCAAGGGCGGACCCCCTGGCCTCAACATCGGTCTGAAATTGGTGGCCGTTGTCGGTGCGGCAGCTTATGGCGTCTCGCAAGCCTTGTTTACTGTCGAAGGTGGTCACCGTGCCATCATGTTCAACAGAATAGGAGGTATACAGCAACACGTCATGAGTGAAGGTTTGCACTTCCGTATACCTTGGTTCCAGTACCCCATCATTTACGACATCAGGTCCAGACCTAGGAAGATTTCTTCACCCACCGGATCTAAGGATTTGCAAATGGTAAACATTTCTTTGAGAGTTCTCTCCCGTCCCGATGCGATGTCACTCCCTACAATGTACAGACAACTTGGTACTGATTATGATGAAAAAGTATTACCATCAATTTGCAATGAAGTACTGAAATCTGTTGTTGCAAAATTCAATGCATCTCAATTGATTACTCAGCGTCAGCAGGTTTCACTTTTGATCAGAAGGGAGTTGGTAGAGCGTGCAGCTGATTTCAATATTATTTTGGATGATGTCTCCTTGACTGAATTGAGTTTTGGTAAGGAATACACTGCTGCTGTAGAGGCTAAGCAAGTGGCCCAACAGGAAGCTCAGCGTGCTGCTTTCGTTGTAGAAAGAGCCAAGCAGGAGCGCCAGCAGAAAATTGTTCAGGCGGAGGGTGAAGCAGAAGCCGCTGAAATGTTGGGAAAGGCAATGGGAATGAACCCTGGTTACCTGAAGTTGCGTAAGATCCGTGCTGCTCAGAGCATCTCTAGAATGATCGCTCAATCTCAAAACCGTGTATTCCTTCCTGGCAACAGCTTGATGATCAACCTCCAGGATCCCACCTTTGACGACTTGTCTGAGAAGCTTACAAAGAAGAAGTAACATGAGGCTGAGAGTGTGTACGCTGAAAGCCTGGAGCCTGCTACCACTCTTACAGATGTTGATGCTGCTGTACTTATAGAAGGTGGCGTTGCTTCAGTTGTCGTTTAGTGCATTTGTCTATGTAGGTACCACGAGCATTACAAACAATATTATATTATAAAGTCAGCCAGTTTGAAATGTTATATTGCATTTTACGTTATTTAGTTGTAGGTTTATAGCATGTATGGGAATCTGATTGAAAATAAAACATACAAAATTAAAATTTTCTTGTTATTACAGCACCTGCTATTTATACAATCACCTTCCATTACTTTATCTTGCACCTTCCAGGATTTAAGTGAAGCTAATGAAAGAGCTGTACAGGTGACTAATACTGGTTGGATATTACTATAGTCCAACGACACGCAAAGAAGAAGAAGACTATCTTATTCTAATGTTGCACTGGTTAGCAGTAAAGTTCTTTATAAAAGACTGGAGTGCTTACAACTTTAATTATTTTAACTTAGCTTTTCCCCATGGCTTTGCTTGCATTAATTTAGAATTTGACAAACTCCTAACACACTACTAAAGTTTGTAATAATATAATTCTATCATGATTCGAACATGTGGAGCTATCTTTTATCTTATGAACATTATTATTGTTTTTCTCAGGAACAGTACTTTTGTTCGGGATGAAAGATATCCTATGTCCGTTTCTTTACACCTGTATATGCAAAATTTCAGGATGATCGCTTCAACAAACAAATTCACTTTTGCATTTATAATATGTATTAATTAATAGGATGGTGCCAATACCTGTAGTGGCAGGCAGTTCTGAAATAAATGATCTGCAAATCA
Source organism: Noctua comes (assembly GCA_963082995.1). NCBI lineage: Eukaryota > Metazoa > Arthropoda > Insecta > Lepidoptera > Noctuidae > Noctua > Noctua comes. The sequence goes on along the minus strand of OY720279.1, from coordinate 12,762,980 downwards.
AATCAAATTTATTCGTAAATGTAGGTTTCATTACAATAGGGTGTTATAATAAATGGTTAGTTCGCTACATTTTACTCGAGAGTATGCAAATAATAATAATAAAGTTAGTTGTGTCGAAACCACTGACACACATTTAAAATAAAATAACTCAATTTTACATAATAATACACAATTCCTTACGTACTAACACACAATTTCCAATGTCAATATAATAATAATCTAAATGTTCAATTGATAACTTAAATCTACATTGAAAACAATCCCAATCCCAAACCTTATAATTATGATACAGGGCAGAAGTTGATATGAAATCAAATTCAATACCTATTTTGTGATGATAATCATCATCCTAATCTCCCTAGGCTTTTTCCTAATTACAGTGACAGTGACATAGTTAATTCATCAGTTTCAATTATAACAAATTGTGAATCTGCTAAACATAGTTGTTGTAAAACTAGCCTCATTTGCCTAGAAGAAGTGTATTTAATTTTCCAATCCTGACAATAATTACTGTGCAAAGTTTTCTTAGTCAGCCAGTTTTGAGACTTCAAAGATGGTTCTAGACTTCAAAGGGAATGAAGAACCTCAGACTATCAAGTAGTGATGTTGGTGTCACACACAACCCATTTAACCTTTTCACCGCCAACGTACACAGAACACAATGCCTCACCAGCACCAAGCTATAATTGTATAACAAAGTATACAGTAAACAGAAGTGATGAGGGTATGGTCATATCGATGAATGATTTACACGCTTTAAATACAGTACTTTTATGTTTGATAGGTAGTTAAAAATTAAGAGTTTCTGATGAAGTCATGGTGCTGGTGGCACGGAAATCTGGAATTTCTATTGAAGTCCATGGTGGTGAAAAGGTTAATACCTAATTTGCAGTAGTTTACCAGCCATGATAAGCACATTTGAGCCAGCTGGACCTGCAAGGAGAATTTTGTCAGTTCCAGTGCATATGTCAACCCCTAGGCTGGCCAGAAGTGTGGAGATTGGCACAAGTAAATAGCATAATATGCCAAGCAGTGGGTGAAGCCTGCCTGCGGATGACGGCCATGTAAACAATGCTAAAACATCTCAGGCAAATAAAACAATATTTAAACTTCACTAATAATTTATTAAGTGCACTATAACAACAGACAGTATTCAGCAAAACATTACTTTTTTAGAGCAGATGGTGCCGGGCATCTAAAGCTCTGCATCTCTACTTCAGCTTCGAAGAAACTCATATTATCGTATTGGAAGTATTCAGGGACTTTGTAGGCTCCGGTCTTTTTAGGGTCAACACCTGGACCCACGGGTTGAACCGCAGGTTGGATAATTTTGCTACTCAGTCCAGGAACGTCGGGGACTTTCTGACTAGCCTGTGCAGGTGGTGAGGGCGTACTCTGGGAACCCCCGGCACCTTCGCTGTAAAATCTAGTTAAAGCTTTTAGCGTATTCCTCCTTACAGCATTCATTTTTAATTTATATTACACAACTTGACAGCAACAAATACCCCAATACTGAGTGACTGACATTGACTGTCTAATCATGAAATGAAGTGATCAATGACAGACATGACGTAACTAGAGATGTTCGACAATTATTTTTTTCTCTTATGGCATCTCATAGGTCAACCTGTGAGACTCGCTTCAGCTAACCGAACTATCCTGTGGATGCCTTGAGTGTTAGGCCTCCAGCTAGGGGCAAAAAACTTATAAACTAAGCGGCAACTCGCTAAGGGCACCTGTGGGGCACGAACCTCTGTGCGACAATGATTAATTTTATTCGACTTTAAAATGATTGATTTACGAAAATTACTGTCTTGTTGCAACAAATAAAATTAAAACCCTACCGTTTCCACAGGGCATCTGTCCGGATCAACTCAGGATGGATAAAATGGCGACAGGTCACTGGAACAACTTGCGATCCACGGATGCCCTTCAAGTTAAAGGGAAAAATATAAGTCCGTGATTAGACCTATCTTACTGAGTGGATCAGAATTCTGGGCTGTGAAGAAGAGGGATGAAAAACGATCGCATCTGCATGTGCCGGAAATGGGAATGTTTAGATGGATTTGTGGAGTGACAAAAATGGATAAAGTAAGTAAGGAATGAGTATATTAGAAGAAGTTTGAAAGTTTTAGTTTGCCTTGGTATGGACATACAATGAGGAGGGATGAAACGCATCTGACTAAAAGAGTGATGGACATGAATGTAGATGGATGGAGAGGGAGAGAAAGGTCAAAGAAAAGATGGATGGATTGTGTGAGGAATAATATGAAAATAAATGATGTCATGACGTCTGACGTATATTTAAATTAGTCTATGGGAGAGAATTAAACGTGTTGCGCCGACCCCAAATAGAATGGGACAAGGGCAGGAAGATGACGAAACCACAATAACGATTCCCCCAGCTATGCGGTCTTCGTAGTGTGGCCGTCTGTACTACTGGAGACTTATAATAAGGGCAAAAAAGATGCTTTGTTATTTTCCTTGATTCAACAATCTCGGAACCGCCATTGTTACCACAATTTGATGCCCATGTTGACGAAAAAAAAAAACAGACTAAACGCGGAAGAAAAGTGCGCTCCAAGTGGTCATTTCATTATTTTCTCTCGGTCTCCGTCTCGAACCAAATTTCTTCATTCAAGAACCTACTCTACTTAAGTTAATGGGATTTTTAAAATCCGTGTGAGAGTGATAATATTATCTCAGTGGACAATAAAATTTGAATGTAAAATGTGGCCATCTTACAGTACGCATTTATGGCTTCTACTAACGCGCTACCTGATTACCTTAATTTGCTGTGTGGAGCCTCCGTTATTCTAAACCTAATTGAATGACCTCTATCAACTGGTCATAATTATACTGTTCACATTTATTTAATTTTTATTTGATTGGCGGATAACAAGGAAGTTATAATTTTTTACAAAGAGATATTAGATTGTCTCGAAGTCGATTATTAAATCGCAATCGATTTGGAAAACGTAGACCGGTGCCCTTCATATAATTTTGTTACATTTTAAATATTTGTTTATTCTTATATATAATAGTAACAAGACTAACTACGACTACGATACATTTTAGTTTCCCTACATGAGCATTATTATTTATTCATCAACCGAAAAAATTGATGATGGATGGATCGTTACACAGACATTCTTTACTTCCGTGGTACATTGCGTCTACTCTAGTGTCTATGGTTCTTTTTCACGACTGTTTTGGATAGTTTACCTACCTTGCCTATATTGCCGATTTTTCGGTCTGGACGCGGAATATGTGCATAATTTTACTGTGTAATCTATAATACAACATGTTATAATGTTTTTCAATCATAGTTAAGTCTAATTGCTTTCTGTGGTGTCCGTAAAGCACAAGTTCAGCCATTTACATGAAAGGTGAGTACAAAAAATTGGTACCTCTATTTTTTTTTTGTAAAGCTTAGGTTTCACCTTAGTGACACTAGGAAAATAGGAAATCGAATAGTGCCATTCTGTTCTATAATAGATAAATAAATGTTACCTGATCGTGAATGATTATTCATACAGCGCTGCATAAGTTATAGTTCATATATATACCTATTTGCCGCTATTTTGTATGTTATATTTATGTATAGCAACTATTATCCGACCGAGTTGAATAGGTCATGAGGAAGCACTACGTTCCATTTCAAGTAAGAGTAATTTTGAATCGATAGAATATCTCCCTTCGACAAGACAGTAGGTGGCGTAAGTTTAGTGACCTCAAGATGAAAGTCTAATAAAATATTTTGCATGTTCAAAATTTCGGTTTAACATGGTTAAATATTTAAAAATAGAGGTGGACTGAGAGTTTACACTAATCGAGGAAAAAAAGTACGGAAATGGAACGTTTTTTAGTCTATGGTTTTTTTAATTTGGTTTTTCGTAAAACGCGAATTGTGCTTAAAAAATCTCAATAATTTACATCGAACTGCATTAGTGACGATGAAAAGTGGGAGTTTATTGTTAAAATAATCTAGTCATGGCATTTGTGTTACTACTATAGACCAAGTTAAGTGCATCTTTGAGGCGAAAACGTGAAATGGCTGCCGAGTTGCCCGTTTCTGATGTATTATGTGAAGCAATGGAATATTTGTATAATCACGGAACGAGTTTGCGATATCAATCTGAGAAAATAAAAAAGAAGAGATGTAAGAATAACCTAAGAAATTCGCACGCTATTCACAAAGCCGCAAAAAAGATGCTTCTCATTTGTGAATTGTCAAAAAAATCTATTGAGAATGTCGAAACCCGCGTTCGGAGAGTACTGTCTCAAGTTGAAGCAGGTCAAGCAAACACAAATATTGGCGGGAAAACAATCGATAAGAAAAACCAAGATTGCAATAAAAAGTTTTATTATTTCAATTATGATTCGTTTAATTTGCGAATATCGAAGAAGATTTCAATCGACCATTTTACGTGTGTCAAAGTCTTTGCCAAAGGCATGCCTGAATCAATGCAAGAAAAATATCCTGTATTTTACGATTGTAAACTAAAGCGGCTTAGGAGAAAGCTTTCAGCAAAACAGACTGAAGGGGAATTAGAAAGAAGTTCAAAAACAAAGGGCTCTTCATGCAGTTCTGATTCAAATCAGAACATTGAAAACTCAACAAAAAACCAAAACGAATGTTCAAAA